>CM060932.1:740693345-745493345 GCA_030765085.1 Allium cepa
TCTGCTCGAGATGCTCGAATCCAAACAACGATTCATGATCTGAATCCATGCAGTGATTCATGATCTGCTTGAGATGCACAAATCCATGCATCGATTTGTGATCTGTTCGAGATGCTGGAGTCCATTTGGGGATTTGTGTGCTATTTAAGTGATGAAGACTCATGTGAAATAAGACAAATGTAACCTCAACATCAATAATCCACCAAAGATAGAGTAGGATGCATAATTTTAGGTTTAGCTAATCTATGAGGGTATAACAACTCGAAATCTAGAGATGCTTTTGATTTTCTGGTTCCGAGAGTTCTTCATGCTTAATACCATGAGTTTATAGTTAAGCCAGTTGTGTTTACCTTATGGTAAATCCTATTTAGAGATATAGGACACTCGAAAGGTAATTTTTGATCCTTGTGTATGAGTTCAGATCCAGCTTAATCCGAGGAGATCTCAATGGAAAATTCGTATATGCAAACATACCTTAGCGGTTCTGATTGTACACTCAATATTGTGGTGGTGTAATCAATGTAAGTATCATAGCTATCAGATATGATTTATATTTTGCACTCTAGACATTATTTTTTTATTAACTTAATGAATAATTGGTTTCTTTTGACGAGAAAACTGTTATGGTAATCTATATAGTCTCAATAGTTACTCTTACATGTTACATATATCTTGTGTTTTCTCATACTAGACTTTGTATGATACGTGCTTTTTGTTTTCCCTAAATTCCACGTATACTCTTTCAAGGAGGCTGAGTAATGCATGTTTTACTTTGGACGCTTTAGGGTTTAGGAGATGAGCTGGAGGCTTTAATTATCTATCCATATTCTATTTCTATTGCACTGTATTATGAATGTATGTATCATCATTGTGGGGACATGTAGTTATAACTGTCCAGGCCGATGATAATACTTAGTTTTGTAACTCTGAAGTCTCTATATTAAGAGTAGCCCTTTGTACTGTTCTTTTGTTGTTATATATTATCATTCCGATGTGATATTTTAACCTTGTGTTCTTTCTTTCTTGTTCTATTCGTTTTCTTCTATTTTATCCCAACCATCCGTCTTTTCGACACTTGGGTGTACTGCACATAAATATCGTGGATGTATTTAGTATCGACATTTGAGGGTCTAAATGTCGGGCCATTACAAGTTATCTCTTGGTGAAATATATTTTTAGCAACATTCTTGTCACTGTAATGAGAGCATTTTTATTATTGCTATGATATTTTTTATAGCATTTTTTGTGTTTCTATGAGTGTTATATACTCTGACATTATGTTTGTTATAAGCTTTTTTATTGATAAAGAACCTTTTTATAAGCATTTTTAAAAAACTGCTGAAATTTTCCACTGCGTTTTTTCAATACTATGGAATTTTTTCATAGCGGTTTTAAAACCTTATCATCTAGGGTCTGTGCATTTCACCATATGTAATTCAAATTCTATGCATAGTCATAATTTATATACATCGCAGTAACATAAACACATACATTTCATAATTGACGTATTATATTTGTTAACCCACATTTTGCTAAGGCAGTGTACATGCGGATTTAACCCAACAGACCTCACGATTATCCAGGTCGATGAGTACAAAGTGATGATTATGGGACCCAGAAGTCAAGTACAAATAACCATATGAAGTCAAAAATGAATGGAATTGGTAGATAAACGATGCGGGATACTTGAAATATGGACTTTAGCTTAGACAAGCAAGGGATCGACATGGCTTGGTAGTACTATAGGGATCGACATGGTTGGATAGACAAGGGGTCGGCATGGTCGAAGCGAGAAAGGTATTGGCGTAGATAAAAGTAGATGGATCGGGATGAAATGGTAGTACCATAGCGATCAGTATGATTGGTTAGATGAGGGGTCGGCATGGACGAAGCAATGGAGGGATCGGCATGGACGAAGCAAAGAAGGGATCGACATTTATGAAGGTAGATGGATTGGCATGGTTTATTGGTTTGGAAAGTTATGCTTCAACTTGTGAGGGAGGGATTGGCATAACATATGAAAGAGATCGATAAGGCTTGATAATTAGTAAGGGATTGGCATACAAGAGTCCACCTTGGAGGGATCGACATATGTCAGAAACAAAGTCCATTCTTGATTCTAACGATCAATATCTTGGGATCTAGAATTGTAAAGCAAATGAAATTTGGAGAGCAAGGTGCATGGACCCCTAGGGAACCTACCCTAAGGATCACATTTCATTTAGAGGGGTTTGGAGGGATCGGCACTCTTCCCTTGTTAGTGATCGGTACCCATCCATATTCAAAATTGCTTTACTTGGATTTACAACAAAGATTGATCAATAACTCGAGTTCTACAAATCCAATTGGCATGAAACTTGAAGGCTAGGTTTAATACAACATGGAGAAGCTCCCCTAGAATCGTATAGAATTTGGAAGAAGTTGGAGGGATCAGTACCTATCCCTCCATAGGGATCGGTAGAAGTCAGGATTTAAACAACACCACTTCATGAAAAACATGATATCTCATAACTTGTAAGTCAAAATGGCATGAAATTTCGAGGGCAAGTAGCTAACAACATGAGGAACCCCTAGATGTATAGCTCCCTATTTGGACACCAAAATAGGGATCAGTACTGATCCCTATTATAGGCCCCAATAGGCTTGGAAATTTTTGGGTGGCCTCATCTTGGTCTCCTGAACCTTCTGTCAAAATTTCAGCTTGATCCGTGCATGTCTTCCCTTATAAATATAGCAGGCATGGCATCAGGAAAATGATCTTCTTTCTGCTTTTCTTTATCTTCAACCTAGGCTGCACTCTGTCAATTTAATTCTTGGATTTCTGATTGAAGCTGTAAACAAACTTCAGTTTAATTAAAAGGATTAATCGAGAGTGGACGTAGGCTGGACTTAGCCGAACCACTATAAATCTTGTCTCCTTTTACTTGCTTTCTGATTATTTTAATTTAGTTCTTTATTTATTTCTGTGCATATTTCTGTAATTGGATTAGATATTGGAGCTTTTGCATGTTAACCCACCTTTTGGTAAGGCAATAAACAGGCAGGTTCAACCTAGTCACTTCATGGTTATCGAGGCTAGAATATCATAGATTTGGTTCAAATAGATGGATAATTAATATGAAGTCTAGATTACGCATGGTTGATGGATAAACGATGCGTTGTGCTTGGAAGATGGCATTGGATTGGATAAAGATGGATCGGCATAGGCTGGATTAGCATAAGCATGGATCAAGGGTCTCCGTACTATGAATCGACCATGTATAGTCGGTCAACGTGAATCGACTACGGAGGGTCATTCGGATGAAGGTGGGAAGGCCATGTCGTTCGGTTATTAGGGTTTGGTATTTAAGTATGGATTTGGTCCGGCCTTAAAAGCGCAAAGTCATACGTCGCTTGGTCCAGGGATACATGTTTTGTGTGGTCTGGATGTGTCGGTATGTGCCGCTCGGTCTAGGAAAGGAAGCCGTGCATGGATCGGCTACGGTGCTTTGTTCAGTGCTGGTTCGGCATTGGAGTGGTTCGGTCTTGGTGTGGTTTGGTCAAAGTGCTTCGGCATAGGGCGGTCGGTATGTATGCGTCGGCTTCCTCCAATCTTCGAGTCGGTGTGTGTTAGTCTTCATATCGGCATGAGTGGATGGGATCGGCTTATAGAATGCTTTGGATTGGCCGGATAAAGAGTCTGGATCGGCTATGGTCTTGGTAGGCCCAAATCACTCAGAAAGCCCAACAACTCCGTTTTGCCTATAAATACAGTATGTGGGGCTTCAGAAAAGGAGGCTCTCCATTCTATTATCCTTCTTCTTCCTCATTAAGGCTACTCTGCCATTTTTGTTTCAAAAACTCTGGATTGTAACTATAATTCATTCTGATATCAATAAAAAGAAAAGTTCTAGAGTGGAGTAGGCTAGAGTCAGCCGAACCACTATAAATCTTCTGTTATTACTGCATTCTTTTTAATTTTTACTATTCTTCATATTTATCTCTCTACATAAATTTTATCTATGATCGGTGACTGTGCTTGGGTGCTTTCATTTACGTTTGGGTGTTATTGACTAATTTTGGCGCTAACATGTTGGTGCTTTCATTGAGCGAGCTAGAACTCAGGGAACCTATAGCTTGGACTTTGTATTTGAAGACATCAATACTTGGATCTGGAAAGCTATGGCAAGGAAATTGGAAAGAAGACAGAGGACTGAGAGGAGTCAGCATTAGGGGAGTCAGGAGGCTTCCTCGGGAGCTAATTAGGCCTCAATTTTCATCACCCGAGACGAGATGGAAACAAAGCTGAAAAGACAAGAGGAGATAATGCAGAATCTACTTTGACAAGTAACATACGTTGGAGTGTAGATTCAAGGGAATGCAACTGCAGGAGATGCTGGAAATAGGAGTCAGGAGCATGAAGCAACCAGAATTTAGAACAGAGCAAGACCATCAGGAGCAGCATCAGGACCGGGGGCACTCCCCTGGAGCATGTTGATCCTATCCCAGGCGGAGTACCAGGTGGAGCTGTGCAACATGGTGTCAATAGAGGAATGGATGCTCATCTAGGAGAGAAGGTCCCAGGATTCCCTCGTGAACTCAGGGGGCAGATTGGTGGCAACAGCTAAGGACTACAGCTCGGTGGCAGTGATAGGTTGGCAGAGATGGTTAGGCAAGTCATGAGAGGCGGATTGGTAAATAGAGACTTGGAAGATGTGAATAGGAGTCCTTTTGCTCCTACGATAAGGCAAGCTAGAAACCCGCTAGATTTCAAACTGCCAACACTGGAGATGCATGATGGGAGAACGGACCCACTGTTCGCTTGATGATGTACATGAGGCATATGGAAGTGCTAGGGACATCAGAGGAAGTCATAGCACGATGTTTCCCTTTGTATTTGATAGATATTGCAGCATTATTGTTTAGACAGCTGGAGAATGGTTCTATCGGCACATGGACGGAGTTGAATGATAGGTTTATGAGGCAATTTCGCGTCCACATTATGCGACCTAGGAGTATGATGACTTTGACATCGATGAAGCAATGGAAGGGAGAATCACTTAGGGATTTCTTAACCAGATTCAATGCGGCGGTGGCTTCGGTGGATCGGCCCGATCCATCGATGGTTTTGATGAGGCAGTTTCAGGAATTGCATATAATTCGAATTTCAAGATATCATTAGAATAGGACCCACGAGGGATCTCGGGGAGTTCTACAATGAGACGAAAAGGTTCCTAAGGTAGGAAGATGCGCTGGCTGAGAGAGAAGGGAGAGAGGCTGAAGTTTATGCAATAAGGGTGGAGGTCCACCGAGGAGGATCCTAACAAAGATGATAAAGGAAAAAGGAAAATAAATGATAATGGTAGCACTTCGAAAAGGCCTAGGAGGGAGTCAAAGTTTTCTTCTTACACAGATTTAACTGAGACTCTGGAAAGGATTTACTTGGATACTCGAGGGCACTTCCCGTATCGAAGGCTGGGAAGGAGGGAACCTTCTGAATATGAGCGGACATCGGGAAAACATTTCCTATTCCATGAGCTGGATGGGCACAACACAAATGACTGTAGGCATTTGAAAAATATTATTGAGAAGCATGTAAGAAATGGTCATCTACAACAGTATGTAAGGAATAGAGTTGTGGCAGTGAAACAAGAGCGGCCATCGCCCACCTCGAACAAAGATGGCACTAGACCTAGGCAATGTCAGCTTGTTATCAACTAAATAGGTTTATGGCTTTGAATAAGTGATAAAACCAAAGTAATATGACTAAATCATTGACACATGTACGAGATCGAGGATGGTCCTTGGCATGCTTGGAGACGATGATAAATCGTGTTGCTCGAGTCTATGGAATCTTTTTTTATTCTTTTCATTTTCCTAAAAAATTTGGTTTCTTCCTTGGATGTACAGATATTTATTTGTTTTTCCCTGGCTGTAAAAACTCTTATTTTGAATGATTGGGTTTTGGATCAATGTAATAAATAATACAGGTCTTGCGATCATGGTCCCGACCGGAGAGACGGGGCAATGATCGCAAGTTACGAGTCCCTTCATCGAAGAGAGATGGAATAGACTCGAATAAATATAAATGTCCTCGAATGAAGAGCCGAGGCCGGAAAGTATAAAAGTCCTCGGCTGGAGAGCCGAGGCCGAAGAATATTAAAGTCCTTGGTTGAAGAGCCAATGCCGAAGAATATAAAAGTCCTCGATCAGAGAGCTAAGGTCAGAGAATATAAAAGTCCTCCACCAGAGAGTCGAGGCCGAAGAACATACAAGCCCTTGACTGGAGAGTCGAAGCTGGAACAGGATAACGCGACCTGGCGAGGTCTACGGATTCGAGGTTAAATACGGAGAGGTCCCAGACTAGGATAAAGCCAATCCGAAGAGATTGCAGATTTGGTTAGTTGATTTCAGATGGATATG
Source organism: Allium cepa (assembly GCA_030765085.1). Lineage (NCBI taxonomy): Eukaryota > Viridiplantae > Streptophyta > Magnoliopsida > Asparagales > Amaryllidaceae > Allium > Allium cepa. The sequence goes on from CM060932.1 coordinate 740,699,748, forward strand.
GAATAGGATAAGGATTTGGTTACTGGATAGGAATTGGGTATCGACTTAAAGCAGTCGTAGATTCAAATAAGCATACGACAATAGCACTTAGGTAGAATGGGTTGGATTATGAATAAGAAAGCAAGTCTGTGGATAACATATGGACTTCAGATATCAGATTTGAGGCTATTCAAAGTACACCTTACTACCTCAAGGCATGTTTTGGAGGGCAAATGTTAACCTTCAACCTAGTCAATTTCACAGTTACCGAGGCTGGAATATCATAGATTTGGTTCAAATAGATGGATAATTAATATGAAGTCGGTATTACGCATGGTCGATGGACAAACGATGTGATGTGCTTGGAAGATGGGTATTGGCTTGGATAAAGATGGATCGACATAGGCTGGATAAGCATAATCATGGATCAAGGGTCTCCGTAGTATGGATCGGCCATGTAGAGTCGGTCAAAGTGGATCGGCTAAGGAAGGTCTGTTGGATGAAGGTAGGAAGGCCATGTCGTTTGGTCATTAGGGTTCTGTAGTATGGATTTGTTCTGGCCTTAAAAGCGCAAAGTAATACATCACTCGGTCAGGGAAGACATGTTTCGTTCAGTCTGGATGGGTCGGTATGTGCCGCTAGGTCCAAATTTTTCGACAGATGCCGCTCCGTCAAGGAAGGGAAGCCATGCATGGATCGGCTAAGGTGCTTTGTTCAGTCTTGGTACGACATTGGAGTGGTTCGGTCTTGGTGTGGTTTGAGTAAAGTGGTTCATCATAAACCGGTCGGCATGTGTGGGTCGGCTTCCTCTAGTCTTCGGGTCGGCATGTGTTAGTCTTCGGATTGGCAAGAGTGTATGGGGTCAGGTTATGGAGAGCTAGAGATCAGTCAGAATGAAGAGTCTGGATCGGCTATGGTCTTAATGGGTCTGGATCACTCAGGAAGCCCAACAATTCCGGTTTTTCCTATAAATACAGCATGCGAGGCTTCAGAAAATGGGGCTCTCCATTTTGTTTCCCTTCTTCTTCCTCATTAAGGCTACCCTTCCATTGTTGTTTCAAAAACTCTGGATTGTAACTATAATTCATTCTGATATCAATAAAAAGAAAATTTCTAAAGTGGACCCAGACCGGAGTTAGCCGAACCACTATAAATCTTTTGTTATTACAGCATTCTTTTTTAGTTTTTACTGTTCTGTGTATTTATACTTTATATATACACATTCTATCTGTGATTAATGACTGTTATTGGGTGCTTTCATTTACGTTTGGATGTTAGTGACCAATTTTGGCGCTAACATTGCATAAGTGGGTGTTGGTGGCAAATTTTGATGCCAACAATATTAATCACAGATTTTGTAACATTCCTGGATTTTAGCCAAATTTAAATTGATAATTAATTTAATTTTTGGAATTAAATTGAGAATTTATTGGTGAATTAATTAGAAAAATTCCAGAATAAATTAATAATATGGTTTGTTTATATATAATTTTAAAATAGAATTTAATTTTTTTTATTTTTAAGTTAATAAAAGTTGTTTTCTAACTTTAATACATATGTATGTGAGTATATTTATATCTGAAAGTTATAATTTAAGATTAACATAATAAATTTTAAAAGATTAATTTAAGTTAAATCCTTGTGTATAAAACATATGTGATTGTTTATTAATGTATAATTAGTTTTAAAATCATTTATCTTAAATAGTTATATATGTATGAATGTAAATATGAAACAAGGATGAATAAAAAGCTTTAATAAGACTTAAGAAAAATTAATCTTCTTTCTTGTAAAATTTTAGTTTCTAATATAAAAAAATCATTTAGTTTGGACATTTTTAAAATTTACATGAGATAAAGATTAATTTGTATGTATGTAAAATATATTTATAAAAACATATTACATAAATTTATTAAGCAGAAGGGTTTGAAAACAAAATTTACAAATTTAATTTAAGGATTTAAACATAAAAATACTATTGTTAACAAGTGTAAGTAAAGTCACATGAATTAATACAAGTGTAGGCTTAATAAACATGAAAAAAGATAAGTGGAAAGCAAAATCATATCTTTCCTTTGAAATTGAATTACATAAACATATATGTAAGAAACGAGGCCATTTTTTTTCAAACCTGAGAAACCAATTCAAAAGCTATTAACCAGAAAACAAATACAAACTCCATGAAGTAAAATCAGAAATGAAAACCTGGAAAGCAAAAGAAACAAAGATCAAGTTCAAAACAAAGATCAGATGCAACTACAACTTGAGTTCACCTGAAAAGAAAAAAAAATCAAAAGCTAAGATTAAAAAAACAACATCAAGTATTCAAGTTTCAAACTTCCACCTGGCAAGATTCCTGATAAGATACAAAGATCAGAATCAAATATAAGTTATAGAACAAAATCAAGATCAACAAATTCAAGTAAAACAGATCAACATCAAAGCAGGTTTCTACTTTTAAAGACTATGCTCTGTTCAAATCTCTCAGGTGAGCAAAATCTATTTCTTTTAAAGACAGATCTTATTAAGTTTTATGCCAATGATGGTGGAGGTTTGAAAATGTTGTAGAAGAGAAAATATAGCTGCAAGTATATGCAAATATATGTGTGTAAATGGATGTATGCATGTCTGGGTTAAGAATGAAATCTCTCTGTTTAACATTTACAGGCTACCATTTCATCAAGAAAACTCATATCTTCATGTTTAAATCATTTCAAGCTATGATTCTCGAAAGTAAAAGGCTTATACAATGTAAAGTTATTTCTAAAAATAATATTAGGTAAAAAATATTGAGTAAATATTTGAAAATAATAAATTACACTAAGGTCTCTTCAAACTTGAAAATTCAATGATTTTATTTTCAAGTTTTGGTTATATCGATGGATTTGTGTTTCAAAACTATGATTTTTTAGATAGAAATCAAGATTTTTTTAAGCTTTGATTCGAGATAGAAGTTTCAAGATGAATGTAAAACATAATTTCGTCCATAACCGGTGAGTGTTGATGATTTGTGGGTCGTGCCTGTAGGCGAAGGTGATTGGGAGGGTGTAGATTTGAGGAAAAATGGTGGTTGAAATTCTAGTTCATCGTGGTGATTAGGCGATGTTGATTTAGGGTTTAGGCCAGATTTTAACTAGCATCGGGAAGTTGATCACTACATCGTCGTCATTGCATCGGTGGGACCAGACCGGGTGGAATCGAGTCATAGGTGAGTGGTGAGGCTGGCAACGTGAAGGCAGGGTGGCCGCTGGTCGGAAGCGTCGTAGCGAGAATTTTTTCTACTGGGTTGCTGAGTTCCAGGCGATCGATAGGTAGATTTTCCATTTTAGGCTTGTATCGTAGAACTGGGTGTTTGGGTTGGTCGACGGTGATGTTGACGACTTGCCAAAGGCTAAGGCGATGGTCGAAGGTTGGTGGGTTAACCGTGCATGTGCATGCGTGTGCACTTATGTCTGGGTTTGTGATGATTTAGGGACGAAGGTGGTAGCTCGGGTTTAAACTCGAGAAATCGTGCGTTCGACTCGAAGATAAGGAAGTGGGAAGATAACCCGAGATTTGGGCTCGAGTATTTCAAACGTTTGGCTTGGGTTTCACTCGAGTCTACTTGGGTTTGTGACTTTAAAATTTTAAAATTTGAAATTAAACAAGTTTTTCAGCAAATCAAGTTTTTAAAAACCTCTCCTTGAATTATTCTTATAAGGTAATGAATGTTTATTTTTAGTTTTGAATAAAGTAAAGGATTTTAAAATATTTTAATTAATTAAGTCAAAGTGTTTTTAATTCTTTAATTGTTAAAAAAATGAATTCTTAAGCCATTTAAATTAGGTTTAAATGTTATATTTGAATAGTTAAAAGATGGTGGTTTTAATCTACTTAAGAATTTTAAGTGAATTCATATATTAAAAATAAATTTAATTTTCAAGGTTATTTAAATAAGATTATTTTTTAAAGATAAATGGTTTCTCTTAAATATTGTTTTGATTTTTAATTAGCTTAAAATTTTAAGATAAATTATTTGTTAATGACAATTGTTATTAATACAATGACAATTAATTAGAAGTTGATTAGTTAATGTGATTAATAAAAGGTTGATTAATTAATATTATTGATTAATGGACAACTAATCAAGGTGATTTATTAATTAATGTGATTAATTAAAAGTAATTAATTAATGATTAAAGTTGATTAATCAGACGATGAATTAAAGGGTAATTAATTAATATGGTTAATTAATTGAAGTAATTAATTTGAGGATAATTAATTAATTAAGGGTTAATTAATTAATGAAAGTGATTAAGGATAATCACTTATTGTAATTTTATTAATTAAATGGTAATAAACTAAGGATTAATTAATTATGTAATTAACTTAAGGTTAATAAATTAATATAATTAATTAAGGATAATTAGTTAAAGGATAATTGCATAATTAAAAGGTTAATTATTTGCTTATTAAAGGTTAACTAATTTATTAATTGAGATTAATTAATTAATGTATTAAGGTTAATTAATTTATTATTAAAGCTTAATTAATTAAAATAATTTGTAATTAATTAAAATTAATTAACCTGGATTAGTAATTAATCTGATTTAAATTAATCAGATAATTTATTGATCTTACTTATGGATGTTTGGATTCTACCGAGTGTTAAATTGTTTGATACCCCTGATGTGTGATGCTTTGTGATATGAGTTATTTTGATTTGAGCTGTGATAAATGTAATTTATTTATCTGCGATAAATTTATATTATTTATCTATGAATCTATGAATGAAGATAAGCATTATAGGATTATACCGCTTATCGATATTGCTATGCTTGAATTTGTGATGATTAAAAGTTGTTGCACTATTGTGTAAAACCCCTGGACTACACCATACACGCACCAATATGGATTTCACGAGGAAATTGGTTAAGCCACAGATATTTTGAAATCTAAGTATTATTTTGTTTAAAATGGAAGTTTGAATCCAAAGGGTCTTGGAAATGGAATTGAATTAAACGTGAAAAGCCTTTGAAAGGGAAGTTTTGAAATTGAAATTTAGTTTTGAATAAACTATATCTTGTTAAATATTATTTGAAATTATTTTGGAAATCATGGTTTAAAAGGTTTATATAATATATATATATATATATATATATATAGATTTAAAACTATTTTTAAATAAACTGTTTTGGGAATTTGAATTTAATCTAATTAGAACTTGCCAATATTACGGCAGTTCGTTGATTTTCTCATTTATACTTTTAAAGGCTATAACTTGTGTATATTTGGTCAGATTTTCCAAAACGATAAGTACGTGTTTTCAAATGATAATAGCTTTCATATAACAAAAGGACTTCCAGTTTTTGGTTAAAAAAGAATTCATTTTTGAAATGGAATTGTTTTGAAAGCTACGCATGAATCTTTGTGAAATATAGGTGAATCTCTTTTTTCGAAACTGAAGAAGATCTTAAAGGTGTATCTTTTGTATAAAAGATTTGAAATGAAAATAGTTTGAAAGCTATGAATGAATCTTTGTGAAAGATTGTTGAACTTTGTTTTGAAATTGAAGAAGGATCTTAAAGGTATATCTTTTGTATAAAAGATTTGAAATGAAAATAATTTGGAAGCTATGAATGAATCTTTGTGAAAGATTTGGTGAACTTTGTTTTAAGATTGAAGAGTATCTTCAGAGTTGAATCTTTTATTTAAAAGATTAAAATGGTAATTTGTTTAAACCATTTGCAGAAAGGTTTTGGGCTTTAAGTTGTGAGTTAACTAAGATCCCAATATCCATATGCTTTTTAAATTAAGCGCTCACTATTCGTTTTAGCCAGGAGAGGAATTTATGTCGTATAACCTATTCCGAATAGTGATATGAAGATATGGATAGCATTTGAAGACCGGTGGTGAAGACCAGGTATTTTCGAGAACGAAAGGATTACCCGTCGAATGACTCTGCACCGAGTAGCTATGTTATAGAGATTTCCATATGTGATGGGGAGTCCTATCGTGATTGGGGATACTTGGATTGTACGGGCTTCTTTGTGAAGTGCCTTCGGTTCTGTTCGAACCCGGAACAGACTTGTATGGATGTATGCCTGACGTTACACTTTGAGATGTAGAGGTGGTTTCTATCGAATACATTTATATTTGGTGGCGGAGAATTTATTTTCTTAGCTTAACACCCTTTTTTAAGACGTACGAACTCAGAGGTTATGTAGTTGATGGTTACTAGCAATACATTTCCAATTTGGTAATGTGACATATGAAGTGCAGCTGATCATAAGTTGATCGAAGCATGGCTTTTATGTAAGGCGTAGTTTTATGGACGAGACCTCCTCAGACCTCACAACCAGGAAATGGTCAAAACATGAAAGATGCGGCAAGGTTGTTAAGGGTAGCGCCTATAGGGTATGTCCATTTCTTCTGGAAAAAGATGGTATCATGGTATGGAGCCCAGCTGTTTAACCTATGTGGATCCTACAAATACATTGCTTTATGGTTGTTGGTGTCGAGCGCTCGGATATAGGTCGGTAACGACCGGGGGTGGCATACTTGTGTGGTGTTACCTAGTTACAGAGGTAACCTGGCCTTGTGTTGGTAGAGATCCAGTTAGGTTCTCGGGGCATCCCTCCAGCGGCTTTCCCATGTGTCCCAAGAAGTTCCTTAGCCTGACCATTTGTTGGAAATCCAATCACCAATACGCGCCTTTTATGATTGCAGTTGTATAACCTGCCATTCTTAAATGGTAGCTATAGCAGGCATAATATAATGGTACCTATGCTGGCTAAGATTAATACTATACTTTCGGAAGGTTTTCTACACTATGCACTAATAGTAATATCAAAAGGATTTTCGCGTATCAAGCATGTTTGACTACCATAAGGAGAAATCTCCTCCAAGTGTGCGATTGCATGGTGTGTGTACCGAGAGGCCTTATGATAGTTTCATTTTCCAAAAAGCATTGCGGATTTCTTTTAAATTCTTTTGTTTTTGCTTTTGTAAAGATAAAATTTTGTTTGTCCACACTAGTCCTATGACTGACCTGGAGTTTATTGTTCCTTTTCTAAATTCTGGGTGCCCACAATTTTCCACACGGGCAGTCTACAGTTGGATTTTTCAGATAATCAAATAGTAGGAGTAGATTCTGCTGTGTTGTTATACTTAATGTGTTACAAGCTCCCGCGAACCAGATTCCACTACAAGAAAATGTTATATTAATAGCAAGTGAGGATTGCACGAGAGTTTGACTTGCTATAGTTATGTATGTTAGCTATCATTTAAGGTAAAACATAGCTTGTTTTCACGCCATCTTTAACCTAAACGAAAATTTGGCGGTGAAATTTTATTTTTCGCTCCTTCGTATTCCTAAGCCGCCGAACATTCCTTTTCCCATCGCTTCCAGATTCCAAAATAGCCTCTACGAATCTCCTCTCTGGCCACACAAATCATCTTCAATTGCAAATCTCAATGAAGTCGATTCCTGCATGAAGTCGATTCCGTGACATTCATCTACAAACATTCAAAGCTCGCCGCGACATTCATCTACGAAGTCGATTCCTCCATGAAGCTAAAACGCGAATCTCAGTGAAGCTAAAGCGCGATTCCTCAAGGCATCTTAAGCATGATTCTACAGTTCGACTGAAGCATGATTTCAACTCGCAAACTTGACATCAGGTATACTTTTCAATTTCTGTTTTTTTAATTGTGCATTTAATGCTTGAATTAAAATTTTCTGAATGGTTTTGGAAATCTTTAGTGAAGAAAGTATTATATATAGGTGATGTACACGAAAATGAGTTAGAAAGCTTATTGTTTATTATTTATAGGTTTCGATTTTGAACTGGCTTGTGATTATTTTCCTTGTTTGCAAAATAAATAATGATATTCAGTTGATTACAAACTAGTTTTCTGTTGAAGCAAATTAGTTTTTCACTGGGGCCTACAAATTATTATTTTTAAGCTAAAGTAAACAAGATGTAAAGTAATTTGATTTACAATATTTGATTGAACAGAACTGAATTTGGAAAGTATAATTGATCTTGTTTCATTGATTCAACATATATATGTACATAGCTATTTATAGAACAAAATGTAATGGTTCATTTGCTAATTGGGACGGATCAATACAAAAGATGATTTCTGATTTTGGTTGAAACGGTTTGAATTTGAGATAAATTCATTTGCTCAGCTGCACACATATTCATTGGTCTTTAATAAAAGCAAACGCTTGAAATTGGTACTTTAGTTTAAACAATAACATCTTAGGTTTTAAAAAATAAGGTGATAATAAAGCTTAAATAAATGATGGAGTACGGATAATTTAAAATGCATTGGTATATTTTATTACTTTTTTTGATTATAAGCAAATTTGTTTCTATGTGGTAGAAGTTTATGGTATTACGATGCAGTAAATATGAGTTATAAGAGAGCATGGTGGAGTTCATTGGCCGTGCATTGGCACTCCAGAGAGATGATAATTACTTGGATCAACCTACAATCGACACTATCAAAAGAATGAAGGTATTTGCTATTTTTCAAACATGTCACGTCTTATAACCGATGATGACCATTGCTCCAAATTGTTTTGCTTTGTTATAATAGCTATATGCAGAATCCTTGGCATGCTTTGTACTTAATTAGTTTTCTATTTTCCTTATTCTTCTTAATTTTATTGCTAGGGATGCCACACTTTAGTTTACTTTCTTTGTTGTGCTTGTCGTTCCTACCATAATAATGTGATAGTTATAACATCAAGCAATTGATAGTTAATTCAATTTGACATAGTCATAGCAAAATATCAGGTTTATGACAAATCAGTAATTACTTTGAGCTTATATTATATGCAATATCAAATCTGATAAGAAGAGTTGATCTTCAACTATCTTAACTTCATGGAAAGTACTTGTTGAATATTGCTCTGTTTATCGTATGGAACGTAGACATCTTTTAAATTACCTTTTGAGTTAGGTTTGAAGCAACTCATGATTTTTTGGAGATCATAGTAAACAGAATATTAGGATAAGGATTGATTCGGAATACAATTCATTTGAGTAACTCCAGTTTATTATTAATTATGTCATTGTTAACCGTATAAAGAACTAACCATCTTTAAATAATGCATCATTTAAAATTATCCAGTATCCGAAAAGAAATGTACCACTGCCATCATGATAAATGTTGGTCTTCAAATTATCCAATATTGTGCTTATCATCAATGGGGCATATAGAATTTGGAATGTCAAAAGTCTACAAATTAAAATAATTTAAATGCAAAAAAATTAAAAGAAAGATGAAAGAATAAAACTTCTGTAAGAATCCATGAGGAACTTAAATGAATGCACCAATGCTTTGAATGTGATGTTGAATGATATTTAATGCAAAGATTGAATTTCAGATCACGGCTACGAAAAAGACACCAAAGGCACCATGCACAAATTTTTCTTGCTTATCCATACGATATATATTTAGCAAGCAAAAAAAAGACAATGCAAAATGCATGTAGGTCTTGACATACAGAAAAGTGGCATGATGTATAATTTCTATTTTACAAATAATAATAATATGAAATAAATAAATGCTGCATTTTGCTTTGTTCAGACTTATAAAAATCCATGTAATAAAGCAACAAAGTGCAGACCTTTAATAAATACATGATTGTGCAAGAAAAGGAGATTGTGATAACTTGCTTATTCATTTAGAGAATGAAATAGCCGTGAATTCAAGAGGTTAATTTTACATCTCCTTTTCTTATTTACTAATCTTAACATCAATGTAAATTATCCTTTTAAAGAGCAAAACGAAAATATATCATGTACCTGGTAACACTTCTCTTTTTTGTAATTTAATTATGGCATAATATCACCGCTTTTTGTTGATTCTTAGAAACAAAAACACATTTGTATTTGTAAGGCACTCTCAATATCATATGTAAATGGTTTCTCCTTTCAGCATTCACATATTTATGTTAAAGATGTCTACTCAAGCACTTTATTATTTAAGTTTTTGATTTGTCAATATTCAGATAGTAAAGGGAGGACACCTCTGCACTGGACCATAGATCCTGGACATTTGAATGTTATGGAAATGCTTTTACGTTGGAATGTCGAGTTAATGCCAAGGTATGAACCAAATCATAAGATCGATTCAAGGAGAAACCAATATTAATGATTGATTTTTGTTTTACAAATAATTTAGTGTTATCCCATTTTTTGGTCAAAACTTGAATATCAACGAATTGGCATGGAATTATGAATATCGGGATTGGAGATCGGTTGGAATCAAGGCTACGATCGATATCGTCAAAATTTTGTTGAACTCTGATCGAGACGAAATTGATTGGAGATGATGATAAGGACTAGGAAAGGCTATGTTTCAAATTTCAGGTTAATCGGAGTTCGTATGAAGAAAATATGATGGATTCAAGGTAGGAAAGGTATGTTGTTCGAATCCATCAAGGTGGTGCTCGGTTCGAATCCATCGGATTCGAACCCATCAGGTTCGCATCGATCGAAGGCATGATGCAGAGACGGTTCGAATCGATACGGTTCGTATCGATCAACATAGGTTCGGCTTGGTGAAGTTCGTATCGATGGTGGTTCGAATCGATGAAGTTCGTATCGATCAGGAGAGGAGGGGAGTCGGCTTCGTGGATTCGAAGGAGGGGAGTCGGCTTCGTGGATTCAAAGAAGGGGAGTCGGCTTCGTGGATTCAAGGCAATGGATTCGAAGGAAATGGATTCGAAGAAGACAGACTCGAGGAAGATGGATTCGAAGAAGATGGATTCGAGGGGGATGGATTCGAAGGGAGTGGATTCGATGTATAGGTTCGAACCAGGCAGAACACACGAAGCTTTGAACTTGAATCGATCATATCTTCCAAACCGTTGATCCAAATGCTATGAAATTTTCACAGGAGCTTACATACATGTTGAAGAATGTTCTCACCAAATTTCAGTTCAATTGGATGATTTCTTGATCGATTCGAACCTTACTTCGTATCGATCCCAAGGTGGGCCCGGACCTCCAGATTTCGGGCGTGTGGGCCCCCTCACGTGCCTGAAGCGGTCTTCCCGGATTTTAGGAGAATATCAGCCTCCTACACTTATAAATAGAGCCCCTGGTCATTCAGAAAAGGGGTCGAAGAATTTGGAGAGGGAAAGCACGCCCGGACGCTGCCAGAATCATTCCATAACATCATTACTGCTATTTATTTCGAGTTTTGGACTTTGTAACTGCTGAAATCATCTGTAATCATCAAGGATAATCAATAAAAGGATAAAAACATTGGAGTGGACGTAGGCCGGAGATAGCCGAACCACTATAAAACTTGTGTCTCTGTTCTTTACTTTTGGATTGCTGTTTAATATTTGCTGAGATCTGAGATTTGTGTTTGAATATTATTGATTTGTATTCATACACTGGTGCTTTCACGGTATTCGGGGTTTGTGACCAATTTTGGCGCAAACATTTAGCAATTAATAATATTTTGTTTCTAAGCCTAAGTAATTAATAATAGTTTAACATTTAATAATGCATGACCATTTCCTTGCAATTTCATACTTACTCTACTCAAACAACATACTCATAATGGATCAAGATTATTTTTCATACAAATAAAAGCACATTCAGTAAAAGAATATTTACAATACATAAAATGATATTTATGTCCTAAGACAAAAATAATGAAGTGTTTTCATGAATTGTTTTTAAACGTATGCTCAGTTAAAATCCAAGCGAGTCAGTTAAAATCTGACCCTACGTTCAGTTTAAAAACTGTGTAAGTTTGCCCAATTAATAACTGAACATCTAACTGAGTATTTGCTCAGTTAAAAACTGAGTCTATGCTCAGTTAAAAGTTAAGCGAGGTTTCTCAGCTAAAAACTAAGTACGAGCTCGGTTAAAAATGGAACATAAGATCGGTTAAAAACTAAGTAAAAAACTGAGCATAAGGTCAGTTAAAAACTGGGTTAGAAACTGAGAGAATGCTCAGTTAAAACTAAGCAAGTTTGCTCTGTTGAAAACTAAGCCCATGCTCAGTTGAAAACTGAGTGTATATCTAAGTGTTTTCCTAGTTAAAAAGTGAGCTATGCTCAGTTGAAAATTGAGCATCTGCTCAGTTGAAAATTGAGCATGTGATCTGTTGAAAACTGAGCCCATGCTCAGTTGAAAATTGAGTGTCTAATTGAGCTGTGCTCAATTGAAAAATGAGCGAGTTTGCTCAGTTGAAAACTGAGCATATGCTTAGTTGAAAACTTGTCAAGTTTGTTCAGTTAAAAACTAAGCATGTTGCTTTGTTAAAAAATGAGCATAATTTCGTATTTGATAATTTTCTTCATCGGTAAAATGACCAAATTGTACACATTTTGAAACAATCCAATATTTCTATGGCAATCCTTTCTTCACATGCAAAATTACTTTTAACCTCAGGGTTATTTAAGATTCTTAATACATGGATCCACAAACTATAAGAACTGATTACTATGACTAGTTGCTAACAGGCTTGGAATGGATAATAATATACAGAAAATAAAAATGAAAAATGCATTGTTTTTTAAATGAAAGTCTTTACAGGTAAAAGGTTAGCATAAACAAACACATTAAAGTCTTTCTAGGTTACCAAATATCTTAAAAGAGTTAATGTGGAAAAATATTTTTTTGAAATGCTTCTAAATTTGTTATATGTTTTGAAAAGTGAGCTAAAATGATAAAAAGATCATAGAATAATACAACAAAATAATAAAAGAGGAATCCCCATATCTTAAAAGAGTTAATATGGAAAAACCTTTAATTATCTAAAATGACAAAAAATGAAGAGACTTTATTACACGAATAGATTATGGGTGTTGCAGTAGATGGTCAAAATTTGCGTTTGTAAATACCGAAGTAGAGGATTAGAAAAGCATGAATTAAAATTCAGAAGGAAATAGATGTGTGGAGTATCAAATGTGATAATGGTGTTCAATATATAGTCTTTTGATGGAATATAAACTATATAATTATTTCTTTGCTCAAATCTGACTGTAAAATAACATACCCTCTTGAATTTCTCTAAATCAACTATTTCTCAAAATCTGATTGTAAAATAACATACCCCGTTGAATTTCTCTAAATCAACTATTACTCAAAATCTAACTGAATTTCATTTGGTTAATCCAGCAACATATTTATGTTTTTAGTTTCTAGCTGATTTTGGGTTATCGCATTCTGGTTTGAAAAAGCTTCTTAGTGTTTTTAGGCTACTGATTCGCAGAATGGACTATTATTAGGACACCAATAAGGGAGGTTTCTCTTTAAGATTTGCAATTTATTTTAAAAGCATTCACCAAAAAAAAATCTAGAAAACACTTTTTAGAATTAAATTAAGTAAACAAACTAAAGCATGCAACTGGAATAAATGAAAAGCCCAAGTTACGTGCACTATTAAGTATGTTCTGATTCACAGAACACGTAGTTTCAACAGATGATTGAAACTAGAAGTTAATCATATTTTGTGCATGTCAATGGTGTAACAGGTGCACCTTGTGCTAGACCTTGCATAGTGCATATTTGTTTCATTTTCATTCGTGGTGAGGCACAGATATGTAAGATGCCATATTTTGTTGCTGAAATTAATTAACAACTCACTTTCAAATTGTTTTTTCTGTAATTGGGGGGTTATATTTTCCTTCTTTATGATAAACTGGTACCAACATTTAAGTTATTTTGAAAAAATATGTTTTTCGTAGTACCATTTTGAATTTGGTTCAGAAATCTGGTTCAATGGTTTTAAATTTTCCAGTTTGCTTTTACTGTGATTTTGCATTTGAATTATGCTTTTAGCTTTATACGTGATGATAGTTTGCTAATTGGCCTTTTAAATTGTGCTGGATTTTATTTCATTTGCAGATTCTTCATCGGTATACCAGTTTTTCCGATAGTTTGTAATATGTGATAGAAAAAGATGATTATCTCAATTCAAATTGCTTGTGCTATGAACTTTTATGTTTCACTTTGCCATTTGGCTTTTAAGCCTTTTCTGCTTTACACCGATAAAAACTGTTTCGTATGTCAATGAATTAATATTCTGAATTTTGTTTCATCCACATTTATATATCAAACTCCGTATTTGAGAAACTTGATGGTTGAATTGATTCTCTCTAATGATTAGTAGCTAAGGGGGCATTTGTATATTTTAAGAATAGTAATACATGGTTACAAACAATAAATACGTTATAGAAGTAGTATTTTCATAATACGTAATAAGACAAGTTTCTTTGTCAACCAGTCAAACTGCAGTTCATGGAAAGTTCAACTCCTCAGCTTCCTGCAGAAAGCTGTTCAACTGCTTTTCATAGTGAATTAGGGGGGATTAAATACTCAGCCAAAGACTGCAGTCTCATAAATGGTCTAGTAGCAAATAGCATAAAATCATCTGGTTGTAGTATGAGCAGTGAAATCTCAGACCCATGCTTACCCAATGTAGTGGATGAGGAACAGAGTGCAAATCCTAATTCTTGTAATTCAATCGAGTTTTCATAGTATTTCCATGAAGGCTACTGTAAAGCAAGAGAGGTAGGTGATGATACAGGATACTTGAATGAAACTGCTAAGATGCCGAGAGCGGAAGCAGTCGCCGGATACAGGTAAATGTACATATTGTTCTATTTTTGCATAGCTACAAATTCATTTTTCATTACAATGGTCAGACCATAAGCCATGAATTTCAATGGTTATTTGTTCTAATTTTTATTTGGCTACTTATTCTATTTTAATTATTTGATTACATTACCATTTGCAAAGAGGAAAATTATAAGGATGAAATGAAGAATAAAATCCATTCTACTTTTTTGTTTTCAAAAGTGCAGGATACAATATGATTTTCTTACAAAACCACTATTTTATCTTTCAACCTTAAAAAAAAACCTAAGTTTGAATATTTCTTTCAACAGCCTCATCATCTCCTTTTGCAGCAGCTATCCCTTATGTTATGAGCCTTGGACCATTGATGGTCCACATAGGTTTTGGTATTATTTTTATTAACCTTATATTTGGACTTTTATTTTTCCTAAAAATTGAATTGTGTTAGTTGTCATCTGGTATAAATCTCGGTTCTTGCTCTTTGTTATGTTTGTTTGTAAAAAAATTCTCCTTTCTTTTGTTGGAGATATTTTGGATGTGTAAAGTGAACTTGTATGTTGTTATCATAACATTTTCAGCATATATATTAAGCTTTTAAATAGTAAGGGGAGTGAATTAATCTTTTAACAAAAGATAGACAAACTAGTTTCTAATAAGGGGCGGATAAATTTAGATTTTTATCTTTCTATGAAAAAATATAAACTTTTTTATCTTTCTATGAAATAAGATTTCTTTTTATTTACAACATTCTGAAGTTTGAAATGGTACAGAAACTTTTTTTTATATTAAAGATGGTAGTTTTATTTTATCATTTTCTAAGGAGATATATTCTTTTGGAAAAATGATAAAATATGTAATGTTTAATCATTTTGAAAGTCGATAAAAGCTTTTATCATTTTAGGAAAATACACAGCTTTTATTTTCTTGTTGGTAGGTTCATTTCGATTGCGAACACAAATTGAAAAAACTCAGATGCACTAATGGACAAAGCAGCATTTGCAACCAAATACTAATATATAGACATTTTCTCATGAAAATTAATACTTTAAAGAAAAGATAAGTTTGTTCATAATTTTAGTTTTAGACAATCTCATGTTGATTAACTGAAATAATTACTGACAATGTTGTAGTTGTTTGCCTTGTGGTCATTCTTATGGAAGATCTTGCATAAGACAATGCTCTAACTAGGGTTTGCTGGAGATAAGAAAAAAAGTATGGAATAAATAATAACATTCAATATCCAACTCACTTACATCTATGAAACATATTGTAACCTAAGCTTATTCTATGCTTGCTATTTGTAATCTTAGGTACCTATTCGATGATGGTATTGATTTTATTAAGGCATTGGCGATGGACGACACCAAGGCAAGGTGAACAATGACTTTTCTTCCGTTGCAGTTTTATATGTATATGATACTAATATGCATATTGGAAACTCACTTTCCCTACTTTCACTGTAGCGGACTAAAGATGAGATGATGACCACTGAGAGCCGTGAAAGATTCTATTCAAAAATCTGAATTACAGAAAATACAAGTAAGATAAACTTGCTGGTTTTGGTAATAAATTCCCATATTTTAGATGTTTTCAGTTCTGTATATATCTTCTAGTTATCTATTTGTTGATGATCAAACAAAGACCTCTGACAATTTTTGGATGTTTATTCAAGATGGTAGAAAAACTTTACCTTTTTAGTGTGATGAATATTTAGTGTTTGCATTATGAATCCGATTTAACTTCGTATACACTTTTTTGATGAATTGATTATCAAGTATTACTTTTGCTTTACAGGTAGATAGATGACTGTGATGCAAAAAAAGGTTGCAACGAGTTATGGATCAAAGTTATTTTTGCTGCTAGAACTACTTTTTGGTTTTAACGTATGTATTACTTTCTTTTGTTTTTCTATTGCTACTTCTAATGTAATGTTCATTAAATATTACGATATGTTATGAATCATTCTATGTGAATGTTGAACGGTTAGTTATTTTTCGTTTAATGTGATATATATGATTATGTGAAATGATACATTGTGTTTATGTAAATTTATCGATTGTAGCGTTTCTGCTGTTGCAATAATAGGTCATTGATTTATTACAATATGTTGATTTACAGCGTTTATAAAAACGCAATAAAAGCCTTTTATAGCATATTAAGAACGCCATTAATAAGATTTTTTATAGCATGTAAAACACACTATAAAAATACATGTTTTTTATAGCGTTTCTTCTGTTGCAATAATAAGTCACTGATTTATTACAACATGTTGATATACAACGTTTATAAAAACGCTGTAAAAGCCTTTTATAGCGTTTTTTAAACGCTATTAAAGGGTATTTTTGTAGTAGTGTTCGACGTTTGAATCTGCGGTATTCAAATACGGGTGATGTATTTGGTGTCGATTTTCGAAGGTCGAGTCAGGGTCATTACAGTGGTATCAGAGCTGAAGGTTGAACTTTAGATCAGGAGTATAACACATTAGGTAACTCATTAGAGATAGGGATATAAATTCCCTAGAATGAGTATATCCCTAAGATTCCATCTGAATGCCTCAGTAAATTCTCTTACTATTCACTGATATTAAGTATGAGTGCAAGAAGAGGACGAGGTAGGGATTAGGAGTACCACTACAAATGGTCGATACCCTGCAACAACAGCGATGATTGAAAGCAACTTTTTCTCTTTTGATCATCATTTGATATCAATTCTTTGATGGTTTTCTGGCAGCTCCAAGAAGAAGCTTCAGTGTGGTGGCGGCCCTACGAATCATTATAGAAGAATTCTTGGTCCATATTCTCCTCAATCTCCCATCTGTTTTCTTTTCATTCTCAACTTTAAATGAATTTGAAAATTTTAGTTGAAATAATTTGGTTAACAAAATATGAAGCTAAATTAAAATGGTATCCATTTGTCTATTT
The DNA here is from genome assembly GCA_030765085.1 of Allium cepa. Classification (NCBI taxonomy): domain Eukaryota; kingdom Viridiplantae; phylum Streptophyta; class Magnoliopsida; order Asparagales; family Amaryllidaceae; genus Allium; species Allium cepa. The sequence goes on from CM060932.1 coordinate 740,717,251, forward strand.
TATTGGGTTTCGATATATTCTACAAATGATTAGTTGTCCCTTTAGATTAACCAATGCCCCTGCATATTTCGTAGATCAAATGATCTATATGCTTCACAAAGTGTTGAAGAGTTTATTCTCGTATTCATTGTATTCTGATTTGGTAAGCCAAATATAGAATAAATATTTCAATTTGATCAGATAGCCCATTTTCCTATCTTCTATCTGTTCTTTGTTGTCTCCCCAGCAAATTTCGGGGACGAAATTTTCTTAAGGAAAGAATCTGTAACATTCTCGGATTTTAGCCAAATTTAAATTTATAATTAATTTAATTTTTGGAATTAAATTGTGAATTTATTCGTGAATTAATTGGAAAAATTCAAGAATAAATTAATAATATGGGTTTGTTTATATATAAAAGTAGATTTTAAAATAGAATTAAAGTTTTCATTTTTAAGTTAACAAAAGTTGTTTTCTAACTTTAATACATATGTATGTGAGTATATTTATATTTGGAAGTTATAATTTGAGATTAATATTATAAATTTCAAAAGATTAATTTAAGTTAAATCCTTGTGCATAAAACATATGTGATTCTTTATTAATGTAGAATTAGTTTTGAACTCATTTTTCTTAAATAGTTATATATGTATGAATGTAAATATGAAACAAGAATGAATAAAAATATTTAATAAGACTAAAGAAAAGTTAATCTTCTTTCTTGTAAAATTTTAGTTTGTAATATAAAAAAATCATTTAGCTTGGACATTTGTAAAATTTACATGAGATAAAGATTAATTTGTATGTACGCAAAATATATTTATAAAAACATATTACATAAATTTATTAAACATAAGGGTTTGAAAACAAAATTTATAAATTAAACTTAAGGATTTAAACATAAAAATACTAGTGTTGACAAGTGTAAGTAAAATCACATGAATTAATACAAATGTAGGCTTAGTAAACATGAAAAAAGACAAGTGGCACAAAATCATTTCTTTTCTTTTGAAATTGAATTACATAAACTTATATGTAAGAAACCAGGCCATTTTTTTCTCAAACCTGAGAAACCAAATTCAAAAGCTATCAACCAGAAAACAAATACAAACTCCATAAAGTAAACTCCGAATTGAAAACCTGGAAAGAAAAGGAAACCAAGATCAAGTTCAAAACAAATATCAGATGCAACTACAACTTGAGTTCAACCTGAAAAGAAAGAAAAATCAAAAGCCTGGGATCAACAAAACAACTTCAAGTATTTAAGTTTCAAACTTCAACCTGGCAAGATTCCAGATAAGGCAAAAAGATCAGAATCAAATATAAGTTACTGAACAAAATCAAGATCAACAAATTCAAGTAAAACAGATCAATATTTGAGCAGGTTTCCAGTTTTAAAGACCGTGCTCTGTTCAAACCTCTCAAGTGAGCAAACTCTATTTCTTTTGAAACCAGATCTTATTAATTCTTACGCCTGTGATGATGGAGGTTTGAAAATGTTATAGAAGATAAAATGTAGCTACAAGCATATGCAAATATATATGTGTGTGAATGGATGTACGCATGTCCGGTTAAGCATGAAATCTCTCTGTTTGACATTTACAGGCTACCATTTCATCAAGAAAACTCACATATTCATGCTTAAATCATTTCAAGCTATGATTCTTGAAAGTAAAAGGCTTATCAAAATGTAAAGTTATTTGTGAAAATAATATTAGGTAAAAAATATTGAGTAAATATTTGAAAATAATAAATTACAATAAGATCTCTTCAAACTTGAAAATTCAGTGATTTTATTTTCATATTTTTGTTATATCAATGGATTTGTGTTTACAAACTATGATTTTTAAGATAGAAATCAGCATTTTTTTAAGCTTTGATTCGAGATAGAAGTTTCAAGACGAATGTAAAACCTCGTGCCTCTAGGGAAGGTAGCTGGGAGGGTGTAAATTTGAGGAAAAATGGTGGTTGAAATTCTAGTTCATCATGGTGATTAGGCGGTGTTGATATAGGGTTTAAACCAGATTTTAACTAGCATTGGGAAGTTGATCACTACATCATCGTCATTGCATCGAGTGGGACCAGACCGAGTGGAATCGAGTCATAGGTGAGCGGCGAGGCTGGGGACACGAAGGCAGGGTGGCCGGTGGTCGAAGCTGTCGTGGCGAGGGTTTTTTCTTGATGGGTTGTTAAGTTCCAAGCAATTGATAGGTTTTTTTTGGATTTCAGGTTTGAATCGTCGAACTGGGTGTTTGGGTTGGATGACGGTGAGGTCGACGACTTGTCGAAGGCTACGGCGATGGTCGGAGGTTGGTGGGTTGACCGTGCATGTGCATGCGTGTGCACTTATGTTTGAGTTTGTGATGATTTGGGAACGTGGTGGTTGCTCGGGTCCAAACTCGAGAAAGCGTGTGTTCGACTCGAAGATGAGGAAGTGGAAAGATAACTCGATATTTGGGCTCGAGTATTTCAAACGTTTGGCTCGGGTTTTACTCGAGGCAACTTGGGTTTATGACTGTAAAATTTTAAATTTTGAAATTAAACAAGTTTTCCATCAAATCAAGTTTTTAAAAACCTCTCCTTGAATTATTCTTGTAAGGTAATGAATGTTTAATTTTATTTTTGAATGAAGTAAAGGTTTTTAAAATATTTTAATTAATTAAGTCAAAGTGTTTTAAATTCTTTAATTGTTAAAAAAATGAATTCTTAAGTCATTTAAATTAGATTTAAATGTTATATTTAAATGGTTAAAAGATGATGGTTTTAATCTACTTAAGAATTTTAAGTGAATTCATATATTAAAAATAAATTTAATTTTGAAGCTTATTTAAATAAGTTTTTTTTAAAGATAAATGGTTTGTCTTAAATATTGTTTTGATTTTAAATTGGCTTAAAGATTTAAGATAAATTATATGGTGATGACAATTGTTATTAATAAGATTTTCAATGACAAATAATCAGAAGTTGATTAATTAATGTGATTAATTAAAGATTGATTAATTAATATTATTGATTAAAGGATAATTAATCAAGGTGATTTATTAATTAATGTGATTAATTAAAAGTAATTAATTAATGATTAAAGTTGATTAATCAAACGATTAGTTAAAGGGTAATTAATTAATTGGTTAATTAATTAAAGTAATTAATTAATTGGTTAATTAATTAAAGTAATTAATTAATTGGTTAATTAATTAAAGTAATTAATTTGAGGATTATTAATTAATTAAAGGTTAATTAATTAATGAAAGTGATTAAGGATAATCACTTATTGTAATTTTATTAATTAAACGGTAATTAATTAAGGATTAATTAATTATGTAATTAACTTAAAGTTAATTAATTAATGCAATTAATTAAGGATAATTAATTAAAGGATAATTACATAATTAAAAGGTTAATTATTTGAAGATTAAAAGTTAATTGATTTATTAATTGAGATTAATTAATTAATGTTTTAAGGTTAATCAATTTATTATTAAGGATTAATTAATTAAAATAATTTGTAATTAATTAATGTTAATTAACCTGGATTAGTAACTAATCTGATTTAAATTAATCATATAATTTATTGATCTTACTTATGGATGTTTGGGTTCCATTGAATGCTAAATTGTTTGATACCTCTGATGTTGATGCTTTGTGATATAATTTGTTTTGATTTGAGCTGTGATAAATGTAATTTCTTTATCTGCGATAAATTTGTATTATTTACCTGTGAATCTATGAATGAAGATAAGCATTATAGGATTATACCGCTTATCGATATTGCTTTGCCTGAATTTGCGATGATTAAATGTTGTTGCACTATTATGTAAAACCCTGGACTACACCATACACGCACAAATATGGATTTCACGAGGAAATCGGTTAAGGCACGGATATTTTGAAATCTAAATATTATTTTGTTCAAAAAAATGGAAGTTTGAATCCAAAGTGTTTTGGAAATTGAATTGAATTGAATGTGAAAAGCCTTTGAAAGGGAAGTTTTGAAATTAAAATTTAGTTTTGAATAAACTATATCTTGTTAAATATTATTTGAAATTATTTTGGAAATCATGGTTTAAAAGATTTATATATTATATATATGGATTTAGAAATATTTTTAAATAAATTGTTTTGGGAATTTGAATTTAATCTAAATTAGAATTTGCCAATATTACGGCAGTTCCTTGATTTTCTCGTTTATACTTTTAAAGGCTATAACTTGTGTATATTTGATCAGATTTTTCGAAACGATAAGTATGTGTTTGTAAATGATAATAGCTTTCATATAACAAAAGGACTTCCGATTTTTGGTTAAAAAGGATTTCAGTTTTGAAATGGAATTGTTTTGAAAGCTATGAATGAATCTTTGTGAAATATTGGTGAATCTATTTTTTCAAAATTGAAGAAGATCTTAAAGGTGTATCTTTTGTATAAAAGATTTGAAATGAAAATAGTTTGAAAGCTATGAATGAATCTTTATGAAAGAATGTTGAACTTTGTTTTGAAATTGAAGAAGGGTCTTAAACGTGAATCTTATGTATAAAAGATTTGAAATGAAAATAGTTTGAAAGCTATGAATGAATCTTTGTGAAAGATTTGGTGAACTTTGTTTTAAAATTGAAGAGTATCTTCAAAGATGAATCTTCTATTTAAAAGATTAAAATGGTAATTTGTTTAAACCATTTAAAAAAGGTTTTGGGCTTTAAGTTGTGACTTAACTAAGATCCTAATATTCATATGCTTTTTAAATTAAGTGGTTACCATTCGGTTTAGCCGAGAGAGGACTTTATGTCGTATAACCCATTCTGAATAGTGATCTGATGATATGGATAGCATTTGAAAACCAGTGGTGAAGACCGGGTATTTTCGAGAACGGAAGGATTACCCATCGAATGACTTTGCACTGAGTAGCTACAGTATAGAGATCTCCCATATGTGATGGGGAGTCCGATCGGGTTGGGGATACCCGAATTGCAAGGGCTTCTTTGTGAATTGCCTTCGGTTCTGTTCGAACCCGGAACAGGCTTGTATGGATGTATATCTGACGTTACACTTTGAGATGTAGAGCTAGTTTCTATCAAATACATTTCTGTTTGATGACAGAGAATTTATTCTCTTAGCTTAACACCCTTCTCTGAAACGTACGAGCTTAGAGGTTATGTAGTTGATGGTTACTAGCAATACATACCCAGTTTGGTAATATGGCATACGAAGTGCTGCTGATCATGTGTTGATCGAAGCATGTCTTTTGTGTAGAGCGTAGCTTTGTGGACGAGACCTCGTCGAACCTCACAACCCAGAAATGGTCAAAATAGGAAAGATGCAGCAAGGTTATTAGGGGTCGTGCCCCTAGGGTGTGTCCATTTCTTCTGGAAAAAGTTGTTATCACAGTATGGAGCCTAGGTATTTAAACTATGTGGTTACTGCAAATATATTGCTTTGTGGTTGTTCATGTCGAGTGCTCGGGTAAAGGTCGGTAACGACTGAGGGTGGCATACTTGTGTGGTGTTACCTAGCTACAGAGGTAACCCAGCCTTATGTTGGCAGAGATCCGGTTAGGTTCTTGAGGCATCCCTCCAGAGGCGTTCCCATGTGTCCCAGGAAGTTCCTTAGCCTGACAATTTGTTGGAAATCCAATCACCAATACGCGCCTTTTACGATTGCATTTGTATAACCTGCCATTCTTAAATGGTAGCTATAGCAGGCATAATATAATCGTACCTATGTTAGCTAAGATTAATATTATACTTTCGAAAGGTTTACTGCACTATGCACTAAAAATAATATCAAAAGGATTTTTGCGTATCAAGCATGTTTGACTATCATACAGAGAAATCTTCCCCAAATGTGCGATTGCATGGTGTGCGTGCCGGGAGGCCTTATGGTAGTTTCATTTTCCAAAAAGCAATATGGATTTCTTTTAAATTCTTTTTTTGCTTTTGTAAAGATAAAACTATTTTCATTTGCTCACACCAGTCCCATGACTGACATGGAGTTTATTGTTCCCTTTCTAAAATCTGTGTGCCTACAATTTTCCACACGAGCAATCTAGAGTTGGATTTTTCAGATGATTAAATAGTAGGAGTAGATTCGATAGCATCCAGCTTTTGGATTTGGCAATCGCATTTGTTTCTCTGGGATCGGAGTTGCTACAAGTTCAGCATGATGGTGGTTCGAGCTTTTGGAGCTTGGAGTTTTAGCGTGGAAGACATTATCTTTCCCGCTGTTGTTGCTTTATTCTTCCGCTATTGTCTTGTGAATCTGCATATCTATCTCTGATATTGATATCATTTACGTCAATGTGTTGTATTAAATATTGCATCAACTGTTGTATATAAATAAATTTATTCATTTTCTTCCGCTATGTTGTTGTACTTAATGTGTTATAAGCTTCGGTGAACCAGATTCATCATTTGAATCTGTGGCATTCGAATACGGATGATGTATTTGGTGCCGATTTTCGAAGGTCGAGTCAGGGTCGTTACAGTGGTATAAGAGCTGAAGGTTGAATTTAGCTCAGGAGTATTACACATTAGGTAACTCATTAGAGATAGGGATATAAATGCCCTAGAATGAGTATATCCCTAAGATATCCGTCCAAATACCTCAGTAAATTCACTTTCTATTCGCTGATAGTAAGTATGAGTGCAAGAAGAGGACGAGGTAGGGGACATGGAAGTACACTACAAATGGTCGATACCCTACAACAACAGCAATGATTGAAAGCTACTTTTTCTCTTTTGATCATCATTCGGTATCAATTCTTTGATGGTTTTCTGGCAGCTCCAAGAAGAAGCTTCGGTGTGGTGGCCCTACAAATCATTATAGAAGAATTTTGGTCCATATTCTCATCAATTTCCTATCTGTTTTCTTTTCGTTCTCAATTTTAAATGATTTTGAAAATTTTAGTTGAAATAAATTGGTTAATAAAATATGAAGCTAAATTAAAATGGTATCCATTTGTATATTTCATTGGATTTCGATATATTCTATGAATGCTTAGTTGTCCCTTCAGACTAACTCATGCCCTTGCATGTTTCGCAGATCAGATGACCACAATGTTTTGCAAAGTGTTGAATGAGTTTATTCTCGTATCCATTGATATTCTGATTTGGTAAGCCAAATATAGAATAAATATTTCGATTTGATCTGATAGCCCATTCCCTTATCTTTCATCTATTCTTTGTTGTCTCCCTAGCAAATTACGGGGAAGAAATTTTCTTAAGGGCGGAATCTGTAACATTCTCGGATTTTATCTAGATTTAAATTGATAACTAAATTAATTTTTGGAATTAAATTGTGAATTTATTGGTGAATTAATTAGAAAAATTCCAGAATAAATTAATAATATGGGTTTGTTTATATATAAAAGTAGATTTTCAAATAGAATTTAAAGTTTTAATTTTTAAGATAATAAAAGTTGTTTTCTAACTTTAATACATATATATGTGAGTATATTTATATTTGGTAGCTATAATTTGAGATTAATGTAATAAATTTCAAAACATTAATTTAAGTTAAATTCTTATATATAAAACATATGTGATTGTTTATTAATGTATAATTAGTTTTAAAATCATTTTTCTTAAATAGTTGTATATGTATAAATGTAAATATGAAACAAGGATGAATAAAAAGCTTTAATAAGACTTAAGAAAAATTGATCTTCTTTCTTGTCAATTTTTTTTAATACAACAAAATCATTTAGTTTGGACATTTGTAAACTTTACGTGAGATAAAGATTAATTCGTATGTATGTAAAATATATTTATAAAAATATATTACATAAATTTATTAAACATAAGGGTTTGAAAACAAAATTTATAAATTTAACTTAAGGATTTAAACATAAAAATACTAGTTTAACAAATGTTAGTAAAATCACATGAATTAATACAAGTGTAGGCTTAATAAACATGAAAAAAGACAAGTGGCATGCAAAATCATTTCTTTTCTTTTGAAATTGAATAACATAAAAATATATGTAATAAAACCGGCCATTTTTTTTCCTTAAACCTGAGAAACCAAATTCAAAAGCTATCAACCAGAAAACAAATACAAACTCCATAAAGTAAAATCGGAAATGAAAACCTGGAAAGCGAAAGAAACAAAGATCAAGTTCAAAACAAAGATCAGGTGCAGCTACATCTTGAGTTCGACCTGAAAAGGAAAAAAAAATCAAAAGCCTGGGATCAACAAAACAACTTCAAGTATTTAAGTTTCAAACTTCAACCTGGCAAGATTCCAGATAAGATACAAAGATCAGAATCAAATATAAGTAATAGAACAAATCAAGATCAACAAATTCAAGTAAAACAGATCAACATCAAAGTAGGTTTCCGGTTTTAAAGATTGTGCTCTGTTCAAATATCTCAAGTGGGCAAACTCTATTTCTTTTGAACCAGATCTTATTAACTCTTATACCTATGTTGATGGAGGTTTGAAAATGTTGTATAAGAGATGATATAGCTGCAAGTATATGCAAATATATGTGAGTGAATAGATGTACGCATGTCTGGTTAAGCCTGAAATCTCTCTGTTTAACATTTACAGGCTACCATTTCATCAAGAAAACTGATATCTTCATGTTTTAATCATTTCAAGCTGTGATTCTTGAAAGTAAAAGGCTTATAACAATGTAAAGTTATTTCTAAAAATAATATTAGGTAAAAAATATTGAGTAAATATTTGAAAATAATAAATTACAGTAAGATCTCTTCAAACTTGAAAATTCAATGATTTTATTTTCAAATTTTGGTTATATTAATGGATTTGTGTTTACAAACTATGATTTTTAAGATAGAAGTCGGGATTTTTTTAGCTTTGATTCGAGATAGAAGTTTCAAGATGAATGCAAAACATAATTTCGTCAATAACTGGTGAACGTTGACGATTTGTGGCTTTTGCCTCTAGGCGAAGGTAGCTGAGAGGTGTAGATTTGCGAAAAAATGGTGGTTGAAATTCTATTTCATCGCGGTGATTATGCGGTGTTGTTTTAGGGTTTAAGACAGATTTTAACTAGCATCGAGAAGTTTATCACTGCGTCGTCGTTGAATCGAGTAGGACCAGACCGGGTGGAATCGAGTCTTAGGTGAGTGGCGAGGCTGGGGACGCAAAGGCAGGGTTGCCGGAGGCGTCATAGCAAGGGTTTTTTCTGATAGGTTATTGAGTTCCAAGCGATCGATAGGTTGATTTTCGATTTCAGGCTTGAATCGTCGAACTGGGTGTTTGGATTGGTCGACAGTGATGTCGACGACTTGTCGAAGGCTACGGCGATGGTCGGAGGTTGGTGGGTTGGCCATGCATGCGCACGCGTGCACACTTATGTATGGGTTTGTGATGATTTGGGGACGAAGGTGGTAGCTCGGGTCCAAACTCGAGAAAGCGTACGTTCGACTCGAAGACGAGGAAGTGAGAAGATATCTCGAGATTCGGGCTCGAGTATTTCTAACGTTTGGCTCGGGTTTCACTCGAGTCAACTTGGGTTTATGACTTTAAAATTTTAAAATTTGAAATTAAACAGGTTTTCCATCAAATAAAGTTTTAAAGACCTATCCTTGAATTATTCTTGTAAGGTAATGAATGTTTCTTTTTAGTTTTGAATAAAGTAAAGGTTTTTAAAATATTTTAATTAATTAAGTCAAAGTGTTTTAAATTCTATAATTATTAAAAAGATGAATTCTTAAGTCATTTAAATTAGATTTCAATGTTATATTTGAATAGTTAAAAGATGATGGTTTTAATCTACTTAAGAATTTTAAGTGAATTCATATGTTAAAAATAAATTTAATTTTGAAGGTTATTTAAATAAGATTCTTTTTAAAGATAAATAGTTCGTCTTAAATATTGTTTTGATTTTAAATTAGCTTAAAGATTTAAGATAAATTATATGTTAATGACAATTGTGATTAATAAGATTTTCAATGACAATTAATCAGAAGTTGATTAATTAATGTGATTAATTAAAGATTGATTAATTAATATTATTGATTAAAGAACAATTAGTCAAGGTGATATATTAATTAATGTGATTAATTAAAAGTAATTAATTAATAATTAAAGTTGATTAATTAAACGATTAATTATAGGGTAATTAATTAATATGCTTAATTAATTAAAGTAATTAATTTGAATATTATTAATTAATTAAGGGTTTATTAGTTAATGAAAGTGATTAAGGATAATTACTTATTGTAATTTTATTAATCAAATGGTAATTAATATAGGATTAATTAATTATGTAATTAAATTAAGGTTAATTAACTATGTAATTAAATTAAGGTTAATTAATTAATGTAATTAATTAAGGACAATTAATTAAAGGATGATCACATAATTAAAAGGTTAATTATTTGATGGTTAAAGGTTAACTGATTTATTAATTGAGATTAATTAATTAATGTTTTATAGTTAATTAATTTATTATTAAAGGTTAATTAATTAAAATAATTTGTAATTAATTAATGTTAATTAACTGGATTAGTGATTAATCTGATTTAAATTAATCAGATAATTTATTGTTCTTACATATGGATGTTTGGATTCTATTGATTGTTGAATTGTTTGATACCCCTGACTTGTGATGCTTTGTGATATGATTTTTTTTGATTTGAGCTGTGATAAATGTAATTTATTTATCTGTGATAAATTTATATTATTTATCTGTGAATCTGTAAATGAAGATAAGCGTTATAGGATTATACCGCTTATCGATATTGCTGTGCTTGAATTTGTGATGGTTAAATGATGTTGCACTATTGTGTAAAAACCCTGGACTGCACCATACACACGCAAATATGGATTTTACGAGGAAATCGGTTAAGTCACAGATAGTTTAAAATCTAAATATTATTTTATTCAAAAATGGAAGTTTGAATCCAAAGGGTTTTGGAAATGGAACTGAATTGAATGTGAAAAGCCTTTGAAAGGGAAGTTTTGAAATTGAAATTTAGTTTTGAATAAATTATATTTTGTTAAATATTATTTGAAAATATTTTGGAAATCATGGTTTAAAAGGTTTATATTATATATATATATATATATATGGATTTAAAAATATTTTTAAATAAATTATTTTGGGAATTTGAATTTAATCTAAATTAGAACTTTCCAATATTACGGCAGTTCATTGATTTTCTCGTTTATACTTTTAAAGGCTACAACTTGTGTATATTTGATCAGATTTTCCGAAATGATAAGTATGTGTTTTCAAATGATAATAGCTTTCATATAACGAAAGGACTTCCAGTTTTTGGTTAAAAAGGATTTCAGTTTTGAAATGGAATTTTTTTTGAAAGCTATGAATGAATCTTTGTGAAATATAGGTGAATCTCTTTTTTCGAAATTGAAGAAGATCTTAAAGGTATATCTTTTGTATAAAAGATTTGAAATGAAAATAGTTTGAAAGCTATGAATGAATCTTTGTGAAAGATTGTTGAACTTTGTTTTGAAATTGAAGAAGGATCTTAAAGGTGTAACTTTTGTATAAAATATTTGAAATGACAATAGTTTGAAAGCTATGAATGAATCTTTGTGAAAGATTTAGTGAACTGTTTTAAGATTAAAGAGTATCTTCAAAGGTGAATTTTTCATTTAAAAGATTAAATGTAGCGATCCTGACTCGGCCTTCGAAAATCGGCACCCGTACTTCACTTGTACTCGAATGCCGAATATTCAAACGTCGAATCTGGCTCGTCCGGAGCTTATAACACATCAAGTATGACAATATAGCGGAAGAAAAAGAAATGAATATCATATACAACAATGATACAATATCCAAAATGATATACAACAATGACACACAGCCTAACAAATATCAGAGATAAGATACAATGCTATAGCAGAAAACCCAATGAACTAGTAGCGGAAATAACTAGAACGTGAACTCTAGAAGAAACACCAATATCGACAATCTCCATAGATAGCTCGAACCACCATCAAATTGCAACAAGCTAAGCAAGTCTCATCCAACCAAATACTTCAATATCCAAAGTCTTCAAAAAATACCAAAGAGAAAGCCGAAAGCTACCGAATCGATATCTATATCTACTATCTGAAAAATCCAACTCTAGACTGCCCGTGTGGAAAATTGTTGGCACCCAGAGTTTAGGAAGGGAACAATAAACTCCGGGTCAGTCATGGGACTGGTATGAGCATACAAAAATATTTATCTTTAAAACAAACAAAAGATTTTAAATTTTGAAATCCGCAATGCTTTTTGGAAAATGAAACTACCATAAGGCCTCCCGGCACACAAACCATGCAGTCGCACACTTGGGGGAGATTTCTCCTTATGATAGTCAAACATGCTTGATACGCGAAGACCATTTGATATTATTATTAGTGCATTGTGGAAAACATTTCGAAAGTATAATATTAATCTTAGCCAGCATATGTACCATTATAGTATTCCTACTATAGCTACCATGTTAGATGGCGTGTTCTATAACTAAAACCGTACAAGACGCGTATTGGTCATTGGATTTCGAACAAATGGTCAGGCTAAGGAACTTCCTATTGCCACATGGATACGCCTCTGGAGGGACGCCCGAGAACCTAACCGGATCGCTGCCAACACAAGGCCGGGTTACCTCTGAAAAAATAGGTAACTACTGACACGAGTATGCCATCCTCCGGTTGTAAACAACCTTTATCCGGGGCCCCAACAACAACAATCACAAAGTAATATATATATTTGCGATATCCACATAAGTTAAGTATCTGGGCTCCATACCACGATACCACTTCTATCCAGAAGGAAATGCACATACCCTAAGGGGCGCTACCCCTTATAACCTTGCTGCATTCTTCTTGTTTCGACCATTCCGGGGTGTGAGGCTCGACGAAGTCTCGTCCACAAAGCTACACTTTTCACAAAAGCCATGCTTTGATCAACAAATGATCAGCAGCACTTCGTATGCCACATTACCAAATTGGGAATGTATCACTAGTAACCATCAACTACATAACCTATGAGCTCGTACGTCTCAGAGAAGGGTGTTAAGCTAAGAGAATAAATCTCCGCCACCAAACAGAAATGTATTTGATAGAAACCGGTTTTACATCTCAAAGTGTAATGTCAGACACACATCCATATAAGTCTGTTCCGGGTTCGAACAGTACCGAAGGCATTTTCGAAGAAGCCCTTGCAAATTCGGATAATCTCTAATCTCGTCCAGACTCCCCATCACAAAGGGTGATCAAATCTCTATACTGAGGACCAGTTGGTGCAGAGACATACGACGGGTTATCCTTCCGTTTTCGAAAATATCCGGTTTTCACCACCGGTCTTCAAATGCTATCCATAACTTCGTATCATTATTCAGAATAGGTTATATGACACAAGATCCTCTCCCGGCTAAATTGAATAGTGAGCGCAATATTTAAAAACATATGGATAATGGGATTTCAGTTAAGTTACAACTTTAAAACCCAAACCTTTCATTCAAATGGTTAAAACAAATTACCATTTCCAATCTTTTAAACAAAAAGATCCATTTCAAAAAAACTTTCAATGGTTTAAACAATTTCCATACTTTAATCTTTTTAAACAAAAGATTTATCTTTAAAACCCCTTTCAATTTAAAGCAAGGATCACCAATCTTTAAAAAAGATTCATTCATAGTCTTTCAAAACAATTCCATTTAAAGTTGGATTAACTCATTCAGTATTTAAATCAATGACATATTTCATAGCTTTCAAAACAATTTTCCAAGATTCATTCATTATTTTCAAAACAATTCCCGTTTCAATCTTTTATATATAAAAGATTCACCAAAAAAAATTCTCTTCAATTTCAAAATAGGGTTCAACTACACAAAAATTCAATTATAGCTTTCAAAGCCATTCTATTTCAAACTTGAAATCTTTTCATCATAATTTGGAAATTCTATCCTTATATAATAGCTATTATTATTTGAAACCACTTGTTTCCGTTTCGGAAAACCCGATTATAATTACACGAGTTAAGGCCTTTCAAATATAAACTTGGGTTAAATTCAAATTTTCAAAATCATACTTTAGAAACCTATATAAACACATTTATAGCTAGTATAACCTTTTTAAATTTTAAATTCTCAAAATAGAATTCAATTTCAAATTTTGAATTCAAATTTTAAATCAAATTTCAAAACTAAATCTAGTTATTCAAAAAAAACTTTTATCTTTGAAATTCCCTTCCAAAAGCTTTTCACTTTAAACTCAATCCATATCCAAACCATTTGGATTTAAAAATTCGATTTTAAAATTATTTTCAAAAATATGTGACTTAACCGATTTCTACGTGAAATCCATATTTGTGTGTGTATAGTTTGGTCCAGGGGTTTAAGACAATAGTGCACAACATCAATCATACCAATATCGATAAGCGGTATGACCCATATCGCTTATCCACATTCATGGATTCATAGATAAAGTAAATTTATCAATTACAACGATTCACTATTATGATTCGATGTGGGTTTCGTATAACCAACTGGAATCCGACTTCTTATCGCATCGAAATTCAAATGTCGTTTTACGGGTCAAAGGGTAATTACACAGAAAAACATATCATAGATATCACATATCAGTACACAACAACTCATATCACAAAATATCACAAAGCATCACACATGAGGAATATCAACCCTCCAAACATCCAGTAGAATCCAAACACCATAAGTAAAATATAAATCAAATTATCTGATTTAAATTAAATCAGATTAATCACCTATGAATAAATTTTTAATCATGGTTAATTAATATTAATTAATTACAAATCAATTTGATTTATTACTCCTTAATCATTTATTAATTTAATTTATAACTAATCCTTTGATTAATTATTCTTAACTAATTATTAATTGTCCTTTAATCATTAAATAATTATCCTTTAATTTATTATCCTTAATTATATTGATTAGTTAACCATAAATTATCATTTAATTAATTACAATAAGAAATTATCCCTAATAAATTTCATTAATTAGTTAACCTTTAATTAATTATCCTCAAATTAATCATCTTAATTAGTTAATCACATAAATAAATTATCCTTAAATTATAAATTAATTAACCTTTTAATCACTAATTAACTACCTAAATCATGATTAATTAAACCTTAATTACTTTTATAAATTAACCTTTAATTAATTTCTTTAATTAATAAACCCTTAATTATTAATTAAATCTTAATTATAATTAGTTTTCCTTAATTGATTATCCTTAATTTAATTACCCTAATTAATTAACCACATTAATTTATTATGCTTTAAAGTAATTAACCCTAAATATTTGATTAATCAATCTTTAATCTACTCTTAATTACTTTCACTAAGTGATTATTTTATTTATTTAAGCATTCATTTATTACTTGATTAATTAACTTAATAATTTAATGAATCCAGATCATTAAATTTATTTATCTTTAGAATAAAACATTTCTTACTTACTCAAAGCATTTAAAAACAATTTGCTCTCAAATTTACTTTAAATTTCATTTTAGATTTAAGATTTAAAACGATTACAAATTTAACTTAAACAAAGTTTTAAAACAATTCAAAAACCTTTTTATCTCACAAGTTAAAGAAATATTCATTTTATAAAAAAGTTTAAAAGAATTTAAAACCAAATTCATTTTTAAATTCAAATCAATTTAAAAAAATACACTTCAACAAACAAATTTGTTTAAATCATTTTAAATTTTAAAAAATTTCATTTATTTCAAAATTGGAATACATATTAAATTTTGATTCCAGATTACTTAAATTCAAAAACTTACTTACATTTAAACTTCATTTTAAACTTCAAACCATTTAACCATTTTTAAGGTAGTTAAAACAATTTAAATTTAAAAACTTTAATTTATTTTATAACTGAGATTCAAACTCATATTCCAGGTTTTAAAACTTATATTTAAACTTATATACCCCTTTATTTACAATTCAAACTTTCAGTTTTAAATTCAAGCCAAATACACTTTAAATACTTAAAGGTGTTAAAACAAATTTAAATTTCAAAAACTTAATTCATTTCAAAACCTAGGGTCAAACTTATTTAAAGTCAGATTCAAACTTAGATTTAAAACTTAGTTTAAAACCTTGATTTCGCTGTAAAACTTCGGTTTAAATTTTAAAACAAATACTACAGGTTTCTGTTAAAAACCTGTAACATTATTTTAACTAGAGACGAACCTAATTTACTTCGAGCAAAAACTAGACTTCCCCGAGAAAAACATCACAACACTCCGAGTCAATCATAAATTAACGCGATCACAATCCAAAACACAATTCATCTTCATTGGAACAACAGTGCACCGTTCACATGCACGGTGCCGCTGATCACCTCAGATCATCAATGATGATTGTGACGCCCCACTCCTAGAGCCTCGTTAACAAAGAGTATTACATAGATACTGTCGGCTAACGCGGACAATGGAGTATAATGGAAGCGACCATGTGTAATCTTACCTTAACTATTCACTAAATACGTCGAAAAGTAGTCACATAAAAATTTGACCTATTCAATAAATATTTAAAGCAAAACTACAATGGCTAAAGGACCTATCAGAAGAAAATATAACAACTCAAATGTAATTCACATCACAGAACAGTCGATCATAATATACCATAATATACACATAAACGGATACACAACAGAGTATATAAAATAATACATGTCAAGTGGTACAAGAGACCACAATATACAGACGAGACAAAAAGAGTATAAATAACAGAGTTACAACAGATAAGGACCACAAAAGACGCTATAACAAAATGAAGCTAGCGAATAGTCCATGCAGAAGCAAAATAGGCTAAGTCCAAAAGCACCTAACCTGAAACAACTCGGTCTGACCCGAGTATAAATTACACGGATCAGTCTAGCTAAACAAATCAGTTAAATAAATGGAACAACAATAAACCTGCAAGGTTACAAAGCATAATAGATATCTCTAAAAGAGATAACACAATCATCTGACGAAAGATGAATCATATAGATCAAGCCTCATATCATCGGCAACATATAGAAACAAACGATAAGAATATCCCAAAGCAAGCCATAAGGCAAACAACAAATACCGATAAATACGAGTTCCACAAGGTAGACGCTATATTTCGTGTGGCTCCAAAGAACCAATACAGAAAAGCAATACCTAGGGGATATACATATAAATGAAACATCATGAGCGGTGGTGAGTAAACCACTCCGTTATCTCTTGAGCGGTGGTGAAGAAACCACTCCAATATCTCTTGAGCGGTGGTGAAGAAACCACTCCATTTTCTCTTGAGCGGTGGTGAAGAAACCACTCCAATATCTCTTGAGCGGTGGTGAAGAAACCACTCCGTAAGCAATACTAAAGATAACCGACAACCCCAAATATTTTTGCGAGTCGGGGCAAAGGACCAACTCCAAAGGCGACATTTAAAGGAAACAAGCCAGAGGAGATAGTCCGAAGACACTATCCCAAAGGCAGCATGTGTCACAAACTCCCAGAGAGGAATCCGAAAAGTGGTAACGTGAGTCCCATAACCACCCATTCGCACTAAACGGTTTACTATCCGTTAGTTTATTTCACACTCAAAGCAGTACAAATTTACCTCATATCATCGATAAACCAAACCCGAAGGCCAAAACGATCAATCGAATAGGTCAGGCATTAATCAGAAGGATAAATGCACAGATTCATGGTCCGTGTTTTGCCCAACCATTTAATCACCCTTCCACTTCGCTCGAAGTGCGAAAGTGTGTGTTTTAAATAGAATTTATGAATTGGAGAAACGAGCCTTTAAATGCGATTTGAGAGATTATTTTATAAAAACCCGTGGATGAAGTCAAGAGTAAGTTATCAAAGCCAAAGATGCAATAACAAACACTAAAAAGCAACTTGAATCGATAGAATCCGGAAAAATCAATCAAATATGCAAAATAAACAAACCAGGCAAAACAAAGCAGGTCGGTCGACCGAACTGCAGGGCTCGGTCGGCCGGCCAGATGCAGGGAGCAAAATAAGGCTCGGGGCAGCAGGTCGGTCGACCGAAGCCTGCACTCGGTCGGCCGAACCTGGTGATTTTGCACTTTCTGCCCTACTTCAATGAAAATGCAAATTCTTTCCAATTCCAAAACAATGGCACATGCATACTTGTTAGGAATTCATACCAACACCCATGAAATCAAGAGAAGTAGATGTGAGTTCAAAACTCACCTTTTAACCTCACAAACAAAGATGATGAAGAAGCACAAAAGCAAGGAATCAACCAACTACACTCCACTTCAACACTACAAGCTTCAATCTAGAATCAAAGCAAGTATTTCCTAAGTTAGGGTTAGGAAAATTACTGAAATTGAAGAGGAGAAGAGATGGAGAAGATGGAGATGAACTTACCAATGGATTCTCTATGAATTTGGAGCAAGAAATCAAGATACAAAGGAGAACTAGGGCTTGCTAATTTCTAATTCCTCTTCCTTTCCTCCATTTTCAGTTCTAAGCTTAAGTTTTAAGAAATGAATAAGTGATTGAGAGGAGTGGCTAAGCTAGAGGATTAGTTAAGCTAGTGGGCTGAACCCAAACCCAAACCCAATAGAAAAAGTAGCCAAAATTCACAAACTCCAAACATATCAAAGATTATACTCAAAAAGATCGCAAATGCCATTTTGGAACCAATGGAGGTAGTTTCGAGTTCCAATTCGGCCATTTGCAGAAAGTAACATTTCAGACCAAGATCCGACTAACGACGCTATATTTAAATTAAACATTTAAATATAAAATCGTTAAATATGCGGGTTGTTACAGATCTCCCCTCCTTACAAAATTGCGTCCCCGCAATTCCTAGAGACGATATTTGTAACAAATACATACAATTAATCAACCAAAAGAAAAGAAAATAAGATTGAGATGAAAAGACATACTCACCGTTTCAAAGCAAGGAAAGAAAACTCGGATAAGATCGCTCAATAAATTCTCTGGTTTCCCAAGTACAGTCATTGGAATTAGCGGACCATTGAACTTTAACGAGCGGCACGTCCTTGTTCCGAAGGTGTCGCACCTCCGTGTCAAGCACGCGAATAGGTTGCTGTACTATAGATAAGTCCGGTGAGACCTCAAGCTCTTGCAAATCAGGAGAAGTAATAACAGAATCTGACTCCCGGAGACACTTTCGAAGTTGCGAGACGTGAAACACGTCATGAATGCCAGATAAATGAGCTGGAAGTGAAACTCTAAAAGCCACAGGGCCAATACGTTCAGTGATAGAAAATGGTCCTATATAACGAGGAGCCAATTTTCCAGTCGTACTGAAACGCATAACCCCCTTCAAAGGAGAAACACGAATAAAAACAAGATCGCCGATCGAGAACTCGAGAGGCTTCCTACGGTTGTCCGCGTAGGATTTCTGGCGACTCTGTGCCTCTTTCATTCTCAACCGAATAAGATCAATCTTCTCAGAAGAATCACGAACAAAATCTGGACCAAGAATGAGCTTCTCACCAGATTCTAACCAACAAGAAGGTGATCGACATGGCCTTCCGTATAAGGCTTCGAAAGGAGCCATACCGATACTAGACTGAAAACTATTGTTGTAGGAGAATTCTACAAGAGGTAGGTGATCCTCCCAACTTCCACCGAAATTAAAAATACAAATACGGAGAAGATCTTCCAAGATACGATTCACCCGTTCAGTCTGTCCGTCAGACTGCGGATGATAAGCTGTAGAAAAATTAAGCTTTGTTCCAAAAGCTTGCTGAAGACTCTTCCAAAAATGACTCGTGAATAAAGGATCACGATCACTCACAATAGAACTAGGTACACCGTGAAGTCTCATGATTTCCTTGACATACAACTTAGCCAAATGCGAAGCAGTTCTATTAGACTTAATAGGGACAAAATGAGCAGACTTAGAAAGGCGATCAACAATAACCCAAATGCTAGAATGGCCAGATCTCGAACGAGGTAGGCCGTCAATGAAATCCATAGAAATTTGATCCCACTTCCACAATGGAATCTCAAGAGGTTGAAGAAGACCCGAAGGACGCTGATGCTCGGCCTTAAAACGCTGACAAGTTATGCAATTGCTTACATAACTCGCCACATCGCGCTTCATGCCTTCCCAATAATAAAGACGACGCATATCGGCATACATCTTGCTACTACCGGGATGAATGGTATACTTAGAACGGTGACAATCATCAAGAATGTCATGCCTAAGTGCAAAATCAGAAGGCACAAAAAGACGGTTCTTCTTACGAAGACACCCATGAGAATCAATGCTAAAATCTTGCAATGCCTCGTCACAAGATCCAGACTCACAAAGCTAAATAAAATGCAACAAATCAGGATCACGCCGTTGGGCATCGGCAATACGATCCAATAAAACAGGTCGAGCTCCCAAACTAAATAATAGAATAGGAGAATCAGAAGATGAACCTCGATTACGAATTTCACAAAAAGATAAAGTCTCAAGATTATTCCATTCGGCAAGCATCATAGAAATAACAGCCGAATGCTTGCGACTAAGCGCATCTGCAACACGATTACCCTTACTAGGGGTATACTGGATATCAAAGTCATAAGAAGCAAGAAACTCGAGCCAACGCTGTTGTCTCATATTGAGTTCCTTCTGAGTGAACAAATACTTCAAAGATTTATGATCGGTATAGAGAATGAAGCGCTCGCCCAATAAATAATGTCGCCAAATCTTCAAGGCAAAGACAATGGCGGCTAACTCAGGATCATGAGTGGCATAGCGAACTTCATTCGGACGCAGTTGCCTAGAAGCATAAGCAACTACCCGATCCTTCTGCATAAGAACAGCACCGAGACCACTACCACAAGCATCGGTGTAGACAACAAGATCATGATTCCCTTCGGGAACCACAAGGATAGGAGCATTAGTGAGAAGTTCCTTCAATGTCTGAAAGGAAGCTTCACACTTGTCGGACCAATCAAAACGAATGCCTTTCCGAGTAAGGCAAGTGAGAGGAAGCACAACACGGGAAAAATCCTTAATGAACCGACGGTAATAACCCGCCAATCCAAGGAAACTACGAATCTCATGAACATTTTCAGGCCTTTTCCAATTCTGGATGGCTTCGATCTTTGAGGGATCGACAGAAATGCCATCGGAAGATACAACATGGCCTAAAAACTTAACCTTATTCTCCCAAAAGTGGCACTTGGAGAATTTGGCTCTAAGCTGATGACGGCGAAGAGTACTCAAGACAATTCTCAAGTGATTAGCATGCTCAGCTTCAGACTTAGAATAAATAAGGATATCATCAATGAAGACAAGCACGAACTTATCGAGATATTCCCGGAATACCCGATTCATGAGATCGACAAAGAAAGCAGGAGCGTTCGTCAAACCGAACGGCATAACGAGCCACTCAAAAGAACCATAACGAGTGCGGAAAGCGGTAAGTGGTATGCTATCCTCCGCGACTCGTAACTGATGAAAACCTGTAGCAAGGTCAAGCTGAGAAAAGACCTTAGAACCACTGAATAGATCGAACATATCATCGATCCTAGGCAATGGATACCTATTTCTAATGGTTAACTCGTTAAGCTTGCGATAGTCAATGCAAAGCCTAAGAGTTCCATCAGACTTCTTCACAAAGACAACCGCGGATCCCCACGGAGAAAAACTGGATTGAATCAATTGTTTGGATTCAAGCTCTAAAAGCTGCTTCTTGAGTTCCTCATTTTGCATTGTAGACATCCTCGTGGGAGGACGACTAACTGGCTGCGCGCATGGAATGAGATCAATGCGGAACTTAATTGCCCGTTTGGGTGGCAAACCCGATACAGGCTCAAAAACATCAGAAAAGTCACAAGCAATAGGAATACAAGATATATCATCACCATCTCGCGAATCAAGAGAATACAAAGCCATTTCGGAATTATCCACATCCCGAAGAACAAGAGATAACTGAGAAGGCGAATCAGGATGACAAAGATATAAAATTCTCTTGGAACAAATAATCCTGGCATCGTACCTCACTAGCCAGTCCATACCAAAAATCATATCAAAACCCAAATGAGAAACAACGTGCAGATTCGCACGGAAAGAAAAGCCACATAAAACAATCTCAATATCATCACAAAACAAGCTAAGGGTCGAGGATCCCCCAATAGGATTCGCAATCCTTAAAGAAGTAACCATACAAGAAACATCCAAAGATAAATCATCAACGAGCTTCTTCGATACGAAAGAATGTGAAGCACCCGTATCGAAAAGAACTCGAATACTATGATCATGAAATAGAATAAAACCTTCCAAAATAGATGGAGATATACCTTTGGATTGAGAAGGACCTCCAGAAGCATTCGCTACATTTAACTTGCCAGATGAAGAATTATTCGGAGCAATGGGACAAGTGGAACTACGATGACCTTCCCTCTTGCAGTAACGGCAGAAGAGAGGCTTTGGACAAGCTCGAATAATATGATCCGGAGAACCACAATTGAAACACTTTCGAACGAAAGGTGTTCCGAAAGACTGAGGCTGAGAAGTAGGACCACCAGTCTTCTTCTTCTTAGAAGGAAAAGGCTTCTTCTGAATTGAAAACGGCCTCTTGTTGGGGTTCTTAGAAACCTCAACATCTACATCACTATCACACTCCTTCTCGATAGCTTCGAGATGAAGTGCCGAATCAACCAATTCCTCGAAAGAAAGCTTAAGCTGGATCAACAAGGACTTCTTAAGATATTTCTTAAGACCAGAAACAAACTTCAAATTCTTCTTAAAAGAAGTGCTGATGAATTCAAGACCATATTGAGATAAGGCCTCGAACGATGCGACATACTCAGAAACAGAAGATTTCCCTTGCTTCAACTTAAGGAAGCGACGGGTCAATAAAACTTTTTCAGATTCAGGAACGAACTTGAGTTCAAATCGTCCCCGAAACTGAGTCCAAGAAAGAGTAGACTCATCAATCTCGGCTACAAGATGCTCATACCAATCAAGAGCACGCTCTTGCAATAAGCTAGAAGTCACAAGAACTCGATCATGGTCAGATAGATCCATGCGAGAGAAGATACGCTCGCACGTGCGAAGCCAAGCTTGGACTTCAAGAACAGACTCGGAGCCCTTAAACGGTTTTCCTCCAAGATGAGCAAAATCACTGCACTGACGTGCAAAAGCAAACTTGCGAGGTGGAGATACTCGAGGAGGAACGGGAGGCTGAGTGCCCCTAAACAACTCCATAAACTGATCGGCAGACATATAAACGCCATCCGGATGTGAGCCACTGGACTGCCCAACACCCGAACGTCGACCTCTGCCTCTTCCAGACATAAGCTGAAAGTCAAGATAAGGAAAGGATTATTCACAAGGTAGATATTGCAATATGGAATACTACGGAATTAAATGCATTCCTAGACGTATTCCCAGACTCTATCTAACCTTGATGGAATAAAGAGACACGATGATTCAAAGATCTGTATCACTTATACACTTTGATGTACCATAATATGTGCATCTATTCTGTGTTTATCATATTTTGTTCTGAACTTAGCTCTGATACCACGCTGTGACGCCCCACTCCTAGAGCCTTGTTAACAAAGAGTATTACATAGATAATACTGTCGGCTAACGCAGACAATGGAGTATAATGGAAGCGACCATGTGTAATCTTACCTTAACTATTCACTAAATACGTCGAAAAGTAGTCACATTAAAATTCGACCTATTCAATAAATATTTAAAGCAAAACTACAATGGCTAAAGGATCTATCAGAAGAAAATATAACAACTCAAATGTAATTCACATCACAGAACAGTCGATCATAATATACACATAAACGGATACATAATAGAGTATATAAAATAATACATGTCAAGTAGTACAGGAGACCGCAATATACAGACGAGACAAAAAGAGTATAAATAATAGAGTTACAACAGATAAGGACCACAAAAGACGCTACAACAAAATGAAGCTAGCGAATAGTCCATGCGGAAGCAAAATAGGCTAAGTCCAAAAGCACCTAACCTGAAACAACTCGGTCTGACCCGAGTATAAATTACACGGATCAGTCTAGCTAAACAAATCAGTTAAATAAATGGAACAACAATAAACCTGCAAGGTTACAAAGCATAATAGATATCTCTAAAAGAGATAACACAATCATCTAACGAAAGATGAATCATATAGATCAAGCCTCATATCATCGGCAACATATAGAAACAAAGGATAAGAATATCCCAAAGCAAGCCATAAGGCAAACAACAAATACCGATAAATACGAGTTCCACAAGGTAGACGCTATATTTCGTGTGGCTCCAAAGAACCAATACAGAAAAGCAATACCTAGGGGATATACATATAAATGAAACATCATGAGCGGTGGTGAGTAAACCACTCCGTTATCTCTTGAGCGGTGGTGAAGAAACCACTCCAATATCTCTTGAGCGGCGGTGAAGAAACCACTCCATTTTCTCTTGAGCGGTGGTGAAGAAACCACTCCAATATCTCTTGAGCGGTGGTGAAGAAACCACTCCGTAAGCAATACTAAAGATAACCGACAACCCTAAATATTTTTGCGAGTCGGGGCAAAGGACCAACTCCAAAGGCGACATTTAAAGGAAACAAGCCAGAGGAGATAGTCCGAAGACACTATCCCAAAGGCAGCATGTGTCACAAACTCCCAGAGAGGAATCCGAAAAGTGGTAACGTGAGTCCCATAACCACCCGTTCGCACTAAACGGTTTACTATCCGTTAGTTTATTTCACACTCAAAGCAGTACAAATTTACCTCATATCATCGATAAACCAAACCCGAAGGCCAAAACGATCAATCGAATAGGTCGGGCATTAATCAGAAGGATAAATGCACAGATTCATGGTCCGTGTTTTGCCCAACCATTTAATCACCCTTCCACTTCGCTCGAAGTGCGAAAGTGTGTGTTTTAAATAGAATTTATGAATTGGAGAAACGAGCCTTTAAATGCGATTTGAGAGATTATTTTATAAAAACCCGTGGATGAAGTCAAGAGTAAGTTATCAAAGCCAAAGATGCAATAACAAACACTAAAAAGCAACTTGAATCGATAGAATCCGGAAAAATCAATCAAATATGCAAAATAAACAAACCAGGCAAAACAAAGCAGGTCGGTCGACCGGACTGCAGGGCTCGGTCGGCCGGCCAGATGCAGGGAGCAAAATAAGGCTCGGGGCAGTAGGTCGGTTGACCGAAGCCTGCACTCCGTCGGCCGAACCTGGTGATTTTGCACTTTCTGCCCTACTTCAATGAAAATGCAAATTCTTTCCAATTCCAAAACAATGGCACATGCATACTTGTTAGGAATTCATACCAACACCCATGAAATCAAGAGAAGTAGATGTGAGTTCAAAACTCACCTTTTAACCTCACAAACAAAGATGATGAAGAAGCACAAAAGCAAGGAATCAACCAACTACACTCCACTTCAACACTACAAGCTTCAATCTAGAATCAAAGCAAGTATTTCCTAAGTTAGGGTTAGGAAAATTACTGAAATTGAAGAGGAGAAGAGATGGAGAAGATGGAGATGAACTTACCAATGGATTCTCTATGAATTTGGAGCAAGAAATCAAGATACAAAGGAGAACTAGGGCTTGCTAATTTCTAATTCCTCTTCCTTTCCCCCATTTTCAGTTCTAAGCTTAAGTTTTAAGAAATGAATAAGTGAATGAGAGGAGTGGCTAAGCTAGAGGATTAGTTAAGCTAGTGGGCTGAACCCAAACCAAAACCCAATAGAAAAAGTAGCCAAAATTCACAAACTCCAAACATATCAAAGATTATACTCAAAAAGATCGCAAAATCCATTTTGGAACCAATGGAGGTAGTTTCGAGTTCCAATTCGGCCATTTGCAGAAAGTAACATTTCGGACCAAGATCCGACTAACGACGCTATATTTAAATTAAACATTTAAATATAAAATCGTTAAATATGCGGGTTGTACAATGATCTTCCCATACCACTCATCATCCAAACACTGTAATACGATCATCAGATCGTACCTCAAACCTCGAAGTCGAATTCGAGATGACGAACTCAAACCTGGAACAGCTGAACCTCCTCAACCCAAAACCTGTCAAAGTCTCACTCCTTCATCTCCGGCCACTTGAGTGTCAGCGACTTTGGCCACGTATTCATAAACTACCCAACTATCATCCCCCAAAAACTCATAACACTCGATCAATACAATAGGCTGTGGTGATCGATCCCTACTACCTTCAGAACGAACCACGACACCCCAGATCACAGAGATGACCAGAAAACTCCCCGAAACCCATTTCTGGTTAAACCAGAAATGCTCACTCAATGCCAAATTAAAAACTATGATTTTAGTGCTAAAAATCATGTTTAAGTTTATGAATTTAAATTATAATCCTGAATTTATGAATTACAAATTTTGGGTTTTGACACATTTTTATTTTTGCTCAGTCATTTTTTGATTTCCAGGCAATTTCCAGAGACACTTCACTAATTTTAACTTAAGTATAATTTCAATCTAAATTTTGAGATGAAACAAACAAGTTTTGTTTATAACTTAAGTTTTAAACAGAGATTAACTCAAGAGTTTTTTGAAATTAAATTAAACAAGAACCTGGAAATCATGAACAGGGGAATTCAGATAAACAAAACATGCAACCATACTTTTACTTTAAGTTTAGAAGTGAAATTACTCACAATTTCACATGCAAACATAGCACAACAATTTTTTTCTCAAGCATCATCAAACTGCAAAACAGATTCTAGCTTTTAAGTTGAAAAGTTTTGCTCACCTGGTCATGTGAACAGAGGGCAGGAAATACTTTTGAAACCTGGAATTTGTGTTTGCTTTGATTCATTGATTTTTCTTGATTACAGGCTTTAATTCCAGTTTGAAGACTTTGATCTGGTTTTCGGTTTGAATCTTAGAACTTGAACTAGTTTTCTAAGTTGAATTCTTTCTTTAAGTTGAGATGATTTGCATTGAATTCCTGTTTTGATCACTTCGCATTATTCTCTCACAGGTTCAGGTTGTTTGTTTTTAGATTATCTTGGTCTCCAGATTTTGATTTGAACTGTGATAAAAAAAAATTCTTTCTTTCTTTTTTTGATCTTTGTTTTAGGTTCTCTTTTCTGTTTTAAATTCTCAGTTTTAATTAAATGAAGATGTTGAAGCCTGGTTACTTTTTTTATTTTTGATTATGAAGAAGAATTTTGATATTTACTGTAACGACCCGCACATCCGTACCCCTTGAGTCAATACTATTCTACAACAATCAACTCAAGTTGCACAGAAATATGAACTATTTGGGTTAAAGAAGAAGAGGTAGAAGAAGAAAATGAGAAACAACATCAGAATCTAACCATCGCAGCGGAATAAAATATAATAGATAATAAATGATCTTTACTCAAAATCAAATATTTCTTTTTTTTATTACAACATCAGAGTACATCAATCACAGTTCAACAACAACAACATACAAATGGATACACAACAACTCAACACAGCGGAATATATATATAAACAAGTACGGAAGTACGTATCGTCATCTTGTTCGTCTCTTGAGCTCCACATCATCATATCCTGTATTCTGTAATACTCGGTCTGACCCGAGCATTACAGTTAAATAACACCCGAGTCGGTCTGGAATATTAGCGTGAGAAAATCACACCCAATTGATTATTAAAGTTTCAAAAATCCTTTGAAAACAAAAGCATCTCATAAGACCACGCCACAAATAAACATGACGGGTTTTTACCTTACGATAGCTAAAACATTTTTATAGAAATCCTCTGATATTATAATAGGGTCTATACACAAATATTTATAAAATAGCCGAAATTGTTACATGATTAAATTCTAGCTACTAGCCACAGAGTGGGTAATACAAACAAAACTCGTAAAAGGCTCGTAGGAAGAATGGATTCCAACTAATGACTAGGCACTGAGGTACCACCTGTCATAGTACGTGGCCTAGATCACCGTACCGAGGAGTACGCCCGCTCCCCTGCAACACAAGGCCGGGACTACCCCTTACTGGATAATCCCGAGTGAGATCACCCCGCGGTTGGGATCAACAACCGCCCACTAAGCCGAATAAAAAGGGACATCTAGACAGGGATGACCTCACCCTGCTTGGGTGCTACCCACCTAGCCTTGCTGCATAACCTCTGATTTTCAGTCATTCCCATTTGATGAGGCTCGAGGCTAAGCGTTACCTTTTTAGAACATATTTCTTAGAATGCCCATCGTCCACCTAACGATGTTTCGCAAGCATTCATCCATACAAGTCCGTCCAGGGTTCGAACGGAACCAAAGGCACAATTCCTACTACATCCATTTTGGAAATATCCTCAGGATTAGTAGCGACTAGCCCTTGCACTTCACTGCTTCATCTTCGAATCCAAACTCGTTTCCACGAAACGTACAAACCGGATCGAAGTGGTTTTCAAGAAATAAATCTCGGTCCCGGTCTCTTCGAAACGATCAACGCAGTTTGTCCAATATTGATAATCGGTGATTTAACTATCAATTTATATTCACAAACAACCATCCAACAGTAAATAATTTCCCAAATTATTTATTAACCTCAAAATATCTTCACAAGATATATTTCTATTTTCAATCCTTTGAAAACAGTTTCAAAACCATCTTTCTTTCCAGAATAAACTTTCCCAAATATTTTCTATCTCCACTGAAATCACCAAGCACAAAACTAGATTTTTAAAATAAATTTTAAATACTTTACTTTGAAATATATACTTTTAAACATTCAAGTTAAAACTACTTCAATACTTTATTAAAAATACATACTATATGAATATTTAAAAATAAGGTTACTTAATAAAATATAAAACTAGATTTTCACTTTTGAAAACAAAATTCTAAGTCACTTTTTAAGTAATTACTACTATAATCGATTTGAGAAAATACTTACTTTTGAATTTAAATATTAGAAATAATAAATTTTCCAAAACTTGCTTTTTAAAACAACTTTTAATCTTTTAAGTTATATTTAAAAATTTACTTTAAAACGTACTTGGTTATCCAGGGAGAATTTCCAATTTCAATCACTTGAATCAATTTCCCAAATTGATTCCCTTTTTTCATTTAAAATAAACTTCTTTGTCTACTCAATTCATTTCAGAATTCGTTAATTGTGGACTTTATTATTATTATTATAATTTTTCCGTTTGATTTTAAATCTTTTAACTGAAATATACAAATTCCAGATTTTTCTCAGTTTCTTCTTTATTCCTTTCAAAAATTAAATCTTAAATTTAATATAAATGCTTTGTTCTTTTAAACAATAACATTAAATTTTAAAATTCATTAACTTTTTGTTTATTCAAAATTTCCTTTTTATACTGGAGAGCTATTTATTAGAATTTTAAAGTCACTTATTTCTTTTCCAATTCATTCTTAAATTTATTTAATTTTTCTATAATTATTTTACTTAAAATGCACTCTTATTTCTCTTCCCCAAATTCTAAATCGGTATAATTAGATAACTCTAAGTACCAAAATATATTCAAGCAACTACAGCATTGAATATTTCAATATAATTCATCACAAAATATTCCAAAAATCATAACAGAGAATAATAAACAATTTATACATATGTTGAGGAATCAAGCTGGATCCCTCCAACTTGTTTTCCCTGCAACCACATACGTTATCACAATACAAATACCAATCCCAAAATATACCATACTATAGCACATTAATCCATTCAACCATTCAACAATTATTTAAATTTAATCATTTAAATTTATTTAACTGAGTGAGATTAACTCATCTTTGCCCTTTTAATTTGCCATCCTATCTAACTCGACTTGTTTTCATGACCTTGAACAAACATTAGATTATTTCATTAATATTCGAACCAATCGAGAAATCAGTTACCATTTAATAAATTTAACTTTACCCAAGAATTAAAATTTGAATAATGATTTAATTTTAAACTAATCTTCCTATAATAAACTATGTTTTTAATAACTAAATAATTTAATAAGTTAAAACAAATTAGTCTCCCTAATATATTATTTGAAATTGTGGCTATGTATTTTCCTTCTTTAAGAACCACATATTATATATAAAATAGTCTATGAAGATTTCCTAAAAAAAATCTAATTTATCTAAACTTTCGAATGCTTTAAAATTCTTATTATCATATAATTTTTTTTTCAAAACCTTTAATCTGTTTCTAGTTTCTGTCTATATAGGTTAAAGTTAAACAGCAAGGCAATCATATATTTTATTTCCTTCTTAAATTAAACTAAGAATGAAATGTTATATCTATAAACTGAAATAGATCTATCCAGAAATATAAATCCTATACCTTGACAGTGCCATCCCATCGAGCTGCCCAGCGCATTAGGAAACGACTCGAACGCGAGACCTCCATCTTCTTCTCGTGCCACCCTCCAGAGCCGACAATGACTTGATGTCGAGCTTCTACTGTCACACCCTCGAATGCGAAGCCGCCTCCACAATATGCTCGAATCCCAAACCCTAGCAGCCATCGACCCACGAAACTGCCAAGAATTCGAGCCGAGTTCGCCTGATTGCGACGACGTCGCATTACTCTCCAATCTGGACTAAGGAAAATCTCGGTCCTAGGAATTGAATCGAAATTGATTCGATTCGATTTGAGGAAGGTTCGACCCCTTCTGAGTTTCGACTGCGATTTGAAGAATGAGGCTTCCGCTAATTTTTTTCCGTCTAGAGGAAGATAAGGATGGAACGAAATAAAAATGGAAGGGAATGGCGTATAAGAGATGACTTCTATTTTAATTAAATTAAATTTCATTAGATTATTATCAATTGAATTTTTAGCGCGTTTATATATCGAACACTCACACACTAACTCCGATCAATACGAAATTTAAAATCCAATAATAATTCAATATTACGGACCCAATGAAACTGGTTTCGTCGAATTCCGAGACTGTGCCACAGAAGACTATTTTAAAATTCAATTTAAACGATATATTTCAAAACTGATCAAATCAGTGTTAAATTCAGTTTTAACACTTCTACTATCTTCAGTATTATCAAAATAAATTTTACAAGCCTTCAAATTATTTTTAACAAGCTAAAAATTTCAGATTTCATATTTTACCCAACTTCAAATAATTTAATAATTGAATTACCCAATGAATAGTAATATTTGAATTCAAGTTAAAAATTAAATCTTTAAATATCCAAAATCAATTAAATATTCCAATTCAAATGCTTAAAAATTCCGGGCCGTCACATTCCTCCCCCCTTAAAAGAATTTCGTCCCCGAAATTACTAATTAGGAAAACTGGTCCAATACCCATTTACTTATCTCCAAAACCAAACATTTTAATTAACTTGCCCTAACATATTCTTTTATTAAAGACCCACCATTACTTCAACCAACTACCCAAAACCTTCTATAGTTTTCAAATAACTTTACTTATTCAACCCTTCAAATCTAATTTAAATCCAAATTTTGAATTATCAAAATTTTCTCAAAATTTTTCTAACTCCCTAAATTTCTGAAAAATTTCGCCAGCGTCTCCTTTGCGCGGCTAGCTCCGTACAACTACAAAATGGCCCTACGGCCTCCCAAATCCAAAAGGAAAACAAAAAGCCAAGTGGCTTGATCCAAAAACCCAATCAAATTCACAGAAATCTAAACACATACCTTTTTGTTGAGCATTTCAAATTTATCATCTGAAATCAAAATCAATTTTCATTTCCCTTTATAATACCTGCATATCCTGCTTAGTACTAATATCCAATCACAATATCCTACAACATTTATCAACTTTATTACAAAATGCCAATATCTATTCATTCCAATATTGACTTAAATTATATTAGTAGTATCAATTTTCATTTAAGAATTCACCATTCTCTCTTAAGTTTAGTATAAGCATTTTATATGCTTCTTATATTTATTTTCATCTTCCACTTTAGTTTATATCTATTTCTATTCAAATTGATTCTTTCATTTCCATACGAATTCAATTTATCTTTAAACTCTAAATATTGAATTTTATTTTTCCATTTATAACTAATTCATGTCATTATTTTGATTAGTTTCATTCACTAACTTATTTCATTTTTCCAATTTTAAACCGTTTTGCCGTTAACAAAATTTTTCAAAATTTTCAAAAATTTTCTAACTTCCAAAATTTCTGAAAATTTTTGGCAGAGTCCCTTTGTACGGAGGAGCTTTTGCAATTTGAAAAAAGAGATAAATATATATACATCGACCCACACGGTCGGAAAAATCAAAAACAGTTCATATTTCCTATTTTTATTGCGTAGGTGTACCATATTTAGCATTTTAAGCAAGCAGCTTATTATTTTTAGTTAATAGCGTAACCAAATCCAGCCACACGGCTTCCAAGTACCTGTACTTACTCAAATTAAACATGTAAGTGCCAAATATATGCAGTTTAACTATATTTCACTTAGTTGCAATGGTTAAAACAAATGAATTCTAAAAGAAATGCACATTAAACATTTTCCATAAGCAATTTATACAATTTTCATACTAATTCAACTATTTCAATTAATTTACAAACCATTTTCATTCAATTTGAATGGTTTAAAACTCAATCGCTTACACTTAATTTATTTTTAAGCAAACCTAACTCATATTTAATCCAATTATTCTCAAAATCAATTTATTTTACTCCTATCCATCCATGGCATTTTAATAACTTCCATTTACATTCAATAACAATTTATTCTTTGCAATTTGACGAGATCTATGTAAATAAATAAGCACTTGAGTTTTATAATCAATTTAAATTGACTCCGACTCAACTTACACTTAATTCTATTCCATTTCGGATTTATTCACAATCCGTATATTCTCATTTTCATTGCATTTAAAGTTGAATCCATTCACTTACATTTTATTTTATTAACCAAACTAGTTCATTCAAAACCATTAACAAGGGTGGTTCGTCTTCCTTTCCAATTAAATTTCCTTTTTATTTTAATTCATTCACGACCATTTATTTACCTCGACCCATTCCAAGCTTGCTCATTTCTAACCATTCACGAATTAATTCAAACCAAGCTTTAATTTTTAATGGTCTTCCAATTTTACTCATGGTCGAGCTTTTAATTATTCTCAATTTAAGTTAATTTACTCAATTTTTTTCACTTCAAACTTAAGTTCACTTCCATTTGATTCTTATTTATTCCATCCATTTATTTATCCAATATAATTAGTTTATCCACTCAATCTATTTTGAATTTACATTTCCTCAAATATTATTTATAACCCACCAAATTCTATTTCGATTCAAATTTACTTTCGCTTGATTTAAATCCAACCCAATATCATTGCACTTAGTTTTAAGTTGAATTCAATTCAACTCTCTTCCATTTGTTTAGTTTTAAGTTAATTTACTTCAATTTATTCAAATCTTTTTTCTATACTTAAGCTCATTTCATTTTGCAAATAAATTTCTCTTTTCAATTTAACTTGATTCTATTTTAATCCTATCCCATTTCAAACTACAAATTTATTTGATCAGTTATTATACATTTTAACTTTTTAGATTCAACTTATTCAATTTATTACAAGACCATTTCCAATTTATTTCCACTTATTTGGATTTTATTTGCAATTCAACTATTACTATTTCGATCCAATTTCATTTTTATTCGATACATTTCAATTATATTTAATTTGTTAACACTTCACGTTAAATTTTAATTTATAACTCAAGTTTTGAATCCACTATCCATTTTCAATTTACCACCCAATTTTATGAACTCACAATTCAACTTCATTCTCAATTACTTTCACTTCATCAACAATTTAAGTCAAATTTAATTTATAACTTGAGTTTATTTCCAAACTTCACCATAAACTCAACATTCAATTACATTAACTAATTTATTATCTAGTTAATTCTTCCCCTGGACAAAATTCAACACTTGATTTTTATTCTCAAAATCTCTTCATTTAATTTCTTAAGTTCAAATTTATTTTATAATACAAGTTTGGATTTTCTTTTCATTTTTCAATTCATCAAAATATTGATTTTGGGCTTTGTATTCCATTTTCAATTTAATAAGTCACAACTTATTGTTTTATATAGTCACATTTATTCTAGGCTTAAATATGTTCATCTTTTATTTTTAACTCAAGCCTTATGCTTATTTATAACCCAAGCATATTTTATTCTATGGATTTTTAATTCTTTTACAAGTCATTCTAATTTATTTATTTCAATCCAATCCTTAACCAATTTATTTCTTATCTAACTTATTTCTTACCCATTAAAATAAGAATCCAATTTCATTCAATAACTCGCTGAACTTTTACTTCAATTCAATTTTATTTAAGCTCGGATTTATTTAACTCAATTCGATTTCAACTTAATTCGAATACAACTGGATAATATTTCTCAGCCTATCCAACTAATTTCAATCCAGTTAAATTTTTATTTCCTCAATCCAAGCTTATTTCATTTTTTTAACTTTTCTCTTTCAATTTAAATTTCAAGATTCAAAGCTTATATTTCCTTCCTGATTTAAAAATCATCTCAATTTATACGCTGACAACTATCACATCAGGATTTTTAACTCCCTGCTTTGGTTTCAAATCATTTTGAAATCTCCAACATCTCGAATCACGTTTCTCAAAAGTCATACCATTCCTGGTTTATCCCCAACAAATTTCCTTCGAAATTTTCAAAAACAACTTGCTTTTCTAAACAAATCAATTTGGTAGCAATTCTTCACTTAGAAATTCTAAAATGAATACTGATGATGCGGCCGTCATCATCAGAATTATTTCCCAATAATCCAAGTGGTTTCCATGCTATATCACTTTCAAAATCCATTTAAAACAATTTCCTTTCAGAAATACCCCCAAAACAATAATGCTATCATTTATCATCAAACATTTCGACAATTACTCCCAAAATCTTCGGGATTTTAAATTTCAAAATCCTGCTTAAATCAATTTTATCCACAATTCATTTGTATAGTTTATGCTTATTCAAATTCCCATTTAATTATATTTCAATTCATAATTTACATTTATAATTCATATTTATAACTTTCATTTTATAATGAATTTATTCTCTTAAGCTTTGGTTATATTTCAATTTCTAGTTAAATTTTTACACACCGATGATAATAATTTAATATCATCATTTCTAACATCCAAGGAACCATATATTAGCTAAAATAGTTTATGAAAACTATTCTTTATATCAAAAATATATTTTGGGTAAAATTATTGCATTCACCCACATTTAAAACAATATCGTGTCAATTGTTCTTTTCAAGTGTTTGGAAACCCGTTCGATACAGTTGTCCAGACTGTGCCGATGAAGGTTCATATGCCACTCAATAAACCAATCAACACAATATTAAAACAATTTATATTCACTAACAAATACGCGCTCATATTTATTAATACGCTCAAACTCATTATAGAGTACTACGGACTCTATTTTAAATGAGTAATTCCCACCAGAGCCAAGGTTACCACCAACCTAAGCTCTGATCCCACTGTAACGACCTGCACATCCGTACCCCTTGAGTCAACACTATTCTACAACAATCAACTCAAGTTGCACAGAAATACGAACCATTTGGGCTAAAGAAGAAGAGGTAGAAGAAGAAAATGAGAAACAACATCAGAATCTAACCATCGCAGCGGAATAAAATATAATAGATAATAAATGATCTTTACTCAAAATCAAATATTTCTGTTTTTATATTACAACATCAGAGTACATCAATCACAGTTCAACAACAACAACACACAAATGGATACACGGCAACTCAACACAGCGGAATATATATATAAACAAGTACGGAAGTACGTATCGTCATCCTGTTCGTCTACTGAGCTCCACAACATCATATCCTGTATTCTATAATACTCGGTCTGACCCGAGCATTACAGTTAAATAACACCCGAGTCAGTCTGGAATACCAGCGTGAGAAAATCACACCCAATTGATTATTAAAGTTTCAAAAATCCTTTGAAAACAAAAGCATCTCGTAAGACCACGCCACAAATAAACATGACGGGTTTTTACCTTGTGATAGCTAAAACACTTTTTATAGAAATCCTCTGATATTATAATAGGGTCTATATACAAATATTTATAACATAGCCGAAATAGTTACATGATTAAATTCCAGCTACTAGCCACAGAGTGGGTAATACAAACAAAACTCATAAAAGGCTCGTAGGGAGAATGGATTCCAACTAATGACTAGGCACTAGGGTACCACTTGTCACAGTACGTGGCCTAAATCACCGTACCGAGGAGTACGCCCGCTCCCCTGCAATACAAGGCCGGGACTACCCCTTATTGGATAATCCCGAGTGAGATCACCCCGCGGTTGGGATCAGCAACCGCCCACTAAGCCGAATAAATAGGGACATCTAGACAGGGATGACCTCACCCTGCATGGGTGCTACCCACCTAGCCTTGTTGCATAACCCCTGATTTTCAGTCATTCCCATTTGATGAGGCTTGAGGCTAAGCGTTACCTTTTTAGAACATATTCCTTAGAATACCCATTGTCCACCTGACGATGTTTCGCAAGCATTCATCCATACAAGTCCGTCCCGGTTTCGAACGGAACCGAAGGCACTATTCCTACTACATCCATTTTGGAAATATCCTCAGGATTAGTAGCGACTATCCCTTGCACTTCACTGCTCCATCTTCGAATCCAAACTCGTTTCCACGAAACATACAAACCGGATCGAAGTGGTTTTCAAGAAATAAATCTCGATCCTGGTCTCTTCGAAACGATCAACGCAGTTTGTCCAATATTGATAGTTGGTGATTTAACTATCAATTTATATTCACAAACAACCATCCAACAGTAAATACTTTCCCAAATTATTTATTAACCTCAAAATATCTTCACAAGATATATTTCTATTTTCAATCCTTTGAATTCGGTTTCAAAACCATCTTTCTTTCCAGAATAAACTTTCCCAAATATTTTCTATCTCCACTGAAATCACCAAGCACAAAACTAGATTTTTAAAATAAATTTTAAATACTTTACTTTGAAATATATATTTTTAAAAATTCAAGTTAAAACTACTTCAATACTTTACTAAAAATACATACTATATGAATATTTGAAAATAAGGTTACTTAATAAAATATAAAACTAGATTTTCACTTTTGAAAACAAAATTTTAAGTCACTTTTTAAGTAATTACTACTATAATCGATTTGAGAAAATACTTAATTTTGAATTTAAATATTAGAAATAATAAATTTTCCAAAACTTGCTTTTTAAAACAACTTTTAACCTTTTAACTTATATTTAAAAATTTACTTTAAAACATACTTGGTTATCCAGGGAGAATTTCCAATTCAATCACTTGAATCAATTTCCCAAATTGATTCCCATTTTTTCATTTAAAATAAACTTCTTTGTTTACTCAATTCATTTCAGAATTCGTTAATTGTGGACTTTATTATTATTATTATTATTATTATTATTTTTCCGTTTGATTTTAAATCTTTTAACTGAAATATACAAATTCCAGATTTATCCCATTTTCTTCTTTATTCCTTTCAAAAATTAAATCTTAAATTTAATATAAATGCTTTGTTCTTCTAAACAATAACATTAAATTTTAAAATTCATTAACTTTCTGTTTATTCAAAATTTCCTTTTTATACTCGAGAGCTATTATTAGAATTTTAAAGTCAATTATTTATTTTCCAATTCATTCTTAAATTTATTTAATTTTTCTATAATTATTTTACTTAAAATGCACTCTTATTTCTCTTCCTAGAATTCCAAATCAGTATAATTAGATAACTCTGAGTACCGAAATATATTCAAGCAACTATAGCATTGAATATATCAATATAATTCATCACAGAATATTCCAAAAATCATAACAGAGAATAATAAACAATTTATATATATGTTGAGGAATCCAGCTGGATCCCTCCAACCTGTTTTCCCTGCAACCACAGACGTTATCACAATACAAATACAAATCCCAAAATATACCATACTATAGCACATTAATCCATTCAACCATTCAACAATTATTTAAATTTAATCATTTAAATTTATTTAACTGAGTGAGATTAACTCACCTTTGCCCTTTTAATTTGCCATCCTATCCAACTCGACTTGTTTTCATGACCTTGAACAAACATTAGATTATTTTATTAATATTCGAACCAATCGAGAAATCAGTTACCATTTAATAAATTTAACTTTACCCAAGAATTAAAATTTGACTAATGATTTAATTTTAAACTAATCTTCCTATAATAAACTATGTTTTTAATAACTAAATAATTTAATAAGTTAAAACAAATTAGTCTCCCTAATATATTATTTAAAATTGTAGCTATGTATTTTCCTTCTTTATGAACCACATATTATATATAAAATAGTCTATATAGATTTCCTTAAAAAAAATCTAATTTATCTAAACTTTCGAATGCTTTAAAATTCTTATTATCATATAATTTTTTTTTCAAAACCTTTAATCTGTTTCTAGTTTCTGTCTATATAGGTTAAAGTTAAACAGCAAGGTAATCATATATTTTATTTCCTTCTTAAATTAAACTAAGAATGAAATGCTATATCTATAAACTAAAATATATCTATCCAGAAAAATAAATCCTATACCTTGACAGTGCCATCCCATCGAGCTGCCCAGCGCATTAGGAAACGACTCGAACGCGAGACCTCCATCTTCTTCACGTGCCACCCTCCAGAGCGGACAATGACTTGATGTCGAGCTTCTATTGTCGCACCCTTGAATGCGAGGCCGCCTCCATAACATGCTCGAATCCCAAACCCTTGCAACCATCGACACAAGAAACTGCCAAGAATTCGAGCCGAATTCGCCTGATTGCGACGATGTCGCATTACTCTCTAATCTCGACTAAGGAAAAGCTCGGTCCTAGGATTTGAATCGAAATTGATTCGATTCGATTTGAGGAAGGTTCGGCCCTTTCTGAGTTTCGACTGCGAGTTGAAGAATGAGGCTTCGGCTAATTTTTTTTCGTCTAGAGGAAGATAAGGATGGAACGAAATAAAAATGGAAGGGAGTGGCGTATAAGAGAAGACTTCTATTTTAATTAAATTAAATTTCATTAGATTATTATCAATTGAATTTTCAGCACGTTTATATATCGAACA
Organism: Allium cepa; assembly: GCA_030765085.1. Classification (NCBI taxonomy): domain Eukaryota; kingdom Viridiplantae; phylum Streptophyta; class Magnoliopsida; order Asparagales; family Amaryllidaceae; genus Allium; species Allium cepa. The sequence goes on from CM060932.1 coordinate 740,756,338, forward strand.
CTCACACACTAACTCCGATCAATACGAAATTTAAAATCCAATAATAATTCAATATTACGGACCCAATGGAACTGGTTTCGTCGAATTCCGAGACCGTGCCTCGGAAGACTATTTTAAAATTCAATTTAAACGATATATTTCAAAACTGATCAAATCAGTGTTAAATTCAATTTTAACACTTCTACTATCTTCACTATCATCAAAATAAATTTTACAAGCCTTCAAATTATTTTTAACAAGCTAAAAATTCCAGATTTCATATTTTACTTAACTTCAAATAATTTAATTTAATAATTGAATTACCCAATGAATAGTAATATTTGAATTCAAGTTAAAATTAAATCTTTAAATATCCAAAATCAATTAAATATTCCAATTCAAATGCTCAAAAATTCCAGGTCGTCACATTTACTTACATAATTCAATTAAAGAACACACTTGCCACTTGTTCTATAAAACCAACACTTATACATTTATTTTTAACACTTGTTGACTTCAAACAAAATTCTGTAAAGACCTCTTCTCAAATTTATTTATAGATTTTGTTTTTTAAACCTTAATTTAGGTTTATTTGGAATGCATGTTTTAAATCTTACTTTATTTAAATTGATAACAAGTTTTTTATTTATTTAAATTTATGAAACATGTTTTAAACCTTTATTTGATTTCAATTTACAAAACATATTTATCTATTTTATTTCCTTACACTCAATATATATCCAAATTTAGTTCAAACAAATTTAAAAGAAGGTATGTAAACTCTTAGTTTAATTTTTATTGATTTTCAAGAGATATATATATTAAATAATATGAAATTTAGTTTTAAACAACTCTTATCATATTAATTTTAAAAATATAACTTTTCAATATATCATATATTAAAATTAGAAAATAATTTTATTCATCTCAAAACTTAGAGTATTCAAATCAAATTCACATTAATAAATACTTATTCTTAAATTCCAAATCAAATTCTATTTATAATCCAAAAATTTATTTATTCTGAAAAAATTTCTAATTAATTCATAATTAAATTCAAAATTTGATTTCAAAATTTTAAATTAATTGTCAAGTTAAATTTGTTCGAAATTCGGGAATGTTACAGATTCTCCCCTTTAGAAAATTTCGTCCTCGAAATTTCAAAGTAGAGAGACAACAAAGGATGGTATACAAAGACAGAGAGACAGTTTCCAAATCAAACTGGGTATCTATTCTGCATTTGGCTTACCAAACTAGAATATCACTAATAATCATGAGAACGAACTCATTCAATACAAGACACTTGGGTCACCAGATCTACGACTATACAGGGGTACTGATTAGTTCAATGATATCTAACCACTCGTTGAATATACCCGGACCCAAAAGAATAGAAAGATATATAGATATAACTCTAAAAATTTGTAGTTTAAAAAACAAAAATATATCTAGCAACCATAGCAAACAATTCTGACCCATCTGGAGTTTATGTCCCATGCAAATATACCAAAGCTTCTTCCTGGAGCTGCCAAGAATCATCAAAGAATTGAAAAGACGAACCAAAGGAGATTGATAGAGAAAGTTGTTTCCGCTATTGCAGGGTACCGACCATTTGTAGTGGTACTTCCTTGTCCCCCATCTCGTCCTCTTCTTGCACTCATACTCACTATCAGTGGATAGTAAGAGAATTTACTGAGGCATTCAGATGGATATCTTAGGGATACTCATTCTAGGGTATACTTCACCCTGTCTCCAATGAGTTACTTAATGCGTTATACTCCTGAGCTAAAGTTCAACCTTCAGCTCTGATACCAATTGTAGCGATCCTGACTCGGCCTTCGAAAATCGGTACCCGTACTTCACTTGTACTCGAATGCCGAAGATTCAAACACCGAATCTGGCTCGCCCGGAGCTTATAACACATCAAGTATGACAACACAGCAGAAGAAAAAGAAATGAATATCATATACAACCAATGATACAATATCCAGAATGATATACAACAATGATACACAACCCAACAAATATCAGAGATAAGATACAATTCTACAGCAGAAAACCCAATGAACTTGCAGCGGAAATAACTAGAACTTGAACTCCAGAAGAAACACCAATATCAGCAATCTCCAAAGATAGCTCAAACCACCATCAAGTTGCACCAAGCTAAGCAAGTCTCGTCTAACCAAATACTTCAATATCCAAAGTCTTCAAAGAATACCAAAGAGAAAGCCGAAATCTACCGAATCGATATCTATATCTACTATCTGAAAAACCCAACTCTAGACTGCCTATGTGGAAAATTATGAGCACCCAGAGTTTAGGAAGGGAACAATAAACTCCGGGTCAGCCATGGGACTGGTATGAGAAAAGAAAAATATTTTATCCTTAAAACAAACAAAAGATTTTAAATTTTGAAAACTTTCATTAATTTCAAAACTGGAATACATATTAAATTTTGATTCCAGATTACTTAAATTCAAAAGCTTAATTACATTTGAACTTCATTTTAAATTTCAAATCATTTAACCATTTTTAAGGTAGTTAAAACAATTTAAATTTAAAAACTTTATTTTATTTTAAAACTGATATTCAAACTCACATTCCAGATTTTAAAACTTATATTTAAACTTATACACCCCTTTATTTAAAATTCAAACTTTCAGTTTTAGATTCAAGCCAAATACAATTTAAATACTTAAAGGTGTTAAAACAAATTTAAATTTCAAAAACTTAATTCATTTCAAAACCTAGGGTCAAACTTAATTAAAGTCAGATTCAAACGTAGATTTAAAACTTAGTTTAAACCTTGATTTCATTGTTAAACTTCAGTTTAAATTTTAAAACAAATACTACATGTTTCTGTCAAAAACCTGTAACATTATTTTAACCCGAGACGAACCTAATTTACTTCGAGCAAAAACTAGATTTCTTGAGAAAAACATCACAACACTTCGAGTCAATCATAAATTAATGCGAGCACAATCCTAAACCCAATTCATCTTTACTGGAACAACAGTGCACCGTGCACATGCACGGTGCCGTTGATCACCTCAGATCATCAATGATGATCTTCCCATACCACTCATCATCCAAACTCTCTAATACGATCATCAGATCGTACCTCAAATCTCGAAGTTGAATTCGAGATGACGAACTCAAACCTGGAACAGCTGAACCTCCTCAACCCAAAACCTGTCTAATCTCACTCCTTCAACTCCAGCCACCTGAGCGTCAGCGACTTCGGCTACGTATTCGTAAACTACCAAACTATCATCCCCCAAAACTCGTAACACTCGATCAATACAATAGGCCGTGGTGATCGATTCATTCTACCCAGCTAAAACTAGGGTTCCAACCTTCAAACCACAACCATCACCTCCACAATTCTCTGATCATCTTCCAGTTACTTTTCCCCACTTCGCTGATCACCCTACTACCTTCAGAACGAACCACAACACCCCAGATCACAGAGATGACCAGAAAACTCCCCAAAACCCATTTCTGGTTAAACCAGAAATGCTCACTCAATCCCAAATTAAAAACTATGATTTTAGTGTTAAAAATCATGTTTAAGTTTATGAATTCAAATTATAATCCTGAATTTTTGAATTACAAAGTTTGGGTTTTGACATATTTTTATTTTGCTCAGTCATTTTTTGATTTCCAGGCAATTTCCAGAGACACTTCACTAATTTTAACTTAAGTATAATTTCAATCTAAATTTTGAGATGAAACAAACAAGTTTTGTTTATAACTTAAGTTTTAAACAGAGATTAACTCAAGAGTTTTTTTGTGGAATTGAAATTAAACAAGAACCTGGAAATCATGAACATGGGAACTCAGATAAAAAAACATGCAACCACATTTTCACTTTAAGTTTAGAAGTGAAATTACTCACAATTTCACATACAAACATAACACAACAAATTTTTTCTCAAGCATCATCAAACTGTAAAACAGATTCTAGCCTTTAAGTTGAAAATTTTGCTCACGTGGTCATATGAACAGAGGACAGGAAATACTTTTGAAACCTAGAATTTGTGTTGCTTTGATTCATTGATTTTCCTTGATTACAGGCTTTAATTCCAGGTTGAAGACTTTGATCTAGTTTTCGGTTTGAATCTAAGAATTTGAACTTGTTTTCTAAGTTGAATTCTTGCTTAAGTTGAGATGATTTGCGTTGAATTCCTATTTTGACAACTTTGCATTATTCTCTCATAGGTTCAAGTTGTTTGTTTTTAAATTATCTTGGTCTCCAGATTTTGATTTGAAACCGTGATAAAAAAAATTCTTTCTTTCTTTTATCTTTGTTTCAGGTTCTCTTTTCTGTTTTAAATTCTCAGTTTTGATTAAACGAAGATGTTGAAGCCTGGTTACTTTTTTTTATTTTTGATTATGAAGAAGAATTTTGATATTTACTTACATAATTTAATTAAAGAACACACTTGCCACTTGTTCTATAAAACCATACACTTGTATATTTATTTTTAACACTTGTTGACTTCAAACAAAATTATGTAAAGACCTCTTCTCAAATTTATTTATAGATTTTGTTTTTTAAACCTTAATTTAGATTTATTGGAATGCATGTTCTAAATCTTACTTTATTTAAGTTGATGAAACAAGTTTTTTATTTATTTAAATTTATGAAACATGTTTTAAACCTTTATTTGATTTCAATTTACAAAACATATTTATCTATTTTATTTCCTTACACCCAATATATATAAAAAATTTGTTCAAAAAAATTTAAAAGAAGGTATGTAAACTCTTAATTTAATTTTTATTGATTTTCAAGAGATATGTATATTAAATAATATGAAATTTAGTTTTAAACAACTCTTAGCATATTAGTTTTAAAAATATAACTTTCCGATATATCATATATTAAAATTAGAAAATAATTTTATTCATCTCAAAACTTAGAGTTTTCAAATCAAATTCAAATTAATAAATACTTATTCTTAAATTCCAACTCAAATTCTATTTATAATCCAAAAATTTATTCTAATTTTTTTTTCTAATTAATTCATAATTAAATTCACAATTTAATTTCAAAATTTTAAATTAATTGTCAAGTTAAACTTGTTCAAAATTCAGGAATGTTACATTAAAATGGTAATTTGTTTAAACTTTTTGAAGAAAGGTTTTGGGCTTTAAGTTGTGAATTAACTAAGATCCCAATATTCATATGCTTTTTAAATTAAGCGCTCACTATTCAATTTAGCCGAGAGAGGACTCTATGTCGGATAACTCATTCCGAGTAGTGATATGATGATATGGATAGCATTTGAAGACCGGCGGTGAAGACCAGGTATTTTCGAGAACAAAATAATTACCCGTCGAATGACTCTGCACTAAGTAGATATGGTGAGAGATCTTTATATATGATGGGGAGTCCGATCGGGATTGGGGATACCCGGATTGCAAGGGCTTCTTTGTGAAGTGCCTTCGGTTCTGTTCGAACCCGGAACAGACTTGTATGGATCTATGCCTGACGTTACACTTTTAGATGTAGAGCTGGTTTCTATCAAATACATTTCTATTTGGTGGCGGAGAATTTATTCTCTTAGCTTAACACCCTTATCTAATACGTACGAGCTCAGAGATTATGTAGTTGATGGTTACTAGCAATACATTCCCAATTTGGTAATGTGATATACGAAGTGCTGCTGATCATGTGTTGATCGAAGCATGGCTTTTGTGTAAAGCGTAGCTTTGTGGACGACACCTCGTCGGACATCAAAACCCGAAAATGGCCAAACTAGGAAAGATGCGACAAGATTATTAGGGGTCGCGCCCCTAGGGTATGTCCATTTCTTCTGGACAAAGGTGGTATCATGGTATGGAGCTTAGATATTTAACCTAGTGGTTACTGCAAAAACATTGCTTTGTGGTTGTTGTTGTCGAGCACTCGGATAAAGCTCGTAACGACCGAGGGTGGCATATTAGTGTGGTGTTACCTAGTTACAGAGGTAACCCGGCCTAGTGTTCGCAGAGATCCGGTTAGGTTCTCGATGCGTCCCTCCAGAGGCTTTCCTATGTGGCCCAGGAAGTTCCTTAGCCTGACCATTTATTGGAAATCCAATCACCAATACACGCCTTTTACGATTGCAGTTGTATAACCTGTCATTCTTAAATGGTAGCTATAGCAGGCATAATATAATGGTACCTATGCCGGCTAAGATTAATACTATACTTTCGAATGGTTTTCTACACTATGTAATAATAATAATATCAAAAGGATTTTCACGTATCAAGCATGTTTGACTATCATAAGGAGAAATCTCTCCCAAGTGTGCGATTGCATGGTGTATGTGCCGGAAGGCCTTATGGTAGTTTCATTTTCCAAAAATCATTGCGGATTTCTTTTAAATTCTTTTGTTTTTGCTTTTGAAAAGGTAAAACTATTTTCGTTTGCCTGTACCAGTCCCACAACTGACCTAGAGTTTATTGTCCCCGTTCTAAACTCTGGATGCCCACAATTTTCCACACGGACAGTCTAGAGTTGGATTTTTCAGATAGTCAAATAGTAGGAGTAGATTCAATATCATCCAGCTTTTGGATTTGGCAATCGCATTTGTTTATCTGGGATCGGAGTTGCTACAAGTTCAGCATGATGGTAGTTCAAGGTTTTGGAGCTTGGAGTTTTAGCATGGAAGACATTATCTTTCCTGCTGCTATTTGTGACGACCCATCTTTCATCCCACAGAAAAACGTATCATCATTAAGAAAAGAAAGAGATAGAAATAGAAAGATAGAAAGGAAAGAAACAACAATCATCAGAATCTCATAGCGGAAACGAACAGAATATAATATTACATTTATCCCTTACATAATTAACATATCAGAGTTCACAAAATAATACTACTCCATTACATCAGCCATTCATAATAGTTCTTACAACCCAAATAACTCAAACACACAACACCCAAAATGTCACTACTGCGAATATAGATAGATAGTACGTCCGGACTCCAGCTCCAGCCTCCAAAATATATGCTAATCCAAACCTAATCACTTGGCTATTCATAAAAATTTGAGTACCCAAGAGTTTATGAAAACAAAATAAACTCCGGGTCAGACATGGGTCTGGTGTGAGTAAATCAATTAAAGTTGCTTAACTTTAAAATCATTTGAAACAAAAGGTATCACATAAGACTTCCCATAAATAAACATGGGTAAGTTTTTACCTTACGCTAACCAAAACATTTGATAGGAAATTCAGTGATATTATAATAGGGTCTAGGGTTTTCAATTAAATAGAAAATAGCCAAAATTGTTACATCTATTAAATTCCAGCTACTAGCCACGATAGTGGGTAATACAATCAAAACCGTAGGGTCCCGTAGGGAAATTGGGTTTCCAACAATGGTAGGGCTACTGGGGTACCGCCCGACACAGTACGGGGCCTAGATCACCATACCGAGGATCACTCCGGATCCCCTGCAACACAAGGCCGGACCCATCCCTTACTGGATAGTTCCGAACAAGACAACCCCGCAGTTGTGGCCAACAACTGCCCACACAGCCGAATAATAATAAGGGACTTCTAGACAGGGGTAAATCTCACTCTCAAGTGGGGGCTACCCACGAAGCCTTGCTGCACCTCCCCTGTTTTAGCCATTCCCAGTTGATGAGGCTTGAGGTTACGATTACCTTCATAAAGAACTCATCTCTTAGAATGCCCATCGTCCACCTGACGATGATCTGAAAGCATTCAATCCATACAAGTTCGTTCCGGGTTCGAACGAAACCGAAGGCATTATCTCGTTACACTCGTTTTGGAATCACCCTCAAAGTTAACGACGATAACCCTTGCACTCTGATTCTCCATCTCGAATCTATAAGTACTATTCCGTCAACTCATTACGGAATCACCCACAGAATTATACTGACGTATAGCCCTTACACCTCGAGTCTTCACTCTTCACATAAGGTTCACGACCTAACGTTATTTGGAATCGATGTGGTTTTTGGATATCCAAGTATGGAAACCCGATCCCGGTCTCATCGAAATCCAAAGCGTGTCTTTTAGATCCAAGTTGTTTAAAGTTTAAACAATTCAATTCAGATTTAGGCATCACATAACATTATCATCAGATATTAACCAATCTCTATCACTGATATACAACATCTCATCACAGAATAGAACTCAACTATCATTCAACAGATATCAATACCAACTATCATCCACAAGCAAGCACTACTTAATTCATATCATACTTAATTTAGTTAATTTAAATTAAATTAATTACTTAAGAATTAATTACTTAATCTTGCTTAAACAAACATTAATTAATTAATCACAACCATTTAATTAATTAAACACTTCTTAATTATCTTATTATTAATTTAATTATTACTTAATTAATTAATAATCTTTATTTAATTATCAATTAATTACTATAATAATTTATTAATTAACTTTGATTAAAAATTAATCATTCCTTAATTGGTTATTAATTAACCCTTAATTATAATTAATTAACCTTAATTACTTCTTAATTACCTTAATTACTTCTTAATTAATTACAAATTAATTTCTTAATTACATAATTAATTATTCATTAATTAACCTAAATTATTTAATTAATTAAATCTTAATCCTTAATTAATTTACAATTAATTATAAATTAATTAATGTATAATTACTTGATTAATTAACTCTAAATCAATTAATTAATTAACTTCTTAATCACTAATTTACTAATCATTAATCAATCAATTATTAATCACTTATGAATTAACCTTAAATTAATAAATTAATTAATTACCCATTAATCGTCATCTAATTTAATCCTTAATTGCCCAATAATTAATTCATAATTAATTAATTAAATCTTAACAACTAATTAACCAAACTCAATTAATTAATTCCATCACTAATAAATTTAAGTAACTAAATTCAAAATTTAATTAACTTCAAAACAATTCAATGTTCATTCATCTTTAAACTCTTACATATTTAAGTACTCAATTTATTAAAACAAATTACTTTCTAAAAGGTTAGATTTAAAGATGAAAGATTATTTCAAAACTTTAACAAATCAATTGTGGTTTTCTTTTGAAATAAAATATTGACATTTTATAAAGTAGTGAAATATAAAGTTTTAAATTTAACTTAAAACCAAATTTACTTTTAAACAAGTTTAGCCTTGTCTTCATTTATTGCATAAAGCCCGGCCCAAGTTCAAGCTACCCAGACCCAACTTCATCTTCCCTTACTTCTCTACAACCTGATCCCACACTCGAACAAGCAATAGCACCCAACCATACGCACACTCGAGCACAACCCCTCCTCAACCCGAGCACAACACGCGATCCTCCCGAGTCCATCACGTGCGCGACTTCGAGCTTCCACTCACGCACCTTCGAAAACACACAGACACGCACACACGCCTCGACGTGCACCTGCATAGTGCCACCGCGCCACCATCTCCACTGCTGGCCTCACGCGCAACCCACTCTTCGTCCCCTGGTCCATAATCTCCACCCAGAAATCATCATCTCGAACTCAACCAAAAATCGAATGCTTGAACCAAAATTTCGAAACTGCAGATGCCACGAGGAAACCCAACAACCACGACCATCTCAACCCATTCTGGCACCAAACTCCGGCCACGCGTGCGCAACACCCACACGCAGCTCCACCTCGAACCAGTCCTAACTCGATCAACCCAAAACTTCCCGCGATCGAAAACTTCAAGCTCGAAAAAAAACAGTATCATAAACCCTACAAACTCAAATTACAAATCCTATGTTGTATAATAAATTCGATTCGTATTTTTCTGGTGTTATATAACATCTAACAATGCTTCAATTTAAATTTCAAAAGCTAAAATCAATCCAGGCTTGAGAATTTTACAAAAGCCCCAAATACAGAAATCTTTAAAATTCGAATTCAATATCAAGTTATAAATTCTGATTCTACTTTGAAAATTCATAACTTGCATTATATATCAATCCTATATATTTGATTCATCAAAATTTACATAATTTACATGCTATGATTTTTCCTTTGTTTTACTGCATATGCTTTACTTCCTGCAGTTTACTATTTATCAATATATACATATTTAATACTTATAACATATTGTCTCTATCTTATATATATTTGAAAATATATATCAAACATCACCATACTATAATTTAATTTAAAATTTGCTAAGAAAATTTGCTTGATCATGAAGCAACAGAGGATCAAAATTTCATTAACATGCACAGTCAAATAATTGAACTGTAAACAACATTTTCACAAATCAGTTAACATGCAAGCATTTATCACTAACATTCAACATAAAACTTTTAAACTTAAGATTTTAATTTAAAGATTTACTCACCTTATTTCTTCTGATGAAGATTCAAATTTGCAGGAACAAATTATGTGAACTGCAGGCTTCTAAAACTGAGATGAATTGATTGTTGGTGCCTTTAAATCTTGAATAAGTTGATGCTAAACTTTGTGATTATTGCAGAAATTTGGTTGAAGATGAAAAGAATTGAAGAAGTTCAGATTTTTGGAGAGAGAAAAAAAAATGAAAATTTTCTTTTTAGTAAAAATGAGAGAGTATGCATGAGAAATTAGTTTTATAAAAATTTAAAGAAAAGAAAAACTATATTATGACACTTGTCAAATTAGTGGTTAAATTCCTAACACATGTTTATTAATAAGCTTAGATGTTAACATGTGTTTTATTTCATGCAAAATGAAATTTAAATATTTACTTAATTGATTCTCTTATATATATGTTTATATTTAAATCCTTAGAAAAATCAATTTCCTTTTTAAATAATGAATATAAAACCAATGTTATAACATAATTAAAATTATGAGAATATAACTTAGTACTCCAAGTATAATTTTAGAATAAAAATTAACATAGTTCAAATTTTTTAATATATTAATTCAAACAAAATTTGAATTCTAAAAATCCAATTCACGATCAAATTTGGTATGAATAAAATCTTAACACATTCAATTCCTTATATTAGTTTTTAATTGAAATAAATTTATATTTACCATTCATTTATTAGTTGTTGAATAAAATAACAAATTTATTAATTTAAATAAATTTATTATATAGATTATCATATTTAAATTCGGTGTGAAATTCCGGGATATTACACTATTGCTTTATTCTTCCGCTGTTATCTTGTGAATCTGTATATCTATCTCTGAAATTGATATCATTTATATCAATGTGTTGTATCAAATGTTGTATCAACTGTCGTATATAAATAAAGTTATTCATTTTCTTCCCCTTTGTTGTTGTACTTATTATGTTATAAGCTCCGGTGAACCAAATTCGACATTTGAATCTACGGCATTCGAATACGGGTGATGTATTTGGTGTCGATTTTCGAAGGTCGAGTCAGGGTCGTTACACATTTCATAAACATCATATTATATTAATCATGCATTTTCATAATCGATGTATTATATTAGTCATACATCTCACAATGAACATGTAAGTTTACGTAATAAACACACACAATATCTTACATGAAAACATATATAATACATTCATAATATTTCGCAATATAGAACAAGCAGTAGCCAATGACCAAAAGTAGTGTTACATATGCATACAAACCAAAACGTAGTTCTGGCATCAAAATTAACTTCGAATCCATAACTTGTTGTAGCATGTTACTACTTTTTTGCATCAAAAATATCTATCCACCTATAAGGTAAAATTTCTTTAGTTATACTTTAACTCACGGTAAATAAAACCCAAAGTGATGAATTATGTTTCATTTAAGACTAGAGAAATAAAATATATGTGCATGTGTATTTTTCCTTCCATCTCAAAACGATATCAACCTTTGTATTAAATTCTAAAGTAAATAAACAAAACTGTAAACTAATATTTATTATACTTGGCAGACCATTAATTACCTTTTCACATGGAAGAAGATGATCATTAACTAATCAATATGATGAATTCGTTCTGGGTCCAATCAGTTCTCATACTTATAGCAAAAAAAAGTCCACCTTTCAGTCGCAATAAATGACTAGAGAAATCCTTTAATCAGGGAAATAATGGAGAGCATACAACTTCTCATTTCTCAAACAAGTAAGGGCCTAGCATTTATTTATCTAGAACAATCATAATTTTTAATAGAATTCTAAACTAATGAATTAGCATATGTTCCAATATTTAAATGCAGTACAGTGAACACAACCAACTAAAAGTTTGATAATATATGAATTAAGATATATGTATTTTTAATAATAGACTCAATAATTTTGATATATAAAGAAAAAAATTACTCATTTATTAATAAGTATCATGATGTCTTGTATTTAATATACTTCAACGAGCTTAATGGGTTAATCGTAGAACAAGCATACATCAACAAAATGAAAGCAGCTCATTTAACCTAATGCAAGCACGAGTTTCATCCTAGAATTCATGTTACGAATCAACCAGCATCAACACTCAATGGGAAATAAATGCATCTCCCCCTCAGTAAGAAGAAGTAATAAACAACGGACATAACAAAAATCCCCAAAGATAACAGCTTGTTATAGCGGTTTGATAAACGTTGTATATCGACATGTTATAAGAAGTACAAAGCACATAGCAAAATCGCAATAAAAAGATTGCTTTCAATAGCGTTTTTGTCCACTATTGTAAGTTTTTTATAGTGTATGTGTTATCTTTACTTATATAGCTTAGGAAAGCCACTATAAAATCCTATAATAGCACTTTAATAAAAGTTGCATGTCGACTATTATAATAGATACTAAACTATTTATAATACAATAAGGCACTATATTTTTTTTAACTTTCAATAACGCTTTTCTCATAAGCTTTCTATAACATTTTTTTTAAGTGGGGATTTTTTTGCATTTTTAAAATCTATTGTGTCCCCATAAATTGCTATAGCCAATACATATCAAAATGTTGTTAAGAATATTTATAAAACATAAAACCATTTAAATAATGAGAAATCAGAGAAAATATTCAACATAAAAGTATAACACATTATATAAACATAACCAACTATTCATTCACATAACATCCCATTGTTTAAACTACATATTATCCTATTATATATGTTTTAACCACAAACCAAAAAGCAGTAGCTAATGTTTCACCAAAAAACAAGTAGCTAGCAGTTTGCACTAAAAAGAAGAAATACCCTAAATTCATTCTCACATCTGCAAAAGAAACAAATATCTATATTAGAAATGAATATGAATAAAATTGGAAAATGAATTATGTACATTACAAAAAAAATTTGCTAAAAATTTATTATAAAAACATTCTAAGTGTCTGAATTTTTGAAAAAACTGCTAGAATTCCCTTTGCATGGCTAGCATCATGAAAAATCCAAAACACAGGAAATAGATATACACAGTCGAAACATGATCGAAATCACAATATATTAATCGCAAACACCCGCATGGGTAAAATATCAAATTATTTACTTATATATACCTTATAAAGTGTGTACGTCATATAACATGCATACCTTAAGTGTTAAAACGTACCCTTTAGAAATATTAGCGAGTTCGCTAACATTTCCAAATAAATATTTATAATGGAAGTACAATTTTTTTATTGAAAGTGTATTTATTCATAAAAAAATCATGGATCTAAACAAGGTTGTATATGCATAAACATACAACTACATCAATGATCAGCATGAACAATAATATTTTCAACCAACGACCCGAAATTCATTGTGTTTTAGATATTTGACATGATAATAGCTGCCATATTCAGTACTTGGTTACATAAGAAGGGCCTAGTTAGATGTGTAAACAATAAGAACTAAATTTATAAAACCTATAACATATAACAAACATTCCATTTCTAAGCATATTTAAATGTCTTAAAGAATGTATATGTGTTAAATCATTTAATGTGATTACTTTTTAGATCTGCTTCTTAAGAAAGTTTTTAATAAAAAAAACCAATAGAGAGAACATTTATCATTGAAATGGTCTTGCACTAAAGTTACAAGTCCTTAGCGTTTGTTTTTTTGCACCGAAGTTATAAAATAACCTTTTTCTTTTTTCATTAATTCCATTTCCACCTGTAAATCATAAGTACCATTGATACAATTAATTAGATGTGAAGTCGTTATATATTTTATAATGACTTAGTAATAGTGTTATTATTATTATAAATTTGGTTAATTCCTTAAACTTTGTTAATTTATTATTATAAGCTTAGTTAATATTTATAAAACTTAACTAACAAAGTTAATTTTTATATACTTAGTTAACTTATTATTATTACTATTATATTAATTCAGTTAATTTTTATAAAACATAGGTAATTTGGTAAATAATTTATAATTTACTAATATTATAATTATTCTAAACTTAGTTAAAGTTATGAAACTTAGTTAATTTTTATAAACTTGGCTTATTATTGTTGTTGTTTTTATTATTGTTTTTTGTTGTTTAGTTGTTATTAGTATTACTATTATGAACTTAGTTAATTTTCAAAAACTTTGGTTAAATTCTTACTATTATTTTAAAGACTTAGTTAATTTTATAAACCTATTTGATCTTTATAAAACTTAATTAATGATGTTAATTTATTTTGATGTTATTATTACTATGATACAAGTTTGGTTAATTTGTATAAAACTTAGTTAACTTGGTTATTATTTTATATTTTATTATTATTATTATTACTACTATAATAATAAAATTGGTTAATTTTTATAAAACGTATAGTTAATTTATTTTTGTTGTTATTATTATTATATGAAATTAGTTAATTTGGTTAATATTTTATATATTATTGTTGCTGCTGTTATAAACTTTGTTAATATTAATAAATTTACTTAATATTAATAGACTTTGTTAAAACTTATTTAATTTTTATAAAAATTAATTAAAGGTTCTTTATTTTTTAAAGAACCATGCTTTTTGGTAGTTTATATATAAGTTTTATAAGTCTCATAATGCATTATCATTACACACACATATATAAGATAGCAAACTTAAGAAGAATTTCACATGGCTTGAAAGTAAACCGTGTTGGAAATAAACTTTTCTTTTGTAAATATAGATTATTTTTTCCATATAGGAAATATCTAGAATCTAGAATATATGTTAGATGTTTATGGAATGATATATTTGAAATTGTACAAGAGAATATTTAGGAGATATATATGGAGAACCATTAGATCAAGTGAATCTACACCGTTTATTTGAGATATGAACTCCTATTAATAGAGGTGGATTTGCTCATTTTGGATGTAAGAAGAAAAAAGTATGAACTTTTGTAATAAAGTTTTGTAATAAATTTATATTTTCTCCTTATAAATAAAAAATCATTTTTCCCTCCAATCTCTTTCCTATCTTCTTCTAAAATCAAATCTATTCGCTAATAAAGAAAGCTTCCAACAGTGGTATTAGAGCTTAAAGATCCTCCTAAAAAGATGGCGATTGGTGGTGTTCCCTTCCAAGTTCCAATGCTCACTAAGATTAACTATGACAATTGAAGCTTAAGGATGATGGCTATCTTGTGGCACAGGACATATGGTGACAGTCAAGAAAGGCTACATCGATTAAGAGAATGAAGGTAATCTATCTCAAACTCAAAGAGATAATTTGAGAAACTCAAGGAGGAGAGACAAAATGACTCTCATTGTTTAGTACTTTAGATCCTAAATGGTACAACTTTATTTTTATTATCAAACTTCAGGTTTGATTGCAATTGGAATTTACCATAATCTGAATTAGCTTTTCTAATAATTCAAAGCTTCACATCTCAAATTTATATATTTGAGTTTTGATATATAATCCTTTTTTTTGAAATGCAAACTTATATGTATAATTTTTATTTGAGAACTTCAGGTCTCCAATATTAAATAAACACAATGAAACAAGAGGACTATTCATAATTGTATTCGAACATGAGAAACATAATACTATTTCTCTTCGAGGAAATAGTTTTTACCATATTTGTAATGTTATTCCAACATATTGTTTTTATGTTATGTCTTCTGGACATATTAATATCTTCTTCTGGAATTGCTCGTTTTTTTTCAAGGCTTTGTTTCAGCGTATGAAAACTTTAATCTTTCACCTTCGCACATATGAACTTCAGGTTCCTATTCTTTTATATGAACTTAATACGATCTTCTGGATACATATTATCCTTATATTTGTTTCTCTAAGAAACAATGAAATATTTTTTCTGAAAATATAAATCATGTGCCAAAATCATTTCTATAGTTCTCATTCAAACTAAAATCCAACAAAAAAATTTCAAAATGAAAACCTTTTTTTAACTAAATAATGGAATGAGATCTGAAATGATAAGATTAATAGAGAACGATCTATGAGATTATATATATATATATATATATATAATGAAATCTGAAAAATTAGATCTACAACAAAACGAGATCTAAAATACATGGATAAAAATAAAATAAAATAAAATATGCAAATAGATTCAGATCTGAATAATTAGATCAATAATAAAATGAGGTCTAAAAGAAATAAAATAAATAGAACGAGATCAGAAAGATTTGAGTAATCAGATCAGAAATGGATTACCGCTTTGAAGATTTATAATCAGATCTGAAATTTTCCTTTTGTTTAGAGATCATGCTAATAACGTGTTATAAAATGAAGAAATAAGAAGCCATTAGAGAGAGAGAGGAAGAAGATACATTATTCAATCCTAAGAATAGATTTCTATTTACATTACATAGCCTTCTTTATATAAAGGCTTTGGAGCTAAGGATTTAACCTATTCCACGTTTGTGACTAAACAAAACAACATAAAAGCATATTCACTCTATAATTTACATATATTGTGACACACCATCATTTTTTGTTGTAAAAACTTGACTCTTCGCCTTCTTCCCATGTATTACCTTTCTTATACTTTATCCGTAAGAATCCATTCTTAGTAGCGATAAACTTTCCATATTCAGGCTATAAAGAGTATTTTTGAGACTTTCCCCTGTAAAAACCCAAAGATTTGTTGATCGGTACTTCTGCATATCTAACCAAGATGATTTTGCTTCTTCCCTTCAAGAAATGAGTATAGCTCTTTTCCTCTCCTTTTTTTATCTTTCACCTTTCTTTCCTATGCTAATTTGATTCTCTTTCCCTTCTTTTAGCTAGCTATCCCGATTTCTCAAAAGAAAATTGAGAGCTGTTTACGATATGTAGGGAAATTTGCTCATTCCATTAATGCAAGCGTACGCATATGCTCAAAGATCATTTTTTAAATCTTCACTTCCGTCATCACTTCTTGTGCAGCCACCATTTATTTTCTCATTCTGTTTTCATTTATGTCTTCGTTTCTCATGAGGAGAAAGTGGAAACCTCCTTCTCTAAATCTCTAGAGGGTATATTTTGTTTAGATATTTTGTTTAATTTAGTTTGTTTTTGTTTACAACAATGTAAAAATTTGTATATTATTATTTTATATGTTATTCTTGTAACTATCCAGGTATCATATTCACATCCAAATTCTCATCCTAAATTGAGCCAAATATTCAAGCCCTCTTCTACTTCTAAGCCTACACTAGGGTTTTCTAAGCATGGTAAGGGAAATAAACGTCGTAAAGATGGTTCTTCTGCAAAAGGGGACCAAGCAAAGCAATAAAAGAAAGTGGCACGCCTAGTATCGGCTCTCTCAGTGCTTCCTATTACATCCTCCCCCTCCTTTATGCTTCCTAACTCTTCTAAAAAGGAGTGTAACCTCTAATTCTGCCGAGAATATAGGGTCTTGACTCATCTCTGATCTTACTGCATTGTCATCCTGCCTTCCATAGCCTTCCTTGCAGCGATGCCTCTGATGTGGAAGCCTTTGAAGGTTTTCACAAAATTTTCTTTTTGGTAATTATTAGTTAAGTGAATTAATATGTCATCTATGCTTTGTTCTTATTTATTATTGTTTTCTTCTTCATTATAGAGTTGTGCTACAGTCTTTAAGTTGTCCTAATGTGGGAACTGGACAAGTCGAAAGCGGGTGAAATAAGTAGACATTAAATTTAATTCTTATTTTGGATCTATTAGGTCTATAAAGTCTGAAGGGCTATTAGATCCAATCTAATATATTTTAAATATAATATTTATTTTATTTTTTTAAAAGATTTTTGTATATTTTAATTTATAAGTGTATGAAATACGCTTATGTGTATATAGTCCACGTGCTACAAATATGAAGTGTACGTGGCTAGTGTGACTATATGTAGGTGTTGAGATTTGCACTGCAATGGACTTATTTATCCCATTACATACGCCTTTAATGTCCAAAGTTTTTATTATATATATATATATATATATATATATATATATATTATATGTATGTATGTCTCTCTGTGTGTATTTTAAGTGGAAGCAATAGATTTGAAAAGTTGAGTTAGAGAATGGATGTACTTTATTTTGAATATTTGTTTGTATTATTGTTGTAAATTTTTGCAACTATCATGGGCCAAGAATTTTATGGGCAGAGAAAGCCCAACAAAGAACTTACCCATTTTCAATAAAATTATCTCTCTTTGTGTGCATGTTAATATTAGGTTTGACTATATTGTACGTTTTAAAATCTAAAATTAACAATTATAAATTTATCTCTATTAAGGAAGAGTTTGAAGTTAAGTTTTTATAGTTTTACAAAAATTCATCTTATGAATTTGAGTTAAAATAACGTACACATATATTTATACATATATAAATGATTTCAAATTATGTTTTAAATTTTAAACAACATATGTACGTAAAAAAAATTAATTATTATGTGTGTATATGTTTAAATTTAAAGTTAGCAAATTTAAATCGAACCTTTTATTTATTTATAAAGGAAATAAAATATTTATGTTTTACACAAAAGTCCAATTATGAAATGTAGATCGAAAGAACTTTTATTATTATATAAACAATAACCAAAAGAACAATATTTAAACCAAAAACTGTAATACCTAAGAAATTAGTTTTTAAGGTATGTTTAAATGATTAACATATACGGTTTAATTATGTTTGTATATACAAACATTAAAAAAATAATCACTTAATAAAATATTTTTTCAATTGTTTTTTTAAAACAATAATTTCCGAAACAATAATAAAAAACTAGATAATTTGGGCATATATAAATTCATTGAAAAAGGATTCTGATCTAAATTATACACAGAATATTAGCACTAATAAAATGAGATAAAGGATATAAAATACACCAAGATAATCGATTATTTCAAAAAAAACCAACACGATGAACATATAGTCCATTGAGATGTTGAACAAATGGGGATCTAAATGAAATTAACTTGATAAACCTATAAATATATGAAATGTAGCATGTATAAAATCTAAAGCATGCGAACATAAGGAACATATGATTGAATTATATAAGAATGGTATCTTAAGATATGGCCAAAAGTTTCACCTTGAATGATGAATGAAACTCCTATGTTCGATTGAATCGACCACAAGATTTTGCAAGAACCAACAGAGACAACAACCACATTTTATTCCGATATAACTTAGAATTTGTTTTAGGGATTTTTCTTCCATGATGCTATTGAATTTTGACCAAGAGAGGGGGGAAGAGAAAAGAGAAAGAAAAGTAAATTGTTGGGAGAATTCTAAAGTGAAAGAAAGAAAATTTGTTTGAAAACATCGAAACCTTTTGGTTCTCTCCGTTAAAACCTTCCATGTTTAACTCCTCATTGAATCTCATCAAACCCTCTCCCTCCTCTTTATATTTTCGGCAAAAAGAAATATAACAAAGAGAAAAAGGGGAAAATCCATTTCATAAATGAGTTTGAAGAGAGTCATAAAGAAGAATAATGGGTGAATATTTATTTTCAACCTTTAATTGCTCCTTTGAATTTTCAAATCAAATTTCAAACCACTCTCCTCCTTCCCCCTTTGGCTAGTTATAAAATAAGCAAGTGGGCTTCAAAAGCTTTTATTCTTAACAAGGTTGGCTATTGAGTTAGATATATGTGACAATTATGTGTAATTGCCCCTAAGGATACCCTTAACTCTATTAAACTCCCTTTTGCATTTCGGGTCAAGAATGGAACATTATTCGAACTCCTTCAATTAGATTTCTCAAAAACTAATTGGTTCAATCCCTATTTAAACTTGTATGCTATTTTGTTTTAATTATCTTCTTTCTCAATAACTCTCTCCGAACTGGTAAGCTGCCTTATTATGTGGAACTTTTCAGAGCATGCTTCTCAACTTCTATTGAGTTCAAGGTCTTTTTCGTGATCTGTATCGTAGCATTGTTATCATATGACAATGATGTTGGAATCTTAACATTTATAATCACTCCTAAGTCAGTTATAAATTTGTTTACTTATTTATACTTACAATATTGTAGCACTACTCAAGACGATGTACTTTAGCCTTTGGTTGAATAAGCCACTACTTATAGTTTGGAACATTTACACCTTAAAGTTCTTAACTTAAGATTGAACATGAACTTAGGATTAACATGCTATACATAGTACCACTTACGATGTTCTAGTCCATGCATTCTTCATAAGGAGTTTATTGTTTCTATAAACAATTCTTTAGTATTTCGAAATACACAAGAACACTCTCAATTCTCACTTCTAATCTTAATTCGGATTTGATACTCGCTTCATGTGTCTAATATATAAATAAATAGAGATATTATAAAAAAATACGATATAAATGATAATTCCTATTTCCAATTAATATGAAGGTGTCAATTTCAAATCCAATTTCAAGAATTAAAAAACCAAACTTAAATGATTTTAACACTGGTGCTCCATTAAAATTCACAAGTTTGTTTTTTATTTATAGTTTTGAAATATTTTAGTACCATTACAGCACTTGCTTACAGATACACTATTCCTCTACATTTTGACTGAAATTCAAATTGTTTTATCTTTCTATCAAAATATTTGCTCAATTTTGATGCTTGTTGAAAAATATTTTCATATCAATTCTTGGATCCTATCCAATAATATAAACATAGAATCACTCCCATCAACTTTGAGACATTTTGGTTATTAAGCATAGATAACATATTCTAAATCATTATTGAGAATTTTTGTTTCGGTATACGTATACCGAAACTCAAAATGATATTGAATGATAATTTTGCGAGTAAAATCGAAATTATCTTAAGAACGTTGAATAATGAATCTATTACAATAATTTCAGTAATTGAAATTTGCGATGTTATTCCATCAACGTGGCTTACCATATTCCAACTACATTGGTCTTCTTTTGAAAGACACTTTTGCGGCAATGGATAATCTTCATTTGGGTAAAGCTATCAAAATCATATTTTAATAATCTATTTAGAATCCATTTCGAATTTTCACATCTTTCCATATGGTAAAGTGAATGATCTTAATGGCTTATTGACAACTGAGGAGATTCTTATTTCGACATCAATAAGAAAATATTGGTTTCCCTTTAATATGCGGGAGTTCTTATTAGACAATATAATTAGTTGTTTCCACTAAGGTTTAGTAAATTTCATTTCATCGTAATTAATTTTAACTTTGGATCTTATCTAAATCCATTTCACTGCCAATAATTTATAAAAGAAGCTACTTCATCATGAAGTTGGTGTTTCTTGAAATAATAATTGTTTCTCGGTGCAGTGAAAAAGATATTCACAAACATTTTATGAATTTTATATGTGTGTGTATATATGTATATATATGAATAAAACTTATTTGATTTCAAGTTTACAAAACCTATGTTTATAACATATATTGGCCAGTCAACATTAATTGATCCCAAACTCATTTAGGTTGGTCCATGCAAGATACCTTACAAAAAGTACTGTATGCAGCCACTCGACTCACATAATCTATCAACACCTTGACCTAGTGTAACATACCAAAATTCATCAATTTAAAATTTATAAATGTAGAACTTTTATGATAAAAATTTGAAAAGTTCAAAATGAATAAATAATAAATAAATAAATAAATAGAAGATAATGTAAATGAATAAGAATTTCAAATTTCTTTTAAGTTTAAAAAATTTGAATTATTAAAAGTTTCTAATCATTGAATTTAACTTTTATTTATATATATAAATATACATGTGTATGTGTGCATACATATGTAGATTTGAATTTATATATTGAATTGATTTTCAATTTGAATTTAAATTTTAAAATAAAGTGGTGGGTAAAATAATTTGCATTTATATATACATATCTATAAGAATTATTTAACATGTATTAAAAAAAAATCAAAACACTTTCTTTTAATAATATGTATTAACATAAAAACTAATGTCTTTAATAAAAAAATGTAAGTATAAATACAAGTTTAATGGTGTAAAATACTTTGTTAATAAAAGAAGATTTTTTTTTTACAAGTGCTAAATTTATGATAACTAGAATGACAAGTGTAATTCAAGGGAGAAAGAGTTATACAAATGTCATTCTATCAATTTATTTTCTTAAGTATTTTTTTTAAAAAAAAACAAACAAACTTATACAGTATCTTCTATCTTAACTTTTATTCATTTCAAAGAAGAATTTAGGCAATCTTTATTTTAGAAAAAAAATCATCATCAAAAGAAAGAAAACTTACATTGTCTCAACAAATTTAAATCAAGAAACTATATACAGGAAAAAGATCTATAACAAATTTCCCTTTGTTTCTCAAACTAGAAGAAGAATCCCAATCTTCAACAAACACTACAAAATCAAGCTAAAACTTCAAAGAGATAAGGAGATTCAGGGGTCAACTTAAAAAAAAACTGCAGTTCACGAAGTTTAAGTTGCAGGCCAGAATCTCATTTCTGTTTCAACTAAGATTTAAGTGAGTAAATCTAATTCTTTTTATTTTGTTGTTAGGAAAAATTAAATGAGTAGATACATCAAGTTTAAACTAGTTTATATAAAAAAATTACTACAGACAACAACTCAAAGGATTTCAGAGCTTTCCTCTATTTTACTTCTGCTTTCAGTTCCAAATAGCTGAGTAAACCTATGATTTTTTTAATTTCTTTTGTGTTTGAATGCCTGTATGAAGCTGGATTTTCTTTGCATGTGAATGAATTGTAACGACCCAGGATTTTCGAACCCGAAAATTCCAGATAGTTATGAAAAAGAAGAAAGAGATAGAAGAAGAAGAAGAATAGAAACACCAAACATCTCACATTCGCAGCGGATAAAATATAATAATAACTAATAACAGTTTACAAAAGAATACTGTATCTGTCGATTACATTTAATATATAAGAGTTTCACATTATGTACAGTCACTGAATATTTAAAATTATCATGTCTCAGATTTACAATAATATAAATACAGCGGATACACTCTATACGATATTGCCATCCAGCTCGCCTCCTGAGCTCC
This sequence comes from Allium cepa, assembly GCA_030765085.1. Lineage (NCBI taxonomy): Eukaryota > Viridiplantae > Streptophyta > Magnoliopsida > Asparagales > Amaryllidaceae > Allium > Allium cepa. The sequence continues at coordinate 740,779,630 of CM060932.1, forward strand.
AGAACGTACCTACCTGAAAATCTGTAATACTCGGTCTGACCCGAGCATTACATCAAAGTAACACCCGGGTCAGGCTGGAAACCAGCGTGAATAAACCCATTTAACATGGAATACGAAAGTATTTATCTCATATAAACCCGGGTAACTTATATCAATTTTCACTTCACAAATCGTTTCTCACATCAATTTATAAGTGCCAGAACTTAGATTACATGACCCTATTCACTTAAATCATTTCATTTCAGCCTATTGACTTCACTTGTCAATTTGTAAAGAATCGAAACGGTTTCGAGTATTAACTAATACCCGACTCCGGTCTCTTCGAATTCAGTTCATCTTAACACATATTATCCAAGTGAAATGCAATTAAATTTTAAACGAAAGATGGCACCTTTACTTAGCAATTCCTCATTGATAAATAACCATATTATCATTGCCCACCCAAACACATCATATCACGAACCATTTCATATCAGGGTATCAATCAATTCAGGGCATTTAATCATCATTTAATCATACATAAGTAAGATTAATCAATCACACCATCTTGCATAAATCTAGTTAGCCATAATTAAATTTAAATCAATCACCTTTAAGTCCTGCTTATTAATTTATTACAACCCGGTTGATTTACCATCACAAAATTATTCATCTTAGTTGACCCTCATTGATTTAATCATTCTTTAATTACATTAAGATCATCATCATTATCTAATTACTTCTATTAAGTAATTATACATAACCATATCCCATGGATGTTTATCCTTACTTAATTGCATCCATCAATCAACCCCAATTACTCATAAACAGTAACTTCCCCTTATAATTGCTAACTTAAGTAATTAACCTCTTACTTAATTTATTATCCCTTTTTGATTTATTACCCAAGTAATTTATCCCTAGTCACTTCTATTAAGTAATTACCCACTTATTACTTTCCATTAAGTAATTCCTTTACTTTATTTCATCCTGTAATTATGAATTGCTTCACTAAATCTCATCAAGTATTTATATTCAATTAATTTGCAAGGGATTACATTTAATTAATCAACAAATTAATTTCAAACGGGCAATCCATCCCTTAATCACCTCTAAACCCAGTTAATAAACCCTAATTGCAGATTAATTATTTTTTAACCATAAATAAAGAAAAAAAACTTAATTATTAATTACACAACTTAATTACAAATTAAGTATTCCTTAATTACCAATTAATTTAACAATAATCATTGGTTAATTAAATTACTTAATAGCTTATCTATTAATCATTCATTAATTAACTATAAATAGTTAATTACAAATTTATTTATCGAATAATCATAAATTAACTATTCTTTACTTACAATTATACAGTAATTATCCTGGATTAACTAATCTTAATCCTTAACTGATTCATATCAAAATAATTTGATCTACTTAATTTATTACTTAAGGGAAAACCATTAAATCCTGGGATAATTACTTAAGTCTTCCACTATTAATTAACTTTAAGTAGTTAATTTAATTCTTAAGTTCACAAAATTATAAATCTTCAATTATCGATTTATTAAATCTTCAAACTGCTAGTTAATTACCATTATAAAGTAGATTTACATTCTAAATCAATTGATACTTTAAGTAAATTAATTTCCTTTCATTTGCAAATCTTTCCTTTTATAAATTTTTAAATCAGCTCTTAGCTTATCGCTAACCAACATTATCTATTTAATTTATATTAAACTTTGTATGACAAAGTGCCTAACAGTATTTAAGCAATTTCCAAAGAAAATGGAACCCGAGGTCAACATTTGCTTAACTCAAGTAAATCTCGTATCTCTTCCCTTACCCAAAGCTTCTTCTACTGCGCTTCCTTTTTTTCTTTTTTATTATTTGCTAAGTTATAACACTACTGTACTTGGCTCACACTCACGCACGCTACAGGTTGAACTTGAAGAAACTCTCATTATACTCTCCAACAAACCACGAAGCCGATGACAATCATCCTACGCCTCCGTGCACGTGCACGGAGTGTCGCCGCCACTTCGGCCACCCACGGCTCCCCCTGCAGACCACCTAACAACCATACACTCGCAAATGAAACCCAGTTCATCACGATAAGATCGAATTCAAAATATGCCTTTTTGAACGAACCGCAACTCGAACATGACCAAAGAAAATCGCCACGACCACCCTACATCATCCACCTTTGGCTAAGCGATTCTGGCCATGCCTCGCCATCACCTTCCCCTACCATCTCTTAAAATCTCGTGAAGCTCGGTGGATTCATGATAACGAAATCAACGAGCTTTCAGACCACTAAACGTTCGAACCCAAAACCCTAAACTTGATTCGTTCCACCAATTTTTGCATTCGAAAAATTTTCTAGTATTTTTCCTATGTTCTGGATCATCCAGCTTGCTTCACTACAAGTTCCAACATCAACCATTCATTAAATCAATAGAAATTGATGATAAAGCAATTTGGGTTCCTTCATAAACCACACCTTGAATACTTGCTTACAAATTATCATTTTTATTTTGAGAATCCTACCTTTGTATGTTTATTCAAGAAATGATATCAAATCAACAATTTAAGATATGCGAATTATACACTTTTATTTGCTTTTACTGTAAATTTGAAATTTACAATAGTTATTTTCACTGTCAACCTTTAGGAAGTTTTCCAGATTATGGATTTAAGTTTTAAACAACTTATTTAATTCAAATCCTAATTTTGAATGCTTTTATATGAAGAGTATAAATCTTCCTCTACCTCTCTTGACTCAGAGGCTTGAAATACTGAAGAATATCATATAGCAAAGATTCCAGAAATCAGCAAACACCACAAACAACTTTGTTTACAATATAAAACAAACATAGATTTCCATGAACTAATTATCAAGATTTAAATTTCGAAGATGATACGATTACTCACCTAAAAATCTTTGAATAGAGAGTACTTTGATGTTTGAGAAAACTGCAGTTGAATCTGCCCTTGAATACTTTCTGTTCTTGTTTTTTTTTGTTTGAACTTGAGTTTTAAGCTTTAGAAAAAAAAAATTCTGAAGATGGTTGTTTTCTTATTCCCTGGTTGCTAAATGGTCACTGAACGAACTCAATAGGAGATGCATACATATATAGAAGACAAGAGGATATAATAAGGAAGGTGCTACCTGGTGAAGCTTCCTTGTTAAGTTTTGATCAGATTTTTTTTTTAATGTTTGAATTGACCTATGTTGGGCTGAGATGATGGCATTTAATGCCTTTATTTCCAAATATGTTTACATATTTTTATTATGTTTTCTATGTATAAATATCTTGTATGAAAATATACACCTTGCAGAAAGATATTGATTTGTGTGAAAGAAGATATTTTGTTTTATCTTTTTAGTTTAAGAACAAAGATATTATGTATGTAAACATTTTTTTATCTTGTATGAATAATTCATATGTATACACTTCATCTGATTTTTAACTTTATACATTTGCGTTTACAAATCTCGGCTGAAAGATTTTTCTTGACAAATTGTGGTGCTAATTAAATGCATGTCTTCTAATGTGTTTTCATATAACTAATATGGTGGATTTCAGTTATTATATTTTCGTTTTCTCCATATAAGATATGTTGCATTTGTGTTATGAAAAACTTCTCTTTTGCATTTGAGCACAAAAATAATTCGGATATGCAAATAGATTTGTCTTCTATGTACTGTACAAATGTATGTTATACAGCAGCACTCTATTCTAAACTATCCTATATGTATATGTAAAATTATTATAATTATTGTTTACCTAATTTCTTAGTTATATTTTCAAACCTTAGATTTATAACATATGTTTGTATTTATATATTTTATATCTCTTATTATATCTTATATTTACAGTTTTCTTATGTTTATATATTGATGTTTATAACTATATATTTTGTATACTTATGTTTAATATTCATTTTAGAATGATAAGTTTACTTTTATTAAAATTAGATTAAATGTTTATTAAAATAATAGGGCCAAAATGCAGGGTCGTCACATTCCTCCACCCTTTGAATCTCTTCGTCCTCGAAAAGGAACGAAGCCAGATTTATTAAAATACCTAAAATCATATAAATTTTCTTGGATTATTTTTAAATTACTTTAAAATTCTATATAATATTTCTAAAATAGTTTTTTTATTAAAATACTTTTATTACTCGATGTTTCGACAAGTCCATTCTCGTTCTCACAGAAATTCGGTCATACGTTGATCAGGCGTAAGACTGAAGATCTATTAGTACTTGGCAGACCCGTCTTCAACATTCAGTGAAAATACTTGAAAAATAATTTTATTGAAAATATAGAAAATATTTTTTGAAAACAGAGGAAATATCTATGGTGAGAATGCTCTGGGAATCATCACCCCCCATCCATAGTCGCAGTTACATCCAGGGTTACTTTGCCATCGCAGCAAAAGTCCATGCAACTGCAGGCTCTCCGCGGCCTCTCGATTACGCCATGGATCCCATACAAATCACAGTTACATCCAGGGTTACGTTGCCGTCGCAGCAAAAGTCCATGCAACTGCAGGCTCTCAGCGGCCTCTCGATTACGCTGTTGAAATGAAACCTCTCCACTCCTACATAGGTCGCAGTCTGTCGATATAAAATCAAACGCAGACTGTTGGCTCTCAGCAGCACACACGACTTCCGCTATATTATACCATAGGTCGCAGTTACATCCTGGGTTACGTTGCCATCGCAGCTAAAGTCCATATAACTGTTGGCTCTCAGCGGCACACACGACTTTCGCTATGGTATACTCAACTCATAATCCTCAGGAACTAGTTTTGTCCGGACTCCTCACAGGTTCAACTTTAGAACCCCCCCCCCCCCCCCCCCCCCCGGGCTCAAGGCAGCACCACCCGGTGGCACTCCTGAGAAGTTCATTTCAAGGAAGCGCCATTTTCCCCAGAGCCATTATCAAAACACTTTATACTATACATATAGTATCTTTCACATCATACACCTAGTATGATCTCAAACAAGGCTCCTTTACACAAAATCGATTATCCCAAAATCGATAATTCACAAATTAGGCTTTCCAAGTTCAATATTGATTTTACCCAAAAATCAAAAGCCTTTCCAATCCAAAGGTTCCCAAAACCTTTTTCCAAATTCCTCATAAGATCCTTTATATATATATTTAGATATATAAAACTTTTTTAGAAAAAAACTTTGGATCTTTTCAAACTTGTATAAAACTCCTTTTATACTTCAAACACCTTCAAAAATCCTTTCCTCCGACAATAGATTTGACAAGGAGAGTTTCATATTACATATAACAAAGATATATAACTTTGTTTACTCAAAATCAAACATTCCAATTCGATTATTCTTTTCAATATAAATTTCTTTTCCATTCACTTATCCACCTTTGCAATAATCCTCATTTGGATTATCACTTCAATTCCTATCTCAGTTGGGTATCAAATCCATAACAGTTTGAACTCCAACCAGTTTATATTTAGAAAATTGCTTGAAAATTTAAAAAAAAGATAAGTAGTTAAAAAATAAATATTAGTTTACAAAATAGCTATAAAATATGTAACTAACTGTAAAATAGTTGAGAAATAACTAAATAGTTAAATAGTTATATAAACTTAGATAATTGCAAAATAGTTATAAAATAGTAATTAATTTATGAAATAGTTGAAAAATAGTAATTAGTTTATAAAACAGTTGAAAAATGGTTAAATAGCTCCAAAAATAATTGTAAACCAAGTATAAAATAATTTGGCTTTTTAAGAAAGAAAAGTTGTATATATTAAATAGCCTAGAAAAATAAGTTTATATTAAAACAATTTATATTGAAAATAGTCCAGAGTCAAGACTGTTCAATTCCTAACCTCCATTCTCATTAATTCAATTTAAATTTCTACATCCATTTAAATTGACCCAATTCCAATTTTAAATAACTCCAATTTCTATTGGACTTGATTTATTCCTAAGTCGAGTTCAATTAATTCTCAATCTCTTTCCAAATTTAGATCAAATTCCATTTGATTTTAATTCTGTTTAGCTTTAATTATAATTTAAAATTATTCCAATCAATTTGGACTAATATCAATTGAACCCACTTTAGTTTCAAATCATTTCAATTTAATCCAATCCAAATTTTCCATTTAATTAATTTTTTTTGACTTATACACCTTCAATCTCAAATCCAATTAATTCAAATCAGATTCAATTTGAACTAATTCAGTTTCAATCTTGAATTTAAACTATCTCGAATTATATAAATTCGAGTTAACTTTCCCAATGTTGGATTAGCCTCTCAAATTAGATTATCCTTGTTTAAAAATTCAAAATCCAATATTTAAACAATTAATCTCTAGATTAATGTGACGCCCCACCTCTATACCCGCGCTAGCCAAGAACACTACGGTGTAGTGCTGTCAACCAGCCCGGAGAATAAGGCTGTTGAGGAGCGGCCATCAATAGTTAGGCCTTACACTAGTACTGGTTATCTCGATAGGAGTGATATATATATATATATATAAATATTCGTAATTTTTCATCTCTGATTTATTTTCTCCCATCGACATACCCCAATACCAGTATAAAACGAACTACGATGGTTCATAATAGTTTAGAACAGTAAATATAAAATATTACACAGATAACATAATGCGGAACACAAATAAAATAGAAAGTCTCATATATATAATAACTGATGTCAGTTACAATACATTTGATACAATACATATGACACGGTACATATGATACAACTACCACAGTCGACTCAGGAAGTTACATATACAAGTACATTAACGTATATAATATACATGAATACATATTTTCCTATACAATTATACAGACTACTATAAGTGACGACGACTACTCCAAAAGATATGAAAGAACTTCATAGCTCTAGCAGCAACCCAAAGCAGAATATCTACAACCTGAAATACTCGGTCTGACCCGAGTATTAGATTCAAAAGAAAATAATACTCGGGTCAGTCTAATTCAAACTCAGTTATTAGTGCACAGAAGCAATAATAATTAAATACTGAATAGACGACAGTAATTAAACCAAATCAGAATGCAATTCAGAATATTGAATTGAAATGAACAAACAGTTCAAACCATTGAAATATCAATTAAAATATTAATTCAAGTAGGGCTGCAGTACACGCACGCGTGCACTGCCTCGCCACTACGGAATATGGGATACGCAAAAAGATCCATAAGTCAAAACAAATAGAATATCATACACGCCATACCGTGTGGCTGCAGTTCACGCTTGCGTGCACTGCCTTGCCACTATAGTGATGTCGTACCCAAAAACTCAATACCGTGTGGCTGCAGTTCACGCTTGCGTGCACTGCCTTGCCACTACAGCGATGTCGTGCCCAAAAAAATCAACGAACCAAAATCAATGAAGGTTCAAATACCAATGAAATCAGGGCGGTGCCAAACCCAATTTAATTTCGCATATTCAAGTTTTCAAACCAATTCCAAAAATACTGCAGTTTGAATCGAAGATGTCAAAGTCACCAGAAAATCAAACTAAAACGGTGTAGAGGCAATGCTCATGAATAATACAAGTGAACGGCAATACTGCAACAGAAAATCAGTGCAGCAAAAGGTCGAGCATAATGCAAATACATTGAGACTACACATAACTCGAACGATGGTCAACCATACATGCATACATACATACAAATGTATGTATGCATATATATATATATATATATATATATATATACACACACAGATAAGTGAACCAAGCAATTCGACATACCAAATAAATTTCGAATTAGATGTGAGAATTACTCGCATTGGAGCATATATACGCAAACAAAATGAAGGCATGAAAACAACACAGCAATGAACACATGGGAGCCGTAGTAATGCCATTCACACACACATATATACATACATATATGTATGTATATACATGGTGATAACCAGCAAACATTTCCGAAAGAAATAATTAGCAAACTACTACAAATTTAAAAGAAAGAAAAACTTTGTTCAAATGCCAAGCTTCAAAAAAACAAAACATGCAGTATGCTGTGATACAAGCATGCATCAACAAGAAAACCAGTTCAATATGATGATAACACAGCAGTCCCAAAACCAAAGACACAACAGTGATGCAAATGCAACACAGTCCACCTAAATACCCAACCCAATTGAACCCAGTGAATGCACAAAGCATAATATCTGCGCCACGACCAAACTGCAATGTCAAAGAATTGATATGGATTGACACTGGGGCAAGTAACTATCAGATGAAAGAGTGTAGGCATGAATTTCAATGCAATTCGAAGTGATACAACAGCAACTACAGGAACTCGACTACAAGAGCAAGCTTCAAGCACCCACATATATAAAGTACACATGAACAAAATGAACAAGTGGAGCATCTGTGTAAACTGGGCAACATGGACTGCCACAATCAAACAATGACACAGCTACACGATACCACAATATCAAGTTCAGGTGACATCAACCAAACATTGGCAAATGAAGTACAATATGCAACCACAATTCCAAATATCCAGACCACTGTAATAAAGCAACATGACAACAGACCAGAGACAAAGTGAATTCAACTCAGGTGGACATTACAACCAAATATGGAAATGACTCAAACCGGAGTACAATATGATACAACATGATACACTGCAAGTGCACTGACAGCTATCAAATGGTCTCAACTCCAATGCAAAAACTCAAAACTTGGCTGAACACTGATACAACAACATAGCAACCATGGCACAAACGACCAGAGTCCAACATACATGAACCTCAACAATATGTTAAACCAAACCAGTTTAGTGAACAAATGAAATCACAAAAGTACAACACCATAGGCTAATTGAAATTGGACCCATTGTCATATATCAGACATACGAACATATACAGAGATGTGATACAAAGTGCAACCAGAAATCAAAATAGCAGTTTTGAACAAGACAGTGCCGAAGCAAAAAGTCAAAAGCAGGTAAACCCGTGGTGGTCACGAGTTACCACAGTGCCAAAATAACCAGAAAACACAAAAATTATCATCGACATTGAAACACAGTTGAACAGCCAAAAATCAAGCTGAACAAAGTCACAAATTCAAAACCGATAACACAAAATCAAATCAACATCGAATTTGCAGAAACCCTATATTGAGATTAAATTAGATGTGAGTAAATTTAATTACTCACCTTTGTTTTGAAGGCGAAGGCGGCTCGACCAAATTGAAGTAGTCGCGAGCAACATGAAGGGGCGAACGAGAAATCAGAAAGGGGGCCGCCATAATTTTATTCTTTTGAGGGTTTAAGGGTTCGGTTTCGAAAATGAAAAGAGAAATGGGGGGGGGGGAAACGGGTTATTAACCCTTAATAAAATCACGGCAACAAAGAAATGGGCCGAACGATTTTTAAAGCCCAATAAAGAAATGGACCACTATTATTTTCAAAGCCCGTCAAACTTTTATAACAAATTTGTAATTTAAATTTTAAAAAACTTCAAAATGGCAATTGACGAAAAATATAAATCGTTTTAACGTCGATTATGAATTGACGCGAATATCGGGTTGTTACAGACTTCCCTCCTTAAAGAAATTGCGTCCTCGCAATCTTAAGGAATAAATGGGCAAAAGGTAACAACCCCCAAAACACAACGACACAAGATGAGGAAATTTCAAATAGGAAGTTCACCATAAAGAGCATGAAAAGTTAAGCTTTTAATTTCATAAAAGAAATTCCCAAATTCTCAACAAAAATTCTAATTATCAATAGATAATTCAGAAATCTCAAATCACTAATATTCGATTATCAAAAACGATAATCAAATCAACATCTATTCGATTTTCAACATCGAAAATCAATCTCAAATCACAGATATTTAATTATCACAAACGATAATCAAAAACAACAAATATCTAATTATCAAAAACTATAATCAGAAATCACAAATATTAAATTATCACAATTGATAATCAAATCTCAAATTTCAAATGTTTAATTATCACAAACGATAATCAAAAACAACAAATATCTGATTATCAAAAACTATAATCAGAAATCACAAACATCCGATTATCAAAACGATAATCAGAAATTACCACAACGGTAATCAAATTTCAAATCACAAATATTTAATTATCACAGTTGATAATCAAATCTCAAATCTCAAATGTTTAATTATCACAAACGATAATTAAACCACAAATATCTAATTATCACAAACGATAATTAGAAACAATAAATATCTGATTATCAAAAACGATAAATCAGAAATCACAAACATCCGATTATCAAAACGATAATCAGAAATTACCTCAACGGTAATCAAATTTCAAATTACAAATTTTTCAATTAACGAGTCCGAAATTAACCGAAATAGCAAACACACATGACCCATAACCACGAGTTTTACTAAATCGTTTAATTCACTTCATCGTTTCCTTGAAAGTGCAAAATTGTGTATTTTAAATAAATAACATTTTACGTTCTCAAACGGACAAGTTCGGAATTAAGCGAATCAGTAAAAGAAAGGGGTCATAGTCCTCGATTTTTCTGAAACGTTTAAATCGCTTCCTCATTCTTTTGAAAGCGCAAATCGTAAAATTTTTGAAAAGAATTTTTTTTTTTTAAACACGTGATTAAAACAGCGACATCAGTAGCAACCTCGATAAGTGGATTTTCATTCATCAAAAATGTCACAAGAATCTTCTCAATGATAGAAAGGGGTATCATACCCTAAACTTGTATTTATAACAAGTCAATAACACACGAGTTCATCAATGCACAAAAATTGATAAAACTTATCAATAGAGATCACGAAAATTGGTGAAGCACAAATTCTAGAAATCTACACAAGAAATCCAGAAATCACAAGGTGAGAGTATGAAAACTCGAACCGGAGTATGAAAACTCGAACCGGAGTATGGAAACTCGAACGCGAGTATGAAAACTCGAACCGGAGTATGAAAACTCGAACCGGAGTATGAAAACTTGAACGGAGTATGAAAACTCGAACCGGAGTATGAAAACTCGAACCGGAGTATGAAAACTCAAACGCGAGTATGAAAACTCGAACCGGAGTATGAAAACTCGAACCGGAGTATGAAAACTCGAACGGAGTATGAAAACTCGAACGGAGTATGAAAACTCGAACGGAGTATGAAAACTTGAACCGGAGTATGAAAACTCGAATGGGAGTATGGAAACTCACCTACACGTGAGCATGAAAAATCACCAACACGTGCAACACAAAGCGAGAACGGGAGCACGGAATCTCACCTACACGTGAGCATGAAAATCACCAACACGTGCAACGCAAAACATAAAATATCCATAATAACATACTACTATAAGTATGTAAATGATGATCAACAGGAGATCAACCGATAAGAGATAATCAATATCACAAGAATCTTCTCAAAGATCCAAAGAGGTATCATACCTCAAATTTGTACTCATGACAAATCAATAACATATGAATTCACCAGTACACAAAAATAGGTGAAGCATAAAATTTCCAGAAATCAACATAAGGAATCTAGAAATCACAGAAAAAGGGAAAGAGGCCTATCACATGACGGTCCGAAGACCAAGGGGAGCTACCCCACATGTGTGAATGGAATCACACAGATTGAGGTCAAGACTAACCAAAAAGCAGAAAGGTATGTGTGAATGGAATCGCACAAGTGGTGTCTAGTCTGACCATCGGAATGATCATCATGATCAACGAGGAGTGTCAATTACACTAAGCATGTGTGAATGGAATCACACAGATTAAGGTCAAGACTAACCAAAAACAGAAAGGTATGTGTGAATGGAATCACACAAGTGGTGTCTAGTCTAACCTCGCAAATAAAAAGACATAGCATAATTGCTAGTCTAATTCATAAAGCGATCGTCAAGATCAACGAGAAGTGTCAATTACACTAAGCTAGTAAATATAAAAGTTTAGCTTCATGTCCCATAACCACTTGCTTAACTTAAATATTTACGAACAAACTGTAAATCTTCACTAATAAAATTTGTCACAAGAGATTCAATCGAATAAGTCCAAGAATTAACCGGCGAAGTAAACGCAAGCGTTATATACCACTCGTTTTACTAAGTCGTTTAATTAGATTTCTCATACGAGTGAGGTAAAGGTTAGTATATACTAATAGATTGGAAAACGGTTTAGGAAAAGAGTTTTGTAGTAAAATAGTTTTGAAATCGTTTGAAGAAAAGGGTTTTGATATTTACTACTAGTATAGAAAACCTTTATATTTTTAAAGTGACAAATCACAAAAATGATTGTAGGAACAATCAAGCACAAGAATTCACATACAAAGATGTGAATAGAATCCAAAGAAATCGATACTGTATCCATCAAAAGGAATGTTCACAAGAATCCCGAAGAAAATGTTATCAAAGTTGCTAATAAATGGTAGCAACAAATCGGGGAATTAATAAGAATCGATTTAATTTGGAAAAACAAAGCAGAACGAGCAGAAATGCATAAATGACTTCAACGAAAATGAAAATCAAGTCAATGCCGAAGTCAACAAATAACGGCCATAATAGAGTACAAAACGATTCAACATCCTCATCAAAGGACTCAACGTCAAACAAAGTCAGAGTCTTGGAAATCAAGAATTTAGCTATTTCTCAAAAAAAAAAACAAAGTGACCGAAGTCGAATGGAAACCAAGCCGAGGAAAACATAAAATATCAAGTTCAGAATCGCTGAGATTCGAACAAAATCAATCATCGGCTAAATCAAATCAAAGCCGAAAACACAAGAATTCAAAATCAAATGCATATGAATAAGCGTTAGGAATTCATACCTAACAATCAAAGACAATCATATGCAAATATGAGAGATAAAACGTCGACAAATAGTTGTAACACATGTACTATCTAAGTTATGTTTCATATTTGTTCTAAACCCCAGGCTCTGATACCAAGCTGTGACGCCCCACCACTATACCCGCGCTAGCCAAGAACACTACGGTGTAGTGCTGTCAACCAGCCCGGAGAATAAGGCTGTTGAGGAGCGGCCATCAATAGTTAGGCCTTACACTAGTACTGGTTATCTCGATAGGAGTGATATATATATATATATATATAAATATTCGTAATTTTTCATCTCTGATTTATTTTCTCCCATCGACATACCCCAATACCAGTATAAAACGAACTACGATGGTTCATAATAGTTTAGAACAGTAAATATAAAATATTACACAGATAACATAATGCGGAACACAAATAAAATAGAAAGTCTCATATATACAATAACTGATGTCAGTTACAATACATTTGATACAATACATATGACACGGTACATATGATACAACTACCACAGTCGACTCAGGAAGTTACATATACAAGTACATTAACGTATATAATATACATGAATACATATTTTCCTATACAATTATACAGACTACTATAAGTGACGACGACTACTCCAAAAGATATGAAAGAACTTCATAGCTCTAGCAGCAACCCAAAGCAGAATATCTACAACCCGAAAAACTCGGTCTGACCCGAGTATTAGATTCAAAAGAAAATAATACTCGGGTCAGTCTAATTCAAACTCAGTTATTAGTGCACAGAAGCAATAATAATTAAATACTGAATAGACGACAGTAATTAAACCAAATCAGAATGCAATTCAGAATATTGAATTGAAATGAACAAACAGTTCAAACCATTGAAATATCAATTAAAATATTAATTCAAGTAGGGCTGCAGTACACGCACGCGTGCACTGCCTCGCCACTACGGAATATGGGATACGCAAAAAGATCCATAAGTCAAAACAAATAGAATATCATACACGCCATACCGTGTGGCTGCAGTTCACGCTTGCGTGCACTGCGTTGCCACTATAGTGATGTCGTACCCAAAAACTCAATACCGTGTGGCTGCAGTTCACGCTTGCGTGCACTGTCTTGCCACTACAGTGATGTCGTACCCAAAAACTCAATACCGTGTGGCTGCAGTTCACGCTTGCGTGCACTGCCTTGCCACTACAGTGATGTCGTGCCCAAAAAAATCAACGAACCAAAATCAATGAAGGTTCAAATACCAATGAAATCAGGGCGGTGCCAAACCCAATTTAATTTCGCATATTCAAGTTTTCAAACCAATTCCAAAAATACTGCAGTTTGAATCGAAGATGTCAAAGTCACCAGAAAATCAAACTAAAACGGTGTAGAGGCAATGCTCATGAATAATACAAGTGAACGAGAATACTGCAACAGAAAATCAGTGCAGCAAAAGGTCGAGCATAATGCAAATACATTGAGACTACACATAACTCGAACGATGGTCAACCATACATGCATACATACATACAAATGTATGTATGCATATATATATATATATATATATATATATATATATATATATATATATATATATACAGATAAGTGAACCAAGCAATTCGACATACCAAATAAATTTCGAATTAGATGTGAGAATTACTCGCATTGGAGCATATATACGCAAACAAAATGAAGGCATGAAAACAACACAGCAATGAACACATGGGAGCCGTAGTAATGCCATTCACACACACATATATACATACATATGTATGTACATGGTGATAACCAGCAAACATTTCCGAAAGAAATAATTAGCAAACTACTGCAAATTTAAAAGAAAGAAAAACTTTATTCAAATGCCAAGCTTCAAAAAAATAAAACATGCAGTATGCTGTGATACAAGCATGCATCAACAAGAAAACCAGTTCAATATGATGATAACACAGCAGTCCCAAAACCAAAGACACAACAGTGATGCAAATGCAACACAGTCCACCTAAATACCCAACCCAATTGAACCCAGTGAATGCACAAAGCATAATATCTGCGCCACGACCAAACTGCAATGTCAAAGAATTGATATGGATTGACACTGGGGCAAGTAACTATCAGATGAAAGAGTGTAGGCATGAATTTCAATGCAATTCGAAGTGATACAACAGCAACTACAGGAAGTCGACTACAAGAGCAAGCTTCAAGCACCCACATATATAAAGTACACATGAACAAAATGAACAAGTGGAGCATCTGTGTAAACTGGGCAACATGGACTGCCACAATCAAACAATGACACAGCTACACGATACCACAATATCAAGTTCAGGTGGTGACATCAACCAAACATTGGCAAATGAAGTACAGTATGCAACCACAATTCCAAATATCCAGACTACTGTAATAAAGCAACATGACAACAGACTAGAGACAAAGTGAATTCAACTCAGGTGGACATTACAACCAAATATGGAAATGACTCAAACCGGAGTACAATATGATACAACATGATACACTGCAAGTGCACTGACAGCTATCAAATGGTCTCAACTCCAATGCAAAAACTCAAAACTTGGCTGAACACTGATACAACAACATAGCAACCATGGCACAAACGACCAGAGTCCAACATACATGAACCTCAACAATATGTTAAACCAAACCAGTTTAGTGAACAAATGAAATCACAAAAGTACAACACCATAGGCTAATTGAAATTGGACCCATTGTCATATATCAGACATACGAACATATACAGAGATGTGATACAAAGTGCAACCAGAAATCAAAATAGCAGTTTTGAACAAGACAGTGCCGAAGCAAAAAGTCAAAAGCAGGTAAACCCGTGGTGGTCACGAGTTACCACAGTGCCAAAATAACCAGAAAACACAAAAATTATCATCGACACTGAAACACAGTTGAACAGCCAAAAATCAAGCTGAACAAAGTCACAAATTCAAAACCGATAACACAAAATCAAATCAACATCGAATTTGCAGAAACCCTATATTGAGATTAAATTAGATGTGAGTAAATTTAATTACTCACCTTTGTTTTGAAGGCGAAGGCGGCTCGACCAAATTGAAGTAGTCGCGAGCAACATGAAGGGGCGAACGAGAAATCAGAAAGGGGGCCGCCATAATTTTATTCTTTTGAGGGTTTAAGGGTTCGGTTTCGAAAATGAAAAGAGAAATGGGGGGGGGGGGAACGGGTTATTAACCCTTAATAAAATCACGGCAACAAAGAAATGGGCCGAACGATTTTTAAAGCCCAATAAAGAAATGGACCACTATTATTTTCAAAGCCCATCAAACTTTTATAACAAATTTGTAATTTAAATTTTAAAAAACTTCAAAATGGCAATTGACGAAAAATATAAATCGTTTTAACGTCGATTATGAATTGACGCGAATATCGGGTTGTTACAATTAATCTCTCTATAGATAAAGGAAACATTATATTAGGTTTTACTACTACAAATTGTTACATACATTAATCAACTACATACTTGTAGTTCATAATTGCATTTATCTATCCAAAATAAGAGTTTTACAGAAGTCATAACTCCCGTTGCCTTTCTATTACCTAAAGGTTCGGAAAGATCAAAGCCATAATATTCTTACAAGAATCCTTTTTATGGACTTCCCCCCAAAGGGCAAAGCCCGAACATACACTTCTCAACAGGGTGTCCCCACTTATAACATTTACCACAAAATATTTCTACCCTGTCATCAATCTGGATAACCTTCACCCCTCCAACGGTACGTTCTATAGCTTTACTCCTTTTCTGCCTTTCGGGACAATTTCTAGCAATGTATCCCGTCTTCTTACAATGATAGTAAATAGTCGACTCCTTGACCGGTTCAACTAGTTTACGCTTTGCCTTCCTCCCTTTCGGGCAATGACTTAAGAAATGTCCTTTCTTATGACACTTGAAGCACGAGATCTCAGAGCGAAAATGATGAAATGTACACTTCAATTCTTTCCTTGTCTTACTGCACTTGGCCGCATAATGACCTTTATTGAAACATCTATAGCAGGTGACATTATCATGAGGTCCTGGTTTAGCTCTTTCCTTAACCCCTTTTTCATACTCTTGATTTTCTCCCTCTCGATCCCTACGTCCATCTGCTATCTACTCTCCGCATCTATCGCTCCATTCTTCACTCTCAGCCATCTCTCTCGAAGACTGAACTCTAGAGAGACTTCCTAACCTATAAATTTGACTTAATCAGAAGAATTTAACTTTTGCTTATATATATATATATATATATATTAATTTCTTACCAAATTATACCTCATATTTTAACACCTTGGGTTTTAAACTCAAATTAAATTTTCAAACAACCCAATGTTTGCAACAAGTCCCATTTATTCAAATAATACTTATTTATTATTATTATTTTTCATTACTTTAAAACAAAATTTTCAAATTCTGGAACCAGATTAATAATTTCATTTTCAATTAATTAAATTTTAATTTGGTTGTATTTCTATTTCTACTTAATTTAATTCCAATTCAAGATTTCAATTTGGTCGTATTTTATTACTTCTTAATTTAAATTTCAATAATTAACAACCAATCACCTTAATATTTATTTGAAATTAATATTGCTTTATATATGTCAAAATCTATTTCATATAAAATCATTTAAAATCTTTATATAAGAAACTAACAAGTACACTCTCATATATATACACACAACTCATTTTAGAGTACTTCGGACTCTATTTAATGGGTAATCCCCACCAGAGCCAAGGTTCTCGCTTAACCTTTCAGCTCTGATACCAAATGTAACAACCCGGGAATTTCGAACCTAAAAATTCCAGATAGTTATGAAAAAGAAGAAAGAGATAGAAGAAGAAGAACAGAAACACCAAACATCTCACATTCGCAGCGGACAAAATATAATAATAACTAATAACAGTTTACAAAAGAATACAATATCTGTCGATTACATTTAATATATCAGAATTTCACATTATGTACAGTCACTGAATATTTAAAATTATCATGTCTCAGATTTACAATAATATAAATACAGCGGATATACTCTATACGATATTGCCATCCAGCTCGCCTCCTGAGCTCCAGAACGTACCTACCTGAAAATCTGTAATACTCGGTCTGACCCGAGCATTACATCAAAGTAACACCCGGGTCAGGCTGGAAACCAGCGTGAGTAAACCCATTTAACAAGGAATACGAAAGTATATATCTCATATAAACCCGGGTAACTTATATCAATTTTCACTTCACAATCGTTTCTCGCATCAATTTCTAAGTGCCAGAACTTAGATTACATGGCCCTATTCACTTAAATCATTTCATTTCAGCCTATTGACTTCACTTATCAATTTATAAAGAATCGAAATGGTTTCGGGTATTAACAAATACTTGACTCCGGTCTCTTCGAATTCAGTTCATCTTAACACATATTATACAAGTGAAATGCAATTAAATTTTAAACGAAAGATGGCACCTTTACTTAGCAATTCCTCATTGATAAATAACCACATTATCATTGCCCACCCAAACACATCATATCACGAACCATTTCATATCAGGGTATCAATCAATTCAGGGCATTTAATCATCATTTAATCATACATAAGTAAGATTAATCAATCACACCGTCTCGCATAAATCTAGTTAGCCATAATTAAATTTAAATCAATCACCTTTAAGTCCTGCTTATTAATTTATTACAACCCGGTTGATTTACCATCACAAAATTATTCATCTTAGTTGACCCTCATTGATTTAATCATTCTTTAATTACATTAAGATCATCATCATTATCTAATTACTTCTATTAAGTAATTATACATAACCATATCCCATGGATGTTTATCCTTACTTAATTGCATCCATCAATCAACCCCAATTACTCATAAACAGTAACTTCCCCTTATAATTGCTAACTTAAGTAATTAACCTCTTACTTAATTTATTATCCCTTTTTGATTTATTACCCGAGTAATTTATCCCTAGTCACTTCTATTAAGTAATTACCCACTTATTACTTTCCATTAAGTAATTCCTTTACTTTATTTCATCCTGTAATTATGAATTGCTTCACTAAATCTCATCAAGTATTTATATTTAATTAATCTGCAAGAGATTACATTTAATTAATCAACAAATTAATTTCAAACGGGCAATCCATCCCTTAATTACCCCTAAACCCAGTTAATAAACCCTAATTGCAGATTAATTATTCTTTAACCATAAATAAAGAAAAAAAACTTAATTATTAATTACACAACTTAATTACAAATTAAGTTTTCCTTAATTACCAATTAATTTAACAGTAATCATTGGTTAATTAAATTACTTAATAGCTTATCTATTAATCATTCATTAATTAACTATAAATAGTTAATTACAAATTTATTTATCGATTAATCGTAAATTAACTATTCTTTACTTACTATTGTACAGTATTTATCCTGGATTAACTAATCTTAATCCTTAACTGATTCATATCAAAATAATTTGATCTACTTAATTTATTACTTAAGGGAAAACCATTAAATCCTGGGATAATTACTTAAGTCTTTCACTATTAATTAACTTTAAGTAGTTAATTTAATTCTTAAGTTCACATAATTATCAATCTTCAATTATCGATTTATTAAATCTTCAAACTGCTAGTTAATTACCATTATAATTTTGATTTACATTCTAAACCAATTGATACTTTAAGTAAATTAATTTCCTTTCATTTGCAAATCTTTCCTTTTATAATTTTTTAAATCAACTCTTAGCTTATCGCTAACCAACATTATCTATTTAATTTATATTAAACTTTGTATGACAAAGTGCCTAACAGTATTTAAGCAATTTCCAAAGAAAATGGAACACGAGGTCAACACTTGCTTAACTCGAGTAAATCTCGTATCTCTTCCCTTACCCAAAGCTTCTTCTACCGGGCTTCCTTTTTTTTCTTTTTTATTATTTGCTAAGTTATAACACTACTGTACTAGGCTCATACTCATGCACGTTGTACGCACCAGGTTGAACTTGAAGAAACTCTCATCATACTCTCCAACAAACCACGAAGCCGCTGACAATCATCCTACGCCTCCGTGCACGTACATGGAGTGTCGCCGCCACTTCGGCCACCCACGGCCACCCTGCAGACCACCTAACGACCATACACTCGTAAATGAAACCCAGTTCATCACGATAAGATCGAATTCAAAATATGCCTTTTTGAACGAACCACAACTCGAACATGACCGAAGAAAATCGCCACGACCACCCTATATCATGCACCTTCGGCTAAGCGATTCTGGCCATGCCTCGCCATCACCTTCCTCTACCATCGCTTAATATCTCGTGAATCTCAGTGGATTCATGATGACGAAATCAACGAGCTTTCAGACCACTAAACGTTCGAACCCAAAACCCTAAACTTGATTTGTCCCACCAATTTTTGCATTCGAAAAATTTTCTAGTATTTTTCCTATGTTCGTGGATCATCCAGCTTGCTTCACTACAAGTTCCAACATCAACCATTCATTAAATCAACAGAAATTGATGAAAAAGCAATTTGGGTTCCTTAATAAACCACACCTTGAATACTTGCTTAAAAATTATCATTTTTATTTTGAAAATCCTACCTTTGTATGTTTATTCAAGAATTGATATCAAATCAACAATTTAAGATATGCAAATTATACACTTTAATTTGCTTTTACTGTAAATTTGAAATTTACAGTAGTTATTTTCACTGTCAACCTTTAGGAAGTTTTCCAGATTATGGATTTAAATTTTAAACAACTTATTTAATTCAAATCCTAATTTTAAATGCTTTTATATGAAGAGTATAAATCTTCCTCTACCTCTCTTGACTCAGAGACTTGAAATACTGAAGAATATCATATAGCAGAGATTCCAGAAATCAGCAAACACCACAAACAACTTTGTTTTACAATATAAAACAAACATAGATTTCCATGAACCAATTATCAAGATTTAAATTTCGAAGATGATACGATTACTCACCTGAAAATCTTTGAACAAAGAGTACTTTGATGTTTGAGAAAACTGCAGTTGAATCTGCCCTTGAATACTTTCTGTTCTTGTTTGTTTTTGTTTGAACTTGAGTTTTAAGCTTTGGAAAAAAAATTCCGAAGATGGTTGTTTTCTTATTCACTGGTTGCTAAATGGTCACTGAACGAACTCAATAGGAGATGCATACATATATAGAAGACAAGAGGATGTAATAAGGAAGGTGCTACCTGGTTAAGCTTCCTTGTTAAGTTTTGATCAGATTTTTTTTTAATGTTTGAATTGACCTATGTTAGGCTGAGATGATGGCATTTAATGCCTTTGTTTCCAAATATGTTTACATATTATTATTATGTTTGCTATGTATAAATATCTTGTATGAAAATATACACCTTGTAGATAGATATTGATTTGTGTGAAAGATGATATTTTGTTTTATCTTTTTAGTTTAAGAACAAAGATATTATGTATGTAAACATTTTGTTCTCTTGTATGAATAATTCATATGTATACACTTCATCTGATTTTTAACTTTATACATTTGTGTTTACAAATCTCAGCTGAAAGATTTTTCTTGACAAATTGTGGTGCTGATTAAATGAATGTCTTCTAATGTGTTTTCATATAATTAATATGGCGGATTTCAGTTATTATATTTTCGTTTTCTCCATACAAGATATTTTGCATTTGTGTTATGAATAACTTCTCTTTTGCATTTGAGCACAAAAATAATTCGAATATGCAAATAGATTTGTCTTCTATATACTGTACAAATGTATGTTATACAGCAGCACTCTATTCTAAACTATCCTATATGTATATGTAAAATTATTATAATTATTGTTTACCTAATTTCTTAGTTATATTTTCAAACCTTAGATTTATAACATATGTTTGTATTTATATATTTTATATCTCTATTTATATCTTATATTTACAGTTTTCTTATGTTTATATATTGATGTTTATAACTATATATTTTGTATACTTATGTTTAATATTCATTTTAGAATGATAAGTTTACTTTTATTCAAATTAGATTAAATGTTTATTAAAATAATAGGGCCAAAATGCAGGGTCGTCACATGAATGGTATTGCCAGTGTTCTTACTTGCTTGTTAATATAGTTGTTCTTCTGTTTCCTGTAAAATATTGTTTATAGTGTAAACCATGCCAATAAATTCAAGTCTTCTCCTCTCTCTTTGCTTCTGAAAGAATTTTAAACAAATTTAAGAATTATATTTTCCCTGCATTTACATCAGCATAAATCAAAACATAGAATCAAAGTTTTATTTTTTTGTCTGGAAAGTGTAAACACAGCCACAACTTAAAATGTGCAAAGATTCGAACCTCAAGAATTTTGATTTTAGTTATACTATTGGAGTCATTACTGTAAATGATGATTTTTGAAAGAAAAACAAAATTTTTTCGTTAAGTTTTCAATGAGAAAAATGGGATGATCAGAAAATCGAAATTTTGCCAAGTTTCGATGATCCAAGCGATCGTAGGCCTCGAGTTCGTCGTCATGGCTAGGAGGAGTGTTCGACATCACTAGAAAAATGCTAGTGGAATTTATAAAGCCCTAGGTTTTGAACGTGAGATCAAATTAGGGCTTAGCCCAGTTTTTTTTTGCATTGATCAGTAATTGGCCGATTTTGTTAATTTGAGTACATCGGACAAGATGAGGTTGAGTTGTGGAGGAACGTGGTTGACATGGGAAGCTTGTGACGGAAAGGCTTGGCTTCTGGTGATTTCTGGTGTCCGTGTGTGGCGATTGCTTGAGGCGCTGATGGTTCCAGTTTTGGGTTTGGGAATAAAATTTTGAAATCGTGTTTCGTTCAAACTTTTGGCTGTTTGAGAAGCTCGAGCACATCGTAGTTGATATGTGCATGACCAGAAATTAAGTCGGAGGTGGCCGGCGAAGTTGTGCAGGTGCACGCGATGGGTTTAGGTGTCAGGTGGATTTGGGGTAGGGGAAGATGAAGATAGCTCGAAGTAGTAACCGGGGAAAGTGGAAGGAAACTCGAAGGCATGCACGAGCTAAAATTTCATTGTATCAGGTTGGTTTTGTACTTAATCGATTTTTTTGAAAATTTTTGTCACTCGGGTCAGATTTTAGGGAAACTCAAAGCAAGCAGAAGGAATTCTCGAGGAAGACTCGAAGGGGGTTCAGGGAAAGTCAGAAAACAGGAAATTTTGCCAAATGAAAACAAGAAATTTCAAAACTTTTAAATTTTTAAAATTCATGTTTTAAAAGATGGTTTTGATTTATATTTGAAACAACTTAATGCTAAGTAAGAAATTTTTTAAGTAATTTAAATTAAATTAATTCTTGTCAAATTACTTATAAAAAGAAATTTTTTGTTATAAAATGTAATTAAAAAATGATGTTAAAGATTAAATGATTTACTTAAAATAAATTATTTAAATTAATTACCTAATATTTAATGATTATTTAGGGGTTAACTTATTAAGATAATTAATTGGGGAAATAGTAAATTAATAAGAGTAATTAATATTTAATTTATGAACAATTAAGAATAAATTAATTAGGGTAATTAATTAGGTGATGAGTTAATTATGAAGATAATTAGATATTTAATTAATAAGGATAACAAATCATTGATTAAAGATAATTAATGAAATTAAATATGTGATTAATTAGTTTAAATCACACAATTAAGATATCTTTGCTGGACATGATCGATAACTATGGTGTAATGTATTTGACTAATATCACTGATTTTATTTGTGATGCTTTGTGATTTAAATTCTTTATGCCAAGCTATACTATCTGTATGAATATATCTCTGTGTAAATAACAAATCCCTTTGGACTGTAAATACAACTTTTGAATTTTGATGCGACAGGGAGTCGAATTCCGGTTGGTTATCCGAAACCCACATCGAACCTGTGAATCTTTGAGAATGACATATCCCCATGTTTTAAAAATTGACGCTCACTATTCGGATTAGTCGGGAAAGGACCTTTGTGTCATATAACCCATTCCGGATAGTGATTCGACGAATGGAGAGCAATTGAAGACCGGTGGTGAAGACCGTGTGTCTTCGAAAATGATAGGATAACCTATCGATTGTCTCTGCACCGAGTTGCTCTGATATAGGGATACCCTAAGTGATGGGAAGTTCGATCGGGATTGTGGATGCCCGGATTTGCAAGGGCTTCTTCCTTTATTGGACGAAGTGCCTTCGGTTCTGTTCGAACCCGGAACAGACTTGTATGGTCGTGTGTCTGACACTACACTTTGAGATATAAAGCCAATTTCTTTCAAATACATATCTTTTGGTGGCGGAGAATTTATTCTCTTAGCTTAACACCCTTCTCTGAGACATACGAGCTCAGAGGTTATGTAATTGAAGTTATCAGCAATATACTCCCAATTTGGTAGTGTGGCACGCTAAGTGCTGCTGTGTATTGATGATCATTTGTTGATCATTAGATGATCAAAGAATGGCTTTTGTAAAAAGCGTAGCTTTGTGGACGAGACTTCGTTGAACCTCACAACCCGGTAATGGTTGAAACAGGAAAGATGCAGCAAGGTTATTGGGGGTAGCGCCCTTTAGGGTATGTGAATTTCCTTTTGGATAGAAGTGGTATCATGGTATGGAGCCCAGACACTTAACTTATGTGGATATCGCAAATATATATATTCCTTTGTGATTGATGTTGGGGACCCGGATAAAGGTTGTTTACAACCGGGGGATGGCATACTCGTGTCAGTAGTTACCTAGTTATAAAGGTAACCCGGCCTTGTGTTGGCAGAGATCCGATTAGGTTCTCGGGACATCCCTCTAGAGGCGTACCCATGTGGCCCAGGAAGTTCCTTAGCCTAACCATTTGTTGGAAATCCAAAGAAGCAATACGAGCCCAATACGGTTTTAAATTGTATAACCTGCCACCTCAGGTAGTAGCTATAGTAGGCATAGTATAATGGTACCTATGCTGGCTAAGATTTATATTATAATTTCAAAATTGTTTTTCACACTATGCACTAATCATAATATATAAAGTGTTTTTCTCGTATTAAGCATTTTTGACTGTCATAAGGAGAAATCTTCCCCAAGTCTGCGTTTGCATTGTGTGTGTGGCGGGAGGCCTTATGGTAGTTTCATTTTCAAAAAGCATTGCGAATTTCTTTCAAATTCTTTTGTTTGTCTTTGATTTAAAATAAACTACTTTTATTTTCAAAGCAAGTGTTTTTGTTTACTCATACTAGTCCCATGACTGACCCGGAGTTTATTGTTTCCTTTCTAAAACTCTGGGTGTCCAAAATTTTCACACGGGCAGCCTAGTAGCAGGTCTTTTGTGTTTAATTGCTAGCTGGATCTTGAAGTCGTATGGTTTGGAGGCTACTAGTTTGAAGGTTTTAACTTAGAGATATTTTGAAACTTTTGGATCTCGAGGCTCTTAGTTTGGATGTTCATTATTGCTTTATCTCTTTGAATACTTTCTTGGAGTGATTACATATTGTACTTTTGTGATGGCCTATTTTGGAGTTGTGTTGTATATGTATATAAGTACTCTGATGTTGGTGTTGTTGTTGTATAGTATTGTGATGTTGTATCTGGGATATTAATGTTGGCAGTTTTATTTTCCGCTATTTATATTCATCTAATTGTTGTTATAAGCTCTATCCGAACTGAAATTCGACGTTCGAATCTCCAGCAGTCGAATACAAGTGAGGTATTTGATGTCGATTTTCGAACGTTGAACTTCGGGTCGTGACACCTAGGATATGTCTGGATGTTTCATCAATTCTTTTCTTGTATGATCTCATAAACTATGATTTGGATGAAATTAATATTAACCTATGTGCTTACTCTTAAGTACACATTCTAATAGAAAGAAGTTAACTCAACTTCACTCATTATCTGTCATTTTTTGTCCAACAAAGTCTGATTACTATTGATACATCATTATGTGCCATAGGGAGGAGTGACTTTCGAGATTGAATCTTATTTCTTTTTAGGTACTTTGGAACCCTTTCCAATACACTCACCTATTCGATCAAATCAAATATTTATTTCATTATATGTTATGGTTTTCCTCTGCTGTTTTATATTCAATGAAATAATAAA
Organism: Allium cepa; assembly: GCA_030765085.1. Taxonomy (NCBI): domain Eukaryota; kingdom Viridiplantae; phylum Streptophyta; class Magnoliopsida; order Asparagales; family Amaryllidaceae; genus Allium; species Allium cepa. The sequence continues at coordinate 740,805,535 of CM060932.1, forward strand.
TACACTACTTGTGTGTCAAATACACATGTTCATTTCTATAATTCATCTATGATTTTATCAAAGTGAGTGGATCCATTTTGGTAAGATTAGACTTTGAAATGTGGAAATTAGCCACAAGGGCCACTTTAACCAGTGCAGTTAGTTTTTAGGACACACAACTGAAATAATTACTTTTAAGGACAAAATGCAAAATAATTAGTTTTTAAAGCCTAAAAACCTATGAAATTACGTCCTTGAAAGTAATTGGACTGTTGACTTTGTCCTTAAAAGTAATTATTCTGCTGGCTTTGGCCTTGAAATTAATTTCTGTGGATGTGTGTCCTAAAAAATAATTGGACAGCAAAGTTTGTCCTTATAGTGAAATGGCCCCTTTGAAATACATACATTTAAATGCATCATTCCAAAGAGTTCACCAACTATTTTGTTGCTCCTACTGAACAGATGCTTCACCCTTAATCTTATGAAATATAATTCATTAGTACCGTATGATTCAAAATCATATGATTATTGAATTATTCCTCAAAGATATGACCGAGTAATAATTCCAAAATAATTAAATAAAATCAAACACTTCTTTATTTTCCAACGCATCACTTTTGTTTTGAAGAAAATACCTTTATTATAATTTATTCTTGTAATGAATATTCATAATATTCTTATTAAAATAAAACAATATCTAAATAGTTATTAATTTATAAATAATATTTGGTATGTTAACAATTTTTTTTTTGTAACTTGATGCGTCCACTAAGAAGTGTTATATGGTGAGCTCCTTCTATTTCCGCCATAACTTTAATAGCTTAAGGAATATGAAGCTCCATTCAATCACTTATTACAGGATTTTATTTCATTCACTGTAACTAGTTTATAGCCAATAGTTTCAGGTCGGTTACGTTGAGATCAAAGAAATGACTTTAAAAATATAATTTTCTACATGAAAATACATTTGAAATGGGAATCATGTTTCTCAATTCATATTAAGTATCCTCTAGAATTTTATACAATTCTCGTTTTTGATGTCACTTCGTGAAGATGTGACCACTCATTCTTTTCATCCCAAATGTGCCTAAGTCACATTCATTCTCATACATTCACTTTCCTTTCCAAAATAGTATAACCATTCAAAGAGAACACTACTTTAGTTAATCATATTAAATACACAATTTCATATTATGGTTTATTTGGTTTTTTATAATGAACTAATTTTATTGAAGATCCATATAATATAAACCATGCCCGTTTACCATATAACATTTATACATGATTGAATATTGATAAATATCCATATTCTTCTGTTGCTATTAGAGTTCGACACTTGTAGAAGAAAATATAGCCTTATATAAATAAATAGTCAAGCAATTGAGGCACAAATGTTTTAGTGGCTATATAAATTGGCTTTTGCATGGATCTAGAAGTGAAAACATGTCAAAAGATTTCATTGGTAAGTATATTTTTATAATTCTATGTTAGTCTTAATTCAGTTCTTTCGTATATTTTAACTCATAAATTTTTTTATCAGTTATAATAGTTGCACAAATCTATCTAGGTAGAGTATTTAACTTGGATAACGTATATTCTTATAGTATTCGAAAGGTAAAAAGTTACCATTTCATTTCTCCAATAAGGCTACAACCAGATTTTTATGTTTCTTGAATTCCTAAGAAACACACAGAAATTATTAGATTTCTCTAATGAATGCTAGGATTCGCTCAACTCGGGATTCTGACCTTAAATTTGCTCAACAAATCATAGGCCCACAAGCGGTGGATAGCACTTTATCTATTGTATCAAACATAACCCCTATCCCATGGTCTTTATCCAAACCTCAATCTCGAGCTCAAGTTTTCTCAACAAATTAAAAGAAATTATTCGCTCACAACTGTTGAATATGCTAGTATATGATTTTTGTTTGATGATAAAAAAAAACACACACACACACACACATATATATTTAAATTTATTTGTTACTGTACTATTTTATTTTTCACATAATTAAATAAATATTTGCTGAATAAAATAAATAACATAGAGTTTAAATTCGAACAGATATTTATTCAAATAAATATTTTATTACAATTTAGAATAGTACAAATTTAAGCCCTCACTATATATACACATTTTTCAATTACATTACAATTTCAATTACATCACATTTTTCACTATACATACATTTGTACCTTACTATATATTACTCGTTCACTACTATTTGATCTTCAACTGTATTTTAATTTGTATCCAGCATCTGAGTTATCTGCAAAATATACATTGACGTAGTAAAATTGAAAAAGAAGTATTTTTTGTAATGTGAAATAAAATGTGTTTTTGAAATATTATTTGCCTCAGTTATTTGGGTTGTTCGTCATCATATTCATTTTGAATTCATCATACACGAACAGCTTATGACATGCACAATGTATCACTGTATGTGCCACAAGGCCGTGCACACCATTATGCACTTGATAAAACTGCAGGGACAAGTGAGCACAAGGTCAAAACCAACCAAAAGCTAGGTTCAACTCAAGTGCAATAAAAATAAAGTCACGACATTAGCACAAGGTCAAACCCGAACTATAAGCTAGATTCGACATAGGTGCAATCCAAATGTACAAATTCAATAAAATAGTCAGAAGCAACCCATACATTGATGTACACACGAAGATAGTTCAAATGGGTCAACTCAAAAATAAATGAATAGTGCAGATTCATATACAAAGCTTCAGATTGCATGAACTAGTCCCCAAATGTTCATGTACCAAGTAAAACAGTTTTGAGCAAAGGAGCAGCTAGCTCAATGAACCAACTCAATGTACACTTGAACCCAGTCTGGTCAGAGAAACCATAATGCAACATGCAGACCAAACTTATATGCATGCATACAATTCAACAGTTCAGTACGACAAGATATACATATGCAAAGTCAACATGTATACAACAGAGTGCATAAGCAAACTACTTGACTGGAAAGACCAACAGATCTAATTCAATACATCAAGTGCAGCCACGAAGTAACACAGTGTTGCAATAGAGACCAGAGGCACACTAGAATGTGTAGTGCAACAAAGTGGACAGTGCAATCAACCAAACTGCAGCTACCAAATTGAACAAAACATATACAACATCATCAGTTAAATGGAGGCAAGGCTAAAACTTCAAGCAAACTACATGGTGCAGCAGACTCGAATATCAATGGCACTATTGATGATACAAGTTCAAAGCAAAAGAACCACCAACACTGACCACATATAAACCATGGACAATGTAACCGGACATCATGATCATCAACGGATGAAAATGCAAACCTAAGTGCACCAAATGCCTCAATACTGTGAATTAATGAAGCAACAAATACAACCAGAACTAGTCCTGAACCAAAGCCTAGTTCAAATGTACATATTCCAGTAAATGAGTCAGTGCATCATGATTCACAATATATACGCACATATACATGGAGTAATGCAACAAGCAAGTCAGAAAATCAAGGCAGGTTTAAGTAGTAGCTTCAAACAAAAACAGAGGTGTTTTAAATATCATCAAACTTAAAAGACGAAGTCAATTTTTTTTATCTCATATTAGATAATATGATGAAAACAAATTAACCAAATCAATGATCTGAAAAATTAAGAAACCAAAGAAGTCAGAGAGCAACATAAAAATTGTAATAATGTCATGAAACAGCAGTCAAAATAAGCTCAAAATGAACAAGTCAAAGCCATGGTGGCCAAGGAATCAAAAAAGTCATAAAAGAAATTAAAAGAAAGCCGTTTATCTCAACATATTATCACAAATTCAAAGTGCCCAAAATCAAACCATAAAAGAATGGAGCAAGTTCTAATTCATGAAGCCGAGGTGACCAAGCAAGCTGAAAATATATGAATTGAAATAGTCAGGATTAATCACAAGAAACCAGCAAAATCGAACGACAGAACAAAAGTAACAGGCCAATTCAAATAAATATATTCGAATGATAATTTAGGGATTTCAATCCTATAAAACCCAACATCATCGGTAGTATCAATCGTCGAGTTAAAAGCATATCAACGTGAGTGACAAAGAAAATCACATACCAAATTCATTCAATTCAAACCTCGGCAATTTGAAGGAGCCATTTGCAAATCAAAGAAACAATCGATCGACAAAGCAATGAACGCGAAAACATCTACTCGATCGATCAACTGAAATCGGCCTCAAATTTTCAGAAGCCCTAAATCATTAAATAGGAACGAAGAAAAGCAGACATTCCAAAGCAAATGAGAGTGGATGGAGTTGCAACAGAGAAGACAGGGCTTTTACAAATTTAATTGGGCCGGTCTTTTTTTTTCTTTGAGCCGATACATTTTGATTGGGTTAAATTAATATATAGGGCTTGAATTTTTAAATTAGGGTTTCTTGTTTAGTGTTTGTTTTTTGATATATATTTTTCTTTTAAACTTTTGTAAAATTCAAGTCATGTGACTAGGAGACAAATTACGATGGTGTAGTTCAAGAATTTGCAAAACTCAATAGCTGAGTTATGACAGGGTCTTGAGCACAGAGTTATGTTAGTCGATAGCGGGTGTTGCGAGTTTACGTGTGTAAGCATCTAATTACTTAATTTCTAGTAGAAACCTTGGGGGCAACACGTAGGCTGGGTTTTGCCAAAGCAGGGTAAATATGTGTTGTTCTATTTCTGCTTTTATTATTCCACTATTATCGGTACTACAATTATTTTATATATTTCCACATTAAATTTTTATAATTAATAGTATAACCTTATTCGCCCTCTCTCTAGGGTAAAATCGATTCTACAAGTGGTATTGGAGCTAGGAACAAAAGACAATTTTTGATTTTAAAATTTTGGTTTTTCAAAAACAAATTGTTGTTTTAATTTTTTTTAAATGGCTTCTTTTAATAGTGCTTTTGCTGAGGGACAGTCTGTGATAACCTGGATTTTTGGACATCCTTTAATTGGCAATTAACAGGGTTAAATATATTAAAATACTAATTTGTAAAATTGAACATATAAAATTCCTATGAATGTCTGGATATTAGCAAATAAATATGTAATAATTTCTTATATAAATCATTTATTATAATCTGAAATTTATTCTTTTCCTAAGAAAATAAAATAAATATTAATCGGAATAGATATAAATAGATTTTATAAGGAGAGTTTGGATTTGATATTCAAATGTAAATATCTTATAAATAAATTGGATTTTAAAATTTATATGTACATATGATTATTATTAGTATATAATTGGTTCTATATCATTGTCTTTAAAGGATTTATAAATATAAATAAAGGATATATTAATTATATAATTGTTTTTTTATTTCATTTTCTTTCAAATTTTATTTAAGATAAATAAAGAGAAGTTTAAATATTAAAAACACTTAAAACATTTATTAAATATAAAACTAAAAGGAAAATATTATAAATATATATATATTAGACACATATTAATATACAAAATTACAAATGTAAACTAATTTTCTATGCATTATTACAAGTGTAAACAATTTATAAAATAAATGACAAGTGTAAGTTAATTCAACAAGTGTCTTAAATTGTATTTTCTTTTGATAAAATGATAAAACTGAGTTATATAAACCTCTCTGCTTTCTCCTCTCATTTCTTTTTCTATATTCAATTTCAAAAACTAAGAAAACAAAAATCCTGTAGCCCAAAACCAATAAAAAGATGGAAAAAACAATCAATACTTTCAAATAGTTTCAAACTTAAGGATCAGATCAACTCAAATTTAAGTAGATTCAACATCAAGTTCAAGCTTAGATTCAAATCAAGTGGCAATATTAGAATTCCTGTTTCGAAACTATCATCCTAGGCTTCCATGTTTTCTAAAACTGTGAGTAAACATCTCCTTTTAAAAATTAAATTTGTTTATCCTAGTGTATATGTTAAATTGAATATATTTGTGGTATGAAAATATGTTTGCATGCATGTATTTTACTTGGATAATAATTGATCTTCTCTGGTTGTCGATATACATGACTGTGTATACATATATCTGGCTCTGTTATTCTGGCTCAAGAATTCGATTTAAAAATTCAAATATTATTTTACATATAGTTTTAGGTTTGGAATTTAAAGGAAATTTGTTCATAATAATAAAATCTGATTATTAAAAATATTATAGGATATAATTAACAAGAGGGTTGTTGGAAATAAGGGAACTACAATAAAAACTTTTTAAGGCTAAAAATATGATGATCTAAATTTTACAATTTGATCATGTAATATGAATCGTGTTTAGGAATGATAAATTTTAGACGAATTTTAGTAATAATTTGGTGCTTTTTAAGTTAACGATTGATGAGAATTTTCAGGTTGAACGTATATTGGGATTTGGTCAAATTCAGGCGAACAAGAGGCTCGGTGAGGTCGGGATTCATGTCGGTGGTGGCTCGTGGGTAGAGGATGGTAGGAAATTAGTTGGCAATTTTCTAGAACGCTAAGGTGGCGCAGCGGGGCTGATCTAGGGTTTAAGATATGGATTGGATCGTAGTTGGTTTTGGGGCAAATGTGGCTTCGACATAGCGTCGAGTTGAATCGGAGTTGTAGGTAAAGGAAGATGGAACACAGGCGGAGGTCCTGGCATTTGGCCGTGGTCTCCGGTGGAGGAGATGGGAGGATTTGTGGTGTTTGATGATCGGATTTTAGCCTATATGGGTCGAGTTCATTCGATTTTGCTTTCACGAAGGAACTCAGGTTTCTAGGTGGTCGCTAGTGATGAGATAGTCGTTGACAACTTGACTGAGGTCGCAACGTTGATCGAAGCGACGGCGTGGCTATGTGCACATACACGTGTGTCCTAGCGTATTTGTGGTTGCGGTATGTTGTGGAGTTTCAAGAAAGTCGTGGTTTTGATCGAAGTCGATCTCGAGATTTTTGAGGTGGAGGAAAGCTCGAGTGTGGGCTCGTGTAAATTTGGTTTGGGCATGGGTTAAAATTTGAATGTTAACAAACTTTTAAGTTTACTAAAATCAAGTTTTAAAGCTTATCAAAATATGTGAGTTTCAAAGAAAAATGTATACCAAGTTCTTAAACAAAGTATTAGCAAGTTTTAAACGAGTTTCCAAAGTTTTAAAATGTTTCCAAATTGTTTGTTTAGAGTAATTACATAATAGGTTAAATCCTATATGTTTTTAAAGGTGAATTAAATGTTGTAATTAAATAAAGTATCAATTATTTAATGTATTAAGGATCATTAATTGATTTATGTAATCAGGAAATAATTTATTAATTAAAGTAAATTAATTTGTGCAATAAATTTAAAATATTAATTAATTATGTGATTTATTAATTAAGTTATTAATTAAAAGGTGATTAATTAAAGATTAATTACTTAATGAAATTAATTAATGATAATTACTTAATGAAAGTAATTAAAGGATATTTTCTTAATGTCATTAATTAAGGAGGGTAATTAATGGGTGATTACTAAATGCAATTTATTTAATGATAATTAGTTTATGGAAGTAATTAAGGATTAATTATGTAATGTAATTAGTTAAAATATGGATTAATTAGGGAAATTAATTAAAAGGTTAGCTAATTAATGAATGTGATTAATTAAAGGATAATTAATCAATGTAAATGATTATAGGATAATTAATTAGAGTAATTAATTAAAGATCAATGTGATAAATTACTCTTAATTAATTTATAAGAGTAATTAAAGGTTAATTAATGTGAATGGTTGAAGGTTAATTAATTTGTGTAATTAATTAAAGGCTAATTGCTTAATGTAATTAAGATGATAATTAAGGATGATTAATTAATTCGTTTGTGATTAATTAATTGATTAAGTAAGCAGGATTTAATAGGTGACTGAAGTAATTAATTTAATCTATTTAAATTAATTAGAAATGGTGTGGAAAATCAATCTTGCTTATTAATGATTGAATGATATTGTATGCCTTACATTAGTTGATATCTTTGATATGTAATTTGTGATGCTATGTGATATGATATGTTAGGGTTGAACTGTGATAATATGAATATGGTTTGTCTATCTGTGATGTATTCTATGTAAATATGTAATTTTGGATATAAATGGAATTGTTTAAAACTTAAGCGATTTTTTTAAGATGATATTGGATTCGAGGAGACGGGGGTCGGGTATTAGTAAATACCCGAAACCACTTCAATTTGGAATCTACAATAATTCTTTATGAATTTGATTTGGAATAAATAGGATGGAAAGGAACAAATAATGTAAATTCGGTCATTTAATCTGAGTAATAATACTTAGATATGATTGTAAAGTGTGTATTTGACTTTGGCAAGTTAAGAACTCGTTGTGAGGTACGAGTTACTCTGGGTTTTAAATAAGTTTTATACATTTTATTTCATGTTAGATAGGTTTACTCACGCTGGTTTCTAGCCTGACCCGGGTGTTGCTTTTGTGTAATGCTCGGGTCAGATCGAGTATTATAGCTTTTCAGGTTAGGGCGCTCTGGTGCTTAGGAGAGGAGCTGGATGGTAGGAACGTATGGAATTTACCACTGTGTATTTGAGAGTTATATTGATAGTAGTTTGGAACAGGTTGATATAGCTGTCCAGTTACGCGTGTATGGTTGTAACTCTGATGTATGGAATGTAAAGTAACAATTACAGCTTTTCTTTGTAAAAATGCTATTATTTTGATATTATATTTTGAACCGCTGCGAATGTGAGATGTTGTTGTTTTCTGTTCTTCTTCTACCTCCTTCTTCTTTTCTCTAACAATCTGGGATTTTCGAGGTCGAAATTTTTTGGGTCGTTACATTTTGGTATCAGAGCTGAAGGTTAAGCGAGAACCTTTGCTCTAGTGGGTTTACTCATTAAGGATAGGATAAGTAGTACCCTAGAATGAGTTGAGTGTAGTATATATGAGGGCGTATTTTTTATTTTCTTATATAAAGATTTTAAAAATGGTTTCAAAAAAGTAGTTTATATCTTGGTATATAAAGCAATAATTTTTCTAATTATTAAGGTAATTGGTTGTTGAATTATTGGAATTAAAAGTAAAGATAAGAATTAAGTGGTAATAGAAATACAACCAAATAAGAACTGGATAATATAAACTATACAAATAAGATAAGCTAGAAACGGATCCAAACAGAAAATAAATTCCTGAATTTGTAGAAGTGTTTTCAAATAAGTTTGGTTTTCAGATATGATAATCTTGGTTATTATCATAAATGTTTTTGTGTTTAACAATGGAATGTTGTTAATGATTAAGCAAAATGAAATGTTTTAGGGAAGTAACACATTTAGGTGAGTATGACTTATAAATTAGAATCGAAGATAACTTAAATTGTGAAGTTTTGTGAAGTTTTAAATCTAAGTCCATAAAATATGGAGTTTGTTTCAAAGTGTCAAAAGAAATAATAAAAAGTATTATTTACAATATATTTGAATGAAAGAGTCCTGTTTCAAACAAGAGTTGTTTGGAAATTTTAAAGAAATTTGTTTTGAATTAAAACCAGAGGTGATTTAAAACTTAAGGTATAACTTGGTATGCAAAGGAAACATGTATATATGAGGGGTATACATAATATTAAGAATGATTTGAAATAAACTCTAAGATTGAGTTTTGAATTTTCCTTGGAATGTGATGTGAAAAACCAAAGTGAAATAAGGTTTTAAACTTAGGTGTGAAGATGATTAATAAGAAGTTTAAAATTTGAAATAGGAATTCAAATTGGGTAAAGTTGATTGGATTAAATTGTATTGAATTTAACTTTAGAGAAGTTAAATAAGTTTAACAAACAACTTGAATTGGAAATTTAATGATGAAATTGAGATTTAACTTAGGGAAGTTAAATGGTTGATTTGAATTGGGAGTATGTGTGATCTCAAAATGGGTTTGAGATTTGGAAATGGGAAATGGATGCTATGGATGGATGTTTTAAATAATTAGGATGTTTATTTATTTTGACTTATTCTGTCATCATCCTATTGTTAGTAATAATCTGTAAAACTGTGAATTGGATTGGTTTAAAATGATTTAAAAAGTGAATTGAAATAGCCTATATATCCATCACTGAAATTAAATGAAAAGGTAGCCTTATTTTTAAACTATTTAGAAGTCTTTATTTTTGAAATGAAATTGTAATTATAAAATGGGATCACTTTGAACTTAAAATTTTAATGTTATGAGCTTGTTAAAAATTGTTTGAGAATGGGTTTTGAAGTTAAAATTGGGTAATAAATTAGATTTTGAAGATTAAATTGTTTTTGAAATCTTATGAACTTTGACATAAGTTAAGTAAAGGAAATTTAAAATGGAATTTAGAAATTTAGACTCGGAATTAAATAGTTTAAATTTTCTTAAGTTGTTAATTTAAAAATAAAGGTTAGATTGATTTAAAGGAGTAAATCAACTATAACTGTAGCGACCCGGAATTTTAGCAATATATTTTAATAAGTATTTAATCTAATTTGAATAAAATCAAGCTTTCATTTTATAAACTGATAAGATCTTTGGACATTTATCAGTTATATATGTATATATATGTTTTGTGAAGGAAATTTTGATTTGAAATTTAAAATAAATTCTTTCAAAAATATTTATACTAAAATCTGTCTTATTCAATTAAAATTAAAAGGTGCTATATTATTAACATTTGATATAATACATATAAGAATATAAATAAAGTCTTTAATAATAATGTTTGAATAAACAATCCTATCAATACAAAATATAAATATAAGCTATAACTATAAAATATAAAATATATAAATACAAATATATGTTATAAATCAGATGTTTGAAAGTCAAATTACAAATAGAAATAAAATTTAGAAGCTATGCTAACAATAACTATAACAATTTTACATAAACATATAAGATAAGTTTAGGAAAAAAATGACCTGTATAATACATATGTGTAATGCAAAGAAGACAAATTATTCATATCATATACAAAATATGTACAAATAAACAAAAATGTAAATATCAGCAAACCATAATTATGTGTAAACATATATGAAGACATGTACAATAAATGCTAGCACAACATTTGTCATTTCAAATTACAAAAGAAATCATCTCAGTACAAATATGATCAGCCGAAATATATAAAGATCATTCTAAATTATAGTAATTAACAAAGCCTAATCGGATTAAAACAGGGTAAGGCTTGTACCAGTTGTAGCCTATACCGTTCAAAGCTATTCCTATATATGCATCATCTTATTTTAGTTCGTTCCATAACTTAGCAAACTTGAGAAGCAAACCTGAAAGAAAGAAAATAATAATAAACATCATCTTTACAAACTCAAACAAATTCAACATCAAAGCAGAGAGGTTTTCAAGAATTCAAACTACAGGTTTTCAACAAGAATTTATTCTCTGTTTAAACAATATTTAGGTGAGTAAACATATTACTTTTTAAATTTTAAAACTGGGTAATTGGTTCATGAAACTCTGTGCTTGTTGTATAGTTTAAACAAGTAGTCTGTATATTTTCTGTGCACTGTAAATGCTATAGGATCTGTTTTTCTATATTGTTGGTTACAGAGCAAAGAGCAGTAGGAAAATTTGATACTTCTTCTTTTAAATTCATTTTAAACTTAGGAATTTAAGCTAAATAAGTTCGTTTAAACTTGAATCATGGCCTGGAAAATTGTTTGAAGGTTGACAGTGTAACATAGGCACTGTATATTCAAGTTTACAGTAAAAAAGGAAATCAATGTGTTGAATTCAAATATTGTAATTTGTTAATCTGAATATATATCTTGAATAAACATACAAAAGTAGGATTTTTGAAACAAAAATGATAATTTTTAGATAAGCACACATGGTGCAGTTCGTAAATGAACTAAAAATGCATTTTTATCAATTTCTGTTGGTTTAACAAATTTTAATTGTTGAAATTTGTTGAGAAGCTAGTTTGATGATTTACTAATACAGGAAAAATGTTAAAAAAATTATCGAATGCAAGAATTTTTGGGCAGAAACGAATATAGGGTTTTGGACTTTAGTTTTCTATGGTCTGTATGCTCGTTGATTTCTTCATCATAGGACGATCGAGCTGCACGAGCTTCAAGGGGGTGGTAGAGGAAGATGTCGGCGAGGTGTGGCCGGAATCGTGTCGCCACTAGTGGTTGGCGTTAGTGGGTCGAGGCATTTTTCTCTTGGGGTGTTCGAGTAGCTGGTCCAAGCGAATGGGTTTTTTTCAATTTCGAGTTTTACACGTTGAATTGATAATTTCTTTCGAGTTTGTGGCCGACTCGTGACTTACCGGAGGCGACGTGGTTCTTCGGAGTGATGGCGAAGCGCCGTGCACGTGCATGGCGGCGTAAGAATGTCAGCGACTTCGAATGTTGATCGGCTTGAGTGATACTCGAGTAAGATGGGGGATTTCTTTCGGTTATACCCTGGTGCGTGCGTGAGTTTGAGTGATACTGCAGTTTTTAACTTAAACTTAAAACTAAAAAAAGGGAAGAAGAAAGAATAAGTAGTAGAAGAACAAAACTTATTTAGGAAGGTTTCCAAATGTAAGATGATTAAATAAATAATGTTGGTGAGCTTTTAAGTTAAGATTTGATTCAAAACTTATTTAGGAAGGTTTCCAAATGTAAGATGATTAATTAATTTAAGGTATAAGTTACTTAAGAATGTAAATTAAATTATACTTGTAATTAAATGCATAATTTAAGATTAAATAAATTTGTATTTAAAGATTGATATGAATAATTTTGTGTTTAATCAATTTGAACTTAAGAATTTAATTAACTACTTAAAGTTAGTTAATAAATAAATAGTAGTTAACTAATTAATTAAGGATAAATGATTAATTAAATTGGTGACTAATGATTAATTAAATAATTAGTGATAATTAAATGGGTAATTAAGTTTTATTTATTAATAATTAAGGTTATTAATTAATAATTAAGAAATAATTAATTAAGTGTGTAATTAAGAAGTAAGTAATAAATTTAATAAGTTGATTAATTAGTGATTAACTCAGCAGGATAAAATGGTTTATTCTTAAGTAATTAATTAAGTTAAGTTAATTAAGCTAAATTTGATATGAATTGATGATTCTGTTGATTGATTATGATATCTATTTGGTGATATTCTGTGATACTCAGTGATATGCATTGATATATCTATGATGGCTGTGTATGATTTATCTGTGATAAATATTATGTGAATTCAAAGTATTGAATTAAACTGTTTAAACTATTAAACAACTTGGCCTCTAAAATGGCGTTTGGATTTCGATGAGACCGGGATCGGATATCAATTTGATATTCTGAAAACCACATCGATCCAAATTAAGCGATAGGTCGTGACATCTCAAGTGAAGGTCGAGATGGTGTTCCAGAACGTAAGGGTTATTATCGTTAACTCTGAGGGTGATTCCAAAACGAGTATAACGAGATAATGCCTTCAGTTTCGTCCAAACCCAGAACAAACTTTTATGGATTGAATGCTTTCATCACATCGTCCATTCTAAGATATATGTTCTCTAAAGGTAATCGCAGCTTCATCAACCGGGAAAGGCTAAAATAAGGGAGATGCAGCAAGGTTAGGTGGGTAGCACCCAAGCAAGACGACTTATACCTCTGTCTAGATGTCCCTTTATTTCGGCTGCGTCGGCAGTTGTTGGCCACAACCGTGGGGTTATCTTGTTCGGGACTATTCAGTAAGGAATGGTTCCGGCCTTGTGTTGTAGGGGGTCGGGGGCGATCCTCGGTATGGTGATCTAGGCCCCGTATTGTGACGGGCGGTACCCCAGTAGCCTTGCCATTGATGGAAACCCATTTTCCCTACAAGACCCTACGGTTTTGATTTGTATTACCCACTTTTGTGGCTACTAGCTGGAATTTAATAGATGTAACAATTTCGGCTATTTTCTATCTGCTTGAAAACCCTAGACACTATTATAATATCACTGGATTTCTTATAAAATATTTTGGTTAGCATAAGGTAAAAACTTACCCGTGTTTATGTGTGGGGATCTTACGTGATACCTTTATTTTCAAATGATTTTCAAAGTTAAACAACTTTAACACGTTTACTCACACCAGACCCATGTCTGGCCTGGAGTTTATATTTTGTTTTTCATAAACTCTTAGGTACTCAAAATTTTATGAGTAGCCAAGTGATAGGTTTTTGGGATTGTTGAGTTCTGGAGGAGCTTGGGGCAGAAGCCCAGACGTATGTATCTATCTATAGTTCCGTTGTGTTAGTTGATGTATGCTGTATTTTGGATGTATGTAGTAACAGATGTATGTATGACTGTCATGTGTATGATATTGTATAACTCTGATATATGTAAAATTATGTAATAGTTATGTGATGTATTATATTTTGTTCCGTTCCGCTGTGAGATTATGATGTTGTTATTCTTTATTTCTATATTTTCTATTTCTATCCTTTCTATTTCTATCCCTTTCTTTTCTTATTGATGATACGTCTTTATGTGGTAAGAAAGACGGGTCATCACAGTTGGTATCAGAGCACTGGTTGAGATAATACCTAGGCTCTGGAGTAATATCTATCTTGAGAGTGCGTATTTGTATTTTCATATAATTATATACCTGTCCAGGTGGCCAAAATGAGTTATGGAAGGAGAGGCAGAGGTAGGGGCAATACCTCGATCGATAATGGACGAAGTCAAACTGCTAGTGAGGCTGTAGATCTAGTATCGCCTCAGCTTAGTTTTGCCGCTTTATGCAAAGACTTCATCAACTTGGGAGGCCAACCATTTAAAGGGTTAGAACTGATAATTGAAGTTCAAGCTTGGCTATGCTCTTGTGAGCGCATCTTTAAGAGTATGAAGTTGTCTGATGAACGGAAAAGGGAAATGGCATCGTGGCAGTTGCAGGGAGTCGCAACAGCCTGGTGGTATGCAACGGTAGCAAATGTTTCTGAGGAAGACATTTCATGGGAAAGATTTAAGGAGTTATTTGAGGAAAAATTTATGCCAACCGCAGGGAAAACTCGTTTGTACCAGGATTTTCTGAATTTGAAGCACGGAAGCATGTCTATTTCTAAGTATGAGACCAAATTCAATGAACTTTCTTGCTATGGTCCAGGGCTCAATGATACTCCCCTCGAAAAGAACGAAATGTTTGTGCAAGGATTGAGACCAAAATTTCGTGAAAAGATGACGGTGCTTTTGAAAGGATCTTTTATCGATTTAATTGATATGGCACTAAGATATGAGAATTTGATGAATAAGAAATCAGTGCAACAGTAGCAACATCGGGAGGTAATTTCGCTAATCCGAATAAGAGGAAGTTCAATACCAATTGGAGGAAGCAGAACAAGAAGAAGCCTGGACGTAACAACGGACCTCGCAAATGCTATATATGTCAACAAGAAGGTCACTTGGCGAATAAGTGTCCTAGGAAGGGATTTCAGCAACAGCAGCAGCAACCGCATCATAGCGGACCGGGTTCAGCTTTGGTTCAGAGATCTCTATGCTTCAATTGTCACCAACTAGGTCATATGATCAAGGATTGCCCGTTACTTCATAAAGCTCAGCATAATAAAGTATTTGCTTTGGAGGGTGCGCCATCTACTTCATCTAAAGGCAAGGGAGTATTGGAAGGTGCATTACTTTTAGATGGCAAGTATATTAAAGCTTTGTTTGATTTAGGTGCTTCTTTGAGTTTTATTTCTCTGCAATCTGTAGAGAAGTTCTTTCTTACCCCTAGTACTGTAGATTGTCCCATCTTGGTATCTAATCATATAGGAGTGTAATCAAATTAGATACGATCTGTAAGGACTTGAAGATCTCTTATCTATCCCATAGTTTTTCTTGTGACCCTTATGTGTTGAATTTTAAGGGATTTAACCTTATTTTGGGGATGGATTGGCTTGATAAGTATAGAGTAGTCCTGAATTGTGATGAGAGAACGGTTTCGCTGGAAACTGATTTGGGTAGAATTGCCAGAGTGACGTGTGATAATTCTGGGATTCACTTGAATAGTCTTTTGCATGTAATTGAGACTTCTCAAGAGAAAGTTGAAGATATCGATGTGGTCCAAGATTTTCCTGATGTATTTGAGGAATTTAAGTGTCTACCTCCGCATCGAGAAATAGATTTTCGCATTGATTTGATTCCAGGAGCAGTGCCGGTGATTCAGCCTAGTAGGAGAATGAATCCTAGGGAGAGAGAGGAGTTAATTAAGCAGACCCAGGATCTTTTGGAGAAGGGATTGATTAGGACCAGTTTTTCTTGTTGGGGCTCTACTGCGGTGTTTGTCACCAAATCGGATGGATCGCTAAGGTTCTGCGTTGATTATAGAGAATTGAACAAAGTGACTATCCGTAATAAATATCCTCTTCCTCGTATCGATGATCTCTTTGACCAGTTGCATGGAGCTTCTATCTTTTCTCAACTAGATTTAGCTTCTGGTTTCCATTAGTTGAGGGTAGCTAAGGACAGTATTCCCTTGACTGCATTTAGGGGACCAAATTGTTTCTATGAGTGGTTGGTTATGCCTTTTGGGTTAACCAATGCTCCTGCCTACTTTGTTGACCAGATGAACCGAGTCTTTCGGGATGTGTCGAATAAGTTCGTTCTAGTAATCATTGATGATATCTTGGTCTACTCTAAGTCTGTAGAGGAGCACAAGCAGCATTTGAGAATTGTATTGGAAACTCTAAGGAAGCATGTTTTGAAGGCAAAGTTTTCTAAGTGCCATTTCTGGAAATCAGAAGTCAAATTTTTTGGGCACATTGTTTCTGGTGAAGGTATCTTTGTAGCTCCAGCGAAGGTTGAAACTATTCTGGAGTGGAAGCAGCCGGAGACACCGACTGAAGTTCGTAGTTTTCTGGGATTGGCTGGCTACTACAGAAAGTTTATCAAGGATTATTCCAAGAGTTCTTCGCACTGACCAAGCTGACCAGAAAAGGAGCTAAATTCAAGTGGATATCCCAGTGTGAAGAAGCTTTCCAGAAGTTGAAGACGAGGCTAACCAGTGCACCAGTGCTTGCTATTCCGGATGGAAAAGGCAAATTTGAGGTTTATACTGATGCTTGTATAGTTGATCTGGGAGCAGTTCTGATGCAGAATGGAAGGGTAATTGCGTATGCGAGTCGGCAATTAAAGCCACATGAGAGGAACTATGCTACGCACAATCTAGAACTGTTAGCCATCGTTTTTTCTTTGAAGATCTGGAGACACTATCTTTTGGGAGAGAAATTCGAGTTATTCACGGATCACAAACCGTTGAAATATCTTTTCTCTCAAAAAGATCTTAATCTGAGGCAGTAGCGGTGGGTCGAATTTCTGGCATCTTATGATTTGGATATTCTGTATACCCTGGAAAAGGCGAATGTTGTAGCTGATACTCTTAGCAGGAATGCAATTTTGTCTCTTCTGGAGGTTGTTCCATCTCTTCTTGAAAGGATTTCAAGCAAGCAAGAATCTAATAAGATGTTGAGAAGAATTATCAAAAGAGTTAGGAAGGGTTAGTGTCCCAGTTTTGAGATTGATGGCCAAGGAGCATTAAGGATTAATGGGAGGATTTGTGTTTCGAATGATAGAAATCTAAGGCAAGAGGTGTTGTCAGAGATTCATCGTTCCAGAATGAATATTCACCTGGGAATATCAAAGATGTATAAAGATATGAGAAGAGTTTTCTGGTGGTTGAATATGAAGAAAGATATTGCTAGGTTCGTGAATAGTTGTGCCATCTGCCAACAAGTTGAAGGAGATCAGCAGAAGTCAGCCGGATTATTGCAGCCTTTGGAAATTCCAGACCTCTTGCCTCTAGCCACCACCATGACCACCTCTATCAACCATCACCCTTCCATCACCACAAAGACCAAGCCGTGACCATGGATGAAGACTACATCATCAAAATTGATGCAAAGCCTAGCCAAGCACATGTATTCATCACCTTGCTTTGACTTATCAAGGTTATGTCATTTTATTTCCTATCTTTCCATTGTTGTAATCTATATTCTTTGTATTGAATCATGTTCTTACGCTTGTGATATTTGTTTTCTTTATTTTGTTATCTACAAGATGAGGATTTTTGGCTCTCTTTTCACTCAACTTTGCATCTTGCTTTGTTTTATCAAAAGGTTATGTCCCTTTGATCCATATTGGTCATTGTTTGATTCATAATATTGTATGTTGAATTTTACACTTATGTTTGTGTAATTGTTTGTATACAAGATTTGGATCCGACTCTTCATCCACTCAAAAGAATATAGTCGTGCTTTATCGTGCCTTTTCATGCTTTGTGGAGTTTAGATTTGGGTTTGAATTTCA
The DNA here is from genome assembly GCA_030765085.1 of Allium cepa. Lineage (NCBI taxonomy): Eukaryota > Viridiplantae > Streptophyta > Magnoliopsida > Asparagales > Amaryllidaceae > Allium > Allium cepa. Next base: position 740,823,769 of record CM060932.1, read on the forward strand.
ATCCTAGCTTTAAAAAGGTGAGTTACTCACTCTAGACATTACGTACTTATACAATTGTGAAATGATGACAAGTGAATTATAGAAATTAATATGTTATGTTCATACCTGCCTGTGATATGTTTATAAGATATTAAATGCTGTTTATATACCTGTCACATCATATGATGTTGTATGCTATACTGTTATTTTATTTCCTGTTTATCACACTACAAGTTCCCTATCACTATGGGTTAAATTGATACATACCCGAACATACCATAGAATAAGGAAAAATCATTATGGGCAGAAATAATAGGCTCGAGTGATTATTATTGTTATTTATTTTACTTGGGATTGTGGGTTTGAAATGATAGAACCCAGATTTTTATTTTTAAATTACGGATTGAAATGATACATATCCGTATCACTTGACCTAGGTTAGAAAATTTTATACAGGCCTATGGATAAATTTTTATAATGGGTCTCTAAAATTATTAATTATTTTGAATTTTAAATATATAGAATTTTAATTAAAAAGTTGATATAAAGATTTAAATATAAAGAGATATTGAGATATTGGTTTCTATAAGTTAAAATTGTATGAGTTGATAATTTGTTTAGATTATAATTTAAAAATCTTTATTTGGTATTTAACTGTAATTTAAAGATTTTATTTATGATCAATATTTTAATAATTAAGTTTGATTTAATTTGGAATCTAAAATTTAACCTAGTAAATTTGATAAAGGCTATTTCTTGAAATAAATAAGGTTTGTATAGTAAATAATGTATTTTGAGTGGATAAAATGAACTGCAGTTTTGACTGGACTTAGTCATAAAGCTTATTTAATTTGGAATCATAGTTAATTAATGTCTAGATGAATAGATTTATAAAGAGGATTGGACTGTTATATTAACTATGAGAAAATACTTGATTTATGTTATGTTTTGCAAAAATGAATGAATATGATTTAATTGGAAAAATGCAACTTAAAATGATTTAACTTGATAAACGAAAATTTAGTTTTCAAATGAAAGTTAAGTAAATTTAGTGATAGGGTATTTTATTTGTGGGATGGATATTTTAAAATAAAGTGTAAATTTATTTGTTAAAAATAAAAGTTAAGTAAAATAGGGTAAACTTTGACTTATTAATGAATTATAGTTTAATTTGGATATTTATTGATAAAACTTTATTTTATTAAATCACAAGTTAAATGATATCCATATGAATATTTTTGAAGCGCGAAATGTGATTTTTATAAGTTAAATTGGCTAAAAATTGAAATTTTAGCGTAGTTGAAATATACAATGTGTTGGAAAGTTATAATTTAATGAATAGACTTATAAATGCTACAACTTTGAAATGAATATTATTTGACATTGAATTTAAATGGTTAAATGAATCTTGTTTGAAAGATATTAACATTGAATTTAAATGGTCTAAATAAATATGTTTCGAAATGTTTGGTTTCAGAGTTTGTTACAACTTGAAAGTAATTTGGCTTTGGAAATGAATCTATTTGAAAGTGTATTTAAATATGAATTGTACAAAAATAAATAAATTTGAACATATTGAAATTGAAGATTTAAGAATATGAATTTATAAAGTGGTTTGATTTAAGACGATTTAAAGGAATATTTCAAGTCTAATAAATTGAAGGAAATTTTCAGTGTTTTGACATTTGGGTTTTATTTAAATAATATATTGATTTGGTTTCGGAATTTACATGAGATATCATTACTTTTGTTTTTTAAATGGATATGATATTTTGGTTTTAAAGTATGAATGATTATGAAATAAATATCCATGGGCTATAATACAGTTGGGTTGTTAAAGAGATCGGGATCGGAAGTTGTCATACTCTCTGTCAACCCCGAAAAACCACTTTAACAACCGTGTACGTGTTGGAGATTCCAGAATAAAGTAGGATGGTGGCACCATTCCTTTGAGGTATATACGTGGACCCGACTCCCGTGAGTTGGCATAAGGTTACTAAAATAGGAGCGATTGACGGGCTAATGAGGTAGCTCCTTTGATCGGATACATCCCTTCGATATTATACTCTGACTTTTGGATTTATTCGGTGTCCACTTTTGATTTTTTATATCTTGGGGTGCGGCTCGAGGTGGGCGGTAGCTGTGCGCTACGCGTTACCACCGGCCCGGAAGCGTAATTGGTATATCTACCCTATACGATTTTGGTTTTGTACCATACATATGGAGTGCCCTCTGACGATGCCAAGTACGGGGAGATTACGGTATTGTATAGACTATGGGAATATATAAATGTGTTAAGGTGGAAAATGTAAAGACTTAACGCTATTTTCAAGTAATTTTTCTTTACTATAAACATTATTATAATAGCAAAATATTACTACATAGTAAATAGTTTAACAGATCCTTAGAGGATGGGCGGTCCCAAGCATCCTTTAAGTTACTTGTACCTTTATGTTACAGTTCACTTGAGTTGGTTTACATTGTATTAGTATGTATGTCCTGACTCGAGTGTTTTGTGTTTTGCTTTACACTCGGGTCAGAGTGACTGATACAGCATTAGAGACTCACCTTCGGAGTTGGAGCTTTGCTTGAAGATCCAGTTATCTATCTCAATTCTAGTTATTCAGTTGACTCTAGTAATGTATTCATATTTATACTTGATTATTGTGTTGAACTTCTGTTGTATCTTGTTTAACTCTGATGTATTTATATAGTAACTTCATGAATTACTGTTTCTTTGCTTCCGCTGCATTATATTAATCTATGCGTGTGATTCTGTGATTTATTTATTTACCGTATATTCTGAGTTTTGCCAAATTTATTTTTACTATTCAGTATTTTGAGCAATTCAAGTCTGACATATGCGGATGCGAATGGTTGAAAATATCGGGTCGTTACAATGATGGTTTGGATGACAACAACCTTAGGACTTGTTATAAAATATAAATACTAACATTATAGTTTAGACGTATATGTATATGCAGGATATAAACATGCAGGTACCAAGAATGAAGACTGTATAATATAAAGACTCAAGACTGAAGTTATCAAGATTGAAGACTCACGAGTATCAAGATATCAAAAGTTCAAGATTTCAGTAGTACAAGATAAGTATTAAGTCTAGAATTATGTTAAAACTTCTTAAAAGCACTTAAATCTTTATTCGAAATTTATTTGTGGAATGAAATCCACTTCGAGCCTGTTAAAGGAATGGAACCCTAGTGGGATGGAACCCACGAAAATATCTAGTAGAACATATAGTGTCCTATTTTGATATCCATTAATTTTATAAAAATGCTTTTCAAAAATAAATATATCTCTTGTTTTCAAAAAATGTTTTCAAAACTTTCTTTTCAAAAAGACATCTCTCTTAGTTTTAAATATTTTAGCCTCAAAACTATTTTTATCATTTTTAATATTTTGATTTAAAAGTTGTCCTTGTTTTTAAACCATCTCTTGTTTTAAATATTTAGATTTAAAATATTTATATACCCAGATTTTAAATCATTTTATAGGTTAAGATTGTATAGTAAAAATTACTCTCTAAACTCGTTTATATGTTTAAACTATATTCAAATATATTTACAAAGTTTAGAAATTGTTTTGACAATTATAGAAACCAATTTAATAAGAAAATAAAAACATCAATTTTGCTTTGAGTATGTCGACATCCCCCAACCCCCCATGTCGACATGGTGTCCATTATTTTCAAATTTCAATTTTCAAAAGAAGTGTCTATTCGTCGTATCATTTCACGCATAGATATGGCTATTGCTCTACTATAAATACCAGTAAGTTCTAAACGAATTTTTGACTAGATTTCATTTATTTTCTCTCCTCTTTATTTTCCACATTTATTCTAAAAGAATTCTAAACTATACTCTATCGAAATACCAAGTAAATCAAACTTGAATATCTCTTGTTTGATTCTCTACCACTCTCTCCATAAGATCTCAGTGCTATTCAGAGTTATAAAATCTTTTATAAATCTAACTATTGAGTAAACGGTGAGGTTGAGCCTTGAAAACAATTGGGCGTGATCGTAGCCCCGGAAATCAATTAGGTGATCTTGTAGCCTAGTTAAATCAAGAGAGTTTGCCTTGGACTCGAATAAAGAAGGTGCACCTTGTAGCCTTGAAACCGAGGGTGTAATCTAAGAGATTATTTTGGTAAGAAATCCGTACGATTGTACGCGACTAGATGTAGGGTAATTCCAAACCAGTATAAAATCTTGGTGTGTTCTTTCCTTTACTGCTTTTATTTAGTATTTGCATCTGTGTCTGATTCTGGGATTATATCTATGTATGTAAATTGCATTTATTGGTGATCAAATTACATAAGTTTCAAAAAGATTTAGAGAACCCACAAAACAATATTCATCCCCCTCTAGTGTTATTTCAACCTTAAGATCTATAATCCGCATTTCTCACAATGTATGTTTCATATTTTGATACATCTTAGTGACCCTTGGATGTATCGTTAACTGTGAATGAAGACTCTCTATCTGAAGCATCTGCCTAATCCCATCAACCATAGGAACACACAACTTTCCATTCATCTTCACTAAACCACGACTATCTACTTCAAATCACAGCCACCTCTCTGGTGCCTCATTCTTGATTACCCCATTGACTATTTGAGCAATTAAAGGATCTCTAAGATGATTCTCTTTTATACAGATGATCAAGGTCAAACAAACCTTAATGCTAGGCATAAAGCATACTTCCTACTTAAACCATCCGCTACAACATTTTCTTTTCTCGGCTTATACAATATGTCTAAATCGTAGAACACAAGAAACTCCAAACACCTTTGTTGTCTCATGTGTGAGTCTTTTTGTGTGAAGAGATAATTCAAGGATTTATCATCCATGTATAACTCGAACCTTTCACCTAGCGAATGATGTTTCCACATCTTTAATGCAAATACCATCACCAATAATTCTCAATTATGAGTATCATACTTCGCTTCATCCAGTTTGAGCTATCGACTTGCATAAGCGATCACTCTCATATGTCGCATCAACACAACACCTAGACCTGCTCCACATAGCGTAAACAGTCAAACCCTCACCTCCTTTCGGCACAATAAGAAAAAGATCGCTATTCAAATTTTCCTTTAGCTCTAAGAATGCTTGCTCGGATTTATCCATCCATACATATTTGACAACTTTCTTTTTCAAATTCGTCGAGAAGTAATCTTTGAAAAATATTGTATGAATCTCTTGTAATAACCTGCTAGACCTAGGAAGATCATAATATCAGTTGTGCTTTAGCCTCTTCTAGTCCTGAACGGCCACAACCTTAGCGGGATCAATAGAAGTAGCTTCTGTCGAAACAACATGACCCGAGAACCTAACTTCTGAATGTTGAAAATGACACTTCGAGAACTTGTCCTTCAACACAGGCTCTACTCGTGTTTTTAGAACAATCTTCAAATGGCGTTTTGTTCCTCCTCGGTCTGGAATAGACCAAAATATTATTGACAAAAACAAAACAAACTAATTAAACACATTTAGCAAAATTCGATTCACTAAGTCTACGAAATATGTTGGAGCATCAGTTAGGCTAAATGGCATAACTAACCACCCATAAAACTGGCCGGATCAAAAGGCAGTCAAGGGTACACTCTCCTCTGCCACCCATAACTAATGGAACCCTATTACGAGATCAAGCCGAGAAAATACTCGAGCTCCATAAAGCCGATCGAACAAGTCATCTATCCTAGGAAATGGATACTTGTTCCTAACAGTTCGTTTGTGAAGCTCACGATAATCTACACATAGTCTTAGGGAACCCTCCCCCTTCATAGCAAAGACGACGGGCGCTCACCAACTCGAATAACATGGTTAGATCAAACCCTTCTACAACATATCACTAACCTAATTTGTTAGCTCCAACCTCTTCTTTGGTGTCAGTCTATGAACATGCAACATGATAGGTTTTGCATCTCTAACCAAATCAATTCAAAATTCTATCTCATGGTGAGGTGGTAAACTTACCACCTCTTTAAAGACATCCTCAAACTCTTGTACAACTATGATTTAATCCAACACTCCTTCCATCACATCAAGAGAATAACGAAAGCTCGTCATAAGTGAGCTATGTTCTTCATAAAATACAGTCAAAGTTACCCCCTTCTTCTTCAACAAGATGGTCTTCTTATTGTAATTCAAGACTGCATGATATCATGACAACCACTCCATCCCAAATAGAACATCAAAACCCATAAAACCTAGAACATACATATCACAAGGGAAGAGTTGGTCAAAACATGTAATCAGAACTTCTAAGCAAATCATACAAAGATTGGTCAAGCCCTTAATTACGTTCGACACACAAATAGAATCTAAAGCCACTAATGGCTCATGTTTCATCTATCAACAAGAATACTAGACTTAAAACCAAGAGAGGCACCAATATCAAATAAGACACAAACTAAAATGCTAAAAATAGATAGAATACCTTCCAAAACCTACTTCCCCTTCATAGCGGCAGAAGTAGAGGTTCTAAAGTATGTGCAAAAGCTCAAGGTTGATGTACCGACTGAAGCATTAGATAGTTTCAAACAAAGTGACCTGGTTGATGGAATTTGTAGCAAGTGCTTGGTGCAAACTGTTCCTTGGTTGTCCATGGCTCTAATTTTGGTACCTTAGCTTCGATTCTGTCTTTCTTATCAGACTAACTACTCTTCCAAACTTGGTAAGTCAGCGTAGCTCAGTAAGTCAGAACGCATCCTTTCCAAGAAAAAAGAAGAAAGATATTGTCTATGATTTTCTTGAGAGAAAGAAGCCCCTCGCCTCACTCGTAAAATTTCGGGTCCACCACTTCAATATGTTTGTCTAGGTCTCATGCAATGGATGCCTTCACTAACGGTGCTTTCGCAACATGTTTTCCCTCACTTGAAATATAATTTCGAGAAGAACGCCCCTTCTTCCCATACTTATGATAAGCTAGACAAGAAATATCTCAATTGGCTAAAACTTTCACTTATTGTCCTAGCTGGTGCAGAATTACATGGCTTCGAAGCTAAACTCTCAAACCCTAATCCTATGTTCACCAAATTTACATAAGACCACATGATGTGATTAGTCATATAACCCATGAATTCTGAACGCAACCCTATGATGAACATCTTATTTTCAATGGCATGTCGAACAACCTAGGCCCAACTTGAGATAAGGCGGTGAATTGGTTATCATACTCCACCTCTGTAATAGCTCCCTACTTCAAGTCGAGGAAGCTCGCAAATAACAAAGTCTTCCCGGCTTTCATGACAAACTTCTTTCTAAATTCCTCCTTAAATTGGGCTCAAAAGAAGTCGTTCTCTTGGACATCACCAGTGATGGAACTCCACTAATCCATGGCTATATTTGTTAGATATCTTGATGCCAACTGACGCTTCATCGCGTCATCTAACTCCATAACCAAAAATATTCGATCACATCATTTGATCCATGTTTGGACTTCTATAATTATCTCAGTACCACCAAACCTCTTACCCCTAGCCTCTCATAATCATGGCAAAGTGAAGCAAAATTCACTTGAGGCCTAGCCTACATGACCTCCTCCAAAATATCCACCCTTGGTTCCTCAACCGGAGCAACATTCTTTGGTGCTCGATTTCCACCAATTGTGACGGTACTACCATGACCACCTCTACCTCTACCTCCAAGAGCATTGACAACTCTGGTACTCAAGATTTGTACTACTTGAACATAATAGAATATATTAAGGATATGAAAGGTTAGATTTATTTCAAAGAAAGAGAATATTCTTAAGAAAAAGCTGAAAAGCGTAGGTTTATAGAAATACAATACGCTCTCATATATATAATACACTTAACTCATTCTAGAGTGTCACCTACGCTATCTGTTTAGAGCCATAACCAACCAAATCTAAGGTATGCGCTTAACCTTGGGCTCTGATACCAAATGTAGCGATCAAACTTTTTGACCCTTGAATGTTGACACTAACTATATCCACTATATTCCTGTACCAAATACCTAAGCACCGGAAAGATAGAAAGTTAGGGTAAAATAAAAAATAGAACAAGAAAGGAAGAACATAAGATCAGAATCTTACAGCGGGGATGGTGGCATCATTAAAAAAAATGAAGGTCGTGGTCGAGCATGGCAAGGCATTGAAGTTGGCAGTAGGGTTTTGATCAAGGAGAATGAGATACAGTTGTAACTACCCAGCTTTTTGACCGTCAAATGTCAATACTAAATACATCAACACATTTGTGTACTAAATACACAAGTGCCGGATAGACAGAAAGTTCGAGTAAATAAAAAAGCATAGAATAAGAAAGGAAGAACACAACATCAAAATCTCACAGCGGAATGATAATATATAATATCAAAAGAATAGTAAAAAGGGTTACTCTGAATACTGGAATTTCAGAGTTACAAAACCTAAGTACTATCATCAGCTATAACTACCTGTCCTCACACTGCTGATATATACATAGCTAATACGGAACAACAGAAATAGAAACAGATAGATAATGGAAGCTTCCAACTCATCTTTTAAAGTCTAAAGCATCCAAAGTAAAACCTGCTATACCAGACCTACCCAAAAGAGTATACAAGGAATTTAGGGAACATAAAAACCAAGCGTCAAACATAAATCTGGAATCAGAAAATCCAAGATACATGAATACATGTAATAGTAATTATTGAGATCATACAGATTCCATTAATGATGTAATAGTAACTATTGAGATCGTACGGATTCCAGTAATAATTTCCCCCCAAAAAAGAAACTAACCACCATTCATTAAGTTTATTATAGTGATATGATAAATAATGTCTAGGGTATAGAATATAAATCATATCAAACAGTTGTAGTGATCACATTTATCACACTAAAACATATTTACGGTACAACCAAAATCGCTATGGCTTGTTTGCATATTGGGTTTTTCCATGGAGATCTCTTAAATCGACACCAACTCAATCTCCTACACAAGTGTCAAAAACTACATCTAAGCATCATATATCTCTAAATAAAATATAACTCAAAGGAAAACATAGCTAGTCCATGTCCTAACACGTGATCCTAAATATCATCGACTCCCGCAAGAACCATCGATAAGCATACTCTAGATTTAGAGACGATATATCCTATCGTGGGTTAGCAAAACTCCAGACTATGCCCCTACTCTTTTTTCTATCATTCTGATGTCAAGGCTACATTCATCGTCTCTCATATGAGTCTTCATTACTCGAATAGAACACAAATCCCTAGAAGGCTGTCATCATCTCGAACAAATCATGAATCGCTATATGGATTAGAGCATCTTGAACAGATCTCGAATTCCCACATAGATTCTTTTTTACAACCACTTCCAAAATTAAAATTGCATATTAGTTTTGAAGTGGTATTTAATAAGTAAAATGCTTACCAATCCCAGACTTTTCAAAACAAATTGATGAATTTCAGATTAACTCAATTCTGCTTCTTTCAAAAGTTAGCGAAAAGCCAGAGATGTTTTATACCAATACGCCTCCCTGGGGATCTAATTGGTATGAAATCGCGAAGCCTTTCAGTTACTTCTTAAGTTACGGTCAAGATCTAAAGTCTAACAATCGACTTTCCAGTTAAAACGTTCACTTAAACAAATCAATGTTCGTATACATAAACGTTTCTGACATTTCAACTGAAATTATCCCTTTGTCAAGAGTGAATCCAGATAAGTTAGAGCACTGGTTTCATATCAAGGCCTTGCCTAAACACTTCATTCTTTACTCTCACAGATAAACAAGTTAACTTGTCGGCTATTTGGTGTTAAGCATAGTCGATTACTTTTCAACAAGTAATCGCACAATCAAACCATTTATCCACTAAGAAATTCTTAACCCCTTTTTGAACACATTTGTTTATAGTTTTAAAATTCTTAGAAATACTTATAATAGGTCTTAAAACATTTATCCAAAATATTACTTAAATATAACAAGTTTATAAAATCTTTAAAACTTGAAAAAAAAACAGGTTTTCCTTATGAAAATCTATTCTTTAAAAATTCACAACTAATTCTTAAAAATTGTTAAAAATCTCAAACCACCTTTAAAATACTCTAATAATAGTTAGTAAACACATGTAAAAAGGATAAAACAAATTACTTAAATTTAAATAGGCTTTTCAAACCTTTAAAGTTCAAAAATCAAGTCTAAACGAGGCAGTTTTGCAGAAGTGAAGTTTTGGTCACTTTTTGAGATGTTACTTAATGTTTTACTATCCAAACGTTTTACAAAAATAAAAATACATATAAAACATTATAAATACGGTGAGAACTCCCTATGGATCTCTTTACTAAGTTCCATAGAAATCGCTAAAGTAAGGCAATTCCAAAGTGCATCCATAGCGACTATCACTATAAGTGCACTTTCAAATCCAAGTCCAACCCAAACCAATATCCATCTTCAACGTATGTCTTTATTTCAAGGTTATGCCATATGTCATACAAGTCCTTTCGAGTCCATTCAAATTTGTTCAAGTCCATACATATGTCACTTGCTTTCAAGAATCAAAACCAAAGTTTCAACAAAAGTCGACATCAATTTTAAACCACTTAAACATAATCAAACACGAACAAATAAGGGATATTTTCAATAAAATTTGTGACACCTTACCTTTAACCTGACAAACAACCAAGCCTAAGCTAACTATGTCCAACCTCCCCTTTGCAACCACCTTTTCTTTCCTTCCTTTACTTGCTTCACTTTGCTTTTGCCTTCTCCTCTCACCAGTTGCCGACGACCTATAGATGTAGGTGAAGATGTGCTTCAATTTTTTACAATCTAACTTAGTAGAAGGTGTTGTAACATTGTACTAAGGCTCTAGTCCAAATTTGTGTTGATTTGTATGAGATTCAAAATCATTATCTTTAACAAATTTAGAGAAGAAGAAGACATGAAAGAGCTCACTTTTGCTTTGTGAATTTGTGATTTATTAACATGGGTATGTACCTCCTTGTATAGGCTTAAGAATGGTGTTGCTTCGACTTGTTCTTACCCTCCAACATGCTATGGAAGACTCTCTTCCCATCACTTCTCCATTAAATCACATCTCCTTTACATGAATTCTCCTTTAGTTAAATACTCTTATACCCTTCTCATGATAAAATCTTTGATCCACTTGGATGCTTCTAGAACCTTCCATTTCTTTATGAAGAGGAGTGTGTGTTAATTAGTTGTTAATGTGTTCACTTGATCATTAGACAAGTGCAAAAGTGCTTGAATAACTTATATCGACCGAAATGCTATGTACCAATAAACCAATTTCCGGTAACATTATAGATTTGATTTTTCTTTGAAGATTATATTTTTGTAAACAATATTCAAAAACAAATTTCTTATCATTATTAATTAATTTAAATGATGTTTGATAAGATTATAAAATCATATTTATAACATTTAACTTTATTTCAAAATATTTCGATATTAAAGACGAAGTTTCGAATTTCAAGGTCGCTATAACAATAGTGAAAGAAAATTATTACTTAATTAATGAAATTATTATTAATCAAGAAAATGCCCCTAAAATTTAAATGCTTATAACTCTCGCATATGACCTCTGTTTCATGCGCAGTTCATTGCATCGAGATCACGGAGGGACGATGAACTCTTTGGTATGATGTTTGCCATGATTTGAACTACTTTGGATAAGTGTCTTATTTTGGTAAATTCATTATACAGGGTTATACTAGGACATTTTCGGTACATGTATCGAGGAAGTAGTCATCGGTTATACTAGTGATGTTTGGTGATGATGAGTTAGGGATAGATCTAGTAGCTTCATAAATGGTGGAGATGATGAGTTTTGGGCTTGATTTCAATAGTTTTGCTGACAATTAGGTGAATTTCTAAGGTGGACTTGACCTCAATAGTCACATATGTTATTGGAATTCGTGTCGGGACTTTGGCCTAGGTCGCTTGCATACATTTTCAAAATTTGAGCTGGGACTTTAGGATTGATCATTTGCATATGTTTTCGACATTCGAGCTGGGAATTTAGGCTCGCTCATTTGTATACGTTTTTAGTATTCAAGCTAGAACATTAGGCTCGGTCGTTTGCATAAATTTTCGACATTCATGATGAGACTTTGGGCTCGGTCATGTGCATCCATTTGTGGTATACGAGTTGGGATTTTGGGCTTGGTTGTGTGCATATGTTTGTGGCGATGGTGACTTAGGACTTTGGGTTCAGTCATGACATAGTGTTTTGGTGTATGATTATACCCAGTAGACATTTTAGTGAGGCCTTAGCTTATGATGTCACTATAGTATATTATTGTGTTTAGATAACTTGTTGGGTGCAAACGGTGCAGGTTAAGGAATGGTTTCGAGCATAAGTGTTGATTTACTAGCTTATTGGTATTATATAGTTATATGATGCATTAACCTCACCAAACATATATCTGATCCCCTCTATCATTTTTTCATTTTATACTCTATAAGTTGATAGAGAGAGCTGGTGGTGACTTGAAGGCATAATGATACGATGGAGACCCACACATTTATCTATTAGCTATGTACTATTTTATTTCTTTTATTCTCATATATAAGATGGTTTTTTAACATATACTGAAAGATGTTGTATCTAGAATTTATTTGATATTACATTGTTTTATTTCTCTAAGATTGTATTTGATTATTATATTTTGTTTCTTCCGTTGTGAGATTCAGAAAGGTAGAATATAGTAGATAAATCTATGATTTTTTTTATATTTTACCTCAAAATGATACACCGTTTGCGAGGTCCATGATGTCCACGTCACATTATGCGTGAATCGAGGCATCATAGAGGTCGCACTATTACATTTAGTATGAGAGCTTAGGCTAGGAGATTCCTACTAAATTAAAACGTGTGAGAGAGAATATTTGTAATTTTTATATTTATATCATATGTGTGTATACATATATATTATTTTTATGCCTCAACTCATATATTTTGACTCGTAGAGATAGTTATTGGCTTATCCCTTATAAAAATAAACAAATATAAATTAAATAAATGTTGATACTGAAATAATTTTAGGTGGAAGATAAATCCATCACATTTGTCTTAATTTACTTCATTGAATATTGATAAAAGAGGATTTATATGCCAAGTAGAAGTGGAGTAAATTATGGAACAACGGATGAATAAGGAGAAGAACAGTATACTTAAGGCCATATGATACAATATGATATTTATATGGTGCAATGTGGTTACTTAACAATTTTTTTGATTGTAGCTAGGCTTGTGTAAGTTATGATCTACTCTAATTAATGTATTTAAATTAATTGAAATGTTTCCCCCATAAAGTTTGAAATATTACTATTTGAGATGTTTTAAAAAAATAAAGAAGCTGAAATTATTTAATATATTAATAGAATAACCCTTTATTTTAATTTTAAATGAGAGAAAATTTAATTAAAGTAAATTTTCCATAAATACTTTAAAGCTTTTGCTTTTGAAAAAAAAAATCTTTTAAGGCGCATTGTCGCCCTTATACTTTGCTATGTACTTTTTTCGATAAAGAAATTTCTTAAATGAATCTGACTAGTAAAGACACATCTTTTTGAATTTCTTTCATTTTATAAATACTTTGGCAACACTTTGGAATTTTTTTGAAATATATTATGATTTCTTTACATTTTTATGAACATGTCTTATTAGAAGTAAATTTAAAATGATACAATTTGCATGCCTATTTCTCTAGGTTATATGGATGTAACAGCCCCCAAATCCGTACCCCTTGAGTCAACACTATTATCCATCAATTTACTCAAGTGAAACAGAAATACGAACCATTAGGGTTAAAGAAGAAGAGATAGAAGAAGAAGAAACTAAACAATATCAGAATCTCACAGTCGCAGCGGAATAAAATATAATAGTAAATAATAGATCTTTACACCAAATGAAACTATATCTGTTTTATACATCATATTATCAGAGTATCTCATACAAACAACATCTACCAGTCAGACAATTCTATACAATCACAGCAGCGGATATATATAAGTACGGATAGTACGTCTCGGACTCCATCTCCTCTCCTGCTCCAAAGCATCCTGTCCTGAACATATAATACTCGGTCTAATAGCCGAGTCAGTCTGGAATACCAGCTGATAATAATGCATCCAAATTGATTATTAAAGTTTCAAAAATCCTTTGAAAACAAAAGCATCTCGTAAGACCACACCACAAATAAACATGTCGAGTTTTTACCGTACGATAGCCAAAACACTTTTTATAAAAATCCTCTGATATTATAATAGGATCTATATACAAATACTTATAAAATAGCCAAAATTGTTACATGATTAAATTCCAGCTACTAGCCACAGAGGGGTAATACAAAGAAAACTCATAAAAGGTGCGTAGGGAGAATGGATTTCCAACAATGACTAGGCACTGGGGTACCACCTGTCACAATACCTGGTCTAGATCAGTGTACCGAGGACCACGCTCGATCCCCTGCAGCACAAGGCTCGGACTACCCCTTACTGGATAGTCCCGAGTAAGATCACCCTACGGTTGGAATCGACAACCGCACCACTAAGCCGAAATAAAAGGGACATCTAGACAGGAATGACCTTACCCGGAAATGGGTGCTGCCCACCAAGCCTTGTTGCATATTCCCTGATTTTTAGTCATTCCCAGTTGATGAGACTTGAGGCTAAGCGTTACCTTTTAGAACATTTCATTTAGAATGCCCATCGCCCACCTGACGATGTTCCGAAAGCATTCGTCCATACAAATCCGTCGTGGGTTCGAATGGAACCGAAGGCACTACTCCTACTATATCCATTTTGGAAATATCCTCAGGATTAGTAGCGACTAACCCTTGCACTTCACTGCTTCATCTTCGACTCAGAACACGTTTTTCCACGAAATGTACAAACCGGATCGAAATGGATTTCGAGAAATAAATCTCGATCCCGATCTCTTTGAAACGATCAACCTATTTGTCCAATATTGATAGTCGGTGATTTAACTATTAATTAACATTCACAAACATCCATCACACAATAAATAATTGCCCACGTTATTTATTTTCCTCAAAATATCTTTGCGAGGTATAATTCCATTTTCAAAATCCCTTTGAAACACTTTTCAAACTCAATTCTTCTCATGGAATAGATTCCCAAATCTTTACTTCCTCTGAAAACATCCAAGTACCCATATTTAAGGTTGAAAATAATTTAAATACTTTATTTTTGAAAATACATTAAAACATTTATATTAACGCTACTTACATACTTAATTTAAAATATATATATATACCTTCAAAAATATCTTGAATAAAATTGCTTAACAAAATATAAACTATTATCTTTAAAATAAAGTTAAGTCGTACTAGATCTTGAAATAAAGATATGAAATTTTATATAAGTTTCAAATAAAACTTTAATTAATTATCTTTAAAATAAAACCATTTATAAAGTATAAATGTTAACAATATTCTTTTTAAACATAATACTACTTACCATTAAAATAATTACTTCTATAAATAATTCGATAGATGTTCACTTTTAAAATTCTTACCACTTAAATGATTTTATTGAAACCATTCTTTAATATAACTTCAAACTCTAACGTTTTCAAAAATCTATTTTAAAAACATACTTGGCTTTCAGGGAAATACACTTCCATCTTAGAATAACCAAAGAATTCTTATTATCAATCCAACACGTTTTATCCCAGTTCAATTTTACGTTCATCCCGTAGAATCCTTTCCATACTTCAAAAATAGCTCCTTTTATTTTAAACACGTTGCTATTTACTGAAAATCACTTTCAAACATACGTTTAAAATATTTAAAATAACCTTTAGAAATTATTTAATTGAAAATAATTATTAAGCAAATATATAGGTGTTTCCTAAGTATTTTAAATAAAATTTAACTTTTAAAATAAGGTTATTAAATCAAATATTCGTATTAAAAATTCCTTTTGAAAACTTAATACTACTTTACCTTTTAAAAATAATTAAATACCATAATTACTTAATCAATATTTGCTTTCACTTATTAAAATAATATTTCTTTCTAAAAATATTCTAAACATATTTAAACTGCAAATTTATAATTTGAAAGCTTTCTTAAAAACAAAATCAAATTTCCAGGAGAAAGCACACTTCCCATTCTTTAAAAATAAATCTCGCTATTTTTTTAAAAAATTCACATTTCCAAACATTTCAAATTATCAACCCATCTTCTTGAATTTGATTCCTTTAAAATTCTTTAGTTATGAATTTCTTTTATATCCTTTAAACCCAATTCATCTATTTATATTTAAAATTTTCAGGTTATATTCACTCAATCACAGCACAACACAATTTCAATTTCAATTTAATTCATCACAACGTATAAATAAAACACAGCATAACAAGATCTAAACAATTTATCATAGAATAATAAATAAGATATATCACAGAATATAAATTAATTTTTATTTGTGAGGAATCCAGTTGGATCCCTCCAACCTGTTTTTCCTGCATCCACGGATATTAGCATAACAATATATATCGATTCAATTTTATAATAATTATCATATTCAACCAATCAAGCAATCATTCAAATATTGACTATTTAAATTAACTAATATTCCAGATGTGAGTGAGTTAAACTCACCTTGGGTTTTCGACGAGCGTCCAAATTTAAATTAAATCGAATGCGTTCGATTTAACCTAAATTTTTACTTGCTCGGAATGATTCCAGAACTGCTCCACTACATAGATCTTGTCTCCGCGATTCCGGCGCTTCTCGTTTCATCGAAATCCGATAACAAACGCATTAGATATGAATTTTATAAGTTCCAATTTCAAATTTAAATAGATTTTTTTTTCATTGCAATACCAAACAAGGACACGTCTCCTCTTCTCCCTCTCACGCATGCTTGCTCCAGGAAGCAAATACGAACAAAGAACCCAAACAACGCGACTTAGGGTTGAACGCCGCTCCTCCATCAACGCACCAGAATTCGATCAGAACCCACCACCTCGCGCGCGCGCCTCGGCTCCACCCACGGCCAAGATCCGGCATAACTCGATCAGCCCCTGACCTCGAAAAGCATGCACAAAGTTCGCACAAACGCGGCCCTCTAAACCTCCTTCTAGTCGACGATAGCCAAGATCCACCGCTCGAAACATAGAGTTCAACGAACTCTCGATGTTTGTAGTTGAAAGTTTTTGAAATTAACTTGTGGATTGATCGATAATTGAAGAGGACGATCGGTGTTTATCGGCCATTAAATAAGATAGTGAAGGCGCTGGAATGAATTAGGGTTTCGGCCCTAATTTAATATATATATATATATATATATATATATAAACGTTTAATTATATTATTTTAATATTAAAACCATTATAAAGCAACTTATTCAAACGATCTCCAAATCAGACATGCCGTCTGGCATTCCTAAGGTTTTACCTATGTTCCGAACACAATCGAACGTGTTTCGGAAGCTAATTTGGTCGTATGCACAAGTTACGGAAATAATCGATTTAATTTTAAATTAAATCGATTAAAGTATTTCCTATGCATTTTAAGCTGCCGGAGTTAAACGACAGGTCCGATTGCTACGAAAATTGAAATCCGATAATAACTAACTATTACGGATCCAATGGAACTAGATTCGTCGAATTCCGAGACTATGTCCCGGAAGGTTATTTTAACTCGTCAATTATTTCGAGCGATTTTCAAAATCGTCGAAATCACTAGAAACTTCCCTTTTAAAATTTTATTAACTTAATTATAATTCATATAGAATTTATAATCAAATTAAAAATCGTTCTAATTCGTTTTAGATCAAAATTTGAATATTTGCATTATTATATTATTAAATTCCATTATTATTTTAAAATTCCAAATTTAATCTATCGACTATTAATTCCACTCAACAGTTCAACATTATAATTCAAATCCAATTAGACTCAAAATAAACTTTAGAATCTAATTTTATATCCATTTGCACTCAGAATTACCAATTAACCCAATTCCAATATTAAATTATTATTATTCAAATTTCAATTAAATTCCCATATTTGAAATTTAACCAATCCTATTAATTCGACCAAAACCTTAAATTTTAAAATTCAAATTATAATACAAATTCAACATTTAAAATGAATTAAATGTTCAAATCTAGCGAACCAAAATTCCGGGTCATTACAATTGAACTTTCTTGGAAAAAATTTAGATTGAAGCAAAGAAGGAATTAAAAATTATTATTTTAAATTAGTAGAATTTCTCTATTTTAACATATATGTAGTTTCAAATGGAAACTAAAGGATAATCAATTTAAACTCTTGAAGGTGCACATTGCATAAGTATTTAAAATTTTGGAGATTATTCTAGAATTCAACATGAATATAGTTAGTAGCCAAAAAAAATTTCAAAAACATAATTTTTATATAAAAATTAGGCATTGTTTAATGATGATTAAAATTGGCTAATTATTAAATAAAACAATATATAGTTATACGAGTATATATGCACGTCCAAATGGGTGTGCATTTGAACTATTTTTTGTCTGTAACCTGAAAAATTTTCTTTTCATTTACATCATGTAGGTTCCTTTTATGATCGAAGAACCAAACCACATTCACGAATTACAAAATTTACTACACAATCAAAAAGACATATTTATTATGGTTGTTAGATAATAAATGTGTATTATAAAGCAGTTGAGCTATAATAATCTATTAAACCAAAAAACTTTTTTTTCTACTCATAGCACACACCAAATGTGTGTACTGCAGTAATCAATACAGGCACTCTTAAAATTAATCGGTATTACTCATGTTTTTTCATTAAACGTGGTTTATTCTTTTAAAGATTATAGGTTTCATTTGAATATAATTGTATTTTTTGAATATGAGGCACTAGTTAATGCATGTTGAATATGAGGCATTAGTTAATGCATGCTCATTACACTTTTGACCAATAAGTGAGATCAGGGGCTATTCTTCATGTCCTTATATTCATCTGATGTAGTTCACACTCACAATATCAATAAGCTCTGTGAAATTGATGTTAAATTACAATGCACTATGTATTTCATATCGTCAATGCAAAGAGGTTGAGCCTTGTGATATCCTGGAATTTCAAGGAAATTAAAATGTGATATTCTCTTAATTAAATTATTTAAAATTGGTAAAACTTGTTATTTTCAAAATAATAATAATAATGTGATGTTTTTAAATATA
Source organism: Allium cepa (assembly GCA_030765085.1). Lineage (NCBI taxonomy): Eukaryota > Viridiplantae > Streptophyta > Magnoliopsida > Asparagales > Amaryllidaceae > Allium > Allium cepa. Next base: position 740,842,950 of record CM060932.1, read on the forward strand.
GATACAGATTGGTTTTAAATAGAATAATTATTTAATTTGTGTTATTTTATAAATTTAATTTTTAAAATAGACTTATTATTTTCAAATTTAATAAGTGATGTTTAAATGTATATGTATATATATTTATTTAAGTTAACTTTGAAGTTAGAATTTAATATTTCCAAATTTAATAATGCATTTGTTTAAATTAATATAGATATTTGAGTTGATTTTAAATTGAAGTTTTAAATTGAATTTGAATTGGAAATTTGGATACAGATTTTAAATTTTTAAAAATTTATATCTTGAAATTATTTTGGATATAAAAGAATATACGAATAAATTTTTTATTTAAAATAAGATTTGATTTATATTAATTTAAAGAAAAGAATTTTATTCATACAAATTTAGAAAATATTTATTTAATAGTAAATAAATACAAAAGCTTTCAAATTAACATTTAAAATGGATTAAATATATTATATATTAATTTATTTAGAATCTAATTGATTTTTATTTTCTTTTAAAGATTTTATTCATCTATAAATTAAGAAAAGCATTTATAAATTAATAAAGGTATTTATTTTTGGCAAGGCCGACGGGGTTGGATGGACCCCGACCATTTTATTGTAGCACCATTTAAACACATACAATAGGGAGCAAAGCTCATAGAAAACAGAGGAAAACAAGGTGCCACAAGCACAGAGGAGAACAAAAACAAAGAAAGAAAACTAATCAAAACTATAACAAATGAAAGGACAGACATATTCCTGGGTCATAGGAGAAATTGAGCATTCCCAGCATATGTTTAATCTCATGCATTATCCACAGCTTGAACAGAGCATCAGATTTTGCATTGACGGCATCGAACACTCTAGCGTTACGCTCTCTCCAGACTACTGTGATGAAACTCTTCAACACAGCACCAAATACTCTCTTACCTTCCTGCTTGCAGCCAGTATTCGCATAAATTTGATTCGACTCGACCTAATTGTCATGCGAAACATCATGTCTTCGAAGCTTCGATATCATAATAGTCCACACATGCTTTATTACAGGACATTCAAAGAACAAATGCTCCACAGTCTCAGGTTGCTCACTGCAGAATGAACAGTATATGTTAACATTCATGCCAAAGGATGCGAGTTTAGCTTTAGTTAAGATTGCACATTTTAGAACTTTCCACATCATAAATTTTTCTCTCAAACTACTATTCTTATTCCACGTACGCTTCCACCATTTACATGTTGGCTGAGAAATGTTCTTCATCAAGAATTCATATGCTTCCCCTATCTTAAATTTTGCCTTTTTAGCACCCCAAACAAGCTCATCAGTAGTAGAATTTAGCGGTGAAAACCTTCTAATCAAATTCCATATGTGTTGAATTCTCTGATTGGATGAATTGTACCGAAAACTTTGAATATTAAAGACTACATCTCTCACCTTAGTCGCAGAGTGTATGCCTGATTGCTGAATCTCACTGTGCGTGAGAAGCCTTCTTAGTATCATCCCACTTTGCAGCCAAGGATCATCCCAGGAGCTAGTATTATTAATTAGGAAAATTAATTCAAAAGCTTTTAAATCTTTTAAAAATAATATAAAAATAAATAATGACAAATGTTAGCTTCTTAATCATGTAAAGTACATGTGTAATGAAATTAATAATGCTAATGACAAATGTTAACAAAATTTGGCAAGTGCATCTTTTATTTTTATTTTCTTTAAACTTTAATAAAACACCATTAACACTATATAAATATCCACCCTCTTTCTTCATCTCTTTTCTTATCAGCTCTTTTCAAACTCAAGAAAACAAGTCAAACCTGTAAAACATTATTCAATCCACAAATCTACAAATCTTCAACCAGAGAAACCCAAGACCGTAATCTAAAACACTGCAAAGCATTTTTCAAAACCCTGTAAACCATTTATCTTTAAGCCTGTAACAAAGATGTATTTTCAAATGCAACCTGAAGAAAGTTAATCAAGCAATCAACAGCAATAAAGCTTCAACCTGCATCAATCAGTCTTAAAGCAATTCAATGTTTCCAGTTTTTCAAGCATTCCAGTTTCAAAGCTTTTCAAGTTTTCAAAATCCAAAATTGTCTCAAAAGCTCTGTAAAAGGTGAGTAAACATTTTAATTGAAAATTTTAAGTAAGTAAATGATTGTTGTTTGTGAAAGTTCTAAGTTGAATGATGCTTTTTTGTGTATATATTAAGTGAAATTTCTATATATATATATATATATATATGTGTGTGTGTGTGTGTGTGTGTGTGTGTGTGTGTGTGTGTGTGTGTGTGTGTGTGTATGTATATGTTAATGTGTGCATGTCAGTACTTACTCTGTTCTTGAACTACTGGGTGTAATATGAATCAAAATCAATTGGTTCCTTCTCTGGTTAATTTTATGTTGTGATGTTTAAAACAAAGTTTGTTTAAAACAACAGGATTTAAATTTTAAAAATATATAATGGATGAATTGAGGATAATATCAACCAGGATATGTGTTTTACAGTATAAACTCAGAAACCGTCAAAAATTGATTTCAACAATTAAATGATTCAAGTGTATAATCTGAATAGAATTTGAAAACTATGATTTTTACAAGTGAAATTAGGATTTTTAGTGCTATATTAAGTATACAATTTGGTGATGTTCGGAAAATGGTTTTTGAGTATTTATCGATGGCCAGAGGTACTCGAATGGTCGGAATTTTGTTTGGAGCTAGAATTATGATCAGGGTGTTTGGCTAAAATGGTGGAAGTGGCGATCATAGGCCGTGGTGTCGGATATTGGATGATTTAGGTTTTAAACCCTTAATGGGTCGAGCCATGGTAACCCGATCACTACATCGTCTCTATGTGATCGAGTGGCACGAAACTTGGGAAAAGGCAGCGTGGACGGTCAGGGAACGTGTGGCCGTAGTCTCAGGCCTTCCGGTGATCGACGTCGACTGTTCGAGGCATTTTCAGGTTTGGGATTTTGGTTCCAAGTATGTTTAGATTGCTCGAATCTGATATGTGGCTTGTGTGAGTGTTTTGGTGATCAAGATTGGTTGCAACGGCGATGGGTGATGTGCCGAAAGGTTCAACAAAGGTCGAAGGCGACTTTGGTGATGGTGTATGTGCACGGTGGAGCTTTGTGCGTCTGTGGGTTTTATTATGGGTTTGCTCGAAGTAGAGCACGGGAAGAGGATAGTTTATACTCGAGTAGACGAGGGTGTTTTTGAGTTCCAGGTTTAAACTTAAAAATAAATTTAAGTTTTTGAAAATGGGAGAGGAAACTCGAGTTTGACCCTAGTGATCTTCGGTTCGACCCCAAGCAAAAAATTTAAAACGGTTTTTAAAAGTTTAAAAGTTTTAAAAACAAGGTTTTTGAAATAAAAAAAATAGTTTAGTTTAAAACTTTCTTATATAAATTACTTTATATATAATAAATGTTTCTTTTGACATTTTGTTTTAGAAGTTTTGAAATTTATTAAATTTAAATTTTGTTAAGTAAATTTAAAGTGATTGTAAAAACTTGAGTTAGAAATGAAATTTTAAAAGTTTATATAAAAGCAAGTTTTTAAATTCAACTAGTTTTTAAAACTATTATTTGATAAATGTTTCAAGTTATTTTAAGAAAGTTAGGTTTGATAACTTTAATTTATCAAGTTAAATGATTATTTTATTTTAAAACTTAATTAGTGATTTAATTAAGTAAAGTTAATTATGAAGATAAAATTGTTTAAATATATTAATGGTAATTAAGGCATTTATAAGATAATGTTTTATCTTAAGATAATTAAGGTTTAATGTCTTGATATTAATTAAATAAATTAAAGGAAATTAAGTATAATTAATTAATTAATTTAATTAATTATGAAGGATTAACTGAGAAATTAATTAAGAGTAATTAAATGATTTAATTTATATATAATTAAGGATTAAAAGATAAGTAATTTAAAGGTTGATAAATTTGTAATTAAAGATCATTAATTAGCTAATTAAAGATTAACAATTAATGATTAGAGATTTATTAATTAAGTAATTAAGAGTAATTAAGAAATTAATTAATCAAGTAATTAAGATTAATTAACTAAGTGATTATGGGTAGTTAATTAAGTAATTAAAGTTTACTTAACTAGTAATTAAGAAGTGCTTAATTTGTAATTAAGTTTTATTAATAAATAATTAGGTTTTATTAATTAATAATTAAAGGATAATTAATCTGTAGTTAAAGATTAATTAAGAATTTGTTAAATGGTAATTAATTGATTAATTGGTGATTAAGGATTAATCAAATGGTAATTAAAAATTGATTAAGTGTTAATTAAGGATGGGTTAACTATTAATTAGGGTTGATTAACTGTTAATTAAGGATGGGCTAACTGTTAATTAGGGATGGATTAAATGTTAATTAAGGATGGGTTAACTGTTAATTGAGGATTGATTAACTGGTGATTAAGGATTAATTAATTTGTAATTAAGTTGTTAATTAATAATGAAGTTTATTAATTAATAATTAAGGGATAATTAATTAGTTAATTAATGATTAATTAATTGATTATAAGAGTAATCATGGATTCATTAATTTGTTTTAAGAGATATTGATTAATAATTAAGGTTTATTAATTAATAGTTAAAGGATAATCAATCTGTGGTTAGAGATTAATTGATAAGGTAATTAAGAAGTGATTAATTAATTAAATGGTTTGTAATTAATTAATGATTGATTAAATAGGATTAGGAGATTAATTCTTAAAGTAATTAATTTAATTTAAGTTAATTAAATTAATTATGATGTGGATTAATATTTCCTACCATGGATGATTGTTGTGTAGAATGTCTGAATTGAACGATATATATTGGACGATATGCCGTGATATTTTGTGATGTGATATTGAATATCAGTGATAAATGTGTGATATTTATCTGTGTTAATGCCGTGTGTATTCAAGATTTGAATTGAATTAAATTGTTTAAACCTTTAAACAACTTGCCTTTAAGATACGTTTGGATTTCGATGAGACCGGGATCGGGTATCAAACTTGATTATCCGAAACCACATCAATCCAAGTTAAACGTTAGGTCATGAATCCAAGTGAAGATCAAGTTGAAGACTGGAAGTGTAAGAACTATTTGTCGTTAAAACTCTAAGAGTGATTCCAATACGAGTATAATGGAGATAGTACTTTCAGGTTCGAGATGGAGTTTCAGAGTGTGTGGGTTATTGTCGTTATCTTTGAAGGTGATTCCAAAATGAGTGTAACAAGATAATGCCTTCGGTTTCATTTGAGCCCGAAACAAACTTATATAGATTTAATGCTTTCAAAACATCGTCAGGAGGATGATTAGCATTCTAAGATAGATGTGTTCTATAAAGGTAATCGGAGCCTCAAGTCTCATCAACCGGGAATGGCTAAAATAGGGGAGGCGCAACAAGGCTAAGTGAGTCGCGCTCAACTAGGATAAGGTCTTCCCCTGTCTAGAGTCCCTTTTTATTTGGCTATGTGGGTGGTTGCAAGCTACAACCGTGGGGTTGACTTATTCGAGACTGTCCAGTAAGGGATGGTTTTGGCCTTGTGTTGCAGGGGATTTAGGGTGGATCCTCGATACGGTGATCCAGACCACGTACTGTGACGGGTGGTACCCCAGTAGCCCTGCCGTTGATGGAAACTCATTATCCCTACGTGCTAGGGGTGGGCACGGTCGGTTAACCGAACCGATCGGTTAATTAACCGATTTAACCGACGCAAACCTACGGTTCGGTTAACCGAACCGATTATGAAACTGGATAGTTTATACCGACCGAACCGTTGATTTTTAACTGTGGTTAACCGTTTATATTGATCGGTTAACCGATAAAGTTCCATCGGTCAACCTATAATCGGTTAACTGTAGTTACATGACTAATTAACCGTAATTAGTAGTTAAAATTAACTGAAACCAGTACTAGCATACAAGGCAGTAATACTTTTAGGCAGTAACCAGAGCAAAAATCAAAGTCTCAGCATATTTCAAAGTAATATAACACTCAGCACCACTAACCAGATCAGAGGAAAAATTACAGTAAGCATATTTCATGATACATAGACTAGTTTATCAACATACTAGCATAGTCTAACGACAAATACAACACAGAATTACGTATTACATGATACATATTAACCAAGACCAATAACCAAAGACATAAATTACATGTATTGCCAAATACTACAAAGTAACTACAACAAGCAACTTAGCACAACTCAGCAAGAAAATTGATGATGGAACATTGAAACTCGGCAAGAAGCCAACAACTCAGCATTTCAGAAGCCAAGAAAACTCCAAGCTCCAAACAGATCATGAAACTGATGATTAAACATTGATGAGAATAATAAACTGATGATAAAACACTTCAATTTCTTTTTATTTGATTTGAATATTTCTATGCTTGTTGTAAGCACAGAGGCAGTGGTGCTTTAATATAGTAGTATTACTATAAAACTAGTATTTCTCAGAATTGTACACTAAATATACTCGAGCTCAATGTAATTTCTCTATAGCAATTGTTTGAACTGTATATCGTGGTATCTCTATCTCATTTGAATTTTTACTTTATCATTACACATTAATCCTAGTGTATTTCAGTAAAACTTTCTTACTCAATAGTAGCAGTATTATTTTGCTAATATTCCTAGTACAGTTGCACTTGCAAGTTATACTAATGCAGATTTTCACTCAAATTACTCTCCCTTTGACCACATTAATAATGCCTGACACCTAACTTTCAAAATATATGAAAGGAATAAGTATATAAATTATTGAGTATACATTTATTCAATAACTGCAAATGTATGCAATCGCACATTATATACTGACTGCAAATTTAACATTACGAATTGAACAAATATTTATATACTCATGTTAAGTATTAACCATATACTCATATTTAATTATTTATACTCAATAACATATGTAACCATAACCTTAGAGATATATGTCAACTAAGTCTATAGATGTATTGTGTAAAACTTGTTGTAGTTGACTTAGTAAGACAGCAAATTAGTTAAACAACCTAAAGACCTTCATTACCCGATGATACATATTCAAATATTCATTTGCTTATACTGATGTTTTTATGGAACAGATAGATCACTATGAACATATGTGTCCACCTTGTTAAGAGACATATATATTAATAAACTGAAATAAATTTGGAACAGTTGCCATTACTGCTGTTTATATTAGAAAAGCCATTTATGTAGAAACCTTGATCTCTCTGTCTGACTTTAATGGGTTTCAAAATCGAATGCCCTCGGTACGTACTTCTTGAGAGATTTTCCTACACATAAATTCCTAACATTCACCATAACTGCAATAATATATGTAATTCAAATTACTGAATATAAATGCATTCCATTTCAGGACTATAATACCATTATTGCTTTTTATGTTTTCCACGACATGTTTCCTGATGCCCATTTTTCTTTTACCGTAACTATTTGCGCACTGGTGTAACGAATCAGATGCACTTATACAATGAGAATTAATATTTGCAGCTTTTGTTAGTCTTCCTCCATTAACATCTGCAGCCACTATTAGAAAACTAAACCTTTAAGAGACATACTTTCAAAACATTTATTACAAAAGAACGACAGGAATAAAAACATTATAGAAATTTGTTGGCCGTGAGCTACATAGAAAATATTACTCAGTTTGAAAGGACGAGACATCTATAAAACACACTAACAATACAACTACATACATATGTCTATGCATGTGAGTGTATAAGCTTCATCTGTGCATGTACATTTATAGGTGTGTATGTAAATGTGCAGTCACTATTATTACCTTGTGAACTTGTTACAAAGCAAACAAAACCAAAAAAACAATGATATTGCAGAATGTCTATATTTATTATTTAACATGATTCCTATATTTTATACGCAGAATCAGACTTGTGGTAGTCATATCTAAGAATAAACTCAAACTAATAAAAGAAGTTGTTGTTTTTGCAAACAACAGATAATCACAAACATTAAAAAAGGCACTTGGATAACAACCAACTCTATGAGTTGTAAGCATATAACTTTCTACTTTCTTACACCAAAGCCGCAGCAATGCCTACTCAAGCAGAAAAAGAAGATTTCACGAAATCAAGTCTGTTACCAAAATTCTCATCTCCCTTTCTACCTAAGTATGTTATTTTATATATGGCAGTTCAACATATTCATCACCATATACATTACAACCACACTATTAATGCAAATAACACACAAAAATCATTTCAATTTAAACTACATTAAAAACATCCAACTCAGTTGGACAAACTCAAAGTTGCCAGTCATAGCAACGGACATGATCGAAGACCAACAATAATATTATACGTGTATCTTGTTTAAGCATATACAAATTAAACACAATAAAATTTAATTAAACAGATAAAGCCTACTAATAAACAAAATAAATCATACTCATGTTCTTCCTCTTCTTGCTAGTATTCGCCATTGCTCAAATCACATTCTAGATAGCAAGGAATGAAGAAAAAGGCGGAGGATGATCGATTTGTATTTGGGAACGAATGAGTTGATTATTTTAAAGATTCATTTATTTATTTTGGGAACGAATGAGTTGATTATTTTTTGAAATGTGAATAGCGGCTGGAAAAGGATGAAGGCACGATTAGGGTTAGGGAATAGGTGGGTCAGGTTGCGAATAGTATTGGGAAGATTTGATTTGGGCTGTTAAATAGTTTCGGCTAACCGGTTAACCGCGGTTTAAACTATGGTTAACCGTTAACCGAACCGATCATGACCGGTTAACATCGGTCGGTTAACCGAAAGTTCGGTTAATCGAATTTTTCGGTTAAAGCGGTTCGGTTAAGATCGGTTAAGTCGGTTAGGTCGGTTAACTCGGTTAAATGCCCACCCCTACTACGTGCCTTTAATGTTTTGATTGCATCACACACTTTGTGGCTAGTATGTTGGAATTTAATCATGTAACAATTTCAGCTATTTCTTATTTTTCTTGAAAACCCTAGACCCTATTATAATATCGCTGGATTTCCTATCAAATGTTTTGGTTAGCGTAAAGTAAAAACTTACCCATGTTTATGTGTGGGAAGTCTTACGTGATACCTTTGTTTTCAAATGATTTTAAAATTAAGCAACTTTAACCCATTTACTCACACTAGACCCATTTTTGACCCGGATTTTATTCTATTTTTCTTAAACTCTTGGATACTCAAATTTTTACGAGTAGCCAAGGGATTTAGTTTTTCTTTGACGAATATTGGATAGCATGGAGCAGGAATCCAGACGTAGCTATATCTATCTATTTTCTGCTGTGTTAAAATCCTTGTCTGTTGTAATTTGAGATTTATGATAGACAAATTTTATAACTGTCTAATGTGATGATTTTTTGTGTATGTGTAACTCTGATATGTAATGACTATGTAATATCTATGTGATATATTATATTTTTTTCCGTTTCCGCTGTGAGATTCTGATATTGTTGAGTTCTTTCTTCTATCTATTCTATTTTTACCTCTTTATTTCTTATTGATGATGCGTCTTCCTATGGAAGGAAAGATGCGTTATTAAACTTGGTATCAAAGCATAGGTTGAGATAATACATAGACTCTGGAGTGGTGTCTATCTTGAGAGCACGTATTTGTAATTCTTATATAACTATATACTTATTTAAATTTGTTAGGTATCTGTTCAGATTTCCAACATGTGTTATAGAGGAGTTTCATCCCTTCCTTTGTTTGGTTGACCATCCTATCATTGTATCTAATCCTATAGCGGAGTAGCCGAGTTAGGTAAGATCTGTAGAGAGTTAAGATTTTCTTATCTCCCCCATAGTTTTTCTGGTGACCCTTTTGTCAAAGGGTTTGATCTTATTCTGGGTTTGGATTGGTTGGATTAGTATAAGGCTGTTTGATGTGTGAAGAGATGATTATGTCTTTGGAAACTGAGTTGGGAAGAATCGCAAGAGTGACTTACGATGATTCCACAGTTCATTTGAGCAATCTGCTGCATGGAGTCGAGGCATCTCCAAAAGGCATAGAGTCAATCTAGTTGGTCAGAGATTTTCCGAGTGTTTTCGAGAAAGTGAAAGGTTTGTCCTCATCAAGAGATAGAGATTCAGATCGTCGTAGTTCTGGGAGCAGTGCCTATTGTTCAGCCAAGTGAAAGGATGGCACCAAAGGAGAGAGAAGATTTGAAGGAGAGAACCCAAGATTTCTTTGAAGAGGTTTGATCCGGCCTAGAATTTTTCCAGTTAGGGTTCTGCCGTAGTCTGTGTGGCTAGGTCGGAAGGATCTTTGAGATTCTGTATGGATTTGATGAACATAGTTTTCCGGATGTGTTGATTGTGTTCGTTTTTGTGTTCATCAATATTCTTGTCTACTCCAAGTCTTAAGAGGAGCTCAAGCGACATTTGGAGTTAGGATTGGAGACTTTAAGGAGGCGTGTTCTAAAGGTTAAGTTTTCAATATGCCATTGTTGGAAATTGGTGGTCAGATTTTTTTTGAGGCATATTGTTTCTGGTGAGAGTATTTTTGTAGATTCAGCCCAGGTAGCTACTATTCAGGAGTGGAAGCAACCGTAGTTTTCTGGTTTATGGCAGAGTTCTATAGGAAGTTTATCAAGGATATTTCTAAGATTTCTTCGCATATAACCAAGCTAACTCAGAAAGGATCAAAGTTTAAATGAACCCCAAGTGTGAAGAGGCTTTCTCGGATTTGAAGGCAAGGCTGACCAGTGCGCCTATTCTAGCTACTCTGATGGCAAGAATAAGTTTGAGGTCTATACGGACGTTTGTGTATGCCAAAGTTGGATGGATTGAGTCAAGAATGGCCAGTGTTTCGGTTTTGAGTTTTGATGGCAAAGGAACATTGAGGAACATCGGAAGGATTTGTGTTTCAAAATTCTAGGATTTGAAGCAAGAAATTCTATCAGAGAGGCATCGCTCCAGACTAAGTATCCACCCAGGGATTTCTAAGGTGTACATGGATATGAAGAGTATCTTCTGGTGGCTGAGCATGAAGGGAGATGTAGCTGCTTTCGTCACTGGATGTGCGATCTGTCAGCAGGTGAAGGTGATCAGCAGATGACCGTAGGTCTGTTGCGGGCATTGAAGTTTAGAAATGGAAAGGGAAGTGATTTCATTGGATCTCATCGACGATTTGCCAAGGACCAAAGAGTTAAATGAAGGATTATGGATAATTGTGGACCGGTTAACTAAGAGCGCCCATTTTGTTCTGGTTAAGGCAACCCGTTCTGTAGCATCTTTGGCTGAATTTTCTTAAGGAGTTTGTCCGATTGCTTGTTGTTACAGTCAGCATGGTTAGCGACCGTGATCCTATCTTCTCCAGTGGATTTTGGGAGGCTTTGCTATCAGCTTTGGGTTTAATTGAGGTAGAATTCATCCTATCATCCCCAGATCGACGGTCAGACAGAAAGGCTGAATAGATTCGTGAGAGATTTGTGAGGGCTTGTGTTTTGAATTTTGGTGAATTGGGAGGTCCATCTACATTGAATGGAATTCTCATACAGTTATCAGGCGAGTATCTAGTTGGCACCCTATGGAGTTTTGTATGGAAGACCTTGTAGATTTCCATCCGTTGGTTAGAGACGGGAGATCGTCTTGTTCTTGGTCCAGCTTTGATCCAAGAGGCAACTGCGAAGGTGGAGCTTATTAAGAAGAGATTTCGTGTTGTGGTCTATAGGATTGAACTGCCAGTTTGGATGGCTGAAATTCACAATGTTTTTCACGTCTCTCGTCTGAGAAAATACGTGAACGGTCCATCTTAGTTGGGGTCTGCAGTTCAGAAGGATCTGATAGTTGAGCTGGATTTAGGAGTGGTCTGATATTTGGTCTAGATTTATGGATCGAAATGAGAGGAAGCTCTGGATCATAGTGGTATAGCTAGTTAAGGTTCTGTGGAGCTAGGATTCTAGAATTTTCCTTGAGAAACTCTGGATAGTTTTAGGAAGATTTATCCAGATCAGTGTAGGGATAGCTAGAGTTGTTTGTTTGAATGAATTATTCGTTTAAATAAATTGTTTGTTGAATGGAACTGTTTGTTTGGATGAATTTTTGTTTGGTTGATAGTGTATGGCTGATGGGTATAAATTAAATAAAAGTTTTTAGAATTATCTGTGTTTTAAATTTCAGGGACGAAGTTCTTTTAAGGGTGGAGGAATGTGATATCCCGGAATTTCAAGGAATTTAAAATGTGATAATCTCTTAATTAAATTATTTAAAATTGGTAAAAATTGTTATTTTCGAAATAATAATAATGCGATGTTATTAAATATAGGTATAGATTGATTTTAAATAGAATAATTATTTAGTTTGTGTTATTTTATAAATTTGATTTTTAAAATAGACATATTATTTTCAAATTTAATAAGTGTTGTTTAAATGTGTGTGTGTGTGTGTGTATTTATTTATTTAAGTTAACTTTAAAGTAAGAATTTAATATTTTCGAATTTAATAATGTGTGTGTTTAAATTAATATAGATATTTGAGTTGATTTTAAATTGAAGTTTTAAATTGAATTTGAATTTGAAATTTGGATTTAAATTTGAAATTAAAATATATATATATATATATATATCTTGAAATTAGTTTGGATATAAAAGAATATATGAATACAGTTTTTATTTAAAATAAGATTTGATTTATATTAGTTTAAACAAAACAATTTTATTTATATCAATTTAGAAAATATTTATTTAGTAGTAAATAAATACAAAAGCTTTTAAATTAACATTAAAATGGATTAAATATATTATATATGATTTTATTTAGAATCTAATTGATTTTTATTTTTTTACAGGTTTTATTCATCTAAAAATTAAGAAAAGCATTTATAAATTAATAAAGGTATTTGTTAATTAGGAAAATTAATACAAAGCTTTTAAATCTTTTAAAAATAATATAAAAATAAATAATGACAAATGTTAGCTTCTTAATCATGTAAAGTACATGTGTAATGAAATTAATAATGGTAATGACAAAAGTTAACAAAATTTGGCAAGTGTCATCTTTTATTTTCTTTAAACTTTAATAAACACCATTAACACTATATAAACATTCACCCTCTTTCTTCATCTCTTTTCTTATCTTCACTTTCCAAATTCAAGAAAACAAATCAAACATTATTCAATCCACAAATCTTCAACCAGAGAAACCCAAGCCCGTAATCTAAAACACTACAAAGCATTTTTCAAAACCCTGTAAACCATTTATCTTAAAGCCTGTAACATAGATGTATTTTCAAATGCAACCTGAAGCAAGTTAATCAAGCAATCAGCAACAATAAAGCTTTAGCCTGCATCAATCAAGTCTTAAAGCAATTCAAAGTTTCCAGTTTTTCAAGCATTTCGGTTTCAAAGCTTTTCAAGTATTCAAAATCCAAAACTGTTTCAAAAGCTCTATAAATGGTAAGTAAACATTTTAATTGAAGAGTTTAAGTAAGTAAATGATTGTTGCTTATGAAAGTTCTGAGTTGAATGATGCTTGTTTGTGTATATATTAAATGATATTTCTCTATATATATGTATGTGTTAATGTGTACATGTCAGTATTTACTTTGTTCTTGAACTACTAGGTGTAATATGATTCAAAATCAATTGGTTCCTTCTCTGGTTAGTTCTATGTTGTGATGTTTAAAACAAATTTTTTGTATAAACAATAGGATTTAAATTTTAAAAATATATAAAGCAAGAATTGAGAATAATATCAACCAGGATATGTATTTTACAGTATAAACTCAAAAATTAATTTCAACAATTAAATGATTCAAGTATATAATCTGAATCGAATTTGAAAACTATGAATTTTAAAAGTGAAATTAGGATTTTTAATGCTACATTGAGTACGCAATTTGGTGATCTCTGGAAAATGGTTTTTGAGTATTTACCAATGGCCAGAGGTACTCGAGTGGTCGGAATTTCGTCTGGAGCAAGAATGATGATTGGGTTGTTTGGCTAAAATGGTGGAAGTGGCGATCATAGGCCGTGGCATCGGATATTGGATGATTTAGGTTTTAAACCCTAAATGGGTCGAGCCATGTAACCGGATCACTACATCATCTCTCTGTGATCGAATGGCACAGAATTTGGGAAAGGCAGAGTGGATGGTCGGGAACGTGTGGCCGAAGTGTCAAGACTTCCGGTGATCGGCATCGGTTGTTCATAGTTTTGGATTTTAGCTCCACGTCTGTTTGGACTGCTCAAATCTGATCCGTGGCTTGCGTGAGTGTTTTAGTGATTGGGATTGGTTGCAACAGTGATGGGTGATGTGTTAGAACGTCCATCAGAGGTCGGAGGCGACTCTGGCGATGGTGCATGTGCATGGTAGAGCTTTGTGCGTCTGTGGGTTTTATTGTGGGTTTGCCCGAAGGGGAGCACGAGAGAGGGGATATATGACTCGAGTTTATACTCGAGTAGACGAGGGTGTTTTTGAGTTCCAGGTTTTAAACTTAAAAATAAATTTAAGTTTTTGAAAATGGGAAAAGGAGGGGAAACTCGGGTTTTACCCGAGTGATCTTCGGGTTCGACCCAAAGCAGAAAATTTTAAAATGGTTTTTAAAAGTTTAAAAGTTTTAAAAACAAGGTTTTTGAAACTAAAAAAATAGTTTAGTTTAAAACCTTCTTATATAAATTACTTTATATATAATAAATGTTTTCTTTGACATTTTGATTAAGAAGTTATGAAAATTTTTAAATTTAAAATTTGTTAAGTAAATTTAAAGTGATTTTAAAAACTTGAGCTAGGAATGAAATTTTAAAAATTTATATAAAAGCAAGTTTTGAAATTCAAGTTGAAACTAGTTTTTAAAACTATTATTTGACAAATGTTTTAAGTTATTTTAAGAAAGTTAGGTTTTGATAAATTTAATTTATCAAGTTAAATGATTATTTTTTTTTAAAAATTAATTAATGGTTTAATTAAGTAGAGTTAATTATAAAGATAAAATGGTTTAAATATGTTAATGGTAATTAAGAAATTTATAAGATAATGTTTTATCTTAAGATAATTAAGGTTTAATGTCTTGATATTAATTAAATTAATTAAAGGAAATTAAGTATAATTAATTAATTTAATTAATTACAAAGGATTAGTTGAGAAATCAATTAAGAGCAATTAAACGATTTAACTAATAAATAATTAAGGATTAAAAGATAATTAATTTAAAGGTTAATTAATTTGTAATTAAAAATCATTAATTAAATAATAGATTAATAAATAATGATTAGAGATTTATTAATTAAGCAATTAAATGTAATTAAGAAATTAATTAAGTAATTAACATTGATTAATTAAGTGATTAGTGCGTAGTTAATTAAGTAATTGAAGGTTAAGTAGTAATTAAGAAGTGCTTAATTTGTAATTAAGTTATATTAATTAATAATTAGGTTTTATTAATTAATAATTGAAGGATAATTAATCTGTAATTAAAGATTAATTAAGAATATGTTAAATGGTAATTAATTGATTAATCAAATGGTGATTAAGAATTGATTAACTGTTAATTAAGCATGGGTTAACTGTTAGTTAAGGATTGATTAACTGTTAATTAAGGATGGGTTAACTGTTAATTAAGGATTGATTAACTGGTGATTAAGGATTAATTAATTTGTAATTAAGTTGTTAATTAATAGTGAAGGTTTATTAATTAATAATTAAGGGTAATTAATTAGTTAATTAATGATTAATTAATTGATTATAAGAGTAACTATGGATTAATTAATTTGTTTTAAGAGATATTGATTAATAATTAAGGTTTATTAATTAATAGTTAAAGGATAATTAATCTTGTTTTAAGAGATATTGGCTAATGGAGGTTCCTCAATCTTGTAGTTGGATTTGGAGGAGTATTTTAAAGTTAAGATTCATTATCAAGCCTTATGTTCAAATTAAACTATCTGAAGCTAGCTTGTGCAAGTTTTGGGCTGATCTATGGTTAAGCAAGGGAATAATACTTAAACAACTATTCACATCCCAACAGAAGTTTCAATCTGGCATTGGAAACAATGCTCTAGCAGTTGATCACATTGTTAACGGTAAGCTTGTGCTGCCTTTTTCTAGTAACCAGATTGTCAGATCATTTTGAAGCCTTTATGATACATGCACATATGAATTTTATGATCATGACACGGTTCAGTGGAATGGTCAGGCTCATACCATATCAAGTATTTATGAGGCCTTACAGGGACTGGAATCTGTGCCTAAATGTAGGTGGAGGAAGGTGACATGGACTGCCATCTCTAATAGCAGTGACAACCTTCTGTTCTGGAAGGTGACTAATAATGCACTTATGACAAGGGACATGCTGATTAGATATGGTTTGTTTGTGCTTCCCACTTGTGAGCTATGTAATCATCAATGTGAGAGTGTTCAACACTTATTCTTCGAATGTCCTTATGTTCTCAATATCTGGAGCAAAATGATAGGTAGTTTACTAAGGGTGGATGCTTCACTTATGACTAACAATCATTGGATTTTTATTGAGAGCGCTACTAGGTGGAGGGATGACAAAAAACTATATTTTTTCTTCATTTTGAAAAAGCTTATGATAGTCATTTGGAAGGAAAGAAACAAGAGATGTTTTGATGGAATTTGCGGAAGCAAGGAAGTTGTTTGGACTGTTTTAAGGCATGAAATATTGAAGGGGATGAGGGCCAGCGTGCACACGTTTCTTGATAATCAGTTTGAGCCATGGATTCCATAGTTTTTACCTTGTTAATCTTTTTCCCTTTGCTTGTTTGTTTGTGTCTCTTGCGTGGTCTTTGTTTTTTTCCTTTTCTTTTTTCTTTTCCGTGGTGTGTTTTCTCTTGTTCTGTAATTTCTTCTTTCTTTAATAAATCTGGTAGAGGCCAGTTTAACCCGCTTAATCTTCAAAAAAAAAAGGATAATTACTCTTTGGTTAGAGATTAATTGATAAGGTAACTAAGAAGTGATTAATTAATTAAATGGTTTGTAATTAATTAATGATTGATTAAACAAGGTTAGGAGATTAATTCTTAAAGAAATTAATTTAATTATGATATGGATTAATATTTCCTTCGTGGATGATTGTTGTGTAGGATGTTTGAATTGGATGATATCTATTGGATGATATGCTATGATATTCTGTGATGTGATATTGAATATCAATGATAAATGTGTGATATTTATCTGTGTTAATGCTGTGTGAATTCAAGATTTGAATTGAATTAAATTGTTTAAACCTTTAAACAACTTAGTCTTTAAGATACGTTTGGGTTTCGATGAGACCGGGATCGGGTATAAAATTTGATTATCCGAAAACCACATCGATCCAAGTTAAAAGTTAGGTCGTGAATCCAAGTAAAGATCAAGTTGAAGACTCGAAGTGTAAGAACAATTTGCCGTTAAAACTCTGAGGGTGATTCCAATACAAGTATAACAGAAATAGTGCTTTCAGGTTCGAGATGGAGTTTCAGAGTGGAAGGGTTATTGTCGTTAACTCTGAGGGTGATTTCAAAATGAGTGTTACGAGATAATGCCTTCGGTTTCGTTCGAACTTGGAATGAACTTGTATGGATTGAATTCTTTCAAAACATTGTCAGGAGGACAACGAGCATTCTAAGATAGATGTGTTCTACAAAGGTAACCGCAGCGTCAAGCCTCATGAACCGGGAATGGCTAAAACAGGGGAGGTGCAACAAGGTTAAGTGAGTCGCGCTCAAGTAGGATAAGGTCTTCACCTGTCTAGAGTCCCTTTTTACTCGGCTGAGTGGGCGGTTGCTAGCTACAACCGCGGGGTTGACTTATTCGAGACTGTCCAGTAAGGGATGGTTCCGGCCTTGTGTTGCAAGGGATTTAGGGTGGATCCTCGATACGGTGATCTAGACCTCATATTGTGATGGACTGTACCCCAGTAGTCCTGCCATTGATGGAAACTCATTATCCCTACGTGCCTTTACGGTTTTGATTGTATAACCCACTTTGCGGCTAGTATGCTAGAATTTAATCATGTAACAATTTCAGCTATTTCTTATTTACTTGAAAACCTTAGACCCTATTATAATATCACTGGATTTCCTATCAAATGCTTTGATTAGCGTAAGGTAAAAACTTACCCGTGTTTATGTGTGGGAAGTCTTAGGTGATACCATTGTTTTCAATTGATTTTAAAGTTAAGCAACTTTAACCCGTTTACTCACACCATACCCGTCTCTGACCCAAAGTTTATTCTGTTTTTCTTAAACTCTTGGGTACTCAAATTTTTACGAATAGCCAAGGGATTCATGTTAGCTTTGATGAATATTTGATAGCATGGAGCAGGAATCCAGACGTAGCTATGTCTAACTATTTTCCGCTATTTTGAAGTCCTTGTCTGTTGTAATTTGAGATGTATGATAAACAGATTTTATAACTGTCTAATGTGATGATGTTGTTGTATCTGTGTAACTCTGATATGTAATGACTATATAATATCTATGTGATATATTATATTTTGTTCTGTTTCCACTGTGAGATTATGATATTGTTGAGTTCTTTCTTCTGTCTATTCTATTTCTACCTCTTTCTTTCTTATTGATGATGCGTCTTTCTATGGAAGGAAAGGTGGGTCATTACGAGTGTGCTTATAAATTCTTATTTTACTAGACCAATATAATTTTAGCTAGTGTAGGCATTTCAAGAGCCAACAAAGCTTCCCATTCCAATGGATCATTTCCTATAGATTCATCATCATTAGCGAAATTTTCTTCATGTCCCTAATCAACGTCTGGAATATGTAAAACGACCAATATTCGTATTAAATATAAGAAAATTTAGCACTGATGTTGGTAAATAGTAGGTAGATGATGCGTCCGATTTGGGTAATAAAACACCTTGTAAAGGCATTGCATTTCTTGAAAATTCTATTCTTCTTCAAGAAAGAAAAAGGACAATGAGGAAAAGAAACAATCATTACATTAAGATGAATGAAATATATTGCATTATCTAATCTAATATATAAGAGTTAGTATGTACTGAGTCATATGGAGTCATCACAAACACAAAAGGGGAAAGAGTTACTAAAATTGTGCGGGTCTACACAACAGAATCAATAATAATTCCAAGCGGTTAATTATATCGTTTTCTCTCATTATCGAGGTATAAATTATACTAAAATACAGTGATTTCATATCCATTAAACTTCAATGATTAACTCATTTATTTGGATATCATCATCAAAATCTTTGTCACTACCTTCCTTGTCCTCATCATTTTCATCAAACTTTTCCTATTAAGCTCATACTAAAAAAAAAACTAACCTCCCAATCTCCATCTTCTTCATCATTGTTAAATTTCCCTTTATCGTATTTTCTTTTCAACTTCCAAGAACTGGGCCCACCAACAACCTTCTCTTCTTCCTTTTCTTCACCAAAAGCAACAGGTCTACTATTTGCTATCTTCGTCATTCGTTTATCATAGCTAGTTGCATTGATTTTTCATTTACTCATGATCTCTTCAACTTCTTCTATAGTTAGTTCCCTGTATTGACTTTTAATTTGTACCTACAGTTGAAAACAATTTTATAATTAGAAAATAAAAACACAATCACGATTTATATTTATAGTTATGTCTATGTTTTCCCTATCAAGCCGGGAAACAAAAATGCCCCTACAAAGTGGAGAAACTCGCGAGCATCATAGGAAACTTAAATTGGTAAAACCTATGTAGCTAGATCGGGCTTTTTTTAATCCTGGGTTGGCTCTAAAGATGGATATGTTTTGAATTTATAGGGTTTGAGAGCATGCGCATGCCTATACTTACACTACTTGTGCAAAATTTATTCTTTCCTAATAAGTAGAGGGTTTACCAGAGAAGGTGCGAAATTATGTCTTTGTAAACAAATATAATGAACATTAAAAATTAAATATACTTCTATCTATACATGAAAAGCATGTATAATTGGTTCATTGAGTAACATTATGATCATTCAACTAGTTTGAGTACTAACCTTGAATTTAAGGAATAATTTGCTAACATTACATAAAATTATAAGTATGCCATGTATGCCATGCATAATACAGATCAATGATACAAGACAACGTTAATTATCGGTAATGTAGGGAAATTCAACCGAGGTCACTTGAGCAGGTATTTCTATCCTTTAATGTAGGTATTCAACTAAGATCACTTGGGCATGTATTTCTATCCTTTAATGTAAGTTGATTAAATGTGCATATCATCTATTCAAATAACTTATATATGTATTATTTTGACTCTAATATATCAGTCCTCAGAACAAACAACTAATTCTATCATGTTTAAATATCAGTAATCAATACGAATTTGCAGGATCGGTACTGTATTGATTGGTTATAACCCATAAAATCAATGTCTCATTTTTGCAATAATCAACTTATTTTCAACAAACAAAATATATTGATTGGTCAAAAGTGACAAAACCAAGTGTAGGTGAACCATTTTTCATGCTTCTTAGCATGAACTCGGTAATAACAACTAACCGAGTAGAAATAATATCATGCATAATAAATTATATAAAGAAAAGTTCAACCACACCATATTATAATGTTGGTTTGGTGTAGTTGTCACATTAATGTATGGAAATTACTACGTATGTGTGTGTGTTTGCGCATGTGTATATGTATGTATACATTGATGGATGTATGTATGTTTGTGTTTTGTCTATGTATTTGTATGACTGGAAACAATAGAAAGAAACTTGATATGTAAAATCGAGTAACAAACGTAACCTAATATCATGCATTGGATATATGGGTAAAAAGGAGAATGCAACATTTTTTATTCTCTAACTTTAAGCTTTAATTTTATGAACTAAGTGTAGAAGGTTTGTGATTGCTTCATCACTAGCCATACATCCCCCTTACTTACTCTACCATATTTAAGTCGATGAACTTGGATAAACTGTAATGCTGGTACTAAAAAAATGATATGAACTAACATTCATCTTCTTTCTTTACTCCCTATTATTCTTAAGTTCAGTTCTTGCAATAATTCAAAAGAAGCTACTGTAGTTCTAAAAAAATATTAGTTCTTGGAAGCATCATCGTCATTAATGAAAATGAAAAAAATCAAATCAGAAAATTTAGTCTAAGTAATTAAAGATAGAACTTAAATCTAGTGATAAAGTGAATGAATTATAACTTATTGCATGATAAAAAGCTTGAAAAGAAAAGATTAGGTTTTGGTAATATGAATGAACTACCTCGTCAAATTGGTCTCTGTTTGCCTAAACTCTTCATTGCATGTGTATTCTTTGTCCGAGTGTTTGATTTCAGCCCCAACCATGAAAAACTAGAAAATAAACTCGAGGAGACAAAATTATGAAGTAGAAGACTTGCACTAATCTCGTACTCTCAAGGGTCGCAAAGATGTAGATCCAAGGGCACGAATAAAAGGCCACCACAGTTAATTTTAGAAAATTATTCCATATTAAGATATCAGCATTAAATTGAGGAAAAATTTTAGTAGCAAAAAGAAAAGAAATTTAGCTATCACATAATCCATGAGATAGTGAACAACATGAAATTAAGTGAAAAATTTAGAAGCAACAAAGCAAAGATATAAATTCAGTGTGTGGCTTATATTTTTAACAAACCGAGCTTAGTTTATATTTTTTATTAGGAAAAGTCGGAAAATATTAAACAATGGTAGGCATCAGCAATCATATTGAGGGCAGCAATTTGTTAAACCAAGTAGCAAATTCTAAGAACCAAATTAAGCTGTCAGGCATCAAAGAAATTTAGCCATCATAAAGTCCATCAGATAATTAGAAACAATCAATTAAGGGGCAAATTTTAGTCAATGAAGCAAACAAAGCAAAGTTAAGTTGAAAATATAGCCAACGTCACACATTTCGGTAGTTAATCAACAATAGTCAGTTAAGGGCCAAATTTAAGAGGAACAAAGAAAACATTGCAATGTTAAGCATAACAATATAACAATGTTTTGGTTACTCAAATTTGTACATTGTTGGCTTCAGCAATCTAAAAACTCAAACTCCACTGGAATATATGACGAAACCCAAAAACTTAGTTCGCCCAAATCAATACAAACGACATGAATTTATTTGAATTGTAAGATTCGTTTTCCAATTAGTGATTGAAAACCAGCATATCTAATTAATTCTGTGGTTAGTGGATTAGTGGATAGTGGACAACTAAAGCTTCAGATCAAACCTTGGTTGGTAGAAGATCAGAAATCGTAGTATAATGGACTAATGTTGGCTAATAACCGATCAGTCGATAATCAGTAGATCTGGCGTCGAGTTGGAGATGAAGTTTTTGATGGAGACACTCGATAACCATGGGTTGAGATGTTAGATCTGGAATCACTAGATCTAGAATAGGTTGATAATCGCTCGATTATCGTAGATTGGGACGTTAGATCAGGTATTGGACTAAAGTAACCTAGTTTGTGTCTACGAAGGAGATGAAATCGATTCGCGGCGATGAAGGAATGAGAGTTAGGGTTTTCTAGTTCCATGAATAAGCAGTAAACGAATAATAAAATATGCGAAGGTTAGAATGGGTAATTCAAAAGGACGCAATCGATTTCTTATTCATGGAATTTTTATTAGTAGTATAAATATGATAAATTGGCATAAATTATATAACATGATACTGGAAAAAAAAATTGTACAAAATAATATTCTGAATGAAGTACGAGTATTTTAGAAAATAACCAAAGTTAATTCGGCTCTATTAAATTTTGGGCAATTAATATTAAATTGATTAAGTTATAAAGGATTAAATTTTTGAAGTTAAATTTTTAAGAAACATTGAAAAGAAATTATCTTTAGAAATCAAAGTTACATTTTTTTTGTTTTATAAGGAGACTTATAAATTGATACGAAGTGACTAACTTGAGATAAATTTGCTTTATGACTGTTTTCATAAAATTATTTAAGATGAAATATCTAATTAAAATTTCTTGAAAATTTGTTTTGAAAGAATTTATTTTGAGAAAAAAGTTATGATGATCAAAATGAAATGTTGGTTGAAGTTAATAGTGAATTTTATGGTTTTCAAATCCTACTGGTTTTGTATAAAAAAAGGTTTTGAGATTAATTATTTCGAAGGAAAAAAAGAACAAAATTGAAAACTATTGATAGTTTCAATTAAAATCTGATTAGAGCTAGAAAAGAATTGCATAGTCTTTATAGTTTGAATTAGTTTTGGTGTACTAATTAGGATTATCGATATGCCAGTGTGCTAAAGGTTTACCAGAAATGAATGTTATGGATTGTGATTAGGGATTTCTACTTAAAATTATTGAGGGCACTATTTAAGGAGTTTGGAAGAAAATAAAATTTTGAAATGATAACGAAAAATATTTTTGAACTTGGAATTTTGTATTGCTTGTAATGTATGTTGGAATTTAAATAATTAGTAATATAGTTTTTATTAGATCATCTAAATTTTGAGCAAATAATAATATAATTGTTTATGGAGTTTACGAAAAAATATTATTATTACTTAAGTAATAAAAATAAGAGGTATTTTGAGAATAATAATAATAAAGAGATATTTTCCATGAATATTTTTTGAGATAAATTATTATTATTATTTAGATTAGTGAAAAAAGGGTTATTGGGCTTTGATGTAGAGTCTTTTTTTATTTCTGAATTAGATAATTAAATGGTTGCGGAAAAAATAAATGTTTATGTTACTTTGATATAAATTGATAATAATATTATAGTTTTGAAGGAAATTTGGCGAAAATTATTATTTTTGATTAAATAATGACATTCGGGAAATTTAAATCTATACAATGAAATTAAATGATTTTTGAAGTATATTATTGATCCGAAAAATATACTATTTTGAGATAATAGAGAAAAAATTTATTATAATAAGCAATACCGAGATAATTTATACTTAAGAAGAAAATAACAAGTTTAAATTTATTATTTTGAATTGTTAAGATATATGTTATCAAATATTGTTTGAAATTAAAATATATGTTTACGTTAAGGGCTAAGATACGCTTATATAAGATGTGAGAAGCATGAGAGTGTAGTTAAGTAAAAAGTATTTTAAATGGTCACTATGTCACAAAGTGAATCAAACAACATTGATCATACAACATAAGGTAGATTTTCATTATCCCACTTTTTCACACAACACATAAAAAATCATCTATTTTTTGAAGAGTCTCTGAAATCTTTCAACTGCTGTTGTAATAGCCCGTGAAATCTTAATGAAAATGCTTGTCATTCCGATAAAATTTTATTCATCGTCTGGTTTAAGTTATCCAATTTTCTAGTTTTGGCTCAATCATTTTCCTCTCAATTATTTTGTTGCCGCTTTTTATTTTTGTTTCTCTCTTTTTATTTTTGTTCCCCCTTTTTATTTTTGTCCAGTCCATATCTCGATACAATGCAAATCCCCGTCTCCTTCTCATCTTCAACTTAGGGTTTTCTAAAATTGAAGTTGCCTCCTTCTCATCTTTGTGTCTTTGTGAAAATCCGATACTCTCTCACTTTCAATTTGTGTTCTCTCGCGTATTTTAGAATTAGGGTTCCTAATCGAACTCGATTGCTATTGATTGGTACATGATTTTTTATTATCATTTGATTTTGCTGGAACTTGATCTACAGTTATGCCGATGATGATATGAGTGCTAATATAGGATTTAATTTCTAATATTTTCATTTTAGGATTTTGATTTGAAATGGTTCTTATGCTTTACTGACTTATTCTTCGTATATATGCTTCAAAACGTTGAAGCTGGACTACACTTTGTTTGTTGATATGTGTATTGATCTTTACTTTAGCTATGGATTTTTCATCTTGGTATGATTTGTGGCACAATCCGGTTTTAATTTATGGCACTGCCTTGTTCAATTTGTAGCATTTGCTATTTTAATTTGTGACACTTGCTTGTTTTAATTTGTGACAAGGCATTGCATACTAGTGATGCCTTTTTTGTGCAGTTTGATGGTCCATGTTACTTTTATTGTTGCTTTTGGTAGTCCATGTTGCTTTTGCTATTTATTTTGCTAGTCCAATTGCTTTTGTTGGTTTCTTATTATGTTGCCTTCATCCATCCATACATGCTGTTAGTTTCTGAGTTGTTTATATATACTTGTATACACTTGTATATACTTAAGCTTGAACCAATTCGGTTCTGAACTATTTTGAGTTTTGGAACCATTATGTTGAGCCGCCTTTCTACCCACTATGTACATATATACATGTATATACATAATTGTACGTATGTTTATTAGTGCCTGGTTTTTCGTTTGTATATTTAAAAAATTCAATCTTTCCTCTTGATCTGCTACACGCTTAAACTAATTTGAGATATATATGTATATGTGTGCATATATGTACATATATATATATATACTTTATTTGATAGGTCATGCGTACACTTGAGTTCCACTTGCATTACCATGTCTGAGTTCATGTGTACACTTGAGTACATGTCCGAGTTAGTGCACACTTAAGTTTATGTGTACACTTGTCCTTGCCTTGTGCTTATTGCATTCTCGATGGTTTGAACATCTATATATATACATACATTTTGACAACCCACCTCCTCGACTCTGAGAAATTGACACTAATACATCCTCGATATTCACGTGCCATGGATCCAAGTGCTGGAGAGGTAGATTGTCAAAGAAATAAAGATAAAAGATAGACAATAATAGAATCTCACATCGTATTCAACACATAATAATACATATGAGTAGCACGTGCAGTTACTCCAAAATGCTCCATAAAAGTTATGACAGGTACTAATCCAACTAGGATAGTTATAACTACCTATCCTCACAGTGCTGGTAAATACAAATATATAATACAAACATAGCAGAAAGTGATAGATGACTTCAACAAAAGACCCAAAATGCTCCATGCTCCATTCCAAAATGCTCCATGCATACCTAACTGGCTAGCTGCCCATGAAAATAGGGCACTCAGAGTTTAAAGGGAAAGAAAATAAACTCCAGGTCAGTCATGGGATTGGTGTGAGAAACTCAAAATACGATGTTTGAAAATAAAAGGTATCTCATAAGACCACGTTGCACATAAACACGAAATGGGTTTTTACCTTGTGATAACCAAAATATTTGCTACGTAGAATATATGGATATTATTTTTAATGACATTCTTTTGAAAACGCTTTTCAAGTAAGTATACCTAATCTTAGTCGAAATTGTTACGTTATTAAATTCCAACATACTAGGCTTTACAATCAAATCCAAAGACACTACTGGAGAATGGATTTCCATACAATGACAAGGGAAGGGATTACCTTCCGATAGTACATTTCTAGAAAAATGCACCTAAGGCTCCAACCTCTACCAACACAGAACCGACCTATCTTTACCATAGATAGTATCGAATATGTCATCACCTCGATCATTCTCGACCTACCCGAGAGCACTCTTTGCATACACTACGTTAATTTAAAGCCCAACGTCATAGCAAGAATAAATATTCTAGAAAGGCGATAATTATACCTTAATGCATGCGACCCACTTAGCTCTGCCTCATCTTCCCTATTTTTTTCATTTTCAGATAGTGAGTCTCGATGTAACGATTACTTACTCATAGCACATTCTACTTTGAATGCCACATTGCTAATCTAAAATCACATAATTGATTTCTACAAACGTATAAAACCTGAGCTCGTATGTCTCAAAAAAGGGTGTTGAGCTAAGAGAAGTTGCATTCTCCGCTACCAATCAAATGATACATTCATATAAATCAACCAATGTAATTACAACTGCAACATCAGACATCCGTCCATGTAAGTTATCCAGGAACAAGACAAACCGAAGGCACTTTCTACCGCATCATGTTGGAAGTTACACGTAGGATTAGTAGCGATTAGTCCTTGCATTGGATATTTCATAACGAAGAGACTACTGCTACCATACGTATATTGGGAGTTTATCCCCAAATGATCAACAAGTAGTCATTCATTACGAAAATCCTTAATACCATATCCGTGTCTTCACTTCGAATACGTAAATTAGTTCAAAGTGGTGTTCGGGTAGGAATTACCCAAATCCGACCCCGGTTCCTCCGAACCAATCATTGATTAAAAAGATGTTAAGTTCATATGTGATTATCAATCATTATTCAATTTAATTAATATTTCTATTCATTTATAGATATTACTTAGAGATATATTCATTGAAATATTTCTTTATCTTTCTCAAAGTATATGGAATCATCAAGCCTCATTTATCAAATAATCCTTTTGGTTAATTTAAACCTTTTAAAATCGCGGAATAATTCCAAACCCTTTCATATTTTACATACACCAATTCATTTCATTTAAATCTTAACAAATATTTCCTAATTCAAAACTCATAATTTTAATTCAATTAAAAGCACGTTATTTAGGATGTTAATCCAAAACTAGTAAATGTTAAGTGAGCAGAATTTATAGAAATCATCTAATTCTACTCAATATCAATTCCTGTATTCAACAAATACTATGGGTGGAATAAAGCGTAAGCACCCTTTAAATTCCACGAATAGTATGAGTTCCCTCTTCGGGCTTTAACACCGAGTACAAGAAGATTATCTCCATAAAATTCAAGTTATTTATATTTGGAGAATTATATCCTTTAACTTCCAAAAATTTTGATCCATGTAAATCAAATTTATAATTCCATCCATCAAGTCAGTCCGGATAGTCAGGAAGAGCAGGAAACTGGTTTATCAAACTCAAGCCTAGACACTATCTCTCTGACTCCAAAAAGTAGGTCAAGTAATTTGATCCACACTAAATCATTTAAGATTTAACCATTCCATAAATCCTTCAAATTATCTTCAAAATACTTTATTAATAATTTGAAAATGTTTACAAAAGATTTGGAAATGAACTGTAACGACCCACTATTTTGGACCATTCAAATCGACAACGGGACATGTAAGAGTAAGAGTCATCCTCTCTCTACCAAACCAAATGCGAGAACCCCCTATAATGTTGCACCCTCCAAGTGCATAAGTAGACACACATGTCTGGCTTGAATACTTCAAAACAGTAGATTTAATAAAATTTTGAGCAAATAAATCCAATAACAGACACAGATAAGTCAGAATACTCGCAGCGGAATTAGAAATAACCATAGTGGTTCATGAAGCCACTACAACTCAATCTCAAAACAAGTACCAAAATACATAGTGTGAAAAAAATACAGTTCTGAAACAACCATAGTAGAAAATCCAAGTATATAAGTCTCAAATACATGAGCTGAAATGGAAATACTGAAACTAAAATAGACGACAATTTGATAAGCAGATGACTCTAGAAATCTCTAACTTCCAGAAGGTAGATCCAAGTTGCAACACTTAGGCCGACCCAAGCGTAAGAAATAAACACAAACACTTGAGTCAGGACATAAATAATTATACAGTGTAAAACAACACAAGTGAACTGTAATATAAAGGCAAGTAACTTAAAGGATGCTTGGAACCGTCCATCCTCTAAGGATCCGTTAAACTATTTACTATGTAGTAATATTTCGCTACTATAATAATGTCCACAGTAAAATAATCTTACTTTAAAATAGTGTTAAGGAGTTACCCAATCTCCCCCTTAAAACATAATAATCCTAGTACTCCATTTAGTATCATAGTCCCTCCTGATCGGGAAGTCACTAGAGGATACTCCACGGGCTACAGGAGAAAACCAAACTCGTACAAGGCGCGCTAGGATAGGTGACATGGCACAACTAGACAATTCCAGGGTAGATATACCAATTTTTCTTCTAGACTGGTGGTAACGCATAGCAGCTACTATCGCCCACCTCGAATCACACTTCCGAAATCAAGGGTGTGCGCCAATAAATCACAAAGTAATAGAATGACATACGAAGAAGTGTGTCCGATCAAAGGTGCTACCTCATTAGCCCGTCAGTCGCTCCTGTTTTAGCCACCTTATGCCAACTCATGGGAGTCGGGTCCACGTATATACCTTAATAGAACGTCGCCATCATCCTACTTCATTCTACAATCTCCACCGCGTACACGGTTGTTAAAGTGGTTTTCGGTATCAACAGAGAGTATACCCATATCCAATCCCGGTCTCTTTAACAACCAACGTATTATTACCCATGGTTATAAATTTCAAAAGTGAATTGCATTCCGTGTCAAAATAATTCATTTAAACCATTTAAATATGAAGTAGTTGTCCTTTCCAACCCAATTATTCAAATTCAAAATTTTCATCAATTTCAAAGTCCATTCGTTCAATTTCAACATTTCAAACATTGCAAATTTCAAAACAGCAGCAATTACAGCATTTATAAACTACTGCGGTAGGTTATTTAGTATATATCAAAACATAGTTCAATTCAGAAATTTACAGCATTTCAGAAATGCTGTTATAGGTTAACTTAGTAATTTCAGCATATAATTCAATTTCCAGAAATTACAGCACTTTAGAAATGCTGTTATAGGTCTTTTTAGTGTATTTCCAGCCATAGTTCAAATTTCCTGAATTACAACACTTCAGAAATGTTGTTATAGGTCTTTTTAGTATATTCCCAGCCGTAGTTCAAATTTCTAGAATTAGAGCACTTCAGAAATGCTGTTATAGGTTTTTTTAGTATATTTCCCGCCATAATTCATATTCCTGTAGCATTTCTGAACCGCTATGATTTCTGTTATACCCTTTTTAAAACAATATTCTCATTTTTAACTTATCCAAGTTAATCCACTTTTCACAACAACAATAAATTATGTGGATATTATTTAACTAATAAATTTTAATAAAACAACATTTTATTAATAAATATCCAATTTAGAATGAAATCCATTTGTTGAGTCAATACTTTATAAATTTCTTAACTTTTATTTCAACCAATAACTTAATATTTATTTAACATACCTATCTCCTAAATAAATTTAATTTCCATTTATTTATCTAACTAAAATTTCCATTTAAACCAAATTTTCAAATTCCAAATTAAGGCATATTCCAAATACACTTTTTCCATTATTTATTTACACATTTAACTTATAGAAAATAATTGTACAATTTCTTTAAATCATTTAATCCAATTTTTACTAAAAGTTCATATTTAATATTTCAAAATACTTAATACCTCAAAATAATACTTTTTAAAAATAACCATGGGTCTGTGTAATATTTTCTAACTTAGGTCAAGTGATACGGATACTATATCATTTCAATCCGTAAATTAAAAAAGAAAAATCCGGGTTCTATCATTTCAAACCCGCAATCCCAAGGAAAATAAATGCAGTAAAAATCACTCGAGCCTATCATTTCAGCCCATAATGATTTTTCCTAATTCTAAAGTCTGTTCGGGTATTTATCATTTCAACCCATAGCAATAAGGGAACTTGCAGTGTGGGATGTAGAAATAAAATGAACAGTTAAATATAACTTCTCATATTAGATGATACAACAATTTTATAAACAGGATTAAACATCATTTAATCACATCACAGGCATATATATGAATAATATATCAGTTTATACAGATTCACTTGTCATCATTTCACAATAATATAAGCATATACTATCTAGAGTGAATAACTCACCTTATAGACGCTAGAGATCAATTAAAATAGAAAGATCCATACACCGAAAAGCATGAGAAGGCACGACAAGATTTGGGAAGGGTAACAACCAAATTCAGATCTTGTAAATTAAATAAATAAACAATTATAAATATATGATTTTCCACAAACCAATATGGATTAGACCACGAGAACAAAATTCAACATAATTTTTTTATTAAATCAAAGGATAAAATGGATTAAAGTAAAACAAATGGAATAAATCATCAAGTGGGCTTGGCTACCAACCTTATAGGCTCGGCCTCATAAGCCATAGGCTCGGCCATGGTGGTTTTGAGTCATGTAAGCTCGGGTATGGGTTAAGTGCTCACGGTCATGGCTTGAGGAAGGTGGAAAAGGGTAGGCTACACATGGAAATGAACAAGGCAAGCAATTTTGAGGAGTTTTGGGCACGGCTAGGGTTTTAACTTGACTTGGTGATGAATATTGGGGTCTAGGGTTTAATGGCCATGAGTAGAGAAGTGATGGTAGGTCATGGTGGAGGAGGAGAGGAGATGGTGGTTGGAATAGGGGTGGAGGCCTAGAATTCCATGAAGAAAACAAAAGAAAAATAAAAGAAAAAGTAAAAGAAAGAAGTCATGGACTTACAGTGTTTCTCCCTGGAGACAAATGAAGATGTGATGTTTTTTTCTCACGTGAGTGATAGTGTTGGAGGCGGCTAGGGTTTAGAGTACACGACTACAGTCAACGAACGTCTATGGTAGGAGACCAAAAGGGAGGGCAATATAAAGGCTGGAAATAAAAATGAAACGTATGCCCAAATTTAAAACAAGTAACGTATCTTAATTGATTTGTTTCCTATCCATTAAATAAAGATATATACAAAAGAAACATTCACAAAATAAAAATAAAGTTTATATAAACACCATAGAAAATAAATAAAGAGATGGATATGGAAACATATAAAATAAAACGTAGAAATTTATTGCTTTTTCAAACGTTGTTTGTTACTCAATTTACAAAGTATAGATCGGAATTAAATGAAACAAAAAGCAGAACAAATGTTATAAATATATACAGTTTTAAATAAAAGATTAGAAACTAAAATTTTAAATTTTAAAATTTTCAATTAAAGTCAAAGTTTGACCCAAAATCTAAAATTCCATAAATTGTTTATATTTATTATATTTAGGCAAATAATTTATAACCAATTCCAACATCATTCGGGACAAATTTCCAAAATTCAAATTTTAAATAATTAAACACCAAAGTTTTAAATAAAATGAATTAAAATACTTATTAAAAATTTTAGGTTGCTACACTCTCCCCCACTCAAAACTTTTCGTCCTCGAAAAGAAACGAAAAAGGGAAAACAAAGAAGATAAGATTGCAAAGCAAAAATACCAGAAATAAACAATTCCGGATTCAAAGCACGTATTGTAACATTCCTGAAAATTTAACGAGTTTAACTTGGCAATTAAATTAATTTTTGAAAATAAATTGTGAATTAATTAGAAAATTTCTGGAATAAATAAAATTATAGATTATAAAGTAGAATTTGGTTTAAAATTTAGGGATAAGTAATTTTATAAATAAAATTGGTTTTTTAAAAGTAGACATTGATTTATAGATAAATAGCAATTTGACTTAAAATATAAGAATAAGTATTTTATAAAAAAAAATTGAATTTAAAAATAAAATAAAAATAAAGTAAAATTTAAAAGCTTTAAAAGGCTAATGATAGTTTGCTTTCTAAAATATTAAATATATTGGAAAATTTTCAAAGAATTAGTGTATTAATTTTCAAAGAATTAATGTATTAATTTTCAAAATATTATTTTTAAGTTAAATTCTCTTATATAAATAAATGTGGCTATTTGTTAACATGAAATCAAAATTAAATCCTTCTTTTCTTTTAAAAATTGTACAAAAATATATAATTAAAAAAATATGAATGGAAATTGTAAATATATGTGTGTGTGTGTGTGTGTGTGTGTGTGTGTGTGTGTAAAAATCTTTGTCTTTGTAAAATTATAAATGTTAAACACATACATAAATAAAAGAAAAAATTTGTATTTATTTAAATGGGAAACATAATATAAAGTTATATTTAAGTGCTGTTAACATGAAAATGTAAAATGCAAACTTATGCATATAAAAGACTTAAGTGAGTATGATATAAAATTTATTTTTAAAATTCTTTTGTCTTTGTAAAATTATAAATATCAAACATACATTTGTAAGTATAAAAATTATAAGTGTTTAGGTTTCATAATTATGATGATTTTTACAAATGACATTCACTATATTTAATTGAATAAAATAATGGAATTTTAAAATTACAAAGTAATTTCCATCTCCCCATATGCAATCATATAATATCTCAGCCAAATTTGAAAAGAAGACAGTAAAAGATTTGGCATCTCAAAACTACAACACCAAAGACAAAAAAAATCAGGCCATTCAAAATCTTCAAAACTGAAACACTTTCAAATCATCAACCTAAAAAAAAAATTTCAAAGCAAAACTTTCAAGATTCAGACCTGAAACACTTTAGATCTGAAACAAATCAAGTTCAAGATTGAAGTTTGAATCGGTAGAATAGTTCAAGCAAATGGATTCACAAATCAAACCCTGTAGCAATTCAAAACAAACTGGAAACTGAAGCAATCTACAGAATAGCTCATGTAAAATTAAGCAAACTCACAAGTAAAAATTTGAATTTAAAATCTGAAGCAATTGAAAACATAATTAACCCTAGTATTCTTTACCTGAGGAATGATGATAAAAAACAAAGATAAAAAGGGCAAAATAGTTTAAAAGGGATTGCATGTTCCAGATTCACAAACAAAACAATTTCCAGGCAAAGATCTCCGTTCCTTCCCAACCTAATGTGAGCAAATCACTTAATCCTGTTTATTTT
This sequence comes from Allium cepa, assembly GCA_030765085.1. Classification (NCBI taxonomy): domain Eukaryota; kingdom Viridiplantae; phylum Streptophyta; class Magnoliopsida; order Asparagales; family Amaryllidaceae; genus Allium; species Allium cepa. The sequence continues at coordinate 740,876,352 of CM060932.1, forward strand.
TATCTTAGTGCTTGAATTTATACTGAAAGTTATGAAGTATACATGTGATTGTGTGAAAAAAAGCCTGCAAGTTTTATATAGATAAGTACTTGTGTGTGTACAGGCTTGTGTATACCCGGTTTGTTGTTTACAGGCACAAGTTAACTTCAAAAATTAAAATCTTTCAATAGAGTCAGTATTAACCTTTGAAATATAAATAAAAAATGTTTGTTAAATATAATGATTATTACAAAAATAGTTTCAGAATTTTGAATTCAGCAAATAATGTTAGAAATGAAATTTACAGTAAAATTTCTTTAACCCAAGAAAAATCAAATTTTAGGATTTCAAACTCTGATTATAGGGATGAATTCGTATGGTAGAAAGATGATTTTTGATAATCATTCCAGAATTTTAAAGCTTATGTCCAAAGAGAATTCACGAGTTGACCAAATTTGGGTTTTTTTATCAAGTTCCAACGACCAACATTATGTTGATCATTAAGCTTGAATCTGGAGCTTGCTGGTAGGGCATTGATCATCGGAAAAATACTAAATGGTTTTTTTATTGCTGTGGCGATGGCACGACGTCGAACTAGGGTTCGAAAGTTAAGCTGGAACGATGGCATTTGCGAGACAAATGCGTCGCCAATGGTGGATTTTGGGGGATCGCGACAGGTGGGTATGGATCGTCGAAGTGTGGAGTAACTTGGGGTAGGTCGGCAGGGGTGCCGGTGGTCCAAGGCGATGGCTTGAGGGGTTTTTTCCGATTTGTTGGGTTCCTGAGAAAAAACACGAATTTTAGCCAAATTTCGAATTGTGTCGCGATTTGTAAATCTGGGTGGCGATGTTAGTTGGCAAGGTCGATGGTGATTGGTGGGTGGTTATCGATGGTGGTCAGATTGCTGTGCAAGGTGCATGGTGTACGTTCGTGTTTGATGACCATTTGAAAGCTTGGAACAGACAGGAAGGAGATCGAACACGAGAAAATAGAGGGCGGGTTCGAGCTTGACTTCGGGGCATTCGCGTTTTTTTAGTAAAGTAGCAGGTTTAAAATTTAAAATAAATCACATTTTAAAGAAGAGACGAAGAGCGTGGGTTTCTTGGAGATGGGCTCGGGAATATCAACGTTTGACTCGAGAAAATGGTGAAGATGCTCGGGTTTTCAACAATAGGGCTCGGGTTTGTTAAAAAGGGCACCAGTTTCGAGTTTTATAAGTTTTGAAAATAAATTGTACCAGGTTTAAAAAGAACCAGGAAATGAAATTTAAATTTTAAAGTAAAAGGTATTAATCACACTTTTATGTAATTTATTTAACAAGTTTTAAAAAAAATGTAAACTATGTTTTTCCAAGGTGATACTCATCAAACATGATATTTTTAAGTTATTGAAATGATCTAAATTTCAAAGAAAAAATCGTTAAACCAAGTTTTCAAACAACTTTCAAATTTATTAACAAGCTTTATAAACAAGTAATAAGGTATGAAAAATGGGGTATCATCGATTATCTAAAGTTTAAATAATAAAAGAATAATTACTTAGAAAAAAATAATCAAAAGATAATGGAAGTAATTTAAAGGGAAATACTTGATGGAGTTAATTAAGAATATTTTTTTATAGAAGTAAATCAAAGTTAATTACTCTGTAATTAATTTAAAGCTAATTACTTTGTCGAAAGTTAATAATTTTGTGTAATTACAGGGTTAATTAATTAATAAATTTTATTAAGAATTATTGAAGTAATTAATTAAAGGGGGAATTAATTTAAAGGACAAAAATTTCTATATTTTTTTCCTCAAGGACACGACCTCAATTTTTTTACCACAAGGACAAACATTCTTCTAAAAATTATTCACAAGGACAAACATTTTCCAAAATTATTCATAAGGACAACAAAACTGATACCGAGCTAAAAACTGATACCTAAAAACTGCTACCGGTAACTACACACTGATACCTAAAAACTGCTATCAATAACTAAAAACTGATACCTATAGAAAGTTGCCCTTCATGATAAAATATTGAAGGTCTGTCCTTGAGGCTAAAAAGCTGAGAAATTTTGTCCTTGACAATAATTTCCTGTTAATTAAAGGTAATTGATTAAAGGATAATTAAATAATTTTAGGTTAATTATTTAAAATAAAGATTTAATTAACTAATGATTAAAGATTGATTAATTTGTTAATCAAATTTGATTTAAATTAATTAATAAAGGATTTATTAATTAAGGTTGATTAATTAATAGTTAAAGGATTAATTAATTTATAAATTGAGGTTAAATAACAAATAATTAAAGGATAATTAATTAACATAAATTGTAATTAATTAATGTGAATCAACCAGAATTAGTTATTAATCTGGTTTTAATTAATCAAACGATCAATTAACCTTTTTTATGGATGATTGTATTCTATTGAATGCTGTGAATTGTTTTGTCATCTCTTCCATGTGATGCTTTGTGATGAATGTAATTTATTTATTTATAATGCATTCATATTTTCTATCTGTGATTCTGTGTATATAGATAAGCATTATTAGAATATACCGCTTATCGATATTGTTATGATTGAATCTGTGGTGTGATTGATGTTGTTGCACCATTGTGTAAAACCCCTGGACTACACCTTACACACACAAATATGGATTGCATGAGGAAATCAGTTAAGTCACAGATTTTTAAATTGAATTTTCGAATCCAAAATAGTTTTGGGAATGGAATTGGAAATGAGTTTCAAAAATAAAAGTTATTTTGAATAACTTAATAAAGTTCTGAAATTTAAATAATCTGATTTGAATTTGAATTCAATAATTGAAATTGAATTCGGTAATTTGGGAATTATAGTTTAGAAAGTTTATACAAGTTATAAAGGGGTTATATGAGTTTTTAACCATTTAAAATTTTTGTTTTGGGAATTTAAATTTAAACCCAAGTTTTTACTTAAATGGCTTTAACTTATGTAAATGTAATTAGTTTTTCCCAAAACGAAAACTATTTGTTTCAAATAATAATAGCTTCCATAAAAAGAAAGGATTTCCAAACGTTATCGAAAGATTTGAAGTTTGAAATGAAATTGTAAATTGTTGGAAAGAACTATGAATTAACCTTTGTGAAAGATTATTAAACCTTGTTTTTGAAATCTAAGAGGATTTTAAATGGTATATCTTTCATATATGAGATTTGAATTGGAAATGGTTTGGAAGTTATGAATTTAATCTTTAAGTTAAAGGTCGGGTAAGTTAATACAATTTGAAATGGAATTGTTTTAAAAAGCCGTGGATGAACCTTTGTGGAAAATTGGTAAACTTTATGAAATAAATCTTTTTGTTTAAAATATTTAAAATGGTAGTTTGTTTTAAACCATTTAAAAAGAAAGTTTTGGGTTTTAAGTTGTGACTTAACTGAAATCCCATATCCATATGTTTTTAAATATTACGCTCATTATTCGGTTTAGCCGGGAGAGGATCTTGTGTCATATAACCCACTCCGAATAATGATACGTCGATAAGGATAGCATTTGAAGACCGGTGGTGAAGACCGATATTTTCGAGAACGAAAGGATAACCCATCGATTGTCTCTACACTGAGTCGCGTCGGTATAGAGATTTCCTAAGTGATGGGAAGTCCGATTGGGATTTTTAATAACCGGATTTGCAAGGGCTTCTTCGGAAGTGCCTTCGATTCTACTCGAACCCGAAACAGACTTGTATGGATGTGTGTTTGACATTGCACTTTGAGATGTAAAACCAGTTTCATTCGAATACATTTTTGTTTGGTGGTGGAGATTTATTCTCTTAGCTTAACACCCTTCTCTGAGACGTACGAGCTCAGAGGTTTTGTAGTTGATGGTTACTAGTGATACATTCCCAATTTGGTAATGTGGCATACGAAGTGTTGCTGATCAATTGTTGAACAAAGCATGGCTTTGTGAAAAAGCGTAGATTTGTGGACGAGACCTCATCGAGCCTCACAAACCGGTATTGGTCGAAACAGGAAAGATGCAGCAAGGTTTCACGGGTAGCTCCCCTAGGGTATGACCATTCCTTTAGGAAAAGGGTGGTATCATGGTATGGAGCCTAGATACTTACTCATGTGGACACTATAATATATTTATTACTGTGTGATGTTGTTGGAGGGCCCTCGGATAAAGGTCTCAAAAGACTAGGGGTGGCATATCTTAGGTTTTATTCCTGGGAAGGAAGGTAGCCGGCCTTGTGTTAGTAGAGAGCCGGGTAGGTTCTTGGGGCGTCCCTCCACAGGCGTTCTCATGTGGCAATAGGAAGTTCCTTAGCCTGACCATTGGTTGGAAATCCATTCATTCCATTCGCGCCTTGTACGGTTTTAGTTGTATTACCTGCCATCTACTTTTGGTGCCGCCCCACTGTTTGGATGGTAGTTATAGTAGGCATAGTTCGGAATGTCTATGCTGGCTAGGATTAATATTATACTTTTGAAATGTTTTCCACTATGCACTAATAATAATATCAAAATGGTTTTCACGTATCAAGCATTTTTTACTATCATAAGGAGAAATCTCCTCCAATTCTGCGTTTGCATTGTGTGTGTGGCGGGAGGCCTTATGGTAGTTTTATTTTCCAAAAGCATTGTGGATTTGAACTTTAAAAGCTTTGTTGTTTGTTTTAAAAGATAAAAATATGTTTGTTTGTTCACACAAGTCCCATGACTGACCTAGAGTTTATTGTTCCTTTCCTAAACTCTGGGTGCCCTCTATTTTCCACGCGGGCAGTCTAAAGTTGGGTTTTTCAGATAATCGAATAGTAGGAATTGATTCGTTAGCCTTCGAAGCGTTTTGGTTTGTGGATCGCATTAGCCACACTTCAGCATTCACAGCTGAACTTGCTTATCTTTGTGCAACTTGCTGAGGGTTCGAGCTAGCTTTGGATTGAAGATGGAGTTCTTGGAGTTTGGCATTGAAGACATTATCTTTCCGCTGCTATTCTTGTATCTTTGATAGTGTTGATATCTATTGTACCAGATATTGTATCAATGTTGTATATCAAATGTATTATTTCTTTCTTTCGCTGTGTTGTACTTAATGTGTTATAAGCTCCGAAGAACCAGATTCAACGTTTGGATCTGCGGCATTTGAATACGAGTGCCGTATTCGGTGCCGATTTTCGAAGGTCGAGTCAGGATCGTTTACAGTGGTATCAGAGCTGAAGGTTAAAACTTTAGCTCAGGAGTATAACACATTAAGTAGCTCATTAGAGATAGGGTGAAGTAAACCCTAGAATGAGTAATCCCTAAGATATCCGTTCGAACGCCTTAGTAAATTCTCTTACTATCCACTAATATAAGTATGAGTGCAAGAAGAGAACGAGATAGGCGACAGAGAAATACCATTAAATGATCAATCCCCTATAATAATAACAGTGGAAATAACTTTCTCTATCAATCTCCTTTGATTCTTCTTTCCATTTCTTTGATTGCTCCATGGCAGCTCGAGGAAGAAGCTTCGGTGTGATGGTGGCCATACGAATCGTGTAGACAAGTTTCTATTTCGTATTCTCTTCGTCTTTCTATCAGCTTTTCGTTCTTAACTTTAGCAAAATTGAAATTTGATTTGAATTAAATTGGTTAACTAAAATATAAAGTTAAATAATTTGTATGGATAAAACGGTTTCGATTAAAACCAAATTCGAAATTTTATTGTAATTGCTTGTGAGTATAAAAGTCCGTAGAGGGACCAGTTGGTGTATACTTTGAGATATTCTAACCTGGATTGAGTATCTATTATTTGTTCTGTTGGGTCTAGATATAGTCTGCGAACGGTTAGTTATCCCTTCGAACTAATCAATGCCCTTGCATATTCGTAGAACGGTGACCCGAGTATCTTGTGAAATAATTATATGAGTTTGTTCTCATATTGTTGATATTCTGATTTGGTAAACCAAATACAGAATAAATATTTCGATCTGATCAAATCAACCATTTCTCTGTCTTTCATGTATTCTTTCTCGTCTCCCTTGCAAATTTCGAGGACGAAATTTTTTTTAAGGGGGGAATCTGTAACATTCCTGAAAATTTACCGAGTTTAATTTGGCAATTAAATTAATTTTTTGAAAATAAATTGTGAACTAATTAGAAAATTTCTGGAATAAATAAAATTTTAGATTATAAAGTAGAATTTGGTTTAAAATTTAGGGATAAGTAATTTTATAAATAAAATTGGAATTTTAAAGTAGACATTGATTTAAAGATAAATAGCAATTTGATTTAAAATATAAGAATAAGATTTTATAAACAAATATTGAATTTGAAAATAAAATGAAAATAAAGTAGAATTTAAAAGCTTTAAAAAGCTAATGATAGTTTGCTTTCTAAATATTAAATATATTTGGAAGATGTATTAATTTTTAAAGAATTAATGTATTAATTTTGAAAGAATTAATGTATTAATTTTCAAAATATTATTTTTAAGTAAATTCTCTTATATAAATAAATGTGGCTATTTGTTAATATGAAATCAAAATTTTTAAATCCTTCTTTAATTTTAAAAGTTGTACAAAAATATATAATTAAAAAATGAAAGGAAATTGTAAATATATATATATATGTAAAAATCTTTGTCTTTGTAAAATTATAAATGTTAAACACATACATAAATAAAAGAAAATTTTTGTATTTATTTAAATGGGAAACGTAATATAAAGTTATATTTAAGTGTTATTAACATGAAAATGTAAAATGCAAACTTATGCGTATAAAAGACTTAAGTGAGTATGATAAAAAAATTATTTTTAAAATTTTTTTGTCTTTGTAAAATTATAAATATCAAACATACATATGTAGTATAAATTTTACAAGCGTTTAGATTTCATAATCATGATGAATTTTACAAATGACATTCACTATATTTAATTGAATAAAATAATGGAATTTGAAATTACAAAGAAACTTTCCATCTCCCCATATGCAATCATATAATATCTCAGCCAAATCTGAAAAGAAGACACTAAAAAGATTTGGCATCTCAAAACTACAACACCAAATGCAAAAAAAATCAGGCCATTCAAAATCTTCAAAACTGAAACCCTTTCAAATCATCAACCGGAAAAAAAAAATTCAAAGCAAAGCTTTCAAGGTTCAGACCTGAAGCACTTCAGATCTAAACAAATCAAGTTCAAGTTGAAGTTTGAATCAGTAGAACAGTTCAAACAAATGGATTCACAAATCAAACCCAGTAGCAATTCAAAGCAAACTGGAAACTGAAGCAATCTACAGAACAACTCAGGTAAATTAAGCAAACTCACAAGTAAAAATTTTAATTTAAAATGTAAAGCAATTGAAAACAAAATTAACCCTAGTATTCTTTACCTGAGGAATGATGATCAAAAACAAAGATAAAAAGGGCATAACAGTTTGAAAAGGACATGTTCCAGATTCACAAACAAAACAATTTCCAAGCAAAGATCTCTGTTCCTTCCCAACCCAATGTGAGAAAATCACTTAAACCTGTTTATTTTTATCTTAATGCATGAATTTATACTGAAAGTTATGAAGTATATATGTGATTGTGTGAAAAAAAACCTGCATGTTTTATATAGATAAGTAGTTGTGTGTATACAGGCTTGTGTATACCATGTTTGTTGTTTACAGGCACAAACTAACTTCAAAAATTCAAATCTTTCAATAGAGTCAGTATTAACCTTTGACATATAAATAAAAATTGTTTGTTAAAGTATAATGATTATTATAAAAATAGTTTTAGAATTATGAGTTTGGCAAATAATTTTAGAAGTGAAATTTACAGTAAAATTTCTTCAACCCAAGAAAAATCATATCAGGATTTCAAACTCTGATTATAGGGATGAATTTGTATGGTAAAAAGACGATTTTTGATAATCATTCCAGAGTTTTAAAGCTTATGTCCAAAGAGAATTCACGAGTTGACCAAATTTGGGTTTTTAATCAAGTTCTGACGATCAACGTTGTGTTGATCATTTAGCTTGAATCTGGAGCTTGCTGGTAGGGCATTGATCATCGGAAAAATACTAAATGATTTTTTTATTGCCGTGGCGACAGCACCACATAGAACTAGGGTTCGAAGTCAAGCTGGAACGATGGCATTTGCGAGACAAATGCGTCGCGAATGGTGGATTTTGGGGGATCGCGACAGGGGGGTATGGGTCGTCGAAGTGTGCAGTAGCTTGGGGTAGGTCGGCAAGGGTGCCAGTGGTCCAAGGCGATGGCTTAAGGGGTTTTTTCCGATTTGTTGGATTCCTGAGCAAAAACACGATTTTTACGCAAATTTCGAATTGTGTCGCGATTTGTAAATCTGGGTGGCGATGTTAGTCTGCAAGGTCGATGGTGATTGGTTGATGGTTGCGGCGGTGAACGATGGTGGTCAGATTGCTGTGCAAGGTGCACGATGCACGTTCGTGTTTGATGAACATTTGAAAGCTTGGAACTGACAAGAAGGAGAATGAACACGAGAAAATAGAGGGTGGGTTCGAGCTTGACTTCGGGACATTCGCGTGGGTTTAGTAAAGTAGCAGGTTTAAAATTTAAAATAAATCACATTTTAAAGATGAGACGAAGAGAGTGGGTTTCTTGGAGATGAACTCGGGAATATCAGCGTTTGACTCGAGAAAATGGTGAAGATGCCCGGGTTTTCAATAATAGGGCTCGAGTTTGTTAAAAGGGGCACCAATTTCAGGTTTTATAAGTTTTGAAAATAATTGTACCAGGTTTAAAAAAAACCAGGAAATGATATTTAAATTTTAAAGTAAAAGGTATTAATCACACTTTTATGTAAATTTATTAAAATAAGGTTTTTTTAAAAGAAATGTAAACTATGTTTTTCCAAGGTGACATTCATCAAACATGATATTTTTAAGTTATTGAAATGATCTAAATTTTAAAGCAAAAAAAATCGTTAAACCAAGTTTTCAAACAACTTTCAAATTCATTAACAAGCTTTATAAACAAGTAATAAGGTATGACAAATGGGGTATCATCGATTATCTAAAGTTTAAATAATTAAAGAATAGTTGCTTAGAAAAAAATCATCAAAAGATAATGGAAGTAATTTAAAGGGAAATGCTTGATGGAGTTAATTAAGGAATTTTTTTTATAAAAGTAAATCCAAGTTAATTGCTCTTAATTAATTTAAAGCTAATTACTTTATTGAAAGTTAATCATTTTGTGTAATTATAGGGTTAATTAATTAACAAAAGTTATTAAGGATTAATGAAGTAATTAATTAAAGTAATTAATTAAAGGATAATTAAATAATTTTAGGTTCATTATTTAAATAAAGAGTTAATTAACTAATGGTTAAAGATTGATTAATTTGTTAATCAAATTTGATTTAAATTAATCAATAAAGGATTTATTAATTAAGGTTGATTAATTAATAGTTAAAGGATTAATTAATTTATAAATTGAGGTTAATTAACAAATAATTAAAGGATAATTAAATAACATAAACTGCAATTAATTAATGTGAATCAACTAGAATTAGTGGTTAATCTGGTTTTAATTAATCAAATGATCAATTAACCTTATTTATGGATGATTGTATTCTATTGAATGCTGTGAATTATTTTGTCGTCTCTGCGATGTGATGCTTTGTGATGAATGTAATTTATTTATAATGCATTCATATTTTCTACATGTGATTCTCTGTATATAGATAAGCGTTATTGGAATATACCACTTATCGATATTGTTATGATTGAATCTATGGTGTGATTGATGTTGTTGCACCATTGTGTAAAACCCCTGGACTACACCTTACACACACAAATATGGATTGCACGAGGAAATCAGTTAATTCATAGATTTTTAAATTGAATTTTCAAATCCAAAATAATTTTGGGATTGGAATTGAAAATGAGTTTTAAAAATAAAAGTTATTTTGAATAACTTAATAAAGTTCTGAAATTTAAATAATCTGATTTGAATCTGAATTCAATAATTGAAATTGAATTCAGTAATTTGGGAATTATAGTTTAGAAAGTTTATACAAGTTATAAAGGTGTTATATGAGTTTTTAACCATTTAAAATTTTTGTTTTGGGAATTCAAATTTAAACCCAAGTTTTTACTTAAATGGCTTTAACTTATGTAAATGTAATTAGTTTTTCCCAAAACGAAAACTATTTGTTTCAAATAATAATAGCTTCCATAAAAAGAAAGGATTTCCAAATGGTATCGAAAGATTTAAAGTTTGAAATGAAATTGTAAATTGTTGGAAAGAACTATGAATTAACCTTTGTGAAATATTATTAAACCTTGTTTTTGAAATCTAAGAGGATTTTAAGTGGTATATCTTTCACATACGAGATTTGAATTGGAAATGGTTTGGAAGTTACAAATTTAATCTTTAAGTTAAAGGTCGGGTAAGTTAATCCAATTTGAAACGGAATTGTTTTAAAAAGCCTTGGATGAACCTTTGTGGAAATTGGTAAACTTTATGAAATAAATCTTTTTGTTTAAAATATTTAAAATGGTAGTTTGTTTTAAACCATTTGAAAAGAAAGTTTGGGGTTTTAAGTTGTGACTTAACTGAAATCCCATATCCATATGTTTTTAAATATTGCGCTCATTATTCGGTTTAGCCGGGGGAGGACCTTGTGTCATATAACCCACTCCGAATAATGATACGTCGATATGGATAGCATTTGAAGACCGGTGGTGAAGACCGATATTTTCGAGAATGAAAGGATAACCCGTCGATTGTCTCTACACTGAGTCACGCCGGTATAGAGATTTCCTAAGTGATGGGAAGTACGATCGGGATTGTGAATATCCGGATTTGCAAGGGCTTCTTCGGAAGTGCCTTCGATTCTGCTCGAACCCAAAACAGATTGTATGGATGTATGTCTGACATTGCACTTTGAGATGTAAAACCAGTTTCTTTCGAATACATTTCTGTTTAGTGGCGGAGATTTATTCTCTTAGCTTAACACCCTTCTCTGAGACGTACGAGCTCAGAGGTTATGTAGTTGATGGTTACTAGTGATAAATTCCCAATTTGGTATTGTGGCATACGAAGTGCTGCTGATCAATTGTTGAACAAAGCATGGCTTTGTGAAAAAGATTAGCTTTGTGGACGAGACCTCATCGAGCCTCACAAACTAGTAATGGTCGAAACTGGAAAGATGCGGCAAGGTTTCAGGGGTAGCTCCCCTAGGGTATGACCATTCCTTTTGGAAAAGGATGATATCATGGTATGGAGCCCAGATACTTACTCATGTGGACACTGTAGTATATTTATTACTGTGTGATGTTGTTGGAGGGCCCTCGGATAACAGTCCCAAAGAAGCGGGGTTGACATATCTTAGGTTTTATTCCCCGGGAAGGGGGTAGCCGGCCTTGTGTTAGCAGAGAGCCGGGTAGGTTCTCGGGGCGTCCCTCCAGAGGCGTTCCCATGTGGCAATAGGAAGTTCCTTAGCATGACCATTGGTTGGAAATCCATTCATCCAGTACGTGCCTTGTACGGTTTTAGTTGTATTACCTGCCATCTACTTATGGTGTCGCTCCACTGTTTGGATGGTAGCTATAGTAGGCATAGTTCGGAATTTCCATGCTGGCTAGGATTAATATTAATTCGAAATGTTTTCCACTATGCACTAATAGTAATATCAAAATGGTTTCGCATATCAAGTATTTTTGACTAGCATAAGGAGAAATCTCCTCCAATTCTTCGTTTGCATTGTGTGTGTCGGAAGGCCTTGTGATAATTTCATTTTCCAAAAGCATTGCGGATTTGAACTTTAAAAGCTTTGTTGTTTATTTTAAAAGATAAAACTATGTTTGTTTGCTCACACCAGTCCCATGGCTGACCTGGAGTTTATTGTTCCTTTTCTAAACTTTGGGTGCCCACTATTTTTCGCACGGGCAGTCTAGAGTTGGGTTTTTCAGATAATCGAATAGTAGGAATTGATTCGTTAGCCTTCGAAGCCTTTTCGATTTGTGGATCGCATTTGCCATACTTCAGCATTCACAGCTGAACTTGCTTATCATTGTGCAACTTGATGAGGGTTTGAGCTAGCTTTGGATTGAAGATGGAGTTCTTGGAGTTTGGCATTGAAGACATTATCTTTCCGCTGCTATTTCTTGTATCTTTGATAGTGTTGATATCTATTGTACCATTCTATTGTATTCTGTTGTATCAGATATTGTATCAATATTGTATATCAAATGTATGATTTCTTTCTTCCGCTGTGTTGTACATAATGTGTTATAAGCTCCAGCGAACCGGATTCGACGTTTGGATCTGCGGCATTTGAATACGAGTGTCGTATTCGGTGCCGATTTTTAAAGGTCGAGTCAGGATCGTTTACACGTATGCTCCCCTCCGTCTCTCAGGTACAATCTCGATCATCAGTGCTACACTGTACTTTGACCAGGTTGACAAATTTCCTTCTTAGCTGTTTCGTACCTCGATCGACGATACGAAATGGCTTCCTCTCAATAGTCAGATTAGGCTCAATATCCAAACTATCGAGTGCAGAAGGTGGGATAATAAGAGATGGATCATGTAGATAGCTAAGAAGGCGTGATACATGGAATACATTATATACTCCAGAAAATTTCTCAAGCAAATCCAGACGATAAGCAAGAGACCAATCCTTTCCACAATGCGGAAAGCACTGATGAACCTAGGAGCAAGCTTCCCTCCACGACCAAAACGAACCACATTTCTTAAGGGAGAGACCTTAAGGAAAACCTGATCACCAATAGCAAACTCCAAACTCCTCCTACGACGGTCAGCATACTTTCTCTGCCTATCCTGGGCAATCCTTAACTTCCTCTTAATCTCCTCAACCTTCTCCGAAGCTTCCAGTATCTTATCAGGACCAAGAACCATACAATTATCGGATTCAATCCAGCAAGATGGAGATCTACAAGGTCTTCCGTAAAGAGCAGCAAACAGAGACATTTTGATACTGGCCTGATAGAAGATAGAATGAGATAGATAAAGGATTAAGATAAGATTAAAATAGGAGATTAAAGACATATCTGATAACTATTGTTATAGGTGAATTCGACAAGATGGAGATGGTCTTCCCACGATCCTCCATAATCAAGAACACAAGCACGAAGAAGATCCTCTAGAATCTGATTCACTCTTTCCATTTGAACGTCTTTCTATGGATGGTAAGCGGTGCTCAGATTTAGACGGGCACCCAAAGATTCCTGGAAGGCTTTTCAAAACTGACTGGTAAAGATTGGGTCTCAATCACAAACAATGCTGAGGGGGACACCATGAAGACGGGCAATCTCCCTCATATAGATCTCAGCCAGACTGGAAGCAAAATTGGTAGATTTGACCAGAATGAAATGGGCTGATTCGGTCAATCTATCCACGATAACCCAGATACTCTCATTTCCCTTTCGAGTCCTTGGTAAACCATCAATAAAATCCATGGAAACCTGTTCCCATTTCTAATTGGGAATCTCAAGAGGCTGCAACAAACCAGGAGTCTTCTGATGATCTGCCTTGACTTGCTGACAAGTCGCACACCTGCTAACAAAGATAGAGATATCTCGCCTCATACCTCTCCACCAATAAAACTTCTTCATGTCTTGATACATCTTCGTCACATCAGGATGAATAGAAAGTATGGATCGATGATGTTCCCAAAGTAACTCCTGCCTTAAACCATCAAAATTCGGGACACAAATCCTATTATTAATCCTCAAAATCCCTCTGTCATGATCTACGCTCCACTACCATCAGGATTAATACCACCAACCTTACAGCGAACACTCTCCTTCATATGCCTAAGCATCTCATCCTCATCCTGCTTAGCAATGATATGATCCAAAAGAGGAGAAGAAGAAACAACAAGCTGACATAACAAAGCCTTCTTCCTACTCAAACCATTAGCAACAACATTAGCTTTACGGGGAGTATAGCTAATATCGAGGTCATAAGAAGCAAGAAACTCATGCCACCAAACTTGTCTCTAATTCAAATCTTTCTAGGTGAAGGTATACTTCAAAGACTGATGATCAGTGAAGAGCTCAAACTTAGCACTCAAAAGATGATGCCTACAAAGCTTCAAATAAAAAACAACAGCAAGCAACTTTAAATCATAAGCCGCATAATTGGAATCACGAGTCTTGAACTGGCGACTAGCATAAGCAATCACCTTTCCATCTTACATCAGACCAGCTCCTAAACCCTCACGACAAGCATTAACGTATACCGTTAATCCCTCATTTCCATTTCGAACGGTGAGCGCTGGTGCGGAAGTAAGCTTACTCTTCAATTCATTGAATGCAGCTTTACACTAATCACTCCAAATAAACTTAGCATTCTTCCAAGTTAAAGCGGTGAGAGGTGCAGAAATCTAAGCAAAATTCTCAACGCATCTCCGATAATAACCAGCAAGGCCAAGAAAACTACGAATATCTGTTGGAGTCCTAGGAGTTTCCTAATCCTGTAATAGAATAGGGAGGAATAAGGACCACGGAAAAGACAGAATGATAAAATCAAAGAGAGGGGAGAAGGGAAAGACTTACATTGATCGCAGCGATCTTGACTGGATCAACATAAGTTCCATCACTAGAAATAATATGTCCAAGGAATCGGACTTCGTCTCTCCAGAAATGGCACTTAGAGAATTTAGCCTTCAATCGATGATTTCGAAGAGTCTCAAGAACATATTTCAAATGCGACTCATGCTCATCCCTTGTCTTGGAGAAGACAAGGATATCATCAACAAAGACTACAAAAAATTTATTAAGCACATCCCAAAAACACAATTCGTGTTTGCACCAAAATTGGGAAACACCCTTCGGAAGTTTTTGAAGAGATAATAAATGAAGAAACTAAATTGAAAATGAGGATTATCTAACAAAAACTCCAAATCACAGAAAAGTAAATTGCATGGAAGATAGTAATTTAGAGTGGTTCGGCGTTTTGCCTACGTCCACTATGAAGTTTTTATCGCTTTATTGCTTAATACTTGAAGATTACAAATGTTTTAGAGCGAAGTACAGCAGATAATAGACTTAAATTCGAAATTAGCAACAGTGAAAACGATATGGAGTGATTCTGGCAGCGTCCGGGCGTGCTTTTTCCCTAGAAATTCTCCGATCCCCTTTCTGAATGTCCAGGGGCTCTATTTATAGGTGTAGGAGGCTGATATTTTGCCTAAAATCCGGGGAGACCGCTTCCTGCACGTGAGGGGGGCCCACATGCCCGGCCTCAGGAAATCCAGGGCCCACTTTAGGATCGATTCAAACTCTAGTTTGAGTCGATCAAAAAAGTGCCCAATCGAGGTGAAATTTGGTGTGGACATTCTTCAACATGCATGCAAGCTCCTGTGAAAATTTCATAGCATTTGGACTTGTAGATCTCGAGTTATGATCGATTCAAGATTGCATTTTCGGCTGTCATGCTTGGTTCGAATCGATCCCATCGAATCGATAGGGTCGAATCGATGGTTGGTGCATGTGAACGACGACGTGATGCGCGCATTTCTCGGGTCGATCCATCTTTTTCTTCGAGTTTACTGGGTCGCCTCCATGGTCTTAGCCGTCTTGACTTAGTGGATTCGAGGTAGTGGGTTTGAAGATGTGTTCCTTCGAATCGATCGAATGGATGTTCCTTCGTATCGATCAGGGTATACGATAGTTGATCGATACGAAGGCTTCCCAACTGAATGGTTTCGAGGCAAGTCATGGGATGGAGTCGAAGTGCGGTTACAGGATGGATTCGAAGTAAGGTTACAGGATGGAGTCGAAGTGAGGTTACAGGATGGAGTCGAAGTGAGGTTGCAGGGTGGAGACGAAGTGAGTCATCTGCATGGATTCGAAGTACTCTGCCCTACTGGATTCGAAGGTCTTCATCCTAAAGGATACGAATCAGTTTGACGCGAGGTTAATACGCTTCTGATCGATGCGAACGCAAATGGACACGAAGCCACCTGACGGATACGAACCATCGAGCCCAGATGGATATGAAGTGGAGCGACTTGGTCGATTCAAAGTACTTCAAGCTGATGGATACAAAGTGGAATGATTCCATGGATTCGAAGCACTACAACTTGATGGATACAGAGTGGCTTCAGCTGGATGGATACGAACAGAATCCCTGTCTATGGATTCGAACTAGGGTGTAACCTATGGATTCAAACAAGGGCTATTTTCTCTATCTTGAATCGATCATAGCTTGAGCATACGAACTCAGATTGGCTTGAAACTTGGAACATCGTCTTTCTTAGCTTTGCTTGTCATGTCATATAAATTGTAGCTCGATCCAGACTCGGACAAAATTTATCGACACCCATAGCAGACCTATGTATAACCGATCTTCAAGACGGGCTGTCCTTGTTTTCTAGTCTAGTTCATGGTGTCACGGCCTTGCCAAAAGGCGGGATAACATTTGCCCCCCAAAGTATGTCTTGTGTAAACATGACGTGCTTTGAGAAATTACAGCCTTCACTCTGAACAATCATTACTTTCTTGTTGGAAGTTGTAACCTTGTGTTGCCATGACAAGTTGTTGTATGGTGGAACTTAGCTGTGTGCTGCTGAAGTTGTTATTGTGTGAATGTTCAGTCCGATTTGTTGTTAACTTTCTTGTATCGCATTTCGCATCAATCCTCTCCTGAACTGATATGAAATTTGAGTTGTAACAATGTCCGTCAGTTGTTTCTAGGAAGTTCCTTCATATCAATCATCTCTTGAATCAATATAGAAGGTAGAAGGACCGACATCGTACTGGTGAATTTAGAATTCAGTGGATATGAAACGCTTTTTCGTATTGATATGCAGTGGATGGAATCGAACAAAAGCTTCGAATCGATGGGACTCTTTGATGATGGATTCGAAAGCATCCTACGACTCGATGTGATGGTGGAACCGGGTTTGTATCGATAATAATCAATGGACACGAGATGATCGTTCGTATCGATTGGTCGCGCATCGCTGTGAGTCGATGAACACTTCGAATCGATGGAGTCGAACGCTCCTTTGGTCTTACTAACACCATGCTTCGAATCATTTTTGATGGACTCGAGGGAATGGATTCGAAGTTGGACTCTGTATCAATGCAAGATGGAGTTCGAATCGATTCCAGTACTCTAGCTTATGGTTTCGAACTCACTGCTTCGAATCGCTCCGATGGCTTCACCTGTTGCTACTGGTTATACTCACCGGGATACGAAGCGCCACAGAACCCCTATAAATACTGAGGCCTCATTCACTTTTCATTTTTTACTTTTTATCTTCGTCTTCCTGTGTCTTCGAACCCATCTCGATCTTTCAAGAACCAGGTTGAACTATTCTCCATCCTTCGAGTCGAGGCGATATCCAACTTCTTTCGAATCGATTTATACATTCAGGTAGACAAAATTTTTAGATTCAAAGATTCAAAAAACAAACCTTTCCATCGTGTTTCATTCGTTTCAATCTTGGCTGGCCGGAGAAGGAACACGGATGGGTCCTTCGTATCGATCCTTTGCGATCGATTCGAACATCTTGCCTATGCGATCGATACGAAGCTTAAGTCTTTCATTTGTCTTTTGCTGCTGGTGATCGATTCGATGCCTCCATTGCCGATGGATGCGATGCTTGAGTTGCTGATCGATACGAAGGGTTCCGGTTACCATCGATTCGAATCGTATTGATTCGAACGGAGTCGATTCGAAGTTCCGTCTCTTTGGTCGATTCGAACAATTGAAATCTGGCCCTGATTGATTCGAAGGATTATCTTTTCGATCAATTCGAAGTATTATCTCTTCGATCGATTCGAATTGACTTATATGGATACATAACGTTCGCATATTTAGCGGCATGATTCCGACGAGCTTTATCTCTGCATATCTGGACTGAACTTTTATTGTGCATACTTGACTGCCCTTCGAAGCTCGTCGATGGAACTATAACTTAACACTGTGACAACAAACTTTAACTTGAATCAACTGTCCACATCGGGATGATTCGATGATGGCGGTCAGCGACGACGGTCATCTCGACCGGATCTCTGATGTCTTCGCTGTCTGCAAATTTTCTCTAACTCTGTAGAATCTTTCCAAGTAATGCACAACACTACACTGCACCGCACACACTTTATACTGGAATGAACGGGTTTTTTATGTACTTAATGTTGCTTTCTGATGAGTTAGTCAGTTATGGAATCCTCAAGCTCTCAACAACAAGAAGTACAGAGTTCGCCTCCTCCAGAAATACTTAAAATCCCTAACATTCCTCCCGAAGTAGTTGGTCCGGCTCTGGACAAAGTGCCAGAAGCCATATTTATCGATGATCCTATCGACTCCGTTTCGTCCAGTATTTCTGAAGCCTTACTGGGCCGTATCTTCTTGAAACATAACTTATCACCGGACGACGTTTTGCTACCGGGCGTTGATGACAGACCTCACAACCCGCCCGAGGGGTATACTGCTTTCTATCGTCACGCCTGTGCGGCTGGAACTCTCCCTCCATTTAACCAATATATCAGGGAGATGTTATCGTTCATTGGAATCGCCCCCTCACAACTTCATCCCAATGGACACGCATTACTGAACAGTGTTTTTGTCTTATTTATGGATCATCTCTTTCGTCCGCCAAGGCCAACCGAGATTAGACACACATTCAACTTCAAGAGCAGGGGCGATAGCCCATCTTTTACCTTTTTGGAAACAGTTAGAAACTGCCAGATTGTGACGGGAGCCTGGACCAGACTCGGTTATTTTAAAAATGAATGGTTTTCTGTTCGATGCCCTCCAGGGTTCGCTAGGCGATGGCTGGACGTAAGTGTCATAAATCGCACAAGCCTTCTTTAACAGTCGTTATCAACACTTGTACTAATATCAGGCGTTTTTCTTGCAGCTATCATCTCAAGGCCTGACGGTGGACACTACAAAGGCGTTGTCCAAAGTTTACAAGAGGTCCCGAGTGATCTGCGGCACATCGACTCGGTGTTAACTAATGATAACTTAAGGATGCTGGGTTTAATTGAGATGAACCATAGTATTGTTATCGAGGGGTTGGCGAAACCGGCTTCGAAGACAAAGAAGAAGACGGTGAAAAGAAAACCCGGCATAGTGATAAGAGAAATGAGCGATGATGAGAGGACGCCCACTGATACCGAGTTAGCGGCTGATCTTTCCCGAATAGAAGAAAGGCAGAAAGGCAAGGTTGTTGTCCCTAAACTTAAGAGACGGAAGTCTATAGTCGTATCTCGTTTGATCGCCGGAATTACTACCTCTGACGCTGCTCCTTGTTAATCAGGAAACATTTTTACAGGACTGGATCACATTCCCATCCCAGAATACGTATCTCTCCACCACGAGTCCGGGTTGGATGGACTCCGGGAAGCGTTAGAAATAAGCGAGCCTTTACCTGTTAGTGCAGTCGACACTTCTGGTTGGTCGGGGGTTTTGCACATTTGCATACACTTTCATAACACTACACGACTTTCGCACAAATCGTATTGCTTTCGCCTGGTATTTAACTGAATTGCTTCTCTTTTTCAGGTGCTATGTCTGGCCATCAATCTACACTAGACAAACTCCAAAGAGTGCATCACCCTTCGTCTTATTACGAATCCCGACGTGGAGACTCCGATCGCAAACGTGAACGGAGGCATCATGGCCAGGAATATTATGCAAGGGATCATCATCGTAGTTATTCTAGTCAGGAGCGATCGGACAGAGATCGGAGATACCGCTCCCCTTCTCGTTCTCCTCCGCCACCCCGAAGCCATATTCAGGTATCTGAGCCTCTGCGACATCAACCGTCTTCGCAGGTTTCGAGGCTCGAGCCACATCGTTCTAGAACTGAGGTTGTTACAACCACGGCTGCGGAGGAGGCCCCTATTGAACCGTCTAGTGAAGGGGCTATCAGACTTGCTCAATTGAAGAGGGACTTCCCGGAGATTTGCTTCGACGCTTGTATTTTTCCTTCTAATCTTAAAAGAATTCCCGAAGACGCCGTGACCACAACACTTAGCTATACCCGCGACTTCTATGCTCAGTACAAAGAATAGTATAAGGCGGCTGTTAAAGCTTCAAAAGTAGCCTTCGATCGGGCCAAAATTATCGAGAAACTGAAAGCCGACTTGGCTCAGAAGAACCGTATTGTTGATATACTTCAATCTGAGGCGGAATCCTTCCGTAAGGCCGAAGTTGAGTCGCTAAAAAAGGTTGATGAGACATTAGTTAAGATGGCAAAGATGCAACAGGCACATTTCACTTTAGTTGAAGACTTGGGCCATCGATACAAAAATGTTGAGGCCGAGCGGGATGTGGCAGTCAAAGAACTAGAGGAATTAAAGGCTAAGTTTGCCGATATAAACAAGGAAAAAGACGATGCTACTACGACCGCACAAGAAGCGTGTGAGCAAGCTGTGTCTCTCCGAGCTGAGCGTGATGCGGCATTCGCAAGGGTTAAGGAGGTTGAAATGGAAGTGGAGGAGAAAGTCCAGGCAAAGAGGTACAAGATGGAGGCCAAATTTGACGAACTCTTGGACACATATAATGCCAACGTGTTAGAGCATAGAAATCTCTCCTGGCTAGGAGATTACTCGATGCTTCTTCACAATCCTGGAAGAAATTAGTGGAGAACAAGAGGATGTCTTGCCCGGATGGAGTATTAGATGAGTTTGAGCTCGAGTCACGTCTCCTTAACGAGGATGAGAGGAGAACTCTTCATGATGCGATAATTTCGGTTGAGAAAGAAAAACTTGGCATCCATCAAATGGAGATCGGCGAAGGCTCGGGAGTCGCGCATCATAGTGAGAAAATCGAAGTCCCTATCCCGATTTCGTCCGAAGTTATTGCCGTGGTTGACCCACAAGTCATTCCTGCTTACAACCCGGACCAACCGGGGTTATCTTCTGGTAAGACTGCTGTCTTCGAGCCTGTTCAAGCTTCAAGGTAAGGTGAGGAAGGTACTTTGATTATTTCCCTCATGTCTTAAAGTATCGATTTTTTGAGAGAATTTGCTGGACTGATTACTTTTGCTCTCCTTTGTTCAGTGACTGAGAGTGGCGCATTCGTGTCCTCGATTCCTCCTGTCTTACATCCTACACATGGAGTTATTGTCACCGAGGCGATTTCAATTGCCGCGATGGCCGGTGATATTGGAGAAGGGAGCTCAATGTCATTCGATGCTCAAATGATTGAAGAGCTACTTGGTCATTCTCTTGACCCTATTCCTGATCCTTCATTCGCGATGGGTGGAGCTGCTCCAGTTTTTAGTTCTGTCATGACGACCACCAGCATATCCAACGCAGCTCAGTTGTCTCGAGAAGAAGAGATTTTAGCTGAGATAAGTGCTGAGATAGCCACGATGGTAACGGTCGGTGGTTCTGGTAGCGACACTGCCCCCCTCAAGCTTATCTTCTTTAATGGTGATCTCTCCCGGTGGCACGGTAACTGTCTCGAGCGTTGCTGAACAAACACCTGTCACGGCTCCCATACCTTCAGTTCATCCTCCCAAAAGGATCTCTGCGTCCTCCAGCTCTGAGGAAGACGTTGATATTATGCCAGATCCGGAGGATGTTCCAAAGAAGGGCAAAAAGTCTCGTAGGAAGCCGGGTAGTGGGTCCAGCAGCTCGACTCCAAAGAAGAAGCCCCGGAAGAAGAAGGAGTGAGCTTCTTGTTTTATCATGTAGTTGTGAATAGCAATTCTTTTACCTCTTCTTTTGTTCTTTTAGAGTCGTGTATATGTGTGGATTCGGCCTCCACTTAATTGAAACCTTTTGACTTGCCATGTAATCAAACCTGTTTTTGTTGGTTGATGGAATGGGAAGTTTCTCTTTTCTTTTACTTAAATGTTTTGCATTGTTTGTTTTTTTTTATCTGCCAAGTATGAAAACATAATTTTGTGTCATGATTTGATGAATGAGTTGAACTCTGGACATAGTATCACTTTGGTTAGTGATTAACACTTAGCTTTTTTGCCCCCTAGTCTCGGGGAACAACATTTGTATTTTGGTGGTTGATCGCATTTATTGCAAATCTTAAGCACATGTCCACATTCTGGGGACTTAGGATAATTTGAGATCGATAATCCGATTCGCACTCCGGGAATTTGAGAGTTATCGATATTTGTAACACGGTTCACGCTTCGGGAACCTGGAATTGATGTTTATACTCCGCTTCACGCTTTGGGAACTTGGAGTTAGTGTTGATATTTTGGTTCGCACTCCGGGAACTTCGACATAGTGTTTTGTACCTTAATTCGCACTCTGGGAATTCGGAGGTAGTATGTATGCTTTGGTCCGCACTCCGGGAACTCGTGATCTATGTTTATACTCCATTCACGCTCAGAGAAGTTGGAGTTAGCACGGATGCTTTGGTTCGCGCTACGGGAACGGTGGATTTGATGTTTATACTCCAATTCGTGCTCTGGGAATTTGGAGTCCGTTTGCATTCCGGGAATGAGTTGCTGGATGTTTATACTCCAATTCACACTTTGGGAAGTTGGAGTCCATTCGCACTCCGGGAACGAGTTGTTGAATGTTTACACTCCAATTCACACTCTGGGAAGTTGGAGTCCGTTCGCACTCCTGGAACGAGTTGTTGAATGTTTATACTCCAATTCACACTCTGGGAATTTGGAGTTCGTTCGCACTCTGGGAACGAGTTATTGAAGGTTTATACTCCAATTCGCACTCTGGGAAGTTGGAGTCCGTTCGCGCTCTGGGAACGAGTTATTGAATGTTTATACTCCAATTCGCACTCTGGGAAGTTGGAGTCCGTTCGCGCTCTGGGAACGAGTTATTGAATGTTTATACTCCAATTCACACTCTAGGAATTTGGAGTTAGTAAAAGGATTGTCGTGTATCAATCCTTGTAAATGCTGGTGTAGTGTTCTGCCCCCGATCTCAGGTTTCACTTAGTGAGTGACCGGTCGTATCACAGTCACTCCCTATTTGAATAAATCCCACCGCGTGATGGAACTTAGCTCTCCGTGCATTGTGATATTATACGTCATTTTCAGTGAATCACAACTTTTGGCTCAAAGAGATGGTATTTTATTGCTGAAATAAAAGAAATATGACAAAATCAGTTGCCTTACTACAAGTTCAAACTTCGAAATGCAAAAATAAAATGCTAAGGAAGAAATCGACTAAAAATAGATAAATAAAGCCCGTCATGTGTAGTAGCGACGGAGACTTTCGCTATTCCAAGCTCTCGGTAAAGTAAGACGATCAATGGTTGACAACTTGAACATGCCATCTTCGAGCTTTTGGGAAATCACATACAGCCCTTCCCAATTTGGCTTCATGTGCGAAGGGACTGGATAAATTCTCTTGAGTACGAGATCGCCGGGTTCAAAGGTTCGCGGGCGGACCTTGGCATTGTATATTCGAGCGACTCGACCCCGATATGCGGCTGCCCTCAAATCAGCTTCTTCACGCTTCTCATCAAGTAGATCCAGAGATTCAGCAAGTAATATGGCATTCGTTTTTGGATCATGATATGTCACACGATGAGAGTGAACTTCCAATTCGACTGGAATAACGGCTTTAGAGCCATAGGATAGAGAAAATGGAGTGTGTCCGGTTGTAGACTTGTGAGTTGTTCGGTAAGCCCATAGAGCCGTAGGCAGTTCATCAACCCACTTGCCCCCGGCTTTTTCCAGTCGTTTCTTCAAAATAGACTTGATAACCTTATTGACGGCTTCAACTTGACCATTTGCTTGAGGGTATGCTGCTGCAGAGAATTTCTTGTGGATGTGAAATCGTTGACAGAATTTCTTGGATTCAAGACTGTCGAATTGGGCTCCATTATCGGTGATAATAGTATGCGGGAGACCAAACCAGCAGATGATGTTGCGTACCACGAAGTTGATCACTTTCTTTGCCGTAATTGTTGCAAGAGGTTCAGCTTCAGCCCATTTGGTGAAGTAATCAACTACGACGATGGTGTACTTCGCGCCACCTTTAGCTAAAGGCAATGCACCAATTATATCAACTCCCCATATTGCAAATGGCCATGGGCTGACCATTTGGGTTATCTCAGTAGGTGGAGCTCTGGGAATTCGAGCGTGTTTTTGGCATTTATCACACTTTTTGGCATAGTCCATAGCATCGTGATTTACGGTGGGCCAATAATATCCATATCGGGGTATTTTCTTGGCAAGTGCTTGCCCCCTAGTGTGATCGCCACATTCTCCTTCGTGCACATCGTGTAACACTCGTTTGACTTCGTCGTGTGCGATACACCGGAGAAGAGGAACAGAATATCCCCTTCGATACATAACTCCATTCTGAATGACAAATCGTGAAGCTTTTCAAAGAATTTGTCTTTTCTCACTTCGTCGTTCGGGCAATATGCCGCGCTCAATGTAGTCTTGGTAGGGGGTCATCCATGATTCCCTGCAGGAAGTAGCCTCAAATGTGAATTCATTATCTGCTCGATCAATGCTTGGAGAGGATAAAGTCTCAACAGGAACGAGTCCCAAGTGTTGAGCTTCGCCTGTACTTGCCAACTTCGCTTACGAATCGGCTTTCTGATTGTGCTCTCGGGGTACATAGAAAATGGTATAATAATTGAACTGATCAAGTATTTCACGGACTCGGGCTAGATAAGCGGCTAATCTTCGATCTTTGGCCTGGTATTCACCCCAAACTTGGCATACTATCAATTGGGAATCACAGTAGATTTCCACAGCAATAATTCTTAGGTCACGGGCCAACTTCAACCCAGTAAGCAAAGCTTCATATTCGGCTTCATTATTGGTTGCACGGAAATCAAATTTTAAAGCATAGCATATGGATCGGCCCTCGGGAGTTTCAAGCACTATCCCTGCGCCCGAGCACCGATCGTTGGATGCACCATCAGTATATAGCTTCCATATGTATTCGGGGGATTTACTAGTTTCAGGTAAGTCTTCAGGAGTAGTGAATTCGGTAATGAAATCTGCAAGGACTTGACTGTGTATGGCTCGCTCGGAGTATATGTGATGTCGAATTGACTCAGTTCAACGTTCCATTTTAGTAACCTGCCAGACGTCTCAGGTCGTGTGAGGACTTGTTGTAACGGCTGATCAGTGTACACGGTGATGGGATGAGCCTGAAAATATGGACGGAGCTTCCTCGAGGCGATGACTAGGCAGTATGCCAATTTTTCTAACCTTGGATAATTCCTCTCGGCTCCGGTTAACCGTTTGCTAACATAATAGACTGGTTTCTGTACTCGGTCTTCCTCCCGAACTAACGCAGCACTGATTCCATTTTCAGATACGGCCAGATAGAGGTATAACTGCTCATGATCAACAGGTTTTGAAAGAATCGGCGGTGTGGAAAGATGCTGAATTAGTGATTGAAATGCACCCTCACATTCTATAGTCCATTCGAAGTTTCGTTTCCCTTTTCGGATCAGGTCGAAGAAGGGTATGCATTTGTCAGTTGATTTCAAGATGAACCTGCTTAGTGCTGCAACCTTTCCATTAAGGCTTTGAACCTGTTTTATGGTCCTTGGAGTTTGAAGATTCCTGATCGCCCAAATCTTTTCGGGGTTGTCCTCTATTCCTCGGGAGTTGACGATGAACCCAAAGAATTTTCCGGATGTGACTCCAAAATGACATTTTAGCGGATTAAGCTTCATCCCGTATCTCCGGAGGACATTGAACATTGACTCTAAGTCTTTGACGTGATCAGTGGAGTATCGCGATTTTACCAACATATCATCTACATAAACTTCCAAAGTTTTCCCGATCTGGTCGGCAAACATTCGATTGATTAAGCGTTGGTAAGTTTCTCCGACATTCTTTAATCCAAAAGGCATGACCTTGTAGCAGTATAGTCTCAGGTCAGTTACGAAGCTCGTATGTTCTTGATCGGGCACATGCATGGGTATCTGGTTGTAACCAGAATAAGCATCCATGGAAGATAATAATTCATGCCCGGCCGTTGAATCCACAAGTTGATCGATTCGGGGAAGTTGAAAGCTGTCTTTCAGACAAGCCTTATTTAAGTCAAAGTAATCAATGCACGTTCTCCATTTCCCATTCGGTTTTGGGACAAGTACAGGGTTGGATACCCACTCCGGTTACAAAGCATCCCGGATAAACCCATTTGCTCTTAGCTTATCAACTTCTTCTTTGAGGGCGATAGATCTCTCTGTATCCATACCGCGTCTTTTTTGTTTGACCGGGATATACCGTGGGTCAATATTCAAGGCGTGGCTCGCGATATCCGGCGAGATTCCACACGTATCAGAGTGCGTCCAAGCGAATACGTCTAGATTTTCTTGGAGAAATTCGACCAATTCCCATTGCGCTTGTGGGTTTAGTTGAAACCCAATTTTCAACATTTTTGAATCATCATCATCATTAACTGGAATGTCAATTGTCAGCTCGGCGGGGGAAGCTTGACTTTCTTTAGATTCATCATTACCTTCGGTGTCTCTAGGGTCAAGATCTTTTTGGAATTGGTCGTGGTGCCCGGGCCGAGGCCCAGGCACTAATTGTCAATCGTCGGCGAAACGGACGCAGAGAGATTCCTCCACGCCCTTTCCTTTCTCCTTTCTCTGCGCTTCTCGCAGTTCGGCAACATAACAGGCTCTCCAGCAGCCTGATCTCCCTGAATGACCCCAATCCCACGATCAGTAGGAAATTTCAAAGTTAAACACCATGGGGAAATTGCTGCCCTGAATTCGGCAAGGGCCGGTCGGCCCAAAAAAGCATTGTATGGAGAGTGGATATCTAGGACAACAAATTGTAACATTCGGACTCTTCGGCGTTATCCAACTCCCAACTCCATTGGCAACTCCACCACTCTAGTGGGTATATTAGCACTTCCATCGAAGCCATGGATTCTAGATTGACAAGGGTTTAAATCTTTGGCTTCCATCTTCATTTGATCATATGCTCTCTTAAACAAGATATTCACTGAACTCCCACTGTCCACCAGGATCCTCTTCATCCAAGCAGGACCAACCTGGGCAGATATGACTAGTGGGTCTATAGTCGGGGCTTCGACCTTATCAGCTTCTCGGTTTCTAAATACGATGTCATCTGCCATCGTCCTCTGTTGTTTGGCCGGAGCACCTTCATCAAGTGTACTGCAACTTTCGAAACTCACATGCCTGATCGAATTGGCGTATGATTCCATTTCCCTCCAGCTTCGGTCCACTGGATGAGGACCACCACTAACTGTATTTATGACCAATCTCCCGCCTGTACGAACGGGCTCCTCCTGACTCTCTTGGTTTTGTGCACGATTTTGGTTTGACGGGCCCACACCACCAGATTGCGGTGCCCGCACGAATTGATCTATCTTCCTTTCCCTGATCAATTTTTCAATAAGATCTTGCAAATGCCTGCAATCATTGGTATTGTGTCCGTAACTTTCGTGGAATCTACAGAATTTCCCCGTTTGAATCTGTCTCTCCGACGACGGCTTCGGAGTTGGCTTCTTATATTTCATCGCATTACAAGTTTGTAGACACACGTTTTCCAGTGACGTATTCAGTGGTGTATAGCTTTCAAACATTTGCGCCCTACGCCACGGGCCACGATTCTGATCTAGCTTCTTATTTCTATTATCGCCATTCCTCGGCTGGGTTTGCTTGTTTTGAATATTCAATTGTACTTTTCAAGAGCTCTCCCCTGACTGTTTAACTGCCACATTGCTTTGAATTCCCTCATTGCTGGGTCTCGCATCGTCCTGCTTCCTAGATTGTTTCGCATCCTCGCGCCTTAAGAATTGGGCGGCTTTGGAGTAGAAACGATCCAACGATGCGGGAGGTTTCCCAGCTAGCCAATTTCCAAATTCAGAGTCTGGGTCAATCCCCTTAGTCAAGGCCATCAGGATTGAATTATCATTGGGGTTAGTGATCTCTGCACAAGCGGCATTGAATCTTTCCAAATATCGTCCGAGTGTCTCTCCTGGAGCTTGAGTGACACTAGATAAAGTATTTACATCTTTAGGCCTGGCAATGTGCATACGGAACTGTTCAACAAATTTAGTAGCCAATTGGTCAAATGAAGAGATAGATCGCGGTGGTAATCGTGCAAACCACATCGTCGCAATTCCCCCTAAAGAAATGGGAAAACTACGGAATTTTACTGCATCATCAGCTCTTGCAGCAGTCATCGACCATTCGTATTTCAGAATATGTTGGTTAGGGTCGGAATTTCCTTCATACATGGGGAGAGTCGGCATCCTGAATCGCCAAGGAGGTTCAGCATATAATATGTCATCAGTGAACGGAATATGACTTCGGGAGATTCCCCAATCGTCATTTGTTAAGCCCTGACTTTCGCGGATCATTTGGCGTACCATAGCTGAGAGGTCAGGTGTTCCTATATTCGGAGGGTGGCGAGCCAAAGTGTGGTCGGGTTCCACAGTGCGAGGTAGGATCGGGAGCTGTCGACGATCCATGTCTCGCCTCTTTGGCTCGATGTCTTCTGGGACATACGGCCCCAGAGTATGTTCCTACTGGTGGTAGTTCTGATTGGAGTGATCTCGGGTATCAACTCCTATGTCAACTGCAGTGGCGGTGGCTTGGTTATCCGTAGTATGTCGCGGAACAGTGCCTCCTCGTGAGGAAGGTCCTGTATGAAAACTAGCAGAAGGGCCAACTCTTATCTGCCCAACAATTAACGCTTGTTGGTGACCAGCGGTATGCGCATGGCTTCCGTCTAGCCTAGGACGGGTAGATCTGCCGCTGTAATCAGACGAGGCAGAGCTTTCAGTGGAGGAATGAGGGGCGTGGTCCCTTCTGGATCTTTCACGCCTTTGGCGGTTTAGTTCATTAGTCAACTCAACATTGGCACGTAGATGTTCAGTCAGCTGTTGTCGACTTTGGGTTAGTTCCTGGAGTAATGTCTGGAACTCTTATCGAGTGACCAGACCTGATGGATCTGCATGCCCGGTATCATCTTGATTGGGTGGAGGCAGTTGCGTGGGATTTTGTCTATCTCGGCCTTCTTGGCCAGCGGTAGTTGAAGTGGTTCTCGTGCTAACCATCTTGAGGTGTAGAATCCTTTCCTAGATTTTGGTAAATCTGAGTAGTATGGAAGGAGTCTGAAATTGAAGTCTGGATCTCTCTCTTAGATTTATGCAATCCGATATCGATGACAGATCCGATGAGCAGGAGAAAACCTGGGTTTTCTCAGTGAAAGCAACAAAGTGTTTGCACCAAAATTGGGCAACACCCTTTGGAAGTTTTTGAAGAGATAATAAATGAAGAAACTAAATTGAAAATGAGGATTATCTAACAAAAACTCCAAATCACAGAAAAGTAAATTGCACGGAAGACGATAATTTAGAGTGGTTCAGCGTTTTGCCTACGTCCACTATGAAGTTTTTATCTCTTTATTGCTTAATACTTGAAGATTACAAATGTTTTAGAGCGAAGTACAGCAGATAATAGACTTAAATTCGAAATTAGCAACAGTGAAAACGATATGGAGTGATTCTGGTAGCGTCCGGGCGTGCTTTTTCTCTAGAAATTCTCCGATCCCCTTTCTGAATGTCCAGGGGCTCCGTTTATAGGTGTAGGAGGTTGATATTTTGCCTAAAATCCGGGGAGACCGCTTCTGGCACGTGAGGGGGGCCCATATGCCCGGCCTCAGGAAATCCGGGCCCACTTTAGGATCGATTCGAACTCTAGTTGGAGTCGATCAAAAAAGTGCCCAATCGAGGTGAAATTTGATGTGGACATTCTTCAACATGCATGGAAGCTCCTGTGAAAATTTCATAGCATTTGGACTTGTAGATCTCGAGTTATGATCGATTCAAGATTGCATTTTCGGTTGCCATGCTTGGTTCGAATCGATCCCATCGAATCGATAGGGTCGAATCGATGGCTGGTGCATGTGAACGACGACGTGATGCGCGCACTTCTCGGGTCGATCCATCTTTTTCTCCGAGTTTACTGGGTATCCTCCATGGTCTTAGCCGTCTTGACTTAGTGGATTCGAGGTAGTGGGTTTAAAGATGTGCTCCTTCGAATCGATCGAATGGATGTTCCTTCGCATCGATCAGGGTATACGATAGTTGATCGATACGAAGGCTTCCCAACTGAATGGTTTCGAGGCAAGTCATGGGATGGAGTCGAAGTGCGGTTACGGGATAGATTCGAAGTAAGGTTACAGGATGGAGTCGAAGTGAGGTTACAGGATGGAGTCGAAGTGAGGTTGCAGGGTGGAGACGTAGTGAGGTTGCAGGGTGGAGACGAAGTGAGTCATCTGCATGTATTCGAAGTACTCTGCCCTACTGGATTCGAAGGTCTTCATCCTGAAGGATACAAATCAGTTTGACGCGAGGTTAATTCGCTTCTGATCGATGCGAATGCAAATGGACACGAAGCAACCTGACGGATACGAACCATCGAGCCCAGATGGATACGAAGTGGAGCGACTTGGTAGATTCGAAGTACTTCAAGCTGATGGATACGAAGTGGAATGATTCCATGGATTCGAAGCACTACAACTTGATGGATATGGAGTGGCTTCAGCTGGATGGGTACGAACAGAATCCATGTCTATGGATTCGAACTAGGGTATAACCTATGGATTCGAACAAGGGCTATTTTCTCTATCTTGAATCGATCATAGCTTGAGCATACGAACTCGGATTGGCTTGAAACTTGGAACATCGTCTTTGTTAGCTTTGCTTGTCATGTCATATAAATTGTAGCTCGATCCATACTCGGACAAAATTTATCGACACCCATAGCAGACCTATGTATAACCGATCTTTAAGACGAGCTGTCCTTGTTTTCTAGTCTAGTTCATGGTGTTACAGCCTTGCCAAAAGGCAGGATAACAATCAAATCAACAAAGAAAGCAGGAGCATTAGATAAACCGAAAGGCGTAACTAACCACTCATAGAAACCATTGTCAGTACGAAAAGAAGTCTTAGGAATGTTTTTCTCCGCAACTCTGAGCTGGTGGAAACCTATGGCAAGATCAAGCTGAGAGAGAACGGTGGCTCCATAGGGCTGATCAAACATATCATTAATGCGAGGCATAGGATATCTGTTCTTCTTAGTGACCTTCTCATGGGGTGCCATTCTTCTAGGAGGAAGAACTACAGATCGAGCTCTAGGAATAAGATTAATACGAAAATCAATTTCCCGCTTAGGAGATAAAGTAGTGACTTCACCAAATATACCGGGATAGAGATTGACTACAGGAGTCGAGTGAATATCACCAGGAGAAGCATCAAGAGAATAAATGAAGCTGTAGTGAAATCCTGGGGCAAACTACACTGAATCACCAAAGAATTACCAAAACCGTCCTCAAGAGAAACAGTTCAAGAACTACAAGAGATATGGGTTGCCCCAACAGCCAATCACCCCCAAGCAATAGATCAAAAGTATCAAAACCCAGAACATAGAAATAACTAGAAAATCGATAACTATCATGGAAGAGTTTCACATTCCTACAAATCTTACTAAGGTTCGCAGGACCACCAATAGGATTTGAAACACATAAAGGCATAGAAGTAAACTCGGGAGAAAGAAAGTTCTCAAATTTATTACAAAGATCAACCGAGATAAAGCTATGAGAAGCTCCAGCATCAAACAGAACACGAACCGGAAAATAAAACAGAGAAAAACTACCCTAAAATGTATCTTGGTTATCACTAGGAGCAGGAGCAGGAACAGGGGTAGGTGCAGGAGCTGGAGAAGATGCAGAAGTAATAGCAAAGATACCCGATGACTTGCCCTTCTTCTGAGTAGGAAAATCCTTCTTGAAATGGCCAGGCTGTAGACAAATGTGGCAGAGGTCACGCCTGGTCAACTGGGCTGGAGGAATAGCAGCACCCAAGGTAGAACAACTATTAGCATAGTGTCCCTTCTGATCACATCTGTAACAAGTAATGGCAAATAGGTCTACATATTGCCTCTAAGATGAATAAGATGATCCTAACCCTGGAGTCTTGTTCCAATTCTTCTTATGATGGTAGAAGTTGGAATTCCTCTTTCTAAAACTACCAGAAGAAGACTAAGCTCAAGCAGAATGAGCAGTTGGTGGATCCTTAGAAGTAGGATTTTCATATCTAATAGCCATGTCCATCAGAGTGGTGAAAGGACAATGCACATGGGCTATGAGGCGATCATAGTACTCCGGGCATGCACCAACAATAAACTTCTCATTCTTCTTGAGAGGGGTGTCAATCAAATTAAGGCCAAACTTCGATAGCTCATTGAACTTCCTCTCATATTCAGCAAAAGACATATCATCATGCTTCAAATCCGTGAATTCCCAATATAGTTGAGACTTTCCTGCCTCGGACATCCATTTCACAAGAAAAGCATCCTTAACGCACGATAAGAGATATAAGACAGATTTAAAAAGGGAGAAAACTAAACTAAAATTTGAAA
The DNA here is from genome assembly GCA_030765085.1 of Allium cepa. Classification (NCBI taxonomy): domain Eukaryota; kingdom Viridiplantae; phylum Streptophyta; class Magnoliopsida; order Asparagales; family Amaryllidaceae; genus Allium; species Allium cepa. Next base: position 740,908,612 of record CM060932.1, read on the forward strand.
CAACAGAAGATAATACCTAAATTGTTCCCAAGAAATGTCAGCCTTAGTGGTGAGATCGGTGACAGACTGCAACCAATCCAAAGCTGCTCCTTTCAATTGCCAAGCTGCCAACTGACGCTGTTGGGCATTAGTTATCTCAAGACCGGAGCAGATTCTCTCCAAGTCCATCAACCACTTTTGAGCTTCAATAATTCTCTCAGATCCTATGAATTTGGTGCCACCAAGCTCAATGTATTTCTTGCAAAGCTTAGTGAACCTGACTGGGGCAACATCACGTCCCCTACCTCTTGCATTCCTACGATCCATCCTGAAAGATCAAGAATGAATTTTTAGGATAGAGGTAATTAAGAAACAAAGATAAGATCAGATAAACCAGATAAGATTCAGCGGGAATCAAATATCCCGAACAATGAAATTTCCAATAAGATCGATAGGAAAAGGAAGAAGTTACAAAAATTTGCAAAAAAAGAAAATTTTATATCAAAATACTCTTTAAAAATCCTTCGAAAAACCATTTGAAAAAAAAGATCATTTTATACTTTAAAATATGTTCTCTCACAAAGAAAGGATTCTAAGATTGATTTCTCTCATTCTAGGTTATTACTACCCTATCTCTAATGAGTTTTTCCTCCATAGGCTAAGGTTTTCCTAAAACCAAAGCTCTGATACCAACTGTAACGACCCACAATTTTGGACCATTCAAATCGACAGTGGGACATGTAGGTGTAAGAGTCATCCGCTTGCTACCAAACCAAATGCAAGAACCTCCTATCATGCTGCACCCTCCAAGTGCATAGGCAGACACACATGTTTGACTTGAATACATCAAAACAGTAGATTGTAATAAAATTTTAAGCAAATAAAACCAACCATAGACACAGATAAGTCAGAATAATCTCAGCGGAATTAAAATTAACCATAGTGGTTCATGAAGCCACAACAACTCAATCTCAAAACAAGTACCAAAATACATAATCTAAAAAAATAAATACAGTTCTGAAACAACCATAGTAGAAAATCCAACTATATATGTCACAAATACGTGAGCTGAAATGGAAATACTGAAACTAAAATAGACGACAACTTGATAAGCAGATGACTCTAGAAATCTCTAACTTCTAGAAGGCAGATCCAAGCTACAACACTAGGTTGACCCGAGCATAAGAAATAAACGCAAACACTTGAGTCAGGACATACATACTTATACAATGTAAACCAACTCAAGTGAACTGTAATATAAAGGCAAGTAACTTAAAGGATGCTTGGGACCGCCCATTCTCTAAGGATCCGTTAAACTATTTACTATGTAGTAATATTTCGCTATTATAATAATGTCTATAGTAAAATAATCTTACTTTAAAATAGCGTTAAGGAGTTACCCAATCTCCCCCTTAACACATAATAGTCCCAGTAGTATACCCAGTATCATAGTCCCTCATGATCAGGAAGCCACTAAGGGATACTCCACGGGCTACGAGAGAAAACCAAACTCGTAAAAGACGCTCCAGGGTAGATGACACGACACAACTAGGCAATGCCAGGGTAGATATACCAATTACGCTTCCGGACCAGTGGTAACGCGTAGCAGCCCTACCGCCCTCCTCAAATCACACTCCCAAAATCAAAAATGCGCACCAATCAATCACAAAGTAATAGAATGGCATACGAAGAAGTGTGTCCGATCAAAGGTGCTATCTCATTAGCCCGTCAATCGCTCCTGCTTTAGCCAACTTATGCCAACTCACGGCAATCAGGTCCACGTATATACCTCAATAGAACGTTGCTACCATCCTACTTCATTCTGAAATCTCCACCGCGTACACGGTTGTTAAAGTGGTTTTCGGTATCGATAGAGAGTATGCCCATATCCGATCTCGGTCTCTTTAACAACCAACGTTATTATTACCCGTGGTTATAAATTTCAAAAGTGATTTACAATCCATGTCAAAATAATTCATTTAAACCATTTAAATATGAAGTAATTGTCCTTCCAACCCATTTATTCAAATTCCAAAATTTCAACAATTTCTAAGTCCATTCATTCAATTTCAACATTTCAAACATTGCAAATATCCAAACAGCAGCAATTACAACATTTATAAAGTGCTTTTGGTAGGTATATTTAGTATATATATCAAAACATAGTTCAATTCAGAAATTTACAGCATTTCAGAAATGCATTATAGTTCACTTAGTAATTCTACATATAATTCAATTTCCAGAAATTACAGCACTTCAGAAATGTTGTTATAGGTCTTTTTAGTGTATTTCCTACCATAGTTCAAATTTCCAGAATTACAACACTTCATAAATGTTGTTATAGGTCTTTTTAGTGTATTTCCAGCCATAGTTAAAATTTCCAGAATTACAGCACTTCAGAAATGCTGTTATAGGTCTTTTTAGTGTATTTCCATCCATAATTCATATTTCTATAGCATTTCTGAACCACTACGATTTCTGTTATACCCTTTTTAAAATAATATTCTCATTTTTAACCTATCCAACTTATTTCACTTTTCACAAATTTTTTTATTTGGATATTATTTAACTTATAAATTTTAATAAAATAACATTTTATTAATAAATATCCAATTTAGAATAAAATCCAATTGTTGAGTCAATACTTTATAAATTTATTAATTTTTATTTCAACAATATAACTTAATATTTTATTTAACATACCTATCTCCTAAATAAATTTAATTTCCATTTATTTATCTTACTTAAATTTCCATTTAAAGCAAATTACCAAATTCCAAATTAAGGCATAATCAAAATACACTTTTTCCATTATTTATTTACGCACTTAACTTATAGAAAATAACTATACAATTACTTTAAATCATTTAATCCAATTTTTACTAAAATCTCATATTTAATATTTCAAAATACTAAATACCTCAAAATAATACTTTTTAAAATTAACCACGGGTCTGTATAATTGTAACAACCGTGGTATTTTCAACCATTCGCATCCATTATAAGTGTATAGGTAGACACTCATGCCGGAATTAAATTGCTCAAAATACCGCGTTGTAAATAAAAATTTGGCAAATCTCAGAATATACAGTAAATAAAAATCATAGAATCACAGACACAGAGTAATAATAGTGCAGCGGAAGCAAAAGAACTAGTAGTTCATGAAGCTACTATATAAAAATATCAGAGTTACATAAAATACAATAGAGGAAATAAGGTACAAAAGAAGTCTCACTTCGTAAAAGTCAACTAATACAAGCGCTGAAAGGAACAACAGGTTTCAAAAGATAAACATGACAAGTAGATAATCTCCCGCGATTCCAATCTCCAGAAAGTGGAAATCCAAATCTGTGAATAACTCAGGCTGACCCGAGCGTAAATAAAAATACAAACACTCGAGTCAGGACATACATACTTATACAATGTAAACCAACTCAAGTGAACTGTAGTAAAGGTACAAGTAACTTAGAAGATGCTTGGGACCGCCCATCCTCTAAGGATCCGTTAAACTATTTACTATGTAGTATATTGTGCTATATACAGTAGTGTCTAATCAGTAAAGTATAATCATATAGAAAATAGCGTTAAGGGGATGGTGAACCTTAACGCGGTCGGATCTTTAAAACCAAAATCGTAGTGGGCTCGATATAAGGATATGACACGGCACGCGAGGCAATGCCAGGGTGGATACACCGTTTGCACTCCCGGACCGGTGGTGACGGCAAGCCAGCAGCTTCCGCCCACCTCGAACAATACCCCCGAATCAAATGTGGCGCCACCGAATCGAATCACAAAAGTAATAGAATGGTTTTCGATGGAGCATGTTCGATGAAAGGGTGCGACCCTTTGTGTAGCCCGGTATAGCTCCTGTTTTAGTCATATATGCCAACTCACGGGAGTTGGGTCCACGTAATATACCTCGAGAACGTCGCCACCATCCTACTTCATTCTGGAATCTCCACCGCGTACACAATTGTTAAAGTGGTTTTCGGTATTGGCCGGCTATAAGACAATATCCAATCCCGGTCTCTTTAACAACCAATCGTTATTATAACCCGTAGTTATAACTTTAAAACATATTTTATACTTCAAAATAAAATATCATTTCAACCCAAATCTTTATCAAAATAAAGATTAAATCATTTCCAAACCATTTCAATATATCATCATACCATATCTTTCAATTCAAGTATTTATCAAAGTAATTATCAAGTCATTTCAAATCATTTTTAATACATAAACATCACATCTTCCAAATTCAATATTTATCAAAATAATTATCAAGTCATTTCAAATCATTTTTAATACATAAACATCATATCTTCCAAATTCAATATTTATCAAAATAATTATCAAGTCATTTCAAATCATTTTTAATACATAAACATCACATCTTTCAAACTTCATTTTCAAATCGTCTTAATTTCAAATATCATAACTTTCAAAACTTTATCTTCGAATCATTTAATATATACCAGAATATCATATCTTTCAAAACTTCATTTCAAATCATTTCAATATATCATATCTTTTCGAAACCACATTCATTTCAATATCATTATTCATTTTATTCAATTTAAAATACCATTTCAATTCATATTTCAAAACAGTTTATATTCCAAAAATCATTTTTAATCATTAAAATGAAGTTATTATGTTTAATAATTAAATTATTAAACTTCCAAAATTTTCAACTTTCAATGTTCATTTATTCACTTAAGTTTATTAAAACAGTGAAGATTCACTTTTCGTGGCATTTAGAAAATGCTACGGAAAAATACATTCAAAACAGTTCACTTTAACAAAAGACAACATTTTAAAATGTTGTAATAGGGTTTACTTAAATTTCAAATAAACTTAGTTAAATTCAAAAATTATAGCACTTACAAAAATTTTCTATAATAGCTTTTAATTCAATTTAGCTTTTTAGTTCATTATCGTCAACTACAGCATTTACAATGCTGTAATATCATTCACATTGTAATTAATAGAATTTCAAAAATGCAGTAAATTAACTTCAAATATTCAATATAATTTCTCAACCAATTATATTTTTATTTAAAACATTTTTTAACTTATAAAATCATACATTTCACATTTATAAACATCATTTAATTTTCCTCAAGTTCATGATTTTATAAAGTTAAATTTCCATTCAAAAATCAAGTTTTAATAATAATTCACTTATCAAAATGCAATGTTCAATTTTAGATTCATTACATTAAATTTCAACTTAACATTTATGTTAAAATTCTCAAATATAACTTATTTTTATTTTTATTTACTTAACTAAAATTTCCCTTTCAAGTCAATTTCATAAATTTCCAATTTTAGTTATATTTCAAAATTTCAACTTAAAATATTCATTCATTTCACATTTCAGCTTTATTAAAAATCATTAATATGATATAAAATCACTTTAAATTCAATTTATATTCAAATTATCATAAATTCATATTCAATTAAATTTCCAATTATAATTAAATCAATTTTTCCAAAATAACTTACGTTCAAAATTTCTAACTTTTCCATTAATTCAATTCACTTACAATTATTCATAAAATCAATAATATTTTACAAAAATCCTTTTTAATTATATTTAAATCAAAATAATATAATATTTACATTTCTAAAATAACTTTAAAGATTTTAGGAAAACATATATTAACTACGGGTCTGTATATAATTTTCTACGCTAGGTAAAGTGATACGGATATGTATCATTTCAATCCGCAGTTTAAAAAGAAAAATCCGGGTTTTATCATTTCAAACCCGCAATCCCAAGTTAAATAAATGATTTGAAAATCATTCAGGCCTATCATTTCAGCCCATAACAATTTTCCCTTATTCCAAAGTCCGTTCGGGTATATATCATTTCAACCCATAGTGATTCTAATCAAAAGGGAACTTGCAGTGTGATAAACTGATATAAATAAACAGAATAGCATAATAAACAGTAACATGTGATATAACAGGTGTAATAACAGGTGTAAACATCATATGATCATAATATAGCAGTTATAACAGGATGCAATACATTTACAGATTCAAATGGTGTCGGTTTATCAGTTATATAGGTACAGATTGTCTGGTGAGAATAACTCACCGGTTTGAGCTGGAGACACAACAACGAATTTCACGAACGGAATCTACACAAGCATGAAAGCACGACACAGATACGAATGGAGGAGCCAAGGATTAATTCCCTTGAATACAAATCAAACAAACAATAACAAACATGAATTATAAACCAAGATATTACAAAACAATGCTAGGAATAAGTACACAATTCAAAGCTAGAACTTTTGCACTTGCATTCACCTTTGTATGCTTCAGCTATGGACTGGAAAAGCACTGTAATGGAATGGTTTTGGATCAGGTTTGGATGCAACAGGTCAGCCTATCATGGATTTGATGATGGTGCAAAGGTATGTGTACATGAAACTATGACTACAAGGCATAAACAAGGATTTTGGTCCATATTTGGCTCGACCTATGGCACACTTGGGCTGGCTATACTTACTCCAGATCTGGACAGTGGAGAGTGATGGTATAGAAGCACCCAAAGGTCATGTGGTTGCTGGTGGTGGTGGTTCTAGGGGTGGCCAAGAGGAGTATGTGAAAGGATATTGGCATTAAGGCTCGGCTAGGCTAGTTTTAAGGGTTTGCTTGCAATTTTTGTGGAGTTTTCAACATGGGGAGGCCACGGCCTGATCTGGTTCAGGTCTGGACAGTGGGTAGGTGGAGGGTCAAAGGTTGTATCATGGTGGTGGTGGAACAATAGGAGGTGGCCATGGCAAGATATGAAGGAGATAGTGGAGTATATGGCTAGGCTAGGCAATTTCAAGGGGTTTGGTGCAAAGTTTGTGATGCTAACCTCAATGGATGGGCAAAACTTGGTTAATGTCAGAGGAGGGGGAGGAGGAGCTGCTGTAGATGGTGGAGGAGATGGTGGAGCTGATGGTGGAGAGGTTAGGCTGAGCAAAGCATGAAGAAGCAGGGTAAAAATCAAGGCAAACAAATGGAAAAAGGAAGAAGATGAAAGGAGAATGGAAGCCATATTTTTCTTTGAAGTGCCGTGAGTTTTTAGGAGATGAAGGAGGACATTTGTTTACGTGCAAATGATATGTGATCAGCTGAAAGAAATGAGATATGGTTGGCCTCAATTGAATGCAAGAGTTAGAAAATGAAAAGGTGGGAAAACAAAGAGACTTAAGCAACTAAAGAGTCACAAAACCTTTCAAATTTCCACTAAATTCTTTTTAATTTTAAATAACTGAAATATATATATAAATCCAGATAAAAATACGAAAATTTAGTAAATAAACAATAATAAATAAATAAATTATTAATTATATATAGTTTAATTAAATAAAACAGCAAAATTTACAACTAGTCCTGAAAATATGAAAAATAAGTGCAATGAACTTGGAAAAATTTTTATGTACTTAAAAATATTTATAAATAAAGATAAGAACACAAAATAAAATGAATTCACAAAATAAATAAATAAATTTTAATTAAAATATAGTTTAGACGAAGAAAATAGCAGAAAAAGGAAACAGCCTTTTAAAAATAGGAAATCATCATAGTAAATTTTAGAAAAATCCTATTATTATTTTTAAAATATTTAGAGATGAAAATATACATAAATTAACATATCTACCCATATTAAAAGAAATATAAGAAAGAAAAATATGATTTATAAAATTTAAAATAGGCAAAATTGCACAATAAAACAAATTATACTAGAAATTGAAATGTACATAACTTTTACATTTTAACTCCGTTTTCAACGAAACGAAAAGTGGTGTTCTTAGAATTTTATGTAATTTCATAATAAAAGATAAAATTTATAATTTTAAACTTTTAAAATTTTAAGTCAAAAGTCAAAGTTTGACTATTTTGACCAAAATCAACATTTCAGGAACATATTCAAATTACACAAGTTTGGAATTATAATTTCATATAAAATCAAGATATATATTTAAGTAATAAAATTTAATCATTTAAAATAAGTAAAATAAGTTTTTTTTTAAATCAAAATAATTAAAATAAAAAAAATACAGGGTTGTCACACTCTCCCCCACTCAAATCTTTTCGCCCTCGAAAAGGAACGAGGTATGGAAAAGCACAGAAAAAAGATAGAGTGAAATAGGATTAAGATAAGATGACAAGAAGATTGAAATTATACCTGATAACTTTTGTTATAGGTAAGTTTAACAAGGTGGAGATGATCTTTCCAAGATTCTCCAAAATTAAGAACACAGGCACGAAAAGGTAGATTCAAAATGATTACCAAAGATCTATCAAAGATTATAGAAAGATTTCTAACATAAATTTTGTAGAAAGATGCCTATACCAATCTATATCAAGATAAGGATGATAAGGACAACCAAAATATAGTTTGGAAAGCAAAATAAGGAAACAGATTTGAAAGCATGGAAATTTCAACTTAAATTGATAATTAATATTTTTACACAAGTTAAATAAATCTTAACTATATCAAGTTTCATTATCTTATTATCCAATCATCTTAAACTAACAAAAAATTCTTATAATTGAAAATATTCTTTAAAAATAAAATTTAAGAATTAAATTTTCGATTACATTCAAACCATTTAGAGATAAGTCATAATATATATAATATGTCAAATCAAATTTCAATCATATATCTATATTATTATAAATCAAGTCATATTTTAGAAATTCAAATCAATTAAATTCCCCAAAACAAAGCTGTAGCAAGACTACAGAACAGTCTCTTAACTTTGAACTCGAAAATGAACGTCGGTGATGTCGCGATCATCACCGAAGTTATTTTCCAGCGACAAAGAGAAGAGCACTAATTTTAAACCTTTAAAATTCTTTGAAAACAAATTCTATTCAAAATACTTTAAATAATATAACCCTTTTAAAACTTTTAAACCAAAGTTCGAGATCATCGGAAAATAAATTCTCAGATTTCTTTTCTAAATTCATTTAAGTTCCCAAATCAATTTATAAACAATTATTTATAAATTCATTTATAGAACAATAAATGATAAATCAAGTATTATCATTTCAAATTATCAATTTGAATCATTTTATTAAGTTCCATAGATATATATATCAAAATTTTATTTCATTAACCAAATTTTAAAATAATATTGTGTCAGTTTGTTCTATCAAAGTGTTTTAGAAATCCTATCGATAGCGCTGATCAGACAAATCGATCGGAAACCCAAATCAACATCAACAACTCAAACAACACAATATATAAAAAAATATAGATTGACAAATACAATTCAAAATGTTTGAAAATATGTTGGAAACAAAAGACAAGATGATTAAATATAGAGTAGGGAGGTGGATTAGCTAATATAAATCACGGGCAACCTTAATCGGGTCAACCGTGACTTAAAGTATAAGGTCGAAGTGGATTTTCTGGGGTAAATCTACATTCAACCTCATAAGATAGAGTTTTGGATAATAGGAGATACTAGCATCTAAACTGAGGATATAAAATCTTTGGTGAATCGATGCTGTTGTAAAGGAGTTTCACCCCTTTTACAAGAAATTTTTTGAGATTGGCGAGACCGCCAATTCACTATAAAGATCATTCGAAGTGGAGTTATGGGATACTCCAGAATCAAATGAAGATGAATAGCGGGGAATAAGAATGGATTTTGGAACCACAGGGAACGTTCCAAATTCAAAGGAATCGAGTCAAAAGAAAGAGATTCAACTCGAATGAAAGTGATTCTGTAAATACATCTACTCCATATGCTGAGTTTTGCCTAGAGCTACCAAAGCTCTGATACCAACTGTAACAACCGTGGTATTTTCAACCATTCGCATCCATTATAAGTGTATAGGTAGACACTCATGCCGGAATTAAATTGCTCAAAATACCGCGTTGTAAATAAAAATTTGGCAAATTTCAGAATATACAGTAAATAAAAATCATAGAATCACAGACACAGAGTAATAATAGTGCAGCGGAAGCAAAAGAACTAGTAGTTCATGAAGCTACTATATAAAAATATCAGAGTTACATAAAATACAATAGAGGAAATAAGGTACAAAAGAAGTCTCACTTCGTAGAAGTCAACTAATACAAGCGCTGAAAGGAACAACAGGTTTCAAAAGATAAACATGACAAGTAGATAATCTCCCGCGATTCCAATCTCCAGAAAGTGGAAATCCAAATCTGTGAATAACTCAGGCTGACCCGAGCATAAATAAAAATACAAACACTCGAGTCAGGACATACATACTTATACAATGTAAACCAACTCAAGTGAACTGTAGTAAAGGTACAAGTAACTTAGAAGATGCTTGGGACCGCCCATCCTCTAAGGATCCGTTAAACTATTTACTATGTAGTATATTGTGCTATATACAGTAGTGTCTAATCAGTAAAGTATAATCATATAGAAAATAGCGTTAAGGGGATGGTGAACCTTAACGCGGTCGGATCTTTAAAACCAAAATCGTAGTGGGCTCGATATAAGGATATGACACGGCACGCGAGGCAATGCCAGGGTGGATACACCGTTTGCACTCCCGGACCGGTGGTGACGGCAAGCCAGCAGCTTCCGCCCACCTCGAACGATACCCCCGAATCAAATGTGGCGCCACCGTATCGAATCACAAAAGTAATAGAATGGTTTTCGATGGAGCATGCTCGATGAAAGGGTGCGACCCTTTGTGTAGCCCGGTATAGCTCCTGTTTTAGTCATATATGCCAACTCACGGGAGTTGGGTCCACATAATATACCTCGAGAACGTCGCCACCATCCTACTTCATTCTGGAATCTCCACCGCGTACACAGTTGTTAAAGTGGTTTTCGGTATTGGCCGGCTATAAGACAATATCCAATCCCGGTCTCTTTAACAACCAATCGTTATTATAACCCGTAGTTATAACTTTAAAACATATTTTATACTTCAAAATAAAATATCATTTCAACCCAAATCTTTATCAAAATAAAGATTAAATCATTTCCAAACCATTTCAATATATCATCATACCATATCTTTCAATTCAAGTATTTATCAAAGTAATTATCAAGTCATTTCAAATCATTTTTAATACATAAACATCACATCTTCCAAATTCAATATTTATCAAAATAATTATCAAGTCATTTCAAATCATTTTTAATACATAAACATCATATCTTCCAAATTCAATATTTATCAAAATAATTATCAAGTCATTTCAAATCATTTTTAATACATAAACATCACATCTTTCAAACTTCATTTTCAAATCGTCTTAATTTCAAAATATCATAACTTTCAAAACTTTATCTTCGAATCATTTAATATATACCAGAATATCATATCTTTCAAAACTTCATTTCAAATCATTTCAATATATCATATCTTTTCGAAACCACATTCATTTCAATATCATTATTCATTTTATTCAATTTAAAATACCATTTCAATTCATATTTCAAAACAGTTTATATTCCAAAAATCATTTTTAATCATTAAAATGAAGTTATTATGTTTAATAATTAAATTATTAAACTTCCAAAATTTTCAACTTTCAATGTTCATTTATTCACTTAAGTTTATTAAAACAGTGAAGATTCACTTTTCGTGGCATTTAGAAAATGCTACGGAAAAATACATTCAAAACAGTTCACTTTAACAAAAGACAACATTTTAAAATGTTGTAATAGGGTTTACTTAAATTTCAAATAAACTTAGTTAAATTCAAAAATTATAGCACTTACAAAAATTTTCTATAATAGCTTTTAATTCAATTTAGCTTTTTAGTTCATTATCGTCAACTACAGCATTTACAATGCTGTAATATCATTCACATTGTAATTAATAGAATTTCAAAAATGCAGTAAATTAACTTCAAATATTCAATATAATTTCTCAACCAATTATATTTTTATTTAAAACATTTTTTAACTTATAAAATCATACATTTCACATTTATAAACATCATTTAATTTTCCTCAAGTTCATGATTTTATAAAGTTAAATTTCCATTCAAAAATCAAGTTTTAATAATAATTCACTTATCAAAATGCAATGTTCAATTTTAGATTCATTACGTTAAATTTCAACTTAACATTTATGTTAAAATTCTCAAATATAACTTATTTTTATTTTTATTTACTTAACTAAAATTTCCCTTTCAAGTCAATTTCATAAATTTCCAATTTTAGTTATATTTCAAAATTTCAACTTAAAATATTCATTCATTTCACATTTCAGCTTTATTAAAAATCATTAATATGATATAAAATCACTTTAAATTCAATTTATATTCAAATTATCATAAATTCATATTCAATTAAATTTCCAATTATAATTAAATCAATTTTTCCAAAATAACTTACGTTCAAAATTTCTAACTTTTCCATTAATTCAATTCACTTACAATTATTCATAAAATCAATAATATTTTACAAAAATCCTTTTTAATTATATTTAAATCAAAATAATATAATATTTACATTTCTAAAATAACTTTAAAGATTTTAGGAAAACATATATTAACTACGGGTCTGTATATAATTTTCTACGCTAGGTAAAGTGATACGGATATGTATCATTTCAATCCGCAGTTTAAAAAGAAAAATCCGGGTTTTATCATTTCAAACCCGCAATCCCAAGTTAAATAAATGATTTGAAAATCATTCAGGCCTATCATTTCAGCCCATAACAATTTTCCCTTATTCCAAAGTCTGTTCGGGTATATATCATTTCAACCCATAGTGATTCTAATCAAAAGGGAACTTGCAGTGTGATAAACTGATATAAATAAACAAAATAGCATAATAAACAGTAACATGTGATATAACAGGTGTAATAACAGGTGTAAACATCATATGATCATAATATAGCAGTTATAACAGGATGCAATACATTTACAGATTCAAATGGTGTCGGTTTATCAGTTATATAGGTACAGATTGTCTGGTGAGAATAACTCACCGGTTTGAGCTGGAGACACAACAACGAATTTCACGAACGGAATCTACACAAGCATGAAAGCACGACACAGATACGAATGGAGGAGCCAAGGATTAATTCCCTTGAATACAAATCAAACAAACAATAACAAACATGAATTATAAACCAAGATATTACAAAACAATGCTAGGAATAAGTACACAATTCAAAGCTAGAACTTTTGCACTTGCATTCACCTTTGTATGCTTCAGCTATGGACTGGAAAAGCACTGTAATGGAATGGTTTTGGATCAGGTTTGGATGCAACAGGTCAGCCTATCATGGATTTGATGATGGTGCAAAGGTATGTGTACATGAAACTATGACTACAAGGCATAAACAAGGATTTTGGTCCATATTTGGCTCGACCTATGGCACACTTGGGCTGGCTATACTTACTCCAGATCTAGACAGTGGAGAGTGATGGTATAGAAGCACCCAAAGGTCATGTGGTTGCTGGTGGTGGTGGTTCTAGGGGTGGCCAAGAGGAGTATGTGAAAGGATATTGGCATTAAGGCTCGGCTAGGCTAGTTTTAAGGGTTTGCTTGCAATTTTTGTGGAGTTTTCAACATGGGGAGGCCACGGCCTGATCTGGTTCAGGTCTGGACAGTGGGTAGGTGGAGGGTCAAAGGTTGTATCATGGTGGTGGTGGAACAATAGGAGGTGGCCATGGCAAGATATGAAGGAGATAGTGGAGTATATGGCTAGGCTAGGCAATTTCAAGGGGTTTGGTGCAAAGTTTGTGATGCTAACCTCAATGGATGGGCAAAACTTGGTTAATGTCAGAGGAGGGGGAGGAGGAGCTGCTGTAGATGGTGGAGGAGATGGTGGAGCTGATGGTGGAGAGGTTAGGCTGAGCAAAGCATGAAGAAGCAGGGTAAAAATCAAGGCAAACAAATGGAAAAAGGAAGAAGATGAGAGGAGAATGGAAGCCATATTTTTCTTTGAAGTGCCGTGAGTTTTTAGGAGATGAAGGAGGACATTTGTTTACGTGCAAATGATATGTGATCAGCTGAAAGAAATGAGATATGGTTGGCCTTAATTGAATGCAAGAGTTAGAAAATGAAAAGGTGGGAAAACAAAGAGACTTAAGCAACTAAAGAGTCACAAAACCTTTCAAATTTCCACTAAATTCTTTTTAATTTTAAATAACTGAAATATATATATAAATCCAGATAAAAATACGAAAATTTAGTAAATAAACAATAATAAATAAATAAATTATTAATTATATATAGTTTAATTAAATAAAACAGCAAAATTTACAACTAGTCCTGAAAATATGAAAAATAAGTGCAATGAACTTGGAAAATTTTTTATGTACTTAAAAATATTTATAAATAAAGATAAGAACACAAAATAAAATGAATTCACAAAATAAATAAATAAATTTTAATTAAAATATAGTTTAGACGAAGAAAATAGCAGAAAAAGGAAACAGCCTTTTAAAAATAGGAAATCATCATAGTAAATTTTAGAAAAATCCTATTATTATTTTTAAAATATTTAGAGATGAAAATATACATAAATTAACATATCTACCCATATTAAAAGAAATATAAGAAAGAAAAATATGATTTATAAAATTTAAAATAGGCAAAATTGCACAATAAAACAAATTATACTAGAAATTGAAATGTACATAACTTTTACATTTTAACTCCGTTTTCAACGAAACGAAAAGTGGTGTTCTTAGAATTTTATGTAATTTCATAATAAAAGATAAAATTTATAATTTTAAACTTTTAAAATTTTAAGTCAAAAGTCAAAGTTTGACTATTTTGACCAAAATCAACATTTCAGGAACATATTCAAATTACACAAGTTTGGAATTATAATTTCATATAAAATCATGATATATATTTAAGTAATAAAATTTAATCATTTAAAATAAGTAAAATAAGTTTTTTTTAAATCAAAATAATTAAAAAAAAAAATACAGGGTTGTCACAATAATATTTTCTAACTTAGGTCAAGTGATACGGATAATATATCATTTCACTCCGTAAATTAAAAAGAAAAATCTGGATTCTATCATTTCAAACCCGCAATCCTAAGGAAAACAAATGCAATAAAAATCACTCGAGCCTATCATTTTAGCCCATAATGATTTTTCCTTATTCTAAAGTCTGTTCGTTTATGTGTCATTTCAACCCATAATGATAAGGGAACTTGTAGTGCGAGATGGAGAAATAAAATGAATAGTTAAATATAAATTCTCATATTAGATGATACAACAATTCCATAAACAGAATTAAACATCATAAAATCACATCACAGGCATATATATGAATAATATATCAGTTTATACAGATTCACTTGACATCATTTCACAATAATATAAGCGTATACTGTCTAAAGTGAATAACTCACCTTATAGACACTAGAGATCAATTAAAACAGAAAGATCCACACACCGAAAAGCACGAGAAGGCACGACAAGATTTGGGAAGGGGTAACAACCAAATTCAGATCTTGTAATTCAAATAAATAAACAATTATAAATATATGATTTTCCACAAACCTATATGGATTAGACCATGAGAAAAAAATTCAATGCAAATTTTTTTTGTTAAATCAAATGATAAATGCATTAAAGTGAACAAACGAAATAAATCATCAAGTTCTTGGCTACCACCCTTATAAGCTTGGCCTCATCACCCATAGGCTCGGCCACAGTGGGTTTGAGTCATGTAGGCTCAGGTATGGGTCAAGTACTCATGGTCATGGCTTGAGGAAGGTGGAAATAGGTAGGCTACGCATGGAAATGAACAAGGCAAGCAATTTTGAGGAGTTTTGGGCTCGCCGCGGTTTTAGTTTGACTTGGTGATGGATATTGAGGTCTAGGGTTCCACGGCCGTGAGTGGAGAAGTGATGGTAGGTCATGGTGGAGGAGGAGAGGAGATGGCGGTTGGAATAAGGGTGGAGGCCAAGAATTCCATGAAGAAAAATAAAAGAAAAAGTAAAAGAAAGAAGTCATGGACTTACAGTGTTTCTCCCAAGAGACAAATGAAGATGAGATGTTTTTTTCTCTCACGTGAATGATGGCATTGGAGGCGGCTAGGGTTTAGAGTACACGGCTACAATCAAGGAATGTCTATGGTAGGAGATCAAAAGGGCGGGCAATATAAAGGCAGGAAATAAAAATGAAACGTATGCCCAAATTTAAGACAAGTAACGTATCTTAATTGATTTGTTTCCTATCCATTAAATAAAGATATATACAAAAGAAGCATTCACTAAATAAAAATAAAGTTTATATAAACACCATAGAAAATAAATAAAAATATGGATATAGAAACATATAAAATAAAACGCAGAAATTTATTGCTTTTTAAAACGTTGTATGTTACTCAATTTACAAAGTATAGATCAGAATTAAATGAAACAAAAAGTAGAACATATGAAACAAAAAGTAGAACATATGTTATAAATATATACAGTTTTAAATAAAAGATTAGAAATTAAAATTTTAAATTTCAAAAATTTCAATTAAAGTCAAAGTTTGACACAAAATCTAAAATGCCGGAAATTATTTATATTTATTATATTTGGGCAAATAATTTATATCCAATTGCAACATCATTCGGGAAATTTCCAAAATTCAAATTTTAAATAAGTAAACACCAAAGTTTTAAATAAAATGAATTAAAATACTTATTAAAAAATTTGGGTTGCTATATGAACGGTTGCGTTTAAAACTATATTTCAAAAGTTATAGAAAAGTGCTGCAGAAAATTTGTTGCGGAAGTGCTGCAGAAAGTGCTTTTTAAGCTATATTGATCAAATGTTATCATTTGTAAACTCTTTTTTCATCACTCAAATCACTTTTAAAACATATCAAAATATTTTCAGAATTTATTTTATATTTTTAATTTTTTTTAAAGATGTTTAACATTCCATATACAATAATTCATTAAATAAAGGAAAGTGATTTAATTTGTGCTTATCGACGTGTATTTGCATGACTTGCATATATATATATATATATATATATATATATATATATATATATATATATATATATTCAACATTCATATTAAAAAACCTTATTAATAATCATAATCAAATGTATATAACATGCAATAGCGTATAATATGATAGTTTAGGAGTTTACTCACCTCCGGTTTAAACTACTAACTAAAAATTGGCTATAGCTTTGCTAACTCGAACTTTTAGCTCACTGTAACGACCCGTAAATTTTAACTTTTTAATAATGTGATTAATTGAATTTTCGTGAAATTTTAAAAAAAATAAAAATTTGAAATAAAAATTTAATATTTGAAATGCGTCTCGTTAAACATAGCAACTGGTAAATTTTCATCCGAAAATATGAAAGTTTATTTCTTGTGCAATTTTATTTCAGTTTAATCAGTTAGGAATTGATGAAAATAAAATGTTTTCGAAACCTAAATATTTTTACATAGAAAATTCTAAATCATCTTCTGACTGAGACGTATTTTTCATTTTTTCAAATTCGGACTTCTTTAGCTCCGTCGATCTTATTTTTCTACGTTTTTACTGCATTTTCCGCTAGTAGAAAATTCGAATTTTTAAATTTCAATCGGACCACCGATATATGTATATCATTTTGATCATCTCGTCATATTGATCTATATGGTATAGTCATTGTTGTGCTTTGAAGTCTTGTACGTGACAAAACCATACAACGGTTCACCGTACCGGTACGTTTATTCTTTTAATTCCCGTGTTCATTCGAATTTTCCCAACGGTAATTGTTTTTATTATTTTCTTGATTCTCGTGTCTAACTTTCACTCTTTCCTATATTCTATTCACATAATTACTTTAGGAAAATATTGTAATGTGTACTTATTTTAATTTATTTTGAAAACCGATACGTTTCTCTATGCTTACATAATTGCTTTGGCTTCTTGGAATGTTCTCCCCTCCTCCCTTTTCTTTATTTCCTCTCCCTTCTCTGTAACCATCTTTTCTTCATCTTCCCCTCTTCTTATTTTTTTTCTTCTTTGCCTTCCCCGTTATTCTTGCATACTGGAAAACATCAATGCCTCTGCCACCTAGGCATGCGACAGTCCAAAGCCGATCTCCTTCACCCTGGTCTCTCCCTCTCCCGCACGCATAGGCCTCTTCCCTCCACCTCTTCCGGCCATGCTCAAGCCACCCCATACATCGACCTTCACAAACGACAGTTGACCTCACCGTGCAGCCACCTTCCGAGCCACCGCCAATTCCATTGCATCCAGTCTTCCCCTCCTCGGCAGAGCATTGGCTGCCATCTCCACTCGAACTCTCAATCCATCTCAGACTTTCTTTGTATAAGGTATACATATATATATGCATTTCTATTGTGTTAGTCGTTGTTTATATATATTACTATATACGCATGAGTTATAGGTAAGTCTGTTGGGTACTTTTCTGTTAAGGTTACATATATTTGTAGGTTGTTTAAAATCTGAATTTATAAAATCTATGTATAAACATACAAATATATGTTGGTTGTGTGAGTTGTTAAAGCTTTGAATTCTTTTTTTATAATTTTACTTACAGTATACATATGTTACTAGTATGAATATGTATGTTAATTTTTTTTTTGTGTACATATAAATATTAAAAAAAAAAATATTTTCGCATAGTGTATATACATATGTAAGTTATACTTTAGTTCATGTGGAAGTGTGTATACTATTTATATATTAGTTATGTATATATTAGTATGCTTGAGTTTGTTTTCAAATATTATATAAGGTGGTGTATGTTTGATGTCCTCCTTCCACTTTGTTTGGCCACATCACTCTCCTTTCCACTATTTCCTGTTCTTGTATACATAAGCTCGCCGACTCATTTTTTTATAAACAGTGGTATATATTAGCACAGTTGATATATTGTGTTATAAAGTATTGCTTCTTTTTATTTTATATAAAGGTTAACTAAATATTTGTAAGTTGTATATGTGTGTGTGTGTGTGTGTGTGTGTGTGTGTGTATATATATATATATTTGTTTGTATATAACGTTGTTGTTAAAGTATTTGTATAACTAAGTTGTATTTACTTTATAATAATGTATATATACTCTGTTTACAAGTTGTCTGTGCCTATATTATGCGCATATGTCTGGTATATTTGGGTTAACTTAAGTTATATTTATATATTTTTATATATGCATTGTACTTTTAGGTAATAATATTTTATCGCACATTCAATTTACATATATGTACATTGTTTTGCATAAGTCTGCATTTCAAAATTTATATGAATTTCAGTAAGAAAGAGAAATATAGTTTCAGTTTATATAAACTGTTAAGTTTATTATGTTGATTCGATATTTATTATTATACATATATGCTTGACTTTATTATATAAGTTTTAGATTGATATTATATTGGTTTTAAATATTTGTTTTAAATATAATAGAATATGTAGATTTTTATGTTGTGTATTTTATTATTGATTTTTTAATTTGGATATGGATTTTGATTATAAGTATACATACATATAGATTTAAATGTGTAAATATTTTTTATTTTATTATAAGTAAATATTTAATTTAGAATATGAATATGTTATATATATATATATATAGTATATAGTTATGTATATGGTTAACTTATACTATATATCATCATCGACCCAGTTCTGATTTGATTTCATCAAATCTTTATCCTTCAGCATTTCTGTCGAATCTGTATCCATCTAGCTTTGGTTTAGGTTTTGCACTTAGATTCGTAACACATCTCAGTCTCGTTCATCTCTAACATCGAAAGGTGAGCAATCACTCACGATTAATGTTCTTTTATTTATTAAATTTGATTTCAAACGAAACGACAATTGAAATATGTTGCTGTTAGTTATTTACACAGTTATATATGATATTACCTGTTTCAGCTCACCTGTGACATCTGACACCATTATCTGTTACTTATACGATGATAATGCAGTTTTGTTAATAATTGATTGATTGTTTGTTGTTTACATTGGACGTTAAATCGTTAATGTATAAAGTGATAAATAATATGCAACTGAATTTGACGTAGGATAGTTAAAATTTGAATCGATATGTGTTGAATTTGATTAGTTAAATTTGTATATGATGACCCCTTTAAATGTTTAATTATTTGACACGTAAAACTTGGTAAATTACACCTTGAACCATTTGAATGTATGTTGTATTAAATTGATGCAGTATGAATTGAATAATGGATATCAAGTGAAAATTGCATAAAATAATAAGTGTAATAATTTTTAATCTACATTAAATGATAGTGTAGATTCTAGAAATAATTATATTAATTTGCATAAACAACAAATGTAAATTAATACGATTACTTCGGGATTATTTAAACAAACTATTGGATTGTTGTTGACGTTTTCTATTGATTGTTTATTTACTTTGTCACCGTCCCAGTTATCACACTACAAGTTCCCTTTGCTATGCTTTGATTTTTGAATTGAAATGGAACCAGGTTGAAATGATAAATACCCAAATTAAACTTTGACTTAGGATAGAGAATTAGATAAAACCCGATTGGCAAATAATTTGATTTAAAAATAAAATAAAGATATTATTTGAATAAATAATAAGTTTTTCAAATGAAGTTGGAGTTGAATTTTAATGAAAGGAAAATGTTAATATTTAATAATCTGAAACAAAATATTAACATAGTAAGTTGATGAAAGAACGTTGTTTTAAAATTAATTATTTAATAGTTAAGTTTGAAATTATTTAATAATTAAGTTTTGAAATTATTTAATAATTAAGTTTTGAAATTATTTAATGGTTAAGTTTTGAAATTATTTGATAATAAAGTTTTTGAAATTATTTAATAATTAAATAAGATTGAATTATTTAATAATTAAATAAAATTGAATTCTTTTATAAGTGAAATTGAACTTCTTGAATAAGGGAAATTAAGTTTCTTTATTAACCGAGTTTTGAAATTTGTAACTAAGTAAATAAATAAGTGAAATTGAATTTCTTTAATAAGAAATAAAATGTGATTTATTGAAATTAATGTAAGACTTGTAATTTAAAGAATTTGATTTGACGAATTTAATTTAATTCAATTTGTAAGTTTTGATATAAAGGAGTTGAACTTAAGTAATTGGTCTAATAAATTGGAAATTAAATAGAAATTGTTTTGAATGATAAATTAACTTAACAAATATTGAACGAAGTCGATCAATGAATTTAAATTGATTTGAATGTTAAATTTAATTAATGCAGATGAATACAGAATGAAACTTATATACGAACTTGAATCAATATTTGAAATGTTTTAAATAAAAATTGAAATTGAATTATAAGATTTTGAAATGGTAATTTGGAAGTTTTGAAACGTAAATACGGAAATGAATATAGAAAGACAAATGGAAGGTTGGTTTACAAATTCTAATTGAAATTGAATTTGATTTGTTTTGAAATTTATTAAACGACCAATCGGTGTAATAATTACGAAAGTAATTAAAGAAACCAGAATCGGTTAGGGACATACTCACTGTCTGAACCGAAAACCACTTTAATAAATATACGGGGATTTTGATCCAAAATGAAGTGGTTGGAATGATGTACGTGATGACTGAAGAAAGAGAACGATAATGGATAGCCTTGACACTTGTGTCAAATTGGAAATGACTAAAATAGGAGCCGTGTCGGGGTAAATGGGGTTAGCCACCTCGAGCGAACACACTTCTTCGTAAACTACTCATCACTTGTTATTGATTGGTGCGCACCCTAGAATTGGGAGTGTTGTTTCACGGTGTTGCAATCGTTGCGGCGATGCGTTCTCACCAGTCCGCATCAGGCAAACGGTAGTTTCACTACCTTGGGTATTGCCTCATGTGCCTTGTCATACTTATACCCCTATACGCGACCACTACGATTTGTTTTGTGTTATACCTATGGAGTACTCCCTGATATCCCACTAGTTTACGGTGAAGTTTACAGTGCTATATAGACTATAATGCTTATATAAAATATGTTAATTGGGATAATGGTAACGCCTTAACACTATTTTGATACTTTATATTACTGATAGACATTATCTACTTAGCGTACACATAAATGTTTAACGTATGCTTAGAGGATGGTTATCCCAAACATCCTTTGAGTTACTTGTATTTCAGTTGTTATTCCACTTGAGTTGGATTTATTGATATAAGAACGTTAATCCTGACTCGAGTGTTTTGTGTTTTGCTTTACGCTCGGGTCAGACTGAGTGTACCAGTATTCGAGACTCACCTTTGGAGTTGGAGCTTCGCTTGGAGATCTAGCTATCTATCCAGCTTTCAGATATTCAGTTGATTCTGGAGATGTATTCTGAAGTTGTATTCGAGACTTTTGTTATAACTTATTTAACTCTGTTATATATATAGTAGCTTCATGAACTGCTATCTTTTGTTTTCACTGCATTTATTACTCCGTGTCTATGATCTGTGATTATTTATTTACTGTATATGTTCAGTTTTGTCAAATTTAAATTAACAATTTGGTATTTTGAATTATTCAAGTCCGACATGTGCGGATGCGAATAGTCCAAAATAGCAGGTCGTTACAGTTGGTATCAGAGCTTTGGTAGCTCTAGGAAAAACTCAGCATATATGGTAAATGTATTTACAGAATCACTCTCATTCGAGTTTGAATCTCTTCCTTTTGACTCAATTCCTTTGAATTTCGGAACATTCCCTACGGTTCCAAAATCCATTCGTGTCCCTTACTATTCGTCTTCTTTTAATTCTAGAGTATCCCGTAACTCCACTTCGAATGATCTTTATAATGAGTCGGCAGTCTTGCCAATCTCAAATTGATTTATATAAGGGGTGAAACTCCTTTACGATAGACATCGATTTACCAGAGATTTCTGTATCATCAGTCCACGATGCTATCTATCCCCTACTATACCTGAATTATATCCCTTGAGATCTGATATCGATTTGCCTCAGAATTCTGAATCGATCTTATTATTGAAGTCACGATCGACCCGATTAAGGTTACCTGCGATTTATATAAACTTATCCATCTCCCCTATTTTGTTATTTAATTATCTTATCCTTGTTTCAAACCTATCTTTGAATCTAAATTCTATTTGATTTAAGTCCATCAAATTTGAATCTCTATCCTTGCTTTGAAATGCTTTCTTGTATCGTCGAGCGAGGGAGTGTGTTTGTAACTAAGATAAAATGTTTTATATATTGTTTTGTTTGAGTTATTGATGTTGATTTGGGTTTTCGATCGATTCATCTGATCAACGTTATGGATAGATTTCCAAAACACTTGAGCAGAGCAAACCGACATAATATTATTTTCTAATTTTGTAAATGAAATAATTTTGTATAATTATATTATATGCATAAGTATAATTTTCTGAAATTGAATTGATAAATGAATTGGTTAATGAAAGGATAATATTTGATTATCATTTGTTGTTTCAAAAATCAACGACTCTTGCCACTTAAAATAAATAAATGGATTATAAATAAATAAAATTATAAAACATGGTTTGTAAACCGATTTTAAATTTAATTGAATTTAAATTTAGAATTTGAGAATTTAATTTTCGGTAATTTCAAACTTCGGTTTTAAAGTTTTAGAAGTGTAAATGTATATTATTTGCGAATAGAAATCATTTCCAAAGAATTTTAATTGATTAAATCAGTGCTCTCCTCTTTTATCGCTGGAAAATAATTTCGGTGATGGCGGCCGCATCATCGACATTTATTTTCGGGTTTCGAAGTGGAGAGACATACTATAGCTTTGCTATAGTTTTGCTTTGAAAAATTCAATTGATTTGGATTTCTAAAGTATGTTTTGATTTATAAATTATACTGGTATATGGTTTTAAATTTGATTTGATATCTATAGTCTATATATTTATTTATCCCTAAATAGTTTGAAGAGAATCGGAAATTTAATTCTTAAATTTTTGTTGAGGATAATCTCAAATATAAAATGAATCAAAATTTTGAATAAATATGTAAGTTTGAGATAACTGAATTAGAAAATTTTATTTGTATAATACTCAACTTCAATCTAATATAACTTACCTAAATTATTCAGAAGTTAATATGTAACTGGGTAATATACAATCTAAAATGATTTTATAAATAAAAAATTGAGTGGGTGTAATAAGCGTTATACACTTAACTTTTAATAAAAAAATGTTAATAGAGATAATAAGTTGAATGAATAGTAAATGAGATAAATAAAATAAAATTTTGTTTTGAAGAAATCTTTTGGTATCAAATATTAATAAATTGAAATTAAATCAACTTATTGAAATACCGTGAATTTTAAATCAAATATTGAGTATTAATTAAGGTATTGAAATTTATATGGCTTAAATTAATTGTTTTATTTTGGAATTCAAGTCTATTTTCTTCTGGTTGTTTTATTCTCCTACCTCCTCCCTTTTCGGGGACGAAAAGTTTTGAGTGGGGGAGAGTGTAATGACATATAAATTTTAATTGTTTTAATAATGTGATTAATTGAATTTTCATGAAATATTAAAAAATAAAATTTTGAAATAAAAATTTAATATTTGAAATGCGTCTCGTTAAACATAGCAACTGATAAATTTTCATCCGAAAATATGAAAGTTTATTTCGTGTGTAATTTTGTTTCAATTTAATCAGTTAGGAATTGATAAAAATAAATTGTATTTGAAATCTAAATATTTTTACATAGAAAAATTCTAAATCATCTTCTGACTGAGACGTCATTTTTAGTTTTTTCAAATTCGGACTTTAGCTCCGTCGATCTTATTTTTCTACGTTTATGCTACATTTTCTGCTCGAATTTTTAAAATTCAATCAGACCACTGATATATGTATATCATTTTGACCATCTCGTCATGCTGATCTATACAGCATATGCATTTCTATGCTTTGAAATCTTGTACGTGACAAAACCATACAACGGTTCATCGTACCGGTACTTTATTCTTTTAATTCCCGTGTCCATTCAAATTTTCCCAACGATAATTGCTTTTATTATTTTCTGGATTCTCGTGTCTAACTTTCACTCCTTCCTATATTCTATTCACATAATTGCTTTGGGAAAATATTATAACGTGTATTTCATTTTATTCATTTTGAAAACCGATACGTGTCTCTCTGCTTACATAATTGCTTTGGCTTCTTGGAAAGTTCCCCCCTCCTCCCTTTTCTTTATTTGCTCTCCCTCCTCTGTAACCATATTTTCTTCATCTTCCCCTCTTCTTTTATATTTTTTTTTTCTTTGCCTTCCCCCTTATTCTTGCATACTGGAAAACATCACCGCCTCTGCCACCTAGGCATGCGACAGTCCAGAGCCAAACCCCTTCACCCTGGTCTCCGCCTCTCCTCTCCCGCACGCTCCGGACTCTTCCATCCACCTCTTCCTCCCATGCTTAAGCCACCCCATACATCGACGTTCACAAATGAAAGTCGACTTCACCATGCAGCCACCTCCCGAGCCACCGCCAATCCCATTGCATCCAGTCTTTCCCTCCTCGGCAGAGCATTGGCCACCATCTTCACTCGAACTCTCCATCCATCTCAGCCTTTCTTTGTATAAGGTATACATATATATGCATTTCTATTGTGTTAGTCATTGTTTATATATATTACTATATACGCATGAGTTATAGGTAAGTTTGTTGGGTACTTTTCTGTTAAGGTTACATATATATATATATATAGTTTGTTTAAAATCTGAATTTATAAAATCTATGTATAAACATACAAATATACGTTGGTTATATGAGTTGTTAAAGCTTTGAATTCTTTGTTTATAATTTTACTTACAGTATACATATGTTACTAGTATGAATATGTATGTTAATTTTTTTTTGTGTATACATATAAATATAAAAAAAAATTCACATAGTGTATATACATATGTAAGTTATACTTTAGTTCATGTGGAAGTGTGTATACTAATTATATATTAGTTATATGTATATATTAATATGCTTGAGTTTGTTTTCAAATATTATATAAGGTGGTGTATGTTTGCTGTCCTCCTACCACTTTGCTTGTCCACGTCACTCTCCTTTCAGCTATTTCCTATTCTTGAATACAAAAGCTCGCTGACTCATTTTTTTTATAAACAGTGGTATATATTAGCACAGTTGATATGTTATGTTATAAAGTATTGGTTCTGTTTATTTTATATAAAGGTTAACTAAATATTTGTAGGTTGTATACATGGTGTTTATATATATATATATATATATATATATATATATATATATATATATATATATATATATAAATTTGTTCGTATATAACGTTGTTGATAAAGTATTTGTATAACTAAGCTATATTTACTTTATAATAATGTATATATACTCTGTTTACAAGTTGTCTGTACCTATATTATGCGCACATGTCTGGTATATTTGGGTTACCTTAAGTTATATATATTTTTATATATGCGTTGTACTTTTAGGTAATAATATTTATGGTACATTCAATTTATATATATGTACATTGTTTTGCATAAGTCTGGATTTCAAAATTTATATGAAATTCAGTAAGAAAGAGAAATACAATTTCAGTTTATATAAACTATTAAGTTTATTGTGTTGATTCGAAATTTATTATTATACATATATGCTTGACTTTATTATATAAGTTTTAGATTGATATTATATTGGTTTTAAATATTTGTTTTAAATATAATAGAATATATAGATTTTTATGTTGTGTATTTTATTATTGATTTTTTTATTTGGATATAGATTTTGATTATATGTGTGTATATATATATATAGATTTGAATGTGTAAATATTTTTTATTTTATAAGTTAATATATAAGTATTTATTTAATTTAGAATATGACTATGTTATATATATATATATAGTATATAGTTATGTATATGGTTCACTTATACTATATATCATCATCGACCCAGTTCTGATTTGATTTCGTCAAATCTTTATCTTTCAGCATTTCTGTCGAATCTGTATCCATCTAGCTTTGCTTTGGGTTGTGCGCTTGGATTCGTAACACATCTCGGTCTCGTTCATCTCTAACATCGAAAGGTGAGCAATCACTCACGATTAATGTTCTTTTATTTATTAAATTTGATTTCAATTGAAACAACAACTGAAATATACTGCTGTTAGTTATTTACAACAGTTATATATGTTATTACCTATATCAGGTCACCTGTGACATCTGACACCATTATCTGTTACTTATACGATGATAATGCAGTTTTGTTGATAATTGATTGATTGTTTGTTGTTTACATTGGACATTAAATCGTTAGTGTATAAAGTGATAAATAATATACAACTGAATTTGACATAGGATAGTTAAAATTTGAATCGATATGTGTTGAATTTGATTAGTTAAATTTGTATAAGATGACCCCTTTAAATGTTTAGTTATTTGACATGTAGAAATTTGGTAAATTACACCTTGAACCATTTGAATGTATGTTGTATTAAATTGATGCTGTATGAATTGAATAATGGATATCAAGTGAAAAATTGCATAAAATAATAAGTGTAATAATCTTTAATCTACATGAAATGATAGTGTAGATTCTAGAAATAATTATATTAGTTTGCATGAACAAAGAATGTAAATTAGTACGATCATTTCGGGATTATTTAAATAAACTATTGGATTGTTGTTGATGTTTGCTATTGATTGTTTATTTACTTTGACACCATCCCAGTTATCACACTACAAGTTCTCTTTGTTATGCTTTGATTTTTGAATTGAAATGGAATCGGGTTGAAATGATAAATACCCAAATTAAACTTTGACTTATGATAGAGAATTAGATGAAACCCGATTGGAAAATAATTTGATTTAAAAATAAAATAAGGATTTTATTTGAATAAATAATAAGGTTTTGAAATGAAGTTGGAGTTGAATTTTAATGAAAGGAAAATGTTAATATTTAATAATCTGATACAAAATATTAACATAGTAAGTTGATGAAAGAACGTTTTTAAAATTAATTATTTAGTAATTAAGTTTGAAATTATTTGATAATTAAGTTTTGGAATTATTTAATAATTAAGTTTTGAAATTATTTAATGGTTAAGTTTTGAAATTATTTGATAATAAATTTTTTGAAATTATTTAATAATTAAATAAGATTGAATTATTTAATAATTACATAAACTTGAATTCTTTAATAAGTGAAATTGAACTTTTTGAATAAGGGAAATTAAGTTCTTTATTAATTGAGTTTTGAAATTTGTAACTATGTAAATAAATAGGTGAAACTGAATTTCTTTAACAAGAAATAAAATGTGATTTATTAAAATTAATGTAAGACTTGTAATTTAAAGAATTTGATTGACGAATTTAATTCAATTCAATTCAATTTGTAAGTTTTGATATAATGGAGTGAACTTAAGTAATTGTTTAATAAATTGGAAATTAAATAGAAATTTTTTTGAATGATAAGTTAACTTAACGAATATTGAATGAAGATGATCAACGAATTTAATTTGATTTAAATGTTAAATTAAATTAATGTAAATGATTACGGAATGAAACTTATATATGAGCTTGGATCAATATTTGAAATGTTTTAAATAAAAACTGAAATTGAATTATAAGATTTTGAAATGGTAATTTGAAAGTTTTGAAACATAAATTATGGAAATGAATATAGAAAGACGAATGGAAGGTTGGTTTACAAATTCTAATTGAAATTGAATTTGATTTATTTTGAAATATATTAAACAACCAATCGGTGTAGTAATTACGAAAGTTATTAAAGAGACCGGAATCGGTTAGGGACATACTCACTGTCTAAACCGAAAACTACTTTAATAAATATACGCAGAGTGTGACCCCAAATGAAGTAGTTAGATGACGTATGTGATGACTGAAGAAAGAGAACGATAATGGATAGCCTTGACACTTGTGTCATATTGAAATGACTAAAACCGGAGCCGTGCCAGGCCAAATGGGGTTAGCCACCTCGAGCGAACATACTTCTTCATAAACTACTCATTACTTGTTATTGGTTGGTGTGCACCCTTGAATTGGGAGTGTTGTTTCATGGTGTTGTGATCGTTGTGGCGATGCGTTCTCGCCAGTCCGGATCAGGCAAACGGTAGTTTCACTACCTTGGGTATTGCCTCATGTGCCTTGTCATACTTGTATCCTTATACGCGAGCACTATGATTTGTTTTGTGTTATACCTATGGAGTACTCCTTGATATCCCACTAGTTTACAGTGGAGTTTACAGTGCTGTATAGACTATAACACTTATATAAAACGTGTTAAGGGGGATAATGGTAACGCCTTAACACTAGTTTGATACTTTATATTACTGATAGTCATTATCTACTTAGCGTACACATAAATGTTTAACGGATCCTTAGAGGATGGTTATCCCAAACATCCTTTGAGTTACTTGTGTTTCAGTTGTTATTTCACTTGAGTTAGATTTATTGATATAAGAATGTTAATCCTGACTCGAGTGTTTGTATTTTGCTTTACGCTCGGGTCAGACTGAGTGTACCAGTATTCGAGACTCACCTTTGGAGTTGGAGCTTCGCTTGGAGATCCATCTATCTATCTATCTTTCAGATATTCAGTTGATTCTAGAGATGTATTATGATATTTTATTCGACTATTGTATTCGAGACTTCTGTTGTAGCTTACTTAACTCTGTTATATATATAGTAGCTTCATGAACTACTATCATTTGTTTCCGCTGCATTTATTACTCTGTATCTATGTTCTGTGATTATTTATTTACTATATAAGTTCAGTTTTGCCAAATTTAAATTAACAATTCGGTATTTTGAATTATTTGGTTCCGACATGTACGGATGCGAATAGTCCAAAATAGCGGGTCGTTACACTCACGATCACTTGGATTATTGCTGCTAGATGGCTCGGCCTATGGATATAGGATGGAGGTGATGGAAGCCATTAAATTAGAGGTGAAAAAGAAGAATATGGAACGAGATATGTGAATTTGTGAAGTCTTAGGGTTTTATTTATAGCCTTAGGAAAATGTGGCAAATTACTAAATTATCTTTAGATATTATCAAAATATCTCTTAAACCACATCACTTCAAAATCAAATCCTTGTCCTCATACTCAAGTGCATGCATTAATGAGATGTAATATGATAAGACATATTGCACAAATATCTTAAGATGGAATGACATGCATTAATGGTAGATTTGATGTTTGCTTTTCGTGTTTTAATGGTGATTTGATGTTACCTTTTTCACTTTCTTTTTGTAAAAATATTTTAGATATTTTCTTTAGCTTTGATTTGACTAATTGTGATACACATATATGTATACATGTGTATGTGTGTGCATGTACAAACAATGTTGGAACAACTTACGACAATTTTCGTTTGTCAAACCGTTGAGATTTCGGGATCCAATTTCCGTTCATATTCAGTTTTTAATCAAACTATTTATTTATGTAAACAAAACTTGAAAATAAATTTCTTATCATATTTAGCTAATTGAAACAAGTTCATTTAACTTATAAAGCTATATTTAAAATTAATTAAATATTCCATCTTCAAAGTGGTAAAATTACGGGTCGTTACATACATACACATGTGTGTGTGTGTGAATGTTTGTGGCACTGCATTGCTTTAATTTGTGGCACTTGCTTGTTTTAATTTGTGACAAGCTGACGCACTGCCTTGACAAGGCAATGCACAACACTATCTTGACAAAGCAGTGCATACTAGTAATGCCTTATTTGTGCACTTTGAAGGTCCATGTTGCTTTTGCTATGATGGTCCATGTTGCTTTTGCCTGGTCCATTGCTTTTGCTGGTTTCTTGTTATGCTGTCTTGGTTCATCCATACATGTTGTTGGTCTGTGAGTTATTTGTATATACTTGTATGCACTTGTATATAATTAAGCTTGAACCAAATTGAGTTTCTGAACCATTTTGAGTTTCTATTGCTTTTTCTAGTCCAGTTCTGTATACACTTGTATATACTTGAACTTGTATATTACATTGGACCATGTTGTACTAGAACTTGTATACTTGTCCAGTTCTATGTATATTTGTATACATTTGTATATACTTGAACTTGCATATTACACTGGTTCATGTTGCTTTTGACCATCCAATTCCAAACCATTTAGAGTTTCTGAACCATTTTATATGCATTTGCACCTGTTGTTTTGCCTGAGCTTTTTTATATGCACTATCTTGAATTTCGTTTCGAACCATTTTTAGTTTCTAAACCAATTTATGTGCATTTCCACTTATTGTTTTGCATAAAAAAATTTGTGTGCACTGTCTTGAATTCAGTTCCGAACCATTTTGAATTTTTGAACAATTTTATATGCATTTGCACTTGTTGTTTTGCCTGAGCTTGTTTATATGCACTGTCTTGAATTCTTGCGTAGTTGTCTTGTTTGCATTTCCTAGATGTGCAAGTGTGCATTTTCATGTATATATGTATGTGTGAATGTTTTCTAATTTCTTTGTTGTGTGTGCACATTGTTGGTTGAATCCCTTGTGACTGGTTTGTAGTTGTACTTGTATATGTGCCTAGTTTTTTTCATTGTGTTGTTGCCTGGTTCAAGGTAGTGTTGAGATGCTTTTGATTGTTTTGCTGCCTAGTTTATAATTGTATATATATGAACCTAAGTTGAGTCCAAAGAGGCTTGGGCTTGACCTTATGCACATTTGCACTATGTTGAGCCTCGGGCTTGACCTTTACAACAGTCTGTGAGACTTAATCGATGCTCGACCTTGTGATATTCATAGTGATATACTGTGCATATCATAAGTTGTTTGCGTGTGCGTGCACACACACCATATATATATATATATATATATATATATATATATATATATATATATATATATATATATTAGTACCTTTCTAAAACATGAAGAGTAAGCAAACCCATAAACCAAGGCAATGTCAATATTCAAATTCAATTTTATTTTTGCAATTTAAGTTTGTTTCCTTTTCTATTTTACTGCATAAGTTATTTTTCAGGTATTGGAGATGGTTGGACACAAGCTAGAGCATGCGAATCAAGATCAACATCGAAAACAAACTCGAGTGAGTGTGAGTAAAAAAAAGTTATATATGACAGCGCAGAGAAATGTTGTATACATGAGAGTGATAGTGAAGTTGTATTATATTAGAAAATGTATGTAGAGTGATAGTGAAAGTTGTATCATTTTTGAAGTTGATTTGAAATAAAATATTTGTTTAAATAAAATTGCAATTCATTTATTTCATTCTACAAATATTTACTTCATTGTATGAACAATCATTCATATCAGTCAATATTTATATGTTATCTAATAGGAAATTCTAGAAATGGTACTATAACATCAAAAAACATATGGTTTCTTTTGTTATGTTAGTGCATATCAGACGACGGTGCATATATGTGGCCTGATGTGCAATGAGACGATACGAGATTTAACAACAAATAGATATGTAATCTGATAACAGAGCATATCCGTCGTATGATGCATTTTTTCCCACAGTGGGTTGACAGGTTGAAGATTTTTTTTTATGAGACAGTCGCCGATAGAGGATGATTAGTCTTGTCCATGTAAGTTTTTTAGGAATACAGTGACGTACATAAGGAAACTCTGTAGGATTTCAAAGCATGTGGAGTTAATATTATTTTTAAATTAACTAATGTTTTATGATTTCAAGATATGAAGTAAATGTCTTCACTTCCACGTATTAAGGTGCAAAAGCAATTTCAAGAAAGGTGAGATTTGACAATTTTGAAGAAAACTAACGAAGAGGCAAGATTATTCTTTTCAGTCATCACTTGGATCGAAAGAACTATCATATTATATCAATTTTCCAAAATAGTATCTGTTCGTGTATAACTATTATCAATGTTCGATACACATGAAAATAAGTTAAAAGTGCACAACCTAATCACTGAGTTTGTTATAGTAATATTATGTTCACAAAAAATAAGACATCATCCACCTTTGATATCTATATGGCGATGAAATACGAGATTCGCGTAAGAACCCTAGCTGTTAGTCCACTTAGAGGGAAGATAGCGTCCATTATCGTGTTGTCTGTAATGATCAGTCTTTCTTACATCCAAAGACGACGCCTAATAAATCCACAGTATTCATATGCCGATTATTTATGTGTCCGAAAGACAAGCCGTTGAGGTAAAGAAAAGAAAAGACAAGAAGAAAGAAATACAGAATCTCACAGCGCAAAGAAATCATAGATAATAGATCAAAAAATAATAAATATGGTCACTTCTAAAACAATACATCAGAGTCAAAAGAGGTTCTAACTTCAACCAGGGAAGGTTATAACTACCTGACCCCGTACTGCTGATATAAAAGTATACATACACCGTGGAAATAAAATGGATAACTAGCTTTCGACAAAGCCTCCTACTCATGCTCCTCTAAAATTCATCTGTCAGAACTTGGACTACTTGGCTACTTATACAAATTTGAGTCCTAAAAGTTTTAGGGCAAGAAAGAAAAAACTCCGAATTATACATAGGTCTACCATGGGTTAACTCCAAACAACTGAATTTTGGGATCACCCTCAGGATTAGTTGCAAGTAGCCATTGCACTTCAAAGATCTTCATCTTCGATTCCGTCATCTTCCAAATGTTTGCAATTTTAATGCTTACGTTGGTTCGAAATGGTTTTTGGATAACTCATGTTACCTGATTCGAGTCTCTTCAAGCAAACATTCAATAAGTTTAAAACGACCAAGTTATTAGTGGTGGACAAATCCATTATCTAGGGTGTGTATTAAATTGCGTATGAAAAATGAGACATTCCACACTTATTCCCACTTTTCGATTTCAAGCAATATTATTCTGTGATTAATAATGAGGTCAGACAAGTTAGAAAACTAACCTTGACTCGACGTACATTCTTATTTCTCGGGATAGAGATGAGTTTCCACACCTTGGAATTTAGTGTTAAGTATGCAATGAAGTATCTTCCATATACTTAATTTATCATGACCCATTTATCGAAATTAACTCTCTCATATTTAGCATGTTTCCAACATTTCGATTTCTCTATCCCACGCCTTGAAAATCAGTTTTAATATCTCACAAATGAAGGAAAGTCTACTCATCGGATTTTAATGCTAAATATGTGATGGCTTTACTTTCCATAAAATGTATCAACATTTTAATATAACTTACCATATTTGTTTGGCTTCTAAATGGCACAGACAAAGAAATCCCTTGTATTTAAAACCCATCTTTTGTATAAAAAAAAGGCTGCTTTTAAACAAGCCGATCCTTGGAAATAAAGTGATTAAATATTAAACCTTTATTTAATTTAATTAATAATAATTTTAAACCTTGTATTTAATATAATTAAATCTTAATTAAATCATAACTTAATTAATAATTAAGTAACAAATTAAACCTTACCTGATTAATAATTAAATCTTTCCTAATCAACATTTAATTTAAATAATTTTACCCGTTTCTTAATTAATGATCGATTAATAATTTACACAAATAAATAATTATCTTTTACTTTATTGCTTAATTATTATTTACTTGAATATTTAGTAATTAACCTTCACTTAATTATTTAATTATTAACCCTTCCTAATTAATAATTAAGTACTAATTGCCTTCACTTAATTAATTAATTAATCAATCATTAAAACTTTACTTAATTAATTAATTAAAAAATAATTAAAAATAATTAATATTTATAATATATATTTGAATTACTTTTCAAAGATATTTAAAGTGAAAACTCCTTTAGTTTACATAAAAGTGACCCTTTATTTTTTCAGCACACAATAAATAAATTATAATAATAATGGTGACTTTCCTAGATCTGTGACTGGCGACTTTCTTTCGTATCTAACCTCCAAATCATTCCTCTCCTCCGTAGACTTCCTTCGACGCCTCCGCTCTAGCTCTCCGTTCTAGCTTTCCTTCTCTTCTATCCATGTCGCATCCTCGAGAACTGTTAGTCTCGCCTAATTCAGCTGCATCGTTGACCAGATCTAGGCATTCTTTCAGTGCCCCATCCATTGCCGGCTCTGTTCATCATATTCCTGGATTTCCGCTTGTCTGTCTGACCTTGGACACTTCACTGTCTATCCCCCGTGCCTCGTTATTGATTTGCTTCTCCATTGATAGTCTGATTTGAACAACTCGATGTCCAAGAACCCTTCTAGTCCTATCTCTGGCATTCCTATTTGCCATTTGCAGGCTACTTCTCTTTCACCTTTAATCCAGGCTTTGACTACTGAAGTTGTTGGTCAGTGGACTAATTTAGATAAGTCTATCCTTGGTGATTATATTTTTGATATTGAGGGTATGGATAGAGATGAATCAGCAGTTGGCCTTCAAGCAATGTAGGCATTTTCTGATAATGTTTGTATAGTGCAAGCTATTTAATGCGCATGTATTGCTTGTGTTAATGTCGAGTGCAATAAGCTTGCATAAGTTTCTGCTATGTATCCTAGAGTTACAGTAGATGTGCCTGCTTCGATCTAGTGGTCTTCTTTGTTTAAGTCTTGCCTAAAAATGTTGGAACCTTCTCTCCTAGCACTTTCAACACGGTTGAGATTGATGGAGTCTATGTGCCACCTGCTGAAGTGATTCAAGAGGGCATGAATTTTTTGTCAGATTTCTTGGTCGGGTTTTTCTTGGACTCATTCCCTTCATATAAAGATGTTCGTGATCAATGCAAACATGTCTAGAAATTGAAAGGTAGTCTCTAAGTCCAATATTTCAATACCATGTTTTACTTTAAATTCACTAAATAGGGAGATGGGATTAGAGCTCTTAAGACCAGTCCAATCTGGTTTAGGCCACTTTTCTTTCGTTTTTGCTGCACTTGATTGGTTTAAACTGGCTTGCAAGTCTCATAGGTTAGCTCAAGTGTCTTGACACTAGTACAAAGGTTTGTAAGAGTTTTTTGTATGTTAGAGCTTTAATTGAAGTCATCCCAACTAAGCCATTGCCGTCAAAGCTGAAAGTTAGATTAGTAGAAGATCATGATGTGGAAGTTTATGTTTAGTATAAATGGAAACCATATATTTACATATTTTGTTAGTCATTTGGTCATATACCGAATTCATGTTTGATTGGGTCTGCCTCTGCTTCCCACTCTCTTCCTACCACGATTTCTCTTCCTAGGTCAATTTTGATTTGGGTTCCTAAGATTAGGAATCCTTCTCCTACTTCCTCTGTCCTCGTTATCCTTATATAGAAAGATTCCTCTATTGCAATAGTTGTTGTTGTTATGGTTGACCCTCCTCCCTCGGAGGATGCTTTTCATCGGGACTCGGTTACGCACGCTTGGATTCATCCTGATGCAGAAATGAGGTACAATCCGTCATTGAATAGTTATCATGTGTTTGCAGGGGAAGAAGGGGAATCTAAAAGACTCTTTTATCATGTGGAGGGGGGAGGTCAGATTGACAACTGCTAGAAGTGTAGGATAACACAACTGATATTGTTTTTGGATGCATCTTGGGATAGGATTTTTCTTTACTCCAAGCTCCTGAGGTTGTATGTTCCTAATCTTGCATCTCCCTTATCTAATTTTCTCTAAGTTCATGGCCCTGGCATCGACGTTGACGTCAGTATTGATATATAGGACCGAGGTCCTTTGTTTGGATAGTAATTTAGACATGTCTGTCTAACTTTTGTGTTTTTCTTATGTTGTTATTGTATTAGCTGATTTGCAGCCTATTCCGATCACCTATTCTTTAAATGATTTGAGAAATAAAAGCGGACAATGGACTTAAATGCCGACCAGCCTTGCTAAAAAAAGTGTCCGTTTTACAAACTGCATCCATAGCGACTATCGCTATGTACACCATAATCTTAAAACTTGGTTTAGAAATCAAAGTAACCTTAAAAATACCTTCTTTCCATATTTGAATTACCTTATAAACTTTGTATAAAGTGTTGGAAACAAAAGGTAAATTTTTTGAAACTTATGAAACATCTCTAGAAAATAAATAAGTAGAAAAGTTTAAAACAAGCGGGATATCTCGAGGTCATAACATACACAAATTCAAGAGCTACCTTTCTCTTTAGCATACAACGCCCATAAACATAAGCTCATACATTTATACAAATGCCATAACATCCATATGGCAAGTAAAGATTATCACTTGCAAACCATTACTTACTAGTTGAACTACACTTTCAAGTTCGCATAAATAGTCACATATAAACACACACACACATATATACCCAAGCAACATCACTTTCCAAAAAACAACAATTATTATCACCATAATCAAAGTTTAAAGTGAGATTTACTCACCAAAATCACACGAATTTTAAACAAAAATCACTACTTTGCACCAACAACCCGACTTTGATTTTCTTTGCAAAAACTTGTATAGCCTTAGAAAGGGAATTTTGGTTTGGTCTAAGGTAGTAGGAAGGCATGGCCTAGGGCTTAGGAAGGAAGGTTTGGCTTTGCTTTTGAAAGTTAAAAGGAATAGTGAAGAAAAGTAGTGTTTTAAATAGATTATAAGAATTTAAAGTAGAAAAGGAATATTTTTAACTTGAAATCTCAAAGGAAAACTGACGCAGCAGATTATTCAAACAAACTTCAATCGGTGAAATGTAACAATCGGTGAGTTGAAGATACCAAAATGCCCAAGTTCGTTGATCCAAAGATACCGAACTCTAGCTATCTCAAACACGTTGATAGCGCACTATACCGTGTTCAAAGATCTACGATTCTTCGCACGTTGATCTAGCGCACTAGATTCCGTGAATCGGCTTCAACAAACGTGGATTCGAGCGCACTCGAATGACGTAAGTGGAGATAGGAGATTACACTCAACTACCAATTGGAGAAGAAAGCACAAAGCAATCAACAAGAAATTTTATTCCAAAATCAACTACCACAAAAATTACAACACACACGCTATTTATAGAGTTTCCTGACCCAGCACCTTAAGTCGTCGCCGACTTACGACATAGCTTAAGTCGTGACCGACTCAACACACGCGACTTCACCTCTTTACAACAAAACACAAAGCAAACGACTCATGCAAGATCGTTACCGACTTATCATCAACACAGTTCGCACGACTCATACATATCCGACTCATCTACTTAAGTCGGCAGCGACTTAAATCACACGACTCAACAAACCCGCCTTATTACCACACCTCCGACTCAAGAAACAAATAACGACTCATCTTACAAACGACTCAAGACTTACATCATATCACAGTACACGACTCTCCTCTGGGCGACTCAACTCCATGCCTTCCTTGGGTCGTATAACCATAGGTCGCAGCTCATATGGCACTACCTTCTCCAGTTCCTTGTTAAGTCGTTGACGACTCATGGATGAGTCGTTGTGTCGTGGACGACTCATCAGACTCGAACTCCTCCAAGCTTCGTTAAACCGGCACCGACTCATGCTTCCACTATCCCGTGACCGACTCATCAAGCATGCACGTCTTAAGCTCGTGTACGACTTAATATGGTTTAACTTTTGAATTCCCATATGCCTTGCTGCATCATCCTCCCCTGGTTGAGAAAAATTCGACCTCGAATTTGCAAATTCTTTCTCATCAAAATGTTCATCCTCATAATATGGCACCAGATGCTTAATATTGAATACGTCAGAAGTGTAAATATCCTCCGGCAGCTTCAACTTATAAGCATTGTCATTAATTCGCTTCACAATTTCGACAGGACCAACTTTTCTGGCTTTCAACTTATTGTAAGCACCCACTGGAAAACGATCTTTGGTTAACACGGCATAAACCAAATCACCTTCTTTAAATTCAACATTTCGACGTTTCAAATCTGCCGACTTCTTATACTTCTCATTCGATTTCTCCAATCGTTCCTGAACGATTTTATGACATTCAGTCAGCTCATCAACAAAATCGACAGCTCGTTTAACTGTTCCCTTCGCCTGTGGTATTACTGCCAAATCCAACGGTCCCCTGGGTAAATTTGAATAAACAATCTGAAATGGACTGAATCCCGTGCTACGATTCACTGCATGATTATGTGCAAATTCAGCTTGGCATAACTTCATGTCCCAACTTCTCAAATTATCCTGTACAAGACATCGCAACAAATTTCCCAATGACCTGTTAACAACTTCTGTCTGTCCATCAGTTTGTGGATGATAAGCACTACTAAATTTCAGCTTCGTTCCCACCATCTTCCACAAACTCAACCAAAAGTGACTCAGAAAACGAGTATCTCTATCCGACACAATAGACTCTGGCAATCCATGAAGTCGATAGATCTCCTTGAAAAATAACTGTGCTACTCGAACTGCATCCGCTGTCTTCTTGCAAGCAACAAAATGTGCCATCTTCGAAAATCTGTCCACCACAACAAATATCGAATCATTTCCCCTTTGAGTTCTAGGCAAACCCAAAACGAAATCCATGCTAATATCAACCCATGGCTTAGATGGTACTGGTAATGGCATATACAATCCTGCATTCGTTGCTGTTCCTTTTGAAACTTGGCAAATATGACATCGCTCCACGAACCTTTCAACCTCTTTTCTCATCGACGGCCAAAAGTAAGATTGTGAAATCAACTGTAAAGTACGATCACGGCCCAAATGCCCTTCCTCGTGTAACTCTTTGACAATTTTCAACCTCAAGCTACAGTCTGGAATACACAAACGATTCCCTTTAAACAGAAAACCATCAACCAACATAAATTCATCGGTACTCCCATCCTTCACTTTTTCAACATATTTCACAAAGTAAGGATCTTCATTAATCATCTCTGGCAGTAATTCAAACCCCGCCACTTCAACTTTCATTGTCGTTAATAAATGACTCCTCCTACTCAAAGCATCAGCTACCCGATTTGTCTCCCCTGATTTGTGCTTAACGACAAAAGTAAACT
Source organism: Allium cepa (assembly GCA_030765085.1). Lineage (NCBI taxonomy): Eukaryota > Viridiplantae > Streptophyta > Magnoliopsida > Asparagales > Amaryllidaceae > Allium > Allium cepa. Next base: position 740,948,364 of record CM060932.1, read on the forward strand.
GCTGTAAATAAGCAATCCATGATGCATGTCTTGCTGAAACCTTATCCTGCCCCTGTAAATGTTTCAATGCTTCGTGATCGGTGTACAAAACAAACTCCTTCTGAAATAAGTAATGTCTCCAATGTTTAACAGCTTGTACAACAGCATAGAATTCAACGTCATATGTACTGTATCTCATCTTTGCCCCTGACAGTTTCTCACTAAAATAAGCAACTGGCTTCCCATTCTGACTAAGAACTCCTCCAATACCAACCTTCGAAGCATCAGTATGCAATTCAAACAATAACTGAAAATTAGGTAAAACAAGAATTGGTGCAGACGTCAACAATTCCTTGATCTTCTCAAAGGCAACCCCCGCTTCTTCTGACCATACAAACTGTTTACCCTTCATGCAATCAGTAACTGGAGCCATCACGCTACTGAAGTGTGGAATGAATCTTCGGTAGAATGATGCTAGCCCATGAAAACTTCTCACTTCCGTAATTGTCTTTGGCTGTGGCCAATTCCTGACTGCTTCAACTTTACTCTGGTCAACTTGAATACCTTCCCCTGAAACAACATAACCCAGGAATAAAACACTAGGTGTCATAAACACACATTTCTTTGTAGCAGCATAAAATTGTTCTTCACGAAGAATAAGCAACACTTCCCTCAAATGTAGAACATGCTCCTCTGTATTCCTGCTATAAATCAGAATATCATCGAAATAAACCACGATGAACTTCCCAATGAACGGTCTAAAGATTTGATTCATCACTCGCATGAATGTACTAGGTGCATTAGACAAACCAAATGGCATAACCAACCATTCGTACAACCCCTCTCTCGTCTTGAAAGCTGTCTTCCATTCATCCCCAGGTCTGATTCGAATTTGATGATAACCACTCTTCAAATCAATCTTTGTGAATATAGTTGCCCCACTCAACTGATCCAACAAATCATCCAACCTCGGCATAGGAAATCTATAACGAACAGTGATCTTATTTAAAGCTCTACTATCTGTGCACATCCTCCAAGTTCCATCCTTCTTTGGTACCAACAATGCTGGCACGGCACAAGGACTTAAGCTTTCCTGTACACGTCCCTGTTCCAACAATTCTTCCACCTGCCTTCGTAACTCCTCATGTTCCTTTGGACTCATTCGGTAGTGTGGTCGATGTGGTAACACTGCTCCTGGAACAAGATCAATTTGATGTTGAATGTCTCTAAGTGGCGGTAATTCCTTAGGCAACTCCTCTGGAAAGACATCTTCGAATTCTTTCAAAATTGGCTTTGCTGCTTCTGGAATTTCAACTTCTTCACGACTCTCTCTCCCAATCAACAAAAACACTTCCGGTTCTTCCTCCACTTCTTTAACAAACTCCTTCAAAGTCAACAGAGTTTTCAATTCCTCAATCTCTTCTAGCTTACTCTCCTTCTGCTGTTGCTTCTTAGGAACCAAAGTGATTTTAGTACCCTCGAACATGAAACTGTAACTGTTGGCACGACCGTCATGCTGAACTGCTCTATCAAACTGCCATGGTCTGCCCAACAATAAGTGACAAACATCCATATCTACGACATCACACCAAATTTCATCCTTGTACTTCTTTCCAATCGAAAAATTCACACAAGCTCTCCGACACACTTTCACTTCACCTCCCTTCCTTAACCATGCTAGCTTGTACGGTTTAGGATGCTTCTCGGTCTTCAAGTTCAACTTTCTCACTGCTTCTGTAGAAATAATATTATCACAACTTCCCGCATCAATAACGAACTTGCAGACTTCCCCAGAATAGTACATGTCGATTGAAAAATATTGCTTCTCAGCCAACTAGAATCCTCTTCTTGCTTTGGTGTCAAACAACTTCTCCTCATCATAAGATTACAACCTTCATCTCCAAACAATTCTTCTTCCTCCTCAACATAAGGTATATTTGAACATTCTGCCTCCTCACCATCATCCTCCTCAACTTCTGCAACCATGGTTCTCTTCTTCGGCTTCGGACATTCATTGCTTTTGTGACCCAACTCCTGACAATTATAACATTTGAAAACACTGCTAACCTTCGCCTTCTCAGCCTCCTTCACTACTGGCTTACTGACAGGTTTAGGAACATCAGAACTTCCACCAACACCCTTTGCTTGATTATTGGAATTAGTAAACACACCACCTCCACGCCTTCCTTGTTTCTCCCAAGCCAACGCTTTCTGATGTGCCTCTGCAACTGATCTAGGATCAAACATATTAACCATATCCTGGATCTGCATTCTCAATCCCCCAATGAATCTAGCAGTTAGCTGTTCCTCCGTTTCCATAATATCATTTCTGGCAATGAGTTGGTAAAATTCATCAGCATAATCACTAACAGACTTCGTCCCTTGCCTCAGATTCTGCAACCTTTGGTACATAAGTGATTGGTAGTTGTAAGGTAAGAAAGTAGATCTCATCAACTTTTTCATCTTACCCCACGATTCTATCTTTGACTTCCCCATTCTCTCCCTGGTAAGTTTAGTTTGCTGCCACCACGCCAAAGCTCTCCCCCTCAACCTAGTAGCAACCAACTTTACTCTTCTATGCTCAGGAACCTCCTTGAAATCAAAGATCTCTTCAACATTTGAAACCCAATCTAAGAATTCCTCAGCAACCATCCCGCCTTTAAACTCCGGAATCTCCATCTTCATACCCGATTCCCATTGACGATCATCTTCAACATCCCGATAAGAATTCCGAACTTGGTCTCGATCTCGATAATGAATACTTGCTCTATCACCCTCTTCAACAAAATCAAAAGTACGCCTACATCGATCTCGACCATTATCATCCCTTCGTTCATGCATACTTCTTTGACTATGTCTCTCTTCTTCTCTATATGCTTCATTGTCAAATTCACGTTGACTTCTTCTCTCTTCATGTGCATAGTCATGATGATCTCTTCGTGATGAAATTGATGTTTCTCTTCTATCTCTACAAGAATGTGGTGATACCCTCCTCGCTTCCGTAACCGATGGCGAAACTCGGTTTCCTCCATGGTTCGAGTTTGGTGATCTCCTCCTTTGATTCAAATCATTCATCAATTTCTCCAATTTACCAATGCCTTCATCAAACTTCTCATTAATACGTTGTTCCATAAGCTCGGCTTCTTCTCTACGATACAAAGCTTCAACGTTTTGATGACAATTAGCTCTCCTTGGTGGCATGATTGAAAACTTCACAAAACTTCACAATTCAATCACAAGACTTCAAAACTTTCAACACAATACAACAATCAACAAGTCACGGCTCAACAATGTCTCGGCTATGACACTTCACGGCTTATCACCTCTAGCTTGCATCAACTTATCTCGGTTCACCACTAAGTCGGCAAAGACTTAGCTCGGCAAGGTTCTACACTTCAACCCTCGGCGCGCAAAACTTCCACAAGATAGATCTAAACAATTTCCAACTCCTCGATCCAAAATGAAATGGATCAAACACTCCAAACTTGATGCAACTGCAATATGAACACGATGAACAACTTCAAACTTCAAACTTCAAAAACTTGGCTTCAAGAATCAACTTAGCTATGATTGGCTAAGTATGGCTCCGATACCAAATAATGACGCAGCGGATTGTTCAAACAAACTTCAATCGGTGAAATGTAACAATCGGTGAGTTGAAGATACCAAAATGCCCAAGTTCGTTGATCCAAAGATACCGAACTCTAGCTATCTCAAACACGTTGATAGCGCACTATACCGTGTTCAAAGATCTACGATTCTTCGCACGTTGATCTAGCGCACTAGATTCCGTGAATCGGCTTCAACAAACGTGGATTCGAGCGCACTCGAATGACGTAAGTGGAGATAGGAGATTACACTCAACTACCAATTGGAGAAGAAAGCACAAAGCAATCAACAAGAAATTTTATTCCAAAATCAACTACCACAAAAATTACAACACACACGCTATTTATAGAGTTTCCTGACCCAGCACCTTAAGTCGTCGCCGACTTACGACATAGCTTAAGTCGTGACCGACTCAACACACGCGACTTCACCTCTTTACAACAAAACACAAAGCAAACGACTCATGCAAGATCGTTACCGACTTATCATCAACACAGTTCGCACGACTCATACATATCCGACTCATCTACTTAAGTCGGCAGCGACTTAAATCACACGACTCAACAAACCCGCCTTATTACCACACCTCCGACTCAAGAAACAAATAACGACTCATCTTACAAACGACTCAAGACTTACATCATATCACAGTACACGACTCTCCTTTGGGCGACTCAACTCCATGCCTTCCTTGGGTCGTATAACCATAGGTCGCAGCTCATATGGCACTACCTTCTCCAGTTCCTTGTTAAGTCGTTGACGACTCATGGATGAGTCGTTGTGTCGTGGACGACTCATCAGACTCGAACTCCTCCAAGCTTCGTTAAACCGGCACCGACTCATGCTTCCACTATCCCGTGACCGACTCATCAAGCATGCACGTCTTAAGCTCGTGTACGACTTAATATGGTTTAACTTTTGAATTCCCATATGCCTTGCTGCATCAAAAACCATGAAATAAAAATAAGACTTTGAAAAGAAGAAGTAGAAGTTTGGAAAATGAAGGAAATGAAATAAGAATGAGAATTGAAAAAAAATTTGTTTTTATAAAAATTGAAGTAGAAATTACCATTTTACCCCATGGTCCTTTACCCTCTACACCATGACGCCACCTCACCACCTAACCTTTAAGCAAGCATCAACTCCCCTTCCTACATTCCATTACTTCACTTCTTACCATGTTGTGAAGTTACCTTTCCATTTCTTTTATTTCTTTAAGTAAAAAGAAAGAAAAGTCAACTTTTATCTTTTTACTTTAAGTAAATTCATTTTACATATTTATATTTAACCATAACATATAGGTTTATGTGTATATGTTCTCTAGTGTACACAATAATTTCCGACAACTTTTAGACGATGAAAAATCAATAAACGATTTTGGTTACATTTTTGATTTTTTCTGAAATAATTACTTTTGTAAAACATATTCCAAAAGAACTTCACCATCATTAGCTATTACTTATAAGAGATTTACCTGAGTTTTAAAATCCATTAATTAGTTACTTAAAAATATATAAAATATTCTTATTTAAAGTAATTAAAATTTGGGTCATTACATTCCCCCCCATTAAAGAATTTCTTCCTGAAATTAGCATATAAAAAGGTAACTTAAAATAACTCAAGATGCATATATTATAAATGATGAAACACATACAAAAGATACGTACTAAGCAACCACAAACAATGAGTACATAATCCACACAACAAGAACTCCTATTCCAACATCAACTCGGGATAAGCTTCCTTCATGCTATCTTCTATCTCCCAAATGCAGTCTTTGGGATCTTCACTCAACTGAACCTTAATCAATCTCACAAATTTATTCCGTAATTTTTCCACATCTCGATCCATAATTAGAACTGGATTCTTTATCACAGTCAAGTTTGCTTCTACCTCTAAATCCTCTTGAACAGATGCCTCCACAATCAACGATGGGTCATGCACATACTTCCTCAAATGTGATACATGGAAAACATTATGAACTCTTGACAACCTCTTTGGTAACTCAACTCTATAAGCAAGCAACCCAATCCTTTCAATAATTAGAAATGGTCCAAAATATCTAGGTGCCAACTTTCCTACTCTTCCAACTTGAATAACTCCTCTAATCGGGGATATCTTTGCAAACACAAAGTCTCTAACCAAAAATTCCAAATCCCTTCACCTCCGATCAACATAGCTTTTATGTCGATCTTGAGCTTCTTTCATCCTCCTCTTGATCACCGCAACCTTCTTCGTAGCTTCCTGAATCATATCAGTCCCAAGCACTATCTAATCCTTGATCTCTACCCAACATGCTTGTGACATGCAAGGTCGTCCATACAAAGCTTTATATGGTGGCATGCTAATGCTTGCTTGATAACTGTTATTTTAAGAGAATTCAGTAAGTATAGATAATCTTCGCAAGATCCTCCAAAGTCTAAGATAAATGCTCTCAATAGATCTTCTAAGACTCGGTTATCTTTTTCCGCTTGACCATCCATTTGAGAATGGTAGGATGTGCTCAAACTTAGCTTTGTTCCCAAAGCTGATTTAATGCTTCCAAAAATTGGCTTGTAAATATCGGATCTCGATCAATTACAATGCAAACAGAACTCTATGTAGTTGAACGATCTCCCCCATATAAATTTTTTCCAATGTTGCTACAGACCACGTCCGCTTTACTAAAATAAAATCAGCACTCTTAGTTAGTAGTTTCCACAATGACCCAAACACCTTCATTTCCTTTCCTTGATCTGGGTAAACCATCAATAAAATCCATTAGTATTTGTTCCCATTTCCAGTTCGAAATCTCCAGCAGTTGAAGTAACCCAACAGTCCTTTTGTGATCACCTATGATGTTTGGCAGTTCACACATCAACCTACAAAATTGAAATATCCCTCATCATCCCGAGCCACCAAAATACTCTCTTCATACCCCGGTACATCTTGTTAACTCCAAGGTGGATAGTTAACTTAGATTGATGGCATTTCGCCAAAACTTCTAAGACCATCAACATCCAGAATGCATAACCTTCCATCCATCCACAAAACTTCATGACTATTGATCTCAAAACCCAAGCATTGACCTTATTCAACTCCTTGCATAAATTTTACCAGAAGGCTATCTTCCCTTGTTTACCTGCAATCCTTTCTAATAAAGTTGGAGTAAGTTCCAAAAGAGCCAAGACTGCATTCCTGCTCAAAGCGTCCACTACCACATTTTCTTTTCCTGACTTATATAAGATATCCATGTCATAGGCCGCTAGAAATTCGAACAATCGTTGCTGCCTCATATTCAGATCTTTTTGCATGGAAAGATACTTCAAGGACTTGTGATCCAGATGGGCTTGAAGTTTTTTCCCAACTAGTAATGACTCTACATCTTCGATGCAAACACTACAACCAATAACTCCAAATCATATAATGCATAATTTTTCTCATGAGGCTTCGGCTTCCTGTTAGCATAAGTAATGACTCTCCCATGCTGCATTAGAATTGCACCTAAGCCTACACCACAAGCATCGATATACATAGTCAATCCTTCCCCTCAATTTGGAATAGCTAAAACCAGAGTGCTTGTCAACTGCTTCTTCAATTCATCGAATGCTTCCTCATAATTCGAAGTCTAAACAAACTTCTTACCTTTCTTCGTCAGCTTGGTTAGGTGTGAGGCGATCTTGGAGTAGTCTTGGATGAATCTCCTATAATATCCGGCCATTCCTTAGAAACTTCGGACTTTTGTAGGAGCCTGTGGTGTCTTCTATTTTTGGACGGTCACTACCTTTGTTGGATCATTCGAAATTTGATCCCCCGACACAACATATTTGAGGAACCTTACTTTTGATTGCTTAATGATAATTAGGAAAATTTTCTTTTAAAACATGTTTCCTTAATGTCTCTAACTCCACTTTCAAATGATGTTTGTGCTCTTCCTCGGTGTTAGAGTAAATAAGAATATCATCTACAAAGCTTAACGCAAACTTATTTAGCATATCCATAAAAATTCAGATATGAGATCTTAAAAATAAGTCGATGCACTGATTAGCCCAAAAGGCATAACCAACCAATCAAAGAAAAAATCAGGCCCTCTAAATTCTGTTAGGGGAATATTATCCTCTGCTACCCTTAACTAGTGAAATCCTGTAGCAAGGCCCATTTAGGAAAATACTCGAGCACCATGGAATGTTAAACATTTCATCTACAAGGCCTAATGGATACTTGTTTCGAATTGTTTGCTTATGCAACTGCGACGACCCGACTTTCCACTCCCGGAAAATCGCATCATCAATTAAGAAAGAAAGGGATAGAAGAAGAAAAGAAAGAAGAGAAAGAAGAAACAACACTAGAATCTCAACAGCGGAACGAATAAATTATATTAATAACATAAGTATTTACATAATGTACAATACTAATCAGAGATACACAGCTTACACGTCACATATACTAGACAGTTATAAACACCTGTCTAGTACTTACAACTCAATATAATCATAACACAGAAAACACACAGCGGAACTATATATCTACAACGCAGAAGCCTCCTGCTCCATTGCTCCACCATTACGTCAAAGCTAACCTGAAATCTCTTGACTACTCGTAAAAATTTGAGTACCCAAGAGTTTATGGAAAAAAAACAAAATAAACTCCGGGTCAGACATGGGTCTGGTGTGAGTAACAGGTTAAGGTTGCTTAACTTTAAAAACCTTTGAAAAGAAAGGTATCACGTAAGACTTCCCACACATAAACATGGAAAAGTTTTTACCTTACGCTAACCAAAACATTTGATAGGAAATCCGATGATATTATAATAGTGTCTAGGGTTTTCAAATAAAATACAGAAATAGCTGGAATGCTTACATCTCACGTTCCAACATAGTTGGGCACAACTAATACGTACGACACTTATTGGATTTTGCATTCCATACAATGGCAGGGCTACTGGGGTATCGCCGTCACAGTACGTGGCCTAGATCACCATACCAAGGAGTACTCCCACTCCCCTGCAACACAAGGCCGGAACCATTCCTTACTGAACAGATCCGAATAAGACAACCGCGGCAGTTGTTGCAATCAACCGCCCACACAACCGAATATAAAGGGACTTCTAGACAGGGATCAATCTCGCTCTCCAGTGGGAGCTACCCACGAAGCCTTGCTGCGCCTCCCCTGTTTTAGCCATTCCCGGTTGATGAGGCTTGAGGCTACAATTACCATTAGAGAACACATCCCTTAGAATGCTCATCGTCCACCTGACGATGTTCTGAAAGCATTCAATCCATACAAGTTCGTTCCGGGTTCGAACGAAACCGAAGGCATTATCTCGTTACACTCATTTTGGAATCACCCTCAGAGTTAACGACAATAACCCTTGCACTCTGAATCTTCATCTCGAATCTATAAGCACTATTCCGTCAACTCATTACGGAATCACCCACAGAGTTATACTGACGTATAGCCCTTACACCTCGAGTCTTCACTCTTCACATAAGATTCACGATCTATCGTTATTTGGAATCGATGTGGTTTTCGGATATCCAAATATGGAAACCCAATCCCGGTCTCATCGAAATCCAAAGCGTGTCTTTTAGGTCCAAGTTGTTTAAAGTTAAAAACAATTAAATTCAACATTATCTATATACACACAGATAGATAATTCTCAACATCCCAATGGATAATCCATACTAACATTACAAAAAATAATCTATATTATTAACTCAAACAGATAATTCATATTATCAACTCAATGCAACCATAGCATTCAAATCACACAACAGCATTCATCTCATATCTGAGATTTCAATCATTCAGGGTAATAAATATCAATCATCATTCATAAGCAATGACTTATTAAATCATCATTCTATAATTAATTTAAAATGAATTAAATTAATTACATCTTCCTTAATTAATTTAAAATGAATTAAATTAATTATTATCCATATAAATCTTGCTTACACGTCAATTAATTATAAATCAATTAATTAATTTCTCTCAACAAGTTACCCTAATTAATCATCTTGATTTACTACCCTTTAATTACATTCAAGTAATTAACCTCTAATTAATTTCACAAATTAATTATTCCAAACCAACTTAGAAATTAACTTGTAATTACTTTATTAATTTATTAATAATAATTAATTACATTAATCCTTAATTAATTACATTAATTAATACCTTCATTGATTAATTGTTCTTAATTAACCAATCCTTAATTACATCATTAATTGTTTAAATTAATGATCACAAATTATTTTATAACTACTCTATTAAATTAATTATCAATTATCACTATTGATAAATCATTCTTGATTAATCACATTAAGTAATTACATTAAATTAATTACATCTCTTAATCATTCTCAAATAACTTAATTATCAAAACCTAAATTAATTACACTAAGTAATTAATCATTAATTGCTTACTTAAGGAATTATACAACATATAAATTACATATTAATTACACAAAGTAATTAATTTCCCAGACTCCTCCATTAAATTACATCCAGTAATTTATTTTCTTAATTACATCACTAAGTAATTATTCATTCTTAATTACATTTGTAATTACCTTTCAAATCAATCAGTGATTAATTTAAATTAATTAAACTTAATTAATTAACTTAATTAACCAACAACTTAATTAATTACAATCAGCAATTAATTTCCCTAATTACTTTCATTAAGTAATTATACTTAAATAATTTCTCCAATGATTATTTTTTAATTAATTAATACAATTAATCATTAAAATTAATTACATTAATTAATTATAAAATAATCCTAGGTTAATGACCTTTATTAACCAATAACAAAACATTAATTACTTTTCCAAAGTAATTAATTGAGTTAATCAATATTAATTCTAAATTTATTTAAAGCAACTCATTAATTTATTTTTAATTATTTAATTAATCAAGTGATAATTAAAAACTTAACTGGTTATTAATTACTTGATTAATAAATACAATTCATTAATCAAATTAATCAAATCTTATTTAATTAATTGATTTCTTAATTACAATTTAATCAAACTTAATTAACTTACTAATCCTTTAATTAATTAAATAAAACCTTAATTATTTAACTAATTAACCAAATCATTAATTAATTAAATTAAATAATTACAAAACTTAATCACCTTAATCATTTAATGAATTATAAATTATTAAGTTCTTATTAACTTAATGATAATCATTAATCTTATTCATGATTTAATTATCATTTTCAAAGTAATTTAAAAATAGTTTGCATTTAAATTTTCTCTAAATTGCATTTTAAATTCAAGATTTAAAATGAACCAAATTCTTAACTTTAACCAAAACCTTTAAAACAATTCAAAACCTTATTAATTTTATGATAAAGAATCTATTTGTTTTAGAAAGAAATTTAAAAGAATTTTAAACCCAAATTCAAATTTTAACTTAAACCATACCTTGAAACATTCAAAGTTGATTTTAAAACATTTGAGTTCAAAAGCTTATTTTATTACAAACGAGTATTCAAATTCATTTTTGAATTTCAGATTCCAAACTTAGATTTGATCACCTTGTTCAAATCTTATATTCAGATTTTTCAAACTTCATTATAAAATACTTTATGATTCAAACTTGATTATAAACATTTGAATTTATAACTTATTTTCTTTTGAAAACTTTCAGATTCAAATTCCAATTTGAATTCAGGTATTCAATCCAGATTTTAAACTTAAATTTAAAATCTGGTTTTAAATCTCTTTTTTCCAGATTTATAAGTCACTTTATAAAATACTGTACATGTTTTGGTTATTAAATATTTCATTTCTGCAAATTTATTTATTTGAAACTAGAATTCAAATCATTTTGAATTCATATTTAAACTTTCTTATTTAGTTTCAAACCTTGCTTTGCTTCTTTTTTAATTTAGTTTAAAAACTTTTTAAAAAAAAACTTAAAACCTGCAACTGTCGGGTTTTAGAAAAATCTTGAAGAAATAAAACTGCTCGAGCTCAAACCCATTTTACTTCGAGTCTTGTTGCTCTTTACTTCGGTTAAAACCTCAAGTGACTCGAGCATTTACTCGAGTAAAATATGCTTCCTCCCAAACAAATCAAAACACCCAAGAATACCAGACCATCAGGAACTAAGAGCACCGTGCACATGCACGGCGGCTCTGACCTCCTCCAGTCAACTCCGGCAGCATCCTCACACCAGAAAACAATCTCACTCAACATCACGATAATCAGAACCCTTACCGAAACTCGAAATTTAATTCGACTCTCCAAAACCAAACCTGGAACAGAAGATAGGAACCACCATCAAACCTGGAACAACCCCAATCTCCTTTCTCTGATCATCTGAACATCTGCGATTCCGGCCACACCATCTCTTACCCCCATGCTTTCATCCCCTCGAGTTTGGTTACACTCGATCAAATAGAGCAGACGAGCCAAACCAAAACATTCAACCTAGATAAACTAGGGTTACAGACCAAAATCAATCACCACTACCTCCACAGTGCTACGATCAATGTCCTGACAATTTTTCCAAATACTCCGCAGAGTATCAACCTCCAGAAGGAATCACAAACTTCCAGATCAACCAGATCACTAAAGACATTCCAAAACATCATTTCTGGTCAAACCAGAAATGCCCCTTTTCCGCTTTACTAAAATTTATGATTTTAGTGCTAAAAATCATGTTTCTGGTTGATGATTCCGTTTACATTCTTGAATTGATAAATTAGGATGTTTGAAATTTTGATCAAACTAACATTTGCTTGTTCTATTTGGTTTTTCAGAGACATGGAAGTTTATTTTATCTTGATTTAAATTTTTAGGCTTACTCTATGATCTAACCAACATATTTTGTTTAATACTTAAATCCAAATATAGATTGTATCAATAGGTAGTAATTTCTGAATAAGTCTTTAACTTAAAAATCTGGTAATCAGAGATGTTACAGGCAATACACATATACACAGATGCACACATTCATATATATACAGAAAAGTTACCAAACATAACCATACAAAAACATAGTTTTCACAGAAATCATCATGCAACATTTTATACTTAAGTAATTTTTAACAAAAATGTTACTCACCTTATACAGGAGAACAGAGCATCCCAAACTTTAAAGCTTGGAGTAGCTTCATTTGTCTATTGATCTTACTGCTGCAATGGTATGTTTATGAAACTGAAGTGCTACTGCTCCCTATCCCAACTACAAGCATGAAGGCCTTAAATCTACAAAGTGCTAAGATGATGATCTCCATAGAAAATGCAGGTTGATTTTTTTTATATAGAAATTGAATTGCATGATTACAAAGAAATGCAGATTTTTTTTTTGATTTACTAATTTTTGTTTTGAAGTAGATTTTGTTTTTGAGAGAAAGTTTAAATTTTCTCTTAGTTGAGTAAAGAATAGAAAATGAAAGAAAGAGCAAATAGGTTTATAAGGCTGAAATTTATTTAATTAAAATAAAGAAAAAGATAAAATAAAACAATGACACGTGTCATGTTCCTTAGTTCATACATTAACACATGTCATTTTAGATTTGTTAAATACTTAAAACTTGTCTTTATTTAATTAAGTTATATTTTTAAGTGTTTAAAAATAGTTTTCTTCAATTTGTTTTATGTTTATGTAAATATATATGAATTTTCCTATTAAAAGTAAATGTAAATAAAACAATTTATAAATTAAAACTTATACAAATATTTTAAAGAATCAATTAATTTGTATTTCAAAATAAAATTTCAAATCAAATTTGAAATCAAAAATAAAATCAATTTATTCAATTTAAAAATGAAGACTCTATTTCCTTATTTTAATTCTTCTTTATATTTATGGGGAAAATAGTACATTTATTAACATGGCTTAAAATAACAATTTAACAAATTTTATATGATTTATAAAAAGAATTATAAATCACTTTTATTATCAAATGAATTTAAATCATATATTATCTTATATTTTAAACTTATATAAAAGAGTCTCAATTCATATTTAATCAAATAATATTTTTTTAAAAAGAAATAAAATCAACCTTTATTTAAATTTAAAACAAAAATTAAGCTAAGATATAATTTTAAACAATTACATTTATTTAAAATATAAATAAACCATAAAGTTATTAATTTAAATAGATTTCTAAAAGCTTAATATTAATTAAAACATAATTTCCTAATTACTCAATATTTTATTAGAATTTAAAAACAAAACTTTATTTATTTACTTTCATGTAAGTTAAATTCCAAACAAAGATAAACTATAATATATATATATATATACACACACAAATATATATATACATTATAATTTTAACATTTATTTTAGCTTTTAAAAAGATAAATCACAAATTAAATACTATTTAAATCTGATTAATAAACCAAAACATATTTTATCAATCAATATTGTCAATATCAATTTAATTTTATATGAATATTATTAAATTGATATTGTCAAAAATTCTGGGATATCACATTCCTTCCCCCTTAAAAGAATTTCGTCCCCGAAATTTAAAACAAAGGTAATTTAATAACCTACTTTAGATTTTTAATTTTAAAACCAAGCATATATCAAACATATGCTAACATCCATAGCAATCAATACATCCAATCAAACAAAATTAACTATCCAGACAAAATTCTGGATAGAGTTTCCTCGAGTTTCCCAAGTAAACACCGGGTTACTCGCTCTATAAAACCCAAACAATCAACACTACTAAGTTACAGAACTCCTACTCATCTATATCTATAACTGAACAAGACATCGGACTACAGATAAGTCTGACTCAACAACCAAATCTCCCCGACAGCTGATTCAAAAACCAGAAATAGATCATACACGTACTCCCTCAGAAATACGTGAAACACAACGAATTCCAGTTGTCCAAACTGGCATTTCAATCCAGATAATCAAACACCTATCAAAACAGAACACAGAAGAAATCCAAAACATCTCGGAGCTAGCTTACCCAACCTTACCAAAATTTGTAGCTCCTAAAACTGGGAAAACTTATCCAAAACCAGACTTCAGATCCACAAAAACTCTTCGGACGATCTCGGCTGCCTACATCCTACCTGATCAGCTCAATCCTTGCTGATGTATCCAAACCCATCAGAATGATCCTCCACGATCAATCAAGATCAAGAACAACTCCACTCACAACCATCAGAAGAAAACAACTTCTCCTATCCGGAAAAGAAAAGCAGATGCACCTCCCAAACTGCTTCCGCTGCACAACTCTGATCTGGGGTAGAAAAGAATGATGTTGAAGAACACGAGCACAACCGGACAACAAAACCAAGAAGATCTCTAATAACCAAGAGAAAACTCAGAAATTCCTCAAATCCTGAGTTGCTTCAACAAACTCCATCTCAAGAAACCAACCTCCAACTAGTAGAACCACCAGTACCACTGAATCTCTAGATGAAGACAAACTCTTGACTTCTATGAAAATATTCAGAAAAATCTCCAACAATCCAAGAGAATACTCAACTATCGCAAGTCACTTTTGCGATCAACTCAATCTAATTCTAAAGGAAACTGTTCTCTCTTTACCAATCAGAACAGCTTATGCTGGTCTTACCAATCCATCGAAGAAATGGATTCTACTCTAATGCTTCCGACCCCTATCTCCAGCAAACTGCTAAGCCAGAAAATTCTGTCGACACGCAGAACACTCCTAGCTGCACTGCTGACACCAATGCCAAAGAATTCCCAATCCAAAGCTCTTCGAGAAACTCGGACTTCCAACCACACATAAACATCCTGCTGAATCCAGTCACAACACCGAAGCATACTCACTTCCTTAAACTTGTTCCAAAGAAATCATCTTCGGGAACATCCATAGTCATTGCATCTCATCACGCAACTACTACTTCCTTAAATATCAAGATATCATCACTCGCTTCTGCTCAGCCAACAGATCCAAACTCTACTCACTCAACTACGAAGATGAACTCTGAACCTTAACAGATTACCTTCAGAGATTAATGAAGTTCTTACACCACTTCAAACTCACTCGAGACGGTATTAGGTCTACAGTCTCGACAGATACACTTCCAACCTCAACATACAAACTCCAACCAATCGGTAGTTGCGTTATACACACCACTACCTTATCTACCTTATAACTTATATTGGAAAACCCGAACAGGTAACCCAATAGATAGGTAGAATATATATATATATATATAGTAATATATAAAAATTACAAATACGCTCTCTCGAAATAGACACCACTCCAGAGCCTAGGTATTCACTCAACCTAATGCTCTGATACCAACTGCGACGACCCGACTTTCCACTACCGGAAAATCACATCATCAATTAAGAAAGAAAGGGATAGAAGAAGAAAAGAAAGAAGAGAAAGAAGAAACAACACTAGAATGTCAACATCGGAACGAATAAATTATATTAATAACATAAGTATTTACATAATATACAATACTAATCAGAGATACACAGCTTACACGTCACATATACTAGACAGTTATAAACACCTGTCTAGTATTTACAACTCAATATAATCACAACACAAAGAACACACAGCGGAACTATATATCTACAACGCAGAAGCCTCCTGCTCCATTGCTCCTCCATTACGTCAAAGCTAATCTGAAATCTCTTGACTACTCGTAAAAATTTGAGTACCCAAGAGTTTATGGAAAAAAACAAAATAAACTCCGGGTCAGACATGGGTCTGGTGTGAGTAACAGGTTAAGGTTGCTTAACTTTAAAAACCTTTGAAAAGAAAGGTATCACGTAATACTTCCCACACATAAACATGGAAAAGTTTTTACCTTACGCTAACCAAAATATTTGATAGGAAATCCGATGATATTATAATAGTGTCTAGGGTTTTCAAATAAAATACAGAAATAGCTGGAATGCTTACATCTCACATTCAAACATAGTTGGGCACAACTAATAAGTACGGCACTTATTGGATTTTGGATTCCATACAATGGCAGGGCTACTGGGGTATCGCCCGTCATAGTACGTGGCCTAGATCACCGTACCGAGGAGTACTCCCACTCCCTTGCAACACAAGGCCGGAACCATTCCTTACTGAACAGTTCCGAACAAGACAACCCCGACAGTTGTTGCAATCAACCGCCCACACAACTGAATATAAAGGGACTTCTAAACGGGGATCAATCTCGCTCTCCAGTGGGAGCTACCCACGAAGCCTTGCTGCACCTCCCCTGTTTTAGCCATTCCCGGTTGATGAGGCTTGAGGCTACGATTACCTTTAGAGAACACATCCCTTAGAATGCTCATCGTCCACCTAACGATGTTCTGAAAGCATTCAATCCATACAAGTTCGTTCCGGGTTCGAGCGAAACCGAAGGCATTATCTCGTTACACTCATTTTGGAATCACCCTCAGAGTTAACGACAATAACCCTTGCACTCTGAATCTTTATCTCGAATCTATAAGCACTATTCCGTCAACTCATTACGGAATCACCCACAGAGTTATACTGGCGTATAGCCCTTACACCTCGAGTCTTCACTCTTCACATAAGATTCACATCTATCGTTATTTGGAATCGATGTGGTTTTCGGATATCCAAATATGGAAACCCGATCCCGGTCTCATCGAAATCCAAAGCATGTCTTTTAGGTCCAAGTTGTTTAAAGTTAAAAACAATTCAATTCGACATTATCTATATACACACAGAAAGATAATTCTCAACATCTCAATAGATAATCTATACTAACATTACAACAGATAATCTATATTATCAACTCAAACAGATAATTCATATTATCAACTCAATGCAACCATAGCATTCAAATCACACAACAGCATTTATCTCATATCTGAGATTTCAATCATTCAGGGTAATAAATATCAATCATCATTCATAAGCAATGACTTATTAAATCACCATTCTATAATTAATTTAAAATGAATTAAATTAATTACATCTTCCTTAATTAATTTAAAATGAATTAAATTAATTACTTATCCATATAAATCTTGCTTACACATTAATTAATTATAAATCAATTAATTAATTTCTCTCAACAAGTTACCCTAATTAATCATCTTGATTTACTACCCTTTAATTACATTCAAGTAATTAACCTCAAATTAATTTCACAAATTAATTATTCCAAACCAACCCAGTAATTAACTTGTAATTACTTTATTAATTAATTAATAATAATTAATTACATTAATCCTTAATTAATTTACATTAATTAATACCTTCATTGATTAATTGTTCTTAATTAACCAATCCTTAATTACATCATTAATTATCTAAATTAATGATCATAAATTATTTTATAACTACTCTATTAAATTAATTATCAATTATCACTATTGATAAATCATTCTTGATTAATCACATTAAGTAATTACGTTAAATTAATTACATCTCTTAATCATTCTTAAATAACTTAATTATCAAAACCTAAATTAATTACACTAAGTAATTAATCATTAATTGCTTACTTAAGGAATTATACAACATATAAATTACATATTAATTACACAAAGTAATTAATTTCCCAGACTCCTCCATTAAATTACATCCAGTAATTTATTTTCTTAATTACTTCACTAAGTAATTATTCATTCTTAATTACATTTGTAATTACCTTTCAAATCAATTAGTGATTAATTTAAATTAATTAAGCTTAATTAATTAACTTAATTAACCAACAACTTAATTAATTACAATCAGTAATTAATTTCCCTAATTACTTTCATTAAGTAATTATACTTAAATAATTTCTCAAATGATTATTTTTAAATTAATTAATACAATTAATCATTAAAATTAATTACATTAATTAATTATAAAATAATCCTAGGTTAATGACCTTTATTAACCAATAACAAAACATTAATTACTTTTCCAAAGTAATTAATTGAGTTAATCAATATTGATTCTAAATTTATTTAAAGAAACTCATTAATTTATTTCTAATTATTTAATTAATCAAGTGATAATTAAAAACTTAATTGGTTATTAATTACTTGATTAATAAATTCAATTCATTAATCAAATTAATCAAATCTTATTTAATTAATTGATTTCTTAATTTCAATTTAATCAAACTTAATTAACTTACTAATCCTTTAATTAATTAAATAAAACCTTAATTATTTAACTAATTAACCAAATAATTAATTAATTAAATTAAATAATTACAAAACTTAATCACCTTAATCATTTAATGAATTATAAATTATTAAGTTCTTATTAACTTAATGATAATCATTAATCTTATTCATGATTTAATTATCATTTTCAAAGTAATTTAAAAATAATTTGCTTTTAAATTTTCTCTAAATTGCATTTTAAATTCAAGATTTAAAATGAACCAAATTCTTAACTTTAACCAAAACCTTTAAAACAATTCAAAACCTTATTAATTTTATGATAAAGAATCTATTTGTTTTAGAAAGAAATTTAAAAGAATTTTAAACCCAAATTCAAATTTTAACTTAAACCATACCTTGAAACATTCAAATTTGATTTTAAAATATTTGAGTTCAAAAGCTTATTTTATTACAAACTAGTATTCAAATTCATTTTTGAATTTCAGATTCCAAACTTAAATTTGATCACCTTGTTCAAATCATATATTCAGATTTTTTAAACTTCATTATAAAATACTTTATGATTCAAACTTGATTATAAACATTTGAATTTATAACTTATTTTCTTTTGAAAACTTTCAGATTCAAATTCCAATTTGAATTCAGGTATTCAATCCAGATTTTAAACTTAAATTTAAAATCTGGTTTTAAATCTCTTTTTTTCAGATTTATAAGTCACTTTATAAAATACTGTACATGTTTTGGTTATTAAATATTTCATTTCTGCAAATTTATTTATTTGAAACTAGAATTCAAATCATTTTGAATTCATATTTAAACTTTCTTATTTAGTTTCAAACCTTGCTTTGCTTCTTTTTTTATTTAGTTTAAAATTAAAAAAAAAACTTAAAACCTGCAACTGTCAGGTTTCAGAAAAATCTTGAAGAAATAAAACTGCTCGAGCTCAAACCCATTTTACTTCGAGTCTTGTTGCTCTTTACTTCGGTTAAAACCTCAAGTGACTCGAGCATTTACTCGAGTAAAATCTGCTTCCTCCCAAACAAATCAAAACACCCAAGAATACCAGATCATCGGGAACTAAGAGCACCGTGCACATGCACGGCGGCTCTGACCTCCTCCAGTCAACTCTGGCAGCATCCTCACACCAGAAAACAATCTCACTCAACATCACGATCATCAGAACCCTTACCGAAACTCAAAATTTAATTCGACTCTCCAAAACCAAACCTGGAACAGAAGATAGGAACCACCATCAAACCTGGAACAACCCCAATCTCCTTCCTCTGATCATCTAAACATCTGTGATTCCGGCCACACCATCTCTTACCCCCATGCTTTCATCCCCTCGAGTTTGGTTACACTCGATCAAATAGAGCAGACGAGCCAAACCAAAACATTCAACCTAGATAAACTAGGGTTACAGACCAAAATCAATCACCACTACCTCCACAGTGCTACGATCAATGTCCTGACAATTTTCCTAAATACTCCGCAATGCCATCCACCTCCAGAAGGAATCACAAACTTCCAGATCAACCAGATCACTAAAGACATTCCAAAACATCATTTTTGGTCAAACCAGAAATGTCCCTTTTCCGCTTTACTAAAATTTATGATTTTAGTGCTAAAAATCATGTTTCTGGTTGATGATTCAGTTTACATTCTTGAATTGATAAATTAGGATGTTTGAAATTTTGATCAAACTAACATTTGCTTGTTCTATTTGGTTTTTCAGAGACATGGAAGTTTATTTTATCTTGATTTAAATTTTTAGGCTTACTCTATGATCTAACCAACATATTTTGTTTAATACTTAAATCCAAATATAGATTGTATCAATAGTTAGTAATTTCTAAATAAGTCTTTAACTTAAAAATCTGATAATCAGAGATGTTACAGGCAATACACATATACACAGATGCACACATTCATATATATACAGAAAAGTTACCAAACATAACCATACAAAAACATAGTTTTCACAGAAATCATCATGCAACATTTTATACTTAAGTAATTTTTAACAAAAATGTTACTCACCTTATACAGGAGAACAGAGCATCCCAAACTTTAAAGCTTGGAGTAGCTTCATTTGTCTATTGATCTTACTGCTGCAATGGTATGTTTATGAAACTGAAGTGCTACTGCTCCCTATCCCAACTACAAGCATGAAGGCCTTAAATCTACAGGTTGCTAAGATGATGATCTCCACAGAAAATGCCGGTTGATTTTTTTTTATATAGAAATTGAATTGCATGATTACAAAGAAATGCAGATTTTTTTTTTGATTTACTAATTTTTGTTTTGAAGTAGATTTTGTTTTTGAGAGAAAGTTTAAATTTTCTCTTAGTTGAGTAAAGAATAGAAAAGAAAATGAATGAAAGAGCAAATAGGTTTATAAGGCTAAAATTTATTTAATTAAAATAAAGAAAAAGATAAAATAAAACAATGACACATGTCATGTTCCTTAGTTCATACATTAACACATGTCATTTTAGATTTGTTAAATACTTAACACTTGTCTTTATTTAATTAAGTTATATTTTTAAATGTTTAAAAATAGTTTTCTTTGATTTGTTTTATGTTTATGTAAATATATATGAATTTTCCTATTAAAAGTAAATGTAAATAAAACAATTTATAAATTAAAACTTATACAAATATTTTAAAGAATCAGTTAATTTGAATTTCGAAATAAAATTTCAAATCAAATTAAACTTTTGAAATCAAAACTAAATCAATTTATTCAATTTAAAAATGAAGACTCTATTTCCTTATTTTAATTCTTCTTTATATCTATGGGAAAAATAGTACATTTATTAACATGGCTTAAAATAACAATTTAACAAATTTTATATGATTTATAAAAAGAATTATAAATCACTTTTATTATCAAATGAATTTAAATCATATGTTATCTTATATTTTAAACTTATATAAAAGAGTCTCAATTCATATTTAATCAAATAATATTTTTTTTTAAAAGAAATAAAATCAACCTTTATTTAAATTTAAAACAAAAATTAAGCTAAGATATAATTTTAAACAATTACATTTATTTAAAATATTATCAAACCATAAAGTTATTAATTTAAATAGATTTCTAAAAGCTTAATATTAATTAAAACATAATTTCCTAATTACTCAATATTTTATTAGAATTTAAAAACAAAACTTTATTTATTTACTTTCATGTAAGTTAAATTCCAAACAAAGATAAACTATAATATATATATATATATACAAATATATATATATATACACACACACATTATAATTTTAACATTTATTTTAGCTTTTAAAAAGATAAATCACAAATTAAATATTATTTGAATCTGATTATTAAACCAAAAAATATTTTATCAATCAATATTGTCAATATCAATTTAATTTTATATAAAGATTATTAAATTGATATTGTCAAAAATTCCGAGATATCATAGCAACTCCCTATAATCTACATAAAGTCTAAAAGAACCATTAGATTTTTCCACATAAACTACAGCTGGCCCCCAATTTGATTGACTCGGTCTAATCTGTCGTCTTCTCAATAAATAATTAGTTGGATACTTTAACTCCTCTCTCTGGTCATTTTATAAATAGGTTTAATAACATGTCTCAAACTGGGAATTAAGTCAATATGAACCTAAATCTCCAGATGTGAAAGCTGACTGTTAACTTCTTCAAAAACATCAGGGAAATCCTTAACAATTATCGTAGACCATAAATCTTCTTGGGATAACTCCAATGCATAAAGGAAACTTCTTATTGGCTTACCAAGATCCTCACATAATATCCTTTCCAATACCCTTCCAAACTCGGCTTGCAACACTACTATTCACTTGACACAGCCCAAAATAGCTTCATATTTTTATAGCCAGTCATACTAAGTATAACATCAAACTCCTTAAAGACTAGGACAAACAGGTCTCAAGAAAAAATGGTGGGTAATGTAAGTAATCAGTACATGTTCAAAAATCATGCATAGGTTAGTTGTACTCCTATGAGGTTAGCCATAAAGATAGGGGTTTCTATGAATTTAGGGTAAAGTTGCAATCTATCTACCAATTCTACAGAATTGAAACTATAGGAAGCCGGGGTATCGAACAATACTCGAACAAAAATTCCATTAATGATTAAAGTAATTCCAAGAACTCCTTTCCCTTTTTACATTCTTTGAGATTGATGGTTCATCCTTGATGGTATAAACCTTGACTTGCCCACCTTTCTTCAGTAACGGGCAATCCTTCACCATGTGCCTTGGTTGTTGATAGTCGTAGCAAAGTGTCTTCTAAACATTAGAGAGATAGGTCCTGCCTGCTACTCGAAGCTTCAGAATTCTTACAAAACCTTGCCAGATGGCCCTTTTACTTACACTGATAACACTCCATTTCTACGACTACTTCTTCCATTACGGGTTAAACTTTCACTTATTTGGTTTGTTGTTATTGTTGCGTAAGTATTGTTACCAGCTTCTTCTTCTATAGAACTTTATACCTCAAAGCCATATCTACGAAATCCATAAAAGATCTCTTTAGATGAATAGCCATCTTCTTCTAAAATCCTTCTCTCATTCCCTTAGCAAACATCTCATTTTTATTAGGTAGGGTATCAATTAACTTAGAACCAAATCACGATAGCTCATTAAACTTAGTTTAATATTCAACTACCGAAAAATATCCTTGCTTAAGATCCAAGAAACTCGTATACATAAGAGTCTTTCCTATAGCGGGCATGAATTGGCCTTCAAACATCCTTAAGTCTAGCCTAAGAAAATCATCCTCCGGAATACCCGTTGTCGCAGTGTCCTGTTGAATATGCAAGTATATGATTTTTGTTTGATGATAATAAACATATTTAAATGTATTTGTTAATGTACTATTTTATTTCTAACATAATTATATAAATATTTGTTGAATAAAATAAAGAACACAGAATTTAAATTCAAAAGAATATTTTATTCAAAAAATATTTATTGCAATTTTGAATAGTACAAATTTGAGCTCTCACTATATATATATATATATATATATATATATATATATATATATTCAATTTTTATTTCATTACAATTATCATTTACATTAGCATCTCACTACATATCACTCATTCACTCAAAATTGATCTTCAATTCTATTCCAGCTTAAACCCAGCATCTGAGCAATCTGCAAAATAAACACTAACGCGGTATAATTGAAAAAAAAAATTGCAGTTTAAAATAAAATGTATTTTGAAAATATTATTTGCCTCGGTTATTTGGGTTGTTCGTCATCATTAATTGTGAATTCATCAAACATGAACAACTTGCGAATGCACAATGTATCACTATACATGCCATAAGGCCATGCACACTGATATACACTTGATGAAATTACAGGGACAGTTGAGCACAAGGTCAAACCATCAAACCGAATTAAAAGCCAGGTCCAACTCAAGTGAAATACAAATAAAATCATGATATCAGCACAAGGTCAAGCCCGAACTATTAGCTAGATTCAACAAAGGTGCAGTCCAAAATGTACAATTCCGTTAAATGGTCAAGACAACTAAAACAGTGTAACGACCCGCTATTTTGGACTATTCGCATCCGCACATGTCGGACTTGAATAATTCGAAATACCGAATTGTTAATTTAAATTTGGCAAAACTCAAATATATAGTAAATAAATAATCACAGAATCACAGACGCAGAGTAATAATATGCAGCGGAAGTAAAAGAGATAGTAGTTCATGAAGCTACTATATAAATATATAAGATACATCAGAGTTGACGACAGAAGAGAAATACGATACATCAAGTACAAATCAGAATACATCAATGGAATCATCGATTACTGAAAGCAGAATAGATGACTGGATCTTCAAGCAAAGCTCCAACTCCAAAGGTAAGTCTCAAAAGCTGAACCACTCAGTCTGACCCGAGCGTAAAGCAAAACACAAAACACTCGAGTCAGGATTAATATTCTTATATCAATAAATCCAACTCAAGTGAAATAACAACTGAAATACAAGTAACTCAAAGGACGTTGGAATCACCATCCTTTAAGGATCCGTTAAACTATCTACTATGTAGTAGTGTACGCTAAATAGATAATGTCTATCAGTAATATAAAGTATCAAAATAGTGTTAAGGCGTTACCATTATCCCCCTTAACACATTTTATACATGCGTTATAGTCTATACAGCACTGTAAACTCCACCGTAAACTGGTGGGATATCAGGGAGTACTCCATAGGTATAACACAAAACAAATTCGTAGTGGTCGCGTATGTAGGGATACAAGTATGACAAGGCACATGAGGCAATACCCAAGGTAGTGAAACTACCGTTTGCCTGATCCGGACTGGTGAGAACGCATCGCCGCAGCGATCGCAACACCGCGAAACAACACTCCTGAAATTCCGAGGGTGCACCAATCAATAAACAAGTAATGAGTAGAAGTTACGAAGAAGTGTGTTCGCTCGAGGTGGCTAACCTCATTTGGCCCGGCACGGCTCCTGATTTTAGTCATTTCCAATTTGACACAAGTGTCAAGGCTATCCATTATCGTTCTCTTTCTCCAGTCATCACGTTCATCATTCCAACCGCTTCATTCTGGATCATCACTCCGCGTATAGTTATTAAAGTGGTTTTTGGTTTAGATAGAGAGTATATCCATAACCGATTCCGGTCTCTTTAATAACTTTCGTAATTATTACCCCGATTGGTCGTTTAACAAATTTCAAAACCAAATAAATTTCAATTTCAATTTCAATCCGTAAATCAACATTTCGTTTGTCTTTCTAAATCAATTTCCAAAGTTTACGCTTCAACTTTCAAGTTACCATTTCAAAACCTTATAATTCGATTTCAATTATTATTCTGAAACAATTCAATATTGATTCAAGCTCGTATATAAACTTCATTCTGAAATCATTTAAATTAATTTAATTTAATATTCAAACCAATTTAAACTCATTTATCGATTTCATTCAATATTCATTAAGTTAATTTGTCATTCAAAACAATTTCCCTTTAAATTTCCAATTCATTAAATCGGTTTCTTAAGTTCAACTTCATTATATCAAAACTTTAAATTGAAACAATATTATATTCGTCAAATCAATTCTTTAAATTACAAGTCTTACGTTAATTTCAATAAATCCCATTCATTTCAATAAATCACATTTTATTTCTTGTTAAAGAAATTCAATTTTCACTTATTTATTGACTTCGTTACAAATTTCAAACTCAATTAATAAAGAACTAAATTTCACATAATCGAGAAGTTTCAATTTCGCTTATTAACTTACTTAAATAATTTCTCCAAAACTGTAATAAATAAAGAAACTCAAATTCATTTATTAACGAAGTTCAAATCCACTAATTCAAAAGTTCAATTTCTCTTATCAAAGAATTCAATTTTATTCAATTATCAAATAATTCAATCTTATTCAATTATTAAATAATTTCAAACTTAATTATTAATAATTTCAAACTTAATAATTACAAACTTGATTATTAACAATTTCAAAAATTAATAATTTCAACTTAATTATAAATCCAAATTTAATTGTTAAATCATTTCAAACTTAATTCAATGAATAATTCCAAATTTAATTATTAAATAATTTATTTCAAATAACGTTCTTTCATCAGTTATTACATTAATATTTTGTTTCAGATTCCAATATTAACATTTTCCTTTCATCAAAATTTACGTTCCAATTTAATTTCAAAACCTTATTATTCAAATAAAATCTTTATTTTATTTCAAATCAAATTATTGACCAATCGGGTTTATTTAATTCTCTATCCTAAGTCAAGTTCATTTTGGGTATTTATCATTTCAACCCGATTCCAATTCCAATTCAAAAATCAAAACATAACAAAGGGAACTTGCAGTGTGATAACTGGGATGGTGTCAAAGTAAATAAACAAGCAATGACAACAATCAAAACAATCCAAAAATCAATTCAAATAATCCCGAAATAATCGTATTAATTCACATTGTTATTTGTGCAAATTAATATAATTATTTCTAGAATCTACACTATCATTTCATGTAGATTAAAGATTATTACACTAATTATTCTATGCAATTCTATACTTTACATCAATTATTCAATTTCATAATACATCAACCTATACAATCATACATTCAATGGTTTAAGGTGTAATTAACCAATTCTACGTGTCAATTTTTATCTAACATTTAAAGGTCGTATTTCACAAATTTAACTAAGCAAATTCAACACATATGTTAATTCAAAATTTTAACTATCCTGTGTCAAATTCAATTTCATAATATTTATCACTTATTCATTACAATTTAGCATCCAATATAAACAACAATCAATCAATCAATCAATTACCAACCAAACTGGATTTATTATTGCATACATAACAGATAACGGTGTCAGATGTCAAAGGTGAACTAATACATAAATAACAGTGCAATAAATAACAGCAGTATATTTCAATTGTTGTTTCAATTGAAATCGAATTTAATAAATAAAAGAAAATATTAATCGTGAGTGATTGCTCACCTTTCGAGGCTAGAGAGGATTTGACAAGGAAACGAGCTACGAATCCAAAGCAACGCTAGATATGCACGAATCGATGAATAAAGCTGATAAGTCGAAATGGACAAAATCAAATCAAAGTTTGATCGATGAAGATAATCGGCATAGGTGAACAATATATATATATATATATATATATATATATATATATATATATGATCATATTTTCAAACGCATATATCTACTACTAATAAAGAAAATTCGTTAAACTAATTTACTCGGTGTCTTTTTGAAATTCCAAAAATACCCTTGTCAGCCATAACAAAAACATGAGCGGTTATGCGAATATTACAAACAAAAAAATAAAAAAATAAAAATAAAAATAATCGAAAATGATTACACAAAAATATCTACGTTTGTCTAACTAAATCTCAGTGTTACGGTTTACAAATTTAATTTTATACGTGAAATGCTCACGTTGTAACTTATGCTTGCAATTGGGTAGTCAAAACCATCAAACAACGTATTGGTTACCATAAGAAGTGTCGATATAAAGAAACTGAGAAAAACGGAATATGATTTACAATATTTTTGAACAGAGACAGAGCTTGCTTTGTATTTCATTGTTTTGCAAAACTTATGACACAGGTATTTGTAAAACATAAAGTAGCGGTCCTTTAATTTAGCTTATTGGGCCGGATCAATACAAGGGATAACTTCTGTTTGTTATTGCAACCATTAAGTTTGTGATAAAAGTATTTGTCCGGCTGCTCGTTAAAATTAAATATATATGCATCTCAAATTTTATTGTTTAAACTTTAACATACATATACATAAACAAACCTATATAGGTTTATATATATAAATACAAAAAAAAAACTTACTTACATATCAACAACGCAAATATATAAACAGACTGTATATAGCACTTATAACCCAAGCATCCAAATATTTATCTAATTTAGTAGATATATGTATTGACACTACAATATACAATAGCAAATGAACTATTGACAACCTATACACTTTATTTTCTATAATAAAATACATCTTATAACATATAAAAATTAATATATAAACTAACAGACATATGCATTAATATTATGCAAGTTTAGTTTACGGACATCGACGCATACGGACGGATTTATATATTACTTCATAGGTGGAAAATTTCAAATCTAAGTTATGTACATATAAGTTTATATTAAAGTAGTATACAAAAGAAACACCATAAATCTAAGATCTTACTTGCCTGGAAACGTGAGGAGGCTAGCAAAAGACATGAAAGCATGCATTAATATGGTCTGTCATGTTAGAGTGCTGGCAACTATTTATATTCAGCAGTGCTAAATCTAGGAGCACGGTCAGGTGGTTGCATGGAAGGCTTTGCCAAAAGGAGAAGCAGTCACTTGCTTGGGCAGGTGGGGACTGACACGGGTTTGGAGAAGTGGAAGGTGATAGGCGGTCTTGGTTTGGCGGCGATGACTTGGAGATGGGCACGGCTAACGGCCTAAGAAGGACGTGAGTAGGCTTCTAAAAGAATGAACTTTGAAATATATGTATTCCCAAAAGCATGATAAAAATAAAATAAAAAATCAGAAACAAAATACAGGGAACAAAAGAGGAAAGAAAGAATGGAGAGACATAAAGTGAATAGTCGGTTAGAATATAAATTGTATATAGGGAACAGTGAGGGTCAACTGTTGAATTCGGAGAATAATAAATTTTAGCGACTGTTTAGTTTATACGGTGGATAACAGACAAGCACAAGGAAACCAAAGAGACTCCAATGCGGAACCGGTACGGCTAACTGTTTAGTGGATTCCGCTGCCTTCCGAACTTCAAAACACAGAATTGACTATACCGTAGAGATCAACATGACGAGACGATCAAAACGGTATATAGATATTAGTGGTACGATTAAATTATAAAAATTCGAAATTTTATAATAGCGGAAAATGCATGAAAAACGTAGAAAAATAAGATCGATGGAGCCAAAAATGTCCGAATTTGAAAAAACGACAAACTGACATCTTGCTCAGAAGATGGTTTAGAATTTTTCTATGTAAAAATATTTAGGTTTTGAAAACTTTTTATTTTCATCGCTTTTTAACTGATTGAATTGAAGTAAATTTACGCACGAAATAAACTTTCATATTTTCGAACGAAAATTTACCAGTCGCTATATTTCACTAGACGTATTCCAAATATCAAATTTATATTTCAAAATTTTATTTTTATATTTTTATTAAATTTCGCACAAATTCAGTTAATTAAATTAATTTAAAACCGTTAAACTATCCGGGTTGTTACACTCTCCCCCACTCAAAACTTTTCGTCCTCGAAAAGGGAGGAAGTAGGAGAATAGAAACAATCAAAAGAAAATAGACTCGAATTACAAAATAAAGCAATCAATTCAAACCATATAAATTTCAATTTAAATAAATTTATATCCAACAATTTGTTTTTTTTTTTTAAATTCAAGGTTTCCATTAAATTGATTTGATTTCACATATATTAATGTTAGGTACAAGGTTCTTTTCAAATGAAATTCAATTTA
This sequence comes from Allium cepa, assembly GCA_030765085.1. Taxonomy (NCBI): domain Eukaryota; kingdom Viridiplantae; phylum Streptophyta; class Magnoliopsida; order Asparagales; family Amaryllidaceae; genus Allium; species Allium cepa. Next base: position 740,978,071 of record CM060932.1, read on the forward strand.
AATTCCATTAATTCAAGATACTCTCTTCAGTTGATTTAATTCAATTTAGTAACTTTCAAAATAAATTTTCTTCTATTAATCACACCTATTATTAATTTAACTTATTATTCCATCTATCTCCATAAACATTTTATAATCAAAATTTAACTGAATAACATTTATTATATGCCCTCGCATTTTTATTTATAAAGGAAACTTATTATATATTATCCAATTTTTTTTTAAATTAACAATTCCAAAGATCATAAATGTGAATAGTCGTTTATTATAATTATATTTTATTCGACAAATTTAAGTCTTCTTTATTCCAAATTATTATTAAATTTATTCTACTTGATATATCTCATCACATATATATTAAGTATATTTACTCTTATTATAACTACTCAAATTCATTTAAAAATTTCTTTGATATCATTTACTACCATATAGTATTCAATTACATAGTCAACCTTTGAAAATTTAGGAAAGTTATATATAATGCAATTAAGTATTATCCAATGAAATTTCAATTCACCTATCTCAAGTTTACGTATTAATTCAAAATTTTGGTTTTATTTATCATTGAAATCATCCTTTACCCAAATTTTAAAAATTAAATTTCCTATTAACTTCCAATAACTTAGAAATAAATATATATACGCATTATATCCAAATCAAATCTAAATCAAATACTTATATATATATATATATATATATATATATATATATATATATTAAATCATGTTGTTACTTTAAAATTTTCAAATCAAATTCATTTCAAAACAAGAGTGTAGCAAGCTACTGATGGTCTCTCCACTTCGAAACTCGAAAATGAATGTCGATGATGCGGCCGTCATCATCAAAATTATTTTCCAACGACAATATAGGAGAGCACAGATTTAAATATTTTGAATTCTTTGAAATGATTTCTATTTGAAAGGTATTTAAATACTATACGCTTTAAAATTTTAAAATCAGAAATCAACGAAAATCGAATTCTCAAATTCCTGATTTACATTCATTTAAATTTTCAAATCAATTTACAAACCAAGTTTTATAATTCCGTTTATTTATATGCCGGTAAATCCATTGTTTACAAAACAATAAATGAAAATCAAATATCCTCATTTAGTTAACCAATTCATTTATTTATTATTTCTGACAACAAATTAATTAACAATTTAATTTCAGAAAAATTTATACTTATATAATATAATCAGTCAAAATTATCATATTTATCAATTTGAAAACAACATTGTGTCGGTTTGCTCTGCTCAAGTGTTTTGGAAATCCTATCGATAGCGTTGATCAGACGAATCGATTGAAAATCCAAATCAACATCAACAACTCAAACAACACAATATAATTTTCTTATTTTTAATATTAATTCACAAATGCACTTTCTCGCTTGACGATACACGGATGGATTTCAAAATAAGTATAGAGATTCAAATTTGATGGAAATCAAATTAAGAGAATTTTGATTCAATAAGTTCGAAACAGAAGATAGGATAATTCAATTAACCGAATCGGGAGATGGATACGCTTATTGAATTTACGGGCAACCTTAACCAGGTCAACCGTGACTTCAAGAATAAGATCGATGCAGAATTTCGAGGCAAATCTACATTTGATATCAAGAATTAGAATTCAGGCATAGTAGGAGATAGTTAGCATCGTAAACCGAGGATATAGAAATCTCCGGTAAATCGATGTCCATTGTAAAGGAGTTTCGCCCATTTACGAATCATTCGAAGATTTGGCGAGACCATCGATTCATTATAAAGATCATTCGAAGTGGAGTTATGGGATACTCCGGAATTAAAGAAGGTGAATAGTGAGGGACAAGAACGAATTTCGGAACCGTGGGAACGTTCCAAAATTCAATGAAATTGAGTCAAAAGGAAGAGAATGAAACTCGAATGAGAGTGATTCTGTAAATACATTTACCCTATATGCTGAGTTTTGCCTAGAGCTACCAAAGCTCTGATACCAACTGTAACGACCCGTTATTTTGGACTATTCGCATCCGCACATGTCGGACTTGAATAATTCGAAATACCGAATTGTTAATTTAAATTTGGCAAAACTCAGATATATAGTAAATAAATAATCACAGAATCACAGACACAGAGTAATAATATGCAGCGGAAGTAAAAGAGATAGTAGTTCATGAAGCTACTATATAAATATATAAGATACATCAGAGTTGACGACAGAAGAGAATACGATACATCAAGTACAAATCAGAATACATTACCGGAATCATCGATTACTGAAAGCAGAATAGATGGCTGGATCTTCAAGCAAAGCTCCAACTCCAAAGGTGAGTCTCAAAAGCTGAACCACTCAGTCTGACCCGAGCGTAAAGCAAAACACAAAACACTCGAGTCAGGATTAATATTCTTATATCAATAAATCCAACTCAAGTGAAATAACAACTGAAATACAAGTAACTCAAAGGACGTTAGAATCACCATCCTTTAAGGATCCGTTAAACTATCTACTATGTAGTAGTGTACGCTAAATAGATAATGTCTATCAGTAATATAAAGTATCAAAATAGTGTTAAGGCGTTACCATTATCCCCCTTAACACATTTTATACATGCGTTATAGTCTATACAGCACTGTAAACTTCACCGTAAACTGGTGGGATATCAGGGAGTACTCCATAGGTATAACACAAAACAAATTCGTAGTGGTCGCGTATATAGGGATACAAGTATGACAAGGCACATGAGGCAATACCCAAGGTAGTGAAACTACCGTTTGCCTGATCCGGACTGGTGAGAACGCATCGCCGCAGCGATCGCAACACCGCGAAACAACACTCCTGAAATTCCGAGGGTGCACCAATCAATAAACAAGTAATGAGTAGAAGTTAAGAAGAAGTGTGTTCGCTCGAGGTGGCTAACTCCATTTGGCCCGGCACGGCTCCTGATTTTAGTCATTTCCAATTTGACACAAGTGTCAAGGCTATCCATTATCGTTCTCTTTCTCCAGTCATCACGTTCATCATTCCAACCGCTTCATTATGGATCATCACTCCGCGTATAGTTATTAAAGTGGTTTTCGGTTTAGATAGAGAGTATATCCATAACCGATTCCGGTCTCTTTAATAACTTTCGTAATTATTACCCCGATTGGTCGTTTAACAAATTTCAAAACCAAATAAATTTCAATTTCAATTTCAATCCGTAAATCAACATTTCGTTTGTCTTTCTAAATCAATTTCCAAAGTTTACGCTTCAACTTTCAAGTTACCATTTCAAAACCTTATAATTCGATTTCAATTATTATTCTCAAACAATTCAATATTGATTCAAGCTCGTATATAAACTTCATTCCGAAATCATTTAAATTAATTTAATTTAATATTCAAACCAATTTAAACTCATTTATCGATTTCATTCAATATTCATTAAGTTAATTTATCATTCAAAACAATTTCCCTTTAAATTTCCAATTCATTAAATTGGTTTCTTAAGTTCAACTTCATTATATCAAAACTTTAAATTGAAACAATATTATATTCGTCAAATCAATTCTTTAAATTACAAGTCTTACGTTAATTTCAATAAATCCCATTCATTTCAATAAATCACATTTTATTTCTTGTTAAAGAAATTCAATTTTCACTTATTTATTGACTTCGTTACAAATTTCAAACTCAATTAATAAAGAACTAAATTTCACATAATCGAGAAGTTTCAATTTCGCTTATTAACTTACTTAAATAATTTCTCCAAAACTGTAATAAATAAAGAAACTCAAATTCATTTATTAACGAAGTTCAAATCCACTAATTCAAAAGTTCAATTTCTCTTATCAAAGAATTCAATTTTATTCAATTATCAAATAATTCAATCTTATTCAATTATTAAATAATTTCAAACTTAATTATTAATAATTTCAAACTTAATAATTACAAACTTGATTATTAACAATTTCAAAACTTAATAATTTCAACTTAATTATAAATCCAAATTTAATTGTTAAATCATTTCAAACTTAATTCAATGAATAATTCCAAATTTAATTATTAAATAATTCATTTCAAATAATGTTCTTTCATCAGTTATTACATTAATATTTTGTTTCAGATTCCAATATTAACATTTTCCTTTCATCAAAATTTACGTTCCAATTTAATTTCAAAACCTTATTATTCAAATAAAATCTTTATTTTATTTCAAATCAAATTATTGACCAATCGGGTTTATTTAATTCTCTATCCTAAGTCAAGTTCATTTTGGGTATTTATCATTTCAACCCGATTCCAATTCCAATTCAAAAATCAAAACATAACAAAGGGAACTTGCAGTGTGATAACTGGGATGGTGTCAAAGTAAATAAACAAGCAATGACAACAATCAAAACAATCCAAAAATCAATTCAAATAATCCCGAAATAATCGTATTAATTCACATTGTTATTTGTGCAAATTAATATAATTATTTCTAGAATCTACACTATCATTTCATGTAGATTAAAGATTATTACACTAATTATTCTATGCAATTCTACACTTTACATCAATTATTCAATTTCATATTACATCAACCTATACAATCATACATTCAATGGTTTAAGGTGTAATTAACCAATTCTACGTGTCAATTTTTATCTAACATTTAAAGGTCGTATTTCACAAATTTAACTAAGCAAATTCAACACATATGTCAATTCAAAATTTTAACTATCCTGTGTCAAATTCAATTTCATAATATTTATCACTTATTCATTACAATTTAGCATCCAATATAAACAACAATCAATCAATCAATTACCAACCAAACTGGATTTATTATTGCATACATAACAGATAACGGTGTCAGATGTCAAAGGTGAACTAATACATAAATAACAGTGCAATAAATAACAGCAGTATATTTCAATTGTTGTTTCAATTGAAATCGAATTTAATAAATAAAAGAATATTAATCGTGAGTGATTGCTCACCTTTCGAGGCTAGAGAGGATTTGACAAGGAAACGAGCTACGAATCCAAAGCAATGCTATATATGCACGAATTGATGAATAAAGCTGATAAGTCGAAATGGACAAAATCAAATCAAAATTTGATCGATGAAGATAATCGGCATAGGTGAACAATATATATATAAGATCATATTTTCAAACGCATATATCTACTACTAATAAAGAAAATTCGTTAAACTAATTTACTCGGTGTCTTTTTGAAATTCCAAAAATACCCTTGTCAGCCATAACAAAAACATGAGCGGGTTATGCGAATATTACAAACAAAAAAATAAAAAAAATAAAAATAAAAATAAAAATAATCGAAAATGATTACACAAAAATATCTACGTTTGTCTAACTAAATCTCAGTGTTTCGGTTTACAAATTTAATTTTATACGTGAAATGCTCATGTTGTAACTTATGCTTGCAATTGGGTAGTCAAAACCATCAAACAACGTATTGGTTACCATAAGAAGTGTCGATATAAAGAAACTGAGAAAAATGGAATATGATTTTCAATATTCTTGAACAGAGACAGAGCTTGCTTTGTATTTCATTGTTTTGCAAAACTTATGACACAGGTATTTGTAAAACATAAAGTAGCGGTCCTTTAATTTATCTTATTGGGCCGGATCAATACAAGGAATAACTTCTGTTTGTTATTGCAACCATTAAGTTTGTGATAAAAGTATTTGTCTGGCTGCTCGTTAAAATTAAATATATATGCATCTCAGATTTTATTGTTTAAACTTTAACATACATATACATAAACAAACCTATATAGGTTTATATATATAAATACAAAAAAAAACTTACTTACATATCAACAACGCAAATATATAAACAGACTGTATATAGCACTTATAACCCAAGCATCCAAATATTTATCTAATTTAGTAGATATATGTATTGACACTACAATATACAATAGCAAATGAACTATTAACAAACTATACACTTTATTTTCTATAATAAAATACGTCTTATAACATATAAAAATTAATATATAAACTAACAGACATATGCATTAATATTATGCAAGTTTAGTTTACGAGCATCGACGCATACGAACGGATTTATATATTACTTCATATGTGGAAAATTTCAAATCTAAGCTATGTACATATAAGTTTATATTAAAGTAGTATACAAAAGAAACACCATAAATCTAAGATCTTACTTGCCTGGAAACGTGAGGAGGCTAGCAAAAGACATGAAAGCATGCATTAATATGGCCTGTCATGTTAGAGTGCTGGCAACTATTTATATTCAGCAGTGCTAAATCTAGGAGCACGGTCAGGTGGTTGTATGGAAGGCTTTTCCAAAAGGAGAAGCAGTCACTTGCTTGGGCAGGTGGGGACTGACACGGGTTTGGAGAAGTGGAAGGTGATAGGCGGTCTTGGTTTGGCGGCGATGACTTGGAGATGGGCACGGCTAACGGCCTAAGAAGGACGTGAGTAGGCTTCTAAAAGAATGAACTTTGAAATATATGTATTCCCAAAAGCATGATAAAAATAAAATAAAAAATCAGAAACAAAATACAGGGAACAAAAGAGGAAAGAAAGAATGGAGAGACATAAAGTGAATAGTCGGTTAGAATATAAATTGTATATAGGGAACAGTGAGGGTCAACTGTTGAATTCGGAGAATAATAAATTTTAGCGACTGTTTAGTTTATACGGTGGATAACAGACAAGCACAAGGAAACCAAAGAGACTCCAATGCGGAACCGGTACGGCTAACTGTTTAGCGGATTCCGCTGCCTTCCGAACTTCAAAACACAGAATTGAATATACCATAGAGATCAGCATGACGAGACGATCAAAACGGTATATAGATATTAGTGGTATGATTAAATTATAAAAATTCGAAATTTTATAATAGCGGAAAATGCATGAAAAACGTAGAAAAATAAGATCGATGGAGCCAAAGATGTCCGAATTTGGAAAAACGACAAACTGACATCTTGCTCAGAAGATGGTTTAGAATTTTTCTATGTAAAAATATTTAGGTTTTCAAACTTTTTATTTTCATCGCTTTTTAACTGATTAAATTGAAGTAAATTTACGCACGAAATAAACTTTCATATTTTCGAACGAAAATTTACCAGTCGCTATATTTAACTAGACGTATTCCAAATATCAAATTTATATTTCAAAATTTTATTTTTATATTTTTATTAAATTTCGCACAAATTCAGTTAATTAAATTAATTTAAAACCGTTAAAATATCCGGGTTGCTACAAACAGAGTCAAAGCCATATGAGAACCAGATTGCAGATATCATGAATACAACAAAGGTTAAATCAACACCAACCGAGTGAACATGAACTACATAACTCGAGCTAGCATATCATATATACAACAAGCTTCATATGATACAAGTGGTGCTTATGTCAATGAACAAACAAACCCAGTGCAACTTTAAACAATAAAATGGTCAGGAACCAGTTAAGGCAGCATGTCAAGCATATAAAAACAATTACAAGACCAACAATGCAACTATATGCAGAATGCCTCGAATGGTACAATTGCAATGACCAGAAGCTATATCAGTGCAACAATCAATGGTAAAGCAACTCGACTAAAACAAATTAACCAAACTGAATGTATACTAGACCAGACTTCAAATTATGAAACAGCAAGTGGTATAAGTTAAAGACTGCAACACTACGACAACTACAAGTAATCAAGCATCAAGTCAAAGATAGGAACCAATAAAAATTCAAGCACCAGACTTGGCCAAGACTACAATTTACACAAGTGAATGCAACTGTGACATGTAACATGAATATATAGTGAACAATAAAGACTACAAGACCAAGTTATGCACATAACCAAGTACAAATCCGAGTGAAACGCAGTCAAAGAATTTAACAGTTATAACAAAGTCAAGGCCAATTCAATCTGAATTTATCAAGTCATGAAACAGAAATATACAAGCGAGTGTATCAAGTCAGAGCTATGACAACAAAGTCATAAAGAAATCAAAGCAATGCAGAAGTCACAGAGAAATCAATACTATGATAGCCAAGGAAATCGAACAGTTCAAAATCGAAGCCATGAGAACCAAGCAATCAGTTATATGAATTTGAACAAGTCAAAAATAAATCACCGCATTCGAGTAAAATCAAACGGCCGAGCAAATTATTAGACGAATGAAATTTTAGGGATTCAAATCATATATAACCCATATATCATCGGCCATGAAAAAGTATTTGACTTCGAGCCAAACAGAGAACATTAAATCAATAACTCGAATCAATTCGAGTTCAAGCAAAAAGAATAATCATTCAACTCGAATCAAGATCGAGTTCAAGCAAGCTAACAAGAAAAGTAAAAAGCATAAAATACTTACCAATTCATAGTCAAACTCGATCAAATTAAAGGAGCCGTATGAAAACTGAAGAAACGGTCGATCGCCGAAGCAAAACAGAGGAATAGTCATTGCAATCGGCCTCTTCAATTTAGCAAAACCCTAAATATGAAAGAAGCGAACAAACACAAAGGAAGCAGCCATTTTTTGAAGCAGAAGACATTATTCACAAAATAATACGGGCTGATAATAAAAAGGAGAAAGGAAATATTTGTTACTTATTGGGTCGGCTTCTATAATTTATATTTGGTGTTTAATATTTAAATTAGGGTTTTGTTTTCCTTAAATTGTTTTAAAATTTAAAATTTTATGTTTAAACTTGTTTAAATTCTAGTAATGTGACTAAGGGACGAACTATGGTGGTGTAGTTTGAGAATTCGCAACTCGGTGGCTGAGTTGTGGCAGGGTTTTGAGAAGAGTTAAGGTTAATCGATAGCGGGTGTTGCGAGTTTACGTGTGTAGGCATCCGACTGTTTAATTTCTAGTAGAAACATTGGGGGCAGCTATAGGCGGGATTTTTTCAAATCTGGGTAAACCTGTGTGTTTTATTTTCTGCTTTTTATATTCTGCAGCCATTATTCTACTGTGATCTATGTTAAAATTATTTTATATAAAGTTCCACAATAAATTTTTATAATTAATAGTATCACCCTATTCACCCACCTCTAGGGTGAAATCGATCCTACAAGTGGTATCAGAGCTAGGAACAAAAGTCATTTTTGTTATTTTCTAAATTTGATTTTTCAACGACCAATTTTTTCTTTACAAATTTGAATTTTTAAAATGGCTTCTTTTAATAATGCTTTTGCCAAGGGTCGGTCCAATATTATTCCTCCTGTTTTTGATGGAATAGATTTTGTGAATGGAAATTAAAAATGGAATTTTATTTAAAACATGTTAATATTAGATGTTGGGATATTACTGAGGGGGTGTGATATAACAATTGAGAAAATTACTTCGATTAATGCTCTTGCTTTGCATATATTGTATTCTCATATAAATCAAGATAATTTTAAATTTATTTCTCATTGTAAAAGTGCATAGAAAATCTAGAATACTTTTAATGCAATATATAGTGCAAAAGTTAACAATGATGAAAAATCCATCATAATCAACTCAGTTAAAGAAACGTACTTAGCAGGATTGGTAAAAAGTAGTAGTGGTGATAATGATGATGGAGCAACAGAACTGGCGTTACTAATGAAGAGAATCAAAAAGTGGAACCACAAATATAGAAAACCAAAAACTGAAAAGCAAATAGTCAAAGCACTAGACAACCTAGAAGAACGGGAGATCATCTATCGCAAGTGCAACAAACATGGACACATCAAGTCTAATTGTCCTCGAAATCGGCACGACGAAGAAAAGAAATTGAAGAAATTTTGCAGCCATGAGGAATACAAGTGATGATAATAAAAGTACTAGAGTGAGAGTGAAAAAGAAGATATGTTCCTACGAGGTTATATAACTGATAGCGACGAGGACAAGCCAAGCCAGGTATCAAAACTTTCTCACGCAGAACTACTTATATATTTCCATGAAGTAAATGGCTGTTTTGAAAGACGTAGGAAAAAATATGCTAAAATTGAATCACAAAGATATAGTTTGATAGAATCAAATAAACAGCTTAATCAATTGGTTAAAAACTATCAAACTATGAGCCATAAGTACGATAAGTGTCCTACTTTCGATGAAGATATTAAAAAATCAGAAATTAAAGTTAAATCACTTGGAAATGAAATTTTGATTTTGAAAGAAAATGAAAATACTAGGTGAGAAAATTCTATTAAAAGGTGCACTCAATTATTGAACGAAAATGAATCCCTCAAAACACAAATCCAACAATTTTCTACAACTGTAGGAAAATTTTCCAAAGGAGAAAGATCGTTAAATATGCCATTGGAGAAACAAACCATTAATATAGTTAGACAAGGACTTGAATATAACCAAACTGAATTTATTAGAGGTGAAATTAATCAAGTTAATTCCATGTGCACAATTTGTAAAAAAAATTGTACACAAGCAAAATATTTGTTGGTAAAGACCCAAACACGTGAAAACTATAACCATTGGGTTCCAAAAGTCACGAATAAAATACCTCAAAGTTAAACAAATCCGAGTGTTGAAAGGAACATATATAAATAGTTTTAGGTCTCTACAAACATATTTTCAAAATTTGCCGCCACTAACAACCATGGACCTATAATAACAAATAGGCCACAAAAATCTTCTCTCGTGTAGGTGTGGTGGCAGGCTATGGAACAACAAAAGTGTTATCTGGATTCTACCTGTTCCAAGCACACAACAAGAGACAAATCAAAGCTCCTTAGCCTAGTACAAAGATAGCGGAATCACAATGGGCGACAATGAAAAATTATCGTAAAGGTAATAATGCTAATGGTATATTCATTTTAAACGATATATTAGTGTGATAATCGGCACCATAAATTGATTTGAATCAGCCAACAAAATAAATGATGATTTTGATTCTGACTTATTCTTATTTGACTTGTTCTTATTTTTTTCTGATTTGAGAAAAAATGTTGACCAATCACTTTTCAACTTTGAACTAATTCATATAAATTTGTTTGGTCTTATGATGGTGTTTTATTAATACATGTGGATATATTTGACTTAACATTATATTTTGTGTTTTCTCGTATACATGGCTTCAAATTCAAATTCAAGTGAATTTCATTTAAAAGCTGTTGAAAATGATTTTAAGAAATTTGTTGAAACTTCATAGTCTGTTCTATAACAATCAAACTAATGATAATCTCGAGTGAAAGAAAAATTCAGACGTAGATTACACTGATAATTTGGTTAAAAGAAAAATTACTAGTGGAACGTGATTTATGTTGAGACATTCAATAGCTGCATCGTTTTTCAAAGAAAATATCTGCATATTTTTGACTTGAAATAATTTTCAAATAGCAGGCATTTTTATAAAACCCCTTTTAGAAAATTATTTTTGCTGACCTTGTTTCAGATTAGTCATTTTGGAAAATTTTATTTTATAATTATTTTTGGATTCGATCTTAAATGACTACATTGACTAATTTGACTCCCTACTGATTATCGAAAAGATAAATAGTGATAGAAAAAGTGATGAGTGTTGATATTAATCATATATTATAACTTGAGATAGTATATTTAGTGAATCTCTTTAGAAATTTAAACAAGATTTATAAAAACTTTTTTGTTGGCAAAAATTCCATGACCATTTCTATTTCTATCATATTTCTATCAACCATCACTCATCAAAATCCAATATAGTATGTCAATATATGGTATTTTAAACAGGAAATCATTCGTTTTTCATTTCATTATTTTTTTTACGAATAAAAACATCCAAAGTATTCACTCTCATTTAAAAGTCCTCATGGTTATGCATGGGTGAATTGCTTGGAATTTTTATGTGCTTTCATGCTTATTTAAAAGTCCTCAAGGTTATGCTTGTATGAGACGCATATTAAAATTGGTTAATTAAATAGACAAGTTGATTTAATCCCATTTAAAAGTCCACATGGTTATGTGTGGTTAGAAGGTATTGAATTCATTTTTTACAAAAAAATTGGAATACTACTAATCTCATTTAAAAGTCCTAAAGGTTATGCATGGTTAGTAGATATTCAAATTCCTGAAATAAATATACCATAAATAGATACAACTATATGGTTTTATATGATTACATCATCCCTTCATTCTAAAGTGGAATATGCGTCAAACAAAATTTATGATTTTTCTTGATTTTTTATTGAAATTTAATAATTATACTCGATTGAGTATTAATGTTGTATTAATATCTATCACTTAATTTCTATTTTTCTGACACTGTTATTCTTTTGCTGATAACAAAAGGGGGAGAGAAAAGTTAAGATTTTGGAAAATAAAGGTCAAATATTTTCTATTTGCATCTAGGCACATTTGCATATTTTTTATTTACATGCATATATGAAGGGGGAGCTTGTGTAGAGAGGGAACATTTAAATAAGGGGAGCAAATAGAGTCTCTCAATGATCAAATATATTTAATATATTCAAAATCTTAACTATATGTTTGTTATCATCAAACGGGAGAGATTGTTGAATATAAGTATATGATTTTTGTTTGATGATAATATGTGTATATATATATATATATATATATTCATTTAAATGTGTTTGTTAATGTACAATTTTATTTCTCACATAATTAAATAAATATTTGCTGAATAAAATAAAGAACACAAAATTTAAATTCAAACGGATATTTTATTCAAACAAATATTTATTACAATTTTGAATAGTACAAATTTGAGCTCTCACTATATATATAAAATCTTGATTTCATTACAATTATCATTTACATCGACACCTCACTACATATCACTCATTTACTCAAAATTGATCTTTAACTCTATTCCATATTGAATCTAGCATCTGAGCAATCTGCAAAATAAGCACTAATGCAGTAAAATTGAAAATATTTGGTAGTGTAAAATAAAATGTATTTTGAAAATATTATTTGCCTCAGTTATTTGGGTTGTTCGTCGTCATTTAATTTTGAATTCATCAAAAACGAATAACTTGTGACATGCACGGTGTATCATTGTACATGCCATAAGGCTGTGCACACCGATATACACTTGATAAAATTACAGGGACAGGTGAGCACAAGGTCAAACCATCAAACCCAATTAAAAGCCAAGTCAACCCAAGTGAAATACAAACAAAATCAGGATATCAGCACAAGGTCAAACCCAAGCTATTAGCTGGATTCAACAAGGGTGCAGTCCAAAATGTACAAGTTCATTAAATGGTCAAGACAACTAAAACAAAGTCAAAGCCATATGAGAACTAGACTGCAAATATCATGAATACAATAAAGCTTAAATCAACACCAACTTAGTACACATAGAGCTAGCATATCATATATACAACAAGCTCCAGATGTTACACAAGTGGTGCACATGTCAAAGAATAAACAAACCCAGTGCAACTTTAAATAATAAAATGGTCAGGAACCAGTCAAGGCAGCATGTCAAGCATACGAAAACAATTACAAGACCAATAACGCAACTGTATGCAAACTGCCTCGAATGGTTCAATTGCAATGACCAGAAGCTATATCAGTGCAACAGTCAATAGTAAAGCAACTCGAGTACAACAACTTAACCAAACTTAATGTATACCAGACCAAACTTCAAATTATGAAACAATAAGTGGTACAAGTTAAAGACTGCAACACTATGGCAACTACAAGTGATCAAGCGTTAAGTCAAAAACAGGTACCAAGACTAAGTTCAAGCGCTAGACTCGGCCAAGACTACAATGCACACAAGTGAATGCAACTGTGACATATAACATGAATATACAGTGAACAATGAAAGTTACAAGACCATGTGCACATAACCTAGTAAAAATCCAAGTGAAACCAGTCAAAGCATTTAACGGTTATAACAAAGTCAAGGATAATTCAACCAGAATTTATCAAGTTATGAAACAGAGAAATACAAGTGAGTGTATCAAGTCAGAGCCGTGACAACCAAAGTCACAAAGAAATCAAAGCAATGCCGAAGTCATAGAGAAATCAATACCATGATAGCCAAGGAAATCAAATAGTTCAAAATCGAAGATGTGAGAGCCAAGAAATCAGGTATACGAATTTGAACAAGTCAAAAATAAATCACAACATTCGATCAAAATCAAACGGCCAAGCAAATTATCAGACGAATGAAATTTTAAGGATTCTAATCGTATATAACCCATACATCATCGGCCGTGAAAAAGTATTTGAGTTCGAGTCAAATAGAGAACATTAAATCAATAACTCGAATAAATTCAAGTTTGAGAAAAAAGATTAATCATTCAACCCGAAACAAGATCGAGTTCAAGCAAGATAACAAGAAAAGCAAAAAGCATAAATCACTTACCAATTCATAGTCGAATTCGATCAAATTGAAGGAGCCATATGCGAACTGAAGAATCGGTCGATTGCTGAAGCAAAACAGAGGAATAGTCATTGCAATCGACAAACAAACAATCGGCATCTTCAATTTAGCAAAACCCTAAATCAGCGAAGAATGAACGAACACAAAGGAAGTAGCTATTTTTAAAAGCAGAAGACATTATTCACAAAAGAATATGGGCCGATAATAAAAAGGAGAAGGGAAATATTTGTTTACTTATTGGGACGGCTTCTATAATTTACATTTGGTGTTTAATATTTAAATTAGAGTTTTGTTTTCTTTAAATTGTTTTAAAATTTGTATTTTTCTTTTTAAACTTGTGTAAATTCTAGTCGTGTGACTAGTGGACGAACTATGGTGGCGTAGTTCGAGAATTCACAACTCGATGGCTGAGTTGTGGTAGGGTTTTATGCGTAGAGTGAAGGTTAGTCGATAGCGGGTGTCGTGAGTTTACGTGTGTAAGCGTTTGACTGCTTGATTTCTAGTAGAAACCTTGGGGGTAGCATGTAGGCAGGGTTTTGCCTAAGCTGGGTAAATCTGTATGTTCTATTTTCTTCTTTTTATATTCTGCTGCTAGTATTCTACTGTGATCTATGTTAAAATTATTTTATATAAACTTTCGCAATAAATTTTTATAATTAATAGTATCACCCTATTCACCCTCCCTCTAGGGTGAAATCGATCCTACAAGTGGTATCAGAGCTTAGAACAAAAGCCATTTTTGTTTTTTTTTTTAAAATTTTATTTTTCAACGACCAATTTTTCCTTCACAAATTTGAATTTTTAAAATGGCTTCTTTTAATAATGCTTGCTAGGGATCGGTCCAATATTATTCCTCTGTTTTTAACGGAATTTATTTTTGTGAATTAGCTCCTCTACCTCGTCTTGCACTATTACTCATTCTTACCACCTAGATACAGCAAGATAACTTTAGAATACTCAGACAATATAATCTTAAGGGAAAAGAGTATTAAATCAAACATATCAAGCTGATTGAAGTAACTAGAATATATATATACGAATAAAAATAAAAATACGTACTTTAATGGACTAATCTCATTCTAGGGTATTACTAACCCAATCTTTAATGGGTTGGCCCAACCCAAGGCCAAGGTATTCGCTCAACCTAAGCTCCGATACCACTTGTAATGATCTGCCTTTATTACACCCAAAGACGAAACTTAATACATCAACGGTATTCATGGTACCGATCATCTAGGTGTCCAATGGAGAAGCCGCTGAGGTAAGAAGCAAAGAATAGACAAGAAAAAAGAAACATAGAATCTCACGGCGGAAGGCAATCATATATAATAGAACATAAAATAGTACATATGGCCACTTCCAGAATAATACATTAGAGTCAATAAAGGTACTAACTTCAGCTACGGACAATTATAACTGCCTGCCCGCACAATGCTGATACAAAAATATACATACACAGTGAAATCTTCCCGCTCCATGCTCCTCTAAAATGCATCCGTTAGAACCTATACTACTTGGCTATTGATAAAAATTTGAGTACCCAAGAATTTTAGGAAAAGAAAGAAGAAATCTAGGTTAGACCTATGTAATGAAAAGCATGCCTAAGCATCACCTAAGCGCTAAATGCATGTACAATGCTTAATTTTTTAGAAAGGCAATAGAATTAAGCAATGAGCGCTTAGTTGGCGCTTATCTATGCTTTGCTTAAATTTAAGCGATAATTAAGTGCTACTGGATTTTTTTAAATAAGAAGAAATTATATATAACGGCCCAAAATTTCGGCCATGAGAATTCGACATTAATACTTCATTGTAGAAGTGCCGAGAAATCAAACGCCGGAAATTTCAGATTGTGAAAGAAAAGAAGAAAGAAGGAAGAAGAAGAACAGAAAATAACACCATCTCACATTCGCAGCGGATCAAAATATAACATCAAAATAATAGCATTCACAAAGAAAGTTGTAATTGTTAGATTACATACAATTCATCAGAGTTACAACCATTACAAATAGACCAGACAGTTATATCAACCTGTCCCAAACTACTACAAATCAAACTCAAATAAACAACAGTAATACTCCATACGTTCCTGCCATCCAGCTCGCCACCTGAGCTCTAGAACGTCCTAACCTGAAAATCTGTAATACTCGGTCTGACCCAGCATTACGTCAAAGTAACACCGGAGTCAAGCTGGAAACCGGCTTGAGTAAACCCATCAAATAGGAAATTCTAATGCATAAAACTTATTTAAACCCCAGGGTAACTCGTACCTTACGATAAGTTCTTAACTGGCCATAGTCAAATAATCTTATAATCACATCTAAGCATAATTACTCAGATTAAATGACCATATTTACATCAATTATTCCATTCCAGCCTATTTATCCCAAAGTCAAATTCATAAAGAATTATAGTATATTCCAAATCGAAGTGGTTTCAGGTATGTACTGATACCTGACCCTGGTCTCTTCGAATCCAGTATCATCTTAAAAACGAAGCTGCTTAAGTTTAAACAATTCCATTTATATCCAGAAATACATATTTACGTAACCATTCATCACAGATAGACAAACCATATTATCATATTTCAGTCCAAACATATCATATCACATGGCATCACAAATCACTTATCAGAGATATCAAATAATCCAAGGCATACAATATCATTCAATCGTTCATAAGCAAGATTAATTTGTCACACCATTTCTAATTAATTTAAATAAATTAAATTAATTACGTCAATCACCTTTTAAATCTTGCTTAATCATTATTTCCATAATTACTTCCATTAAGTAATTATCTCATTGGTTAATTATCTTCAATTTGTTAAACTTTAATTATTAATTAATTTAACCTTTAATTACAAATTAAATTAATTAATCCTTAACAAATTTATCCATTAATTACTTGTATTAAGTAATTATCATTTAAGTAATTAATCTCTAATTACTTAATTAATTTATCCCTAATTATGTGTAACGACCCGTAAGTTTTCAATAGTTTTAAATGGTTTTATTTAACGTATTTAATTGAATTTTGGTGGAATTTTAAATAATAATATTTTGGAACAAAAATTTTATATTTGAAATATGTCTTATTAAATATAGCAGATGTTAAAATTTCATCAGAAATTATGAAAGTATATTTATTGTGTAATTCTATTAAATCCAAATCAGTTAAAAATTGATGATTATAAATTTATTTCCAAACCTGAATATTTTTCTATAGAAAATTTCTAAATCCTCTTCTGAGTGAGACTTCATCCTTCTTTTTTTCAAATTTGGACTTCTATTGCTCCGTTTATCTTATTTCTGACAAAATAGCAGCATTTATGGTACCGATTATCGACTTTTGATCGGATGATCGTACCACTGATATCTGTATACCGCTTTGATCGTCTCATCGTGCTGATCCTTATAGTATGTTTATTTCTGTATTGAGGTCTGATACGTGACGAAAACCATAAACCATTGGTTGTAACGGTACCTTAAAAAGTGACTTTACCGTTTCCTTCGGTTTCAAAAATTTGAAACGTTACAATAATTATTTGCTTTAACTTTTCTTCTGAATCATATCGTTAGCGTTGATTTCATTTATTACTTTTATTTTCCCCTGTCCATTCAATCTTTCCATTAGAGTAAAAAAAAAAAAAATCAATACCCTACCTATATAACTCTCTGGATTCACGCACCTTTCCTTTTCTGTTTTAATATAACTCTTCGTTTCTTTTGCTCTCTCTCTTCTTTATTTCTATTTATAATTTTGTCAGAAACGCATGTGTCTATATAATTTATTTATTCCTTTCTCTGTTCACTTTCTTTGCTTTCAAAATGTCCTCTCTTCTTCTCCTTTTGTTCTGCAAAATATAACATCCCTATACCTATTTTGGCTGTAACATATTTATGCAATCCAGCCTCTGCCTTAAACCATGAAGCCACCCCTCCACGTCATCACCGAAGCGATACGCCTCGCCTCACCAGATCCGCCGCCTTCCCAGTTGAGCCGCCACCACAGCTGCCAACCGTGCTCGCCCCGCTCTCTCCCCCCGGCCATTCTCTCTCTCGGCCTTGCCCGCCTCCATGTCACCCACATCAGCCACGGGTCCTCCCTCCTTCCACTTGCCAATCCATCGTCTTCCCTCCTCTTTTTCCCTCTCTCCTCCATGTGAACAGCCATTCACGTCATGGACACACTCCACCTGAAACGCCGACAACCTCCCCTCACCGTGCGACACTGACCAAGCCCCACAGTGTTCGGCCTCGCGTCCAAGCTTGGCCTCGATCTCCTGCAGCATCCACTCTAATTCTCCTCCTTCATGTAGCCGCTGAAACCACTCTCGAAAAAAAAACACAAAAACAAAGCTCGGCCATGCACCTCCAACCCACTGCCGTGTCCATCACCCCGAGCAACCAATGGCCGCAGCCCCTCTCTGATCTTCCACCCACCGTGCTTCCTTCCTTGATGCAGTCATCTCCCCTCTTCTCATATATATATAAAAGTATGGTGTTTAAATATATATATTTACACTGATCAGTATTTTAAATTTTGCGTTAATATTTTTCTATATAAGTTTATATTCGATATTTAAGAGTATATATATATTTAACCTGTTGTATATATGGTTTTATATATGTTTGGGTTTTTCAACAGGTTGTGTTTTGATATGACAACTAATAAAGTAAATTTATAATGGTTTAAAAATATAAGTTGTTAGTATATGCTGGCCACGTATCACGCGTCCTTGTTAGGTAAATCACCCTAGTATATGTATAGGTTGTTGTATATGTCAGATACATACTTTAGTATATAGGCTAGTATAAGTTACTGTTTATATTTACATCCAAGTATAAGTTACAACCAAGTAAGTATATGAATTTACTTAAGTTAGAATTTGAGCGTGAGTGTACATAGTATGTTATGCTGCAGAGTATAGTTGCTATAGTACAGCTAATACATGTATAAAAGCTACAGTTCACATACTATAAAGAAGTATATACAAGTTATGAGTTTAGTTGTGGTTTTTTTTTTAGGTTTATAAACCTGTATATATTTTAAAGTATTGGTCGGTTTATATATATATATTTCATTTAAAACTATATTGTTTATGTGTACTTTTCAGTTTAGAGATGTGGCCTGGGTATATATATGTGTTTTATTATGTATTATAATACTTTATAAATAAAAAACATCGGTACTAGGGTAGGTTACATAGTAGAGTCTGTTATGAAAAAAATATTATAATAACGATAATAATAATAATTAGTTACTTGCTTTGTTGTCTAATATACGTGTTCCATTTAAAACGATGATCTCATTTTTATATATTATCTTTATATTTGCCTTAAATTAGATTTTTATTTCAAGGAAATAATAATAGTAAATCTGTATATTTTGCACTTTACATTAATTTCTGATTCAATTTGTTTCATCGATTCCTTGTATCAGCTTCGCTCGTTAAACTCGTGCCAATCTTTATTCGACTTGAAACTCGTGCTTGCATTCGTAACTCATTTCAGTGCCAAATCTCTCTAGCCTCGAAAGGTGAGCAATCACTCACGATTTAACGTACTTATATTTATTAGATTTAATTTAAATTGAAACGACAATTGAAATATGCTGTTGCAGTTTTTAAACTGTCATCTATGCTATTATTCGTAACGATTCACCTGTGGGATATGACACCATATCCTATTGTTTATATTTTTTTTAATTACGGATGATATATGCCTGTTGTTATATTACTATTATCTGTTATCACTCTGCAAGTTCCCTGTAGTTTAGAATTCACTATGGGTTGAAATGATACATACCCGAATGGACTTTAGAATATGAGAAAATCGTTATGGGTTGAAATGATAAACCCAAGCGATTTTCATTTAATTGAATTTGGGATTACGGGTTGAAATGACATCCACCCGTATATATTTAGTATACGGATTGAAATGATAAATATCCATAGCACTTGACTATATGATAAGAAATATATACAGACACCGTTGGTCCATATAAATATTTGAAATTTCTATAATTCTGGAAAGAAATATATGGTTTAATAAATTTTGATTCTTAAGATATTATATAAAATGGAAATTTTATACATAGATTTAGTCGTAATATTTGATTTAAATTAGATTGATTTAATACATATAATATGGTTAAGTATTTATGTAAATCTATATTTCAAATAGATTCTCTTGAAATAAAATTGAATAATTAAGATTGGAAGATAAATTTGGGTTTATTAAAAATGGTATTTAAAAAGGATTTATTTAATTAAATCGTTTTGAAATTATTAAATGGGAAATTTAAAGGGTATGATTTTGTAACTAGATTTTTGATTTAAGTGATTTAATGAATATTTCACGTTTAATAAAAATTAAAGAAAATATTGAGAAAAATTGGAATTTAAGGTTAATTAAATAATCTTGAATCAAATGAGGAAGTATTTCAAGACTAAATAATAATGAGGTTAAATCGAGATCTATATGAAACGGTTAAATTGAACATTTAAATTTTTAAGCCTTGAACCATATTGGAATTTAAATGGTTTAAATTTGAGATTCAGATATGTATTTGAAATCAATACAGTTGAATTTGTTATTTAGAAACTAAATTGAATTAAAATGAAAATTTAGGTTGAATTAAATTTGAATTTATTATTTAGAAAACTAAATTGAATAAAAATTTAGTTGAAACGTTGAATACTTAAAGGTTTAAAAATATTTAATATAAAGGGGTATTTTGTGATTACAAATCCGAATTTGAGATCGATAAAATTGAAGTGGTTATTTAGGAATTGAGTTGAATTTAAATTGATAAATTGAGATTGAATTTAATTTAAATGGGAAGGTCGGGTTGATGTTGAACAATTTGTTAAGTTGAGGGAATTGAAAATATTTTACGGTATAAATTATTTAATATATCTAAATACTATTTTGGAAAATAGCTATATTTGAAGTGAAATGATATTTGATTTTGAGGTATAAATTAAGTTGAAAGAACCACGATGTTATAGTGTATATTTCTACGCTGTAGATAGTTCCATAGACCCTTAGAGGATGGTTATTCCAAATATCCTTTAAGTTATTTGTAATTCAATTGATATTTCACTTGAGTTGGATTTATTGATATAGGAATGTTAATCCTGACTCGAGTGTTTTGTGTTTTGCTTTACGCTCGGGTCAGACTGAATGATACAGCATTAGAGACTCACATTTGGAGTTCGGAGCTTCATTTGGAGATCCAACTATCGACTCAGATTCTAGCCTTTCCAGTTGATTGGTTCAGAAAAGTCATCTGTTGCATTGGAGACTTCACTGCATTTGAACTATTCGGTTGTATTTTATTTCTAACTCTGATGTATATAGTAGCTTCATGAACTACTATTCTTTATCTATTCCGCTGCATTATATTACTCTGTGATCTGTGTTTGATTTATTTACTGTATATTTTAAGTTTTGCCAAATTTTAATTAACAATTCGGTATTTTGAATTATTCAAGTCGGATATGTATGGTTTTATTGTCGATTTGAATGGTCCAAAATAGCGGGTCGTTATAGTTGGTATCAGAGCTTTGGCTCTTGGCAAAACTTAGCATATATGGTAAATTTATTAACAGAATCACTTTCGCTCGAGTTGAATCTCTTCCTTTCTGACTCGATTTCCTTTGAATTTTGGAATGTCCATCGGTTCCAAAATTCATTCTTGTCTCTCTCTATTTATATTCTTTTGATTCTGGAGTATCCAATAACTCCACTGAATGATCTGTAAAGGGGGGTGAAAACTCCTTTACAATTGGCGTCGATTCACCGAAGATTTTTGTATCCTCGGTTTAGATGCTACTATCTCCTGTTATTCCAAATTCTATCTCAAGCGATCGAATGTCGATTTGCCTTAGAATTCTGCATCCATCCTATTGCTAAATGCACGATTGACCCGATTAAGGTCGCCCGTGATTTATAGAAGTATATCCATCTTCTATTTTGTAATTTAATTATCTCATCTTCAATCGAGTCTATCTTCGAATCAGGATTCTATTGATTGGAGATCCTCTAAATTAAATCGCTATCTTTGTTTTGAAACCATTCTTGAATCATCCTTTGAAAATCGGGTTTTGTTTGTATTTTTGAAATTGTTTATACAGAAATTTTATTTTGACAACTATGATTTTTTTATATATATATAAAAGTGAAAATGTTTTCGATAAGGATTATATACCTATATATATAAAGCAAATAAGAAATGTTATTCTATATAAAAAGGTTTTTAAAGGATTTGAAATTTTGAAAGATTATAAGAAATTGATTTATATAAAAATGATTTATATCTGTAGAGTTAAATTTGAAATTCGAGAATTGAATTCCGGTATTTTGAAATTGGTTTTAAGATTTTGGAAAATATATATAAATAATACGATTTAAAAGTATTTTTCCAAATGAGAAATGTTTCAAATGAGTTCAAATGAGTTCCAATAATTTTGAAGAAATTTCAAAGAAGTTTTCAAGAAAATAGAAGTCCAGAACTCACATATGTCGCTGGAAAATAATTTCGGTGATGAGTGCACGCATCATCGACATTGATTTTCGAGTTTCAGAGTGGGGGAGAGGCCACTTTAATAGCTTCGCTATGCAAGTGATTTTGTAAAACCGTTTTTGATTTCAAATTCCGAAGTATAATTTGATATTTTTGAAAGAAATATGTATATATTTGAAATGATTTAAAGTGCCGGTGTTCGATCCTCGAGTTTTTGATTTGACTTAGAATAACTTTATTTATAAAAAATTAATTTCCAACTTTGGATTCGAAATTTGATTTCACTGACTATTTTGAAGGTTCGAGCACTTCCAAATCAAGGTTTAAAAGTTTAAAGCTAAGAAATTTCGAAAAGTATAAAATATTTGATAAAGCATATAGGTTGAGTTTTGTATGAAACCTTTTGTTAAGTAAATGAATATGACTATTTTGAATTATACTAATATGGAATTTAGTTTTTAAATGTATTAGAAAAAAAAATATAGTTTTGAATAATGGGTTTTCAGAAAGGTAAATTGGATAATTCAAATAGAAATAGATAGTTTAAAAGTTTTAAAGGGATAATTGAAAATTTGGAAACCATTTTAAGTATAATTGATTTTGAGAAAATGTTTGGGTTTGAAAATTGAACTGAAATTAAAAACCAGTACTTATATGGTGATTTTGGAAATGAAATTGTTTGACTTGAATTATTTTAATTTGTATACTGGGATAATTCTCTAAACCTATTATTTCGGAAACTTTGAAATTTAGATATCTAATTTGGAAGAAAATTTGGTGAAATCATATATGATTTTGAAGCTGAATTGATATTGAAATGATTTGAAATTTGAGAACCTTATATTATTAAGCACTTGATTTGAGGAGTGGTCGAACTTATATAAAATGGATTGTATAAGTATGAAGTTGATTTGAAATCTATTGATTTGAAAGGTACTCAATTTGGAAAGAGATTTTATATAATCGAAGTCTATATAAGTATGATTTGATCTACTATTGATTTGGAAAGTATTCGATTTGGGAAAAATGGAATCCTATGTATATGGACTTTATATAAGTACGATATTTGGAAGTGATTTGAAAAGGTACTATATGATATATATTTTCGAAGTAAAGATATAGAAAGTGCCTTCTGCTTGATATCCGCTTTGTGGCCACATCGTGGATTCATTCTATCGATATTATTCTCTCTGATTTTCGGTTTTCCGGATGTAATACTCGAGTGTTCCCACCGTGGCGTAACCCATGGTTTCTTTTTTTTTTCTCTCGCGAATGCATAGCGCAATTGCCTGGCTGAGTCTTGCCTAGGGGTACGGATTGTTTCCTGGGGGATCCAGGCGTAACCATTGTGTATCCTGCAATCTGTGTAGGTCGCGAATAGTAGCGCAAGTGCCTGGCTGAGTCTTGCCTAGGGGTACGGATTGTTTCTTGGGGGATCCAGGCGTAACCATTGTGTATCCTGCACTCTACTAGTCATCATGGCGTAACTCGCAGGGCTGAGAAAGCTTACGGATATGGATTGTTTCCTGGGGGACCCAGGCGTAACCATTGTGTATCTGCGAACCATGATCGGACAAAGGTTTTGGTTTGGTTGTTTGTTTGGATTGTACTTTCCATATCTGTTTTTTTAAAAGTGTTTTCAAGTATTTTCACTGGGTGTTAAAACGGGTCTACTAAGTACTTGAAGAATTCTAGCTTTGCGCCTGATCAACGCATGGCCAGAGTCTGCAAGAACGAGGATAAACTCGTTGAAACATCGAGTTATAAAAGTATTTTCGAAAGGAAAAAATTTGTTTCGATATAATATTATTTTATTATAAAAGTATTTTTCCCAACAAAGAAATATTGAATTAATATTTGAAATTTAAATTCTTATGGTTCTAGATTAATTATCCGTGCCCGATACTATTCCTTGCATCTACCTTACCTGCTCAGTTTAGTTATTCACCTTGATTCTGTTTTCCAAATCTACCTTCCTTCCTTGTTGGATATATCCTTTTTAAATTTTGCTTATTTGTATACTACATGGTTTAATAGAAAATTATAAATATTTTGGAAGTTATGAATTAAATAAAACATATTTAAAGTGAATGATTTGTGATCTAATAATAATATTTGGAAGGTATCTTGAAACAGAATAAAAATTTATAAATTTTGGATTTAATATTTCAATAGCTTCTTTGTAAATATAAGTAATAATGTAAATGATTGTTTTCAAAGGAGTTTGAAAAGTACTAAAGTATTAAAGAAAATTAAATTTCAAATGAAGTTATCAAACAAATATTTCAAATAAAATTTATATAGTTTTAAATTAATTGTTTATCTTGTCTTTCAATTTATTTTATTTCTAGTTGTTCTATTCTCCTACCTCCTACCTTTTCGGGGACGAAAAGTTTTGAGTGGGGGAGAGTGTAACGACCCGTAAGTTTTCAATAGTTTTAAATGGTTTTATTTAACGTATTTAATTGAATTTTGGTGGAATTTTAAATAATAATATTTTGGAACAAAAATTTTATATTTGAAATATGTCTTATTAAATATAGCAGATGTTAAAATTTCATCAGAAATTATGAAAGTATATTTACTGTGTAATTCTATTAAATTCAAATCAGTTAAAAATTGATGATTATAAATTTATTTCCAAACCTGAATATTTTTCTATAGAAAATTTCTAAATCCTCTTCTGAGTGAGACTTCATCCTTCTTTTTTTCAAATTTGGACTTCTATTGCTCCGTTTATCTTATTTCTGACAAAATAGCAGCATTTATGGTACCGATTATCGACTTTTGATCGGATGATCGTACCACTGATATCTGTATACCGCTTTGATCGTCTCATCGTGCTGATCTCTATAGTATGTTTATTTCTGTATTGAGGTCTGATACGTGACGAAAACCATAAACCATTGGTTGTAACGGTACCTTAAAAAGTTAACTTACTGTTTCCTTCAGTTTCAAAAATTTGAAACGTTACAATAATTATTTGCTTTAACTTTTCTTCTGAATCATATCGTTAGCGTTGATTTCATTTATTACTTTTATTTTCCCCTGTCCATTCAATCTTTCCATCAGAGTAAAAAAAAAAAATCAATACCCTACCTATATAACTCTCTGGATTCACGCACCTTTCCTTTTCTGTTTTAATATAACTCTTCGTTTCTTTTGCTCTCTCTCTTCTTTATTTCTATTTATAATTTTGTCAGAAACGCATGTGTCTATATAATTTATTTATTCCTTTCTCTGTTCACTTTCTTTGCTTTCAAAATGTCCTCTCTTCTTCTCCTTTTGTTCTGCAAAATATAACATCCCTATACCTATTTTGGCTGTAACATATTTATGCAATCCAGCCTCTGCCTTAAACCATGAAGCCACCCCTCCACGTCATCACCGAAGCGATACGCCTCGCCTCACCAGATCCGCCGCCTTCCCAGTTGAGCCGCCACCACAGCTGCCAACCGTGCTCTCCCCGCTCTCTCTCCCCGGCCATTCTCTCTCTCGGCCTTGCCTGCCTCCATGTCACCCACATCAGCCACGGGTCCTCCCTCCTTCCACTTGCCGATCCATCGTCTTCCCTCCTCTTTTTCCCTCTCTCCTCCATGTGAACAGCCATTCACGTCATGGACACACTCCACCTGAAATGCCGACAACCTCCCCTCACCGTGCGACACTGACCAAGCCCCACAGTGTTCGGCCTCGCGTCCAAGCTTGGCCTCGATCTCCTGCAGCATCCACTCTAATTCTCCTCCTTCATGTAGCCGCTGAAACCACTCTCGAAAAAAAAACACAAAAACAAAGCTCGGCCATGCACCTCCAACCCACTGCCGTGTCCATCACCCCGAGCAACCAATGGCCGCAGCCCCTCTCTGATCTTCCACCCACCGTGCTTCCTTCCTTGATGCAGTCATCTCCCCTCTTCTCATATATATATAAAAGTATGGTGTTTAAATATATATATTTACACTGATCAGTATTTTAAATTTTGCGTTAATATTTTTCTATATAAGTTTATATTCGATATTTAAGAGTATATATATATTTAACCTGTTGTATATATGGTTTTATATATGTTTGGGTTTTTCAACAGGTTGTGTTTTGATATGACAACTAATAAAGTAAATTTATAATGGTTTAAAAATATAAGTTGTTAGTATATGCTGGCCACGTATCACGCGTCCTTGTTAGGTAAATCACCCTAGTATATGTATAGGTTGTTGTATATGTCAGATACATACTTTAGTATATAGGCTAGTATAAGTTACTGTTTATATTTACATCCAAGTATAAGTTACAACCAAGTAAGTATATGAATTTACTTAAGTTAGAATTTGAGCGTGAGTGTACATAGTATGTTATGCTGCAGAGTATAGTTGCTATAGTACAGCTAATACATGTATAAAAGCTACAGTTCACATACTATAAAGAAGTATATACAAGTTATGAGTTTAGTTGTGGTTTTTTTTTTAGGTTTATAAACCTGTATATATTTTAAAGTATTGGTCGGTTTATATATATATATTTCATTTAAAACTATACTGTTTATGTGTACTTTTCAGTTTAGAGATGTGGCCTGGGTATATATATATGTGTTTTATTATGTATTATAATACTTTACAAATAAAAAACATCGGTACTAGGGTAGGTTACATAGTAGAGTCTGTTATGAAAAAAAAATATAATAACGATAATAATAATAATAATTAGTTACTTGCTTTGTTGTCTAATATACGTGTTCCATTTAAAACGATGATCTCGTTTTTATATATTATCTTAATATTTGCCTTAAATTAGATTTTTATTTCAAGGAAATAATAATAGTAAATCTGTATATTTTGCACTTTACATTAATTTCTGATTCAATTTGTTTCATCGATTCCTTGTATCAGCTTCGCTCGTCAAACTCGTGCCAATCTTTATTCGACTTGAAACTCGTGCTTGCATTCGTAACTCATTTCAGTGCCAAATCTCTCTAGCCTCGAAAGGTGAGCAATCACTCACGATTTAACGTACTTATATTTATTAGATTTAATTTAAATTGAAACGACAATTGAAATATGCTGTTGCAGTTTTTAAACTGTCATCTATGCTATTATTCGTAACGATTCACCTGTGGGATATGACACCATATCCTATTGTTTATATTTTTTTTAATTACGGATGATATATGCCTGTTGTTATATTACTATTATCTGTTATCACTCTGCAAGTTCCCTGTAGTTTAGAATTCACTATGGGTTGAAATGATACATACCCGAATGGACTTTAGAATATGAGAAAATCGTTATGGGTTGAAATGATAAACCCAAGCGATTTTCATTTAATTGAATTTGGGATTACGGGTTGAAATGACATCCACCCGTATATATTTAGTATACGGATTGAAATGATAAATATCTGTAGCACTTGATTATATGATAAGAAATATATACAGACACCGTTGGTCCATATAAATATTTGAAATTTCTATAATTTTGGAAAGAAATATATGGTTTAATAAATTTTGATTCTTAAGATATTATATAAAATGGAAATTTTATACATAGATTAAGTCGTAATATTTGATTTAAATTAGATTGATTTAATACATATAATATGGTTAAGTATTTATGTAAATCTATATTTCAAATAGATTCTCTTGAAATAAAATTGAATAATTAAGATTGGAAGATAAATTTGGGTTTATTAAAAATGGTATTTAAAAAGGATTTATTTAATTAAATCGTTTTGAAATTATTAAATGGGAAATTTAAAGGGTATGATTTTGTAACTAGATTTTTGATTTTAAGTGATTTAATGAATATTTCACGTTTAATAAAAATTAAAGAAAATATTGAGAAAAAATGGAATTTAAGGTTAATTAAATAATCTTGAATCAAATGAGGAAGTATTTCAAGACTAAATAATAATGAGGTTAAATCGAGATCTATATGAAACGGTTAAATTGAACATTTAAATTTTTAAGCCTTGAACCATATTGGAATTTAAATGGTTTAAATTTGAGATTCAGATCTGTATTTGAAATCAATACAGTTGAATTTGTTATTTAGAAACTAAATTGAATTAAAATGAAAATTTAGGTTGAATTAAATTTGAATTTATTATTTAGAAAACTAAATTGAATAAAAATTTAGTTGAAACGTTGAATACTTAAAGGTTTAAAAATATTTAATATAAAGGGGTATTTTGTGATTACAAATCCGAATTTGAGATCGATAAAATTGAAGTGGTTATTTAGGAATTGAGTTGAATTTAAATTGATAAATTGAGATTGAATTTAATTTAAATGGGAAGGTCGGGTTGATGTTGAACAATTTGTTAAGTTGAGGGAATTGAAAATATTTTACGGTATAAATTATTTAATATATCAAAATACTATTTTGGAAAATAGCTATATTTGAAGTGAAATGATATTTGATTTTGAGGTATAAATTAAGTTGAAAGAACCACGATGTTATAGTGTATATTTCTACGCTGTAGATAGTTCCATAGACCCTTAGAGGATGGTTATTCCAAACATCCTTTAAGTTATTTGTATTTCAGTTGATATTTCACTTGAGTTGGATTTATTGATATAAGAATGTTAATCCTGACTCGAGTGTTTTGTGTTTTGCTTTACGCTCGGGTCAGACTGAATGATACAGCATTAGAGACTCACATTTGGAGTTCGGAGCTTCATTTGGAGATCCAACTATCGACTCAGATTCCAGCCTTTCCAGTTGATTGGTTCAGAAAAGTCATCTGTTGCATTGGAGACTTCACTGCATTTGAACTATTCGGTTGTATTTTATTTCTAACTCTGATGTATATAGTAGCTTCATGAACTACTATTCTTTATCTATTCCGCTGCATTATATTACTCTGTGATCTGTGATTGATTTATTTACTGTATATTTTAAGTTTTGCCAAATTTTAATTAACAATTCGGTATTTTGAATTATTCAAGTCGGATATGTATGGTTTTATTGTCGATTTGAATGGTCCAAAATAGCGGGTCGTTATAGTTGGTATCAGAGCTTTGGCTCTTGGCAAAACTTAGCATATATGGTAAATTTATTAACAGAATCACTTTCGCTCGAGTTGAATCTCTTCCTTTCTGACTCGATTTCCTTTGAATTTTGGAATGTCCCTCGGTTCCAAAATTCATTCTTGTCTCTCTCTATTTATATTATTTTGATTCTGGAGTATCCAATAACTCCACTGAATGATCTGTAAAGGGGGGTGAAAACTCCTTTACAATTGGCGTCGATTCGCCGAAGATTTTTGTATCCTCGGTTTAGATGCTACTATCTCCTGTTATTCCAAATTCTATCTCAAGCGATCGAATGTCGATTTGCCTTAGAATTCTGCATCCATCCTATTGCTAAATGCACGATTGACCCGATTAAGGTCGCCCGTGATTTATAGAAGTATATCCATCTTCTATTTTGTAATTTAATTATCTCATCTTCAATCGAGTCTATCTTCGAATCAGGATTCTATTGATTGGAGATCCTCTAAATTAAATCGCTATCTTTGTTTTGAAACCATTCTTGAATCATCCTTTGAAAATCGGGTTTTGTTTGTATTTTTGAAATTGTTTATACAGAAATTTTATTTTGACAACTATGATTTTTTTATATATATATAAAAGTGAAAATGTTTTCGATAAGGATTATATACCTATATATATAAAGCAAATAAGAAATGTTATTCTATATAAAAAGGTTTTTAAAGGATTTGAAATTTTGAAAGATTATAAGAAATTGATTTATATAAAAATGATTTATATCTGTAGAGTTAAATTTGAAATTCGAGAATTGAATTCCGGTATTTTGAAATTGGTTTTAAGATTTTGGAAAATATATATAAATAATACGATTTAAAAGTATTTTTCCAAATGAGAAATGTTTCAAATGAGTTCAAATGAGTTCCAATAATTTTGAAGAAATTTCAAAGAAGTTTTCAAGAAAATAGAAGTCCAGAACTCACGTATGTCGCTGGAAAATAATTTCGGTGATGAGTGCACGCATCATCGACATTGATTTTCGAGTTTCAGAGTGGGGGAGAGGCCACTTTAATAGCTTCGCTATGAAAGTGATTTTGTAAAACCGTTTTTGATTTCAAATTCCGAAGTATAATTTGATATTTTTGAAAGAAATATGTATATATTTGAAATGATTTAAAGTGCCGGTGTTCGATCCTCGAGTTTTTGATTTGACTTAGAATAACTTTATTTATAAAAAATTAATTTCCAACTTTGGATTCGAAATTTGATTTCACTGACTATTTTGAAGGTTCGAGCACTTCCAAATCAAGGTTTAAAAGTTTAAAGCTAAGAAATTTCGAAAAGTATAAAATATTTGATAAAGCATATAGGTTGAGTTTTGTATGAAACCTTTTGTTAAGTAAATGAATATGACTATTTTGAATTATACTAATATGGAATTTAGTTTTTAAATGTATTGGAAAAAAAATATAGTTTTGAATAATGGGTTTTCAGAAAGGTAAATTGGATAATTCAAATAGAAATAGATAGTTTAAAAGTTTTAAAGGGATAATTGAAAATTTGGAAACCATTTTAAGTATAATTGATTTTGAGAAAATATTTGGGTTTGAAAATTGAACTGAAATTAAAAACCAGTACTTATATGGTGATTTTGGAAATGAAATTGTTTGACTTGAATTATTTTAATTTGTATACTGGGATAATTCTCTAAACCTATTATTTCGGAAACTTTGAAATTTAGATATCTAATTTGGAAGAAAATTTGGTGAAATCATATATGATTTTGAAGCTGAATTGATATTGAAATGATTTGAAATTTGAGAACCTTATATTATTAAGCACTTGATTTGAGGAGTGGTCGAACTTATATAAAATGGATTGTATAAGTATGAAGTTGATTTGAAATCTATTGATTTGAAAGGTACTCAATTTGGAAAGAGATTTTATATAATCGAAGTCTATATAAGTATGATTTGATCTACTATTGATTTGGAAAGTATTCGATTTGGGAAAAATGGAATCCTATGTATATGGACTTTATATAAGTACGATATTTGGAAGTGATTTGAAAAGGTACTATATGATATATATTTTCGAAGTAAAGATATAGAAAGTGCCTTCTGCTTGATATCCGCTTTGTGGCCACATCGTGGATTCATTCTATCGATATTATTCTCTCTGATTTTCGGTTTTCCGGATGTAATACTCGAGTGTTCCCACCGTGGCGTAACCCATGGTTTCTTTTTTTTTTCTCTCGCGAATGCATAGCGCAATTGCCTGGCTGAGTCTTGCCTAGGGGTACGGATTGTTTCCTGGGGGATCCAGGCGTAACCATTGTGTATCCTGCAATCTGTGTAGGTCGCGAATAGTAGCGCAAGTGCCTGGCTGAGTCTTGCCTAGGGGTACGGATTGTTTCTTGGGGGATCCAGGCGTAACCATTGTGTATCCTGCACTCTACTAGTCATCATGGCGTAACTCGCAGGGCTGAGAAAGCTTACGGATATGGATTGTTTCCTGGGGGACCCAGGCGTAACCATTGTGTATCTGCGAACCATGATCGGACAAAGGTTTTGGTTTGGTTGTTTGTTTGGATTGTACTTTCCATATCTGTTTTTTTAAAAGTGTTTTCAAGTATTTTCACTGGGTGTTAAAACGGGTCTACTAAGTACTTGAAGAATTCTAGCTTTGCGCCTGATCAACGCATGGCCAGAGTCTGCAAGAACGAGGATAAACTCGTTGAAACATCGAGTTATAAAAGTATTTTCGAAAGGAAAAAATTTGTTTCGATATAATAGTATTTTATTATAAAAGTATTTTTCCCAACAAAGAAATATTGAATTAATATTTGAAATTTAAATTCTTATGGTTCTAGATTAACTATCCGTGCCCGATACTATTCCTTGCATCTACCTTACCTGCTCAGTTTAGTTATTCACCTTGATTCTGTTTTCCAAATCTACCTTCCTTCCTTGTTGGATATATCCTTTTTAAATTTTGCTTATTTGTATACTACATGGTTTAATAGAAAATTATAAATATTTTGGAAGTTATGAATTAAATAAAACATATTTAAAGTGAATGATTTGTGATCTAATAATAATATTTGGAAGGTATCTTGAAACAGAATAAAAATTTATAAATTTTGGATTTAATATTTCAATAGCTTCTTTGTAAATATAAGTAATAATGTAAATGATTGTTTTCAAAGGAGTTTGAAAAGTACTAAAGTATTAAAGAAAATTAAATTTCAAATGAAGTTATCAAACAAATATTTCAAATAAAATTTATATAGTTTTAAATTAATTGTTTATCTTGTCTTTCAATTTATTTTATTTCTAGTTGTTCTATTCTCCTACCTCCTACCTTTTCGGGGACGAAAAGTTTTGAGTGGGGGAGAGTGTAACGACCCGTAAGTTTTCAATAGTTTTAAATGGTTTTATTTAACGTATTTAATTGAATTTTGGTGGAATTTTAAATAATAATATTTTGGAACAAAAATTTTATATTTGAAATATGTCTTATTAAATATAGCAGATGTTAAAATTTCATCAGAAATTATGAAAGTATATTTATTGTGTAATTCTATTAAATTCAAATCAGTTAAAAATTGATGATTATAAATTTATTTCCAAACCTGAATATTTTTCTATAGAAAATTTCTAAATCCTCTTCTGAGTGAGACTTCATCCTTCTTTTTTTCAAATTTGGACTTCTATTGCTCCGTTTATCTTATTTCTGACAAAATAGCAGCATTTATGGTACCGATTATCGAGTTTTGATCGGATGATCGTACCACTGATATCTGTATACCGCTTTGATCGTCTCATCGTGCTGATCTCTATAGTATGTTTATTTCTGTATTGAGGTCTGATACGTGACGAAAACCATAAACCATTGGTTGTAACGGTACCTTAAAAAGTTACTTTACTGTTTCCTTCAGTTTCAAAAATTTGAAACGTTACAATAATTATTTGCTTTAACTTTTCTTCTGAATCATATCGTTAGCGTTGATTTCATTTATTACTTTTATTTTCCCCTGTCCATTCAATCTTTCCATCAGAGTAAAAAAAAAAAAAAATCAATACCCTACCTATATAACTCTCTGGATTCACGCACCTTTCCTTTTCTGTTTTAATATAACTCTTCGTTTCTTTTGCTCTCTCTCTTCTTTATTTCTATTTATAATTTTGTCAGAAACGCATGTGTCTATATAATTTATTTATTCCTTTCTCTGTTCACTTTCTTTGCTTTCAAAATGTCCTCTCTTCTTCTCCTTTTGTTCTGCAAAATATAACATCCCTATACCTATTTTGGCTGTAACATATTTATGCAATCCAGCTTCTGCCTTAAACCATGAAGCCACCCCTCCACGTCATCACCGAAGCGATACGCCTCGCCTCACCAGATCCGCCGCCTTCCCAGTTGAGCCGCCACCATAGCTGCCAACCGTGCTCGCCCCGCTCTCTCTCCCCGGCCATTCTCTCTCTCGGCCTTGCCCGCCTCCATGTCACCCACATCAGCCACGGGTCCTCCCTCCTTCCACTTGCCGATCCATCGTCTTCCCTCCTCTTTTTCCCTCTCTCCTCCATGTGAACAGCCATTCACGTCATGGACACACTCCACCTGAAACGCCGACAACCTCCCCTCACCGTGCGACACTGACCAAGCCCCACAGTGTTCGGCCTCGCGTCCAAGCTTGGCCTCGATCTCCTGCAGCATCCACTCTAATTCTCCTCCTTCATGTAGCCGCTGAAACCACTCTCGAAAAAAAAACACAAAAACAAAGCTCGGCCATGCACCTCCAACCCACTGCCGTGTCCATCACCCCGAGCAACCAATGGCCGCAGCCCCTCTCTGATCTTCCACCCACCGTGCTTCCTTCCTTGATGCAGTCATCTCCCCTCTTCTCATATATATATAAAAGTATGGTGTTTAAATATATATATTTACACTGATCAGTATTTTAAATTTTGCGTTAATATTTTTCTATATAAGTTTATATTCGATATTTAAGAGTATATATATATTTAACCTGTTGTATATATGGTTTTATATATGTTTGGGTTTTTCAACAGGTTGTGTTTTGATATGACAACTAATAAAGTAAATTTATAATGGTTTAAAAATATAAGTTGTTAGTATATGCTGGCCACGTATCACGCGTCCTTGTTAGGTAAATCACCCTAGTATATGTATAGGTTGTTGTATATGTCAGATACATACTTTAGTATATAGGCTAGTATAAGTTACTGTTTATATTTACATCCAAGTATAAGTTACAACCAAGTAAGTATATGAATTTACTTAAGTTAGAATTTGAACGTGAGTGTACATAGTATGTTATGCTGCAGAGTATAGTTGCTATAGTACAGCTAATACATGTATAAAAGCTACAGTTCACATACTATAAAGAAGTATATACAAGTTATGAGTTTAGTTGTGGTTTTTTTTTTTAGGTTTATAAACCTGTATATATTTTAAAGTATTGGTCGGTTTATATATATATATATTTCATTTAAAACTATACTGTTTATGTGTACTTTTCAGTTTAGAGATGTGGCCTGGGTATATATATATGTGTTTTATTATGTATTATAATACTTTATAAATAAAAAACATCGGTACTAGGGTAGGCTACATAGTAGAGTCTGTTATGAAAATAATAATATAATAACGATAATAATAATAATTAGTTACTTGCTTTGTTGTCTAATATACGTGTTCCATTTAAAACGATGATCTCATTTTTATATATTATCTTAATATTTGCCTTAAATTAGATTTTTATTTCAAGGAAATAATAATAGTAAATCTGTATATTTTGCACTTTACATTAATTTCTGATTCAATTTGTTTCATCGATTCCTTGTATCAGCTTCGCTCGTCAAACTCGTGCCAATCTTTATTCGACTTGAAACTCGTGCTTGCATTCGTAACTCATTTCAGTGCCAAATCTCTCTAGCCTCGAAAGGTGAGCAATCACTCACGATTTAACATACTTATATTTATTAGATTTAATTTAAATTGAAATGACAATTGAAATATGCTGTTGCAGTTTTTAAACTGTCATCTATGCTATTATTCGTAACGATTCACCTGTGGGATATGACACCATATCCTATTGTTTATATTTTTTTTAATTACGGATGATATATGCCTGTTGTTATATTACTATTATCTGTTATCACTCTGCAAGTTCCCTGTAGTTTAGAATTCACTATGGGTTGAAATGATACATACCCGAATGGACTTTAGAATATGAGAAAATCGTTATGGGTTGAAATGATAAACCCAAGCGATTTTCATTTAATTGAATTTGGGATTACGGGTTGAAATGACATCCACCCGTATATATTTAGTATACGGATTGAAATGATAAATATCCGTAGCACTTGATTATATGATAAGAAATATATACAGACACCGTTGGTCCATATAAATATTTGAAATTTCTATAATTTTGGAAAGAAATATATGGTTTAATAAATTTTGATTCTTAAGATATTATATAAAATGGAAATTTTATACATAGATTTAGTCGTAATATTTGATTTAAATTAGATTGATTTAATACATATAATATGGTTAAGTATTTATGTAAATCTATATTTCAAATAGATTCTCTTGAAATAAAATTGAATAATTAAGATTGGAAGATAAATTTGGGTTTATTAAAAATGGTATTTAAAAAGGATTTATTTAATTAAATCGTTTTGAAATTATTAAATGGGAAATTTAAAGGGTATGATTTTGTAACTAGATTTTTGATTTTAAGTGATTTAATGAATATTTCACGTTTAATAAAAATTAAAGAAAATATTGAGAAAAAATGGAATTTAAGGTTAATTAAATAATCTTGAATCAAATGAGGAAGTATTTCAAGACTAAATAATAATGAGGTTAAATCGAGATCTATATGAAACGGTTAAATTGAACATTTAAATTTTTAAGCCTTGAACCATATTGGAATTTAAATGGTTTAAATTTGAGATTCAGATCTGTATTTGAAATCAATACAGTTGAATTTGTTATTTAGAAACTAAATTGAATTAAAATGAAAATTTAGGTTGAATTAAATTTGAATTTATTATTTAGAAAACTAAATTGAATAAAAATTTAGTTGAAACGTTGAATACTTAAAGGTTTAAAAATATTTAATATAAAGGAGTATTTTGTGATTACAAATCCGAATTTGAGATCGATAAAATTGAAGTGGTTATTTAGGAATTGAGTTGAATTTAAATTGATAAATTGAGATTGAATTTAATTTAAATGGGAAGGTCGGGTTGATGTTGAACAATTTGTTAAGTTGAGGGAATTGAAAATATTTTACGGTTTAAATTATTTAATATATCTAAATACTATTTTGGAAAATAGCTATATTTGAAGTGAAATGATATTTGATTTTGAGGTATAAATTAAGTTGAAAGAACCACGATGTTATAGTGTATATTTCTACGCTGTAGATAGTTCCATAGACCCTTAGAGGATGGTTATTCCAAACATCCTTTAAGTTATTTGTATTTCAGTTGATATTTCACTTGAGTTGGATTTATTGATATAAGAATGTTAATCCTGACTCGAGTGTTTTGTGTTTTGCTTTACGCTCGGGTCAGACTGAATGATACAGCATTAGAGACTCACATTTGGAGTTCGGAGCTTCATTTGGAGATCCAACTATCGACTCAGATTCCAGCCTTTCCAGTTGATTGGTTCAGAAAAGTCATCTGTTGCATTGGAGACTTCACTGCATTTGAACTATTCGGTTGTATTTTATTTCTAACTCTGATGTATATAGTAGCTTCATGAACTACTATTCTTTATCTATTCCGCTGCATTATATTACTCTGTGATCTGTGATTGATTTATTTACTGTATATTTTAAGTTTTGCCAAATTTTAATTAACAATTCGGTATTTTGAATTATTCAAGTCGGATATGTATGGTTTTATTGTCGATTTGAATGGTCCAAAATAGCGGGTCGTTATATTATGAATTAATTAATCTCTAATTAATTAACTTATAATTAAATAAATTAATTAACTACCCTTTTATCATTAATTAATTAAGTAAATTAATTACTCTTTAATTACTTTATTAATTTAAGTAATCCTTAATCATCCAAGGTCTTAATTAACCTTAAGATAAACCATTTATCTTTATTTAATTTCTTAATTATCATAATCATATTTAAAACATTTATCTTTATAATTAACTTACTTAATTAAATCATTTAATTTAAGTTTAAAATAACTTAAGCATTTAATAAATTCAAGCTAACAAATCATATAACTTCTTTAATCAAATAATTTAAAACATTTATCATATAACCGTTTAAACTAAATTCATTTAAAAATTTAAAACTTGTTTATATTTAAACTTAAAAACTGTTTAATTTTAACTTCAGGTCCAACCCGTATAGTACTCGAGCCTTGACCCAATAAAATCACCTTCCTTCTTTTTTTACATCACATAGGACATTAACAAAAATAAAAATAAATTGAAATTATAATATAAATATATATAAACATATAAAAACAATTTAATTCATGCGAATTACAAATGTAAATCTATTTTTACATGCAATTTACAAGTGTATACAAATTATACAACTGTCACAATCTATTTTACTTCTTTTTTTAAATTATTAAGACAAGGCTAAATATACTTATGCTCTTTCTTCTCAACCCTTTTCTATCTTAATTTCAAAGTTAAGAAATCAATAGCCTGAAAACAATGTACAAACCAGAAACGAATTCAAATAGCAAAATTCATTTCATTTTTAAAAGCAAGATTCCATCTTCAAATAAAATCAAACTGTTTTAGATTTTTAACCTAATTCAAGAGTAAGTAAAGATTCAAATTCAACAGCTAGTTCAAGTTCCAGATCAAAAATTCAAGCAGCATTCAAAAACATTTCCAGTTACAGATCAAAAATCCTATAGCAGAGGGAATGTTAGCAACTTTTGAATTTGAGAATTTGTTCTCTGTTCATAATCAAGGTGAGTAAGAAAAATCTCTAAAGTTTAAATTTATTTGACGATCTGATGCGTGTAATGATCCTTGAATTTATGAAGTAAAATATGCCTGCATGATTTGTTTGAAGATAAAAGCATGTATATATGTACGTTAATATTGTATGCATTTATGTTAACACTATATATTAGCTCTGATACCAAATGTAACGACTCGAAATTTTTGACCTCGAGAATTCGACACTAATACGTTCACTGTAGTAGTGCCCAGAAATCGAACGTCGGAAATTTTGGATTGTTAAAGAAAAGAAGAAAGAAAGAAGAAGAAGAACAGAAAACAACATCATCTCACATTCGCGGTGGATTAAATATAATAAAATTTAATAGCAGTTATATAAAGATAAAATTATAATTGTTAAATTACATACAATTCATCATAGTTACAACATTATATAAATAAACAGTTAAAATTAACTTGTCCCAGAACTACTATCGATACAACTCTAAAATACGCAGCGGGAAACTCCATATGTTCCTGCCATCCAGCTCGCCTCCTGAGCTCTAGAACGTCCTAACCTAAAAATCTGTAATACTCGGTCTGATCCGAGCATTTTATCAAAGTAACCCTCGGGTGAGGCTAGAAACCAGCGTGAGTAAACCCATATAACTTGAATTACTAAGTTATAAACATAATTAAAACCCGGGGTAACTTGTACTTCACTACGAGATCTTAACTTGTTATAGCCAACACTTATTTCATAAATCAATTCCCAAGTACCTCTACATAGTTTTAGTGGTCCAGTTTACTTAAATTATCTATTCCAGCCTATTGATTTCACATATCAAATCTATAAAGCATTATTATAGATTACATATCGAAGTGGTGTCGGGTATATACTGATACCCGACCCCGGCCTCTTCGAATCCAATACCATCATAAGCTGTTTAAGTTTTAAACAATTCCATTTATATCCGAAATTACATATTTACATAGCAATTCATCATAGATAGAAATCCGTATTCAAACACTATATCACATAGCATCACAATCACATACCAGGGATAACAAATAATCCAAGGCATTCAATATCATTCAATCATTCATAAGCAAGATTAATTGGTCACACCATTCCTAATTAATTTAAATAAATTAAATTAATTACTTCAATCACCTTTAAATCCTACTTACTTAACATTAATTAATTACAAACCAATTAATTAACCACCCTTTAATTATCCATCCAAATGTAGTTATCCATAATTACTTTCATTAAGAAATTATCCCATTGGTTAATTATCCTCAATTAATAAACCTTTAATTATTAATTAATTTTAACCTTTGATTGCTAATCAAATTAATTAATCCTTAACCAATTAATCCTTTAATTACTTACATTAAGTAATTTATCATTTAATAAATCACATTTAGTAATTATACATTAATTACCCACCTTAATTGATGAAATGAAGTAATTATTTTCTAATTACGTTCATTAATTCATTATCATTACTTAATTCCATTAAGTAATTAACCTTAAATAAATTAATCATCTTTTAATTAACTACCTTAATTAATTAATCTCATTAATAAATCAATCCTTTAAATTGATTACACATATTAATTATCCTTTAATTAATCATCCTAATAAATAAACTATTTCATTCCTCCCTTAAACTGATTACATCAATTAATCATTCTCCAATACATTAAATAAATAATCCTTATTTGATTAGATCATTTAAATCGCCTTTGAAAACATTTAGGAATTTAACTTATTATACAACTACCTCTATACAAACAAATTTTAAGACAATTTAAAACTTGAAAATTTGTTTAAGCTCGTTAATACTTTGTTTTAGAACTTGGCCTATATTTTCTTTTGAAACTTATTTATTTGATAAACATTTAAAATTTGGTTCAAAACTTAATTCATTTGCTTTTGAAACTTGGTTAACACCCTGCTTGAAAACTTGATTTCACTTACCTAAATTATTTACTTAAAACTCGATACAAAATAACTTCAAATTTATAAACCTAGTATCTTAAAATAAACAAACCCGAGTTACAAACAAACCACCTAAACAAATACTCGAGCAAACTACCCAACTTCCCACGCACATCCCCGAGCCAAACTTCATCTCCTCCGATCCCTGTAACCATCCCAGCAACAACCGATACAAGACATCCTGTGTACATACACCAGAGATTTGACTAACTCCGACCACTTCTCCGATCATCAATGAGTCAGCGATCCTCCCTTGAGTCAAACCATCCATCCAGAATCCACAACATCGAAGCAAACAAAATCGAACCATTGAACGCCTACAGGAAAACCAATCTTAGACGAAAATGCCTCGCATCGCCACCGTTAATCACCGAACGCCACGTCGACGAGCCTACTCCTTCGCCGGAGCCTCAAGCTCCTAATCCACCTACGCCGACCATGTCCGATGCGTCGACGAACTCGAAATTGCCACACAAGGACCTACGACCCAAACTTGAACTAAAACCTTACATCATCGCCACGACATCGCCATGGTGATTGCAAAATGTTTAAAAAAACATAGTTTAGTTATAAAGTTTTACACCTGGAAACATGCATGCGCACAATCCCGAACCCACACTCGAGTTCTAACTCCACCTCCCCGAGATCAAAACCAAGTTATCGTCCTCTTCCCAGATTCAACAGCACCCCAACCTACTGATAAACCAACGACACCGTGCACATACACCCAAGATCGGAGCAACTCCGACCAACATCGATGGCTCCACCACGTCACCCTTGAACTTCATAGCCTATGCGACCTTCCAGAATTCTCGATGACCGCCTGAAACGAAAATAAACAATTTAAGCACCATTAGACACCAACTATGTCGAACAACTCGCCTCGCACCACCACGCTTCGTCCACCAAAGACCCCGCTACCTTGCCCAGACCATCGTCATATGGTCGACTTCATTTTCCCTTATCTTGGCCTGACACGGCGCTGCCTCGTCGTTGCACCATCCATTCAAACATCATCGACCAGACCTAACACTAAACCTTATTATGGCCTCGCCTTGCCGCCTCGACATCAGAGAAATTGATCCACCATTTTTCCTGTGCTCCACCCCCTCCGAACCTTCTCTGGGCCAAGCCCAAACCTCCAACGTTTCTCGCCTCACCAGAAATTAGAGAAATACCCATTCTCGTTCAACATACAATTTCTTCCCAATTATCAACTTAAAATTTTTAAAACTACCACCAAAAATCTTAACTTTTAAACACAAGTCAGACTGTATATGTATAACAAAAAAATTATGTTGGTCGATTTCTGGGATGTTTTTATCTCGTACTGTATATTGTTGCTTTCCAGACAATAACTCAAAAATTCCATTTAAAACTATTTTTAAAATTAGTGTTTAGTTATATCAAATCTTTTCCTTTTAAGATCATAACTTAAAAGAGATTAAGTGAAGAGAATTTGATTTTAGAACTTGTTTTAACCTGTTTGAATTTGAAATAGAGACATACCTCCTTTATTCAGGTATGCACACAGTATTACAACATTTATACCAGGCAAAATTTGACTATATATGTACATGCAAAATATAGTCAAGTCATCTAATCATCAACCACCATAAGCACAAGTAATAAAGAGTTTTTATTTTTCGAAAATTTTAGTTTACTCACCATTTTTGTTTGAACAGGGTAAACTTTTGAAATTTTGAAACTGGACTCGATTCTTGATTTCAGGTCTTTACTTCGGTTGAATTGAACTTTGAAAACTGGAAGTTTTGGGTCTGATCTTTGATTTTGATCTACTACTGGATTTGATGATCCTTGAAACTGAAATGCTTTAAGCTGATTCTTAGCTTGCTTGAATTTTGGGTTGAACTTCTTTTACTTAAAACCTTGCTTGAGCCTGATCTTCTTTATGTTTGCTTCAGGTTAAAATTTGTTTTTGTTATTTGAATTGCTTGATGTTGAGATGAACAAATTTTGATCTGTAGTTTTAAATTGAACTGAAACTTGAAGCCTTGAATTGCTCAGGTTTGATTTTTATTTTCTTTCATTTTGATTTTCAATTTAGATAAGATGAAAGCGAGGAGTTTAGTAAATAGCCCGATTTTCTTTCTTATACATCTTATTTAAAATTTAAAATTTTAAGAGAACAAATTGCCACATGTTAATTCATGTTATATCAATCTAACACTGGTATTTTTGCACGTGTTTGTATTTTTACAAATGTCATAAAGCATATTTCTTATATTAACATATGTATTATATTTTAAAAATTATGTATTAGGTTTTTAAAAGTTTATATATATATTTATCTATTATGTTTTTAATAAATGATGTTCTTTAAATATACAAAATATTTATTACAAGTAATATTTTCAATATATTTATTTGAATTTCAAATCACAATTTATTTATAAACAGCACAAATTCTATTTATTTTTGAATTTCAATTCTCAAATTCAAATTTAATTTAAAATCAACTCATATAAATATATATTTTTAAACAAACACATATTTAATTTATTTGAAAATAATAGTTTTTCCCATTTTAAATAATTATATTAGGAGATTTTCAAATAAATATTTATTATCAGATTTATTTGTTCAACTTATAAATCAATGTTTTCAATGGTTAAAATCAGATAATTATCCAATTACCTAATTCCCAAAAATCCGGGTTATCACATTCTTCCCCTCTTAGAATCTTTTCATCTCAAAAAGGAACGAAAATAGAATTTTATTAAAATGATTATTATCACCTCATATTGCTCTTTGACCATTTCAACAATAAACCCTTCATTTAAGAATTTTAAAAACACTTTAAAATCTATATAATATTACCAAAACAGTTTCATAAAAATTCTTTTTATAACTCGATGTTTCCACAAGTCCATCCCTGTTCTCACAGAAATTAGGTCATACATTGATAAGGCATTGGACTGAAAATCTATAAGTACTTAGCAGACCCATTTTCAATGCCCAGTGAAAATACTTGGAAAACATTTTCGAAAACTTTGTGAAAATATAGAAAACAATTTTGAAATAGAGGAAATATCTTTGGTGAGAATGCTCTGGAAATCATCACCCCTTGCATGGCCGCAGTTAACCCGATGGTTGCATTGCCATCCCGACAAAATCCATAGATAAATGTAGGCACTCCGCGCCCCTCGGTTACTCCATGGAAC
The DNA here is from genome assembly GCA_030765085.1 of Allium cepa. Taxonomy (NCBI): domain Eukaryota; kingdom Viridiplantae; phylum Streptophyta; class Magnoliopsida; order Asparagales; family Amaryllidaceae; genus Allium; species Allium cepa. Next base: position 741,022,025 of record CM060932.1, read on the forward strand.
CCACCACAGATCGTAGTTACATCCCGGGTTACGTTGCCATCATGGAAAAAGTCCATGTAACTGTAAGCATCAGCGCCCTCAATTTTCGCTGCCAAATGAAACTTCACCACTCCCACATAGGTCGCAGATTACATCAGTCAAGTCGCAATATAGCCTTAGGCTCTCACTCTCGACTTTCGCTATGACTCCATAGGTCGCAGTCTACCGATGTTACGTTGCCATCACGGCAAAATCAAACGTTGACCATTGGCTCTCATGGCACACGCGACTTTTGCTATGGTCCATAGTAGATCGTAGTGACATCGAATTACACTATCGTCACAGCATAACCCAAATATCTCCGTAGGCATCATCGCCCTCGACTTTCGCTACCCACTACATATAATCCTCAAGAACTTCAGTTTTCCTGACTTCCTCCTAGGATTCAATTTAGAGGCTCCCCTTTGGGCTCAAGGTAGACCCAACCCATGGATCTCCTAATGAAGTTCATTCTAATGGGAGTGCTTTCTTCCCCAGGGTCAAACTCAAAACACTTATACTATACATTTATAGTATCTTTCAAATCATACCCTTTATGATTTATATCAAAATCTCCTTTACACAAATCGATATCCAAATTAATAGTTCCAAACTTGGCTTTTCAAACTTCCAAAATTCAATTTTCCTAAAAATCAAAAGCCTTTCCAAAATCCATAGATTCCAAAACCTTTTTCCAAAAATCATTCTCATAAAACCATTTATATATATATATATATATATATACACACACACAACTTCTCCTTTCCAACTTCAAAACAATATTTGGATCACTTATATGAATCCCCTTTTTATAGTTCAAAAATTTCAGAAACCCTTTCTTCTGGTTATAGATTCAATATAGGGGGAGCTTATCATATATAACAAATATCTATATAACTTTACTATGCAAATCAACGTCAAATTTTAATTTTTTTTATAAAGTTATTCACCATATCACTTACTTTTCATAAAGTGAATTTCAAAAGATATCCAACTTTCACTTTTATTCATATACGTATTTCTCAAAAAATACTTTTCTTTTCAAAAATCATTTTTCATTTCTTTCAAAATTTCCAATATCAATTTCATTTAAGCACGTATGATGTACATATAACATCCGTACGCAATTTCAAATTCGATCGCTCACTCGATCACACAATTTCACTTTTGAACTAGTATCGTCCACCCAACTTCTTAGTGCGGACTCAGATCTGGTTTCTTGATCAAAAACCATCATTATCCTTGCATAGCCTAACTTTGATAGAGAATTTCCAGAATCAATCAAAAATCAATATTCAGGGTTCGCCGTCGAAAATCGAGTGAATAATCCTAACTCAGTTCGATATGCTATCTCGAAATTCTGTGCTCGAATCTATATCAAATCATTATACGAATAGAATAATATACGTACATCCTACGTATTTATCTTTATTGATTATTTGCTAAATCAATATTCTTTCTATTCACCTTTACATTGAATCTATTTACTCATTCACAATTTCCTAATTTCTATTTGGGTTAACACTTCAATTCTTATCTCAATTGGTATTCAATTATAGACAGTTTGCGCTCTGACCAACTTGTATTCAGAAAATAGCTTGAAATTTTTCTGAAATAGATAAGTAGTTGTAAAATAGTTATTAGTTCCAAATAGTAGTAAAATAGTTAAGTAATTTTTAAAATAGTTGTAAAGTAGTTAAATAATTGTAAAACAGTTGGTGCAAAATAGTTGTAAAATAGTAATTAGTTTGTACATAGTTGTAAAATAGTGATTAGTTTGTAAAAAAGATGTAAAATAGTAATTAGATTTCAAAATAATTGTAAAATAAGTATAAGATAGTTTTGGGTTTTAAAAATAAAAGTTGTATAAATAGCTAGGAAAATATATTTAAAATAGTTTATATTAAAAAAAATATTGAAAAGAATGGTTCAGAGCAAAACTATTCAATTCCCAATCTTTATTTCCAATCAATTTCCAATTTCCACTTCCATTTAAATTGATTCAATTCCAATTCAATTTAAATTACTTCAATTCCTGTCCCAAATTCAAATCAACTCCCATTTGAAATTCAAACTTATTCAACTTCAATTTCACTTAAAATTAATTCGATTCAAATTTTCCATTTGAGTTTTATGCTTATCCATCTTCAATCACAATTCCAATTAATTCAAATCAAATTCAATTAGAACTAATTCTACTTAAATCTCAACTTAAAACCAACTCAAATTTCATAAATTCGAGTTAAATTTTTAAATGTTGATTTAATCCTTTAAATCAAACCAATATTTATTTTTAAATTAACAACTTAAATATTTTTAAACCATTTAATTCTGAGTCCAAATATCAAAATTCCATTTTAAATTTCCTTAACTTATTTCCAAGTTTAAATTAGAGTTCAAAACTTTTTTAATGACTTAATTTTCAGCATCCAATTTATTACCCAATTTTAAATTCGAAACCAATCCTTAACAAATTTTCAGCAAGCTCATTTAAATCTTTAAGTTCAAACCAATTTCCCTTTCATAAGTTCAATCTTATTTCTATTTTATTTCAATCATGGATGTCTGTTACCTCAATTCATTTCTTAGATTTTATAGATTATTAATTACAACAGGATTGATATTAGGATAAGTCAAAATAAATAAACATCCAAATTATTTAAACATCCATCCATAGCATCCAATTCCAATTTCTAGATCTCAAACCCATTTTGAGATCGCATATGCTCCCAATTCAAATCAACCATTTAACTTCCCAAGCTAAGTCTCATTTCTATCCTGAAATTCCCAATTCATGTTGTTTGTTCAACTTATTTAACTTCCCCTAAGTTAAATTCACTTCAATTTAATCCAGTCAACTTTATCTAATTTGAATTCTCATTTCAAATTTTAAACTTCATATTAATAATCTTACCACTAATAAGTTCCAAAACTTATCACTTTGGGTTTTCATATCACATTCCAAGGAAAAATTTAAACTCAACACTTAGAGTTCATTTCAAATCATCTTTGATATTATGTATATCCCTTATACATACATATTTCCTTTGCACACCAAGTTATACCTCAAATTTTTAAACTACCTTTGGTTTTAGTTCAAAACGAATTTCTTTAAATTTTCCAAATAGGCCCTTTTCATTCAATTACATTGTAAGCAATACTATCGTTATTTCTCTTATCACTTTGAAACAAATTCCAAATTTTCTGGACATAGATTTAAGACTTCACAATTTAAATTATCTTCAATTCCAATTTATAAGTCATACTCACCTAAATGTTTACTTCCCTAAAACATTTCATTTTTTTGCTTAACCATTAACAAACATTTCATATTTAAACACAACAATCGTTTATGATAGTAACCAAGATTATCATATCTAGATAACCATTTTATTATTATCTTATTCTAAAAACACATCTACAAATTCAGGATTTTAATTTAAGTTAGGATCCATTTCAACAACCAATTACCTTAATATTTACAACAATTAGAAAAATTATTTCTTTATATATCAAAATATAAACTTATATAAAAATCATTTTTAAAACCATTTTTAAAATCATTATATAAGAAAATAACTAGTACACTCTCTTATAAATATTACACTCAACTCATTCTAGGATATCACTGACCCTATCCTTAATGAGCATCCCTCCCAGAGCCAAGGTTCTCGCTTAACCTTTTACTCTGACACCAAAATGTAACGACCCAAAATTTCGACCTCGAGAATTCGACACTAATACATTCACTATAGAAGTGCCGAGAAATCGAACGCCGAAAATTTTAGATTGTTAAAGAAAAGAAGAAAGAAGGAAGAAAAAGAATAGAAAAAAACAGCATCTCACATTCGCAGTGGATCAAAATATAATATCAAAATAATAGCATTCATAAAGAAAGCTGTAATTGTTAGATTACATACAATTCATCAGAGTTAAAACCATTACAAATAGACCATACAGTTATATCAACCTGTCCCAGACTACTATCGAATCAAACTCAAATACACAGCGGTAATACTCCATACGTTCCTACTATCCAGCTCGCCACCTGAGCTCCAAAACATCCTAACCTTAAAATCTATAATACTCGGTCTGACCCGAGCATTACATCAAAGTAACACCCAGGTAGGCTGGAAACCGGCGTGAGTAAACCCATCGAACAAGAAATTCTAATGCATAAAACTTATTTAAAATCTGAGGTAACTCGTACCTTACTACAAGTTCTTAACTTTCCATAATCAAATACATCTTATAATCATATCTAAGCATTATTACTCAGATTAAATGGCCACATTTGCATCATTTATTCCATTCCAGCCTATTTATCCCAAAGTCAAATTCATAAAGAATCACTGTAGATTCCAAATCGAAGTGGTTTTGGGTTTATACTGATACCCGACCCCGGGCTCTTCGAATCCAATATCATCTTAAAAACAAAGCTGCTTAAGTTTAAACAATTCCATTTATATCCAGAATTACATATTTACATAGTCGTTCATCACAGATAGATAAACCATATTATCATAGTTCAGTCCAAACATATCATATCACATAGCATCACAAATCACTTATCAGAGATATCAAATAATCCAAGGCATACAATATCATCCGATCATTCATAAGCAAGGTTAATTTGTCACACCATTTCTAATTAATTTAAATAAATTAAAATAATTACTTCAATCACCCTTTAAATCTTACTTACTTAATCATTAATTAATTTCAAACCATTAATTAATCATCCTTTAATTACCAATTAATTTTCCATAATTACATCCATTAAGTAATTATCCTATTGGTTAATTATCCTTAATTAGTTAACCTTTAATTATTTATTAATTTAACCTTTAATTATTAATTAATTTAACCTTTAATTACAAATTAAATTAATTAATCCTTAACAAATTTATCCTTTAATTTCTTACATTAATTAACTATCATTTAATTAATTAATCTCTAATTACTTAATTAATTTATCCTTCATTACGAATTAATTAGTCTCTAATTTATTAACTCGTAATTAATTAAATTAATTAACTACCCTTTTATCATTAATTAATTAAGTAAATAAATTACTCTTTAATTACTTTATTAATTTAATTAATCCTTAATCATCCAATGTCTTAATTAACCTTAAGATAAACCATTTATCTTTATTTAATTTCTTAATTATCATAATCATACTTAAAACATTTATCTTTATAATTAACGTACTCAATTAAATCATTTAATTTAAGTTTAAAATAATTTAAGCATTTAACAAATTCAACTTAACAAATAATTTAACTTCTTTATCAAATAATTTAAAACAATTATCATATAACAGTTTAAACTAAATTCATTTTAAATTTTAAAAATGTTTTATATTTAAACTTAAAAACTGTTTAATTTTAACTTCGGGTCCAACCCGTATAGTACTCGAGCCTTGACCCGAGAAAATTACGTTTTAAAATTTAAAACATTTATCATGTAACAGTTTAGTTTTAAAGTTTTAGACCTGGAAACATGCATGCGTACAATCTCGAACCCACACTCGAGTTCTAACTCCACCTCCCCGAGATCAAACCCGATTACCATCCTTATCCCAGATTCACCAGCACCCCTAACCTACTGATACATCGACGACGCCATGCACATGCACCCACGATCGGAGCAACTCCGACCAACATCGATGGCTCCACCAAGTCGCCCTTGAATGTCTCAGCCTATATAACCGTCTAGAATTCTCAATGATCACCTGAAACGAAAACGAACAATTTAAGCATTATCAGAAACCAACTATGCCGAACAACTCACCTCGCACCACCACGCTCCGTCCATCAGAGACCCTGCTACTTTGCCCAAACCATCGTCGTACAGTCGACTTCATTTTCCCTATCCTGGCCTGACTCGACGCCGCCTCGTCATTGTACCAGCCATTCATACATCGTCGACTAGAGCCAACACTAAACCCTATTACGGCCTCGCCTTGCCGCCCCGACGTCAGAGAAATCGATCCACCATTTTTCCTGTGCTCTACCCCCTCCGAACCTTCTCCTGGCCATGCCCAAACCTCCAACGTTGCTCTCCCCACTGAAAATCAGCGAAATACCCAATCCCGTTCAACACACAATTTCTTCCCAATTATCAACTTAAAATTTTTAAAACTACCACCAAAAATCCTAACTTTTAAATACCAGTCAGGCTATATATGTATAAAAGAAATAATGTTGGTCGATTTCTGGGATGTTTTATTTCATACTGTATATTGTTGCTTTCCAGACAATAATTCAAAATTTCCATTTAAAAATATTTTTTAAAATTAGTGTAGTTATAACAAATCTTTTCCTTTTAAGATCATAACTTAAAGGAGATTAAGTGAAGAGAATTTGATTTTAGAACTTGTTTTAACCTGTTTGAATTTGAAACAGTGACATACCTCCTTTATTCAGGTATACACACAGTATTACGACATTTATACCAGGCAAAACTTAACTATATATATATACACAAAATAGTCAAGCCATCTTATCATCAACCACCATATGCACAAGTAATAAAGAGTTTTTAGTTTTCGAAAAGTTTAGTTTACTCACCATTTTTGTTTGAATAGAGCGGACTTTTGAAATTTTGGAACTGGACCTGATTCTTTATTTCAGATCTGCACTTTGGTTGAGTTGAACTTTGAGAAATAGAAGTTTTGGATATGATCTGATCTTTGAGTTTTATCCACTACTGGATTTGATGATCCTTGAAATTGAAATGCTTTGAGTTGATTCTTGGCTTGCTTGAATTCTGGGTTGAACTTGATTTTCTTGAGCCTGATCTTCTTTATGTTTGCTTCAGGTTGAAATTTGCTTTTGTTACTTTGAATTGCTTGATGTTGAGATGAATAAATTTTGGTCTGTAGGTTTCATTTTTTTTCTTTCATTTTGATTTTCAGTTTAGAGAAGATGAAAGGGAGGAGTTCAGGACATAACCTGATTTTCTTTCTTATACATGTTATTTATGTTTTTAAATTTTAAGAGAACAAATTGCTACATGTTAATTCATGTTACATTAATCTAACACTTGTATTTTTGCACGTGTTTATATTTTTACAAATGTCATAAACCATATTTCTTATATTAACATATGTATTATATTTTATAAATTATGTATTAGGTTTTTAAATGTTTATATATATATATTATGTTTTTAATAAATAATGTTCTTTAAATATACAAACTATTTATTACAAGTAATATTTTCAATATATTTATTTGAATTTCAAATCCAAATTTCAAATCACAATTTATTTACAAACAATATAAATTCTATTTATTCTAGAATTTATTTTCTCAAATTCAAATTTAATTTAAAATTAACTCATATAAATATATATTTTTAAAGAAACACATATTTAATTTATTTGAAAATAATAATTTTGCCCATTTTAAATAATTATATTAGGAGATTATCAAATAAATATTTATCCAGATATAAATATTTATTATCTGATTTATTTGTTCAACTTATAAATCAGCGTTTTCAATAGTTAAAATAAGTTAATTATCTAATTACCTAATGCCCAAAAATCTAGATTATCACATTCCTCCCCTCTTAGAATCTTTTCGTCCTCTAAAAGGAACGAAACCAGAATTTTATTAAAATGATTATTATCAGCTTATATTGCTCTTTGACCATTTCAACAATAAACCCTTCATTTAAGAATTTTAAAAACACTTTAAAATCTATATAATATTACCAAAACAGTTTCATAAAAATACTTTTTATAACTCGATGTTTCCACTAGTCCATCCTTGTTCTCACAGAAATTCGGTCATATGCTGATCAGGCGGAGGACTGAAAATCTGTAAGTACTTAACAGACCCATTTTCAACATCCAATGAAAATACTTGGAAAACATTTTCGAAAAGTTAGTGAAAATATAGAAAACATTTTTGAAATAGAGGAAACAACTTTGGTGAGAATGCTCTGGAAATCATCACCCCCTCCATGGTCGCAATTAACCCAATGGCTGCATTGCCACCCCGGCAAAATCCATAGATAACTGTAGGCACTCCACGACCCTCGATTATGCTATGGAACCCGCCACAGATCGCAGTTACATCCCGGGTTACGTTGCCATCAACGCGAAAGTCCATATAACTGTAGGCATCAGCGCCCTCAATTTTCGCTGCCAAATGAAACTTCACCACTCCCACATAGATCGCAGACTACATCAGTCAAGTCTCACATAGTAAACTCTAAATAATTGAATTTTTATACTTATAAAACTCTTCTGAAAATAAAGGTATCGCATAAGACCACGCCGCTTATAAACACGGATGGGTTTTTACCTTATGATAACCAAAACATTTCAATATGAAATCCTGTGATTGTTTAGGGTTTAAAGTACATATAGAACATAAATAAAATGCTTGCATTTCACATTCGAACATATTTAGGCACAACTAAGGCTGTAAGGCAATTATAGAAAAATGGATTCTGTCAATGACAAAGGCTACTGGGTACCGCCTGCCACAATACACCTTTAGATATAATGTACCAAGGGCCACACATGAACCCCTTGCAAATCAGGATCGGCATATCCCTTACTGGATAGTATCGAATAGTCATCACCCCAGTTGTTATTAATAGTAAAACTATGCCCCAAAGCATACATAGATTTATAAACATTAATCTAGATCGGGTGATGACCAATACCCTAATGGGTGCAACCCACATATGCTAAAGCATATCCCATGTTTTAGCCATTCTCGGCTGTGAGGCTGGAGGCTACGATTTACCTTTCATGTAAGCAATCCCACTTGGAGTACTAATACTACCCTCCAAGCGACTATGAAATGCTAGCATTCATTTATATGAGTTGTTTAGGATATGAACAAACCAAAGGCATTACTTGTATGCCATCTATTTTGGAATCACCCTCAAGATTAGTAGCAAGTAGCTTATGCACTTCAAAGATCTTCGTCTTCGATTCCATCTTCTTTTAGATGTTTCTAATTTGAGCGCTTACGACAGTTCGAAGTGGTTTTTGGATAAATTATGTTACCCGATCTCGATCTCTCCGAACCAACATTCGATAGGTTTAAAATGGTCAATTTATCGGTAGTGGAAAAATCCACTATTTGGGGTATGTATAGATTTGCATATGAAAAATAAGGCATTCTATGCTTATCCCCACTTTTCGATTTCAAACAGTATTATCCCTTGATTAACAATGAAGTCGCACAAGTTAGAAAACTAACCTTGACTCGACGTACATTCTTACTTCTCAAGATAGAGTTGAGTTTCTGTGCCTCAGAATTTAGTGTTAAGTATACAATGAAGTATCTTCTATATTAATTTAATGTAACAATCCACATATTTTACGATTGTATATTTAAATATTTTATTTAATATAGCATCGTTAGTCGGATTTAAGTCCGAAAAGCTACATTTTGCAAACAGTCGAATTAAGACTCGAGACCCCTTCCATTGAGTTCAAAACGACATTTGTCGACCTTTTTGAGTATAAACATCGATATGTTTGGAGTTAGCTTGAATTTTTGACATTTTCACTTAGGGCTTTGGGTTTGGGTTTCAGCCCAATTGACTTAACATAAGACCGCAGCTCCACCCCCTCTCCTCTTCATCCATCCTCATTTCCTAACACTTCAAGCTTTAAGCACAAAAGGAGGGAGAGAAAATAGATAAGGAATTCCTAGGCCCTAGCTTCATTTTCAAATCCAATTTTTAGCTCCAAATCAAAGAGAAGCCTAGGTAAGCCTTTCCTTCTTCTTCCCCATCTCAATCTATCTTCAATTTCATAAATTTCCTATAACCTAATTTTGGGAAACTATTGTTTACGATCTTATATTGGAGATTTTAAAGTTGAGATTGAAGAGTGGTTGATCTTTCTTTGTTTTCAAGCTTCTCCTTCCTTGTGTTTTGGGTATAAGGTGAGTTTTTGAACTCACTTCTATGTCTATATCTTTGATAGTTGTTAGGTAGTGATTCCTAACATATATTCCTTGTCCATTTGCTTTGAATTGAATTGGTTTTATGAATATTCCAATTTTTGGTGTTTTGAAGTTAAATCTTTAAAAATCCTAGCATTGATGTTTGATCATGCTTTTGGTGGCGTATCGAAGAGCCTATAGGCAGGGTTGCCGATGTGCGTAAACCCCTAGCGCCCATCGCTCATCCGATCGTAAATTGTTAGGGATTTTGCCCCTTGAGGGCTAGGCTGAGAATACAGCAATTTCCAGTTCAGTCGACTGAAGTAGAAGGTCAGTCGACTGAACCGAACCCAGGAATTTTCCTGGGCCAGTATCAGTCGACTGAGCCTGGAAACTGAAAGTTTCCAGGCATGATTCAGTCGATTGAACACTTTTGGTTCAGTCGACTAAATCTGGAAATAGAAAGTTTTCAGGATTTGTGTCAGTCGACTGACCACCCTGGTCTAGTTGACTGAATCTGCTGTCTCTACCTATTTTGCCTTTTGTGTTTGAATTCTCAATTTTTAATCGATTTTTGTTTCTCTAATTTGTAGTTATCACCTTTGTTGTCTTTGATAACTTCTTTTTCGGGATTTTTGGGGAATATCCATTTTGATGGATTTGGTATCGGTTTCTTTGGATTTGATTCACGTCTTCGAATGTGAGTTTTTGCTGATTGATTGTTTTCACAATCAATTTTGTGATTTCTCACTTTAAAATACAAAGGTTTCTATACTAATAGTAAATATTCAAACTCTTTCTTAAATATGATTCCAACTCCATTTTTAATACAAAGCTTATTTATAAAACCGTTTTCCAATCTACTAGTATACACAAAGCTTTACCTCATTCGTTTGAGAAATCTAATTAAACGGCTTAGTAAAACTAGTGGTATGAAACGCTTGTGTTTACTTCGTCGGTTAATTTTTGGACTTGTTCGATTGAAACTCTTGTGACAACCTTCGAGTGGAGATCTACAATTTGTTCGTAAATATTTAAGCCAGTGGTTATGGGACATGAAGCTAAACTCATATATTTACTAGCTTAGTGTAATTGACACTTCTTAATGATCGATGATGATCATTTTTGTGGTTTAGACTAGCAATGTGCGATGTCCCTTTGTCCACGTGGGGGACTGTACCCTGTTCTATGGAGCTTGTCTCATTTTTATGGGCTAACAATCCATGGTCTTTTGACCATTTGTGGAGTTTCGACTCAAATTTGGTGGGGTAGCGACCCATGGTCTTCAGGTCGTTTGTGGGGCCTCGGCTCAAAATTGATGGTTAGCAACCATGGAATAGCGTTTCATTTGTGATACATGTATTTGTGAGTTTTCATGCTCCCGTTTGTGATAGGCCTCCCCCTTTTGTGATTTTTAGATTTCTAAATTGATGACTTTTGGAATTTGTGTTTCATCAACTTTGTGAATGGCAATGATATATTTGTCAATATTTTTGGTTTGGTAAATAAGATAAATAATATGACAATTCTTTTTTATGTTATGAGATTCTTGAGATATTGTATGATTTTTGTTGTTGTTTAAATGTGTACTTTTCATAGTATGACATTATTGTTATCATACGTATTTGTCATATCTGTTATTCTATCTCATTTTATCTGATATTTATAGCTAAACTGATCCGTTTATTATTTTCTTATTAAATAATACTTGGGTCAGACCAAGATGTTACAGGTGCTTCTGCCTGACTCCTTATCAGGAATCATCATCTGACTTTTGCCTAACTACATTAGATTGGTAGTTTTGTTGTTATACCTTCGAGATAGAGACTCCTTGATGTGTACATATTCTTTTGTCTAGCACTTGTATCTATTATTTTGTGATATTGTGGATCTTGTTTGACCACTACTCTGATAAACACTTCTATGTGTTATATTTATATCTATTTCCGCCTTTGTGATATGGATATCTGTTACTGATTTATGTTATGTTTATTTCTGTATTTGTTTCCGAATACCACATAGCCACTGTGTAGTAGCTTTGAGTTTGTATCGGCATGTCGGATTTCCTCTTGAAACGAAATGCATGTTATACTATCTGACATATCGGTGCTCACACAGAGCAATTACATGGATGGTCGCTCCTTAACGACCTTATTCTTCGTGCTAGCTGACGGCATTACTTCGTAGTGTCCTTGGCTTGCGTGACCATAGAGGTGGGGCGTCACATTTATCATGTCCTATTTATAGAAATTAACTCTCTCATATTCATGTTTCTAATATTTTGACTTCAATATCCCTCACCTAGAAAATCAAGTTCTAGATCTCATAGATAGAGACTCGTTGTCTTTTAGTACTAAATACGAGATGACCTACTTTCCATAAAACAGGTCAACATTTGAACATAACTTCCCATATTTGTTTGTCTACTCAATGGCACAGACAAAGAAATACCTTATATTTGAAACCCATCTTTTGTAAAAGAAAAGTTGCTTTTAAACAAATCAACCCTTGGAAATAAAGTGATTAAAAATTAAACCTTTATTTAATTTAATTAATTATAAGTTTAAACCTTATATTTAGTAATAATCAAATCTTAACTTAATTAAGTTAAGCAAAAAATTAAACCTTACCTAATTAATAATTAAACTTAATCTAATCAATATTTAATTTAAATAATTATACCTTTTTCTTAATTAATAATTAATTAATAATCTAAACTCATTATTCTATTAATGTGAACTTGGCAATGAAGCAGTTGTTCTCCTCAAGTCAAAATCCCTGCCTGCTTTCATTATAAATAAGAGCTACTTTCTTTTCGTTAGTACTAAAGCCACTCTGACCCTCATCTTGATTGGGATGTTGATCGGTTACCAACCAACTCTGGTAACTGAGACTGCCCAATTAATATTCTGGATCAGTCCCAGAATAGTTTGTTACTAAAATATATAAATAATTAAACTTTACTTAGTTACTTAATTATTAACCTTTAGTTAATTATTTGATAATTTACCGTTACTAAATTATTTAATTACTAACCTTACCTGATTAATAATTAAGCACTAATTACCTTTACTTGATTAATTAAGTACTCATTGAATGCATGCTTAATTAATTAATTAATTAATAATTAAACCTTTTTAATATTTATAATATATTATGAAATACTTTTCAAAAATATGTAAACTGGAAACTCCTTTAGTTTCAATAAAAAGTGGTCGTTTTACGAACTGCATCCATAACGATTATCACTATGGATACCATAATCTAAAAACTTGGTTTATATATCAAAGCAACCTTAAAAATCCTTTCCTTCCATTTTAAATTGTTTTATAAGCTTTGTATAAAGTTTTGGAAACAAAAAGCAAGGTTTTTGAAACTTTATAAAACATTTCTAGAAAATAAATAAGTAACCATGTTTAAAGCACATAATCTTTATGTCGCAACATACACAAATTCAAGTGCTGACATTCCCTCTAGCATAAAACATCCATATCATAAGCTCATACATTTATACAAAATGCCATAACATCCATACAATAGGTAAAGATTATCACTTGCAAACCATTACTTAAACATTTCAACTATACTTTCAAGTTCGTACAAATAATCACAAATAAACACATATATGTATACCCAAGCAACATCACTTTCTTAACAAACAACAAGCAACAATGATTATCACCAAAATTAAAGTTAAAAACTTTGATTTTAATGTGAGATTTACTCACCAAAAGCACACGAACTTCAAACCAAAATCACTACTACTTTGCACTAACACCTGGACTTTGAATTTTTTTTTTGTAAAAACTTGACCTTTATGGTCTTAGAAGAGGGTGTTCGGTTCGGCCTAGGGTAGTTGGGCTCAGCCTAAGGCTTGGGAAGGAAGGTTTGGCTTTGCTTTTGAAAGTTAAAAGGAATAGAATAGAAAAGAAGGGCTTTTAAATAGATTATAAAAATTGAAGTAAAAAAGGAAGATTTTTAACTTGAAAATTCTAAAGAAACCATGAAAATAAAAATGAGAGCTTTGAAAAGAAAAAGTAGAAGTTTTGAAAAATGAAGGAAATGAAATAAAAAATGAGAATTGAAAAGGAAATTAGAATTGAAAAAAAATATTTTATAAAAATTAAAGTAGAGAAATTACTTTTTTACCCCTCTATCCTTTACCCTCCACACCATGATGTCACCTCACCACCCTACCTTGACCATGATGCAAAGTTACCTTTCCATTTTTTGTTATTTTATTTTTTAAATAGAAGGAAAGAAAAGTCAACTTTTATCGTTTTACTTTAAATAAACTTATTTTAACATATTTATCTCTAACCATAACATATGTTATTATATAAGTGTGTGTATGTGTATGTCCTCTAGTGTATGCCATAATTTTTGACAACTTTTAAAAGATGAAAAGTCGTAAATGCGAAAAATGATTTTCAGTCATATTTTTGATTTTTCTTCGAACTAGTTATTTTTTGTAAACCAAATTCCAAAACAACTTCACCATCATTAGTTATTACTTAAAAGATTTTTCCCTGAGTTGTAAAACCCATTAATTAATTAGTTAAAAATATATCAAATATTCCTATTTAAAGTAATTAAAATTTATGTCATTACACTGTCGCTTCTATGGGGTTTAGTAGGGTATTTTAAAGTATATAAAGGGGGTTTTCTACTGGCTAAGAATAATGATGCAAGTACCGAAGTATGTTGCGGTATCCTACGATGGATATATACCGCTAATGTAGTCTATTTAAATAAAAGCTGTAGTTGGGCATTATATGATTAGAGGCACTTAATGATACGCTAAGAAATAGAAACCACACAGGATTGACATACATGGAGATTTTGCGATGGGTAGCTAGGTAGGTAAAGAAATCGCTATTGAGATATGTTATATGGGAAAGCGCCAAAGTTGTTGGGCCTTTCCCGATTGTATAGAATAAGGAAGTCAACACATTGAGTAGGCTTCTTGAAAAGTTAGTAGGTGTTCACATGTTTTTTTTATCCCATCCGCGAGTATATGTTGATGATTTAATGGTTATGGTAGAGCTTGGTTAGCTTATGAGGTGAATATATAGAGGGAATCTATAATTCTCAGTAGAGGTACTCACATCTTAGGACTCGATGTGATACGGTATAATAATGAGGAAATTAAGTTGTTCCAAGAACAATGAGCAAAAGGTTTGGATAAGAGTATAATGGAGCTCGAGGAGAGAGTCCGAGTTTCCCATCATGTAGTCCCTTCCAATAAGTTCCATTTATAATTAGTTTTTAGGATAGTTTTCTCATTAGGTCATTACTTGAATTCATGGTTGCTTTAGGAAGCTAGTTGACATAAGCATGGATGCTAGGTTGGTTGTATGCACATCTTTATGATGTATTTTGGTTGTTATTGCTCCTTTGTCCGGATTATACAGTTCCGTTTATACTGTGTCAGCTTGTGTGTATATACAGTCAAACCTAGAATGGGTACACACAGTTTGGTGTTCTAATTTATGCTAGATAATTATTTACATGCTATTTATTGTTTCTTTATATACATGTTTACCAATTATGTTTAAGGATGTGGTTTGTTTACTTGCACCTTGATAGGGATGTTGCATATTGATGTATGGATGCACATATATATAGAAATATATATTTACATATATAAGGTTGTTTGCATACATATTGGTTACACTACCATTGCATTCACATAGGAGGCCGATTTAGTAGCATTTGCACTCATCTCATATTATTTATCATATTTTATTTATCGTACGTACTATATATACTCTTAGTTGTGTTTGTATTGTATGATGGATGCTAGATGGATATAGCTATGTTTGTTTTATCAGTTTGTATGCTATAAAGGGAGTTGCAATGTCCACCTCAGAGAATTTCAGTGACAAAATTCTTTTAAGGGGGAAGAATGAAATACACCGTTTACCTATAAATTATTAAATTAAAAGGGTGAAATCGTAATTTTACATAAAGTGTGAAATAGTAAATTTTACAGGAGCAGGAATCAGACTTTCGGACTTATTCCATTACATCTGGAATGTTGTTTATAATCAGACATATTTGACTTGCTGAATTTGGTTAAACATACGAGAACTTAAAAGAAGTCAAACCAAGTGGCATTTTCGTAATATATTGATTATGAGATTTTAGCCTAGATATTACAATTTTATGTCTATAAATAAATTTATAACCCTATTCCTTTTGTTCTAATAATCTTGCCTCCACTTATAAATACGTAATCCCTAAATTAGTTCCAAATCCACCAAATCAAATCCAAATTTAACAAATTTATATATAAAACCGACCAACGCGGAAAGTGCTATGCAAATAAATTAAATCTATTGATAAATTTGGCATTTTCAAGGTGAGAGATTCAAGATAGCGAAGAAGGAGGAGGATTCACCTCTGATTAGGAGAGATGCAAGGCTCATCGGTAAGTAAAATTTATCATGTTTGCATATATATTCATAAGACGTAATTAATCCCTTATGATCTTAAATGAAGTATAAATAATGTTATTGGAAATAAAATATTGTTATTTTATATATACACATGATTAGGATGTAATATGCCATTGCTAGATAATTAAAAAATGATTTCTTATTGATTGAAATTAGGGAAAGTTAATCTCCTTCTAATTAAAAAGTGCAAAATATACAACTGTTCCATATGAGACATATGATATATCAAAATTGTAGGTCTCGTCAAAGTTAATCCACTGGTTGTATTAGTTCATCGATTGGGTTTATAAATGGACCAAAGAAGCTCCAGAAGTTTATGCAAGCATCAGTTGTTCGTTTCGATCCATTGGGGAAACAAGTCGATAGGATGATCAGAGGACATGGAAGTAAAGTGGGGACAAAAAGGAGTATCATACTGGGATTAGATCGATATCAAGTGGTCGAAGGTACACCAGAAATGATCAGTGGCGATGATTCCACTAAAGGTCGACTTAGGCGACCAGAAAGGTAAGATCCAAAGCATCATTCCATGACATAGGTGACAGAAACAAACGCACCTACTGTTTGCCTAAACTTTAAATGCAGCACCTACGATAGAAGCTGGAGCATCATGGTGCGATAGTGGCATCAGATAAGAGAACAGAGGCATACTCAAGCACGTGAGGCATTGAAATTGGTATTAGGGTTATGACCAAGGAGAACAAGATATTGCAGAAAAATAAAATTATTATTTATTTTGTTAGATTATTTCTTAAATTACGAAAATGCCTTTAAACTTTAAATGCTTAAAACTCTCGCATATGACCACCGTTTCATGCATGGTTATTTTGGGATCATGATGAGACAAGAAACACTTTGATATTTTGTTGTGTTTTGAACAACTTGAGAATGGTGTCTTTTGTAAAGACCCGCACCTACCAACACACTGATCCAAAACCTAATGTGACTTTTGGACATTCCATGTTGATAAATACGAGCTGTTGGGATTTTTAAGCCTTAGAGAGCATAATTTCATGGGTAAGTTCTAAGACATTCTACATTTCAAGTCTTGTTGTAGAAGGAATTAAAATAAAAATACAAAAAACAAGCATTTTATTTCCAAAATACTTAATTTACATATACAATGCTTTCCAAAGTACAATAGAATTCTAACAACTTTTAATATAATAGTTAACTATAAGATAGACAATAAATGATATAAAATCTCCAACGTGAAGCTCCATTCTCCATTATTGCTAACTTGTTATCCTATGGTGGTGGAAAATGAAAAGAAGTGGGTGGGTTAGACAAAAGTCCAGTGAATGAGCACAAATTTAATGTGTGATGATCATGTGCAGTTAACATTAATACTACTCTAGACGACATAGGGTCTGATACAAGTGTCTGTGAATTCCTAAGGCCCATTATTTAAGAGTTCTTGTTCAATGCATACCTACACTACAATCTATATAGGTTATTGCAAGAATCGAGCTGCGTATTGAACCTCGCAACCAATGATTGGCCATCGTTTCTAGAGCTACCCAATAAGGAAACACTGCCCCCTTGGGTACTAAGGAAATGATTATCCCTTGATTACTATGTGTAATCCCAACTACGCATCAAGAGGGAACGCCCAATACCGACTAGCTGAAGTGTTTCATCGTCCGTATTTTTATCCACCTCTCGATCGTAGTGTTGGCCTCTCATTGCATGTGCTGGGATCCTCCATTAAAACTTAATCACCTCCCTCTGAAATTGTGCTACTTAGATTCCCATTATGCCGGACCACACTCCATCAGGCATCCTCATTAATGAGGCACGTCCACTATGGAACCTCCTATGAGTGTTATTTGAGATAAGAATCCCCCCTTGTCGAATAATCAACCTCCAAGTTGGTTAAGCAACAATTACCTAACACTACAATGACCCAGCGTCCTCTGATAGGGAACTAGCTTCCTTTTTATTTCTAATATACACATTTAGCCCCTAAATAGACTCAAACAAGCAACTATCATTTATATAATTTTTATCTAATTTATATAATTTTTATTGCTGACCTGGGCCTCAGGCCGAGGTTCGAATACTGCATTTTTCAACTCGAGCGGTCGAATGCTAAAGTCCGAGGGTAGATCGATCATAGGCAAAATTTTGGGTTTGCGTTATTTTCATTGTCGATTGTTGATTTCAGTTTGATTTATCTCGTTTGCTATTTTCATTCAACCCTAATTACTAATAAGCCTGTGTATATTCAAATTTAAATGTCAAATTGTCCAATTTAGGTTTTATAAATTTAACGTTAATCAAACTAGGGTATTGCAATATAATCACAAGAGAGGTGTACTAACATTAAATAGGGTTTAACACTTTATAGTGGTTCAACACTAATCTTGTTTATAGGTTTCATTTAGATTTTTTTATTTCTCAAATTTGGTTTCTAGCACCCTAAATCAAATTAAATAGTTTAAATCTAATTGTAATAATCATCTAATCAAAGTTATCCCCACTCACCTCAAGCCTAAGCTCTTCCTATTGCTTTTGCCTAAGAATGACCTATATATTCGATAGCTTCACTTGCTTCACCTTGACTCCAATGCTTGTGTTCTTCTATGTTGTTTTTATTTGATGTTTAAGAAATATTTAAAGTGAGGGAAGAGGGAAATTTGGTAGAGTTTGGTTACTGTAAAGAGTTGTGTGAGAATAAGGGTTTGATTTGGCTAGTATTTATAGGGTTTAGCAATCTGTTTAGAGCATTGGATTTAGCTCGGAGAATCTTTAGCTTGATCATATGCGCTTATCTATTTCCTTGGAGCCAAGTATCAGATTTAGTCGTTCAAACTTGTCACAAGGCATCATAAATTGCTGATTTTTATATAGGCATGGTCAACTTGTTATTACCCAAGCTCGACCGCTAGCGGTCGACCTTTGACATCACTGGGTCAACCGGTCGCCTTGTTAGATTGGTGTAACAATCTACGCCTCAGTGGGTCTGAATTTTTGCTAAATAGAAAAACCAAGTTTGCCAAAGTATGGATCGACGGTTTGGTATCCTGCAAATAAAATAAGAATGCATCTCAAAGCACTGTAGATATAACTCATAGTGGAATAACAAAATATAATAAGTCACATAAATATTGAACAAAGTTTAACACTTCCAAAGCTGTGTAGTTAAAGCGCATAGCAGATTCGAAGCGGTGGAGGTGCAAAAAGTCATAGCGGGGATACAGCGAGGATATATCGGGATATAGCGGATGGCTCTAAAGTAGCATATAAAACTCGTACTTAATGTTTTTAAAAACATATAAATGGTAATTAAATGAGAATTTATCATTCAATTGAATTATAATTAATAAATAAATAATTTTAAACAAAAAATATGTGCGAATATACTTTAAATAAACGCAAAACTGTTATACAACATAATTGAATTTAGCAGAATATTAAAGTATTTTCATTTCTGAAAATATATTAAAAATTAAATCAAATAAATTAGTTTCATAATTTTTATAATGTATAAATGCAATTTTTTAATTCATTTTATTGAAGAAGATATAGCGGAAATAGCAAAATATAGCGGGAGTAACGGGATATATAGCGGAAATAGCGGGGATTAAAGCGGAAAGGCTATATTTTGGGGCTATATGGAAAAATCGTAGCGGTAGAAATCCGCTATGAGATATAGCAGGGTTATAGCGGGGCATTAACTACACAGTTCCAAAGTCAAGTGTCCTTGTCAGCATCGAATATGCGTAGCAGCAGTACCTATCCATCAAGCTATCATGTAGGTTTTAATGAGGAGGGGGTCAGAACAACGTTCAGGTGACTAGTAAAATTAAACACTTTGTACATAACACTAGTTTATGCCGATTGTCTTCTATATCTTGTTATGTCCTTTATTTTCAATTGTCGTTTTGACTTTACATACGCACACGATATATCTCATCTACCCATAGTAGGTTATACCTATGTACCCATATATATATATATATATATATATATATATATATATATATAATTACCACGGTCTCCCATTGGACCAATATACTATTCCCCTAGTATCCCTTGTCTTAGTACCCAGTCACAATCCATCACCCTCATTGTATCACGCTACCGAGAAACTCACATAGTGCCTAATAATGACTTTACAATAATTTAGCCGTCCTCTATATTGCATTTTTCAATTTTTTTTGTCTGCTTCTCAATTGTAGACTCAACTCTATGGGCTAATATAATGTTGGATTTAGCCCTACCGATCGTGGACTCGGCTCCATGGACTAACCCATGCATGTTTGAAATACTTTCTTAATAGGGTTAACGAGCCTTGCCATCTTACAAAAAACTAGCAAACAATGCGGCAATGCATGCCCTAACATGACCATATATTAGTAGGTAGTAAACGCTTACTATGAGTAACCCCTATCTTTCTCGTTGACTGCAAAGGATTGATGACATTCTCGACCTATGCACAATCCTACTCCTTTATTTAGTACCGGTTCAGCTGAAAGCCTATCGCAATCAAGGCAATGCCCTCCTTTCCTATTTTATTTAAGCAGAATACCGTTTTCTATTGGGGTATTCCTTTATCAATATGAAAATGTATAAACTCATGGGCCCTATGATTGGATATGTCTCACATTAATATAATGTTACACAACTGTTAGTAGCCTCTTGCAGTGGTCATGCTTCTATTGTGTAACACTACTGACCTCGTATTACAACCTACTCTAATGACTAAATATCATTTTATTCATTTATCTATAGTTTACTATGATGTTCACATTCGTCATAAATGCATACTTGAGGCTATGTATAATATATATATGTATATATATATATATATATATATATCCTTTTATGTTTACTTAGTTACATTTCCTCTATAGTTTATAGTTGACCCTAGGTCTTTATTTCATTATGCATTTATCCTTTTCTTACTTTATGTAACGACCCAGAATTTTGAACAATTTAAATTGAGAATATTTAATTAATTTTAAATATTTGAATAATGGTTTGGGTTGAATTTTCAATATAACTTTGAATTTGGCGATTAAATTATAAAATTTAATCTATTGAAAGTGAATAAAAAAAAAATTTGAATCTTCAATTTTAAGCCGATTAAAAATATTTCAAAGGCTTGTAAAATTCGTATTGTTAATACTGGAGATAATAGAAGCTTCAGAATCGAATTTGAAAGTGTTTTGATCAGTTTTGAATTTCTTTAGTTCGAGTTGAATTTTAAAATAGCCTTCCGAGGCACAGTCTCGGAATTCGACGAAACCAGTTCCATTGAGTCCGTAATATTGAATTATTGTCGGATTTCAAATTTCGTATTTTTCAGAGTTGATATGTGAGCACACGACGTGCAAACGCGTTGAAAGATGTAACGAAAACAAAGTGAATTTTAAATTTTAAATTTAAATTAAACAAACGGCAGCATCCCTAAATTCATGCCACAAATCATGCGAACATCTCCCTCAATCTATTCACGCAGCCAAAAGAATAAAGCAAAGCAGGAAAAAAAATAAATGGCAGAAGAAAATCTCTCGTTCAACAACAAAATCTCGTTTAAAATAATATCATGGCCGAAGCCCCATTTTCAAGATCAAGTCGTTCCTTCTTCCTCTTCAGTTAATCGAGACCCCCCCCTTCTCTTCAAAAGATTTAAAAATGGCCGAAGCCAAACCCAGCTACCCCAATCAAATTCAACTCGAGGGAGGGAGAGAAGTGTCGCGACATCGTCGCGATAGGAAACTCGTGCGCGACATCGACGAGTTCGATTCGAACTCAAGGGTGGCATCGCGACTTCAGATCGGCATGGAACTTCGCCTGGGGTTTCGCGTGATATTGACGAGGGTGGTGGCTTGGACCTCGCGAGCAATTGGGTTAGGGTTGTGGCCTCGCGAGGTCGAGGCGACGATGCAGTGAAGGGCGGCGGCGTGAAGGACCCAAGACTTCGTGGGTTGCTCCGATGGTAGGGAGCGTGGTCGAGAGTTGATGGAGGTACTCGCCTGTTGCGTGAAGGGTGTAGCCGCCGATACCTTCGTAAGTTTTAGTGAATCATGGACTTACTTCGACACAAACTTTGATGCTTGCGTTTGACCTGAAGCTTGACATCGCAGCCTGAAAGCATGACCGAGATCTGATGGAACTCGGAAAAGCAGCTGGATTTCGAGTTCCTGTACGTTGAGGTATTTTTACTTAAAACGTTTTGGGGTTTCGAAAATTTAATTAGCAGTTGCTGTAAAAGAAAAAAAAATATTGGTAGAAAATAGATTTTAAAATCTGCAGTAAAGTAAATTTTGAATTTATTTAAATTACTAAATTTGATATATATGCAGAAAACTTTGTACACCATCTTAAGAAATCTATAGTGAGTATATAAATGGGTATTTTTTTTTAATATGTAAATTATATGAGTAGATTTATAAAAAAATATGGTCAGTAAGTTTAAACAATTTAGACTCTCGAATTTTTCAGAAATCAGTATTTAAAGTTATACCATAAAAACAGAGAAGTTTCGAAAATAAATTTTTAGTTAATATTTTATTTTAAGAAACTAGAAAATTAGGTTATATAAACAGTTGTTTAATAAAGGAGAATTATTATAAAATTTAAATTTTTGGTTAATTTATTAAAGGTATTGGTTTAAAACAAGCTGGAATGGAAGTGGACTGAAGAATAAAAAGCTAAGGTGAGAACTTCTCACTCAAAAGGGTTATTTAAAATTTTAAATAGTTATATTTAAAATTTGTTGATTGATTGATTGCTATTTGGTTGTGATATTAGATATAGTAGGATATATCTATATATAGCAATATATATATATTGGCATATGTATATATTGCAGTTGATTGATTTCCCGCATTGTATAGCGGATGAGACCCTATTGCGTCGCCTATTAAGCGGACAATATTTTATAAATCTCATATACCGCGATATTCCACCTCGAAGTGGAATTGGTATTGTGCTAACAACTGTGGATGCAGGGAAACAGTTTGGAGGGATCCAACTGGATTCCTCACAAATATTTACTTGATTATAGACATTGTGATGATTGTTGATTTTCATATCAATATATGATATTTGTTGCCGTGATTGACTATTGGATGCTGTTGCATCATCGGATCCATTTTTTTTTTAAAGTTAAAAATAACGATTTTGAGTTGAAAAGGATTTTAAAATGATTTTTCAAAGTATAGGTTTTTATTAAAAATTTTAATGGATTCATTTTAAGTAAATTCAAATTTCAAGTTTTAAAGTTATAGAATTCAGGGTTTTTGAAAAATATAACCAAAATGTTATTTTTGAGATAAGTAGTTAATAAATTTATGAAATGGTTTTAATTGGAATTTTGAATAATTATTATAAAGGATGTGTATAAAAGATTTTAAAAATTTACATTTATGAATTAAAAATGTTGGAATTTAAAAAAAAAGAGTCTATTAAGTGTTAAAATGGAGTATAAAATGGATTTCGTTGGAAATCATGGATTTATAAATTGTGAAGATTATAAAAAGAGTAGATTTTATAAAATGAAGAATTTATAAGTAATTATCCTATAAATCGGATCTTGGCAGTTAAATTGAAATTTTTGATAAAGCATGAACGGTTTGTAGATGAGATTTATAAAATATATATTTTATAAATCGAAATAATGGAATTTTAAAAAAAGGGGATTTGTTAATGTTGAAAATAAGGCTGTAGATAAAATCTTATAAATAATCAGATTTATGATTCGTGAAGTGTTAAGAAAGAACGATTTTGTGAATAAAAGGATTATAAGTAAATAACTTATAATATGAACCTTTGGCACAAAATTTGGGTTATGTAAATTAATGGGATAAATAAAAGAGATTTATAAATCGAAGTTTATAAATAGGAATAGAATTTATAAACATTGTTTATAAATTCATAATCAATTGAATTTGATCAATTTAATATAAAAGTTTATTAAAAGAGTTATATTCACGTTTTTGAACAGTGAATATATCGTTAAATAAAATGGATATCTTTTGGGAAAGGAATGTTTTAAATGGAATTTGGATGTTTTAAATAGAATTTAAAAGGATTTAAAGATGTTTTAAAATTCATTAAGTGTCGAAAACATAGATTTCAACATTTATTGTTGAAATAGACGTTTTTCGAGAAATAGAGGGAAATGAATACGTAGATTTCAACATTCATTGTTGAAATAGGCGTTTTCGAGAAAATAAGGAAATGATGGACTATAACACTGTTGTTATAGTAAATGATTTCCGAAAGAAAATGTTTTGCATAGTATTGGGATTTATATATCTATTTTAATTTCGAATCCCTATACTAGTGATTTTGGGTTGTCGTAACAATGTTTTACGTAACATTCGTTTTGACCCAAATAAATGTGAATAAAAGAATGATTTCCTTAAAGAATGAAATATATACTTAACTATGGTTTAAGTATATTGAATATTTTTCAAATTGTTGAAAATAAATAAGATTTATGAAATACTTATTATTAAATAAGTATGGAAATGCTTTTCCAATATGAAACGAGACGTTTTTGAGAATTTATCTTCTCGAAGATAAATTGGAATTGAATAATTAAAACCTATTGAAAACTGTAGATCAATAGATAATTTGAAATATAAATTCACTATGGAATTTATAAATGAAAAGGGAAAATTGGTTTCAAAATAAACGTTGTTTATTTTCGAAGTGTGGAAAATTATATATCTTGTAAAGATATTTTTGGGGAAATAAATAATTTGGAAAATTATTTGGAATCTGATGATGTTGCGCATCTCTATTGATAGTTAAATAACCGACTATCAATATTTACCTTTAAATAGGTAATTGTTGTGAATTGCTTGAGTTTGAATGCCACACTTATATTTTTTTTAAAATAAGCGCTCACTATTCGGGTTAGCCGGGAAAGGACCATGGGGTCGTATAACCCATTCCGAATATGTGATACGTCGTTATGAATTGCATTTGAAGACCGGTGTTGAAGACCGGATATTTGTGAAAACGGATGGATTGCCGTCGAGTTACTCTGCATCGGCTGATCTCCGATATAGAGGTTTTATCACCCTTAGTGACGGGTTATCCGAACGTGATTAGTGAATATCCGGATCGCAAGGGCTTCTTTGGAAGTGCCTTCGGTTCCGTTCGATCCCGGAACGGACTTGTATGGATTGTATGTCTGACGTTACAATTTGAGATGTAAAGCTGGTTTCTATCAAATATATTTCTGTTGGTGGCGGAGAATTTATTCTCTTAGCTTAACACCCTTCTCTGAGACGTACGAGCTCAGAGGTTATATAGTTGATGGTCACTAGTGATACATTCCCAAATTGGTAATGTGGCATGCTGAGTGTTGCTGTGAAATGATCGTTGAATGATCATTTGTGATAGGATCATTTGTTTGATCGTTTATCTTGATGATCGTTGCTTTGATCATTTGTTGACCCAAAGCACGACTTTTGTTTAAAAGTGTGGCTTTGTGGACGAGACTTCATCGAGCCTCACACACCGGAAATGGTCAAAACAGGAAAGATGCAGCAAGGTTATTAGGAGGTAGCACCCCTTTAGTGTATGTCATTCCTTCTAGATAGAGGTGGTATCATGGTATGGAGCCCAGATACTTAACCTATGTGGTTACTGCAAATTTATTACTTTGTGGTTGTTGGAAATCGGGGATCCTCGGATATAGATCGGTTATGATCGGGGAATGACATATTCGTGTCAGTTGTTACCCAGTTAGGGGTAACCCGGCCTTGTGTCAGCAGAGATCCGGTTAGGTTCTCGGGACGTCATTCCAGAGGCGTTTCCATGTGGCAATGGGAAGTTCCTTGGCCTGACCATTTGTTGGAAATCCAAAGAAACAATACGAGCCTTGTACGGTTTTAGTTGTATTACCTGCTATGGAATGTGGCGGTAACCTGCTATTGAACATAGTAGCTATAGTAGGCATAAGTGCGGAATGCCTATGCTGGCTAAGATTTATATTCTACTTTCGAAAATGTTTTCTACACTATGCACTACTAATAATATCAAAAATGATTTGATTTTTGCGTAGTAAGCATCTTTGACTATCATAAGGAGAAACCTCCTCCAAGTCTGCGTTTGCATTGTGTGTGTGGCGGGAGACCTTATGGTAGTTTCATTTTCAAAAAGCATTGTGAATTTTCTTTTAAAATTTCTCCTGTTCTTTGTTTAAAAGATAAATAACTATTTTTAAGTTCTCACACCAGTCCCATGACTGACCTGGAGTTTATTGTTCCCTTCCTAAACTCTGGGTGCCCACCAATTTCCACACGGGCAGTCTAGAGTTTGGTTATCAGGTTATTCTGGATTTAGGAGTGCTATGGAACTCAGGAGGCGAGCTGCATATCGAGACATACCACTTGTATATGATATTATACTATGTATTATTCCGTTGTGTATTCTGTATGAGGACAGGTTATATAGCTGTCCATTGATGTATTGACTCTGTTGTCTATTGTTGTTGTAAACTCTGATAATGATGTAATATATAAAATATTCAGTTCTTTTGTTTTAATGAATATTCATTTATCTATTATATGTTGTTCCGCTGCGATGGTTAGATTCTGATATTGTTCGGTTGTTCTTTTCTGTTCTTCTTGTCTCTTTTTCCCTCTTCTTCTCTCTTGTTCTTCGACTTTCTTCTTCTTCAACCTTAACGGTTCGGTTTTCCGGCAACGAAAAATCGCAGTCGTTACATTTGGTATCAGAGCATATGGTTAAGCGGCAACCATGGCTCTGTTGGGTGTTACTCATTAGAGATAGAGTCAGCAGTACTCTAGAATGAGTGTGAGTGTAATAATAGATATGAGCGCGTATTTGTTAGTGATATAAAATTTTTATTTTATATTGTGTTGGTTGATTTATTGAGTGGCATATGAACCTTCGTCAGCGCGGTCTGCACAACTGTGCCGAAAGGGTTTCTAAACACTTGAGTAGAGCAATTCGATACAATATTGTTTTAAAAATAGGGTAAATGAAATAATTTTTGCCCAAAACTTTTTTTGCATATAAAAGAAATAATTTTCTGTAGATTATTATAGTATATGGATGCACGGTTGCTAGGAAGTAATAATATTAAGCTATTACTATTGAAATTGAATAAGAATTGAAATCAATGTTATATGAAAAAAAAATTGAGATAAAGATAAGAAAATAAAATCCATATACAAATGGAATTTGAGAATGTAAATTATAAATGTGATTTGTAATTGGAAATAGAATTCCAGGGAAGTTTTTGGAAATGTTTTTGAAAAAGTTCGGAAATTTTAGAAATTAAATTCCTTTTTGATTTGGAAAATGAATTTAAAAGGTTTTGAAAAGAATTTTTGAAGGAATGAAAAGCTCTAAACTCTTTTCGGTCGCCGGAAAATAATTCCGATGATGACCGCGGCATCATTGGTGTTCATTTTCGGGTTTCCAAAAGAGGAATTGCTGCCAAATTGTTTTAAATAAAAGTTGTTTGAAAAATTTGGATTTGGGTTTGGAAAAGCTGAAAAGACTCTGGAATTCTATTTAAAATATTTATGGAATATTAATGGGTTGATAACTTATACAATCAGAATTTTGATAGAATAAATTTAATTTAAAGAAGGGAGTTAAATTAAGTAAGTATAAGTGAATCAATTAAATGAAGTGAATTTGAAGAAAGGTCTAAAGAGAAGAAGTGAAATAATTACTTAAATAAAATTTATTAAGTTGAAAATAAATTTGGAGTAATCAAAATGAATTGGAATTGAGTATTGAATTATGGAAATAAATTATGAATGAATAAATGAAATTACAATTGCAAGTAAATAAAATTAAAACTGAATGTTAAAATTTTGTTTTGAATTTGTTGGTAAATGAAATTCAAGCTGAATATTGAAAATTGGATTGGATTTGTGATAAACAAAGCGAAGTATTAAAATAAAAATTAGTAAGCTAAACTAATTGAAGAATGACAAATTTAATATGGTTTGAATGAATTGAATCTAATATTTATAGAATTTGAAATCCAGTTTAATATAAGTGGTTATAAACTAAAATAGTGAATTGAAAATAAATGTTGGGAGTGAACAAAAGAAGAAAACTGGAATTGAAACAGAATGTTGAAAACAAATTTGAATAAAGTAAATTGAAAATTTATAATGAATTAGTAATTGGAACTAATTTAAAATAGTACAGTTGTAAATGAAAGTGAATCAATGAAATTCAATATTCAGAAGGTAAATTGAATTCAAATATAATTGAAATTGTGAATTGAATTCAAATGAAATTGGAAATGTAAAATTGAATGTAAATGAATTTATAACTCCAATAGTAAACTAAAGATGATATAAGAAGCGTATAATTTTGTAAAGGAAAGGTGCAAAATGATATTGAATATTGGAATTGGATACTACTACTAGCAGGTTATACAGGTGTATTAAAAGAAATGGAATTGGGATTTTGATTTCAAAGATAAAATTGAATTGCTCGACAAAAAGGTACATATTTAAATTTCAGTATGAGATTTGATGATTTTCTTCTCCAGCCACTTGGCTTTATCTTTTCTTTTTGATTCTAAGGGGCCGTGGTGCCATTTTGTAGTCGTACCGATCGAGCCGCGCAAAGGAGACGCTGGCGAAATTTTTTGAAAATTTAGGGTGTTAGAAAAATTTTGAGAAATTTTGAAAGTTTAAAATTTGAATTTGAATTTAAATTTGAATTGTTAAGTAGAACAATGTTGTTGAAACTTATAAGTGAAATTGGAAAGCTAGTTGAAATGATAATGGATCTTTAATAAAAAGATTTAGGTTAATAAGTTGATAAAACTATTTGAATTGTGAAAAATAATAAACGGTTTAGGATCATTCTCCTTAAACTTGTAATTTCGGGACGAAATTCTTTTAAGGGGGGAAGGTTGTAACGACCCAGAATTTTGAACAATTTAAATTGAGAATATTTAATTAATTTTAAATATTTGAATAATGGTTTGGGTTGAATTTTCAATATAACTTTGAATTTGGCGATTAAATTATAAAATTTAATCTATTGAAAGTGAATAAAAAAAATTTGAATCTTCAATTTTAAGCCGATTAAAAATATTTCAAAGGCTTGTAAAATTCGTATTGTTAATACTGGAGATAATAGAAGCTTCAGAATCGAATTTGAAAGTGTTTTGATCAGTTTTGAATTTCTTTAGTTCGAGTTGAATTTTAAAATAGCCTTCCGAGGCACAGTCTCGGAATTCGACGAAACCAGTTCCATTGAGTCCGTAATATTGAATTATTGTCGGATTTCAAATTTCGTATTTTTCAGAGTTGATATGTGAGCACACGACGTGCAAACGCGTTGAAAGTTGTAACGAAAACAAAGTGAATTTTAAATTTAAATTAAACAAACGGCAGCATCCCTAAATTCATGCCACAAATCACGCGAACATCTCCCTCAATCTATTCACGCAGCCAAAAGAATAAAGCAAAGCAGGAAAAAAAATGGCAGAAGAAAATCTCTCGTTCAACAACAAAATCTCGTTTAAAATAATATCATGGCCGAAACCCCATTTTCAAGATCAAGTCGTTCCTTCTTCCTCTTCAGTTAATCGAGACCCCCCCTTCTCTTCAAAAGATTTAAAAATGGCCGAAGCCAAACCCAGCTACCCCAATCAAATTCAACTCGAGGGAGGGAGAGAAGTGTCGCGACATCGTCGCGATAGGAAACTCGTGCGCGACATCGACGAGTTCGATTCGAACTCAAGGGTGGCATCGCGACTTCAGATCGGCATGGAACTTCGCCTGGGGTTTCGCGTGATATTGACGAGGGTGGTGGCTTGGAGCTCGCGAGCAATTGGGTTAGGGTTGTGGCCTCACGAGGTCAAGGCGACGATGCCGTGAAGGGCGGCGGCGTGAAGGACCCAAGACTTCGTGGGTTGCTCCGATGGTAGGGAGCGTGGTCGAGAGTTGATGGAGGTACTCGCCTGTTGCGTGAAGGGTGTAGCCGCCGATACCTTCGTAAGTTTTAGTGAATCATGGACTTACTTCGACACGAACTTTGATGCTTGCGTTTGACCTGAAGCTTGTCACCGCAGCCTGAAAGCATGACCGAGATCTGATGGAACTCGGCAAAGCAGCTGGATTTCGAGTTCCTGTACGTTGAGGTATTTTTACTTAAAACGTTTTGGGGTTTCGAAAATTTAATTAGCAGTTGCTGTAAAAGAAAAAAATATATTGGTAGAAAATAGATTTTAAAATCTGCAGTAAAGTATATTTTGAATTTATTTAAATTACTAAATTTGATATATATGCAGAAAACTTTGTACACCATCTTAAGAAATCTATAGTGAGTATGTAAATGGGTATTTTATTTATATATAAATTATATGAGTAGATGTATAGAAAAATATGGTCAGTAAGTTTAAACAATTTAGACTCTCGAATTTTTCAGAAATCGGTATTTAAAGTTATACCATAAAAACAGAGAAGTTTCGAAAATAAATTTTTAGTTAACATTTTATTTTAAGAAACTAGAAAATTAGGTTATATAAACAGTTGTTTAATAAAGGGGAATTAGTATAAAATTTAAATTTTTGGTTAATTTATTAAAGGTATTGGTTTAAAACAAGCTGGAATGGAAATGGACTGAAGAATAAAAAGCTAAGGTGAGAACTTCTCACTCAAAAAGGTTATTTAAAATTTTAAATAGTTATATTTAAAATTTGTTGATTGATTGATTGCTATTTGGTTGTGATATTAGATATAGTAGGATATATCTATATATAGCAATATATATATATATTGGCATATGTATATATTGCAGTTGATTGATTTCCCGCATTGTATAGCGGATGAGACCCTATTGCGCCGCCTATTAAGCGGATAATATTTTATAAATCTCATATACCGCGATATTCCACCTCGAAGTGGAATTGGTATTGTGCTAACATCTGTGGATGCAGAGAAACAGGTTGGAGGGATCCAACTGGATTCCTCACAAATATTTATTTGATTATAGATATTGTGATGATTGTTGATTTTCATATCAATATATGATATTTGTTGCCGTGATTGACTATTGGATGCTGTTGCATCATCGGATCCATTTTTTTTTAAAGTTAAAAATAACGATTTTGAGTTGAAAAGGATTTTTCAAAGTATATGTTTTTATTAAAATTTTGAATGGATTCATTTTAAATAAATTCAAATTTCAAGTTTTAAAGTTATAGAATTCAGGGTTTTTGAAAAATATAACCAAAATGTTATTTTTGAGATATGTAGTTAATAAATTTATGAAATGGTTTTAATTGGAATTTTGAATAATTATTATAAAGGATGTGTATAAAAGATTTTAAAAATTTACATTTATGAATTAAAAATGTTGGAATTTAAAATTAAAAAAAAGAGTCTATTAAGTGTTAAAATGGAGTATAAAATGGATTTCGTTGGAAATCATAGATTTATAAATTGTGAAGATTATAAAAAAAGTAGATTTTATAAAGTGAAGAATTTATAAGTAATTATCCTAGAAATCGGATCTTGGCAGTTAAATTGAAATTTTTGATAAAGCATGAACGGTTTGTAGATGAGATTTATAAAATATATATTTTATAAATCGAAATAATGGAATTTAAAAAAAAAAGGTTTGTTAATGTTGAAAATAAGGCCGTAGATAAAATCTTAAAAATAATAAGATTTATGATTCGTGAAGTGTTAAGAAAGAACGATTTTGTGAACAAAAGGATTATAAGTAATTAACTTATAATATGAACCTTTGGTACAAAATTTGGGTTATGTAAATTAATGGGATAAATAAAAGAGATTTATAAATCGAAGTTTATAAATAGGAATAGAATTTATAAACATTGTTTATAAATTCGTAATCAATTGAATTTGACCAATTGAATATAAAAGTTTATTAAAAGAGTTATATTCACGTTTTTGAACAGTGAATATATCGTTAAATAAAATGGATATCTTTTGGGAAAGGAATGTTTTAAATGGAATTTGGATGTTTTAAATAGAATTTAAAACGATTTAAAGATGTTTTAAAATGCACTAAGTATCGAAAACATAGATTTCAACATTTATTGTTGAAATAGACGTTTTTCGAGAAATAGAGGGAAATGAATACGTAGATTTCAACATTCATTGTTGAAATAGGCGTTTTCGAGAAAATAAGGAAATGATGGACTATAACACTGTTGTTATAGTAAATGATTTCCGAAAGAAAATGTTTTGTATAGTATTGGGATTTATATATCTATTTTAATTTCGAATCCCTATACTAGTGATTTTGGGTTGTCATA
Source organism: Allium cepa (assembly GCA_030765085.1). Taxonomy (NCBI): domain Eukaryota; kingdom Viridiplantae; phylum Streptophyta; class Magnoliopsida; order Asparagales; family Amaryllidaceae; genus Allium; species Allium cepa. Next base: position 741,054,694 of record CM060932.1, read on the forward strand.
ACAATGTTTTACGTAACATTCGTTTTGACCCAAATAAATGTGAATAAAAGAATGATTTCCTTAAAGAATGAAATATATACTTAACTATGGTTTAAGTATATTGAATATTTTTCAAATTGTTGAAAATAAATAAGATTTATGAAATACTTATTATTAAATAAGTGTGGAAATGCTTTTCCAATATGAAACGAGACGTTTTTGAGAATTTATCTTCTCGAAGATAAATTGGAATTGAATAATTAAAACCTATTGAAAACTGTAGATCAATAGATAATTTGAAATATAAATTCACTATGGAATTTATAAATGAAAAGGGAAAATTGGTTTCAAAATAAACGTTGTTTATTTTCGAAGTGTGGAAAATTATATATCTTGTAAAGATATTTTTGGGGAAATAAATAATTTGGAAAATAATTTGGAATCTGATGATGTTGCGCATCTCTATTGATAGTTAAATAACCGACTATCAATATTTAACTTTAAATAGGTAATTGTTGTGAATTGCTTGAATTTGAATGACACACTTATATTTTTAAAAAAATAAGCGCTCACTATTCGGGTTAGCCGGGAAAGGACCATGGGGTCGTATAACCCATTCCGAATATGTGATACGTCGTTATGGATTGCATTTGAAGACCGGTGTTGAAGACCGGATATTTGTGAAAACGGATGGATTACCGTCGAGTTACTCTGCATCGGCTGATCTCCGATATAGAGGTTTTATCACCCTTAGTGACGGGTTATCCGAACGTGATTAGTGAATATCCGGATCGCAAGGGCTTCTTTGAAAGTGCCTTCGGTTCCGTTTGATCCCGGAACGGACTTGTATGGATTGTATGTCTGACGTTACAATTTGAGATGTAAAGCTGGTTTCTATCAAATATATTTCTGTTGGTGGCGGAGAATTTATTCTCTTAGCTTAACACCCTTCTCTGAGACGTACGAGCTCAGAGGTTATATAGTTGATGGTCACTAGTGATACATTCCCAAATTGGTAATGTGGCATGCTAAGTGTTGTTGTGAAATGATCGTTGAATGATCATTTGTGATAGGATCATTTGTTTGATCGTTTATCTTGATGATCGTTGCTTTGATCATTGGTTGACCCAAAGCACGACTTTTGTTTAAAAGCGTGGCTTTGTGGACGAGACTTCATCGAGCCTCACACCCCGGAAATGGTCAAAACAGGAAAGATGCAGCAAGGTTATTAGGGGGTAGCACCCCTTTAGTGTATGTCATTCCTTCTGGATAGAGGTGGTATCATGGTATGGAGCCCAGATACTTAACCTATGTGGTTACTGCAAATTTATTACTTTGTGGTTGTTGGAAATCGGAGATCCTCGGATATAGATCGGTTACGATCGGGGAATGACATATTCGTGTCAGTTGTTACCCAGTTAGGGGTAACCCGGCCTTGTGTTGGCAGAGATCCGGTTAGGTTCTCGGGACGCCATTCCAGAGGCGTTTCCATGTGGCAATGGGAAGTTCCTTGGCCTGACCATTTGTTGGAAATCCAAAGAAACAATACGAGCCTTGTACGGTTTTAGTTGTATTACCTGCTATGGAATGTGGCGGTAACCTGCTATTGAACATAGTAGCTATAGTAGGCATAAGTGCGGAATGCCTATGCTGGCTAAGATTTATATTCTACTTTCGAAAATGTTTTCTACACTATGCACTAATAATAATATCAAAAATGATTTGATTTTTGCGTAGTAAGCATCTTTGACTATCATAAGGAGAAACCTCCTCCAAGTCTGCGTTTGCATTGTGTGTGTGGCGGGAGACCTTATGGTAGTTTCATTTTCAAAAAGCATTGCGAATTTTCTTTTAAAATTTCTCCTGTTCTTTGTTTAAAAGATAAATAACTGTTTTTAAGTTCTCACACCAGTCCCATGACTGACCTGGACTTTATTGTTCCCTTCCTAAACTTTGGGTGCCCACCAATTTCCACACGGGCAGTCTAGAGTTTGGTTATCAGGTTATTCTAGATTTAGGAGTGCTATGGAGCTTAGGAGGCGAGCTGCATATCGAGACATACCACTTGTATATGATATTATACTATGTATTATTCCGCTGTGTATTCTGTATGAGGACAGGTTATATAGCTGTCCATTGATGTATTGACTCTGTTGTCTATTGTTGTTGTAAACTCTGATAATGATGTAATATATAAAATATTCAGTTCTTTTGTTTTAATGAATATTCATTTATCTATTATATGTTGTTCCGCTGCGATGGTTAGATTCTGATATTGTTCGGTTGTTCTTTTCTGTTCTTCTTGTCTCTTTTTCCCTCTTCTTCTCTCTTGTTCTTCGACTTTCTTCTTCTTCAACCATAACGGTTCGGTTTTTCGGCAACGAAAAATCGCAGTCGTTACATTTTAATTTTTTTTACCTCTTTCTTCCTCTTAGGTTTATAATATCATTTTCCATTTTTTTACCTATTTTTCCATTTTCCATCTCATCCCTATTTTATCTTTTTATCTCTTTTTCGTATCCTTCGAATTTTCTTTTTATTTACTTTCCATTTTTATTGGTATTTTGCATTTTATCCTTTTAGGATATTCATATCGCTTTTATATCTTCCTACTTAGCTCTTGGAGTTTATTGCATTTTAATGTGTTGGAACTACATTTCTATCATAGAAATGTTAACACGGTAAATTTCCATATCTTATCCAAAAAGAGAGATTTGTGTGGTGTTTATAATTACAAGGAACTATCTTTTTATTATTTGAATACGATGAATATCCATGTTGTACATCTCTTCCTTTTTTTCTATTCCTTGTCCTTTCAAACATCGCACTTTTATTTATGTAAACTTGATAATACATAGAAATTTACTTGCAACATTCCAATTTCCAACGAATTCAAATACTACCTAAACCCCTAAATATTAATAAATCTCTTTGTCTTACATTTTTATCCTATGTTCAAATATAAATTTATTATTAAGAAAGTCATACCAAGTTACTGTAAATAATATGTAGGCAAGTTTTCCAATTTTCATTAAATCTATACCAAAATCATTTCCATTAGTTTTATTCCATAATCGGTTTCATTAGATCTATTCGATAATCATTACGTGTATACAATTCATTATTCAATTCGTTATTTATATTAATCCATTACGCATAAATAATAAATTATCCGAAGTGAGATTTATTTCTAATAATTATGCAATTGCAATTAAATTTTCAGATCAATTATACATAGGCATAAATGATACCGATCACAATGATATAAATCTAATCTTATGGAAAAACATGAAATTTTTCCCACTCACCTTGCTTTAGCTTTTTAATTTTCAAGATCTTTTTTGAGAAAAATGTGTGATTCTCTATAAAAAGAGGAGAGCACACATGCAACTATATATATCACAAAAATAAGGCGCTGCCAACATGCCTGGCAAGTAACAAAACTAGATACAAGTATCAAAAAAAGCTTAGGTATCCCTAAGATGAGTTCGGGTAAGGCCACCACCCATATCGAGCTCCGGCATGGCCACAGCCCAATATTAAGGTGTTAGAAGTACCTAACAGCTAAAGAAAAGCCAATAATAATGGATGTCTTCACAAATTAAGAAGGAAGCTCCATGCATCTGGATCGGAAGGAATGGAGAAGCATCTACTCTGAAGTGGAACTGAATATGATGCTGAATGGAAAATCCACTCTGGAAACTCTGTACAAAGGAAGAGTGACAAGAAGAAGAGTAGATCCTCCTAAATATAGTACATAACAATAGAGATGAAAGCATCTTGTATCTGCGGTGAAACTGCAAATAACCTGAGTGGAAAACTTAGCTCTGATGACCTTTCTGCAGTCCGAAATCCTGCAATCTGAAGTCGTGAGAACCTACAAAATGAGCCTGACACCCTATCGCCCATACCTGTGTCTGAAGGATGACTAAGGAAGAAGTTAGAATGATACATACATACATACATACATACATACATACATATATATATAATTTATATACATATACATGTATAGATGAGGTAGCAAATAATAACCTAAATAAGACTAAACTGGACAAATACAATATAATTAAATTACCTATAAACTAATACCAACAATGACAAGAACAATGATTGACACAAATTTTAAAAGATTCTTATGAACCTTCAATCATAAGTAAGTTATGATTAACAGCGAGATCATCATATAAATTTGAAAAAAATATTAATACTATTACTGTTAATGTTAAATATATTATTGTTGTGTTTAAATAAGTTAATATTATAACTAACCTTATTAAGATACCTTTTAAATAGATTATTTTCTAGATCTTGATCTATTATCCTCTTATTTGACTTCTACTTACGTCAAATCAAATAAAAAAGGGTATACATCCATTAAAATTACAGATATGGGGAAAGGATTGAATTTAATTTAGATTAGAGTTTAAGATTCATGTTTTACCTTTATTTCCACACTCAGAATCAATCATATTCTTCTCTTCTCTTATTCTCCACTTTTTTCTTATATATATATATATATATATATATATTACCCTTTTTAGAATTCACAGGAGAAGAGAAAAATTATGGAGTTTCAGTAAGCAGTAACTATTCTAAATGAATTAAGGTTAGATTAGCTGTTAATTTATAGTGTCTAGGAATTGATTTGGAGCGCTAGGGCCTAGGAAACCTTGAAATCCATTTGAAAACACATCAATAGCTTAGCAGCTAAGAAAAAAAATTAGGTATATCAACACCATTCAAGCCCATGCCCATTTACAAATTTTTATACGACACGAGTCGACCGCCTATTGCAATTGGTCGACCACTACAGGTCGACCTTGGTGTTTGCGGGTCGACTTGTGACTAATTTGTGCGTTTGTTTATTGACAATGATTTTGTTGATTTGGTTCCCTTATATAGACCATCTCGTTCACTTCTTTTCCACTTTGTATATTCTTTGAGAATTAATTTAATGGTAACATTTATTAACATCTAAATTTCCATTAACGTTACCAGTTAATGTATAATTTATTTTTATAACCATATTACCATATATAATTATTTCTGTTGCAAAAACTTCAAACATTAATAACATTTTCGTTTGAACTCTGATCTAAAAACTTATTATATGAAAATTGATAAAAAAACAATCATCACAAACCGAATGATATAATTTTGTAGCCAAATTCTAAAGTTTGCAAAAATTCAATTTTAAGCATTACTACATATTTATTAAATTCTTTTTAATTAATTAGCGTAAAAATGCAGGGTGTTATATTCTCCCCCTTAAAAGAATTTCGTCCATAAAATTTTTGAAGGGCCGAACAATGTAACCAAACGTACAACCATTCTAAACTAACAAATCAATTAGCATGTAACCGATTTTGTAGCAAATCGTGTGCGAAGTGATGGTGTATTACAACATATATGCAGAATGATTCTAATTGGCCCTCCTATATGATTGCATTATTTTGAAACAATTTTGAAAATATGATGCAAACACCCTAAATATGTTGGCAGTTCTGTATGCATGCAAATTTTAAAAATCAGAAATTTTCTTTTACATTTAAATTTTCCGACATTTCTGCGAATAGAAGTATATTTCAACCAATTTCGCATACAATACCTATCATCCAAAATCCTGGCACACTGTTGCTAACATCCAAATTTAGAAAAATCCAGTTTTCTAAACCTATTTTCTTATACTTGACAAGGGTCTAGATGGAAATTTCCATATTTACATCCTTCTCTTATGCACCCTTTTTCCACTGTATCTTGGAATCTTCTCTTTTTCCCTTTGTTCTCTTCCAACATTTCCAAGTATAGCTCGCATAATTCAATTTCTTTTTGAGTTTTTAAAATAAAGTTTATTTCAAAAATCGACTTTTTTTTCACCTATCAACAAGGTATACTGAAGAAGATTTCATAACTAAAACAGCTTCCTTGTCTCTAACCGTATTTTATTTTACTATCACCTCTTGTGCATATTAAAATCTATGCTAACCAATTTGTTGACTATTCCCCAATGTCAAATATGTGGCATATCAAAAATTTTGAAAAAAAATCTCTTCTAAATTCTCTTTATACCACCCTTAAAAAATAACGATAAAAATTATTATTTTTTAAAGATTTTCCAAAATATTTGGCAAAAGATTTTATTTCAAAAGTATACATATATATAGGTTTTTCAAAACAAACTTTTTCACGCCTCATGAAATCAAGGTTTAGTCAACAACTCATCTTCCATGGTGGACTTTATCTATTTTCATGATAAATTCTAAGTTTCTCAAAAACTTCTCTTTTATTTATAATAGCAACCAGCAAACAATTTCAATTATAAATTTCAGCTTTTTAGTTATAGAGACATTGATTTATGGCTACACAACATTATTTCCCTATCCTCCGCTCACTGAAATTTATTTCTCTAATTTTTTCGAGACTTGCAACCTTATTTCATTTATGTTTTATTAATCAATTAAATAAATTTTCTTAATTTATTTGTTAACTTCTCAGCTCTGCTGTTTCCTTTTCTTTCGCATTAGTTGATTACCTTTACTGAAGTTTCCTTATTTTTATTGTTTTCCCATAACAAAGTGGTCCATATCTGTAACACATAAAAGGGATCATTTTCTATAATATCATATGCACCTTTGCCCCAATAAATACAACTAATGCTTATAACCCAAACTAAATAAAATAACTACTGGAAGATGCCCTTCAACATTAACTAACACTAATGATGTTGTGGTTCCATCACTTCTGACTCAAATGGACCTTTCTAACATGTCATCCTTCTACAATCCTCATATCTTAACTTTTCCTTTATTGCCTCTAATGAATAAGGTCTATTCATTTCTTCTGTCACCATACCCATTCATGGAATAAACTATGCATGTCCATACTGTAGTGGGCAAGAAATACAAACTATGCACATTTTAAATAACTTATTGGCAACTTGGTTTAGTGGAATAACATTTCCACTCTTTGTCTTGTCTTCTTTAACTTTGAGTCTAATGTTCTCTACGTGCGTTTTTTATCTTATTACCATCTATTACTATATTCTTTTAATCCAAATCTTGGTATTTAATTTCTTCATCCTTAATGCTTCATAAAAGCATACCCTAGTACTCGTAGAAGTGTACTTTAATACCATTTATCATTCTTATGCGAGCTTCTTCTTTTGGCTTGCACATATGTCTAATAAAATATTCCTAGATTCTTGCCAGTATTCTCTACACTCTACGAGGATTCCTTATTGCTACTCTACGAGTAGTTATCACTATCTTTTTCATAGCCATACCTTTTTTCCTGTCTTACCATGGCAGTCATTCCTATCAATTCCATATTTAAAATTTTGGTTTGGTCTTCTCCTTTTTTCCAAAAAATTAAAAACTTTAAAATTTTGAAATAATTAATCTCAAAGTCCATGTCTTTAAAAGTACAATGTAGAAACCTTTAATTATATTCAAATATACTTGATGTCTAAACTTTTTATTTAAACTACAATTTAAAATTTTTGAATTTAGTTTGTCCATTAAGTCTAAAAGAAAATGTTACCAAATTTCATTTTAAAATGCTTCTTTTTTTCCTTCGAATCAACCTTTTCTTTTAAAGACCTATTCAACTTTTACTTCTTAAAAATGTGGGTTTTTAAATCAACCATTCATTAAATTTCCTTTTAAAAACTCAATTGTTATAACAAACTGAATTTTTTTATAAAAAAAATGCATCTTATAGTCTTTTCTAAGCATCCTTTATAATTTTTAAACAGTAAAAACTGAAGTATATAAGAACAATTCTTACTCTATCATTTTCTTCTCACTTATATTATGTCTACTTCCAATCTTTGGTGGAGTCAACAATATAATGTGAGGGGGACTTTTGAAATATATCTGCAATAATAGCGTACAACAGTGGAAAATGCCAATTGTCCTTCATTTTGCTTTCAATTTCCTATGTTGCTTCTGCCATTATTTTTAATATAATCTCCTAATGCTATTTCTAGTTACAAACATCATTTTATAAAAATTCCTAACTTTTTTTCTATTTGTATTTCATTGTGTTAGTACGATTTATCTTTCTCCTACCTTGACTCTCTTATTTAATGGTTCCTCTTTATTGATTTTTCACTCAACCTATAGTCTTCTCTATTGAATCATGGCAGCGTTCGCCTACTGCTTTTATTTTTGGGATTTAGCCTTGTTTCCCATACTATTTAACTCATTTCTAACTCGTACCACTTCCTATCGTCCACCCTAAAAAGAATTTATCCACTTAAAAAAATTCACCTTTGAAAAATCAACAAGCTACATACGCTCTAATAGATTTCTTTTTCAAATGAATTAACCTTTATATTAAACCCATTTCTATTATGTTCAGTCCAACAAATTTTAAATTTTCTATTAAAACTTTTTATTTAATATGAAATAGTTATTTATATTATATATTCAAAAATTTAATATTTACCTTTTGAAATTATGGTTTTTCTACCTCCAAATAGTTCTTTTAAAAATCATTTCAAGTATTATATATATATATATATATATATATATTCTCAAACTTTTATATTTTTTAATCATTTTAACTTTTATATTAAATTCTTTTATATGGGGTCGGACTTAGAGTGGATTTTATTCATCCCTTCTTTTTGACTTCTTTGCTTACTTTTCAATATTACAATTCGGCTACTATCTTTGAGTGATTACTCCACATCTCCCTTCGAGTACTCAATTGCTTCTAGATATTTACAACATATGGATTCTTATTTTCCCCTTATCTAGACCTGTTGTGCATCATCAATGGTCATCATATAGGGATCTATAATCATTGAGCTATTGGGAGCTCAACTAAGAGTCGTATATTATCTAGCTTTAGGGACTTTCCATATGTTGCACTTATGCTCTTTTTAAGTCAACGCCTTCCTATACGACATAGTTCCTGTATGGTAACCGGGATAGGCATATTCCTTCTTCCATTATTCCAATTGTTAATCCACTTATCCATATTTCAGTGTAAGGTTGCAACTATTCTATAGTCGGAATTTATAGGATTTGGCATCTAATATGTTTATATTTATAGGAAAAACACAAATACGTTCACTCAAGGTTTCCTAATTGTTAAGATTGATTAACCTAGGCTTGAATTTTCGCTAAATCAAAAACAAAAGTCTACCAAAGTATGGATCGTTGGTTCGGTATCCTGCAAATAAAACAAGATTGCAGATTAGAGCATTAACGATATAACTCGCAGCGGAACAACAAAATATAACAGGTCACATAATTACTGACCCATGTTTGAAACTTCCAAGGTCGAGTGTTCTTGTCAACATCGAACATGCCTAGCATAAATACCTGTCCATCAAGCTATCATATGGGTTGTAATGAGGAGGGAGTTAGAACAGCGTTCTGGTGGCTGATAAAAGTTATACACTATGTACATAACACTAGTTTATGTCGATTGTCTTCTATCTCTTGTTACGTCTTTCATTTTCAACTAGTTGTTACGACTTTACATACATGCACGATACGTCCCATCTACCCATAGTAGACTATAAGTATGTACCCTTATATATATGTGTGTATATATATATATATATACGTATAAGTACCACTCCATTGGACCAAGATACCATCCCTGCTAGCATCACTTAACTTAGCACCCCATTAGGTTCCATCACCCTCATGGCATCACGATTTCATCGTCGCATATGGCAAGGAACTCTTATAGTGCCAAATAACGGTTTTATAATAATTTAGTCATCCTCTATGTTACACTTTAGGGATTTACATGTCTACTTCTCGGTTACATAATACGTTCTACAGACTAATATAATCGTGGATTATGCCCCACCGGCTATGGACTCATCTCCATGGACTACCCCATGCACGTTTGAAAAACTTCCTTAATTAGGTTAACTAACCTTGCGTCCTAACAAACAAATTAGCAAATAACTTAGCGATGCATGCGCCAACATGACCGTACACTGGTAGGTAGTGTATGCCCACTAGGTGTAACCTTTGTCTTTCCATTTGACCACTAAGGATTGATGACGCACTCGACCTATGCACGACCATACTCCTTTATTTGGTACCAATTCAGTTGACATGCTATCATAGTGTCGTTCTTCATTCATCGTTCGAATTGGATTGCCTATTACAATCAAGGCAATACTCTACCCTTTCCTATTTTATTGAAGCAGAATACAGTTTTCTATTGGGGTATTCTTCTATCTATACGCAAATGTATAAACTCCACTTGTAACGACCCGTAAATTTTAGTGAATTTTATTTATTTAACTATTGAATTTTGTAAAATTTTAAATATTTGAATTTTGAAATAAAAATTTGATATTTTGAATACGTCTAGTGAAACATAGCAAATGGTAAATTTTCATCAGAACATATGAAAGTTTATTTTATTGTGTAATTTCATTTAAATCTATATCAGTTTAAATTGATGATAATAAAATGTTTTTCAAACCAAAATATTTTAATATAATAAATTCTAAATAATCTTCTGAGTGAGACGTCATATTTCGTTTCTTCAAATTTGGAATGCTATTGCTCCGTTTTCCTTATTTTCGAAGGATTAGCAGCATTTTCGGTACCAATTATCGACTTTTGGTTGGATGATCATACCACTAATATTTGTATACCGTTTTGATCGTCTTTTCGTAACGATCGACTCAGTATATTTATATATGTATTTAGAGGTTTGATACGTGACAAAGACTTTAATTGGTGCGTCATATCGGTACCACAAATTTTGACTTATAACTTACCGTGCCTTTAAAGATTTCAAACGTGCAACCCAAGGAATCTAATAGATTACCTTCATGACTTTCTTGGAAATCAGCTTTTGGCCATTGTTATTCCATCGGTTTCAATTTGTGCATGCCCTTTTCTGTTCAAACTATTTCAACATTTATGAGCTAGCGTCCATTCATTCTCTTTCTCCTCTGATTGGATCACCTCTTCATTGAAAATGGTAACCAGCTACTTTTCATTGAAATAAAGTTCAAATATATATTATCTCTTGCTTCGCTTTGCTACATGAGCTACAGGTCACGTCCCTTTTGTTTAAAGAAATTGTCAAAATATGGTTTATAATAAACTTCATCTTGTGTTTAATTTTTCTCTCATGGAAACATCTCCACCCTTAACCCACACGCAGGTAACCATCCCGCCACCTTCCTCGGTTGCCACTACCGTACGCCGAGCTTCTACTAATCAGCTCTAACCATCTTCCATCCCTACTCTTTCCACTCACGGCCTCACCCTACCCAATCATAACCTTCTCCACCCAAAAGGCCGAAACCGCATTTTCACCTCGGAGTCACCGCACCGAGCACCGAACAACCACCAGCCTCCGCCTATTTTCTTCTTCCCTCCATTGCTGAGCTTTTCTGTTGAGGTACTTAAATAAATATATATATATATGTATAGTTTAAATAAAATATTAGTTCATATATTTGTTTATATGTACATTTATAATGTTACTCTATATATTTTTCACAGTAAAAGTTTATAGTTATAGCAATGGATACTTATAGTAGTGTATTTACATTATATACACGTTAAAGGCTTATTTATGATTTTTCGTTTTAACCTCAAGAATGATTTTGTGGGCTGTGCATATAATACACATTTCGTATAATATATACATTGATTTTCCAATTATATTATATCATATTTACGTTTATATATATTGTTTATAAGCAGTGGTGTATTTCACGGTGGTAAACACGTTGAGTACAATAGTAATTATGTGTTCAATAATATATTAGTTCATCACCTTCTATATTCGAATAGTAGTACAGCTATTTTCATTATTATAAATTACTATGCGTTACATATATATAATATTGGTTTTAAAAATGATATATATTGGTTGGTACTATTTTAACATATAGTTTGTTTACTGTAAGGATGGTTCAGCATACGTGTTTTGAAACTTATGTACCATTTTATATTTTTCAGAGTGGTTATAACAGGGATTTTAAATATAAGAATATTACGTCTATTCTGCAAGGCTGTGCTATACTGTGAAAGAAAGTTTAGAGAAAGTGTATTGATTTCATGTAGGGTAATGTACACATATCAGTTTATATGAAGGTATTATATATATATATATATATATATATATATATATATATATATATGAAGTAGAAATTGCTGTTGTTTAGAAAAAAGATATATATAAAAATTTATGTCATATGGGTTATAGTATGTATGTTTACAATATATATTGCAGTACAAAGGAGATTATTTATATATGTTAGTTTATGCATTTTGATTTATGTGAAAAGAAATTATACGTTATAGTGTAATTTTAAAATGTTAGTTTATATATACTATTTTAGGTTTTATAAAGTATAAGTGGGTAAGTTTCTACTTATGTTTTGGTTTGTAGAGTAGTTGATCTGAGTCTAGTTCATATATATATTTTAAACTGATTTTTGAAAGAAAAAAAGAATTATATGTATATAAAACATATTTCACTTCAGTCTATATCAAGCAGATTCTAATTTATTTCATAAATTATCATCTATCAGCTTGGTCGAATTCGTGCCCATCTTGATTTGCTTTGGAATTCATAGCTCATTCTGTTGTCAAACTCCTCTAGCCTAAAAAGGTGAGCAATCACTCACGATTAACGTTCTTATATTTATTAAATTTGATTTCAATTGAAAAAGACAAATAAAATATGCTGTTGTTAGTTATTTACATTGCTTTATATATACTATTATCTGTATCTGTTCACCTGTGACATCTGACACCATTATCTGCTATTTATATTGATGATAAATGCCTGTTATTTTATTATTATTATTATATATATTATCACTCTGCAAGTTCCCTGATAGTATAGAAATCACTATGGGTTGAAATGATACATACTCGAACGATCTATAGAATAGGAGAAAATCATTGTGGGTTAAAATGATAAACCCAAGCGATTTTCATTTGAACTGAATTTGGAATTGCGGGTTGAAATGATATATACCCGCATATATTTAAATTGCAGATTGAAATCATAAATATCCGTATCACTTGACCATAGGATAGAAAATTATATACAGACACCGTTAGTCTATACATAATTATTTTTAAAATGATTTCTATGGTTTTTGGAAAGAAATAAGTGTTTTTATAGTCATATTCTTGATTTTAAACTATATATAAAAAATTTTTAATATAAAATAAGTTTAATAATAAAGTTTGATTTTATTAAAATATAATATGGTTAAGTATTTATTTAAATTATATTTTAATATAGAATTTATAATGATTTTAACAAAATTAAGGTTGGGAAGATAGATTTGAAATTGATTTGAAATGGTATTTAATTAAGAATTTATTTAATTAAAAATCGATTTGGAACTTATTGAATTCGAGATTTTAAAGGGTGCGATTTTATAACTTGATGTCGGTTTAAGGTGATTAAGGAATATTTCATGTTTGAGTTTTATTTAAATGATATTGAATTTATTAAAATAAATATTTCAAAACTAAATAATAGTAATTTGAATTAAGATATATATGAAATTATCAAATTTAGTTTTGAAATTATGGAATATTTAAAGATTGAAATATATCAAAATTGAAAGGTTTTATTTTGTGGTTCAAATATGTATTTGAAATTGATAATTTGAAATGGTTTATTGAGAAACTGAATTGAATTGAAATTGATGATTTGAGATTTGATTTAATTTGAATTTTTGAATTCGAATTGATTTGGGATTTATTTATGAAAATTGAAGAAGCTATTTTAATATATAAAGTATTTTAATATCTAAACTGTTTAAGTGGTGGAGGTTATGTTTCAAAGTTATGAATTTCAAAGTATTATGTTTTGAAATTGTTATGGTTTCAAGCGTTTGGTTTCGAAAGTGTTATAACTTTGAAAATGTTATGATTTTGGAAAAGGTTATATTTGAAATAGAAATGATATCGTATTGATAAGGTTTTGATATGCCAATGATATTTTGGTTTTGAAGTATAAACTATTTTGAAATGACAACGGTGTTATAATAACCGTTGGTTGTTAAATAGACCGGGATTGGAAGTTTTCGTACTCTCTGCCAACTCCAAAAACCACTTTAACAACCGTGTACGTGGTGGAGATTCCAAAATGAAGTATGATAATGGCGACGTTCTATTGAGGTATATATGTGGACTCGACTCCCGTGAGTCGGCATAAGATGGCTAAAATAGGAGCGATTCCCCGTCAATGAGGTAGCTCCTCTGATCGGACACATTCCTTCGATACCATTCTATTACTTTGTGATTGATTGGGGTACCCTTTGATTTTTTTTAGGAGTGTGGATCGAGGTGGGCGGTAGTGGCTGCTATGCGTTACCACTAGTCTGGATGCGTAATTGGTATATCTATCCTGGCATTGCCTAGTTGTGCCGAGTCACCTACCCTAGCGTTCTCTACTACGAGTTTGGTTTTGTTTTGTATCTATGGAGTATTTATGGTAGCCTTCCTATCTGGAGGTACGATGGTACTGTATAGACTATTGGCACTATATATGTGTTAAGGTGGAAAATGTAAAGTCTTAATCCTATTTTTAAGTAAGTTTACTTCACTTTAGACATTATTATAATAGTGTATCTTACTACATAGTAGATAGTTTAGCAGATCCTTAGAGGATGGTTATCCCAAACATCCTTTGAGTTACTTGTATTTCAGTTGTTATTTCACTTGAGTAGCATTTATTGATATAAGAATGTTAATCCTGACTCGAGTGTTTTCTGTTTTGCTTTACGGTCGGGTTAGACTGAGGGGTTCAGCTTTTATGACTTACCTTTGGAATTGGAGCTTCGTTTGGAGATCCAGCTATCTATTCAGCTTCCAGATATTCAGTTGATTCTAGTATTGTATTCTGATCTTGTATTTGACTGTTGTATTTGAACTTCTATTGTATATTATTTAGCTCTGTTATATATATAGTAGCTTCATGAACTACTATTCTCTTGTTTCCGCTGCATTATTGTTATATTACTCCGTGTCTGTGATTCTATGATTATTTTATCTATGATTATTTTATTTACTGTATATGCTGAGTTTTGCCAAACATAAATTAACAACTTGATATTTTGAGCAATTCAATCTCGGCGTGTGTGGATGCGAATGGTTGAAAATATTAGGATGTTACACCACGGCCCTATGCTTGGATATGTCTCATATCAGTATAATGTTATACAACTGTTGGTATCCCCTTGCGATGGGAAGGCTTCCATTTTGTAACACTTCTTATCTCGCATTCCAGCCTGTCTAATGACCAAATGTCATATTAGTCACTAAATATACTTTATTATGAGAGTTCGTAACTATCATAAATGCATACTTGAGGATAAATGTGTGTGTGTGTGTGTGTGTATTTATTCATGTTTACTTAATTACCTTACCTCGATAGTTTACTGTTGACGCTAAGTCTTTATTTCATTATGTATTTATTCATTTCTTATTACTTTAAGAGTATTTACCACTTCCTCATATCAGGTTCATAATATCATTTTCCATTATTTCTATTCGTTATTTCACATTCTCCATCTCTATCCTCATTTTATCTTTCTATTTCATTTTGCATATCCTTCAAATTTCCTTTTTATTTACTTTCCATTTTTATTGCTATTTCTCATTTTATCTTTTTAGGATATTCTTATCGCATTCATATCTTTTTATTTAACTATTGGGGTTTAGTGCATTTTACTGCGTTGGAACTACATTTTCATCATAAAATTGTGAATACATAACATTTCCATATTTTACCTAAAGAGAGAGATTTGTGTGGTATTTGTAATTTCAAGGAACTATCTTTTCATTATTTGAAATAGATAGTACAAAATAAGGTGAATATCCTTATTTTGTACATCTCTTCCTTTTGACTATTCCTTCTCATTTCAAACATCGCACTTTTATTTATTTGAACTTGATAATACATAGAAATTTACTTGCAACATCCCAAATTCCAACAAATTAAAATATTTCTTAAACCCCTTAATCTTAATAGAATTTCTTTGTTTTACATTTTTATCTGACATTCAAATACCAATTTATTATTAACAAATACATAACAAGTTACTGTAAATAATATGTAGGCAAGTTTTTCAATTTTCAGTAAATCAATACCATAATCAATTTCATTAGATCTATTCCATAATCGTTTTTATCAGATCTACGCCATAATCACTACATATATATAATTTATTATTCAATTCGTTATTTACATTAGTTCATTATGCATAAACAATAAATTATCTAAACTGAGATTTATTTCTAATCATTACGCACTTGTTATTAAATTTCCAAACTGATTATATATAGGCATAAATGATATAGATCACAATGATAAAAATCTAATCTTATGACAAAACATGAAATTTTCCCACTCACCTTGCTTTAGCATTCCAATTCCCCAGATCTGGACCCATTCCATTTTTATCTGGCTCCCTCTTATTTCGAATCAAATAATAAAAAGGGTATACATCTATTAAAATTATAGATATGGGGAAAGGATTGAATTGAATTTAGATTAGTGTTTAAGATTCATGTTTTACCTTTATTTCCACGCTCTGAATCAATCCTATTCTTCTTTTCTCTTGTTCTCCACTTTCTTATATATATATATTGTAATAGTTTGCTGTTTTTAGAATTTGGAGGAGAAGACAAAAATAGTGGAGTTTCAATAAGCAAAATGTTTTTCTAATTGAATTAGATTTAGGTTAGATATTAATTTATATGTGATAGGAATTGGTTTATAGCATCAGATTTAGCCTACGAGACCTTGATATCCATCTAGAACACACATCAATAACTTAGCATCTAAGAAAAATAATTAGGTAAATCAACACCCTTCAATCCCATGCCCATTTACAAATTTTTATATGACATGGCTCGACTGCTACTAGTCGACCTTGGTGTTTTGTGGGTCGAGTGTGATTGGTTTTGTTCGTTTATTTATCAGCGACGATTTGTTAATTTAATTCCTTGTTTAACCTATCTCATTCATTTCTTTCCCACTTTGTATATTCTTTAAGATTTGACTTAATGTTAACATCTATTAATGTCTAAGTTTCCATAACATTACCAATTAATGTTTAACTTATTTTTATTACCATATTTACATAAATAATTATTTCCAACGTTATAACTTCAAACGTTAATACCTTTTTCATTTGAACTCTAATTGATAAACTTTATGTATGACAATTGATTAGAAAATCACCACAAACATAATGGCATAAGTTTCATAGCCAAATTCTGAAGTTTGCAAAAATTCTATTTTCAACATCACTACTTATTTATTAACTTCTTTTTAATTAATTAGCGTAAAAACGCGGGGTGTTACAATTGGTGAACTTTTTATCTTAATTTCTTATTCAATTCCCAATTCTTCTAATGCCCGTAACTTCTCCGTATCAACGCCGATTTCGAATTGTTTTATATGAAAATCATCTAGAAAATTGTTACGAATGCAATGGTTTAAGTTTTGTAGCCGCATTCGAAAGTATGTGAAAAAATTCTTTTTAGTCCTTATTTTATTTAAATTTACTTTTCATTAAATTTCCATTTAAATTTTCTGCTAAATTTCCAGGGTGTTACATTCTCCTCCTTTAAAAGATTTCATCCTCGAAATCTTAAAGGATGGAAAAATGTAACCTATACGCACAACAATTAATAACTACAACCATCTACCGATCCATCATCCATGGCAATCATTGTCCTTAGAATTTTTTTAATGCAATATGTGCACATATACGTGAAATGCATGTAAACTTATACTAATGTAAAAGAGTGCGCAGTCTACTAATCCGACGACTTCCAATCATGCAAATGCTCATGCCATGCATCCAAATGTATGCAACATTCTAAGTAGGTAAACTTGTAATTCTGCATGTATGGGCAAGCATTTCATCCATATACAACATCCATACGCATAATACTCAATAAGATAAACAACAATCAAACTTCCATGTGTATCATATCTAACAAGCTAGATGACCGGCAAGAGGTACTATGAATGTGTGCACAACCTAGAGGATATACCATCCTCGATGTGTAAATTAATACAATCAAAATATACATCCAAATACATCCATTAGCATTCATCATCCATAACATATCATATCGACACGTTGCAGCCATTCCTACCATATAATCGCCTCTACCGAACTAGAACTAAATGCTAAGGTAACCTATGCTTTCCTGACTAAATGGCTTGACCATGGTAGGTGCACTATATAGACATCTCCACAAGTACAAAATGACGACTTCCCAATAAGTAAGCCATATTCTATCTTTCCTTAGGGATTTTTTACCAGACTGCTTTCCATTGTGGACTCAACTCCATGGACTATATATGGACTCCGCTCCATAAAAAACCCCATGAGCTTGTGCCAATACCCATTTCTTGCCTATCTCGTGCAGTCCTTGCCCTTCTATGAATCAAATCCCGACTGATTTTACTAACTTTCACCATTGGCAGAACTTTCCAGTTCAGTTATATATGCAATGGTAACCTTCTTCAATCCTTTCTACTAACTCACATGATGTCGTCCTGCATTATGCTAAATAATTTCTACATATGTATGCTCCCACTAACTATAGCTCCATAAAATCTTCAATGTGCAATGTACTGTCTTATCCGTTTTAGTGGTATGCCTAATCACCTCAACCCCCAGATCCAAGCAGGATAACTCAAATACGGATGGTGTCTCTTTTTATGGTACTTCCTACTTAGCTCTTTATTGTGCCATCATTTTCTCAAGGTTATCCAAACTTATGATTACCCAAATATTAAAATCGCATAATTTTTTTTTCCAATTTGGCTCAACTTAAATCATCTCACCTTATTTTTGAACTGTTTCTAATCTTTCAAAAATCATGGTACCTAGGTATCGCGTTTATGGTTTGTTTGGATAAACCCCAAATTCAACGAGTGGAAGTTTGATCTATCTTCTCATTCAACCCTATCAATAAAATTCCTAGAATTAATTAGAGGTTTTAATCTAAAATCATTCTAGCCATGATGATAGCTACTTAAGAGGTACTTCATTCGCGCGTGGTTGTTATGCACACGACTATGCATTCTATGTTAGTATTCCATAATTTCCTTAAGAAAGGGTCTTCCTCTATTCCAAGGGATGATTTAGAAAAAACTTCATATTCCTTCTTTCGAATCTTACCAAAAATTTTCTGATCCTATTTCCTATGAAAATTGCCTCTACATTCTAAATGCATGCAAATGCCCATATATTTTCTTGACGGAGACCTTAATTCTTGAATTCACCACCCGTTGCAAAACCTTGACGTCAACATTATCTTAGATACCTTTTGTGGTTTGAACATCGAAAAAATTTCTTTTTCTATTCTTAATGTCATTCCATGAACGAGATCTCTCTTCTTCTTCTTCAAATGTATCCTCCTATCACTTTATTCTAATTATTTCATTTATTATATGGTTGAGACAACCTAATGTGAAATGGTGCTTGCGATTTTAATCCAATAGACATGATGACCATTTTTTTGGTTTACTTAGGGATTTCCATATTCAATACATTGGAACTACAATTTTTGCTAAAAGGAAATGTGAACATTATAACTTTCCATAAATTATCTAAAAGGGATTTGTGTTATATTTAAAATTACAAGGAAATATCTCCTCTATTTATTATTGAAATAAACAGTATAAAATACGGCGACTATACCTATTTTATACATCTTTTTCTTTGGGTATATTCCTTACTATATCAAACGATACACTTTTGGACTAAATTGGATAATTTATAGAAATTTACATTGCTATGCACTTCATTTAAAAAAATTAAAATACTATTTAAATCTCATTCCCATTTTATAAAACCTTTCATTTTGTGTTTACTAATCCATATCAATTATCCAACAATTTACTGCAATGACTAGTTTCATATTTTTACTTACTTGATTTATTTAAGTCTACTAATCCAGAGCTATTGCATAATCTATATGTCTTAAAACTACTACTACCCATTATTTTCCATACTCAAGTATGTGCAACATTCAACCCTACAATCCCAAGATTCACATCTAGGCATCTATAGAACACAACTACAATGATATAAATCTAGTAACATGTATAAAATAGATACTTTCCCATCGTTGTCCACCTGTTTTTCCCGTAGTCTTCAGAGGACAACACAATACCTGGACTTCCTGTAGCCTACAAGTATCATATTTTCATTTATATGGTCCCAATAATACCTTATTACTGTAGTGCCAAGCCTATACTTACTGTACCATTTAGGATTGCCTACTGTAATTAAGGAAATGCATATTTGTTAGTTACTCCTAATACAGATTGAACTGGACCCTACTTGTCCCTTTAATATTTCAATCCAAAAAACTTAATGCATCTTCAGTATTATTTGACACAACTAAAATATCTTGACTTATTATTTCCTTATTCTCAAATAGCTTTACTCAAATCAAACTTTTAATCTTCCTTACATAAAAGTTTCTATAGTTTAAACCATACTTGGATGGAGAAACACAAGGTGGTGCTTCCCTTCCACTACTACGTGAATTTTGACCTAGTACTTTGTCCTTCCAATTCAACCATTGCTTGAAAAGGTTGCTAAATTCCCATGTTACTTTTTATCTTGGTCCCAACCATTCCAATGCTTTCAATTCCATAATCAATTCTATCATAGTGGGCTATTTAATCCTATTTGTCTAACTGCAACCAATTCCTTTCCTTTAAGATTTTAAGTGATAGTTATAATATTTTCATTTTATCCGTTTAAATCAAAATCTCTGATTTTTTCCATTTCCAAAAAAATAGTAAGTTTGCTAAAACTTTAAAACCCTTCATTCATTTCTAACAAACCTTTTATTTTTACTAAAATCATGACATTTTTCTCTAATTAAATTATCAGAAGTAATTAAACTTAACATAGCAAAAATGTACATAAAAACACAACTTTCTAAAATTTTCTTTTATAAATAATAATTTTTTTAATGATGAATATTTTTATATTTTCTCAAAGATAATGTGGTGTTTTTAAATTTTATTATAATTATTACAGGGTGATAATAGAAACATTTATAAAAAAATTTTAAATACATAACCATTTCTTATTTACAAAAGGAATACAAAGGTTATACCTTACAAACTCTTAAACTTTTAATTTTCTTTTCAAAAGTTCTATTGTTAAAAGAAAAGTGCACATTGTGGTAAGTATAACAATGTGTCCAAAAATAAAACAAAAACTTTAAAACGGTTATTTAAAATAACATTTCATCAAATTCTTTAATTTTTATTTTTAAACAAATCGCATAAAATTTACCGGATTAGTTTATATAAAATCATAAACTAACTTTCTCTTCCTATTTAAAATATCAAATATCTACCCTTTTTAACTTTTTAGAAAACATTTTCATTGGTTTATCACTTACGTTAGGCTAGACACTAGCAGCCTAATTACTTAAGCCCACTTATTCCTAACATTGCTTTAAGTGCATAAAGTTAATGTCTTTCCTTTTAAAGATGGTTACTCGAGTTTATTTTCCAATTTTTTGTCCAACTTTAATATGGAAATAATCTAGCCATACCTTTGAGTAAGTATGAGTTCTTGCTATTATTACTAATATTAAAATGGATTTTCTACTTTAATTAGGAAAATTCGCCACAAGTTTATAAAGTCCACTTTCATGTTTCCTTACGCTTTGTTGGCATCTTACTCTTATCATATGAGTCCCATGGTACTAATCTTATTCGTTCACCCTTAATTCCGTGATATTTTGCTACTACTAGTGGGTATAGAAAACCATTTCTAGCTCTTCTTTATGGGATAAACCACTATAAACATGAAAAGTTTATTTTTCCTCCTTGGCTATTATAAACTTAACATTTATTATGACCCATAATTATCTGCTTCTATAAGTGATATGGCAATAACTACCTTATGCTCAAATATATATAATATTTTATATTAATACGCATATCAGAAAATCATAATTATGCTCTCTTACTCGGATTTGGCTCATTTTATCTCCTCGATTACGAATACCGTCGGAACCATATAGGGATGTTCACGCTCGGAACCTTATCTTCCTACTCTGAGCCATTCTTATAAGAATTGTACTCATTCTCACTATCTGTGGTTGGGAATTATTTTTAATTTTTTCATAGATATTATAGGCATGAATAAAAAGAATTTCTATATATAGATAAAATCTTTGGAAATCTTTCTGAAAACTTTTATCCATATATATACACATATTATCTAAACCTATTTTTGAAAAACAATTAAGAAATCATATTGGAAAAAACTTTTGAAAAACCATTTTTTCCAAAAAAAAAAATTAAAGTGCATTCACCCAATATGTACCTAAATCCTAGGAAATCTTAAACCTAAGCTCTGGTGCTAATTATAACAATCTTCACATCTCGACACACCGATCCAAAACCTAATTGTTAATACCGCTATTATTGACTTTGATGATAACAACCTTAATAATAATAACAATATACATTCATATAAAAATATATACTAATGTTTTGCCGAGTTATATAGTATATAGTATAAGTTATTACATAGGCATTGAATCGAAGACCGTACAGTATAAAGACTCAAGAAATGGACATAAAGAATCATGAGTATAAAATAGAAGATATGAAGATCTCAAGTGTATAATATGGTGTATAGAGTCATAGTACATTGTTAAAGTTTTTCGAAACAAGATAAATTTTCAAAATATATTTATAAACATATTATAAAAGTTTTTCAAAGTTCAAAATGTTTATAAACTATGTTCAAACCATTTTACAAAGTATCAAAATATATTTCAAAGTATAGGATTTTCAAAACATTTTAAAAAGGAACAAGTTTTCAAATTCAACATGCATATATCGACATATGACCAGATAATATGTCGACATACAGGCCACCAAATGGTTTTTCAAATTTTGAAAAGAAATGTCTATTCATCGCAACTTTTTGTGAATGGACAAATCCATTTATTCACAATATAAAGGGGTATTCAAACGAACTTTTTGATAGTTATTAACTTATTTTCTTCACTCCTCTTACCCTCTTGAAAACTCCATTAAAAGTATACTTTATTCTCTTCAAAATCATCTAGAATCAATTGAAACTTTATCTTATTGGTTAGCTACTACTTTCACATGGTTTTGGAATCATCTCTCTCTCAAATCAAAGATCAAAGTGTTGTTCAAGAGTCTATAGGATCCATTATATCCAAAGTTCAAGAAATTGTCTTTGGAAAAACCATAAACTCTATTTTATTTGCTTGGGTGTGCTTGTAACATCTCGCCTTTTTGGACAACTTAAGAAAACACACGTGCCAACTCAAACCATACAGGAGGATGGGTTATTATTGGGGTAAATAAGAGAAAGCATATAAAAAGTAGAATCTTGCAGCGAAATGACAAAATATAATAATCAAATAACAATTCATGAAGCTATTTACCAAAACATTTGATTATACTGATACAACACAGAATCAGAGTTACACATATCAGAGATAAGTAAATAACAATACAGTAGAACAGTATGGAATAATAGTAAATAATAATAATACAATCTTCGTCTTCATCCTCCAGAAATAAGGTCTTCAAATCCTGAAATGCTCAGGCTGACCCGAGAAAAGTGAAAAGACAATGCCCTCGAGTCAGAACTAAAAGATCTTATGTAAGTTAAATCAATGGAAAATAATATGAGTGAAACGGCGTCAGAGATGTTTACGGGATTTGACATCTCCTGTCCAATGACTATTGTGAGTGCGGTGACTTAAGAGATTTTCGGGATTCACATCTCCTAAGGATCCATTAAACTATCTACTATGTTGTACAATATGCTATTATAATATGTACATAGTAAAGTAAAGGTATTAAAATAGCATTAAGGCGTTACCCATATCCCCCTTAACACATTTATATATTCCCATAGTCTGTACAGTCCCGTACGCTCCTCCGAGAGGTTTACACGGAGGGCAACCCATCGGTATGGTACAAAACAAACTCGTAGAAGCATGCTAGGGCATGTTAACACGGCAAATGAGGAAAGCCAAGGTAGATATACTATTTGCGGATCCGGACTGGTGGTAACGCATAGCAACTACAACCGCCCACCTCGAAACACACTCCCAAATCAAAAATCAGAAGATGGCCACCAAATAAATCACAAAATCAGAATATAATATCGAAGAAGTGTGTCCGATAGGAGGAATGGCCTCACTTGGCCCGGCGTGGCTACTGATTTTAGTCATATCTAAGCAGACTCACGAGTGTCAGGGTCACGTCATACCACATACAGAAATTGTTCACCAAACCATCCTACTTCATTTCTGGAATCTCTACCATGTACATAGTTGTTAAAGTGGTTTTCGGTATAGGCAGATAGTATGACAATATCTGATCTCTGTCTCTTTAACAACCAATTTCTTATTACCCACCAGATGGTTCTTTTACATTTCAAAAGTCAATTCACAATTAATATCAAAATATCATATTCTCAAGACCATAATACTTTTGAAATCGTATTTACTTTCAATCATATTCACTTTGAAATCATAGTTTGGAATTATATTTCCGTTCAAAAAGTTATAGTTTCTTCCATAGTCATATTTCCAGAATAGGGTAAAACCTTACTTCAAAATCATCATTTTCAATTTATGCTCTTTTAAAGTAAAGCATTGAATTTGAACACTTCCACTTTACTTAGTCTGAAAATTTAGAAATAGTTTAAATAATTATAAATAATTAAAATAGTTATAAATAGTTTAATTATATGTTAAAAAACTTTTAAACTGATTCAAGGTAGTTAAATGGATATAAATTAGGTTAAGTATAATTAAAATAGATTAAAATAGCTTTTATATAGATTAATTATATTTAAATATAAAACATATCAAAATAATTTTATATGGTACATATAAGTAAAATAGTTTAATAAATTTGAAAAATCTGAAAACTTAGAAATTTTAAAATAATATATTCGTTTAAAATTGTTTATATTAAGATATAAGTTTGGAATTTATATCCAATTAAGCTACTCGTTCCATTTCAACACTTTTGGACCAATTTCAATTTCCAAATCGACAAACCAAATTTCCCTTTTCAACATAAACTTGATTTTTCAAAAATACTTCAATTTATATAAATCAAATTTTACTTCAAAGTATCATTTAATTCCACTCAAAAATTAAGGATTTTAAAATCATTGAATTTAACCAACCCGCTGTCCATATATAATTCTCTACCGGGTCAAGTGATACGAATATTTATCATTACAATCCGCAATTTAAAATTTTATGGTTATATATCATTTCAAACTACAATCTCGAATAAATATAAAAATTCATAAAATTGCTCGAGTCTATCATTTAACCCAAACGAATTTTGAATAGTAATAATTAATGGAACTTGCAGAGTGATAAGAGTATATGTGTGTGTGTGTGTATTAACATAACATCCAATCGTCCAATATCAACAATGTGATATCCCGGAATTTTTGGCAATATCAATTTAATAATCTTTATTTAAAATTAAATTGATTTGATAATATCGGTTAATAAAATATGAATTGGTTTAATAATCTAATTAAATAAATATTTAATTAGTGATTTTATTTTAAAAAACTAAATAAATGATTTCTATTTATAATGTGTGTATATATATATATTTGTATATATATTATAGATAATCTTTGATTTGGAATTTAATAAATAAATAAAGTTTTCTTTTCAAATTCTAATAATATATTTAATAATTTGGAAATTATGATTTAAATTAATATTAAGTTTTTCAAAGCTATTTTAATTAATAACTATGCTTTGTAAATACTTAAGATAAATGTTATTGTTTAAAATTTATATCTTAGCTTAATTTTAATTTTTAAATAAAAAGTTTGTTTAATTTCTTTTTAAATATTATTTGATAAATATGATTTGAAAATTTTGTATACAAGTTTAAAATACAATATGGCATATGGTCTTAATTCATTTAATAATAGAAGTGATTTATAATCTCTTTTATAAATCATTTAAAATTGTTTAAATTTGTTATTTTCAAATGGAATTATAATACTTAGCTTTTATAAACATAAATAAATTTTATAGAAGTAGGATTATTATTTTAAATTTAATAAGTAGTTATATATGTATTTATATATAACTTGATTCTTAGATTTGATTTTATAATTTAATTTGAATTCAAAGCTTTTCAAAGGAATGGATATTTAAAAATAAATATTTAATTGTTTGGATCTTAAAAATATTTAGATAAGTTTTATTTATAATTTGTTTTTATAACATTTTCTTTAAATAAGTAATTCACATATATATTTACATAAGTATAAATAAATTAAATAAAATTTTTATTAACATTTAAAATAAAAAGAAAATTAAACTAGACAAGTGTTAACATATTAAGAAATCAAACAACATGTGTTAATTAATGAATAAAGGTTTATGACAAGTGTCGTTTAATTCCTATTTTCTTTTTATTATTTTGTTAATTAATTTCAGCCTTTATAAACCTATTTCTCCTTCATTCTTTTCTTTTCTATCTTTCAAAATAAATAACTAAGTGAATCAAAAATTTGTAATTCACTCCTCAAATAAAATTGTAAATCACAACAACCTGTAGATCAATGTCTGCATTTCATCTAGAAATCATCAGCATTTGCAAACCTAAAATTAAAGCAGAAATCAAACCTACATTTCTTTTCAACCTGGAATCAATTCTCGCAAAATCAAAAGTCTGCATTTTTCAAAATTAAAGGACTCAAGCCTTCATGCATGAAGTTTTAAAACAGAGAAGCATTCCAGTTTTTAAGATCAAAGCATTTTTTTATGCAACTCCAGTTTCAGGATTCTATAAACTGCTCTGTCCTTCAGTTAAAGGTGAGTAACATTTTGAAATAGTTCTGGAAATAAAGAAAAACAGAAGAGTTTTAAGTTTTGACAAAAGTTCAAACTTTGTAAATTACTGATTCGGGATTTTAAATTGAATTCTTATTCAAAATCTTGATTTTTAAATCTTAAATCATCAATTTTAGCGAATGATTGAGGATATAATTCTGGGTTGACCAGAAATATTGTTTTTGGGATTTTTCTGGTGGTTCATTCGATCTGGAGGGTCGGGGTTCTTCATAGAGGTGAAAGAGTGATCATAGATGGTAGGAAAATTATCAAACTGGTGGATAAATCACTAGAGTAGCAGCGGTGAGGGATTGAATTCTGTAGCCCTAGTTTTAATCACGTTAGAAAATTTGATCATCTGGGTCTCTATGATTGATCGAGCGCGATGGGGCTTTGAGCATGGGTAGCAGGATCGATGGCGAGGGTATTGTCGGAGCTGCAGCGTTTATGGTGGTCAGAGGAGCTTGATTGAAGCGTTGACAGGTTTGGGTTTGAGGGAAGTTTTGGTGTTCCAGGTTTTAGTTCATGTTCAGTTTTTAGGTTAAACACTCGAATTCAATTTTGAGTTTGATATCGATGTTCTGATGTTCGTAATGATGCGCGAGGTTGTTATCTGATGTGATGATGCTGTAGAAGTAGACCGGTGATGGTCAGAGCCACTATGCACGTACACGTGCTCTTAGTTTTCTGATGATCTGGGAATAATTGGTGAGGGTATTGTACTCGAGTAAATACTCGAGTCATCTGGGTGTTTTGCCCGAATTAAGGTGAGGTATGACTCGAAGTAAAAAGGTATAGGCTTGGGTCAAAGAATTTTGATACAAGTTTCAGTAACCTGTCTTTGTTCAGTTTTTAAAAATATTTAAATTAAATTTAAAAATGGAAGGCAGGTTTAAAATCAAACTTTTGAAGCAAGTGTTAAAGTGTGGATTCAAAATGAATTTGAATTCTAGTTTTTTTTTAAAAATAAATAAGGTTTATAAAATGGAATGTTTTAACAACTTTAATTTGTAAAAGTATTTTATAATGTGGTTTTCAAAATCTGAAAATAAGATTTAAACAAGATTTTAAATCTAAATTTAAATCTGAATTCAAAGCTTAGTTTGAATTCTAGTTTGAAATAAATTAGTTTTTTGAATTTAAATGTTTTAAAAACAACTTGGAATATTTAAAGTATATTTTAAATTGATTTAAATTGAATATGTGTTTAAAACTCTTTTAAATTTCCCTCAGAAGATAAGTAATTCGTTAACATGTAATTAAAAGGTTTTGAATTGTTTTAAAAAGCTTTGTTAGAGTTAAAATTGTTTTCATTTTAAATCTTGAATTTAAAATGGAATTTAAAGGGAAATTTAAAGACAAATTGTTTTTAAAACACTTTGTTAATGATAATTAAATTATTAATAAGATTTAGGTTTATCTTGAAGTTAATTAGGACTTAATGATTTATAATTCATTAAATTATTAAATTATTAAGGTAATTAAGATGGGTCATTAGTTAATTTAATTAATTAATGATTTGGTTAATTAATTAAGTAATTAAGGGTTTAATTTAATTAATTTAATGATTAGGTAAGTTAATTAAGAATTAATTGATTTGTAATTAAGTAATCATTAATTAGATAAGATTTGATTTAAAATTAATGATTTGAAGTTTATTAATCAGGTAATCAAAAATTAATTAAATTATAGATTAACATTTGATTAATTAAATAATTTAAGATTAATTAATGGGTTTTGTGGATAATTTAATTTATAACTAATAATGATTAATTTCAATTAATTACTTTAGAGAAGTAATTAAAGATTTGTAAATGGTTAATGAAGTCATTAACTTAGGATTATTTAATAATTGATTAATGTGATTAATTTAATAATTAATTAGATTAATTGATTTAAAGACAATCAATTGTGAATTGTTAAAATGTAATTACTTAATGAAGTAATTAAGAAATTAATTACTAAGTGTAATTAATTAAGTTTATTTTGGTTAGTTTAAGTTAATTAATTAAATTTAATTAAAGTTTAATTGATTTAAAATAATCACTGGATAATTTAAGATGGAATTACTCAATGTAATTAATGAAGAATAATTACTTAGTGAAGTAATTAAGAAGATAAATTACTGGATGTAATTAAATTGAAGGATAATTAGAAATGGAAGAGTTTTGGAAATTAATTACTTTTTGTAATTAATATAAAGAATAATTACTTGGTAAAAGTAATTAATAATTGATTACTTAATGTAATTATTTAAGATTTGATTAATAAAGTTATTGAAGGTAATTAAGAGATATAATTAATTAAGGGTAATTAATTACTTAACGAGATTAAGCTAAGGTGATTAATAAATATAATTAATTAAAGATTAATTATTAGAGGTAATTAATTAAGGAGTAATTAATTTATCTGGTGAAGTAATTAAGGTAGTTAATTACTGAATGTGATTAATCAATAGTGATTAATCGATATGGTTTAATTGATGAATAATTTCTTAATGTAATTAATTTAAATAGAGTAATTATGAATAAAAATAATTAAGGATCATTACTTTATATAATTAATGATGTAATTAAGGATTGATTAATTAAGAACAATTAATCAATGAAGTAATTAATTAATGTAATTAATTAAGGATTAATGTAATTAATTATAGTTAATTAATTAATGATGTAATTAAAAGATTAATTACTGAATTTGGTTTGGGATAATTAATTTGTGAAATTAATTAGATGTTACTTACTTGAATGTAATTAAAGGATAATTAATCAAGGGTGATTAATTAAGGTGATTTATTAGAGGGTAATTAATTAATTAATTTGTAATTAATTAACTGTTGTATAAGCAAGATTTATATGGATGAAAGTAATTAATTTAAATTAATTAGGGAATAAGTAATTAATTTAATTCATTTTAAATTAACTATAGGATGGTGAGTAATAAGTCATTGCCTATGTATGAATGATTGATATTGATTGACCTGAATAGTTGAGATCTCAAATAAGAGATGAGTGAGGTTGTGTGATATGGATGCTTTGGTTGCATTGTGATGATAATATGAATTATCTGTTTATGATGATAAATGTTGATTATCTATCGTGATGTTGTGACTTATCTATCTGTGTATTTATAGATAATATTGAATTGAATTGTTTAAAACTTTAAAACAACTTGGACCTAAAAGACACGCTTTGGATTTCGATGAGACCGGGATCGGGTTTCCATATTTGGACATCCGAAAACCACATCGATCCAAATAAACGATAAGTTGTGAATCTCAAGTGAAGACGAAGATTCAGAGTGCAAGGGTTATTGTTGTTAACTCTGAGGGTGATTCCAAATTGAGTGTAACGAGATAATGCCCTCGGTTTCGTTCGAACCCGGAATGAACTTGTATGGATTGAATGCTTTCAAAACATCGTCAAGTGGACGATGAGCATTCTAAATGATGTGTTCTATAAAGGTAATCGTAGCCTCAAGCGTCATCAACCGGGAATGGCT
This sequence comes from Allium cepa, assembly GCA_030765085.1. NCBI lineage: Eukaryota > Viridiplantae > Streptophyta > Magnoliopsida > Asparagales > Amaryllidaceae > Allium > Allium cepa. The sequence goes on from CM060932.1 coordinate 741,085,092, forward strand.
AAAACAGGGTAGGTGCAGCAAGGTTAAGTGGGTCATGCCCAAGTAGGACGAGATTTACCCCTGTCTAGAAGTCCCTTTATATTCGGCTGTGTGGGGCAGTTGATTGCAACAACTGTCGGGGTTGTCTTTTCAGGACTGTCCAGTAGGGGATGGTTCCGGCCTTGTGTTGCAGGGAATGGGGAGTGATCCTCGGTACGTTGATCTAGGCCACGTAATGTGACGGACGGTACCCCAGTAGCCCTGCCAGTGTATGGAATCCAAATCCAATAAGTGCCAACGGTTTTGATTATATTACCCACTTTTGTGGCTGGTAGCTGGAATTTAATAGATGTAACAATTTCGGCTATTTCTTATCTATTCGAAAACCCTAGACACTATTATAATATCATCGGATTTCCTATCAAATGTTTTGGTTAGCGTAAGGTAAAAACTTTTCCATGTTTATGTGTGGGAAGTCTTACGTGATACCTTTCTTTTCAAAAGGTTTTTAAAGTTAAGCAACCTTAACCTGTTACTCACACCAAACCCATGTCTGGTCCGGAGTTTATCTTCTGTTTTCTTAAACTCTTGGGTACTCAAATTTTTACGAGTAGCCAAGGGATTCAGGTTAGCTTTGACAAATTGTGGAGGAGCAATGAAGCAGGAGGCTTCAGCGTGTAGATATATAGTATTCCGCTTTGTTGGTTTCTCTGAGTAGTTTCCTTGTATTGCATTGAGTTATATAACTAGACAGGTGTTTATAACTGTCTAGTATGTGATGTGTAATCTGTGTAACTCTGATAATGATTGTAAACTATGTAATATTTATGTTATTAATATAATTTATTCGTTCCGTTGTTGAGATTCTGATGTTGTTTCTTCTTTCTTCTCTTTCTTTTCTCTTTTCTATCCCTTTCTTTCTTCAAGATGATGCGATTTTCTGTGGTGAGAAAGTCGGATCGTCTCAAACAATCAACATCCATCATAATTATTATCCAAATCAACCAAATAAATATCAGCAATTAACTAATTTATAATAACAGGTATTGAAGTGGTAACTTAATTTCAAAAATAAAGTAAATAAAAATTTAATTCGAAAAGATACAAATTAAGAGGGATGGCAATTTAAATATATCAAACAGTCATAAATAATTTTCTAAGCACATCATAAATTATAAAAATTTAATTCAAAAAGATACATATTAACAGGGATGGCAATTTAAATATATCAAACAGTCATAAATAATTTTCTAATAACATCATAAATTAATTTAATAAACATAAGAAATTTTAGAAGTTATGAGTGGGTTAAAACACTCACCTTTGATTTTAGCCCATAGAAATCCAAACAGAAGCATAAAACTCAACAATCTTCAAATTCGACTAAATCAATTTCATGTTGTTCGGAATTTAAATACGAATCCAACAGATGAAATCGCGCATGAATCAAAGTTTATATGCAAAAGATATTCATGTTATAAGAAATATTATTAAATTAAAAATTAGTACGCGCTAAGAAAATAAATAAATAATTTTTTTTAATACTTACGTTTTTTTCAAGATAAGGCTTTTGGAAAAGATAGAAGAACAACTAAGACGAGGATAGGAAGTGTACAAAAAATGAAAAAACCATTTTTGATAAAAGAAAGCTTTTGGATTTGCAAGAATAAAAGCTTTTGAATATGAGGTGTCAGGAGGAAAAAAAATGTAAAAGAAGAAATAAGTTGTAGGTTATTTATGATTAGAAAATGAAGGTGGAAGGAAAAAAATAAATGTCACATTTTATTTTGAAAGCTATAGGCATTAATAATGCATAAGGAAATGTACGTAGGAATGGAAAAGTTTGCAAATGAAAGTAAAATTTTATATACGTGAAAATGAGGTGGCAAGAATTAAATACAACCTAAAAGTCTAGGCTCAGGTATTAAATAGAAAGAGAAATAAAGGGATCAAGTATTAATAATAAGATAACTATTTTAAAATGTTCATGCAACAATTAATAATAAAAGAAATGAAGGGACCATGTACGACGGCCTTTTGAAATTCAATTTTTTTAAAACATGACCAAATTAACTTCATTACCTCAAATAATATTCAAATTTGCACGCATTTAGGTTTTTATCTACACATAATAAAAATATTATACTTAGCTTAAGAATGAAAATGTTCAATTTGGTTTTCTCAAAATGATCTTTTATTTCCATTAAAACACCCTTTTTGTTTAACACAAAACGTGCGTTTCTTTTATTAAGTATATTAATAGCAATCAACGTTTTCTTTCATTTTAACTGAAACATTTGAATTATGCTAATTGCAATTACTTGGAAAGTTAAATTTTAAAACAGACAATTAAAATGGATAAAGAAATAAAACAATTGTTTATTTAAACATGTTTATAAATTTGTTGTTTATACACAAGAGTAATAAATAAATTACTGAAATAGATTATTTTCCTATTCTTGTAATCAATCTGTACCCTAAAACATAGTTCAAATAAACATATATTTCTTTCTTTAAAATCAATTATTCTATTCTTTATTTTAATGAAATTAAACCTACATTAACAAATGAAACATTCATTTTATTTAACGTAAATGTTCTTTTCATTAAATCAAACTTTTCTTATATTTTCAAAAACATAAGCTGCTTTTAATAGCACTACTAATTTACAATTAGTATTGTCTCTCATATTAATTGAAAATTTTCGATTACATAAATTTCAGTTGATTAAAATGGACTAAATGAATTTAATGAGAAGCAAAATAATTATTTCCTATCTAATAGGAATAAACATATTTATACACTATTGGAAACAAACAGTAATTGCATATTTCTTACTAAATAATAATTTCGCGTCTCTACAATCAATCTTTCAGCTATCAAACATTTCAAACAAATAAACATATGTTTACTCCTTTACTAAACTTATTCATTTTTATTCTTTTATTTTGATTTACACTCCTACTATTAAATCAACAATACCTTATGAAATTATAAACATACGTTTCTATCTCATTATGCTCATTTTCTACAATTGATGCCTTTTCTTACATTAACCACAATGTTTAATTACATTTAATTCCAATTAATTATAATTTTAATTCCAATAAATTGATTAAATTTGGTTTCAACCTTTTTATTTCATAAATTATTGCCTTGTAAATAAAGTTTACATTTCTATACCTTTTGTTACGTTCACACTACAGTTATTGTCTTATTCCACAAAATGATACTTGAATGCTACACAAAATGAATACATAGAACCCCAAACTAATTTTTCACAATGGACTGCTAACCAAAAGGAACTTGCATAGAATAATTTTAAAGCCATGAATACTTTATTTTGTTTACTAGATAAAAATGAATTTAATAGAGTCTCTATTTGTAAGTCTGCATATGAAATTGGGAGAATACTGCAAGCTACATATGAAGGCACTAGTAAAGTTAAATAGACCAAAATTTCCATGCTAACTAATCAGTTTCAATAGTTTAAAATGAATACAAATGAGTCTATTTTTAACATATACTATAGATTTAAAGATATAGTGTATTCATTAGTAACATTAGGTCAAACTTTTCAAAATGGATCAAGGTAGAAAAATCCTCAATTCACTCTCTTCAAAGTGGGATCAAAAGACACTAGCAATAAAAGAGGCTAATAACATTAGTACTCTAAAAATTGAAGAGTTAATTGGAAATTTAAAGTCCTATGAAGCACGATTGTAAGGCAAAAGTGTAAGCAAGGCAAGGAAAATACATCCATTACTTTCAATGCAATTATTGACGAATGGGATTTAGACAATGATAACATGAAGAAGTTGCTTTCATGACCAGAAATTTCAGAAAGTTCCTAAAGTATAAAACGATGAACAACAATCGAAAACCTACGAACAAGACATCTAGAAATGGAACTACAATTAGATGTTTCAATTACCATGAACTTGGTCATCTACGAAAAAACTGTCCGCATTCGAATAAATCAAAGATCTGACCAGTTAATGATTCATCTAGAAAAAGAAAAGGAGCTTATACAGCAACATTAGATGATGTAGATACTTCCTTAAGTGACGGTGAAATAGATACCAAGGATGCAAACATGTGTCTTATGGAAATAGTTGATTAATCAGAACAGATCAAAGAAAAGGAGCAAAAAGCAGTACTTTTTACATTTCATTTTTTTGTGTGTATTATGAGTTTTTATGAATAACATATAGATTTATAATAATGTTGGATGAATATAAGTGTGTATATATGGGAAAATTTTATATATTTTTATTTTTTAAAATTAAGGCCTGTATGCTAACATACATAGAGCATATATGTCAACATACCTGCCAGAAATTTGAAAACTAAGATTTCATTTCAAAATTCAAACTTCCACTCTTTTTGTACGTACTCTCATATTCTGAAAGGCATCTTTTTGACCAGAGAACATGAATCTGCACTCTCTATTAATTCAATCTATCTCTATCCATTCATTCACTCACTTTATTTCAAATTTCAGATATATCTTCATCCTCTTATCTCCTCAAAATCTCAAAAATGGCATCCTCAAATCAAACTCTTAAAACCATAAAACTCTCTAAGAGAACTAAAAGCTTTCTCTTCAATGAAAAAGAAGCCATTGATACCTAAATGGAGTATGCTACTTTTGGAAAAGTTTTTCGTGGAAGATTTCCCAAATTTTAAGACTTTTCCTCTTATAGTCTTGAAGACCTTTGCATTCAAAATGAATTTTTTTGTTTAATATCTGAATTTGGTCAAATTGTTTTATGCAAATTTAATGAACAAAAATTTCAAAGAGAAGAGGACAAATTTGGAGCATTGTAAATGATACTCGAATTATTTTAAGTTGCGAGTTTATGGGTCATATACTTAGTTGAAAATCTGGTGGAATTGACTTCTCCACTTTTCAAATTGATGAACATAATCGTAAAGTTTTTCATGACATTTTCGATAGTGACGAAGAATTTGATTTTAAACAGAAGTATCTTCGACCAAAATTGAGACTTATGAGTCTCATTTTACAACAAAGTATCACCCTCAAGGGCGGGTAATTACAATAACCCGACTCAAAAAGTTTTTAAAGCTCTTTTCACCATTTATGAAAACTTTGACATCAATTAGGCACAAATCATCTTAGATGACTTTGTTCAAAAGAACATTTCTAGACATGAGAACAAACTCTACCATGGTATGTATCTTACTAGAATTTTCATATATTTTAGTGTTGATTTGAAAGGAAAGCGAACTGTACCTTCATAATTTTTCAATAAGGCAAACATTTCTCTCATGCACAATCCACCTTATTTCGAACCATATGAAACTCGTGCCAAAAAGGAAGAAAGATTAGCATATGAAGAAGGACATGAAATTCAATAACAAGAAGAGGAAGAAGGTAACTAAATGGATGTAGAAATGGAAGAAGAGGAGGAATAAGTGGATACATCTTTAGAAAGTTTAGACAAGCCATCTCACCCCTCTAACAAAGAGATTCTAAGGAACCAAAAGAAGCTTCTTAAAAACCAAAATAAGTTTAAACTTTCCTTTGGTAAAAAGTTCACTTCCTTTCCAACAAATTGGTCGACTACTTTGGGAAGATCATTCGCAAGAATTCATCGTCATCATCTACATCTTTCAAAGCCTATCTAGTTATTACTATATGATATCTTTCTTTGTATTCCTTAGTAATGTGTTTTTTAGTTTAGATTCATATTATTTTCATGTATATTATTTAAATCTACGTACTTTTCCATTATTAGTAATAAAATCTTGTTCTTGCTATATATAGTTCTATAGTCTCTAGAAGTCATAAATACATAATGGTAAAAGATAAACAAAAACTATAACAAAAACAAAAGTTTTGGAATTTTAGGCATGTAAGTCAACATATATACAATAAATATGTCGACCTATATGAGTCGTTGAGCCAATTTTTTAAATTTTAAAATAAAATAGCTACCGCATATTTAGTCTTTGCTCATGACTTTTCACTCCTATATAAGAATATTTCTTCCAAAAAAATCCACTTATAATTTAACTCTCTGTTCTCTTTTCATTCTCAAACAATTTCCCAACAAAATGTCTTCTCCACACCATAAGTGTGTGGAAACCTTGAATAAACAATTCCTTCAAGGATATTCTTACTTTTATTTTAAGAAATCAAAGAATTTAGAGCTAAATCAAATATAGATGACCAAAAAAAGAAAAACATTTTAATTACCTTCGATTGATGATTTCTTCCTTAATCAAAGACGATCAAACCAACAACCTAGAATACTATATCAATAAGGATAATGAAGATTGGGATGACATCAAAGCAGATCTAATCTTTGGATCTGACGGTTGGGTTGAAATTCCCAGGGATGTTTAGTTTTCAACTTATTTTTCCTAAATGTGTGTATTTATTAGATTTGCACTTATTTGGTTGAATTCGTGTGATATAGTTTGGATTAATAATCTTAGGATTGGATTTGACTGTATTGGTATTTGGATTTGTTTTTGTTTGATTGTACGCTTAGATTGATAATATAATATGTATTGAATTTAAATTAATAAAAATAGTTTCTTTTTTATCTTTTATATCATAATCATTATATAATTATCATGCTTAAATATCATATTACATCGTATTTGGTATGGTTCGATAATTTTAAATACTTAGTTATTGATTTTGACTCTATAGTTTCTAAGTATTTGATTCAGGGGGAGGTTTTATATTTCACTAATTTTTTTCAATGATAAAGGGAGAGAAAAACATAAAACACACTTAAGCATATATTCAGAGGGAGTTATCTAAATTAGGGGGAGTTTTATTATATTTTATGTACGGGAATATTTAATGGTTGTCATCATCAAAATGAGGGAGGTTAGTAATACCTCAGTTATTGATTTTGATGATAACAACCTTGATAGCAACAATATACGTTCATATACAAAATAGGTACTAATGTTTTGCCAAGTTATATAGTATATAATGCGGGATATTATATAGGCTTTCAATCAAAGAACGTACAATATAAAGACTCAAGAAATGGAGATCAAGACTCATGAGTACAAAGACCAATATATGAAGATCTCATGACTATGATATAGTGTATAGAGTCATGGTATATTGCTAAAGTCCCTGATACCAATCTTTGATCTCTATCTCTTATTTTTCTATCATTTATATTTTAACAAAATAAATTTTCAAAATATATTTATAAATATTTTATAAAAGTTTTTCAAAGTTTAAAAATATTTATAAAATATGTTCAAACCATTATACAAAGTAGTAGATTATTTTATAAAGTATAGAATTTTCAAAATATTTTAAAAAGAAATAAGCTTTCAAATTTAACATGCATATGTCGACAACGCCCAGATGATATGTCAGCATACATGCCGCCAAATGGTTTCTCAAATTTTGAAAACAATTGTCTATTCGTCGCAAATCTTCGCAAATGGACATGTCTATTAATTTACTATAAAAAAGGTAATTCAAATGAATTTTTGATAGTTGTTAACTTATTTTCTTCACTCCGCTTACTCTGTTGAAACTGCATTAAAAAATACTCAATTCTCTTCAATATTATACAGAATCAATTCAAACTTCATTTTATTGGTTCGCTACTACTTTCATACTATTTTGGAATCATCTCTCTCCCAAATCAAGGATCAAAATGTTGTCCAAGAGGCTATAGGATCCATTGTATCCAAAGTTCAAGAAATTGTCTTTAGAAAAACCATCAAACTCTATTTGTACTTGCTTAGGTATGCTTTTAGCCTATTCAAATCAAGTGGGTATGCTCGGTAGCCCAAAAATTTAAATAGGTATGCTTGTAGCCGTCCAAATCCTGTGGTTGTACTCTAAGCCTGAAAAATCCAAAGGGTTTATCTCTTAGCCTTAAAATCGAGATTATAATTGGGTTTGCCTTCTACCCATTTAATGATTGGCATTTTTAAACAATCTATACAAGCAATTGTACAAGACTGGATGTAGGAGAAATCCAAACTAGTACAAAACCTTTGGAGTCATCTTTCTAGCTCTTTACTTTGTTTTATTTCTTTTATTCTTATCCGTGATTACATCTGTCGCAGTTTAATAGTACAATTTTGCGTTGTCAATTTAAGATTTAATATTTAACTTGAAAGAATTTTTCAAAGATTTACAAAAGTTAGAAAACACTATTCACCCTTCTATATTGTTTAATTAACCTTAAGATCCATAATTCTACAAACCATATTTGGTGTCAGAGCACCAGGTTCTCAAAAACCCGTAATTTGATTTTTGAAAAGTCTAATGGCCAGAAACACTTTTAATACATTTGTTAAAACTTTTGTCCAAGGATAATATACTACTAGACTCCCATTTTGTAATGGCAGTAATTACATTTATTGGTCATGTAGAATGAATATTTATTTACAGCCTAATGGTTTAGATACTTTTAATATTACATAAAACGAGTACATAGAACCCCAAACTATTTTTGCATGTGGATTGCTGACCAAATGGCACTTGCATAGCATAATTCTAAAGCCATGAATATTTTATTTTGTTTACTAGATAAAGCTGAAATTAATATAGTCTCTATTTGTAAGTCTACATATGAAATGTGGAGAATACTACAAGCTACACATGAGGGCACTATTAAAGTTAAATAGACCAAAATTGCCATGCTAACTAATCAGTTGCAATTGTTTAAAATGAATACAAATGAGTCTATTTCTGACATGTACTGTAGATTTCAAGATATAGTGTATTCATTAGTAGCTTTAGGTAAAAAAATTCTAAAGAATTCTAAGTTAGAAAAATCCACAATTCACTCTCTTTAAAGTGCGATCAAAAGACACTAGCAACAGAGGAGGCTAAGACATTAGCACTCTAAGAATTAAAGAGTTAATATGCAATTTAATGTCCTATGAAGCACAGTTGCAGGGCAGAAGCGAAAGCAGGGAAAAGAAAATAAATCTATTGATTTCAATGGAATTACAGACGAATAGGATTCAAACGATGATAATGACAAAGAAATTTCTTTCATGGCCAGAAATTTCATAAAGTTCCTAAAGTATAAAAAGATGAACAACTATCAGAGACCTAAAAATAAGACTTTTGGAACTGGAACTGCAATTAGATGTTTCAACTGCAATGAACTCATCATCTACTAAGAGACTATCCACATCCGAATAAATCAAAGATCTCACTAGTTAATGGTTCTTCCAGAAAAAGATACTGAAGATACAGAAGATGCAAACATGTGTTTTATGGCAATAGTTGATTAACCGGAACACATCAAAGAAAACCAACAAAAAAGCAGTACTTTTTACATTTTATTTTTATTTCATTTTTATGTTTTTTTGGGAATAACATATAAATTAATGATAATATTGGATGAATATAAGTATTTGTGTGTGTGTCAATATAGGAAAATTTTATATAGTTTTATTTATGAGAATTATGGCCTATATGTCAACATACATAGCATATATGTCAACATACCTGTCAAAAATTTGAAGACTGAAATTTCATTTCAAAATTCCAAATTCAAACTTCCCTCTCTTTATGTACTTACTGTCATGTTTTGAAAAGGAATATTTTTGACCAGAGAACATGACTCTTTACTCTCTATTAATTCAATCTAGCTCTATCTATGCATTCACTCGATTTATTTCAAATTTCAAATATATCTTTATTCTTTCATCTCCTTAAAATTTTAAAAATGACCTCCTCAAGTCAAACTCCTAAAACCATAAAGCTCTCTAAGAGAACCAAAGACTTTCTCTTCAATGAAAAAGAAGCCATTGGTACCTATATGGAGTAAGCTACATTCGGAAATTACTGCAAGATTTGCCAAATTTGAAGACTTATCCTCTTAATGTCTTCAAGTTCTTTGCATTCAAAATGAAATTTTTAGTTTAATTGACTCTTGTCAAAATGATTTGTTTGTTATCTGGATTTGGTCAAAATGTTTTTTGCAAATTTAAATGAAAAAAAAATCAAAGAGAAAAGGGACGAATTTGGAGTAGTGTAAATGACACTCGAATTGTTTTAAATTGCAAATTTTTGGATCATATACATAGTTGCAAATGTAGTGGAATTGACCTCTCCACTTTTTAAATTGATGAACAAAATTGTGTTGTTTTTCACAACATTTTCGAAAGTGATGAAGAATTTGATCTTAAACGGAATTTTTTTTGACCAAAATCGATGTTAGTACCCTAGGTATTGATTTTGATGACAACAACCATATAAATATTACTACTAACGTATCTTCGACTTATGTAGTCATATTAGATATATTATGGAGACATTTACAGAGATAAACAAGAATACAGTGGAAGCAAATGAATTATAGAAGAAGGTTAATCAGAGCAATTGAAGAACAAAACCCAATTAGAGAAGAATGCTGAAGGATAAAGGTGTTTGAAGTGATGAGGAGTTGGTTGAACATTAGAATATCTTGTTAAAGATCTCATTAAGATCATCAACTACTGACCTCAACCGAATCACAAAAATCCACAAATATAAGGTAATTTGAAATGCTGAAAATTTGCAATACTTAGTAGTGTTGCTGTTCATTTTGCAACACACCCATGTCGACATGGGGTACTTGGGCATGTCGACATGCTAGCAGTTTTTCAGAATTTCAAATTTTAAATGAAGAAACATTTCCCTCTACCTCTTCACCAAAAGACACATCTCTTCAACCACTATATAAAGGCTTTTGAAAACAAATTTTAACATCAAGAATTCTCATTTTCTCTTACTCCTTCTTCTCCAAACATTTGCAAAAGAAATCCATTGCATACTCTTCAAATCTCCTTGCAAATAGATATTATTTCACTCTAATTCTTCACCGATTCACAAACCACACAAATCATAGAGTTGTACTTTAATTCACATAATTCTCTCTCTGATTTCATCTTATTCCTCAAAGAATTCAAAGACATATTGCCATTGGAGGTCTATAGGATCATTGTACCAAATCTGCAAGAATCTGTATTGAAGATACAACCACTTGCCATAGTTTGTTTTTGGTGATAAGGAGAAGGTGTTCTTGTAGCCTGCAAAATCAAGAGGGTGTGTCTTGTAGCCTGTGAAACCAAGATTGTAAAGGTGTTCTTGCCAACCGTGGAAAGCAAGCGATTATAGTGGAATTCTGCACCATATAGTGCAGGACTGGATGTAGGATTGGTTAATCCGAACCAGTATAAAAATCCGGGTGTTATTTACATTACTGCATTTTACTTTATTATTGACTTGTTCTCTGATTACTTCTTTCTGTTTGAAATTTGAGTAAATACAGTTTTATATTCATAAGTAAGTGGTTAATACACAATTAACCACTTCTAGTGTCTGAATAGCCTTAAGATCCAACATTGTGTTATATCCACCCTAGTTTTCAACATTTGGTATCAGAGCATTGGTTTTCAGAAATTCACAACTTGGTTTTTGAAAAGTATAAATGGCTAATGACACTCTTAACACATTTTTTAACACTTTTGTAGAAGGGCAATCTACCCCTAGACCCCCTCTATTTGATGGTAGTAGTTATGCTTATTGGGCTTGTAGGATGAAATGTTATTTGCAGTCTAATGGTTTGGATATTCAAAACAGTACCCAAATAGAGTACATAGAGCCTCAAACTGAATATTCAAAATGGACACTACACCAAAAGACACAAGCATTTAATAACTCTAAGGCCATGAATATTTTATTTTGCTCCTTAAATAGAAACGAATTTAATCGAGTGTCTATTTATAGTTCTGCATATGAAATTTGGAAAACACTGCAAGTCACACATGAAGGCACCAATAAAGTAAAACAAACAAAGATATTTATGTAATCTAACCAATTTCAACTCTTTCAAATGAAACCAAATGAGTCTATTTCTGATATGTATTCTAGATTTCAAGATATAGTACATGCCTTAATATCATTAGGAAAGAAAATTACCGAAGAAGACCAAGTCAGAAAGATCCTGAATTCACTTCCTAGTGTATGGGATCAGAAAATTCTGGCAATTGAAGAAGCCAATGATATTAGTATTGTGAAAATAGAAGATTTAATTGGTAACCTAATGTCTTATGAAGTAAAGTTGCAGATTAGAAAAGAGAATCAGGCAAATGAGAAGAAATCACTAGCACTCAATGCTATGATCGACAAAGATGAACCAGATGATGATGCTATTGATGATGATATCGAGTTTATGACCAAGAAGTTCAGGAAATTCTTGAAGTATTGGATAACAAACAAACTTTGAAAAACTAACAACAATAATTCTAGAAATAGAAATGTTGTTAAGTGTTTCGAATGTGATAAACCGGGTCATTTGAAAAGAGACTATCCCAAACTGAAGAAATCAAAGTCAAACACTTTCAATAAGGAGAGGAACATGCACTCAATGCAAAATGGGATGATTCAGATACATCATCAAGTGATAGTGATTCAGAAACAGAGAACGCCAACATGTGCTTCATGGCAAAGGATGACCAGGTATGGAATTTTAATAAAGAAATTACTAATGTTTTGAACGATATGAATCAGGGATATAAAATACTTAGGAAAGAGTACAACAATAGTTTGGCAGAGATAGCTAGATTAAAAATATTTAATGAAAGGTTAACTGAAGAAAAACATTGTCTAAAAGATGAAACTGAAAGACTTAATGGGTATAATGATGAAAAGGATTTGATGCTTGGAAGTTTTGAAAAACTAAAAAGTGAAAATGAATCCTTAAAATCAGAAAATCTTTCAATGAAGTCACAGATCACTGATCTGAATGATAAAATAACATCTCTAGACAATGTTATTCTTAACCGTAATAAGGATTTTGACAAAATGAAAATTGATGATGATAAATTTAACAAAGGGAAGGATAATCTAGTAAAATTATTATCTACATCTAAACACACTAGGAATAAACATGGACTTGGATACACCCCTATGGCTAAATTAAAGAAAAATAGTATTCAAAATACTAAATTTGTTAAGGCTACCAAGTTTAAACCAAAACCTAGGAAATTAAAGTTAAAACCTCCAAATAGATTCATTAATTTATGGGTTCCAAAAAGGGTGGATGATATTGAAAAAGAAAAATATATAGATAATTTTATTAATAAGGTTCATTCATCTAATGATTATATTTTGAAAGGACATTCAAACTCTTCATGGGTTTGGTACCCCAAAACTTAACCCCATGGACCCAGAATAAAAAGGGTGCCGGTGTGCATATTTTATAATTTTTCAAATACCAAACAATGTATATCAGATAACAGATGCTCAAAGCATATGAAAAGATATCTATTGTACATTGGATAAATATGAAAAGGATTTGTTATTCGCATCAGCAAAATCGGTAACTCTAAAACTCGTCTTATTATTTGATAAATTTATTTCATGTTTTGAATTGATTTGGTTCCCCCTCAAGTGTTTTATTTTTAAGCATTTATCTCTACATACAAACTCTACGTATTGTCCAGCAGTGATTTAAGTGACTTTTTTCATCCTTTTTGTTGATGACAAAGGGGGAGAAAATGTATAAATATACTAGGCAAAATGATGGGGGGAGTGCATAGAGTTAGTGGGAGTCAAATATAAAAGTATTATATTTTATCTCTCAAATATTTATATGGTTGTCATCATCAAAAAGGGGGAGATCGTCACTACCCTAAGTATTGATAATGATGACAGCAATCATATAAATATTACTACAAACGTATCTTCGAGTTATGCAGTTATATCAGATATATTATGGAGACATTTACGGAGATAAACAAGAATACAGTGGAAGAAAATGAATTTTAGAAGAAGGTTAATCAGAGCAATTGAAGAACAAAACCCAATTAGAGAAGAATGCTGAAGGATAAAGCTGTTTGAAGTGATGAGGAGTTGGTTGAACCTTAGAATATCTTGTTAAGATCTCATGGCAATTATACTTGAAGATCATCAACCATTGACCTCAACCGAATCACATAAATCCACAAATATAAGGTAATTTGAAATGCTGAAAATTTGCAACACTTATTAGTGTTGCTGTTCATTTTGCAATACACCCATGTCGACATGGGGTACTTGGGCATGTCAGCATACTAGCAGTTTTTCAGAATTTCAAATTTTAAATGAAGAGATATTTCCCTCTACCTCTTCACCAAAAGACACGTCTCTTCAACCACTATATAAAGGCTTTTGAAAACAAATATTACCATCAAGAATTCTCATTTTCTCTTACTCCTTCTTCTCCAAACATTTGCAAAAGAAATCCATTGCATACTCTTCAAATCTCCTTGCAAATCGATACTATTTCACTCTAATTCTTCACCGATTTGCAAACCACATAAAATCAGAGAGTTGTACTTTAATTCACATCATTCTCTCTCTGATTTCATCCTATTCCTCAAAGAATTCAAAGATATATTGCCATTGGAGGTCTATAGGATCATTGTACCAAATCTGCAAGAATCTATATTGAAGATACAACCACTTGCCATAGTTTGTTGTTGGTGATGAGGAGAAGGTGTTCTTGTAGCCTGCAAAATCAAGAGGGTGTGTCTTGTAGCCCGTGAAACCAAGATTGTAAAGGTGTTCTTGCAACCCATGGAAAGCAAGCGATTATAGTGGAATTCTGCACGATAGAGTGCAGGACTGGATGTAGGATTTGTTAATCCGTACCAGTATAAAAATGCGGGTGTTATTTACATTATTGCATTTTACTTTATCACTGACTTATTCTCTGATTACTTCTTTCTATTTGCAATTTGAGTAAATACAGTTTATATTCATAAGTAAGTAGGCAATACACAATTCACCACTTCTAGTGTCTGAATAGCTTTAAGATCCAACATTGTGTTATAGCCACCCCAGTTTTCAACAACCGAGACTTATGGGCCTCATTTTATAATAAAGTATCACACCAAGGGAAGATAATTACAATAACCCTACTCAAAAAGTTTTTAAAGCACTTTTCGCCATTTATGGAAACTATGATATCAATTGGGCACAAATCATCTTACATGACTTTGTTCAAAAGAACATTTCATGACATGAGAACAAACTCTACCAGGGTGCGTAACTTGCTAGAAATTTCATATATTTCAGTGTTGATTTGAAAGGAAAGCAAACTCAACCTCGAAATTTTTTTAGTAAGGCAAACATTTCTCTAATGCACATTCCACCTTATTTCAAACCATGTGAAACTCTTACCCAAAGGAAGAAAGATTAGAATGTGAAGAGGTGTGTGAAATTCAATAAGAAGAAGAGGAATAAGGTGATGAAATGGATGTAGAAGCAGAAGAAGAGGAGGATAAAGAAGTGGATACTCTCTAGAAAGTTTTGACAAGACATCTCCCGCTCTAACAAAGAGATTCTAAGGAACCAAGATAAGCTTCTAGAAAACCAAAAGAAGCTTAAACGTTCCTTTATAAAAATTTCACTCCCCTTTCCAATAAAGTGGACAACTACTTTGGGAAGATCATTCGCGAGCTTTGAGCAAATTTGTCACATCATCTACATCTTTCTAAGCCTATCTAGTTATTTCCATACGATATCTAGCTTTGTATTCCTTAGTATTATGTATTTATAGTTTAAATTAAAGTTATTTTCATGTATTTAATTTAAATCTATGTACTTTTCTATTATTAGTAATGAATTCTTGTTCTTTTTATTGTATATAGTTCTAATAGTTAAAAATATATAACAACGGTATAAGATAAAAACAAAAACTATAGCAAAAAAAAGTTTTGCAATTTTAGGTATACGTGATGACATACATACAATAGATATGTCGACCTATATGAGTAGATGGATAAATTTTTTAAATTTTAAAATAAAATAATTACCATCTATTTAGTCTTTCCAAACGACTTTTCCCTCCTATATAAGCTCATTTCTTCTAGAAAAATCCACTTAAAATTTTACTCACTATTCTCTTTTCATTCTCAAACAATTTTCCAAAAAATGCCTTCTCCACACCAGAATTGTGTGGAAACCTCAAATTTACTTTTATCTTAAGAAATCAATGAATTTAGAGTTAAATCGAATGCAGATGATCAAAAAGCAAGAAAAGCATTTTGATTCCCGTCGATGGATGATTTCTTCCTTAAACAAAGACGATCAAACCAACAACCAAGAATGCTCTATCAATAAGGATGATGAAGATTGGGATGCCATCAAAACAGATCCAACCATTGGATATGACGGGTGGGTTAAAGTTCCTAGGAATGTCTAGTTTTCTATGTATGTTTCGTAAGTGTGTGTATTTAGTAGTTTTGGACTTGTTTGGTTGAATTCGTGTGATATAGTTTGGATAATACTCTTAGGACTAGATTTGATTATATTGGTATTTGGATTTGTTTTGTTTGATTGGATGCTTAGATTGATAATATAATATGTATAAATTGAAATTAAATTAATAAAAAATAGTTTGTGTTCTTATTTGTCATTTATATCATAATCATCCTACAATTATCATGTTTAAATGTCAGATTACATCATGTTTGGTATGGTTTGATTATTTTAAATACTTAGTTATGGATTTTGACTCTATAGTTTCTAATTATTTGATTTAATGGGAGTTTTTCACAATAAGAAATTTTATATTGGGGGTGCACAAATGCTACTAAAACTTACGGTAGTGTTTTAATGAATGTCACGACAAATTCCGCAATTAAAAATCCATGATACTTAAAATCCATGATTTTTAGTTGTATTTATTTCAATGCCACTATTATAAATATTTTTATTGCAGCATTTTTGAAACGCTACTAATAATTTTTGTTGAAGCATTGCTAAAACACCACCAAAAGACACTGTTCTGTTATAAAATATTTTGGCAGCGTTTTCTAGACGCTGTATTAGAGTGATCAACTTATAGCCAAACCCTACAGCCGCATTTATTAAACGCTACTGTATATGTTTTGGATGTTTCTTTGTCACTATTTTTTTGTTGCGTTTTTTTGCTACCATATCTTTTAATTTTTACCACATGATTATTCTGTAGCTTTTCTAAACGCTACTAAAAATCTTCCGCCTTTACTCCGTTATTCACCATCTAATTCAATTTATTCAGAGCTTATTTTATAACGTAATACATAACCACACACATTTAAGCATAAACACATTAAACAACCACAAAATACATAAACACATACACATTTTTTTTTGAACTGGTACTTTATATACAACAAATCATTGGGACAACAAATCCCATGTCAAATAAACGTTCGAAAGCAAGTTTCGAACTTGTGACATCCTGCACCAAAGCCGAATCAATTAACCACTTGGACAAAGGTGCTTGTCAAACACATACACATTTAAGCATAAACACATACACATTCAAACATAAAAACAGTCAAAGAACCACAAAATACATAAATAACTGCACTAACATAAACATAACTGACTTATAACCGAATAGTAGTTTCAAGACAAGAAGTTAATCATACATAGAGAAGCTTACATAATCGAACTACCATAAACAATATATCATAATACGCTGCAGCTAAATTACCGAAAATAGCTGAGCTAAGCAAGTACAATAAACAATCGAACTACATAACCAATACCATAAATAAGTAGTGCTGTTGCTGCTCGTTTCTTCGGAAAGGCCGATCTACTTGTTGACAAATAATAATCAACAATGGGACTCAAGTTTTAATCAATACTGAGACTTTATCCAAATGTGATATTGCAAATGTGATAATGGATCAGCAGTAATACCTGAAACTATACCTAAAACTTCATCCAAAATATCAGCAGCGAGTCATTATCTGCATAACACATCCAAAATATAATAGGTCAAATAGAAATGGCATTCATTTATTGATAAGATAATATGAAAGGCATGCCAGACATATAAGAATTTTAGTAAGGACCCCGCATGATATACACATCAATACAACAAAGAAAGAATAAGTAGTTGGTCAAACATTAATAATCTGAATGGCCAATTATGACACACAGACATTGAATACTCTCCACACCTACTATTCAGCTTTCAATACAACACTTTGTCTATAAACACTACTATGAGATTTTAAGGTCGATCTTAAATTATAGTCCAACGGTATCAAATACCATGTTTGCATTATTCACATGCTCGTCATTTTCTACTAATCGAAGGTACAGAAATGAAAATTTGTACGATGCATATCAAAATTTAGTGTGGAAAAATAAATAAGTGTTCAGCTTTTGTGGTTAGTTCATGCAAAATAATACGCAAATCATACGTGTTCGCTCACGGGTTCAAAGCACTTGCAAAATGGTAAAAAGGATAGCATTCATTGTGTACTAGTAACCTAGCAATATCAACAGTGAAAATAATGAATAAGGTACTGAAAAAATAGCAGTTACATGATATGCATACCCAAAGATGCAAGTATGTATGGATCTCTTGAAAACGATGCTTAATATAAATTAACAAGAGTGAAATCAACATCGTCAACTTTTACTTCATTTCCTTTATATGTCCAACGACACTTAAAAACAGGAATCCAAAAAAAATTATAATCTGATAAAATTATATCTGTCAAAATTCCATAATAAGTGACCACATCTACCATTTGAGATACATCTTTTGCACTTGCTCTACACATAGTAGTTGCATCAAAAGTCATCCCACAATTCTAAGTTTCTCTTCGTACATCTTTTATATGAAAACACTGCCCATTAATGATATATCCTTTGTAAGACATGATATTATTATTCGGACCAAAAGCAATCCATCTTAACATGTCATTATAATCCTTGGAAGCAATAGGTATCTACCACAGATTCCATTTAGCATGTATATTTTAGAGTAACATTAGTAGTCGAATGAGAATATATATAGAATCTACTAACCTTCCTTTTAGTCCATTTGGCAAAAAAATTTGTATGTGTTTCCCAAAGTAAGGTTGGATTTTTTTCTCATGCGCTGGTCTAAATTTCTAATTCCTCCAAATGCAAACTAGTATAGAATAAGTGATTAGAAGTTAGATTTAGCATTACGAACACATCAAAATAATTAAAAAGATATAACATAAACTTACTCTATAATTGGTTCTACCATAGCCATATTCATTAACACGGATAAATGAGCACTTTCTTTCTTATTATCTGACAATGTAACTGTATTGGACACTAAAATCGGACATCCCTCGAGTATTACACCGTTTTCATAATCTTCATTTCGAGCTTCTTTTTTCCTCGATATGTCCTGGTTTTTTCAAAAATTAATTGAAAAACATCATGGATTCTTCTGCGAGATAAGATTCTGTAATACATCCCTCTGGTCGTGCATAGTTTCTTAAATAATCTTTATGTTCTTCATATATCTTTCGAATGAGTACATCCAATGAAAATGAACCATTCCATGCATTAGTGCTTCTTTTCGAAGATGAGTTGACAAATATACCATTTTATCAAAAAATGATGGTGGAAATTTTTGTATGGGCTTGCATAAAACTTCAATAATCTCAACGTTTATTTGTTCTACCTTCTCTATATTAATAACATGTTGACATAATTTGTTGAAAGAAGAATATAAGTGAATTATCACTTTCTTGCCTTCTTTGTCATTAATCCTCTCGATGCAACTGGCATTAAGTGTTGCATTAATACATAGTAAACATGTGATTTCAATCCGCTAATTTTGCAATCCTGCAATGAAATTCGATTCTTCAAATTTGAATGGTATCCATCCGGTCCTTTGAAATCATACAATCTTTTGCAAAATATTTTTCTCTTATAATTTGACAACATGTATGGAGCTGGTAGAAGATATGTTCTATTACCATGAGATTGTGCATGAAGCTCGTGTTGAATTCCCCAATCCTCTAAATCCTTTCAACAGTTGGTTCCATCTTTTGATTTATTACCATGCAACACCGTGCCTGATAGGCTTTCACCAATATTTTCGTCCATATGCATCACATCTAAATTTGTGATGTAATGGAAGTTCCTATGAAAACCAAACTATAATGCATTATTGGGGTTTTCTTCTATTAAAACAATGAAAAGTAAATAAATTAATCACCAACCTCCTAATATGGAAAATCAAAGATCGATCTTTTTTCCACCTTGATAGCTACACTTTTGTAGAATCGTTAATATTATCATCTTCATCTTCTGTTTCATAACCACACTTCCTCTTCTTACTTTTCCTTTCCTTTTCTTTTCCAAAATCATTTGGATAATCCTTCAATAATGCATAAATGTTTCTCCTAGTTAGAATTTTAGGAGCACTACCTTTCTCTATGGTGTTATCAAACAATGCCTTTTGTTTCCTTCGTGAATCTGAAGTAGGAAGATATCATCTATGACCATGCAGACGTTCTTTCGACTATGATTCAACCAAAGATAATGGGTACACCACATAATAGACATGCTTTTTCCTCCTTCATAAGACATCCATCAAGATTTCCATAAGGCAGAAAATCATTATTCATCCATAGTGTGACGCCCCACCTCTATACCCACGTTAGCAAAGAGTATTGTATAGATAATACCGTCTGCTAACACGGAGAATAAGGCTGGATAGGAGCGACCATCTGTAATCTTACCTTAACTATTCACTAAACATTGTCGAAAAGTAGAATCACAAACAGTTCGACGTATTCAATAAATATTTAAAGCAAGACTACAATGGCTATAGGATCTATCAGAACAGAATATAACAACTCAAATGTAATATACATCACAGAACAATAAATCATCACATACACATGTATAGATACATAACAGAGTTTACAAAATGATACATATCAAGCGGTATAGCAAACCACAATATACATACGAGTTCACAAGAATACATATCAGAGTTACAACTTATAAGGACTACAAGAAAGCTAAGAAAAAAAGAAACTAGCGGAATAGTCCATGCGGAAGCAAAAGAGGCTAAGTCCAAAAGCACCTAACCTGAAACATCTCGGTCTGACCCGAGTATAAAATACACGGGTCAGTCTAGCTAAACAAATCAGTTAGATAAACTGAACGATAATGAACCTGCAAGGTTACAAAGCATAATAGATATCTCTAAAAGAGATAACACAATCATCTAACGAAAGATGAATCATATAGAACAAGCCTCATATCATCGGCAACATATAGAAACAAAGGATAAGAATATCCCAAAGCAAGCCATAGAGGCAAACAACAAATACCGATAAATACGAGTTCCACAAGGTAAACGCTATATTTCGTGTGGCTCCAAAGAACCAATACAGAAAAGCAATACCTAGGGAATATACATATAAATGAAACATCATGAGCGGTGGTGAAGAAACCACTCCGTTATCTCTTGAGCGGTGGTGAAGAAACCACTCTAATATCTCTTGAGCGGTGGTGAAGAAACCACTCCGTTATCTCTTGAGCGGTGGTGAAGAAACCACTCTAATATCTCTTGAGCGGTGGTGAAGAAACCACTCCAATATCTCTTGAGCGGTGGTGAAGAAACCACTCCAATATCTCTTGAGCGGTGATGAAGAAACCACTCCAATATCTCTCGAGTCAGGGCAAAGGACCAACTCCAAAAGCAATATTAAAGACAACAAACCCAATATCACCCATGCGGCTCATAACGACCAACATAGAAAGCGATACTGTAGGGCGACAAGCCCTAGTGGTGAGACCCAGTACTGGACACCACTAACTAGCGGAATGTGTCACAACTCTCGAAAAGGAATCCGAAAAGTGTTAACGTGCGTCCCATAACCACTCGTTCGCACTAAACGGTTTACTATCCGTCAGTTACTTTCACACTCAAAGCAGTACAAAGTTTATCTCATATCATCGATAAACCAAACCCGAAGGTCAAAACGATCAATTGAATAGGTCGGGGATTAATCAGAAGGATAAACGCACAGATTCATGGTCCGTGTTTTGCCCAACCATTTAATCACCCTTCCACTTCGCTCGAAGTGCGAAATTGTGCGTGTGTTTAAATAGAATTTATAAATTGGAGAAACGAGCTTTTAATATGGTTAGAAATATTATTTTATAAAAACCCGTGGATGAAGTCAAAAATAAGTTATCAAAGCCAAAGATGCAATAACAACCACTAGAAACCAACTTGAATCGATAAAATAGGAAAATCAATCAAATATGCAAAATAGGCAAAACAGGCAGAACAGAGCAGGTCGGTCGACCGGACTATAGGGCTCCGTCGGCCGGCCAGATGCAGGAAACAAAATATGGCTCGGGGCAGCAGGTCGGTCGACCGGCTACAGGGCTCGGTCGGCCGAACCTGATGATTTTGCACTTCCTGCCCTATTTCAATGAAATGCAAATTCTTTCTAAATCCAAAGCAATGGCACATGCATACTTGTTAGGAATTCATACCCAACACCCATGAAATCAAGAGAAGTAGATGTGAGTTCAAAACTCACCTTTTTACACAAAACAAAGAAGATGAAGAAGCACAAATGCAAGGAATCAACCAACTACACTCCACTTCAACACTACAAGCTTCAATCTAAAATCAAAGCAAGTATTTCCTAAGTTAGGGTTAGGAAATTACTGAAATTGAAGAGAAAAGAGATGGAGAAGATGGGGATGAACTTACCAATGGATTCTCTTTGATTTTGGAGCAAGAATCAAGTTTACAAGAAGAAGCTAGGGTTTGCTAATTTCTATTTCCACTTCCTTTCCCCCATTTCAGTTTTTAGCTTAAGAAATGAAATGAAATGAAGAGAGATGAGGGGAAGGGGCTGAAGTAGAAGGTTAAGTGAGTTAGCTAGCCAATGGGCTGAACCCAAACCCAAAACCCAACTAGAAAAAGTAGCCAAATTCAACTTACTCCAAACATATCAAAGATTATACTCAAAAAGATCGCAAACGACATTTTGGACTCAATGGAAATGGTTTCGAATCCCAATTCGGCCGTTTGTAGAAAGTAGCTTTTCGGACCATAATCCGACAAACGACGCTATATTTAAATAAATATTTAAATATACAACCGATAAATATGCGGGTTGTTACACATAGAAAAATTGCATTCAGTTTAAACAAAGTTTTACTAAATGTATCATAAGCATCAACTCCACTACACCATAAACGATGCGGGTCTTCGCCAAAGGTGCCAAATATGCATCAATATCATTCTCTGGTTGCTTTGGGATTGGAATAAGTAAAGTTAACATAATATTTGCCTTCTTCATACACAACATAGGCAAGAGGTGGTATGTCACCAACATTACCAGCCAGCAACTATATTTCGAAATCCATATGGAAAATGGATTGAATCCATCTGTAGCAAGACCAAGCCTATAATTGCGTGGATCAGATGAAAAGGATTTATACTTTTCATCCACCATTTTTCATGTTATAGAATCCAGGGGATGACTCATTTTTCCATCGTTGCTTGCATTATTGAAATTCCATCTTAAATCTTCTGCATTTTTTGAGATCTATACATTCTTCTAAATCTCGGAATTATTGGACAGTATCTCAACACCTTAACTAGAATATCTTATGTAACCTCTTCAGTATCTTGATTTTTCTTCCATCTCGAAGAACCACATTTTGGACAAGTATCTAAACCTTCATATTCTTTTCTAAAAAGGCAACATTCATTCTCACAAGCATGCGTCTTTTCAAAATGCACGTCGAATGCTTTGAGAAATTTCTTTACTTCATATAAGGGTTTAGGAAGCACATTATCCTTTGGAAAAAATAAATTTTGCACAGTTAAAAGGTTATCAAACTCATTATCATACAAGCCAGTCTCACATTTAAAATTATACAAAGTGGTGATTGCAGATAATTTTGCATGATCTGTGCAACGAGGATACAATGGAGTTTCTGCATCTTCCAAGTTCTTCAATAACTTATCCTCTTTTCTTTCAGAATCAACATTATCTTTATCATCATCATAAAATTCACGATTCAAAAAATCTTCATCTTCATAGTGAATCATCTTGAATAAATCATATACATCAAATGCATTTGTTTTCTTCTCTATATTTATCTCTTCGCCATGGTTAAACCACACACTGCCCACATATCTAGAATCCATTACTTTTATAATTAGATGTTCAACGATGATCTGGTCATTATGATGACTAAGATTTCAGCAGTCTTTCTAGGGACATAAAAAGTTTTCTATACTTCTTACATTCACCTTTGCTGCATGCACGAAATTCATTGCTCCTTGTCAGTACTCTACACTAGTTCTATGAAAAAGGTTTAAAACATTTAAAAAAATTGAGTTTTAATATTAGATTACATGTTTTAAGTCATCAAAATACATATTAAGTTAAGCAATGTATTATCACCTGTTTAAACAAATCCAGTCTTATTCCATCATTGACATATGAAGGCAAATAAGTTTCCAAACTTTGACGTAGAAATTGGTTATACGTTGTAATAAAAAAATGACAACATATTGAAGCTATTACACCTAAGCATATAATATTGCATCCAGGTATGTCATATGTTAAATTACATCTAGGTATGTAATATGTTGCATAACATTGAAGTTACAACAAATAGAACTGGCTCCAACTAAATATGCAACTACAATCAGCTATACTAAACGTTAAAAATATCTTTGGCTGCAACTGAATGTGCAACTGCAACAAATACCTTAACCTTAAACTGCTTCCAGAACCTAAATATGCAGGTTTCTAAGTCTATACTAAGCATCAAAAATATTTAAAACACTACATAATTTCTAGGCTTGTATAATATACAGTTGGAATAATGTGGTATTGTCAGGTAGTAAAAAGAATATAAAAATATGATGCTGTTAATTCATTGTTTAAATATTATGTTAAGCAAAATATCACAAGTTGATTAAAAAATGCATATTTTAACACTAACCAAAAGATTAAAAATGCATATTATCAAAAAACTACATATGGAAAGATTATAACAATACATGTATTTGAATTTAATAACTATTTAAATCTAACTATTTACTTATTTGTTATTTATTACTTTGTAATATTTAACAGAGGTTGAGGCCAGGGGTTTCATTTTTGGTCCTCCCATCGCACTAACAATTGGTGCAAAATTTGTACCATTGAGGAAGCCAAGAAAATTGCCTGGTATTTAACAGAGGTTGAGGCCAGGGGTTTCTATTTGTTGACTATGTTACAAAAATAGTAAAAAGTTATTTGAAGATGCTCACCAATAACATAAACAATGCAACCAAATGATAGACATGTATGGTAACTTTCTGAAAACTGACTTCACTATGACAATGCAAACATGACATAAAACAAACACCAATTTCTCTTTTATAACAACCAAGAATCTTAAAAATACTATCTATTTGATTAGGTGAAGTAATTTCGAAGGATTATGTCCTTGAGTATGGAATAGATTGCCTTGAAATGCACACTTGTGCAGTCCAACCTAGTGAACAAGCTTTAGCAATTGATGACCTAATTGCAACTGGTGGAACTCTTGGTGCTTCTGTTAAGTTAATCGGTATGTTCTTTAGATGTACAAACTAATCACAAAAAATTTCAAACGTTTATAGCCAACTGGCAAAAATATCCATTACCTATACGTGGTATTTTAGATTTTAAACACATGCTTATGATATTCAGCCGTATTCACCTATCGATATGTAGTATAAAGTATATAGCTTTTGATATGGAAACCATATACCAAGTAACAAATGTCAATAATTTGAGGAATCTCCACTATTACAAATCTTTATGCAATCTAAACTATCTAATTATTATTTTACATGTCAAACTGAACTTGATTAGATGAACTTAGGAGCAGGTTTAACAAAAACATGTAAAATCGATAAAATTGTATAACATAAAAACCATGGGCTAGAATTTGATCATTTTAAGGCAACAAAAACTCAAGAAAACATGCATTTATTCACCCGGATAAAACTAAACAAAACTTATGCAACATAAAATATGAGCATTTTGAATAGGCAGTAAATCAATATTTGAATACAAACCCAAATACCACAATATCCCAACAGAACATTCATATATTCAAAGAGAATCAAGGCATATATCATCGTTATATCTTAGATTACACGGCATTTACAAACTTCCCCTATGTATAATAGGACAGAGATCATTGTAAGATATTAACACCTAATTTTCAATCTAAAACTTCCATTTCTTGCTATACCTCCTAAAACGAAATAGTTTTTCACTACTTAGTCCTTGAACGTCTTGTAATATAAATAAAAAAAGTTCAAATTAATCGCCTTTATTAAAATAAAATAAAATAAAATGCAGAATAAAAGTCAACCACTCAAATTAGGGTTAAATTAACTATTCAAGTTACATAGAAATATGAAAATACGATTCGTTCAAATTCAAAATTGATTTAAAAAATTCATACCTAAATATACCTATACTGCAAGAATAAACTCCTACTGGCTACCACGATGATGTTGAGTGGAGTAAAACGATGGAGTCAATGATGAAAAGGAGAAATTTATCTTTAGTGCGATGAATTTGAGCCCGATTAAAGGTGGCGAAATATTTCTTCAGCAGAAAGAGAAGAGGTAAAAGTGAAAGAGGGTACTAAAATTTTCTAATTATACGAATGGATTTAGATAGGTGACGTTTATTTAGCTTATGTGAAATTATTTTAGAAAAGCAGGAATGTGAAATGTAATTGGTCGCGTTTACGTTATTAGTGAAAATATCATCGATTGCATTTAAACAGAAATGCCAGGATTTTTGCAACTGTAAATGGTTTTTCTTGCAATGTTTATTTTTCACTAATTTTTTTTGATGATAAAGGGGAAGAAAAAACATAAGATATACATAAGCATATATGTAGGGGCTTATCTAACTTAGGAGGAGTTATATTATATTTTAAATATAGGAACATTTGATGGTTGTCATAATCAAAAGGGGGGAGAATATCTATACCTCGGTTATTTATTTTGATGATAACAACCTTGATAACAACAATATACATTGATATAAAAATAGATACTAATGTTTTGCCATGTTATATAATATATAGTGCATGGTATTATATAGCATTGAATCGAAGACCGTACAATATAAAGACTCAAGAAATGGACATGAAGACTCATGAGTAAAAATATGATATGAAGATCTCAAGACTATAATATAGTGTATAAAATCATAGTATATTGCAAAAGTCCTTGATAGCAATCTTTGATCTCTATCTCCTATTTTTCTATCTTTTATATTTTAAAACAAAATAAATTTTCAAAATATATTTTTAAATATTTTATAAAAGTTTTCAAAGGATAAAATGTTTATAAACTATGTTCAAATCATTTTACAAAGTATCAAATTATTTAATAAAGTATAAAATATCTGAAAAATATAAAAAAGAAACAAATTTTCAAATTCAACATGCATATATCGACATATGCCCAGATGATATGTCGACTTACATGCCGCCAAATGGTTTTCCAAATTTTGAAAAGGAGTGTATATTCATCACAACTCTTCGCAAACAGACACGTTTTTTTATTCACTATATAAAGGGGAGTTCATATGAATTTTTTGATAGCTATTAACTCATTTTCCTCCCTCCTCTTACTCTCCTAAAATCTCCATTAAAAATATACTTTATTCTCTTCAAAATGATATAGAATCAATTTAAACTTCATTATATTGGTTCAGTACTACTTCCATACTATTTTGAAATCATCTCTTTCTCAAATCAATGATTCATTATATCCAAAGTTTAAGAAATTGTCTTTGAAAAACCCATCAAACTCTATTTATATTGCTTGTGTGTGCTTGTAGCCATTCAAATCAAGTGAGAGTGCTTGGTAGCTCAGAAATAGCCTTTTGAAATCAAGTATGCATACCCCTAGCTTGGAAAATCAAGAGGGTGTGTCTAGTAGCCTTGAAATCGAGATTGTACTTGGGTTTGCTTTCTGCCCATTTAAAGATTGGCATTTGAAAAGAAATCCATACAAGAAATTGTATGACACTGAATGTAGGAGGAATCCAAACCAGTATAAAATCCCTGGGGTCATTTCTCCAACTCTTTACTTTGCTTTACTGGTTTTCTTCTTATCTATAATTGCATCTATGACTGTTTAATAGTATAATTCTGTATTGTTAATTTAAGATTTAATATTTTACTTGAAAGAATTGTTTTAAAGATTTACAAATGTTAGAAACACTATTCACCCTCTGTAGTGTGTAATCATCCTTAAGATCCATAATTCTGCAGCCTACATAAATGTGACTTTTGGACACGTTGTGTCGAGAAATACAAGCTGTTGGGATTTCAAAACCTTAGAGAGCATAATTACAAGGGTAAGTTCTAAGACATTCTACATTTTCAGATCTCATAGTGGAAGGAACTAAAATATAAATACAGAAAATGGACATTTAAGAAAAATAATATCTAAAATACTTGATTTACATATACACTACTTTTCAAAGTATAACAAAAGTTTGATAAACTTTTAATATAATAGGCAACTAAAAGATAAACAACAAATGATTTGAAAACTCCAACGTGAAGCTCCTTTCTCCATGTACTTGCCCAGTCATCTGCTAATCTGTCATCATGTGGTGGTGGTAAATGGAAAGAAGTGGGTGGGTCAGACAAAAGTCTAGTGAATGTGTACAAGTTTAATGTGTGATATTCATATGCGGTTAACTTTAATATTACTCTAAATGACATAGGGAGGGATACAAGTGTCTGTGAATTCATAAGGTCCATTACTTAAGAGTTCTTGTTCAATACATACCTATATAACAACTTGTATAAGTTATTGTAAGGATCCACCTACGTATCGAAGCTCACAACGAACGATCGGCCACTGCTTCTACATCAACCCAATAAGGAAACACTGCTCGTTAAGCTACTGGGAAACCAATTTCCCCCTTGCTACTACGTACAATCCCAACTATGCATTGAGAGGGAATGCCCAATTCTTGCTTACCAAAATGTCTCATCTTTCACATTTGTATTGACCTCTCGATCGTAGTGTTGGCCACTTATTACAGATGTTGAGATCCTCTATCAAAACTGTATTACGTTGTGTCAGAAATCGTGCATACTAGGATTCCTGTTATGTCGGACCACACACCATTATGTGTGCTCATCAGTGATGCACATCCACCATAGAATCTCTTATGAGTGTCATTTGCGATAGGAATCACCCTTTGTTGAATAATCGACCCCCATGTTGGGTAAGCTACATTTATCCAACACCACAACGACCTAGCATCCTCTAATAGGGAACTAGCATCCCTAATATTTCTAACATACACAATCAACTCCTGAGTAGGCTCGAACAAGCGACTATCATTTATATAAGTTTTATTACTAACTTATGCCTTAGGCCGACATTCAAATACTGCATTTTCTTCTCAAGCAGTCGACCGCTAGACCTAAAAGGTCGACCGCTATCGGTCAATCATTAAGGTCCGATGGTCGCCCGATCATAGGCAAAAATTTGGATGTTCATTATTTTCATCGTCGATTGTTGATTTCAGTTTGATTCATCTTGTTTGTTGTTTTTGTTAAACCTTAATCACTAATTGACCGGTCTATATCCATATTTAAATTTCAAATTGTCCAATGTAGGATTTTATAAATTTTGGGTTTACTAAATTAGGTTTTTGCAATATAATCATAAGAGAGATGTACTACCATCAAATCAGGTTTAACAATTTACAGTGGTTCGGGTCTAAACTAGTTTACACATTTAATTTAGATTTTTATATGTTTTAAATTTGGTTTCTAACAAACTAAATTAATTAAGCTAACTGTAATGATCATTTGATCAAATTTGTTCCCACTAACCTCAGGCGTAAACTCTTCCTATTGCTCTTGCCAGAGAATCGCTCCTCTATTCGCTGGCTTCACTTGCTCCGCCTTGATTCCAACACTTATGTTCTTCTAGGTTGCTTTTATTTGAATTTTAAGAAATTTTTAGAGTGAGGGAAAAGAGAAACTTTTGGCGGAGTTTGGTTACTATAGTGAGTTATATGAGAATTAGGTTTTGATTTAGATAGTATTTATAAGGTTTAGCAACCTGTTTACAGCGTTAGATTTAGCTTGGAGAATCTTCAGTCTGATCACACACACACATCTATTTCTTCGGAGTCATGTATGAAATCTACTAGTTCAAACACGTCACAACACATAGTGATCATTGATTTTTATATAGGCCCAATCGACCGCTTATTACCCAAGGTTGACTACTACCGGATGACCTTTGACCCCTCTGGGTCGACCAGTCGCCTTGTTAAATTAGTGATGTTTTTATTTTAATTTCTTATTTTATTTCCAATTCTTCTAATGCCGATAACTTCTGCGTATTAACTCGGATTTCAGAGTATTATACATGAAAATCATCCAAAAAATCGCTATGGGTGCAGTCGTATACGTTTCATAGCCAAATATAAATATTTATGAAAGTTTTCTTTTTACTCCTTGTTTTAATTGAATTTAGTTTTCTTACTGAATATCCATTTAAATTTTCTGTTAAATTTCTGAGGTGTTACGTCTTATATTAGTAAATTTGTTATAGGGGGTTCTACTAGCAAATATTGGGTACACATTTGAGGAAATAGTCATCGATCATATTAGCAACATTTGGCGACGACGGTTTGGGCTTGATCCAGTAGCTTTGTAAATGTGGTGATGGAGAGTTTTGGACTTGATCCCAAAGTGTCAATGACTGTTAGACAAATATCTATTATAAATTTGGCCACAATAGTTATGTAAGTTTTAAACACTTAAACTTCTATTTTGGGCTCAATCATTTGCATGTGTTTTCAGCATTCGAGCTAGGATTTTATGCTCGGACGTTTGCATAGTTTTTCAACATCGAAGCTGAGACTTTTGTCCCGGTTTTGCACATACGTTTGCGGCATATGAACTGCGACTTTGGACTTGGTCATGTTCTTATGTTTGTGACGATGGCGAGTTGGGACTTTATGCTCAATCATGACATAATCTTTCGATATATAATTAGACCCAATAGACATTTTAGTGAGATCGTAGCTTATGAGGTTACTGTAGTACATTATTGTGTTTAGATGACTTGTTCGGTGTAGTGACATGGGTTGAGGTGTGATTTTCGAGCACAAGTGTTGATTTACTAGCTTTTCAGTAATATATACTTATATGTTGCATTTCACTTACCAAACATATATTTGACCCCCACTGTCATTTCTTTTTTTTGTTATACTTTAATAGGTCGATAGAGACGACTAGTAGCGACTTGGAGGCATGATGATATGGTGAAGACCCATAGATTTATTTATTAGCTATTTACTATTTTATTTCATTAATTTTCAGGCATTATATTGTTTTTGCTACCAGTATAGAGAGATATTATAGTTGGAATTTATTTGATATTACATTTTTTTAATTCTTTAGGAATTGTATTATTGATTATTATATTATATTACTTCCGTTGTGAGTTTTATAAAGTGTAGAACTTTGTAGATAGCTCTTTGATATGTCATGCATATTTTCTCTTAAACGATCTGTCATCTGCGAGATCTATGGTGTCTGCATCACCTTATGTGTGAATCAGGGCAACATAGATGGTGGGTTGCCATAAAAGAGGATCTAAATTAAATCTAATTGATGGACATATAAATATATTGAAATGTAGCATGCATAAAATATGAACTATATGAACATGAGAAACATATAATTGAATCAAATAAGAATAGTATCTTAAAATGTAGCAAAAAACTGCACCTTGAATGATTAAATTAGCTACTAGATTTGATTGAATCGATCTCTAGATTTTGCAAGGATCAAGAATTAATGGAGCCAACAAGCACCTTTTATTTTAATTTAACTTAGATCGTATTTCTGGGATTTTTTTCCTTAGTGCCATGGAATTTCAGCTAGAGAGGGTAGACAATAGGGAGAAAGAAAAGGAAATTGTTAAGAGAATTTTGGGGGTGAATGAAAAAAAAATTATTTAAAGTAAACATTGAAACCTTTTGATTCCCTCCTTTAAAACTAGTATTATTTAATTCCTCGTTAAATCTCACCAAATCCTCTCTCCCTCTTCATAATTTCAGCATAAAAAATAGAAAAGGGCTAATATCATTTCATAAACGAGTTTTAAGAGAGTAATAAAGAAGAGTAAAGGATTAAGATTTAGTTCCTTTTTTATAATTTCTCCTTTGGATTTTCAAATCACATTTGAAACCTCACCCCTTCTTCCCTCTTTGACCGGCCATAAAAGAGGACACATGGGCCTCAAAAATTTCTTAAAACCATTTAGCAAATAATATATTTAAATTCAATTTAAATATTATATTGATATCGTATACCAATACACATGTATATGACTTTTATATACGACTATATTAAATTCTAATGGTATTCAAAAAATTAAATCAAATTTAATAATTAATATTTCACAAATAGTAGTTAATTAAATTAATTTATTTTCAATAATTATAAATCATACTATACTTTTGAAATATTTGTCATTATGATTGTACAATTCAAAGGAGTAATTCAATCACTGATTAATATTAAGAAAGTTTGAATATTAACGTTCACACGTCACCTTAGCTAGTGGTGTGACATTTTTGCTGAATTCTTCGTTTACATCTTTCTGGTAAAATCTAATTTTACTTATTATAGTGATACCACGTTATAACGATTATTACAAAAATTCTATTTGTCAACACTATATCACGTTAGCACTTATGGAATTTGGTTTTAATCAAAATTCCAATATAATCCGCATTCGATTTAATTAGTTAGAACACAAAATCCTGGATTCAATAATAATAATTATTAGTAAACTTACTGCTACGGCCAGAGACTTTGATTTTGAGTTTGTGTAGCTATAGTGCTTGGTGGTTCTATAGCACTGGAGGTGCAAAAATTTACAACGGTGATATAGCTAAAAATAGTGGGGGTGCAAAAAGCTTTGTTGGATATAAAACCAAATATTTAAAGTTAATTTATTCTCATTCTCACATCATTTGTATTGGAAAAAGAAATATTGTTTAATTTTATATTGTGCTATTAAAGCCCGACTAAAGTCCCGCAAAATCCTTTTTATAACGCATGGCGCTCTTCAACCGCTACGTTGTTTCAATCTAGCACTATTAACAGTAGATTTGCTTTAACCGTTATTTTTCGCTACATCCGCTAAATCAAGGCTTTTCAGATCTCACTTTAGCAATATTAATATAAAAAGGTATGTCTTTCTTTATACAAATGATGTGAGAATGAGAATGAATTAACTTTAAATGTTTGGTTTTATATCTAATAAGGCTTTTTGCATTTCGCCATTTTTCGCTATATCCTCGCTTTATCCCCAATATAACATTTTGCACCTCCACCGCAATAAAACTACTAAACACTTTAACCACACAAATCTTAAATAACAAGATCGAAGAATATCATGATTTTGTAGACTGAATTTGATGACTACACTAGATTCATAGATTTTATTGAGAACTTATGCCTTAAAATTAGGTCTTTACCTTAACTTTGTTGATTTTGTTTGAAAGAGAACTAATCAAATCAACCTTTTTATATTAATGTTGTTATAACGAGTGCAAAAAAGCCTTTTTTAATGGATGTAGCGAACAATAGCGAGGCTTAAAGAAGATATAATGTTTAATATAGCTAAATTAAAATAGCATAACAGTTGAAGATGATATGTGCTATAGCGGGGAATTTCCGAGGCTTTAACTACACAACTTTGAGTTGATTATAGTCAACCGTGATACTAACCTCGTATAACCGAGGAGATGAATTCATTATTGAATAGTGTTTCACTTTCAATGCTTTAACATGGACCCACTATAGTTGTTAGATGGACGTTGTACCACAATTTAACTATAATCAAAGTGGAATGTCTGTATTAAAGTTCAATAGTATTCTTAAGTCGAGAGAACTACGTAATATCATCACGTAATGTAACGACTCGAAATTTTCGACTCCAAAAATCACAGATTGTTAGAGAAAAGAAGAAAGAAGGAGATAGAAGAAGAAGAAACAGAAAACCAAAATTCAGAATCTCACATTCGTAGGGGATTAAATATGATAACAAATAATAGCATTTACATAAAGAAAAGCTGCAATTGCTACTTTACAATCAATACATCAGAGCTACTACCATTACAAAGTCGACTAGACAGTGTACAACTTGTCCTAGACTATCATCAATACAAACTCTATACACAGCAGTATACTCCATACGTTCTTGCCATCCAGCTCGCCTCTTGAGCTCCAGAATGTCCTTTCCTGAAAAGCCGTAATACTCGGTCTGACCCGAGCATTACATTGAGATTCTTTGTTTGACCTTAGTTATATTAACCATTAGAAAACTCTCAACTGAGTCATTCCATAATTACCAAGTAGCTACCAGTACATAACCTCTTTAGTCCCCCAACAGCCAAAAGTATATACTCCCTAACATTTGGAGAGCGTTATGCACTCTAATCTCAACGGATGTATCGATATCTCGTGTCGAAACATCTTGTCTAGAAATATTTAAATTAATATATAATCTTAATGCAATAAATTTCTTGTAATTATAATACATTATAACTGCCATCACTAATATATCGTTTAAGGATTTTCTATTTAATATAATATAAATCAATTATCAATTAATTATATCATAATATAACAAGTATATAATGGAAACAAAACACCTTTTTGAACAAGATTGGTTACCAAGTTAGATATATGTAACAAATTGCCCATAGGGAAAACCCTAACTGTATCACAATGCCTTGAAGCTAGAGCTGCGGAGACATAAGAAAGCATGGCTACAGTAAATGTGGCAAAGGCTGAAAATTCCCTCTTAAATAAAGAGGTGGCCCAACTCACCTTCAACTTGTCCTCGAGGGATGTAAGGAAGGCAAGCCAAAAAGTTAAGTTGAACAAAGATGCCCAAAGAGCTACATAGGATGAGGAAGGTGGTGGGGAACTAGAAAAGGAAGTAAGGAAGTAAGGAAGCAAAATGAAAATCTGGCTCAAGTAGATGTAGCTCATGAGAAGGAGCAAGAAGAAAACACATATTCTAACCTATTAAAATTCTATGCTCGGGTGAAGAGAGAAAGTTCTTCATTGAGTGGCTTAATGATGAGTAGGTTGAGGTGGATCTTGACTTTATGGGCATCCAGGGTTTATCGAACCTGTGGAAGACTACTATCATGTTGAGTGGGATTGGGAAGTAGTCAATCAGCAGCGGCGCCTTCAGCTTTACTCCAAAGTCCAAACTAAAGTGACCATAGATGATAATGCATGGGATGAGACTGCATAAGACACCGTTGGAAATACAAGAACCCTACATCCCATGTTTAATTTCATTCTTAGGGTTGAAGGGTAGCTCATCTTGTTTTTGTATAGGACTTGGTTATTTTTCATTTTTGGAACATTTTCCTATTATTTAATCAAAATTCGTAAAGTAAATAAAATATTAAAAGCATTAAACCATGTTGGGAGAAGTTATCATCCATTGCCTCACGAGACATCCTACTCCCTTAATTGAATCCACATTCGTGCAACTCCCTTCTCATTCAATACAACTCCTCCAACATTTTCTCTCTCTGCTTACTTCTTCAAATATGAAATTTTGAATGGCTTCTTACTACACAAATTTCACCAATCTAGCTCTCATAGACCGCTATCGCTATAAAATCAACTTTTAACTCCTCCTCTACTACCACATCGCTCCCAAATTCCCTCTTTGTAATTATTAAGCTGAGACCACCAAGCTCAATCCTACAAAGCTTCTCCACCCAAGACTTTTTGCCTTCAAGTCTTCAAACAGATATGTAGGCAGATAAAGTTCATCGATCTGGAGTTTCCTATTGCTAGAACCGCACCTTACCACTTCACTCTTCTTATTGCTTGCAGGAGTAAGCTTAGGTAAGTTTTAAATTCTTGATTTTTACATGTTATAACTATGTGTTCGAATTTGTTAATGATTGTCTTATAGTCATTCAGTAACAGTTATAGGCTGACCGAAATTGCCATACTAATTTTTGAAATATTCTTTGATTGCAATCTTTCCACACATGCTACTCTATTGTTCATAATGCTACGTCAACCATATCAGTATAAAAATCCTTTATCTTGAATTATTACCTAGTAACTGCATGCATTATTTAAGTGTATTAGTCTAAGTAGCCTACAACTACTGTCACTGTTTTATATTTTGCTATATCGAATTTGAGTATTCACATTTAAAGAATAAATGTATATTTGATTCCTCACATTTGTTGCATAATTTAAAGTCTACTTGTTATATATTGCTCCAATTTTTTACTCTTTCTAATGTGTTCAATTATTAAAATATGCTCAGTATAGGCATATAGACATCTTGGGAGCAATAACATTATTCCATATATGATGATTCATATGATCAACTAGTTCATGAATTTTGATGCTATTCCATGTTGAATGTAAACTAAATTCTCCATTATGACTAAGTTTCCCCTACAAAAAATGGGTATCAAAATTATTGTAGACGTAAATTTTCCTGATTTGGTTACAAATATTAAAAGGAAGATTGAGGTTATTGAGACTCTAATTCGCATCAGCAATTAGAGCAGACACTTCTTTATTTGCACCCCGTTGCCAACCTTACATGTTGATAAATGATTCTTCATTTATCAAGGGATTAAACCAGGTGTTTCTTTTCCATTTTCTATTCTCCATTCAGTATGCTGACGGTTTCCTATTTTTAAAATAAATTTTCTTGTAAAAGAGGAATTAGCCGAGAGAGATAGGGGTATGCCATAAGAGAAATTATGAAATTTGTTACATATATTTAACTCTGTAATCAATCTTGTTCGTAATTAAATTTTTTAATTCCTATAATTTACTTCGTTATGTATTGATATAGTTAGCTAAGTGATTAGTTTTAAAATAGAAAATCCTTAAACAATATGTTATATGGTAATTGTTGCAAATAGTTGCAATCATGAGAAATTATCACAACATGGAATAACATATTGTTTTAAATATTCCTGG
This sequence comes from Allium cepa, assembly GCA_030765085.1. Classification (NCBI taxonomy): domain Eukaryota; kingdom Viridiplantae; phylum Streptophyta; class Magnoliopsida; order Asparagales; family Amaryllidaceae; genus Allium; species Allium cepa. The sequence continues at coordinate 741,121,951 of CM060932.1, forward strand.
TCAGGATGTTTTGCGAAAGGATATGGATACGTCCATTAAGATCAGAGTACGTAATGGTGTTCAAATATTGGGCAATGATTACTCATAGCTATTGGAGGCATCAAGGTGTTACATACTTATATTTATTGGACTATTATGGAATGACTCTTCCAAGAATTTTCTATTGGTTAATAACAACGAGGTTAAATAAAAAATCTCGAAGTGACTATGTTATGCACTTCTCTCGATTTGAGAATGCTATGAACTTCAATGTGGATGATGGACTTCGACTATGGTTAAATCATGTTATGGAGGCCATGGAGCGACTATTATTAGGCCTGAGTTGAAACATTACAAGTGAAACACTATTCAGTAGAAAATTAGTCTCCATAGTTATATGAGGTTGGTTTTACGGTCAGCTACAGTCAAACCAAAGTCAAAATCTCTATCCGGAGTAGTATGGTTAAAAATAAATGTGATCATTTAACCAATGACTTTGTTTATGGACTAACCGAGTTGAATATGGATGATACTGGAATTTTGACCAAAACCAAATTCCATAAGCCCTAATGTAATATAGTGTTGACAAAAGGAATTGGTGTAGATAATTTTTACTAAAAGGTAGCCTTTAAATGGTAAAATTGGATTTCACCATTGAAGATTTATGAACGACAAATTTGACCAGACCGTCATATCACTAATTAAGGTGATATGCAAAAATTAATAATCAAATTGATCGATATTAACTACTGAATGAATTTACACCTATGACTCACATAATCGCGTTGTTGATTTCTATGAAACACTACACAATTTAATAAATTTTTAATTATTATAATTAATTAATATTTATGAAATATTAATTAATTAATATTTGAGTATTCATTTATACTAGTATTTTCTGGATGTCATTAGTAATTAATTAGGTGCATATATAAAAGTTATATATGTATGTGTCAGTACTAATGCGTATTTAAACGATTTAAATGATTCTAATTACTAAATGGTTTTTGAGTTCTTGTTGTCCATGGAGCCCAATAATATTAGCTGTGATAGAGAAGGGAGGTGGATTATTTGGTTTGAACTCCAGATCTGGATCTAAGAATTATTAAGAGAAGAAAGAGTAAAAGAATGAGAATTTGTCTCCTCCTCCTTCTTTATTCAAACCAAGTCATTTCCTCACTTGTTTATTCCATCAAACCTCCTTTCACCGTGGCTACATACACCTTAGCCTCTACCTCTAGCAAAATACATCAATATAAATCATTTTAGCAGTATTATAGGCTGTTGCATTGATTCAAGCTGAATCTAAGATTCATCTTCAACAAGCATGAATTCAACAACTTACAACCATCAACTATGTCGAAAGCTTTAAATAAAACAAGGCAAGACTTTAACTTTTGAAAACAAAGCAGGGTTTCGACCACATCAGAAGCTTGCCTTTCGGCATCAGGGCTTCTTCCATCCTTCTAATCCACTGTGAACCACTAGGTAATGCCTTGTGTATTGGTTTTGACTATGATGGTTTCGACTAAGTAGGTTTCGACTACGATGGGGCGGAATCATTTGAGTCGAAAGGGCTATTAATTGAGGTGGAACACCTTTTTTTGAATTAAAGGCTGAAATGTTGCTTCTTTTAGTAATTGTTTTTTAACAATTTGCCTATTTGTAAACCATTGATTGGTTACTTTAAAACTTTTCAAATACTTTACAATTAGTAACTTCCACATTAATTAGATCGAAACCAAAGTTTTATGATGTTAAACCCTTCCATATGACAGAACCAATTTTTGCGAAAAGTCCTTTAACAATAATTTATTTTCTCAAATAAATCAAATGGAAAAAATCCCCAAAAATCATAGAAAATCAATTTTATCATATAATCAAACATATTAAAAATTTAGACCCAAATTCTTTTAGGAATATTCGAAATAAATTTTTAAACCCAATTACAACACGTTTATCATCAAAAATTCATAGTAAAATTTCCATAAATCGGAAAATTCTGAAAATTAAAATCCATCTCCAAAATCATGTTTTACTCAACATAAAACATTTCTACCGCATTTTAAAATCAATAACCCACATTTATTACCTTAAAACCGTATGAATTTTATGTACAAATTGTTTAAATCAAACAATTCATAAATTAAGCATATCATCATCCAATATTCATAGAAACAAGATAAATACTCCAATTCGAAATCACATGATTATAAAACCAAAATGAGATGGAATGAATTATTATTCACCTTCAATATGATAAAGAAATTGAGACTTGTTGTTGATTAATCCTTCCTAGCTTTGATCCTTAGCTTTTAGATTATAATCTTCCTCTTCCTCCTTGTTAATGGCCAGCTCTTAGGGTTTTACATTTCGTTTTATGTTTGAGAAAAATGAACGGGAATGGACAAAAATGAGAAGTGTACAGCCATGTAAAATAAAGAGGCCATCTTACTAATATGCACATGTGTAAACTAATTAACCTTTAAACCAATTTAAAGCCCATTTATTTAATAATTAAGCACGGCTTATGTTATAATTTATTCAAATCTCAATCCCCTCATCATCATTATTCTATTTAATTTATCTAATTAAATTTCCTGAATAATGTTATCAAAAATTAGGGATGTTAAAGGCCCATTCTTAAAGAATTTCATCCTCAAAATTCAGTAATGACTAAATACGAAACATAACAATCATCTGTAACAACACCTAACAACCATACTAGTCTAACTGACAAGCAACTATCCATATAAATCCAATATAGACATACCTCAAAGCAGATCAGGATAAGTGTCTCTAATCCTGTCCTCTGTCACCTAAGTACAGTCTTTCTCGTTCTCTCTCCATTGAACTTTTACCAACTCCACTATCTTGTTCCTTATTCTTTTCTCATCTCTAGCTACAACTCAAACTGGTTGTCTGACAAAAGTCAAATTAGGTTCTACTACTAGGTCATCCAGCAGTGTCGGAGGAATAGTAGTTTCTATATCATGCACAAACTTGCGAAGATGAGGCACATGAAACACATTATGGGCACATGCCAAACTACTTGGCAACTTTATTATGTATGCGAGCTTTCCAATCCCCTGTATAATCTGGAATGGACCTACATATCTTAGGGCTAACTTCCCTGACTTTCCAAATTGTATTACACCCTTCAGTTGTGATACTTTAATGAAAACCTTATCTCCAACTGAGAATTCTAAGTCCTTGCGCCTCTTATCAGCGTAACTCTTCTGTCTTGACTGAGCTTCCTTCGTTCTTCCTCGGATTAGCTAAATCTTCTCTGATGCCTCTCTAACCAAATCAAACCCTAAGACTAGCCTGTCTCCAGTTTCCAACCAACATGCTGGTGATTTGCATGGCCTTTCATACAAAGCTTCAAACGGTGCCATCCCTATAACCATCAGGTAACTATTATTATTGTAAAACTCAACCAAATGTAAATGATTCTCCCAAGATCCCCCAAAGTTTAATACACAAGCTCTGAATAAATCTTCGAGTACCTTATAGACTCTCTCTGTCTAACCATCTATCTGAGGGCGATATGCAGTACTCAGATTAAGTGTAGCAACCCAATTTTTCGCACCCTAAAAACCCGCACTGATACTCCTCAGTCACGAATTCCCAAGACGCGAAAAACCAACTCATTAAGGATAAAATAAAGGAAATAAGAATAGAGTAGAATAACACAACAGAATAGAACAAAGTCTCACAACGCATGGAGAAAATATAATATTAAACAATATATTTACAGTGGAAAACATTTAAAAATCAAACAATCATAGTCTAACCTATGATCAGCCTGGACAGTTATAAACTTTGTCCATGCAATTGCTAAAATAGATAAACAGCAACAAACATATCATACATATGTAATAAGACTATGCCCATACATAGATGCAGATCTCCAGCACTCCTTTGGATAGCACGAACCTTCTATCATGTTGCACTACGCCAAAGCAAACACGATCCCATATGATCTCCATCCAAGAAACTCCCCAAGTCTAGCCTTCTCGCTCCCCGCTTGCATAGCTAATCCTGAAATCACTGGACACTGACCCGAGTGTTGAAAACACCCGTATCAGGCATGGAAAAGCCAGCGTAAAAACACAATCCTAAATGCGACAGTGTCACAATTGGACGCCAAACCAGAAATCCGTATTTTGAAAGCAAAGGGTATCTCATTATACCACGTAGGATAAAAACACTGGACGCATTTTTCGCTTATGATGACCATAAAATTATTACGCCAAAAATAAGGATATTATTTTTAATGACATTATTTTGAAAGTGCTTTTCAAGTAAACTTATGAATCTTAGCTAAAATTGTTACGTTGATTAAATTCCAACATTTGGTCTACAATCAAAATCGTAGAAGGCTCTTAATGGAGGATGCACCTAGGTGTGAGTTCCTAACCTAATGCCTAAATCAGACTGGCTATCCAACTGATAGATCGAATACATTATTTTCCCCGGTCATTTCCGACCTTTCGAGCGCACTCATACCACATGTTTTAAATCCCAATATATAGAGGGAAATTAGTTTTCTATCTTCAAGTGCAAATGCGGACATTCTCATGGGTGCTAAACCATAACTCATCTTGCCGCACGCCCTGTTTCAATCACTCCGCATTTGATGAGGCTCGAGGTAACGCACTACCTTTTCATTCCAGCTCATTCAATCAAAATTCCATATTGCCAGATCTGCCAATTGCTAATTGACTCCCACAAAAATACAATCTCCGAGCTTATGTCTCAAAGAAGGATGTTAGGCTAAGAGAAGTTTCCTTTTCCGCCACCCAACAGATGTATGTTTGTAAAAGTCAATGTACGTAATCGTTAGAAATAATTTGTCAGACATCCATCCATACCAGTCATCCAGTTAAAGGATGAACGGAAGGCACCGACCTACTGCATCCCTAATCGTGGTAGCCGCAGCCCTTGCATCATCACATATCCTAAAATAAGGGATCACTTCTATACATTTATCTTGGGTGTGACACCAAAGTTATCAATCAGCAATCCGCTTACCATGAAAGATCTTCGGTCTTCTATACAACAGAGATTTCTCAACAAAGAAAGGACTACCGCTACTTTGTGTTTATCTTTCCGGGCTATCCAAAAGATTTCGTCTTAATGGCCTACTCAAAGAGTAGCCTTTTCCCTACCGAGAAGATTTCCCGATCTTCAACCTTTTAGTTTCATATCCATTTTTGGAATACCGAAAATTGATTCGAAGTGGTCTTCGAATATGGATTACCCAAATCTGACCCTGATTCCTTCGATATCAACCACCGAAATAAAATGTGTATATGTGTACACTGAATCATTAAGCATCATTTAATTAATTGCTTAATCCAAACTTCCTTATTTCAGAATCAACCTTAGATTGTAAAATATTAAGAGAATAATTTCGCAGTTGCAAACCCGGAAGGCCTAAACCAACATCAGATCGACACCTAGAAGATTACTCGACTTATCATCACAACAATCAAGTTCCAATCCATTTTAACCTAATCCCTTTACTTCTCTTGTCAAAACTTTTACATGATCTTTGACAAGTATCCGGATCTACCTTTCGATCTGTTCCACCCCTCATATTAAGAAATTAACAAGGTCAGATGGAATTCCCATCTCGTTAACTTCCTTGTCTGCTTTCTCAGATCTCACAAACGGGACAATATGTACACTTAGGTATTACCACATACTCCTTTGTGTTATTTACTTTAATTCTCATTCAAAGACAATACCTCATTCATAAATTAAGTCTTCAATTTCAAACTCGGTTATTTATCAGCAAACAATGAGGCCTTCTGTTAGCGCTAAAATTGGTCGCTAACACCCAAATCCAAATGAACCCACCAAATCACAGTCACAAATCACAGATAGAATGTATGTAGAGAGTATAAATATGAAAAACAGCAAAAATTAAAAAGAAAGCAGTGATAACAGAGGATTTATAGTGGTTCTGCTGACTCCGGCCTATGTCCACTCCAGAAATTTCCTTTTTATTGATATCAGAATCAAGAACAGTTACAATCCAAAGTTTTCAAAACAATAATGGTAGAGTAGCCTTAACGGAGAAGAGAAAGAGAAACAAAATGAAGATTCCCCTTTCTGAATCCCCGTCTCCTGTATTTATAGGCAAAATCCTAGTTACTGGGATTCCTGAATGGTCCAGGCCCATCAAGAACTTTGCTGACACCCAACTCCACCATTACGACTGACCCTGAGTTCTGGATATGCCGGCCTAAATTTCCTAGGCAATGACCCAAAGCAATCCTACACTAGACTCGAAGTAACTTTCTCTTTTACTTATGTCGACCCACTCATTCCTAACTTCCAGCTATGCTGACCAACCTTATATTATCGAAACACTAGAGACCGACCCATCTATCACAAATCCTCCGAAGTCAAACCACAAAGGATTGAGCCATATGACTCCAAGGCCGACCCCATGCCATAGTGTCGACTTGATTCCCAAATCCGGCCCAAAGAAGACCCATAGCCGACCCGAGCTCCATCCAATGCAGACCCAAAGCAGTTTCGACCATGCCGATGCCATCTCCAAACACAAGCCGAACCGATCTCCATGTACCAATGCACTTTGACTTACCTACCCTGACCGATCCTACATGACCAACCTACTAAGGCTGAACCACATATTTCAAACCATCGATGACGAACCATATCTGGCCGAGCCACTCCTTTTTCGAACTGGAGCACTGCTCTAGGCCAATTCACTTTCTACCGAACCACTCAAGTATGACCGAACCACCTTCCTGCCAGCCTACTTCTTTGCCGATCCAAAGCGTTCCAAACACCGACCCTAAAACCGAACTACCGATCCACGTCAACCTAACTATCTTGACTGATCCGCACACGGCCGATCCATGCATAGCGGTCCATATATACCGAACCATTCAAGCCGAGCCGCTCATGACTTTCGACCCTTGATCAAGCCATGTACGATCGAGCCACCTTGACGTTGCTCCTTTTACTCCACCGACCTGAAGTATACTAGTTGTTGAGCTGAAATTTTCACCGATCCCAAAAAAGTATACCGATCCCAAGCTAATCACTCCATGGCCCGAAGCAAGGCTAAGTGCGACTCGAAGGAAACTACAAGCAATTCGAAATGACTCGACTCCTATCGAAACTTGTCTTTCATGTACCGCTCGCCTTTTGTCCATTGACCATGCTCAATCATGGCTTCAAATTATTATCTATAGTTGAGTATAAATTCATCCATTTGAACCAAATTCATGATATTCCAGCATCAATAGCCGTGAAGTTGATTAGGTTGAATCTGTCTGTTTATGGCCTTGCCAAAAGGCGGGTTAACATTTGCCCCCTAAAACCTACCTTGCGATAGGACGGCGTGTTTTGAATAGCCTTCAATCCATCATCCAAAGTCCACATTCCATCTATAGCCATACCATCTGATCCACAGTCCCATCCGTTTTATCCTAGTTCCATTGCCGTATCCTTATTTAAATCCGCAACTGCTCAGTGTTGATATCCGATTCTGAATCCAATAACCAAATCCTAAGACAATACCATAGCCACCTGAACCCGTCGACCGAGTTCTAATCCTTTCATATCCAATAATCAAATCCATGACCACTCCGGGCCGATATCCTATTCCGACCTCGACTCTCCAATCAAGGGTTTTATGTTCTCTGACCTATTTCCCTCCGGCCAAGGACTTTTTAATATTCTACGGCCTCAGATCTCCAACCGAGGACTTTTTAATATTCTTCGACCTTGGCTCTCCGGCCAAGAACTTTTTATATTCTCCAGCCTCAACTCTCTGGCCAAGGAGTTTTTAATATTCTCCGGCCTTGGCTCTTCGTCCAAGGACTTTTTATATTCTCTGGCCTCTTTTGTTCTCCGGCCAAGGACTTTTTTATATTCTTTAGCCTTGGCTCTCCAGCCAGGACTTTTTATATTCTTCAGCCTTGGCTCTCCAGCCAGGAACTTTTAGATTCTCCGGCCTCGACTCTCCAGCCAAGGACATTTTATATTCTCCGACCTTAGCTCTCCGGCTAAGGACTTTTTACATTTTGTTACGAGTCCATTCCATCGCTCTCTGGCGAAGGGACTCATTGCTTGCGATCACTGACCCATCTCTCCGGTTGGGACCATGATCGCAAGACCTGTATTATTTATTACATCGAACCAAATCCAATCATTCAAAATAAGAGTTTTTACAGCTATAAAAAACCAAATAAACTTCTGTACATCTAAGGAAGAAACCAAAGTTTTTAGGAATGCGAAAAGAAAAATAGGATTTCATAGACTCGAGCAACACGATATATTATCGTCTCAGAGCATACCTAGGGACCGTCCTCGATCTTGTGCATTTGTTAGTGATTTAGTCGTATTACTTCCAGTTCTATTACTTATTCAAAGCCATAAATCTATTTAGTTAATAACTAGCTGACGTTGCCTTGGTCCAGTGCCATCTTCGTTCGAGGCGAGTGGCGGACGCTCCTGTTCCACTACCACAGCTCGATTCCATACATATTGTTGTAGATGACCATTCCTTACATGCTCCTCAACGATATGTTTCAAATGCCTACAGTCATTTATGTTGTGCCCATCCAGCTCATGGAATAGGCAATGCTTTTCCAATGCCCGCTCGTATTAGAAGGTTTCCTCCTTGCCGACCTTCGATACTGGAGGCGCCCTCGAGTAACCAAGTAAATCCTTTCTAAAGTCTCGGTTAAATCTGTGTAAGAAGAAAACTTCGACTCCCTCCGAGGCCTTTTCAAAGTGCTTCCGCTATTATTCATTTTCCTTTTTCCTTTATCATCTTTATTTGGATCCTCTCTAGGAGAACCTCCACCCCTTTACTGCATAAGCTTCAGCCTCTCTCCCTTCTCTCTCAGCCTACACATCTTCCTATCTCAGAAACCTTTCCGCCTCATGGTAGAACTCCCCAAGATCCCTCGATGGGCCCCGTTCCAATGATATCTTGAAATCAAAATTAATTGCAATTCCTGAAACTGTCGTCTTCAAAACCATCAATGGATCAGTCAATCCGCCGAAGCTACTACCGCATTGAATCCGGTTAAGAAATCCCCAACGACTCTCCTTTCCATATTTTATCATTGTTAAAGTCGTCACGTTCTTGGATCTGACTATGTGGACCCGAAACTGTCTTATAAACCATTCAATCAGCTCTATCCATGTGCTGATAGAGCCACCCTCAAGTTGTCTGAACCACAATGTTGCAATGTCAGTCAATTACAGAGGGAAGCATCGTGTCATGACCTCCTCTGATGCCCCCAGCACTTCCATATGCCTCATGTACCTCGTCAAGTAAACAGTGGGATCCGTTCTCCTGTCATACATCTCTAATGTTGGTAGGTTGAAATATGGCGGGTTTCTAGCTTGCCTGATCGCAGGAGCAAAGGGACTCCTATTCACATCCTCCAAGTCTCTATTTACCAATCCACCTCTCATGGATCTCCTAACCATCTCCTCCAACCTACCATTGTCACCAAGTTGTAGTCCTTTCCCGTTGCCTCTCATCTGCCCCCGAATTCATACGGGAATCCTAGAACCTACTCTCCTAGATGAGCATCCACTCCTCTATCGACACCATGTTGCGCAACTCCAACCGTTACTCCGTCCGGGATGGGATCAACATGCTCCAGGGGAGTGCCCCCTATTCCTCTCCTGATGGTCCTGCTCTGTTCTGAATTTTGGTTACTTCATGCTCTTGACCTCTATTTCCAACATCTCCTATACTCCTTGACTCTGCACTCCAAATTGTGTAACTTGTCGAAGTAGGTTTTGCATCATCTCCTCTTGTCTTTTCAGCATTGTTTCCATCTTGTCTTTGGTGATGAAAATCGAGGCTTGATTAGATTCCAAGGAAGCCTCCTAAATCCCCTCATGCTGACTCCTTTAAGGTCTCTATCTTCTTGTCGATTGCCTTGCCGTAGCTTTCCAGATCCAAGTCTTCAAATCCAAAGTCTAGGCTACAGGTTCCCTGAGTTCTAGCCCTTTCAGTGAAAGCACAAAAATGCTAGTGCCAAAATTGGTCTCTAACACCTAAATCCAGATGAAAGGACCAAATCACAGTCACAAATCACAGATAGAATGTATGTATGGACTATAAATATGAAGAACAGTAAAAATTAAAAAGAAAGCAGTAATAACAGAGGATTCATAGTAGTTCGGGTGACTTCGTCCTACGTCCACTCTAGAAATTTCCTTTTTATTGATAACATAATCAAGTACAGTTACAATCCGAAGATTTCAAAACAATAATGGCAGAGCAGCCTTAATGGAGAAGAGAAAGAGGAACAGAATGAAGGTCCCCTTTTTTGAAGCCCTGCCTCCTGTATTCATAGGCAAAGTCCTGGCAACTAGGCTTCCTGAATGGTACGGGCCCATCAAGAACTTTGCCGACACCCAACTCCACCATTACAACTGACCTTGAGTTCTGGATATACCGGCCTGAATTTCCTGGGCAATGACCCGAAGCAATCCTACGTTAGACGCGAAGTAACTTGCTCTTATACTTATGTCGACCTACTCATTCCTAACTTCTAACAATGCTTACCGACCCCATATGGCCGAACCACTAAAGGCCGACCCACCAATCACAATTCCTCTGAAGCCGAACCACAAAGGATCGAGCCATATGACACCAAGGCCGACCCCAAGCCATAGTGTAGACCTAATTCTCAAACCCGACCTGAAGAACACCCATAGCCGACCCAAGCTCCATCCAGTGCCGATCCAAAGCAGTTTCGACCATGTCGATCCCATCTCCGAGTAAATGCCAATCGATCTCCAAGCACCGATCCACTTTGACTTACCTACCCTGACCGACCCTACATGACCGACCCACTAAGGCCAAACACACATATACCAAACCACCGATACCGAACCATATCTGGCCAAGCCACTCCTTTGCCGACCTGGAGCACTCTTCAAGGCTGATCCACTTTCTACCGTACCACTCCAGTATGATCGAACCACCTTCCTGCCGACCTACTTCTTTGCCGATCCAAAGTCTTCCCAACACTGACCCTAAAACCAAACTATCGATCCACGTTAACCTAACTATCTTTACCGATCCACACACGGCCGATCCATACATACCGGTCCATATATCGAACCATTCAGGTCGAGCCGCTCGTGACATTCCACCCTTGACCGAGCCATGTACGACCGAGCCACCTTAATGCCGCTCCCTTTACTCCACCGACCCGAAGTATAGTAGATGCCGATCCGAATTTTTCACTGATCCTATGCAAATATACCGATCCTAAGCCAACCACTCCATGACCCGAAGCAAGGCTAAGTGCGACTCGAAGGAAACTCTAAGCAGTCCGAAATGACTTAACTCCTATCGAAACTTATCTTTCATTTAGCCTACACCTTTTGTCCATTGACCATTCTCAATCATGGCTTTGAATTATTATCTGTAGTTGAGTATCCATTCATCCATTTAAACCAAATTCATGATATTCCAGCCTCGATAACCGCGAAGTTGATTAGGTTGAGTCCACCTTTTTATGGCCTTGTCGAAAGGGGGGTTAACACCTTCCAAGTTGGAGAACAATTTCCTCTTAGATCTTGGTTCGATCACATTCTTTATCATTTAAATAACAGTCATTTCCATACCTTGAATTCTAATGTCACTTCCATGCTTATTTCCAAATATTGTTTATTATTTAATTAATTTGTTTGACTTTAGAATTTGACCATTTTTCTAAGTCTTTAGAAAATTCCCAAATAAAATTAAAAATCATAATTAACTATTATGAAAACATTCATAAAAGATTTAGGTCAAAAACTCCTTCCAATTCCTTAATCGCTAGTGAATAGTGATTAACTAGATCATTTTCTATAATTATACTTTTGATTAAGTATAAACTCATTTATATCTTTCAAAACCTCATTATTATAATAATAATGAATTTAGAAATTTATTTCAAAATTTCAGAGTTATAAAAATCCATTTACCAATATCTGGATTTTATTGCTTCCACAACGACCTTTTTGAAAACTATTTTGCTTGTAACTTGAGATTTTCATATTGAAAACTTAACTTTTAGGATTCATTTGAAAGCTATTAACTTTAAGGATAAAACATTTTCGGTTTCAAGTCATTCCGACTTGAAATGCATTCTACACTTCCGTTCGAAATTATAGGTCGCATCACTGTGAATTGTTGCTTTGGAAAGTGCTCAATTTTGACCGTTTGGCGAATTGTTCCGGAACTTGCCCAGGACACTTCCAAAAAAACTTATAAATGATTACAAATAATTATAACCATTTATTTCTACATTTTCAACTTATCAAATATTATTTTCCACTATTATATCTTTTATAATATTATATTATTAAATTTTATATTCAACTTTTCTATGATTTAAAGCCCATTTTAAAATCCTTTTTCTTTCTTGTTTTAAAGAGGCTTAACCCTTTCTATTTGTACACATATTACGTATGAGTTGTTAGTCCTTGAGATGATTTGATGAGAACAACCTTAGAATAGATTATAAAATATAAATACTAATAGTATAAGTTTAGACATATATGTATATGCAGAATTTAACCATGAAAGTACCAAAAATAAAGACTGTACAGTATAGAGATTCAAGATATCGAGATTGAAGACTCATAAGAACCAAGATTATCAAGAGTTCAAGAGTTCAAGTAATTTATCTTTTAATTAGAAATTTTGTTAAAACTCCTAGAAAAGCACTAGCATCTTAAAATCCAATTTATTCGTGGAATGGAATCCACTTCGAGCCTGTTAAAGGGATGGAACCCTAAGTAGGATGGAACCTACGAAAAATCTAGTGGAACATTGTTTTGTATCCGCTAATTTTTATTCAAAATGATTTTTTACAGAATTATATCTTGTTTTCAAAATGTTTTCAAAACCTTCCTTTTAAAAATATCAAAAACATCTATCTTGATTTCAAATACTTTTAGACTCAAAATAATCTTTATTTCAAAATCAAATTATCTATAGTTTTAACTATCTTTAAATAATAATATATTTTTAAATATTTATACTTAGATTTAAACATAAAATTATAGTAAAATTTTGTATATATTATTCTATATATTTACTTATGTATTTTAACTATAGACAAGTATATTTATAAAGTTTAAAATAGTTTTAATATAATATAGAAGTTATTTTCAAAGAAAAATGTTTAACCAAATTTTCCTTTGGCATATCGACATACTCAAGGAACCCATGTCGACATAATGTCGGTTGGTTTCAAAATTTAAATTTCAAAAGAAGTGTCTATTCGTCATATCTCTTCATGAATATACATAGTTGTTATTCTTCTATAAATAGGGGATGTTTTCAATGAATTTTAATAACAGATTTTCTGGTTTTTCACTTCTCTTCTTCTTCCACATTTATATATATATATATATACACACACACACACACACATATTCTCCATTACTCTGCCGAATTCAACATTGAATCTAACTGGGTTATCTATGGTTTGATTCTCTATAACTATCTCAACAAGATCCTCAATGCTATTCAGAGTTATAGGCTTTTGTAATCAACTTAGCGAGAAATGGTGTGATTGTTGCCTTGGAAATCAATCAAGCGAGATAAGGTGTGATTGTAGCCTTGGAAATAAATTGGATGAACTTGTTGCCCGAGAAATCAAGTATCTCTACCCAGAGGATTGTGAATCTGGAGGGTGTACCTCGTTGCCTTGAAATCGAGGGTGTAACTGTAAAGATTGTTTTTGAAAGGAAATCCGTACTTGTGTGCGGGATTGGATGTAGGGTAACTCCGAACCAGTATAAAATCAGTTGTTTTCTTTCCTTTACCGCTTTTACTTTATATTTGCATCTGTGTTTGATTCTGTGATCATATCTGTGTCTGAATATTGCATACATTTATGTTCAAACTAAAAAAAACTCAAAAAGATTCAACATTTCTCTAAACACTATTCACCCCCCTTTAGTGTTTATCCTAGACTTAAGATCCTTAATCCGCATTTCTCACATTTGGTATCAGAGCAAGGTTTTCAAAGTTTCATAATCTGATTTTTGAATTTTTTTAAAATTGGCTACGTTTGTTAATACTAGTTTAGAAATATTCAGATCATCATTGTCTCATGAGTCTGCATATAATCAATGTTCAAATCTAGGTTGTCTACCAAAATTGTTTGTTGTGAAGGAAACATGCTTTATGGGAATTGGGGAATCAATCCATAATGGACAAATTGTGCAAATCAAAATGAACAAATGGATACTCGATAGTGCATGCTCTAGACATATGACTGGCAATCCAGAAATGTTGAATGATATAATATACAAAGACGGAGGACTGGTTAGCTTCGAAGGCAACGCAAAAGGATATGTGATTGCCATTGGCAAATTCGGTAACTCTGAAACACCTATTATTATTAATGTTTTGCTAGTTGAAAATCCAAAACATAATCTGCTAAGTATAAGTCAACTCTTTGATAAAGGATATAAAATTAAATTTGAAAAGGATAAGTGCCACATTGAAGATAATAATTCAACCATAATATTTGAGGGAATCGGGAAAAATAGTATTTATATTCTTAGTATGAAAGTTTCAAATGATAACTTGTGTCTTTTGACAAATACAAGTGACCCTTGGATTTGGCATAAGAGATTTGGGCAATTGAATTTCAAACTCTTATCTAGACTATCAAAACATGATCTATTAAAAGGTCTCCCTAAAATGAATTTTAAAGTAGATAGTCTATATGATGCATGTCAATTAGGAAAACTTAGAAAAAGTTCTTTTATATTAAAAGATATGATTTCAACTTCAAAACCTCTTGAATTACTTCACCTTTATTTATTTGTTCCATCTCAAATTCTGTCAATAAATCATAGTAAATATGTTTTTTTAATTGTAGATGATTATTCTTGATTTACATGGACAATATTTTTGAAACATAAAGTGATACTTTTGAATGTTTTAAAAACTTTACAGCAAGGATTCAAAATCAACTTTCTCTAAAGATTATAACCATTCGTAGTGATCACGGTGGTGAATTTGAAAATGAAAAGTTTGTGGAATTCTACAATAAAAAGGGAATAACTCACAATTTTTCATTTGAAGAACTCCACAACAAAACAGAGTAGTAGAATGTAAAAATAGGACGATTCAAGAGTGTGCGATAACCATGCTTTCAGATAGTAATTTACTAAAATATTTTTGGACAGAAGTAGTTACCGCCTATCATATTCTATATAGAATTTTAATTAGACCTTTAACTGATAAGACATCTTATGAACTTCTTCATAGAAAGAAACCTAAAGTATTTATTTTAGAATTTTTGGAGGTAAATGTTTTATTTTAAATACCAAAGATAACATAGATAAATTTGATCCTAAATCCGACAAAGGTATCTTTATCGAATATTCTAGTAAAAGTAATGGGTACAGAGTATTTAATTTAAGAACTAACAACATCGAAGAAACAATGCATGTTTCGTTCGATGAAAATTTCAAAAATTTTGAAGATACAAATGATGAAGAGGATTTACTCACTCAAAATCGAGAGTCAACTGAAACTCATAATGAAATTAATCATCCAAATAAAAGGACTAAATTTTTAAAAGATCACCCTATTGAAAACATACTAGGAGATATCCAATCTGTTCTTAAAACCAGAATCAACAAAGTCAAATGAGTAATATAGCTTTTATATCAACTATTGAACCCAAAATTCCAAAAGAAACATCAACTGATGATTCATGGATTTTGGTTATGCAAGAAGAATTAAATCAATTCACTAGAAATAATGTTTGGAAACTTGTTCCTAGACCTGAGAATAAAACTATAATTGGAAATAAATGGGTTTATAAAAATAAAATGAATGAACAAGGAGAGGTAGTTAGAAATAAAGCCCGATTAGTCGCTTAAGGTTTTTGTCAAGAAGAAGGAATAGACTTTGATGAAACCTTTGCTCCCGTAGCAAGATTAGAAGCCATTAGGATTCTACTTGCTTTCCCAAATCATAATAATATTAAACTATATCAAATGAATGTTAAAAGTGCCTTTTTAAATGGATTTGTAAAAGAAGAAGTATATGTTGAACAACCACCACTTTTTAAAAATGAAAAATTACCAAATCGTGTTTACAATCTAAAGAAAGCTTTATATGGTCTAAAACAAGCTTCTAGAGCCTGGTATGATAGACTAAGATCTTACTTATTACAATCAAATTTCAAAATCGGTAAAGTAGATAATACTCTTTTTATTAAAAGAAATAAAAATGATATTCAACTAGTACAAATTTACGTAGACGATATCATTTTTGGATCAACTAACTTTGAAATGAATAAAGAATTTTCTGAAATAATGACAAAAGAGTTTGAGATGACTCATATGGGTGAATTAAACTTCTTTTTAGGATTACAAGTAAAACAATTAGATAATGGTATCTTTATTAGCAAAGAAAAATATGCTAAGACCTATTAATAAATTTGGTTTGACTATTGCGAGTGGAAAATCCCCTCCCATGGCAACCAATGAGTACCCTAGTAAAGAAGATCACCCGAAAAATGTAGATCAAAAGTCTATAGAGGAATGATTGGATCACTACTCTATATTACTGCTAGTAGGCCTGATATCATGCATAGCGTTTGTCTCTGTGCAAGATATCAATCCCAACCTAAAGAGACTCACTTAAAAGCCGCAAAACGTATCATAAGATATGTTAAACACACTTCTGAGTATGGCTTATTTTACCCTAAAAATGATTCTTTTGACTTAATATCTTACTGTGAAGCTGATTATGCTGGTTATAAATCAGACTAAAAAAGTACAAGTGGAACTTGTCACTTTTTGGGGCATTCTCTGATTTTCTAATTTAGTAAAAAGCAAAAAATAGTTTCTTTATCAACAATTGAAGCAGAATATATTTCTGCTGCTTTGGCTTGTTCTCAAGTAATATATATGCAACAGACTTTAAAAGATTATGGTTTAAAATTTTCAAAATCACCAATTTATTGTGATAATACTAGTGCGATAAATTTGTCCAAAAATACTACTCAACATGCTCGAGCTAAACATATTGATATAAGACATCATTTTCTCAGAGATAATATAAATAAGGAAGTAATTACTCTAGATTATATTAATTCCAAGAATCAAATTGCTGATGTATTAACAAAACCATTAAATGAATCCATATTTACCAAATTAAGAAGAGAATTAGGTATTTGTTCAATAACTGAAATATAAAATATAAATAACAAAGTGTAGTTAAAAATTAAATCAAAATAAATCAATTAATAAAAATTTAAAGGACCATGTCGACATACTCCCACAACCCATATCGACATATAACGTTTTTTATTTTTAAATTTTTTTCCCACTAAAATTTAAAATAATTGGTTATATATTCTTCTTATTTTCGAAATTTTATTCATTCTTTCTGTAATCTCTTTGTTCTATCATCTGAAATCAAATAATCAATGGCCCCTCTTCAAAATCAAACATAAATTCTACCTTTTCGTTTCCTTCTCCCACTTCTGGTCCATTTCAACGTGCTACTCTTGCTCATGTGTCAAAAATGGAGGATTCTCTAAAGGATGCACTTTAGTTAATGACTGAAATCCAAGTAATGCAACTTCAAATGGCCAAGGAACAAGAGAGGCGAGGTAAAATCCTTAGGAATTTGCAAAAATTTCTAATGCACAATCATGCTAAGCTAATCTTGATTGACGAAGACTCTTCAGGAGATCAAATACAAGAGGCCAACAAAGAAGAAGAAGAAGTCCACATGGAAGAAGTGGACACGGAAGATGACGGCAAAGTCGTTTGCATTGGAGAAGTGTGCTTTACAAATATGGAAATCTTGTCGAACAACGTGGAAATTTCTGTTTCCACTATCCAAACTGTTCGATTCATAGATCTCCCAATTTCAAAGACACTCATTAGTTTCTTTTCTTTTTTTAATTTTAGTGTATGATCTTTCTTGCGTTTCCCACGAAAATGTAAATACAATAATATAATTAATGAATAATTTGTGTTCTTATTATATGAATACTTAGTTACGATAATTAGTAGTTTAGGACTAAGTTCTAGTTTTAGATCTAAGTGTTGATCATTTATGATAACACTATCATTATAATCACATGTCACAGATTATTAGATTTAGGGGGAGTGATATAGTTTTTGTTGATAAATTTGGAGTTAGTTTTTGTTGATGACAAAGGGGGAGAAATATAAAATAGGGTAGTTAGGCATAGATTAAGAGGGAGTTATTAGGGTAGAAGTAATATTTTATAAAAAAAGGTTGCCATTATCAAAAAGAGGGAGATTGTTAGTCCTTGAGATGATGGTTTTGATGACAACAACCTTAGAATAGATTATAAAATATAAATATTAATAGTATAAGTTTAGATATATACGTACATGCAGGATTTAACCATGCAGGTACCAAGAATAAAGACGGTACAGTATAGAGATTCAAGATATCTAGATTGAAGGCTCATGAGAATCAATATTATCAAGAGTTCATGTAATTTATCTTTTAGTTAGAAATTTTGTTAAAACTTCTAGAAAAGCACTGACATCTTAAAATCTAATTTATTCGTGGAATGGAATCCACTTCGAGCCCGTTAAAGGGATGGAACCCTAAGTAGGATGGAACCTACGAAAAATCTAGTGGAACACTGTTTTGTATCCGCTAATTTTTATTCAAAATGATATTTTACAAAATTATATCTTGTTTTCAAAATGTTTTCAAAACCTTCCTTTTAAAAGCATCAAAAACATCTATCCTGATTTCAAATACTTTTAGCCTCAAAATAATCTTTAATTTCAAAATCAAATTATCCGTAGTTTTAACTATCTTTAAATAATAATATATTTTTAAATATTTATACTTAGATTTAAACATAAAATTATAGTAAAATTTTGTATATATTATTCTATATATTTACTTATGTATTTTAATTATAGACAAGTATATTTATAAAGTTTAAAATAGTTTTAATATAAGATACAAGTTATATTCAAAGAAAGATGTTTAACCAAATTTTCCTTTGTCATGTCGACATACTCAAGGAACCCATGTCGACATAGTGTTAGTTGGTTTCAAAATTTAAATTTCAAAAGAAGTGTCCATTCGTCATATCTCTTCATGAATAGACATGGTTGTTGTTCTTCTTTAAATAGGAGATGTTTTCAACGAATTTTAATAACAGATTTTCTGGTTTTTCACTTCTCTTCTTCTTCCACATTTCTATATATATATATATATATATATATATATATATATTCTTACCATTACTCTGTCGAATTCAATATTAAATCTAACTAGGTTATCTCTTGTTTGATTCTCTGCCACTATCTCAACAAGATCCTTAGTGCTATTCAGAGTTATAGGCTTTTGTAATCAACTTAGCGAGAAAAGGTGCGATTGTGGCCTTGGAAATCAATCAAGTGAGATAAGGTGTGATTGTAGCCTTGGAAATCAATTGGGTGAACTTGTTGTCCGAGAAATCAAGTATCTCTACCTAGAAGATTGTGAATCTGGAGGGTGTACCTCGTTGCCTTGAAATCGAGGGTGTAATTGTAAAGATTGTTTTTGCAAGGAAATCTGTACTTATGTACGGGATTGGATGTAGGGTAACTCCAAACCAGCATAAAATCTGGTGTGTTCTTTCCTTTACTGCTTTTACTTTATATTTGCATCTGTGTTTGATTCTGTGATCATATCTGTGTACGAATATTGCATACATTTAAGTTCAATCTAAAAAACTCAAAAAGATTCAACATTTCTCTAAAACACTATTCACCCCCCCTTTAGTGTTTATCCTAGCCTTAAGATCCTTAATCCGCATTTCTCATATTTGGTATCAGAGCAAGGTTTTCATAGTTTCATAATCTGATTTTTGAATTTTTTTAAGAATGGCTATGATCGTTAATACTAGTTTAGAAATATTCAGATCATCGTTGTCTCATGAGTCTGCATATAATCAATGTTCAAATTCAAGTTGTCTACCAAAATTGTTTGTTGTGAAGGAAACATGCTTTATGGGTATTAGGGAATCAATACATAACGGACAAATTGTGCAGATCAAAATGAACAAATAGATACTCGATAGTGGATGTTCTAGACATATGACTGGCAATCCAGAAATGTTGAATGATATAATATACAAAGACATAGGACTGGTTAACTTCGGAGACAACTCAAAAGGATATGTGATTGGCATCGGCAAAGTCGGTAACTCTGAAACTCCTATTATTACTAATGTTTTTCTAGTTGAAAATCTAAAACATAATCTGCTAAGTATAAGTCAACTCTGCGATAAAGGATATAAAATTAAATTTGAAAAGGATAAGTGTCACATTGAAGATAATAATTCAACCATAATATTTGAGGGAATCAGGAAAAATAATATTTATATTCTTAGTATGAAAGTTTCAAATGATAACTTGTGTCTTTTGACAAATACAAGTGACCCTTGGATTTGGCATAAGAGATTTGGGCATTTGAATTTCAAACTCTTATCTAGACTATCAAAACATGATCTAGTAAAAGGTCTCCATGAAATGAATTTTAAAGTAGATAGTCTATATGATGTATGTCAATTAGGAAAACTTAGAAAAAGTTCATTTATATTAAAAGATATGATTTCAACTTCAAAACCTCTTGAATTACTTTACCTTGATTTATTTGGTCCATCTCAAATTCTGTCGATAAATCATAGTAAATATGTTTTTTGTAATTGTAGATGGTTATTCTAGATTTACATGGACAATATTTTTAAACATAAAGTGATACTTTTGAATGTTTTAAAACTTTACAAAAAGGATTCAAAATCAACTTTCTCTAAAGATTATAACCATTCGTAGTAATCACGGTGGTGAATTTGAAAATGAAAAGTTTGTAGAATTCTGCAGTAAAAAGGGAATAACTCACAATTTTTCATTTCCAAGAACTCCACAACAAAACAGAGTAGTAGAACGTAAAAATAGGACGATTCAAGAGTGTGCGGTAACCATGCTTTCAGATAGTAATTTACTAAAGTATTTTTGGACAGAAGTAGTTGTTACCGCCTGTTCTATTTTAAATAGAATTTTAATTAGACCTTTAACTCATAAGACATCTTATGAACTTCTTCATAGAAAGAAACCTAAAGTATCTTATTTTAGAATTTTTGGAGGTAAATGTTTTATTTTAAATACCAAAGATAACATAGATAAATTTGATCCTAAATCCGACAAAGGTATCTTTATCGGACATTCTACTAAAAGTAAAGGGTACAGAGTATTTAATTTAAGAACTAACACCATCGAAGAAACAATGCATGTTTCGTTCGATAAAAATTTCAAAAATTTTGAAGATACAAATGATGAAGTGGATTTACTCACTCAAAATCAAGAGTCAACTGAAATCATAATGAAATTAATCATCCAAATAAAAGGACTAAATTTTTAAAAGATCACCCTATTGAAAACAAACTAGGAGATATCCAATCCATTGTTAAAACTAGAATCAACTAAGTCAAATGAGTAATGTAGCTCTTATATCAACTATTGAACCAAAAAATCCAAAAGAAGCATCGACTGATGATTCATGGATTTTGGTTATGCAAGAAGAATTAAATCAATTCAGTAGAAAAAAATTTTGGGAACTTGTTCCTAGACCTGAGAATAAAACTATAATTGGAACTAAATGGGTTTATAAAAATAAAATGAATGAACAAGGAGAGGTAGTTAGAAATAAAGCCCGATTAGTCGCTTAAGCTTTTTGTCAAGAAGAAGGAATAGATTTTGATGAAACCTTTGCTCCCGTAGCAAGATTAGAAGCCACTAGGATTCTACTTGCTTTCGCAAATCATAATAATTTTAAACTATATCAAATGGATGTTAAAAGTGCCTTTTTAAATGGATTTGTAAAAGAAGAAGTATTTGTTGAACAACCACCACTTTTTGAAAATGAAAAATTACCAAATTATGTTTACAAACTTAAGAAAGCTTTATATGGTCTAAAACAAGCTTCTAGACCATGGTATGATAGACTAATATCTTACTTATTATAATCAAATTTCGAAATTGGTAAAGTAGATAATACTCTTTTTATTAAAAGAAATAAAAGTGATATTCAACTAGTACAAATTTACGTAGATGATATCATTTTTGGATCAACTAACTTTGAAATAAATAAAGAATTATCTGAAATAATGACAAAAGAGTTTGAGATGAGTCATATTGGTGAATTAAATTTCTTTTTAGGATTACAAATAAAATAATTAGACAATGGTATCTTTATTAACCAAGAAAAATATGCTAAGACCTAATTAATAAATTTGGTTTGACTACTGCGAGTGGAAAATCCACTCCTATGGCAACCAATGAGTACCATAGTAAAGAAGATCACTCGAAAGATGTAGATCAAAAGTTATATAGAGGAATGATTAGATCACTACTCTATATTACTACTAGTAGACCTGATATCATGCATAGTGTTTGTCTCTATGCAAGATATCAATCCCAACCTAAATAGACCCACTTAAAAGCCGTAAAACGTGTCATAAGATATGTTAAACACACTTCTGACTGTGGCTTATTTTACCCTAAAAATGATTCTTTTGACTTAATATCTTACTGTGATGCCGATTATGCTGGTTGTAAATCAGAACAAAATAGTACAAGCGGAACTTGTCACTTTTTGGGGCA
This sequence comes from Allium cepa, assembly GCA_030765085.1. Lineage (NCBI taxonomy): Eukaryota > Viridiplantae > Streptophyta > Magnoliopsida > Asparagales > Amaryllidaceae > Allium > Allium cepa. The sequence goes on from CM060932.1 coordinate 741,144,637, forward strand.
TTCTCTGATTTTCTAGTTTAGTAAAAAGCAAAACACAGTTTCTTTATCAACAACTAAAGCAGAATATATTTCTGCTGCTTTGGCTTGTTCTCAAGTAATATATATGCAACAGACTTTAAAAGATTATGGTTTAAAATTTTCAAAATCACCAATTAATTGTGATAATACTAGTGTGATAAATTTATCCAAAAAATACTAATTTACATGCTCAAGCTAAACATATTGATATAAGACATCATTTTCTCAAAGATAATATAAATAAGTAAGTAATTACTCTAGATTATATTAATTCCGAGAATCAAATTGTTGATATATTAATAAAACCATTAAATGAATCCATATTTACCAAATTAAGAAGAGAATTAGGTATTTGTTCAATAACTGAAATATAAAATATAAATAACAAAGTATAATTAAAAATTAAATCAATTAATAAAAATTTAAAGGACCATGTCAACATACTCGACATATAACGTTTTTTATTTTTAAATATTTTCCCACCAAAATTTAAAATAATTGGTTATATATTCTTCTCACTTTCGAAATTTTATTCATTCTTTCTGTAATCTCTTTGTTCTATCCTCTAAAATCAAATAATCAATGGCCTCCTCTTCAAAATCAAACAAAAATTCTACCTTTTCGTTTCCTTCTCCCACTTCTGGTCCATTTCAACGTGCTACTCTTGCTCATGTGACAAAAATGGAGGATTCTCTAAAGGATGCACTTTAGTTAATGACTAAAATCCAAGTAATGCAACTTCAAATGGCCAAGGAACAAGAGAGGCGAGGTAAAATCCTTAGGAATTTGCAAAAATTTCTAATGCACAATCATGCTAAGCCAATCTTGATTGACGAAGACTCTTCAGGAGATCAAATACAAGAGGCCAACAAAGAAGAAGAAGAAGTCCACATGGAAGAAGTGGACACGGAAGATGACGACAAAGTCGTTTGCATTGGAGAAGTGTGCTTTACAAAGATGGAAATCTGGAAATTTCTGTTTCCACTATCCAAACTGTTCGATTCATAGATCTCCCAATTTCAAAGACAATCATTAGTTTCTTTTCTTTTTTTAATTTTAGTGTATGATCTTTCTCGCATTTCCCACGAAAATGTAAATACAATAATATAATTAATGAATAATTTGTGTTCTTATTATATGAATACTTAGTTACGATAATTAGTAGTTTAGGACTAAGTTCTAGTTTTAGATCTAAGTGTTGATCATTTATGATAACACTATCATTATAATCACATGTCATGGATTATTAGATTTAGGGGGAGTGATATAGTTTTTGTTGATAAATTTGGAGTTAGTTTTTGTTGATGACAAAGGGGGAGAAATATAAAATAGGGTAGTTAGGCATAGATTAAGAGGGAGTTATTAGGGTAGAAGTAATATTTTATAAAAAAAAAGTTGCCATTATCAAAAAGGGGGAGATTGTTAGTCCTTGAGATGATGGTTTTGATGACAACAACCTTAGAATAGATTATAAAATATAAATATTAATAGTATAAGTTTAGATATATACGTACATGCAGGATTTAACCATGCAGGTACCAAGAATAAAGACGGTACAATATAGAGATTCAAGATATCGAGATTGAAGACTCATGAGAATCAATATTATCAAGAGTTCAAGTAATTTATCTTTTAGTTAGAAATTTTATTAAAACTCCTAGAAAAGTACTGGCATCTTAAAATCTAATTTATTCGTGGAATGGAATCCACTTCGAGCCTGTTAAAGGGATGGAACCCTAAGTAGGATGGATCCTACGAAAAATCTAGTGGAACACTGTTTTGTATCCACTAATTTTTATTCAAAATGATTTTTTACAAAATTATATCTTGTTTTCAAAATGTTTTCAAAACCTTCCTTTTAAAAGCATCAAAAACATCTATCCTGATTTCAAATACTTTTAGCCTCAAAATAATCTTTAATTTCAAAATCAAATTATCCGTAGTTTTAACTATCTTTAAATAATAATATATTTTTAAATATTTATACTTAGATTTAAACATAAAATTATAGTAAAATTTTGTATATATTATTCTATATATTTACTTATGTATCTTATCTATAAACAAGTATATTTATAAAGTTTAAAATAGTTTTAATACAAGATAGAAGTTATTTTCAAAGAAAAATGTATAACCAAAATTTCCTTTGGCATGTCGACATACTCAAGGATGCCATGTCGACATAGTGTTAGTTGGTTTGAAAATTTAAATTTCAAAAAAAGTGTCTATTCATCATATCTCTTCATGAATAGACATGGTTGTTGTTCTTCTATAAAAAAGAGATGTTTTCAATGAATTTTAATAACAGATTTTCTGGTTTTTTACTTCTCTTCTTCTTCCACATTTCTATATACATATTCTTACCATTACTCTGCCAAAATCAACATTGAATCTAACTAGATTATCTTTGGTTTGATTGTCTATCACTATCTCAGCAAGATTCTCGGTGCTATTCAGAGTTATAGGCTTTTGTAATCAACTTAGAGAGAAAATGTGTGATTGTGGCCTTGGAAATCAATCAAGCGAGATAAGGTGTGATTGTAGCCTTAGAAATCAATTGGGTGAACTTGTTGCCTGGGAAATCAAGTATCTCTACCCAGAGGATTGTGAATCTGGAGGGTGTACCTCGTTGCCTTGAATCGGGGGTGTAATTGTAAAGATTGTTTTTGAAAGGAAATCCGTACTTGTGTGCGGGACTGGATGTATGGTAACTCCGAACCAGTATAAAATCTGGTGTGTTCTTTCCTTTACTGATTTTACTTTATATTTGCATCTGTGTTTGATTAGGTGATCATATCTGTATCTGATTATTGCATACATTTGTGTTCAAATTAACAAAAAACTCAAAAAGATTCAACAATTCTCTAAAACACTATTCACCCATCCTCCCTCTAGTGTTTATCCTAGCTTTAAGATCCTTAATCCGCATTTCTCACATGTGTAACATGACTTGGAATTCCTTTTGAAAGTCATGATATTAACATATAAACATGTCAAACTAACATAGGTGTATTAGATATACTTACCATATAATATCACACCATCAACACAAACATATCATTAAATCGTCCATATAACATCTAATGTTATCATCCAAAGATTAGTAAATCAACGCAACCAAGTTTACTAACTTTTCTTTACTATGCTTATTAACTTTTCAAGTTTGCTAACTAACTTTTCAAGTTTTCTTACTAGCTTTTTATAACTTGTTAATTAACTTTCCAAACATGCTCGTATTTACAAATATACTCATTATGACTTATTAATCATAAGTCTAAGCTAAAGAGGCAAAGTGAGTTTTACTAACTTGCATCCATATTAACATAAATATTAATATCACTTTATAATCATAAAGATTAATTTTAAGCGGCAAATTGTTCTTACCATCAAATTCCCTCCTTCCCAAGCTTTCTCCGGATGAATTCATCATCTCTTTCGCTCATTTTCAATTTTCCAATCTCCCACCAACGCTGTGTGGTTCGGCCTTGACATGAACAAAGGCAAAACTTCAACCTTTGCCCTTCTATTTGCTTCCACACTCCTCCGGTGCTTCATGCCTTTAGTCCTATATAACCTACCCTTGTTTTTCTTCATCCGAGCTTCCTAAACTCCATTTTGACTTTGATACTTTCGACCATGGCATGTATGTGGAGTTGGTGAACTTCGACGACGATGAAACCAAACTAGTTGGCTCCGGAACGCTTTAAGAAGCTTAGATCCATGGTCGGATCTAAGTTTTAACTAGTTTTTGAACTATTTCTTTTTTATTTTGGATTAGGAAGCAATTGATGAAGCTTGAGATAGAAGAGAGAAGAGAAATGAAGAAGAAGAAGAAGAAGAAGGAAGAAAGGAATGATAAGGAGGAGAAGAGGCCTCTACTTATATGCAAAGCTCATCTTCACTTTATGTCACCTCAGTATCATATCCACCACACCACCATACCCCATCGCATCAACCTTACACACTCCATGCCTACTTACTTAATGTCACACCTAAGTCACACCCTCCTACTTTATGCCAAATCAAAGTCATATCCTTCACTTTTTGTCAAATCAAAGCCCATACCCTTCACTTTATGTCAAATCAAAGCCTATACCTACACACACACCCACACATTCCTACACACGGCTCACACCCTTGCGCACACTCTTTTACATGTTACTTAATGTGGGTGGGACCCATTTGAGGTTTCATTAACTCATAGGTAGGTTATACGACATTTTGGTGACTTTTGGCGACTTCTACACGACATTTTATGCAACGTTTTACAATGTATTTTTATTCTCTTTATACATTATATTTTATCATATAGTCATCTTTATACAAGTGTAAAAAAGTTTACAAATCATATTTCAATAATCTTATATAACTTAAACTCCCTGGACTAAAATTGTTGCGGATTTACACTGTCAAAATGGAATAGTGTGCTAATGATGATGTCATTAATATTTTCACGACCTAAAACGTGAAAATATTTTTATTTCTTATTCATGTTTAATGTACATATTAGTGTATACATCCAGACCCGTGCACGATTCTTTTAATTAAAAATCAGTTTATTGATAAAACAATTTTCGGTTACTTGATTGAATTCCCATGCTTTCAGCTTCGCATGATAAAATGATAAGTCCGATTGCTATGATATTTATAATAAATTTAAGCATATTTATAGAATTTAAAGATAAAGTTTTAAAATTTTCTGTAAAATTTTAAAAACATTCATAATATTTGAATACAAAGTTTATTGCAAAATGTATTGCAACAAAGTATTACCAGTTTCTTTTAGGCTCCAAACCAAACTTTTTGAATCCAATCATGAAACTTTGGCTCTAAACCAAACTTTTTAGCTCTAACCAATAAATTTTGACTCCAAACAAATTTTGTTTTCCATCCGTTATAAATTTTAGCCGATGTTTGTTTCCCTAATTGAAACTAAATTAAGTGCTTTTTTTCTTTCACCTTCAAATCCAAATCCATAATTGAAACTAAATTACGTGTGTTTCTCAATTCCAAATTCCAAATCCCTAATTTTCCTTTTATCTTTCAAAATGAAATAAAAATCAAATCTCCAAGATAAAACTCTTCACTCTAAAATCGTTGCCTTTAGAAACACCGCGAGGAGACCGATGATTCTCTAAAGCCGTGCTTGGAATATTTGCCGTCGTCGATTTTTTCAAGTCGTCCTAACACTGATGAGAAGATCCAATTTGATTTGCAATGAGGTAAATACCTTGTAGTCGTTGGATCTGAAGGTTTTCACAGCTTGAGTCATTGCCATCACCGCTTGTGCGCTTGAAGTTGGAACGCTCACTTGATGTGTCGTTCGAGATTAGATGTTAGAGTTTGGATCCGCAATGTTGCTGGAGGTTGATAATATTGCAGTACTTGGATGAGAAATACGTTCCTACTGGTGATTGATAAGTTGTGGTTGAATGAGATAAACTATGAGTTGATGATGGTTTAATAAAGGTGCTTGAAACTTGAGACATTGTTGTTGATTGACGAAGACGTGCTTGCTTGCTTTGGAAAAGAGGTGGCCAGATTTTTATTTAACACCAGTGTGTTGAAAGATTTTATTTTTATGTTGAACTGGCATGAATTTTTGGTCGATACTCCCAGGTATGTTCTTGTTTTCCTACCGTTGATAGCATATTTTATGTTGAACTACTATTCACAGTAATCATGCTTCAATAGATGAAGTTTTTATTGGCATTAGGCTTCATGCTTTGGTGATTTGAATGGAAAAAATTCAATAGATATTGTTTTGAATGGCATCACGCTTCAGGCTGAACTGAATTGATTGTGATAAGAGATTGGATAATCAAAAATATGCCTACAGAAAGCAAAAGTGAAAAAGAAGAAACAAATAAAGAAGATTCTCAGATCGATCAGTAAGTTTCTCAACTTTGATGTTAAACAAAAACAAACTTTGACAGTTTATTTTGTTCATTTTCTGCTACTTATCTTAATGATATTTTTATTATTATGGTGGATGAGAAATATAATGACTTGTTTCCAGATTGCATTTTTATGTGGCGGGTTTCATACTAAATCATAACCATGTTAATAATTTCAGTAATTAATTAAAGCAACTATATCACAATGAATTTGTTTTTTCAATGCCAATACCAATCCAAGGTTGAAATCTAGTTGATATTTCTATACATGTTATATGCATAATCTGATAATGATACAGATGTTATCTAAGTTTGTATTTTGACTAAATAAAATCCAAACTCTGTGTATTAGTTATCATTTGTAAACTAAACTTATCTTGTAATTTTGTAGTTGATTTTCTTTGGTTTTTCTCATTTGCTTCTCAAGCAAAACATCATAATTTAACTGAACTGAGTAAGACATTTGTTGATGGATGATCGGAGGTGGATGATTGGAGGTGGACGTCGAAGCAATGATCGAAAAGGAACGAAGGTGGTTGTATTAGACGGCGGGTGAGGAAGGGAATGACATGTTTATTTAGGAGTATTCGATTAGATTCAACCAAGAAAAAGAATTAGTGTTCATATTTCATTGTAAGAACTAGTGTATGGTTCTTTTTAAGGTTATGTTAATGGTGGATGTGATATAGTATGAGCATTATGACAACATTGTTTGAATATTATAAGTAAAGTGAATGATGTTATATTGTAAGCAAAGTGTTATTGTTTGAGTTAATGGGTTTTATGTATTTCAATTTTTTAAATTTTAATTTCATATTAGTATTTTGGATAAAGACGAGTGTTTACAGTCAACTCTCATTCTATTTTTTAAAAAAGTTGTATATATTTTGCAACATTTATAAAAGTTGTAAAAAATATTCTGCAACATCCAAAAAAAATTTGTAGTTTAGTATATTACAACTATATTTAATAGTCGTAGTAAACTTTTTGACAACATAAACTAAGAGTTGTAAGAAGGGTATTTTGTTGTATGCAAACAAATTACAACAATTTTAAGTAGTTGTAAAATATTTTATTACAATGTTTTTGAAAAGTTGTAATAGACATATATCCTATTACAACTGCGGTTAAGACAAGTAGGCTGTCAAAGATATGGGTTTCGGCTCGAGACTGGCCCGAACCCATCCTATTAATGCGGGTAAGGGTTTTACGTTTTACTACCCAAGCCCGACATGGGCACGACTCGGGTTGGGTACGGTTTTATCAAAACCGGTCTGATGAGGGCCCAACCCGACTATTAGTTTTCCATTATATCAAAACATGAGTGTGTGTATTATTTATTTAGCATTTTGTCTGTTTACATGTACATATTTTTGCATACTTTTGTTGTTAACTTGACTACATCACCGCCCTTTATATGTTAACATTGTTAGTATACAAATTTTACCAAAGTTACAGTTTTAAAATATGGATTTAACATAAATATTTTGAATTAGGTATACAGTTATTACCCAGCGGGCCTATAAAGACCGATGGACCGGGCTTGGATATTGGGTTGAAATACCATGCGGGTCCGGGCCGGGCTCGGATTTTAATTATTGTAATCGGACGTGGGTCAGGGTTTTATAATACCCGGACCGAACCCGGCCATTGACAGGCCTAAAGACAAGTTTAGGAAAATGTTGTAAAATACCCACTATAACTCTTTTTGATAGCAGTGCATACAACTGTGTTGATTATTTCTCTGAAATACCACTCGATTTATTTAACGTGTAAATTGTTATAAATGAATTAATATTTATGAAATATTAATTAATTGTTTATTTGATGTATTGGATGCTATTAGTATATATTAATTAATATTTTTGAAATATTAATTAATTGTTTATTTGATGTATTGGATGCTATTAGTATATATTAATTAATATTTTTGAGATATTAATTAATTGTTTATTTGATATATATATATATATATATTACTGTATATATACTAAATGTTTTAAATTAATACTTATAATGAATCATATATAAATATTTATATTAACCTATATATATATTAAATGTTTTAACTTAATACTTTTATTAATTCATATAGATATATATAGCTATATTAAATAAAATGGTTTTTGAATTTATACACAAAAATTGTAGTCGAATTGAATTAAAAGTAAAATATGTAATTTTATATTTATTTTTCTGTAGATGTATACTCTATTTTATTATGAAATTTGAAATAAATAAATAAATCGGTAATAATACTATTTTTAATATGCATATATATGATAATTAAATATATTTATTTTGTATTTTATAAGTCTAAAGTTGAAATTCAAATTATTTACCAAGTCAAAATATTGGATATTAATCTGAATTAAAATCTTATTAACTATTTAAATTATATTTAGGTTTTAATAGAAAAGGTTTGTTTTATTTAGTTATTTAACCTAAATATAATTTCAACATATATTCATAAATATATACTTATATTTTAAAATAATTTTATGATGGCCAGTGCATATATAAATAGCTAATGTATACATAATTGATACAATTCCAACATCAATATATGTATACAATAATATGTACACGTTATTATGTCTCATGCGTATGTTATATATATACGAATAATTTTATCGACATGTTAATTAATTAAATTTAAAAAAATAAAATTGGATCTTATTTAAGTTAACTAAATTGGCTAGTGCAACCCATTTGACTTGGTAGGCTAACTATGGTTCAAATATGGTATTTTTTTGACACTTACCTATTTCATCCATTGTAGACCGGCTCGGTTCCAACAATGATATTAGAGCTTGAAAAGTCTATGCAGTTTAATTAGCTAACACTTAGGGCCAACTAATTAAACCTACTTATCCGAGGGGTATCTAGAAAGTAATGTCTAGCTTGGGATTTAAAAAATCAAGTACTCCCCCTTCCTTGGCTACCAACTTGGCCCGTTGGGTAGAGCAAGTCCAATAGTTGGTCCAGATGTAAGACCTCGAGTTATTTGGGCCTTGGGCTAATTTATAAATTAAGATTTGAAGACTTAAAAACTTGAAAATATAGTTTAAATGTAATATTTAGATTTTAAATATAAAATTGAAATTTTCTTGAAGTTATAAAGTATATTTAAAATTTTCGAAAATGTTTTGAAAAGTAGAATAATTGATTTCGAATTTTTAATATATTTACTTAATTAATTTTATTAACTAAAAAATAAAATAATTAATTAAAGGCTAATACATACATACACACACGTGTGTGTGTGTTTGTGTATATTTATATATGTAACTATAACTATTATAGTAAGGTATGTTGGAACCGAGTCGGCACGCGGTAGGGTAAATGGGTAAATTTCAAAAAATTATTCCATTTGGATCTTGTTGGGCCTATGAGGTCTAAATTTATTTATATCTTATCTAAATTTATTTTAAATAAAATCAGTATTTTATTTAGTTTATAGATAAGGTTTTAATTATTATTATGTTTATGTATTATATAGTATAATATGTGTATCATATACATATTATGTGAGTACGTGGACTTGCAATATAAATCGTGTGCATGATTTAACATGCTTATGTATAGATGTTGCGATTTACACTACAACAAACATATTAGTCCTTCCATATACATTTGTGCTGTCTAATATATATTTACACATATACGTACATACATATACGTATATGTGTGTATATATATATAGTTTTATAAAAAAATACTAAATAATGTTTGTAAAATATAATGTTAATGTATATGTGTATGTTTGTGTGCGTGTATCTCTATATGTATAATCAAAATTATAATACAAAGAAATTGGAAATATTATTTTAAGTAACTTGAATATAGAATCAAATTTGAATTTCAAATTTCGAATTTTAGATCTAGCTCTATGCAATAAAATATCTAGATATTTAAAATTTATAATAACTTATTAAAGGTTTTTGTGTGTGTGTATTAGGAAATATCTTTATGGCTTTGATTCTGTGTGTAACGACCCAGAATTTTTAGAAATTAAAATTTGAATATTTAATTAATTTTAAATATTTAAAAGTGAATTTATAAGTCAAATAAATTTTTATTTGAATTATTGAATTTAATTGAATAATTAAATCGATAATTTAATATGTTAAATTATGGAAATAATTGAAAATTGAGTTAAATATGATTGAAAATGATTTGTAAAATTTTATTTTATCATATGGAAGTTAGAATGATATTTTAGAACTTTTAAAATCGAATTAAAAGTTAATTTGTGAAAATTGAATATTTTAATATTAAAATCGACTAGTGAAAATAGTCAATTTTTGAACAGTCTCAGAATTGAACGAAACCAGTTTCATTGGATCCGTAATAGTTAGTTATTACCGGATTTCAAATTTCGTGTCAATCGGAGTTACCGTTTGATCGTGGCAGCTCAAAACGCATCGATTTATTTTTAATTTTAATTTGGCGAGTTAAAATAGCCATTTTTCAAAAAGTCTCGGATTTCGACGAAACCAGTTTCATCGGATCCGTAATGTGATATTATTGTAAGGTTTCAAATTTCAAGTCAATTGGATTTACCGTTTGTCCTGTACAAATTAAAACGCCTAGAAAATCGCTTAAATCGGTTTAATTTAAATTGAGCGTTTATAGCCATAACTCGCACATACTTCCGAATTAGCTTCCGAAACCTGTTCCATTGTGTCCGGAACGCGGGGTAAACCCTAGAAACGCTGGTTACGGCGCGTAAATCGGAGTTCGGAATTTCCGGAATGAATAGTGTTTTGAATAATTTCCTATAAATATACCATACCCTCATTCACAAATAAAAACCTAACCCTAATTTTTAATAGCCGCTACCTCCTATAGGTTGAACGGCCAGAAAATGTCCTCTTTCTCCTCAAATTATCTTCTAATCCATGCATTGTTTCAAGAAGTTTTCAACTAGCAAAATGTAGAGAGCGTCGAGTAGTAGTATCTCAACGGTGGAGATGGAGTTTCATGTGGTGGATTGTCTGCAATTCAGCCACGAAGTCGACGCGTTCAACACGGTTTTCGAGGAGCTTGGGGCCACCGAGTGGGCGCGCGTTCTGGGCGTGGGTAGAGGCTGTGATGCCCTTCGACGTGGTGGCTCTTGATCGTGTCGAAGTGGTGTGTGGTTGATGTAAAATTTAACCCTAATTCTAAAGGTTGGGTTCGGCTATAACGTGATGAACTGGAGATGGTGAACGAGAGGGAGAAAGGAGAGGGTGCACGGCCTGATGAGGAGGGCATGGATCCAACGGCAGATATTTATTTAGGTTTAAAAATTATAAATTATATTGTGATTTGTGTATATAAATACGAGCAAACTTCAATAATTCATAACTTTTTCATACGAGGTCCAAACTGCGCGAAACAGGAAGCGTTGGAATCGTATGGACGAGCACTACGCGATGGAGTTAGTTTGGAGTCGTTTGGAGTTAGTGAGAATTTTGGGTAAAATTAAACGTCCGTTTAATTTTATTCGAAATAAATCGCTAAAACGGAATATAAAAATCAAGGTGAGAATTTCTCACTCAATCGAATCAGTTTCGATTTTATTTTAAATAGCTAGATTTAAAATATTTGAATGCATGTTTGAATGTTGATTGATATCTATTGATTGTTAAAATAGACATTATACGCCGTTAGTAAGCGGATGTTATTTATTAAAAACATATACCGCGAATATTTCATAAACAGTGAAATTGGTATTATATATAGTAGCAATATATATATTGGCATATGTATATATTGGAGTTATTGATTTCCCGCATTTATTTGTTTAGCGGATGAGACCCTATTACGCCGTTATTAAGCGGATAATATTTAATAAGAACATATACCGCGATAATTTCGTACTGGAGCGAAATTGGTATTGTGCTAATGTTTTTGGATGCAGGGAAACAGGTTGGAGGGATCCAACTGGATTCCTCAACAGTATTTATTTGATTTCAGATATTTTGATATTTGATGGACTATCATATCGATATATGATGTCGTTGTAGTCGTGATTGACTATTTGGTGTGTAGCATCATTAGACCCAGATTTTGGAATTTTAAAATGATTTATAAAGTGATTTTTGAAAATATACTATATTTTTGGAATTGATTCATTTTAAATAAATAAACGTTATAATTTTTAAAGTTATAAAATTATGGTTTTTGTGAAATACAGTTAAAAGCTGATTTTTGAGAATATGATGCTAACGATTTTATAAAATAGTTTAATCGGGATTTTAGAATTTATTGTGAAAAGTTTAAAATATAGGATTTATAAAATTTAATTATTTTATGAATCAAAATGGTGAAATAATAAAGGAGATTAAAGGCGTTTTAAAGAGTAATATAAATTTGATTTATATTAAGAGATTTATAAATGGATATTTATAAATTGAAATATGGACATTATAAAACGAGTTTTTATAAGTGTTTGAATGAAGTGAAAATGAATTTCATAATTGAATGGAATTTATAGAATTTTATACGGTGAAGTTATAAATGGAATTTTATAAGCAGTAGGTTATAAAATTTATTAAGTTATTAAAATAATGATTTTGGATAAATGAATGAATCTTATAAGTTATAAGATTTATAATTTGGGAAGTTGAAAAGAATGATTTTGTAAAATAATCGTTTTATAAGTATTTAACTTATAATATGGACTTTTAGTTTATAATTGAGTTATAAACTGGAATAGGTTAATAAAAGAATTTATAAAAAGGAAGTTTTTATAAATAAATAGAATGGAATTTATAAACGTTGTTTTATAAATTCACAAACGACTTATTTTGATAAGTAAATTGTTATGATTTATTTATGGAGTTATATTCACATTTTTGAATAGTGAATAATCCTTTGAATTAAAATGAATAAAAGGATGAAATTGTTAATGAAGTATATTCACGTTTTTGAATAGTGAATAACACGTTAAAGAAATTGTTTTGGATTTGAATGTTTTAAATAGAATTAAAACAATCTAACGATGTTTTAAATATGTTGAGATTCGAAACCATAGATTTCAACATTTATTGTTGAAATAGACGTTTTCGAGAAATAGAAGGAAATAATGGACTATAACACTGTTGTTATAGTAAATGATTTCCGAAAGGAAATGTTTTGTATAGTATTGGGATTTATATATCTATTTTAATTTCGAATCCCTATACTAGTGATTTTGGGTTGTTGTAACGATGTTTTACGCAACATTCGTTTTGGCCCAAATAAATATGTTTATGAGAATGATTTCCTTAAAGAATGAAATATATACTTAATTTCGATTTAAGTATATTGAATATTTTCTAAGTGTTGAAAATAAATAAAATTTGTGAATTACTTATGAATAAATAAGTATGGAAATGTTTTCCAATATAAAGTGAATATTTTGAGAATTTATCTTTTTGAAGATAAATTGAAAAGAAATATTGAAATGAATAATTGAAACTGAATATTCATTAATATGTTGGAATTATAAATTCACTAAGGAATTTATAAAGGAAGTGGAATTTGTCTAAAAATAAATATTTATTTATTTTTGAAGTGTGAAATAATATATCTTGTGAAGATATTTTTGAAAAATAAATAATTTGGAAAATTATTTGGAAACTGGTGATGTGTGCATATCCAGTGATAGTTCAATAACTGACTATCAATATTTCCCTTTGAATGGGTAGTTGATGTGATTTGTTTGAATGTGAATGCTACACTTATTTTTGAATAAGCGCTCACTATTCGGGTTAACCGGGAAATGACCATGGGGTCGTATAACCCATTCCGAATATGTGATACGTCGTTATAATTGCATTTGAAGATCGGTGTTGAAGACCCGGTATTTGCGAGAGCGATAGGATGACCTGTCGATTTACTCTGCACCGAGTAGCTACGGTATAGAGTTCTCCATATGTGATGGTGAATCCGATCAGGATTGTGAATATCCGGATTGCAAGGACTTCTTTGTAAGTACCTTCGGTTTTGTTCGAGCCCGGAACAGACTTGTATGGATAGTATGTCTGACATTACAAGTTGAGATATAAAGCCGATTTCTTTCAAATATATTTCTGTAGTGGCGGAGAATTTATTCTTTTAGCTTAACACCCTTCTCTGAGACGTACGAGCTCAGAGGTTATATAGTTGAAGTTATCAGCGATATATTCCCAATTTGGTAATGTGATATGCTGAGTGATGCTGAAATGATCATTGTGTTGATTATTGTGATAGGATCGTTTATTTGATCGTCTATCTTAGTGATCATTGTGTTGATCATTTGTTGACCCAAAGAATGGCTTTTGTATAAAGTATGTTTTTGTGGACGTGACTTCGTCGAACCTCACACCCCGAAAATGGTCAAAACAGGAAAGATGCGGCAAGGTTATGAGGGGTAGCACCCTTTAGGGTATGTACATTTCCTTCTGGATAGAGGTGGTATCATGGTATGGAGCCCAGATATTTAACCTATGTGGTTACTACGAATTTATTACTTTGTGGTTGTTGGCTTTCGGGATCCCGTGAGAAAGGTCGTTTACGATCGGGGAATGGCGTGCTCGTGTCAGTAGTTACCCAGTTAGGGGTAACCCGGCCTTGTGTTGGCAGAGTTCCGGTTTGGTTCTCGGGGATGTCTTTCCAGAGGCATTCTCATGTGGCAATGGGAAGTTTCTTGGCCTGACCATTTGTTGGAAATCCAAAGAAACAATACGAAACTTGTACGGTTTTAGTTGTAGAACCTGCTTCCTCAGGAAGTAGCTATAGTAGGCATAATATAATGGTACCTATGCTGGCTAAGATTTTTATTCTACTTTCGAAATCGTTTTATACACTATGCAATAATAATAATATCAAAATTGATTTGATTTTAATGCGTATCAAGCATGTTTGACTATCATAAGGAGAAATCTTCTCCAAGTCTGCGTTTGCATTGTGTGTGTGGCAGGAGGTCTTATGGTAGTCTCATTTTTAAAAGCATTGCGAATTGAATTTAAAAATATTCCTCTATTTTGATTTTAAAGATAAATAAACTGTTTTGAGTTCTCACACCAGTCACATGACTGACTTGGAGTTTTTTGTTTTCCTTCCTAAACTCTGGGTGCCCACCAATTTCCACACGGGCAGTCAAGAGTTAAGGTTTATCAGGATATTCTGGATATTCTGGAATTGCTGGAGGCAAGCTGGATGGCATGGCGTATTACTAGTTATATAGTATTTCTTTTTCCGCTGCACTGTTGTTGTTGTTGTTGTACACTCTGATGATATGATGTAATGTAATGTGATGTAATGCAATAACTGATATAGTTCTTTGTTTAAAGATTATTCATTTATTATTATATGTTGTTCCGCTGCGAATTGTGAGATTCTGTTATTGTTCTGTTGTTTTCTGTTCCGTTCCATTTTCTTCTGTTTTTCTTTTTCCTCTATTCTCTTTTCTTTCAATTTTAAAATCTTATGTCTTCTCTCCTCCCTAATCTTCTACCTTTTTCTCTTTTCTTTTCCTAAATTCTTTTTCTTAAAACCCCTAAGGGTTCGTATTTTCGTTCATCTTGAATTAAACAAAGGAGATTAGTGTCTATTCAAGGAGTACGGACTTACGGGTCTTTACAGTTGGTATCAGAGCTTATGGTTAAGCGACAACCATGGTTCTGTTGGGTATTATTCATTAGAGATAGAGTCAGTAGTACTCTAGAATGAATTTGAGTGTAATAATAGCTATGAGAGCGTATTTGTTAGTGAATATGAAATTGTTTTATATTGTGATGATTGGTTTGTTGAGTGGTATATAGATTCTGGTTAATACGAGTAATTAACGTTGTTGATAGGGATCTCTAAACACTTTTACAGAACAATTCGACACGATATTGTTTTAAATTGGGTAAATGAAATAATTTTACCTTGATTATATTTTGTATATGAAGAAATAATTTTTCAGAATTATTGAAGTGTATATAAGTTGATTGTTAAGTTGTTTGAATAATCTAAATAAAAGAATAATTGTATAAGTAAAAAGAATTATAAGAATTGAATTATAATTAAAGTGATTTACAATTGTGAAATAAACTTATATATATATATAAGAAGTGAAACTATATGAAACTATATGAATATGAGTTGTAAATAAAAATGAATTTAAAGTTAAATGAAAATTTACTTTAAAAATGGAATATAACTTAAGAGATGTTGAATGAAGTTGATATTGGTATCAAAATAAATTATTAAAGTTAAGTGATGAATATGAACTTGAGTTATATAAATGAAATTCAACTTTGAAATTGAATTGAATTAATGGATTAAATGTTAATCAATTAAATGTAAATAATTGATATGGAATAATGAATGTAAGTGAAATTCCTTAAAATCTAATGTTATTGGAAGTTGAATAAAAATCAATTAATTAAACCAATTGATAAGCAAAAGAATTTGGTTGTAATTAATATACATTGGTTGTTATATGATTGTTAGTTGAGTGATTGTATATAATTCATTAAGAATTAATGAAATTGAAAGCTAAAGTAATTGAAATTCGATTGGAAGTTAAGTAAATCTTAAATAGAATTGAATTTAAATTGGAAGTGAACCAACTTAAATATGAATTAGTGAGTATAAACTAATTGAGAATGAATGTTAGTAAACCCAAGGTAAATGAATCAAATGTGATTAAATTGAAAACCCAATTCATTGAATATTAATTGAATATAAATGAATATTGATTTGGTTATGGATGATAGTTGGTTGATGGTTGAATATATTGTTTTGTTTCATTTGCTATGTTGGCATATATAGTTGTTATGGAGATATATGTTGTATATTGAGATTATTTTCATATATGCATGTTCTCATGTTGTTTGTTGAGTGATTAGTAGGTGCGGATTGCGTTTGCTTCGCATTTGGAGCTCGCTTTTGCGCTATATTAGCCGTATATGCTTGCTAATAAAATATAAGGTACATATCTCGGATTACATACCGTACTTTTACACTTTTTTCCCTTCGGGATGCCTCATTACTTGATGAGATGTATATTTGTGATATATATACTGTCATTTTTTTTTTTCGGATCGAGCCGCGCAAAGGAGACTATGGCGAATTTTTCCGAAAATTTAAGGCGTTAGAAAAAATTTGAGAAAATTGGAAAATTGTGAAAACTTTAACTTTGATTTTGAAATTGAAAGTTAAACAATAGTAGTTGTTTTTGAAAGGATAACTAAGTATGATTTGAAAAACTTAGTAAAGTTATTGTAAGAAGTTTAACTATGAATTTTGGGAAAATTAATAAATTCTATAACTTTTCTTACTTGTAATTTCGAGGACGAAATTCTTTTAAGTGGGGAAGATTGTAACGACCCAGAATTTTTAGAAATTAAAATTTGAATATTTAATTAATTTTAAATATTTAAAAGTGAATTTATAAGTCAAATAAATTTTTATTTGAATTATTGAATTTAATTGAATAATTAAATCGATAATTTAATACGTTAAATTATGGAAATAATTGAAAATTGAGTTAAATATGATTGAAAATGATTTGTAAAATTTTATTTTATCATATGGAAGTTAGAATGATATTTTAGAACTTTTAAAATCGAATTAAAAGTTAATTTGTGAAAATTGAATATTTTAATATTAAAATCGACTAGTGAAAATAGTCAATTTTTGAACAGTCTCAGAATTGAACGAAACCAGTTTCATTGGATCCGTAATAGTTAGTTATTACCGGATTTCAAATTTCGTGTCAATCGGAGTTACCGTTTGATCGTGGCAGCTCAAAACGCATCGATTTATTTTTAATTTTAATTTGGCGAGTTAAAATAGCCATTTTTCAAAAAGTCTCGGATTTCGACGAAACCAGTTTCATCGGATCCGTAATGTGATATTATTGTAAGGTTTCAAATTTCAAGTCAATTGGATTTACCGTTTGTCCTGTACAAATTAAAACGCCTAGAAAATCGCTTAAATCGGTTTAATTTAAATTGAGCGTTTATAGCCATAACTCGCACATACTTCCGAATTAGCTTCCGAAACCTGTTCCATTGTGTCCGGAACGCGGGGTAAACCCTAGAAACGCTGGTTACGGCGCGTAAATCGGAGTTCGGAATTTCCGGAATGAATAGTGTTTTGAATAATTTCCTATAAATATACCATACCCTCATTCACAAATAAAAACCTAACCCTAATTTTTAATAGCCGCCGCCTCCTATAGTTTGAACGGCCAGAAAATGTTCTCTTTCTCCTCAAATTATCTTCTAATCCATGCATTGTTTCAAGAAGTTTTCAACTAGCAAAATGTAGAGAGCGTCGAGTAGTAGTATCTCAACGGTGGAGATGGAGTTTCATGTGGTGGATTGTCTGCAATTCAGCCACGAAGTCGACGCGTTCAACACGGTTTTCGAGGAGCTTGGGGCCACCGAGTGGGCGCGCGTTCTGGGCGTGGGTAGAGGCTGTGATGCCCTTCGACGTGGTGGCTCTTGATCGTGTCGAAGTGGTGTGTGGTTGATGTAAAATTTAACCCTAATTCTAAAGGTTGGGTTCGGCTATAACGTGATGAACTGGAGATGGTGAACGAGAGGGAGAAAGGAGAGGGTGCACGGCCTGATGAGGAGGGCATGGATCCAACGGCAGATATTTATTTAGGTTTAAAAATTATAAATTATATTGTGATTTGTGTATATAAATACGAGCAAACTTCAATAATTCATAACTTTTTCATACGAGGTCCAAACTGCGCGAAAAAGGAAGCGTTGGAATCGTATGGACGAGCACTACGTGATGGAGTTGGTTTGGAGTCGTTTGGAGTTAGTGAGAATTTTGGGTAAAATTAAACGTTCGTTTAATTTTATTCGAAATAAATCGCTAAAACGGAATATAAAAATCAAGGTGAGAATTTCTCACTCAATCGAATCAGTTTCGATTTTATTTTAAATAGCTAGATTTAAAATATTTGAATGCATGTTTGAATGTTGATTGATATCTATTGATTGTTAAAATAGACATTATACGCCGTTAGTAAGCGGATGTTATTTATTAAAAACATATACCGCGAATATTTCATAAACAGTGAAATTGGTATTATATATAGTAGCAATATATATATATTGGCATATGTATATATTGGAGTTATTGATTTCCCGCATTTATTTGTTTAGCGGATGAGACCCTATTACGCCGTTATTAAGCGGATAATATTTAATAAGAACATATACCGCGATAATTTCGTACTGAAGCGAAATTGGTATTGTGCTAATGTTTTTGGATGCAGGGAAACAGGTTGGAGGGATCCAACTGGATTCCTCAACAGTATTTATTTGATTTCAGATATTTTGATATTTGATGGACTATCATATCGATATATGATGTCGTTGTAGTCGTGATTGACTATTTGGTGTGTAGCATCATTAGACCCAGATTTTGGAATTTTAAAATGATTTATAAAGTGATTTTTGAAAATATACTATATTTTTGGAATTGATTCATTTTAAATAAATAAACGTTATAATTTTTAAAGTTATAAAATTATGGTTTTTGTGAAATACAGTTAAAAGCTGATTTTTGAGAATATGATGCTAACGATTTTATAAAATAGTTTAATCGGGATTTTAGAATTTATTGTGAAAAGTTTAAAATATAGGATTTATAAAATTTAATTATTTTATGAATCAAAATGGTGAAATAATAAAGGAGATTAAAGGCGTTTTAAAGAGTAATATAAATTTGATTTATATTAAGAGATTTATAAATGGATATTTATAAATTGAAATATGGACATTATAAAACGAGTTTTTATAAGTGTTTGAATGAAGTGAAAATGAATTTCATAATTGAATGGAATTTATAGAATTTTATACGGTGAAGTTATAAATGGAATTTTATAAGCAGTAGGTTTATAAAATTTATTAAGTTATTAAAATAATGATTTTGGATAAATGAATGAATCTTATAAGTTATAAGATTTATAATTTGGGAAGTTGAAAAGAACGATTTTGTAAAATAATCGTTTTATAAGTATTTAACTTATAATATGAACTTTTAGTTTATAATTGAGTTATAAACTGGAATAGGTTAATAAAAGAATTTATAAAAAGGAAGTTTTTATAAATAAATAGAATGGAATTTATAAACGTTGTTTTATAAATTCACAAACGACTTATTTTGATAAGTAAATTGTTATGATTTATTTATGGAGTTATATTCACATTTTTGAATAGTGAATAATCATTTGAATTAAAATGAATAAAAGGATGAAATTGTTAATGAAGTATATTCACGTTTTTGAATAGTGAATAACACGTTAAAGAAATTGTTTTGGATTTGAATGTTTTAAATAGAATTAAAACAATCTAACGATGTTTTAAATATGTTGAGATTCGAAACCATAGATTTCAACATTTATTGTTGAAATAGACGTTTTCGAGAAATAGAAGGAAATAATGGACTATAACACTGTTGTTATAGTAAATGATTTCCGAAAGGAAATGTTTTGTATAGTATTGGGATTTATATATCTATTTTAATTTCGAATCCCTATACTAGTGATTTTGGGTTGTTGTAACGATGTTTTACGCAACATTCGTTTTGGCCCAAATAAATATGTTTATGAGAATGATTTCCTTAAAGAATGAAATATATACTTAATTTCGATTTAAGTATATTGAATATTTTCTAAGTGTTGAAAATAAACAAAATTTGTGAATTACTTATGAATAAATAAGTATGGAAATGTTTTCCAATATAAAGTGAATATTTTGAGAATTTATCTTTTTGAAGATAAATTGAAAAGAAATATTGAAATGAATAATTGAAACTGAATATTCATTGATATGTTGGAATTATAAATTCACTAAGGAATTTATAAAGGAAGTGGAATTTGTCTAAAAATAAATATTGATTTATTTTTGAAGTGTGAAATAATATATCTTGTAAAGATATTTTTGGAAAATAAATAATTTGGAAAATTATTTGGAAACTGGTGATGTGTGCATATCCAGTGATAGTTCAATAACTGACTATCAATATTTCCCTTTGAATGGGTAGTTGATGTGATTTGTTTGAATGTGAATGCTACACTTATTTTTGAACAAGCGCTCACTATTCGGGTTAACCGGGAAAGGACCATGGGGTCGTATAACCCATTCCGAATACGTGATACGTCGTTATAATTGCATTTGAAGATCGGTGTTGAAGACCCGGTATTTGCGAGAGCGATAGGATGACCTGTCGATTTACTCTGCACCGAGTAGCTACGGTATAGAGTTCTCCATATGTGATGGTGAATCCGATCAGTATTGTGAATATCCGGATTGCAAGGACTTCTTTGTAAGTACCTTCGGTTTTGTTCGAGCCCGGAACAGACTTGTATGGATAGTATGTCTGACATTACAAGTTGAGATATAAAGCCGATTTCTTTCAAATATATTTCTGTGGTGGCAGAGAATTTATTCTTTTAGCTTAACACCCTTCTCTGAGACGTACGAGCTCAGAGGTTATATAGTTGAAGTTATCAGCGATATATTCCCAATTTGGTAATGTGATATGCTGAGTGATGCTGAAATGATCATTGTGTTGATTATTGTGATAGGATCGTTTATTTGATCGTCTATCTTAGTGATCATTGTGTTGATCATTTGTTGACCCAAAGCATGGCTTTTGTATAAAGTATGTTTTTGTGGACGTGACTTCGTCGAACCTCACACCCCGGAAATGGTCAAAACAGGAAAGATGCGGCAAGGTTATGAGGGGTAGCACCCTTTAGGGTATGTACATTTCCTTCTGGATAGAGGTGGTATCATGGTATGGAGCCCAGATATTTAACCTATGTGGTTACTACGAATTTATTACTTTGTGGTTGTTGGCTTTCGGGATCCCGTGAGAAAGGTCGTTTACGATCGGGGAATGGCGTGCTCGTGTCAGTAGTTACCCAGTTAGGGGTAACCCGGCCTTGTGTTGGCAGAGTTCCGGTTTGGTTCTCGGGGATGTCTTTCCAGAGGCATTCTCATGTGGCAATGGGAAGTTTCTTGGCCTGACCATTTGTTGGAAATCCAAAGAAACAATACGAAACTTGTACGGTTTTAGTTGTAGAACCTGCTTCCTCAGGAAGTAGCTATAGTAGGCATAATATAATGGTACCTATGCTGGCTAAGATTTTTATTCTACTTTCGAAATCGTTTTATACACTATGCACTAATAATAATATCAAAATTGATTTGATTTTAATGCGTATCAAGCATGTTTGACTATCATAAGGAGAAATCTTCTCCAAGTCTGCGTTTGCATTGTGTGTGTGGCAGGAGGTCTTATGGTAGTCTCATTTTTAAAAGCATTGCGAATTGAATTTAAAAATATTCCTCTATTTTGATTTTAAAGATAAATAAACTGTTTTGAGTTCTCACACCAGTCACATGACTGACTTGGAGTTTATTGTTTTCCTTCCTAAACTCTGGGTGCCCACCAATTTCCACACGGGCAGTCAAGAGTTAAGGTTTATCAGGATATTCTGGATATTCTGGAATTGCTGGAGGCAAGCTGGATGGCATGGCGTATTACTAGTTATATAGTATTTCTTTTTCCGCTGCACTGTTGTTGTTGTTGTTGTTGTTGTACACTCTGATGATATGATGTAATGTAATGTGATGTAATGCAATAACTGATATAGTTCTTTGTTTAAAGTTTATTCATTTATTATTATATGTTGTTCCGCTGGGAATTGTGAGATTCTGTTATTGTTCTGTTGTTTTCTGTTCCGTTCCATTTTCTTCTGTTTTTCTTTTTCCTCTATTCTCTTTTCTTTCAATTTTAAAATCTTCTGTCTTCTCTCCTCCCTAATCTTCTACCTTTTTCTCTTTTCTTTTCCTAAATTCTTTTTCTTAAAACCCCTAAGGGTTCGTATTTTCATTCATCTTGAATTAAACAAAGGAGATTAGTGTCTATTCAAGGAGTACGGACTTACGGGTCTTTACACTGTGGATTTTGTTCCATCGTTGGCTGCTCTTTTCTTTGGGTTTTATCATGTTATTAGGCCTGAATCTTTAGATGAGAGGAGTGGTTCTTCTTTCTTAGAGGGAGACTAGTTTAGGTATTAGTTAGCTAGTAGTTTGGCACTCTCGCCATGCTTCTGTGCCCAATTTTTTTTAGTTGTTCTGTTGCATGTACTTGAACACCTGTTTCAAATTCTTTGTACATGTGGACGACCCACTATAAATGCCAGCTAGCTTTGCTAAAAAAATAAATATTATTTTTAGTTCATAAACATATTATACTTATTAATATTTTCGAAAATACATATATTTATAAATATATACACATAAATAAGCTTTAGTATAGATAAATAATTAACAAAATGTGTGTGTGTGTATTAACATATATACATGACCTAAAATTAAGTAATTTTTTGAAATAGTTTTTAGTTTTAAAAAATAGTTATTTTTATTGAATATGCAGGTATATGATTTTTGTTTGATGACAATAAACATATATATATATATATATTCATTTAAATGTATTTGTTAATGTATTATTTTATTTTCACAAATTAAATAAATATTTGCTGAATAAGATAAATAAGACAATTTCAATTCAAACAGATATTTTATTCAAACAAATATTTATTGCAATTTTGAATAGTACAAATTTGTGCTCTCATTATATACACAATTTTCAAACAATACAATCTTTATTACATCACAATTTTTTATTTAAAAATGTCCTCACTACATGTCGCTCATTCACTCATATTTTTATCTTCAACTATTCTAGATTGAATCCAGCATCTGAGCTATCTGCAAAAATACACACTAACGCAGTAAAATTGGAAAATAAATATTTTTACAATATAAAATAAAATGTGATTTTGGAAATTTTATTTACCTTGGTTATTTGGGTTGTTCGTCATTATCTAATTTTGAATTCATCATACACGAACAGCTTATGACATACACAATATATCACTGTACATGCCACAAGGCCGTGCACACCGATATACACTTGATAATGTTACAGGGATATGTGAGCACAAGGTCAAACCCAAATCAAAAGCCGGGTTCAACTCAAGTGAAAGTCACGATATCAGCACAAGGTCAAACCCGAGCTTTAAGCTGGATTCAACTCAAGTGCACTACTAAACATCACAAAACTGTTGAGCACAAGAATTCAAATACAACCAAACAAGAACACAGTCTCGACCAAAACAGCACCAGGCTCGACCAAAACCACTTCTGGTAGTAGTAAACAAAAATTCAGTGCAATAGGAAAACTCGGCTAGCATGAACAAGATAACAGTGACTCATGGAAATGCAAGCACAAAAATGTACACAATTCAACTGGCTTAGTTCACATGAGTCAATGCTATAGAGACTAGACCCAAATGAACATGAACATGACTCGAGGCAACCGGATTATATCCAAGTAAAAACAAGTGATTAACAACACTGCAACACCTCAATCAAAATTCAAACTACAACAAAAAGGATAGTGGACTCATGAAGAAACAATGCTACAAAAAGTACCAGACTCGAGTGAATCAAGTACAACAAGATAACAGCAACACAAATCAATATACAGTGACAATATGGTGCAGTGAAGACCAATAGCGAGTGTCGACCAGACAACAACAGAGTGAAATCCAACAGACTCACATAGACCAGGAACCAAGACCAAATTCAAATCCAGTACAACTTAAACCCGAACCAAACACAATACAACTAAAATTCAAACTATCTCAAATAATAAATGAACATCGCATGAAACAAGACACAAGACAGTAAATAATGAAGTACAAAGCATACATTAATGAAAATGTGTACATATGGTGATACAGCAAGCTTATATGAATATGCAAGTAGTGCAAGATCAAATGTCACTAGACAAACGAACCAGTGAACATCAAGCACATGAATGCATAAGAACAGTGACAAGATGAACACACAAGAAATACATATTACAACAGTTACAAAAATAATGTAACAAATTAGAATGTTGACAGAAGAAGCCGTGGGTCAAAAATCCAAGCAGCAATTGATCAAAACAAAGTCAAAATTTTACAAATTCAAATCACTGACCGAAGCCAACCATGATCAAAGTCTAGGCCGATTTCAATAGAGAATTCAAAACCGTGATGACCCAGGCAACAAGTTTGAACCAAGTCAGAAATCTTCAAAACCCGGATCAAGGAAATAGGAAATATACGGTTATGAACAAGTCAGAAAAATCACGTTCATCCATTCAAAATCAAACAGATGAGCAATTTATCAGATGAACGAAGAAATAGGAATTCAAATCCTATATAAACCCTAATGCATCATCGGCCTAAAGCATTCGAGTTCAAGCAACAAAGAATAATCGTTCAACTCGAATCATGGATGTAGTTCAAGGAAGCAAATCAGAAAAAGCAAAAGGCATAAATTACATACCGAAGTCAAGATCGAACTCGATCGAGAAGCAGCCGAGTGCAACTCAAGGAGACGGTCAATCGACAAAGCTAGCAAAGCATAATCGAATATTCGATCGATCAATTTGAAGTCGACGGCTTCTAATTTAACAAAGCCCTAAACACTGAAAGACGAACGAACGATCTAAAGAAAGCGGCTATATTTTCTTAACGCAAGGATACAAGGCCAAAAGATAATATAAAAATCAAAAGGGAGATTCACATTTATTTTGGGCTAACTTATACATTGGGCTTTAATATCTAAAATTGGGGTTTTGTTTTTGAATTTTTTTAAACTGCTTTTTAAATTTGTATTTTCTCTTTTAAACGTTGTAAATTCTAGCGTGTGATTAGGTGACGAGCTACGGTGGTGTAGTTCGAGAATTTGCAACTCAGTGGCTGAGTTGTGGCAGGGTTTAGAGCATAGAGTTAGGTTAGTCGATAGCGGGTGTCGCGAGTTTACGTGTGTAAGCGTCTGACTGCTTAATTTCTAGCAGAAACCTTTGAGGCAGCACGTAGGCAAGGTTTTGCCGAAGCTGGGTAAATCTGTGTGTTCTGTTTTCAATATTCTGCTATTATCTATGTTGCTATTATTCTGCTGTGATCTTTGTTAAAATTATTTTATATAAACTTCCACAATAATTTTTTTAATTAATAGTATCACCCTATTCACTCCCCCTCTAGGGTGAAATTGATCCTACAAGTGGTATCAAAGCGAGGTTCAAAAGCCATTTTTGTTTTAAAAAGTTTGATTTTTCAAAGACCAATTTTTTTACAAATTTGAATTTTTAAAATGGCTGCTTTTGCTGAGAGTTAGTCTATTATTATCCCTACTATTTTTAATGGAACAGATTTATTGAATTGGAAATTAAAAATGGAATTTTATTTAAAATCTGTTAATGTTAAATGTTGGGATATTATATTCTCATATTAATCAAGATAATTTTAACTTTATCTCTCATTGTGAAAGTGCACAGGAAATAGATTACTTTTGATACATTATATGGTGCAAAAGTCAATAGCAATAAGAAATTCTCCATAATCGACACAGAAACATGCTTAACAGGATTGACAAAAAACAGCAGTGATGAGGATGATGATGATGGAGCAGTTGAGCTGGTGCTACTAATGAAGAGATTTACAAAGTGGAACCGCAAATATAGAAATCCAGCTCTAAATTAAAAATTGAAAAGCAGAATAGCCGAAGTGCTAGATAACCAAGAAGAATGGGAGATCATCTGTCACAAGTGCAACAAACCCGGACACATCAAGCCAAATTGTCCACAGAACCAACACGGTCTAGAAAAGAAATCAAAACGGAGAAATTTTGCAGCCATGTGGAATACAAGTGATGAAGATAATAAAATACGAGCAGTGAGAGTGAGAAAGCAGATATGTGTCTTCGAGGTGATATAATAAATAGCGACGATGACGAGCCAAGCGAGGTATCAAAACTCACTCACTCAGAATTACTTATATATTCCACGAAGTAAATGGCTGTTTTGAACGACTTAGGGAGTAGTACGCCAAACTTGAATCACAAAAAGATACTTTGATTTAATCAAATAAACAACTTGACCAATTAGTTAAAAACTATCAAAGTAGGATCCCTAAGTGTGATAAGTGTCCAACATTTGAAGAAGAAATTAAAGAATCAAAAATTAAAATTAAATCGCTTGAAAATGAAATGCTGATTTTGAAAAAGAGTGAAAATACTAAAAGAGAAAATTCTATTAAAAATTGCACTCAATTATTAAATGAAAATGAATCACTTAAAACACATGTCCAACAACTATCAACGACTTTAGGAAAAAATTTCAAAAGTGAAAGATCGTTGAATATGCTATTAGAGAAACAAACTGTTAATACAGTTAGACAAGGACTTGCGTATAATCACTGAACGTATTAAAGGTGAAAGTAAACAAGTCAATTACATATGCACAATGTAACGACCCGTAAATTTTGATAAATAAATTGGTAATTTAATAAGATTTTGGTAACTAAATTTAGAAAGAAATAAAAACTTTATAACTTGTGATGAAGCGAATGTTAAAAATGAATGTAGCATTGGTAATTAAAATTAATTATTGACAATTGAAGTGAAATTCCAATAATGAAGTAGTGTAAATTATGCACTTGGTTGTAAAATAGAAAATAAGTAAATAAGAGTAAGTATTGAAACAACCAATGGAATATATATTAATCAATAGTAAGTGAATGTAAATTAATGTAATAAGGTTTATGCAAGTTGATAAATAACTAATTTAGTGTAATACCTATTAATTGAAACAATTGTAAGGTTATAATTGATTGAAATTAGTGAATTGGAAATAAATCCAAAAGTTATATTAATTGATGAAATAATAACGAGAATGCAAGGTAAACAATGCTTATTAAAGTTAATAGCTAATGGATTGAATGAAATGCCAATTGTGACGACCCGGAATTTTTAGTTGTTTGAAGCCGGAATATTTAATTGATTTTAAACATTTCATAGTTAGTTTCTAACTTGAATTCAGATATCACTGTTTATTTGATAATTTAATTTTAAATTAAATCATTTGAAATTGGTTTAAGTAGCAAATCTTGGATTTAAGCTGAATTAAATTATTTCAAAGACCTGTAAAATGTATACAGATAGTACCGAAGATAGTAAAATTATTAAAATTGAATTTGGAAGTGTTTTGTTAAGTTTTGAAATTATATTGTCCAAATTTATATTTGAAAATAGCCTTCCGAGGCACAATCTCGGAATTTGACGAAACTAGTTCCGTTGGATCCGTAATATTATATTATTATCAGATTTCAATTTTCCTAGCGTTTGGCGTGATCGTTTAGCCGTACGATAAGTAAACACGTTGAAATTTGATATCAACATTTTAATTTTATATCTGATCCAAAAAGCTATCTTCTCCATACGATCGAATTAGGGCTCGAAACAATTTCCATTGCGTTCGGAATAGGGGTATAACGTTATAAATGCCTAGCGGTATGCCTCGATAGGAGGTCGAGATTTTTAGCTATGAATTCAAGTCGATTCA
This sequence comes from Allium cepa, assembly GCA_030765085.1. NCBI lineage: Eukaryota > Viridiplantae > Streptophyta > Magnoliopsida > Asparagales > Amaryllidaceae > Allium > Allium cepa. The sequence goes on from CM060932.1 coordinate 741,172,995, forward strand.
AATTTAAATTTAAATAAAATATCCATATGTTGTTTTGACTGGTTAAGATAAGTCACCTCAGCCTACTTTCTCTCACCGTCATAACTTTTTCCTTTCCCTTCATATTACCATAGCTAGTAAGCTACATGCAAGGTGTCTTCCTTCTTTTATATTAACAGCCGTAATTATCCTCTTCAATTCAAAAAAATGAAACGAAACAAACGAACTAATTTTCGTTTAAGAAAATTTAAATCATGGTCGTTCCACTCAGTATTAAACCCATCCTCATCAAACTGTATAGATACGAAATCAAACTCGAATTGAAATTGAATCCTTTCGCTCAAAATAAATTTCAAGCCTTTCCCCGTTCTATTAAATCTCGAATTCGAGTTCGTTCAAGTCAGTCGCACTTGTGTGGAATCGTCTGTGCAGCAACTCAATCTGGGTAGGGGTGCGCTTGGGCTAGGCGATGGCTCAGCTAGGGTTCGTGATTGTTTTTGAGCGAGGGTCGCTTGCGATGGTGCGAAGAGGTCTGCGTGAGGAGGCTCACGATTCAATTAAGGGTTTAGTGGCATAGGGTGGTTGGAGGATTCGGCGAGGTGGGGCAGCGTCGTTCTTGGTGGCTCGACTTCGATTTGGTGAAGGCCGGGATCAATGGGTAGTTGCTAGTCGAGGTGGTCCTAGTAATTGATTTAGTCTGAATTATTTTTACTAAATCTAATTTTAGTTATACTTCTGAATTAATTTAGTAAATGACAGATGTTCTAAATTTTTATCTAATCCAGAGAAAAAAAATTAAAATGCAGCAAAGTATATATATACATAGTTTACATATTTTGAAATTTAATCATAATATATATAGATAGATATATGGGTATGCAGTAAAGCAGAAAAGCTTATATAAGATTTGAAAAAAATAGTGATTTTAAAATGTTGAAAGTTATATAAAAATCAGATTTTTAACCCATATAGTTTATTTATATAGGTGTACTTTCAAAGAAAACAAATATACATATTTTCATTGACTGGTTTATTTCAAATAATTTATTTAGGTGATTAATTTGTTAAATTAAATTATTTGTTTAAAACCAAATTATTAGTTTAAATTAAATAAGTAAGTAGTAATTAACTGTTCGATCAATGCAAATATTAATAAAATGAAAAATAACTATACAAGGTTTAAATTGTGAAGAATTGTGAAGAAACAAACTGATTTGAAAATGGGTTACAAATGGAATAAGGTGAGTTAATCTCACTCTTATGGGTTTTTATTTGAATCTAAATGGTTAACTTTAAATAATTGGTTGAATGATTGAATTGATTTGATGTGCTATGTTATATATAGTAATATACATAGTATATATATTAGAGTGATTGATTTCCTGCATTATATAGCAGACGAGACCCTATGCGCCGCATAATAGCGGATGATATTATATAAAACCCATATACCGCGATATTCAACCTCGAAGTGAAATTGGTATTGCGATAACATCTGTGGATGCAGGAAAACAAGTTGGAGGGATCCAACTGGATTCCTCAAATTATTTAGATTTGTTAAAATATTCTGTGATATAATTATTTGCTATCCTGTGATGAATTATATTGATAATTGCAAATGTTGGATACTATGGTTGATTTAAAATAATTCCGTGAACTGAGTTATCAAAATCTATAGAAATGGGATTTCTGAAAAGAAAATAAAAGAGTGAATTTTGAGTAAAATAAACATGGAAATTTGAATAAATAAAAAATGAATTGGAAAAGAATAAAAAGTGATTTTTGAATTCTGATAAATAAAATTCCGAGTGCGGAAAATGAGATTTTTAATAAATGGAAATAAGTGATTTTATTTTTAAACTCAAGTGATATTCTTTCAAGAAATAAATAATTTATTTTAAAATTCAAGGTTTGAATTTATTTGAAAGGATAGAAAGAAATTTAGGAAATATTCCAGTTAAAAAGATTTTAAATCATAATGAAGAAATAAAAATCTGAATTTAATGGATTTTGGAGTGAATGGAGTAGGTAAGGAAATTTATTCACAAGTGAAGTAAATTTGAAATCAATTTAGGGATTGATTTAAATGTGTAAAATCGAGATTTTTAAAAGAGAAGTAAGACTTTGAAATTTGTAACTAGGTTTATAAAAGCAAAGTGTTATATTAGTGGATATTTGAAAGAATAAATTCATGGTGGGGATTTCTTAAGGGAATGAGAAAATTTGTTTAAAAATAAATAGTAATTTATTTTTAAAGGATGTGAAGGGAAGCGTATTTCCCTGAATAGCCAAGTACGTTTTCAAAGCAAATTTTTAAATATAAGTTAAAAGTTTTAATGTTGTTTAAAAGGCATGTTTTAGAAAATTTATTATTTCTAATTGTTTGATTCTAAAGTAAGTATTTTTCAAATCTATTATTGTAGTAATTATTTAAAGGTGACTAGGTATTTTGTTTTAAAAGAGAAAATCTAGTTTTATATTTTATAAAGTAGCTTCATTTTAAATATTCCTAAAGTATATGTTTTAACAAAGTATTGAAGTAGTTTCAATTTAAATGTTCAAGTATATTTTATAGTAAAGTGTTTTTAAATTATTTTAGAAATCTAAAGTATTGGTACTTGGTGTTTTCGGTGGAAAAATATATTTGGGAATTCATTCCATGAGAAAAGTATGGTTTGAAAACTGTTTTCGAAAAGGGTTGAAATGGGAAATATATCTTGCGAGGATATTTTTAGGTTAATAAATAATTCAGGAGAAATTATTTATTATTTGATGGTTGTTTGTGAATGTTAATTGATAGTTAAATAACCGACTATCAATATTGGACAATGCACTGATCGTTTCGAAGAGACCGGAATCGGGACTAATTTCTCGAAAACCACTTCGGTCTGATTTGAACGTTTTCGTGTGGAAAACAAGAGCTCGGGGTCGAAGATGGAGCAGTGAAGTGTAAGGGCTAGTCGCTACTAATCCTGAGGATGATTCCAAAGTGAATGTAGTAGGAGTAGTGCCTTCGGTTCCGTTCGAACCCGAGACGGACTTGTATAAATGAATGCTTTCAGAACATCGTCAGGTGGATGATGGGCATTCTAAGTGAAACGTTTTAAAAAGGTAACGCTTGGCCTAGAGCCTTATTAACTGGGAATGACTGAAAATCAGGGGTTATGTAGCAAGGCTAAGTGGGTAGCACCCATTAGGGTGAGGTCATCCCTGTCTAGATGTCCCTTTAATATGGCTTAGTGGTGCGGTTGCTGATCCCAACTGTGGGGTGATCTTACTCGGGATTATCCAGTAAGGGGTAGTCCCGGTCTTATGTTGCAGGGGATTGGGAGTAATTCTCGGTACAGTGATCTAGGACACGTACTGTGGCAGGTGGTACCTAGTGCCCAGTCATTAGTTGAAAATTCATTCTCCCTACGTGCCTTTTACGGTCTTGTTTGTATTACCCACGATTATGGCTAGTAGCTGGAATTTAATTAATGTAAAATTTTCGTTTATTTGAATAGTATTTGTATATAGACATTATTATAATATCAGATGATTTTATAATAAATGTTTTAGCTATCGTAAGGTAAAACCCGACATGTTTATTTGTGGTGTGGTCTTGCGAGATGCTTTTGTTTTTCAAAGGATTTTTGGAACTTTAATAATCAATTGAGTGTGTTTTCTCACGATGGTATTCCAGACTGACTCGGGTGTTATTTAACTATAATGCTCAGGTCAGACCGAGTATTATAGGATACAGGAAAGGATGTTGTGGAGCTCAGGAGACGAGCTGGATGGCAATACGTAGTTCCATATTTGTGTTAAATGCTCCGCTGTGTATTCAGATTGTGAGGACAGGTTATGATTACTGTCCAGTTGTGTGTTATGTATACTCTGATGATGTAATGTATAAACAGATGTATTTGTTTTTGTGTAAACATCATTTGTTATCTATTATATTTTATTCCGCTGCGATGGTCAGAATATGATGTTGTTTTCTCTTTTCTTCTTCTACCTCTTCTTATTTAACCCAAATGGTTCGTATATCCATTCATCTTGAGTTGATTGATGAAGAATAGTATCGATTCAAGGGGTTCGGAAGTGCGGGTCATTTCACTTGGTATCAGAACATAGGTTGGTGAAAACCTTGGCTCTGGTGGGGATTACTCATTGAAAATAGAGTCCGTAGTACTCTAGAATGAGTTCGTGCGTATTAATAGATATGAGCGCGTATTTGTTAGTGAATATAAATTGTTTTAATATTGTGTTGACTTATTGGTTGGGTGGAATATGAATTCTGATTGGGTAAATTGGCCGCTATTCGAGAAGAGTTTATAAACACCCGACACGATAAAGTGACATAGCATTGTTTTAAAGATGGGTGAATGAAATAATCTTACCCAAAATATATTTTGATATAAAAGAAAAGTTTTTGTAAACTATTTTAGCTAATGTATGGTGCTTGGATGTTAGGATTGTAATATTAAATTATTATCATTATTGTGGGGAAATTTAACTAGAAATTGAGAATATAACCAAAGGTTAAGGAAATAAATTCATTTATAAAATGAAATTTATAAATGTGAATTATAAACGTGAAATATAAATTGAAATATGATCAAATGGGAATTTATATGAGCATAAATTATACAAATGAATTATAGTTAAATTTGATTTAAATCAAAATTTGAAAATTTAAAAAACCCGGAGATTTTGGAAGTGTTTTTCGAAGTGTTTTTAAGAAAAATAATAGCGTTATTGTTTTAGAAGTATTTCTGAAAAGAAATTGTTTCAAATAAATTTTGGGAAGGGATATAGCATTGAACTCACTTCTGTCGCTGGGAAACAACTTCGGTGATGACTACAGCATCATCGATGTTCATTTTCGAGTTTCTAAGTGACGAATTGCTGCCAAATAGATTTGATTTGTTCAGAAGAACTAGTTTGTTTTTGAAATTTCAAAGGAAATTTGTTGGGGATAAAAGCCAGGATTGGTTTAAAAATTTGAGAAATGTGATTTTAGGATAATGTGGTTGTAAAATGATTTGAAAACCAAAATCTGGATGTTTAAAAATCCTAAATCCTTATTTGAATTGAAAATCCTGATGAGCTAAGTTATAAACTTGTAAAGTGGAGATGATTTTTAAATAAGAAGGAAAATATGAGCTTTGAATGTTGGAATTAAAATTTAAAGTGAAAAAATTAAATAAATTTAATTTGGATAAATTAAATTGTGGAAGATTTAATGGATGATTGGAAGAAATAATTAGTAAATCTTGAATGTGACTGGAATGGGAAAATAAAATTTTAATTTGGATTGAAAAATAAAATTAATTAAATTAAATTAACTTAAGCAAAGTTAGTAATGATAATGAGATGGATTTGAAGTAATTTGAAATTGAATTGAAATGAAATAAATTGAGATGTAGATAGTATTAAATGAAATTAAGTGCTTGCTTAATAAAATTCAAAAGAGAATGGTATAATGCTAGATTTTGCTGAAGTTAAGTTAAACAAAATTGAATTGAAATAAATTCAATTGAGTTATAGATAATATTGAATGGAATAAAATTCTTACTTAAATAAATAAGCGTAAACTAAGTAAGTATTGAATTGGGATAAATAAGCTTTGGAAGCTTATAAAAGAATTGAAAAGCATTGAAATGAAAATATCACCCCTGGTTAAAAGTAAAGTGAAAATGTGTTTGACTGTAAATGGATGGAGAAGTATGAATATTAATAAGTGAGTAGCTTATAAAAATGTAAAAAGGGAATAAATAAGCCGGAATAAAAGTGTTGGAATTTTGGAAAATGAAAGAAATCAAAAACTAGAATTATGAAGAAAAAAAATTAAACTTAGGAAAATTTAATGAAGTGATTTTCGTAACAAAATCGACTATTGATTTAAAAGTTGGAAGTAAGACAATTAGCTAAATAGATTATTTAATAGAGAATGTTAATAAAATTTAGCTCGGTTAAATAAAATGGATTGTAAGTTAATAATGAAGTTTGGGAATAAACTCGAAATTATAAATAGAATTCGACTTGGATTGATAATGAATTAAAATAAGTGGAAATGTTGTAAAAATGAAATGGAATTGGATTATAATAGAAATGATTTGAGTTACAAATAAAATCCAATTCAAGTATAAATGAGTTAAGTATGTGCTTGGATATTATTTTGATAAATTGAGAAGGTGAATTAAAATAAAATGGATGGGCTAACTGAATTAAATGAAATTTGATTAGATAAGAATCAAATTAAATAGAAGTGAACTTAAGTTTGAAGTAGGAATAATTCGACGAAATTAACTTAAGTTAAAAATAATTAGAAGCTCGACTTCAAGTGAGAATGGAAGTCCATTAAATAAAAGCTTGGGTTAAATTAATTTGGGAAATGGTTATTGATATAAGCATTGAATGTTGTCAAGCTCAATGAAATGGTTTTAAAATAAAACCAATGCGGAGATGAGATGAAATGCAAATGTATGGTTGGTGAATAAACTAGAAATGGGATGGGATTTAAAATAAAATGAATTGGAATCAATTGGAGGTGATAAAAACTAAAATGGATATTTTATTAAGTGAATATCGTCGAATTGCATAGAATAAATTAGTCATTCGACTTAAACGGAAGTGAATAAAAATTCTATGAATTGATAGAAGTGAAATAAAATTTATTTTGAAATCAACTGAGTTGATTATGAGCTTGTTTGGATTAAAAATAAATTGAATGTAAGAAATTGATGTTAAACCATTAAAATTGAATGGAATGGCACATGAATGGGTTGAAAGCAATTGAATTAGTTTTGAAATAATATAAATTGCTCATGGAAAGTGTATGGTGCATTTTGCTTATGAAATGCATGTGTTTAGCTATTGGACGTAAGTGAAATGCTAATACATTTCGTATATTTAGTACTTACATGTTTGAATTGAGTAAGTAAAGGTACTGGGAAGCCATTTGGCTGGATTTGGACGCGCTAATTGCTAAAATAATAACGCGCTTGCTTAAAAATGCTAAATAAAGGTACGCCTACATAATAAAAATAGGAAATATAACTGTTTTTGTTTTTCCGACCATGTGGGTCGATGTATATATATTTGTATCTCTTGTCAAATTGCAAAAGCTCCTCCGTACAAAGGAGACTCTGCCAAAAAATTTCGAAAAATTTGGGAGTTAGAAAATTTTTGGAAAATTTTTATTTGCGACAAAACGATTTCAAATTGGAATTGAAATAAGGGATTTTGGAAATGGGAATTGAAACAAATTGTTTAGTTGGAACTAAAGGATTAGGAAAGCAAATTTGGGATTTTTGATTTCAGAGGATAAATTGAAATTTTCTCGGCAAAGGTATGTATTTAAATTTCTATATGAAATTTGATGATTTTTTAGTCCAGCCACTTGGCTTTTGTTTTCTTTTGAAATCTGGGGGACCGTAGAGGCATTTTATAGTTGCACCGAGCTAGCCGCGCAAAGGAAAATTTCAAAAATTTAGGGAGTTAGAAAATTTTTGAGAAATTTTGAAAATTTAAAACTTGGTTTTGAATTATAATTTGAATGGTTGAATAAGTAAAGATTGTTTGGGAACTATGGAAAAGTTTGGAAAGTTAGTAAGATGGATAATGTGTCTTTGATAAGAATTATTTGGTTGTTGTTAAAAACTGTTTGGTTTTGGGAAAATAGTAAACGGGTGTTGGACCATTCTTCCTAACTAGTAATTTCGGGAACGAAATTTCTTTTAGGGGGGAAGGAATGTGACGACTTGGAATTTTTGGTTGTTTGAAGTCGAAATATTTAATTGATTTCAAATATTTCATAGTTAGTTTCTAACTTGAATTCAAATATCACTATTTATTTGATAATTTAATTTTTAAATTAAATCATTTGAAATTGGTTTAAGTGGTAAATCTTGGATTTAAGCTGAATTAAATTATTTCAAAGACTTGTAAAATTTATACTAATAGTAATGAAGATAGTAAAAATGTCAAAATTGAATTTGGAAGTGTTTTGTTAAGTTTTGAAACTATATCGTTTAAATTGATATTTGAAAATAGCCTTCCGAAGCACAGTCTCGGAATTTGACGAAACTAGTTCCATTGGATCCATAATATTGTACTATTGTCAGATTTCAATTTTCGCAGTGTTTGGAGTGATCGTTTGACCGTACGATAAGTAAACGCGTTGATATTTTATATTGAAAATTCAATTTGATAATTGATCGAAAAAATATCTTCTCCATACGATCGAATTAGGGCTCGAAACCTCTTCCATTACGTTCGGAATAGGGGTATAACATTATAAACGCCTAGCGGCATGCCTCGATAGGAGGTCGAGATTTTTAGCTACGAATTCAAGTCGATTCAAATTTAAATTTAAATAAAATATCCATATATTGTTTTGACTGGTCAAGATAAGTCACCTCAGTCTACTTTCTTTCACCGTCCTAACTTTTTCCTTTCCCCTCATATTACCGTAGCTAGCAAGCTACACGCAAGGTGTTTCCTAGAGATTTGACCTGGCAACTTAGTACTCGACATTAGCACCTACTCGGCAATTTATGGATCGTCCGGCATTTACATACCGTTCGGCATCAGAAGAACGCTCGACATAAAGAAACGCTCGGCATGAAGGAGCGCTCGGCATCTAGAAGCGTTCGGCATCTAAAGAACGTTCAGCGTACAAAGAACGTTCGGCATACCAAGGGCGTTCGGCATACCAAGAGCGTTCGGCATGCAAGAGTATTCGGCATTAAGGGACGTTCGACATGGCAGAATCGCCCGGCATCCCATATTGCTCAACATCCAGACCTTGGTCGGCACATCACTCTGTTCGGCCTAAATCTTGTTCGGCATTTTCTTACCATTCGGCATCCAGGGAGCGCTCGACACAAATGGTTTGTTCGGCATCCCGAGGTCGTTCGGCATGAAGGTGGTGGTTCGGCATTTGGTCGTTCAGCGTATTAGGGTCGGCACACAGAGCCTACTCCATTTGGACCGACATATTCAGCTGCCAGGCCCACCAGGAAAGTCCAACCCACCTTCGTCTATAAATAATGAGGCAGGGGCCTAGTGAAGGGATCGGTTTTTTAGAGAAAACTGGGAAAACCCTTCCGCATTCAACACTCACTCGAGACTTAATCTTTTACTTTGTAATTGCATTCAAGTATCTGGGAACATATTGTATCTGTAATCAATTATCAAGGAAAGCAATAGAAATCAACTTCAAAGTGGACGTAGGCGATTATGCCGAGCCACTATAAATCTGGTGTTCTTGTTTTCTGCATTGAAGTTTACATACTTTTCTCTGTTTTAATTTACTTTCTTCATTAATCCCTCTACGCAAAATTTCTAAGGGTGTTAGTGACCAATTTTGGCGCTAACATTTTGGTGCTTTCACTGAGAATCGAATTTTCAGGCTGTTAGGATCTGCTTTGTAGCTACTGGATTGCATAAATCCCCCAGAGGAGATCCAAGATCATTCACAAGGCATCTGTTGATTCTATTCAGAGTTACAACCAACAACTCTACCATGGGGAGACCACGAACTAGATCAGCCTCTCACAACGCAGATGTCCATGAGACTGCTAGCGTGCAATAAGTTAGACCTAGAAATCAACAAGCGACTCGAGGTGTAGGGCCCTCCACCCAAAACCAAGCGGAAGTTGTTTCCCGAACAGAGTTCAACGACTTGATAAGAGAACTCAAGGAAATTAGAAGGCAACTTGCTGAGCAGATTCAAGCCAAAACTAACCTCATGACGCAGCTCACTAAGCAGCAGCATCGAAATGCTGGAGGTAACCCTGCCCCTTATTCTGAATCTGATAGTTCAACCTCAACTGACGAACCTCCTAGGCGTAGATCCCGTAAGGATGAAGGTGCACAAGCAGGTGCCACAGATCGATTGACGAAGGATTAAGCCCGTGAAGAGAATGGACACCCGAATCTCCAAGACCCAAATCAGGCGGGACATCAACCTGCACGGTCCCGTGGAACGGAATCCAACCTTCCATCCTCCATACAAACTCCGGACTTAACAGCTGTGGTCAGGCGGTTGATGAGAGAGAACCAAGGCTTGACCAATGAAGATTGGGGAGTGTCCAGAAGCCATACTCCCTTTACGGATGGTATCCTGTAGGCTGAGTACCCCCAAGAAGTTCAATATGCCAATTACCCCAGCCTATGAAGGTAAGACTGATGTCAGGCAGCATGTGATGAGGTACGAATGGATGATGGATTCTGCAAGAGCTAATGATGCAACCAAGTGTATGTGCTTTCCAATCACTCTGTCCGGAATCGCCACCATGTGGTTTACTCGACTTCCCCCAAGATCTATATCCAACTTTGACGAATTGGCAATGAAATTCATAGAACAATTCAGGATACACACCACTCGTTCAAAGGATGTGATGTCCTTATCAAGCATAATCCAAGCTCCGGGAGAGTCGTTGAAAGCATACTTGCAGAGATTTCATGTTGCTGCTACTGAAGTGAGAAATCCAAACGACCACACAATTTTGATGGCGGTAATGCGTGGAGTGGATCCAGACTTTGAATTTGGAGACTGGTTGGCGGAAAGCCCCCAGCCACGCTGGAGCGCTTTTATTCGAAAGCTCATCAGTTCATTGAAGGGAGGAAGATCGATGGACAAGACGAGACAAGGCACCAGGGCCTGCTCAAGAGACTGTGAAAAGTAACGTCGCCATGAAGCAAACCAGTGATAATTCGAGAAAAGCTCAAGTCAACGCCCAAAACAAGCCTGGGCAGACTAAAGGATCCGGAGGTGGAAATCCCGGAAAGAAAAGAGAGACGGGGAAATGGAAGTCAAGGATCCCGACCTACAATGAATACACCCCGCTCAACGCATCTCTTGAGAACATCTATTTGTCGACTTGCAACACTTTTCAATATAGAAAACCATGCCAAAAGAAATCAATGGAGGAACAGAGGCGGACTGTGAAGTATTGCCGCTTTCACGAGTCTTATGGGCACAACACAGAGGAGAGCAGACACCTACATGACGCTATAGAAAAGATGATTAGGCAAAAGAAGCTGCAGGAGTTTGTCAAAGACCCACAAGACGGACGATAAGAGACATCGGACCATGGACGCGGGCCAACTCCATACCAACCAGAACAACCTGCTCGAACTGTGGGTAGATTGGTTATTAACACGATTGCCAGCGGACCTCATCCTGCAGATTAGAATTGGTAGGAGATGGAGCGATATGCCAACTCTTTAAGACATGCGGAGTATGAGTTTTGTTCGAATGTGGAGGATGGGACTCCTGCAAAGCAGCAGCGCATGATGAATGATGATATTGTATTCAGGAGCAGAGATACGGATAAGGTGGAGGTTCCTACCATCGACCCAATGGTCATATCTGCGACAATCAGGTCGGCGTTCGTGAAGAGAATCCTAATTGATTGTGGAAGTTCCGTTAGTATCATCTTCAAGAAGGCATATGACCAAATGAGGCTAGAGACCAAGGATTTGAAACCGTCTAAAGCCATAATCCATGGCTTTAATGGCGCAGCAATGGATGCAGTGGGATATGTGAAGTTACCAGTTGAACTGGGGAAAGGCGAGCGTAGGAGGGTGCAAATCCTACCATTCATAGTGTTGGATGTTGACTCTCCGTATAACGTATTTCTAGGACGTCCAGTCTTGGCAGAATTTAGGGCAACATTGGCCCCTTGGTGTCTGACATTAAAATTTCCAACAGACGGGGATGTTGGAGTGGTTCACGGCGATCAGGCGACCGGTCGTGCATGCTATGTGGCTGAGCTAAGAGAGGCTCGGCGTCGAGAGAAAGGGAAGGACGCAGACAGCTCTGTCCGCATCCAAAATTCTGATGATTGACAAGTAGCGCGGAGCCCTGCCTGGGGCAACATTCTCGGATCTATAGAGATATAGATCCGAGAGACGATGATGTGGGACCCAGGGAAACAAATACAGCACAGGCTGAACTAACAATTGACATCCCAGTCAGCCGGGATGACCCGTCACGAATTCTTAAAATTGGATCACAACTCGACCCCCTGGTGGCCGAGAACCTCACCGACTTCCTACGAGCGAATCTTGATGTTTTCGCTTGGACACACTCTAATATGTGTAGGATTTCTCCAACAATTACGAGTCATATGTTGAACATAGACCCAAAGTACGTTCCCGTAAAACAGAAAAGGAGAGGTATGGACCTGAAGAGATCTGCGGCTCTCAAAGAGGAGGTGAACAAATTCAAAGCCAATGGGTTCGTCCGCAACGCCCTTTATCCTGAATGGGTATCTAACCCGGTGCTAGTGAAGAAAGCGAATGGAAAATGGAGAACTTGTGTTGATTATTCTGATTTAAACAAAGCATGCCCGAAGGATAGTTTCTCGTTGTCTAGGATTGACCGGCTGGTCGATTCAACTGCCGGACATGAGTTACTATCATTTATGGATGCACATTCCTGATATAATCAAATCCCGATGCACCTCCCAGACCAAGAACACACCAGTTTTGTCACAAACATTAGGTTGTATTGCTACGTAGTGATGCCCTTTGGATTGAAGAACGCGGGAGCAACTTATCAGCGTCTGGTGAATCGGATGTTCAAAGATCAGATTGGTAGAACGATGGAAGTCTACGTGGATGACATGCTCGTGAAGTCATGGCATTAAAGCGACCACTTTCGAGACTTAGCAGAAATGTTTGACATACTCGGCATTATCGAATGAAGATCAATCTTTTGAAGTGTTCATTCGACGTAGTGTCAGGAAAGTTTCTGGGTTTCATTGTGAATGCGCGGGGAATCGAGGCTAACTCGAAGAGATTCAGGCTATCTCAGACATACAAGTGCCCAGAACTATAAAACAGGTGCAAAGCTTGAATGGAAAGGTGGCCGCGTTGAGCCGATTCATATCCACGGCCATAGAAAAGTGTATTCCATTCTTCGATGTCATAAAGAAAGGTAAGAGGAATTTCGAATGGACGTCCGACTGTAAGAAAGCATTCCGAGCTCTTGTAAGGCACTTAGAAAGTCCCCCGGTATTGTCGAAACCAATAGACCATGAAATGTTGTACATATACTTGGCTGTATCCCAGCATGCTATCAGTACAGCCTTGGTTCGCGAGGAAGACCGGGTTCAAATGCCAGTTTACTACATTAGTAAACGCTTGACGGGGGCAGAAATAAATTATCCAAAGATTGATAAATTAGCCTATTGCTTGGTGATTCCGTCATGCAAGCTTTGTCCGTATTTTCAGGCACACTCAATCAGTGTTCATACCGATCAACCTTTGCGGCAGGTACTCCAACAACCGGAAACTTCCGGAAGGATATTAAAATGGAATATTGAGTTAAGTCAGTTCGATATTACCTACCTGCCGCGAAGGGCCATACAAGGACAAGCACTAGCTGACTTCATTGCTGAATTTACTATGCTCGACGAATCAAACGACCACAATGTCAGACCGCCCATTCGATGGAAGATGTACACCGATGGGGCATCTAACGACCGTTGTTTGGGAGTTGGCATTGTTCTTGTAACTCTTGAGTATGATCAGTTTGCTACGCTTTGAAGTTCGAATTCACAGCAACGAATAACAAAGCCGAGTATGAAGCGTTGATTGCCGGCTTAAGGCTTATCAAAGAACTGGGAGTAAAATTGGTTGAAATCTTTAGCGACTAGCAGCCGGTGGTGTACCAAGTGCGAGGAGACTACCAAGCAAGGGGGCATAGACTTGCCCTATATTTGGACCGGGTTCAGGAGCTGCTAACGAATCTCGAGTATTATGATATTTCACATGACCCGCGCGAGCAAAACAGAGCAGCCGATTCATTGGCAAAATTCGCAAGCACTGGTGATGCGCAACAGATGCGATTGTTTCCTGTTGAGATCCTCCATGCTTTGAGTATAGATATGATGGAGATAGATTTCGCGTTCAAAACCGAAATCGAGAAGGAATCGTGGATGACCCCAATCAGGCAGTACTTTCTATTCGAGATCTTACCCGAAGAAAGTAGCGAAAGACGACAAGTCCTTCGTGAGGCTTCACGATATATAATTCAAGATAGGGTAATGTATCGGAGGGAATTCTCGACCCCCCTACTCCGGTGCGTGGCCCACGATGAGATAAAACGAATATTAAAGGAAGTCCATGAGGGAGAGTGCGGTGACCACACTGGAGGCAGACATTAGCAAAGAAAGTCCTCCGTTATGGATATTACTGGCCAACTGTGAATTGGGAGGCTGCAGACTATGTGAGAAGATGTGACAAATGCCGGATATACGCAAAAGTCCCGAGAGCTCCGCCGATGGAACTCACGCAAATGGTTAGTCCCTGGCTATTTGCAATGTGGAGGATCGACCTAGTTGGTTCTTTAACCATAGCCAAAGGTGGAGCGAAATATGCAATAGTTGCGGTCGACTACTTTACCAAATGGGAAGAAGCAGAGCCTCTGGCCACAATAACCACCAAGAAGGATATTAATTTTGTCGTATGAAATATCATATGCCATTTTGGCCTTTCGCGGGCCATCATTACAGACAATGAGACTCAATTCGAAAGCAAGGAGTTCAAAGAATTTTGTTAGAAATATGGCATTGAGAAGAAGTTTGCAGTGGTTGCTCACCCGGAGGCCAACGGACAAGTGGAAGCCGTAAACAAGATAATCAAGTCCATATTGAAAAAGCGTCTGGATAAGGCTAGAGGCAAGTGGGTGGATGAACTTACAACGGTGCTCTGGGCGTATAAGATTACCCACAAGATCGCGACTGGCCACACTCCATTCGCATTGGCATATGGCACGGAAGCTGTCATACCCGTGGAACTTGAAGTTCCATCACATCGGGTAACCTATTACCACCCCGAGTCAAACCAGAACCTTTTATTGGAATCGTTGGACTTCATTGATGAAAAATGCGAAGAATCGAATTTGATAGCGGCCGCATACAGACATAGAGTCGCTAAATATTATAACAAAAAAGTCCGGCCGAGAATTTTTGGTGTGGGAGACCTCGTTTTGAAACGAGTTTTTCCTATCCTATCTCATATGAACCTCGCGTGGGAAGGTCCATATGTCATCGAACAGAAGCTTGGAGAAGGAACTTTCAAGCTAGCGACCGTCGATGGTGCAACACTCCCTCGAGCATGGAACAGCGAGCACTTGCGGCATTATTATACTTAGTCTATTTCTTTCATGTATTAGTTGCATTTATTTCCAGTATGCTTTTATTTCTAGTTCTTGGCATGTAGTACGACAATTTAGTTTGCTTCCATCAATAAAGGCTTGAAGCCATCTTTTCCATGAATTACTAATGTTTCTGCGTATGGTGATCCTGTGACAGGAAAATGAAATTATATTATTCTGGTTGACATACGAACACGTGCAAACGACTCAAATCTCTAAGCCCCCAGAGTGCGGATTGCAGTACTCTAAGTCCCGAAGCGTGGACTCGAGTATAAACGATCCAAATCTCCAAGTCCTCAGAGTGCAGACTGGAGTACTCTAAGTCCCCAGAGAGTGGACTCGAGTATAAACGACTCAAATCTCCAAGTCCTCAAAGTGCGAACTGGAGGACTCTAAGTCCCCGGAGCGCGGATTTGAGTATAAACGATTCAAATCTCTATGTCCCCAGAGTGCGGACTGGAGCACTCCAAGTCCCCGGAGCGCGGACTCGGGTATAAACGATTCAAATCTCCAAGTCCCCGGAGTGTGGAATGGAGTACCCTAAGTCCCCGAAGCGTGGACTCGAGTATAAACGATTCAAATCTCCAAGTCCCAAGAGTGCGGACTGGAGTAATCTAAGTCCCCGGAGCGCGGACTCGAGTATAAACGATCAAATCTCCCAGTCCCCGGAGTGCGGACTGGAGTAATCTAAGTGCCGGGAGCGCGTACTTGAGTATAAACGATTCAAATCTCCAAGTCTCCGGAGTGCAGACTGGCGTACTCTAAGTCCCGGGAGCATGGACTCGAGTATAAACGATTCTAATCTCCAAGTCCCCGGAGTGCGGACTAGAGTACTCTAAGTCCCCGGAGCATGGACTCGAGTATAAACGATTCAAATCTCCAAGTCCCCAGAGTGCGGACTGGAGTATTCTAAGTCTCCGGAGTGCGGACTCGAGTATAAATGTCTCAAATCTCCAAGTCCCCAGAGTGCGGACTGGAGTACTCTAAGTCCCTGGAGTGTGGACTCGAGTAAAACGTCCCAAATCTCCGAGTCCCCAGAGCATGGACCAGAGTACTCTACGTCCTCGATGTGCGGGCTAAGAAATATTCTAAGTGCATGAAGCGCAGAAGGAAGCGTGAACAACTCTCAAAGAATCTCCGAGCTATATGAAGGTGAACCGAGAAGTCCATGTTATTCACAACAGCTTGAATTTAAATCACAATCATACAAACATTAAACGACAAGAGCCTTTTGAAAGACAGAAAAATGAATTAAGCTTTATTCAAAATAAGTTTTTACTACAAGCCCTCCAAAGTTCGGAGTCGACAATCTATTTAAAAAGACTACGGAAGTAGATGAAAATAATTACATAACTTGAACTAACTCTCGTTGAACGAGAGTAATGATCACTTCTTGTGCTTCTTTGACTTCTTCACCTCCGTTGTCTTCTCGGACGGCTCCTCTCCTGATCATTTACCGTTGGTGCTTTTCTTTGATGAAGGGGTAGCAACTGAAGAAGTATGGGGAACCTCCATGGGCTTGGACCCGCCAGGAAGGATGACCTTCAACGACTTATTCAAACGGTCGTCCAGATCCACAAGTCGAGGATCGACCTTGATGTTGGCTGTTTTTCCCTTCTCCTCCTCAAGCTGCTCCTTCATACTCAGCATAGATGTGTGTTCGAAGGCTCCAGTAATTTCTACTTCATAACTCCTATCGATGGGAGAAGAAGTCTTAGATTTGTCTTCATCCAGCGCTGCGATCACCTGAGCATCTGGCCCGGGAGCCTCTCCTACATGAGTGGCCTCACTTATCTTTCCCTCCACCTCCTTGGTGGCATCGCTCTTTGGAGTGGTCCTAGGATCAGAACGGCCTGCGCAAAATCATGAAAACAAGCATTAGAATACAATAGTCCTTCATAAAGAACGACGAATTTTGAAATCTTAAAGTGAAGGGTTATCTACCAGGTTTCAGCAGACTCTCAGCCATCAAGGGGGTCTCACCCTCAGACAGAATATGGACGCCAAGGCCGGGGTCCTTTGGATTATAACCGATATGCTGCTCAAATGGATCGAGTATCGGCCGATCGGCCGATTGAGTAGGCACATGAGCTGGAGACACGACCCCGGACGGACCGGTAATAACTTCTTTCCCTTTCTTTGAGGGGGAGCCTTTTCCATAAATAGCTTTAGCTGCAGACAAGTCCGAAGGCTCATTTCCCTTGAGGAATTCTTTTATCAAGGCCCCATCATCAATCTCTTCAGTACCGTGCTCGGCCTTCCTGATTTCTATCAAGGCCTCCCATGCCTTGGCTAAAGATTCAAGATAGCCCTCACCCAGAAAAGTCAAGTCTCGATGCATGAGGACGCGGACATTGAACTCAGCGATTAGCGGGTCAAACATGCTCTTGACCTCTTCCCTACCTTCTTCTCTAACCGCCTCAAGACGGGAGTCAATGTCCGCAGAAGGGCTTCACTCCTTATCGCCTCAATTTTGGAAAGCTCGGCCTCAAGTTTTTCTTTTAAGAGTCGAGTAGCAACGATTTTGTCGCAGTATCGTTGTGACTCTTCTAGGGCATCTGTTTTCTCTTTTTTCTCTCTACGGAGCCACTCCTCAAGTTCCTTGACTCGGAGGCTGAATGCGTCCCTCTCTTTTTGGACTAAGTCCCTCTCTAGTGCTAAGGCCCCGCAGCGTTGTACTGCCTCGTCGATCTCTTTTTTATGTGTCGATTCCAGACAAGTTACGGCTTCGACGGTATCTTGAGCACTCTGCCGGGCGGCCTCAAGCTGACATCTATAAGTCGCAATCTCTCCGTCCTGAGCCTTAATGATATCTTTGTCGCGGATGGCCTTAAGCTTCAGGCGGTCGATCTCGTGTTGGCGCTCCATGGAGACTTCGGAAAGTTTTTCAACCAAATGAACAGACGCGTCATGTTAAACATAGACGTTGTTGGTACAGGCGATGGCGCTTTGCTTGACATGTCCGGGAATAGGATGAATCGCCGGGAGGAATTTCAGGCCAACAAAGAAGATTTTTGGAAATTTATCTTTTAGCTCGGCAAGCCTTTCCGACGCGGTTGGATCTGTTGCAGGAGTAGGAGGAGACGGCTTTGAAAGTTCAGCCCTCCTGTGAGGATCTCGGGACTGTCGAGTGAAAGAGTAGTTGGAGTGTTAGTCCCAGGGGACATCAGATTGCGACCCCTTATGGCTGCGCTTATCTTTGGTTTGCTGTGGGTGAGAAGAGGTATCCTGGTGGTATTTCGGCTGATAATAAGTTTTCTTCCAAGATGACGAGTCCCAGGAATAATAATCTCTATCGCCTTCATCATCCCTATCTCTACGTCTTCCGAAATCCGAGTCCGGCCCAGGTTGATAAAAGATAGACGAACCACGAAGGCGATCGAATCCGTGTGAACGACCCATGTCACCTGCACAGAATTTAAACAACAGCGAATTAGCAAAGAGTAGCATGACGATGAAAATCTAAGTGCAAATTGAAGTGCAAGTGTTTGTGCGTGTCCTAGTGTTTCCCCCCGACGGACCAGTTTCTTTACTAATGGGAGTTGTTTCTCCCTAACTTTGGGCTAGAGCGCCCGCATCACCTTTGACGGGCGAATGAATCTTAAATGCCTCCGGATCGTCAAAGTCGTAATTGAGCAGATCATCGGAAATGGAGAGGTTCGATAGGCCCTTTAAAGAACTTTCTATGTGCTGTGAGGAAGCCTCTTTCTCCATTGGAATGAGCGTAACTTTTAAAGTTCCGCCAACCTTCTCCTTCCTAATCTTGTACGTCGATCCCTTTTTCCTCTTTGAGGGGGAAGATGACGTTTCGATGTCATGCACTTCGACTATCGGATCCTGAGTGGGAGCCAAGTTCTCACCTTGTGCTTCAGGTGTTTCATTCCCTTAAGTTTCCCCCTCTTCTAGTGTGTCAGGAGTATGACATGCTTATGACTCAGCTAATTTTTTCCCTTTATCGGATGCGGGCCTGGGTATGGAGACGCCCTCGGGAAGGCTTATCTGACGACCTTCCGCTAGTCCGAATCTCGATAGTGACTCATTTGAAATGAGAGTTTGGATGTCCCATTCGTTGGCAGGAAGAGCTCTGATGGCTTCGATGGCTTCAGAATACCAACGACCATTAGGGCGTGGATTGATACCTGAGAAGATGAAAAAAGAATTAGACAAGGCATGACTTTTCCCAAGTATGAATATCAACCCAGGGAAAAGACTTACTTCCTTCCACCGATCTCCTCGCGAAACTGGGAGGGCAACGCACATAGAGCCATTCCTGTTTGTACAGGCAAATTTTCTCCACGCCCCAGTTAAGATTTGGCATTTGCGATATGGCTCGAGAAACATGTTGCGATATATATATCTGATGTCGCCAGGAGTTGGAGGCCTAGAGAGGACGGTCATGAAAAGGATGTAGGTCCCGTAGAGGAACGCATGGCCGTTCGAGTGCAGTTGCGATGGGGCAATATCGATGTATTGCAGCACGTCCCGAAGAAATAAGTTAAATGGTGGCATACTACCGACCCAACACATAAACTTATTACAGGCAGTATATCCAACTTAGGGCAGGTGTGAACGATCGTGCCCCGATGGAACCAACACGTCGTCGAAAGGGATTCCATGAATAGAGCATATTTGCCGGAGCGCAACTTCATTGACCTTCGAAGCTTGTGAATCGACCGGGTTGTCCATGAAAATTGATGCCTCCAGGGCATTGGGAGCTAAATTATGAGCGGGGGAAGTCGACGGGTTAGAAGTATCTGTGACCCCTTGTTTAGAAGACGGCCCGGGTCTATCTGAGATTGTGGCAGAGCTAGGTTTCTTAGACATCTTTGATGGAAGTTGAATCCTGTAGAGTACCTAATTGAACTGTACTTGAAAAACAATCGACGTTGGAATTAATGACACAAGTATTCCCCCCATGTGGTGTGTGAACTAGTGTGATCATTCGTGTGTAAGCGCTAAAACGTTGAAAGTCGTGGAGTTAATAATATAAAGTTGAGCTTCGAATTGTCGCCTACGAAGACCGTCATCGCTGACTGTCTCCACTAGCCTGCCTTATGGTGTTTACAATTTCGGACTCGAAAGTCGGTGCCAAATTTTAGAAGAAATTATCCGTTTATGTCAATTTAAGTTCAGGCTTGTGACCACTGAAACTGGAAAGCTATCAGTCCAGATCAGTTCGATATGCCAGTATGCTGGAGTCCTTGTCCTTTTTTTGTTATATGATTAGGCAAGGTAAATGAGTGTTCGGCCTAAGTCCTGTTTGGCTAAACTATGGTTCAGCATATATGATTCTTCAGCCTAAGTTTAGTTCGGCTGAGATATGGTTTGACATTCATGATTGTTCGGTCTAAATGTTGTTCGGCTTAACTGTCGCCCGGTCAAGATATCGTTCGGCCAAACTATCGTTTAGCCTAAGTATCGACCGGCCTAAGTTTTGTTCGACCGAAATAATGTTCGACATCCTATCTAATTCATACTCCCATCCTATCCTCCCATTCCACTGCTCGGCATGTGGTGAGTCATGCTGAACCAGAATTATGCCAAGCCCCAACGCTCAACACTCCGTTCTTAACAACGGTTTCATTCCTTCTTCTCTTCCTCCATCCGTGCCGAACAACAAGGACGGATCGTTCGGCGAGTCATACCAGACCATGCTGTTCGGCATCCAAGCCACTTCCTACTCCTCCTCTATTCTTTTTTCCTCCCATCTCGTTCGGCACGAGGGAACCATTTCAAACCACGATACATCTCTCAACAACTCCATCATGTGCTCATCCCCGAACATTTCTCCTTTCTTCCACATCACCTAGCCCTAAATAACATCCTAATCACAGTTCGAGTCCATCACCCACGCAACACCTATCGGCTTCGTAACTAATGTTCTAGTTTATAAACTTGAGCCTCTCATTAAAGTTTTTTAATCAGGAAAAGGAGTTAAATAGAGGGATATATACCTAGTTAGTAGATCGAGACGTGGGGGGATGCCGAATGGATTGGGAAGGATCGTTAGATCTTTGGAGGCTGTTAACAGGCAAGGTCTGCAAGTACAAGGTAGCGGAGGTAAAAAGTGAAAAGAGAAGGAGGATAAGGCCGGCCTTTATAGGGAAGAATGAGAAGTTAAAGAGGCAATGACCGGTGGAACCAGTCAAAAAGGTAGCGTTCGACACACATAGAGCGTTCGAATTCGGCTATATCGTTCGGTACACACCACCTCGGCTAGAGATCAAGAGAAGTCACCATCGAGGAAACTGAGCCACGTCTCGAAGCGAAGGCAGCAGACTCATGATTCAAAGCGTATTATGTTCGGCTACGCGATACACTTGGGGGCAAGTGTTTCTTGGAGATTTGACCAGGCAACTTAGTACTCGGCATTAGCACACTGCTCGTTAATTTATGGATCGTTCGGCATTTACGTACCATTCGGTATCAGAAGAATGCTCGGCATAAAGGAACGCTCGGCATGAAGGAGCGCTCGACATCTAGAAGTGTTCGGCATCTAAAGGACGTTCGACGTACAAAGAACGTTCGGCATACCAAGGGCGTGCGGCATACCAAGAGCGTTCGGCATGCAAGAGTATTCGGCATTAAGGGACGTTAGGCATGGCAGAATCGCCCGGCATCCCATATTTCTCGGCATCCAGACCATGCTTGGCACATTACTCTGTTCGACCTAAATCTCGTTCGGCATTCTCTTGCCGTTCGGCATCCAGGGAGCGCTTGGCACAAACGGTTTGTTCGACATCCCGAGGTCGTTCGGCATGAAGGTGGTGATTCGGCATTTGATCGTTTTGTGTATTAGGGTCGGCACACAGAGCCTACTCCATTTGGACCGAGGTATTCAGCTGCCAGGCCCACCAGGGAAGTCCAACCCGCCTTCGTCTATAAAATAGTGAGGCGGGGCATAGTGAAAGGGATCGGTTTTTAGGAGAACATTGGGAAAACCCTACCGCATTCAACACTCACTCGAAACTTAATCTTTTACTTTGTAATTACATTCAAGTAATTGGAAACAGATTGTATATGTAATCAACTATCAAGAAAAGAAATAGAAATCAACTTCAAAGTGGACATAGGCGATTACGCCGAACCACTATAAATCTGGTGTTCTTGTTTTCTGCATTGAAATTTACATACTTTTCTCTTTTTTAATTTACTTTCTTCATTAATCCCTCTATGTAATCTTTCTAAGAGTGTTAGTGACCAATTTTGGTGCTAACGCAAGGTGTCTTCCTTCTTTTATATTAACAGCCGTAGTTATCCTCTTCAATTCAAAAAAACGAAGCGAAACAAACGAACTAATTTTCGTTTAAGAAAATTGAAACTATGGTCGTTCCTCTCAGTATTAAACCCATCCTCATCAAACTGCATAGATACGAAATTGAACTCGAATTGAAATTGAATCCTTTTGCTCAAAACAAATTTCGAGACTTTTCCCTTTCTATTAAATCTAGAATTCACGTTCGTTCAAATCAGTCGCACGTGTGTGGAATCGTCTGTGCAGCAACTCGATTTAGGTAGGGGAGCACTTGGGTGAGGCGATGGCTCAGCTAGGGTTCATGATTGTTTTCGAGTGCGGGTCGCGTGCGATGGTGCGAAGACGCACGCGTGAGGAGGCTCGCAATTCAATTAAGAGTTTAGTGGCATGGGGTGGCTGGAGGATTCGACGAGGTGGGGCAGTGTCGTTCTTGATGGCTCGGCTTCGATTTGGTGAAGGCCAGGGTCGATGGGTAGTTGCTAGTCGAGGTGGTTCTGGTAATTGATTTAGTCTGAATTATTCTTACTAAATCTAATTTTAGTCATACTTCTGAATTAATTTAGTTAATGACAGATGTTTTAAATTTTTATCTAATCCAGAGGAAAAAAATTAAACTGCAACAAAGTGTATATATACACAGTTTACATATTTCGAAATTTAATCATAATATATATAGATAGATATATTGGTATGTAGTAAAGCAGAAAAGCTTATATAAGGTTTGAAAAAAATAAGGATTTTAAAATGTTGAAAGTTATATAAAAATAAGATTTTTAACCTATATAGATTATTTTTGTAGGTGTAGTTTCAAAGAAAACAAATATACATATTTTCATTAACTAGTTTATTTCAAATAATTTATTTAGGTGATTAATTTGTTAAATTAAATTATTTGTTTAAAACCAAATTACTAGTTTAAATTAAATAAGTAAGTAGTAGTTAACTGTTTGACCAATTCAAATATTAATAAAATGTAAAATGTTTATACGAGGTTTAAATTGTGAAGAATTGTGAAGAAACAAGCAGGTTTGAAAATGGGTTGCAAATGGAATAAAGTGAGTTAATCTCACTCTTCTAGGTTTTTATTTAAATTTAAATGGTTAAATTTAAATAATTGGTTGATTGATTGAATTGATCTAATATGCTATATTATATATAGCAATATATATAGTATATATATTGGAGTGATTGATTTCCCGCGTTATATAGCGGATGAGAGCCTATGCGCCGCACAATAGCAGATGATATTATATAAAACCCATATACCGCGATATTCCACCTCGAAGTGAAATTGGTATTGTGCAAACATCTGTGGATGCAGGGAAACAGGTTGGAGGGATCCAACTGGATTCCTTAAATTATTTAGATTTGTTAAAATATTCTGTGATATAATTATTTGCTATCCTATGATGAATTATATTGATAATTGGAAATGTCGGAAACTATGGTTGATTTAAAATAATTCGGTGAGCTGAGTTATCAAAATCTATAAAAATGGGATTTCTGAAAAGAAAATAAAAGAGTGAATTTTGAGAAAAATAAACATGGAAATTTGAATAAATAAAATTAAATTGGTAAAAAAATAAAAAGTGATTTTTGAATTCTGATAAATAAAATTCCGAGTATGGAGAATGAGATTTTGAATAAATGGAAATAAGTGATTTTATTTTTAAGGTCAAGTGATATTCTTTCAAGAAATAAAGATTTTATTTTAAAATTCAAGGTTTGAATTTATTTGAAAGGATAAAAAGAAATTTGGGAAATATGAAATTGGTATTTCCAGTTAAAAAGATTTTAAATCATAATGAAGAAATAAAAATTTGAAGTTAATGGATTTGGGAATGAATGGAGTAAGTAAGGAAATTTATTCAAAATTGAAGTAAGTTTGAAATCAATTTGGGGATTGATTTAAGTGTGTAAAACCAGGAATTTTAAAAGAGAAGCGAGACTTTGAAATTTATAACTGGGTTTATAAAAGCAAAGTGTTATATCAGTGGATATTTGGAAGAATAAATTCACGGTGGGGATTTATTAAGGGAATAAGAAAATTTGTTTAAAAATAAATAGTGATTTATTTTTAAAAAAGGATGTGAAGGGAAGCGTATTTCCCTGAATAGCCAAGTACGTTTTCAAAGCAAATTTTTAAATATAAGTTAAAAGTTTTAATGTTGTTTAAAAAGAAAATTTTAGAAAATTTATTATTTCTAAATGTTTAAATTCTAAAGTAAATATTTTTCAAATCTATTATTGTAGTAATTATTTAAAGGTGACTGGGTATTTTGTTTTAAAAGAGAAAATCTAGTTTTATATCTTATAAAGCAGCCTCATTTTAAATATTCCTAAAGTATATATTTTAATAAAGTATTGAAGCAGTTTCAATTTAAATGCTAAAGTATATTTTATACTAAAGTGTTTTTAAATTATTTTAGAAATCTAAAGTATTGGTACTTGGTGCTTTCAGTGGAAATAAATATTTGAGAATTCATTCCATGAGAAAGTGTGGTTTGGAAACTGTTTTCAAAAAGGGTTGAAATTGGAAATATATCTTGCGAAGATATTTTGAGATTAATAAATAATTCAGGAGAAATTATTTATTATTGGGAGTAATCCTCGGTACGGTGATCTAGGCCACGTACTGCGGTAGTTGGTACCCTAGTGCCTAGTCATTAGTTGGAAATCAATTCTCCCTACGTGCCTTTTAAGGTTTTGTTTGTATTACCCACGACCGTGGCTAGTAGCTGGAATTTAATTAATGTAACAATTTCAGCTATTTGAATAAGTATTTGTATATAGACACAATTATAATATTAGAGGATTTTATAAGACATGTTTTAGCTATCATAAGGTAAAAACCCGACATGTTTATTTGTGGCGTGGTCTTACGAGATGCTTTTGTTTTTCAAAGGATTTTTGGAACTTTAATAATCAATTGAGTGTGGTTTTCTCACGTTGGTATTCCAGACTGACTCGGGTGTTATTTAACTATAATGCTTGGGTCAGACCGAGTATTATAGGATATATGGAAGGATGTTGTGGAGCTCAGGAGACGAGCTGGATGGCAATATGTACTTCCGTATTTGTGTTAAATACTCCGTTGTGTATTCAGATTGTAAGGACAGGTTATGATTACTGTCCAGTTGTGTGTTATGTATACTCTGATGATGTAATGTATAACAGATGTATTTGTTTTTGTGTAAAGATCATTTATCATCTATTATATTTTATTCCACTGCGATGGTTTGGTTCTGATATTGTTTTCTCTTTTCTTCTTCTACCTCTTCTTCTTTAACCCAAATGGTTCGGATTACTATTCATCTTGAGTTGATTGATGGAGAATAGTGTCGACTCAAGGATTTCGAAAGTGCGGGTCGTTTCACCAATTATTGAAAATATGTTATACTTGACTATAAATGGAGCATAAGCAAATAAATGGAATATTGGATTTACTAAGGAAATAATAGATAGTTAATGGAAATTAGATGAAATTAGTACTATGAAAATAAATGGTAACACTGATTTGTAAGTAATAAGAGCTTATTCATATGACTAATGGTTAACGTAACGATTACTGTATGTTACCTATTTTTGTAGCTTATTAATTTAAACTGGAAATCGGTTACAATATTTATAATTTAATATTATGTTAATGTTAATTAAGGTAATATTTGGAACTAATGTTATTGATATTCATAATTGGACAATTTGTTGAATTATGAGAATAGGAATAAAGATTTATCAATTTATTGGGATTTGAACTATTATAATTGGAGTAATTGCAATTAAATGAAATTAAATATTTAAATATTACGTAAATAATAATTTAGATGAAATTAAAGATATTTATGTAATAAAGTATGAATCCAATGTTAATTTCATCTATTTGATACTAATAGATTGAATAATAGAATGAAAAGTCAATTAAATAGGATTATTGAGAATTTAATATATAATTTTTAAATATAATGAAATTGAAAATTCAACACTGCAATTGATAGATTAATCAACTTTAAATTGACATGTAAACTTATTTAAATTATTGTGAATGTTTAAGAAATCAAAAATGGTAAAATTTTGTAAAATTTGTTAATCATAGAAGTTGAATTGAAAATTTTGATTTAATTAATTTAATATTAATTTATTTAATTAACTAGAACATAGTCTTTTTAGCCACTGACTCCGATTTCGATGAAACCAGTTTCATCGGATCTGTAACAGTGAATTTTTATAGGATTTCGAGTTTCATAACGAACGGACTTGTCATTTGATCGTATGGGCTTGAAACTCCTTGAAATAAATTAAATTGAAATTAATTGAAATCAATTTGGAATAAACTGTTTTTTGCATAACTTCTTCATACGATGGAATTTGGACTTCAAACCTGTTTCATTGATTTTAAAATATTTTAAAACATCTATTTTGATATATGGGTTAACCCAATTACGTACCGAAGTCGAAAAGGGACTTTTGGGCCACATATCGTTCAATTTTCCAAATCAAATATGGTCCATCTATTCTATTTTCATCCTTGCCTATATATACCTCATTATAAAGCCTAGTTGTTCCTCATTGTCATTTATCTCTACATACAATTCATTCCGTTCCTCCTCTTCCTCAATGGAAGACCATTTCAAATCCAATTGAAAATTCAATCTCATCAATACACATCAAATTGTATATGGATTTGAATCTCTCGACGAGCGCAAGTCAAATTTGTAATTTGTTTTATGATTTGAAGCTCGGTTTACCCAGAAATCGATGATCTATTTTTGGCCATCCATTGCGTCGAAATCATCTTTGTCTCATCGACGAATCAAGGTTACTGGGTCCAAGAGATTCTCGAGCGGAGTGCATCGGCATAGAGAGCTCGTTGATTCAAAGGTTAGATTGGCCGTGAAAATTCAATTAGGGTTTCGAGTCTATGGATGATGTCGGCGTTCTAGGGGGTGACGGTGGTCGCGAGTGGCAGCGTGGGGCGCGGCGTCCGAGGGGGAGTTCGGTGGAGTTGGTCGCTGAGGCTCCGATGGCCGAAAACGCGTGTATTCGATGGTCAAAATCGATGACCGGTGGGTTCTCGCATTCAACGGAGCTGTGCTGGTTGGTTGCATGACGTGGCAGTAGGGCAAGGTGATTATAATTTGTTTTATATATTTTATAAATTAGATCATTCAATGTTCTAACGTACATAGCTTCCACATACGAGGTCTATTTCACACGCGGTTTCCTCCGCTAGGTTCATATTGTAATTCTGACATTTTGGCACCGGTTTGGATGGATTCTGAGGCTGTTCAATTTTTGGGTTTAAATTGGATTTAAATTCAATTTAAATTCCAAACGTGAGTGTTTTAACCCACTTACAACTTCTAAAATTTCTTATGTTTGTTAAATTGATTTATGATGTGATTAGAAATTTAATTATGACTGTTTGGCATATTTTTAATCGTCATCTCAGTTAAATTGAATATTATTAAATTAAATTGTAATTTAATTTATTATTGCATATAAACTGCCTAATAAACTGTTATTTAATTTATTATTGAATATAACTGCCAGTAAATACCTGTTATTTATTATCTGTTCTATATTGTTGTTACTGTTTGAATTGGATGATGATTGTGATAAATGGTTGATGATTGATATTGGATGAATGGATGCTTTATTTTATATTGTTATAAAATGCAAGTTGTTATGCATTTTTAATTCATTCGGGATTGCGGTTTGAAATGATATATAACCATATTTTTGTTTTAAATTACGGACTAAAATGATAAATATCTGTATCACTTGACCATAGGGTAGAAAATTATATACAGACACCATGGTCTATATATAAAAATATTTTGAAATGATTTTCTATGGTTTTGTAAAGAAATATATGGTTTTATAAGATATTGATTTGGATATTTTATAAATATTATTTTATATATAGTTAAATTCTTTGTTTTAAACTATGCATGAAATTGGTTTAAAATATAAAAGAGTTTAATAATAAAGTTTGATTTTACTAAGATATAATATGGTTAAGTATTTATTATATTTCTGGAGTTTATAATGACTTAAATGAGAATAAGGTGGGAAGATAAATATGAAGACGATTTGGGATTTAATAAAATTGAGATTTTAAAGGCATGATTTTTATAACTGGATTTTGGTTGAAGATGAATTAAACGAATATTTCAAGTATGAATAAATTGAAGGAAATATTTAGTTATAGTAATGGGAGTTTTATTTAAATGAAAATGGATTTATTACGCAAATATTTCGAAACTAAAAATAGAACACTGAATTGTTGAATCGTAATTATCAACCTTAGTTTTGAAATTATTTAATACTCAAAGTTTGAAATATATTGAAATTGAAATGGTTTATTAAAACTGAAAGTGAGTTGAAAGTTATGAATTGAGATTTAGTTTAAGTGAATAAAATTTTGAAGTCGAGGAAATTATTTTACTTTATAAAGTGATTTTAAATTCAAACTATTTTATTTTATATATTATTTGAATATCCAAACCATTTAAGTTTTGGAAGTTATGGTTTAGAAGCTATGAAATTCGAAGTATTATATTTTGAAAGGTTGTATTTCAAGCATTTGGTTTCGAAATATTATTTTTTGAAAGTGCTATGATTTCAGAAAGGATATATTCGAAATAAAATGATATTATATTGATTTGGGTTTTAATAAAACGATATCATATTGATGGGTTTTTGAAACGGAAATGATATCATATTTATATGGTTTTGAAATGGATATTATATTCCGGTTTCAGAAGTATAAACTATTTTGAAATGACCGCAGTGTTATAATAACGTTTGGTTGTTAAAGAGACCAGGATCTGAAGTTGTCATACTCTCTACCAACTTCGAAAACAACTTTAACAATTGTGTACACCGTGGAGATTCCAAAATGAAGTAGGATGGTGGTGGCGTTCCTTTGAGGTACATACATGGACCCGACTCCCGTGAGTTGGCATAAGGTGGCTAAAAAAGGAGGGATTGACGGGCTAATGAGGTAGCACCTTTGATCGGACACATCCCTTCGATCATATACTTTGACTCTTGGATTGATTCGGTGGGCACTTTTAATTTTTTTTTTTGTGATTTGGGGTGTTGGTCGAGGTGGGCGGTAGCTGCGCACTGTGCGTTACCACCGGCCTGAAAGCGTAATTGGTATATCTACCCTAGCATTGCCTAGTTGTGCCGTGTCACCTACCCTAGCGTGCCTTGTACGAGTTTGGTTTTCTCCTGTAGCCCGTGTGGTATCCTCTGGTAGCTTCCCGATCAGGAGGGACCATGATACTTGATGGACTACTGGGACTATTACGTGTTAAGGTGGAAAATGTAAAGCCTTAATGCTATTTAAAAGTAAGTTTATTTTACTATAGACATTATTATAATAGCGAAATGTTACTACATAGTAAATAGTTTAACGGATCCTTAGGAGATGTGAATCCCGAGCATCTCTTAAGTTACTACACTCACGTTGACACTGGTAGGAGATGTCAACACCCGTAAACATCTCTGACGCCGTTCCACTCATATTATTTACTGTTGATTTAACTTACATAAGATCTTTTAGTTCTGACTCGAGTGATTTGTCTTTTCAGTTCGCTCGGGTCAGCCTGAGCATTTCAGGATTTAGAAGATCATATTCTGGAGGACGAAGTCGAAGATTTATTATTATTTATTATAGTATTCCACTACATTCATACTGTTCCGCTACATTATTTACTGTTCTCTGGTTTGTGCAACTCTGATATGTTTCGTATAAGTATAATCGAATATTTTGTAAAACAGCTTCATGAACTGTATATTTGATTATTATATTTTATCTTCCGCTGTAAGATTCTGCTTTATTCTTTTTCTTTCTCTGCTTTTTCTTATTTACCCCATAACAATCCGCCTTTCTGTATGGTTTAAGTCTGACATGTGTGGTTTATTGTCGATTTAATGCATACAGAAAGGCAGGACGTTACATCTGGTATCAGAGTGAGGTTTAGCGATAAATCTTAACCTTGTAGGGTCCGACTCTTTATTAATAGGGTAGCAATACCCTATGATGAGTCACTGAGTGTATATATATGAGAGAGCATATTTGTTAGTGTTATAAAAAGGTTTTAATATTGTGTTAATTTGTTCCATTTTGTATTTATAAATTCTGGTTGGTGCATGGGACGCTATGACATCAATAGGGATTTCTAAACACTTAATAGGATAGACCGACACAATATTTGTTTTGAATATAGGTGAATGAAATAATTTTG
Organism: Allium cepa; assembly: GCA_030765085.1. NCBI lineage: Eukaryota > Viridiplantae > Streptophyta > Magnoliopsida > Asparagales > Amaryllidaceae > Allium > Allium cepa. The sequence goes on from CM060932.1 coordinate 741,203,650, forward strand.
CCTATTATATTTTCTATATATATAAAGTAATAAGAATTTTTAAATGGTTATATTTGGTTGTAATATATTGATTGTTAGGTAATGAAATTTATAAATATTGGCCGTAAAATAAAATCTACAAATAAAAATAAAGAAAAATTGGAAAATTAGAACTTAAGTTCCGAGATTTTGAAAATGGCTTTCAAAGGATTTTGGAATATAATAATATTATTAGAAGTATTTTCTGTTATAAATATTTCAATATAATTTGAAAGAAATGTTTTAAAATAAATTTTGGAAAGAAATAAGTTCTGTACTCCCCTCTCTGTCGCTGGAAGATAATTTCGATGATGAGTGCACGCATCATCGACATTCATTTTCGAGTTTTGAAGTAGGAATGCCGCTGTAGTAGTTTTACTATGGATTTATTTTGATAACCAAATATAAATTATAAATTCTTCTAAATATAATTGGATATATAAACTGTAAGTATGTACATTTATGTATTATTTTAAAATGATTTTAAATTTAACCCGATATTTAGTTCTTAAGTTTCCGTTAATCAATAGGTTCAATTATTTTAGTAAAGTGAAATCTAAGTAATTAATAATTGAATCCTCTAAAGGAAATAAGAGATTTAATGCAAAGTTATAAATAAAATAAAAAGAAAGTTGAAATAAGTAACCTAAAAACCAAAGATATGATTATTGAACGTTTGATTTATTAAGAGAAAAACTTGTATAATTTTCAATTGCTTTCTTAAAAGCATATATAAATAACTTACCCAATGATAAAAGTTACAATGTTTAATGAGAAAATGTAATAAAATATTATACAAGTAAAAGTTTGAAAGAATGAAAGTATTCAATGAAATTCTTTAATAAATAAGAATTTGATGTCGTAGTTGGTATAAACTTAAGTACAATTAAAAGGCTACTAATTAACTAAATTGATAGGTAAGTGTTACAAATAAATGAAGAAATATAATGCAATAAAAAATGGAAACTGACATGACCTGAACAAATGAATTAATATGCAAAGAATTTATATCAAACATGAATGCTATAAATAAATGAAAACGAATATTTGTAAGTAATAAATGAAAATTTGCAAAAAATAATGTAAATAAAAAGATAAACCATTATATGAATAAAAAGGGAATCAAACAACAAATGTTATGCAATGGAATTAATATGAACGAATGGGATCTGTTGTTTGAAATTGTTGTTTGTTTGGCCTATGAGTTGTTTGGATAAAGATATTTTAATTGCTTAGATGTATGAATAGCTATTGAGTTTATCTAAGGCTGTTGAGTATATGGTGTACTAATAGTTATTTGTCATTCAACAATTTAAAGTTTGTGAACTCAAACAAACCATTTGCTTTGTTTGTTATAGATGGATGATTGACTTTATCGATTTCATATGATGATTGTATGCTTTGATTTCGAGTGATTGTTGTTTATTTTTGATTTATTTGTTAGTGGTTGAAACAACTTTAAATATTTCATTTTATATAATTATTTACTCTTTAGATTATATAAGTGAACTACATATTATGGAAGCAATTGCTACTGCTTTTGGTTTCATAAAATAAACGTAAATTGCCCGACAAATAGGTACGTTTTCGGATTATGGTTTATAGGTTATTATATTGTTTTTCCCATGTTGGGATATATATTATTTTGAAAAATATATGTTATATATTGTTATATTTGCTATTATATTTTCTCCCGAGCCTCTCCATACAAAGGAGACTCTGCCGAAATTTTTCGTAAACTTTAAACTTAGAAAATTTTGAAAAATGTTTTCCAAACTTTATTAATTTGAGTAAAAAAAGATTTAATGGTTATAAATTGGTATATTTTATATAAATTAATTAATTTTGTAAATTTATTTGTTTATAAATTTAATATTTTAAGTAAGATATATTGATTTCGTAATTCTTCTTTTTCCTACTTCTTCCTTTTTGGGGACGAAAAGTTTTGAGTGGGAAAGACTGTAACGACCCGTAAATTTTGATAAATAAATTGGTAATTCAATAAGATTTTTGTAAATAAATTTAAAAAGAAATAAAAACTTTATAACTTGTGATGAAGCAAATGTTAGAAATGAATGTAGCATTGGTAATTAAAATTAATTATTGACAATTGAAGTGAAATCTCAATAATGAAATAGTGTAAATTGTGCACTTGGTTGTAAAATAGAAAATAAGTAAATAAGAGTAAGTATTGAATCAACCAATGGAATATAAACTGATCAATAGTAACTGAATGTAAATTAATGAAATAAGGTTTATGCAAGTTGATAAATAACTAATTTAGTGCAATACCTATTAATTGAAATAATTGTAAGGTTATAATTGATTGAAATTAGTTAATTGGGAAATAAATCCAAAAGTTATATTAACTGATGACATAATAACGAGAATGCAAGGTAAACAATTGTGACACCCCACCTCTATACTCACGCTAGCCAAGGACACTACAGAGTAATGCCATCAACTAGCGCGAAGAATAAGGCTGTTGAGGAGCGACCATCCGTGTAATTGCTTTATGCGAGCACCGATATGTCAAATGGTATAACATGCATTTCATTTCAAGATGAAATCCGACATACGGATACAAACTCAAAACAACTATACAGCGGCTATGTGGTCTTCGGAAACAAATATAGAAATAAACATTACACAAATCAGTCATAGATATCCATATCACAAAGGCAGAAATAAATATGAATATAACACATGAAAGTGTACATCAGAGTAGTGGTCTAACAAGATCCACAATATAACAAAAGAATAGATACAAGTGCTAGACAAAAGAATAAGTATACATCAATGAGTCTCTATCTCGAATGTATACAAAACAAAAACTACTATTCTAAAGTAGTTAGTCAAAAATCAGGCGATGGACCTGATAAGAAGTCAAGTAGAAGCACCTGTAATGTCTCGGTCTGACCCGAGTATTATTTAAGAAGAAAATAATAAACGGATCATTCTAGCTATAACTATCAGATAAAATGAGATAGGATAATAGATGCGATTAAAACATATGATAAAAAAAATGTTATACTATAAAAAGTATGCATAAACTAACAATAAGAAAATCATACAATATCACAAGAAATCTCAAAACACTAGAAAGAATGTCATATCCTTTATTTCATTCACCAAACCACAAATGTTGCCAAATTTATCATTGCCAATCGAAAAAGTTAGTGAAACACAAGTACACCAATACACGAATATTGATAAAGCTTATCAATGTAAATCATGAAAATTAGTGAAACGCAAATTCTAAAAAATCAATCAATAGAAATCCAGAAATTACAAAAAGGGGGAAAGAGGCCTATCACAAAACGGGAGCATGGAAACTCACCAACACGCGTATCACAAAATGGAACGCTATTCCATGGTTGCTAACCATTAATTTTGAGCCGAGGCTCCACAAAACGGCCCGAAGACCTTTGAGCCGAAGCTCCACTAAAACGGTCCGAAGACCATGGGTCGCTACCTCACCAAGCCGAAGCTCCACAATAAACGGGGTTTAGTCTCCCTCGCAGACAAAGAGACATCGCACATTGCTAGTCTAAATCACAAAATGATCATCACTGATCAATAAGTGTAAATTACACTAAGCTAGTAAATAAATGAGTTTAGCTTCATGTCCCATAACCACTGGCTTAACTTAATTATTTACGAACAAAGTGTAGACTTCCACTCGAGAATAAGCGTCAATCACAGTAAGCTAGTAAATTTATGAGTTTAGCTTCATGTCCCATAACCACTGGCTTAACTTAAATATTTACGAACAAATTGTAGATCTCCACTCGAAAATTGTCACAAGAGATTCAATCGAACAAGTCCAAGAATTAACCGACGAGGTAAACGCAAGCGTTTCATACCACTTGTTTTGCTAAGCCGTTTAATTAGATTTCTCATACGAATGAGGTAAAGGTTTATATACACTAATATGTAGGAAAACGGTTTTAATAAACTAGCTTTGTAATAAAATAGTGTTGAAATCGTTTTGATGAAAGAGTTTTGATATTTACTACTAATATAGAAAACCTTTATATTTTTAAAGGGGCAAATCACAGAAATGATTGCAGAAACAATCAATCACCAAAATTCATATTCGAAGCCGTGAATCAATTCCATAGAGATCAATGCCGAATCCATCAAATTTGATATTCCCAAAAGTTCCAAAAACAAGTCATCAAAATCGATAATAAATGATATCAACAAATAGGATCAACACAAATCGATAAAAATTTGAAATCAACACAAAATAGGCAAGTTGGGCTGAAGCAAGCAGATTCAGACGTTTGAAATTTCCAGTTCAGACGTCTGAATCTGGAAAAATAAGTATTTCCAATTCAGTATTCAGATGTCTGAATCAATAATTTCAGACATCTGAAAATGACTAGTTTTTGCCTATTTCCTTTCTAGTTGAACACGAGAAATGTTAGACGTTTGAAATATAAAATCCAGACGTCTGAATCTGGAAAATAAAGTTTTTCCCAAAACAATATTCAGACATCTGAATCCTTTATTCCAAACGTCTGAAACTGAAGCTTTGGGCATTTTCTTGCCTAGGCCAATAATGGCCAAACCATATCGGAAGCAATCAGATGAGTGACGATTACGAGGGGTTTACGCCAAACGACTACCCAACCTCAAAGACTCACCAATACACTCCGATCAACATGTCCAATATGCCAATAAGGATTTTCAAAGATTTTGTTTTCAAAACACCAAAAATTGGAATATTCACCAAATCAATCCAAATCAAAATCAAATGAACACGTAAAGATGTTAGGAATTCATACCTAACAATCAAAGATAATTATAGACTTAGATGTGAGGTAAAAATCTCACCTTTTACTCAAAATCAATGAAGAAAACGCTATAGATCAAGGCAGGAACAATCACTCTTCGATTCTTACCCAAGGAGATTGAATCTAAGCTTAAAAGAGAAACATTTCCTAAGTTTGACTTTAGGGATTTCTGAAATTGAAGGTAGAATGAATTGGAGAAGTAGAAGAGGATGCTTACCAATAGCTTCTCTTTGAATTTGGAGTTAGAACTTGGATTTGCATTGGAACTAGGGCTTAGGAATTCTAATTTTTTTTTCTCTTCCCCTATTTTTATGAAAGCTTGGAGTGTTGGAAATGAAAGTGAATGAAGAGAAGAGGGGGTTGAGCTAGATTTAATAGTTTAGGCTAACCCAAACCCAAAGTTCAAAGTGCAAAGGTCAAATTTTAGATAGCTCCAAACATATCGAAGTTTATACTCAAAAAGGTCGCAAATGACGTTTTGAACTCAATGGAAGTGGTCCCGAGTCCTAATTTGACCATATGCAAAAAGTAGCATTTCGGACAATAATCCGACCAACGATGCTATATTTAAATAAAATATTTAAATACACAATCATAAAATATGCAGGTTGTTACAGACTCCCCTCCTTAAAGAAATTGCGTCCTCCCAATATTTAAGAAGAAAATAAAAAACAACAACCATAAAATCTTATCAACACAAAAGAAATTTGAAATAAGAAGTCCACCTTAAAGAGTACGAGAGAGTAAGTCGAACGTGTTTGCTCGATGAATTCTCTGGATTCCTAAGAGCAATCCTTGGGATTTGAGAACCATTGAACTTTCACAAGAAGAATATCTTTATTTCGATGGCGCTCAACCTCCGAAGCAATGATGCAAATAGAATGTTGCTCATAAGTTAAATTAGGCGAAACTTCAATTTCTTTAATAACATCAAGCTCAAGAATAGAATCGTAATCTCGAAGGCATTTCCGTAGTTGAGAAACGTGAAACACATCATGAATAGCAGAAAACTGAGCCGGTAATAAAAATCGATAAGCCATGGAACCAATACGTTCAGTGATGGGAAATGGACCAATATATCGAGGTGCTAACTTTCTCGGTCGACTGCAATGCACAATACCCCTCATAGGTGAAACACGAATAAACACCAAATATCCCACAGAAAATTTCAATCTCCTTCTTCGGTTACCGGCATAGAATTTTTGCCTACTTTGAGCTTCTCTCATCCTATGATGAATAAGGTCGATCTTTTCTATGGAGTAACAAATAAAATCTGGACCTAAAACCAGCTTCTCACCGGCCTCAAGTCAACAAGAAGGAGATCGGCATGGCCTTTCGTAAAGTGCCACGAAAGGTGCCATACCAGTACTAGATTCGAAGCTATTATGATAGGAAAAATCAACAAGAGAAATATGATCTTCCCAACATCCACCAAAATCGAGAATACATGATCGAAGAAGATCTTCAAGAGTTTGATTCACACGCTCGGTTTGTCCATCGGACTGAGGATGATAAGCGGTGCTAAAAATTAAGCTTCGTTCCCAAAGTTTTTTGAAGACTCTTCCAAAATCCTCTAGTAAACAATGGATCATGATCGATAACAATAGAAGTAGGAACTCCATGTAATTTAACAATTTCTTTAATAAAGTGTTTGGCCAAAAGTGGTACGGTCCGATTGGACTGAACATGACCACAATGGGTGGATTTATTCAGTCTATCAACTATCACCCATAAGCTATCATGGCCCGAACGAGAACGGGGAAGACCGTCAACAGAGTCCATGGAAATTTTGTCCCACCTCCAAATTGGAATGACCAAAGGTTAGAATGACCAAAGGTTGTAATAACCCTCCGGCCTTTGATGCTCGGCCTTTACGAGTTGGCAAGTCATGCAGCACTTAACAAAGTTAGCAATGTCAGATTTCATCCCATTCCAATAATAAAGTCGCTTCATATCCGCGTACATTTTACTACTACCGGGATGAATGGTAAATTTAGAGCGATGGGAATCTTATAAAATATCTTTACAAAGATTATAAATATTTAAGTCTACCAAATTTTTGAATACCGCCAAGAGAATCAATATCAAAGTCTTTCAAACCTTTAATACCAATTTTATCTTGACAATTTTGGCTAAGAAAGAGCCAATTCAGGGTCTAGCTTTTGAGCTTCAAGAATGCGGTCTAAAAGAGAGGTATGTGCCTCAAGGCTACATAAAAGAAGAGATGCACATAAATTGGATTCACGATCTCGAATCACGCAAGTGGATAAAGTCTTGAGATCATTCCATTCAGATATCATCATAGAAACAACCGCTTGTTGCTTACGGCTACGGGGATCAGCAACACGATTTCCCTTTCTGGGAGTATAAAGAATATCAAGATCATAAGATACAAAGAACTCGAGCCAACGTTGTTAATGCAAATTATGTTCTTTTGAGTAAATAAATACCCCATAGATTATGATCGGTGTAGAGAAAAAATTTCTCTTTCAAAAATAATGATACCAAGTTTTAAAAGCGAAAACAATGGCTGCGAACACTAGATCATGTATGGCATACCTAGTCCCGGTAGGCTCATAAATGATAGAACATTCTCTTTCACAAGAGAATGGCACCCAAACCAATACAACTAGCATCGGTAGAAACAGTGAAATCTTGGTTCCCTTCGGGGATCACAAGAATAGGAGTATCAGAAAAGATTTCTTTTAATTGATCCTCTTTCCCGAAAAGCTATAACTTCCAAAAATTGTAATCAACTTTATGTAATCATCTTTCTAGAAAAAATTACATTTTACAACTTAATTTATTGTGTCTGACTGTCCCATCAAAGCGTTTAGGAAATTCCTATCGATAATGTTGATCAAGCGCATCGATCAAAACTCTTAAAGCACTCAATGGGCAATACAATCAACAAACCATCTTCTATATGAAAAATAAGTCTCTTAAAATTTTTAAGAATATTCTTTTGCTCGTTTCAAGAACAAAATCCAATTATACATACAAAATATCTTCTTAAAATGATTTGCAAAAATTTTAAATTGTTTTTTCCATCCAAAATCAATAAATACCAAAATGGAGTCATCGAGATATTCGTAGAATTACTCGATTCATAAAATGGATGAAATAAGCTGGACAACTGAATGACATAATAAGTCATTCATAAAAATCATAACGAGTGCGGAATGCGGTAAGTTGAATGCTAACTTTCGCAACTCGTAGCTAATGAAAACCGGTGGCAAGGTCGAGCTGAAAAGACCTTAACACCACTCAAAATATTGCTTAGGTGATAATCCTAAGACAAACTCAAAAATACCGGAAATTTCACAACTACCAAATGAAAGAAATAACACTTTACTCAACATGTCAGATTAAAGAATAAAATGATGCCACCAAATTGGAATTGAAATTACAAAGAAAAATAGAAATCTTCTTAACAGATTGAATATGTCGAAGATGAATAGTCCACTTGAAACATGGAATATGGCTTCATAATAACTAAGCCAATCCTTTCACAAAAATCGATTCCAAAGCCTAAGTAACGCATAACATGCAAATCGGCTTGGAATGAAAAAATCACATAAAATAATCTCGACATCCAAACAAAGCAAATTGAGTGTTGTGGATCCACCAATTGGATTTGCAATTCTCAAAGAAGTCATCAAGCCCAAAATATTTAAAGAAAAAGAATCAGCAAGTTCTTTTGATATAAAATAATAAGATGAACCCATGTCAAAACGAACCAAAATAGGAAGATCACGAAATAAAATAATGCCATCAAGGATTGAATGGAAAATACCTTGACCAAGAAAAGTGTCACAAGGGGCTTGCACAACGTTCAACTTTCCCTCTCTCCTACTTTGAAGTTGTTTTGCAATAACGGCAAGTAAGGGGTTTTGGGCACCTATTGGCATAGTGGTCGTAGAACCATAATTGTAGCATCCTCCATGATCAGGGATTGGAGTCTTTGCTACCAAAGTAGTTTGCTTCACTTTCTTATTGGGATTAGGGCTTTTGAGCTTAATATGCCTCTTCTTGAAAATCCCAATATCACCATCAATTCCTTTATCAACCTCTTCATGTCGAAGAGTCATATCCACAAGCTGATTGAAAGGAACTTCCAGTTTCAGAGATAAAACCATTTCGGGGTTCTTACTCAAAGCACAAATAAACCTTTGATTCTTTACAAGATCCAAAAGTTGTTGGGCAGACATGAATACGCCATCCAGAGAAGGACTACAAGATTGACCGGTGCTAGGATTGCCAGAACTAACCATCTCTTCTTCTTTTAGAAAGAAAGAAAGAAAGAAGAAAAATGTTATTCTCAGAATAAATATCAAACAATCATGATTGATAAAACAAGGCATCATAAAGAAAATAGGATAGAACGAGTCCCATGATTCGAATAAATCCTAAGGCACGACTCCTAAGATGGACTTAAGACGATGATCCTTGCTAGATTATTTTACATTGTTCCGAAGTTTGGCTCTGATACCAAGCTATCACGCCCCACCTCTATACTCACTCTAGCCAAGGACACTACGGAGTAATGCCATCAACTAGCGCAGAGAATAAGTCTATTGAGGAGCGACCATTCATGTAATTGCTTTGTGCGAGCACTGATATGTCAGATGGTATAACATGCATTTCATTTCAAGAGGAAATCCGGCATACCGATACAAACTCAAAACAACTATACAGCGGCTATGTGGTCTTCAGAAACAAATATTGAAATAAACATTACACAAATCAGTCATAGATATCCATATCACAAAGGCTGAAACAGATATGACTATAACACGTGAAAGTGTACATCAGAGTAGTGGTCTAACAAGATCCACAATATAACAAAAGAGTAGATGCAAGTGCTAGACAAAAGAATAAGTATACATCAAGGAGTCTCTATCTCGAATGTATACAAAATAAACACTACTATTCTAAAGTAGTTAGTCAAAAATCAGGCGATGGACCTGATAAGAAGTCAAGTAGAAGCACCTGTAATATCTCGGTCTGACCCGAGTATTATTTAAGAAGAAAATAATAAACGGATCATTCTAGCTATAACTATCAGATAAAATGAGATAGGATAATAGATGCGATTAAAACGTATGATAACAAAAATGTCATACTATAAAAAGTATACATAAACTAACAATAAGAAAATCATACAATATCACAAGAAATCTCAAAACACTAAAAAGAATGTCATATCCTTTATTTTATTCACCAAACCACAAATGTTGCCAAATTTGTCATTGCCAATTGGAAAAGTTAGTGAAACACAAATTCACCAATACACAAATATTGATAAAGTTGAATAATGTAAATCATGAAAATTGGTGAAACACAAATTCTAAAAATCGATCAATAGAACTAGGGCTTAGAAATTTGGAGTTAGAACTTGGATTTGCAATGGAACTAGGGCTTTGAATTTGGAGTTAGAACTTGGATTTGCAATGGAACTAGGGCTTAGAAATTCTAATTCTTTTTCTCTTCCCCCAATTTTATGAAAGCTTGGAGTGTTAGGAAATGAAAGTGAATGAAGAGAAGAGGGGGTTGAGCTAGAGTTAATAGTTAGGCTAACCCAAACTCAAGTCCAGAGGTCAAATTTTAGCTAGCTTCAAACATATCGAAGTTTATACTCAAAAAGGTCGCGAACGGCGTTTTGAACTCAATTGAAGTGGTCCCGAGTCCTAATTCGACTATATGCAAAAAGTAGCATTTCGAACAATAATCCGACTAACTATGCTATATTTAAATAAAATATTTAAATACAAAATCGTAAAATATGCAGGTTATTACAATAATGCTAATTAAAGTTAATAATTAATGGATTGAATGAAATGCCAATTAATGAAAATATGTTATACTTGACTATAAATGGAACATAAGCAAATAAATGGAATATTGGATTTACCAAAGAAATAATAGATATTTAATGGAAATTAGATGAAATTGGTACTATGTTAATAAATGGTAACATTGATTTCTAAGCAATAAAAGCTTATTAATGTGACTAAAGGTTAACGTAACGATTACTATATGTTACCTATTTTTGCAGCTTCTTAATTTAAATTGGAAATTGGTTACAATATTTATAATTTAATATTACGTTAATGTTAATTAAGGTAATATTTGAGAATAATGTTAATGATATTCATAATTAGACAATTTGTTGAATTATAAGAATGAGAATAAAGATTTATCAATTTATTGGGATTTGAACTATTATAATTGAAGTAATTGCAATTAATTGAAACTAAAAATTTAAATATAACATAAATATTAATTTAGATGAAATTGAAGATATTTATGTAATAAAGTATGCATCCAATGTTAATTTCATCTATTTGATACTAATAGATTGAATAATAGAATGAAATGTCAATTAAATGGGATTATTGAGAATTTAATTTATAATTTCCGAATATAACGAAATTGAAAATTTAACACTGCCATTGATAGATTAATCAACTTGAAATTGACATCTAAACTTGTTTAAATTATTGTGAATGTTTAAGAAATCAAAAATGGTAAAAAAAATTAATCATAGAACTTGAATTGAAAATTTTGATTTAATTTATTTAATTGATTTATTTAATTAATTGGAAAATTGCTTTTTTGGCCACTGACTCGGATTTTGACGAAACCAATTTCATCAGATCCGTAACAGTGAATGTTTGTAGGATTTCAAGTTTCATAACGAACGGACTAGTCATTTGATCGTCCGGGCTTGAAAACTCCTTGAAATAAATTAAATTAAAATTAATTGAAATCAATTTGGAATAAACTGATTTTGCATAACTTCTTCATACGATGGAATTTGGACTTGAAACCTGCTCCATTTATTTTAAAATATTTTAAAACATCTATTTTGATATATGGTTGACCCAATTATGTTCCGAAGTCGAAACGGGCCTTTTCGCCATATATCGTTCAATTTTCCAAATCAAATCCGGTCCCTCTATTCTATTTTCAACCTTGCATATATATACCTCGTTATAAACCTTAGTTGTTCCTTATTGTCATTTGTCTGTACGTACAATTCATTATGTTCATTCTCTTCCTCAATGGCAGACAATTTCAAATCCAATTGAAATTCAAAAATCAAATTGAAAATTCAATCTCCTCAATACACATCAAATTATATATGGATTTGAAGCTCTCGACGAGCGCAAGTCAAATCCGTAATTCGTTTTTCGATTTGAAGCTCGGTTTTCCTAGAAATTGATAATTTATTTTCGACCATCCATTGCGTCGAAATAATCTTTGTCTGATCGACGAATCAAGGTTACTAGGTCGAAGAGATTCTTTAGCGGAGTGCATCGACGTAAGGAGCTCGTTGATCCAATGGTTAGATTGGCTCTGATGGCCGAAAACGCTTGCATTCGATGGTCAAAATCGATGACCGGTGGTTTCTCGCGTTCAACGGAGCTGTGCTGGTTGGTTTGCGTGACGTAGCAGTAGGGTAAGGTAATTATAATTTGTTTTATATATTTTATAAATTAGATCGTTCAATGTTCTAACGTATGTAACTTCCACATAAGAGGTCCATTTCACGCGCGGTTTCCTCCGCTAAGTTCGTATTGGAATTTATGACATTTTGCCACCTGTTTGAATGGATTCTGAGGCTGTTCAATTTTTGAGTTTAAATTGGATTTGAATTCAATTTAAATTCAAAAGATGAGTGTTATAACCCACTCACAACTTCTAAAATTTCTTATGTTTGTTAAATTGATTTATGATGTGATTAGAAATTTAATTATGACTGTTTGACATATTTTTAATCATCACCTCAGTTAAATTGAATATTATTGAATTAAATTGTAATTTAATTTATTATTGCATATAAACTGCCTGACAAATTGTTATTTAATTTATTATTGAATACAACTGCCAATAAATACCTGTTATTTATTATCTGTTCTATGTTGATGTTACTGTTTAAATTGGATGATGATTGTGATAAACGGTTGATGATTGATATTGGATGAGTGACGACCCAGAATTTTGAACAATTTAGATTGGAATATTTAGTTGATTTTAAATATTTGAAAGGTTAATTTTAACTTGAATTCCAAATATCGTTATTTAATTGATAATTAAAATATTGAATATGGAATTTTAAACCCGTTAAAAATAATTTGAAGGCTTATAAAATTTATACTGATGATACTGAAGATAATAGAATGGTTAAAATTTAATTTGAATGTGATTTTTTCAGTTTTAAAAATATATCGTTTAAATAGATATTTTAAAATAGCCTTCCGAGACACAGTCTCAGAATTTGACGAAACCAATTCCATTGGATCCGTAGTAGTTAGTTATTATCGGATTTCAATTTTCGAAGCAATCGGAGTTGTCGTTTGACCTTGGCAGCTCAAAACACATAGAAACTATTTTAATCGATTTAATTTAAAATTGATCGTTTACTTCCGCAACTTGCGCATATGATCGAATTAGCCTCTGAAACACGTCCCATTGTGTTCGAAATGCGGGTAAAACCTTATAAACGTCGGGCAGCATACCTCAATAGGGGTTTGGAATTTTGAGATATGTTAAACGAGATATTTTGGAATTAAATAATATTATAAAATTCCTAAGTCAAACCCTATTACATCCCATCAGCCAACCTAAGCCGACGTGCAAAAGAAATTCGCACTCTAACATCATTTCTTATCTCCCCTTTTTCTTCTTTTAAAAAGAAAGGAAAACATAAGCGAACGACAGTCTTCTTCCCTAAGTTTCAAATCCGTTCGTTTATAAAAATGGTCGCCTTCATTTTTCCAATCTGGGCCTCTTCGTTTTCTTTCTTCAGATCGCATCAACAAAAAAAAGAGATAGAATTCGCGTGTGTTATCCCGCCTTTTTAGCAAGGCCGTGATACCAAAAAATCGACCGAGAAAGCAAGGATGGTCCACCTCATAGCAACTCAACTAGTCAAAGAGATTCAACGATCTAGTGATCAACGACCTAAAACATGGAGCGTCCAATGAGCTAAAGCAAACAACGGCCCAAAGGTTGCGATCTAACAAGCGACCTAACTTTTTAAGGGTTCAAGCGACCTAATTTCATAGCGACTTAACGGTCTAAATCCTCCAATGAGTCAATTTGGCAACACTCAGCGACCTTACGAGTTAGAAGGGATGCGACCCAGCGACTTAACATCCCCAACGACCTAACCTCCTACCGACCCGACTTGTTAGTGACCTAACCACCTTGGAGTTCCTACGTTTTAAGAAGAAGCGACCTATGCTTTTCCTCATCAAAGTTAGGTCGCTCGCGGCCTATCCAGATCAAGACCGCTCCCTGCACCGTAGCTCCTTAGATAGCCACTCCCTCTCCTGCTACCCCTTAGGTCGCTAACGACCTACGACCTACCTCTAGATCGCTCCATTTGATACCTCAACGTGTTTAAGCCACTTACCATTCTCCTTAGGTCGCTAACGACCTACCCATGTCTAGGCCGTTGCTCTTTAGGTCGTCCACGACCTACGACCTAATCCTTAGGTCGTCCCTGCCGACCTAACTCCAGGATTCCCTATAAATACTCCACCTACTCCAACTAGAATGGGCACTTTTCCGGGTTTTGGAGCGCCAAGACTCTGTTGTTTTCTCAACCTCCACAACACTTCATTTACCAACTACATTCCAAAGATCCAAGAGAGGAGATCAATCATATTCAACATGAATCCGAAGAGCAATTCATCGTCAAAGTTTGAGCTAATTGTCTAGATCGTGTTGTAATCGAAGGTTGATTGTAAAAGCTGATAAAGTGTTGTAATCGGAAAGTTGTGTTGTCAAAGTGTTGTAATCTCGAAGTTGAGTTGTAAGAGTGTACTCAAAGATCGTAATGGAGGATGTAAAGTGGATGTAGGCTTGACTTAGAGCCGAACCACTATAAAAATTGTTGTCTCTTTTACTGTTTTCTATTATTTTCTGTTTAGTCTTAGTTCCCGTGCAAACGGGTGGTGCTTTCACTTCGTCACGACTCGCACCGGGGGTGTTGGCGCACATTTTTAGCGTTAACACTTTTTGGTGCTTTCATTGAGAGTTGAACTCAGAAGCGCTTTCATCATTGCTTCACAAAGATTTGTTGAGAGACTCCATTTAAGAACCAGAAGTCTATCCGAGATTATGGCTCCTGGAAGGAAAACAAGTAGAAGGAAAGAAGTCAACATGAAGGAAGTCAAGGGGCTTCCTCAGGAGAGAACCAAACTTCAGTCTTCATCACCAGGGATGAGATGGAGACAATGATGAAAAGGAAAGAGGAGTTGATCCAGAATTTGTTTCAGCAGATTGGGCAACTTGGAGCACAAAATCGAGGATCGACTGGAGTTCAGAACAGAGTATGACTATCTGAGGTAGCACCTGAGCTAGGGGGCACTCATCTAGAGCACACTAACCCAATACCGAGGAAAACATCTGGTGGATTCGAGTAACATGGCATTAACAGAGGAACAGGAGCTCAACCAGGAGAACAGATTCCAGAATTCCCTCATGAACTCGGGGGGCAGGCCGAAGGCAATGGATGAGGACTACCACTAGGAGACAACGACAGGTTGGTAAAAATGGTCAAAAGAGCTATGAGAGGTGGCTTGGTAAACAAGGACTTGGAGGATGTGAATAGGAGTCCTTTTACCACAACAATCAGACGAGCTAAGAACCCACCAGACTTTAAACTACCATCGTTGGATATGTATAATGGAAGGACAGACCCTACAGTTCATCTGAAAAAAATATGAGGCATATGGAAGTGCTGGGGGCATCAGAGGAAGTTATGGCCCGGTGCTTTCCATTGTATTTGACAGATATTGCGGCGTTATGGTTCAGACAACTGGAGAATGGATCGATCGGGACATGGAATGATTTGATTGAAAGGTTTATGAGGCAATTCAGGGTTCATATTTCGAGACCTAAGAATGTTATGAGTTTGGCGGCACTGAAACAAAAAGCCAAAGAATCTTTAAGAAGTTTTTTGACGCGATTCAACGCAGCTGCGGCGTCGGTGGATCGGCCAGATCCATCTATGGTTCTAATAGCAGTTGTATCGGGCATAGCTGATGACATAGAATTCAAGAATTTGCTGACAAGAGATCCCCCTATGGATCTAGGGGAATTTTACCATGAGGCTGAAGGATTTCTACGGTTAGAAGACACAAAGGCCGAAAGAGAAGAAGGAGAAGGAATTGATGTTTTTGTGGTCAAAGGTGGAAATCCTCCAAAGAAAGACGCAGAAGCTAACAAAGGTAAACGAAAGGCTGAGGATAACTATGATAGATCAGCAAGACAACGAAGGGAATCAAGATTCACCTCATACACGGAGTTGAATGAGACTCTGGAGCGGATTTATCGAGACACCAAAGGACAGGTTCCTTATCGAAAGCCAATAAAGAGAGATCCAACTAACAACGAGAAAAGGTCGGACAAGTATTGCTTGTTCCATGAGTTGAACGGTCATAGCACAATTGACTGCAGACACTTGAAAGACGAAGTTGAGGGGCATATCCGGGATGGTTTGTTATCACAGTATGTGAAAAAGAAGACTGCAACGGTGGAACAAGAACGACCACCGCCTGCACCAACTGAAGACGGCTCGGGACCGAGGCGTCAGCTTGTTATCAATTGATTGAGGTTATGACGAATGAGTGGAAAACTCTACATCGACATGATTAAGTTGTTCACACATCTACGGGATCGCGAACGATCCCCAGGCATGCTCTGATACAACTATAAATCATATCGATGTAGGTGTTTGCACTCGGACGTCTCTACTTTACTTTCGTGTTTTACTTCTGATGTTTGGATTTGACTCTACTTTGCTTTCGTGTTTTGCTTCTGATGTTTGGATTTGACTCTGCTTTGCTTTCGTGTTTTACTTCTGATGTTGGGATTTGACCTTTTCAAACATTTTGACTTTGAAAATCTTCAGTTGAATATTTGATTTTGATAATCTTGAGATGGCTAACCCCCTCCCCCCCCGGGCACACTTATTCGCCTTCAACAGGAACATAAACAATCCAAAAACTCACCCGAGCGTGAATCTGGCATCGGGGGCACTAAGTCCCCCAACACTAAGTCCCCTTCGGGCACACATCAACTCACCTCACCTCGAATGGCTCGAACTCGAACGGTCACCATTTGAGGTCAGGACAACTCGCCTCGAACAGGCACCCGACTACGAACAGTCACAAACTCGCCTCGAACGACATCCGACTTCGAGCAGTCACAACTCGCCTCGAACGGCGCAATACATTTCGCCTCAAATGGATCGATCATGAACGGTCGTCATTTGGGGTCCACCCCCAGACCGCCAACAGCCGCATTACCACGAATGACTCGATACCGAACGATCGTCATTTGAGGTAAGGCGCTTGACCATGAACGGTCACAATTCCCCTCGAATGGATCGATCATGAATGGTCGTCATTTGAGCTCCGCCACTCGACCACGAACGGTCGCACTTTACCATAAATGGCTCAATCACGAACGGTCGTCATTTAAAGTAAGGCGCTTGATCGCGATCGGCCACATTTCACCTCAAATGGCTTGATCCCAAACGATCGCCATTTGAGGTCCGCCCCCTGACCGGGCACGGTCGCATTTCACCTCGAATGACTCGATCCCGGATGGCCGTCATTTGAAGTTAAGCGCTTGACCATGAACGATCACATTTCACCGCAAATGACTCGATCCCGAACGATCGGCGCATGGATTTAGACGCTTGACCACGAACGGTCGCACTTCACCTCAAATGACTCGATCACGAACGGTCGTCATTTGAAGTTAGGCGCTTGACCGTGAATGGCCGCACTTCATCCCAAATAGCTCGATCCCGAACGGTCATCATTTGGAGCCATATAAAACTATCAATTCCTTTGCAGGTCATCAACAAGATATGAACATCCAGCTTATGGCATTACAAAACACACCTTCCTACCGCAAGGCGTGTTTGAGGGGCAAGTGTTATCCCGCTTTTTTAGCAAGGCCGTAATACCAAAAAATCGACCGAGAAAGCAAGGATGGTCCACCTCATAGCAACTCAACTAGTCAAAGAGATTCAACGACCTAGTGATCAATGGCCTAAAACATGAAGCGTCCAATGAGCTAAAGCAAGCAACGGCCCAAAGGTTGCGATCTAACAAGCGACCTAACTTCTTAAGGGTTCAAGCGACCTAATTTCATAGCGACCCAACGGTCTAAATCCTCCAGTGAGTCAATTTGGCAACACTCAGCGACCTAACGAGTTAGAAGGGACGCAACCTAGCGACCTAACATCCCCAACGACCAAACCTCCTACCGAGCCGACTTGTTAGCGACCTAACCACCTTGGAGTTCCTACGTGTTAATAAGAAGCGACCTATTCTTTGCCTCATCAAAGTTATGTCGCTCGCGACCTATCCAGATCAAGACCGCTCCCTGCACCGTAGCTCGTTAGATAGCCACTCCCTCTCCTGCTACACCTTAGGTCGCTAACGACCTACGACCTACCTCTAGATCGCTCCACTTGATACCTCAACGTGTTTAAGCCGCCTACCATTCTCCTTAGGTCGCTAACGACCTACCCATCTCTAGGCCGTTGCTCCTTAGGTCGTCCACGACCTATGACCTAACCCTTAGGTCGTCCCTGCCGACCTAACTCCAATATTCTCTATAAATACTCCACCTACTCCAACTAGAAAGGGGACTTTTCCGGGTTTTGGAGCCCCAAGACTCTGCTGTTTTCTCAACCTCCACAACACTTCATTTACCAACCACATTCCAAAGATCCAAGATAGGAGATCAATCATATTCAACATGAATCCGAAGAGCAATTCATCATCAAAGTTCGAGCTACTTGTCTAGATTGTGTTGTAATCGAAGGTTGATTGTAAAAGCTGTTAAAGTGTTGTAATCGGAAAGTTGTGTTGTCAAAGTGTTGTAATCTCGAAGTTCAGTTGTAAGAGTGTACTCAAAGATCGTAATGGAGGATGTAAAGTGGATGTAGGCTTGACCTAGAGCTGAACCACTGTAAAAATTGTTGTCTCTTTTACTGTTTTCTATTATTTTCTGTTTACTCTTAGTTCCCGTGCAAACGGGTGGTGCTTTCACTCCATCACGACTCGCACCGAGGGTGTTGGCGCACATTTTTAGCGTTAACAGTGTGCTTGAACACGTGAGTAAATTGCGAAGTCGACTTGGTCGATCGAAAGATAGGGCGGCCAAGGGTCAGCATCGAGAGGAGGGTGAGAGTTGTTTGCGTTTGTTGACATATGGAAACGCGATTTCTAGGGTTTCGAGCTGGCTGTGTTCGTCGATTGGTGGTTTGGGAAGCACGCTCGAGTGATATGAGCTAGGGCTCGATGTCGATTTGAGTAACTCTGGGTTTGGCGAGTTCGTCGAAGGTAGTTGTGTGCTTTAAGGAGGGTTCGATGTTCGTGGATGCACGAGTTCATTTCCAGAAAGCGAGAGGCATCGAGAGAAGGTATAAAATAACCTAAATTTTTTTTAAAATAAATTTAGAATAAGTTAATTACAGAAAATTATATATATAGGTAATTTGGGATTTAATTCTAAGTGTTATTAGTTTATTTAATTTTATATCGAAGAATAAAAAATTACATTAAGATAAGTGTAATTTTACCAATTTATATATTCAAATACAGAAAAAATTTTATATAGAAAGGATTTTGAAAGAAATATATAGGAATTTTAAATAATTGGAAAGTTTTATATAAAATTAGACTTTTGAATCGATATAATTTAAGTTTTAAAATATATGAAGTTTTAAAGAAAGTAAAATAAAATAAATATACATTTACACATTTTTATTTACTAGTTTATTTTAAATAATATTTGGGAGATTAACTTATTCAATTTATTTTTGGAACTTAAAATTTATTTATTAAAAGAAAAATTGGTTTAAATAAAATTTGGGTTAATTAAATTTATATAAGGGAAATTAATTATTCAGTTAACTCAAGTATTAATAATCGCCTAACGTTTATACAAGGTCCATATATCGTGAAGAAAATAGTCGGAATTGAAGTGAATTGCAAATGAAAATCAGAGATGAGTTAATCTCATTCAACTGGGTTTTTATTTAAATTTAATTGGTTAAATTTAAATGATTGGCTGAATGGTTGAATTGAATTGATGTGCTATATTATATATAGTAGTACATAGTATATATTGGGTGATTGATTCCCCGTATTATATAGCGGACGAGACCCTATGCGCCGCATAATAGCGGATGATATTATATAAATCCCATATACTGCGATATTCCACCTCGAAGTGGAATTGGTATTGTGCTAACATCTATGGATGCAGGGAAACCGGTTGGAGGGATCCAACTGGATTCCTCACCATATAGAAATTATTTCCATAATTGATGATGCAATTTTATTTATATAATGTGAAAGATAATTTGGGGATTAAATTGTGCTGTGTTATGATTTGATAAGTATAATTTGGGATTCTAAAATATAAATAAAATAAATTGGGTGGTTTGATAGGTAATTACTTAATGTACTTAATAAAATATAATTACGTAAGGAAGTAATTAATAAATAATTATCGAATGTTATTAGTTGAATGATGGTTTGTTAATAGAAGTAAATTGGGTATAATTACTTTGTGTAATAAATCAAGAGATTAATTAAGATAATGAATTAAGGAGTAATTAATTTATTTAATTGAAGTAAATAGAAAGTTAGATAAGTACAGGATGAGATGAATCAAGAGTTATTAATATTTATGGTTTAATTAATGATTAATTATTCAATGTAATTAAATTAGATTAGGATAAATTAAAATATAATTGGAAATCATTAATTTATATAATTAATGATGTAATTAAAGATTGATTAATTAAGATTAATTAATCAATAATAAGTGACTTATGAGAAATTAATTAATATAAGGAATTAAGGATTGATGTAATTAATATAGTTAATTAATTTATGAAGTAATTAAGATTACTTATTGATTTTGGTTAAGAATAATTAATATTGTGAAGTTAATTAAAGATAATTACTTGAATGTAACCGAAGGATAATTAATCCAGGGTAATTAATTAAGATGAATAATAAATGGATGATTGATTAATTGATTTGAAATTAATTAATGACAAGTGAAGAAATCTAAGTGATTGAGGTTAGAAATTCAATTATAATTAATTAAATTAATTTGAAAGTGTTCAGTTTTTCTTATGGATGATTGAATGGTATTGGATGCCTTGAATGAGACTTGAAGAGACCGGGGTCGCGTATTAGAAAATACCCGAAACCACTTCGAATTTTTATAGATTGATATGTGAAATCTATAAGCTGGAATGAAATGATTTAAGTAAATTGGACTATTTAATCCAAATTTTGGTACTTAGGAAATTGATGTGTGAAATAAGTGATGTGTATAACAAATTGTGACTTTGTAAATTGATACGAGTTACCCCCGAGTTTTAAATAAGTTGTATGTTTTGTATTCTATGTTGGATGGGTTTACTCACGCTGGTTTCTAGCCTGACCTGGGTGTTACTTTGATGTAATGCTCGGGTCAGACCGAGTATTACAAATTTTCAAGTAAGGACGTTTTGGAGCTCAGGAGGCGAGCTGGATGGAAAGAATGTATGGAGTGTTTCCGCTGTATAATATTGTTGTATATATGAGACATAATGATTTTGTATATCCAGTGTCTATGTATATGTGTAACTCTGATGTATTAAAGATGTAATCGATAGATATAGTATTCTTTTGTAAACTATTATTATTTGATATTATATTTTGATCCGGGGCGAATGTGAGATGGTGTTTTCTGTTTCTTCTTCTATCTCTTTCTTCTTTTTCCTAACTATCTGGAATTTTTGGGATCGAAAATTTTGGGTCATTACGGTTGGTATCAGAGCTGAAAGGTTAAGCGAGAAACTTGGCTCTGGTGGGGATTACTATTTAAATAGAGTCTGTAGTACTCTAGGATGAGTTGAGTGTGTGTGTGTGTGTGTATATATGTGTGTGTGTGTGTGTGTATATGAGAACGCACTTGTTATTTCTTATATAAAGGTTTTAAATGATTTTATATAAAAATATATTTTGATATATAAAGCAATATTTCCTTCTAATAAATATTAAGGTGATTGGATGTTAAATTATTAGAATTAAATTAAGAAGTAATGTAATACAACCAAATTGAAATCTTGAATTGGAATTAAATTAAGTGGTAATAGAAATACAACCAAATTAAAATTAAATGAAGATAAGTTTGAAATGGATCCAGAATTAAATGGTTTAAAGAGATAAGTTGATTTGATTCAAAGGATAAAATCAACGTTTAAAAATTTAACTCATATTTACATAATTAGGGATGGTTTAAATTTGAAATTTGAATTGAATTCGCCCAAATTGAATCTGATTTGAATTAGTTGGATTTGTGATTGAAGACGTATAAGTTAAAAATTTAAATGGACAATTTGAAATTGAAGTGGGTTCAATTGATATTAGTCCAAATTGATTGGAATAATTTGAAATTATAATTAAAGTTGAATAGGTTTAAAATCAAACGGAATTTTATTTGAATTTGGAAAGAAATCAAGATTGATTCAACCTGAATTGGGGTTAAATCAATTTCAATGGAAATTGAAGTTATTCAAATTGGAATTGAGTCAATTTAAATGGAAGTGGAAATTTAAATTAAATTGATGGGGAAGCGAACAGTTTTGACTCTGCGCTATTTTCAATATAGATTGTATGAATATAAACTTATTTTTACAAGCTATTTAATATATACAACCTTTCTTTTTAAAGACAAATTATTTTATATTTATTTTACAATTATTTTTGGAACTATTTAACATTTTTTCAACTGTTTTACAAATTAATTACTATTTTGCAATTATTTAAAATTTCTGAAAATATTTAACTATTTTCCAACTATTTTACAATTACTTAACTATTTACAGCTATTTTGCAAACTAATAATTATTTTTCAACTACTTATCTATTTTTAAAATTTTCAAACTATTTTCTAAATATAAACTGGTCGGAGTTCAAACTGTTATTGATTAAATACCCAACTCAGATAAGAATTGAAGTGATAATCCAAATGAGGATTAAGGTAAATGTAAATAAGTGAATAAAATAAAAGTGAGGATGGATAGAAAGGAAATTGATTTGGCTAATAATCAATAAAGTTAAATACGTAGGATATACTTATATTATTCTATTCGCATAGTGATTTGATCTAGATTTGAGCATAGAATTTCGAGATAGTTTATCGATCCAAGTTGGGATTTTTCACTCGATTTTCGACGGCGAACCTGGATATGGATTGTTGATTGGTTTTAGATATTCTCTATCATAGTTATAGCTATGTAAGGAAAATGATGGTTTCTGATCAAGAAACCAGATCTGAGTCCGCACTAGGAAGTCGGGTGGACAATACTAGTTCGAAAATGAAATTGTGTGATCGAGTAAGCGATCAGATTGGTATAGCATACGGATGATATGTGTACATCGTACGGATTTGAATGAAATTGATAACGAAAATTTGTGAATAAGAAATGTGAAATGATTTCTTTTGAAATAAAAGTATATTTTGTGAAATATACAATGGATGAAAGTGAAAGTTGGATATCTTTATGATGATAAGTAAGATGGAAACAACTTTATAAAAAAAAGAGTAATCAAATTTTAATATTTGATTTTGAATAAACAAAGTTATATATCTTTGCTATATAAGATAAAACTCCCCTTGTTGAATCTATAGACAGAAGAAAATGGTTTTTTGAAAATATTTGAAGTATAAAAAGGGTTTTATACAAGTTTGAAATGATCCAAAGATTTTTATCAAGGATTATATATATATATATATATAAAGGATCTTATGAGGATTTTGGAAAAAGGTTTTGGGAACCTTTGGATTTGGAAAGGCTTTTGATTTTTGGGTAAAATACAATATTAGAATTTGGAGAGCCTAGTTTGAGAATTATCGATTTTGGGATAATCGATTTTGTGTAAAGGAGATTTTTATAAGAATCATACCAGGTGTATGATTTGGAAGATACTATATGTGTATAGTATAAAGTGTTTTGAAAATGGCTCTGGGGAAAAAGGCGCTCCCTTGAAATGAACTTCTCAGGAATGTCACAGGGTGGTGCTGCCTTGAACCCTAAGGGGGGGGGTTCTAAAGTTGATCCTGTGAGGAGTCAGGACAAAATTAGTTCTTGAGGATTATGAGTAGTATGTAGCGAAAGTCGAGGGGCGCTGATGCCTACAGAGGCATTTGGGTTATGCTGTGACGATAGTGTAACTTGATGTCACTGCGATCTACTGCAGACCATAGCGAAAGTCGTGTGTGCCGCTGAGACCCAAGAGTCTACTTTTGATTTTATATTCGTAGACTGCGATCCATGGTAACATAGCGAAAATCGTGTGTGCCGTTGAGAGCCAACAGTCTACTTTTTATTTTATATCGGTAGACTGCGACCTATGTAGGAGTGGAGTAGTTTCATTTTGACAGCGAAAATCGAGGGCGTTGATGCCTATAGTTACATGGACTTTTGCTGCGATGGCAATGTATCCCTGGAATGTAGCTGCGATCTGTTGTGGGTTCCATGGCGTAATCGAGGGGCGCGGGATGCCTACAGTTACATGGACTTTTGCTGCGATGGCAACATAACCCTGGAATGTAACTGCGACCATGGATGGGGGTGATGATTTCCAGAGCATTCTCACCAAGATTTTCCTCTATTTTTTTCAAAAAAATATTTTCCCAAGCATTTTCACTGGATGTTGAAAATGGGTCTGCTAAGTACTTATAGATTTTCAGTCCTACGCCTGATCAACGTATGACTGAATTTCTGTGAGAACAAGGATGGACTGGTTGAGACATCGATTTATAAGAAGTATTTTTATAAAGAGCTATTTTAACAGTATAATGTGAATTTAAAATCATTTCTAAAATTTTAAAATAAAAGTGTTGGAATTTTGGAAAAAATGGGAGAAAATCCAAACTGGAATTATGAGAAAATTTTTGATCTCGGGAAAATTTAATAAAGTGATTTTTTGTAATAAAATCGAATATTGATTTAAAAGTTGGAAGTAAGCTAATTAGCTAAATAATTATTTGATAGAGTATATTAAATAATTTTATTTTACTCGGTTAAATAAAATGGATTGTAAGTTAATAATGAATTTGGAAATAAATTCGATTTATAAAATTCGATTTAGATTGATAATGAATTAAAATAAGTGGAGATGTTGTAAAAATAAAATGGAATTGAATTACAATAGAATGGTTTGAGTTACAAACAAAACCCAGGTGAGTAAAAATTAATTGAGAATGGCTTTGTATTAATAAAATAAATTCGAAAATGAATTAAGTAGGTGAATTAAAATTTTACAATGTGGTGAATAAATGGGTTAATTGAATTAAATAATAAACGGATGAAGTCTGATTGAATAGAAATTAAATCAAAGTTTTAATTGGAATTGGGCTATCAGAATGAACTTAAGTTATGAGGCGTATTAATTTGAATTAAAATTGCTTCAGTCAATAGAAGCTTGGTTTCGAGTAAGAATGGACCATTAAATAAAAGTTTGGGTTAAATTTATTTGGAAAAAAAATGGATATTAATATAAGCATCGAATGCTGTCAAGCCCAATGGAATAGTTTTAAAATGAAACCAATGCGAAGATGAAATGAATGCAAACGTATGGTTGGTGAATAAATTAGAAATGAAATGGAATTAAATACAGAATGAGTAGAAATTAATTTAAAGTATTTATAAACTAAATTGGATACTCTATTAAGCAAATATCGTCGAATTTACATATAAAAAAATAGTTGTCGTTTGACGTAAACAAAAGTAATTAAAATTCTATGAGCTGATAGAGATTAAATAAATTGATTTTAGGATCAATTGAATTGAATATGAGCTTGTTTGGATTAAAAATAAATTGAATGTAAGAAATTGAGTTGTAAACCATTAAAATTGAATGAAATGCATATGAATTGGTTGGAAGCAATTGAATTAGCTTTAACTCATATAAATCGCTTATGGAAAGCGTTTGATGCTTGTTGCTTATGAAATGCATGTGTTTAGCTATTGAAAGTAAGTGAAATGCTAATAAATTTTCTATATATGGCACTTACATATTTAGATTATGTATGTACGGATACCTGAAGGCCGTTTGGCTGGATTTGGTTGCGCTAATTGCTAAAATAATAAGCCGCTTGCATAAAATGCTAAATGAAGGTACGCCTACGTAATAAAAATGGGAAATATGAACTGTTTTTGTTTTTCCAACCATGTGGGTCGATGTATATATATTTATATCTCTTGTCAAATTTCAAAAGCTCCTCCGTACAAAGGAGACTCTGCCAAAAAATTTCGAAAATTTTGGGAGTTAAAAAAATTTTGAAAAAAATTTGGAAAATTTTCTGTTAGCGACAAAACGATTTCAAATTGGAAATTGGAATAAATTAGTGGATGAAACTCAATTAAAATAATGATATGAGTCGGTTATAAATGAAAGATAAAATTAAATATTCAGAGTTGAAGATAAATTGAATTCATATGGAAATGGGATAACCGATTTGAATAGAAATAGACATAAACTAAAGTGGTAAACTGAAAAAAAATATTAGAATCTGTAATAGAAGTGTATAAAAGTGATATTGGGATTGGATATGGTTAAATTGGATATGCAGGTAGTATAAAGCAGGAGAAAATTTTGGATTTTTGATTTTAGATGATAATTGAAATTTACTCGGCAAAGGTTTGTGTTTAAAATTTCTATATGAAATTTGATTGGGTTTTTTATCTAGCCACTTGGTTTTTGTTTTATTTTGGAATTTGGGAGGCCGTAGAGGCAATTTTTAGTTGTACCGAGCTAGCCGTGCAAAGAAGACGCTGACGAAATTTTTCCGAAATTTAGAGTGTTAGAAAAAAAATTGAGAAAATTTTGATAATTCAAATTTGAATTGTTAAGTAAATAATATTATTGGGACTTGATTAGTGTGTCTTTAATAAAAAGATTGTTTGGTTTTGGGAAAAAGTAAATGGGTACTGGACCAATCTTCCTAACTAGTAATTTCGGGGACGAAATTCTTTTAAGGGGGAGGATGTGACGACCCAGAATTTTGAACAATTTAGATTGGATTATTTAGTTGATTTTAAATAATTGAAAGGTTAATTTTAACTCAAATTCCAAATATCACTATTTACTTGATAATTAAATTATTGAATTATATAACTTGAAATTGGGTAAAATGTTGAAAATGGAATTTTAAGCCTGTTAAAAATAATTTGAAGGCTTATAAAATTTATACTGATGATACTGAAGATAATAGAATGGTTAAAATTTAATTAAAAGGTCATTTGTTCAGTTTTAAAAATATATCGTTTAAATCGATATTTTAAAATAGCCTTCCGAGGCACAGTCTCGGAATTTGACGAAACTAGTTCCATTAGATCCGTAATAGTTAGTTATTATCGGATTTCAATTTTCGAAGCAATCGGAGTTGTCGTTTGACCCTGGCAGCTCAAAACGCATAGAAAACTATTTTAATCGATTTAATTTAAAATTGATCGTTTACTTCTGTAACTCGCGCATATGATCGAATTAGCCTCCGAAACATGTCCCATCGTGTTCGGAATGCGGATAAAACCTTATAAAGCCGGGCAACATACCTCAATTGGGGTTCGGAATTTTGAGATATGTTAAACGAGATATTTTGGAATTAAATAATATTATAAAATACTTAAGTCAAACCCTATTACATCCTATCAGCCAACCTAAGCGGACACGCAAAAGAAATTTTGCACGCTAACATCATTTCTTGTCTCCTCTTTTTCTTCTTTTAAAAAGAAAGGAAAACATAAGTGAACGACGGTCTTCTTCCCTAAGTTTCAAATCCGTTCGTTTATAAAAATGGTCGCCTTCATTTTTCCAATCTGGGCGTCTTCGTTTTTCTTTCTTTAGATCAAATCAATAAAAAAAGAGACTTCGCATGCTCGAACACGCGAGTAAATCGCGATGTCGACTTGGTCGATCGAAACATAGGGCGGCCATGGGTTAACATCGAGAGGAGGGTGAGAGTTGTTTGTGTTTGTTGACATGTGGAAACGCGATTTCTAGGGTTTCGAGCCGGCCGTGTTCGTCGATTGGTGGTTTGGGAAGCAGGCTCGAGTGATAGGAGCTAGGGCACGATGTCGATTTCAGTAACTCTTGGTTTGGCGAGTTCGTCGGAGGCAGTTGTGTGCGGCAAGGAGGGTTCGATGTTCGTGGATGCACGAGTTCATTCCCAGAAAGCGAGAGGCATCGAGATAAGGTATAAACTAACCCAAATTTTGTTTTTAAATAAATTTAGAATTAGTTAATTATAGAAAATTGTATATATAGGTAATTTGGGACGTAATTCTAAGTGTTATTAGTTTATTTAATTTTAGGTCGAAGAAAAATAATAATTACATTAAGATAAGTGTAATTTTTCCAATTTATATATTCAAATACAGAAAAGATTTTATATAGAAAGGATTTTGAAAGAAATATATAGTAATTTTAAATAATTTGAATGTTTTATATAAAATTATACTTTTGAATCGATATAATTTAAGTTTAAAATATATGAAGTTTTAAAGAAAGTAAAATAAAATACATATACATTTACACATTTTTATTTGCTAGTTTATTTTAAATAATATTTGGGAGATTAACTTATTCAATTTATTTTTGATTATTAAAAAAAATTGGTTTAAATAAAATTTTGGGTTAATTAAATTTATTTAATGGAAATTAATTGTTCGGTTCATTCAAGTATTAATAATCTCCTAATGTTTATACAAGGTCCATATATCGTGAAGAAAATAGTCGGGATTGAAGTGGATTGCAAACGAAAATCAGAGGTGAGTTAATCTCACTCGGCTGGGTTTTTATTTAAATTTAAATTGGTTAAATTTAAATGATTGGTTGAATGGTTGAATTGAATTGATGTGTTATATTATATATAGTAGTATATAGTATATATTGGATGATTGATTCCCCGCATTATATAGCGGATGAGACCCTATGCGTCGCATAATAGCGGATGATATTATATAAATCTCATATACCGCGATATTCCACGTCGAAGTGGAATTGGTATTGTGCTAACATCTGTGGATGTAGGGAAACGGGTTGGAAGGATCCAACTGGATTCCTCACCATATAGAAATTATTTCCATAATTGATGATGCAATTTTATTTATATACTATGAAAGATAATTTGGGAATTAAATTGTGCTGTGTTATGATTTGATAAGTATAATTTAGGATTCTAAAATATAAATAAAATAAATTGGGCGGTTTGATAGGTAATTACTTAATGTAATTAATAAAATATAATTACATAGGGAAGTAATTAATAAATAATTACCGGATGTAATTAGTTGAATGATGATTTGTTAATAGAAGTAAATTATGTATAATTACTTTGTGTAATACAAGAGATTAATTAAGATAAAAAAAATTAACATAATGAATTTAGGAGTAACTAATTTATTTAAGTGAAGTAAATAAAAAGGTAGATAAGTACAAGATGAGATGAATCAAGAGTGATTAATATTTATGGTTTAATTAATGATTAATTATTTAATGTAATTAAATTAGATTTGGATAAATTAAAATATAATTGGAAATCATTAATTTATATAATTAATGATGTAATTAAAGATTGATTAATTAAGATTAATTAATCAATAATTAGTGACTTATGAGAAATTAATATAAGTAATTAAGGATTAATGTAATTACTATAGTTAATTAATTTATGAAGTAATTAAGATTACTTATTGATTTTGGTTAAGAATAATTAATTTTGTAAAGTTAATTAAAGATAATTACTTGACTGTAATTGAAGGATAATTAATCCAGGGTGATTAATTAAGATGAATAATGAAGGGATGGTTGATTAATTGATTTGGAATTAATTAGTGACAAGTGAAGGAATCTAAGTGATTGAGGTTAGAAATTCAATTATAATTAATTAAATTAATTTGGAAGTGATCAAGTTGCCTTATGGATAATTGAATGGTATTGGATGCCTTGAATGAGACTCGAAGAGACCAGGGTCAGGTATTAGAAAATACCTGAAACCACTTTGAATTTTTATAGATTGATATGTGAAATCTATAGGCTGGAATGAAATGATTTAAGTAAATTGGACTATTTAATCCAAATTTTGATACTTAGAAAATTAGTGTGTGAAATAAGTGATGTGTATAACAAATTGTGACTTTGTAAATTGATACGAGCTACCCCCGGGTTTTAAATAAGTTGTATATTTTGTATTCCATGTTGGATGGGTTTACTCACGCTGGTTTCCAGCCTGACCCGGGTGTTACTTTGATGTAATGCTCGGGTCAGACCGAGTATTACAGATTTTCAGGTAAGGACGTTCTGGAGCTCATGAGGCGAGCTGGATGGCAAGAGCATATGGAGTGTTTCTGCTGTATTATATTGTTGTATATTTGAGAGATAATGATTTTGTATATCCAGTGTCTATATATATGTGTAACTCTGATATATTAAAGATGTAGTCGACAGATATAGTATTCTTTTGTAAACTGTTATCATTTGATATTATATTTTGATCCGTTGTGAATGTGAGATGATGTTTTCTGTTTCTTCTTCTTCTTCTATCTCTTTTTTCTTTTTCCTAAATATCTGGAATTTTCGGGATTGAAAATTTCGGGTCGTTACAGGATGAATGGATGTTGTATTTTATATTGTTATAAACTGCAAGTTTTTATGCATTTTTAATTCATTCGGAATTGCAGTTGGAAATGATATATGTCCGTATTTTTATTTTAAATTACAGATTGAAATGATAAATATCCGTATCACTTGACCATAGGGTGGAAAATTATATACAGACACCATGGTCAATAAATAAAAATATTTTGAAATGATTTTCTATGGTTTTGTAAAGAAATATATGGTTTTGTATGATATTGGTTTGGATATTTTATAAATGTTATTTTATATATAGTTAAATTCTTGGTTTTTAACTATGTATAAAATTGGTTTAAAGTATAAAAAAATTTAATAATAAAGTTTGATTTTATTAAGATATAATATGGTTAAGTATTTAATATATTTCTGGAGTTTATAATGACTTAAATGAGAAAAAGGTGGGAAGATAAATATGAAATTGATTTGGAATTTAATAAAATTGAGATTTTAAAGGCATGAATTATATAACTGGATTTTGGTTGAAGATGAACTAAACGAATATTTCAAGTGTGTTTAAATTGAAGGAAATATTTAATTATTTGTAATTGGAGTTTTATTTAAATGAAAATGGATTTATTATGCAAATATTTCGAAACTAAAAATAGAACATTGAATTGTTGAATCGTAATTATCAACCTTAGTTTTGAAATTATTTAATACTCGAAGTTTGAAATATATTGAAATTGAAATGGTTTACTGAAACTGAAAGTGAGTTGAAAGTTATGAATTGAGATTTAGTTTGAGTGAATAAAATTGTGAAGTCGAGGAAATTATTTTACTTTATAAAGTGATTTTAAATTCAAACTATTTTATTTTATATATTGTTTGAATACCCAATCCATTTAAGTTTTGGAAGTTATGGTTTAGAAGCTATGAAATTCGAAGTATTATGTTTTGAAAGGTTATATTTCTGGTTTCGAAATATTATTATTTTGAAAGTGCTATGATTTTAGAAAGGATACGTTTGAAATAAAATGATATTATATTGATTTGGGTTTTAATAAAACGATATCATATTGATGGATTTTTGAAACGGAAATGATATCGTATTTATATGGTTTTGAAATGGATATTATATTCTGGTTTCAGAAGTATAAACTATTTTGAAAAGACCGCGGTGTTATAATAACGTTTGGTTGTTAAAGAGACCGGGATCGGAAGTTGTCATACTCTCTTCCAACTCCGAAAACCACTTTAACAACTGTGTACGAGGTGGAGATTCCAGAATAAAGTAGGATGGTGGTGGCGTTCCTTTGAGGTATGTACGTGGACCCGACTTCTATGAGTTGGCATAACATGGCTAAAACAGGAGCGATTGACAGGCTAATGAGATAGCACCTTTGATCGGACACATCCCTTCGATATTATACTTTGACTTTTCGATTGATTCGGTGGCCACTTTTGATTCTTTTTTTGATTTGGGGTGTGGCTGGGGGTAGACGGTAGCTACGCGTTGTCACCAGCCCGGAAGTGTAAATGATATATCTACCCTGCAATTGCCTAGTTGTGTCGTGTCACCTATCCTAGCGCGCCTTGTACGAGTTTGGTTTTTTCCCGTAGCATGTGTGGTATCCTCTAGTGGCTTCCCGATCAGGAGGGACCTTGATACTGGACGGACTACTGGGACTATTACGTGTTAAGGTGGAAAATGTAAAGCCTTAATGCTATTTAAAAGTATGTTTATTTTACTATAGACATTATTACAATGGCGAAATATTACTACATAGTAAATAGTTTAACGGATTCATAGGAGATGTAAATCCCGAGCATCTCTTAAGTTACTGCACTCTCGTTGACACTGGATGGGAGATTTCAAATCCCGTAAACATCTCTGACGCCGTTCCACTCATATTATTTACTGTTGATTTAACTTACATAAGATCTTTTAGTTCTAACTCGAGTGATTTGTCTTTTTAATTCGCTCGGGTCAGCCTGAGCATTTCAGGATTTGGAAGACCGTATTATGAAGGACGAAGACGAAGATTTATTATTATTTATTATAATATTCCACTACATTCATACTTTCCGCTGCATTATTTTTTATTCTCTGGTATGTGTAACTCTGATATGTATTGTATAAGTACAATCGAATATTTTATAAAATAGCTTCATGAGCTGTATATTTGATTATTATATTTTATCGTTCCGCTGCAAGATTCTGTTTGTTCTTTTTCTTTCTCTGCTTTTTCTTATTTACCACATAACAATCCGCCCTTCTTTATGGTTTAAGTCTGACAAGTGTGGTTTATCGTCGATTTAAAGCGTACAGAAAGGCAGGATGTTACACATAGTTGTAGAAAATTTGGACACAATCAAAACATTTGTTGGTATAAACCCAAAAATGTGAAAACCATATCGATTTAGGTTCCAAAAGGCACAGATATAAAATCCCTTAAAGTTAAACAAATATGGGTGCCGAAAGGAACATATATAAATAGCTTTGAGTCTCTACAAAATTATTTTTCAAAATCTATTGCCACTAACAACCATGGACCTATAAAAACAAATAGGTCACCAAAATCTTCTCTTGTGTAGGCATAGTGGCATGCTAAGGAACAACAACAGTGTTATCTGGATTCTGGCTGTTCCAGACACACAATGGGTGACTAATCAAAGTTCCTTAGCCTAGTATAAAGGTGGTAGAATCACAATGGACAACAACGTAAAATTATCGGTAAATGTCAAACAGGTAATGGTATATTTATTTTGAATAATATATTAAAAGTGATAATCTACACCATAATTTGAATTTAAATCAACCAGTTATGTTATAAAAGAAATGAATGATGATAATGATTCTAACTATTTCAAAATTGTTGGCCAATTATTCTTTTATGTCAAGAACACTACAATCCTTGAAATACTTCATATAGATTTGGTTGATGATAATACATTTGGCTGACTTCACGATTTTGTTTACATGATTTCAATTCAAATTCAAAAGATGTAAAAATGATTTCAAAGTATTTGTTGCAACATCACGGTCTGGTCTATAATATTCAATTAATGATAATCTCGAGTGAAATAAAAATTCAGATGCAGATTATACCGTAATATAGTTGATAAAAAAATTTCTAGTGGTACGTGATTTATGTTGAGACATTCAGTAATTGCATCTTTTTTTTCAAAGAAAATATCTGCATATTTTTCATTTCAAATAATTTTCAAATTGCAGACATTTTTCTTATAAAACCCCTTCTAGAATATCATTTTTGACCTTGTTTCAGATTAGTCATCATAAAACATTTGATTTTATAATTATTTTTGGATTTGATTTTAAATGACTACATTGACTAATCTGACTCCCTATTGATTATCGAAAAGATAAATAGTGATTGAAAAAGTGATGAGTGTTGATATTAATTATATATTATAACTTCAGACGGTATAGATAGTAAATTTCTTTAGAAATTTAAACAAGAGTTATAAACACTTTTTGTTGGTAAAAATTCCTTGATCATTTCTATTTCTATCATATTTCATCACTCATCAAAATCCAATATAGTATGTCAATATGTGGTGCTTTAAACAGGAATCATTTGTTTTTCATTTTATAATTTTTTTTGCAATAAAAACATCTAATGTATTCGCTCTCATTTAAATGTCCTCACGATTATGCATGGGTGAATTACTTGGAATTTTTTATGTGCTTCTATGCTCGTTTAAAAGTCTTCATGGTTATGCATGTATGGAACACATAGTAATATTGATTAATAAATAGATAAGTTGATTCTAATCTCATTTAAAAGTCCTTATGGTTACGCGTGGTTAGAAGATACTTGAATTCTTTTTTTTTTACATAATAATTGGAATACTACTGGTCTCATTTAAAAGTCCTAATGGTTATGCATTGTTAGTAGATATTCAAATTCCTGATATAAATATACCACAAATAGACAACTATATGGTTTTATTTGATGACATAACCCTATCATTCTAAAAGTGGAATATGCACCTAACAAAGTATTTATGATTTTTATTTGATTTTTTATTGAAATTTAATATTTATATTTGACTGAATTTTAATGTTGTATTAATGTCTATCACTTTATCTCTATTTTACTAACACTTTACTCTTTTGCTAATAACAAAAGGGGGAGAGAAAAATTAAGATTTTGGCAAGTACATGTCAAATATTTTCTATTTTCATCTAGGCTCATTTGAATATTTATTTTCATATATATATGAAGGAGAAGGATTGTATAGAGAGGGAGCATTCAAATAGGGAGATCAAATTGAATGACCAAATACATTTAATAAATTCAAAATCTTAAATATATGTTTGTTATCATCAAAATGGGGAGGTTGTTGAATATGCAAGTATATGATTTTTGTTTGATGATAATAAACATATATATATATATTCATTTAAATGTATTTATTAATGTACTATTTTATTTTCACATATTAAATAAATATTTGCTGAGTAAAGTCAATAACACGGTTTAAATTCAAATGGATATTTTATTCAAATAAAAAATTATTACAATTTTGAGTAGTACAAATTTGAGCTCTCACTATATACACAATTTTCGAACAATACAATTTTGATTACATCGCACAAATGTCCTCACCACATATCGCTCAATCACTCATATCTTTATCTTCAACTATTCCAGATTGAATCCAGCATCTGAGCTATCTGCAAAAATACAAACTAATGCGGTAAAATTGAAAAATAAATATTTTTGCAGTATAAAATAAAATACGATTTTTGAAATTTTATTTTCCTCGGTTATTTGGGTTGTTCATCATCATTTAATTTTGAATTCATCATACATGAACAGCTTCTGACATGCACAGTGTATCACTGTACATGCCACAAGGCCGTGCACAATGATATACACTTGATAATATTACAGGGACAGGTGAGCATAAGGTCAAACCCAAATCAAAAGACGGGTTCAACTCAAGATGAACACATAAGAAATACATATATACAGCAGTTGCAAAAATAATGTAACAAATTAGAATGTTGATAGAAGAAGCTGTAGGTTAAAAATCCAAGCAGCAATTTATCAAAACAAAGTCAAAATTTTACAAATTCAAATCACTAACCGAAGACAACCACGGTCAAAGTCTAGGATGATGTCAACAGAGAATTCAAAACTGTGATGACCAAGGAAACAAGTTCGAACCAAGTCAGAAATCTTCAAAGCCCGAGTCAAGGAAGCAGGAAATATATGATTATGAACAAGTTAGAATAAAAATCACGTTCATCCATTCAAAATCAAACAGCCGAGCAATTTATCAGACGAACGAAGAAATTGGAATTCAAATCCTATATAAACCTTAATACATTATCGGCCTAAAGCATTTGAGTTCAAGCAACAAAGAATAATCATAACTTGAATCATCGATCAAGTTCAAGCGAGCAAATCAGAAAAAGCAAAAGGCATAAGTTACATACCGAAGTCAAGATTGAACTCGATCGAGAAGCAGCCGAGTGCAACTCAAGGAGACGGTCAATCGACAAAGCTAGCAACGCATAATCGAATATTCGATCAATCAATTTGAAGTCTACGGCTTCTAATTTAACAAAGCCCTAAAATGAAAGAGGAATGAATGATATAAAGAAAGCGGCCATATTTTCTCAACGCAAGGATATAAGGCCAAAAGATAGTATAAAAATCAAAAGGGAGATTCACATTTATTTTTGGCCGACTTATACATTGGCTTTAATATCTAAAATTGGGGTTTTGTTTTTGAATTGTTTTTAAATTGCTTTTTAAATTTGTATTTTCTCTTTTAAACGTTGTAAATTCTAGTCATGTGACTAGGGGACAAGCTACGGTAGTGTGGTTCGAGAATTCGCAACTCAGTGGTTGAGTTGTGGCAGGGTTTTAAGTGTTGAGTTAAGGTTAGTCGATAGAGGGTACCGTGAGTTTACGTGTGTAAGCGTCTGACTGCTTAATTTCTAGTAGAAATCTTGGGAGCAGCACATAGGCAGGTTTGCCGAAGTTGGGTAAATCTGTGTGTTCTGTTTTCTATATTCTCCTATTATCTATGCTGTTATTATTCTGCTGTGGTCGGTGTTAAAATTATTTTATATAAACTTTTGCAATAATATTTATAATTAATGGTATCACCCTATTCAACCCACCCCCTCTAGGGTGAAATTGATCCTATAATTTTTAATAAGGTTTTATGTGGAATTCTTGATAAAAATTATTTTTTACCTTTCGAAGACTATTTAATACATATCTATAATTTTATAAAATACTTATATTTATATATTTCACCATATATACTCACACACCATATATATAAAGTAAATACTTGATCAACCAAGTGAATGTGAAGCCTTTAACATATTGCCAAAAATAACCCATAGCACTTTCATTATAATGTGTAATACTAGTGTATAACCCGTGCGTTGCACACGGTAGTGTTGTAAAAGAAATTGTCATATACACATCGTTAAATAGTTGACATAAAATGTAAAATGCTAACGTTAAACATATATTTATGCAAGTACTCATAAACTCCAAACAATAGTTATCTTTATATAAAATACAAAATCGAAATAATAATAGATTTAATTCTCCAAATTCATAAATGAGATATAATTCCTTCTACCTTACTATTATTTAATAGAATATATTTAATAAATAATTCTATCAATAATTTAAGTTACATAAGAATAAATTACCGAAAATTATATATATATATATATATTATAATTTTAGATTATATAAATATGTGTGTCTAAATTTAAAATAATTTACAAAAATGTTTTCGAAATTTAAATAAACTAAACATAAGTATGGTACATAATTAATTTATATGTATAGTAAATGAGCATACAAATATATTAGAAAATTTATATTACTATTTTCATATCTTTGTGTTAATAGAATGATTTTGTTATTGTAAAATAATTTAAAATAATATTTCTCAAATTAAGCAGATACATTTTAAATAACATACTTAAATAATTTATATGTTTAAATAGTTATGGATACTATTATTTTCCGATTCTAAATATTCACAGTGAAATATAGAGTTTTAAATTAGTTTTGAAATAACATTATATTTTAAATTTTTATTAAGTTATATTTTAGATTATATGAGATATTCAGATTAGATTGAAATGTGAATATAAAATTGTAATATATATATATGTGTGTGTGTGTGTGTGTGTGTGTGTGTGTGTGTGTGTGCTGTACGCGCGCGCACATGCTTGTGTCTATGTTTGTTTATATATATTTGTGTGTATGTATGTATATGTGTGTGTAATAAAAGATAACCAAGAATGATATTATTTTATCTTTAGCTTACTAAAATCGTGAGAAGCTTCATGACAAACTAATAGAGAGAACAAAAGAAGAAACCTTAAAAAGTGAGAATTAAGGAGAAATTTTTCTTCTTCTATTCTACTATTATTTAATAAATCAATACATAGATAAACAAATATATATATATAAATTTAATATATTATCAAAATAGATTATAAATACCTATAATTTTTTGAGATTGTAAATTTCTAAAATAATATATTAGGGCTATAAAATAATTTTGAAATTTTTAACATTAGGTAGAATACTTCACCGATTTATATTTGTTAAATAAATGTATATGAGTTTATAGAAAAATTATCATTATTATTTTTTGATTTAAGCATGTAGTCAAATATATTAAAATATTATTTTTGAATAGTTAAAAATAATCATATATTCATTATTTCCATATTCTAACCATTTAAAATGATATATTTTGTTTCAAATTAGTTTTACAATAATATTTCTAAAGTTTAAGAGAACTATATGTTAAACTTATTGTTTTATTAATTTATACATTTAAAAAATGTAAATAAATAAAGGCATATTATTGTTATTTCCAAAATTTTATGTGTTAAAGTATTTTATCTAATTTTAAAATAAATTTAATTTATATTTTGATATTAACAAATCATACGTTAAATATGACTGATATACTTATAGATGTGAAATAATTACAAGTATTTATTTATGTAATAAATTATAAAGAAAAACATTGATATAATATTTTCCTTTTTAAAGGAATATTAAGTAACTTCATGATCTAGTGTGTATTTATGCTTATGCACACCAACACAAATGTATGATGATGGGTTTTAGATGTTAAATAGCAAAATCGTTACTGGTAAGAATTTTAAGTGTTATATAAGATAATTAAGGGAAAAGTATTTTTAATTAACTAAAATTATGGATTATAATAATAATAAAGTAAAAGAATGTATCATATGCATTGCACACACTAGCGTTGTAAAATCATGATACTCATACTTTAAATATTATCAAAAGAAGATTTTGTTATGCAATGCTCGATATTTTTTTTATTTTTTTTCATGCATATAATTTTTGTTAGTGATTCATATATTTTTATATTTGAAAGAGATATCTATTTTACCATTTTGTTACTCGAATGTGGCACATAAATTGAAATTGTCATTTTATTTATAAAATATCAAAGAACTTATTGAGTATTAATTACTTGAATCTATTTATATAGTAAGGATTTATAATGTTAGATTATTTTCAAATATGTGTATTTGAATGTAAAATAATAAGAAAAAACTGATGAAAATTTTCCAAATGACGATAAAAATTATAAAATCTCGG
This sequence comes from Allium cepa, assembly GCA_030765085.1. NCBI lineage: Eukaryota > Viridiplantae > Streptophyta > Magnoliopsida > Asparagales > Amaryllidaceae > Allium > Allium cepa. The sequence continues at coordinate 741,242,821 of CM060932.1, forward strand.
TATATGAATATAAAATCATCGAAAAAATTAATGTAATACTTTGGATAACTATAAAGTGATAAATTTGTATGGATTCATAAAAAATCGAAGGGAATTAAGAAGTGGGGTAAATTTTTGAACCATTCTGTCGTTTAACTGATAATAATTTATTAAAATATATAATTATATATTAAAGTTTTTCTTATTGTCTTTTATATGATCCATATTTTTTAATCTGAATGAAATTTTAGTTTATACATTTTGTTACAATGAGCGTGATATACTTGTTGACATTGTGATCTGCATTATTTATTAGACAAATTAATAAATAATAGTTCATTAATTTTGTTTAAATAGTTTATATTTAAATTATTTATTTAATTAAAATATACATATTTAAATGTAAATTTTACATAAAAATTGAGAACATTAAATTGGTAGTAAAAAGCAAAAAGTATAGGTTTATGAATGTAAAATGACAGTGCAATATTAATAAAAATTTATAAAAAATTCAAAAATAATAAATTGCATTAGGTCTTTAATATAAAATATTAATAAATATCTAGAGCAAGTTAAGAAGAGCTGAAAAAACCTAAAATTAGTGTGAGAGCTAAAATTTATGCTGCTTTAATATTATTTAATAGATTAGTGGCACCTTTGTTATTTGAATCATGCCACAATTAGTAGTTACGAACCGACTATCTCCATCGTCATCCACCCTAAGTTTGTATTTCCTCACGTTCCAACTTCTCTTTCATTTTCTTTTTCATTTCCTCTTACCGTATTCCTCATAAATCAACTGTGGAACAAATCAAAAATCTGTGACGGTGACTGCAGCTATTATTCAATTGAAGCCCTCCCTATCTGATTGCTATGGGGGAGTGCTTCTAGTTTGATGATTGAAGATACGAAATGCAGTATATAATTCGATAAATTCACAACTTTAACTCTTGGTTTTGTCAGTTAATTTTGTTTATTTACATTATTTTTTCAAATTTACAGCCACTGCTTATTTAACCACTAATTTTACCATTTTTGATTTTACAGAAGTAGCAAAAACCTGGGCAGTAGTTAGGATCCAACAATCGCTTTGGAAAGAGAAAATGGGTACGTTTCATTTACATCGAGCTTTTATAATCTTCTTTTTTGCTTTTTCTTAGTGTTATTTATATGCATATCGTTTCCTTTAGTTTTTTTAATGGAGCAACCTGTCTCATTCTATAGGCTTTAGGATATATATTGCAACCTTTGAATTTGCACTCCAATTGTTCAATGAAATTACTGAGAACATTTGGACTGTTGGAAATACAAAGAATGATAGAACTATTTAGGTAACGCTAACAAAACACCACACACACATATATATATATATATATATATATATATATATGTATGTATGTATATGTATATGTATACGTATGTATGTATGTATATAAAAACCTAATGTTTTTTTCGTTCATCTGCACATCCCATTCGTGAGTTCTTATGTATCCTTTTTGGTTGTTTTGTTTATATATATGGAGGTGCATATTACCCTAAGATTTGGGTTAATTTAAATAAAAGCCACTTTGATGAAAGAAAGAACAATATGATAAGCAGTTCACTCTCAGACCAAGATACTGCTTTATAACATTTTTATCTGATATTTTTCTTTTTGTTTTAATGTGTGTGTGAAACTCTATATAATTATGATAAGCTTAAAAATTAGACAAACTGTATGTTGCACAGATGATTTTTGATTTATTGGTGTAACCGATGTGTCGTTGAAAAGTTTAACCATGTTCATACATCAAGCCATTGAGAAGTACTCATGACTTTTTTGTTCTTATACAAGGTTTAGTACTATATTTGGGATCAAGCAGTGAATAACGGTACTGGCAATTGGATGACCTAGCATAAAAAACTGCTGCATATAAGTAACAGTGACAATTTAGGAAATTGTGAGTATGACCTTTCTCATAATACGTACCAACTTTAGATTTTACTACTGTTAATAATGTGCTAATTTATATGGTTAAGCAATTCATCGTCATTGTGTTGTACATCGAACTATGTTGTTTTACTTTGGATATTTTTGGGCATATTTCAAACTGTATTTGACATTTTGTAGGTCAACCTAATTCAAAATGAACCATCATATCTTTTAACTTGCTAAACAATTATCTATATATTATATTGGTACTGTTGACTATCAAAGATATGGAGGAGTTTAGAGTAGTCTCGAAAGACATAAGTTTAGTTTACAGTAGAATGTTTGAACAAATGACAAAATAAAATCTTTGAATGCATTTGAACTTGCTGAATATCTAAAAGAGAAACATATAATAAGGAGCACTGATTGAAGATGTGTGTTTTTGATGGTTTTAGTAAGAATTTATTATGCTCTGTATATGGTTTTGTGATGGTTACATTATACCTTTGCTCTTACTCAAGCTTTGCCTATTTTCTTGTTCATGCTTTTCTCATTATTCAACTATATTAAAAAAATTGGTATTATGTTTGTAGTGATATATTTGAAAAAAAAAATCACCCATTCACAACTGGTGTGTTTGTTGCTGCCTTTATATGTGAAAATTTCTATATACAAGAAGTTAACTCATATTTATAACTCATATTGAATGATGAATTTGAAGTACTTTGTTATTGACAGTGAGGTATTACTTCTTTCAGTACTCATATTGAACATTCTGTATAAATAAGATCTACTACAAACTTAGGTGGAATAGGGTTTCTTGGAACCAAAAATTTGATAGAATGATGGTAAATAGAAATTTATGTTATGCAGGTCATTGTTACTGATAACAAGAGCGCATTAGAGGAAATGTTTGCTGAAATTGTTGAGCATTCTCATAAATACAGTTCATGTATAAATACCATGGCTATTGCATTGCAAATTTTTACTTAATTATGCGTATTTTTGTCCTTTGAATATAAAAGTTTGATAAATTGTGACATGTTGTTTCCTTCGTTGCATCTGCATTTGTATCTTTTTTCGTCTATCACGTGCTATTTCATCCATGAAGCCCGAGCCTGCCCGTACAAATATATGCAGTCATTTGTTACCCATCGTGTACAAAAATATATTCTCTGTTACAGAATAAAGAGAATGAAGGTCATTAGAGAGAGAATAATTTTATTGAATTGAGAGATGGATCTTACAATAAAATCAAGCTCCATATTTATAGACTACTTATGCAGTGCAGATTAAATAATGCCCTTTCTTATTTAGCATATTCATCCCTATTATTAATGTATATTACAACACTCCCCCTTGAATATGCGTATGTAAAGATAATAAGAGTAATTGCCTCATTAAAAACCTTGTTATGAAAAACCCAGTGGGGAAAAATCATAAACAAGGAAAAGAGTACAACATGACTTCATCTTTAAGTAACATATATTTTATCATGTTACTACGAGGGTTGATTCTTCTGGATAAAGATAATGCCTCATTAAAACCTAACTAATAAAAACCCAGTAGGAAAAAATATTAGTAAAGGAAAAAGAGTACATTATAGCGTATTTCATACGCTCCCCCTGGATTATAATGCATTATTCAATTAGTTTGTTGATGCAGCCGACGCATACCAATTTTGTACACCATCTTCTGAAATGTTGATTTAGGAAGCGCCTTTGTGAATAAGTCCGCTGGATTTTCTTGGAATCGGATTTGTTTCACTTCTATCTTATTATCCTTTTGTAGCTCATGTGTGAAGAAAAATTTAGGAGAAGTGTGTATCGTCCTATCACCCTTAATGTAACCCGCTTGAATTTGAGCTACACAAGCTGCATTGTCTTCATAAATAATGGTTGACCTTTCCGTTACTGATTGAAGTTGGCAGCTTTTTCGAATATGCTCAATCAGTGATCTTAGCCAAATACGTTCTTTACTTTCTTCATGTAGTGCTAGTATTTCAGAGTGATTGGATGATGTTGCTACCAATGTTTGTTTTGTAGATCGCCATGAAATTGCTGCATTGCTGTTATTAAATACATATCCTGTTTGTGATCTTGCTTTATGTGGGTCAGAAAGATAGCCTGCATCAGCATAGCCAACTAGATTTGGATTATTGCCTGTGCTAGAGTAAAACAAACCCAAATTTGTCGTTCTGCGAAGATATCTCATGATATGTTTTATACCATTCCAGTGTCTTTTTGTTGGTTCTGAACTGTATCTTGCTAGAAGATTTACTGAAAATGCAATATCTGGCCTTGTGCATTGGGCCAAATATAATAATGCACCAATGGCACTAAGATATGGCACTTCCGGGCCAAGTACATTCTCATCTTCTTCTTTTGGGCGGTAAGGGTCCTTTTTAATATCTAAAGATCTAACAACCATTGGCGTACTAAGTGGATATGCTTTATCCGTTTGAAAACGCTTTAGAACTTTCTCAATGTAGTTTGATTGATGGATTAATATGCCATTAGTACTATGCTCAATCTGTAGACCGAGACAGTGCTTAGTTTTGCCAAGATCTTTAATTTCAAATTCCTTCTTTAAATAATTTATTGTTTCATCAATCTCTTCTGGAGTCCCAATCAAATTTATGTCATCAACATAAACTGCTAAGATAGCAAATCCCTTTACCGATTTCTTTATAAAGACACATAGACAAATGAGATTTTTTTCGTATCCTTCTTTTACCAAATATTTACTAAGACGGTTATACCATATCCTACCAGATTGTTTCAATCCATATAGTGGTCGTCTTAGTCTTAATGAGTACATGGACTTTGATTTTGCTTCAAGCAATTTATATCCATCTGGAATTTTCATGTAAATGTTGGTATCTAATTCACCATAAAGATAAGCTGTCACAACATCCGTTAATCTTATATCGAGTTTTTCAGAAACTACAAGGCTTATCAAATATCGGAATGTTATGACATCCATGACAGGGGAGTAAGTTTCCTTAAAGTCAAAACCTGGTCTCTGCAGGAAACCTTGTGCGACAAGTCGTGCCTTGTACCTCACGACTTCATTTTTATCAATTCGTTTTCTAACGAATACTCATTTATAACCTACTGGTTTAACATTTTCTGGTGTTTTCTCTATTGGTCCAAATACACCATGTTTTTGAAGTGAATCTAGTTCCACTTGGATAGCATCTTTCCATTTTGGCCAATCATGTCTTTTTCAACATTCATTTATGTTATTTGGTTGATTATCATCATTCTCATTATGGTCATGACTTTCAATTATTTTAGTAGCTACTGCGAATGAGAATACATCATCAATTATTATTTTACTTCGATTCCATATTTCTCCGTAGTTCGTATAAAATATTAAGATCTCATTATTATTAGGTACCATTTTATCGTTGGAATCTTCTTTTATCTCTTCTGGGATAATATTTCCTTCCGCGCTTCTAGGAGAATTGGGATTTTCATTTGAATGATCTTTTTGATCATTTATAATCTCTTCAGGAGGTTCCTAATTGATGATTTTTCATTAGACTTTCTTTTTCTAGGCGCCAAGTCTTTTGAACCAATTGGCCTTCCACGTTTTTGTCTTCCTTTAGATTCATTTGCTGCTATATTTACTTTTGATCCTTCAGGGACATCAATTTTTGCTAGTGCATTTGCTGCTGGAATATGGGATTTAGTTATTTTTGCAGTGTCACTAAATGCATCCGGCAGTTGATTTGCAATATTTTGAATATGCAAAATTCTGTGTACCTCATATTGGCATTGTTTAGTACGTGGATCCAAATAAAACATAGATGGATTATTCCATGATATTTCACGCCGTTCTACTGGAGCGGTCTTTTCTCCCCCTAACGGCGGGAAGATTGTCTCATCAAATTTACAGTTTGAAAATCTTGTAGTGAAGACATCATCTGTAAGAGGTTCAAGGTAACGAATTATCGATGGGGAATCAAATCCCACATAAATTCCCAACCGTCGTTGAGGACCCATTTAAGTACGAAGTGGGGGATTAATAGGTATATGTACAGCACAACCAAATTTTCGTAAATGTGAAATATTTGGTTGAAATCCAGTTAAGAGCAGTGATGGTGAAAGCTGATGATAAGCTGTTTGTCTAATTTTAACCAATTTCGATGCATGCAAAATTGCATACCCCCAAGCTGAAACGGGTAGTTTTGATTTCATAAGCAATGGTCTTGCAATAAGTTGCAAGCGCTTAATTAATGATTCTGCTAGACCATTTTGAGTATGAACATGAGCTACTGGATGTTCAATTTCAATCCCCAATGATAGACAATAATCATCAAATACTTGAGAAGTAAATTCTCCAGCATTATCTAGTCGAATCAATTTAATTTGATGATCAGGGAAGTATGCTCTCAATTTTATTATTTGAGCAAGTAGCTTGGCAAATGCCAAATTTCTTGTAGAAAGTAAACAGACATGTGACCAACGAGTTGATGCATCAATCAGTACCATAAAATATTTGAATGGTCCACATTCAGGGTAGATTGGGCCACATATATCACCTTGAATTCTTTGTAAAAATATTGGAGATTCAGAAGTGATTTTACTATATGAAGGTCGAGTGATTAATTTTCCTTGTGCACATGGGGCACATAAGTAATCACTTGGTAAATTCAATTGGTTTGATAAATCATGTCCGTTTGAGTTTTGGCAATTTTACGCATCATAGTTGATCCAGGATGACCCAAGCGATCATGCCAAAGAATCAATGTCTTTGTATTTGTGAGCTTCTGGCTCATGTTTATAGAGTGAGATTCAACTATGCCAATTTTTGTAAAACATAAACCAGTTGAAATTGTACCAAATTTTTCTATGATAAGCTTCTGGCTTTCAATTCTAGAAATAACACAAAGATATTCTTTGTTATTTTCATTTATAGTTTCAATATGGTATCCATTCATTCTTATATCTTTGAAACTCAACAAATTTCTTTTAGAGTTGCTTGAGTATAATGCATTCTGAATAAAGATATGCGTACCATTTGATAATATTATATGGGCTCTTCCGGACCCGTCAATTATATTAGCAGATCCAGCTATAGTGGAGACTTTAGCTGAGAAATTTTCAGATAGTTCAGAGAAAAACTTCTGCTTTTTCAAAATTGTGTGAGTAGTTGTACTATCTAGTAAGCATATATCATCACCCAAATGGCGTTCCATACCTTAAGGATTAAAGACAATGATTAGTCAATCATTAAAAATTTGTATGCATAAATAAATATAATGTAAACAAACAAAGTAATATGATTAAAATAGGCTATTGATTAAAAACAACATCCATATTACACATTACTAGTATTGCAAAGGGAAATACAATTAAACGAACACAAACTACAAACTGATTTATTGATGCAAGCTAATGAAATAAAACGAAAGTCACATAACAAACTTCAAGACATTTCTAATTGATCAACTCGGTCATATCATTGATCATTGCACTTAGATTTTCATCATTAATGAAATTTCCATTGTCATCTTTGAAGAAATCATCTAACTTCAGGTTAGTGTTTTCAGGTAACTTTTCGGCATTATTTGCCTCAATATTTTTCGAGCGATGATATTCTTCAACTGTTTTCTTTGATGATCTACATGTACATGACCAGTGACCAGATCGTCCACATCTATAACAAACTTCCTCATAATGCCTTTTATTTTCTGAAGCTGAATCATTGTTCTTTAAAGGCTCAATTTTCTTTTGTTGCTTTTTAAAGTTGGTGTTTTTGTTACCTTTAAAACCACCATAACCACCTCTTCTAGAGTTATATCCACGTCCACGACCATGTCCTCTACCTCGACCCCTACCTCTTCCGGAGTGGGAAAAATTAGCATTAACTTCAGGTAATGCAGTTGAACCAGTTGGTCTTGAGGAATGATTTTTTATAAGCAATTCATTATTTTGTTTAGCAATTTGTAAGCATTCTATGAGTTCAGAATATTTTGTAAAATGACGCTCTCGATATTGCTGCTGCAGGGGTATATTCGAGGCAAGAAATGTTGAGAAAGTCTTTCCAAGCATTTGTGTGTCATCCACCTTTTCTCCACATAATTTCTGTTTAGAAGTGATTCTAAACATTGCAGAATTATATTCTCTTACGGACTTAAAGTCCTGAAACCTCAGGTTCAACCACTCTTTCCTAGTTTTTGGAAGTATGACCGTCTTCTGGTGGTCATAACGCTCCTTCAGGGAGTTTCATAAGTGGAGAGGGTCTTTTTCAGTCAAATATTCTGTTTTTAGATTGTCATGGATATGACGTCTTAAAAATATTAGAGCCTCTGCCTTGTCCTGCTGGGACATAGTATTGCCATTTTTAATGGCATTTTCTAAGCATTGAGACTGCAAATGAATCTCAGCATCCAGTAACCATGATAAGTAGTTGTCTCCAGATATATCCAAAGCTTTAAATTCAAGCTTGGTGATATTTGTCATTTTGTGAACTGTTGTTTTAAAGGAAATAAGAAATAGAATGTATGTAGATATATTCTAAAAGACTCGTCTGCACTAATATATATAATAGGATTTTGAATATAAATAGCCTTAGAATTGGAATGGTCAGAAGAGAAACAGACAGAGTAATTAATATTTAATTACTTGCTAAAAAGTTGGAAAATTTGAAGGTGAACAGGTTGAGGTCAATAATTAATTCGCATTCCTTCGTGCTAATAACGTGTTACAGAATAAAGAGAATGAAGGCCATTAGAGAGAGAACAATTTTATTGAATTGAGAGATGGATCTTACAATACAATCAAGCTCCATATTTATAGACTACTTATGCAGTGCGGATTACAATAATGCCCTTTCTTATTTAGCATATTCATCCCTATTATTAATGTATATTACAACATTCTCATATTTATTGGCATGCATGCATTTTCCTCCTTGGTTTTGTGTGCTAAAATAATATTATATTGTCTTATTATGCAACGTGTTGTCCATATTTTATTTTATTGCCTGCATTTGATTTCGTGTATTATTTTTGCATTCAAGCGCCCTACATATTTACTTTAAGACTTTATGCATGAAGCCAGAGCATTCATGTCTACGTTATTTATGTGAGTTGTACAAGCTTTTATGTTGAAGCATGCCTTTGTAAGGGAAAAAATATTTGCAATAGTATAATATACAAAATTAACAACATTGTAATCACTATTTTAACAAATTGATCTTGACTGGGCATTGTGTTTATATCAACAACATATGATAGTCATGTACTCTGCTCTAAGCTTGAGTTAATCCTTCCTTTCTATGGAAGTCTTGTCGGAAGTTTTTACTCCAAATATCCAAGGGTAAATACGAATGGACGTGAAAAAGAACTGCAAGAAGCCCAGTGAAGAAAATTGGTGATGCTTGGACATCAATGTATATGTGCATGAAGGTGCTGCTTTGGAGTTGCTTTAATGCTGCATAGGTGTGAAAGTAGAAGGTGTCCTGTTGATGCTGTGATGTTGATTCAGTGCTGAAGTATGAAGGTGCCATATACTAAGTTGGCAAGAGAGAGGCACGGCAAGAGAGAGGCACGGGCAAGAAGATGCACAGGCAAGAAGTATGAATGTGCACAGGTTTTTTAAGAAATGCAAAGCACGGGACCCAACTGGCCATGAAGCACCAGTAGGCCTCACTTTCTTTACAAACTTGCTGCTCTAAAGATTTGTTTCAGGCCTCACACAATAGCAGCAAAAGTTTGAACCCCCAAAGCTAGCGAAAACTGCAGGAAGACTTAACTGCAACAGTAACAAGAATGCAAGCAACTAACTAGGAGCGCCTTAACCAAAGGGAATAGGTGGTGCATGGGCAGAAATGCACGACTAATAAGAAAGGCCGGAGATAAACAGCAATGCGCAAGGTGCTGCAAAAAGTGAAACATAAGTGTTGTATCGATGCTAAAAAGGTGCATGTACGGGATGAGATGTAAATATAGGCAGTGTTGCTTTTCTCCTCATGTAAATATAGGCAATGTTGTTTTTCTTCTCAGCTAAGCAGAGATGCACAGACAGCTGTATTCATTTTTAATGTTACATATTAATGTTTACTTCCAAAAATATGTACCCATATACAGTAAAAAGTGCAACTGATATGTGTAAATTGATAAATTATACATTATGGAAGATTTTTTGAATTATGGAGTTATTATAGACAACAAGTCAACGTGAAACTGATGTTTTTTAATATTTGATTTCCATATTCTTCCTTCTATTGAGCATGTGCTTAGACTATCACTTCTGTACTTTCATATTGTTACTTGAGTATTGCTTTCATTGTGCGTTAATTTTTCTGTATATTGATTTTAGCTTTTGCAAGCATAACTCACTATATGCAAAGATATTAAATTTTATATTTCAAGACCATGTTGAATAATTGTTATACTATAAATAATATTTAACATTTTATTGGTCAACTAATAGGTTAAGAAGGCTATCACTATGACTGCAACTACTATTATAATTATTTTCGCTTCAACATTAATTTAATTAACTTATATTCTTTTGATTTCTGGCTGAATTTCTATGAAAACCTGCTTACCATTTTTAGGAATCTATATGCATATTGTACATTAGAATTTGACATAAAAAATGCAGTAATGAACCCATTTATTTACGTTAAATACTATCTTAAACGTTCCAGAACGTAGATTCCCTTCACTAAGCAAGTCGCTACTCGTCCGCAGTGATTTGGGAAGTTCCTGGTAGGCAAATTGCATTCACTTTTACTCTTATTCATATTTTGGATTAACACTATTCCTGCTACTAATTAAGAATTTACCAATCTATATGTCTCAAGTGTGTTGGACCTAACCATTCAAACATTTGAACTATTTTATTTAGTGATCGTCTTTATTCAATCCCGTCTTTCTGATCTATACATCAAAAAATGCTGTAAAATTTTCAAATAAGTTTTGAGGTCTTGGGTTATTATTTGAAAGAGAAGAAAGAAAAGATAGTCCCACATGCTAGAAAATAAAGGACTATATTTGTATAAATATAGCTTTCTCATCTGAATGTTGGGGCCTTGGGGCTCCCACATGTTTGCCTTGTTGTGAGAAGAGAAGTCATGCAACACCACACGCGCGCTATCGCCGTCTGTCCGTCCAACCTGTTCGGGTACGACTTTCGGGTTCGGATCCAAAAATACTTTTGGATCATATGTGAAAAATAACGGACCAGATTTCAGCCCGTTAAGGACCCAAAACCGACATTCCTGTATTTGAATAAATGGCGGAAAATTTGTAACGTTTTCGTCACGTTACAAAAAAATGAATAGACGCGACGTATAAATATTGAATAGATAAAACTGTTTGTAACAGTTGTGAACGGTTGTGACGCTTAGCGAATAAGCACCTCTCTACCACCATAAATAGTGACGCCCAGAAAACGTTGGAGATAATTCTGAATCTTCTTCTTCACATAGCAATTTTTGCGACGTCGGAAAGTGTTGCAAAACACTGCTCCATCATTGCTCTGTTTTGTGACAACTCCAAGGTGTTGCAAACTCAGAAAACGTCAGAATTGCTCTCTTCTTCCTCTTCATTCTATTCTATACAAATTGCATCATCAGAAACCATTACTAAAGTTTTCTAGGTCGGATCAAAGGCGTACAAACTTTGAATCTGATTACGCTATTATAGAGCTTTATTGAATCTTAAAAGTCGATAGTTTGATAACTCGTTTGTACCTGATGAGTTGAACTATTGTCTGGAAGAATCTATTCCATAGATCCTTGAAGTCAGAAGTACAGCATTATCTTCTTTGCAATCGCCATCAAATTTTTCTCGAATCGCAAAATCCCCAACAAATTTCAGACAATAGTCTTCAACCATGGAAGGTTCTAGCGCTCTATAAGTTATGAATCAGCATCTAACTCGATTAGAGCATTTTGATGGCGATAATTTCACTCGTTGGTTAGAGATGATGAAATTTTTCTTGGTCACCGTCAAGTTGTTCTACATTTTGGAAGATGACTTGGAAGAAATCCCGGAGAAAACTGATAAGGATGATGCTGCTCTAAAGGCTAAACGTGCAAAGCGCAAAGAGGATGATTTTCTATGTAGAGGCCATATTCTGAATGCGCTATCTACCCCAGTCTACAATGCTCATAGGACCTTGAAACAGCGAAGGTACTCTGGACTACACTGGAGAATAAGTACCACATATCCGAGGCAAGTAATAAAAAGTTTCTTATTTCTAATTTTATAGATTTCAAAATGGTCACCAATAAATCCATAATTGGATAAGTAAGCGAAATATTACTGTTAGTGAATCAACTTAAAGATGCTGAAATTGATCTTCTTGAATCTTTTGTTGTTGGAGTTATAATTTATAGACTTCCACATAGTTGGAATGATTATAAGAAAAAGATGAAGCATGCGAAAATGGATTATAATTTAGACGGTTTACAACGTCATCTTCGTATTGAAGAAGACTCTCGCAAACGCGATTTAGATGATAATCCGCAAACTAAGTCCCATTCTAAGGCAAATAATGTTGAAATTGCTGATAAGTTAAAGCCAAAAAAGTAGACACAGTTTAAGAAGAAAAATCATTCCAAAACAAACAACAAAAAGAAAGGTGCTTGTTATTTTTGTAACAAGCCCGGCCACTATGTCCTAGACTGCCGTCTGCGGAAGAAACAACAAAAGGTGAATGTGGTCGAAGACTCGTTTGTGGCTGTAGTGCAAGAGGCGAACTCCGTTAGCGGCAATGATAATGATTGGTGGTTTGATACTGGAGTAACCATTCACATTTGCTAAGACCATAATCTGTTCAAGAGTTATGAAGAAAATAAAGGAGAAGCCGATAAGTTACTGGAGCAAATAAGGTTCCAAGCAAAGTTCTGGGAAAAGGCACCATCGAACTTCCTTTCACCTCTGGAAAAGTTCTTACACTAGTCAATGTATTTTATGTACCTTATATGTGTAAGAATTTGGTCTCTGCATACCTTCTAAACAAAGGAGGATTCAAGATGTTGTATGAGTTTGATAAGCTAGTGTTGTCTAAGAATGGTAGATTCATTAGACAGAGATACTATAACGATCCTGGATTTTTACTCAGTTTAAATGCTGATTAATTTAATTTTTGAACAAATAAATTGTGAAATTAATTCGTAAACTGATTTGAGTTTCTCAAAATTCGAATAAAAATAGGTATGTTAATTCTATTGAAGTATAATTAAGTTTTTAAAACGTTTTCTTTATAAATTAAATATCTATATATATAGGAATGTAAATGTAAAATAAATATTGAAGTAAAAAATAAATATTTGAGCTAAAATTAGAAACAAATATATATATATATATGATAAATTATGAAATACAAAGTAAACACATAAGTTCAAATTTTAACAACATATTAAAAATAGAAATTATTTATATTATAATAAGATAAAGCAAAAGGAAAGAGATAAAATACAAAATAATAAATAATAATAAAACGTAAGTACTAAAACAAAACAAAGAAGACACTAATGTGTACATGTAAGTATGAACAAACAAAAGAAAAAAAATCTAAGTATTAATGTACAAACAAATATGAAACGAGCAAACGTGTATATGAAGCTTGCATAGGAAGATAGTAATATATTACAAGTATGTAGATTAAAATAAAATAAAAACAAGACAACAACAAAAATTTATAAATATCTTTTGGCTTGCAAAGGAAGATAATATTTTTATAAACAAGTATGAAACATGAAACAAATTACATTCAAATATGTATAGTGCTAACAAGACAAATGTAAGCAAGAATATAAATATCCTTAGGCTTGTATAAGAAGGCAGATACATATGTTCAAGTATGAAAATAAAAGAAGATAAGCATAAACAAATAAAAGAAGACAAAGAAAAATGATTTAGCCACCAAAACAATACTATCAACCACCAAAACAAGTTTTCAGTAGAAATCTTGCTTGGTCAAAACACAAAGAAGAAAAATATCTCTCATTAATATTTGTACAAAACAAGATATTGCCTCCTTGTGTACAAACAAAATTATAATCCCTGTAGACTTCATTTCCTATATATCAACATTCATTTCAGTTCATCCATCAAGCTAAGAAAAAAAAAACCTATAGTCATACCATCTTCAACTTTAAACAAAATTCAACCTTATAAAACAACAATACAAGTTCACACAGACCATAGGAATCAAGGGTTTTCAGCTTGCAAGTTTCAAAGTCTGTTCATCATAAAAAAGCTCTGTTCTTTTCCTGGAAAACATGTGAGTAACACTTTTTAAACCTTAAATATAAATTTGTTGCTTGATCAATGTTTGAAATTTGTATGTTTATATGTGTGTGTGTATATATATCTATGCCTTTTTGTGTGTGTGTATATATATATATATATATATATGGATGATTGGATGTTTGTTTTCATCTGAGATTTCTCTGTTTTCTTTTCCAGGCATCAGTTTTGTTTAAAATCCCAAATCTCTTGATATAGTTTTGGTTAGGATTTAAGTGATAAAAAAACTGTTTGTTTAATCCTAGATTTATATTAAAAACTTTATTCAAGTTAAAATGCATTTAAAATTTATCTGGGAATCAAAATGAACAGGAAAGTTTGAATTTGTGAAAATTTCAAATATGAAAATTCAACAATCCAGTAATATAAACTGAAACCTTGAACTAATTCATGATTTTTAAAAGCTAAATCATAATTTTTAGTTTAAAGATAAGGGAGCATTTCTGGCTTGACCAGAAATGATGTTCTTGGGAAATTCTGGTGATCCCTGTGGTCGGAGAGGCCATGGTTGTTTCAGGAGGTAGAGGAGTAAGCAGTGGTGCCAACAAAAATGGTAGAAGGATGGTATGTGACCAGAGGTGACGGTGATGGCTCGTTTTGTTGCTAAACATAGTTTCGACTAGGTCAGGTTGTTTCGTTTGGCACGGCACCTTGGTGCATCGAGTTCCTCTAAACTCTGGGATATTGAAGTCTAGATGATGGAGAATGTTTTGGCCGGAGGTTCGTAGTTCTGGTGATCGGAGGAGTTGGTCGTGATGATTTCCAGGTTTTGTTTTCTGGTACCTGTATCGAGATTGAATGCTCAATTTTGTTTTGATGATTTCATCATCGATCTGATGGTCGGAATAGGACTGAGGGAAGATCGCCGATGTGGGAGGGTGGTCAACGTTGGTCGGAGAATGCTAGAGGCACGGTGCATGTGCACCGTGCACTTTGGACTCGAAGTAAGTTTGTTTGCCTCAGGTTATTTTTGTATGTTACAGGTTTTATAAAACCTGTCTGCAAATTTAATTTAAAAGAAAATTTAAAATGGAATTTAAATTGTGAGATAGATTTAAAAATAAGTTCAAATCCAGTATGAAGTTTAGATTCAAATGTCTTTGAATCTTAAAGTTTTAAATTATTTAAAAGTGGGTTTTTCAGGTTTTTAAACCTGACAGTTTTCAGATTTTTAAATTTAATTTAAAATCTGAAAGGGAATTTAAACTGGGTTTAAATTCAAAAGTTGAGTTCAGTTTTCAAATAAACTTTTGAATCTTGAAGTTTTAAAATGAATATGGATTTTAAATAAAGAATTTAAAATCAAGGTTTTAAAAGAAAGTTGAAAGTCAAAGTTTTAAATCAAAGTTAATTAATGGATTCAAGTTTTCCTTTGAATTCAAATCTGTGATTTAAATCAGTTTTTAAAATCTGAATGTTTTAAAAAAGTTTAAATCAAATAGCTTTTTAAAGTAATTTGGTTTCAAATAAATATTTGAATTGGATTTTGATAAAGTTCTTTTATAAAAAGGATTTTGAATGAAAAGTTAAATAATTTGTTTTAACTTGAATTTGCAAGTTAAAATGTAATGTATTTTAAAGCTTAAATTTTAAATAAAAATTTAAGTAATTTAGTTAGAACTTTGCTTATATAGGTTTATAAGTTGATGTTTAAATTTGGTTATTGATTTAAATATATAATCATTTTGAATCTTATATTCAAAATGAAATTTGAATCTAAATTTAGAAGTGTAATGTTTTAAATACACTTTAATATTAGTGAAGTCATTAATAAAGAAATGGATTACCTTAGAGATAATTAAGGTAATTAAGTAAATTAACTAATAAGATAATTAAGGAATAATTTACTTAATTTATAAATTAATGATTTAGACTAATTTATAATAAGAGATTAATTAAAAGTATTTAAGAAATGTTATTAGTTAATAAAGATAATTAACAAAGGATTATTAAGTATTAATTAATGTGATAATTAATTAGATTAATTAATTTAGATAATCAATTATAAATTGTTTAAATGTAATTACTTAATGAAAGTAATTAAGATTAATTACTTATTGTAATTAATTTTAGATATTTTGATTAATTAAAGTTAATTAATTTAGTTTAATTAATTTAAGAAAATCATTTGATAATTGGTAATTAATGGTTAATTGTTATGAGATGATTGCTTAATGGTAAGTAATTAAAGGTTTAATTTCTTAAAATAATTAATTAAGGGGTTAATTAATTATGTAATTGGTTCAAAAGTTAATTTAATTAATATGATTAATTAAGAATAATTTAATTAATTAAGGTGATTGATTGATTAATTTATATCAAATGATTTGTAATTAATAAATCAAGATTGGATAATTAATTCACAAGTAATTAATTTAATTGGAAATAAATTGAATTAATTAGGATTAAATAATTAATTAATCCTACTTACAAATGAATATTGAATGCCTGACCTTACTTATGAATGATTGTATTGTATGAGATGTCTTGAATTGATTGTCCTATCTGATCTGTGATATTTTGTTCCATGGATTGAGCTGTGTATAATTTATTCATTTATTTGTGATACATTTGTATATTATCTGCGAATCTCTGAATGAACAATAAGCGTTATAGTTTACACCGCTTATCAACTATATTTCTGTGTTTTGATCTATGATGATGATGTTGTTGCACTATTGTGTTAAACCCCTGGACCACACCATACACACACAAATATGGATTTCACGAGGAAATCGATTAAGTCACAGATTTTTGAAATGATTTTTAAATAGACAATTTGAATTCAAACAGTTTGGAAATAGAATCGGGTTGAATGTGAGAAGCTTTTGAAAAGGAATTTCAAAGATAAAATTTATTTTTGAAGAACTTGATAAAGTTTTGAAAATTAAATAATTTGATTTAAATTTGAATTCAATATTTGAAACTGAATTCTATGATTTGAATCTAGGGACTAAAATTTAAATTCAAAGGCTTTGACTCGTGCAAATATAATTGGATTCTTCCAAAACGAAACCTATTTGTTTTCAATTAATTAAAGCTTTCACATAAAAAATGAACTTCCAATTTGTGTTAAAAGGATTTCTAGTTCGAAATGAAAATGATTTCCAAGTTATGGAAACAGTTTGAAATTTATAAATTAAATCTTTAATTTAAAGATTTAATGAGTTAATCCAATTGAAATGGAAATTGTTTTGAAATCCGTAAATGGATCTCTGCGAAACTGTGTGAACTTTGTGAAACAAATCTTTTAGTTTAAAGATTTGAAATGGTAATCTGTTTAACCATTTAAAGAAAAGTTTTGGATTTTATAAGTTGCGACTTAACTGAAATCTCATATCCATATGTTTTGAACTATTGCGCTCATTATTCGGTTTAGCCAGAAGAGGACCTTGTGTCATATAACCCATTCCGAATAATGATACGACGTTATGGATTGCATTTGAAGACCGATGTTGAAGACCGGGTGTTTTGCGAGAACGATGGGATAACCTATCGATTGACTCTGCACTGAGTTGCTTCGGTATAGAGTTCTCCCTAAGTGATGGGAAGTCCGATTGGGATTGTGAATACCCGGATTTGCAAGGGCTTCTTACGATGCCTTCGGTTCTGTTCGAACCCGGGACAGACTTGTATGGTCGCATGTCTGACACTACACTTTGAGATATTAAACTGATCTCTATCAAATACATTTCTGTTTGGTGGCGAAGAATTTCTTCTCTTATCTTAACACCCTTCTCTGAGACATACGAGATCAGAGGTTATGTAGTTGATATCTATCGGTGATATATTCCTAATTTGGTAGTGTGACATACTGAGTGCTGCTGTGTGTGATGATCATTTGTTGATCATTTATGATCAAAGCATGGCTTTAGTGTAAAGCGTAGCTTTGTGAACGAAACTGCATCAGGACCTCACAACCCGGAAATGGTCAAAACCGGAAAGATGCGGCAAGGTTATGAGAGTCGCGCCCTTTAGGGTGTGTCATTCCCTTCTGGTAAAGGGTGGTATCATGGTATGGAGCCCATATATTTACCTATGTGGTGTGCTTCAATCTCATTTTCTGTATGGTTGTTGCTTTTTGGTTTAGAGGCACCTCAGACAAAGGTCCCAAAGGACCGGGGGGTGGCATGCTCGAGTAGTAGTTACCTAGTTACAGAGGTAACCCGGCCTTATATTGGCAGAGAGCTGGTTAAGTTCTCGGAACGTCCCGCCAAAGGCATACCCATGGCCAGTGGGAAGTTCCTTAGCCCGACCATTTGTTGGAAAATCCAAACAAAACAATACGCACCCTATACGGTTTTAGTTGTAGAACCTGTCATTTAAAATGGCAGCTATAGCGGGCATAATATAATGGTACCTATGCTGGCTAAGATTAATATTATACTTTCGAAATATTTTCTGCACTATGCACTAATAATAATATTGGAAAGAAATTTTCTCGTATCAAGCATGTTTGACCATCATAAGGAGAAATCTCCGCCAATTCTGCATTTGCATTGTGTGTGTGGCGGGAGGCCTTATGGTAGTTTCATTTTCTAAAAAGCATAGCGAATTTATTTTAAATTCTCTTGTTGTCTGTTTTAAAGACCAACTGTTTTTGTTACTCATACCAGTCCCATGACTGACTCGGAGTTTATTATTCCTTTCCTAAACTCTGGGTGCCCACAATTTTTCCACACGGGCAGTCTAAAGTTGGGTTTTTCAGATAGTCGGGTTTAGTAGATTACCAGGAATTAGTTCAGTCTTTGGATCAGGACGGGACTTGCTTATCTAGGTGACACGTGATGCTGGTTCGAGCTAGTTTTGGATTGGAACATTGGATTTGGGAATGCATTCTTTTGAAGTTATTATACCGTTGCCGGTGTTATCTATTCTCCTTCCCCTGCTGTGTCTTGTATCTCTGATGGTATTGATATCTATTGTATCATTATGTTGTATCATATTATATCGGATATTATATCTGTCATTGTATCAATGTTATATATATTGATATTCTTTTCTTCCGTTGTGTTGTACTTAGTGGTGTTATAAGCTCCGGCGAGCCAGATTCGATGTTTGGATCTGCGGCATTTGAATATGAATGTCATATTCGGTGCCGATTTTCGAAGGTCGAGTCAGGATCGCTACATCTGGTATCAGAGCTGAGGGTTAAAACTTTAGCTCAGGAGTATAACACATTAAGTAACTCATTAGAGATAGGGTGAAGTATACCCTAGAATGAGTAATCCCTAAGATATCCGTTCGAATGCCTCAGTAAATTCTCTTACTATCCACTAATAGTGAGTATGAGTGCAAGAAGAGAACGAGATAGGGGACAGGGGAGTACCACTGCGAATGGTTAATACCCTACAGCAGCAGAAACAATTTTCTCTATCTATATCCTTTGATTCAATTCCAAAATTCTTTTGATTTGCTTCGTGGCAGCTGCAAGAAGAAGTTTCGGTGTGATGGTGACCATATGAATCATTGTAGAAAATCCTTACTTCGTATCTCCATCGGTTTCTTATCAGCTTTTCGATCTAAACTTTTAATGAATTTAAAATTTAAAATTTAAAATAAATTGGAAATTTTAAATTGAGTTAAATTGATTAATAAAATATGAAACTAAATTTGAGTTGAATCGATAAAACGATTTCATTTAAAACTAAATTTGAAATTCTATTATAATTTCTAGTGTAAATCGAAGTCCGAAGAGGGACAAGTTAGTATATACTTTGGGATGTTCAGACCTAAGTTGGAATCCATATCTTGTGTTTGAGAATGGTAGAGGATTGAATCTATCTATCTATTCTCTGGGGTCCGATATATTCTACGAGGGGTTAGTTATCCTCCGGACTAACCAGTGCCTTGCATATTTGTAGATTTGATAGCCCGAATATCCTGTGAAAAATTAAATAGATTCGTTCTTGTAACTATTGTTGATATTCTGATTTGGTAAGCTAAATGCAGAATAGATATTTAGTTTGATTTGATGAAACATTCTTCATCTATTCTTTTGTTGTCTCCCAACTTTCAAATTTCGAGGATGAAATTTCTTAAGCGTGGGAATATGTAACGATCCCAGATTTTTACTAAGTTTAAATTGCTGATTAATTTAATTTTTGAATAAAAAAATTGTGAAATTAATTCGTAAACTGATTTGAGTTTCTCAAAATTCGAATAAAAATAGGTGTTTTTATTTTATTGAAGTATAATTAAGTTTTTAAAATGATTTCTTTATAAGTTAAATATCTATACAAATAGGGATGTAAATGTAAAGTAAATATTGAAGTAAAAAATAAATATTTAAGCTAGAATTAGAAACAAATATATATATGATAAATAATGAAATACAAAGTAAACACATTAGTTCAAATTTTAAAAACATATTAAAAATAGAAATTATTTATATTATAATAAGACAAAGCAAAAGGAAAGAGATAAAATACAAATATAATAAATAATATAAAACATAAGTACTAAAACAAAACAAAGAAGACACTAATGTGTACATGTAAGTATGAACAAACAAAAGAAAAAAAAAATCTAAGTATTAATGTACAAACAAATATGAAATGAGCAAACATGTATATGAAGCTTGCATAGGAAGATAGTAATATATTACAAGTATGTAGATTAAAATAAAATAAAAACAAGACAACAACAAAAATTTATAAATATCTTTTGGCTTGCAAAGGAAGATAATATTTTTATAAACAAGTATGAAACATGAAACAAATTACATTCAAATATGTATAGTGTTAACAAGACAAATGTAAGCAAGAATATAAATATCCTTAGGCTTGTATAAGAAGGCAGATACATATGTTTAAGTATGAAAATAAAAGAAGATAAGCATAAACAAATAAACGAAGACAAAGAAAATTGATGTTAGCCACCAAAACAATACTATCAACCACTAAAACAAGTTTTCAGTAGAAATCTTGCTTGGTCAAAACACAAAGAAGAAAAATATCTCGGATTAATATTTGTACAAAACAAGATACTGCCTCCCTGTGTACAAACAAAATTATAATCCCTACAGACATCATTTCCTATATATCAAACCATTCATTTCAGTTCGTCCATCAAGCTAAGAAAAAAAAATCTGAAGTCATACCATCTTCAACTTTAAACAAAATTCAACCTTATAAAACAACAATACAAGTTCACACAGACCATAAGAATCAAGGGTTTTCAGCTTGCAAATTTCAAAGTCTGTTCATCATAAACAAGCTCTGTTCTTTTCTTGGAAAACATGTGAGTAACATTTTTAAACCTTAAATATAAATTTGTTGCTTGATCAATGTCTGAAATTTGTATGTTTATATGTGTGTGTGTATATATATGCATTTTTGTGTATATATGGATGATTGGATGTTTGTTTTTGTCTGAGATTTCTGTGTTTTCTTTTCCAGGCATCAGTTTTGTTTAAAATCCCAAATCTCTTGATATAGTTTTGGTTAGGATTCAAGTGATAAAAAAAACTGTTTGTTTAATCCTAGATTTAGATTAAAAACTTATTCAAGTTAAAATGCATTTAAAATTTATCTAGGAATCAAAATGAACAGGAAAGTTTGAATTTGTGAAAATTTCAAATTTGAATTTGTGAAAATTTCAATTATGATAATTTAACAATCCAGTAACATAAACTGAAACCCTAAACTAATTCACGATTTTTAAAAGCTAAATCATAATTTTTAGTTTAAAGATGAGGGAGCATTTCTGGCTTGACCAGAAATGATGTTTTTGGGAAATTCTGGTGATCCCTGTGGTTGGAGAGGCTATGGTTGTCAGGAGGTAGAGGATTAAGCAGTGGGGCCAGGAAAAATGGTAGAAGGATGGTATGTGACCGGAGGTGACAGTGGTGGCTCATTTTGGTTGCTAAACCTAGTTTCGACTAGGTCAGGTTGTTTCGTTTGGCACGGCACCTATGGTGCATTAAGTTCGTCTGAACTCTGGGATATTGAAGTCTGGATGATGGTGAATGTTTTGGGCGAAGGTGCTAGTTCTGGTGATCGGAGGAGTTGGTCGTGATGATTTCCAGGTTTTGTTTTCTGGTACCTGTATCGAGATTGAATGCTCGATTTTGTTTTGATGATTTCATCATCGATCTGATGGTCGGAATAGGATTGAGGGAAGATCGCCGATGTGGGAGGGTGGTCAACGTTGGTCGGAGAAGGCTAGATCCACGGTGCATATGCACCGTGCACTTTCTGATTTCTGGTGAAATCCGGAAGCAGTGTAGAGGGAGACTCGAGTTTCTCTCGAGCATTCATCATGTTTTGCTCGAAGTGGTTTAAATTTGGACTCAAAGTAAGTTTGTTTGCCTCGGGTTATTTTTGTATGTTACAGGTTTTATAAAACCTGTCTGCAAATTTAATTTAAAAGCAAATTTAAAATGGAATTTAAATTGTGAGATAGATTTAAAAATAAGTTCAAATCTAGTATGAAGTTTAGATTCAAATGTCTTTGAATCTTAATGTTTTAAATTATTTAAAAGTGGGTTTTTCATATTTTTAAAACCTGACAGTTTTCAGATTTTTAAATTTAATTTAAAATCTGAAAGGGAATTTAAACTGGGTTTAAATTCAAAAGTTGAGTTTAGTTTTCAAATAAACTTTTGAATCTTGAAGTTTTAAAATGAATATGGATTTTAAACAAAGAATTTAAAATCAAGGTTTTAAAAGCAAGTTTAAAGTCAAAGTTTTAAATCGTAGTTAATTAATGGATTCAAGTTTTCCTTTGAATTCAAATCTATGATTTAAATCAGTTTTTAAAATCTAAATGTTTTAAAAAAGTTTAAATCAAATAGCTTTTTAAAGTAATTTGGTTTCAAATAAATATTTGAATTAGATTTTGATAAAGTTCTTTTATAAAAAGGATTTTGAATGAAAAGTTAAATAATTTGTTTTAACTTGAATTTGCAAGTTAAAATGTAATGTATTTCAAAGCTTAAATTTTAAATAAAAATTTAAGTAATTTAGTTAGAACTTTGCTTATATAGGTTTATAAGTTGATATTTAAATTTGGTTAATGTTTTAAATATATAATCATTTTGAATCTTAAATTCAAAATGAAATTTGAATCGTCATTAATAAAGAAATGGATTACCTTAGAGATAATTAAGGTAATTAAGTGATTTAACTAATAAGATAACTAAGGAATAATTTATTTAATTTATAAATTAATGATTTGGATTAATTTATAATTAGAGATTAATTAAAAGTATTTAAGAAATGTTATTAGTTAATGAAGATAATTAACTAAGGATTATTAAGTATTAATTAATTTGATTAGTTAATTTAGATAATCAATTATAAATTGTTTAAATGTAATTACTTAACGAAAGTAATTGAGGATTAATTACTTATTGTAATTAATTTTGGATATTTTGATTAATTAAAGTTAATTAATTTAGTTTAATTAATTTAAGAAAATCATTTGATAATTGGTAATTAATGATTAATTGTTATGAGATGATTGCTTAATGGTAAGTAATTAAAGGTTTAATTTCTTAAAATAATTAATTAAGGGGTTAATTAATTATGTAATTGGTTCAAAGGTTAATTTAATTAATATTATTAATTAAGAATAATTTAATTAATTAAGGTGATTGATTAATTAATTTATATCAATTGATTTGTAATTAATAAATCAAGATTGGATAATTTATTCATAAGTAATTAGTTTAATTAGAAATAAATTGAATTAATTAGGATTAAATAATTAATTAATTCTACTTACAAATGATTATTGAATGCTTGACCTTACTTATGAATGATTGTATTGTATGAGATGCTTTGAATTGATTGTCCTATCTGATCTGTGATATTTTGTTCTGTGGATTGAGCTATGTATAATTTATTGATTTATTTGTGATGCATTTGTATATTATCTGTGAATCTGTGAATGAACGATAAGCGTTATAGTTTATACCGCTCATCAACTATATTTCTGTGTTTTGATCTGTGATGATGATGTTGTTGCACTATTGTGTTAAACCCCTGGACCACACCATACACATACAAATATGGATTTCATGAGGAAATCGATTAAGTCACAGATTTTTGAAATGATTTTTAAATAGACAATTTGAATTCAAACGGTTTGGAAATTGAATCGGGTTAAATATGAGAAGCTTTTGAAAAGGAATTTCAAAGAAAAATTTATTTTTGAATAACTTGATAAAGTTTTGAAATTTAAATAATTTGATTTAAATCTGAATTCAATATTTGAAACTGAATTCTATGATTTGAATCTCAGGACTAAAGATGTTATACAAGTTATACATGGGTTAAACCATTTTAACGGTATTAATTTGGGAATTTAAATTTAAATTCAAAGGCTTTGACTCATACAGATATAATTGGATTCTTCCGAAACGAAATCTGTTTGTTTTCAATTAATTAAAGCTTTCACATAAGAAATGAACTTCCAATTTGTGTTAACAGAATTTCTAGTTTGAAATGAAAATGATTTCCAAGTTATGAAAACAGTTTGAAAGCTATAAATTAAATCTTTAATTTAAAGATTTAATGAGTTAATCCAATTGAAATGGAAATTGTTTTGAAATCCGTAAATGGATCTCTGCGAAACTGTGTGAACTTTGTGAAACAAATCTTTTTGTTTAAAGATTGGAAATGGTAATCTGTTTAATCATTTAAAGAAAAGTTTTGGATTTATAAGTTGTGACTTAACTGAAATCCCATATCCATATGTTTTGAAATATTGCGCTCATTATTAGGTTTAACCGGGAGAGGACCTTGTGTCATATAACCCATTCCGAATAATGATACGACGTTATAGATTACATTTGAAGACCGGTGTTGAAGACCGGGTGTTTTGCGAGAACGATGGGATAACCTATCGATTGACTCTGCACTGAGTTGCTCCGGTATAGAGTTCTTCCTAAGTGATGGGAAGTCCGATCGGGATTGTGAATACCCGGATTTGCAAGGGCTTCTTACAAAGTGCCTTCAGTTCTGTTCGAACCCGAGACAGACTTGTATGGTCGTATGTCTGACACTACACTTTGAGATATTAAACTGATCTCTATCAAATACATTTCTACTTGGTGGCGGAGAATTTATTCTCTTAGCTTAACACCCTTCTCTAAGACGTACGAGCTCAGAGGTTATGTAGTTGATATCTATCAGTGATATATTCCCAATTTGGTAGTGTGACATTCTGAGTTATGCTGTGTGTGATGATCATTTGTTGATCATTTATGATCAAAGCATGGCTTTTGTGTAAAGCGTTACTTTGTGAACAAAACTGCATCAGGACCTCACAACCCAAAAATGGTCAAAACAAGAAAGATGCGGCAAGGTTATGAGGGTCGCGCCCTTTAGGGTGTGTCATTCCCTTCTGGTAAAGGGAGGTATCATGGTATGGAGCCCAGATATTTACCTATGTGGTGCGCTTCAATCTCATTTTCCATGTGGTTGTTGCTATGTGGTTTAGAGGCGCCTCGGATAAAGGTCCCAAAGGACCGGGGGGTGGCATGCTCGAGTAGTAATTACTTAGTTACAGAGGTAACCCGGCCTTGTGTTGGCAGAGAGCTGGTTAAGTTCTCGGGACGTCCCGCCAGAGGCGTACCCATGGACAGTGGAAAGTTCCTTAGCCCGACCATTTGTTGGAAAATCCAAACAAAACAATACGCACCCTGTACGGTTTTAGTTGTAGACCCTGTCATTTAAAATGGAAGCTATAGCTTGCATAATATAATGGTACCCATGCTGGCTAAGATTAATATTATACTTTCGAAAGATTTTCTGCACTATGCACTAATAATAACATTGGAAAGAAATTTTCTTGTATCAAGCATGTTTGACTATCATTAGGATAAATCTCCTCCAATTCTGCGTTTGCATTGTATGTGTGGCGGGAGGCCTTATGGTAGTTTCATTTTCTAAAAAGCATTGCGAATTTATTTTAAATTCTCTTGTTGTCCGTTTTAAAGACCAACTGTTTTTGTTACTCATGCCAGTCCCATGACTGACTCGGAGTTTATTGTTCCTTTCCTAAACTCTGGGTGCCCCCACTTTTTCCACACGGGCAGTCTAGAGTTGGGTTTTTCAGATAGTTAGGTTTAGTAGATTATCTGGAATTAGTTCAGTCTTTGGATCAGGATGGGACTTGCTTATCTAGGTGACACGTGATGCTGGTTCGAGCTAGTTTTGGATTGGAGCATTGAATTTGGGAATGCATTCTTTCGAAGTTATTATTCCGCTGCTGGTGTTATCTATTCTCCTTCCGTTGCTGTGTCTTGTATCTCTGGTGGTATTGATATCTATTGTATCATTCTGTTGTATCATATTATATCAGATATTGTATCTGTCATTGTATCAATATTATATATATTGATATTCTTTTCTTCCGCTGTGTTGTACTTAATGGTGTTATATGCTCCGGTGAACCAGATTCGACGTTTGGATCTGCGGCATTTGAATATGAGTGTCGTATTCGGTGCTGATTTTCAAAGGCCGAGTCAGGATCGCTACAGATACTCTTGTAACGGCATGATTAAGTTGAATCTAATAAAGAAATCTTCTATTTATATTGTTGATTCTATTAATTTATGGCATGGTAGATTACGACATGTTAATTATAATTTCCTTAAAAATATGCATGAAATAGAATTAATTTTTGATTGTGATTTCGGTACTATCTCCAAATGTGAAATATGTGTTCAAGAAAAAATACACCGAAAATCCTTTAAATCCGTAGAAAGGAAAACTGGTTTGCTTGATCTGGTATAAAGTGATGTGGGTAACATTAAAAGTCATATCACCTATGGTGGTAATCAATACTATATAGCATTCATTGATGATTATACTAGATATGCGTATGTATATCTAATGAAAAATAAAGTTGAGGCTTTTGATAAATTCAAAATTTAAAAAGTAGAGGTCGAAACACAATTAGGAGTTAAAATTAAAATATTACATTCAGATCGTGGTGGTGAATATTTCTCAAATGAATTCACCTTGTTTTGTAAACAACAAGGTATAGTTCACCAATTTACTGCCTCATATACACCACAATAAAATGGCGTTGTTGAAAGGAAAAATATAAATTTAGTAGAAATGGTTAATACCATGCTCATAAGTTCTAAATTACCTTATAGCCTATGGGGTGATGCTATGTTATCTGCATGTTATATTTTAAATAGGGCACCACTTAAAAAGAATAATATTTCCCCTTATGAATTATGGTTTAATAGAAAACCTAACCTAACTAGACTTAAAGTTTGGGCTTGCTTAGTATAAGTTAGAAAACCAGACCCTAAACGATCAAAGTTAGGAAATAGAGCATTTAAATGTGTTTTCATAGGATATTCAATTAATAGTATAACTTATAGATTCCTTATTCTTGACACCCTAGAGGTTATAGAATCTGTAGATGTAGAATTTTTTGAAAATCAAAATATTGAGCTCCCATTGAGATCATCTAGTTCAGAACCTAGTATGGCTAATGATATCAATGATGATGATTATACTCCTGCTCAAAACATCAAGGAAGTATCAGTACCAGATAATAGTACTAAACAATAGATAAGTAAAAGAGCGAGAATAGAGAAGAACTATGGCCCTGACTTCATTATATATCTTGTAGAAGGCAGTAAGGAGAAGTACTTAATGTGACTAAATATGTAATGAACGTCGATGACAATCCCAAAACTTATTTTGAGACAATGATTTCCAAAGATTCCAATTTCTGGAAAGAAGCTATCAATGATGAAATGAATTCCATACTGTTAAACCAAACTTGGGTTTTAACCGATTTAACTCCTAGTGCTAAACTTATAGGATGTAAATGGATATTCAAGAAAAAGTTGAATACTAATGGATCCATTAATAAGTTTAAAGCCAGATTAGTTGCAAAGGGATATAAGCAAAGACATGGAGTAGATTACTTTGATACATATGGTCCAGTTACTCGCATATCTTCTATACGCTGTTTAATTGCACTTGCATCAATTCATAAATTAGTCATACATCAAACGGATGTAAAGACTGCCTTTCTAAATGAAGATTTAGAAGAAGAGATATATATGGAACAACTGAAGGTTTAAAACCCCCAGGCCAAGAAAAGAAAGTTTGCAAATTAGTGAAATCTCTTTATGGCCTGAAGTCAGCTCCCATGCAATGGCATGAGAAATTTGATAAAGTTGCAATGTCATATGGATATATTGTTAATGATGCTGATAAATGTATTTATAGCAAATCGAATAACAACGGTAATGTTATAATATGTTCATATGTTGATGATATGCTAACATTTGGTTCCAATATATCATGTGTGAATGAAACTAAAAAGTTTCTGTCTTCTAAATTCAATACGAAAAATCTAGGAGTGGCTGATGTAATTTTGAAAAATAAAATTGTTAGGAAAGAGGTGAGATTATTACTAACTCAATCTCATTACATAGAGAAATTCCAACAAAAGTATGGTCATTACGATGACAAACCAACACCAGCTCCTTTAGATCCTAATATTAAATTAGAAAAGAACACTGGATATTCTATCTCTCAACTAGAGTATTCCGGTGTTATTGGGAGTTTTATGTATGTTATGCATTGCACTAGACCAGACATCACACATGCTATAAGTGTACTATGTCGATTTACGAGTAATCCAGGTTTCGAATATTCGAACGCTATTTCCAGAGTTTTAGCTTATTTGAAAGGAACCATTGAATATGGTTTATCTTATAAAGGATATTCAGCTGTAATAGAAGGATATAGTAATGTAACCTGGAACAACATAGAATCCAAATCCAAGTCTACTACTGGATGGATCTTTACATTAGGAGGCGTTGTTGTGTCTTGGACTTCCAAGAAGCAGACCTGTATTTCTGACTCAATAATGTTGTCAGAATTGATTTCATTAGCAGATGCATGTAAAGAAGCAGAATGGCTTAGGAATTTATTAATGGAAATCCCTTTATGGAAGAAGCCATCTCCAGCAATCTTGATTAATTGTGACAATCAAGCAACGATATACAATGTGTCTAATAAGACATATAATGGAAAATCTAGACATGTGAGTCTAAGACATCAAATGGTGAGACAATTACTCAAAAGTGGAGTTATAACTGTTGACTACATAGAAACAAAGAAAAACTTGGCTGACCCACTTATAAAGAATCTTCCAAAGGCAATTGTTTCTATAAAGTCATAAGAAATGGGACTAAGGTCTACGAATGAAGGTTGATCATCCTTAACAGAAACCCAACTTATGTCTTGAAAAGGATAGACAAATTTCAATTGGTACTAACAAGTTAAGAGAATGATTATGGAACACTAAATCGATAATCCCATAATATTTAGTGTTGGATTCTGCAAGAACAAAGGATGGATATATATATATATATATATATATCCTTAAAAAGTGTAGAAACCTTAAAAGGTGAATCGCAGAAACATCTTAAGAGACTTACCTACATGAGTATGGAAATCAGGCCGTTTCCTAGGAAAGTAAGGCCGCTTTCTGAATAGACTCATGACCCAGGATTTAAGCACATGACCATTAACGTGCTGAGCAATACAGAACACTTTACATAAGAAAATCGACATGTGTGATTGCTCTGATTTTATCATTAGAGACATTTGGTTCAAGATTCGTTCACCATAGAATCTCGGTAAGGCTTTAAATGGTTTACATTAAGTAAACGTTCAAATCCAAAAGATACCTTTTATTTATGTGTTGGTTTTTACGATGATGTAAAATTTGATCTTAGAACTACATAGGCTTAATCCCACTTGGGTATATAGGAAGTCGCTGTAGTAATGCATTTATCATATTTATTAATTTTTCTTATTTTCAAAACTGGGGGAGATTGTTGTAAAATTTTCAAATAAGTTTTGAGGCTTTGGGTTATTATTTAGAAGAGAAGAAGGAAAGAAGAAAGAAAAGATACCACATGCTAGAAAATTAAGGATTATATTTGTATAAATATAGCTTTCTCATATGGATGTTGGGCCCTTGGGGCTTCCACATGTTTGCCTTGTTGTGAGCAGAGAAGTCATGCAACACCAAATGAGCGTCGCTGTCGTCCTTCCGACTGAACCGAATCAGGCCAGGTCGGGCCAGTTTCGGGTTCGGATCTGAAAATATTTTTGGATCATATGTGAACAGTAACGGACCTGATTTCAGCCCGCTAAGGACCCAAAACCGAAATTCCTGAATTTGAATAAATGGCAGAAAATTTGTAACATTTTCTTAACGTTACGAAAAATTACTAGATGCGACATTTAAATATTGAATAGATAAAGTCGTTTGTAACGGTTATGAACCGTTGCAAACAGTTGTGTCGCTTAGCGAATAGGTACCTCTCTACCACTATAAATAATGATGTCCAGAAAACGTTGGAGATAATTCTGAATCTTCTTCTTCTTCATATAGCACTTTTGCGACGTCATAAAGTGTTGCAAAACACTGCACCACCATTGCTCTGTTTTGTTATGCCTCCAAAGTGTTGCAAACTCAGAAAATGTCACAGAATTTCTCTCTTCTTCCTCGTCGTTCTATTCTATACAAATTGCATCATCAGAAACCATTACTAAAGTGTTCTTGGTCGGATCAAAGGCGTACAAACTTTGAATCTGACCACGCTATTATAGGGCTTTACTGATCCTGAAAGTCGTTAGTTTGATAACCCGTTTGTAACTGATGGGTTGAACTATTGTCTGAAAGAATCTATTCCATAGATCCTTGAAGTCAGAAGTACAGCATTATCTATTTTGTAATCGCCATTAAATTTGTCTCGAACCGCAAAATCCCCAATAAAAAATAAGGTGGTATATTCGGTAATTTTCCAATAGAAACTGACTAAGAACAACAAAATAAGTCTATATGATACTGATCTCTATTAGTTGCACATACCTTAAATTACTTACCCAATCGTTTCTTTTTATTAGTTGACCATATTGCTTGCATCTCATTGTATGGTAATCTTATATAGATAGACAACTGATTGTGTATACAACTACTTGAGCAAAGATGTTGTTTATTTTATTTTGAGCAAAGATGTTGTTTATTTTGTTTTCGAGTGTATTTATTCATTTTCTTCCTAGATAGTGTAACCTTTGCTAATATATTCCAGGCCTAATTCTATATATACAACTTTCAAAATCGAATTTATAAATACTATATAATGAATAATGCATGTATTTGACTTTTATATCATGATTGCTATTGAGTTTAATCATTGCATTGAAACTTGACATGTAATCTTAAATTTTATTTTTGGTTCTATTTATTACAGTTGGATCGGAATGAAATTGAAATGTTAACTTTATCTTATTTAAATTTCATAATTTCGAAATTGAAACATATTAATCTGTCTAACCGGGTTTACATAAGCAAGTCGTTTGGAACCAAATTTAAAGATGTATACAAATATACAATTTACATTATCTTTATTTTTTACTTCATAATTCAAAATGTCAACCCATATGTCTAGTCCATGAAAATAGACTTTATAACTGTGTTTGATCATGACCCTACGGAAGCCGCATCAATGGTTTCATATGAACTTTTTAAACCTACTTAGATTAGGGATAAAATATACAAATATAGTGTGTAGTATTATATTGTTTTCCATGTGCAGAACATGTCACAGAAACAATAAAAATTGTTCTACATGAATTTTTTTTACTACTTAGATGGGTAATAAATATACAGACGTAGTGTGCAGTATTACATTGTTCTTCCAATGTGGAGCCTGCAACACAAAAGGTACGCAGAAATGAGGAAGTGAATACAAGAGCATTCATAACCAATACAACCCCCAAACATCAATTCTCCTTCTCATAACAGCCACCAACTCCCAACGAAAAGTAACCATTCCTTTAGCAGGCAAAAAATGAATCACTTTAGCTAGCTAAGGCAAAATATTGAAAACCGGATGTTTAGCCGGCTTTATTTTAGCTTAGTAAGGCAAATTACATTTAGCCGGCTAAGGCCAAAACCTCCAGTTTGCCTTGTCAACCTTAGGGTTGCCAAGGCAACCCCAAATGAAGCCATCGACCCTCTGTTGGGGGTCAGTCATTCCCCATCCCAACTGTGGTTGACAATGCTCTAATGGAAAGTCCAATCTCTATGCTTGACAATAAAAATTCTTTATATATTAATATGGTAGTTTAATACTTTTTAAAAAAGAATTGATGCAAGTTTTCAAAGTTCCAAATTACCGAAAACGCTAATTTTAATATTTGCTACATTTATCTAGATATTCATATAATAGTTGATTACTTTCTTTATCTATTTGAAAATTTTCCTAAAATAACTTAGTTTTATTCATGTTTTAATAAACGCTTGATTTGTGCATGTACATGCATAGAAAAAGAAACATAATGTACACATCAAAGTCATTTTATAAAATAATAAAAAACTTACAAATAGCTTTGCTTTAATACCAATCACTCCTGCGTACGTACTTCGCATGCTAAATTACCCGTGTGTGTATTAATCCGTATATACACACATGCACTAAAATGAATTATATGTAATGTCTGTATACGGATTAATATATACATATATATACATATATGTATATTACATTTTTATTTAATTTTGAAAACTATGACATACATATATTTGTAAAATAAAAATACATATATTTTATATAATGATAAATGTGTTTTAAAATCAGTCTTTGTGGAAAAATAATTTTTAATATTATTAAAATTAAAAATTATTGTTCTTTTAAATTACTAGCCATGAACTATATGTTACTATATACAAGTACAATTTAATTCGTGTGCATAGTTTTCATAACCCGACCCGGCGGCGGTTGAACCGCTAATAACTGCGAGCCATGGGGATCAAAGGTCGTAAACTCAATCAAACCTCTTTCGTGCAAGAACGTCGGTTTGACCTTTGAATTAGCAGTTTAACCCTTCATTTGAACCCAGTTGAATCCTCCCATGCACGCAATTTCTTCATTTCAAAATATGTTTTCAAATCTCCATCGCTTTTATGTTCGTAATTAGTGTAGCTAGTGTAACAATTTGTTTAATTTTTTATATTAGAATTAATGTGCGGATTATGAATTAATATCGTATTTTTATTAAAGATGTTGGTTTACTGTGTACTTAAGGTTGATACGTTACATCTTAATGTATTAATTTCAAAAAAGAGTATGTGCGGTTCTTGATGGTTCGATCGATTGAACCTTGAAACCTCGAATCCTGATTCCTCACGGTTTGATTCACGGTCCGGTTATGAAAACATTACCCGTGTGTGTATCTAATGATGACAACACAATGTTATATAGATTTGTGATATAATTAATTGTTAAATAAATAGATATATGATTTAATGAACAGTATATATTTTGATACATCATTGTAAAATTGAATTTGTAATTTTCACCAAACCCCAATAAATTCATCTTGAACTGTTGAATCAGATGACTCCTTGGATCAAATCCTAAATCAATTAAATGCTAATATCCTAAACCCAGCTACCACCGAAGCTAGAATTTGTTTTAAATTTGCATTAAAATTTCTCGAATTAGTAGAGAGGCGAAGAAATATTTTCGACCGGTAAAGGAGACGAAGGGTGCTCAAAATTCTATTTTTGACAATAAATGTTGGAGGAGTTAAAATAAGGGAGAGTCTAAAGAGTAAATGGAGGATCTCGATCCACTTTTTTCTCTTATTATTTCCTTTCCTTTGAATTCAACATCTAAAACCCCAACTCCTTCATTATACTGTTGGGATTATTTAAAGTGCTTTTTTAGTTTTACTTTATAAAATATTAACAGAATTAGCGATTTGTTAAACAAAGTGCATTTACCTAATTTTTTTTAATAATATCATTTTTAACAATCCGTTTGCAATTGTAAGATTTTGAAGTTGAGCTGCAACATTTGTTCTAATCTGAATGATAAATTTGATACATAAATTAACTATAAAATTTTACATTTGTTCAATCGAGACAAATTGAAAAAAATTTAGGATTATTTTTAGTTCGAAAAAAGAAACACTGTTAATTTTATTGATAAAAAGTGATACTTTTTTAAGTGATACTTTTTTCAAGCAATGCACAAGGGTGTGTAAGTGGCTCGTACCCATGACTTCTTCAACCTTTGTCTAAAGCATAGTTTTCATGATCGGATTGTAAGTCGAATCGTGATTACTCAAAGTTTAAGGCGTTGACGGTTTGACCGATCAAGCCATTGGAACACTGGATTTTTTTATAGTAATTTACTATTTAAATACAAGTTACGAAAAAATATTGAAATAAAAATGCTAGGTAGGCGAGTTGTATAGAGTTCTCAAGCTCTGCAACCGATGTTATTGTTGAAATATTAAACTTGATTT
Source organism: Allium cepa (assembly GCA_030765085.1). Classification (NCBI taxonomy): domain Eukaryota; kingdom Viridiplantae; phylum Streptophyta; class Magnoliopsida; order Asparagales; family Amaryllidaceae; genus Allium; species Allium cepa. The sequence goes on from CM060932.1 coordinate 741,277,313, forward strand.
GTTAATTTCTATAAGGTTCTTATTATTAAAATTTCTAGTGTCTTCTTGTATTGGATAGAATTTGGTGAAAGTTTTAGAATTTTATATTAGTTGCTCGAATAAGAATTATATAATAGTTATGTTTCTAGAGTTGTCTAAAGAGTCATTTCTAGAGTTGTCAAATGAGTCATGTTTCTAAAGTATTCTATATCTAGAATATTCTATTGAGTCATATAAATAGCGGAGTTTTCCCCTCATTTTGTATCAATCAAGAAAGAAATAAATCATCAATAAAGAAAAGTTTTCTACAATAAAACAAAAAACTCCTCTTTCTTATATTCTCTCCCTCTTTCTCCAAAAAATATTCAACAAAGTGGTATCAGAGCGAGGATTTAAAAGACGGAGATGGCGAATAATGGAGTTTCCTTACAAGTTCCAATGCTCACCAAGAACAATTATGATAATTGGAGTTTAAGGATGATGGCTCTTCTTGGAGCACACGACGTGTAGGAGATAGTTGGAAATGACTATACTGAACATGAGAATGAAGATTGTTTATCTCAAATTCAAAGAGATGGTTTGAGAAAACCAAGGACAAGGGATAGGAAGGCACTTTGTCTATTTATCAAGCATTGGATGATGATACCTTTGAAAAAATATCAAAGTCGGCCAAAGAAGCATGGGAAAAGCTTCAAATGTCTTTCAAGAGAGATGATCAAGTCAAAAAGATGCTCCTCAAACTTTAAGAGGAGAGTTTGAAACTTTTCATATGAAAGAAGATGAACTTGTTTCTGATTACTTCTCAAGAGTTCTAGTGGTTAGTAATAATCTTAAAAGAAATGGTGAGAAGTTAGATGATGTAAGAATTATGGAGAAGATTCTTAGATCATTAGATCCAAAGTCCGAATATATTGTCGCCATCATTGAAGAAACAAAAAACTTGAAGACCATGTCAATAGAGGAACTTCTAGGCTCATTGCAAGCATATGAAGAAAAGAAAACGAAGAAGGAAGAGATTGTGAAGCAAGTCCTTAAGACACGAATTGATTCAAAAAAGGAAGAAAGTAATCAAAGCCAAAAAAGATGGGGTGGTGGCCAAGAAAGAGGAAGAGGTCGTGCATATGGAGGATGAGGTTGGAGGCCCAATTATGAAAACAACAATAGCAACAACAATAAAAGAGGAGAAATCTCAACAAGAGGTTGTGGGAGAGGAAATTCAAGGTATGATAAATCACGTGTTAAATTCTACAATTGTGAGAAATTTGAACGTTATGCTTCTGAACGTAGAGCTTCAAAGCATAATAAAGTGGAAGAGAAGACCAATTACGTTGAAGAAAAAAGCCAAAATGATGGTACATTATTACTGGCTTATAAAGAAAATGAAAAAAAAAGTGGAAAACCAATGGTGCCTAGATAGTGGTACAAGCAACCATATGTGTGAAAGAAAAAATATGTTTGTGGAGCTTGATGAATTAGTGAAGGGCAATGTGGCATTTGGAGATGAATCAAAGATAGCAGTGAAAGATAAAGGAAAGGTTCTTATTCGATTGAAGAATGGAGAGCACCATTTCATTTCCAATGTTTACTATGTGCCAAACATGAAGAGCAATATTTTGAGCTTAGGACAACTCTTAGAGAAAGTTTATGATATTCGATTAAAAGATAATAATCTTTCTATAAGAGATGGTGTAAGTAACTTCATTGCAAAGGTACCAATGTCAAGAAATATAATATTTATGCTCAACATTCAAAATGATGTCGCACAATGCCTTAAGGTGTGCCATAAAGATACTGTTTGTCTTTAGCATCTTTGTTTTGGACATCTTAACTTCGGAGGACTAGAGTTGCTATCAAGGAAAGAAATGGTAATAGGATTACCATGCATAAGCCATCCAAATCAAGTGTGTGAATGATGTTTATTTGGAAAGCAATTTTAAATGGGCTTTCCAAAGGAGTCATACTGAAGTGCTAAAAGGCCGTTGGTACTTGTACATACGGATGTGTGTGGTCCGATCAAGCCAAGTTCACTTGGTAAGAGTAACTATTTTATTCATTTCATCGATGATTTTTCAATAAAAACATGGGTGTATTTTTTAAAAGAGAAATCAGAGGTTTTTGAGAACTTCAAGAAGTTCAAGACCCATATTAGGAAGGAAAGTGACCTTATGATTAAGGGCATGGGTCTGACTGTGGAGGAGAGTTCACATCAAAAGAATTCCAAAAGTATTGTGAAAATAATGGAATCAGATGACAAATGACAATTCCTAAATCCCCCCAGCAAAATGGAGTGGCGGAAAGGAAGAATAGAAAAATTTTTGAAATGGCAACGAGCATGCTCAAAAGTAAGAGGTTGCCATAGGAATTTTGTACGGAAGCTGTAGCAAGTGCGGTTTATCTATCAAACGATCTCCAACAAGAAGCGTGTAGAGAAAGACACCACAAGAAGCATGGAGTGGAACGAAGCCTGGTATTTCCCATCTAAGAGTCTTTGGAAGCATAGCTCATGTACAAGTACCAGACGAGAAGCGAAGCAAATTGGATGACAAAAGTGAGAAGTATATTTTCATCGGTTATGACACCAACTCTAAAGGATATAAGCTCTACAATCCTGATACGAGGAAGATAATAATTAGTCGAGATGTTATGTTCGATGAAGAAGGAGAATGAGATTGGAGATCACATAATGAAAATTACAACTTCTTTCCATACTCTGAAGAAGATGAAATACCACAACCAAGGATCAAGCAATTAAGGGAGGAGCCTACTTACCCACCAGTTTCTCCTATCACAAGTTGTCAAGAATATGAGTGCTCAAATGAAAGGGCTCCACGCTTTTAAAGACTTCAAGAATTTATGAGGTAATAGAAAATAAAGACAATCTTACTCTCTTTTGTTTATTTGCGGATTGTGAGCCTATGGACTTTCAAGAAGCTTTGCAAAAGAAGAATTGGAAAAATGCTATGGACGAAGAAATCAAGGCCATCATGAAGAATGACACATGCGAGTTAGCTTCACTTCCAAAAGGACACAAGGTCATTGGTGTAAAGTGAGTATACAAAGCAAAGAAAAATGCCAAAGGAGAAGTTAAAAAGAACGAGATTGGTGGCAAAAGGGTACAATCAAAGAGCCGACATTGACTATGATGAGGTATTCGCTCTAGTCGCTCGATTAGAAACTGTTAGACTAATAATCTCTTTAGCAGCTCAAAATAGTTAGAAGATACATCAAATGGATGTGAAATCTTCTTTCTTAAATGAAGTTCTTAAAGAAGAAGTTTATATCGAGCAAAACAAGGCTATGAAGTCAAAGGAGAAGAAGACAAGGTTTTAAAGCTAAAGAAGGCACTTTACGGGTTGAAACAAGCTTGAAGAGCTTGGAATGCTCGAATTGATAAGTACCTCCAATAGAGAAACTTCATCAAATGTTCATATGAGCATGCACTCTATATTAAAATCCATAATGGTGATACATTAATTATATGCTTGTATGTAGATGACTTGATCTTTACAGGTAGCAATCCAAGTATGTTTCAAGAATATAAGAAAGAGATGACGAAAGAGTTTGAGATGACTGATATTGGGCTCATGTCTTATTACCTCGGCATTGAAGTAAAACAAGAAGATAAAGGCCTTCTAATCACTCAGAAGGCTATGCTAAGGAAGTATTGAGAAAGTTCAAGAAGGACGACTCCAATCCAGTTTGCACACCAATGGAATGTGGAACCAGGATGTCAAGGCATGAGAAAGGAGAAAAAACGGACTCAACACTCTACAAAAGCTTGGTTGGAAGCTTGCGATATTTAACGTGTACAAGACCTGACATTCTATATGCGGTAGGAGTTGTGAGTCAATACATGGAGAACCCAACAATAACTCATTTGAAGGCAGCAAAGAGGATTCTTCGCTATGTTAAAGGCACAACAAACTTTGGATTGTACTACTTTATTTCTGATAATTATGAGCTTGTTGGATATAGTGATAGTGATTGGAGTGGAGATATGGATGGACGAAAAGGCACAAGTGGCTTCGTGTTCTACATGGGAGATACAGCCTTCACATGGATGTCGAAAAAACAGTCGATTGTCACTCTTTCTACATGCAAAGCAGAGTATGTAGCTGATACTTCATGTATTTGCTATGCAATTTGGTTACAAAATCTACTAAAGGAGTTGAAACTGCCACAAGAGAAGCCGACCAAGATTTTCGTGGACAACAAATCAGCAATTTCTTTGGTTAAGAATCCAGTTTTCCATGATCAAAGCAAGCATATTGATACATGCTATCACTATATTAGAGAGTGTGCCTTGAAAAAGGATGTGCAACTAGAATACGTGAAGACACATGATCAAGTAGCTGATATCTTCACCAAGACTCTCAAGCATGAAGCTTTTGTCCGGTTAAGAAATCTGCTTGGAGTCACAGATCATGTTTAAAAGTGGGCGTTGAAATATTAAACTTGATTTGTTAATTTCTAAAAGTTTCTTATTATTAAAGTTTCTAGAGTCTTCTTGTATTTTATAAAATTTGGTGAGAGCTCTAGAATTTTATATTAGTTGCTAGGAATAAGCATTATACAATAGTTATGTTTCTAGAGTTGTCTAAAGAGTCATTTCTAGAGTTGTCAAATGAGTCATGTTTTTAGAGTATTCTATATCTAGAATGTTCTATTGAGTCATATAAATAGAGGAGCTCTCTCCTCATTTTGTATCAATTAAGAAAGAAATAAATCATTAATAAAGAAAAAAATTCTACAATAAAATAAAATAAAATAAAAAATCCTCTTTCTTATATTCTCTCGCTCTTTCTCCAAAAAATATTCAACAGTTATTACTACTGCAATGTACAAGTGCACCAACATAACCGTAGGTGTTTGATAGTTGCACTGCACAAAAGCATAATTTTAGTGACAACGAACTTAATAAAGCTTGTAGTGATTTGTCAGAGCTTGTAGTGTCGAAGAATGAAGTAGTGAAGCTTACGGTTTAGGTTTTGAGATGATGACAATTTTTGCAATTTAGATTTTTTTTATCAAAACGATACATAGGACTAGTATGAAAGATAATTACACGGTGAGAATGTGATTAAAAAAAAACCACGGTTCAACCATATAAAATGGACAGTTTGACTATCGGTTTGAAAGTTCGACATGGATTCGTGCATGACTAAGATCTAATTGAGTTTCAGATCGGAGTAGTTTGTAGTCCTAGGTTATTCGTGGTTTAACCGCGGTTGAGTACGGTAATGAAAACAATGATCTAAAGAGGTATACCTTTAAGCACTTGAGTATTTTGAGGTCATTGACAGAAAAATGGTTAATAATATTATGTTGTTGTATTATATTTTTTTGATGACAAAAGAGTGTTTAGTTTAAGTTTTGTTGGAATTCCTTAAGAAATTGAGTGAATGAGAATATACAAAGTCCCACATCGCCTAATTGTTGAGAGCTATATTGGTTTATATATGGCTTTCTCATGAGGAGGTTGGGGGCCTGCGGCTCCCAAATTTATGCTTCGTTGTGAGGAGGGAGATCGTGCATCACCATCACACACGCGCGCGTGCGCCGCCGTCGTCCGACCGACCGGGCCGGGCCGGGCCGGGCTCGGGTCTAAAATGACCATTCTTTTGCTGGGCCATCGTTTAACGGTTTTGGGCTTCGGGTGAAACTGGGCTGGGCCTGTAATTTATAGAGAAGCGGGCGGGTGAAGACGGACGCGGCTGTTCATAAAGCGGACGGCCGTTAGATGCGAACAGAAGCGGGACTTGGGCGAATGGATGCGGGTGCGACCCGATTGAAGTGGCGTGGGCAGACGGGTGCGACTGTACGAAGTGGTATGGACGCAACTGTTTGAGCGAACGGGTGCAGACACGACCGTTCGGAAGAGATACGGACCAACTATAAATAAGAGGGAAAACTGATCACTTTACTAACTCATTTTTTTTGAGAATCCGAATCTTCTTCTTCACTTCTACTGCCATACTCTAAATCACAGAGTGATATACTCATTACAATCTCGTGCAGATTACGTCCGCTGTATCTTGGGAGAGTTTTGAAATAAAATTCTTAAGGAAATTGTTACGACAAGCCTCAGACGGAATTTCCTTTATATACTGGTTAGATTCACTGAAATCTTTCCCGTTTATAAGTTGTACTATTTCTTACAATAGTATAACGTTGGTGTTGTAATTTATTTACAACGTTACTTATTGTTACATTTATCGAATACAGAATTCCAGCGTAGTGGAAATCTGAGTTATAAACTTGTGCGACAAGTTTATATTTGATTATTCTCTGTTTTGGTATACTAGACGTATCACATCTTAAGAATTTTACTGTTTTACGCTAAAACAGAGATGTTAATAGTTGACAACATGAAAATGGATAAGTCCAACTTTTCAGCGGTTATTTCTGAATGCAATTTGGTTCAGAACCCTAACCAATGGTGGGTGGACACAGGAGCTACTCGTCATGTTTGCTCTGAAAAATCCATGTTTTCAACATACCAGAAATTCGATCGGAAAGAAAGACTCTACATGGGCAATTCTGCAGTTTCCATGATCGAAGGCAGTGGCACAGTTATCCTCAAGTTCACTTCTGGAAAAACTGTCAAATTGAATGACGTGCTTCACGTTCTAGACATACGCAAGAATCTCATCTCTGGTGCAGTCCTATCAAAGAAGGGATTCAAGATGGTGTTTGAGTCAGACAAGATGGTTCTGTCCAAAGCTGGAATGTATATCGGAAGGGGATATTTATGTGATGGCCTATTTAAGGCAAATGTAGCCGTTACCGGCAATAAATCTATGTATTCTGATTGTGCTAATAATAAAATTGAAGTCTCTTACTTGCTTGAGCACGAAATTTTACTATGACACGATAGATTAGGACACATAAACTTCCAAAAAATGAAGAAATTATCAAATTTGGGATTGATTCCAAATTTCCATGTAGATAAGAACTACAAATGTGAGACATGTGTAGAAGCAAAAATGGTCAAACAACCATTTAAATCTGTTGACAGAAGCACCGAACCATTAGGTTTGGTACATACAGATTTATGTGATTTTAAATCACTACCTACAAGAGGTGGGAAAAAGTATTTTATTACTTTTATTGACGATTATACGCGATATTGCTATGTATATCTTTTAAATAGTAAGGATGAAGCAATAACCACGTTTATAAAATACAAGGCTGAGGTAGAAAATCAGTTAAATAAAAAGATCAAGATATTGAGGTCTGATCGAGGTGGAGAATATGAATTACCATTTGAACAGTACTGTGCCGAAAATGGTATAATTCATCAAACAACAGCTCCATATTCACCACAACAAAATGGTGTAGCGGAGAGGAAGAACAGAACGTTAAAAGACATGATTACTGCCATGCTTTTAACTTCTGGTCTACCGACGAACTTGTGGGGGGAAGCCTTAAATATGTAACATCCCGCCTTTCCACACACTTTAAACCGACACACGTGCCAATTCAAAGCATACGTAAGGGCGGATTGTTATGGGGTAAATAAGAAAATAGAGAAGAATTAAAACGAAAATAGAATCTCACAGCGGAAGGATAAAATATAATAACAAATATACAGTTCATAAACAGTTTACAAAAGCTCGATTCTTCTTTTACCATAAATATCAGAGTTACACATACCAATACAAGCAATGCAGCGGAATAGAAAGAGTGTGGTGTAAAACTATATATAAAATAATACTGATTCTTCGTCTTCGTCCTACAAAGCTAAAATCTGCTATCCTGAAACGCTCGGACTGACCCGAGCGAATTTGAAAAGACAAAAACACCCGAGTCAGACTAGAATATCTTATGTGAGTTAAATAAACAGAAATAAATATGAGTACAGTAACTCAAGAGATGTTCGGGATTTACATCTCCTAAGGATCCGTTAAACTATTTACTATGTAGTATATTGCGCTATTATAATAGTGTCTATTTATAAAATAAACTTACATTTTAATAGCGTTAAGGAGTGACCCAATATTCCCCTTAACACAAATAATGCCAATAGTCTATACAGTACCGTAATACCTCCTGATCGGGAGGCTACCAGAGGATACTCCATAGGTACGACACAAATAGAAACTCATAGTAAAGGCTCGGTATGGTAGGTGACACGGCACAACTAGGCAATGCCAGGGTAGATATACCAATTGCTATCCAGGCTGGTGGAAACGCGTAGCCGCAGTTACCGCCCACCTCGGACTAACTCCCCAAAATCAAAATATAGAAGTGGCCACTGAATCAATCCAAGTCAAAGTATAATATCGAAGAGGAGCGTCCGATCAGAGGAATGACCTCATTGGCCTGAGAATCGCTCCTGTTTTAGCCACCTTATGCCAACTCACGGGAGTCGGGTCCACGTATTTACCTTACAGGAAACGTCACCACCACCTACTTCATTCTGGAATCTCCACCGCGTACACGGTTAGTCAAAGTGGTTTTCGGTATCGACAGAGAGTATGTCAGATATCCGATCCCGGTCTCTTTGCCAACCCATCGTTATTATAACACCGCGGTTATTTAAAATAGTTTATACTTTAAACCCAGAATATAATCCATTTCAAAACCATAATATTACGATATCATTTCTTCTTTAAAACCCAAAAAGATTCATTCTGATATTATTTTTATAAAACCCAAATCAATGATATCATTTCCCAAATATAAATCTTTTCCAAAAATTATGCCACTTTTAAAATTTATAATTCCTTGTAACCAAATATTTGAATATTAACTTTCAACATAATACTTCGAAATCCATAGTTTTTAAAAATCATTACTTTCAAAACTAAATGGTTTGGATATTCAACAGTATATAAAATAAGTGGTTTGACTTAAATGTTACTTTGAAAAGAAATATTTCTCGTGGCTTTACAATACATTTCTTTATTTAAAATTAAAACCAAAATTTAATATCGCTTCAAGTTCCAAAACCATTTCAATAAATTCATATATATCCGTATATCCATTTTTGAGTATAAATATTTCAACTAAAGTTGGATTTTATTCTTTCAAACCAAATGTTCTATTAATTAGCCTTGAATATTCACATAGAATCCATAATTAATAAGACTTCAATTTCTAGTAAAATATATATATATTTCCAAATTCAAATTTTACTAGAATATTCATTTCAAAATATTTTGGGAAAAATCCAATTATAAATATCATATCTTTAAAATTTCCAACTTAATATTTAAACATAGGATATAAATCATCAAACTCCATTTTCTTAATTTTCTTCCATTTTTATTAAAGAAATTTATTCACCTTTTAATTTCAAAATTTCAACTTCATATGTATATAATTATGGAAGAAAACATTTATTCAGTATAAAATTTAAGATTTTTATAAACCGTATTCCATCCAAACCATAGAAATCACATTTAAAAATAGTTATATATAGACCGCGATGCCTGTATATAGTTTTCTATCCTATGGTCAAGTGATACGGATATTTATCATTTCAATCCGCAATTTAAAAATAAAACTGCGGTTGTATATCATTTCAAACCGCAATCCCGAATGAAATGAAAAATGCATACTAACTTGCAGTTTAATTATATCAAATAAAACATCCATTCAATAACACATCCATCATCCAATCACAAACATGAAGCAATATCAATCAATAACAATATATGTTTGGTAATATACAACAGGTAATAATTGGCAGTTTTATTTCAAATTATATTTATCAACTATTAATCTAACAATTTATATTCAGTGATAATTGACATAACTGTTAACTAGCAGTTCATATGCAAACAATAATTTCTAACAGCCAATTAACACGCAATAAATCAATTAAATTAACAGTTAAATTCAATAAAATGCAATTCAACCGATATGAATGAAATAACATGCCAAAAGCTCATAAATAAATTTCTATTCATTTCTAAAATTTATTTAACAAACATAAAAGCTTCTAGTAGTTGTGAGTGGGTTAAAACACTCACCTTTTGAATTTAAATCGAATTTAAACCCGATTTAAACCCAAAAATTCACCCGTCTCAGAATTCGTCCAAACCAGCGTCATCGAGTCCGGAATTAAATTACGATCCTAACAAAAAAAAATTCGCGTGAATCCGACTTCGTATGAGAAAGTTATGGCGAAAAATGGTGATTGAAATCAAAATTAAATATAAACAAAAGTGGTACACATTCATCACTTACCTAACATATGTGCCACGTCAGCAACATAACGTCCCCCCAAAATCATGCGCACGAAACACCCAGCCGCCCCCAATTTTCGAAAACCCAATCAAAAATTTCCGCCAATCCAACCGTTGAAACTCGAAACAAACTACATAGATGCGATCCCCTCGGTTCCCTCTCCAAAACCCAGAAACAGAATTTCGATCAGACGAAGTTTTGCGCGACGATGATGAACGGTTTTGGGGCTGTTTGAATTTATTCTGGATGAACGACAGCTCCAATTGAAAAACGAATTTCACCAGTATTTTACGCGTATCGAATACTTCAACATATATTTTTTCTGGAATTTTCTGAAATTTTTGAGTTTTGACTTTTGATTTTGAACTGTGGATGGATCTGGAATTGGATCTGAGATGTATACATTTGGGGAAGAGAAAAGAGTGAAGAAATTAAAGTACAGCAAATGAAAAAGAAAGGAGCTAGGGTTTATAGCTGTATATTTATAGATAGGCTAGAGGTAGGGTAGCTAGACTGGATACGCGAACGTGCGTGACAAACCATGGTCCAAAAAGCCTGCTATGCCTCCAGAGCCAAATTTGTTAAAACTATATATCCAAATAGGTGTTTTAAAATATTCTGAACGCGATGGAAAAAGTTTCGCGACCAAATTCGATCGTATGAAGAAGTTATGTAAAAAAAACAAAAATTTCAAATTGATTTCAAAATGCGTAAATTTCAAGGCGTTTCGAGTCCGTACGATCAAACGACAAGTCCGATCGCTACGAAACTTGAAATATTATTATAATTCAACTTTACGGATCCGATGAAACTGGTTTCGTCGAAATCCGAGTCCGTGACAAAAATGGCTATTTTTAATATTTATTAAATAAATTAAATAAATCATAAAAACCAATTTTATTTTTCAACTTCTATTATTAGCCAAATTTCATTACTAAAATAATTCAATCAGTTTCTATTGATTTAACACGCTTGGATTTGAATTAAAATGTATAAGTATATTAATTTGCAGCGTTAATATCCGCACTTTCTTATTATTAGGAAATTAAAATTTTATTCTAAAACCCAATTATTAAAACTTATACCCTTATACTCTCAACAAAATCTAACTAAATAAATAATTGGATTTCCATTTCAACTCATTATCTTGATTGCATTTAGCCTTTTTACCATAATTAAATTCCAAATTATTAATAACCCTTGTTTTTCTTAACTATTTATTAATCCCAATCCAATTGAATTCAACACTATAAATTTGATTAATTTATTATATTCGCTTCCTTTCTATTATTCAAAGTTATTGTTGTAAATACGACGAATACTAACATTAGTTTAAGATTTCACTCAATGTTTACAAATTCCATTTCCATTTAATAACGTAATATTTTACGTTCAATTCTATTTCATTTGTCGTAAATACCACTTGTTGAATTAAATACTCAAATCATAAATAAATCTTGCTTCTAAAGTTATACCAACAATGGTCCAGTTAAATTTGAATTAGCTTTACCTTTATTTTATGAAATTAACTATTGCAATAAATCCAAATTTATAAAGAAGGTTAGATTCCTATACTACTTCTTTGGTCTCAATTAACCTTTTATGGCGAGTATGAATTTCCATGTATAATTGAAACTTTTATATCCATTAAATTTTTACTATCATTCAATATCTACATATTCTAGCTAAATTCAACTAACATATAAATTAGCTATTCCAACTTCCATTAATTTCGATTATCATACTATAGAAATTAAATTCCCTTGACCACATAAGTAAAAGTTGATCCCCATCTATTTACATTATATCACGTTTACATAAATTTATTCAATGGTCACTTTTAATTAATAACTATCAAATTTCCAATCCAAATGTAAATCTTCCACATTTGAATTCTTATATTAAATGGAATTTAATATTTACTGATTCAACATTTATATGTTTCTAAAAATTAGCTCCAACCAAATGTGACAATTTACATTTCATTTCTATGCAATATATACTCATCTTATTCCATTTATTTGGTTAATGCATTGGAATCTATTTATTAACCAATACTAACGTTATTATCAAAAAAAAAAAAATTGATTCCCGATTTTATTCAATACTTAGAACAAAAATTTTCGCATTAAATCAAATCCTTCTATTCAAACCAAGTATCATGCTATGATAATATTTTACGTTGGTTACACTGAAAAAAAATCAACTTTTTATCGTTATCAATTAAACATACATTAATTGCACAAATTAAAGGAATTAATTTCCATTTATCCAATTAAATTTTTCATACATCAATCTATTTCATCTAAATCCTTACCTATGAATATTGCAACCTTTAATTCCATTAAATACCAATTAACCCAAATTATTTCATTTATTCTAAGTCATATTACTAAAATAATTCATCATAATAAACTTAAAATCTATACGTTTATTGATTTATTTCTATTTGTCTTATGTTAAATTCTAAATTTAGTAAGACAACCTAAAGTACTCCATTCAATCGACAGTCCCTTTCAATTGTTAATACGTACTTAAATTTCTACAGTTGCCTTCCATCTGCACTTTCGTTACTATGATAAAAATTAGTAACGTTTATGCCATCAATCCATCATAATTACTTACCCTTAATTGAGTTTGATTTCCAAATAAATTTGCTGACCCTTAATTAGCCAATTTATAAAAGTTTGTCATCATACCTATAGTTCTACGCTTATGCTATGTCTTAAATTTCAATAAATTTATAAATTTTGAGATGTTCATTAGGGTTTACGAATTTATTGACTTGCAATAACAGGGTTTCTTAATCTATTCAATTTATCGTTCACAATCTTTTATTGCATTAATTTGGTTTAATATTCCCATATTAAATTTTATGTCCAGGTAAGAATTTTTCTTTCTTTCTCTACTTAATTCATTTGAATTTTATTCAATGTCTTTAAATAGGTTTCTAAGTCACTCCTATATAATTTATTCTAGCCTTCATTTTAATATTTATCTACCACCTTTATTCTTTCAACTAAAATAAATTACAAAAATCCTATTAATCAAACAATTTTTAATGGTCGAACTTAACGGGTCGTTACACTCTCCCCCACTCAAAACTTTTCGTCCCCGAAAAGGAAAAGGAAGGGAGAAGGAAGAATAAAACAGTACATTTTATTTCAAATATTAATTTATAAACAGTATTTTACTGGATTAATTTCCTTTAATGAAATATACTTGTTTTATAATCATTCTATTCTTTAATACTTGAATTATTAAAGTTGGAAAAATATCTTTAACAAAATTCTAAGTCCAAAATTTACGAAAAATTTTGGCAGAGTCTCCTTTGTACGGAGGGACTCTGGAGAAAATATAATATCCAAATATACAAATATATTACATATATATCCAAAATAAAATATCCCACACGGAAAAATATATAAATAGCGCTTTAATCGTAATCCGAAAACGTACCTATTTGTCGGGCAATACGCTTATTATTTTGGAACCAAAAGCAGTAGCAGTTGCTTCCAACCCCTGTATTCACTTATATAATCTAAAAGTTAAATATCTATATTACAGTGAAATGTTTGGGTAGATTCAATCATTCATATCCAAATCAAATGCAACAACCATACATTTTAACAAACAGCACACACCACAAACAACAATCATTCAATCAACAACCATTAGTTGTTCGGGTTCAAATTCTGAAATTTTACGGAGTGAGAAATAACTATCAAGTGCATCCGTTACTCAACGGTCTTAGATGGAATAGAGATAGATTATTGTTCCTCCAACAACTCCAAAATTCCTTACCCAACAACCATACATCAACCAAACAATTCAAATCAACACCACAATAGCTTATTATATATTTATTTCATAATTCAGTGGTTTGATTTTCTTTCCTTCATTTATGGAATTTTTTTTTTTTTTTTTTTACAAGTTTTATTTTCCAATTATCACAAAATTCATTATACTTGTATTTCCTTTATTACTTAAGTTTATAAAATAAATTCCCATTAATAACAACAAATATTTTGAATATCTTCATTTCCTTACTCTTCACTTGTAAGATTTCCCTTAAATTCTAAATCTGCTACCATTCATTCTTATAAGTGGAAGTTTTTATTTTCTCTTTAACTATGGATTGCAGACATTTCAATTTTTCCTACTTTCCATTATATTGGAATAGGGGAGATTAAAACGTACTTAAGGGAATAATCATATAATAATTTCTTATTTTGAATTTCATGTTATATACTCAGGTTCATATCATCTATTAATAATTCTTAACTTTATCTTCAATAAAATTTCAAATATAACCTAAGTTTATAGCATTTAATTCTTATTATAATAGTAGTTTATTGAATACTTCATTATTTCCAAAATTCTACTTGTATAATATCCTATTTAAAATTCTTATTTAACATTTCAACTTTTATATTTGGGTAAGTTATTTATGTTAAGGAAATTGCAATTAAACTTATACAAGTTTAATCTCCATTCTTTTAATTAAATTTAATGTTTATCCATATTACTCTTTGTCTCATATGTATGCAAATTCCTCTTTATAGCTTTGCAATTATTCTCTTATTTCAATTAGAGGTTTCAATTCATTCGTTCTTCAATAAATCTTTTCCATTATTTATCAGTTAAAAACTTTTACTTCCCTTATACCTAGCATTAACTTTCTTACTTAATATTTCACTAACAAATTTTAAACAATTAATTAACGGAAAGATTTAGAATTAAATACCGGGTCAAATTTTAATCTATTTCAAAATAATAGATAAATAAGTTCTTACAACTTTTATATCTCTAATTATATTTAGAACAATAAAAGAAAATTTTTAGAAAATTTCAAAATAAATCTGCAGTAGAATTTACTACAGTGGTCTTTCCCCTTCGAAACTCGAAAATGAAAGTCGATGATGCGGCCGTCATCACCGAAATTATTTTCCAACGACAGAGAGGAAAGTACAAACTTATTTTCTTCAAAATCCTCTTTAAACCAATTCTTTCGAATTATACTAAATATTTATGCAAGAAAATTTATAAACCAAATCAATAAATTTCACAAATTCTTTGGAAGCAAATTTTCAAAACCCCGGACTTAAGTTCTAAAATCTCCAATTTGATTCATTGTAATTTCAACTTAGCCTCAATTATTATGAATATTTTTATTACCTAACATCCAATCTATAGCAACCAAATATATATCTTTATAAAAATATTTTTATGTATAGAAAATATAATAGGCAAAATTATTTCATTCACCTATATTAAAAACAAATATTATGTTGGTCTGTCCTATTAAGTGTTTAGAAATCCCTATTGATGGCATAGCGTCCCATGCATCAACCCGAATTTATAAATACAAAACGGAACAGATTAACACAATATTAAAATCTTTTTATTAATACTAACAAATACGCTCTCTCATATATATACACTCAGCGACTCCCATAGGATATTACTACCCTATTAACAAAGAGTCAAACCCCACAAAGCCAAGGTTTATCGCTAAACCAAAGCTCTGATACCAACTGTAACATCCGCCTTTCCACACACTTTAAACCGACACACGTGCCAATTCAAAGCATACGTAAGGGCGGATTGTTATGGGGTAAATAAGAAAATAGAGAAGAATTAAAACGAAAATAGAATCTCACAGCGGAAGGATAAAATATAATAACAAATATACAGTTCATAAACAGTTTACAAAAGCTCGATTCTTCTTTTACCATAAATATCAGAGTTACACATACCAATACAAGCAATGCAGCGGAATAGAAAGAGTGTGGTGTAAAACTATATATAAAATAATACTGATTCTTCGTCTTCGTCCTCCAAAGCTAAAATCTGCTATCCTGAAACGCTCGGACTGACCCGAGCGAATTTGAAAAGACAAAAACACCCGAGTCAGACTAGAATATCTTATGTGAGTTAAATAAACAGAAATAAATATGAGTACAGTAACTCAAGAGATGTTCGGGATTTACATCTCCTAAGGATCCGTTAAACTATTTACTATGTAGTATATTGCGCTATTATAATAGTGTCTATTTATAAAATAAACTTACTTTTTAATAGCGTTAAGGAGTGACCCAATATTCCCTTTAACACAAATAATGCCAATAGTCTATACAGTACCGTAATACCTCCTGATCGGGAGGCTACCAGAGGATACTCCATAGGTACGACACAAATAGAAACTCGTAGTAAAGGCTCGGTATGGTAGGTGACACGGCACAACTAGGCAATGCCAGGGTAGATATACCAATTGCTATCCAGGCCGGTGGAAACGCGTAGCCGCAGTTACCGCCCACCTCGGACTAACTCCCCAAAATCAAAATATAGAAGTGGCCACTGAATCAATCCAAGTCAAAGTATAATATCGAAGAGGAGCGTCCGATTAGAGGAATGACCTCATTGGCCTGAGAATCGCTCCTGTTTTAGCCACCTTATGCCAACTCACGGGAGTCGGGTCCACGTATTTACCTTACAGGAAACGTCACCACCACCTACTTCATTCTGGAATCTCCACCGCGTACACGGTTAGTCAAAGTGGTTTTCGGTATCGACAGAGAGTATGTCAGATATCCGATCCCGGTCTCTTTGCCAACCCATCGTTATTATAACACCGCGGTTATTTAAAATAGTTTATACTTTAAACCCAGAATATAATCCATTTCAAAACCATAATATTACGATATCATTTCTTCTTTAAAACCCAAAAAGATTCATTCTGATATTATTTTTAAAAAACCCAAATCAATGATATCATTTCCCAAATATAAATCTTTTCCAAATATTATGCCACTTTTAAAATTTATAATTCCTTGTAACCAAATATTTGAATATTAACTTTCAACATAATACTTCGAAATCCATAGTTTTTAAAAATCATTACTTTCAAAACTAAATGGTTTGGATATTCAACAGTATATAAAATAAGTGGTTTGACTTAAATGTTACTTTGAAAAGAAATATTTCTCGTGGCTTTACAATACATTTCTTTATTTAAATTTTAAAACCAAAATTTAATATCGCTTCAAGTTCCAAAACCATTTCAATAAATTCATATATATCCGTATATCCATTTTTGAGTATAAATATTTCAACTAAAGTTGGATTTTATTCTTTCAAACCAAACGTTCTATTAATTAGCCTTGAATATTCACATAGAATCCATAATTAATAAGACTTCAATTTCTAGTAAAATATATATATATTTCCAAATTCAAATTTTACTAGAATATTCATTTCAAAATATTTTGGGAAAAATCCAATTATAAATATCATATCTTTAAAATTTCCAACTTAATATTTAAACATAGGATATAAATCATCAAACTCCATTTTCTTAATTTTCTTCCATTTTTATTAAAGAAATTTATTCACCTTTTAATTTCAAAATTTCAACTTCATATGTATATAATTATGGAAGAAAACATTTATTCAGTATAAAATTTAAGATTTTTATAAACCGTATTCCATCCAAACCATAGAAATCACATTTAAAAATAGTTATATATAGACCGCGATGCCTGTATATAGTTTTCTATCCTATGGTCAAGTGATACGGATATTTATCATTTCAATCCGCAATTTAAAAATAAAACTGCGGTTGTATATCATTTCAAACCGCAATCCCGAATGAAATGAAAAATGCATACTAACTTGCAGTTTAATTATATCAAATAAAACATCCATTCAATAACACATCCATCATCCAATCACAAACATCAAGCAATATCAATCAATAACAATATATGTTTGGTAATATACAACAGGTAATAATTGGCAGTTTTATTTCAAATTATATTTATCAACTATTAATCTAACAATTTATATTCAGTGATAATTGACATAACTGTTAACTAGCAGTTCATATGCAAACAATAATTTCTAACAGCCAATTAACACGCAATAAATCAATTAAATTAACAGTTAAATTCAATAAAATGCAATTCAACCGATATGAATGAAATAACATGCCAAAAGCTCATAAATAAATTTCTATTCATTTCTAAAATTTATTTAACAAACATAAAAGCTTCTAGTAGTTGTGAGTGGGTTAAAACACTCACCTTTTGAATTTAAATCGAATTTAAACCCGATTTAAACCCAAAAATTCACCCGTCTCAGAATTCGTCCAAACTAGCGTCATCGAGTCCGGAATTAAATTACGATCCTAACAAAAAAAAATTCGCGTGAATCCGACTTCGTATGAGAAAGTTATGGTGAAAAATGGTGATTGAAATCAAAATTAAATATAAACAAAAGTGGTATACATTCATCACTTACCTAACATATGTGCCACGTCAGCAACATAACGTCCCCCCCAAAATCATGCGCACGAAACACCCAGCCGCCCCCAATTTTCGAAAACCCAATCAAAAATTTCCGCCAATCCAACCGTTGAAACTCGAAACAAACTACATAGATGCGATCCCCTCGGTTCCCTCTCCAAAACCCAGAAACAGAATTTCGATCAGACGAAGTTTTGCGCGACGATGATGAACGGTTTTGGGGCTGTTTGAATTTATTCTGGATGAACGACAGCTCCAATTGAAAAACGAATTTCACCAGTATTTTACGCGTATCGAATACTTCAACATATATTTTTTCTGGAATTTTCTGAAATTTTTAAGTTTTGACTTTTGATTTTGAACTGTGGATGGATCTGGAATTGGATCTGAGATGTATACATTTGGGGAAGAGAAAAGAGTGAAGAAATTAAAGTACAGCAAATGAAAAAGAAAGGAGCTAGGGTTTATAGCTGTATATTTATAGATAGGCTAGAGGTAGGGTAGCTAGACTGGATACGCGAACGTGCGTGACAAACCATGGTCCAAAAAGCCTGCTATGCCTCCGGAGCCAAATTTGTTAAAACTATATATCCAAATAGGTGTTTTAAAATATTCTGAACGCGATGGAAAAAGTTTCGCGACCAAATTCGATCGTATGAAGAAGTTATGTAAAAAAAACAAAAATTTCAAATTGATTTCAAAATGCGTAAATTTCAAGGCGTTTCGAGTCCGTACGATCAAACGACAAGTCCGATCGCTACGAAACTTGAAATATTATTATAATTCAACGTTACGGATCCGATGAAACTAGTTTCGTCGAAATCCGAGTCCGTGACAAAAATGGCTATTTTTAATATTTATTAAATAAATTAAATAAATCATAAAAACCAATTTTATTTTTCAACTTCTATTATTAGCCAAATTTCATTACTAAAATAATTCAATCAGTTCCTATTGATTTAACACGCTTGGATTTGAATTAAAATGTATAAGTATATTTATTTGCAGCGTTAATATCCGCACTTTCTTATTATTAGGAAATTAAAATTTTATTCTAAAACCCAATTATTAAAACTTATACCCTTATACTCTCAACAAAATCTAACTAAATAAATAATTGGATTTCCATTTCAACTCATTATCTTGATTGCAATTAGCCTTTTTACCATAATTAAATTCCAAATTATTAATAACCCTTGTTTTTCTTAACTATTTATTAATCCCAATCCAATTGAATTCAACACTATAAATTTGATTAATTTATTATATTCACTTCCTTTCTATTATTCAAAGTTATTGTTGTAAATACGACGAATACTAACATTAGTTTAAGATTTCACTCAATGTTTACAAATTCCATTTCCATTTAATAACGTAATATTTTACGTTCAATTCTATTTCATTTGTCGTAAATACCACTTGTTGAATTAAATACTCAAATCATAAATAAATCTTGCTTCTAAAGTTATACCAACAATGGTCCAGTTAAATTTGAATTAGCTTTACCTTAATTTTATGAAATTAACTATTGCAATAAATCCAAATTTATAAAGAAGGTTAGATTCCTATACTACTTCTTTGGTCTCAATTAACCTTTTATGGCGAGTATGAATTTCCATGTATAATTGAAACTTTTATATCCATTAAATTTTTACTATCATTCAATATCTACATATTCTAGCTAAATTCAACTAACATATAAATTAGCTATTCCAACTTCCATTAATTTCGATTATCATACTATAGAAATTAAATTCCCTTGACCACATAAGTAAAAGTTGATCCCCATCTATTTACATTATATCACGTTTACATAAATTTATTCAATGGTCACTTTTAATTAATAACTATCAAATTTCCAATCCAAATGTAAATCTTCCACCTTTGAATTCTTATATTAAATGGAATTTAATATTTACTGATTCAACATTTATATGTTTCTAAAAATTAGCTCCAACCAAATGTGACAATTTACATTTCATTTCTATGCAATATATACTCATCTTATTCCATTTATTTGGTTACTGCATTGGAATCTATTTATTAACCAATACTAACGTTATTATCAAAAAAAAAAAATTGATTCCCAATTTTATTCAATACTTAGAACAAAAATTTTCGCATTAAATCAAATCCTTCTATTCAAACCAAGTATCATGCTATGATAATATTTTACGTTGGTTACACTGAAAAAAAATCAACTTTTTATCGTTATCAATTAAACATACATTAATTGCACAAATTAAAGGAATTAATTGCCATTTATCCAATTAAATTTTTCATACATCAATCTATTTCATCTAAATCCTTACCTATGAATATTGCAACCTTTAATTCCATTAAATACCAATTAACCCAAATTATTTCATTTATTCTAAGTCATATTACTAAAATAATTCATCATAATAAACTTAAAATCTATATGTTTATTGATTTATTTCTATTTGTCTTATGTTAAATTCTAAATTTAGTAAGACAACCTAAAGTACTCCATTCAATCGACAGTCCCTTTCAATTGTTAATACGTACTTAAATTTCTACAGTTGCCTTCCATCTGCACTTTCGTTACTATGATAAAAATTAGTAACGTTTATGCCATCAATCCATCATAATTACTTACCCTTAATTGAGTTTGATTTCCAAATAAATTTGCTGACCCTTAATTAGCCAATTTATAAAAGTTTGTCATCATACCTATAGTTCTACGCTTATGCTATGTCTTAAATTTCAATAAATTTATAAATTTTGAGATGTTCATTAGGGTTTACGAATTTATTGACTTGCAATAACAGGGTTTCTTAATCTATTCAATTTATCGTTCACAATCTTTTATTGCATTAATTTGGTTTAATATTCCCATATTAAATTTTATGTCCAGGTAAGAATTTTTCTTTCTTTCTCTACTTAATTCATTTGAATTTTATTCAATGTCTTTAAATAGGTTTCTAAGTCACTCCTATATAATTTATTCTAGCCTTCATTTTAATATTTATCTACCACCTTTATTCTTTCAACTAAAATAAATTACAAAAATCCTATTAATCAAACAATTTTTAATGGTCGAACTTAACGGGTCGTTACAAAATATGTCTAATCACATATTAAACAAAGTTCCTCACAATAAAATGGGAACAATTCCATATGAGATATGGAAAGGACACAAACCAAGCTTTAAATACCTCAAAGTGTGGGGGTGCTTGGCAAAAGTTTCAGTTCCGCCTCCCAAGAGAGTCAAACTTGGACCAAAAACAGTAGATTGTTATTATTTTGGGCCAGCCCAAAATAGTAGTGCTTATAGATTTTTGGTATTCAAGTCTGATATAAATGATATTCATGTAAATACAATCATGGAATCAAGAGATGCCTCGTTCTTTGAAGATGTGTTCCCACATAAAAGAAACGATGGAAATCCTGTCCCAAAAAGGACAAGAGATAACAGAGATGAGACATGTGAAGATGAAACTCATCAGGACAACGAGGAGGTTGAACCAAGAAGAAGCGTAAGGGCAAGAACTTCCAAAACATTTGGTTCGGATTTTTTAACTTATATGTTAGAACACGAACCTCAAACGTACAAGGAAGCAATGTCATCTTTTGAATCTTCATGTCGGAAAGAAGCAATCCAAAGTGAGATTGATTCAATTCTAAGTAATAAAACTTGGAAAATAGTTGATATTCCACCTGAAATAAAACCAATTGGCTGCAAATGGATTTTCAAGAAGAAATTGAAATCAGACGGCTCTATAGATAAATATAAAGCCAGATTGGTAGCCAAAGGATATCGTCAAAAAGAAGGAGTCGACTTCTTTGATACCTATTCACCGGTTACACGAATAACCTCTATAAGAATGTTAATAGCAATTGCTTCCATATATAATCTAGAAATTCATCAGATGGATGTCAAAACAGCATTCTTAAATGGAGATCTCGATGAGGAGATTTACATGGAGCAACCTGAGGGTTTTATTTCCAAAGGAAATGAAAACAAAGTATGTCGGTTAGTGAAATCACTATACGGACTAAAACAAGCTCCAAAACAATGGCATGAAAAATTTGATAGTGTCATGATGAAAAATGGTTTTCGTATAAATGAATGTGATAAATGTGTTTATTACAAATAGGTTGGACAATCATATGTGATGATTTGTCTATATGTAGACGATATGCTAATCTTTGGTCCTAATACTAAAGTAATAGAGACTATAAAGAAGATGTTAATCAACAATTTCGATATGAAAGACTTAGGAGTTCTGGACGTTATTTTGGGAATCAAAATAATAAGAACACCTAATGGAATTGAACTATCTCAGTCAAACTATGTAGACAAAGTGATTGAAAAATTCCAAGAGTATGGAATTAAAGGAGTGAGGACACCTTTTAATCCATCGGAAGTACTGCATAAAAACACTGATGAGAGTGTAATGCAACTGGAATACTCTCGTGTAATAGGATGCTTAATGTATCTGATGAATTGCACAAGACCAGATATTATTTACGCGGTAAGTCGACTAAGCAAGTATACAAGTAATCCAGGGAAGGAACACTGGAAAGCACTAATGAGAGTGTTGGGATATTTAAAGAATACCGCTAATTTTTTCTTACATTATGGAAAATATCCTGCCGTCTTAGAAGGATATAGTGATACAAATTGGATTGCAGATTCAGAGGAATCAAAATGCACAAGTGGTTATGTCTTTACCCTTGCAGGAGCAGCAGTGTCATGGAAATCTACTAAACAAACATGCATAACTCGATCCACCATGGAATCTGAGTTTATCGCATTAGATAAAGCAGGCGAAGAGGCAGAATGACTTCGTCAATTCTTGGGTTTATCAAGAGAGAAAATTGACTACGCATCGAGGGGAATGGGTTTAAAAGTCTAAACCAACAAGATTTACCTTATACGGAAACCTATCCTAGCGACTGGAGATCCCACGGACTAGGATCAATAGGCAAACCAGTTATGAGTAACTCAAGAAGTAATGCATTTGTCTGGACTTGGTCCTACTCCATTCCTCTGGTGCAAAATATAATGCATGCCTACAGAAGTTTTAAAGGTTAAAACTATGTTTTTTAATGATGACCATATCTTGGAAATAACAAGTGGGGTACATGTAGGATACTCCTAATGGCTGCGATCACCTATGTAAGTGTGAGCTGGGTCGTCTCTATGAGAATATTAAAAGGCTTTTATTCTCTAAAACACTCGCAGAACCAATAATTGTTCAGGACCAAAATGAACACAAACAAGAGATTGGATGAGAAGGGAATCAATGCTTCATAAAGCTTATTGTCTGGTTATACAATAAAGGCCGACGGTTCAAGATGAAATAATTCATCGATTAGCCAAGTAGATCCGATAAGTTTTAACTAGGGAAAGTTCAAAGTGAAATATCTACTTATCCACGATAAAGCATTATTCCATATATACTCTTGATATTTCGCTTTGTGTGGGGGATATGTATATTATCATTCATGTGGGGGATTGTTGGAATTCCTTAAGAAATTGAGTGAATGTGAATATACAAAGTACCACATCGCCTAATTGTTGAGAGCTATATTGGTTTATATATGGCTTTCTCATGAGGAGGTTGGGGGTCTGGGGCTCCCAAATGTATGCTTCGTTGTGAGGAGGGAGATCATGCATCACCATCACACGCGCGCGCGCCGCCGCCGTCCGACCGACTGAACCGGGCCGGGCTCGGGTACGGGTACGGGTCTAAAATGACCATTCTTTTGTTGGGCCATCGTTTAACGGTTTTGGGCTTCGGCTGAAACTGGGCTGGGCCTGTAATCTATAGAGAAGCGGGCGGGTGAAGACGGATGCGGCTGTTCATAAAGCGGACGGCCGTTAGATGCGAACAGAAGCGGGACTCGGGCGAATTGATGCGGGTGCGACCCGATTGAAGTGGTGCGGGCAGACGGGTGCGACTGTACGAAGTGGTACGGACGCAACTGTTTGAGCGAACGGGTGCAGACACGACCGTTCGGAAGAGATACGGACCAACTATAAATAAGAAGGAAAACTGATCACTTTACTAACTCATTTTTTTTGGGAATCCGAATCTTCTTCTTCACTTCTACTGCCATACTCTAAATCACAGAGTGATATACTCATTACAATCTCGTGCAGATTACGTCTGTTGTATCTTGAGAGAGTTTTAAAATAAAATTCTTAAGGAAATTGTTACGACAAGCCTCAGACGGAATTTCCTTTATATACTGGTTAGATTCACTGAAATCTTTTCCGTTTATAAGTTGTACTATTTCTTACAATATTATAACGTTGGTGTTGTAATTTATTTACAACGTAACTTATTGTAACATTTATCTAATACAGAATTCCAGCGTAGTGGAAATCTGAGTTATAAACTTGTGCGACAAGTTTATATTTGATTATTCTCTGTTTTGGTATACTAGACGTATCACAAGTTTATCACTTGAGCAGATGATCCTTGACAATATATTTTTACGCATAACATTATATCAACAATATATTTTAAAACATGGCACATATTTGAGTATAAATTTTTTATAGTAAGGACTTCTAATTTCTGTATATATGACAATAAATTGTTATTCATTAATTTTATATTTAACTATACTTTATTAATGAATAAATAAATAAATAATCTAACATTTTTTTATTTAGAAAATATAGGTTTTGTCATCCCTGCCAATGCCTCATTTCATTTATCTTAACAGAGGATGCTGGCAAGGCCGTGGATGCCTGTAATTTCTTTTAGGGATATGCTATAGGCCAGGGAAGAACGGCTTTACCTGAATTCACGAGGAGTATTGATTTTGAATTTTTACTTGTATCACAGGATCATCTTGCGGCATTTTTTTTGTATTAGATATTCGGATCATCTAGCAACATTTTTTTGTATTAGATTTTCGGCCCCCGCAGCTTTATTGTTTCTTCTTTTGTTATCATCATTTTATATGTCTGATTATATAGCTCTCCGTGTGTCTTTCTCAATAATTGGAATTAAAACGTAACATTTTGTTTCGATCGTAAAGTTTCAAAAATACCCTTATATGCAACTAAGAGGTCAAAAGTTCAAATCAACGAAAATTAACGTTTATCTCTAATTTAAATTTTATAACATAAATAAGATCACAACTTCGAAACTCTATTTCGACAAAAAAATTACAATTTTTTTAATTTATATATTTTTATTAAAACTACATATAGATTCTGAATTTAATAATTTTATAAAGGGGTTTTATATGCATGCCGAAAAATCGTATATATAATGAGGTCCCGGCAATTCATAGAAAATCCTCGTTGGAATTAATCACTGTTCAGTGTTCTTGCCAACATTTGTGATGATGGCACATGTAAATATAGTAACTATTGAGCGGATTTTTTAGTGGTTCTTGTTGGTGTTTTGGTTTGGGGCCAGATGGATTGGTAGTTTATGACGCATGGATCTTTGCATGTTTCATTGTTTTAGATCATTCGGAAAGACTGTTTTGTTCACTTCATTCATTTTGTAATGGAAAAACCGAACAAAATGATCCTTGTATTCAGAAGCAACCGAACGAATATAAAATCAGTTTTCTTCATTAAAACGGCAATTTCTTTGACGTTTTAATAACCGATCCTCCATGTCAAGTTTTACACCCACGGAGACAAGTTGTGGTTTGTTTTTTGTATTGAACAAGTCACATATAAGTGCACCGTAACTTGTTTAATGTATTTTTTTTTTCTTTTTTTCAATTAAACAAACCACTGTTGGGTATGCTCTTACTTGACACTTGATGTTTGCTACTTGATGTTCTTTTAGTTTATTCTAAGATTATTTGTTTTAAGTACAGATCTTGCTCCCATAGTTTTGTGTTGAAGATTAACTGTTGAAATTTAGAGGATACACGGAAACATCAAATTATAGAACCAAAGCATTTGATTAGTTTATTTCGTTGGTGGCTTCTATAGTTCTAAACAACCAAGTAGCAATACTATTTTCTTGAAGATACCACTTTTTCTGTATATGACTGACTCACAAATTTTGTCTCTATTGTAATAGTAGTTGCTTTAAAATTTAATTGTGTACTACGTCTCTATACTGATCCAGTAAGTTAATGGAAATAAGTCCAATTCAAGTAAAATGCATACCCAACAAGCCATTTGATCATGTAAGCTATACAGTTGAAGAATTGACAACATATGCGAACATTCTTGCATGTTCATGCGTACATTCTTCACCAACAAGAACAAATCCAACACCAAGCAACAAACAGCTCAGACCTGCACTATATATACACCTAATTGACACCAATCTATGCATCATTCAATTCACAGTAAACCTTAGCACAATGATAAACCAATCTCGAACCCTATTTATAACTTTAACTCTTATCATAGCAATCCAATTCACATATGCACAACTACCTCAAACATACCTGAACCTCCACAACAATGCACGAAGAACAGCAAGTGTACCCCCGCCACCAGTACAATGGAACGATAGCATGGCAGCTACAGCGAGCATGATAGCAAGAACATGTCAGGGAACTAGAACAAGCTTTGGAATAAATGCATACTTAGGGCCTAGACGAACTGGTGTGGCTGGCGTGATGGCATTATGGTTAAGACAGAGAGTCTGCTACATTCCTTTTGCTGAAGCCTGCATACCAAACTGTATGTGCAGGCAGTACAAGCAGATTGTTTGGAGAGCGACGAGGTTGATTGGGTGTGGGCGCTGGAATAGTTGGCCTCGTGGTACCGCCATGACTGTTTGTTTGTATTGGCCTGGAGCCAGTGTGAATGAAGATGATGGTGTTGGATATGAGCATTTTGATGAGATAAACGCTGATTCTAGTGGTCAGTGCTCGGATGACGAAGAAGAAAATATTGAATGAGGGAGTTGAAGAGATGGAGAAGGCTTCTGAAGAAGAAGAGTTAGATGAAGCAAGTAATGTGGAAGAAGATGAGGATTCAGAAGAAAAAGAGTTCCGTGAATTTGTTAACGATGATCTAAAGGTTTGGGACGCAGAAGGCGAGGCTGAGGAATCTGGAGCTGAAGAGCTTGAGGCCTTGGAGGGCTACAGCCAAATTAATTAACTGCTTACTTACTGGCCATGTAACATAGTGACATGATGTACACGAGTGCTTGTGATATAATATGGGAATAAGTTGACATGTACGAACAATCCACTGTTCATGAAGTCAAAATGGTTTAATCGTTTGAGAATTATTTAAACTTAGACCGTCTTATAATAGAAAATCTTGATTTTGGTTAGGATTTTTTCTCGTCTTCAGCCACTTTTTCCAAATTAGTATAAAATTTGGGCATCCCGTCTGACAGGCCCGGCCCAAGCCCAGAAGGACAAATGTCTTAGGGCAGCAAATGACACAAGGACAACAAAATTATTCCTCCATTGCTCTGCTCGACTGACATTGCCACCCACGATGCCGCACATTCTGCCACGGCCCACCAGCCACCACGCAGCCACGCACATCTGACGAATGACATCATATGGCCACGAGCTCCATAACAAGTGCGGCTCCTCCTCTTCCTTTCTAGTCCCTTTCATCGATTGATTCGATTTGCTTACTTGCCTAAGTTGTCTTAAATCTAATTATGATAATTTCAGTTTTAATTTTGATATTTTGACTGCGATTTTAGGAAAGGGGCTGTTGCCTGCATTTTTATTTTGTGTGGGCAAGAATTTTGCAGTTTTGATTATGGGTTTGCAGTGCTGACGGCTGAAAAGAGAGGGGCTGCCTACAACTACAACTGCTGATGAAAATGTGAGTTTTATTTTGGTTTTGATGTTGGTTAGTTTGGTTTTATATCTTTGGTTAATTTGTTAAATGAATTAAATAATTTGTGAAATGAATAATGAATCAAATAATCGATATTGGTTTTATCTTCATTGATTTGATATAGGTTAGTTTGTTGAATGAATCAAATAATTTATGTTGTCATATTTCTTATTATGAATTAATCAAAAAATTGAGTTCTTGCATTGATAAATTAGTCAAATGCGTTTGTGTTAAAATAAAATTGATCTCACAACTGATTTTTGTACATCTTTACAAATTGGGTTGATTAATTAGAATTTTTTTTGGAACACGATGAAGAGCAATATATGTGTGGTAAAGAATTATTTTTTGAGCTTCCAAAACTAAAAGGAATTCTATCATCGGAAGTAGCTAAATCAATTGATATTCTAAATTTCTTGAGGTCATATTGGGATGTAAGTGGATTTTTAAATGTTTAGGCTGCTTAATTGTATTGACTATTCCAATCACGGTTGCTACTGCGGAAAGAAGTTTCTCAAAATTGAAATTAATAAAAACATACCTTCGAAGCACTATGTCGCAAAAAAGATTAAGTGGATTAGATATTATTTCAATTGAGTATGAGTACTTGAATAAACTTAACTATGAGGAGATCATAGAGGAGTTTGTTTTTTAGAATGCAAGAAGAAGTTTTTGTTAGCTTGTATTTTGGTATGATACCATGCTGATATTTATATTTTTTGGTATGTAAACTAATGACTTAGTTTAACAATATTTTATAATCGACATCAAATTTTTATAATTATATTTGCATTTGATTTTGTGCATATAACAGTGTTATTATTTTTTAAAGTGAGGCAGCAATTAAAATAATAATTATTCGTCTAGGGCATCAACTACTATCGGGCCGGCCCTACGGTTGACCACCATCTCTACAGGTTTTTCCAAAGCACTACTTTCATAATCCCACTACTTCCTTTTTAATCTCTTAACCCTTGTTATCTGTGTTAGGTTGTCTCGCATGTTTAATGGAGAAACGACGGTTTGGATTGAAAAAAAAAAGTCTCACATCGCTAAATAACATGGAGAAGTGGTATATAAATATGGGTTGGTAGGCACGTAACATTAAGGGATTCCTTTTGTTACAACAAAGTGTGTGCCAACCCATATGCGTACGCCACGTGCTGGAGATGGGGATCTTTGTCCGACCGCCGTTACACAACAGTGGTATCGGAGCCGAAGGTTACGGACTGGGTCATGCAGACAGGCAGTACTCTCAAAGCTTACCGTAAGGGGATGCGAGTGGACCATGCAGACACGACGGTACTCTCAAAGGTTACACAAAGTGTGTGCCAACCCATATGCGTACGCCACGTACTGGAGATGGGGATATTTGTCCGACCGCCGTTACACAACAATCTACTTCTCTTTTCTTCTCTTCTTAACCTTGATTCACAGATACAACAATAGTATATGGAAAAATGAATTGTGGATAAGGAAAGTAAGCCTTGGAAATAAAATAAGATACTTATATTCCTTTCCCCCTCCTTAGAAAATTACCCTATAAAGTTTAGTGTACAAGAATGTAGGCCATTACACTTGTTTCATTCAAAAGACCCAGAAGGAGAATATGATACAGTTAAGAGGGATCTTTTTTTTTTTTCCTTTTCTTTCCATAGGCATCATCTACTAGCAAAGTTAAATTATTATCATTTTTGCAAACGAAAGTCAATTATCTAGAACATGTTGTTTTCAAGCAGACCTCCTAAGGCAGATTCGGTATTCGATTGGAAGAGTTGAAAAGTCAAGAAAATGTTGCAAAAATTAGGAGTTTTCTTGAAGCAGCAAGATATTATAAATGGTTTACAAGGAATCTCAAACATTTTATGTCGTCAGTGACAAGATTGAGTAACAAGAATGCAACATTTTAACAACTTGCAAGTTGACATTCATGACGCAAAAGGGTTGCTCACCTTTAGACCCGCGGTAGTGCTAATGCAGAAATACGACATGTTTTTAGCTACTGGTTGTTTGTTCACCTTTAGCTCAAGAAATGGCTGCATGTAACACACCCTGACCTATGTTGCATCATTATAATACAATCGTTAATTGCCGTTTGATACCTAAGTTTAGCACAACAATCTGTAAACACAATAAACTCAAGGTTGAAGAATTATAGAAGCATGGGAAACCTTTGCTCATGAGTTTGTAAAAAATGTAGAAGATGATTCTTTTTTTTAGTTTTATGTATTTCTTTTCTATCAAATATACAAATGCAAAGATGAAACTGTAGCTCAGGATTCAAACAGATATAAAGAGTAAAAAGTCAAGCATAGAAGAAGACAATGATTTAATGCAAAGAATAATTCCAGTTAATCACAAAGCAACGATCAAGTAAATGAATAGTTTTATTTTCAATTTTGATATAATAAGAAAGAATAAAAAAAGAGAAATACACAAAGGTTGCTTGGTCAAGTGAAGAATCCAACTACGCTGTGCAAACACCGTGCAGTGGATCTTCAAAGCGTCGCCTATGCCTATTTACCCCCTTGTCGTGCACATGTGCGTGCAAGCTTGTCTAACGATCAATGCATTTAATCAAACATAAAAGGAAACGATGATATATAAAGAGGATATGTCAAAATTATACGCGGTGTGGGGCAAAGTGTTTTATCATGGTTATACAACAATTTCCGCTAACTGTATGATAACTCCAAACATAGAGAATGACAACCCGAGCCAAAGAAAAGTTTCATATGCATATACGAATGCCTTTCAATTGAATTGACACAAAAAGAAGCGAGGCTATGACTTAGGCTATGTAGTGAATTTCACTTTACAAGACATGATTATAGCCTACACCCTGCATAACGCTTTTGATTTCTGCAAACTCCTCGATGATTATTGGCATTCAATTGTCGTGTGCTCACCTTGGAAACTAATGAGTGCTTTAGAGAGATCATTTAAATCTCCCATAGAAGGCGGGCCCACCTTCACACTCAAACAGTGAGTCCATTAAGTGCATTTCTCTAGCATACCCACATATGGCTATGGACTCATTAAGAGCATGAAACTCATCCTTAAATCAAATAATAAAATCCATCAAATGCATTTCAAAAGCAATACCAATTCAGGTTATGGTTCGATGATTAGGTGTAATATCATAAAAAAGGTAAACCATCAAGTGCGTCCCCAAAGCACTGTCAAAATTGATTATTGATTAAGTAAAATTTAATCAAAAAAATGTTAATAAAATCTATCAAGTGCATTGGCATATTTTGTTGATCTGGTGAACTGTGTTTTCAAAGATCACTAAATAAGTTGTATTTGTATTCGTTGATGATATTCTTGCCTATTCACGTACTAGAGGAACACAAGATGCACTTGAGGAGGATTATGCTAGAGGTGTTAAGGAAACACTAGTTGAATGCCAAGTTTTCAAAATGTCACTTTTGGAGGAAGAAGTGTGATTCTTATGTCATTTGCTTCAAAGCAGGTTATTGCAAAAGATCATACCAAGGTAGCAAAGTCCAAGATGGAGAAAGATCTAAGAAAATAATGCTATGAGGAGTTTTCTTGAAATAGTGGGTTACTATACACAATTCATAAAGTACTTCTAAAAAATAGCAGCAGCGTTGGCAAACATTATGGCGAAGAATCAAAATAATTATTATTGGAACGTGAGGTATAATTACATGTTCATGGGTCTGAAGGAGAGATTAATGAGTGTACCAGTATTAGTCATTCCAAATGGAAACGAAGGGTTGACAGTACACACATATGATTGTGGTATTGATTGGAGGCGGTATTGATGTAGAGAGGTAAAGCTGTTGCTCATGCTAGATGGCAACTGAAATAGCACGATAAGATTTATCTGATCCATAACTTGTAGTTAGCGGCAATAGTGTTCGTATTGAAGATATGGGGCATTATTTACTAGAAGAAAGGTTTGAATTATTCATTAACCACAAATTGTTGAAGTAAATATTCTCACAAAAGGACCCTACCTAGATGGTTGGAGTTCTTGGCCTCCTATGACTTTATTATTTCCTCTACACTTGGTAAAGGAGATGCAGTCTCAAATGCTTTGAGTAGAAGACATGCTAGCTTGGGAGATATTCTTAAAGTGGATGCATTTAAACTATGTCACTTATTATTGAGAGTTAGAAGTATGCATTAGTGATAATTATGTAATGTATTACATATATGTAAATCTATTACCAACCTTGTTCATAATAAAGGTATTTGATTTCTATTAATACTTTGTTATATAGTGATATAATTAATTAAGTAATTAATTTAAAGTATATTAATTAGAAAATCTTTAAATAATATATTGTTTGATAATAGTTGCAAATAGTGTAATCATGAGAAAATAAGCACAATATGGAACAACATTTGATTTAAATATTCTTGGTAAAGATGCTTTGTAAATGGATATCGACATATCCGTTGATTACAACTGTTACACAATTCTCTCAATTAAAGAATATTGTTAAGCTTTAATTTGGATACTCCACTTTGATTATAGTTAAATCATGATATGGTCACTATCGAAGGACTATAGCAGGGAATAAGAAGAAGTAATGGAACTGAAACATTATTCAATAAAGAATTTGTCTACTCGATTGTATGAGGTTAGAATTACGGTCAACTATAGTCAACTCAATGTCAAAATATCTTACAAGAATAGTATGTTTAATAATAAATGTTATCATTAAACAAGGACTTTGTTTATGGATTAACCAAGTTAATGGATGATATTGGAATTTTGATCAAAACAAAATGCCATAAATCTTATAGTGATATAGTGTTCGATAAAATGTATCGCTTACTATTTGAATAGTTCGATATTGATCGTTAACTGCATTTACATATACAAGTCGTACAACCGTACTCCTAATTTCTTCGAAATTCCACACGATTTTATTGATTTATTAATTATTATAAATTAATTAAATTAACTAAATTAATTAATATTTATGAAATATTAATTATTTATTCATCTGATGTATTAGGTGCTACTAATTTTTTTTTATGTCAAAAATAATGAATTGAATGCGTATATAAAAGTTATATATGTATATATCGATATACGATATCAATACACATTTAAATATGATTTAGATGTTATTAGTTATTAAATGGGAGTGGTTGCTCATTGTCCCAATAAGGCCTCTTATATGGCCGGCCTAGGGAGAGGTAAAGAAGGGGTTGAGGTGGTATGAATTTTGGATATAGTTCTAGAATTAGTAATAGGAGAAAGAGTAAAAGAAGGAGAATTGGTTTCCTCCTCTTGCCCTATTTAAACAAATCCACACCCTTACTTTTTGTGTGCTCTTCTCCCTTGCTTTCATTCTTGGTCGTGAGCATCATCCAACCCCTCCTACTTTTGGCCGAAAATTCCATTGGCCATACCACATCAAAATTAAATAAAACCGTGGCATTCTAGACCATTGCAACGTTCGAAGATCAATTCAAATTGAATCTAAGAGATCCCATCAATCAACATATACTCAAAGGCAACATCTTCTAGGTATAATATCTTCTTTACATTATACGTAGATTAGTTGTCTCTTGTTCCATATGTAATTTAATATCATTGATTGAGTTATGATAATCAATATTGTTATTCAAATTTACAAAAAAAATTATATTTTTAATTTTGAGCCACTTTATTTTATTTATGTTTTTATAATTTTTAAGCATTAACGTCAATTTTTAATTATATAAAATTATTATTTGTTATTTTTAAATTCATTTAGATAAATGTAATATATTTTAAATTGTTTTAATATTAATTTTGTATTTAAAATATTTTCCGAATTTGGAAAACAACTTGTCGGGCATATAATTTAATATATATACATATATATACATATTTTAAAACTATCGAGCATATATACATACACATATATACAAATTGTCGAGCATTATGTATGTATATTAACGTATTTATACTAACTGTTTTAAATAAATTATATTAATTCATATATAGACGCGCGCACACACGCACGGCTACACCTTATTTTTACTACACCTCTATTCCTCCTGATTTCAACCACACATTCCAGTTTGAATAATATACTTTCTCTCTCTTGCCACCTTATTATATTATTTAAATCAGAAAGTGTGGTTGAAATCCAATAGGAATAGAGATGTAGCAAGAATGAGGTGTAGGTGATCATTGTCCGTATATATACATTCACAAACACACACGCACACACACATAAACATAAGGAACCAACTTTTAGAAAAAAATTATATGTATGTATGCATGTAGTATGAATATAATAAAATAAAAAGATTTTGATTTTATATAAAAAAAATTATGTACAAAAAGAATTAAAATTAATATATGTATATTTAATATTTATTTTGTTGTTTTAAATGTGTACTCTATTTTAATATAAAAAATTAAATATTTTAAAAGAATTCGACGATGGTTCTATTTTTAATGTGTGTATGTACATATACATTTAATAATAGAAAGATATTTGCTTTGTATTTGTAGATCTAGACTAGAAATTCAAATTATTTTACTAAGTTAAAATATTGGATACTTTAGATATTAATTTGAAATCATATCTTATTATATTCTAAATATATTTAGATATTTAGTAGAAAGGGTTTATTTAGTCTAATATAAAATAAATTTTGAAATAAGTATCTATATGTAATATTATATATATATATATAAATGTTATATATATATATATATATATTATATATATAATTTTGAGATGGCTAATGCATATATAAATAACCCATGTCCGTGTTGTTTATGCGAATCTCAACATCTATGTACATACACATCAAATATGTGCACCATATTATATTGCATGCCCACTTTATACACATACATAGTATATAATAATCTTCTCGTAATCTACATACAAATCAATAGACTAGATTGGATTTATTTAAATTTATTATATTGGATCCAGTGCAAACCATTAGATTTGATAGGCCCACCATGATCCAAATAGTATTTATTTTGAGATATACCCATTTCACCCGATGTAGGCCAGCCCATTTCCGACGGTGACATTAGAGCTTGAAAGGTCAATGCGTCTAATCATTAGTTAACATTTATGGCCAACTAATTAAACATACTTATTTGACGAGTGTCTAGAAAAGTAGTGTCTAAGTTTAGGGTTGAAAAATCAAGTATTCTCACCTCTTTGGTAATTAGCCTAGCCTAATGGGTGGAATATGTTCAAAAGATTGGTCCAAATGTAAGGTCTAGAGTTATTTGAGCTTAAGCTAATTTACAAATTAAGATGTGAAAACGGAAAAATATATTTTAAATTCAAATGTTAAATTTGAAATATTAAATTAAATTTTATAATTTTAAATAATTTTAAATTTCCCAAAAATGTTTTGAAAAATAATATAATTGATTTTGAAATTTTAATATATTTACCTAATTAATTTGATTAATTAAATTAAATTAAATAAATAATTTTAAAGGCTAATAATTAAAAAACGCACACAAATATATATATGTATATATAACATATGTGTAATTATGTAATAATAATTATTATAGTTATATATTTATCTTAAAGTAGTTTAAGATAAATCATATAAAATTTTGAATTAATTTAAATATTTAATTAAATTGTTTAATTAAGTAAATAAATTTATTAAATAAAACTAATTAAAAGTTAATTGCTTAAAATATATACATATATTCATATGTATATATAAGCTATAAACGTTATAGTTAATTATTTATTTCAAATAGTTTAACATGAATAATATAAATTTTATAAATTTTACACAAATTAAATTGATTAAATATGATTCAATTAAAAAATAAAAATAAAAATTAATTGTACATGATCTAACAGATAAAAATTAAAACTAATTAAATATGATTTAGCTAATAAGATACATACATGTATATATTATATAAGTTAATTAAATTATAACAGTTGTAATCAAATTAAACTAATATAAATATATATGTATAATATAATGTATGTGGAACCGAAATAAACCTCAAATAGATTTTTGGAATAAGCACATACGTAACGTACGTATAACGTGGTTTTAGGTGTGTTTGACGCTTAAATCACGATGATGTTTCATAAAAAACACATTATTCCTTAAATCGATGTCACTAAATGTAAATATGTATAAAAGATTATGAACTATTAGATTTTACATCTACCATTTATGTATTAATAGACTGCTTGCATACATACCAATTATTGAGCAAACTCAACCACGGGCTATTATGTGAAATACTATTAATATATTGACTAGATGAACTAAGGTACATGTATGTATTTGTTGAGCGAACTCAACCAAGGGCTATTATGTGTAGTACTATTAATAAATTGACCAGATGAATTAAGGTACATGCATGTATTTGTTGAGAAAACTCAAGGTACATGCATTATACTTAGGCCATCGCAAAATGGTTGGTAAGAGTGAATAGTCTCCCTCAATTTGTTTAACAAACTTAAGGTCGAGGTTGAAATTTGGGCAAAGAACATAGTTATGTATTGTATATGATATGACAAATAAAGAGTTATCCATCGCCTGCAGGCTTACGATTTGCTGAGCAAACTCAAAGTCAGAATTCTAAAGCAAGCGACTCCTAACACTCATTAGAGAAATTGAAAGATTTCTGTATTTATCTTAAGGTATTAAGGAATACAAAAACCTAGTGGAAACCTTATTAGAAAATGAAATGAAAACATTTAATCTTTCTAATATCATAGGAACATATGCAATATAAAGTTAAAATAATCTACTTTGATAAATTTATTTAATTAATATAATTGATAAAATAGTTATCAATTAAAATATACAAATGAACTAAATTAATATTGACTTCGAAATATAAAATATACTTATCAATAAATCTTTTGGCGTGTTGTCACTTCAAGACCCATGCAAGGAACAAATTATACAACTACTAAAATATTCATGCCTCGGTTGCTTAAATGTTTATTTATATGAGACCGTGTACTGTCTCTTATGAGTTTTGAACTCTAAAGCAATACAAGAATATGGATATTTGATCTATATTAGATCACATATAAATGTTATATGGTAAATAGTTGTAATTCACAATGTATAAAACCTCGATGGAATTAGTTCATTCAAAATAAGCAAGAAAATCGTAATGCAAGATCATGTTTTCAATACAACTGTTTGTAATAAGGAACTCTTTGTGTTAGATGTAGCACTAGACCAAGAGCCAACCTAGGAATTTGATCCATGAAACGTCAATTTGATCATTTTACGTAAAGTGCAACTTATTCATTATCTTTTTAAGATGACTAAATGCACTTTTGTAACAAGTTCGGTGTGGTCTTGTAATAAGGATGGTTCAACCATTTAAAGAGAATACAAATGCCTAGGATTAGGTGCATCGGAGGCTAAGTGGGATGAAGAAAGCGAATGGTCACCTTTGCTTCATGAAGATACATCTAATAATGAGAATTATACATAATACTAATAGATGCTTAATATAGAATAAGAAACGTGATTTCTTTTTATTAATAATAAGGGTGATACTTTTTTCAAGCAGAATACACATTCAATGTCTTGGGGTTTGAGCCCATGACCTTTAAGACATCAACTTACATTGCCAGTTGAGCTAGCGGTACTTCATGGAGAAATGTGATTTCTCATCCAAATGTATTTTTAAATAGAAAATTATTTTCAATAAGGGTTATTTCCTCGAATTCAAGATATCTAATCAAAAACTCTTGACTGTAAATTGGTTATAGTAAAAGAAATAAATAGGCCATAATAAGTAGTTGAATGGAGCTTCCTATTTCATAGCTATTATAATAATAGGAAGAAATAGTGGGACCATACCAATTGACACTTGTTTTCGTATGTATATCAAATATTATTTATGGAATAATTTTTTCCAATATTGATTGAGTATATATATATATAGTAATAAAAATATTCATTGTAAAATAAATTTAGAACAATGGTATTTGTTGCATTAGCTACATAAT
Source organism: Allium cepa (assembly GCA_030765085.1). Classification (NCBI taxonomy): domain Eukaryota; kingdom Viridiplantae; phylum Streptophyta; class Magnoliopsida; order Asparagales; family Amaryllidaceae; genus Allium; species Allium cepa. The sequence goes on from CM060932.1 coordinate 741,315,541, forward strand.
ACAAAAGTATCCAAAAGTTTACTATTATTTTGGAATTATGGACTGTGCCATAAATTTGAGAAATAATTCAATAATAATATGATTATGAATCGTACAGAAATAATGAATTGTACCTCGAATGATTAGGGACAAAGCATCTATTTAGTGGGGGCGACAAAAGTGTTGGAAAGCTCTTCGAATATATATATATATATATATATATATATATATATGCAGTTCAAAGTCTAACGATACCAAAACAAATCCACTTCGTAAAGCCGCAGATGAATTATCATAGAAATAAACAAGTCCGTTTGATACACAAATAGTGTATCTATGATAAATTCATAAAATATAAAATAGAAGTATAAAACTCATGCAAAGAAACTAAACTAATTTGATCTGACTAAACAAGTGAGTATATTGGAAAAGGGTTCCAAACATACCTAAAAATGAATAAGATTAAATCTCAATGGCGATGATAAGTTTAATAAGTGAGATTAAGTGCAATTAACTTTAAAACTTTGCTAAGTGATATAGGATGTGTATCAAGTGTCTATGGATTCAGAAGGCCTAATGCCTAAGGATTCTTATCTAACACATTGGGTCGAACTACAATTCGAAAGTCACACTAACGACAGCCAACGTACTTTGAATTATCCATGAATACCTATTATTACTATGCATGAGAGAAGAACCATGAAATGCAAACTCGCAAACTAACTCATACTATGAACCTACTGTCCACCTCTCGATCGTAGTGCCAAACATCATACAAGAAAAGAGTTACTAAGAAGCCCCTGCATTTCCTAGGACAAAGAGTTGATAGGTTTTGTAGGTTGGTATGTTGCATGTGATATTTGCTCGTAAGGGATCTTGTTTAGACCACCCTAAAAGAGTTTGGAACCAACCAACATTGGTTGACTAATTTCTTTCATGAACATAAGTTTTGTAAACTTAGAACTAATTTTTCTTTAAATATATATGGCAGTTCATAAATATTTTGAATGCCTATTCCATTGTATTGGGAAACAATTTATTTTCAAGAAAAGCTATCTTCATGGCAAATGAAATTATTTTAGAAATTATTGCTAGTAAAGTGTATTTGGATACGATCCAAAAATAAAAAACGATTACGTAAGTGAAACGAAATTAACTAAGCCAAAATAGACACAACTGATTAGAAAGTCTAGTAAGAACATTCACAATTAAAAAAGCTATGAGTTCCATATCAATGTTGAGAAACAATTTTCTCAGTTGTCAATAAGCTATGAACATTATTGACTCTGCCACAAGGCACGATGCATATATCTAGATGGATTCCAAGTACATTATTCAAATATGATTTTGATAGTTGTACCCAAAAAGATGTGATCTGTCAACCATAAACACGTCGTCGAGAAGAAATTCTATGCAATTGGAATATAATAAGCAACGTTGATAGGGTAACATCTTTAATTTCAATTATTGAAATTAACATAATAGATTCATTATTCCACGTGCTTGAGTTATTAGATTCTACTTGCAAAATTATTGCCTAGTATGACTGTGAGTTATGGTACATATATGTTGAAATGGAAATTTCAAATGATGACTTAAAATAGACTATTTCCGCATGATAACCAAATGACTTTGAAGTTATTAGGAGCGATTGCAACAACCCACCCCGAAACAGATCTAAATTCCAACATAGAAAAGGCCCAACGAAACATAGACTCATTCCAAAGATGGCTTTTGCTTGGTACAAAGAACAATGTAGAGCTATTCATATATTCATTTAGAACTCATAGCAAAAGGATAAAATACAATAGTATAAATAGTACCTATTTTATTTATAATTCCAAATGTCACAAAACCATAACATAATGGCAACAATAACCGTTACATAATCATGTTCAAAATACATTGTCATCCTCAAATGGGTATATTAGAAAATAGCATAATTAGATAAATAAAAAACTGCCAGAAACTCCTCCTAACGCCATCTCCATTTGATCATCGTCTCCTTTCGAAACTTGTGTTGTAATGAGGAGGGAGTCAAAACAACAATGTCCGGTGAATAGAAATCTTGAGCCTTCCTATATCAATACTTGGAAATATAATTTAAATAAGGATATGTCTTTTGCATTTAAAATATATTCAAAACCATTTGATACCTCATACAAGGGAAAGAAGCGGGCCCTTAAACAACCACTTAATACCTTCAATCCTCGATGCAAATCCTTCGTATTATCTAACTCCATATACCATAACCATCATTATTAATATCTACCAATGTGAGAGATAGCACCCAAGCCACATAATACCTTTCAATGGGAAATAGGCAGACTTTCGGTCATTTAAGACCTCAATTGAGGTAGGCCTCCATCATTTAATATTTATTCCCAAGGCGGACACCTCAAAGCCATCTATCTAGCTGACATTGCATGAAAATTTATTCGGACACTTACTACTTCCATTGAAGCGGACCTTTACAAGATAACCTCAACCGTTCCTAACCACAATCTCGACCATTTAATATTAATATAAAGGAAAAAGGCAGGCCCTCAAACAACCATTTAATACCTCCAATCCTTGAAGTAGGTCCTTCCTACTATGACATGTATCCCACGAAGACGTCTCACATTAGTCCGACTATTCATAGGTACTTGTAATCAGATTATCTGGGTAGATTTACCTTACAGAATTGAGACTAACTCGCTTCATCCATAGTTACTTATTATAGATGGTGTCTCACATTAGCTCCAATGTCACACTGTTGGTAGCCAGATTAGCTGGGGAGACTTCTATGTGCTTTTGAGTGACCATGCATCTCTAAAACTTAGTCATATTTCGTAACACTCTCTAAGTATATTATCACGCATGTCATAGTATCAATTATTTAGGCCTTATAAGAAATCCTTCTTATTTCATCTCTATAATCAAATACTTTTCTAAGGGGGATTTAAATGATAATTATCAACCTAATTAACTATACCAGTAATACCTTATAGTTGTACGTTATTTACCCTAGTTTATATATGTATAAATACACATTTATTTATTTCTAGACATGCAACGATTACGCCCTAAACTAATGTTTTAAATGTCAAATCTTTCAAAATTATACAAGTCTCGTTTTCACAATACATGTACCTTAAATCCAATACTCCAAAATTAATCAACAGACTTGTATATAAAGTTTAAATCCAACTTGTTTTATATTAAGGAATAAATCAATAATAGAAACTTATAATTTAATTGATTCTACGCTCCATTTAACTTTTTACATGAAATTGGACAAGGGAATTTCTATTCAATTTATGGAAATAGGCAGTAAAAACCACGGATAAGGATTCGTACCTTGCAAAATGTTTTTAATCCAACCCCATAATCAGATCCAAAGAAAATGAGTAAGAAGTGAAATAGAAGGTAAAAGGCATAAATTGCAAAATCCACACAAACTCTATTATTTTAATACAAAACCATAAGATTCCAACCGAAGAATTGACATTTCGCTTTGGGAAAATTTTGAGGATTTTTAATGTGATGTTTTCATAATCAAAAACTCCCCAAGGCATCCATATGATCCAAACTACACTACTCAAATATTAAAATAAAAAATTAGGATTTCCACTCACTGTAGGTCATTATCTTTGCCTCATTCTTTGATATGGCACTTCTATAATAATCTCATTAAGATCTCTCCTTTTTGATATATACAATAAGAGATTGTATATATGTAAGATTCAAAAAAGTAGAGGTTTTCAAAAGAATAAATTGAGGAAATAAACAATAAACAAAAATAGTTATATATGATTTCTTACCTAAAAGCTTATTTTTGAATCTACGAAAAGACGAACTGATAGAGCTTCGCTGGCATTTTCAAATAATTGTGGAGAAAATTGAGGGGGTTAGATTCTTATTTATAGTGATTGGAACGCACCAGAACCATCAGATTTAAGTAAGTTTAACATAATAGGCCGACCACTAGCGTTCGATCGGTCCAAGGGGAGAGGTTGACCGGTTCTCTTAGTTTGGGAACCATTTATTACTTGCCATTGTTTTAATTTATTTACTTCTTTCATTATAATTTAACATCTATGTTAACTTTAACGCTTGCTTAACCTCCAAGTGTAATTACTATTAACTTTTGAACTTCAAATTTAGAAACTAAATATTAGTGTGAATTTGAATTCTATTTAAATTAATTTGAATCTGAAACTTTAAACGTACATAACTTTCTAGTTTGAGTTCTATTTTCAACATATTATACATGTAAATTGATCAGAAAATCACCACGAACGTAACAACATGTCTTTCATGGTCAAATTCTGACTCTTATAGAATTTTCATTTTTACCCCTATCTTATTTAAACTAATTTACCCAACTTATTTATTTATAGTTGATTTTACGAGGTGTTACATTCTCCTCCCCTTCAAAAGGATTTCGCTCCTGAAATCTTTCCAAAGGACGAACAACGTAACGCGCAATAAACATCCATGTTGTCTACACAACCATCTACTCAACCAAAAGTGCAATGTGATTATATACAGCAGAGATACTATAAGTGAGTTCAATCCTAGCGTGAGTGTGTGATTGTGACAAATAAGTATGTATGCAAACGATCTAAACATGCATAAAAATTTCTTCATGAGTGCAAAGGGATAGTGAATATGTAGCAACCATCCAAACTAGCAATTATGATGCATCCAGAACCAAATTTAGAGAGGAAAGTTAACCAAAGAAAAGCTTAGGACAAGAAATTCTTATGATTTCCGCTAGAATTTCGCCCCATTGTACTTGGGCCAACTTAATTCTTTGTTGTGGAGCAATCTAGTTTCATGCTCCATTATGCATGTAGTAGCACGGGATGATATTAGCTTCGTCTCAATATCCTCCAATTGATTAGGCTCTGCTACAATGGCTATGTTGTAAAGGCATTATCTTAAATGTGAAACATGAGAAACATCGTGGACTCCTACCAATTTATCTGGTAAATCCACACGATGCAGGAGTTTTCCAGTTTTCCCGAAATTGGGAAAGGCAAATAAATTTTAGTGTTAACTTTTTCGAATTCCCAAATCCTGAAATCCTCACATGCTGCCTAATCAACTTCATCTTTCCGAAGTCTTGCGAATCAAATCTGGTTCGTGTAGGATTTTGTCGTTGGTTTGCCACCAACAATTTGGTGATTTTTGTGACTTCCCATAAAGCGCTTCAAAGGGTGCCATACCAATCGTCGATTGTGACTATTATACGTGGATTATATTAAAAAAAGTGCTTCTCCCAATGCCCTTCAAAGTCCATGATGCACGCTCTTCAAAAAAGCCTCCAAGTTCCCCTATTCACTCTTCTGGTCTATTCATCGGTCTGGGGTGGTAAGCGTTGCTAAGGTTCAACGAATTTCCTAAAGTAGTTTGTGAACTACTCCGAGATTTGCTAGTAAATCATAGGTTCCACTCACTAATGATGTTAACCCGAATTACATAAAGTCGAATCACCTTATTGATATAAATCTGTGCTAGAGACACTACAGTCTTATTGCTCCCGACGAAAACTTCTACTATCTTATTTTTCATTCTTGTCCTATAGAAAAATTCTCTTTACATCCTTACAAATTTTATCTCTTTCTTAAATGGTGACATTTTACAACCCAAAATTTATTTTTCCAAAAGTCCTAAACTTCCTAGGGTTGAAGTATTCTTTTATTTCTAGTTGCTAATCAAATTTCTATTTTAACTTCTGGTCTTATCTATAGTTCATCGCTAGTTAAGTGTCCCTATAAAAAAAATTATTTACATTTCTTCTCAATATATAAATTACTCAAGAATTTAATTTCATCCATAAAATCAACATAGTGATAAAATAGGGACATATCTTATACCATGTCTTACGCCTTTCCAATAACTAAGGGAGACGATAAGCACCTTTGTCCAAGTGGTTAATTGATTCGGCTTTGGTGCAAGATGTCACAAGTTCGAAACTTGCTTTCGAACGTTTATTTGACATGGAATACATTGTCCCAATGATTTGTTGTATATAAAGTACCAGTTCAAAAAAAAAAACTAAGGGAGACAACTAGCGATAACCACCCAAAAACTCTGAAAGAAATTTTTGCTGGAAGTTGTTATTTATCATCAACTGGTGTAAATAATGTTGTGGCCTTAATATTCATTATTGAATTATAAGATGGGTATTCCTAATATGTCATTCCACTATTGCCCACTTTCCTTAATTTTCATTCTTGGTTTCTAATAAATGCGGTCCATTTATTACTAGTTAATATACCCGTACAATCCATTACTAATATCAAAATTGGACGATCTCTATTCAATCCTCATTTAATGCTTCAATCTTTTACAAATTTCAAAATCCATCTATTACTCTAATTTAATTCCTCCATAAATTCCATATTAAATTTCCTTAATCAATCCCTATTTAATTCCTTTTTACTCTTATTAATTATAAATTTATTGCCTGTTAAATTTGTAATTAATTTTCATAAATTGTAATCCGTTTATTACTAATTAATTTGTATATGGTTGTTAATTATATTATATATATATAGTCGTTAAACGTGGTTATATGTGTATGTATATTTCTAACTACTAATTTCTAAACTAGAACACTTATTTTCACAATTTTTAGTTTATTAAGCTATCCACCTAAAAAATATCACTGTTATACTTTTCCATAGATTAACCACAAACGAGATTTTTGCTTTATTTGAGATTACAAGGGATTATTTCTTCCTTTTGTTGAAACAGACAGTGTAAACTATGGAAAAGAATATTCATATCTTACACATCTCTTTCTCTTTTTGGTACATCCTTTGTTCATTCAGCAACTCGGTTTTATACATATTTTGATGTATGATAATTTATGAAAATTATACGAAAACCTCTCCAAATAAATTGAAACATAGAACTTTACATTCCAAGTCGTCTAGGGAAACCCAATTTACAACCGAATTATTATCTGGAATATCTTAACTTTACAACCTTCTACAAATAATGGTTTGGGGCTGGTTTCAAATTTTCAAATCATGTTATACATACTATTCCCATTTATTCATATCCTAAAATCTTTAACCTATCTTACCTAGGTACTGATCTTTACCTACTCCATTAAATTTTTGTTTATCTCTGACCATTTGTTGTAAAACTAAAATTTCACAACTATGAATTGCCAAATCCAAAATCTTTATTTTGAAAATATAGACTTAGAAACATTGATCAAGAATTCAAAATTACTTAGTTCTAAGATGAAGTAAAATAATTTTCCTTCTCAAATACTTTCTACATCAATGATTTATTCATTTAAAAGTTGGATTTTTCATTCATAACATTCAAAAATTGATTGGTTTTCACAAGAAACTACGAAAAATTTCCCTTCTTAATTATTTCATATAACAAAGGCTTTTTTCTTTTGAAAGTAGGATTTTTAACCCGAAACATTCAAAAACTCAAACAATCATTCATTTCAATTTTCAAAAACATCCTATTAACAATAAAAAGTGGAGTAGACAATGATAACTTCCATCCTATAATTTTTTTCTTATATTATTTCTAACTAAATTACAAATCATCCTTTATATAAATTCCTAATGCTATTACTATCTATCTCAGCTATTATTCTCCGTAATTCCTTATACGAGAATGTTCCTCCTACCTACCTTGCCGAGCATTCTTAACCTTCTTTTCTTTTTATCCTATTTAATTAAAAGCCATTTCCATTTATACACTCTTTTAAAAGAATTTTAAAGAAAAAAACTTCCAATTTTATAAAGTAGAGAAAATTATCGAGTCTAACCTACGTTCTACTTTACATTTATTTCAAAAACAAAAATAATCCCTTTATCAAAAGTCTTTAGACCAAAACCTTTTCGGTTCATTAAATTTTAAACTAAAAGTTTCAAGAATGCAAAATCTATTTAATTTAGAACTTTTTAAATCAACAAATTTTATAAACTATTAATTTTCAAATTTGCTTGCTCTTTCAAAATAACAATTTCCAAATTTATAAAGTAAGAAAAATCATTAGGTCCAACATGAGCCCTATTTTGCGTTTATTTCATAAACGAAGAATGCAGAAATTGAAAACTTTTTAGCTCAACTAATTTTAAACTAAAAATTTCAAAAATTTAAAACCCATTTTTTTCAACTATTCAAATCATCATATTTCCAATTTTCTTTTTATAAAGTTTGCCCACCATTTTGTTTGAAAAATGTTCCATTACTTTTTAGAATTACATCACCTTTTCAAACTTTTCATAAAATAATTGAAAGCATATTTCCAAACCCAATTAAAATCACTTTCTTTCAAAAAATTCAAGTTAAGATACAAAAGATCTTCATTTAATAATCCTTTGAAAAGCTCTTTTAAGACATCTAAAGGAATTAAAAAAAAAATCTTTTTATCAAATTATTTCCCATGAGGTTGGGTTTAGAAATTGACTTTAATTGTTCCTTCCTTTGAACTTTCCTACTTAACCTTTAAAAATTTGGTTATTTCCTTATGGTGATTAATGTACATCTCCTTATGGAAGCTTGTTTCAAACCTTCTTTAAATCTCTCTTCTGTATGTTAACAAATATATTACTTTATATTATTTAATTTCAATCTAACATGTTGCTTGGTATTTCTATAAATATCAATTGTCAGTAACAAATGATTATAATTCTAACAGTCAATTCTTAAAGACTATTTATTCATTCTCATTTTACTTATTATGTCTTCCCTATCTCGCCTTAGTTTTTTTAATAATCTTTGTAATTAGTCCATTTATATCTTTATTAAATTCTTATAAATCTCTATTTATTCCACATTTATTTCCTCATTAACCTTGGAGTTACAACATTTTCCATTTATATTTTTTTATCCATATTATTTAATACGCTTATAGAGTCCACAATTATAAGGAAGTCTATATACAACAAAGGAGTCAAGTACCATTCAACTTTTAAGGTGCTTCCATATGTCATGGTTATACGCTTCTTAGTTCACTCCTTACGATACAACATCAGCCTCATAGGTAATCGGAGCAGGAGTATAAATTTATCTATTTATTTTTTTCAACTCATAGTTACTTCGACAATCTTTTTGGATTATGGTCACAACTATCTCTATAGCGTTAGAACCTTGTATTTTGATGTTTTGATCATGACAAATATATAGGCATTTATTATATGAACTAACCAAATTTGCGGAAGAAGATACTATTCTACTCGACAATAGATCAGAGACTAAGATTTCAAAGAGAAAGTTCCAAATTTTATAAATGTTTATCTATAGTATGGTTAGTAATTAATCAATGATAAAATCTCTCCTAAGTGGTATATGCACATACACACGAGCTTTAAAATTACTTTCAAAATCATATACACACCTTAGAAATTAATTATAATAAGTTACTAAACAAAAACCTCTCAACAAGAAGTTCATATGGAAGAAAACATATGCTTCAGTCGGCTAAATAGGGGTGTGCAGTCGACCTAAACAAGTATATGTGCACAAATAATTTTGAACATTCGGTCAACTAAATACCCCATTCAGTCGACTGAACGAGGTTTCTTTTCAAAATAAATTTAAAATTTAAAATTGTTTGAATTTTTAGATAATTGAATTTCTTTTCTTAGTCGACTGAATATTCATAATGGCTATTTTTTGAATGGTCACCATTTTTTAACGAATAGAAATAACTTTTAATCCAATAGTTGTTTCCGTATTTTTTGGCCGAAACTTTTCACGAATGATTACATCTTTTAAACTCTATATATAACCTTGAATTCAATTGTTTTAAATAACTTAATTCTCTGATTCTATTCTATATTCTTCCTATCTAAATTCCGCCATTTGCTTTCATAAACACATTCAAGCATAAATTTATTTGTGATTAAAATTACTTCCAATCTTCACGTACAATGCTATATACCACAAAGGAGAAGATTATAGGAAGGGTATGCTCTAAAGACATATCCATGCTACCTATAGAGTACAATCAGTCAAGAAAACTTTTATATTGTTAAAGTCATGTTCGGTTACTCAGGCGGTAGAAGCGATATTCGGTTGACTAGGTGGTAAAAGTCATGTTCAATTGCTCAAGCGGTGTAATACTTGTTCCTTTGGGTTAAGTGACGGTTGATAGTTAAATTTCAGAAGGAGTCTGCGACTGGACGTAGAACGGGAGTTCGAACCAGTATAAAATCTCTGGCGTCATTTACTTTACTGTTTATTTTTTATATTTATATTCTGCACTAGTAGATAACTTAGATTATATCCATATTATGATCCATAGCATAACTTTCATTTGGTATCATAGCAAGGTCATCATATAACCATAATACCGTTATTTGATACACAGTTAATATGGAAAATAACACTAACACAAATTTTATTAAAGGGCAATCCACTACATGACTACCACTATTTAATGGTTTGAGCTATAATTACCGGTTAACTAGAATGAGAATTTGTATGTAAGAAAATGGATATGATACTTGGAATATTACTCAAAATGAATACACTATACCCACTACACCATTTGCAGAATGGTCAAATGCACAAAAGATTGATACTACATCAAATGTAAAATCTAGGAATATGTTATTTTGTGCATTAGACAAAATTGGATTTAATAGAGCTAGCATGTGCAGAACTGCTTATGAAATTTGGAGAACTCTTAAGGTCACAAGTGAAGGAAATAACAAAGTTGACCAAAGCAAGATTTCTATGCTAAAAAATCAGTTTCAAAATTTCAAAATGAGACCAGATGAAACTATAAATGACATATATTCTAGATTTCAAGACATACATCATTCACTATTGGTATTAGGTGAAAAATTTTCAGATTTTGATATTGCCTCTAAAATTTTACTCTTTAACGGATGAATGGGAATGAAAAGTCTTAGCTATTGAAGAAGCTAATGACATTTCTACATTAAATCTGAATAGTTAATTGGAACTCTTATGTCATATAAAGTGAATTTGTAGGCTAAGCAAGATCAAGAACAAGAGAAAAAGAATATTGCATTCAAAGCTGAATAAAAGGATTCAGATGAAGATGAAGATGGCATGGCATTGATCGCAAAGAATTTCAAAAAAAAATCAAAAATTCAAAAGGAATTAGAAGTTTGGAAATAATAGGAGAGAAAACTCTAGCAAGCTGCCAATCTCAAATCTCAAATGCTACGAATGTCATAAGAAAGGTCATACGAAGAAAGACTGTCCTGATTGGAAGAAAGACTGATTTGAGAATAAGAAGGACAAGTACAAAAAGAAGCAAGCATTCTCAATTACAGGGGATGATTAGAAATCATTTTCATCATCAGACAGTGACACAGACAGTGATTTTGAACAAGCTAACGTCTGCTTTAGGCTTCAAACAATGATGTAAGTGATTTATCTTTTGATGATCTAATTGATATAAATTTAGAAGTGTTAGATAAAATCAAAGAAGTTAAAAGAAAGTATAAAGATGCACTAGAAAAATTAAACAGAACTGAAATAGAAGTTGATATTCTAAGAGATGAAAAGAAAATTTTAGAAGAAGAACTTATTAATACATAAGAATCTTTGTCTAATGTTTCTTCTCAACTCACTATGCTAACAAATGAAGTAGAAGTACAAAAAGAAAAGAATATGATATTAGCTACAGAAAATCATGACCTAAAGTCAAATGTCCAAATTCTTGAATTTAAAAATACTATCTCAATACCGAGTTAGAGAATATTATTAAAAATATAACTAATTTTAATAAAGGAAGAGAGAATCTTCCCAAAATTATTAGTAATACTCAAACTACTTCTAATAAAAATGGATTAGGACATAAAAATTCTTCAAAGAAGAATAGTACATCATATAAAAATTTCAATTTGCATAATAATTTTGTAAAAGCAAAAACAGAGCCAAAGGTTTTTACTCAAAAGAAATAAATTGGTAAAACAAATACTATAAAAATTTGGGCACCAAAAACTAACAATAAATTAATCAGAAATAAGTATATAAAACCTTTTATAACTTTTGTTTATAAAAATAAAGATTTTACTTATAAAGGAAATTCTAAACCCTCATGGGTTTGGCTTTCTAAGGTCTAACTCTTAGGACCCTAATAAAAGTTTGGGTACCAACATCATTCATATATTTTTTGCAGGTACCAACTAAGAAAAGAGGAAAGTGTATACTAGAGAGTGGTTGCTCAAAACACGTGACAGGAAATAAAGATATGCTTACTAACATTATCTACACGGATGGAGGATCTATCGCATCTGGAGATAACTCCAAAGTATATACATCGACAAAGGGGATGTGAGTAACGACGGTACATATCTAACTAACCTCTTATTACAATTGTTTTACTTGTTATAAACTTAAAACTTAATTTATTAAGTATAAGTCAACTATGTGATAAAGGTTAAAATATAACTTTTTAGAAAATAAATGCAACATTTTTCATCAAAATAATAATCTTATTTTTGAAGGAACTAGAGAAAGAAATATTTATATATTAAATATGGAAGTCAATCATAACACAAATATTTCTCTAGTAGCCAAAGATAATGATCCTTGGTTATGGCACAAAAGATTTTATCACTTGAATGTTAAAGCTATTAACAAATACCTACGAATAATTTAGTTAGAGATTTACTAAAGATCAAATTTAAAGTAAAAAAATATTTGTGATGCTTGTCAATTAAGAAAATTAACTAAATCTTCTTTGAAAAGAAAATGATTTATACATTACAACCACTTGAGTTATTATATTTGGATCTTTTTGGACCAACTAAAACTCAATCTATAAACCATAATAGATACGTTTTTTAATAGTGGATGATTTTTTAAGATATACCTAGATAATATTTTTGAAAAACAAAAGTGATACTTTTGAAAACTTCAAAATATTTGCTAAAAGAATTCAAAATATTAAGAATTTAAAAATAAAAAATATCGAGAATGATCATGGTAGTTAATTCGAAAATGAATCTTTTGAAAACTACTGTAATAAGAAAGGAATTGTTCACAATTTTCATTTTCTAGAACTCCACAACAAAATGGAGTCGTAGAAAGTAAAAGTAGAACTCTTCAAGAATGTGCTAGAACGTTATTAAATGGAAGTACTCTACCAAAATATTTTTGGGTAGAAGCTGTAGCAACTGCTTGTTATGTAGAGTTTCCATTAGACAACTAACTAAACATACATCATATGAACTTTTTAATGGAAGAAAACCTTACATGTCATATTTTAAAATTTTCGGTTCAAAATGTTTTATATTAAATACAAATGATAAGCTTGGTAAATTCGATTCAAAATTGGATGAAGGAATATTCATTGGATAGTCGAAACGGAACAAAGCTTATTGAATTTATAATAAAAGAACTAAAGTAATCGAAGAAACACTTCATGTGTCTTTCGACGAAAATTTTAAAATTAACAATAAAATAGAAAATAAAGAAATCATTTCTAAAACAAATGAATCAGATGATGATCTTGACAATACTAAAAATACAATTTACAAAATAATAACGATATTAGATCCCCATCATTACTTTTAAGAAATCACCCTACTGAAAATATAATTGGAGAAATTCGTACCAATGTAAGAACTCGAAATCAACTAAATCAAATGGGTCATGCAGCATTTCTTATAAATATTGAACCTAAAAATCTTAAAGAAGCTTCAACTGATGACTACTAGATAATAGCTATGCAAGAAGAGTTAAATCAATTTGAACGTAATGATGTTTGAGACTTAGTTCCTAGACCAAGTAACCAAGTAGTTATAGGTACAAAATGGGTTTATAAAAATAAAGCCGATGAACAAGGAAATATTATTAGAAATAAAGCTAGACTAGTTGCTCAAGGTTATAATCAAGAAGATGTAATCGAATATGATGAAACATTTTCACCCATAGCTCGTGCTATACTTATTTTATTAGTATATGCATGTCTTAATAATTTTAAACTTTATCAAATGGATGTAAAAACTGCTTACTTAAATGATTTTTTAAAAGAAAATGTATATGTTGAATAACCTCCTTTATTCACACATGAAAAATATCTAGATCATGTTTACAAACTACAAAAGGCTTTATATGGTTTAAAACAGGCACCTCGTTCTTTGTATGACCATCTTAAAAGTTATTTAATTAATTTTGGTTTTAAAATTGGTAAAGTAGATCAAACATTATTTATAAAACAAGGTAAAAATAATATTTTAATAATTCAAATTTATTTAGATGAAATTATTTTCGGTTCCACAAACGAAAAATTATGTCAAGAATTTTTAGAAATTATGACTAGAGAATTTGAAAAGTCTCACATGGGATAACTTTTATATTTTCTTGGCTTACAAATTAAACAAGTAAAAAATGGAGTTTTAATTAATCAAGAAAAATATTGTAATAATCTCATAAAACAATTTGGTATGGAAAATACTTCTGCTAAACCAACTCCGATCAGTACTACGTTGCATCTCGATAGAGATTATGTGACGACCGCCCATGACTCCCGCACCAAAACAAGAGAATAGAGCGCTGAAAGGTGTGCCAGGCAGCCATGGACGATAGTCAGGGTAAAACAAAACAGAAGAATCTCTATCGCATAACTCACAGCGCATGGATAAAATACAATAGAGAAATATAATATAGTGAAGTTCCATAGAACAGAACATCATCATATAAGCATCACAGTAGTTTCATACAATCATCTACTCAAATCCATACATGAAAGCCTCACTACAAATCACTCAACCAAATACAGCAGCGGATACCCAGTACATATAGTAAGAAAACTAATATGCAAAGCCTCCTGCTCGTCTTCGTCATCTTCAGCGTAGAACTCCTAGCACAGCACCTGTCACCTGCTACCTAGTCTGCCCATCCCAAACATGGATGAACAGCCCAAGGTAATAAGAGGAGACATAAAACCTTGAGTCAGACAAAGTCTTAGTGAGCAGTAAATCAACTATCAAGCATACCAAAAGAGCATAAAAGATAAAAGGAATAGGAACCAAACCATCCCACTCCACCTCTTTCTACAGTGATAGCCCCCAGACACACACTAAGGAGAAGTAGGCATAACATAGCAGATAAGTAAGGTAAAGCAATAATCACTCGAGTCAAGGACGATGTTTTCCAAATACAAACCCCCAAGGCCTAAACCAAGATCAGATAAGCACCCAGAAAACACCGCTCTTGAAGCCGAATGATGATACAACCAAACATCCAAACATCCATGACTCTGGCTATCACTGTTATCATTGCCTTGATTTCACCGTTAGTTGAATGACCGCCTGTCAAGGGCTAATGGTAACCCCGGTTTAGCCATAACTCCGCACGTCATCGTGACCCGTGCCTAAGCCGAACGCATCAGCCCAGAGTACTAGCACGTCATCATGACCCGTGCCTGGAACGTCATCGTGACCCGTTCCAACGTACCCTTGCTTTGAGTATGCTAGAACCTTCAACAACGATGAGATCTTAGCCTCCTAGTCATCCTCCTCGACGACTACTTCCATACTAGCTCAAGCGCCTCTCAAGCTAACCATTATCCACCCCAACCCGGACCGCATCACCGAGTTATAACTTTGCACGTCGTCATGACCCGTGCTTGGAACGTCTTCGTGACCCGTCCCATCACAACATATGTCTTGCCTCATCACATCATAGCAAAGTCTCTCAACTTGGAACGTCATCATGACCCGTCCCATCTCAACACAAGCCTTGCCTCATCATATCATCGCAAAGTCCCAACTCAACCATGCTTTGCCTTCTCGCATCATGGCAAGATCCCACATCCTCGAATCCATCCATATGAGCTTCCACATCCGCTTCATATGCCATTGGCAGCTTTCACCATTCAAGAGCCTTTCCACTTAGCTTTTGAATCATCTTCAACCATCTTGTTCCAAATCAACTACAAGCTAACTTGGAGCAATCAAATCTAACATACATTCAAACATTCAACCATTCAAACAAGATCTATTAAGCAATATCAATTATAATGGCAATTTCGTAATTAAGTGAGCAAAAGTCCAACATACGTGAAATCATGGTTTTTAGCATAGATCTATCAAATCTAAAACATGGGTTTTGTCTCTAATACTTGATAAATAACTTTCATAGATAAACATCTTCAAATATGATGGATCTACATGCAGACTTAAGGAAAATGCGAGAAAACGCTAACTTTAACACCCAAACATATCACCAATCCCGTATACTCCTTTGGATCCGCGTGAGAGATAACTACCACTCACCAAATCACCAAAACAACCTAAAATCAATCAACTACAGATCTGGACAGCAAGGACTTGGACTTGATCCGGAGAAATTTCACTTGAAACGGTGAAATCTAGCCTCTTTGGATGAAAATCTTCAACTTTGGCTCTTGATCTTTGATCTTGATCTTCGATCTTGGATGGATGTTAGAATTAGATTGGAATGGAGAAAAGAAGATGAAGAAATGTTGTAGTCGAGTCTTCAAAATGGCAGCACTTCGTTGCTTCAAAAACCGGTGCCAAAAAGTGAGCCAAACCCCTCTATTTATAGGCTGGAAACCCCTTAGGTCGTCGCCCCTTAGGTCGTCCCCGACCTAACTATGAGTCGTTGCCGACTCATCAGCCCCTACGACCTACGACCTAACCAACACAACATACAACCAAGGCCGACTTACGACTTAACCCAGACGCGACCTAAAACACAGGCCGACCTAACGACTCAACGCACTGCCGCATTTCCTAAGTCCTAGGTCGCCTGACGACTTAACTAGCATGCCGACCTACGACCTAAGACCCTGCCGACTTAACTATAAGTCGACTCAACCAACCACGCGACCTACGACTCATCTCATCCAACGACCTAACACACTGCCGACTTAAAACTCAAGCGACATAACAACAACACGGGCCATACGATCTAACTAGCTGCCGACCTAACAAGAACACGGCATACCTAGTGCCGACCTAAGTCCTAGCCGACTCAACAATGCCAAACGACCTAACTATGCTACGGCCTAGCGACCTAACAAAACCATAAGTCGTTCACGACTTATCTCCCATACGACCTAACCCCTTAGGTCGTTCCACAGGCCTAAACCACCATCCTATGAGTCGTTCACCACTGAGTCGGCCCAAACCTTAACTCGGCAACCTTTTAGGTCGTTAGCTCCTAAATCAAACACTCCTATGACCCGTTCACTCCTTAAGTCGGTCATTCCTATAGGTCGCTCTACCGACCTATCTACCTTAGGTCGCTCTCCCGACCTATCTACCTTAGGTCGCTCCACACTAAACTCGGCCAGTTCCTAAGGTCGTCTACGACTTACTATAGGTCGGTCACCATCACTAAGTCGCCTAACTTTTAGGTCGTTACTTCTATAACTCGGCAACTCTTAGGTCGGTGAATTTCTTATCTCGGCCAACACTCCAACCCGTAACCCCTCCTTGAGTCGGTCCCCTATGAGTCGGTCACGACTCATCCCTTAGCTCGGCAATGCTCATGAGTCGGTCACAACTCATACTCCACCCGGGTTAACTTCTAAACGACTCAAGCTAGAGGCAACACAAACAACACTATCGACCTGCAAATTCTACGATCTATCGACACGTAAAATACGGGTCGTTACATTCTCTCCCCCTTAGGAATTTCGCCCCCGAAATTCCAAGCAAACAATCAGAAATCAAAGATATTCCGCATGCCTACCATCCAAAGCAATCAACAAACCATGCAACCAATTCTAGCCTAGCATGCAGAATTCTAAGACTCAGAACAAGCTACAAATTCATGAGATGTCACGACACTTTAGGGCCATACCTCGAAGAGTCCGGGATGAGCTGCCTTCATCCTCTCTTCCTCCTCCCATGTACAGTCGTTAACATCGTCACTCCATTGTACCTTGAGCAACGTAATCGTCTTCCTCCTAAGCTGTTTCGTATCGGTTTCAACAATACGAAGCGGCTTACGAGGTCTCGTAACCACTGGATCAACCTCTAAGTCTTCACAGCTATCAGCAGAAACCACCGTAGTAGGGTCGTGCACATACTTCCGTAGACAAGATACATGAAAAACATTGTGCACACCCGCCATCTTTTCCGGTAACTCCAATCTATAAGCGAGCTTTCCAATTCGCTCGATAATCGGAAATGGTCCAACAAATCTCGGAGTTAACTTTCCTTTCTTTCCGAATCTAATGACACTCTTCAGAGGAGAAATCTTCACAAAAACCATATCACCTACGTCGAATTCCAAATCCTTACGACGATTATCGGCATAACTTTTCTGACGATCTTGGGCTGCCTTCATTCGTTGCCGAATGATCTCTATACAATCTGAAGTCTGTCGAATCATCTCTGGCCCAAGTATCAGCTTTTCTCCAGCTTCCAACCAACATGTCGGAGAGTTACACGGTCTTCCATATAATGCCTCATATGGTGCCATACCAATGCTCGACTGATAACTGTTATTATAAGCAAACTCCACCAAATGAAGGTGATCCTCCCATGATCCTCCGAAGTCCAAAACACAAGCTCTAAGGAGATCTTCCAAAACTCGGTTGACTCTCTCAGTCTGACCATCTGTTTGAGGGTGATAAGCTGTACTCAAACACAACTCAGTTCCCAAAACTTCCTGGAAGCTCGTCCAAAATCTACTAGTGAACAATGGGTCTCGATCGCTCACTATACTCTTCGGAACACCATGGAATCGAACAATCCACTTCACATACAACTCAGCCAACTTCGATGCAGTCCTAGTCGATCGAACAGGAATGAACCTTGCACTTTTAGTCAAACGATCTACGATGACCCAAATCCCTTCATTCCCTGTCCTGGTTCTAGGTAGACCATCAATAAAATCCATCGACACTTGCTCCCACTTCCATGTAGGAACTTCTAATGGCTGAAGTAATCCACTGGGCTTCTTCTGCTCAGCTTTCACTAACTGGCAATTCATACACTTGGAAATAAAACTTCCAACATCCTTCTTCATACCTTCCCAGTAGTAAGCTCTCTTCATATCCCGATACATCTTATTACCACCTGGATGAATTGTCAACTTCGAGTGATGACTTTCCCTTAGAACTTCATCTCTCAATCCATCTATATCGGGAACAACCAATCGTCCTTGCTTTCGAAGCCAACCCTCTCGATCGACCTCGAATCCCTTATCCTTCTCCGGGTCCAATCCGGATTCCAAATCACAGATAATCTTGACAAGCTTATCATCTCCCTTTTGGCTCTCGCCAACCCTTTCCACAAGAGTAGGCCTTATCGATAAGTTTGCCAACATCTTAGGTTCCAATTCACATCTAGGCCTGAAGTCAAATCCAGCCAAATACTCAAGACTCTTCCATTCCGAAAACATGGCTCCTAATCCTGCATGCCTTCGACTTAACGCATCTGCCACTGCGTTACCTTTTCCCGGAGTATAGGCTATACCAAAATCATAAGATGCTAGGAACTCTAGCCATCGTTGCTGTCGAAGATTTAAATCCTTTTGGGAGAACAGATACTTCAACGACTTATGATCTGTAAACAGCTCGAATCTAACTCCCAATAGGTAATGTCTCCACATCTTCAAAGCAAACACAATCGCCGCTAACTCCAAATCATGAGTCGGATAATTCCTTTCATGCGGCTTCAGTTGTCGACTAGCATATGCAACAACTTTATCCTTCTGCATTAGCACCGCTCCTAGTCCAGTGCCACATGCATCGGTGTAGACCACCATCTCATCATTCCCACTAGGAATAGTCAAAACAGGAGCACTTGTCAGTCGCTCTTTCAGGATCACGAAAGCTTGCTCACATTTATCATCCCATCTGAACACTTGGTTCTTCTTCGTCAATCCTGTCAACGGTGCAGCTATCTTGGAAAAGTCTTTGATAAACCGACGATAATATCCTGCTAATCCAAGAAAACTCCTCACATCAGATGCATTCTTAGGCCTAACCCAATCCTGGATCGCTGCCACCTTAGCGGGATCAACCGCTATTCCATTTCCAGAAATAACATGACCTAAGAACCTCACTTCATTCTTCCAGAAGTGACACTTCGAAAACTTAGCCTTCAGCTGATGATTCCGCAAGATTTCCAAAACAATCTTCAAGTGCGTCTTGTGCTCTTCCTCAGTTCTGGAATAAATCAGAATATCATCCACGAACACAAGCACGAACTTATTCAACTGATCTCTGAATACCCTATTCATAAGATCCACAAAATATGCTGGCGCGTTAGTCAATCCAAACGGCATTACCAGCCACTCATAAAATCCGGATGGTGTCCTGAAAGCAGTCTTCGGCACACTATCCCTCGCCACTCTTAACTGGTGAAATCCCGTTGCCAAATCCATCTGAGAAAACACCTTAGCCTCGTGAAGCTGATCAAACAAGTCATCTATTCTCGGCAATGGATACTTGTTCTTCCTAGTCACCTTATTCAGCTCACGATAATCAACACACAACCTCAACGATCCATCCGCTTTGGTTGCGAACACAACGGGCGCACCCCATTCGGACACACTCCTCCGAATGAATCCTTTCCGAAAAAGGTCATCAACTTGCACCTTCAGCTCTTGCTGCTCCCTCGGTGCCATCCGCCTAAGAGGCATCACAACAGGTCTGGCTCCCTCAACTAGATCGATACGAAACTCGATCTCCCTATGCGGCGGCAACCCTTTGACTTCCTCAAAGACATCACCAAACTCATTCACAATAGGCACTGATGACAGTCCATCCCGTGGAACAACTAGCGAATACATGAAGCTCATGAAGACGCCTTCTTCATGCTTACATCGTATCACAACCTTTCGCCCTTCCACATTCCCGATTGTCACCTCAAGCCTCTCACAATCAATCCTAGCCGCATACTTCCTAAGCCAGTCCATACCCAAAATAATTCCGAACCCCGCAAAGTTCAGAACAAAGCAATCACAAACAAACGAGCAATCATGACTCGACACAACTAGACCACGGCATAACATACACAAACATGACGAACCCCCTACCGGATTTGTCACAACCAATGGCCTATCAACAATATCCGGTTTCATACCTAACCGGCTTACCAAATCATCACAAACAAAAGAATGCGACGCTCCAGTATCAAACAACACTCTAACTGGAACACCACAAATAGAAAGAGTACCTTGAACCACCACACTCTTCCCCTTTTCTTCAGCAGTCGGAGCTTTTGAAGACGACGGCACAACTCCCAAAGCATAGGCTTGCACAATCTGCCTATCTTTCCTCGGCTCTGGGCAATCCTTCTTGATATGTCCCAGCTTATCACAGTTATAACACTTTCCCGGCACTTTGGGATTCTTACAATCTTTGTAAAGATGGCCTTTCTGTTGGCAGTTATAACAAGTCACTTCGCCTTTCGGCTTCTTCTGGCCATCCTTACCCTTCTGCTGCTGCTGCTTCCTCCTCTTATTGCCATTCTGGTGTGGTTTAGATCCTTCCCTGGTTACAGCAACAACAGAACTTTCCTTAGGAAACAAACTCTCATGCCTAAGGGCTTTTTCCACAAGCTTCTCAAACGGATCGTCCAGATGATCCACCAACTGCCTCCCAAGATAAGCATCCAGACCAGTCACAAACTTTTCATTCTTCTGGTAGGGAGAATCAATATACGATCTGGCATACTTGGACAAAGCTTCAAACTCAGAAATATACTCAAGAACAGGTCTCCCCCTTTGCTTGAGCTCTACAAACTTCTTAAACAAGACAGATTTCTGGGAAGTAGAGATGAACTTAGCTTCAAATCTAACTTGGAATTGCTCCCAAGTAATCTCTTCTTCTGGTGTATCTATAGTGATAGAATTCCACCAATCAGCAGCTCTTCCCTGAAGCTGTCTCGATGCAAGCTTCCTCTTAGTTGCATCCTCAATCCCTAGATCACCAAAAATCCTTCGGCAAGCATCCATCCATCTCTGCACTTCAATAGTAGACTCCGTCCCTAAGAAAGCTTTTCCTCCAAGAGAAGTATAATCCTTGCAGAGCTTGGCGAAATCCACCGGTCTCGGAGTTTGGACTTGAACTCCAACATCAACAGTAGGCCCTGGAACGGGCATCCTCCTCATAATCGAAGTCATCATCGCTTCGAACATAGCCCCATAATCTGCAGCTCCTTCTGTAGCATGGCCTTCCCTAGCAGCTGGTCTTCCTCTACGACTCATTCTTAATATCTGTAAAAAGAATGATTAGAACACCTTAAGAAACAACTGCATAAGGAGTTCAAATCCTTCTAAGCTACTATATTATATATAGTAATCATCCATCAAAATACAATTACGTCTCTCTTACGTAATTACGTCAGCGAGCGTTGGCTGAAATCGATTAACCAAAGCTCTGATACCAAATGTGACGACCGCCCATGACTCCCGCACCAAAACAAGAGAATAGAGCGCTGAAAGGTGTGCCAGGCAGCCATGGACGATAGTCAGGGTAAAACAAAACAGAAGAATCTCTATCGCATAACTCACAGCGCATGGATAAAATACAATAGAGAAATATAATATAGTGAAGTTCCATAGAACAGAACATCATCATATAAGCATCACAGTAGTTTCATACAATCATCTACTCAAATCCATACATGAAAGCCTCACTACAAATCACTCAACCAAATACAGCAGCGGATACCCAGTACATATAGTAAGAAAACTAATATGCAAAGCCTCCTGCTCGTCTTCGTCATCTTCAGCGTAGAACTCCTAGCACAGCACCTGTCACCTGCTACCTAGTCTGCCCATCCCAAACATGGATGAACAGCCCAAGGTAATAAGAGGAGACATAAAACCTTGAGTCAGACAAAGTCTTAGTGAGCAGTAAATCAACTATCAAGCATACCAAAAGAGCATAAAAGATAAAAGGAATAGGAACCAAACCATCCCACTCCACCTCTTTCTACAGTGATAGCCCCCAGACACACACTAAGGAGAAGTAGGCATAACATAGCAGATAAGTAAGGTAAAGCAATAATCACTCGAGTCAAGGACGATGTTTTCCAAATACAAACCCCCAAGGCCTAAACCAAGATCAGATAAGCACCCAGAAAACACCGCTCTTGAAGCCGAATGATGATACAACCAAACATCCAAACATCCATGACTCTGGCTATCACTGTTATCATTGCCTTGATTTCACCGTTAGTTGAATGACCGCCTGTCAAGGGCTAATGGTAACCCCGGTTTAGCCATAACTCCGCACGTCATCGTGACCCGTGCCTAAGCCGAACGCATCAGCCCAGAGTACTAGCACGTCATCATGACCCGTGCCTGGAACGTCATCGTGACCCGTTCCAACGTACCCTTGCTTTGAGTATGCTAGAACCTTCAACAACGATGAGATCTTAGCCTCCTAGTCATCCTCCTCGACGACTACTTCCATACTAGCTCAAGCGCCTCTCAAGCTAACCATTATCCACCCCAACCCGGACCGCATCACCGAGTTATAACTTTGCACGTCGTCATGACCCGTGCTTGGAACGTCTTCGTGACCCGTCCCATCACAACATATGTCTTGCCTCATCACATCATAGCAAAGTCTCTCAACTTGGAACGTCATCATGACCCGTCCCATCTCAACACAAGCCTTGCCTCATCATATCATCGCAAAGTCCCAACTCAACCATGCTTTGCCTTCTCGCATCATGGCAAGATCCCACATCCTCGAATCCATCCATATGAGCTTCCACATCCGCTTCATATGCCATTGGCAGCTTTCACCATTCAAGAGCCTTTCCACTTAGCTTTTGAATCATCTTCAACCATCTTGTTCCAAATCAACTACAAGCTAACTTGGAGCAATCAAATCTAACATACATTCAAACATTCAACCATTCAAACAAGATCTATTAAGCAATATCAATTATAATGGCAATTTCGTAATTAAGTGAGCAAAAGTCCAACATACGTGAAATCATGGTTTTTAGCATAGATCTATCAAATCTAAAACATGGGTTTTGTCTCTAATACTTGATAAATAACTTTCATAGATAAACATCTTCAAATATGATGGATCTACATGCAGACTTAAGGAAAATGCGAGAAAACGCTAACTTTAACACCCAAACATATCACCAATCCCGTATACTCCTTTGGATCCGCGTGAGAGATAACTACCACTCACCAAATCACCAAAACAACCTAAAATCAATCAACTACAGATCTGGACAGCAAGGACTTGGACTTGATCCGGAGAAATTTCACTTGAAACGGTGAAATCTAGCCTCTTTGGATGAAAATCTTCAACTTTGGCTCTTGATCTTTGATCTTGATCTTCGATCTTGGATGGATGTTAGAATTAGATTGGAATGGAGAAAAGAAGATGAAGAAATGTTGTAGTCGAGTCTTCAAAATGGCAGCACTTCGTTGCTTCAAAAACCGGTGCCAAAAAGTGAGCCAAACCCCTCTATTTATAGGCTGGAAACCCCTTAGGTCGTCGCCCCTTAGGTCGTCCCCGACCTAACTATGAGTCGTTGCCGACTCATCAGCCCCTACGACCTACGACCTAACCAACACAACATACAACCAAGGCCGACTTACGACTTAACCCAGACGCGACCTAAAACACAGGCCGACCTAACGACTCAACGCACTGCCGCATTTCCTAAGTCCTAGGTCGCCTGACGACTTAACTAGCATGCCGACCTACGACCTAAGACCCTGCCGACTTAACTATAAGTCGACTCAACCAACCACGCGACCTACGACTCATCTCATCCAACGACCTAACACACTGCCGACTTAAAACTCAAGCGACATAACAACAACACGGGCCATACGATCTAACTAGCTGCCGACCTAACAAGAACACGGCATACCTAGTGCCGACCTAAGTCCTAGCCGACTCAACAATGCCAAACGACCTAACTATGCTACGGCCTAGCGACCTAACAAAACCATAAGTCGTTCACGACTTATCTCCCATACGACCTAACCCCTTAGGTCGTTCCACAGGCCTAAACCACCATCCTATGAGTCGTTCACCACTGAGTCGGCCCAAACCTTAACTCGGCAACCTTTTAGGTCGTTAGCTCCTAAATCAAACACTCCTATGACCCGTTCACTCCTTAAGTCGGTCATTCCTATAGGTCGCTCTACCGACCTATCTACCTTAGGTCGCTCTCCCGACCTATCTACCTTAGGTCGCTCCACACTAAACTCGGCCAGTTCCTAAGGTCGTCTACGACTTACTATAGGTCGGTCACCATCACTAAGTCGCCTAACTTTTAGGTCGTTACTTCTATAACTCGGCAACTCTTAGGTCGGTGAATTTCTTATCTCGGCCAACACTCCAACCCGTAACCCCTCCTTGAGTCGGTCCCCTATGAGTCGGTCACGACTCATCCCTTAGCTCGGCAATGCTCATGAGTCGGTCACAACTCATACTCCACCCGGGTTAACTTCTAAACGACTCAAGCTAGAGGCAACACAAACAACACTATCGACCTGCAAATTCTACGATCTATCGACACGTAAAATACGGGTCGTTACAGATTAAAATGGTAAGAGTATTGACCAAAAACTACATCGTAGTATGATTGGTTCATTACTATATTTAACTGCTAGTAGACTAGACATAATGATGAGTGTCTGCTTGTGTGTATGATTTCAAGCAAATCCCAAAATATCATATTGCGGGCAGTGAATCGAATTTTGCGATACTTAAGCAAAACTAATGACTACGATCTCTTTTATCCAAAGAATGTCCATTTTTATTAGTATTATATAGTGATGCTGATTTTGGAGGATGTCGAACGGATCGAAAGAGTACTAGTGGTACTTGTCACTTTATTGGACAATCTTAGTATCTTGGTTTAGTAAGAAACAAAATTTCATTTCACTTTTGACATGTGAAGTAGAATACATCTCTGTTGCTTTAGCATGTGCTCAAGTAATCTACATGCAGCAAACACTACAAGGTTTTGGAGTTTATCTTTCAAATTCAACAATTTATTGTGATAATACAAGTGAAACAAATTTATCGAAAAATCCAATAAATCATCTAGAACTAAACACATAGATATAAGACATCACTTTCTCAAAGATAATATAAAAAAGGCATTATTTCATTAGAATTTTATCTTTAGAAAATTAGATGGCTAACATATTTACAAAACCTTTAAATTAAAATAAATTTATAAAATTATGTCGAGAATTGGGTATTGTATCTTTGCATGATTTATAATTTTAATTTTTTTAATTTTTTTTAAGAAGAATAATTTTTTGTCAAAAAATTATTGATGCTGGCACTTAAACTCGGGTTGCTGGTATGAAAGTTACATGTTTTTCCATTATGCTATTATATTTCTTGTTACACTAACTATTATCTTCCTCTTATTATCTAAATGGTTTTTATCTCTTAACCTTTTCCTTCCTCATATGCGTTTCTAATCATAATTATTCAGGAATTTTCATTCTCGGACCTTGTTTACCTAAAAATAGTCTTTGCTTCTGTATATAAAGGCTTATAACTCATCCATTTTCACATCATCATTTGTCAACATAATTTTTCTAAGCTTATGTTCTTGTTATTATTTCGTTTTACAAACATCAACATGTCTTCATAAGATGAATCAAATCATTCATTCATCATTTTCAACGCACCTTCCTATGAATCGTCGAAACATTCCAGTAATTTCACTCCAGTTTATATCCATATTAAAATTACTCCATCTCCTACTCATCGTACTGGATATACTCCTTAAGGAAAATGTATTAAACATAATTTACGTATTAGTTCTCCATCCACAATGGAGAAAATCGATGATATTCATCATTACCAGAGAGACTCTAGAAATGCAGCTGAACTATATTACGAACAAAAAGTAAACGCTAGACATTTAAGTTTTCGGAAACAAGTCGCATTAAAGTTCTACGAGTCCTCATCGAAACAGTGCATACATTAACCTTCGCCTTGACATTTTCGAGCTCCTTTGAATTCTTGGGAATGAAGCCCACAACATCCTCAAATGTCACCAAACTCCTGGGAATGTGGTAATGTTTAGTCACCAATCCAACTATTACAAGAAACAATGAAGAATGAACTGCACTCTGACAATTCTCACTCCTCATGAAATTAAAGTTTTATGTATATTGTTTTTTGAATTAGTGTTGTACTATACATATATGTGTATGTTTTCAAATAAAGTTTTTACTATACAAAAATTATAAATAAACAAGTTCTAATGTTATTTTGTTTTTATAAGAAAATCTTTAATACATAAGTTGAAAATGCATATAAGCACAGTTTCAGTCAACTCAACCGATCATCCCAGTCGAGTGAAACTTAAATGCAAATTTTTTATATAAGGAATTTCAGTTGACTGCCTTAGATAGTCTAATCGACTGAATTGAGGCCTTTTCAGGCTATTTACTGCGGGAAAAAATTTCTCTGCACATTGGTCGAATGAATTTTAATTTCAGTTGACCGAACATTCTTAAGCACTTGAAAATTTCCAGATTTCAATAGACTAATCCTATATTTTAAGCTGACTGAATTAATCATTTTATAGGCAAAAACTTTTGGGTTAAAAACCTATAACATCCAATCGACTGCCCAGACAATTCAGTTGGCTGAATTGGTGTTTTCTGGTTTTTTAAAATAATTTTACACAACTCCCAATCCACATTTTCACCAACCATATAAATCCATCCCCTTCATTCCAAAAACCTACCCCATTTCTTAAAACAAACACTAGCCCCCATTCTCTTCAATCCAATTTCTACTATCTCAAATCAACTCAAATCAAATGGCTCCGAGAATAAAAAAGACCTCGATAATCATCTGTCGGACCATCCGAAAGCCAAATTAGGTCATGGCTTCATGATGAAACTTCCGTCACCCGTTTCAATGCCACGAGAAGCTCTCGAATCTTAAATGTCTCTTTCATCAATTATCTGGACTTTAATGCTTACACCATTCGAGAAATGGAAGAAGCAAGTGGTCTTGAAAGTTTGATTAGTTATATGGCCAACAACATCAAGATCTACACCCTCCTAATCAAAATCTTCTTTGCCAATATGAAATTGGATAACTAAGATCCAAGAAACAAGGACGATTGCATCTGGACAATAGTTTGCGGCATCCGAATCTACCTTCATCTCCAACGTATTGGTCACATTCTCCATTGTCCTTCCGAAGGAATCGACATCAACGACGTTGAAGTTGACATGAACAATCGCGATGAGGTCTCTCATCAATTCCTCTCCGGCGATATGACCGTTCTCAAATTCTTCGCTTTATGACCAAAGGCACGGATCCTTCATCATGCTATCATCTGCTCTATTCAACCTTGCACTGGAAGCTACAAGAAAGTCTACAAACATGACTTCCAAGCTCTCTATGCCATCTACTCCTCTCAATACGTTAATTGGACTAGAGTAATTTTTAATGAATTCCTCACGGTTAATCACAAGAGGAGCTACAAAAAATCTTTTACGGAGCCTACATTATGCGAATTCTCATGAACTTTGGCATAACTATCCCCGATGCCAATTTCATTACCGTCGATGAGCTAAACACTAAGACGTTAAGTCTTATGGGCTTGCCAAAACCCCTACCGCCGTAAGAAATAATTATTTTCCAAAAATGGGCAACTAATCGGGCTCAAGGGATTCCATAAACCAATGAGACTCATATCAGCTCCTCCTCCTCCCAATCTTCCCATCATATCGAGGAACGAGAAGAAGACGACGAGATCTAAGAGCTTCACGGTGATTTTCCTCCCAAGGACTAATCACTCTCTCTAGGAATCAAAGTAAGTTAAATTGATGTTTGGTCAACATTGAGAAATTCATCGTCAAGATCAATAAGAAGCTCAACTCCATTAAGGGCTTCTTAAATAAAATTTGGTAAAAATCTCTTGCAATGGCTCTACTTCCACAAATATTGTCGAAATTCCCCCCGCTCCTTTCACTTGGACAACATCCGAGGAGGAAGAAGAGGAAGAGGAAGAATCCGAAAGCTAGGAAGTTTAGCCCACTTTTTATCTTATGCTTATGTATGTTTTTCTATTTTTGTTGTTGTTTTCTATGATGTATCCATGAACGATTATTATATGTTGTTTTGTTTTTTCAAAGTTGTTCTCATGATGATTTGTTAAGTAATATAATGTTTAATTTCTAATGTTCTTGATTCATATTATTCATGTTTACCATGTTATCATTCGTCAGTAATATTCATATTCATCCATATTCTCATGGTTATACAATTGATATTCTTTTTTGTCGATGACAAAGGGGATAAATACGAAGATAAAGCAAGAAGGTAGTTCATTGATTCAGGAGGAGCTTTTGTTTTTTTATAAATTTTATAAACTTTTAAACTTATATAGTTTTCATCATCAAAAAAGGGAGAATGTTAGAACCTTGTATTTTGACGTTTTGATCATGACAACTATGTAAGTTATATTATATGAACAAACCAAATTTGTAGGAGATGATACTATTCTACTCGATGATAGATCGAAGACCAAGATTTCAAAGAGAAAGTTTCAAATTTATAAATGGTTTGTCTATAGTTTAATTAGTGGTTAATCAATGTTAAAATCTCTCTTAAGTGGTATATACACAGACACATGGTTTAAAATTACTTTCAAATCATATACATGCCTTAGAAAATAATTATAACAAGTTACTAAACAATAACCTTTCAACAAGAAGTTTATATGGCAGAAAACACCTGTTTCAGTCGACTGAACATGGGTGTGCAATGGATTGAAACATGCATAGGTGCACAAATAATTTTGAAGGTTCAGTCGACTAAATACCCCCATTCAGTTGATTGAACCATGTGTCTTTTCAAAATAAATTTGAAATTTGAAATTGTTTGAATTTCAGATGATTGAATTTCTTTTCTCAGTCGACTGATTATTCATAACGGCTATTTTTTGAACAGTCACCATCTTCTAACGAACAGAAACAACTTTTAATCCAACAGTTATTTTCATACCTTTTGACCGAAACTTTTCACGAATGATTAAATCTTTTGAACTCTATATATATAGCCTTGAATTCAGTTGTTTTCAATAACTTAATTCTCCAATTCTATTCTATATTCTTGCTATCTAAATTCTGTCATTTGCTTTCATAAACGCATTCAAATCACTTGCACATTCAAGCATAAATTTATTTGTGATTAAAATTACTTCCAGTTTTCACGTACTACACTATATACCACAAAGGAGAAGATTATAGGAAGGGTGTACTCTAAAGACATATCTGTGTGATTTATAGAGCACAATCAATCAAGAAAACTTCTGTACTATTGAAGTCATGTTCGGTTGCCCAGACAGTAGAATTCCTATTAGGTTGACTAGGCGGTAGAAGTCGTGTTCGGTTGCTTAGGTAATGTAGTACCTATTTCTCCAGGTTAAGAGAGGGTTGGTAGTTAAATTCTAGAAGGATTCTAGGATTGGACGTAGAACGGGAGTTCGAACCAGTATAAAAATCCCTGGTGTCATTTACTTTACTATTTATTTTTTATATTTATATTCCGTACTAGTAAATAACTTAGATTATATTCCATATTACGATCCATAGCATCACTTTCATACAGTTGGAACTTATATAGTTAGGCATTTATTCAAAATAAGTTGTATATTTATATATAGTAGGGTTTTTGAAAAATAATTTTCAAAATAACAAATATTTCACTCACACGTATACTTTTCACCGTTGATCCGGTGACCTAGGCTCTGATACTAGATGTAACAACCCGTCCCAAAATAAGCCTAAATCCCGATCCAGAAAAGACCCATAAAAAATTAGACCCATTTGAAAGTTGGATATTGATTGGTAAAAAGAAAAATACAATGTTATGTATCTATTTCAAAATTCACAACGAAAGAATAAAATATTATAGCATAAACAATGCCAGCTTTATTTAAAATTCCAAATGTCACAAAACCATAACATAATGTCAACAATGATCTTATAAACTCATGTTCAAAAATACATTATCATCTTCAAATGGGTATATCAGAAAATAAAATAAATGGATAAATAGACTGCTGTCATAAGCTCCTCTCATTGCCATCTCCGTCTTGATCATCGTCTCCTTCCTTAACCTATGTTGTAATGAGGAGGGAGTCAAAACAACAATATCCAGTGAATAGAAATCTCGAGCCTTCCTATATTAGTACTTGGGTAGTTTAATTTGAATAAGGACACGTCTTTCATATTTAAACGATACTCAAAACTATTTAATGTTTCGTATAAGGGAAAGTGGTGTGCCTTTAATAAACCACTTAATACCTTCAATCCTCAAAACTGGTCCTTCATATTATCCAATTCCATATCCCTTGACCATCATTACCAATGTCTACCAATGCGAAAGATAGTACCCAAGCCACTTAATACCTTTTAATAAAAAATAGACACATTTTGGACATTTAAGACCGCAATTGAAGTAGCCCCCCATCATTTAATGCCTATTCCCAAGGTAGACTCCTCATATGTATCTATCTAGCTGACATTGTATGGATATCTCTATGGATACTTACAACTTCCATTGAAGCGGAACTTTTTGAGATATTCTCAACCGTGCCTAAACCAAATCTGGACCATTTAATACTTTATATAATGGAAAGAAAAGGACCCTCAAAAAACCAATTAATACCTTCAATCCTCGAAGTGGGTCCTTCGTATTATAACCCGTACCCCATGGAGACGTCTCATATTAGTCTGACTATTCGTAGGTATGGGTAGTCAAATTAGCTGGATAGATTTACTCTACAGAATTAGGACTAACCTCACATCATCCGTAGTTATTTATTTTAGCTGGTGTCTCACATCAGCCCCAAAGTCACACTATTAGTAGCTGGATTAGCTGGACAAACTTCTGTGTGCTTTTGACTGAACTTGCATATATATAACTTAGTCATATTTCATAACACCCTCAAGTATACTATCACACATCTTGCTATATAAAAAATCCTTCTTATTTAATTACTTTCCTAAGCGGGATTTAAATGATAATTATTAACCAATTTACTACGTCGTTAATAGTATAATTGAACGTTATTTACGCTCATTTAAATATGTATAAATAAGCATTTATTAATTTCTAGGCATGCGGAGATTACATCCTAAACTAATGTTTTAAATGTCAAATCTACCAAAATTATAAAAGCCACATTTCCACAATAACATATACCATAAATCCAATATACCAAAACTAATCAATAAACATGTATATAGAACCAAATCCAACTTATTTCATATTAAAACAACGAAATAAATCTATAATAGAAACCTACAATTTAATTGATTTTACGCTCTATTCAACTTCTTTTACATGAAATTGGATAAGGGAATTTCTATTCAATTTGTAGAAACAAGTAGTGCAAACCATGAATAAGGCATTTCTTAATCAAATCCCTTAATTAGATCCAAAGAAAATGAATAGGAAGTGGAATAGAAGGTAAAACAAATAAATTGAAAAATCCACATACACTTCACTATTTTAATATAAAACTATTAAGATTCCAACGTAAGAATATACATTTCGATTTAGGGTAATTTTTAGGATTTTTTATGTGATGTTTTCGTAATCCAAAACCCCTCAAGGAATATATCAAATTCAAACTACACTATTCAATTACTTAAATAGAAAAACTAAAATTTTCTCTCATTGTAGGTCCTTAGCTTTGCCTCCTTCTTAGAGATGACATGCCTGTAATAATCTCCTTTGAACCTCTTCTTTTTGATATATAGGATATCTTACCTAAAATT
Organism: Allium cepa; assembly: GCA_030765085.1. NCBI lineage: Eukaryota > Viridiplantae > Streptophyta > Magnoliopsida > Asparagales > Amaryllidaceae > Allium > Allium cepa. The sequence continues at coordinate 741,348,238 of CM060932.1, forward strand.
ATAATGGAGTTTTCAGAATCTATAAAGAGACGAACTTATAGAGCTTCGCTACTGTTCCCAAAATAATTATGGAAAAAAATGAGGATGCTAGGTTCTTATATCTAGTGGGTCAAAAGCACCAGTACAATCAAATTTAAGCCGGTTCAAAATAATATAATTTGGTACATTAAAAACACACAAACCCTAGTCGCCATTCACCATCATTGGTCGACTTTCACTTCCCGGTCCAAGGGGAGCGGTCAGCCAGTTCTTTTATTTTAGAAACTATTTATTACTTGCCATTATTTTAATTTGTTTATTTCCTTAATATAATTTAATATTTACGTTAGCTTTAACATTTGCTTAATTCTTAAGTATAATTATTGTTAACTTTTGTATTTTAATTTTAGGAATTAAATACTTGTTCATATTTGAAATCTATTTAAATTAAGTTGAATCCATAACTTCAAACGTCCATAACTTTCTCATTTGAGCTCCGTTTTCAATATATTATATATGAAAATTGATCAGAAAATCGTCATGAATTCAACAATATAACTTTTATGATCAAATTATGATTTTTATAAAATTTCCAATTTTCCCCTATTGTATTTAAATTAATTCACCTAATTTATTTATTTATGGTTAATTTTATGGGATGTTACAACGATATTGAATTTGATGGTTTGTGATAGGATCGAAGAACTGCTACCAAAGTATCATTCGATAAGCATTAGAATTGAGCAAACATTTTAAACCATAAACAAACAGTTTTATTTCTGGTTTACATGTAGAGGAAACATATGTCGATAAGAAATAATATTATATAGTACTAAGATATTTCTAAGTTATAGAACAACTTACTACTGATTGCTAATGATGTACTCATGTTAAAATCAATCTTAGTTTGGTTGTTTAATCCACGATATTAGATTTGAAAATGACATCTTTTATAATAAGTAAAAAGAGATGTTATGTTTATCCCAAATGATATGTACAACCATCATATTTAAATGTTTAATATGAAGCATATAAGGTAGATTCTTTATACACCAGTAATAGGAATTATTAGATATCCTATGTTATCTGCTACGTATTTAGCTTATGTGCTCGATACATTAAGCGAGTATCAAGATCACTAAACAGTAGTTAAGTGTATTCTCAAGTATTTACGACATAGTAAAAAATGTTTATAGAAACAACGAACTTCTCATGAAGGAGTATTTGGATTTGTACTTTATTGCTGATATCAAGTATAGTATGTCAATCCTAAATTCATGATCAATCTTAATTAAGGATTTTTAAGTTGGTAATGTTCTAAACAAGTAGTTGTGAATAATTCAACCTATGGGCAATGTACATCACCTTGAATAAGCGCACTGAGAAAAGCAATGTATTTGCAAAGGCATAAATTTATGATGAGCTACGGACAATTCTGAATGCTAAGAACCCAATAACATTGTTATATGATAACAATGACGTGATACAGTTTATGTAATATTCTAGAGCTCACTAGAATTCGAAAAACATTCTAATGATTAAAGAAATTTTTAAGCATTAGAGAGAGATGATTAGCAAAGTAGATAAATAAGATAATGTAGCATATCTGTTTACTAAGTGACTAACTCGATCATTTTGAGAAATCCGTTAGAAGGATTGGGGTTTAGAATTCATAATTTGCCCAAAGTGCAAGTGGGAGATTGAGAGAGTTAGCAGTATGCCCTAGGTCCATTATTTAATCTGTTACACATATCTAACTATATATCTAATCTTTTTAATAATAAATATATATGATTTAAATTATATAGTTTGTTATATAGTTATATAATTAAGTAATTAATTAATGTATATTATTTAGAAAATCCATAAGTAATATGTGGCATGATAATTACTAATATTTTTAATCATGATAAATTTATCACAATATAGAACAACATATTGTTTTAAGTATTCTTGGTTATGATGTTTTAAAATAGAATATCGATACATCTGTTGAGATCGGGGTACGCGACACTGTCCAAATGTTGATTAGTGTTTTACTCATGGCTAATGGAGGCACCTATGAGTTACATAATGATAGTTATTGGATAACTATAGAATGACTCACTCGACATTCCAGTTGGTTAACAATAGCTAGGTCAAATAGGAAAACTTGGTGTGACGATATTACACAATTCCCTCGAGTTAAGAATCCACTAAGCTTCAATGTGGACACTCTACGTTGATTATAGTTAAATCATAGCAGGGTGACCATCGAGTGACTATGGATGGGTCTAATTGGGTGCATTGGACGTGAAACACCGTTCAATAGAGAATTCGTCTCCTCAATTGTATGAGGTATGTATCATGGTCAAATGTAGTTAACTCAAACTCAAAATATCTAGTTAGAGTAGTATGATTAATAATAATGTTATTATTGAACCAAGGCCGTTATTTATGGACTAATCGAGTTGAATGTGGATGATATTGAAATTTTGATCAAAACCATATTTCATAAATCTTAAAGCGATATAATGTTAACAAAGAGAATTGATGTATAATCGTTACTAAAAGTTAGCACTTAAATTGTAAAACTGGACTTTATCAATAAGATGTTTAATGATAAATTCAACCAAACTACCATTGCTGTAGCAAACATGACGAGTGAACGTTAATATACGAATAGTTCGATATTAATAACCGACTGATGTTACACCTATGAGTTGCACAACCATATTGGCGATTTCTTTTAAATATCACATGATTTAATTGATTTATAAATTATTATAAGTTAATTAATATTTATGATATATTAGTTGATGTGTTAGGTGTTATTAGTATTTTCCAACTGCCATTAGTAATTAATTAGGTGTATATATAAAAATTATACATGTATGTATCGATATAGATATTCATACATATGTAAATACGATTTAAATATTAAATGTGGGCGGTTGTTGATTGGCCCAAGAAGTCCTCTTATATGGCAGACCTAGAGAGAGGTAAAGGAGGGGTTGAGGTGGTTATAATTTTGGGTATAGGTATAGAATTAGTAAAAATAACAAAGAGTAAAAAGAGGAGAATTAGTCTCCTCTCTTTTCTCTATTTAAACAAACTCGCACCATCACATTTTATGTGCTCTTCTTCCTTGCTTTCATTCTTGGCCGTGACCATCATCTAACCACCCCTCTCAAATGAAAATTCCATTAGCCATATCACATCAAAATAAAATAAAATCATGGTACTCTATGGCTTGCAACGTCCGGAGATCGATTCAAGGTGCATATAGGAGATCCTATCAACCAATATGTGTTCAAAAGCAACAACTTGGAGGTATAATATCTGATTTAGATTTTATATTATACCTGTAACATGGTAGATTGCATATACATAATTTTATACATATATTAGTTGTCTATTTTTTTATATACAATTTAATATCACGAATTGAGTTATGATAATCAATATTGTTATTTACATTTATTAAAAAATTGTATTTCTAATTTTCGACCATGCTTTACTTTAATATATATATTTTACAATTTAAACAAGAACAACAATGTTTGGTTATTCAAAACTATTGTTATTATTTTAAATTCATTTATATAAATGTAATATATCTTGAATTATTTTAAAATTAATTATATATCTAAAATAATTTTTGGACTTTTAAAAATAATTTGCCAAACACACACACACACATTAATGTATTTACACTAAATGTCTTAATTTAATACTCATATTAATTCATATGTGTGTATGTATTATACAATAAAATGGTTTAAAATCAAACGAAAGTTTAATTTTACCCAAAATTTACACTAGCTCCAATCAACTCCACATCAGCTATAAAATGTATTGCTCGTTAATAAGGACCCGATGCAACTTATTTCGTAAAAAACGGACCTCGTATGAAGAAGTTGTGTGATTTTTAAAATCACACGAACTTGTATGTAAATTATTTAAATTTTTTTACTCATTTTCAAACCCTTGCTTCATCGTGTTCATTAGATTTGATTCATGAAATCAGGGCTATCGTTTTCCTTTCTTCTCCAAGCATGCTCAGTCGAACATACCCATATAGCCACCTACAACCATCGATTTTCTATGCCACCATCGCTCGATCGAGACGTTGATCAGAGCCTGCCATTTCGAAGCCCTATGCGAGCACCATTAACGCCTAAAGACCTGCCACACTCGGCTACCCCCTATGTCTCGAAAATCGTGTTCAAAAGGCAACATTCATGAACAAATTACAGACGATCCACGCCTCTAAAAACAATCACCACCGTTGAAGTTATTCGTATCGTCGCCCTGTACAATATTGCAGTTGAAGATTTCTTGAAATAATGCATGGATTGGAAGAAAAACGAGGAGGAATGGAACGTAATTCTGGACATTAAAATAGAAAGTGGCGGCTAGGGTTTAGGAACTAGGGTTCTAGTGAAAAATAGAAATTATGACGTCCTTTTATAGAAAATTTTGCGACACTATTCACCTGAAATTTTTTCGAACTCTAAACGAAGCGTGCCACCTGGCGTTTTCAATGTTTTTTCTATTTCAAACACGATGGAATATATATTGAGAGCCAATTCAATCGTATTTGGAAGATAGGTTTTCGAATCAAATTATTTAAATTTAAAATTTACTTAAACAAATTTGTACGTTTTTTAGCTTCGTACGGACAAATCGTAAATCCGATTGAGCCGAAATTAGAAATCCTTTAATAAAATAACATTATGGATCCATAGAAACTAGTTTCGTCAAAATCCAAGACTGTGTGAAAAATGACTATTTTTACATATTAATTAAATATTAAAATATTCAATTTCTCTAAATTTACTTTTAATTCAATTTTAAAAGTTCTCCAACATCATTATAATTCAAATAGAATGTAATACCACTTTATAAAGCATTTTTATTCACATTAAATTCAAATTCCAATTATTTCAACAATTTCAAATATTAAATGAACAATTTAATTATCCAGTTAAATCAAGATATTCGAAATATAAGTTATTCAACTTATAAATTTTACTTGTGAATATTTAAAATCAATTAAATATACGAATTTCAAAGAAATTCTGGTTCATTAGATTATTTTATTTATATTTATTGATGTGTTTAAAGCATTTATATATAGTTTCTGTATGTATGACTTGAGACTATTAATTGGTGCATGGAATCCATTGTACCGTTGAGAAGTATGACTTGCAGACGTGGTCCTGAAGCAGAGGCGGAGAGAAATTGTGATGTCGGTCTAGAGTAGCTCATATATTGTTCCATAGTACAATTGGATGCTACAGCAGGACCTATATGCCAACTTCTTTTGAGCTGTTGGTTTTCAGAGGAGTCCACAAGTTGGTTGTGGTCTTAATAAGTCTCCTTGGTAACTAATGGCAATTCAGCATGATTTATTGATACACAATTTGAGCTTGTATAGTTCGGTATGCCGGACTTGCGGTTACCAAATGGTGGACGATATATATGTATACATATGTGGTTTAAGTGATTATATATATAATTATAAATGCATGGTTTGGGAGATTTATATATATTATTTTGGTATGCCTGACTTGGGGAAACCGGGTAGTGCGAGGCACTTCAAGAATGAATTACGATCCATACGGAGACAACAATACTTCATGTTGTGTATACATATAGGAAGGGTGTATGTAGGGTTTAGCATCTATATACGGTTCTGGTATGTCGGTGTGAACAAGCAAAAGGAAAGGATTCTATTAAGGGAACCAATTGTACCATTGAGATGCATGACATGTGGACGTGGTTCCGTAACAAGGGCGAAGAGAGGCTGAGATTACTGAAGACTGATCAGTATAAAGACTCAAGATTGAAGATTCCGAATGGAGATATCAAGATTGAAGACTCTAGAGTATCAAGATCAAGATTTCAAGATAAGTGTCTAGTTTTTGTTAAAACTTCATAATAGCACGGAAATCTTCATTCCAAATTTCATTTGAGATGGTACTCATTTCTATCTTTTTAGTGGCTTACAAACCCACGACAAGTAGCTTACAAACCTACGTCAAGTGGCTAACAAACCCACGAACATTCTGCTTTTGTATGAGTTCTCGAGTCTTGATATGATGAAATATTCTATAGGAAGAAGCTTGCAAAACTACTTCAAAATGGTTTTTCAAAATTATTTTCAAAGCTGTTTTTCAAAATGTTTTAGCCTTAAAAATTATCTTTTCAAACAATTTTCAAAAAGATGTTTTAGCCTTAAAATATTCTTTGTTTTTGTTTTTATATAAACTCTTGTTTTAAACTTCGTTTGTTTCTAAAATTATCTTCTGATTTTTAAATATTCTTTATAATATATATACACTTGAGATTTAAAATCAAATTTATATATATACATTCTACAAATATATTTTTCTACTCTTTTTATTTTAAAACATAGGAAATTAGTTTATTTTACTCCAGAATCATTTCATCTTATTTTCCTTTCAATACCATTTTCGAATAAATTTCACATAGTTTTTAACTAAGGGATGTCGACATCATGGGATATCCCATGTCGACATGGTGGCCGCTAAATTCAAAAGTTTCAATTTACAAAAGAAGTGTCTATTCGTTTAAATCTCTTCGGGAATGGTTATGACTGTTACTGGTCTATAAATAGTCTTCATAAACGAATTTTTTAACTAACAATTTTCTTACTTTCTTCACTCCTTCTTCTCGACAATTGCATATTCTAAAATTTTCATATTTTTAAGATCGTGTCGAAATTCTGCCAAATTCTCAAGTGAATCAAATTAGAATCTCATTCTTATTTGATTCTCTGCCCTCTCTCGAAGATCAAAGTGCTATTCAGAGTTATACGACCACTTTGTAATCAAAAGTTTATCGAGTCTCTCTATAAGGTGTGGTTGTGCTTGGAAATCAATTGGGTGATCTTGTGTCCCGTAAATCAAGAGAGTTTGTCCCGGACTCGAAGACAGGAGGGTACCTCACGGCCTTTCGAAATTGAGGATTATAATCTCGACATTGGTATAATAAAAATCTATACGATGTGTTTACCTTGGTGCAGGACTGGACGTAGTGTAACTCCGAACTAGTATAAAATCATGTGTGTTCATTCCTTTTACTACTTTTTATTTACTTTCTGCATCTGTTTTGATTCTGTGATTGTACTATGATTAAGTTCTGCATTTGTTTGTGTCATAATTTCAATTTAGGCCATATAAGTCTTTGAATCCATTAAACACTATTCAACCACCCCTCTCGTGTTAAATTAGCCTTAAGATTCTTAATCCGTACTTCCTTTCAATATGATGTTTCAAATCTACTATGATATTTTCTTCAGTTTAACTAGTATTAGGTAATGTCATATGAAGTTAATCCAAATGTTAAAATGTGATTTCTTTGAATTAAATTTAAACACAATTTCATTTTGAGCACATTGTCTCTGTTCCACGAACAGTGTTATCAAACCAAATTGTGCCCATATTAAATTTATATGTTAAACAAAGTACAAAATTACGTTGAACTTACATTGTTTTCATTTGATTAATTGATAGACATGCTTACTACTTACCAAGTGATGAACAATGGATCGTCAATGTTACCATTTATTTTATAAACCCATTGTAGTATAAGATGGTAATTATCTTTTATATACTTGGCAAATTTATCCAAAAAGGTTTGTCGTCCAGAAAATTACACTTTCACCATGATAACAAGAGGCTGGCAGTGTAGTTGGTTTGCGAGCCATAAGCTCTGTAGAGGTTATAGTTCAATTCCCAACGGTTGCTAATTTTAAGTAGACCTTCGTTTATTCCTGACAATAAAAAATGTAATCATATATTATATTGTCCAGCTCACAATCATCTTAAACCGGGCCTGATAATGCAATTATAATATTTCACAAGTTCCACCTTCATCAAACCGATTAGGTTGCTAACACATATATTTATCTATTTTTCTATAACTTACAACAACTACAGTGAATGAAAATCTTGTGCATCAACAAACTACAATAAAAATAAAAAAAACCTTGGAAAAATTGCTACACCCAAGTTGGATTCTAAATTGAAATTTTGACTCAATCTTGCAATATACAAGTTAGCCGAGGGTTATTCATACATATACAACTTCATGCACAGTATCATCTACCCAGGATGAATGTTTGCATGAGAAGATATATTTTGAATATCAGAATAAATCTGATCACCACCAATATCTTCTCCCAAAGCTCCAGCAGCAACCCTCATTATGTCTTCAATCAATTCTGCATTTTGAACTATGATTTTTGAGTTCAGTTGCTTGTACTCTCTCAAGTAAGTTCGCATTCTTGAAGGATTGAATCGGGATTTCCCTCGCCACCCTCTTGCACACATAAACCCATAACTTAATAAGGGTACAATTTCATTCCCAATATCATTTGAGCTTTCTTGCGACGAATCTACTCCATATAAGCAATATATCTCTGTGTCAGAAGCCTCTGGCAACCTAAACCAGTGGATACAGATCAGTATGAGATTGTGAATTGAACAATGCAAACCAATTAGAGCTTATAAAAGGATGTCAAAGGTTTTGACTTGCCTTGTTTCAAGGGGGTTAGACCAGTACTTATAATGGTTGTATTTTGGATCATCAAGGTCATCAGCTATACCAAGAGAAACATGAGTTTGAGCATGTTGCACTTTGTCTTGAATCCCAGTATTAGATGCTGAAACTTTTTTCTTCCCAGTATTTATACCATCCTTGATCTCATTACTTATTGTTTCAGTTTTTAACTGTGTTGATTCCAGTTGAATGATTTCAGGATCAATCACAAGTTCCTGCATTGATTATATAAATCTTAAGAGATGGAAGCATGTCAAAATATTTCTTAGAAGTGTCATTAGAATCATTTCTATATTTCATTTTGATAATTCTATTGTGAAGAAATTGATACACTAAGCATAGTAGTATTTCATGTATGTACGATTCATGTTATTTATATTTTAAGGCATGGTTTAAGTTTATATTTAACTCCTTGGACAACTGTCTTTTTATTTTACACTTGAAGTCATGGTTTTAAATCTTCTATATTTCGCCCGAGGGCCGAGATCTCATTTTCACGCTTAAACGAGACCATATCTCCCTCGACTCTCATCTCGTCCGAGATATTCAAATCTCACCTGAAATATGAATCAAAATCTCAATCCGTGATCTCACCCAAAATTATACATTTTTCTTATTTTACATAATATTTTTTATTTTCATATTGATTCAAAAGAAACTACTCAATCCAATTATAAATTACCAACTTCTTGAACATATTCTTTACTTTTTATCTTAATAATTCATAGCGAAAGGTTTCACTTCTTTATTATGTTCAAATAAAAGGATATTATTCGATCATTACCTAATCAATTAAGCTAATCAAGCTACTACTCTTTTAAAAATATTCTTTTTTCCATGTAAATCAAGTATGTTACCAATTTTATTTTTACTAAGAAAGTTATAACCGTTAAATAAATTTTTGACACATCAATTTAAGACACATAAATACATCTGAGATATTCCCAAGATGCGTTATAAGACCCAAGATGTCAATCTGAGAAGTACATCCGATATGTACTCATCTCATCCAAGATCTCCTCAGATACGAGATAACTTGTGTAAAAATTCCGAGACGAAACGTGACCGAAATCCATTATTTAAAACCTTGCTTGGAGTACATATCTTCTACTCAATTAGTTCCAAGAGAAGATTTTCTTGTCATAAACACAATCTCAAGAGGAAAAGAGAGATGGAAGGAAGAGAAGTAGCAGGGTTGTTTTTGGTCAAGTTCTTTAAACCAGAACAAAAATAAATAAATAAAAACCTTGTGTCTAATAAACTAAATTCTCTCTTGATTGTGTCATTTAAACTAAAAACCTCCTTGTCTAGAATATGATTGCATTTATTGTGCACAGACTAACAAAACACAATTTCACACAGAGCTCTTAAACAATAAAACATAAATGATCAAATTTTTGGTCCTAACAAATCATTTCCAGCTCCTATAAATGGTTGACCATCAAATTTAACTTATTAATGCATAGGAGTTCAAATTTGGAATTCAAACCTTGGATTCTGCAAATGGAAGATCTAGAGAAACCCATGATAACTTTCCAAGAAATACTATCTTCACATAGTGAGCCATCATACTCACCATGCCGCCACCACCCACATTATCATTACTTTGTTTATTATTTATGAACAGGGATGTTGCATTTCTCTTGTTTCTTACATCATAATCAAGATCTTCATGCACTGGCAACTCAGAACCACCAGCCCAAATACCGTTTCCACCTTTCGGCATCAAATAATTCATAGAATCCCAAGTTTGTGATGCATAAGTTATGTGATTTAGTGTCTGAAAGCCAAAGAATTTTGAATCCAAAGCACCATGAACCATTGACCTGTAATATTCACAAAGGACAACCTAATGATATACTGAAATAACCCAATGCAATTCTTCAAGAAAGAAAAATACCGACCTTATAATAAAGGACTTCTCCTTATCCTCGTTTGAAAAGATTCCAGGCATCGCCTTTGGAATACCAAGAAATGGTGGTGCCACATTCATGACTGCCTTAACGAACTGTGAACACCACTGTGGGCCTCCTCCTCCACCAATAGGTGAAGGTGCTTCAACCCATTTGAGGAAATGAAGGAAATACAACGACCCCACTGAGTATGGTACTACCACTACTTTCTTGCCTCCATTTGTTTTGACCAAGAGTTCGATTCTGCTTTTCAGTTTACTCAAGGAATTATCACGTACCTAGCACATTTTACAAAAATGAAAAAATTTTATATACAAACATTACAACCTGACAAAAAATGATAGAAACAAGTTGTATAGGGAAACAGTTGTTATTTGTTATAATCAGGTGTATTAGTCCTTATTAGTATGATACTCATTGTTAGATCATTAGTCCTTCAAATCATATTGCTTATCAATGTGAAATATGTTTTAAAACCATATTAGGAAAATATCAGTAGATCTGGACAATGACTTTTGCCTGGTGTTTTAGCAAACTCAATCGTGCTGGAGAGCACATTTGGTTAAAACCTTTTTGATCTAATAGCTGTTGTTTCTCTGGCTATCTTAATCCCACAACCAATTGTATTACTTACACAAATTGCCAGTTAAGCATAGAATCAAATGTTACGTTAGCACATATTCAGTAGCATGGTCATTAATGCACAACTGTAATATAAAATACCAGAAAAAAGAAAGTATGAACATTGAATGATTCCTTTATTTGCAATACGAAGTTGGTTACAAAAACTTAAAATTAAATTAGTATGTACCTCAGTGTTCTGAAATGAGAGCCGCCAGTCATAATCAGCCATGTACATATTCTTCTCCTCATACCCAATTTTTGCTAGATTCTCTATCAAACCCATAAAGCAGCCGGAAGTAAGCAATCCAGGCACGGGTCGAACTCGTATACCTGGAGGATCCAGCCCACTCTCCTTATTCAGGATCATATGCTCCTTCCAGCACTCAGGCCTATAACATATTATTTATTTATACAGCCACTTACAGTACATGTACAGTATTATAAATAATAAAACTCATAAAGAATCTTCTCTAGTGAGAAATGTATCGGTCAATACATGTGGAATTCTATCTTTCTTTATCTAATGAGATCGAAAATGAACAGTAATTGAAGAGGAAAATTTAGCATTAATCACCTCTTGAAAATATCTCCAAATCCCCCACCCCAAACTCTATTTCTAAAAAGGTCCTGAGCACAAGTTTTGCCTTGCCAGAGCTCAAGCTCACCAACAAAGAAGCCAGGAACAAAGACAACAGGATGAAAGTCCTTTAACCCTTCATTCCTCAATTTATCTCCGGGCAACGCATCTGTATTTGAATTGCTGTTTGGCAAAAAATTGTAAACAAAGAAGAAAAACCACCATGCAGTGCAAAAATACCCAATAATCCAACAAAACCAATCGACATAAAAACACCCATGCCTTTTGATTCTCATGTTAGACGACCTTTTAATGTTTTGAATTCTAGGTAGGAGAAGAAGTGGTTTTAAATTGGGAGAGGAGGATGCCATGGGAATGTAGAGGACGATGGCAGAGAAGCAGAGTCTAGGAAAAGCACTTTCTCATAGAAAAAGGTAAAAGGCGGAGAGCTGAGAAAATGCTGTTTTGTTTAGTGTACGTGTCAATCGAAGAGAGCGTTGTGCGTGGACATGGGGACAAAGCTGATCAGCAATTTTTATACACGTGGTGATGTGGCATTTTTATTGTAAAATCACTAGAAACTAGTGGCTTGTGTAATTACAGCTGGGTTTAAAATTTAGAGAGAACCGACTTGAGGAAACTAGCTGTTTCTAAGACTTGTAGCATTCCAATTAGGAGCAAAATAAGTTTTTGCTGTTCCATGGTAAACGAAGAGGCAAGATTACATGAGATAATTGTAGCTCAAAGGCTGTGGTTTTATTATTACTAGTGAACCCATGCTTTAACACATGAATATGTCAAAAATATATTTGTTGCAGTTAGAAAATTAAATTATTTTGAAAAATAATCAAAATATATTATTTACAGAAAGGAATTAGAGACAGTAGTATAACATCAAATGTAAGTACTAAAATTAATACACAATCCTTATTGAGTCAATGTAGTAATAGTACCGAATGCTCTCAAACATATATGTAGGCGTAAGAGTTAAAAGGGCAAAGTGGACTTATCAGTAGTAATAAAAAAAGTAGCAGATGCACTATGGTGAGATGCAAAAGCAGTAAAAAACATGGCTTCTATAAACTACTAGTATAGGCCCGTGCTTCGCAGACGGTTAAGGACATTTTCGGAATTTCAAAAAGACACCGAGTAAATTAGTGCACTGAATTTTCTTTATTAGTAGTAGAGATAACTAAAGACGTACTACAAAATAATGTTTTCACTACACATTATGTCAATCATAAATAGAATTCTATTTTAATGCAATACATAAAACGTGATATGTATTTGGTAGTATCAACCTTGTTTTTTAAATGCTTTTATAACATGGACAGAACAATTAGTATATGACACTGTCAATATACGTGATAAGCATTGACAAAGAACTGGACTTATCGAATTAGAATATTAATAAATATTCTATCATGGTTATTATAGCAAACATATAATCTTAATCTATAAATGTCTGGCTTTATTACAGTAGTATGATAACAAAAGAATAAAGTGATATACATAGCTATATATCTTCATAGTTATTCTCCCAAGTTTATAGATGAAGTACTCAAATATATTTAGTGTATGGACCGAGAATTCAGCCCGTATATTAATAACTCTTTATATATTTAGTTTATACACACACACACACACACATCATGAAGATGTATTTGCTAAACTACATCTCGGATAATTATTCGCACATGTTGTTGCATACTAATAAAGTTTTTAAACATGCATCTTCATGGACGAAACAAAAAGTATATAAAAAGTAAAATTTCATGTTCAGACTTTGAAATAATTGCTGGCTTTGATTGTATAAATTTGGTATTGAGGGCAGGTAGCAACCCTTATCTCTCGCAAAAGTTATGCATCGTAGTTGGTTAAACATTATCAGCACCAAACCCTTTTGTACCTGCGACAAAGAATGAAAAATAAAATAAATTATATTACTATTTTGCAAAGTTGAAAGTGACGTAGATTGCATATTTCAGTTGTAATATTTCAGCTGGAAGTGAAGGATTCAATCATGAGCATATCAGTTGGAAACAAATCCCCCTACCAGTAAATGAATGATAAAGTTAAATAAGATAATGAAATGCAACATAAGACATATATGCAATCATGCTCATGTTTAATGTTCCCTTGTCTTGTAGTCTTCAATATAACCGTTACCCTACATTTCCATAGGAGAAAAAAGCAAGTCAGTCTGAATGCTGCAATACACAAGAAACCTTTGCAAATTGACGGAAACTGGGCAGAAGGCTAAGTTTGAAATTACAAAATACAGTAGTAATAAGCAACTAGAAAATCAATTAGCAACATAGAACAACATTGTAAAATGACATACATAGACTTAAATAATTATAGATAACAATATAGTATAGATAATGAAAATGCATAAACTTAAATATTTTTCCAACATTTCTGCATCTAAACTTTGAATTTCCTAAGGCAACCCAAGTCCTTGAACCGATCCTATATATACACCTTATCATAGGCATATCATGGCCTCGTAAATATTATTCATTCATTTAGTTTGTGAAAAATAACTTCAGACATGCACATCATTGCATATTTTCACTCTTTATTGCTACACATTTTCCAACTTGAAAACTATAAATTTTTTATTTTTTTGATTAAGAACAACAATAGTTCATGTAACCGGTAAAGAAATATACATAAACCTATTATTCAAATTAAGATAGTTCGAATTCTGTCCAACTAAACAACTTACCTAAGACTCCACGGATTAATCATTATGCACTCAAATCTAGCTGACCATTAAAAAAATAATTGTTGAAGTAGAACTTCACAAACTTCTAGAGGAATAAAAAAAGTCAATTAACTTTGGCTCTAACTGCCTTTTTGTTGAATGTTAACATTGCATTGAATAGAGCAGCATGTAGCCTATTTTTCAAAATATCACTGACAACCTAAACCAAGACAAATATGTTTAAATCGGTTTAGAAGAAAAAATTAATAATAGAAATTCAACAGCTATGAAGATTGTAGATAATCCTCAAGAACAATAGGCGTTTTCCTAGTTGTATTTTCAAGCCCAAACTCTACAACACAAATCTTATCATGAAAAAAGGCCATATACTCTCACTACATGAGATCATTGCCAAGCAGAACAACTCTTTCACACGATTCAAGATACATATTCACAGGTGCCAACTCCACCTCTCTATAAGTAAATCCAGTACCGGGATCTATAATTTTAGGTTTTTTGAACTTGTGTAATTCAACTGTGCTTAAACATGCATGAAAAGTTGGATTTTTATGTATACTATATTAAATAACCATTAATATGTCCGAAGGCATGGCACAATGAAAAGAGGTGACCTAGGTCTAGTAAAATCATCAAGTATTGTTACAACCAAAATATTCTTTATGAGCTAGATTGTTGTATACCTCTTTGATGATTGTGATATATTTTGGACAGGTGCTCAACAGCTTCTACACTGTCCACTGTGGGTTTGAAAATCAAATAAATACTAATGAAATCACTTAATGGAATGATTTGATGCCACCATTATGAAATGCATTGATGAAAGTTAGCAAGACATCCCCCGCTCAATCGAGTTAACTACAGATATTTTTCATGGAACACCATGTAATGTGATAAATAATATTAGTACAATTTAGGAAATGCATTTGACATGTATTTTCATTCAATATTTAAGAGTTTAACCAAATCCATTGGTATTAAGTACATGCAACTATGTTATAGTGTTTTCTGACATGGAATCAACAACTTAAAACTTTTTAACATATATTTGATTTTGTAGTTTAGCATATATGTCTTTACAATGATGCTACACTTCTAGATGACCCAAAAATGAACCACTAAAGTCAATAGTGCATTCAATAATTTCATGTGATTTTGGTGAGGTAATTTTCTTAAAATCAACATAGAGGTACTAAATTCTATTGCTTGTTGAGAAAAGATTCATAAGCCATGAAATAAAGTAATAAAAAGCAGACCTAAATGAAACTAAGTTGGTGTACATTAACGTTACATGTTTGTAAATGCGTAAAAATGTTCAACTCCCTCAGCTTTTAAATTTCCACTTGTTTTACCTAAACTTTTATAGATATAAAGTATAAAGGTTAATGAACATCAGATTATTTTACTAAATTGGAAGTCCGCGATTAGTATTTAATATGAAAACACTAAGTTCACGACCTTATAATTATCGAATGTACATAGAGGAATCAAACTAAAGGAAAGAAAGATTGAATAATTTGCACATAAGAAATTCTTAAAAAAACAATAATAATGCTTGAAGTTGTTGTTCACTAACAGATTATTCATAGGAGCATGCATTGAAAGTGCAACATCCCACCATTCTGCTTCACCATCATCCTTGTATTAAAAGAGGGTTAATTACCAATCCTTAAAATAAGGAAAATCGCAAAATCAACTTATGAAGCAAATTGCAATCATGTAGTTTTTAGATGAAAAAGAACAAAAATAGAAACATCACAACAGAAAAAGGTAGAAAATTGAAATTATACCAACGAACCTTTTTTGATCATAGTTATAATTATAATTTCCACGACAGTAACAAAAAATAATTCATCGATATAGCATCATCTTTGCTAAAGTAATATAACTGACGAATTTAAGCAAAACAAGAAACTAAAATTTAGATGATAAATCAAATAAAACAAACACTTTATGTAACCTTATTGCTTGTAGTTGCAAACTAAAGACATATAAAATAACTCATTGTTATTCATTGTCAGGAATGCATTGACAAACATACATGTGAACCAGATAGACGGAAGCCATAGTGCCAACAACCTAAGCATAGTATCTATTATATTCTAAGACAACTTTAATGCAGAAAATAATTGAATTTCAAAACAAAAGAAATCATTTCATCCTTATAACCATAAGGACCACGATATCGATATATATGAAAAGCTGAAATATCAAGAGCTTTCATACGACATGATATCTTTTTGGTGTTGTAATTAAGCTAAGAACTCTACAATAAGTTGAAAATACAGTTCAGTTTTCTTTTTTAATCACTTCAAATGCAACATACATTAATTTCTTATACCAAATAAAATAAGCTAATTGAAAAATAAATTTAGCCTATGCAGTTAAAAGCGAAAGGATTCATTAAAAATGTATGTATTCAATTTAATCAAGAAATCTAGAAAATCAAAGTGAATAACAAAAAGGTAAACAACTCACAGACCGAAACATAGGATTTTTACCTTGATAGGAATGAAATGTTAGATCAGGCCAGGCACTTCAGTACTCAATCTTCCAACCAAATCTTAATGTTGGTTGTATGCATGAAGAAAACCGTAACGAATGACTAAATCATTCTAATCCCTAACTAGAGAAATCAAAAAAATCAGTTATTTGTTTTTTTAAATGTCTTTATAACACACAAACCAAAGTCCAATCTTATAGTATTTACGAAGATAGTATAAAAACAACCTAGAAAGGACTTCTAACTTAGAAATGGGAGTATTTTTTTTAATTAAGCACTGTCGATAGTTTTTAAGTTGAGCATACAAAACCAATCTTCGATTGGTGACATCCAATCAATCGGTAAATGATGTCAACTTCCTACCCCAATGAATTTTAAAAGCAGATTATTTAGTTTTAGAGACATCCAACAAATCCATAGATCATGTCTTGTGCTCAATCTTATTTTTTTTTAAATTCAAACTTTTCAATTTCCTAACATTTCACTTACACAAATAGAGAGTGGATATTGATTTGGGAGTAATTGTATGGAATCCAATATCTACCATTTTTCTACTAAGCACAAAGAATTCACGCTCGTAATATTAACTGGGGCCAATAAATAAGAGATACAATAGTTAGTGTTTTCTGCTTCAAATAAGGTTTCAATAGAAAATTATTGAATTGAATCTCCATGGCTTCATAAGTCTTAACAAAAAATTAAACAATGCAAGTAACCTAACTGGCAATATAATAAAAGTCTATAGAAATGGATAATATATTATATACATATAAATACAATTGCATGTGTACTGATATTTTTGTAGTATTTTATTTTATATAATTTTATCATTGAACTCTATGCAAATATAAATTTTTACATTGTTTCATATATATAATATAGTAAAAATTAATGCAAGAAAAGTTGCAGAAAAAATACCGGACTAAAGTAGACTTTCTTTCAGCTGTTTGAAGTATTGGCATCAAGTTTAACATTCCTTACCTCTTCATGAATACTTTTAACAGTTAGCATCAATGGTATAACAGTTCGATCCATAAAAGTTTGAAGCTGAAAATGTGGCAAGGAGAATAATGTTATTTTTTCGACAACTCTAAGTTTATATTATATGCTGTAACAATCAACTTGCTCATGAAATAAAAATATAAGTCCACAAAATGTCTACATAAAAAATAAAGTGTTTAGCTGATATTTTAGTTTAAAAATATTTTGAAAAAAACTTGGTTGTTGACAACGCATACTAAATTTTGAGGTTTTGAAGCTGCATTTATGTAAGCACAATTTTCATCATTTCCTTTTTTAATGCTCTCTTAACTCTAAAGGTAAGATATATATGTATATGTGTGTGTATAATTATTATAAGGGTACAGATATAGAATTATCAGTGGTGATAGTTTGAATATGACAATGTGTTCCATTGAGAATCAAGTAACCAATTGCAAAACTAACATGCACTCCACATCAAAGAGTATTGCAAATAACCTTGGAGTACTTCTCATAGATTCTACAAAATGATACAACCACACACATAAACTAAATATAGAGTACGAATTACATAGTTTGATAGAACGCCATTTTAAAAACTACTAAAATTAAATAAAACCATAGAAAGACGAGTAAGGGTAATTATTATAGAGTATCAAATATGTGAAATGATTACATCAATCATTGTAAAAATTGTTGGAATAGAACATGACACTCATGTCATTTGTTTCCTTTAAGCTATTTACTTACAACTCCATAAATCAAAAGGGGAGCGTAAAGCTTTTATTTTAAGTGGAGTAAAGATTACTTTCTACGAAACAATGGCTTCCATGACCGTTGGCAGTCATTGATAAGTATATATTTTCATCATTTTTTTCATATTTCAAATAAGTCGGAAAACAAATTGCCGATATAATACCTTCAAAAATTATATCATATACTTTTGAAATTGAAATCACATTTCAAAATTCATACTTAATTTAACTTTCGCATGACCCGATTGGATTAGTACATTTAACAAAATCATTGAAAGACATACATTAGTTGTGCAATTTTGCTTATTTAACATCAAATTATTGCAAAAGGTATTGAGAGCAGCAATCATCCCAAAAATATTGAAATACCATATACTCTCAATGTAATTATACTTATTTGATATTAAAATTATAATGGCAAATACAGTCACCTCAAGTTATTTGTTTAAAACTTTTGCAAGGAGAATGTACTTCTGCCACTTAAATCAGATTCCGCTTTTGAAAGGAAATAGTTATTTTTATAAAAGTTTAAGATTATACGCTTGAGGATGGTATGTTCTCCATTAGAAGACCGCTAAAGCAAAACACATGTGTATTATTTCGTTGGGTCTTCACCTAGAAATAAAATAAAATAAAATAAACGTCCACTCATATTAAAGAAATAACACATTTGCAAATACTGAGTAACGGTTCATTAATATAAGAAAAGAAGAAGCAAATTTACAGCCAATCTAAATATTTTATTTTTCCTACCTCTAAAGCATTCATAATATATTATACCAGGATAATGATTCATTAAACAATTTCATTTCACACGTATTTGATTTCTTAACTCCGACATCTTAGTAAGTCAATTTGAGATGCAGATTTACTTTTATTTCTTTGTAAGGATTTACATGTTATTGACATTGGAAATTCATTTAAGAACCATAGAGTGTCAACACATGCCAGCATAATACAACCGATTATTATGGAATATGCAAAATAAACACAAACAAATAGACAAATCAACAATGACTACTGTCCTAGAATTGGTATAGGTGTGCTATTAAGGTAGGTTGATCTTTGCAGTATTCTAGTTCATAACTATTAAATAAATTTAGAGCATTTATCGTCGATCTTTAGTCTATATTAGGAACATAATAACCATCTAATGAATTAGTGTAAGAAATTGTATAAGGGATCCATTCACATTGCTTTACAAAAAATTTAGTTATCCTTGCATAGAGCACAATATAAATAGAGAAAGTCGAATGAAATTTAGATGAATATTCAGTTGTCACGTTGTTCAATACATTTTGAAAAAAACAATGAATGTTTAATTGAAATCGGTTATAGAACATTCTTTTTTGAACACGACTATTTGTATTTGAATATAGATTGTAATTTAACTATACAACTGAGAAAAGATGGTTTTTCAATTATACCTTCACCTCAAAACAGCAACAAATCTCAAGCAATGGTAGAAGTTAGAAAGTAACCAAGAGTATGATGAGCAAATAGCAATAATCAATATGTATTGTCATGAATGTGGGAAGTCTAAATATTTGACAAAAAATATTAACTTTATATACCCTATGTCATAATTAATGCACACACACACACAAATACAAATAAGAGAGTAAGTACAAATATTCTTACCTCTGTAATGCTAGTATGCAAAGATTCATTGCTCCTTTTGAATGAACTTGAAGTAATTTGCATCATATAGATTCCAATCTAAGCTTTAAGAAGGCAAGAAATTTACTTTTATACCTATCTTATTACAATTAAGGAGGGATTTACATTGTCAAAACCAAACAATAAGCAAAGTAATGAATTAAAACTCATGTGTGATACCCAAAAAAAGAATCAACATATATATTTCAGCAAGAATGTATGGGTAAAATGACTAACAACCATGCTGGGTAGAGAATCAAGAATTTTATTTTCAACACATATGTCAACAAATTTTAGAATTTTGATTCAGCGAGCAATTATATACATGTGAACATATATCATATCTCACTTATTGGTTCATCTTTAGATTTTCGATATTCCAATTCGTGTTAATTTATTCTCTACTAGATGCCAAGTGTGATATAGACAAATATAATTAAACATATAAGTACCAGAATATCACAAATCACTCTTATCATATTTTTCTTGTCACAAGAAGATAGTGCATGATATCCATTTTGTTTTATATATCTTTCATAGATAATGGTTGTAAATTTGCCAACCATAATATCAAGTATGCCAAAATAACATTAACTGGACGAACATGGGAAAAAAATTCCTTATTTTTTTAAAGGAAACACGATGTTGTTACTGTAGTGACTAATCGCAGTAGCATATATTTTAAACTTAAGGGGGTGATATGATAACATAAAAATATTGAAGTTTGAAGAAATTTATACATAATTGCATCCCCATTGTTTAGTTTATGTTGCTGTTTCATGGTGACCCAAATTAATCTATAAGCCATCAAAACCATTTGCATTTAGAAAATAGATTTCACAAATATTTCAAATATTAACAACTCATAATTTCAATAATGATCTTGGGAATACACAACAATAACATACATACTAATATGTAGCTATAGTCATTCCATAAAATCATTGTTCCATCCATATAACCTTTAGTATACTACCATGGATAGACAAAAAATATCATATACATCAAGCACCTACAAAGGCCCGTCAGTGCTAAAAAGCTGCAATGCTCAATTTCAAACGTGGTAGAAATTATTAATTCATACCAAACAACACAGCTAGATAAAATAACAAATTCAAAAAAATTCATATCAATAAAATGCCATTTATAGTAACTATTTTTTGTATAAGAAATCCATAAAACAAGAGTACATTACAACTGAATAACAAAAACTTCCTTTATTTCAATATTTTCACCTAAAACTATGTTCTGTGTCACTTTTTTAATAGTACATGTTGAACACTACAATGAATCATATCACGGTGTCCAAAATGGATTTCATGGGAATAAAAATTAAGGTCTTGATCACTAATTACATAAAATTCAGAGCAACACCTGACAACAAATTAAACCTTATAACATAACTGAAAATCGCAAATTAAATGCAAATCACAAGATTATATGAACCGAGTTCACAACAAAAAAGTACCCTTTGTTAGGGTTTCCATTTCAGCCTGTAGAAGAATTGATGACCTTTTAGCGGCGTCATTATAGTCTTTTGTGGATCTTAAGTGGATTTCAATCGCAAGAGATAAGGAATTCATATAATTTATGATTTTCCATCGACTGGTAGTGAGTTGTTGAGAGGTGAAACTATTCTTAATGAAGGAACATGACAGAGGAAAAGTAAGATAGAATATGGATGCGATATGCAGATAAAAAGGAGAACAAAAAAAGTCGAGAAACAAAAAAATGACGTTTGATTTTTAAAATTCAGCAAGTTTCTTTTGTGCTCTTGAAAACTAAGTCGGGGAGAGGCGCGGTGGAAGAACAAAACCAGATTCACAAGGATGGGTAGAAGAAGGGGAGAGGCATGATGGAAGAAGAAGAAAATCAGAATTGAGGGGAGAGGCAACCTGTTTTTCTTTATGGGAAAGGAGGATGAAGCGGAGAGGAAGGTCGGGAAAGGAATAAAAAAAATGTGACGCTTCATTTCTCAAAATACCAAAGGGACTTCCGTGCCCTCGAAATCAAACTTAGTAATAATATAATAGTATAGATATAAACGTGGAGCATCTACCTCAATAATTCAACAGTTATATACATCATTTGTCCAGCTGTTTATTTGTGTATACTTTTGGAGGAAAAAAATCATATGATTCAATTCTTACTTGTCCAGCAACAAATTCAATGTGCACCATACATATTTCATTTTCTTTTGTTTTAATTAATAATTTTTTTACAAATGAATGATTGGGATTAAGTTAACAGATTGAAACGTAAAAATGAAATTATAGAATTTGTACTCATACTTTTAGTTTTCGCTCTCTACCATTCAGAAAATTATTATATCTGAACAATAAATTGACAGATTGTTTCGTTTTAAAACTTACAATGCACTTGTTAGCAAAAATTACACTATTGAAAAAAAAAAGCAAAAAAAAAAATGAAGTTTAGGATTGCTGATGAATAGATTCAATATTTACGCATAAATAAATGAGTAATTCCAATAATTAAACAATCCAAACACACCGATTGTCAGCATACTAAATAGTTTTCTACAATAATGCTTACTTACCATTCATTTTTCACTTACTAAGTTGTGTAGATACATAACTTTGTAAACAATAGGCTCAAAAACGAACAAAAAAAATATGGAATATATTTTGTCACTTTTTTAAATTTTAAAAGTAAAAAAAATTGATTCAAATATTTCACTTCCTTGATGATTCGATATTAATATCCATCCAAATCGTTCTAGTAAAATTTCAAATCAGTGCTCAGATCCAGTTATATTACTTCATCATAATGATTGTAGCACATCTAAAATCTATTCAATGTGAAGTTTGCATAATTTTTAAGGAGACATGTTATAAATAACGGACTTCATACAAAATTACTTGTATGTAAGAAAGAAATAAAAGGATCCTATAACAACCCAATTTTTTAATAGAAGCATAATGAATGTATTTAAATCGTTCTAATGAGTTAAAACAGATTTAATCGAGTTAAGGGTAATTTGGATATAAAAGTGAATTTTTGAAGACGATGAAATAAGGACCTAAAACTAGTTTCATTATCTTCGGAATATCGTTTTGCATTTGAAAAACATATATGACTCGAAGAAATCAGATAACGGAGGAAATTGAGTTGGAAGTGGCAAACTTGAAATAAAGATGGGAAAAGACTATATAGGTCCAAATTAATAAATGAGAGCCTCATTTTCTCATTTGCTTTCATCTTTTTCAACCCCTACCTCTCTTTCTCTTTCCATAGTTTCTTCATTCCTTCACCAACCATTACCCAAAAATACTTGAAATTCAAGTTAAGTCGTCCTCTTCAATACCTAAAAATCAAATTTTCATAAAATCGATAATCTGATTTCAAAATTTTTGAAATAGAGATTTGGAGAAGTGGAATTCAAAAAAATTAGGGGACTTCTACCAGCTTGGGTGATGTGGTAATGATTATCTACCTTATAAGATCTCATTATGCTTTTATGCTGGTTTATTTACTTTGTTAAGTTACTTTAACTTCCCAAAATATTTTAATAATAAATTAAAATTCTAATAAGGGTAAAGATGTAATTTTACAAATAAAGACAAAATAGTGCATTTTCACAAACATTAGAATTGGGCATCGAGATCTATTCCATTGTGTCCGAAATGTCGTCTACAGTCAAAAAACATACATAACCGTTGAGACTGATAAAATGGATTAGAAGTTGCGGAAACTAGACCCAGTAGCATTTCCATAAACATTAATGTCGGGATTTAGTCTAGTAACCCTAATTTATATTAACCATAATATAGACATAACCCTCATTTCTCTTCATTCTAACGCTAGCCGCCGCCTCTCTAATTTTGTACATCTTTTCAACTTCCGCCTCTTCAAAACTTCTCGAATATAAACACTTTTATATTTTCTTCCTCTAATTTCTAAATCAAAAACAAAACAAAACATATTAAAGGTATAAAAATAGGATTCGAGAAGAACAAACGAATTCAAGGAAAGATGAAGAGAACATTAATTTGAGTTGGATTAGAAGGGAAATTTCTAGAGAAATAGAAGGAAAGCTAAAAAGGTGAGTAAATTTATAATGATGTGAGCAAGCAATTGAGTTTCTTTTATATATCTATTTAAAATTGAAAATATGATTTTTAATTCAAATCAATGATTTTCAATTAATAATTCCTATGAATTGTATGAATCGGAAAACCAGAGGAAAAAATTTAAACACTATGATTATTCGAACTTGGGAGTGAATGGTAAATTAAATTAAAACTGCTCTAATTATATAGATCTTGTTTTAATACGATAAGTTTGATTGATTTTAATGAATAAAATGGTAGCTGAATGGACATTTTGGAATTTACCTGGAATCGATCCTATGAACCTTGAAATATACATAGATTATTGATTAAAAATGCATGTGGGTAATTGATTAAAATGTTATATATAATTATTGAGATTAAATAGTGGAAGTTGTGTATAAATAAAATAGAAATTGTACCCAAAACACTATTAAAAATGAATGCATACACCTATACTTGAATCTATAAAGAAGACAAATATAACAAGTACGATAACAAACCTGGAAACTTAAATTCAAATGTTTGAATTATGATTAGACATTTGAATTCTAGGAGATAAAAATAGAAAGGGATCAGTTCATTTTTGGGATGATTCAAACGTCTGGAATTTAATTCAAGTCTAGATATAGGTCAGACATATGAATGGATGCAGCCAAATTTTTCTACAAGAGTGAGATGTTTAAATGGCTGAACAAAGCCCAGGTCAAACCTGGACCTGATGTGGGCCAATTAAGATGGATTGGGGAAACTTGTTCCCACTTCTTCAACTTTGGAAGTCCACGTAACTGAATGGAGCTGTGTAACAAAATGGAATAGTATCACACTTGGTGACATCCTAGGTTTTCACTTCATGAAGTTGTTAAATGTGACACTCAATGCGGTGTGCAATTATATAGCAATTAAATGCTTTGGAGCATGCAGACACTAATGAGAAGGTTACTCAATGCTTTTGGGGAAAGTGAACTTAGGAATTATGATGTATACTTGGTATTGTGCATAGTTATAAGTGCTCACAGGGAGGTTACTCAATGTCGTAGGGGCAAGTGGGCTAAGAAATTGTGATGGTGTTGCGCATAGAGTTTAGGATATCGTGCACTAGCAGGGATGTTACTCAATGTTTTAGGGGTAATTAGGCTCAAATATTATGATGTATACCCATGTCATGCGTAGGATAATTAATGAACATTAATAAGGAGATCACTCAATGCTTTCGAGGAAATATGGGCTCAAGCATTGTAAGGCATACTCGACAGATTATGACAATCATAAGGATTATATACTTGGTATTCATATTGGAGATTGTTTACACGGTGTATTCATTTGGTGGTTCATCATTGGGATGATTATTCGTTGTATCGTTAGGTATAGAGTTGATATATCATAGTATGTAGATAATAAGTTCCTTATACGTAGTCCACAAACATAAATGAACACCCTAGGTTATGTAGATTATAAAGGGAATTTATTACTTATGAACACCATACATCAGTGATATAATTCATTCACCAAACTTTATCTGATCCTCTGATTTTCTTCCCCTTTATATTTGTTACAGGAGGATAAAGTAGCAGGTGTCTTGTTTTAAAAAGGTGCGTAAAGATAGTGACATGATACATAGATATTTACCACTTCATATCTTCTGTGTACCTTATTTTATCTACTAGTCAAACTTTTATTATGATGGTATTTCAGAGATTTTAGTTTGTTAGATATTGTACGTACCACAGTTATTTTAATGTCATGCTGCTTTGGGTTATTTTTAGTATTTATATTTTATTTCCTTTTGTAATGAGATCTGAAAGTACAATGTTCTAAAATTATATTCGTCCATGTATCATGAAAACATAAAGCCTAAAGGCTCAAACTTCTTGGCATGATGCATTTCAAATGTCATTTTAGGGCTTTGGATCAGTGTATACGGTGGTGAGGGTATTTATAGTTGGTATCAGAGCAGGTTCAGGACTCCTTAGAAATTAAGCGCGTATTGAGAGACTGTACTAGTATATTTTCAAATTACCGTGCATATATGAGTATAAAAAAAACACACCCTCATATTCTAGTTATGCTTTATATTATACGGGGAATGTTGCTAATAATTCCTACTTTCAATCATAGATTAGCGAGATGAGCAATCAATCTGGAAGTGGTTCTAGTGAAACAGTTGAGGTTCGGGCATGAACATTCTAATATGGTTCCATTGGTATCTTAATGCAAGAGGCCAGATTGAACTTAACCCTAATGGAGGACCCATAACGTAAATATAAAGTGCAGCCCTAGCTCCTCCGCTTGCTTTGGACTTGTAACAACCAGGTATTTTCAACCATTCGCATCCATTATAAGTGTATAGGTAGACACTCATGCCGGAATTGAATTGCTCAAAATACCGCGTTGTAAATAAAATTCGGCAAACCTTGGAATATATAGTAAATAAAAATCACAGATCACAGACACATAGTAAATATAATGCAGCGGAAGTAAAAGAGATAGTAGTTCATGAAGCTACTATATAAATATATCAGAGTTACATAAGATACAACAGAAGAAATAAAGTACAAAAGAAGTCTCAATACATAGAATTAATACAATAACTGGAAAGGACCAACGGACAGGAGAGATAAAACTAGACAAGCAGATAATCTCCAGCGATTCCAAATCTCCAGAAAGTGGAAATCCAAATCTGTGAATACTCAGGCTGACCCGAGCGTAAATAAAAATACAACACTCGAGTCAGGACATACATACTTATACAATGTAAACCAACTCAAGTGAACTGTAGCAAAGGTACAAGTAACTTAGAAGATGCTTGGGACCTCCCATCCTCTAAGGATCCGTTAAACAATTTACTATGTAGTAATATACGCTATATACAGTAGTGTCTAATCAGTAAAGTATAACCATATAGAAACTTGCGTTAAGGGGATGATGTACCTTAACGCGGTCGGATCTTTAAAACCAAAATTGTAGTGGGCTCGATATAAGGAGATGACACGGCACGCGAGGCAATGCTAGGGTGGATGCACCGTTTGCATTCCCGGACTGGTGGTGACGGCAAGCCAGCAGCTTCCGCCTACCTCGAACAATACCCCCGAATCAAAGTGGCGCCATATATCGAATCACAAAAGTAATATAATGGTTTCCGATGGAGCATGCTCGATGAAAGGGTGCGACCCTTCGTGTAGCCCGGTATAGCTCCTGTTTTAGTCATTTATGCCAACTCACGGGAGTTGGATCCGCGTAATATATCTCAAGAACGTCGCCACCATCCTACTTCATTCTGGAATCTCCACCGCGTACACAGTTGTTAAAGTGGTTTTTGGTATTGGCCGGCTATAAGACAATATCCGATCCCGGTCTCTTTAACAACCAATCGTTATTATAACCCATAGTTATAACTTTGAAACAATATTTTATACTTCAAAAATAAAATAACATTTCAACCCAAATCTTTATCAAAATAAAGATTAAATCATTTCCAAACCATTTCAATATATCATCATACCATATCATTCAATTCAAATATTTATCAAAATAAATATCAAGTCATTTCTAACCATTTCAATATATTAAATTATCATATCCTTTAAAAACTTCCTTTCAAATCAATTTAATATATTTAAAATATCATATCCTTTAAAACATCCTTTTTAAATCATTTTATTATCAAAATATCATATCTTTCAAAACTTCATTTCAAAACATTTTTAATATCAAAATATCATATCTTTCAAAACTTCATTTCAAAACATTTTAATATATCAAAATATCATATCTTTTCAAAACCACATTTCACATCATTTTAATATATCAAAATAGCTATATTTTTCAAAACCACATTTCAAATCATTTTAATATATCAAAATATTATATCTTTTTGAAACCACATTTCAATCATTTTAATATATCAAATAGTTATATTTCAAAACAAATTACTTCATTTTAAATCATAAAAATGAAGTTATTACATTTAATAATTAAATTATTAAATTCCAAAAATTTAAACTTTTCAATGTTCATTTATGCACGTAATTTTATTAAAACAATGAAAATTCAAGTTTCGCAGCATTTGGAAAATGCTATAGAAAGTTACATTCAAAACAATTCAATTTAACAAAAGACGGCATTTAAAAATGCTGTTAATTAACTTCAAATATTCAATAGAATTTCACAAACACTTATTTTTTTTATTTAAATCATTTTTAACTTATAAAATCATACATTTTCACATTCATAAGCATCATTTAATTTTCCTTAAATTCATGATTTTATAAAGTTAAGTTTCCTTTCAAAAATAAATATTTATTAATAATTCACTTATTAAATTTCAACATTCAAATTTAAATTCATTACATTAAATTGCAACTTAACACTTAAGTTCGAATTCTCAAATATAACTAAGTTTTATTTTTATTTACTTAACTAAAAATTCACTTGTAAGTCAATTTCATAAATTTCCAATTTTAGTTATATTTCAAAATTTCAACTTAAATATTCATTCATTTCACATTTCAACTTTATTAAAAATCATTAATATGATATAAAATCACTTTAAATTCATTTAAATTCAAATTATCGTAAATTTATCATAATTACATATTCAGTTTAATTTCCAATTATAATTAAATCAAATTTTCCAAAATAACTTACGTTCAAAGTTTTCTAACTTTTTCATTAATTCATTTCACTTACAATTATTCAGAAAATCAATAATATTTTACAAAAATCCTTTTTAATTAGATTTAAATCAAAATATTTTAATATTTACATTTCTAAAATAATTTAAAAACTTTTAGAAAAACATATCTTAACTACGGGTCTGTATATAATTTTCTACACTAGGAAAAGTGATATGGGTAATATATCATTTCAACCCGTAATTTACAAAGAAAATCCGGATTTTATCATTTCAAACCCGCAGTCCCAAGTAAATGAAATAAATTGAAAATCATTCAGGCCTATCATTCCAGCCCATAACAATTTTCCCTTATTCTAAAGTCCGTTCGGGTATGTATCATTTCAACCCATAGTGATTCTAATCCAAAGGGAACTTGCAGTGTGATGAACAGATAAAATAAACAGAATAGAATGAAATGACAGTAACACATAATATAATAGGTGTAATAACAGGTGCGAACATCATATGATAATAATATAAGCAGTTATAACATGATCATATAGTTCTACAGATTCACAGGGTGTCAATTTACTACTTATATAAGTACATAATGTCTGGTGAGAAATACTCACATGTTCAAAGCTGGAGATCAACACCAAAGCACAAACACTGACACAACAAAGGTACGAAACTACGGACAAGACAAGAGAGTGGAGAGCCAAAGCTATATCCCTTGAAAACAATTACACAAACAATACAATGCATACATAAGTTACAACACACATTTATCATCAAACAACATATAATTCAACACCCAACACCATAAACATTTGAATTGCACTTGTTCTCTACCTCAGGTACTTCAGTTATGCAGTGACTAAGCTCAACTAACACAGGGAATTGGATCTGGTTTTGGTGTGCAAAGGGTCGGCCTACACATGGGTTTGAAGGTGGTTGTGATCTAGGTGCATAACTAGGTGTATAAGGCTAATAATCATCACATCTAGGCTATATTATGGTTCGGCCAGAGGTCATCTGGGCTCAGCGTGATGCTCAGGTGGTGGTGTGGAAGAGGGTGGAGGTCAGGTCAGAGGTGGTGGTGGTGGAGGTTGTGGCGGCAAAAGGTGGAGGAAGAAGTTGATGGCAATCCTAGAAAAGGTTTGGTACAGGTGATGGCTAATGCTAGTTTAGATGGATTTTTGTGATGATCTTCACCATGGCTTGTCTTGGCCTGAGGAGGAGAGGTGTTAGGATGTGTGATGGTCAGAAAAAAGTGGTGGTGGTGGTCGGCCACAGCTTGGAGGAGGGGGAATACATCTATGAAGGTGGAGAGCATGTGCAAATTCAAGTAGAAAATCAATAAAAGACAAGAAGAAGATAGAATTTTTTACCAAAGCTTCACAAGGAGAATAGCTGTAATTTTTTTTGACAGAAAGAGAAATGATTTTAGTGAAAGTGAAAAAAAAATGCAGCTGAAATGAGTAGATTACACGGCCAAAACAATTAAAAGAAGAGTTGGGAAAATGAAAGGTCGGGAGATGAAAAGACTTAGGAATTCCAAAAGTTTTAAACCTTTCAAATTCCTTAAATTTGTTTATATAACTTGATATTTCTGGAAATAATAATAATCCCAGATAAAATTTTGAAAATTTATCAAAATATAAAAATATGTATAATACTTATTAATTATATAAAGTTAAATTAAGCAAACTAGCTAAAAATAGTAAACTAGTCTAGCAAATTTGAAATTAAATGAAATAAATTTTAGAAAATTCATATGAGCTTATAATATATTTTTAAACATAAATAATAATATAAAATAAAAGTACATTCACAAAATAAATATAAAAAAATTAAATTTAAATATAATTTTAATGAAGAAAATAGCAGAAAATAAGAAAACAGCCTTTAAAAAAAGAGAAATCAACACAGTAAACTTTGGAAAAATTATAACATCACTTTAAAAAATATTAAAAGACAAAATACACTTAAAATATAATATTAATACATAATTTTTTTTAAAGAAAATAGAAAAATATTTAAAGAAATTGCTTAAAAAATCCAAAACGGTGTCCAGAAATTTCAAATAAATCACCATTGACTTTGGAAAATTATTTACTTTATTTTAAAATTATTATAATACAAAATTATACATACAATAAAATATTGACCAAGATTAAAATGAAATATGACAATAAAATATGATTTATACAATTTAAAAATAAAAAAACTGCACAATATTGAAATATACATAACTTTCACAGTTTACCTCCGTTTTCAACGAAACGAAAAGCAGTGTTCAAGTTATTACATCTATTTTCATAATAAAAGATAAAATTTAAGATTTAAAATGATTTTAATTTTAATTTTAAAAGTCAAAGTTTAAACAGTTTGAGTAGAAATTCACCTTTTTAGTAAAATGTCCAATTTGGACTATTTTGAACTATAGATCACTTAATAGTCAGCATTTATATTTAAAATGAAGTATTTGAAATAAAAATAAATTAAAATAGAAATAAAGTCAAATTTAAAATATATAGGCAAAAATCTAGGGTTGTTACAGGACTTCCCCAAACTATGTCGGGATTTCTAGAGTCTAAGTGGAAAGAATTATTTTAAGACCAAATCGTTTGTTGAGATGCAAGCATGGTTGAGGAATTGTTACCAGATTTTTACTATGATGGGTATGGAGGATGCAAGAAAGATATAGTTCGCTTCGTGTCACTTGCAAAAGGAGGCTTTGTATTAGTCCTTGAGATGATGGTTTTGATGACAACAACCTTAGAATAGATTATAAAATATAAATACTAACAGTACAAGTTTAGATATACATGTATATGCAGGATTTAGCCATGTAGGTACCAAGAATGAAGACTGTACATTATTGAGATTCAAGATATCAAGATTGCAGACTCATGAGTATCAAGATTATCAAGAGTTCAAGTAATTTTTCTTTTAATTTATTAGGAATATTGTTAAAACTCCTAGAAAAGCACTGGCATCTTAAAATCCAATTTATTCGTGGAATAGAATCCACTTCGAGCCTATTAAAGGGATGGAACCCCAAGTAGGATGGAACCTATGAAAAATCTAGTGGAACATTGTTTTGTATCCGCTAATTTTTATTCAAAATGATTTTTATAAAATTATATCTTGTTTTCAAAATGTTTTCAAAACCTTCCTTTTAAAAGAATTAAAAACATCTATCCTGATTTCAAATACTTTTAGCCTCAAAATAATATTTAATTTCAAAATCAAATTATCCATAGTTTTACCTATCTTTAATAATAATATATTTAATTTTTAAATATTTATACTTAGATTTAAATATAAAATTATAGTAAAGTTTTGTATGTATTATTCTATATATTTACTTATGTATTTTAACTATAGACAAGTATATTTATAAAGTTTAAAATAGTTTTAATATAAAATAGAAGTTATTTTCAAAGAAAAACAAATCACCAAAAATTCCTTTGGGATGTCAACATGCTCAACCTACCTACGTCGACATAGTGTCAGTTGGTTTCAAAATTTAAATTTCAAAAGAAGTGTCTATTCGTCATATCTCTTCACGAATGGACATGGCTGTTGCTCTTCTATAAATATGGGATGTTTTCAACGAATTTTAACACAAATTTTTGGCTTTTTACTCCTCTTCTTATTCCACATTTCTTATACATATTCCTACCATTACTTTACCGAAATCAACATTGAATCTAACTAGATTATCTTTGGTTTGATTCTCTATCACTATCTCAACAAGATTCTCAGTGCTATTCAGAGTTATAGGCTTCTTTGTAATCAATTAAACGAGAAAAGGTGTGATTGTGGCCTTGGAAATTAATCAAGCGAGATAAGGTGTGATTGTAGCCTTGGAAATCAACTGGCTGAACTTGTTGCCCTAGAAATCAAGTATCTCTACCCACAGGATTGTGAATCTGGAGGGTGTACCTCGTTGCCTTGAAATCGAGGGTGTAATTATAAAGATTGCTTTTAAAAGGAAATCCGTACTTGTGTGCGGGGCTGGATGTAGGATGACTCCGAACCAGTATAAAATCCGGTGTGTTCTTTCCTTTACTGCTTTTACTTTATATTTGCGTCTATGTTTGATTCTGTGATCATATCTGTGTCTGAATATTGCGTACATTTGTATTCAAATTAACAAAAACTCAAAAAGATATAATAATTCTCTAAAACACTATTCACCCCCTCTAGTGTTTATCCTAGCCTTAAAATCCTTAATCCGCATTTCTCACATTTGGTATCAAAGCAAGGTTTTCAAAGTTTCATAATCTGATTTTTGAAAAAGTTTTAAATGGCTATGTTTGTTAATCCTAGTTTAGAAATGCTCAGATCGTCATTGTCTCTTGAGTCTGCATATAATCAATGTTCAAATTCAAGTTGTCTACTAAAATTGTTTGATGTGCAGGAAACATGCTTTATGGGAATTGAGGAATCAATCCACAATGGACAAATTGTGTAGATCAAAAAGAACAAATGGATACTCGATAGTGGATGTTCTAGACACATGACTGGGAATCCAGATATGTTGAATGACATAATATACAAAGACAGAGGACTGGTTAACTTTGGGGACAACTCAAAAGGATATGTGATTGGCATCGGCAAAGTCGATAACTCTGAAACTCCTATTATTACTAATGTTTTGCTAGTTAAGAATCTGAAACATAATCTACTAATTATAAGTCAACTCTGCGATAAAGGATATAAAATTAAATTTGAGATAAGTGTCACATTGACGATAATAATTCAACCAATATTTGAGGGAATTGGGAAAAAGAATATTTATATTCTTAGTGTGAAAGTTTCAAATGATAACTTGTGTCTTTTGGAAAATACAAATGACCCTTGGATTTGGCATAAGAGATTTGGGCATTTGAATTTCAAACTCTTGTCTAGACCGTCAAAACATGATCTAGTAAGAGGTCTCCCTAAAATGAATTTTAAAGTAGATAGTCTATGTGATGCATGTCAATTAGGTTCTTTTAAATTAAAAGATATGATTTCAACTTCAAAACCTCTTGAATTACTTCACCTTAATTTATTTGGTCCATCTCAAATTCTGTCAATAAATCATAGTAAATATGTTTTTGTAATTGTAGATGATTATTCCAGATTTACATGGACACTATTTTTAAAACATAAAAGCGATACTTTTGAATGTTTAAGAACTTTACAAAAAGGATTCAAAATCAACTTTCTCTAAAAATTATAACCATTCGTAGTGATCACGGTGGTGAATTTGAAAATAAAAGGTTTGAGGAATTCTGCAATAAAAAGGGAATAACTCACAAATTTTCGTTTCCAAGAACTCCACAACAAAATGGAGTAGTAGAACGTAAAAATAGGACGAATCAAGAGTGTGCAAGGACCATGCTTTCATATAGTAAATTACCAAAGTATTTTTGGGCAGAAGCAGTTGCTACTGCCTGTTATATTTTAAATAGAATTTTAATTAGACCTTTAACTGATAAGACATCTTATGAACTTTTTCATAGAAAGAAACCTAAAGTATCTTATTTTAGAATTTTTGGAAGTAAATGTTTTATTTTAAATACCAAAGATAAATTAGATAAATTTGATCCTAAATCCGGCAAAGGTATCTTTATCGGATATTCTAACAAAAGTAAAGCACACAGAGTATCTAATTTAAGAACTAACAACATCGAAGAAACAATGCATGTTTCGTTCGATGAAATCTCAAAAATTTTGAAGATACAAATGATGAAGAGGATTTAATCACTCAAATCAAGAGTCTACTGAAACTTATAATGAAATTAATCATCCTAATAAAAGGACTAAACTTTTAAAAGAACACCCTATTGAAAACATACTAGGAGATATGCAATCTGTTGTTAAAACTAGAAATCAACTAAGTCAAATGAGTAATATAGCTTTTATATCAACTATTGAACCTAAGAATCCAAAAGAAGCATCAATTGATGATTCATGGATTTTGGCTATGCAAGAAGAATTAAATCAATAGAAATGATGCTTGGGAATATGTTCCTAGACCTGAGAATAAAACTATAATTGGAACTAAATAGGTTTATAAAAATAAAATAAATGAACAAAGAGAGGTAGTTAGAAATAAAGCCTGATTAGTCGCTCAAGGTTTTTGTCAATGAAAAGGAACAGATTTTGATGAAACCTTTGCTCCCATAGCAAGATTAGAAGCCATTAGGATTCTACTTGCTTTCGTATCATAATAATTTCAAACTATTTCAAATGGATGTTAAAAGTGCCTTTTTAAATGGATTTGTAAATGAGGAAGTATATGTTAAACAACCACCACTTTTTTAAAATGAAAAATTACCAAATCATGTTTACAAACTTAAGAAAGTTTTGTATGGTCTAAAACAAGCTCCTAGAGCCTGGTATGATAGACTAAGATCTTACTTATTACAATCAAATTTTGAAATTGATAAAGTAGATAATACTCTTTTTTATTAAAAGAAGTAAAAATGGTATTCAACTAGTACATGTTTACGTAGATGATACCATTTTTGGATCAACTAACTTTGAAAAGAGTAAATAATTTTCTGAAATAATGACAAAAGATTTTGAGATGAGTCATATGGGTGAATTAAACTTCTTTTTAGGATTACAGATAAAACAATTAGATAATGGTATCTTTATTAGTTAAGAAAAATATGCTAAATACCTAATTAATAAATTTGGTTTGACTACTGCGAGTGGAAAATCCACTCCCATGGCAACCAATGAGTACCTTAGTAAAGAAGATCTCTCGAAAGATGTAGATCAAAAGTTATATAGAGGAATGATTGGATCACTACTCTATATTACTTCTAGTAGACCCGATATCATGCATAGTGTT
Organism: Allium cepa; assembly: GCA_030765085.1. Lineage (NCBI taxonomy): Eukaryota > Viridiplantae > Streptophyta > Magnoliopsida > Asparagales > Amaryllidaceae > Allium > Allium cepa. The sequence continues at coordinate 741,384,075 of CM060932.1, forward strand.
TGTCTCTGTGCAAGATATCAATCCCAACCTAAAGAGACCCACTTAAAAGCCGTAAAACGTATCATAAGATATGTTAAACACACTTCTGACTATGGCTTATTTTACCCTAAAAATGATTCTTTTGACTTAATATCTTACTGTGATGCTGGTTATGCTGGTTGTAAATCAGACCGAAAAAGTACAAGTGGAACTTGTCACTTTTTGGGGCATTCTCTGATTTCCTGGTTTAGTAAAAAGCAAAATACGGTTTCTTTATGAACAACTGAAGCAGAATATATTTCTACTGCTTTGGCTTGTTCTCAAGTAATATATATGCAACAAACTTTACAAGATTATGTTTAAAAAATTTCAAAATCACCAATTTATTATGATAATGCTAGTGCGATAAATTTATCCAAAAATACTACTCAACATGCTCGAACTAAACATATTGATAAAAGACATCATTTTCTCAGAGATAATATAAATAAGGAAGTAATTACTCTAGATTATATTAATTCCGAGAATCAAATTGCTGATATATTAAGAAAACCATTAAATGAATCTATATTTACTAAATTAAGAAGAGAGTTAGGTATTTGTTCAATAACTGAAATATAAAATATAAATAACAAAGTATAATTAAAAATTAAATCAAAGTAAATCAATTAATAAAAATTTAAAGGACCATGTCGACATACCCCCAACCCATGTCGACATATAACGTTTTTTATTTTTAAATTTTTCCCACCAAAATTCAAAATAATTGGTTATATATTCTTCTTATTTTCAAAATTTTATTTATTCTTTCTGTTATTTCTCTATTCTATCTTCTGAAATCAAATAATCAATGACCTCCTCTTCCAAATCAAACAAATATTCGACCTTTTTGTTTCCTTCTCCCACTTCTGGTCCATTTCAACGTACTACTCTTGCTCGTGTGACGAAAATAGAGGATTCTCTGAAGGATGCACTTCAGTTAATGACTAAAATCCAAGTGATGTAACTTCGAATGGCCAAGGAACAAGTGAGGAAAGGCGAAATCCTTAGGATTAATTTGCAAAAATTTCTAATGGACGATCATGCTAATCCAATCTTGATTGACGAAGACTGTTCAGGGGATCAAATACAAGAGGGCAGCGAAGAAGAAGAAGAAGAAGTCCACATGGAAGAAGTGCATGCGGAAGATGATGACAAAGTCATTTGCATTGGAGAAGTGTGCTTTGACAAAGATGGAAATCTTGTCGAACAACGTGGAAATCTCTGTTTACACTATCCAAACTGTTCGATTCATAAATCTTCCATTTTCAAAGACATTAATTAGTTTCTTTTCTCTTTTTCCTTTTGTTGTATGTTCTTTCTTAAGTTTCCCACGAAAATGTAAATACAACAATATAATTAATGAATAATTTATGTTCTTATACGTGTTATTATATGGATACTTAGTTACGATAGTTAGTAGTTTAGGACTAAGTTCTAGTTTTAGATCTAAGTGTTGATTATTTATGATAACACTATTATTATAATCACATGTCATAGAGTATTAGATTTAGGGGGAGTGATATACTTTTTTTTTGATATATTTGGAGCTAGTTTTTGTTGATGACAAAGGGGGAGAAATATAAAATAGAGTAGTTAAGCATAGATTAAGGAAGAGTTATTAGGATATAAGTAATATTTTATAAAAAGGTTGTCGTCATCAAAAAGGGGGAGATTTTTGGTCCTTGAGATGATCGTTTTGATGACAACAACCTTAGAATAGATTATAAAATATAAATACTAACAGTATAAGTTTAGATATATATGTATATGTAGGATTTAACCATGCAGGTACCAAGAATGAAGACTTTACAGTATAGAGATTCAAGATATCAAGATTGAAGACTCATAAGTATCAAGATTATCAAGATTTCAAGAGTTCAAGTAAATTTTCTTTTAACTTATTGGGATTTTTGTTAAAACTACTAGAAAAGCACTGGCATCTTAAAATCCAATTTGTTCGTGAAATGGAATCCACTTCAAGCCTGTTAAAGGGATGGAACCCTAAGTAGGATGGAACCTATGAAAAGTCTAGTGGAACATTGTTTTGTATCCGCTAATTTTTATTCAAACTGATTTTTATAAAATTATATCTTGTTTTCAAAATGTTTTGAAAAACCTTCCTTCTAAAAGCATCAAAAACATCTATCCTGATTTCAAATACTTTTAGCCTCAAAATAATCGTTAATTTCAAAATCAAATTATTCGTAGTTTTAACTATATATAATAATAATATATTTAATTTTTAAATATTTATACTTAGATTTAAGTATAAAATTATAGTAAAATTTTGTATATATTATTCTATATTTACTTGTGTATTTTAACTGTAGACAAGTATATTTATAAAGTTTAAAATAGTTTTAATATAAAATAGAAGTTATTTTCAAAGAAAAACAAATCACCAAAAATTCCTTTGGGATGTCGACATGCTCAACCTACCTACGTCGACATAGTGTCAGTTGGTTTCAAAATTTAAATTTCAAAAGAAGTGTCTATTCGTCATATCTCTTCACGAATGGACATGGCTGTTGTTCTTCTATAAATAGGGGATGTTTTCAATGAATTTTAACATAGATTTTCTGGTTTTTTACTCCTCTTCTTCCTCCACATTTTATACATACTTCTATCATTACTCTGCCGAAATCAACATTGAATCTAACTAGATTATCTCTGGTTTGATTCTCTATCACTATCTCAACAAGATTCTCAGTGCTATTCAGAGTTATAGGCTTCTTTGTAATCAATTAAATGAGAAAAGGTGAGATTGTGGCCTTGGAAATCAATCAAGCGAGATAAGGTATGATTGTAGCCTTGGAAATCAATTGGGTGAACTTGTTGCTCCGGAAATCAAGTATCTCTACCCAGAGGATTGTGAATCTGGAGGGTGTACCTCGTTGCCTTGAAATCGAGGGTGTAATTGTAAAGATTGTTTTTGAAAGGAAATCCGTACTTGTGTGCGGGACTAGATGTAGGGTAACTCCGAACCAGTATAAAATCCGATGTGTTCTATCCTTTACTTCTTTTACTTTATGTTTGCATCTGTGTTTGATTCTGTGATCGTATCTGTGTCTGAATATTGCATACATTTGTGTTCAAATTAACAAAAACTCAAAAATATTTAATAATTCTCTAAAACACTATTCAACCCCCTCTAGTGTTTATCCTAGCCTTAAGATCCTTAATCTGCATTTCTCACACTTTGGACCAGTGAGGTATTATCGTTGCTGAAATAATTGAGGTGAAAGTTTGTTAGATTGATTTTGAGAGGCGGTTCGATACCAAGATTATATCGAAGGAATAAAAGGAGTGGAGCTATAGAAGTTCAACCACTTAGATTATGGAGACTACAGTGTTAAAGAGTACGCCAATGAGTTCATTCGGCTAGCTTATGGCCTAAACCTTTTCAATACACCATTAAAAATGGCGATAAAGCTTGCTAAGGGGTTAAATCCATCTTTTAGGTATATTTCTTTGAGCAATGTACCCATAGCAGCTACTTTTGAGAGCTTGGTTGAGATGGCACTCTAAATTCAATTGCTAAGGACAGATCTTAGAAGATAGAAGAGGAGATGGTTCGGTAAATTAAAAGCAAGGGTGGAATGAGGGCTCATTACCAGAAAAGAAATAAGGAGTTTGATGTAGGAGGTGCAAAAATAGGGGGCGTATGGCAAGGGGTTGTAGCGTGAATATTTCGAAGATCAAATGATACAACTGTAACCAGTTTGCACACAGAAGGAGGTAGTTTCGGACCATACCTAAGACTTCTACCTAGGTGATTCTACCTTATGCACTTGATGTTGTTCCTAACTTGAGCGCAGCATAACTGTCGAAAAGGGAAAGAAGGCCATCATGGTAGGTGTGTTAACTCTTTCTTTTATTTATTCACACTTTATTTGATATTGGAGTATCCCACCCATTTATTTCAAGTAATCTAGTAGATGAATTGTACTTGAAGACTAGTACCTATCATACTGACAACCATGTGGGAGAAGTGATCTATTTATCTATATTTGCAAGGGTTTGAAATTATATATTTTGGGTGTCTAATTTGATTATGGTGCTTTTGTATTAGGATTTTCTGTGTTATGCTTAATTCTAGTGATGGACTTGGTGGCTATATATGGATGTAGTACTAGATTGTGAGAGGAAGGTGGTTTGGTTGGGTACTTGTAGTAGGCACGACCTTTAGGTTTACTATGATCATAAAAAATTTACTATGTTAAGTTACCTATACTCTCTTAACCTATCACATGATGAGTTGGCTTTCATGCCTATAGTTCACAACTTCCCAGTTGTCTTTATCGAAGTTTCTGGTCTTTCTCATCATCGGGAGACCGAATTTCGAATTTATCTAGAAGGCAATGCTAGGCCCATTGCCTTAATCATTAAGTATATAGCTCCTAGAGAAAGACGTGAGCTTAAGAAGAAAGTGAATGAATTATTAGAGAAAGGCTTTACTCAGAGAAGAGTTTGGAGCATCTGTTGTCTTTGCTACCAAAGCCAATGGCTCTTCAAGGCTCTACGTTGATTATCGTGAGCTGGATAAGCTAACAAAGAAGAACCTGTATACACTACCGCATATAGACAATCTCCTTGATCAATCAGTTGGAGCAAAGGTATTCTCTCAGTTTGACTTGGCTACTGGATTCCATCAGTTGCGTGTGGCCTAGGATAGTGTTCATAAAACTGCTTTTCATACACCCGATGGACTTTACGTGTGGTTAGTCATACCATTTTTACTGACCAATGCACTGGTACGTTTCGTTGAACTTATGAGTCTAGTTTTTAGAGGGTTTCTAAATAAGTTTGTGGTAGTATTCGTTGATAATATACTTATATATTCAAAAAGCGAGGTAGAGCACAAGTTGCATCTAGGAGAATTGCTTAACACCCTCCATAGGCACAAGCTGAAGGAGAAAATTTTCAAATGTCAATTTAGGCATAAGGAGGTTCGCTTTTCTAGGACATGCTGTTTTCGAGCGCGGACTATCAGTCGTTCCTAGTGAAGTTGTCGCGGTACAGGATTGGCACGTACCGAAGAGTGCTATGAAGGTGAAAGTTTTCTTAGTTTAGCTGGCTATTATAGGAAGTTCATTAAGGACTGTTAGAATTTTCGCACCATTGACATGTCTTACTAATAAAGAGAGTTATTGACTAGTGCATCTATTTTAGTACTCCCTCATGGTATAAAAGAATTTGTGTTAGATATCAATGCATGTGGTACATGATGGAGCATTGTTTTGATACAAAAGGGTAGGGTTGTTTGTTATGCTAGTTGACAATTGAAAGTACAAGACAGAAACTATTCAATTCATGATCTAGAGTCAGCGCTATGTTTTTTTCCCTCAAATCCTGGAGGCATTATCTTTTGAGGAGCGATTTGAGTTATTCACAGATCACAAATCTCTTAAGTATTTGTTCTTCGGAAAAAAATTTAATTCGAGGCATCAGAGGTGGATGGAGTTATTGGTGTCATATGATTTCAGTATCTTATATACTCAAGGCAACGACAATTTTGTAGCCGATGCCTTAAGTAGAAAGCATGCAATGTTATGCCCTATATTTTTGAAGTGGAAACACTTGGAGTTCATTTCTACATTTGATTTTTAACCTTCATCAGACAGTACAACGTGGCTATTAGCGGCTTTAGATGTTCAGCCTTCACTTATAGAGCATACCAGCTCAAGTTAGGAGCAAGACACTGAGTTACCGAGTGTTTTGAGAAGTTGAACAGAGGAGAACAGTCAAGTAGTTTGGACAATTATCCTATTAATTTGAGAGGATGGCTGCGAAGAAATGTTATGTTGTGTGTTCTTCTTATTAAGGAGTTAGTGGACAAGGTATTAGGAGAATCCTAACATTCTAGGATGACTATTCATCCCGACGGTGACAAAATGTATCGTGATATAAAGAGAGTATTTTACTAGCCAAGTATGAAAAAGCATGAAGAGAAGTTTATTTCTAGACATATGAGTTGTTAGAGAGCAAAGACAGAGCAGAAGCAGCTTGGTGGAATTTTATAGGCTTTGGATATCCAGCAGTGGAAATGGGAGAGTACCTCCATGGATTTCGTTGATGGCTACCTAGAAGGGGAAATGAGAGTATTTAGGTCATAGTTTATCGACTGACCAAATGCATTTACTTAATTCTAATTGGGGAGTATGAATACAACTGCATCTTTGATGACCTTATATGTGAAGAAGATAGTTCATTTGCATGGAGTTCCTTCGTATTGTCAATGATTAAAATCCCCTTTTCACTAGTGAGTTTTGGAGGAGTCTCCAGGAGGCCTTGGGCACTAAATCAAATTTGAGCACTGCATGTCACCCATAGACAAATGGACAGCCTAAGAGGTGAATAGCGTGTTGGAATATTTTTTGCAAATGTGTATTTTGTACTTTGGAGGTTCTTAGGAGGATCACTTGCTATTATTAAAGTTTGTATATAATAACAATATTAGGCAAGTATTGGGATGGCATCATTCTAGATGTTGTACGAAAGCCTATGTAAATCTCCATCTTGTTGGTAGGACACTAAGTATAGAATCATTCTTGAACCAGACATGATTAAACAGATATTGGAGCACGTAGATTTGATCCATAGGGTGATAAAGATTATGCAGGACAGATAGACATATGTTGACATGAGATGCATGGAGTTGGAGTCTGCGGTGGGTGACATCGTCTTTGTGAATGTCATTCCACTTAGACAAGTTAAGAGGTTTAGTAGTTTGGGATATTGGCACCAAGGTTTGTAGGGCCTTTTTCATTTTGGAAGGTATTAGGAAGTTAACTTGTAGAGTGGAGCTTCCTAAAAGATGGTGAGTGTTCATAATGTTTTTCATGTGTCACACTTGCAAAAATGTTTGGACGATTCAACTAACGTAGTTGAGCCGAGTCAGTTGGAAGAAGTTGAAGTAGAGATAGAATCACTTATACACCATGCGCCTACCTACATTATTGATCATGGGACGTAGAAATTCCATAATAAAGTAATTAGATTGATAGAGTCCAGTGGGGAGACAATCCAGCCATAGTACTTGGGAGCCAGAGGAGAAACTCTGAGCTACCCATTCAGAGCTCTTTTCTAGTATTTAGCTTAGTATATTTCATAGGTAAACTATATGGATGCTAAGCATGGATGTGAACGTGTCATTAGGACATGTTTTGTATGATGGTTACTAATGGATGTATTTTATTAATTAGTTTTGCATATGTGGACTGAAATATTTATGTTAGCAGGATATACATCATTTTGCCTAGTTTAGTAAATTAGTTCAAATGCATAATGGTTTTTGCATTTTGCATATGTATTGAATGGTTGCTCATATATACAGAATTGCAAGTGCATATATGGCGTTGCATATATTTTGGATACATGGCATAAACATTTGCCTTTCGGGTGGTCGACTAGTTCAGGAGACTGCCTAGTTTAGCTCTACATATATATGCATATGCAATCGATACCTGTATGTACATGTTGCATTATAAATTTTGGATTTAAGGACAATATTTTATGAATGTGTTGCATTTTCTATTCTTAAAGATTTCAAGGACAAAATCCTTTTAAGGGGGAGAATGTACTCTGGAAATTCTAAATAATAAATTAATATGCCATTAAGGTTAAAGTGTAATTTTAAAAATGAATGAAAAATAGTAAATTTTAAAAAATGTTGGAATTACGCATCGAGACCTATTCTTGTGTATGGAATGCCATTTACTGTCAAGAAACATATAACGTGTTGAAACTAATAAAACTAGTCAGGGTTAGCAGAAACTAGACACTGTGGCATTTCGTAAATATTAATTTTGGGATTTAGCTTGGTAACTCTAATTTTCATCTATAAATATAGACCTAACCCCCGCTTCTCATCATTCTAACCCTAGCCACTACCTCTTTAATTCTACATGTTATTTTTTACCTCCTCCTCCTCAGAACTTCTAAAATCCGAATAGTTTTCGATTCTCTTCTTCAAATTATAAATTAAAAATAATTAAAAAATAATTAAAAGAAGGAAAAGTGGATTTGATAAGAACAAACAAATTTAAGTATATAGAAAGAGGACACTAATTTGATTCATAGTAGAAGTGGAGTTTCAAGAGAAGTATAAGGAATGCTAAAAAGGTGAGTGGGTTTATTACGATGTGTTATGAGGTAAGCAAGTAATTGGATTTCTTTTATATATTTAAATTTGAAAATCGTACTTATAATTCGAATCAATGATTTTAATTGATAATTCTTATGAATTGTATGAATTGGAAAACCCGATGAAAAGATTTAAATATTACAATTTTTGTACTTAGAAGGGAAGGGTAAATTAAATTACAACTATTCTAATTCTATAAATCTTGTTTTTATATGGTAAGTTGGAATTATTTTGACGAATAAAAAGGTGGTTGAATACACCGGTTGGAATTTACTCAGAATTGATTCTATTAACCTTGAAATATACATATATTATTTATTAAAACCTACAAGTGGGAAATAAATTGAAATATTATATACGATCGTTGAGATTAATTAGTGGAAGTTATGTATAAATAAAAATAGAAACTTTACTCAAAATACTGTTAAAAATGAATCCTTACACCAATACTTGAATCCAGGAAGAAGATGAATATAACAAGTGAGAAAATGGAATTGGAAACATAAATTCGAACATTTAAATTTCAAGAGATACGAAACAGAAAGGAATCGGTTCAAATCTGAAAAGATTCAAATGTTTGGACTTATTTTCAAATGTCTAGAATCAAAGTTAGATTTTTCAATACGGTGTTGGATGTATGAATTCTTATAGCCAATTTTTTTTAGTAGGGGGTCAGACGATTGAATTAAAAATCAGATGTATGAATGGCTGAAATATGCCTAGGTCGAACCTAGACCTAGTGCAGGCTAAGTAGCGCAGATCGAGGAAGCATTTTCCCACTTCTTTGAATTGAAAGTCCATGTAACTAAATGGACGTGTGCAACAAGGTGGAAAAGTATCACAATTGGTGATGTCCTAGGTTCTCACTTTATGAAATTGTTAGATGTAACACTCAACGTAGCGTGTGATTCTATCACGATTGAATGCTTTTGGGGCAAGTGGGCTCATGCATTATGATGTATACTCGGCGTTATGCATAGTTACGGGCACTAACAAGGAGGTGACTCAATGTTTTAAGGGCAAGCAGGCTTAGACATTATGATATATACCTGGTGTTGCACATAGAATTCGGGATGTCAAGCACTGGAGGGGAGGTTACTCAATGTTTTAGGGGCAATTAGGCTAGAGATTGTGATGTATACTCGGCATTGTGCATAGTATAACAAACATTAATGAGGAGGTTACTCAATGCCTTTAAGGCAATATAGGCATAGGCATTATGAGGAATACTCAAGAAGATATGATAACCATAGGGAGCGTATACTTGGGACTCATATTAGAGGTTGTCTACTAAGTGTATTCGTTTGGTGGTTCATCATTGAGGGTATTTATCCGATGCATGGTTAGGTACCGTTAGAGCTGTTGCATCTTAGTATGTAGATTGCTAGTCCTTACACATGGTCCACAGAAACAAATGAATACCTTAGGTCATGTAGATTGTAAAGGGAATTTGATTACTTATGAACACCATGCCTTTGCGATACAATTCATTTACCAGACTTTTTTTTAGTCCTCTCCTTTTCTTCCCCTTTATATATATAATGGGATGATTGGGAAGTATGTGAGTTGATTTAGGAAAGGTTGGTGGAGATGGTGACATGATGCATGGAGATTTATCATATTATAGCCACTCTTATCTGTGCCTTGTTCTATCCATCAGGTAGACTTTTATTATGACACTATTTGAAGGTTTTATTTTGTCTGACATTGTATGTGTGATGGTTATTTTATTGCCATACTACTTTATGTTATTTTCAGTATTTATATTTTATTTCCTTTCGTTGTGAAATATGAAAGCGTGGAATGTTCTAAAATTATATATGACTCCGAATCATGCAAACCTTAAACTAAAGATTCATACTTCTTGACAAGATGTGAGTTCAAATGTCATTTTTAGGCTTTGAATTGGTATGTCTAATAGTGAAGGTTGTTATAATTATGGCTTAGCCATGAGTGCTTTGCTCTTAGTTGAATGTTGAATATTTGATTGGTTGATTGAAGCATGTTAGGTATATTGATTGAATACAAAGTAGAGACAGTGAACTTAATTCATCAACTAGATAAATGAATTAATTAGAATGAAATCAAAGAATGATAGCTTTGTGTGTTAATGTTGCTTAAAAATGATTGTTGTGGGTTTATGGTTGTATCATATGGTTAGTTGAGCACTTCATATTTATACGATTTGTAAGGTATTTTAGTTCTGAGTTAATTCATCGAGTTGCATTCTACTTGCAACCATTTCATGGTAGATCATCAGCGGCTTGAGCACAAACACGCGATGTGGTGGTTGCGGCCCAGTTTGTCATGCCACGAACCACGACATCAGGGGAAAGAAACCCGAGGTGGTGGCCGAGTAGGATGAATTCTCTTAGGGGATTTAATCCCCATCAAGTATATCATGTCCCCTACATGCGATGAATCCACTGATCGAGTAGTCTCAGTCGACTATTTGAGGGGGAGGGGCACAGGGCCTTGTTGGTCGAAAGGAAATAGGCTATATCGGAACAATAACATTTGACAGGTCAAATCCTCCCAGTCAAGTAATATAGAGGTCAGTCGACTAGTTGAAGTTGACCAGTCGACTATTTTTATGCAGCCAAAATTAGCTATAGAGAGTTGGTCGATTGGCCTTTTTACTTAGTCGAATGATGGGTTATGTTGGAGGATTTTAGGGATTCTTTGTGTTTTTGCTTTCAGGTGGGACTTCAATGACTCGAATGGGGCTTGTGGAATGGTGTGAGTATGGAGCGACACTTTAGAGTTCTTGGACATAGGAGCACATGTGGCTTGGGGTCGAAACTTGTGCCGTGTACTAAGATGTATGGTGATCGAAAGTTGATTGGAAGTGCGATCAAGGCGTGAGTCATAGCTTAGAATATTTGGATGATCTATATAGGAGATGACTACATGGTTTGTGCCCATCTTGACTTCTACGCGGTCCCAGCATTAGGTATACTTCAATATCTGATTATAAAGGTATCAAAGACATGTGGACTGGGGTCGAGTATGATACGGTGCTACTCACATCTAAGGCCTATAGCTACATCTTAAGCATTATTATTGTCCAATAAGATTGCTAGAGATGGGTTACTACTTTTACCGAGGTTGATAGCCGAAGAGAGGTGGAAATTTTCATCTATATAGATAACCACTATGAAGTGGTGATCACAACTTTCTTTTTTTCAACATATAGTAGTTTGATGGAACAGTGTTATGACTCTTTGGTATATGCTTCAGATATGTTGATGGATACGATACAACGTTACCCTAGAGTCAAGGTTAGGGTATGATATGGTGTTACCTCAACATCTCGGATAGATACTATACGATGTTACCTTAGCGGTATGGTTTTGGGTCTGTTATGGGGTTACCCAGTGTTTCAGTTATTGGTACGAATACCTTGGAGCTTTGGCTAGTTTCATATGCATGTGAATTTGTATTTATCTTTGTATGATATTCTTGATGGTTATACTACCAAACTATCATTAATTTTGCTAATTTGTTTGATGCATGAGAAGAGAAGGGCTAGGTATAATATGGTGTTACTCTAGAGCTCTTGCTCATTTATTATATATACATTTTATTTACATATGTGGATACTCTGGAGTAACTCTTAGTATATTATTAATGTCTTATTGGTGCATCAGGTGTCGGGTTAAGTAGTAATGTTTTCTTTTCACTAACTTTATGTCCGACCCTCTCTATAATTTCCATTTTATTTATTCCTTGAATAGATACAGATTAGAGGCTTGGAGAATGTAACAAACTACATATTTAATGAGTAGATATTTAAATAATTAATTTAAAAATTGGATCGTTAATTAATTGAAGGTTCAAAATTTGATTTTTCACATACGGTTGAATTAAGGCTAGACACCACTTCTGTTGAGTCAGGATCGAGTTTGCGAATTAAATAGGCATATATATATATATATCGCTATATTTGAGTCATAGTATTTTCGAATTTACGTATTATGTACGTGTTTTATAAAAAATAAGTGTATAATTGAGTCTAGTGGATCTCGATTGATTGCTTATGTTTTTGAGATAAAGACTTCATTAGGAGACATACAGTTGAAGAATTTTCGAAATCGGGTGATCCGATGGCCAACACGATCTTAAAATGCATGAAATTATCATCCTTGAGCTTCGGTGATGAAATATATACCATCGGGACCAAGGTGTCGATGAGTTTAGTGGCGACCCTGTTGGAACTGGACCAGCCCACATCTGAATCAATAAGTGAATTTCAAAAATTTTACCATTTTGGATCTTTAGTGGGCCTATGAAATCTAAACACACTTAGATCTTAACAAAATTTTCTTTTAAATAAAATAAATATTTTATTTAATTCGGTGAATTTTTTTCCAAAAGGGTTTGGATATTATATAAATTTAAATGAATAAGTGTATCAAAAATACCTACATGTGTAGCAGTTACTTATTAAAATAAATATGAGAAAGTAACCTTTAGTTTCCTTTTCTAATAGTTATGCAATTAATTAAGAAAGAAAACAAAATTAATTGGAGAGAGAGAAACATCGCATTTCTCTATCTTTGATGGATTGACTATATGTTAAATAAATATGTTAACATTTCGATTGAATGTTTTATTAGCAAAGAATTAATTCAATTTAATTTAATTAATTAGAAATGAATATGAACACATCACATGCGCCTATGTGTCTGGTGTAAGTGCAACATATAAAAGTGTACAAAGTTAATGTAAGCATTGCTTAAGTGCTGGGATTTACACCACAATGGACACATTTCCCATTTATATACATCTTCGTGGTCCTAAATATGAATGGTTTTATTTATGTATTAATATGTAAATACATACATATATATACATATGCATATACATACATACATACACACACACATATATATAGGGGCCCGCTATTTGAACACAAAATTAAACACAAAATGGTGACATAAAAGATCCAGACAATTGGATTTTTTGTCTTTATTGGGAAGGTGGAATTTAGGGGCCAATCCAATGGTGGATATTCTTTGTGTCACCAATTGTGTTTATATTTTGTGTCTAAATAGACTTTCCCATATATATATGCACTATAAAAAAAATATATACATATACAATTAGGGTTTTGCATAACGGTTCAAATAAAATAGATTTCATTTCAATTGCAAGCAGTAAATCAAAGAATATTAAGATTAATTAAAATGGTTTGAAATAGTCGTGAAAAGAGTCCTTCCTTTTTAAGCAAAGATATAATTTTTAATTAGATGGAATTTTCAAATCGTGGAATATGTCATTGATGTAATGTTTCCCTTTTTATTTTGAAAGGATGAAGTTATATTAGAATGATTTGATGATAAGTAAAACATCATACTAACTGGATGACGAAGATTAATTAATGCGATTATTGCCGAGTTTTAATTACATATCAACCCATATCTAAATATTTAAGGGTAAACCTTTTGATATGAAAAACTAAATTGTGAAAAGATAAACATCAAAGTTCATTTATTTTCAATTTTTTTAAACAACAAAATTAAATGACATATGCATATATAGATTTGAGATAAGAAGATCTACATCTAGATTAAACAAACTTCGTAAAAACCACATAGAGTACATAAAATAAAATTAAGAAGGTCTAGGTTAGATTAATTAATCAAATAATCATACGTGAGACAGAAAATGAGATGTTATAATTCATAACAAAATAGTAGTGAACAAAAGAAAACATTCTATATTTTAACATGATAGAACAATCGATTCAAGCAGAGGAATGAAGATATTCAAATCAAGATTCAAATTCACAAGTATGAATGAAGGAAAAGATAGAGATTAAGGGGATGAGAACAAATTATAAGATATGTAAATGTAGAATTATATGCACATATAATTACCTTGGGATGAAGCATGTAGAAACATCTTAAATGACAGAATAATACCTAGATCTGATTGATCACTCTCTAGATCCGATAGACACTGCCCTTCATCACACCTTAATTTGTGGCTTCTCCTCAGATTTCAAGCAAATCACCATCCCACTTTGCAAGAGAAGAATGAACCACCTTTTTAATTTAGTTTGATGCTGTTTTGAATTTGCTTTGATGGTTTTTTTTGGATGAAATTTCAGCCATGAATAAATGATAAAGAAGTGGAAGAAAAGAGAACAAAAATGAAAGTCTCTATCTATTCTCAGTACATTCAAAAAATGAGAAATTTTTTTTATAGTAGAATTCAAGGAACCTTTTCCTATTCTCCTATTAAAACTCCCTCCTTTGTTTCCTCCTTTTAAATTTCAATTGATCTCATTAATTGATTACTTCGTCTTACCATTATATGGCTGATCCAAGCATATTCCAAATATGCAACCTTTCCAAATAAAACTTTTATGTGATTCTTTTATTGTTTAAAACATGTTTAAAATTATACAGATATCGCATATCGATATATGCAAATATAGTTAAAGTAATTACCAACAACATTCAAAACATCAAATAAATAAACAATAATTAATATTTCATAAATATTAGTTAATTTAGTTAGTTTGTAACATTTTACAAACTAATTAAATTATGTGGTTTTCGGAGAAATCACAAATGCGGTTGTGCGACTCACAGGTGTGAATTCAGTCAGCGATTAGTATTAAACAATTCTAATATTAATGTTCACACGTCACTTAACAGGTGGTATAACAGTTTGGCTAAATTCATTGCTAGCAGATCTTTTTGGTAAAATCAAATTTTACTTATCATAAGCGACACCTGATAGTGACAATTGTTTACACCAATTCTCTTCGTCAAAACTATATCACATTAGGACTTTTGGAATTTGGTAATTATCAAAATTCCAATATCATCCACATTCAACTTTCTAGTCCAAAAACAAAGTCCTTGGTTCAATAATAACAATTATTACGAACCAAAATGCTATGGCCAGAGAGTTTGACTTTGAGTTGACTTGAGTTGACCATGATACTAACCCCATATAACTGGGGGGATGAATCCTCACTTGAATAGTGCTTCACTTATAATACTTCCACTCAACCAAACTATAGTCACTCAACGGAACACCATGTTATGATTTGACTATAATCAAAGCGGAGTTTTCATATTGAAGATTCACGCTATTCTCAAGTCGAGAGAACTGTGTAAATTAGTCACATCGATATTTCGATTTGACCTTTGTTATATTAATAAATGGAAAACTATCGAGTGATTTGTTCCACGGTTATCCAATAACTATTAGTACGTAACCCATAGGTTCCTCCAACAATCATGAGTAATACACTGCCAATATTTGAAGAGCGTTACATACTCTACTCTTAACGGATACATTGATATCTCATCTCGATGTATCTTGACTAGGAACATTTGAAATAGTATATTTGTTTTATTATGATAAATTACTCAAGGTTACAATACTTTGTAAGTACTATCACAAAATATACAATTTATGGATTTTCTACTAAATATACTTTTATTTAAATTGATTAATTAATAAAACCACATTATATCAAATATATAATAGAAAGAAACACCTTTATTGTGAATAGGATTGGTCAATGAGTTGGATATATGTAACAAATTACATAATTCCCCCTAGGGCATATTCCTAACTCTATCAATCTTTCACTTGCACTTGGGGTCAATTATGGTTCTAACTTGTCCAATCGGTTTCTCAAAATCAGTTGGGTCGGTCCCTTTGTGAACGGGTATGCTATTATGTTTTAATTATCTACTCTATCAATCAACTCTCTCCGATGGTGATAAACTACTTTATCACGTGGAGCAACTCGAAGTATGTCTCTCGACATCTAGTAAGCTATAAGTTCTATTACAAACTATATCGTGACATTGTTATCATATAACAATGTTATGAGATTCCCAACATTTGAAATCGGCTCAATTATAAATTTATGCACTTGTATTTTTATATACATTGTCTTTATTGTAGCGCTATTCTAGGCGATATACTTAGCCTTTTTCATTGAATTTGTCATGGTCTTTCATTTGGAACATTTTCAACTTAAAGATTCTTCACTTGAATTTATTGTTGACATATTATACTCAATATCGCTTATGAAGTATGAGTCTGAACTCTCTTTCATAAGGGCTTCTTTTGGGTAAATAATTCCCTAAAAATACATGAGAACACTTCAAACAAACATTTGGTGATATCAATTTGGATTTGATATTTGCTTCATGTATCAAATACATAAATAAATCATGATATCATAGACAACATAATATGTATGATAATTCCTATTGCTAATGCAAAGGAATCAATCTTACATGTTCTGTACTAAACATTTTAATATGTTGTCCTTGCACATCATTTGGGACATTCCCAACATCTTTTATACTTACTATAAAAGACATCATTTATTAATCCAATATTGAGTGTTCAAACAACTAAGGTTGATTTTAACACAAGTACATCGTTAAAATCAACAATGTGTTGTTCATTTAGTTTAGAAATATCAATGTACCTTTTAGTGTTCTTTCTTATAAACATACGCTTCCTCTACACTTTGATTTATCAAAATACTTATTCAATCTTAATGCTTATAAAATGATACTTTCGTGTCATTTCTTAGATCATATCCAAAGACTCACAAGCTAAATATCACTCCTACTGACTTTGATACATTCTTGGTTAATATGTGTAAACAGCTTATTCTAAATTGTTATTTAGAATTTTCTGTTTCAATACATATGTACCAAAACACTAAGTCTTATCAAGTGCTAATTTTGTGAGTAAATGCGAATTAACTTGAGCATGTTGAATATCGAATCAATTATGCTAATTTCGATAATTGAAATTTGCGATATTATTCTTGTCAACATTTCTGATTTAATTCTAATCACATTAGTCTTTCTCATAAAGACACAATCTCGGCCGATGGATCACATCCCTTCGGTTAGTTCCACCAAAATTTATATTTTGGTAGCGTACTTGGAATTTTTTCGGGTTTGCGCATCATATCAAATAGAGTCAACACCCTAAATGGTTTAATTAAACAACCGAGGATTATATATTTTTGACATTAATAAGAAACTCATATTTTCTCTTCGATATACGAGAATACTTATTAGACATTTTAATGCTATGTGTTCATTTAGGTTAGTTAATTTCAATTCATCTCATATAATAAATTTTATCTATGGATCGTATCCAATTCCATTTAATTATCAATAATTCCTCAAAGAAATTCCTTCACAATAAAATTAGCATATCTTGAAACAACAATTGTTTATTAGTGTAAATAAAATAGGGATTCATAAACTTTTTGTGAATTTCTTTATTTACAAAAATGAACTGGTTTTATTTTACAAAAATTATGTTCAAAACATAAATATCTCGTCCAATAAAGTCTTTCCCAAAATCCTTTTAGGTAGATTCATACAAGATCCTTTATGAATAATTATTACATGCAATCTTTTGACTCACACAACCTGCCAATTCCTTGGCCTGGGATATGTTGGAGTTTCTTATAAACCCTTATCTTGTATGGTTTTGTAAACCGTTATTAAAATGAAAGATACTGACCTTGTGTACTACTCTTAAGTAAATGACCTTACAGAAAGAAATTAACTCAGCTTCACTCATAATTAGTCGCACATTGTCGAACTAATTTTGATTACCCATTATCGGTGCATCATTATGCATTACATGGAGGAGTGACTTTTGAGATTGAATCGTTATTAATTTTTAGGTACGTTTGCACCTTTTTCAATATACTCACTCATTTGACCAAATCGAATCATTTTTATTGCATGTTATTTACTTCTGGTTTATACTCTATGGGTTTACCATAGACATACTACACATGTATCAAATACACATGTTTATGCCGGTGATAACTCATTGGAGAATATGATGAAGTACGTGGAACCGTTTTAGTATCAATAGACTTACGGTTGCATACATCTGTATGTTCAATCCGAAGAGTTCATCAAGTCCTATGATGCTCTCACTGAATGGGCGCATAGCCCTTAATTGTATGAGATATAATTAACTAGTATCATATGATTCAAAATTGTATAATAAATTATTTTCTAAAAACTATGGCTTAGTCTATAATTCCAAACAACAATAAATAATATTAAATACTTTTGTATTTTCTAGTGCATCACTTTTGTTATAAAAAAAGGCCACATTATAGTTTTATTTCATAACAAAAATCAAAATATTCATATTGAAACATAGTTATGTCTATTATTATTGTTTTTCAGTCGGTATCAAAAAATAATCATTATTTCATAAATAACGTATGGTAAGTTTTACAAAAAAAAATTCGTGCTATGATGCAATTGATAAGTGCTATGTGCCATGCTCTCACTATTTCCACCATTACTATAATAGCATACTAAATTCGAAGTTTCATCATCCACTTAATACAATTTGTTTATTTCATACACTATAACTATATACGGTGGAGAGTTTGTTGATCAAATATCTTGAGTTCGAAGAAATAAATCTCATAGAAAACAATCTTTTATATGAAAATACATTTTAGAATAGAAATCATATTTCTTTTTCCAATATTAAGCATCAATTATAATTACAATTCTCATTTTCAATGTTTCTCTATGAAGCAGAAGTGACTATTCATTCTTTTCATCCCAACTATACCTTAAATTATATCCATTCTTACACGTTCATTTGTCTTTCAAATGGTCAAACTATTCAAAAGAAAACTATACTACATATCATAAAAAACTCTTTACAAAAGCGCATTAGATTATCCTTAACATTTAAGAACATCAAATACATTGCACTTTATGCAAACTGATCAAAATGACATTTTAGTGATCGAGTTCTTATATCTATCTTGTAGTTTTTGGTCTTGTGTTACATTGACACAATATGATCCCTTTTGTAATCAATCAGATTGAATACTCGATCTCGCACTAATGTTTATTTGGTTTTTCGGATGAATAATTTCATCGAAATATTATACATTACAAACTTAGACCATTCACCATATAACATTTATATGCG
This sequence comes from Allium cepa, assembly GCA_030765085.1. Classification (NCBI taxonomy): domain Eukaryota; kingdom Viridiplantae; phylum Streptophyta; class Magnoliopsida; order Asparagales; family Amaryllidaceae; genus Allium; species Allium cepa. The sequence continues at coordinate 741,403,231 of CM060932.1, forward strand.
ATTGTATATAGATCAAATATCCATGTCTTTTTATTGCCTTTAGAGTTCGAAACTCATAGAATGCAATACGTGGTATTGACCAAATAAATTCTTAAGTGACCAAACCACAAATGTATTCAGTAGTTGTAAAATCAGGCACTTGCATTGGTGTTGAAACGTTAACATGCAATAGGAATTTAATAGTGGGTATTATATTTCGATTTGTCAACTTTCAATATAGTTCGTTTGTATATGTTAATTGATAAACATTTTATCAATCATATTAAATGCATAAATTTATCACTATAGATAATTATAACATTATTTAGCATACATTCTTACAATATTAGAAAGGTTAAGTGTCATAATTTAATTTTTTTAATAAGGCTCCCACTAGTCTTTTATGTTTCTCCAAACTCTAAGATGAAAAATAGAAGTCTTTCGACTTCACCAGTGGATGTTAGGACTCGTCTGTCTTGGTATTCTGACCTTGAGTTTGCTTAACAATCATAGCCCCACAAACGATGGATAATGTAAAGGTCCACAAATCCGCACCCCTTTTTTGTTGGCAAAATTCCACAACAATTCAGCCCAAGGAGGAACAAATGTACGAGTCTTTAGGGTTAAAGAAGAAAGAGGTAGTAGAAGAAGAAAATAGAACAATAACAGAATCTCACATTTCGCAGCAGAACAAATATAATAGATAAATGAATATCTTTAAACAGAATCACTATATCAGTTTATGCATCACATTATCAGAGTTTACAACAACAAACAACGGAAAAGAAATATAACATATACTAGTGATACGCTTGCCATCCAGCTTGCTCCTTATTTCCACAGCATCTCTTTTTCGACTTTGCTCCCGGATAACTGCTAACCTGACTCTAGGCGGCCCGTGTAGAAAATTATGGGCACCCGGAGTTTAGAAAGGAAACAATAAACTCCAGCTCAGTCGTGAGACTGGCGTGAGATCTCAAAACAGTTGTTTTCACAAAGAAAATAAAAATAAATTCGCTATGCTTTTGGAAAATGAAACTACCATAAGGTCTCCCGCCACAAACACAATCTAAACGCAGAATTGGAGGAGATTTCTCCTTATGATAGTCAAAAATGCTTAATACGCAAAATCTTTTGATATTATTATTATTAGTGCATAGTGTGGAAAACATTTCGAAAGTATAATATTAATCTTAGCCAGCATAAGCATTTCACACTTATGCCTACTATAGCTACCATGTTCAATAGCAGGTTACCGTCACATTCCATGGCAAGTTATACAACAAAACCGTACAGGGCGCGTATTGTTTCTTTGGATTTCCAACAAATGGTCAGGCTAAGAAACTTCCTACTGCCACATGGGTACGCCTCTGGAGGGACGCCCCGAGAACCTACTCGGCTCTCTGCCAACACAAGGCCGGTTACCCCCTTCCCGGAAAGTAAAACCTAAGATATGCCACCCTCGGTCGTTTGCGACCTTTATCCGAGGATCCTCTACACCAACAACCACAAAGAAAAGTATTTGCAGTAACCGTATAGGTTAAATATCAGAGCTCCATACCTGATACCACCCTTTTCCAGAAGGAATGGACATACCCTAGGGGAGCTACCCCTGAAACCTTGCCGCATCTTTTCTGTTTCAACCATTACCGGTTTGTGAGGCCCAATGAGGTCTCATCCAAAAAGCTACACTTTTCACAAAATCATGCTTTGATCAGAAAATGATCAGCAACACTTCGTATGCCACGTTACTAGTTTGGAAATATAACACTAGTAACCATCAACTACATAACCTCTGAGCTCGTACGTCTCAAAGAAGGGTGTTAAGCTAAGAGAATAAATTCTCCGCCACCAACAGAAATGCATTTGATAGAAACCAGCTTTACATCTCAAAATGTAACCTCAGACACACATCCATATAAGTCCATCTCGGGATCGAACGGAACCCAAGGCACTTCAAAGAATCCCTTGCAAATCCGGATATTCACTAATCACGTCCAGAATCCCCATCACAAAGGGTGATAAAATCTCTATACTGGAGCAACTTGGTGCCGAGACATTCGACATGTAATCCTTTCATTTTCGAGAATACCCGGTCTTCAACACCATTTTCAAATGCAACCACATTTCGTCGTATCATTATTCGGAATGGGTTTTATGACACAAGGTCCTCTCCCGGCTAATCCGAATAATGAGCGCTTATTTTTAAAAATAAGTGTTACCTTCAGATTTCAAAAAATCACAACAAATTTCCACTTTGATCTTTTAAATAAAAGATCCGTCACAATCACAAAGGTTCGATGTGGGTTTCGGATAACTGTTGGAATCCGACCCCTGGTCACATCGAAATTCAAATGTCGTTTATAGGAAAATATTGATAGTCGGTTATTTAACTATCAATAAATATCCACAACAATCACTAAGTTCTAAATAATTTCCCAGTTATTATTTCCAAAATATCTTCGCAAGATATATGTTTTTAACACTTTAATCATTTGAAAACAAATTTCAAATCGCTTTTCACTCGCGGAATAAGATTCCCGATATTATTTATTTATTTCCTCTGAAGGTCTGATGAGTTCAAATACTTTAAAATACTTTAAATCACTTATCCAAAATATATATACTTGGAAATATTCAGATAAAACTATTTTAAAAGATTTATTTAAATATTAGTTATGAAAATGTTATATAAATGTCTCATATAAAATTTCAAGTCCCAACTATATTCAAAATAAAATTAGTAGATAAGGTATAACTATTTAAATAATCGTTTCCTAAAACAGATATCAATTTTAATCTTTAAAATAACCCCTTCTATAAGTAATTAAATAAATCCATACTTTAAAGATTTAAAACCAGTTAAGAAAATAATTTATTCAAAGTATCCTTTCTAAAACCATTCTTAAAAAAATTTAGTTTATATTTATAGGCTACTTCGAAATCATACTCAGCTTTCTAAGGAAAATACATTTTCCAATTCAAAATGGTTCATTCAAATCAATTAATAAATCTTTCTTGATTTATTTTAAATTTACGTTTCGAATCCGTGAATTCCTTTCACACTTTTAAAAATAACCAACTGTTTATTTTAAAAAAAAATTCCCTTTCCTTTATAAATTCCAATTGTGAATTTAAACTTCTAAATATCCATTGATATACGATTGATTTCCAAATTTATTTTCAAATGGAAAATCAATTTCCAAAATTGATTTCTAAATTTATTTCAACGTCAAATTTATTCTCTTTTGAAACAAATTCCTTCTTTTAAATGTGTTCAATTTTCTAAGATTAATTTACTATAAATTTTCTACTAAATTTCAAAAATCAAATTTTATTTATTTCTGGTATCCTACGATACCAAAAATGTATTTGGCTAAATTATAGCCTTCAACAATTTAAATCACAAATAGTCACACATAGATTATAAATGATCAACACACAATATTAAAATAAATTCAATTATTTGAGGAATCCAGTTGGATCCCTCCAACCTGTTTTCCCTGTTTTTCAAATATACTTATATTTACTGGTTACTTGTATATATTTATTAGCAGAATTGTCTTACTGCGAATTTTCATGCGAGCGAAAGAAAGAGGAAAAAAATAAAATATGTTGTATCTCACAGCCATCCAGGGCTCTGACGAACAGACCCCAACACGCGAGCACAAATTGAATCGTACGCGTACTCTACCCATGCTGCTGCAACACAATGACGTGCATCCATACGGCATGCTCATCTGCTTCGGCTTGGTCGTACGCGAGCACTGCCTCTCCTCGATCGAACTGCTGCTCACCATTGACGATAACGAACCTCACAAAAATAAAAAAATTGAAGCCTGCTCGATAATGACTTTCGATGTCTGAAGGAGTTCGCGATAACAAAAGAGGTATCTGGGTCTCGCTTGTGCTCTACCGTATTGATTTTCTCCTTCCTCGAATCTTTTGAACAAAACCCCCGCCTTCGATTTTACATGGCCGCGATACACCCCCACCTTGAATCGAAATTGTTTTTGATTCGCTGATGGAAAGTAGTCTCTTTGATTTTTTTTCTTTTAACGAACTGTAAATTTTTCGCTCGGCCGTGATTTGGGAAAAAGATGTAGACGCAAGCTTCGGCATCAATTTCTTTCTCTTTTTTTTTGGATTCTGGATTTGGGGCTTAAGGGATCCAGTTCGAAATTAAGAACTAAAGAGTTTATTGGCCATTGAATTTGCAATGAAGGCGGCTACCAGATTAGATTTAGGGTTGTGACTGAGCGTGAATAAATATACATTTATTAACATTATTTTAATATTGTCTCAAACTATAACATGCTCTTCAAACGAACTCCGAATCACACGTGCCACCAGGCGATTATAATGTTTTACCCGTATTCCAAACACAATGGAACATGTTTCAAAGCCCAGTTCAATCCTATGTGGAAGATAGCTTTTTAAATCGAGTTTAAATATTAAATACCCGATATAAATTTCAACGCGTTTATATATCGTACGCTCACACAACAACTTCAAACATTACGAAAATTGAAATCCGATGATAATACAATATTACGGATCCAACGGAACTGATTTCGTCGAATTCCAAGACTGTGCCTCGGAAGGCTATTTTTAAATATCGATTTTGAACGATATAATTCAAAACTAAACAAAACATTTTCAAATTAAATTCTAAAGCTTCCATTATCTTCAGTATTATCAATATAAATTTTCTAAGCCATCGAATTATTTTTAATCAGCTTATAGCTGAAGATTCATATTTTTTTATCCAACTTCAATAAATTAAATTCAATAATTAAATTGCCAAATTCATAGTTAATTTTGAAATTCAAGTTAAACTAACTTCCAAATATTTAAAATCAATTAAATATTCCATTTCAAATGCTAAAAATTTCTGGGTCATCACAGATAACTCCTTATCGGTTGTATCACATACAACTCCTAACCTATTTTTCCTTGTCCTAATCTCATTTCGACCTTGAGTTTGCTCAACAAATCAAAAGAGATTATTCAGTCATACCTATCACATCGCGACGGCCTAAGTATAGTATATGTACCTTGAGTTTGCTCAACAAATACATATAGTTATCTCACCTCGTCTATCTAATATATTAGTAATACTACTCATAACATCCCTAGCTTGAGTTTGCTCAACAACTAAAGAGTATGCAAGTAATTTATTAATATATATATATATATATATATATATATATATGGTAGAGGACAACATTATATGAAAGATTCATAATCTTCAATATATTTATTGAGTGAATTGACTTATGGAATAATGTATTTTTTATGAAATACCCCCGTAATTCAAGTGTCAGACACATCAGAAATCACGATATATGTACATTTACATATGTGTTTATTTCTTAAGTCTATTTGGGTTTCTTTAATGTTCCACTTTTAGTTTATACATTGATATCATATAAGTTTTGTGTTATATAACTTTTATATTTCATATTACTTATATGATAGTCTTATGTACAGTATTTCATTAATCAAATCTTATTTAATTAACTTTAATTAATTAACTCTTTAATTAATTTTATATTAGTATTCCAATACAACTTTTATATTGGGCATATTTACTATAACCTTTATAGCATACTATAACTTTTATACTGTAACACACATATCTTATACGTGTATTTTTATTTAATTAATTAACCTTTAATTAATTTACATAATTAAACAATTTCAATTAATTTAATTAAATAATTTCAATTAAATTATATCAATTTCAAAATTTATCTTACATACATGTATGTATACTAATGTTATCTTAAACACTTTTAGATAGCATAACATATATCAACATATATAATTCATGCATATAAGTGTTAATTAATTAACTCATTTAATTAATTTAATTATTAATCTTATTAATAAATTTTAAATTTTGAAATTAATATTTAAATAGTTTCAAATATTCTAAATTTTCATTACCTTTTCAAACATTTTGAAAATTTATGTTATATTACAACCTTTTATTATAAACATGTTTTTATTTAAATTTAACTTTTAAATTTAAAATATAGTCTTAATTTTCAAAACTATTTTAAAAATTAGCCCAAGGCCCAATTCAAATTGGGCCTTTTCTATTAGGGGCAACCTTTGGGCTCACGTCACCTTTAAGGCCAAGTACGTAAGTAGGTAGGACAGGGTACTTGATTACCCAATTCTAATCATTTTCTAGACACCGTACAAAGTGCACAAGCTTAATTAGTTAGCTCTAACATGACTAATTCAGACTGCATAGGCTATTGGGCTCTGATACCATTGTTGGAACTAGACCAGCTCACAGCGGGAGAAATGGGTAAATTTCAAAAAATAACCATTTTGGATCTTAATGGGCCTATGAAGTCTAAGATCTTAACTAAATATTCTTTTAAATAAAATCAATATTTTATTTAATTTGGTGAAAAAAATTCAAAAGGTTTTGCATATTATATAAATTTAAATGAATGAGTGCATCAAATGCACCTACATGTATAGCAGTTACTTATTAAAATAAATATGAGAAAGTAACCTTTAGTTTCCTTCTATAAATGTTATGCAATTAATTAAGAAAGTAAACAAAATTAATTGGAGAGAAAGAAACATCATATTTCTTTATCTTTGATTAGATTGATAATATGTTGAATAAATATGTTAACATTTCAGTTGAATGTTTTATTAGGAGAGCATTAATTCAATTTAATTTGATTAATTACAAATGATTATGGGCACATCACATATGCCTATGTTTATAGTGTAAGTGCATCATATAAAAGTGTACAAAGTTAATGTAAACATTACTTACCACGATGGATACATTTTCCATCTATATATGCCTTTGTCGTCCAAAACATGAATGATTTTATTTATTTATTAAAATATAAATACATACACACACACACACATCTATAATTAATGTTTAGCATAACGGTTCAAATAAAATAGATTTCATTTCAGTTGCAAGCAGTAAATCAAATAATATTAAGACTAATGAAAATGATTTGAAACAGTTGTGAAAAGAATCCTTCATTTTTAAGAAAAGATATAATTTTTTAATTATATGGAATTGTAAATCATGGAATATATCATTGATATAATGTTTTTCTTTTTTTTAAAAGGAAGAGTTTATATTAGAATGATTTGAAACAAGACAATTAAAACATCATGTTAATTAGATAACAAAGATTAATTAATGTGATTATTACCAAGTTTTAATTACATAAAAACCCATGTCTAAATATTTATAAAATTTTGATATGAAAAACTAAATTATGAAGAAAAAGATCTAAGTTCAATTATGTTCATTTTTTAAACAACGAAATTAAACGACATAGGCATATATAGATTTAAGATAAGAAGATTTAGATCTAGATTAAACAAACTTTGTAAACAATCACATAGAGTATATAAAATAAAATTAAGAAGGTCTATTTCTAAGTTAAATTAATTAATCAAACAATCTTATATAAGATAGAAAATGAGATGTTATAATTCATAACCAAAAATAGTGAACAGAAGAAAACATTCTATATTTTTAACATGATAGAACAATCGATTCAAGCAAGGGAATGGAGATATTCAAATCAAGATTCAAATTCACAAGTATGAACAGAAGGGAAAGATAGAGATTAAGGGGATATGTTATAAGATATGTAAATATAGAATTATATGCACACATAATTACCTTAGGATGAAGCATGCAAAAACACCTTGAATGATAGAACAATACCTAGATCTGATTGATCACTCTCCAGATCCGATAGACCCTACCCTTCATCGCACCTTGACGCTTCTCCTCAGATTTCAAGCAAATTACCATCCCATTTTTCAAGAGAAGAATGAACCACCATTTCAATTTAGTTTGATGCTAATTTGAATTTGTTTTGATGGTTTTATTTGATGTAGTTTCAACCATGAATGAATGATAGAGAAGTGGAAGAAAAGAGAACAAAAATGAAAGTCAGGTTCTATTCTTTGTATATTCAAAAAAATGAAAGGTTTTATTTTTTTAATAGAATTCAAGGGACCTTTTCCTATTCTCCTTTAAAAACTTCCTCCTTTGTTTCCTCCTTTTGAATTTCAGTTATTCTCATTAGTTGATTTCTTCCTCTTACCATTATATAAATGATTCAAGCACATTCCAAATATGCAACCTTTTCAAATAAAAGAAAACAACTTTTATGTAATTATTTTATTGCTTAAAACATGTTTAAAATTATACAGATATCGCATATCGATATATACAAATATAACTTTTATATATGCATTAAAATAATTACCAACAACATTCAAAACTTCAAATAAATTAACAATAGTTAACATTTATAAATATTAATTAGTTTAATATGTTTGTAACATTTTACAAACTAATTAAATTATGTGGTTTTTGGAGAAATCATAAATGCGATTATGCGACTCAGAGGTATGAATTGAATCAGTGATTAATATTGAACAATTTAAATGTTAATGTTCACACGTCACTTAGCAAGCGATATGACGGCTTAGCTAAATTCTTGCTAACAGATCTTTTTGGTAAAATCAAATTTTACTTATTATAAGCGGCACCTGATTGTGACAATTATTTACACAAATTTTCTTCATCAAAACTATATCAAATTAGGACTTCTGGAATTTGGTAATGGTCAAAATTTCAATATCATAGTCCAAACACAAAGTGTTTGGTTAAAGAATAACAATTCTTATTAACCAAAATGCTCTGGCCAGAGACTTTGACTCTAAGTTGACTTGAGTTAACCATGATACTTACCCCATATAACTGAGGAAACGAATCCTCTCTTGAATCGTGTCTCACTGCCATACTTTAACTCGACCCAACTATAGTCACTCGATGGAACGCCATGCCACGATTTGGCTATAATCAAAGGGGAGCTTTCATATTGAAGATCCACAATATTATCAAGTCGAGAAAACTATGTAAATCAGTTACATCGATATTTTCTGTTTGACCTTAGTAATATTAACCAACAGAAAATTATCGAGTGAGTTATTCCTTAGTTATCCCATAACTATCAGTACATAACCCCTAGATGCATCCAGCGGTCGTGACTAATACACTGCCCAACATTTGGAGAGCAATACATACACTATCTCAATGGATACATCAATATCTAGTCTCAATGCATCTTGACCGGGAACAGTAAAATGGTATATTCGTTTTATTGTCGTAAATTACTCCCGTTTATAACACTTTCTAACTACTATCGTAAAATATACCATTTATGGATTTTCTATTAAATATACTTTTAATTAAATTGATTAGTTAATATAACTATATTATATCAAGTATATAACAGAAAGAAACACCTTTATTGTGAAAGGACTAGTCAAGAGTTAGATATAGGTAATAAATTATATATTTTCTCCTAGGGCATATTTCTAACTCTATCAAACACGATGTATAGGATCGTACGAGCTTAAAAAGTGTGGGGATTTATTTGAGCAATCAAATAATTTTTTTTATTATATGCACACCCTTTCCAACTAGATATTTTATTTCGCCCTTTTCTTCTTTTCCTCTTTTATTTTCTATCTCCTCCTCCTTATAGTAAACAACTTCTCTACTTCATTGAATTAAATCGAGAGCTTCGGATCGTGATAGAGGACGAGGTCTGATCCAATGGATTTGGGAAGGAGAGGGCTTTACGTCTATGATGGTGGGGTAGGGTGCGGCTATACATGGGGTGATTGTGTAACGACCCGAATTTTTTGACATTTGATTTTGAATATTTAAATGGTTTTAAATATTGGATTTGGAATATACACTGATTTTTGAATGTTAAACTTTTAAGTGAAATTATAGAATGAATTTAAATCCTAAATATAGCCATTTATCGTAATACGGAAATGGTAAATAATTGAAATTTGAGCTGAATATGAATCAAAATGAATTTTTAAGTGGATATATATTCTATTTGAATTAGAATTTAGTTAGTAAGTTTGTAAAACTGAAATTTCAAGTAATTTCATGAATTTTGGAAATTGTCGATTTAATCGAAACATTAAAATAGCGATCCGGGGCACAGTCTTGGAATTCGACAAAACCAATTCCATTGCATCCGTGATAATGTATTATTATGGGATTTCAAATTTTGTAGCATCTGGTATTACCATTTGGTCGTGTGGGATAGAAACGCGTCAAAATTAATATAGAGACTTTAATATAATAATTAGGTTTAAAAAGCTATCTTCCATGTACGATCGAATTCGGGCACCAGACTTGTTCTATTAAGCTCGAAATAAGGGTATAACAATAGGAATGCCAAGCGGCACGCCTCGATAGAAGTTCAAGATTTCGAGTTACGGGAACATGATATTTTGAATATTTAAATAATAATAATCAAATCGAAAAAGAAAAGCACTACTACGGACCTGACCCTTGTTCAGCCACCCAACATGCCTTCGCCACCTAATCTCTGAACCTAGAAACTCTTAATCTTTTAAAAAATTTGTATCTTCTTCCAGATAATGAAATCAAATGGTATATCAAAAAAGTCTCGATCGAAATCAGTTGGAACGAAAAAAAAGAAGATTCTCGCGATGGAAATCGCAATGGCGGGGTGTGCAACACGAGTTTTGAAGGGGCAGTGGCATAGGGAGGCTCTGCGTCGATTTTGGCTTAAGGTTTGGGGTGATGGTTCACGCGTGAGCTAAATGGAAGGGACGGAGGAGCCGCGCCTATGGTGTGGTTGCGACCTATCATCAGTGATTTAGGGCAACATGAGTGGGATGTTCTTGAGTTGGAGCGAGCGGAGGCAGCGAACTCCACTGGCGGTCAATGTGCGAAGTTGAGAGTTGGAGGAATGCTTGGAGATGAAGATTCGAAGAAGGATAACGCACGATTAAGTTTTTTCTTAAACGAGGTAATTATTCTAGTAAATGTAATTAAGGAGAGAAACTTTTATTATTTAAAGTTGAATGCTTATAAAATTCATAACTAATTCGTTTAGGGTCGAAGTCGGACAAAGCCAATGACTTTGTACTCGTAATAATACAAACTATAACCTAGAGTTAGTTTGGAGTCAATCAGAGTCAAACGGAATATTAGATTAAATCGAACGTTGTTCGATTTAATTAAAATATGGATATTCAACAATTTAAAAATCAAGGTGAGTAAATCTCACTCATTTTGATTGCTGGTTTTAATTTATAATAATTAAAATAAATTATTAGATGATTGGTTGAATTTATAAATTATTATCAGTTGAATGTTATAGTAAGTATTTGAACCCTGTAGAGCCCCATATCTTCTTTGTAGTGGTTTCTGTATGGAAGTAAAGTTCACGCCAATGGGGTGGTGGTGACAATAATTCTTCTCTTTGGTGAAACTCCCATAGTCTATGACTTTGAAACCAAATTGGCTTTCGCTCATATATCTATGCTCCTTGAGGAACTGCATAGGGCTGTGAATTTTTGTTAACAAAAATAGAAATCCTGTGTTTAGCTGGTCGTTCAGTGTTTTTGTTATCGAACAAGAACTTTGGGAAAGTGGAATTAATACACAATGTGACTGGATTTCCGAATGAGAGCATACTATGAAGAATTAGGCTTAGCTTCCATCCAAACATGTCTAAGTCTCTGTGTTGCAATCTATGTTTAGTTTGAGTCTCGAGAGCATACCGTGGTCAAATAACGTGATCATAGTGTCAAAGTCTATTGGAGTTAAGTCGAAATCTATTCATGCTCTAAGCATATTGGATCTACAATCTTGCACAATTTGCATCCTCCTGGTGAATTTTCTGCCCATTCTTTTAGTTTCTCCTGTAAATTCCGCATTTGATTTTCCCATCCTTGTGCTACTAATTCATTAATCTTGATTTCTAAATCAGGACATTTGTCGTATAGCGGTTTTAGTGCCTTTCTAGGTTTAAGTTTAAGCATAGCTTGAAGCTGGTCATAGGATAGAGTTGTACTAGGAATGATGGTTTCCTGCTTTAATTGCTTTACTTCTTAGCTAAGGCAAAGATTCTTGTTTCATAATGCTGATTCGTTTGTTGTATGTAGGCCAATTCTCTTTTGCAGTCCTCTAATTCTTTTATCTTGTCTTGGAGTAGAAACGACTGCCGTTGACTCTGATTTAACCGAGTTTGCAAGGCATAAATCTGCGCTGCCTGGTCATTTATTATATGCTCTGGAGATTGTGGCGTTAAAGTTATAATTTGAGAATATGATTGCTGACATTGTGGATCGATGTAGAAGTTGAGCCCGTTGTTGTCTAGCTACTTCTATGGCTTCGTTCAAAGAATAAAATCCTCTAAATCTTGGGTTAGGATAATTTTGAACCAAATTCTGGACCTGACTAAAGTGTTTAAAAATTCCAACATATAGTCCTTCAAAGACTACATAGCAGGAAAAGTTTTTTGATAATGGTTTTTGTTGTATTTTCGAAAAATAGTTTGCAAAATAGTTTGTCAAAATCATTTTGTGTTTACGGTCTGTATCTATTGTTTTTAAATTCCACAAATGATCTAACAGGCATTGTTGCGATTTGACTGTAATTCTGACCATAGGCCTAAATTTTCTTGGGTCATTATCCTGAAAAATAGTTATGTTATACGGACCAAAAGTCATTGTGGGAATCTTAAAAGTATTTGCTGGTGCTATATTAGATTGTGAGCTACTTGGCATTGTAGGGGTTTTAACCTCCTTTTCTATCTTTTGAATATCTGGAGAGGTGTTAGCCTTTTTAATCTTTGTTTTTACGTCTGCATTCATCATAGCTACCTAGAAATACCGCAAAAAACATTTAGCTAATTGCCTGGAAGGTAAATCTGCTAAATGGTTGTCTTTTCCCTTTATATGCTCAGAAATGATTGTATAACCATGTCCTTGGATTAAATTTTGCAAATTTAACCATCTGTTTTTATTTATCTTTTTGGAGTTTTCATCATAGACAAATTTGATAATGGCTTCGCAATATGTTCTAACAGTAAATTCTTTAGTTAAGTGTATCTTAAATTTGTCTAATGCGTAAATAAGTGCTTGTATTTCGAAGTCTATACTAGTCCAGTTTTGCCCAAGTTTACTAAACGTACCAGTAGCATATGACGCTATTTTTTCTTGTGATTTATCTGCAAATTTGTTTGGTGTACAAATAAGGATGGCTCCCCATCCTTCTTTGCATCCATTGCATTCGATTATGATATAGTCTGTGGTTAACGGGAGTTCTAATGGTTTGATTCGTTTGACTCTTCTTTGATTGTTTTTTTCAACTTAATGTCTTCATTATTAAATCATCTTTGTCCATTTTTAGATATTTTACCATATATTGGTCCAACTAGCTTGGCAAGATTTGAGATAAATTTTCTATCATAATTTACGAGTCCTAGAAATGGTTGAATCTTTTTTACACTATCTAGTTTATCTGAAGATTCTAAATTTTTTTGGAAAATATGTGGTTGTAACTCTATTTTACCATTTCCAATTTCTAGTCCCAAAAAAGAAATCTTTCTTTTAAATAATTCCATTTTCTTTTTTGAAGTTACTATTCTATTTTTTAATATTTCATCAAAGATTATTTTTAAATGAGATTCATGTTCTTCGATTGTATTACTGGCTATTAGGATGTCGTCAATATAAACTAGACAAAAGTCATTTTTTTTAAATATACTGTCCATAAATCTTTGGAAAACTGCTGGGGCTATTTTTAATCTGAAGGTCAGAACATTCCATTCGAAATGTCCTTCTGAACATGTAAATGCAGTCCATAGTATAAAGGTTCCTCTAACTATAGCTGGTTGTATCCTGATTTTAAATCAAATTTGCTAAAGATCTTTTTATTTTGAATTAGATTTATTAATGTGTCTTTATATGGAATATTGTAGCCATCATCTTCTGTAAAATCATTAAGTCTTTTATAATTATATACTATTCGGGGTTTTCCTCTACTAACTTCAGCATGATTTCTAACAATAAAAGCAGCTGATCTGTGGGGACTTTTCGATTTCTAATTAAGTTTTGTTTCAACATTTCTTGTATTTGGAGTTTGAATTCTGCAATGTTTGTAGGTGAATATTCTATATTTGTTGTTCTTATCGTTATGTCTGGGTTTTTTATTTTCATTTTCGCTATGTACTGTACTTTGCTTTTGGTAATATCATCGCCTATAAGGCCTATTTTTCTAATTTTTGAATTAATGGGTAATTAATTGAGTCAAAAATGTCTGGTCCTTTTTCTAATGTTTTTGCTTTATCTTCTGCTAAAAGACTAAACGCTTCTAGTTTTTCGTCATCTGACAGTAATTTTTGGTGTTTATGCTTCTGCAGCAACTTTGATTTTGTTTGGTAAAAGTTGGTAGGTAAGGTGCATGTATTTTTATTAAAGGTAATGCTGTTTTTACTAATGGAAATACTTCCATTAAGATTTAATATGAAATTTAGACCCAATAAAAACCCGGAACTATAAATTTCAGGTGGTGTAATATTTGTTTGTCCTAAATCATATTTGCTACTGTAATTACCAGAAAAGTCTTTAAATTGGATTTGTGTATGATCAGGTAATTTATATTTTAATTGCATAATACATTGTTCGTCTGTTTTAGAGAATAGCTTATATGTTAAAGGTACTTGGAATTCTTTAGGAATTAGTTTATGTGCTATTAGGCTCTTTGTACTACCAATGTCAATTATAGCTGTTGTGGTTAGAAAATTTTTGTTAACAAACCATAGCTTACATTCTAAGGCTAGTAAGGTTGTAGAGAATTCTTTTACTTGAACTATTTCTGTTGTTTGTTGGAAATTTTCATCATTTACCTCAGTTATTACTTTTTTTCCTATATCTTTCCTTTCTTGTTTTAAGTTTGCTAATTCTCATTTTATTTTGTTTAATTCATACTGGAGTAATCTTATTTGAATTTCATGCTTGTCTACTCTTTCTTGTACGAAACTGTTTTTCGGTGTTTCAATTTCTTTTTTGGTTAATTCTATGTTAAATATTTGTTTGGCGCATAAAAAACATATTTCCTTATAACATTCACTACATTGAAATCGTTATTATTTGCTGGGTATCTATTGTAGTTGTAGCAGGGTATGTGATCACTTCCTTTATTTTGTGTCCATTCATATGAACAGTTTTCTTGATTCATTAAGGTATAAGTTATAGGATTAGGGTGATCATTATCTTCTTCGGAAACTATACTGTAAATAGATTCATTATCGGAATTTTCATTTGCACTTTGTAGATCGTATTCTTCTAATTCGTCGACTAGATTGTTTTTATACTGATTATTGGCACGATTAGGACATTTATTAGTTAAGTGATATGGGTCGCCACATATATAACAGGTACATTTTTTATTATATTGTCTTTTTTTTTAATATATCTACTTTGATTACGCTTGTCATAGTTCACCGATTTTCTTAAAAACTTTTTTCTCTTTTTGCATCCATAGGCTTAAGGTGTACATATTAATGTTTTACAAAATGCCCATGCTTGCCTTTTAAGTTGTTCTTGTATAGTGGCTTCTTTACATAATTCTTCTAATTTTGGAAAAAAAAGTAATTCTAGTTCCTATACCTAACCCGTGTT
This sequence comes from Allium cepa, assembly GCA_030765085.1. Lineage (NCBI taxonomy): Eukaryota > Viridiplantae > Streptophyta > Magnoliopsida > Asparagales > Amaryllidaceae > Allium > Allium cepa. The sequence continues at coordinate 741,418,756 of CM060932.1, forward strand.
CTGTTCCATGACTATCTTTCCATTCTTTATGTATATTTCGTCCTAAATCTCCTGGTATTTTGTAAAATATCTATCACATAATTCATCATCAAAAGCTTTACCTGTTTGCGCTATCATTGTTGCGAAATCTTGGCTAAATTCTTTAATGGATTTAAAATCACTAATGCTTAATTGTTCTAGATTTCTTATAGTTGTATCTTGTAATGTTGTATTTCCTTTAGCTGGATCCATACCATAATTATCGTTCGAATCATTGATGTAAAATTATATGGATTGTCTCCTAATGATTTTTGTCTAACTATTTCGTTTGGATTTACTGCTTTAAAACTCTGATATATTCCTAATTCCATTGGGCCTAAAGTGGTTTCTCGTACTGCAAACATATCCATATCTCCTCGTTTATTAACTTCCCAGTAGCGTATGACATTTTGTTTCCAGATTAATATTTCATCCGGCCATAATTGAGGGCTTTGATTCTCTAATAGTAACATATTAGAACTGTAAATTTTTGTATATGATTTCCTACTTCCTTTTCCTATTTTGGTATTTCCTTCTGTATAACAAATACGAGAGGATTCCATAATTCTCTTTCAAATGTTTTTTCATCATATCCTACTCCTGGTCTTGTAAATTCACTTCTTGGTCGTTTACTTGATGAGGCTTCTGTAACCATTGAATCTTGATAACTTTGTTTCATTTTTTCGAGTGTATATGTCACTAAAAGAATTTTTCCTATACTTATATCATCTACTAATGCTAAGTTGTAATATTCACTTAATGTGTTGAATGCTGTTTGATAATTCATTTGGAGATTCATCATACATTGTATGATCATATTATTCTTCTCTTACATTTTCAACTGTTAACTTTTTATTCATTATTTCTGCTAAGGATATTTTTGTTTCAGTTTTAAATGTTGTTTCTAAATTTTCAATTTCTTTAATAAAGTCGTCTTCGATTTGGATTTCATTTATTTGTTGTATTATTTCTTCATCTATTGGTAAGTATCCGATTACGTCTTCTTGTTCATCATATTCTAATTCTATGTCACTATCATATTCTTCGTAAATTGGTCCTTCCTTCCAATTTAAGTTATTATATTCTGTCTCTTCATCACTATGTTGTTCTATTAAAGATTGTTTTGTTTTATAATTATTAAATCTAATACTTGGTTCGTTATATTGATTTGTATATATGATATGCGATTCTAGAACTAATAGTGTTTTATCATTGGTGACAAAATCTTCTAAGGACCATTCGAGTCCTGCTAAATCTTCTTGATTAATTCTTCTAGGTTCTATCATTTAAATGGCTTTACTTGCTATGTTTTGTACTATTCCTGTTAAATTTAGCTTAAACTTCATACCTGATCTATTTGATGCTTTTCCTAGTAATCCTATACTGATAATAATTTTTTTTCCAATATATCCTTCAAATCCTTTTGCTTGAAATCCCATTTTTAGATTTCCTAAATTATCTATACTTTTAATAATGTTTGGTACACAATATATAAGAGCGGAATTATTTCTTAAATCTACTTCCATTCCTGATATTAACGCTTTTTCAATATCGGAGGTCCACGATTTATCTAGGATTAATGTTAATAGCTTTGTTCCTAAGCCTTTTCTAGTTAATGCTATTATTCCTATTACAATTAGGCCTAAATGAAAAAATATTTTTCCTGTATTCTTTAACTTTTCTATTGTTTCTGGGGAAATTATATTGATCATTTCACTGTTATCTACTATTCTATGTTCTTTTTCACGAGTGCTTGTATTAAAGTAGTATTTAAATTCATCATTCCTATTTGATATAAAACTTTTGGATTTAGTACATCTAGTTGATGGTTATCATATATTTCTAGATTTTTATCCACGTGTATTTCTTCATCCAGTTGTATTATTTGTTTATCTTTCTTTTTATTAAATAATGACATGATATTTGATATTTCATCTCTAGTCATAGTAGTAGAATTACGTCTTGTTAAGGCACTACTGGATCCTGATTTTGGTTGTAAATTCATTGTCTTGGTTTCCAAAATTTGTAAAGTTGTTTTGGCTTTTTTGTTATTATTTGTAAATGCTGACAATCCTTTCCTGCTGATAGACTATTTACCTTTTCTGTTAGTTGATTAACCTTTTCAATTAACTGAAGATTTAGGCTTATCAAAATATTGAATAAATGTTGATATTCTTGATCTAATTGACTATGTCCAGAATATCTAGAAAAGCCTTGATCGGGAACTGGTCATAAGTTATTTTCTAATTTAAATTCGTCCGCTTTCTTTTTTCTTCTATCAGTTCTTTATTCATTAACTTGCTAGTACCTTTTTTATTTCTTCGATTACTTGTTATAATTTTTTAGTTTTATGATCAAACTTGACTATTTTTTTTTGTAAGTCTTCTAATATTCTTTTCGATTCTGTTTCTAAATATTTAGGTTTATTAGTTTCTAACAAGAATTTAAGTTGTGTTATTTCTTCTCTAGTATGTATATTCTTTTTGATATGAACTAACTGGTTTTGAATAGTATTATTTTGATCTTTAAGAAAGTCTAGATTGGAACTAATCTGCTTTGAAATTTTGTTTTTCCCTTTAGTAGTTTCTGTTAAGTTATTTATTGCCCTAGTTATTGTGTTATTATGGGATTCGAGATTACTTGCTTGACTGATTAAAAAAATTACAACATTATTTATTTGCGTATTATTACCGTGCAATTGATTATTAAATTTTTGTTCAAAGTAACAAGGAAACTTATATTTTTCTAGACTGACAATATTTCGTTCATTGAAAGAGTATTCTAAATTTAAATATTGCAAGCGTTTAATTGAGTGTTGAAAATCTATTTTGAAAAGATCACCTTCTTTACTTCATAAATTAATTACTCGTTCCTCAATTTTTGAAACAAATTAAACGCTAAAAGCTAATTAACATATTTTAAAATAAGCAGCTAACTATGTTTTGATTATGGGCTTGATTTTTTTCTTTTGAGTAAGCAAAAGTCTTATATTAGCTTTTATCTGACACAATTACGCTTTACGCTCTTCCTCGCTACCTTAGTCAGACTTGTAAGTAATACAAAACTTGTTTACTGCTCAAGGATAAACCATGCTCCAATACCAAAACGGGTAGGAGGCCGATATTTTTTGCGCCCGGGTAGGAGTAGTACTGAAGACGCGCGGTGGATGCGGAAGCACATAGATTTTTTTTAGAGGAACAAGTTTTTATTTAGAGGAAGTATAGAAGATGAACAGAAGGTGTTTAAGCTGCCATTGATTGCAGAGAGCTTATAGATTTTATTAAACTAAGTTTCGATGATTACAACTGAGTTACATAACTGCCTTATATAGGCTATTAGCCGTTATATCCGGTTATTTGATTACTTACACCTACTAACTTTTACAGGACACCCAATTTATATAAAAGTACAAAGCTGGCAGAAAAATATAAAGCTAGCTCGACAGGAGTTAAAGCTATTTTAGTGCAAGAATCTTCTTTTGGTCGTATGCATGTGCTGGATTGTATGTATAGACTTATAATGCTTTATGCGGCTCTATGGGTAGATGGTATTGACAAGTCATCAGATTCGTCATCCATGATGTCACTCATATCTTCCATAGCTTCTAGATCACTGACTTCCGCAAACCTAATTACATGTCTGTGTGGATCAAAGCTGTCAATAGGATAGAATGGTAATAAGTATTTGAACCCTGTAGTGCCCCATATCTGCTTTGTAGTGGTCTCTGCACAGAAATAAAGTTCACGCCAATGGGGTGGTGGTGATAATAATTCGTCTCTTTGGTGAAACTCCCATGGTCTATGACTTTGAAACCAAATTGGCTTTCGCTCATATATCTGTGCTCCTTGAGGAACTGCATAGGGCCATGAATTTTTGTTAACAAAAATAGAAATCATGTGTTTAGCTGGTCGTTCAGTGTTTTTGTTATCGATCAAGAACTTTGGGCAAGTGGAATTAATACACAATGTGATTGGATTTCCGAATGAGAGCATACTATAGAGAATTAGGCTTAGCTTCCATCCAAACATGTCTAAGTACTCTGTGTTACAATCTATATTTAGTTTGAGTCTTGAGAGCATACCGTAGTCTAATAACGTGATCACAGTGTCAAAGTCTATTGGAGTTAAGTCGAAATCTATTCATGCTCTAAGCATATTAGATCTACAATCTTGCACAATTTTGCATCCTCCTGGTAAATTTTCTGCCCATTCTTTAGTTTCTCCTGTAAATTCTGCATTTGATTTTCCTAACCTTGTGCTACTAATTCATTAATCATGATTTCTAAATCAGGAAATTTGTCGTATAGTGGTTTTAGTGCCTTTCTAGGTTTAAGTTTAAGCATAGCTTAGAGCTGGTCATAGGATAGAGTTGTACTAGGAATGATGGTTTCCTGCTTTAATTGCTATACCTTTTAGCTAAGGCAAAGATTCTGGTTTCATAATGCTGATTCGTTTGTTGCATGTAGGCCAATTCTCTTTTGCAGTCCTCTAATTCTTTTATCTTGTCTTGGAGTAGAAACGACTGCTGTTGACTCTGATTTAACTGAGTCTGCAAGGCATAAATCTGCGCTGCCTGGTCACCCATGATATGCTCTGGAGATTGTGGCATTAAAGTTGTAATTTGAGAATATGATTGCTGACATTGTGGATCAATGTAGAAGTTGAGACCCAGTTGTTGTCTAGCTGCTTCTATGGCTTTGTTCAAATAATAAAATCCTCTAAATCTTGGGTTAGGATAATTTTGAACCGAATTCTGGACCTGACTAAAGTGTTTAAAAATTCCAACATATAGTCCTTTAAAGACTACATAGCAGGAAAAGTTTTATGATAATGGTTTTTGTTGTATTTTCGAAAAATAGTTTGCAAAACAGTTTGCCAAAATCATTTTGTGTTTACGGTCTGTATCTACTGTTTTTAAATTCCATAAATGATATAACAGGCATTGTTGTGATTTTTCTGTAATTCTGACCATAGGCCTAAATTTTCTTGGGTCATTATCTTGAAAAATAGCTATGTTATACTGACCAAAGGTCATTGTGGGAATCTTAAAAGCATTTGCTGGTGCTGTATTTGTCTGTGAGCTACTTGGCATTTAGGGGTTTTAACCTCCTTTTCTGTCTTTTGAATATCTGGAGAGGTGTTAGCCTCTCTAATCTCTGTTTTTACGTCTATATTCATCATAGCTACCTGGAAATAGTGCAAAAAACATTTAGCTAATTGCCTGGAAAGTAAATCTGCTAAATGGTTGTCTTTTCCCTTTATATGCTCAAAAATGATTTTATAACCACATCCTTGGATTAAATTTTTCAAATTTAAGCATCTGGTTTTATTTATCTTTTTGAGGTTTTCATTATTGATAAATTTGACAATGGCTTCGTAAACTGTTCTAACAGTAAATTCTTTAGTTAGGTGTATCTTAAATTTGTCTAATGCGTTAATAAGGGCTTGTATTTCGAAGTCTATGCTAGTCCAGTTTTTCCCAAGTTTACTAAACGTACCACTAGCATGTGACGCTATTTTTTCTTGTGATTTATCTGCAAATTTGTTTGGTTTACAAATAAGGATAGCTCCCCATCCTTCTTTGCATCCATCGCATTCGATTATTATACAGTCTGCGGTAAATGGGAGTTCTGTTGGTTTAATTCGTTTGACCTCTTCTTTGATTGTTTTTATTAACTTAATGTCGTCATTATTAAATCGTCTTTCTCCTTTTTTAGATATTTTACCGTATAATGGTCCTACAAGCTTGGCAAGATTTGGGATAAATTTTCTGGCATAATTTACGAGTCCTAGAAATGCTTGAATCTTTTTTACACTATCTAGTTTATCTGGAAATTCTAATTTTTTTTGGAAACTACGTGGTAGTAACTCTATTTTACCATTTCCCATTTCTAGTCCCAAAAAAGAAATCTTTATTTTAAATAATTCCATTTTCTTTTTTGAAATTACTATTCTATTTTTTAATATTTCATCAAAGAATATTTTTAAATTAGATTCATGTTCTTAGATTTTATTACTAGCTACTAGGATGTCGTCAATATAAACAAGACAAAAGTCATATTTTTTAAATATACTGTCCATAAATCTTTGGAAAACTGCTGGTGCTGTTTTTAATTTGAAGCTCAGAACATTCCTTTCGAAATGTCCTTCTGAACATGTAAATGCAGTCCATGATTTAAAGGTTTCCTCTAACTGTAGCTGGTTGTATCCTGATTTTAAATCAAATTTGCTAAAGATCTTCTTATTTTGAATTAGATTGATTAATGTGTCTTTATTTGGAATATTTTAGCCATCATCTTCTGTACTATCATTAAGTCTTTTTATAATTATATACTATTCGGGGTTTTCCTCTTCTAACTTCAGTATGATTTGTAACAATAAAAGCAGCTGATCTGTGGGGACTTTCCGATTTTTTGATTAAGTTTTGTTTCAACATTTCTTGTATTTGGAGTTTGAATTCTGCAACATCTGCAGGTGAATATTCTATATTTGTTGTTCTTATTATTATGTTTGGGTTTTTTATTTTTATTTTCTCTATGTACTGTACTTTGCTTTTGGTAATATCATCGCCTATAAGGCCTATTTTTTCTAATTTTTGAATTAAGGGGTAATTAATTGAGTCAAAAATGCCTGGTCCTTTTTCTAATGTTTTTGCTTTATCTTGTGCTAAAAGATAAATGCTTCTAGTTTTTCGTCATCTGCAGGAATTTTTGGCGTTTAGGTTGTTTGAAAAAATCTAACTCAGGGGTACCACCACGCTTCTGCAGCAACTCTGATTTTGTTTGGTAAAAGTTTGTAGGTAAGGTGTATGTATTTTTATTAAAGGTAATACTGTTCTTACTAATGGAAATACTGCCATTAAGATTTAATATGAAATTTAGACCCAATAAAAACTCGAAACTATTAATTTCAGGTGGTGTAACATTTGTTTGTCCTAAATCATATTTGCTACTGTAATTACCAGAAAAATCTTTAAATTGGATTTGTGTATGATCAGGTAATTTATATTTTAATTGCATAATATGTTGTTCGGGTGTTTTAGAGATTAACTTATATGTTAAAGGTACTTGGAATTCTTTAGGAATTAGTTTATGTGCTGTTAGGCTCTTTGTACTACCGGTGTCAATTATAGCTATTGTGGTTATAAGATTTTTGTTATCAAACCATAGCTTACATTCTAGGGTTAGTAAGGTTGTAGAGAATTCTTTTACTTGAATTATTTCTGTTGTTTGTTGGAAATTTTCTTCATTTACCTCAGTTATTACTTCTATTCCTATATCTTTCCTTTCTTGTTTTAAGTTTGCTAATTCTTGTTTTATTTCGTTTAATTCATACTGGAGTAATCTTATTTGAATTTCATGCTTGTCTACTCTTTCTTATAAGAAACTTTTTTTGGTATTTCAATTTCTTTTTTGGTTAATTCTATGTTAAAGATTTGTTTGGCGCATAAAAAATGAATTTCCTTATAACATTCATTACATTGAAATCGCTTATTAATTGCTGGGTATCTATTGCAGTTGTAGCAGGGTATGTGATCACTTCCTTTATTTTGTATCCATTCATGTGAACAGTTTTCTTGATTCATTAAGGTATAAGTTATAGGATCAGGGTGATCATTATCTTCTTCGGAAACTATACTGTAAATAGATTCGTTATCGGAATTAACACTTTGTAGATCATATTCTCCTAATTTGTCGGCTAGATTGGCTCTATACCGATTATGGGCACGATTAGGACGTTTATTAGCTAAATGATTTGGGTCGCCACATATATAACAGGTACATTTTTTATTATATGGTCTGTGTTTTTTAACATATCTACTTTGTTTACGCTTGTCATAGTTCACCGATTTTCTTAAAAACTTTTTTCTCTTTTTGTATCCATAGGCTTGAGGTGTATATATTGTTGTTTTACAAAATGCCCATGCTTTCCTTTTAATTTGTTCTTGTATAGTGGCTTCTTTACCTAATTCTTCTAATTTTCGAAAAACAAAAGTAATTCAAATTCCTATACCTAACCCGTGTTCTGTTCCATGACTATCTTTCCATTCTTTATGTATATATCGTCCTAAATCTCCTGGTAATTTTGTAAAATATCTATCACATAATTCATCATCAAAAGCTTTACCTGTTTGCGCTATCATTGTTGCGAAATCTTGGCTAAATTCTTTAATATATTTAAAATCACTAATGCTTAATTGTTCTAGATTTCTTATAGTTGTATCTTGTAATGTTGTATTTCCTTTAGCTGGATCCATACCATTATTATCCTTCGAATCATTGATGTAAAATTATATGGATTGTCTCCTAATGATTTTTGTCTAACTATTTCGTTTGGATTTACTGCTTTAAAACTCTGATATATTCCTAATTCCATTGGGCCTAAAGTGGTTTCTAATACTGCAAACATATCCATATCTCCTCGTTTATTAACTTCCCAGTAGCGTATGACATTTTGTTTCCAGATTAATATTTCATCTGGCCATAATTGAGGGATTTGATTCTCTAATAATAACATATTAGAACTATAAATTTTTGTCTATGATTTCCTACTTCCTTTTCCTATTTTGGTATTTCCTTCTGTATAACTAATACTAGAGGATTCCATGATTCCCTTTCAAATGCTTTTTCATCATATCCTACTCCTGGTATTGTAAATTCACTTCTTGGTCATTTACTTGATGAGGCTTCTGTAACCATTGAATCTTGATAATTTATTTCATTTTTTTGAGTGTATGTGTCACTTAAAGGAATTTTTCCTGTACTTATATCATCTACTAATGCTAAGTTATAATATTTACTTAATGTGTTGAATGCTGTTTGATAATTCATTTGGAGATTCATCATACATTGTATGATCATATTATCAATTTCTTATCTTACATTTTCAACTGTTAACTTTTTATTCATTATTTCTACTAAGGATATTTTTGTTTCAGTTTTAAATCCTGTTTATAAATTTTCAATTTCTTTAATAAAGTCGTCTTCGATTTGGATTTCATTTATTTGTTGTATTATTTCTTCATCTATTGGTAAGTATCTGATTACGTCTTCTTGTTCATCATATTCTAATTCTATGTCACTATCATATTCTTCTTAAATTGGTCATTCCTTCCAGTTTAAGTTATTATATTCTGTCTCTTCATCACTATGTTGTTCTATTAAAGATTGTTTTGTTTTATAATTATTAAATATAATAATTGGTTCGTTATATTGGTTTGTATATACGATATGCGATTCTGGAACTAATAGTGTCTTATCATTGGTGACAAAATCTTTTAAGGACCATTCGAGTCCTGCTAAATCTTCTGGATTAATTCTTCTAGGTTCTATCATTTGAATGCCTTTACTTGCTATGTTTTGTACTATTCAAAGTTCTTCTTCATGAGTGCTTCGTATTAATGTAGTATTTAAATTCATCATTCCTGTTTGATATAAAACTTTTGGATTTTGTACATCTTGTTGATGGTTATTATATATTTCTAGATTTTTATCCACATCTATTTCTTCATCAAGTTGTATTATTTGTTTACCTTTCTTTTTATTAAATAATGACATGATATTTGATATTTCATCTCTAGTCATAGTAGTAAAATTACGTCTTGTTAAGGCTTTACTGGATATTGAATCTGGTTGTAAATTCATTGCTTGGTTTCCAAATTTTGTAACGTTGTTCTGGCTTTTTTGTTATTATTTGTAAATGCTGACAATCCCTTCCTACTGATAGACTATTTACCTTTTCTGTTAGTTGATTTACCTTTTCAATTAACTAAAGAGTTTAGCTTATTAAAATTTTGAATAAATGTTGATATTCTTGATCTGATTAACTATGTCCGGAATATCTAGAAAGCCTTGATGGGAACTGGTCGTAAGTTATTTTCTGCTTTAAATTCGTCAGCTTTCTTTTTTGCTTCTATCAGTTCTTTATTCATTAACTTGCTACTACCTTTTTTTATTTCTTCGATTACTTGTTCTACTTTTTTAATTTTATGATCAAACTTGACTGTTTGTTTTTGTAAGTCTTCTAATATTCTTTTTGATTCTGTTTCTAAATATTTAGGTTTATTAGTTTCTAACAAGAATTTAAGTTGGGTTATTTCTTCTCTAGTATGTATATTCTTTTTGATATGAACTAACTGGTTTTGCATTGTATTATTTTGATCTTTAAGAAAGTCTAGATTGGAACTAATCTGCTTTGAAATTTTGTTTTTCTCTTTAGTAGTTTCTGTTAAGTTATTTATTGCCCTAGTTATTGTGTTATTATGGGATTCGAGATTACTTGCTTGACTGATTAAAAAATTTACAACATTATTTATTTGCGTATTATTACCGTGCAACTGATGATTAAATTGTTGTTCAAAGTAACAAGGAAACTTATATTTTTCTAGACTGACAATATTTCGTTCATTGAAAGAGTATTCTAAATTTAAATATTGCAAGCGTTTAATTGAGTGTTGAAAATCTATTTTGAAAAGATCACCTTCTTTACTTCATAAATTAATTACTCGTTCCTCAATTTTTGAAACAAATTAAACGTTAAAAGCTAATTAACATATTTTAAAATAAGCAGCTAACTATGTTTTGATTATGGGCTTGATTTTTTCCTTTTGAGTAAGCAAAAGTATTGTATTAGCTTTTATCTGACATAATTAGGCTTTACGCTCTTCCTGGCTACCTTAGTCAGACTTGTAAATAATACAAAACTTGTTTACTGCTCAAGGATAAACCATGCTTCGATACCAAAACGGGCAGGTGGCCGATATTTTTTGAGCTTGGTTACTTTTTTTATTGGTAGGATTTTTGTTGGTCGTACACCATTAATAGTTCTTCAATCATATTTACAAATAGACCAAAGGCATACCCAGCTAGATAAAATATTATTATTCGCATTATAGAAATCAAGAAATATAACAAGTCAAGGAGATCCATAACTGATGTTTTCCTTGTTTGAATAGAATTGAGAAAGCCTTGGCCTCTATGCGGCGGAGCGGAGTAGTACTGAAGATGCACGGTGGATGCGGAAGCACTTAGATTTTTTTTTTGGAGGAACAAGTTTTTAATTTAGAGGAAGTATAGAGATGAACAGAAGGTGCCTAAGCTGTCATTGATTTTAGAGAGCTTATAGATTTTATTATACTAAGTTTCGATGATTGCAACTGAGTTACGTAACTGCCTTATATAGGCTATTAGCCGGTAGATACGGTTATTTGGTTACTCAAACGAGTAGGAGGCCTATATTTTTTGAGCTCGATTACTCAAACGGGTAGCAGATGACCCTATATTACCACGATATCCCACCTCGAAGTGGGATTGGTATTTTATGTTATATAACATCTATGGATGCAGGGAAACAGGTTGGAAGGATCCAACTGAATTCCTTGAAAAATATTTAGATTGATGTTCATTTATAGCGATACATAATAAAACTGAACAATCTGTTATGGATTGTTGCGTAATTTGATTGTTTGGAAGCTATAGTAGCACCGACCCTAATTTTGGTATTATAAATACCATAAATAATATTTTTGATTTTATAAATGGAATTCAAAAGCGAGTTCGAAAATGAAAATATTTATTTTGAATTTTGGAATTTTTTAAAAGGAATTGGTTTGGATTAAATAAATAAATAATTTAATTTTTGATATTTATTTAGCTATTTCATAAAATGGTTTCATATAGAGAATTTTAAATTGAGAATTTTTAAACAATGTATTTAAATAAGATTTCTTAAAGTAGGAAAAGGAAGTCGTAATCAAGATTTTGAATGAATTTGGATTATAATTGGAACTTATTAAGGAATATATTTCCAAATGAAATTTTAAATAGAAATCGGTTTATAAATGAATTTTAGCAATATAAATCTGTTATAAACTAGAAATGAGTTTATAAAATTTATAAACGATGTTTATAAATAAAGTGAAGTGATTATCATTTGATAAATTGGGAATATAAATTCACAGTGCGAATTTAAAATGAGATATAGAATCGGTTTAGGAAGAAATAGTGGAATCTATTTTGGATTTTGGGAATAGTTGTGAAATAGGATATGTAAATCGATTTGTGATAAATTAAAGGAGATTTATAAATATAAATTCGGTTGTATTGTAATTGAAAAATATATTTTTATCGAGAAGTGAAGTTGTTTTAAAAAGGAATTGTTATTTTTTAAGCTATGTAGTTTAAAACTATTTCAATATTAAAATATTTCAGAAGTTGTTTTATCAAATATTTTATATCAATTGAAATGAAGTCTAATTTTTATGATAAGCTTTGTGAAATCGATTAGTACTGTTTAAAAATGAACTGGAAACGAGTTATGTGGATTATTTAAAAGTGTTTGATACTTTAAATAATTATCTAAACATGTTATGAAAATAAATTATTATACTTTGAAAATTACTTATCATATATATATATACAGTGTTTTGAAAATGATTGAAATGTCTTTATAATTACTCTCGAGATTTGTAAACCAAGTTATTTAATGGAAATGATTTATAAGAGGAATCTTAAAATGAATTCTAGGAACTTAAAAGATTTTCCCAAGTGTTCGGTACATGAAATTCGAAAAATGAATCGGAATTCATAAAGAAGTTATAAATTGTTGGATGGGATTTTAAATAAGTAAAATCAATTTTGGAAATTGTAAAAGGAATTTATTAAAAATTCCAAAGATTTATGGAATGAGTTATAATGAGTTGAGAATTTGTATAAGAGGTTGTAAATGTTTTTATAAGTTGGTAATAAGGGAAATTTCCTTGTTGGGAATATAACCATAAAATCGATATAAGTTTGTGAATATTTCCTAAGTGTTGAGAAGTAAGTGATTTTGGAAAATATATTTATAAATATTTTACTATGTATTGGAAGGAAAAAAAATGTTTTGGAAATGTTGATATGGAATGGGTATGTGGAAATATTTCTCTAAGGGTTGAATAGGATATGGTTTGAAAAATATCCTACAGATATAAGTTTTGAAATGGTTATCAAATATTGGAATACTTGGAAGAGATTTGAATATATTTCTTTATAAAGATATTTCGAAATAAACATTTTTAAAGATTTATAATCGGGCCTAGTGACTGCTTATGTGTGAAATTTGATAGTTAAATAACCAACTATCTAATCTGGCTAAATTCGTTGATTATTTCAAGAGACATGGATCAGATTTAATTATCCAAAAACCACATCGATCCGATTTGTGCATTACGAAATGTGACACCGTAAAGATAATGAAGATGGTGATTTTAGAGATTCGGTTTATTCAGACTCGGAACAATTTGTACAAATGAATGTTATCATTTGTATCGTGGTATGGAAGGTAGTGTTAGCATTCCAAGTATGAATGTTATTCTAAAGGTAAAACGCAGCCTCAAGCCTCATCAATCGGGAATGACTAAAACAGGATAGATGCAGCAGGGTAAAGTGGGTCGCACCCAAGTAGGGTATGTTATCACTTCTCTAGATACCCTCGGATATATTATAATTATGGATTTGGCTGTGCATGGAAAAAAGAGCGCACGATTAGGGTGGGAACACTCGGGGTGATAACATATTCGTTACTATGTAGCAAGGGGTAGGCCGGTCCTATGTTGACAGGATCGTTAGGTACGATCTCGGTATATTTTTCTAGAGGTGTACTATGGTAGGCGGTACCACGGTAGCCCAACCATTGTATGGAATCCAATATCCACTACGAGCCTTTACGGCTTTGATTATAGAGCCTACTACGTTGGAATTTAATTAATGTAAAAATTTTGCTGTTTTAATAAGTATTTGTACGTAGACACTGTAATAATATCACTGGATTTTCTATAAAAGTGTTATGTTTATCGTAAGATAAAAACCCGTTATTTGTATGTGTGGCATGGTCTTTTGAGATACCTTTGATTTCAAAAGATTTGACAACGGTAATAATTCAAATTGGGTGTGTATTCTCACGCCGGTTTTCTTGACTGACTCGAGTGTTACTTTATTATAATGCTCGGGTCAGACCGAGTATTACATATTCAGGTTAGGATACAATAGAGCTCAAGAACCGAGCTGGAGGAGTCTCAAGCGTATTGCACTTATTCCACTATGCGTGTATGCTGTATATTCAGCACTTGTGAGGACAAGTTATTATAACTGTCTGATTGATTTGTTGATTATTGTACTCTGATGATGGTATGTATAATAACAGTTATAGTCCTTTTTGTATAAAGATATGTTATTATCTATTACATATTGTTCCTCTTCCATTGTGAGATTCTATGTTGTGTTTATGTTTTTTCTACCTCTTTTCTTCTTCATCCTTAATGATCTAGTATTTCTGGAACTCGATTTCACAACATACTATATAGTGAACGCATTGATGTCGATTTTCGTGGGTCAAAAATCCCGGGCCATTACGTTTGGTATCAGAGCTGAAGGTTGGGTGGGAATCTTCGCTTTGGTGGGGATTACTCATTAGAGATAAGGTCAGTAGTACCCTAGAGTGAGTCTGAGTGTATTACAGACATGTACGCGTATTTTTTAGTGAATATAAATTGTTTTATATTGTGTTGACTGATCAGTTGAGTGTTTATGAATTCTGCTCGATACAGTCTGGACAACTATATCAATAGTGGTTTCTAAACTCTGAACAAGTTAAATTGATATAGTATTGCTTTAAAGTGGGTAAATGAAATAATTTTACCTAAATTATATTTTTATATAAAAGATTTTTTTTTTGAAATTATAGTATATTGGTATGTTTGGTTGTCATTATAATCAAAACCAGATTAAAAAATTGAAATGGTTTATATAACCAAAAAGAAATTGTATAAATATGATTTATGCAAATGAGTAAAGCTAAAATTGGATTCAGACCAGAATTTGGAAATTAAATCCATGGAGATTTTTAGAAATGTTTTCCAAAGTTTTTTGAAATGAATAATAGTAATATTATTTGGAATATTTGTAAATGGAAATAGTTTTAAATGGATTTCGAAGGTGATAAAAGCATTGAACTCACCTTAGTCGCTGGAAAATAATCATGGCGATGACTAAGCATCATCATTATTCATTTTCGAGTTTCTTAGTACCGAATTGCTACCATAGTAAATTGATATGGAGATTTTTGTTTGGTAAACAGCTGTTGATTTGTAAATTCCGTAGGAATTGTTTTGGATAAAACCAAGTTGATCTTGAAAATTATAAAGGAATGGTTTGTTAAACCAAAAGAGCTATATATATCTATGATTTCAAAATGATTTGAAATAAAACCAGGTGTCTGAATTCTAGAATTCTAATTTAATTGTTGGGAAAAACATCAGGAAATAAGTTTTGAACTTATAAAGTGAGAATGGTTTAATAAGAAAGAAAGCGTGGAGTTTGAATTTTGGAATCAAATTTCAACTTAAGTAGTTAAAATAAACGAAACTTAAAAAAAAATTAAGCTAAGTTAAATAAAATTTGCTTGGATTTGAAATAATGATAAAGTGAATTGAATATAAATTTGAATTGTGAAATTGTTATATAAGTATAAGTTATAAATTTTGAATGGAATAAACTCAAATATCGAATTTATGAAATTGGGGATAATAAGTTGTACGACTTATTAAATTGAGAAATGAAATGGTAAACCAAAACGAAATGGTTACATATTTAGATTAATAGAAATGAAAATCTAGGTTTGGATTATAAAAATGGAATTAACTCAGGTCGAGTCAAATTAAGCGAATTTTGGAGTGGAAATCCAAATTTGAATTATATAATGGAATTGGATTTTATTGTGATAAAATGAATGTGAATTCGAGTTTAAAAAGAATTTGACTTAAGTAAAAACTGAATTGAAATATGTTTTGAAATATTGATTCATAAAAATTAAAATATGAACTTAAGTCGTAAGCGAGAATAATCGGAAGTGGTAATATGACAATATTATAATAGGATTAAGTAGAATTAAATGGAATGGAATTTGATTGTAGTGGAAATTTGTGTCACGTGATTTTTGAAATGGAAACTTAACTAAAGTTAATTAAATTGGAAGCAAACCAATTAAAGAAATAAATAGTGAACCGGATATTGAAATGAGATTTGAGTTGAATGGAATTGAATAAATTAAATATGGATTTAGTTGAACTGTTGAAATAGATAAGATTTAAGTGTAAATAAAATGCAAGCTGGATGGAAAGGGCGATCACTTAGGTTAAAAACGAGCTCGGTAAACTGAATATAGTTTTGGGATATTATTTAAATGAAATTTAGTATGGCATTAAATTTTAAAGTGTAAATAAATATGAATGATTCATGAATAAAGTGGCATGGAATGAAATGCTGTATAATATGAATTGAAGTAAACAAAATTTTGTGAATCAATGAAAAGTGAATAAATTGATTTAGAATCAGTTTGAAATGAATACGAATATAATGTGTGCAAATATGTATTGAATGGAAATATATTGCTTGAGGATTATTAGAAATCGGATAAATGGCAGATAAATCGATTGAAAGTGGATAATTTTACGCTAGAACCTTGTAATTTCTTGTAAATGCATGGGGAACATGTTTGGTTCATGGAAATTTCTTGTTTAACTAGTAAAATGAATGTAATGTTATTGACCTTGTTGTTTATGAAACTCATGTGCTTTATTTGAGTAAGTACAGGTACCAGTAGACTATTCGACTAGATTTGAGTTGTGCAAATTGCATATAAATAAAGCAAATTCGCTTAACGCTAAAATAAGGAATGCTTATGAATTAAAGACCCAAAATATAAAAATATTAATATGTATTGTGTTTTTCAGCCATGAGAGCCGATGTATATCTTTTTGTGATGTTGCAAAAGCTCTTCGGACAAAGGAGACTCTGCCAACAATTTCCAAAAATTTAGGGTGTTCGAATTTTTTTTCAAAATTTTGAAAAATATTTTTGTTAACTAAAAAGTTGTTTTTTGAATATAATTAAAATAAAGGGTTTTGATATAGGAATGGAAACTAATTATTTTGGTTGGAATTAAAAGATTAGAAAAGTGAAATATTGAATTTTCACTAAGTGGATTTTTGTAAAGTAATAGGTTTGGAGCATTTTCCTACATAGTAATTTCGGGGATGAAATTCTTTTAAGGAAGGAGTAATTAACGACACGAATTTTTCGACATTTAATTTTGAATATTTAAATGGTTTTAAATATTGAATCTGGAACATAAATTGATTTTTAAATACGAAGATTTTCGATGAAATTATAAAATGAATTTAAATCTCAAATATAGCGGTTTATTGTAATACAGAAATGACAAATAATTGAAATTTGAGCTGATTGTGAATCGGAATTAATTTTTAAGTGGATGTAAATTTTATTTGACTAAGAATTTAGTTAATAAGTTTTTAAAATTGAAATTTCAAGTGATTTCGTAAATTTTGAAAATCGTTTATTTAATCGACACATTAAAATAGCGATCTGAGGCACAGTCTTGAAATTTGACGAAACCGGTTCATTGGATCTGTAGTAGTGTATTATTATCAAATTTCATATTTTGTAGCGTCTAGAGTTACCGTTTGGTCGTGCGGGATAGAAATGTGTTGAAATTAATATAGAGAATTTAATATAATAATTGGGTTTAAAAAGCTATCTTTCACATACGATCGAATTGGGGCTCCAGACTTGCTCCATTGCGTTCGGAATAAGGGTATAACAATAGGAAGGCCAGGCGGAATGCCTTGATAGGAGTTTAGAATTTTGTGTTACGGGAACGTGATATTTTGAATATTAAATAACAATAATCAAATCAGAAAAGAAAAGCACTACAACCGACCTGGCCCTTGTTCAGCCACCCTAACCTATCTTCGCCCCCTAAACTCTGAACCTAGCTACCCTTAATCTTTTAAAAACCACGTATCTTCTTCCAGATAATGAAATCAATTGGTATATAAAAAAAGCCTCGATCGAAATCAGTTGGAACAAAGAAAGATCTCGTGATGGAAATCGCGATGGCGGAGTGGGGCGACACTAGTTTTGAAGGAGTGGCTCAGGGAGGCTCGGCGTCGATTTACGTTTAGGGTTTTGGGGTGATGGTTCGCACGCGAGCGAACTGGAAGGGACGGAGGAGCCGCGTCTTATGGTGTGGTTGCGACCTATCATCGACGATTTCGGACAACGCGGGTGGGAGGTTGGCGAGGTGGAGCAAGTGGAGGTGGCAAACTCCAGTAGTGATCGATGGGCGAAGTCGAGAGTTGGAGGAATGCCTGGAGATGAAGATTCTAGGATGGATAAAGCGCGATTAGGATTTTTCTCCTAAACGAGGTAATTAATTGGGTAACTGTAATTAAGGAGAGAAAATTTTATTATTAAAAGTTGAGTGCTTATAAAATTAATAACTAATTCATTTAGGGTCGAAGTCGAACGAAGACAACGATGTTGGACTCATAATAATACGAACCACAACCTGAAATTAATTTGGAGTCGATCGGAGTCAGTTGGAATTTTAGATTTAAAACTGGATATTCGGCAATTTAAAAATCAAAGTTAGTAAATCTCACTCATTTGGATTGCTGGTTTTAATTCATAATAATTAAAATTAATTATTGGATGATTGGTTGAATTTATAAATTATTGTCAGTTGAATGTTATATTAGAAATAGTAGAATATATATTAGTAGTTGGGTATATTCCCGTCGTTGAAGTGGATGAGACACTATGCGACCCGCATAATAGCGAATGATCCTATATTACCGTGATATCCTGCCTCAAAGCGGGATTGATATTTTATATTATATAACATCTATGGATGCAGGGAAATAAGTTGGAGGGATCCAACTGGATTCGTCAAAATATATTGATTGTTGTTCATATAGAGAGATATATAATGAAACTGAATAATCTATTATGGATTGTTGTGTCATTTGATTGTTTGGATGCTATAGTAGCACTGGCCCTAATTTTGGTATTATAAGTACTATAAATAATATATATTTTTTAAAAATGGAATTCAAAAGCGATTTGGAAAATGAAAATATTTATATTGAATTTTGGAATTATTTAAAAAGGAATTGGGTTAGATAAAATGAATGAATAATTTAATTTTGGAAATTAGCTATTCCGTAAAATGGTTTCAAATAAAGAATTTTAAATTGAGAACTTTTAAACAACGGATTTTAAATGAGATTTCTTAAAATAGGAAAAGGAAGTCGTAATCGAGATTTTGAATGAATTTGGATTATAATTAGAACTTGTTAAGAATTAGATTTCCAAATGGAATTTTATATAGAAATCGATTTATAGATGGAGTTTAGCAATATAAATCTGTTATAAACTGGAAATGAGTTTATAAAATTTATAAACGACGTATACAAATAAAGTGAAGTGATTATCATTTGATAAATTTGGAATATAAATTCAGGGTGCAAATTTATAATGAGATTAATTTTGGAAATAGTTGTGAAATAGGAAATGCAAATCGATTTGTGATAAATCCAGAGAGATTTATAAATATAAAATTGGTTATATTGTAGTTTTAAAAATATATTTTTATCGAGATGTTAAGTTGTTTTAAAAAGGAATTGTTATTTGTTAAACTATGTAGTTTAAAACTGTTTTGGTATTAAAATATTTTGGAAGTTGGTTTTTCAAATATTTAAAATCAATTGAAATAAATTCTAATTTTTTCAATAAGCTTTGTAAAATCGATTAGTACTATCTAAAAATGAATTGGAAATGAGTTATTGTGGATTATTTAAAAGTGTTTGATATTTTAAATAATTATCTACATGTGTTTTGAAATAAAGATAAGATAGGATTATTCATAGGGGTAGATATTAGCAATTCAAATGCATTAAATGAGGAATACTACAGAACTTAACATTAACATCCCTAGACATATTCCTTTCCATCTACAAAACAAAAAAATTAGGCAGCATTTCATTGCCGAAATAAAGAGATATTACCGCATCAAGTTGCAACTCAAGACAGTTTACACAGAAAATCAAAATTTTAATCTATCTAAATTTCCTTTGATTGATGAAATAAAGTGTGTTGAATATAGATTTCCTCTAGAAATTGCAAGGACACAATTTTTATAAGGGAAGGAGTCTGTAACAACCATAGTATTGGTGATTACCTATAAAATTGAATTATAACGATAGTTCGTATTGAGAATTAAATAAATTTGAGAACAATTTTTTTTATAAAAGTTGTTTATTTGGAATAAACAATGTGACTTGAGAATAAATATTGAGTTTTGTTAATTTTAAGTTAATAAATCAATTGAGTGGTTTATTTTAACATTTAATGGTTGAAATAAATATTTATGATTGAAAATAAAATTTTAAAGATTTATTTTATTAAGTTTGAGAAGAAAATGATCAATTATTGATTTTTATTTGAGTTATACTATAACAACCCTAGATTTTTGAATATAAATTTAAATTTTACTTTATTTCATTTTGAAATTATTTTAATTTTTTTTATTTGTAAGATTTAAATTCTAAATATTTTTAAAGTGATAATAGAATTTTTCTAAAATTTATTGTATTTACTACCTATTTTTAAAGGCTAGTTTCTATTTTTCTGCTATTTTCTTCATTTAAATTATATTTAATTAAAAATTATTTATTTATTTTTGTGAATGCATTTTTATTTTATGTTATTATCTTTATTTATAAATATTTTCCAAGTCCATAAAATTTTCCCAAAGTTTACTCTATTTATTTTCAAATTTTCTGGACTAGTTTTCATTTTCTGTGCTATTTTCTTATTTTAATCATATATAACTAATATTTATTTATTTATATTTTGTTTATTTGTTATATTTTCGAATTTTAACTGAATTTATAAGTATTTTTAGTTATTTAAATTTATAAAAAGAATATATGAGAAATGTGAAAGGTTTTGTGACTTTTTGTTTCTTAAAGGCTTTTTATATTCACACCTTTTCACATTTCAACATTTCTTTTCATTCAATTGGCCATATCTCTTCATTCCTTCAGCCGACCATCCCATTTCTCATTCACGTAAACAATTTTTTTCTCCTCATCTCTGAAAATTTCGGCCATTGCTTGTGAAAGAAATTGGTAAACTTTATTTCTTTTTTTTTCATTGTTTATGCTTGAATTCGTGTGCTTTTGCACTTGTCTCTTCTTCTTTTAGGTTCGGCCTTGCTCCACCTCCAACCTTGCTGCCTCCACCACCACTGGAACCCATCACCACCACCTCCTCCTCACTGGCCACCCCATGTCGAGCCACCATAGTTTGGTAATCCACCACAAAATACACAAACTTCTCTTGAATGCCCTAGCCGAGCACCACAATGCAATTCACCACCTTCATCACCCCTTAGCCGCCACCTACTCCACCACCATCACCTCCAGCCAACCTGAAACACCTATGCCATGTCACCTCTTGACCATACCAGCGATGGCCGTGCCCTTTGTGGCCTTGGCCGAGCCTTGCTTTGCTTGAAAAATCTTGTGATGTTGTTTGTTTAGTGTTGTTTTACATCACCACCTTTGCACCATCAACAAACCATGTTTGGCCGACCCATATCCACCCAAACCAGATCCAAACTCTCACCTTAGACATGTATTCCACCTTATGGCCGAGGCTAAAGAATGTTGGAAGCAAGTGCAAAGCATTTCAGCTTTGTTTTACGCAGCTAATTCTAGCATAGTTTAATCGTATTTTTGGTTTGAAAGCTTATTATTGTTGTATTGTTTTATTTGATTTGTATTTAAGGAAATTGATCTTTGGCTCTCCCACTTGACTCTTTGTCGTGCTATCTTGCTTGTGTGGATCTCGGTTGTGTATTCGTTGTGTCATCTCCAGCTTAAACCAGTGAGTTATTCTCACCAGACAATTTGTACCTATATAACTAGTAAATTGACCACTTTTGAATCTGTAAAATGTATCACCATATTATATCTGTTATGTTATGATTATATGATGTGCACCCATGCTTAAACACCTGTTATATCATATGTTACTGTTATATTATGTTGTTCTGTTTTTCTTATCAGTTTATCGCACTGCAAGTTTCCTTTAGATTAGAATCACTATAGGTTGAAATGATACATACCCGAACGGACTTTAGAATAGGGGAAAATAGTTATGGGCTGAAATGATAGGCCTGAACGATTTTCAATTTGTTTCATTTACTTGGGAGCGTGGGTTTGAAATGATAAAACCAGAGTTTTCTTTGTAAATTACGGGTTGAATGATATATTACCCGTATCACTTTACCTAGCGTAGGAAATTATATACAGACCCATAGTTAAAATATGTTTTCTAAATTTTTTAAATTATTTAGAATTGTAAATATTATAGTATTTTGATTTAAACTTATTTAAAAATGATTTTTGTAAAGTATTATTGATTTTTTGAAAATCTATAAATGAAATAAATTATGGAAAAGTTAGAAAATTTGAAATATAAGTTATTTTGGAAATTTTAATTTGGTGATAATTGGAATTTAAATTAAATATGAAAATATGATAAATTTACGAAACTTTTAATTTAAATGAATTTAAAATGATTTTATAATATATTAATGATTTTTGAATAAAGTTAAAATGTGAAATGAATGAATATTTTTGTTGAAATTTTGAAATATAACTAAAATTGAAAATTTGTGAATTTGGCTTAAAAGTGAATTTTAAGTTATGTAAATAAAAATGAAATTCAGTTATATTTGAAAATTTAAACTTAAGTATTAAGTAAAAATTTAATTTAATGAATTTAAGATTGAATGTTGGAATTTAATAAGTTAATTATTATTAAACCTTGATTTTTGAATGGAAATTTAACTTTATAAAATCACGAATTTAAGGAAAATTTAATGATGATTATAAAAGTGAAATTATATGATTTTATAAGTTAAAAATGATTTAAGTAAAAATATAATTGTTCGTGAAATTATACTGAATATTTGAAGTTAATTAACTGCATTTCTGAAATGCTATTAATTCTAATGTAAATGATAATACAACAATTGTAAATGCTGTTTTTGATAATAACGAACCAAATGACTAAATTTAATTAAAGGCTATAATAGCATTTTTGTAAGTGCTATAATTGTTGAATTTAACTAAGTTTTCTTTAAACCTATTACAGCATTTTTAAATGCTGTCTTTTGTTAAATTGAACTGTTTTGTATGTGACTTTCCGCAGCATTTTCTAAATGCTACGAAAGGTGAATTTTCACTGTTTTGACAAACTTAAGTGAATAAATGAACTTTGAAAGTTTAAAATTTTGGAAATTTAATAATTTAATTGTTAAATGTAATAACTTCATTTTAATGATTTAAATGAAGTAATTCGATTTGAAATATAAACTATTTTGAAATGTAAATTGAAATGGTATTTTAAATTGAGTAAAATGAATTTGGTTTTGAAATGAAATGATAAGTTTGATATTTTGAAATGGATTTTAAAGGATATTGAATTGTTAAATGGTATTTGATTTTTGAAATAAATACCATTTTTAAATTATAACTACAAGTTATAATAACGATTGGTTGTTAAAGAGACTGGGATCGGATATGGACATACTCTCTGTCGATACCGAAAACCACTTTAACAACTGTGTACGCAGTGGTGATTCTAGAATGAAGTAGGATGGTGAAGACGTTCCTAAGGTACTTTACGTGGACCTAACTCCCATGAGTTAGCTTAAGGTGGCTAAAACAGGAGCGATCTCGGGCCAAAGGAGATAGCACCTCTGGCTGGACACACTTCTTCGATACCGTTCTATTACTGTTGTGATTGATTGGGTGCACCCCTTGATTTTGGAGTGTTGTTTGGGGTGGGCGTATGTGGCTGCTGCGTTACCACCAGCCCGTGTGCGTAATTGGTATATCTACCCTGGCATTGCCTTGTGTGCCGTGTCATCTACCATACCGAGCTTTTACTACGAGTTTGTTTTTCTCCCGTAGCCCGTGTGGTATCCTCTGATAGTTTCCCGATCTGAAGATATCATGATATTGGATGGACTAATGGGACTATTATGTATGAAGGGTGATATGGGTAGCCTGGAATCCTATTTAAAAGTATGTTTATTTTACTGTAGACATTATTATAATAGCGCAATATTACTATATAGTAAATAGTTTGACGAATCCTTAGAGGATCGGCGGTCTTAGGCATCCTTTAAGTTACTTGTATCTTTATTACAGTTCACTTGAGTTGGTTTACATTATATAAGTATATATTGTCCTGACTCGAGTGTTTTCTGTTTTGCTTTACGCTCGGGTCAGCCTGAGTATTCACAGTTTTGGATCCACTTTCTGGAGCTGGTCTTTGCTGGAGTTTCTGCTTATCTGCATTTATATCTATTTCTGTTTCAGCTGTTCTAATTTATCTCATATATTAATGAACTTCTATGTATTTGGGATTTCTATTATGTTGTTTTCAGACTGTATTATGTATTTGGTTTGAGACTCTATTATAGTAGCTTTGTAACGACCCGTAAATTTCGACAATTTAATTTTTTTATTTAATAGGATTTTTGTAATTTATTTTCAGTAGAAACAATAAAGGGGATAAATAAATGCTAAAATGAAGGCTAAAATAAATTACGTAAATGGTGACTTAAAACCTATTTATAGAAATTTGAATAAAATCCAAATTGAATTCAGTAGAAAAAGGATTCTTACCTGGATATAAAATTTAATATAAGAAATTAATGCAATATTAAATTGATTTAATGCAATAAAAGAGTGTAAACGGTAATTGGAATAAATTAAGGAATCATGTTATTGCAAGTTAATAATTTACGACTTGAATGAAATTCCAATTCATTAAAATCATTTAAATATTATGATTTGATTTTAAATGGAATATGAGAAAAACATATGTAAGGATTTGATTAATATATATGTTATTTATTCAGGGTATTGAATAAAACTGGGAATCCAATTGTAATTAATGGTAATAATGTTGGTATTAGCTAATAAATTAAATTTCAATGCAATAACTATCAACGAATGGCAATAGAATTCTAATGAATGATAATAATGAAAAAAACATATACAATCAATGTAGGTAAATAATTTCAATGTTGTTGAAATTTATAAACGTTTCTTTAATGATAATTACTAACATAACGGAAATGTGAATGTAAAGTAATTTATGTAGATATATTTGGCGATTAGATCAAACCAATCTATAGAAATCAAATTTTTAAGTTAATTGGAGGGAATATGTAATAAATGCATTTATGTGTAAGTGGATGAAATTTATTTCTATAACTAATGGGATATTGGAATAAGATGGAAATTATTAATGTAATAAGAGTAGGCCAATAATAATCTTTCCCGTACATTGACAATCGATGAAATAATGTAACACTATCCATAATAAGGGCAATTAGATTTGATGATATAATGGAAAGCCTATTAAATGGAAATATTGGAAAAAAAATCTGTAATTTCTAAATTTTGGAAGTTTGAAGCAAGGGTAGTAATTATTGAAATAATTAATTGGGGGTCAATTAGAGCTTAATAAACCTTAATGTATATTAATGAAATTGCGACAAAAGTGCAAAACTTTGATCATTTACCCATCCATTAATGCATTGAATTAGGTCTCAATCAAATAGCAACATTTGGCTGGTTATTAATAGCTTTTAAGTGGGCATAAAATGTTAATAAAACAAGTATTTTAAGATTAGTATATTAAATTTTTACTAACAATCAATTGCAATAAATAAAAATAGTTATTACATTTAACATTAATTGAAGTAATATTTGAAATTTATGTCAATTCCATTTATAATAACTATTGGTTGATGTAGCATTGAAATCAAAATTTATTTAATTACTAGAATATAAATTATAGCGATTGAGTTTATTTCAAATAAATGAAAATTAAAAATCTAGATATTACATTTATGGAAATCAAAACTTTATTTAAGTGAAATGGAATTTTGAGGATTTTATTTATAATTTTGTGAATTCGATGAAATTAATTATCAAAGGTGAGATTAACATTTGACTTGATAAATTTATCTTCTCTATACTGACATTTAAATTTGTTAAAATCATTGTAAATGTTTGAGTAATATAAAGACGATAAAATTGTAATTTTAGAATTTAAATATACAAAATTGGATTTAATCAATTAATTTAATTAATATAAAAATAGCCATTTTGGTCACGGACTCGGATTTCGACGAAACTAGTTTCATCGGATCCGTAACAGTTAATTATTGTAGGGTTTCAAGTTTCGTAGCGATCGGACTTGTCGTTTGATCGTACGAACGCGAAACAGCTTGAAATCGATAAATTGAAATCAATTTTGAAATCAATTTGAAACTATTGATTTTAGCATAACTTCTTCATACGATGGAATTTGGATGTGAAATTTTTTCCAACGCTTTCAAAATATTTTTAAACACCTATTTGGATATATGGGTTTAACCAATTTCGTTCCGGGGTCAGAACGGGCTTTTTGGGCCAATTATCGTTCAGCACGTTTGTTTATCGGATCCATCTACTCTATTTTTAACCTACCTATATAAACCCAGTTATAAAACCCTAGCCTCCATCTATTCTCATTTGTTTATGCGTTCATTTCCTCAGCTCCTCCTCTTCCAATGGCTGCAAACCCTAGATCCAATTTCAGTCCAAAATCAAAAGTCAAAAATTCAAAGTCTCAGAAAAATTTGAAAAAATTATATGTTGTAGATTTCATCGATACGAATCTACACGTAGTTTCTGTTTTTGCAACCAATGCACGAATCATCCTAAAAATTCAGTCAAAGGTCAAAATTCACGAAGCATGCCTGTCGTTTTGTGCGTTTTCAATAGGGGCAGAAATCGAGCAATCTGTTTCTAGGTTTCGTAGAGGGCAGCAAGGGGAGTCTATTGATGGTGGTCGTTTGCCTTATTGCGAGGTGTTGTGGCCGAAATTGTTGTTTAGGGTTGGGAACCGGAGGCGGCGGCTCTACCTCAGAGACGATCGCGGGGGTGGCAGGTGGTTGCGACCGGCGAGGGAAGCTCTATGGTGGTAGGGCGTGATGTATGGGGGCCCTACGGCGGCGAAAACGGCGGTCAAAGGAGGTCGCTTATGGGTTCGAACGCGACTATAGTTGCGTGAAGGAGAACTGTGGGCGTGCGTGCTCGGGGTGGTGACGTGGAAAGTTTTAGAGTGAGTTGTTTGTTTTTTCTGTTTTTATTTAAATTTTGTTTTCTAATCGTTTAAATCGAATAACTTTTACATACATGATCCGATTGACGCGCGATTTTTTTATTAGGATCGTAATAAAATTCCGGATCTATTGACGCTGGTCTGAACGAATTCTGAGACCGTCGAAATTTTGGGTTTAAATCGGATTTAAATTCGATTTAAATCCCAAAGGTGAGTGTTTTAACCCACTCACAACTTCTAAATTTTCTTATGTTTGTTAAATTGATTTATGATACGAGTAGAAATTCATTTATGACTGTTTGGCATGTTTTATTCATCATCTCTGTCAAATCGCATTTATTTAATTTAACTGTTAATTAATTTTATTATTGCATATAAATTGACAGTTAGATTTATTTATTTGCATATAAACTGATAGTTAAACAGTTAATAAATTTATTATTGAATATATTATTAACTGTTAGTTATTACCTGTTATATTTATATGCTCTATATTGATGATTGGTTAAATTGATGATGATTGAAATAAATTGGTTGATGGTTGATACTGGGTGAATGGATGATGTGTTCTATATTATATAAACTGCAAGTTATTATGCATTTTCATTTCATTCGGGATTGCGGTTTGAAATGATATATAACCGTAATTTTGTTTTTAAATTGTGGATTGAAATGATAAATATCCGTATCACTTGACCATAGGATAAAAAATTATATATACATGCACCGCGGTATATATATATATATATATATATAGAATTATTTTGGAATAATTTTTCTATGGTTTGGATAATATACGATCAATAAATATAATTTTGACATTATATAAAATCTTATTTTATATATATACATCTATAGGTGAAATATTGAGTTTAAGCTATGTATGGTTTCGTTGAATAAAATAAATAAGTTGAAAATGGAGTTTGACTATTTCATATTATATTGTTAAGTACATGTTAAGATGTTGAGAATATATAGAGCTTTAAATCATTTAAATCAATTAATAGTGGAAGTTAGATTGAAAATTTATTTGGAATCGAGCTTGATTGAGAATTTAACTTCATAAGTTAATGTAGAATTTATAGCTTGAAATTTTAAAAGGTATGATATTTATAACTGGAATTTTATTCAAGATAAATTAAATGAATATTTCTAGTATAAATAAAGTGAAGGAAATATTTAATTGTTAGAAATTTGAGTTTTATTTATGGATTTATTTTGTGAATGTTTCAAACTAAATAATAGGATCATAAATTGTTAAATAGAATTTCCAACCTTAGTTTGAAAACTTTAAATACTCGAAGTTTGAATATATTGAAATCGAAGTGTTTTATTGAAACTAAAAGTGAATCTAAATTTAATGGGTAGACCTAAAATTTTAAATAAATAAAATTGTGAAGTCGCGGAAATTATTTTATAAAGTAATTTTAAATTCGAACTATTTTATTCTATATACTGTTTGAATGTCCAAACCATTCAAGTTTTAGAAGTGTGGTTTTAAAACTATGAGTTTCGAAGTATTATGTTTTGAAAGTTATAATTCAAATGTTTGGATTCCAGATATTATAAATTTTAAGCAGTATGATTTTGGAAAAGAAATATATTTGAAATAAAAATGATATTATTGATTTGGGTTTTCTAAAAATAATATCAAAATGAGTTTGGAAATGGAAATGATATAGTATTTATGGTTTTGAAATGGATAATTATTTTCTGGTTTCAAAGTATAAACTTTTTAAATGACCGCGGTGTTATAATAACGTTTGGTTGTTGAAGAGACCGGGGTCTGAAGTTGTCATACACTCTGCCAACCCTGAAAACCACTTTGACAACCGTGTACGCGGTGGAGATTCCAGAATGAAGTAGGATGGTGGTGGTGTTTCCTTTAAGGTAAATACGTGGACCCGACTCCCGTGAGTTGGCATAATGTGGCTAAAACAGGAGCGATTGACGGGTTAATAAGGTAGCACCTTTGATCGGACACATCCCTTCGATATTATACTTTGACTTTTGGATTGATTCGGTGGCCACTTTTGATTTCTTTGATTTGGGGGTGTAGTTCGAGGTGGGCGATAGCTGCGGCTATGCGTTACCACCGACCCGGAAGCGTAATTGGTATATCTACCCTGGCATTGCCTAGTTGTGCCGTGTCACCTACCCTAGCGCGCCTTATACGATTTTGGCTTTGTACCATACCTATGGAGAGCCCTCCGACGACGCCCAGTACGGGGGAGATTACGGTACTGTATAGACTATGTGAATATATTTTGTGTTAAGGGCTATATGGGTAACCCCTTAACGCTATTTAAAAGTAAGTTTATTTTATAAATAGACACTATTATAATAGCGCAATATACTACATAGTAAATAGTTTAACGTATCCTTAGGAGATGTAAATCCCGAGCATGTCTTGAGTTACTGCACTCATATTTATTTCTTTTAGTTTAACTCACATAAGATCTTTTAGTTCTGGCTCGAGTGTTTTTGTCTTTTTAAATTCGCTTGGGTCAGTCCGAGCGTTTCAGGATTTGAAGATTTAGCTTTGGAGGACGAAGACGAAGATTTGTATTATTATTATTTATTCTTTTGCACTACACTCATACTGTTCCGCTGCATTGTTATTGGTATGTGTAACTCTGATATGTATTATGTGAATATAATCAAATGTTTTTTTAAACATCTTCATGAACTGTATGTGTAACTCATTTAACCCATAACAATCCGCCCTTGCCTATGGTTTAAATTGGCATGTATGTCGATTTATAGCGTGCGAAAAGGCGGGACGTTACATCTAGTATCAGAGCTTTGGTTTAGCGATAAACCTTAGCTTTGTGGGGTTTGACTTTTTATTAATAGGGCAGTAATACCCTATGGAAGTCGCTGAGTGTATATATATGAGAGAGCGTATTTGTTAGTGTTATAAAAAGGTTTTAATATTGTGTTAATCTGTTCTGTTTTATATTTATAAAATTCTGGTTGATGCATGGGACGCTATGACATCAATAGGGATTTCTAAACACTTAATAGGACAGACCGACATAATATTTGGTTTTAATATAGGTGAATGAAATAATTTTGCCTATTATAATTTCTGTATATAAAATAAAAAATTTCAAATGATATCTATATTTGGCTGCAATAGATTAGTTTTTAGGTAATAAAGTGTATAAATAATAATAGAAATAAGATTGAAAAATAAAATAAATGAAATTTGGAAACTTAGAACTTAAGTTCCGGGGTTTTGAAATTTCTCCCGAATAAATTTTGGAATATAATAATATTGGTTATAAGTATTTTCTGATATAAATATAAAAAAAAAATTTGAAGGAAGTTTTGGAGAAAATAAGTTTTGTACTTTCCTCTCTGTCGCTGGAAAATAATTTCGGTGATGGCGGCCGCATCATCGACTTTCATTTTCGAGTTTCGAAGGGAAAGGCCACTGTAGTAGTTCTACTGCAAATTCATTTTTGAAAGAAAATATATAAAATTCTGAATAGTTTTCAATATAATTAGAGATATATAAGTTGTAAGAATATATTTATCTATTGTTTTAAAAATAAATTGAAAATTTAACCCGGTATTAAATTCTTAAACTTCCATTAATTAATTGTTTCAATTATTGTAGTGAAACAGAATTTAACTAATAATTGAAACCCTAAATAAAATAAGAGATTTAAATGCTAAGTTATAAATGGAAATTTAAAGGAATTTGAAATTCGTAACATATGAAACAAAGAGTAATATTGTTGAACATTAAATTTAATTAAAGGGTGAGATAAAACTTGTATAAGTTCATTTGCATTTTCTTTAACATATATAACTTACCAAATATAAAAAGTTGAAATGTTTAATAAAGAATGTAATGGAAATTGTACAAGTAAAAGTAGGTAATGAAGTACCCAATGAATTGGCTGTTAAATAAGAATTTAATGTTATAAACTTAAATTATAATCGAAATTTTACTAAGTAAATATAATTAAAGGTAAGTATGACAAATAGACAGTTATAAACTTAAAAAATTAAAGTGTAAATAAACAAGGTCGTGCAATAATAAATGAATGAATAATTATAGTAGTTAATGGCATGACCTGAGTTAATGGAAATGAATAATAGTAAGTAGTAAGTGAAAATAAATGGATGTAATATAATAAAGAGAAATTGTAAACTTAAGAAAGGGTTACAGTTATTTCTAAATAAAATTGAAAGAAATAAATGAAAATAAAAAGAATAAACCGTTATATGAATGAAAAGAATCAAACAACAAATGTATGAATGGAATAAATAAAAATAGACTAAATCTATTGCTGAAATTGTTGTTTGTCGTGGTTGTGGTTGTCGGGTAAGGAAACTTTAATTTTGTTGAGATGGATAAATAATTCATTGTGTTTAATCTAAGACTGTTGAGTAAATGATGCACTGGATGGTTTATTCTTCATTCCGTACAATATAAAGGTTTTGAACCCGAACAACTATTCGTTTGTTTGGTTGAATGGTTGCTTTGAATTTGTTGTGTATGCTGTTGTTAAAATTGATGGTTGTTGTATTGATTTGTTGTTAGGGATTGAAACCACTCAAATATTTCACTTTACATAAATTGTTAACCCTTTAGATTTTATAAGTGAAATGCAGGTTATGGAAGCAATTGCTACTGCTTTTGGTTCCATAAATTTAGCGTAAGTTGCCCGACAAATAGGTACGTTTTCGGATTACGGTTTTAACGCTATTTATATAAATATTTTCCCGTGTAGGGATATATATTATTTTGGAAAATATTTGTGTATATTGTTATATTTATATTATATTTTCTTCCGAGCCTCTCCGTACAAAGGAGACTCTGCCAAAATTTTCCGTAAATTTTGGACTTAGAATTTTTTTGAGAATGTTTACAAACTTTAACAATTTATGTATAAAGGATTTAAATAGGTATAAATTGGTATATTTTATGCTGAATTATTTTATTTTGTAAACTTATTTGTTTATAAATTTAATTAAGAAAGATTTATTGTTTTCTTATTTCTTCTTTTCCCTTCTTTTCCTTTTCGGGGACGAAAAGTTTTGAGTGGGGGAGAGTGTAACGACCCGTAAATTTCGACAATTTAATTTGTTTATTTAATAGGATTTTTGTAATTTATTTTCAGTAGAAACAATAAAGGGGATAAATAAATGCTAAAATGAAGGATAAAAATAAATTATGTAAATGGTGACTTAAAATCAATTTATAGAAATTTGAATATAATCCAAATTGAATTAAGTAGAAAAAGGATTCTTACCTGGATATAAAATTTAATATAAGAAATTAATGAAAATATTAAATTGACTTAATGCAATAAAAGAGTGTAAACAGTAATTGGAATAAATTAAGGAATCATGTTATTGCAAGTTAATAATTTACGACTTGAATGAAATTCCAATTCATTAAAATTATTTAAATATTATGATTTGATTTTAAATGGAATATGAGAAAAACAAATGTAAGGATTTGATTAATATATATGCTATTTATTCAGGGTATTGAATAAAACTGGGAATCCAATTGTAATTAATGGTAATAATGTTGGTATTAGCTAATAAATTAAATTTCAATGCAATACCCATAAATGAATGGCAATAGAATTCTAATGAATGATAATAATGAAAAAAACGTATACAATCAATGTAGGTAAATAATTTCAATGTTGTTGAAATTTATAAACGTTTCTTTAATGATAATTACTAACATAACGGAAATGTGAATGTAAAGTAATTTATGTAGATATATTTGGCGATTAGATCAAAGCAATCTATAGAAATCAAATTTTTAAGTTAATTGGAGGGAATATGTAATAAATGCATTTATGTGTAAGTGGATGAAATTTATTTCTATAACTAATGGGATATTGGAATAAGATGGAAATTGTTAATGTAATAAGAGTAGGCCAATAATAATCTTTCCCGTACATTGACAATTGATGAAATAATGTAATATTATCCATAATAAGGGCAATTAGATTTGATGATATAATGGAAAGCCTATTAAATGGAAATATTGGAAATAAAAACTGTAATTTCTAAATTTTGGAAGTTTGAAGCAAGGGTAGTAATTATTGAAATAATTAATTTGGGGTCAATTAGATCTTAATAAACCTTAATGTATATTAATGAAATTGCGGCAAAAGTGCAAAAATTTAATCATTTACCCATCCATTAATGCATTGAATTAGGTCTCAATCAAATAGCAACATTTGGCTGGTTATTAATAGCTTTTAAGTGGGGATAAAATGTTAATAAAACAAGTATTTTAATATTAGCATATTAAATTTTTACTAATAATCAATTGCACATAATAAAAATAGTTATTACATTTAACATTAATTGAAGTAATATTTGAAATTTATGTCAATTCCACTTATAATAACTATTGGTTGATGTAGCATTGAAATCAAAATTTATTTAATTATTAGAATATAAATTATAGTGATTGAGTTTATTTCAAACAAATGAAAATTAAAAATCTAGACATTACATTTATGGAAATCAAAACTTTATTTAAGTGAAATGGAATTTCGAGGATTTTATTTATAATTTTGTGAATTCAATGAAATTAATTATCAAAGGTAAGATTAACATTTGACTTGATAAATTTATCTTCTCTATACTGACATTTAAATTTGTTAAAATCATTGTAAATGTTTGAGTAATATAAAGATGATAAAATTGTCAATTTTAGAATTTAAATATATAAAATTGGATTTACTCAAATAATTTAATTAATATAAAAATAGCCATTTTGGTCACGGACTCGGATTTCGACGAAACTAGTTCCATCGGATCCGTAACAGTGAATTATTGTAGGGTTTCAAGTTTCGTAGCGATCGGACTTGTCGTTTAATCGTACGAACGCGAAACGCCTTGAAATCGATAAATTGAAATCAATTTTGAAATCAATTTGAAAATTCATTTCATCATAACTTCTTCATACGATGGAATTTGGACGTGAAACTTTTTCCATCGCGTTCAGAATATTTTTAAACACCTATTTGGATATATGGGTTTAACCAATTTCGTTCCGGGGTCAGAACGGGCTTTTTGGGCCAATTATCGTTCAGCACGTTTGTTTATCGGATCCATCTACTCTATTTCTAACCTACCTTTATAAACCCATTTATAAAACCCTAGCCTCCATCTATTCTCATTTGTTTATGCGTTCATTTCCTCAGCTCCTCCTCTTCCAATGGCTGCAAACCCTAGATCTTATTTCAGTCCAAAATCAAAAGTCAAAAATTCAAAGTCTCGGAAAAATTTGAAAAAATTATATGTTGTAGATTTCATCGGTACGAATCTGCACGTAGTTTCTGTTTTTGCAACCAATGCACGAATCATCCTGAAAATTCAGTCAAAGGTCAAAATTCGTGAAGCATACGTGTCGTTTTGTGCGTTTTCATTTGGGGCAGAAATCGAGCAATCTGTTTCTAGTGTTTCGTAGAGGGCAGCAAGGGGAGTCTATTGATGGTGGTCGTTTGCCTTATTGCGAGGTGTGGTGGACGAAATTATTGTTTAGGGTTGGGAACCGGAGGCGGCGGCGCTACCTCAGAGACGATCGCGGGGGTGGCAGGTGGTTGCGGCCGGCAAGGGAAGCTCTATGGTGGTAGCAGCGTGATGTATGGGGGCCCTACGGCGGCGAAACGGCGGTCAAAGGAGGTCGCCTATGGGTTCGAACGCGACTATAGTTGCGTGAAGGAGAACTGCGCGCGTGCGTGCTCAGGGTGACGACGTGGAAAGTTTTAGAGTGAGTTGTTTTTTTTTCTGTTTTTATTTAAATTTTGTTTTCTAATCGTTTAATCGAATAACTTTTACATACATGATCCGATTGACGCGCGATTTTTTTGTTAGGATCGTAATAAAATTCCAGATATGTTGACGCTGGTTTGAACGAATTCCGAGACCGTCGAAATTTTGGGTTTAAATCGGATTTAAATTCGATTTAAATCCCAAAGGTGAGTGTTTTAACCCACTCACAACTTCTACATTTTCTTATGTTTGTTAAATTGATTTATGATATGAGTAGAAATTCATTTATGATTGTTTGGCATGTTTTATTCATCAACTCTGTTAAATCGTATTTATTTAATTAAACTGTTAATTAATTTTGTTATTGCATATAAATTGACAGTTAGATTTATTTATTTGCATATAAACTGATAGTTAAACAGTTAATAAATTTATTATTGAATATAAACTGTTAGTTATTACCTGTTATATTTTATATGCTCTACATTGGTGATTGGTTAAATTGATGATGATTGAAATAAATTGGTTGATGGTTGATATTGGGTGAATGGATGATGTGTTCTATATTATAAAAACTGCAAGTTATTGTGCATTTTCATCTCATTCGGGATTGCGGTTTGAAATGATATATAACCATAATTTTATTTTTAAATTGTGGATTGAAATGATAAATATCCGTATCACTTGACCATAGGATAGAAAATTATATACAGGCACCGCGGTATA
Source organism: Allium cepa (assembly GCA_030765085.1). NCBI lineage: Eukaryota > Viridiplantae > Streptophyta > Magnoliopsida > Asparagales > Amaryllidaceae > Allium > Allium cepa. The sequence goes on from CM060932.1 coordinate 741,454,364, forward strand.
TATATATATATATATATATATATATAGAATTATTTTGGAATAATTGTTCTATGGTTTGGATAATATAAGGTCAATAAATATAATTTTGATATTATATAAAATCTTATTTTATATATATACATCTATAGTGAAATATTATAATTTAAGCTATGTATGGTTTCGTTGAATAAAATAAATAAGTTGAAAATGGAGTTTGACTATTTTATATTATATTGTTAAGTACATGTTAAGATATTGAGAATATATAGAGTTTTAAATCATTTAAATCAATTAATAGTGGAAGTTAGATTGAAAATTTATTTGGAATCGAGCTTGATTGAGAATATAACTTCATAAGTTAATGTAGAATTTATAGCTTGAAATTTTAAAAGGTATGATATTTATAACTGGAATTTTATTCAAGATAAATTAAATGAATATTTCTAGTATAAATAAAGTGAAGGAAATATTTAATTGTTAGAAATTTGAGTTTTATTTATGGTTTTATTTTGTGAATGTTTCAAACTAAATAATAGGACTATAAATTGTTAAATAGGATTTCCAACCTTAGTTTGAAAACTTTAAATACTTGAAGTTTGAATATATTGAAATCGAAGTGTTTTATTGAAACTAAAGTGAATCTAAATTTAATGGGTTTAGACCTAAAATTTTAAATAAATAAAATTGTGAAGTCGCGGAAATTATTTTATAAAGTAATTTTAAATTCAAACTATTTTATTCTATATATTGTTTGAATGTCCAAACCATTCAAGTTTTAGAAGTATGGTTTTAATACTATAAGTTTCGAAGTATTATGTTTTGAAAGTTATAATTCAAATGTTTGGATTCCAGATATTATAAATTTTAAGCAATATGATTTTGGAAAAGAAATATATTTGACATAAAAATGTATTATTGATTTGGGTTTTTTAAAAATAATATCAAAATGAGTTGTTTTGGAAATGGAAATGATATAGTATTTATGGGTTTTGAAATGGATAATTATTTTCTGGTTTCAAAGTATAAACTTTTTAAATGACCGCGGTGTTATAATAACGTTTGGTTGTTGAAGAGACCAGGATCGGAAGTTGTCATACTCTCTGCCAACCCCAAAACCACTTTAACAACCGTGTACGCGGTGGAGATTCCAGAATGAAGTAGGATGGTGGCGGCGTTTCCTTTAAGGTAAATACGTGGACCCGACTCCCGTGAGTTGGCATAAGGTGGCTAAAACAGGAGCGATTGACGGGTTAATAAGGTAGCACCTTTGATCGGACACATCCCTTCGATATTATACTTTTACTTTTGGATTGATTCGGTGGCCACTTTTGATTTCTTTGATTTGGGGGTGTGGCTCGAGGTGGGCGATAGCTGCGGCTATGCGTTACCACCGACCCGGAAGCGTAATTGGTATATCTACCCTGGCATTGCCTAGTTGTGCCGTGTCACCTACCCTAGCGCGCCTTATACGATTTTGGCTTTGTACCATACCTATGGAGTGCCCTCTGACGACGCCCAGTACGGGGGAGATTACGATACTGTATAGACTATAGGAATATATTTTGTGTTAAGGGCTACATGGGTAACCCCTTAACGCTATTTAAAAGTAAGTTTGTTTTATAAATAGACACTATTATAATAGCGCAGTATACTACATAGTAAATAGTTTAACGGATCCTTAGGAGATGTAAATCCCGAGCATCTCTTGAGTTACTACGCTCATGTTTATTTCTGTTAATTTAACTCACATAAGATCTTTTAGTTCTAACTCGAGTGTTTTTGTCTTTTCAAATTCGCTCGGGTCAGTCCAAGCGTTTCAGGATTTGAAGATTTAGCTTTGGAGGACGAAGATGAAGATTCGTATTATTATTATTATTTATTCTTTTGCACTACACTCATACTGTTCCGCTGCATTATTATTGGTATGTGTAACTCTGATATGTATTATGCGAATATAATCAAATGTTTTTTTTAAACAGCTTCATGAACCGTATATATGATTATTAAATTTTATCCTTCCGCTGTGAGATTCTGTTTTATTTTTTTCCTTCTTGTTTTTCTCATTTACCCCATAACAATCCGCCCTTGCGTATGGTTTAAATTGGCACGTGTGTCGATTTATAGCATGCGAAAAGGCGGGACGTTACAAGCTTCATGAACTACTATGTTATTTTATATTCCGCTGCGAGTTATTCTGATTGTTCTGTGTCTGTGATTCTGTGTATTTGATTTCATTTGCTCCAAATTTATTTACAACCAGTTATTTCGCATCATTCAAGTCCGATATGTGTGGATTATTGTCGATTTGAATGGTACAAAATGGCGGGTCATGACAATTGGTATCAGAGCTTTGGTTTTTGGCAAACCATTTCCTCTGCGGAGCAAAAACTCATTAGAGATAGGGTATTTCTACCCTAGAATGAGTGAAATCAATCTCAGAATCATATCTTTGTGAGAGGCATATTTTCAAGGTATAAAATGATTTTCAAAAATGTTTTCAAAGGATTTTCAAAGATCATTTTGATATATAAATTTTTCTTGTTTTAAAGGATTTTCATATGTATTTCTAACTTCCTTTCTTTCGTATCTACCTTGTTAGATTTTTTTTCTTTCCTTAGGATATTCATCCAAGTGTATTATCTCGTCTTATCTTAATTTATCTTTGGCTTTTCTTTATCTTGTCCTAAATTCATTCTTGATATTTTTCAGGATGAATCGAGGAAATGCCAGATGTAGGGGTCGTGGTATTGCCCCAGCTCCTCAACCTGTTGCTCCAGTTAGGTTCACTGTTCTTTGTAAGGAATTCTCTCAACTTGGTGGTACCCCATTCACCGGTTCAGAGACTATCACTGAGGCTCAGCAGTGGTTGCGGAGTCTTGAGAGGATATTTACTGGTCTTGATATTGTTGATGCCCAAAAGCGTTAGCAGCTTGGCAGTTGCGTGATTCTGCTTTAGATTGGTGGGAGTCCGTTATGGCTAACACCGTAAAAGCTGATATTACTTGGGAGCAGTTTAGGTATTCTTTGTGTTATCTTGAATTTTGTGTGAGAAATGCGTATTACGGATCTTAAGGCTAAGATTAACACTAGAGAGGGGAAGGGTGAATAGTGTTAATAAAGAATTACTAATTTTTTTAATTTATGTTAATTTAGACACAAAAATATGCAATATACAGACACAGATATGATCGTAGAAACAATCATAGATGCAGAAATAAAATAAAAGCAGTAAAGAAAAGAACACACCGGATTTTATACTGGTTCGGAGTTACCCTACATCCAGTCCCGCAACACAAGTACAAATTTCCTTTCAAAAGCAATTGTACAATTACACCCTCGGTTTCAAGGCTACGAGGTACACCCTCCAGAATTTCGATCCTCTGGGTAGAGATACTTGATTTTCGGGCCACAAGTTTACCCAATTGATTTACCAAGGCTACAATCACACCTTTTCCCTTTTGATTGATTTCCAAGGCTACAATCACACCTTTTCTCGCTTAATAGATTACAAAGAAATCTACAACTCTGAATAGCACTGAGAATCATGTAGAGATAGTGATAGAGAATCAAACAAGAAGTGATCGAGTATGATTCAATGTTGATTTCGGCAGAGTAATGATAAGAATATGTATTAAGAAATGAGGAATAAGAAGAGGAGCGAAAACTAGAAAATTATGATTAAAAATTCGTTGAAACTGACCCCTATTTATAGATGAACAACAGCCATGACCATTTATGAAGAGTTATGGCGAATAGACACTACTTTTGAAATTTGAATTTTTGAATCAAACTGTTACTATGTCGACGTGGTCATGCTAGGCATGTCGACATCCCAAAGGATTTTTTGGTGTTTTTGATTTTCTTTGAAAATAACCTTTATCTTATATAAAAAATATTTTAAACTTTATAAATATACTTGACTATAGTTAAAATTCATAAGTAAATATAAAGAATAATATATATAGATTTTAACTATAATTTTATATTTAAATCTAAGTATAAATATTTAAAAGTTAAATATATTATTTATAAAGATAGTTTAAAATCAGGAGTAATTTGACTTTGAAAAATAAAGATGTTTTTGAGGCTAAAATTATTTAAAATCAGGATCGAGGGGTTTGAATCTTTTTAAAGGAAAGTTTTGAAAACATTTTGAAAACAGGATATAATTTTGAAAAATCATTTTGAATAAAAGTTAGCGGATACAAAATAATGTTCCACTAGATTTTTCGTAGGTTCCATCCTACTTAGGGTTCCATCCCTTTAACGGGCTCGAAGTGGATTCCATTCCACGAATAAATTGAATTTTAAGATACCAGTGCTTTTCTACGAGTTTTAACAAAAATTCCTAATAATAATAATAATAAATACTTATTCTTGAAATCTTGAACTCTTGATAGTCTCGATGCTCATGAGTCTTCTATCTTGATATTTTATCTTGATATCTTGAATCTCTATACTGTACATTCTTCATTCTTAGTACCTGCATGTTAAATCCTGCATATACATATATATCTAAACTTATAATGTTAATATTTATATTTTATAATCTATTCTAAGGTTGTTGTCATCAAAACCATCATCTCACAGACTAACAATCTCTCGCTTTTTGATGATGACAACCTTTGTTTATAAAATATTATTTCAATTCTAATAACTCCCTCTAAAACTAACAACTCCCCTTAATCTATACCTAACTAACCTATTTTTTATTTCTCCTCCTTTGTCATCCACAAAAACTTACTCCCCCTCATTCTTGGACTTCTGTACCTGCATTGATAAACTATACAACGGAATATATAGAGCAGGAAATAATTATGCTTCTAAGCATGATAACTAATTTGAAGATTATTTACATTTCAATGTATATATATATGTTTTACACACCAATCTTCAAATCAATAAGAAAACAATCCATAAAATGTATCAATTCAAACCAAATCAATTCAAACAAATCAAACAAAGTAAATAAAAAAATCAAACGTTACGTGGAACGTCCACCCATCCTTCTTCTCCAAAGATTGGGTCTGCCTTAATAGCATCCCCATTATCATTGTCATTGGTGAGAGAGACAGGAGGATGTGCTTCTTTATCATCCTTGTGCAGAGAGGAGATCATTCATCGTATCGCATCGAAGTGCCTTTCTTGTTCCTTTATCATCTGCATTTGACTTAATTCTAAATGACACTGGTTTCGTAGAATAAATGAGAGAATATTCTTGAACGAATTAAGAGTTTCTTCAAGATTTTCGGATAAATTGTGAATAGGATTAGCCATAGTTGAATTTGTGAAAGAAATGTAGGATAATAGACGATAAGAAATAAATTTCAGTGAATAATTCTGGAAGAAACAGGTATATATAGGTGTAGAAATTCGTTTGATTGAATAGACATATGGTAGTTATTCAAATTTCAAATTCAAAATCAATTGCCATTTATGACCAGTACATGTCGACATGGTCACATAGGGGATGTCGACATGGGTTAGTGAAATGTTATGACTAATTTGATTTTGTAAATAGTCGTGTATGTATGTATGTATGTATGTATATATATATATATATATAATATACTAACATTTATTCTAGAGATAAGATAAGGTAGATAACAGAAAGGAAATTTCATTTCATTGCATGCTACGATAATACAATGATTAAGCACACAACAAACTACATGAACATTTGAAATAAAGCAAACTAAAACAAATACAACAATATACGAAAAGATAAAACTAGTTAGAGGATGAAGATGATGAAGATAGTCCAAGTTTCTTGCTGACTTTGGAAAAGAACTTGTTCATCTTCGAAGAAATGTTATCCAACTTTTTACTAACGGATTGTTTTAGAATCCGTTGACTCTCCACAATTATCTTTTGGTTTTTGAGAAGGGTTTTGTTGGATGGATTGAAAGGATATTTAATGCTTTCCAAAGACGTTTCACCTTCTTCTTCTTCAATTTCCATTTCATCCCCTTCTTCTTCTTCAACTTCCTCTTCTTCCATTTCCTCATGAGCCAAACGCTCTTCCTTTTCGGTGAGCATCTCATAAGGTTGAAAAACAAATGGAATTTTCATAAGCGAAATGTTGGAATGATTGAAAACTTTTCTAGAACAAATTCTTCGCCTTTGAAATCCACTCCAAAATAGTTAAAAATCCGAGTGAGATAAATTCCATGGTATAATGTATTCTCACCCATTTCAAGATTTTTAGGACGTAGTTCATCCAAAATAACTTGCGCCCAATTTATTTCATAGTTTTCGAAAATAGAAAAAAGAGCTTTGCAAACTTTTGAAGTAGGATTGTTAAAATTTCCCGATCTTGGGGTCAAAGTACGTTGCAAAAGAAGATTAACAATTCTTGCTTTTTATCGAAAATTTCTATTTTTAAAATCAAAATCATCATCTCTTTCGTAAATGTGATGAAATGTCTCACGATCATGTTCATTGATTTTAAAGTTAGAAAGATCCATTCCCGAACTCTTGCAATTGAGAATGGTACCCAAAAGATCACAATTCAAAACAATTTGAGTGCCTTTGACACTACTCCGAATTTCATCTTCGTTTCCAACATAAAATCCACGATTTAAATTTGCATAGAATTTTTTTACAAGATTAGGATAGCAAACAAAATCATTTTGAGTAGCATCAATAAGACTAAGAAAACCATTGTTTGCAAAAAAGAGAATCAATTTCACAAGAAGAAAAATCTTGAAAAATAGCAAATTTTCCGAGATTGACTTTGGCATAGTTAGCATAATTGATGTATGCTTTAGTTGCCTCCGGATCATTGAATAATTGCTCTTTGATTTTTTTGGAAATTCTCATGGTTGAGGGGTTGCTTGAAGAAGCCATTAGAGTAGAGAGTAGAGAGCTCGAAGTATGAAGAGAGAGTTTGAATTTGAAAATGAAAGTGAAAAGATATGATAAAAGATAGTGAATAAATAGATTCTTAAAGGACATATTCTCTAGCCAAAAGGTATCTTTTCAGAGAATTGAATGAAGTGAAAAGGTGGAGGAAAATTCAAACATTTGAATTCAAATTTTGAAATTCAAATTCAGGTAGCCATGTCGACATCATGGTAGGGACCATGTCGACACGTGCTTTTGAATTTTCATGAATTGATTTTTCCTAAGATCTCTAATATATATATATATATATTATTATTATTAGTGTCTATTATATATTTCTAAAATATTATTATACTTATAATATATTCAGAAAGTATTAAAAATAATAAAAATAATAACAAAAATAATAAAAATAATAAAAAATAGAAAATAAAATTTTAAAATTCAAACAATACACTAATTCAAATCAATCAATCAAACAATCAAGCAACTAATCTTAAGCAAGCAATTTCAACCAATTATATTATAAACGTGTACCTTTTTTCGAGTCCGTTTCTCTGAATTCGTCCGAGTCGTGAACAGTTGTGTAACACAAATTCGAATTATCTGTTTTCTGATCATCATCACTTGAGGACGAGTCTGAGTCATCTAGAGTAGCAGTAAATGCACGCTTCCGTTTCTTTGCTGGTTCATTGTTCATAGGAGGATTCTGCCTTTATGGATACGGACAGTCTCTTTTGAAGTGGCCTGGTTTATCACAGTTGTAACACTTGTTATTATTTGGCACTATATTCTGATTTTCAGAATTCTTATAGTTGTTTCTCTTGAGATTATTCATCTTTCTGTATTTCAGGAATCTCCTAAAATTTCTAGTCATGAAGGCTATCTCTTCATCATTATCACTGTTTGAGTCTGATCCATCGGTCAATGCACTGAATGCCATTGATTTCTTTTCAGATGCTTTACTTTCTCTTCTCCCGATCATTTGAACTTCATACGACATTAGATTTCGAATTAATTCTTTTGTCTTCAAAATACTGATGTCGTTTTCCTCTTCGATCACAAGTGTCTTTTGATCCCATTCTGGAGTTAGAGAATTTAAAAATTTTCTGACTTGATCTTCTTCAGAAAATTCCTTTCCCAATGATATTAGAGAATGCACAATATCCTGAAATCTACTATACATATCTAAAATAGTGTAACAACCCAGAATTTTTAGTAATTAAAATTTGAATATTTAATTAATTTTAAATATTAATAAGTGAATTTATAAGTCGAATAAATTTTATTTTGAATAATTGGATTTAATTGAATAATTAAATCGATAATTTAATATGTTAAATTATGGAAATAATTGAAAATTGGGTTAAATATGATTGAAAATGATTTGTAAAATTTTATTTTATCATATTGAAGTTACGACGATATTTTAGAACTTTTAAAATCGAATTAAAAGTTAATTTGTGAAAATTGAATATTTTAATATTAAATCGACTAGTGAAAATAGTCAATTTTTGAACAGTCTCAGAATTGAACGAAACTAGTTCCATTGGATCCGTAATAGTTAGTTATTACCGGATTTCAATTTTCGTGTCAATCGGAGTTATCGTTTGATCGTGGCAGCTCGAAACGCATCGAATTGTTTTTAATATTAATTTGGCGAGTTAAAATAGCCATTTTTCAAAAAGTCTCGGATTTCGACGAAACCAGTTTCATCGGATCCGTAATGTGATATTATTGTAAGGTTTCAAATTTCGTGTCAATTGGATTTACCGTTTGTCCGGTACAAATTAAAACGTCTAGAAAATCGTTTAAATCGGTTTAATTTAAATTGAACGTTTATTTCCATAACTCGCACAGATGTCCGAATTAGCTTTCGAAACCTGTTCCATTGTGTCCGGAACGCGGGGTAAACCCTAGAAACGCTGGTTACGACGCGTGAGTCGGAGTTCGGAATTTCCGGATGAATAGTGATTGAAAAATTCCCTATAAATACACCTAAATTCTCACAAAAAAAAATAAAAAATAAATAAACCCTAATCTAAGCAGCCGCCACCCCCTTCATGGATGGCCGAAAACCTCCATACTTCCTCCCTTGATAACTCCAAATCCGTTCATCGATTCCAGAAATCTCCAACTACAAAAGTATAGAGCATAGTGAGATCTTGGATATCAACGGTCAAGATCGCGAATAGCTTCATGGATCAACGGCAAATTGGGGATGAAGGCAACGCGTTGCGCACGCAAATCGAGAGAGGAGGAGGGGCCGAGTTTCAAGACCTTCCAGCCGAGCATGGTTCTCGCGTAGGCGGTCAATATGGAGCATCCTGATCGTGTTTTCATGCATCGAGGTGGCCGAAAGAATTAACCCTAGTTCATGCTATATGTGTTTCATGTTCGGCTGTGTTTGTTCCTGCATATGTGAATATGTGCGTGAGAGGGAAGAAGGGGTGGACGGGCCTGATGTGTTGGGCTTGGGATCAAGGGCCACGATTAAAGCTAGGTTGAAAATTAAGTATAAAATGTTGTAAATATTAAGTTATAAATTCGTGTAAGTTTAAAAATCAATATCTTTTTCATACGAGGTCGAAAATGCGCGAAACAAGAAGCGTTGGAATCGTATGGACGAGCACTACGCGATGAAATTAGATTAGAGTCGTTTGGAGTTAGTGAGAATTTCGTGTAAAATTAAACGTCCGTTTAATTTTATTCGAAATAAATCGCTAAAACGAAATTGAAATCAAGGTGAGAACTTCTCACTCAATCGAATCGGTTTCGATTTTAATTTAAATAGTTAGATTTAAAATATTTGAATGCATGTTTGAATGATGATTGTTATCTATTGATTGTTAAAATAGACATTATGCGCCGTTAGTAAGCGGATGTTATTTATTAAAAACATATACCGCGAATATTTCATAAACAGTGAAATCGGTATTATATATAATAACAATATATATATATTGGCATATGTATATATTGGAGTTATTGATTTCCCGCATTTGCATAGTGGATGAGACCCTATTGCGCCGTCTATTAAGCGGATAATATTTTAAATCTCATATACCGCGATAATTCCGTACTGGAGCGGAATTGGTATTGTGCTAATGTTTTTGGATGCAGGAAACAGGTTGGAGGGATCCAACTGGATTCCTCAACAGTATTTATTTGATTTCAGATATTTTGATATTTGATGGATTATCATATCGATATATGATATCGTTGTTGTCGTGATTGGCTATTTGGTATGTAGCATCATTGGACCAAATTTTGGAATTTTAAAATGATTTTTAAAGTGATTTTTTTTGAAGAGTATACGTTTATAAAATATTTTTGGAATTGATTCATCTTAAATAAATAAACGTTATAAATTTAAAAGTTATAAAAATTATGATTTTGAGAAATACGGTTAAAGATTGATTTTTGAGAAATATGGATTAATGATTTTATAAAAGAGTTTAAATCGGGATTAATTGAATTTATTATGAAAAGTTGAAATATAGGATTTATAAAATTCAATTATTTTATGAATCAAAATAGTGAAATTATAAAGGGGATTAAAGATGTTTTAAAATAATAGTATAAATTGATTTTATAAAGGATTTATAAATTGATAATTTATAAATTAAAATATTGGAATTATAAAACGAGTTTTTATAAGTGTTAGGATGAATTGTGAATGAATTTCATAAATGAATGAAATTCATAGAATTATAAATGGTGAAGTTATAAATGGAATTTTATAAACAGTAGGTTTATAAAATTTATAAAGTTATTGAAAGAATAGATTTGGACAAATAATTAAATCTTATAAGTTATAAGATTTATAATTATGAAGTTTAAAGGAACGATTATGCAAACAAATAAATTCTAAGTATTTAACTTATAACATGAACTTTTGTTTTATAATTGAGTTATAAATTGAATATGTTAATAAAGGAATTTATAAAAGGAAGTATTTATAAAATAAATAGAAATGGAGTTTATAAACTTTGTTTTATAAATTCGTAAACAACTTATTTTGAGAAGTAAATTGTTGTAACCTATTAATGGAGTTATATTCACATTTTTGACTGTGAATAATCCTTTGAAATAAAATGAATAAAAGGATGAAATTGGTTAACATAGTATATTCACGTTTTTGAATAGTGAATAATATGTTAAAGAAAATGTTTAGATTTGATGTTTTAAATAGAATTAAAATGATCTAACGATGTTTTAAAATGTGTTAAGATTCGAAACCGTAGATTTCAACATTTATTGTTGAAATAGACGTTTTCGAGAAATAAAAGGAAATGGTGGACTATAACGCTGTTGTTATAGTAAATGGTTTCCGAAAGGAAATGTTTTGTATAGTATTGGGATTTATATATCTATTTTAATTTCGAATCCCTATACTAGTGATTTTTGGTTGTCGTAACGATGTTTTACGTAACATTCGTTTTGGTCCAAATAAATATGTTTAAGAGAATGATTTCCTTAAAGAATGAAATATGTACTTAATCTCGATTTTAGTATATTGAATATTTTCTAAGTGTTGAAAATAAATAAAATTTGTGAATTACTTAATAAATAAGTATGGAAATGTTTTCCAATATAAAGTGAATATTTTGAGATTTATCTTTTTGAAGATAAATCAAAATGAATAATTGAAATCGTATATGCATGGATATTTTGAAATATAATTTCACTATGGAATTTATAAAAGAAAGGGGAACTTGCTTAAAAATAAATATTGATTTATTTTTGAAGTATTGAAAATAATATATCTTGTAAAGATATTTTTGGGAAATAAATAATTTGGAAAATTATTTGGAAACTGGCGATGTGTGCATATCCATTGATAGTTCAATAACCGACTATCAATATTTCCCTTTGAATGGGTAATTGATGTGATTTGTTTGAATTTGAATGCCACACTTATTTTTGAATAAGCTCTCACTATTCGGGTTAACCGGGAAAGGACCATGGGGTCGTATAACCCATTCCGAATATGTGATACGTCGTTATGAATTGCATTTGATGACCGGTGTTAAAGACCGGATCTTTTTGAAAGCGAAAGGACAACTCGTCGATTGTCTTTGCACCGAGTAGCCACGGTATAGAGACTCCCTATGTGATGGGAAGTCCGGACGTGATTAGAGATTATCCGGATTGCAAGGACTTATTTGTAAGTGCCTTCGGTTCTGTTCGATCCCGGAACAGACTTGTATGGATTGTATGTCTGACATTACAAATTGAGATATAAAGCCGATTTCTTTCAAATATATTTCTGTTGGTGCGGAGAATTTATTCTTTTAGCTTAACACCCTTCTCTGAGACGTACGAGCTTAGAGGTTATGTAGTTGAAGGTTATCAGCGATATATTCCCAATTTGGTAATGTGACATGCTGAGTGTTGCTGTTAAATGATCATTGTGTTGATTTTTTGTGATAGGATCGTTTATTTGATCGTCTATCCTGGTGATCATTTCTATGATCATTTGTTGACCCAAAGCATGGCTTTTGTATAAAGTATGTTTTTGTGGACGTGACTTCGTCGAGCCTCACGCCTCGGGAATGGTCAAAACAGGAAAGATGCAGCAAGGTTATGAGGGGTAGCGCCCTTTAGGATGTGTGCATTTCCTTCTGGAAAAGGGTGGTATCATGGTATGGAGCCCAGATACTTACTCATGTTGAAAACACTTTATGATTGTGTGAATTTATTGCGAGCGCTCGGTGAAAGGTCCCAAAGGACCGGGGGATGGCATATTCGGTCAGTTGTTACTCAGTTAGGGGTAACCCAGCCTTGTGTTGGTAGAGATCCGGTTTGGTTCTCGGGGATGTCCATCCAGAGGCATTCTCATGTGGCAATGGGAAGTTCCTTGGCCTGATCATTCGTTGGAAATCCAAAGAAACAATACGAGACTTGTACGGTTTTAGTTGTAGAACCTGCTTCCTCAGGAGGTAGCTAAAGTAGGCATAATATAATGGTACCTATGCTGGCTAAGATTTATATTCTACTTTCGAAATGATTTTTCCTACACTATGCACTAATAATAATATCAAATGTTTCTTTTTAGTGCGTATCAAGCATCTTTGACTAACATAAGAAGAAATCTCCTCCAAGTCTGCGTTTGCATTGTGTGTGTGGCGGGAGGTCTTATGGTAGTCCCATTTTTAAAAGCATTGCGAATTGACTTTAAAAATATTCCTCTATTTTGATTTTAAAGATAAATAAACTGTTTTGAGTTCTCACACCACTCACATGACTGACTCGGAGTTTATTGTTTTCCTTCCTAAACTCTGGGTGCCCACCAATTTCGACACGAGCAGCCAAGAGTTAAGGTTTATCAGGATATTCTGGATATTCAGGAGTTGCTGGAGGCAAGCTGGATGGCATGGCGTATTACTAGTATATAGTATTTCTTTTCCGCTGTTTGTTGTTGTTGTTGTACACTTTGATGATATGGTGAAATGAAATGTAATATAATGTAATAACTGATATAGTTCTTTGTTTAAAGATTATTCATTTATTATTATATGTTGTTCCGCTGCGAATTGTGAGATTCTGATGTTGTTCTGCTGTTTTCTATTCCGTTCTATTTTCTATTCTCTCTTCTCTCTATTTTCTCTCTTTCTCTCTCTTTTTCTTCTTCTTAAACATTGATAGTTCGTATTTCTGTTCATCTTGAATTAATCAATGGAGATTAGTGTATATTCAAGGAGTACGGATTTACGGGTCATCACAGGTGGTATCAGAGCATATGGTTAAGCGACAACCATGGTTCTGTTGGGTATTACTCATTAGAGATAGAGTCAGTAGTACTCTAGAATGAGTTTGAGTGTAATAATAGCTATGAGAGCGTATTTGTTAGTGAATATAAAATTGTTTTATATTGTGATGATTGGTTTGTTGAGTGGTATATAGATTCTGGTTAATACGAGTAATTAACGTTGTTGATAGGGATCTCTAAACACTTGAACAGAACAATTCGACATAACATTGTTTTTAAATTTGGGTAAATGAAATAATTTTACCTTGAGTATATTTTATATATATAAAGAAATAATTTTTTAAGAATTATTAAAGTATATATTAGTTGATTGTTTAGATGTTTGAATAATCTAAATAAAAGAAGAATTGTATAAGTAAAGAATTATAAGAATTGAATTATAATTAATGTGATTTACAATTGAGAAATAAACTTATATATATGAGAAGTGAAACTATATGAATATATTTATGAATATGAGTTGAAATAAAAAAATGAATTTAAAGTTATGTGATGGATGTGAACTTAGATTATGTAAATGAAATTCAACTTTTGTAATTAAATTGAATGAATGGATTGAATATGTAAATCAATTGAATGTAAATTAAGTTGATATGAAATAATGAATGTAAGTGAAATTCATTAAAATCTAACGTTATTGGAAGTTGAAAGATTGAATGAAAATCAATTTAATTAAACCAATTGAAAGCAAAGGAATTTGGTTGTAATTAATATACATTGGTTGATATATGATTGTTAGTTGATTGTATGAAATTCATTGAATTAATGAAATTGGAAATAATTGAAATTCAATTGGAAGTTAAATGAATCTTAAATAGAATTGAATTTGATTTGGAAGTGAACCAACTTGAATATGAATTAGTGGATATAAACTAATTGAAAATGAATGCTAGAAAATCCACTGTTAATGAATCAAAAGTGATTAAATTGAAAACCCAAATTCATTAAATATTAATGAGAATATGAATGAATATATATTGGTTATGAATGCTAGTTGGTCGATGGTTGAATATATTGCTTTTACTACATTTGCTATGTTGGCATGTATAGTTATTATGTTACTATATGTTGTATATTGATACTATTGTCTACATGCATGCTCTCATGTTGTTTATTGAGTGATTAGTAGGTGCAGCGCGTTGCTTCGCATTTGGAGCTCACTTTCGCGCTATATTAGCCGTATATGCTCGCTAATAAAATATAAGGTACATATCTCGGATTACATACCGTACTTTTATACTTTTTCCCTATGGGATGCCTCATTACTTGATGAGATGTATATTTATGATATATATACTGTCATTTTTTTTTCGGATCGAGCCGCACAAAGGAGACTATGGCGAATTTTTCCGAAAATTTAAGGCGTTAGAGAAATTTGAGAAAATTGGAAAATTTTGAAAACTATAAACTTTGATTTGGAATTGAAAGTTAAAAAATAGTAGTTGTTTTTGAAAAGATAACTAAGTATGATTTGAAAACTTATTAAAGTATTATAAGAAGTTTGACTATGAATTTTGGAAAATTAATAGATTCTGCAACTTTTCTTACTTGTTAATTTCGAGGACGAAATTCTTTTAAGGGGGGAAGATTGTAACGACCCAGAATTTTTAGTAATTAAAATTTGAATATTTAATTAATTTTAAATATTAATAAGTGAATTTATAAGTCGAATAAATTTTATTTTGAATAATTGGATTTAATTGAATAATTAAATCGATAATTTAATATGTTAAATTATGGAAATAATTGAAAATTGGGTAAAATATGATTGAAAATGATTTGTAAAATTTTATTTTATCATATTGAAGTTACGACGATATTTTAGAACTTTTAAAATCGAATTAAAAGTTAATTTGTGAAAATTGAATATTTTAATATTAAATCGACTAGTGAAAATAGTCAATTTTTGAACAGTCTCAGAATTGAACGAAACTAGTTCCATTGGATCCGTAATAGTTAGTTATTACCGGATTTCAATTTTCGTGTCAATCGGAGTTATCGTTTGATCGTGGCAGCTCGAAACGCATCGAATTGTTTTTAATATTAATTTGGCGAGTTAAAATAGCCATTTTTCAAAAAGTCTCGGATTTCGACGAAACCAGTTTCATCGGATCCGTAATGTGATATTATTGTAAGGTTTCAAATTTCGTGTCAATTGGATTTACCGTTTGTCCGGTACAAATTAAAACGTCTAGAAAATCGTTTAAATCGGTTTAATTTAAATTGAACGTTTATTTCCATAACTCGCACAGATGTCCGAATTAGCTTTCGAAACCTGTTCCATTGTGTCCGGAACGCGGGGTAAACCCTAGAAACGCTGGTTACGACGCGTGAGTCGGAGTTCGGAATTTCCGGATGAATAGTGATTGAAAAATTCCCTATAAATACACCTAAATTCTCACAAAAAAAAATAAAAAATAAATAAACCCTAATCTAAGCAGCCGCCACCCCCTTCATGGATGGCCGAAAACCTCCATACTTCCTCCCTTGATAACTCCAAATCCGTTCATCGATTCCAGAAATCTCCAACTACAAAAGTATAGAGCATAGTGAGATCTTGGATATCAACGATCAAGATCGCGAATAGCTTCATGGATCAACGGCAAATTGGGGATGAAGGCAACGCGTTGCGCACGCAAATCGAGAGAGGAGGAGGGGCCGAGTTTCAAGACCTTCCAGCCGAGCATGGTTCTCGCGTAGGCGGTCAATATGGAGCATCCTGATCGTGTTTTCATGCATCGAGGTGGCCGAAAGAATTAACCCTAGTTCATGCTATATGGGTTTCATGTTCGGCTGTGTTTGTTCCTGCATATGTGAATATGTGCGTGAGAGGGAAGAAGGGGTGGACGGGCCTGATGTGTTGGGCTTGGGATCAAGGGCCACGATTAAAGCTAGGTTGAAAATTAAGTATAAAATGTTGTAAATATTAAGTTATAAATTCGTGTAAGTTTAAAAATCAATATCTTTTTCATACGAGGTCGAAAACGCGCGAAACAAGAAGCGTTGGAATCGTATGGACGAGCACTACGCAATGAAATTAGATTAGAGTCGTTTGGAGTTAGTGAGAATTTCATGTAAAATTAAACGTCCGTTTAATTTTATTCGAAATAAATTGCTAAAACGAAATTGAAATCAAGGTGAGAACTTCTCACTCAATCGAATCAGTTTCGATTTTATTTTAAATAGTTAGATTTAAAATATTTGAATGCATGTTTGAATGATGATTGTTATCTATTGATTGTTAAAATAGACATTATGCGCCGTTAGTAAGCGGATGTTATTTATTAAAAACATATACCGCGAATATTTCATAAACAGTGAAATCGGTATTATATATAATAACAATATATATATATTGGCATATGTATATATTGGAGTTATTGATTTCCCGCATTTGCATAGCGGATGAGACCCTATTGCGCCGTCTATTAAGCGGATAATATTTTAAATCTCATATACCGCGATAATTCCGTACTGGAGCGGAATTGGTATTGTGCTAATGTTTTTGGATGCAGGAAACAGGTTGGAGGGATCCAACTGGATTCCTCAACAGTATTTATTTGATTTCAGATATTTTGATATTTGATGGATTATCATATCGATATATGATATCGTTGTTGTCGTGATTGGCTATTTGGTATGTAGCATCATTGGACCAAATTTTGGAATTTTAAAATGATTTTTAAAGTGATTTTTTTTGAAGAGTATACGTTTATAAAATATTTTTGGAATTGATTCATCTTAAATAAATAAACGTTATAAATTTAAAAGTTATAAAAATTATGATTTTGAGAAATACGGTTAAAGATTGATTTTTGAGAAATATGGATTAATGATTTTATAAAAGAGTTTAAATCGGGATTAATTGAATTTATTATGAAAAGTTGAAATATAGGATTTATAAAATTCAATTATTTTATGAATCAAAATAGTGAAATTATAAAGGGGATTAAAGATGTTTTAAAATAATAGTATAAATTGATTTTATAAAGGATTTATAAATTGATAATTTATAAATTAAAATATTGGAATTATAAAACGAGTTTTTATAAGTGTTAGAATGAATTGTGAATGAATTTCATAAATGAATGAAATTCATAGAATTATAAACGGTGAAGTTATAAATGGCATTTTATAAATAGTAGGTTTATAAAATTTATAAATTATTGAAAGAATAGATTTGGATAAATAATTAAATCTTATAAGTTATAAGATTTATAATTATGAAGTTTAAAGGAACGATTGTGCAAACAAATAAATTCTAAGTATTTAACTTATAACATGAACTTTTGTTTTATAATTGAGTTATAAATTGAATAGGTTAATAAAGGAATTTATAAAAGGAAGTTGTTATAAAATAAATTGAAATGGAGTTTATAAACGTTGTTTTATAAATTCGTAAACAACTTATTTTGAGAAGTAAATTGTTGTAACCTATTAATGGAGTTATATTCACATTTTTGACTGTGAATAATCCTTTGAAATAAAATAAATAAAAGGATGAAATTGGTTAACATAGTATATTCACGTTTTTGAATAGTGAATAATATGTTAAAGAAAATGTTTAGATTTGATGTTTTAAATAGAATTAAAACGATCTAACGATGTTTTAAAATGTGTTAAGATTCGAAACCATAGATTTCAACATTTATTGTTGAAATAGACGTTTTCGAGAAATAAAAGGAAATGGTGGACTATAACACTGTTGTTATAGTAAATGGTTTTGGAAAGGAAATGTTTTGTATAGTATTGGGATTTATATATCTATTTTAATTTCGAATCCCTATACTAGTGATTTTTGGTTGTCGTAACGATGTTTTACGTAACATTCGTTTTGGCCCAAATAAATATGTTTAAGAGAATGATTTCCTTAAAGAATGAAATATGTACTTAATCTCGATTTTAGTATATTGAATATTTTCTAAGTGTTGAAAATAAATAAAATTTGTGAATTACTTAATAAATAAGTATGGAAATGTTTTCCAATATAAAGTGAATATTTTGAGATTTATCTTTTTGAAGATAAATCGAAATGAATAATTGAAATCGTATATGCATGGATATTTTGAAATATAATTTCACTATGGAATTTATAAAAGAAAGGGGAACTTGTTTAAAAATAAATATTGATTTATTTTTGAAGTATTGAAAATAATATATCTTGTAAAGATATTTTTGGGAAATAAATAATTTGGAAAATTATTTGGAAACTGGTGATGTGTGCATATCCATTGATAGTTCAATAACCGACTATCAATATTTCCCTTTGAATGGGTAATTGATGTGATTTGTTTGAATTTGAATGCCACACTTATTTTGAATAAGCGCTCACTATTCGGGTTAACCGGGAAAGGACCATGGGGTCGTATAACCCATTCCGAATATGTGATACGTCGTTATGAATTGCGTTTGAAGACCGGTGTTGAAGACCGGATCTTTTTGAAAGCGAAAGGACAACTCGTCGATTGTCTTTGCACCGAGTAGCTACGGTATAGAGACTCCCTATGTGATGGGAAGTCCGGACGTGATTAGAGATTATCCGGATTGCAAGGACTTCTTTGTAAGTGCCTTCGGTTCTGTTCGATCCCGGAACAGACTTGTATGGATTGTATGTCTGACATTACAAATTGAGATATAAAGCCGATTTCTTTCAAATATATTTCTGTTGGTGGCGGAGAATTTATTCTTTTAGCTTAACACCCTTCTCTGAGATGTACGAGCTTAGAGGTTATGTAGTTGAAGGTTATCAGCGATATATTCCCAATTTGGTAATGTGACATGCTGAGTGTTGCTGTTAAATGATCATTGTGTTGATTATTTGTGATAGGATCGTTTATTTGATCGTCTATCCTGGTGATCATTTCTATGATCATTTGTTGACCCAAAGCATGGCTTTTGTATAAAGTATGGTTTTGTGGACGTGACTTCGTCGAGCCTCACGCCTCGGGAATGGTCAAAACAGGAAAGATGCAGCAAGGTTATGAGGGGTAGCGCCCTTTAGGATGTGTGCATTTCCTTCTGGAAAAGGGTGGTATCATGGTATGGAGCCCAGATACTTACTCATGTTGAAAACACTTTATGATTGTGTGAATTGATTGCGAGCGCTCGGTGAAAGGTCCCAAAGGACCGGGGGATGGCATATTCGGTCAGTTGTTACTCAGTTAGGGGTAACCCGGCCTTGTGTTGGTAGAGATCCGGTTTGGTTCTCAGGGATGTCCGTCCAGAGGCATTCTCATGTGGCAATGGGAAGTTCCTTGGCCTGATCATTCGTTGGAAATCCAAAGAAACAATACGAGACTTGTACGGTTTTAGTTGTAGAACCTGCTTCCTCAGGAGGTAGCTATAGTAGGCATAATATAATGGTACCTATGCTGGCTAAGATTTATATTCTACTTTCGAAATGATTTTTCCTACACTATGCACTAATAATAATATCAAATGTTTCTTTTTAATGCGTATCAAGCATCTTTGACTAACATAAGAAGAAATCTCCTCCAAGTCTGCGTTTGCATTATGTGTGTGGCGGGAGGTCTTATGGTAGTCCCATTTTTAAAAGCATTGCGAATTGACTTTAAAATTATTCCTCTATTTTGATTTTAAAGATAAATAAACTGTTTTGAGTTCTCACACCACTCACATGACTGACTCGGAGTTTATTGTTTTCCTTCCTAAACTCTGGGTGCCCACCAATTTCGACATGGGCAGGCAAGAGTTAAGGTTTATCAGGATATTCTGGATATTCAGGAGTTGCTGGAGGCAAGCTGGATGGCATGGCGTATTACTAGTATATAGTATTTCTTTTCCGCTGTTTGTTGTTGTTGTTGTACACTCTGATGATATGGTGAAATGAAATGTAATATAATGTAATAACTGATATAGTTCTTTGTTTAAAGATTATTCATTTATTATTATATGTTGTTCCGCTGCGAATTGTGAGATTCTGATGTTGTTCTGCTGTTTTCTATTCCGTTCTATTTTCTATTATCTCTTCTCTCTATTTTCTCTCTTTCTCTCTCCTTTTCTTCTTCTTAAACATTGATAGTTCGTATTTCTGTTCATCTTGAATTAATCAATGGAGATTAGTGTATATTCAAGGAGTACGGATTTACGGGTCATCACAAATAGACTCACTAGCAATCATTTTAAATAATTGAAACTGAAGTGTGAGCATGAAAATTTTGGTCTGTTTAACTTTGCTTGTTCCTTCGTGAGTAACTTACAAAGTTTTCCAGATTTCATATGCAGACTTACAAACTAACACTCTATTGAATTCATTTCTATCTAGTGAACAAAACAAAATATTCATTGCCTTAGAATTATTTTGTGCAATAGTCTTTTGCTCAGCAGTCCACTGTGCAAAATCAATTGTGGGTTCAGAGTATCCAGTTTGTGGGATGTTCCAAGTGTCTAATCCTATAGATTGTAAATGTATTTTCATCGTCAATGCCCAATATACATAGTTACTGCTATTAAAAGGTGGTGGTCTGACAGTAGACTGACCCTCTACAAATGAACTAGTGATAGGGATACTAGTGTAATAACAGTACCAGTGTTGGTAGCCATTTTGAAAGCTTTTCAAAAGTCAGATTATGAAACTTTGAAAACCTTGCTCTGATACCAATTGTGCGAAATGCGGATTACAGATCTTAAGGCTAAGATTAACACAAGAGGGGGTGAATAGTATTAATAAAGAATTACTAAATCCTTTTAATTTATGTTAATTTAGACACAAAAGTATGCAATATACAGACACAGATATGATCACAGAAACAATCATAGATGTAGAAATAAAATAAAAGCAGTAAAGTAAAGAACACACCGGAGTTTATACTGGTTCGGAGTTACCCTACATCCAGTCCCGCAACACAAGTACGGATTTCTTTTCAAAAGCAATTGTACAATTACACCCTCGGTTTCAAGGCTATGAGGTACACCCTCTAGAATTTCGATCCTCTGGGTAGAGATACTTCATTTCCGGGCCACAAGTTTACCCAAGTGATTTACCAAGGCTGCAATCACACCTTTCTCGCTTAATAGATTACAAAGAAGTCTATAACTCTAAATAGCATTGAGAATCTTGTAGAGATAGTGATAGATAATCAAAATAGAATTAATCGAGTATGATTCAATGTTGATTTCGGCAGAGTAATGATAAGAATATGTATTAAGAAATGAGGAAGAAGAAGAGGCCAGAAAATTATGATTAAAAATTCGTTGAAACTGACCCTTATTTGTAGAAGAACAATAGCCATGACCATTCATGAAGAGTTATGGCGAATAGACACTTCTCTTGAAATTTGAATTTTTGAATCAAACTGTCACCATGTCAACATGGTCATGCTAGGCATGTCGACATCCCAAAGGATTTTTTGGTATTTTTGATTTTCTTTGAAAATAACATTTACCTTATATAAAAACTATTTTAAACTTTATGAATATACTTGACTATAGTTGAAATTCATAAGTAAATATAAAGAATAATATATATATAGATTTTCACTATAATTTTATATTTAAATCTAAGTTTAAATATTTAAAAGTTAAATATATTATTTAAAAAGATAGTTTAAAATCAGGAGTAATTTGACTTTGAAAATAAAGATGTTTTTGAGGCTAAAATTATTTAAAATCAGGATCGAGGGTTTTGAATCTTTTAAAAGGAAAGTTTTGAAAACATTTTGAAAACAGGATATAATTTTGAAAAATCATTTTGAATAAAAGTTAGCGGATACAAAACAATGTTCCACTAGCTTTTTCGTAGGTTCCATCCTACTTAGGGTTCCATCCCTTTAACGGGCTCGAAGTGGATTCCATTCCACGAATAAATTGGATTTTAAGATGCTAGTGCTTGTCTACGAGTTTTAACAAAAATTCCTAATAATAATAAAAA
This sequence comes from Allium cepa, assembly GCA_030765085.1. NCBI lineage: Eukaryota > Viridiplantae > Streptophyta > Magnoliopsida > Asparagales > Amaryllidaceae > Allium > Allium cepa. Next base: position 741,476,854 of record CM060932.1, read on the forward strand.
TACTTATCCTTGAAATCTTGCACTCTTGATAGTCTCGATACTCATGAGTCTTCTATCTTGATATTTTATCTTGATATCTTGAATCTCTATACTGTACATTCTTCATTCTTAGTACCTGCATGGTTAAATCCTACATATACATATATATATCTAAACTTATAATGTTAGTATTTATATTTTATAATCTATTCTAAGGTTGTTGTCGTTAAAACCATCATCTCACGGACTAACATTTTGTTCCTATTTTTTCTTTTACCTTGAATCTATCTTAAGTTTTTTTGTATCTCTTTTCCAGGGAATGGATGCCAGAAGTCGGGAAACCTCAACTTTATCGAGAATTTATGGATCTTAAGCAGGGTAGCATGTCTTTTTCTGAGTATGAGAGGTAGTTCAACGAACATTCCAAATTCGGTCCTAGCCTTATTGATACTCCTCTCAAGAAGAATGAGAAATTTATTGCTGGTGCTCGTCCAGAGTATTATAGTCGCCTCATTTCTCATGTTCATGGCTCTTTCACCCAGCTTATGGATATGGATATTCGCTATGAGAATCCCACATCCAAAGGTCCTACTGTTTCTGGTGCTCAATCTTCATCTGCTAATTCCAAGAAGCGTAAGCCTAATTTCCAGCAGCAGAAGAAGAATTGGCAGAAGTGTTCTGGTTTGGGATCTTCATCATCAGCTCCTGCTCAGAGGCAACCAGTTGATCTCTCCTCCATCACTTGCTTTAGGTGTGATTAGAAGGGGCACTATGCCAATATCCTTCCTACTCTATTTGGTGATGCTATTCCTCCACCTGCTCAGTTGGCTAGGCGTGATCTTTGCCATATCCGTCTCCAGCCTGGTCATTTTAAGAAGGACTGCCATACCCAGCAGAGGGGTACTCCTTCTGGTATATTTGCTATCACTTCTGCATCATCTCCTGTTCCTCCACCTGCTCCCACTCCTAATGATGACCAAGGTACTCTCCAGGGTCCATTTACTTTATTCCATCATCCTGCTCGTGTGTTGTTTGATAATGGAGCTTCACACAGTTTTATTTCTGTTGCTTTGTGTGATAAGTTTGAGCATCTCTTATCTTCTGATACGCTTCTGTTCCATTATGTGTTTCAAATCCTACTGGAGGTCCTGCTAAACTTAATCGGATTTGTCGAGAAGTGAAACTTCTTTATTCTGATCATTGCTTTTGTGGTGATTTTTATGTTTTGGGCTTCGATGCTTTTGATTTACTGCTCGGTCAGGATTGGTTGGTGCATCATGATGCACATATCTCTTATAAAGCCCGGACTGTTCGTCTTGTTGATGATCAAGGGAATTCCTTGATTATTCAGTGCCGCTTGCCTCAGAATTTTGCTGGCAATTTTATTTATTCTCTAGATTCTTCTCCCAGTGATCTTGATTCGACTCCTGTGGTTAGATTATATCCCAATGTATTTGGTGAAGTGACTTCTTCACCTCTGAAGCGGGAAATTGATTTTCAGATTGATCTTATTCTTGGTGCTCGGCCTGTTGTTCTTCCTCCTAGAAGAATAGCACCCCGCGAGAAGGTTGAGTTGGGAAAGATAATTGAGGACTTGTCTTCCAAAGGTCTGATTAGGCCTAGTTTTTCTGAATGAGGAGCCGCGGTGGTTTTTGTCACCAAGTCTGATGGTTCTCTTCGGATGTGTGTTGATTATAGGGAGCTAAACAAGCTCACTATGAAAAACAGATATCCAATGCCTCGTATCAATGACATGTTTGATCAGCTTTATGGTGCCACGGTTTTCTCTCAGCTTGATCTTGCAACTGGTTTTCATCAGCTCAAGGTTTTCGAGGATAGCATTCCCAAGACCGCTTTCCGCACTGAGAAAGGTTTTTATGAATGGTTAGTCATGCCTTTCGGTTTGACTAATGCTCCTGCTTTCTTTTGTTGATTTAATGAATCGTGTTTTTCGTGATGTGCTTAATAAATTTGTTCTACTCTTTGTTGATGATATCCTTGTCTTCTCTAAGACTAAGGATGAGCATAAGTCGCATTTGAAATATGTTCTAGAGACTCTCAGAAATCATCAGTTGAAGGCTAAATTTTCTAAATGCCATTTTTGGAAGGATGAAGTCCGGTATCTCGGGCATATTGTTTCTAGTAATGGAGTTTCAGTTGATCCAGTCAAGGTCGCTGCGATCAATGTAAGTCTTTCTTTCTCTTCTTCTTTATCATTTTAATAATTCTATCTTTCCTGTTGCCTTTTTTTTCTCTATTCTGTTTCAGGATTGGGAAACTCCAAAGACTCTATCTAATATTCATAGTTTTCTGGGCCTTTCCAGTTATTACCGGATATTCATTGAGAATTTTTCTTGGATTGCTGCACCTCTTACAGCTTTGACTCGTAAGAATGCCAAGTTTGTCTGGAGTGATCAGTGTAAGGTTGCATTCAATGAGTTGAAGAGCAAGTTAACTTCCGCGCCAGTTCTTACTGTTTCGAACGAAAGTGAGGAATTTACAGTATATACTGATGCTAGTCGTGAGGGTTTGGGTGTTGTTCTCATGCAGGATGGTAGGGTCATTGCCTATGCCAGCCGTCAGTTGAAAACCCACGAGGAAAATTATGCCGCTTATGATTCAGAGTTGCTTGCTGTTGTCTTTGCTTTGATTTGGAGGCATCATCTTCTTGGAACCAATTTTGAGTTTTTCACCGATCATCAGTTTTTGAGATTTATCTTCTCCCAGAAGGATTTGAATTAGAGGCAAGTTCGTTGGCTTGAGTTTCTGACTTCTTACGACCTCGATATTAGCTGTACTCCCGGTAAAGCTAATGTCGTGGCCGATGCTTTGAGTCGGAAGAAGGCTTTGTTGTGTCAGCTTGTTGTGTCTTCTTCTCCTCTTCTGGATCGTATTATGGATAAGCAGGATGAGGATGAGATGCTTAGATTGATGAAGGAGAGTGTTCATAGCAGAGTTGGTGGTAGTAGTGGTAGTAGTGGAGCTTAGATTGATGATAGAGGGATTTTGAGGATTAATGGCAGGATTTATGTCCCGAATGTTGATGGTTTGAGGCAGGAGATGCTTCAGGAGAATCACCGATCCAGGCTTTCTATTCATCCTGGTGTGTCGAAGACGTATCAGGATATGAAGAAGCTTTATTGGTGGAAGGGGATGAAGAGGGATATCTCTATCTTTGTTAGTCGGTGTACGACTTATCAGCAAGTCAAAGCCGATCACCAGAAGACCCCTGATTTGTTGCAGCCCCTTGAGATTCCCAATTGGAAGTGGGAACAGGTTTCCATGGATTTCATTGATGGTTTACCGAGGACTCAGAGGGGTAATGAGAGTATCTGGGTTATTGTTGATAGACTGACCAAGTCCGCTCATTTCATTCCGGTCAAGTCTACTCGTTCTGCTTCTAGCTTATTTGAGATCTACGTGAGAGAGATTGTTCGTCTCCATGGTGCTCCTCTCAGTATTGTTTGTGATCGTGACCCTATCTTCACCAGTCAGTTTTGGAAGGCTTTTCAGGAATCTCTGGATACTCGCCTGAATATGAGCACTGCTTACCATCCACCGACCGACAGTCAAACGGAAAGAGTGAATCAGGTTCTCGAGGATCTTCTTCGTGCTTGTGTGCTTGATTACGGAGGATCTTGGGAAGATTATCTCCATCTTTTCGAATTTACCTATAATAATAGCTATCAGGTATAATCTTATTTTCTATTTTTCAGTCTATTCTTAATCTTTTTATCTATCTCATTCAATATTTACAATCAGGCCAGTCTCAAAATGTATTCGTTTGCTTCTCCATACAGACGACGTTGTAGATCCCCATCTTGCTGGATTGAATCCGATAATCGTTTGGTTCTTGGTCCTGATGTGATTTTGGAAGCTTCTGAGAAAGTTGAGGAGATTAAGAAGAGGTTGAGAGCCACTCAGGATAAGCAGAAGAAGTATGCTGAAAGGCGTAGGCGGAATTTGGAGTTTTCTGTTAGTGATTAGGTGTTCCTTAAGGTTTCTCCCTTGGGGAATGTCATTCTCTTTGGTCGTAGAGGGAAGCTTTCTCCTAGGTTCATTGGCCCTTTCCGCATTGTGGAAAGAGTTGGTTCTTTGGCTTATCGTCTGGATTTGCCCGAGAAGCTTTCTGGAGTGTATGATGTATTCCATGTCTCGCATCTTCGCCACCATCTTCATGATCCATCTCTTATTGTTCAGCCTTCTGTTCTTGATAGTTTGCATATTGAGCCTAATCTGACTGTTGAGATGAAGCCACTTCGTATTGTCGACAGAGGTACGAAGCAGCTCAGAAGGAAATATGTTAATCTGGTCAAAGTGCCGTGGAGTACTGACGATCGAGATTGTACCTGGGAAACGGAGGAGATCATTCATGCTTCGAATCCGGAATTATTCGTTTCAGGTACTATTTTGTTTTTCTATATTGTTTCTCTTTATTTTCCTTGCCCGTTCTTTTCGAGGACGAAAAGATTTGAGTGGGGGAGTGTGTAACAACCCTAGATTTTTGAATATAAATTTAAATTTGACTTTATTTCATTTTGAAATTATTTTAAATTTGTTTTATTTTTAATATTTCATTTCTAAATATTTTTAAACTAATAATATAATTTTTCTAAAATTTATTGCATTTATTTCCTATTTTTAAAGGCTGGTTTCTATTTTTCTTCTATTTTCTTCATTTAAATTATATTTAATTAAAATTTATTTATTAATTTTTGTGAATGCATTTTTATTTTATGTTATTATCTTTATTTATAAATATTTTCCAAGTCCATAAAATTTTTCCAAAGTTTATTCTATTTATTTTCAAATTTTCTATACTAATTTTCATTTTCTGTATTATTTTCTTATTTTAATCATATATAATTAATATTTATTTATTTGTATTTTTTTTATTTGTTATATTTTAGAATTTTAACTGAATTTATAAGTATTTTCAGTTATTTAAATTTATAAAAAGAAAATATGAGAAATGTGAAAGGTTTTGTGACTTTTTGTTTCTTAAAGGCTTTTTATATTCACACCTTTTCACATTTCAACATTTCTTTTCATTCAATTGGCCATATCTCTTCATTCCTTCAGCCAGCCATCCCATTTCTCATTCACGTAAACAATTTTTTTCTCCTCATCTCTGAAAATTTCGGCCATTGCTTGTGAAAGAAATTGGTAAACTTTATTCCTTTTATTCATTGTTTATGCTTGAATTCATGTGCTTTTGCACTTGTCTCTTCTTCTTTTAGGTTCGGCCTTGCTCCACCACCAGCCTTGCCGCCTCCACCACCACTGGAACCCATCAGCACCACCTCCTCCTCACTGGCCACCCCAAGCCGAGCCACCATAGTTTGATAATCCACTACAAAATACACAAACTTCTCTTGAATGCCCTAGCCGAGCACCACAATGCAATCCACCACCTTCATCACCCCTTAGCCGCCACCTACTCCACCACCATCACCTCCAGCCAACCTGAAACACCTCTACCATGTCACCTCTTGACCATACTAGAGATGGCCGTGCCCCCTGTGGCTTTGGCCGAGCCTTACTTTTCTTGAAAAATCATGTGATGTTGTTTGTTTAGTGTTGTTTTACATCACCCACCTTTGCACCATCAAAAAACCATGTTTGGCCAACCCATATCCACCCAAACCAGATCCAAACCCTCACCTTAGACATATATTCCACCTTATGGCCGAGCCTAAAGGATGTTGGAGGCAAGTGCAAAGCATTTCAGCTTTATTTTACGCAGTTAATTCTAGCATAGTTTAGTCGTATTTTTGGTTTAAAAGCTTATTATTATTGTATTATTTTGTTTGATTTGTATTCAAGGAAATTGATCTTTGGCTCTCCCACTCGACTCTTTATCATGCTATCGTGCTTATGTGGATCTGATTTTTGTATTCATTGTGTCATCTCCAACTTAAACTAGTGAGTTAATCTCACCAGATAATTTATACCTATATAACTAGTAAATTGACCACTTTTGAATCTATAAAATGCATCACCATATTATATCTGCTATGTTATGATTAAATGATGTTCACCCATGCTTAAACTTCTGTTATATCATATGTTACTGTTATATTATGCTGTTCTGTTTTTCTTATCAGTTTATCGCACTGCAAGTTCCCTTTAGATTAGAATCACCATGGGTTGAAATGATACATACCCGAACGGACTTTAGAATAGGGGAAAATCATTATAGGATGAAATGATAGGCCTGAAAGATTTTCAGTTTATTTCATGTACTTGGGACCGTGGGTTTGAAATGATAAAACCCGGATTTTCTTTGTAAATTACGGGTTGAAATGATATATTACCCGTATCACTTTACCTAGCGTAGGAAATTATATACAGACCCGTAGTTATAATATGTTTTCTAAAGTTTTTAAATTATTTAGAAATGTAAATATTATAATATTTTGATTTAAACTTAATTAAAAATGATTTTTGTAAAGTATTATTGATTTTTTGAAAATTTATAAGCGAAATAAATTATGGAAAAGTTAGAAAATTTGAAATATAAGTTATTTTGGAAATTTTAATTTGGTGATAATCGGAATTTAAATTAAATATGAAAATATGATAAATTTATGTAACTATGAATTTAAATGAATTTAAAATGATTTTATAATATATTAATGATTTTTGAATAAAGTTAAAATGTGAAATGAATGAATATTTAAGTTGAAATATAAGTAAAATTGAAAATTTGTGAATTTGGCTTAAAAGTAAATTTTAAGTTATGTAAATAAAAATGAAATTCAGTTATATTTGAAAATTTAAACTTAAGTGTTAAGTAAAAAATTTAATTTAATGAATTTAAGATTGAATGTTGGAATTTAATAAGTGAATTATTCTTAAATCTTGATTTTTGAATGGAAATTTAACTTTATAAAATCATGAATTTAAGGAAAATTTAATGATGATTATAAAAGTGAAATTATATGATTTTAAGTTAAAAATGATTTAAATAAAAATATAATTGTTTGTGAAATTATACTGAATATTTGAAGTTAATTAACTGCATTTCTAAAATGTTATTAATTCTAATGTAAATTATAATACAGCATTTGTAAATGCTGTGGTTGATAATAATGAACCAAATGGATAAATTTAATTAAAGGCTATTATAGCATTTTTGTAAGTGCTATAATTGTTAAATTTAACTAATTTTTCTTTGAAACTAATGTAAACCTATTACAACATTTTTAAATGCTGTCTTTTGTTAAATTGAACTATTTTGAATGGGACTTTCCGTAGCATTTTTTAAATGCTACAGAAGGTGAATTTTTACTGTTTTGATAAACTTAAGTGAATAAATGAACTTTGAAAGTTTAAAATTGTAACGGCCCGCCTTTTTGTACGGTTTGAATCGACGATAAACCACACACGTCAGACTTAAACCATACAGAAGGGAGGATTGTTATGGGGTAAATAAGAAAAGTAGAGAAAGAAAAAAAACAAAATAGAACCTTGTAGCGGAACAATAAAATATAATAATCAAATGTACAGTTCATGAAGCTGTTTTACAAAACATTTAATTATACTTATACAATACATATCAGAGTTACACATACCAGAGAATAATAGATAACAATACAGAAGAAAAAAATGGTGTAGTGGAATAATATAATAGATAATAATAAATCTTCGTCTTAGTCCTCCAGAAATAAAGTCTTCGATTCCTGAAATTCTCGGATTGACTCGAGCGAATTGAAAAGACAAAACACTCGAGTCGGAACTAAAAGATCTTATGCAACTTAAATCAACAGAAATAAATATGAGTCGAACGGCGTCATAGATGTTTACAGGATTTAACATCTCCTATCCAGTGTCTAACGTGAGTGCAGTAACTCAAGAGATGCTCGGGATTCACATCTCCTAAGGATCCGTTAAACTATTTACTATGTAGTAATATTTGGTTATTATAATAATGTCTATTAGTAAAATAAACTTACTTTTAAATAGCATTAAGGCTTTACATTTTCCACCTTAACATGAAATAGTGCCAATAGTCTATACAGTACCGTAATACCTCCTGATCGGTAGGCTACCAGAGGATACTCCATTGGTATGACAAAAATAGAAACCCGTACGAGGCGCGCTGGGGTAGGTGACACGACGCAACTAGGCAATGCCAGGGTAGATATACCAATTATGCTTCCGGGCCGGTGGTAACGTGTAGAGCGCAGCTACCGCCCACCTCAAGCCACACGTCCAAATCAAAAAAATCCAAAGTGGCCACCGAATCAATCCAAAAGTTAGAGTACAATATCGAAGGGATGTGTCCGATCAAAGGAGCTACCTCATTAACCCGTCAATCGCTCCTGTTTTAGCCACCTTATGCCCACTCAGGGGAGTTGGGACCACATATTTACCTCAAAGGAAATACCGCCACCATCCTACTTCATTCTGGAATCTCCATTGCGTACACGGTTGTTAAAGTGGTTTTGGGAGTTGGCAGAGAGTATGACAACTTTCGATCCCGGACTCTTTAACAACCAAACGTTATTATAACACCGTGGTCTTTTTGAAATAGTTTATACTTTTAAAACCATAATATAATATCCATTTCAAATCCATATAAATACGATATCGTTTCCTCTTATTGTTACATTTTATTTTACTTATTATTTTACAACAAGTGCTACCATTAGTTCATACACTAATTCATTCCATTTATTATACATTTTTTTTATTAGTAAGTCATCATTTAAATTATTAATTTACCTTTTTATATCCTATTATAAACTAATGCACACATTAATTAAGATTTTAAATCAAATTAATCACTTCATCTTGGCAACATTCTTGTATTACAATAAGAATAAAATCAACATTTACATTGTTTCACTTATTGGAATTACATCCAAGTTATTAACAATTAACTTACATTTATACTGTTAAATTCAAGTTTTAAAAATTAACTTACCAAACTCATCCAAGTTATTATTTCCATTAATAATTCACTAAATTTTTATCTCCTTCAACATTAAGTTACCAAAATCCTTTTAAATTAAGAAATTTAATTACCGAATTTTATGGGTCGTTACAAAATTTTTGGAAATTTAATAATTTAATTATTAAATGTAATAACTTCATTTTCATGATTTAAATGAAGTAATTCGATTTGAAATATAAACTATTTTGAAATGTAAATTGAAATGGTATTTTAAATTGAATAAAATGAATACGGTTTTGAAATGAAATGATAAGTTTGATATTTTGAAATGGATTTGAAAGGATATTGAATTGTTAAATGATATTTGATTTTTGAAATAAATACCATTATTAAACTATAACTATGGGTTATACTAAAGACTAGTTGTTAAAGAGACCGGGATCGGATATGGACATACTCTCTGTCGATACCGAAAATCACATTAACAACTGTGTATGTGGTGGAGATTCCAGAATGAAGTAGGATGGTGACGACATTTCTAATGTACTTTACGTGGACCTAACTCCTGTGGGTTAGCTTAAGGTGGCTAAAACAGGAGCGATCTCGGCCAAAGGAGGTAGCACCTCTGGCTGGACACACTTCTTCAATACCATTCTATTACTACTGTGATTGATTGGGTGCACCCCTTGATTTTGGAGTGTTGTTCGGGGTGGGCGTATGTGGCTGCTGCGTTACCACCAGCCCGTGTGCGTAATTGGTATATCTACCCTGGCATTGCCTTGTGTGTCGTGTCAACTACCATACCGAGCCTTTACTGCGAGTTTGTTTTTCTCCCGTAGCCCATGTGGTATCCTTTGATAGTTTCTCGATCTGGAGATATCATTACACTGGATGGACAAATGGGACTATTATGTATGAAGGGTGATATGGGTAGCCTAGAACGCTATTTAAAAGTATGTTTATTTTACTGTAGACATTATTATAACAGCGCAATATTACTATATAGTAAATAGTTTGACGGATCCTTAGAGGATGGGCGGTCCCAGGCATCCTTTAAGTTACTTGTATCTTTATTACAGTTCACTTGAGTTGGTTTACGTTATATAAGTATATATTGTCCTGACTCGAGTGTTTTGTGTTTTTCTTTATGCATGTGTCAGCCTGAGTATTCACAGCTTTGGATCCTCTTTCTGGAGCTGGTCTTTGCTGGTGTTTCTGCTTATCTACATTTATATCTATTTCTGTTTCAACTGTTCTAGTTTATCTCATGTATTAGTGAACTTCTATGTATTTGGGATTTCTGTTATGTTGTTTTTAGACTGTATTATGTATTTGGTTTGAGACTCTATTATAGTAGCTTCATGAGCTACTATGTTATTTTATATTCCGTTGCGAGTTATTCTGATTGTTCTGTGTCTGTGATTCCGTGTATTTGATTTCATTTGCTCCAAATTTATTTACAATCTGTTATTTCGCATCATTCAAGTCCGACATGTGTGGATTATTATCGATTTGAATGGTATGAAATATTGGGTTGTGACATATACTATAGTGTTGTAAGTTATTGCTTACACTAAAGCTTTTATAGATTTTAAAAGGGGAATTTAGTGTATTTATGTGTTTTATAAGTATAAAAGTATAAAATATTATATAAAAATAATGTTTTTTTGTTTTAATAAAGTTAAAATGATTTGTTGTAATTTAATTGATAGGAAAGTAATTTCTGTGGAGCTTGTTATGATAAAAATAGTGTTTTTTTTATTAAAAAGTGTAAATTGTGTAACATTGTCAAAAATAAAGTCTTATTGATAAAAATAACTTTTTATTGTTAAAATAAATTTTATTTTGTTGGGAGTACAATTTTTTTACATACACTTTTATGTATAAATTAAACTTGGCTTCAAAATAAGAAAATATGAGTCTATATTGTTAAATAGGTGAAATGTGTGCATTTACTTGGTAAATTTCACTAAGTATTGTTGTTTGGCTTAATGAGTATATGATTTAGATCCTAAACCATTCTAGAAGCCTCAAGAAAGAAGAAATATAACTTGTACGTTTTTTCTCTCTTTACTTATTCCTATCTTCTTCTGAAAAAACAATTACAGTGAAAGGAAAAAAAATACCCATAGCCACATCTTGTTAAATTCAACTTTCTCCAATTTTTACTGAAAAATTCAAGTGTTAATCACCAAATTAAGAGAATAGAAGGTACTCTTAACCAATACTATGGAATTACTTCATCGAAATCTTAGAATTATATATGAACTGTATGTAACTTTCTATTTTGTTCTTGCATGTCTTTGAAAATTACATTTCTAGGTTAGTGAAGCATTTTTCAAGCAAAAAAGCTCTTCTCTTTTCACCAATTTGATCTTGAAGCTTAGGTATTTTGAAATCCAGGTATTAACATCACAAATGCTAGCTCATGCAATGTCAAAAATCATAAGTTGAAATCAAAAAATTTGCTAAAATTCGTTTTTGAACAATTCTGATTTTCTGTGTAAACTGTCTTGAGTTACAACTTGGTGCAGTCTTATCTCTCTATCCCGACATTGAAATGCTGTCGGATTTTTTTCTTTTTTTAGACCATGTTTTTTAGATAAAGAATACCAAATTTTAGGTCATTTTGACCTATATAACTTATCGAAATATGCTGTCGAACTTTGACTCGGAGCATGTTTTTGCCTGGATTTTTGCAGTGAAAACACTGCCTGGGTTCAACTTTAAGACATCATAACTTTCTCATAACTTGTCTAAATTATGTAATTCTTTTTTCAGTTTAAAGTATAGTTGTTGAGCTTTATGCATGTTAAATTTCAGATCATTCCGACCTCTGTAGTATATAGAAACATGTTGTCAAACATTGAATTGGAGCATGTTTTGCTCCAGCTGTTGACAGTGAAATCTGGCTGCAAGTCCAACTTTGAGAGATCATATCTCACTCATCCCTTTTCCGATTGTATCCATTATTTTTTTTAAAGAAAAGTTGTTGAACTCTATGCCTTCAAAATTTTATGGCTTTTAAACTTTTGTAAGTAGTTGAAAATTTGCTTAGAACTTTGAATCGGAGCATGTTTTGCTCCAGTTGAACATTTGAATTGTTTTATATGGATTTTTTTTCGATGATGCTTTTGGTCGGATTTATCCTGAGATGAAAGAGCCAATACTACCACTTATCCATATTTTGGATTGGTGAGTTCTTAGGAGATTTTCATATGACGATTTTAAGAATAATTTAATTGAATGTTTGTTGATTTCTGTTGTTTCTTTGCACGCGCTTTCTAAACCGTTTTCAAAAGATTTTTTAGCTTTCGAAATAAATATTTTACAATACTTATAATTTAATATAAAGCTATTAAAATTATATATTATCTATAATAAAAGAATTTCAAAAGTTATTTTCCAAACGATTTTGAAAATAGTTTTAAAAGCTTGTTTCCTTTAATAAATTATTTTCTATGTAACAATGCATGTTTTTGCACTTTTTGGACGTATAAGAAAATGAATTAAATGATTTGGTAAAACACGTGGTATGGGACACGTGAGTTTACTTTTTCGATTAATTCCGAACTTGTACGATCGAAACCTCTTGAGTATATTGTTTTGAGTTGATAATTGAGATTTATATTTCCTATTATATGAATTATTTGAGTTAGCCAATATTTGGCGAATTGAGAGGTTCGAGATCTCCTATTATATGGATAATAATCAATGAGAACCACTTATATGTGTTGTTTGACTCGCCAATGAGACGAGGCGAGTCTTGAGATGAGATTTCCCTTTCAAGAATTATGAGTTATGAGAAACCACTATGAGATTTATTTGCACTTGCCAATGATACGAGGCAAGATATATGAGTATTCTGAGATTTCCGAGGTTTGTGATTTTATTTTTATGATGTGGAGCTAACTATCGGTTAATAAACCGTTTAGTGTGAACGTGTGTATTGGACGCACGTTAACACTTTTCGGGTTCCTTTCCGTGAGTTTATGACACATCCACGAGTATGCCAGTGCTATAGACCTTCTGGTCATCCGAGTTATGTGATTCGGTCACTACGAGTTATGTGACTTCGGTCACCATGAGTATTACCTTCTGGTCCATGAGTTAGGTACCTGAATTATAAATAGCACTGGATTAGAGTTTAAACACATGCATCATTGCTTCGGCATAGCAATCGGGGACATGGCCAATCCAATTTTTCTGAGTTTTCTGAGTTTTATACGATTTCACCATTTTGAGATATTTTGTTACATCGATAGCCTAGTGCTACATGAGATGTTATATAGGGTGATTTCGTTTTTTATGAGATTTGAACTTTATCTTGAGTTCCATGAGACTCATATTGGAATTTTCATGAGTTTCTGCTATGACTTTTGTATGATCCCTTGCATTTGAGTTGAATGCCATTAAATATGGATTTCTTATGTTGAATTATACCTGTTCATGCGACAACCCTTGGTGAACATATCCCATGAATTGAGACTATACTATACTTGTACCCTTCCTTTATAGCTAAAGGAAGAATTCCCTTATGCACTTATATTCCTCTTATCATATACTAATATCAAGTTCAAGATAGCCCGACCCACGTATTTATTGCTTGGGTCAGACCGAGTTGCAGGTTAGGCAGTTGGACTCTTAGCTTGCTTTACTTTTTTGACTTCAGCATTGACTTGGGATATGGCATAGTTTTTGTGTAGTAGACTTTCCGTTTGGAATTTTGATGTATATATTCTTTTGTGGGGAATGTATGTACATATTATGGTTGTATACCACTAGTGGCATGTTATATTACATTTAATGTATGTATTCATATGCATCGTTTCTATGCTGCTGTTTTTTGACTTGTAATTGATATATTTATTATGTTTTGTTTTTGAATCGATCATGTAGCCAACATAGTAGTGTATTAGATATGAATTAACTACGTCAAATACTCGAGATGAAATTAAAAAAAAGACTGTAAATATCAATATACTTAGCTCTTATCTAATGCAAGACTATGATGGTTGCCCTTAACCAGCCCTATTCTTCGCATTAGCAGGAAGTTCTCTTTGTTAATGTGGGTCTTGGGGTGGGGCGTCATAGAGGAAACTACGTCCGAACAAGGTTCGATATGCTACCCATGATTTAGAGCTTGACGCTCTTGTCTTTGCTTTAAAGAGTTTGTGTGTGTGTATAATGTAATGTTGTAGAAATGAGTATAGATTTCCTCTAGAAATTGCGAGGATGCAATTTTTATAAGGGGATGAGTCTGTAACAACCATTGGTGAACATATCTCATGCATTGAGATTATACTATATTTGTACCCTTCCTTTACAGTTAAAGGAAGAATTCCCTTATGAGCTTCTCCACTGAAAGGAGTGGTACGCTTTAGCCAAACCCGAAAATTGGCACCACGCTATATAGGGCCATTTTCTGTTACAGAGCATATCGGTCCGGTTGCTTATCGTGTAGCACTTGCCGATCAAATTTCTGGAATTCACAACGTATTCCATGTCTCTCAATTGAGGAAGTGTCTATGAGATTTAGATTTCGCGCTTGATGCTCATGCTTTAGAGAAGTTGGAAGTCTCGCCCGATCTATCATTTGTGCAGCATGCTCTGAGATTTCTTTCTTTGGAAACTCGATGTCTTCAAGACAAGAGTGTTCCGTTCATGAAGATTCAATGGTTCGATAATCCCATTGACTGCACTTGGGAAACCAGAGAATTCATCGAGCGATCTTGTCCTAATTTCTTATCTTCTCACTTCGATGGTAAGAATTTTCCATTTTAATCTATCTAAATTTCCTTTGATTAATGAAATAAAGTGTATTGAATATAGATTTCCTCTAGAAATTAAAAGGACGTAACTTTTATAAGGGGAGGAGTCTGCAACAACCCTGGTATTGATGATTACCTATAAAATTGAATTATAACGATAGTTATAATTTAATATTGAGAATCAAATAAATCTGTAATGGAAACACGATCACGAATATGAATCTCAACATTGTCACAAAGCATACTAAGGATTGCGGATCCCCAAATTGGATTCGCAATCCTCAAAGAAGTAATCAAGTAAGAAACATCTAACTGTAAAGCATCAACGAGTTCCTTCGATATGAATGAATGCGATTCCTTCGATACGAATGAATGCGACGCACCCGTATCGAAGAGCACTCTAATACAATGACCATTGAATAATATAGATCCCTCTAAAATAGTAGGAGATATACCTCAAGACTGAGAACCACAACCAAAAGCCTTTTCCACATTCAGATTACCAAACGAGCGTCCTTTATCTTCTCAAACTTAACAAAATATCGGCATGCATCTTGGAAACAATAGCTGAATGCTTACGACTCAAAGCATCATCCACTCGATTCCCCTTGCCAGGGGTATACTGAATGTCAAAATCATACAAAGCTAGAAACTCAAGCCAACGTTGTTGTCGCATGTTTAGCTCCTTCTGGGTGAATAGGTATTTGAGAGACTTGGTGAGACGGTCCAAAACAACTCAATTACTGCCATGGCCTTATCTTTAAAAATTAATTATTACATATATATATATATTGTTTTTAAAATGATTGAAATGTGTTTGTAAATACTCTCAAGATTTGTAAACCAAGTTATTTAATGGAAATGATTTATAAGAGGAATGTTAAAATGAATTCTGGGAATTTAGGAAATTTTCCCAATTGTTCGAAACATGAACTTCAAAAAATGAATCGGAATACATAAGAAGTTATAAATTGTTAGATGGAATTTTAAATACGTAAAATCGATTTTGG
The DNA here is from genome assembly GCA_030765085.1 of Allium cepa. NCBI lineage: Eukaryota > Viridiplantae > Streptophyta > Magnoliopsida > Asparagales > Amaryllidaceae > Allium > Allium cepa. The sequence goes on from CM060932.1 coordinate 741,492,516, forward strand.
AAATTTTAAAAGGGATTTATTAAAAACTCCAAAGGTTTATGGAACAAGTTAAATGAGTTGAGAATTTACAAAAGAGGTTGTAAATGTTTTTATATGTTGGTAATAAGGGAAATTTCCTTATTGGGAATATAGCCATAGAATCGATATAAGTATATGAATATTTCCTAAGTGTTGAGAAGTAAATGATTTTGAAAATTATATTTATAAATATTTTCCTCAGTATTGGAAGGAAAAAAATGTTTTGGAAATGTTGACTATGGAACGGGTATGTGGAAATATTTCGCTAAGGGTTGAAATAAGATATGGTTTGAAAAATATCTGATTATGGATATAAGTTTTGAAATGGTTTTCAAATATTGGAATACGGGAAGAGATTTGAATATATATTTTTGTAAAGATATTTTGAAATAAATATTTTTAAAGATTTATAATGGGGCCTAATGACTGCTTATGTGTGAAATTGGATAGTTAAATAACCGAATACCAAATCTGGCCAAATTCATTGATCGTTTCGAAGAGACTGAGATCGGATTTAAATATCCGAAAACTACTTTAATCTGATTTGAGCATTATGAATTATGATATCGTGAAGATAATGAAGACAGTGATTTTGGACATTCGATTTGTTCAGACCAAGAACAATTTGTATGGATGAATGCTATCACTTGCATCGTGGTCGGAAGGTAGTGTTAACATTCCAATTAGAATGTTATTCTAGAGGTAAAACGTAGCCTCAAACCTCATTAACTGGGAATGACTAAAATAGGAGAGATGCAGCAGGGCTTAGTGGGTCTTCCCTAAGTGGATGCATCCATGTAGGGGAGATGCAGCAGGGCTAAGTGGGTCGCACCCAAGTAGGGTATGTTATCACTTCTCTAGATACCCTTGGATATATTATTATTATGGATCTGGTTGTGTATAGAAAAGAGAGTGCTCGATTGTGGTGGGAATCCCTAGGGTTATAACATATTCGGTGTCATCCAACAAGTGGTTGGCCGGTCCTGTGTTGGCAGGGATCATTAGGTACGATCTTGGTACATTTTTCTAGAGGTGTACTGTGGCGGGTGGTACCCCTTAGCCCGGTTGTTGTATGGAATCCAATATCCACTGCGTGCCTTTACGATTTTGATTGTAGAACCTAGTATGCTGGAATTTAAATAATGTAACAGTTTCAGCTTTTTTATTTAAGTATTTGTAGTTAGACACTGTTATAATAACATTGGATTTTCTATAAAAGTGTTTTTGTTATCGTAAGGTAAAAACCCATCGTTTTTATATGCCACGGGGTCTTAGGAGATACCTTTAATTTCAAAAGATTTGGGTAATAGTAATAATTCAAATTGAGTGTGTTTTCTCACGCTGGTTTTCCATACTGACTCGGGTATTATTTTATTATAATGCTCGGGTCAAACCTTGTATTACAGATTCAGGTTAGGATGCTATGGAGCTCGGAAAACGAGCTAGAAGAGTCTCAGGCATATTCAACGTACTTGATTTTATTCCACTGTGTGTGTATGTTGTATATTCAGCTTTTGCGAGTAAAAGTTATTATAACTGTCCAGATTGATTTGTTGATTGTTGTACTATGATGACGGTATGTATAATAATAGTTGTAGCTTTTTTCGTATAAAGATATGTTATTATCTATTATATATTGTTCCACTACGGTTGTGGGATTCTGTTTTGTGCTTCCATTTTCTTCTGCCTCTTTTCTTCTTCACCCCTAATGATCTGGTATTTCCGGCACTCAATTGCACGGCATAGCATATAGTGAACGTACTGATGTTGATTTTCGATGGTCGAAAATCCTGGGCCATTACAGATTGACTTTTAGTGGATGACAACAAGACTTCAAGTTTTTCAGCAGGGGAGGAAGAGTAAGGGGAACAAAGAGTGGAGTTGAGATTCTCGTGTAGAGACAAGTTGGTGGTGGCTCGATGGAGTTGGTGCGGTGCCGTCTAGGATTGAGCTACATTTTGAAGCAGTAAAGGGTGAGTCAGATTGCATTTGGCATGGTGGAGTTGAATTTGTCAAGATGGTGACCATTGCAGAGAGCAACTATAGTGCGGCGCGTAGGAGATGACGGCTCGTTCATCGTGAAGTGGAGAGTAAGAAATCAAGGAGAAAAGGTGTGGTGTTTATGGGTTGTGCATGCATTTTTTTTAGATATGCATAGGTTTTGGGAAGAAAGGATTTGGGAGGCGATTAAATTTATTAATAATGATTAAGTTAATTAATTAATATCCTTATTTTGAATTTTTATAAAGTTTGTATCTTTTGCATACGAGCTCCAATCGAGATGCTATCTTCACCATTGCACTCATAAGAAGATTTTCTATGACATGGTATTGGGTTGACTAGATTTGGACACTTGAGAACTTACGGATTAGGATAGCAGAGTTATAACATTGAATTTTTATCTCAATATAAATCCCCATAATTACATACATTGAAAACTATTACATAAGAGAGGTATTATAATATATATAAGTAATTATTTCCCCATTCGATTAGATTGATTTAAGTAGATATTCAGGATAACTGATTAAGATCCTGTATACAAAATATTATGCTTTATTCATATTGAATAGAGTAAGATAGAGTTTATATTGATTTATAAAATGGTTATAAATTAATAAACTCAAATTGATTGTCATATTAGTGATGAAAATATTGTTATATTTTACTATGTTTAAGTAGATATTCGGGATTATTAATTAAGATCTCATATATATAAATATTGTGTTCTATTTGTATTGAATAGTGTTAAATAGATTGCATAATAGATTGTAACATGATTATAAATTAATTGAACTCAAATTGGTTATTATATTAGTATTATGAATATTGTTGTATATTTTACTACTAATCAGAAGTTAAAAGTATGTCCTTTAAAATAACCCGTAAGGTTAAAATAACTTTTTAGGTAGGTTAAACTTTTTTTAAATGGATTTGAACTTTATCTAGCCTTGGTATTGGTTTATTATGGTGCAATTCAATAATTAATTACCTAGTGAATTTTTATAATGGTGATTTGAAAAGTTAGAAATTACAAAAGGAGTAGTGTATATTGAATTGAGTTTGATTAAGGTTATAAAATCTCGAATATTGTGATAACATTATTTATTAGCTTTAAACCTTAAGAAATGGTTTGTGATATAAGTATAGGCACACCTAAATCTATTACGTACATGAGCTATATAATATTTTGATGCCTTATTAATAACTAAACTTAATTTTAATAGAAGAATTAAATGATATTAAGTTATATAATAGGATTGATAGGCGAGAGTACTATTTTATAAAATAAGTTTGAGACTCTTATAAAATAATATGGAGAAGATATAATTGTTAGATTGGTTACTTAAGTAAGAAGCATTTTTGTTGAATTGTTTATATGATTGTATGTGTGAATTGTTACAGTTATTGAGATGATAGTTTTATTACATTGGTGCCTTTGTGTATGTAAATGTGCATGATATATGTTTGTTAGTTCCATATAGTTGGACTGGTTACACAGAAGCTCGCACGTGAAATAAAATATATATTTGCTACTCGGAGATGCATAAGATATTTGTGACGACCCACAAATATGTACCCTTTGAATCGATAATAAACCACACATGTCCAACCCAAAAAGCACAGGCTAACAGAAAGTCAAGAGAAAGAAAAGAAGAGAAGACAAAAAAGAACAATACAGAATCTCACATCGCAGTGGAAAACATATAATATCATATCAATGATCTTTACAAAACAGAAACTGTATATACATACTGTTAGGAACTGAGATGTTGGTTTTGATGACAACAACCTTTTTAACTTATCTTATTATAAAATATATACAACACTATTGTCCAGATATATATATATATATATATATATATATATATATATGTAGGAACTATGTAGGATATATACATACATATATATATATATATATGCTGGTATTGATTACTGAAGACTAATCAATATAAAGACACAAGACTCAAGATTAAGAATGAAGATATCAAAATCGAAGACTCTAGAGTATTAAGATCGAGATTTCAAGATAAGTGTCTACTTTTTGTTAAAACTTCATAATAGCACGGAAATCTTCATTCCAAATTTCATTTGGGATGGAACTCATTTCTATCTTCTCAGTGGCTTACAAACCCATGACAAGTAGCTTACAAACCTACGACAAGTGGCTTACAAACCCACGAACATCCTGGTTTTGTACAAGTTCTCGAGTCCTAATGTGATGAGATATTCTGTAGGAAGAAGCTTGCAAAACTACTTCAAAATGGTTTTTCAAAATGATTTTCAAAACTGCTTTTCAAAATGTTTTAGCCTTAAAGATTATCTTTTCAAATGATTTTCAAAAAGATGTTTTATCCTTAAAATATTCTTTGTTTTTGTTTTTAAATAAACTCTTGCTTTAAACATTGTTTGTTTTTAAAACTAGCTTCTGATTTTTTAAATATTTTTTATATATATATGTGAGATTTAAAATCAAATTTATATATACATTCTAAAAATATATTTTTCTACTCTTCTTTGTTTTAAAACATAGGAAAATTAGTTTATTTTACTTCAGAATCATTTCATCTTGTTTTCCTTTCAATACCATTTTCATAATTAATTTTACATAGTTTTTAACTAAGGGATGTCGACATCATGGGATACCCCATGTCCACATGGTGGCCGTTATATTCAAAAGTTTCAATTTTCAAAAGAAGTGTCTGTTCGTTTAAATCTCTTCATGAATGGTTATGACCATTACTGGTCTATAAATAGCCTTCATAAATGAATTTTTTTATCTAACTATTTTCTTATTTCCTTCACTCCTTCTTCTCTACAAATCCATATTATAAAATTTTCATATTTTTAAGATCGTGCCAAAATTCTGCCAAATTCACAAGTGAATCAAATTAGAATCTCTTTCTTTTGTGATTCTCTGCCCTCTCTCGAAGATCAAAGTGCTATTCAGAGTTATAGGATCAATTTGTAATCAAAATTTTATCGAGTCTCTCCATAAGGTATGGTTGTGTCTGGAAATCAATTGGGTGATCATGTGTCCCGTAAATCAATAGAGTTTACCCCGGACTCGAAGACAGGAGGGTACCTCAAGGCCTTCAGAAATTGAGGATTGTAATCTCGACACTGGTATAATAAAATTCTGTATGAGGTGTTTGCCTTGGTACCGGACTGGATGTAGGGTAACTCTGATCCAGTATAAAATCCGGTATGTTTTTTTCCTTTTACTGCTTTTTCTTTACTTTCTGCATCTGTGTTTAATTCTGTAATTGTTTTGTGATTAAGTTCTATATTCGTTTGTGTCATAATTTTAATTTAGTCCATATAAGTCTTAGAATCCTTTGAACACTATTCACCCACCCTTTAGTGTTACATTAGCCTTAAGATCCTTAATCTGCACTCCCTTTCGATTGGTATCAGAGCAAGGTTTTCATAGTTTTCATAATCTGAAACTTGAAAATTATTTTAATGGCTACCAACACTGGTAATGTCAACTCTGGCACTTGTTCTGTTAATACTAACACTAGTTCATTTGTACAAGGTCGATCGACTGTCAGACCATCATTTTTCAATGGCAGTAATTATGCATACTGGACTTGTAGAATGAAAATTTATTTACATTCAGTATTATTAGACATTTGGAATATCACACAAACTGAGCATGTTGAACCAACTACCAATTTTGCCCAGTGGACTGCTGAGCAAAAGGGTGTTGCACAAAATAACTCAAAGGCCATGAATATATTATTTTGTTCACTAGATAGGAATGAGTTTGATAGAGTGTCTGTTTGTAAGTCTGCATTTATAATCTGCAAAACTTTGCAAGTTACTCATTAAGGAACAAGCAAAGTTAAACAGACTAAAATTTCCATATTAACTAATCAGTTTCAATTTTTAAAAATGCATGCAAATGAATCCATACCCGACATGTATTGTCAATTTCAAAGATATTGTTCATTCATTAATTGCACTGGGAAAAAGCTTTTCGGAGGAAGACCAAGTTAAAAAAAATTCTAAATTCACTCACTCTAGAATGGGATCAAAAGATAGTTGCAATCGAAGAAGCAAATGATATCGGTTTAATGAAAACATAAGAATTGATTGGGAACCTGATGTCTTATAAAGTTCAACTGCAAGGAAGAAAAGAAAACAAGGCTACAAAAAAGAAGTAATTAGCACTCAATGCAACAACTGAAGATTCGGAACCAGATAGTGATGAGGAGAATGCTTTCATGACAAGAAACTTTCGAAAATTCCCAAAATATAGAAAAATGAATAATTACAAAAGAAATGATCAAAGTAATTCCCGAAATAATACGAAGAACGTAAACAATGATAGATGCTACATTGCAATAACGTCAGGCATCATAGGAAAGATTGTCCATATCCAGATAAATAGTTGTTCCCTCCAAACAACGATTCGTCAAGGAAAAGAAAGAAAGCATACACAACAACTCTTGATGACTCAGACTCGTCATCCAGTGACGATGAAAAGAAGTCGGATAATTCAAATCTGTGTTTCACTACTATTCATGAATCAAACGACGATGGGAGAATGGATCTAAAAATAGGTACGCATTTACATTATTTTTAATTTTTCTTGTTTTAATGGATGCTTGTTTGTTTGCTTGATTTTTTTAAAATTCCGTGAATTTTAAATTCAAATTTATCCCTTGAAATTTGATTTTTAAATTCAAAAATAATATTATTTTAATAACATTTTAAATATTAAAATTTAAGTATTATTATATTTAATGTTATAACAGGAATTATATAAGTAGAGTATATGATATAATATATACATTTATTAGTAATAAGGAATAGACACTTGTCCTTTGATTCAATAGGCACATGTTGACATACCTGGATACTCCATGTTGACATGCCCCTCGGAAATTTGAATTCAAAATTTGAATATCCCTCCAACTTTTCACCAACTTCAATGCTCTGGAAAGATGTCTATTGACCAGAGAACATGTCCAAAGAATCTCTATTTAACTCACTCTCACTACAACAAAACAGCGTTTTTACAACGGGGAACGCCCGTTGTAATATGGATTTCGCAATGGGCATGAGCCCGTTGTATTAGGCCTCGTTGTAATAGGTCGACCATAATTTACAACGGGCAGTGTCGTTGTAATACACCTTTTTACAACGGGCAACCGTTGTAATACATGATATTGCAATGGTTTCTGATCGTTGTAAAGTAAATGCAAATTCTAAAAAAAATTACAACAGCATCCATGCAGTACATCCATACCAATAATGAATAATTTAACGAGTAATAAATATTACCATAAAACAACCAAAATCACATACGAAAAGACTAAAAGCTAGAGTCATAAAATTCCAACACATTCCAAAAAGTTAGATAAGTTTACATCGACATAGTTCTAATATACACATGACAACTAGTTTCATAACAAAATGGTACAACTATCTTCATTACATTTTCAATGCACCCTAAAACCATTTTGAAGACCTTTTCTTCCAAAACCTGCATTTTCTTGTTGTATCATCTCGACAAACTCATTGTAATCGATCTTCCCATCCTGAAAAATAAGGACCGAAAAGTTAAATTGCAGACTGATTATGAAAACGAATTGAAATCAGTTTTGACAACATAATGACTTACGCTGTCTTTATCAACTTCTCGTATCATATCTTCTATTCTCACATCCTCTACACCAAATTCATCGCATGCTTGTTGAAGTTCGTCTGCAGTAATATAGCCACTACCATCTCTGTCAAATTATGAAAATGCTGCAAATAAATGATCTTCTCTTTCTATTTTGTTCAAATGCAGAGTGGCTGCTATAAACTCTCCATAGTCTATAGTACCACTGTTATCAACATCAGCCTGCACATACAACATATACATAAGAATGGTCATTGCACCACAAACTAGCAGCGTTACACCACAGAAAGAATCATTGAAAATTTTGGGTAGTAAGTGAAAATAAAGAATGGTCATGGTTAGGTGCTCTAGCGGCTAATATGCAAGAGAGATAGAAACCAGAAAACTTGATTTCTCTACAAGTTATTGTTTATGATTGTAATGCCTTTCTTCTTAACTAGGATAGCTTATTAAAGCTTTTAAATATTGGTTTAAGAGTATATGGTACATTAGCCGAAAGATGAATGGCCATAAATATAATTTCTTGGTAAAAGTTTATAAAGTAATCAACGACCCTTGCTAGTGCTAAACAAAAGAGATAATTTCATTTTAGATTGTATCAGTACCACGTGTTGTACTATAGTAGGAAGAAGTTTTATTTCATGTTATATTTTTAAAAGGGCATCAAACAGTCATTTGGGTTTATGTTTGAAAAAACTCAATGTCATACTAAAACTTTACGTTCGATTAAATTATATCTCATCTGTTATGTATGTAATGAAGTGTGCATCTTCGAAGTTAGGCAAGTTTAATTATTGTAGTGTATATTTCTTTTTTCATTTTACAAACCTTGCATTTCCCTTTATTCTCCTGTATTTTTCCTTTCAAGCTACGATCAAATTATCATTTATTGCATTCTTTGATTTATGGAAGGTCTTAACTTGGAATTTGAGGCGAAAGCCTCACAAATCGCTGAATGTCGATCATCTATATATATTTTATACACAGTGAGTGTTTAAAAAAACATAATAAGTATTAAAAGCATAACACTGATAATAACCATAAAAAGTTGCTTAATGTTTAACTGATATAAAAGAATTTAATACACACTAAAATTGTGTGTTTTACCGATCAGTTTGAATGTTAGTTGCAAACACCTTTATGTCACCTTCGTATGCCATTGTTTGATAGCTAGTTTAAGTATCTAGCCCTCATATCCCTCTAGTCAGTTCTGTACTACTTGTGTGATTGGATTTATTATATATATACATCTTAAGACCTATTGATTTATATTTTCTTAAAGAATATTTCAACCTAACTCTAATGATACAGGTAGGATACTAGATGAAGGTGGGTTCTACATTTTGAGTTGGTAGAAAACAACGGTATATATAATGTTACATTTTTTCTTTTAGTTCATATGCATACCAAAAGGGTTTCACAATGCACAATAAACAAACAAAAGCGTGAACATAATACAGTACTGTTAGTAACAGAGTTGATTTAACAGTCAACCGATAGCTATTTTAAGTTCTCTCAAGTTCATTCAGGGCGATCTACAGATATAGTAGCGGTTTATTATTCTACTGATTTGACTATTAGTAGTAGCATGAGCTTAAAAGTAACAGCACAACAACACAATGATTACGGTGGTTTGATCCAGAGATCTACGACCATTGACTTTTAAATTCTTTGTTAATATGTACAAACAGATAGACAAGTTACAATCGTGCAAAGGTTGAATCTAAGCTATTTGGTGCAGGAAAAAGAAGCGATGAAATCTACGTACTTGTAGTTATGTCAGAATGTCAGATTCAAACTACCACAACTTTCTGCTCGGGTTCCCTTTTCAAGTGAAACCACTTGGGGTGTTTAAAGGAATTATAGTACTAAATAATTCCAAACAATTATAGCAATAAGTGTCATCAATGTTTGTTCATAATCATTAATTCGTCCTTATTATGTGTTTTTAAATAATATTAATAGTTGTAAGAAGTTTAATACACACACATATGAATGCTAGCTCATTTAGTACAAACAAGTAAAAGTGTATACCAGGAAAGAGCTCCACCTGATCATCAAACCACCTTTGCAACCACCATCCAAAGCCAAAATGGGTCCTACATGCCACGCTCTCCCACCTCATGACCCCTTAAAAAACTCACTAAATCCACACTCGATCTCCAGTAAGTATTCTCCGAACACCATAACTCCTCTTATCGCTTTCCTCCATCTCCTCATCAACTCATTAAACCACATCCTCTACTTCAATATCCCCAGCAAGTTAATCAATAGTACTGAAAGAATGAAAAGGATAGCAATAATCTATACATACCTCCATTAGCGATTCTAGAATTGCTTTAGTTTTGGTTTTCCATAAGAATCTGAAATCATCTTATATGATTCCTTGAGCTTTAGCCCAGTTTGCTACGGCTTGCCGTGACAACACAACAAGTGAAACATGTTTAAATTACAGAAAGGTTTATCAATTTTGAGACCCCATAAGTAAATAAATCAGGGAAAAGACCAATCATGTTTAAATTACAGAAAGCTTTATCAATTTTAGTGGCAATACCTCCTTTCGTCCATGTCTATTTAGATCTGGCTGTAGGTGGCTCTAAAAGACCCGTTGCCATAACAAAGTTCTGAAACCTTATCATATGGGTAAGAGGAACAACAGACCTCCCTTTTTATCAGCAAACCAAATCAGTCGAAGGATCGAAGTATACAACGAACACCATAGATCGATCAGTCCCAGATGTTCGAAATAGAATCGATGAAGACGACGGCGAAGGCTGAGAAGAAGGATTTTCACGGTGGAAGCGGATGTGAGTTATGCGGAAGTAAATGACGTGAACGGTAAGGTTCAACATGGCCTGACGGTGACTGAGCTTAGGTTAGAGGCATGCACGATGAGAATTGCAATAGATCGGCACACCCATTAATGGCGGCGGTGAGAATTGCGATGGATCGAGTGAAATTTATAAGGTTAGTAGCTAGGGCTTAGCACATCTGGTATGGTAAGAGTTACAATGGGCATTTTATGTTGTAAAATTGGAACCTATTACAGCAGGCATTTTCAGCCCATTGTAAAACTGACACTTATTAAAACAGGCATGAATGGACCGTTTTTACAACGGGCAGTCATTTCCCGCTGTGAAAAGGGCATTGTACACGACATCTATTACAATGGTCCTAAATGGACCGTTGTAATAGCCATCTATTACTACGGGCAACTATTGTAATATGATATTTTTGTTGTGGTGTCTCCTTATCATGACTTTTCACTTTTATTTCATATTTCAAATTTATCCTCGTTATCATCAACTCCTCTTAAACTTCTTCAATGGCCTGTTCAAGCACTCCTAACACTATTAGGCTTCCAAAAGCTATCAAAAATTTTCTTTTTAATGACTGGAAGCTATCAAGGCTTACATCAACTATGTAAACTTTGGTAAAATTCATACGGGAAAATTTTCTATTTTGAAGATTTTCCTTCTTATGAAATTGAAAATCTTTTTCAACAATATTCTATTCTTATGTAGCAGATAACGAAAAAAATAATTTTTTATGTTATCCAAATCTTGTTAAGATGTTATATGCGAATTTGAATCGTGATTTTTATGAAGGTAAAGATGGATAAATTTGGAATAGTGTTAAAGAAACACAAATAGTTTTGGATTATGAAATTTTAGGAAATATTTTGGGATGCAAGTATGCAGAATGAATCTCCCAGAATTTCAAATAAATGAAAATGATCGAGAGACATTTCGTCACATCTTTAATGGGGGCGACAATTTTGAATTCAAAAATCGTTATTTTCATCCAAAACCAAGAATTGTTAACCTTCTTATTCAGCACACCCTTATACCAAGATCGGGAAACTACAACAACCCAACTTTGAAATTTTGCAAAGCTCCTTTTGCAATTTTTGAAAATTATGATATCAATTGGGCTCAAGTTATTTTGGATGAGCTAAGGCCCAAGAATTTCACTGTGGGTGAAAATACATTAATCATGGAATTTATCCCACAAGGATTTTTAATTACTTTGGAGTTGATTTCAAAAGGGAAGAATTTATAACTAGAAAAGTGTTCAACCATGGAAACATTTCCCTTATGCTAATTCCCTTAGTGTTTTACACATATAAAACACTTACGGAAAAGGAAGAAAGGCTTGCTCACGAAGAGATGGAACAAATGGAGGAAGAAGAAGAAGAAGAGGAAGAGGAAGAGGAAGGAATGGAAATTCAAGAGGAGGAAGAGGAAGATCAAGAAACTTCCTTAGAGAGTATTGAATATCCAACTAATCCCTCTAATTCATCCAATAAGACCATTCTCAATAATCAAAGAATTATAGTGGAAAATTAAAAGACACTCAAAAGATCAATGAGTAAGAAAATAGATAAGATTTCCACTAAAATCGACACGTTCTTCGGGAAAATTAGTAGAAAGCTTGGACTTTCATCTTCTTCATCTTCATCTAATTAATTTTAGTTCATGTTATCTTGTTTACTTCAAGTTCTATCCATATATTTTCTTTACTTTAGTTAATATTATATTATTTTATGGAATGTTGACAACAATCATTAATGAAATCTTTTATTTCCTGTTATTCAACTTCACTTGTCTCAGTAATTATTATTTTTATATTATACAAATTTTAGTTGCATAAATTTGTTCATAATATTCAAAACAAAGCAAATTGTCACTTTATGTAGAGACATGTCGACATCCACCATCCTCCCATGCCGATATACAATGGGCAAAAGTAGTTACATTTTCAAATTTTAATTTCATGTAACTAACTTGTTTCTATTCATTTTAAACGACTTTCTATCCTTATTTATACCTGTTTCTTCTAGAATAAATTATCAAACTTCATTTCTAATGACTCCCTTTCTATTTCTTTCTATTTTTGAATTATGGCTTCTCCGATTAAGAATCTAAATGATAATTTTGATGAAACTCTCACTTCCTTCAAGAATATTCTTACATTCATACTTCGTAATCAGCGCCACTTAGAATTGGGTCAAATGTAGATGATCAAGGAACAAGAGAGACATTTCGACGCCCTTCGTTAGATGATCTTAGCCCTTAACAAGGACGATCTCGAAGGAAATCCACCAGTCACTCTTGACAAAGATAAAGAAGATGGGATGCCATCGAAGCAGACCCTATCTTTGGAGAAGATGGATGGGTGGAAGTACCAAGGAATGTCTAGTCATTCTGTATGTTATTTGTTTGATTTGATTGGTATGTTTTAAATTTGATTGACTTAACTTATTTAAAACATTTGGTATGGTTTGTATATATGATTGGAATGAATAATTACTGTAAATATGATTGGTTCATTATTGATTTACGTCTGGATTACACTTATGATTAATCTCATGATCACATTTCACATTTATGATCACATTTCATACTTTTGATCTTACTTACCACTTATTGCACTTATATATGGATTACTCTATTATATTATGGTTGATTATCTTAGATCATGTTTAGGGAATTTATTAGTAAGAATTTTTTGTTGATGACAAAGGGGGAGAAGTTATAAAATAGTAGTTGGCTTGGAGTAAGGGGGAGTTATGATTGGTGTAAGGGGGAGTCATGGAGTAAGGGGGAGTTATGATAGGAGTATGGTATGGTAAGTATATTTTATAAATACAGGTTGCCATCAATAAAAATGGGAGATTGTTAGGAACCAAGATATTGGTTTTGATGGCAACAAACTTGTGACATTCCGGAATTTTGACACTATTACTATAATAATTTTTTAATCAAATTTAAATAAAATATAAGATTTTTCATTTTGAAATAAATAAGATGTTGGACATTTTTAGTTGTATACGTGTTATAAAGGAAATTTATAATTTCAAAATGTAAACTAGACTCTTTTAACAATATTTAAAATTAAATATGTTTTATTCTATTAAATAAAAATTATATATTAATGACATTTAATATCAAAAGTATAAATGTAGTTAATAATGATGAGTATAATAATACAATTCTATTCATATTAAATATAAATATAAAATACATTAGTGCAAATACATTATAAATTAAATATTGGAAAGATTAAGCTTTGAATAAAAATAAGGCCAAGCAATGTTTCTAACAATAGCTTTTATAATTAAAATAAAATAAGCTTATAAATATTTAATATAAGTATAACATAACATATAGTTATAAACATAAGTATACATAAACATAAGTACAAAATATGATGTGAATAAGATATAAATAAAAGTGTTAACTATGTAAAGACAAATATACATAATCTGTAAACAAAAAGACAAATATCTTTAACTAATTTAACTTGTATGCAAACATTACTTATATGTGAACATAAGAAAAACCATAATACAAACATAAGAACAAGTATTCATATCAAGATAATAAAACAAAACTCTTGTACAAAATTGGTCAGCAAAGCATAATAAGTATAAATCTTTATGAATACATTTAGTACAAACAAAAACCTGCAATATCTTATACAAAATGTTTGTGTCAGCAAACATTAATAGGATGTTAGCATAAATGAAAACATATTAGTACAAACTTAAGCCTGCAATATCTTTGTACCTAATATTTGTATCAACCAATATTAATTAGTGTATACTAATTCAAAGACATAAACATTAATTAGCCACCTTATATCTGAAACAAAATATCTTCTAGTCGAAATACTTGATTTAGCTCAGGCCTTAGAACATAATAAAATAAAGCAAGATATTATGTTATAGTAAAGCTTGTTCCAGAAGTCATTAGGTTCAAAGTTATAAATATTTGTATACATCATTTTTATCCCTTAGCTCATTTGTAACTGAAAAAGCAAAGTAATATAAAAATTGCATATTTTCAAGCTTAAATAAAAGTCAGGAAGCAAGAAGTTTACTGGAACTCAAAATTTCAACTGCAGTATTCTTGCATCATCCTACTAGCCTCTGTTTCAACAGTTTTTAGTGAGTAAACTTAATTTTTTTTGAAATTTAACTACTAATAATTGACTTATGAATAAATATTATGCTGATAAAATTATGTTCTGTGATGTTTGGTTACTGCCTGTTCTGCTTATATGTGTTCTTCTAGTTTTTGTTGCTGAGATAAAGTCAGAGAATTAATCATACTTTTATATATGATTATTTTCTAACTAAATAAATTTGCTTAAGTTTAAGAATTGGATTATTTTAGGTAGGCTGTGAAAAATAAGAATTGTAAACTCACAATTACAGTATAAAGTAATACAAGGATCAATATTCGAATGACTTGGATTGTAGATTTGAATTTGTATATTGAAACAACATATAGTAATATGATTTTTAAGACAGAATTAAATTTTTTAGTTAACTATTTATGGAGCAGTTCATTAATGAACCGTACGTGCTATTTCATGAATATCAGGTGATTCATTCAATAAGTGATGATGAAATTTTACATGAAGCTAGGATATTGATGTGAGATTAACAGAAAAATGCTATAAAAAAAATTCGAATGCATGAATTTTTGGAGATGATCAAAAGTAGGGTTTAAGGGGTCGGTGTTTTGTGCTCTGTTCATTCGACGGTCGCGTCGCCGAGGATTCACCGAGTGACGTGAGATTTTGGGAGGTGCTCGAGTGTGGTGTCGGCAAGATTTGGACGAAGCCACATCATCTCAGGCGGTCGCGATTGTGAGGACGAGGGAATTTTTGGCTATCGAGTTTGTAACAGTTCGACATTTAGGGGCATATTTTGATTTCGTGGTGATCGGGTACATCTGGGTTTGGATTTCAGGTGAGGGGTGGCCGTGTGATTTGTGGGTTGAGGCGATAGGCGTCGGAACGGTGGTGAACCGCTGTGCACGTGCACGACGGCGGGAAGGTACTAGTTGATGCCGACTCGAGTGGAACTCGAGTTTATCATAGGGAAGCTTCGGGTTTTTTTTAGGCTGGGTCAAGTTTTTGAATAGGCGCGGGTGTTTCAGTAAGTTTTAACAGTTTTAAAACTTAAAATTCTAAAAAAAAGAAACAAAAGAAGATGAAATAGGGGAAGAAGAAGAGAAGACAGAGAGGGAACGCGAGAGAAGTAAGGGATGGTCTCGAGTACTACCCGAGTTTGTCACGATGTTTACTTCGGGTTTTAATTCCTGAAGTTTGCCACTATATTGAATTGAGGTTAAATAAGTTAGTGTAAATTATGTTATTAAGTGTTGACAAATTGTTTTAAGCCCAAATGAACTTTAAAGCTTTACGGTAACAAGTTGAGTAATTAATTTAAATCCAAGTTAATTAAGAATGTAATAAATTTTATAATTAAGATTTAATAAGTAGTTTAAAAGTTTAATCAAATTTGTAATTAAAGATTTAAATGATAATCTTGTTTGAACCCATGTGTAATGAAGAATTTGATTAATCATTTGAAGTTGACTAATTAACAAATCGTAGTTAACGAATTAATTAAATAATTGATGATTGAACGGTTAAGTTAATTAATAATTAATGATTAATTAAGCAATTAATAATAATTAAATGTGTAATTGAGTTTTATAATCAATAATTAAGATTATCGATTAATAATTAATTAATTTAGTAAATGATTAATAAGTAATTAATGAATTGAAATAAGTTAATTAATTAATAATTAATTAAGCAAAGAATAAAATATAATTTACTCTTGAGTATGCAATTAAGTTTAAAACAAATCAAACTTGTTGATATGAATCAATGACTCTATTTGATCGCCTCCGATATTTATTTATATCTGGGATGTTCTGTGATACTTTGGATATATCTGTGATGATTGTGTATGATTTATATATATTAAATTGCTATATGATTTATCTGATGTTATTTATCTGTGTTAAATTCTATGTGAATTCAATTGTTAAATTTAAACTGTTAAGTTAATTAGACAACTTGGCCTTTAAAATGGCGTTTGGATTTCGATGAGACCGGGATCGGGTATCGATTTGCTATTCGGAATACCACATGATCCAAATTAAACGTTAGGTCGTGTAATCTCAAGTGAAGATCGAGATGGTGTTTTCAGAATGCAAGGGTTATTGTCGTTGACTCTGAGGGTGATTCCAAAATGAGTGTAACGAGATAATGCCTTCGGTTTCGTTCGAACCCGGAATGAACTTGTATGGATTGAATGCTTTCAGCACATCGTCAGGTGGACGATGAGCATTCTAAGAGATATGTTCTAAAAAGGTAAACGCAGCCTCAAGCCTCATCAACCGGGAATGGCTAAAACAGGGGATGTGAAGCAAGGTTAGGTGGGTCATGCCCAAGCAGGACGAGGTACACCCCTGTCTAGATGTCCCTTTTATTCGGCTGTGTGGGCGATTGGTCTGCAGCCAACTGCGTGGTTATCTTGTTCGGCACTGTTCAGTAAGGAATGGTTCCGGCCTTGTGTTGCAGGTGAGTTAGGTTGGCTCCTCGGTACTGTGATCTAGGCCACGTACTGTGACGGGTGGTACCCCAGTAGCCCTGCCATTGTATGGGATCCAATTTCCAATAAGCGCCGTATGTTTTGATTGTGCCCAACTATGTTGAAATGTGAGATGTAAGCATTTCAGCTATTTCTGTATTTTACTTGAAAACCCTAGACACTATTATAATATCATTGAATTTCCTATAAAATGTTTTGGCTAGCGTAAGGTAAAAACTTACCCGTATTTATGTGTGGGAAGTCTTACGCGATGCCTTTATTTTAAATGATTTTCAAAGTTAAACAACTTTAGCCCGTTTACTCACACCAGACCCATGTCTGACCCGGAGTTTATTTTTTTTTCATAAACTCTTGGGTACTCAAATTTTTATGAGTAGCCAAGTGATAGGTATTCGGAGTATAGAGTTTTCTGGAGAAGTTGGAGCAGAAGACCAGACGTACGTAGCTATCTATATAGTTCCGCTGTATTAGTTAGATTATGATATTTAGAGATGTATGTTCTGATAGATATGTATATGATAGTCATGTTTGTATGATATTGTATAACTCTGATGTATATATAACTATGTAATAGTCATGTTGATATATTATATTTTATTCCATTCTGTTGTGAGATTCTAATGTTGTTATTCTTTCTTTCTTTTCTTTTCTATTTCTATCCCTTTCTTTCTTATCGATGACACGTCTTCTTGGGCCTAGGAAGTCGGGTCGTCACAGCTGGTATCGGAGCATTAGGTTGAGCGAATACCTTGGCTCTAAAATAATATTTATCTTGAGAGTGCGTATTTGTGTATATATATATATATATATATATATATATAGCTATCTAAATTTGTTGAGTCCCCTGAACAGGTAACCCAACATGTGTTCTGGAAGTAGAGGCAGAGTTAGGGTCAGTACTGTAGGATCTAGATTAACCCTAGAGGGGGGGTGAATAGGGTTATAGCAAATTTTCTCGATTTAAACACAGAAATAAACTGCAGAAATAAATATGCTGAAAAGTAAATCACACACAAAATTTACCCAGCTTCGGCAACCCCTGCCTACTGCTGCATTCACAGATTTCTATTAGAATTAAACAGTATCACGCTTACAACAACTCTACTAGACTCGCAGACCCTTTTGCTCCCGCTCACAAACACTCTACTAGACTCGCACACCCTGCTCCCGCCTATAGAGTTTCGCTCACTCGCAAACACTGCTCCCGCCTATAGAGCTTTGCAAACTCGCACTCCCTGCTCACTGAACTAATTCTAAATAGACAATCTGACACTACCTAAACTCTAGGTGGTGATTTACAAATTCTTTGACACGAAAAGAAAAAACAACTTCAAAAATAACCGCAGGAGCAAAAATTAAAATACGAACTTGAATCTGTAATTTTTGCTCAAAATAAAAAAACTAAAAACCCCTTTTATAAAATTAAAAACTAAATTCCCCTTTTCAATAATAAGGCCGGCCCACTTGTCTTTCAACCCGTTTCCTTCTTTTGTTCAGTGAAGAATTATGCGGCCGATGCTTGTCGAATTAGGGCTTCGACTTCTTTCTCGAATTAGGGCTTTGTCTCTGGTTTGAGATGCTCTTGCTTCTCTGATGTTCGATTGTTGCCCTTGCTCACTGCTTCGCTTATGTTTGTTTGCTCCTCTGTTGATCGATTGTGAAATTAGGGCTTCGGCTTCAATTTGGTATGTAACTTTCCTTTTTGCTTGAATGCTTGAATTCGATTGTTGCTCTGCTTGCCGATGATGAACTTGGGTTTGTGATTGATAGTTTTATTGTGAATTGAAGCTCATAACTGATGATGATACCTTCGGGTTGAATTTATATGAATTCACGACACTTGAATTCCTTCGTATCAATTTGATACTTTCCTAATTCTCAATTACCTGTTGCGCACGTCTTTCCTGATTTTCTTTCTCAACGTGATCGATACGGGAGTGATTTACGTGGTCACCACGGTGTTGAATTCATTTGACTTTTTCAAATTTACACACTTGAATTTCTTACTTGGTTTTGTGCCCTGTTCATCACTGCACTGTTTTGATTTCTTGAATCATATCCACGGCTTCAATGTTGTTCAAGTGTACTACTGCAGTTTGCATTTGGTCTTGATCGTGTATATTCTCGAGTTGGTTGTGCACTGTTGATTAGTTGATAATTTGAGTCTGCAATGTTATTCTTTGACTTGTCTACTGTCACTTCTTCGAGCTAAATTGTTGTTTGTGGTCAATTGCTTCGAGTTGATCTTCTAGCTGGTGCCAGTTTGCTGTGACATTGTGCATTTCATTCTGTTTGATGTTGCACTTGGTTATTTTGCTCATCTGTGTATTGCTGCAATCTTCATTGAGCTTGTATGCTTCAAGTTGCCTTGACTGGTTCATACTTGTTGAACTGGTTTTGGTTGTTGCAGTATGTTACTGCATTTGGTCTGAGTAACTTGTATCCATTTTCGAGTTGCACACTTTGATTTCACCTTGTTGAGTACCTGTAGTTGCTGTTATATCACTTCCTATTGCATTTATTTGCTTGTACTTGTGTTCTGGTCATTGCTTTGTTGTGTAGCTGCTATGCAGTTGCTATGCATCACTGTGTATCATGTAGCTTTCATCCTTTCTTTCTCTGGCACACTTGTGTACCTGTTCAGGTTCACCGTTGCTTCAAATTGCTTCATACTGCTACTTGGTTTATTGATGTATTCATGTCAGTTGTCATGTTGTTTGTGCACTTCACTGAATTTCACTGCCATACTTATACTTGCATTGCTGTTTGGTCATTTTGTACTTCTCTTATGTACACTTGCACCTGTACTTTGACACTTGCATGCATTTCTGTAGCTGGTCTTTTCTTAACTTTAGTTGAGCATCACTGTCTTGTTGAAGTTTTAACTGGACATTTGAGACTTGTACTTGATGTTGTTGAACTTGGTATTGTGTTGGTTACTGATTTGCCTAAGTTTGTTTACTTGGTGGCATGCATTTGTGATCTGCCTTGTTGCTTGACCTGTCTGGTCTCTGTTCTTTGTTCATTGGTCATTGTTGTAGTGTTCATTGCACTGATAGTCGAGCTTGCATTTGTTACAGTATTCATGTACTGATGCATTTGGAATTTGAGTTGTCTGCTCTGTTGTCACTTGACCTTGCTGTGACATTGTGACTTGTTGTTTCTTCATTGTTGTGTTGATCACTTGATTTTTTTTTACACTGGTCTGCTATCATGAATTCGAATTGGACTTGCTTGATCATTGTTCTGGTCATCTTGGTGGCTTGAGCATTTGGTCTGTGTTGCATTGTTCCATGTGTCTTGCCTTTGACTGTTTGCAACTTGACACTGTTGTACACTTGCTCTTGTTGGCTGCGCATACGAGTTGGCGAGGCAGTGCACACGTTTATGAATGTACACGTGTGTATTGCAGCCACTTATGGTTACCTGTCCCTGTAATATCTATATGCACGACTTTGTGATGAATTCAAGTGTGAGTGATGACGAACAACCCAAATAACTGAGGCAAACCATATTTTCAAAAGTCATATTTAATTTTATATTGCAAAAATATTTCTTTTTCAATTTTACTGCGTTAGTGAATATTTTTGCAGATTTCTCAGATGCTGGATTCAAACTGGAATGCAGTTGAAGACAAAATACGAGTGTGAGTGATATGTAGTGAGGTTATCAATGTAAAAATATTTGTGATGTAATCGTGATGTAATCAAAAATGTATATGTATAGTGAGAGCATGAATTTGTACTATTCAAGATTGTAATAAATATTTGTTTGAATAAAATTTCTGTTTGAATTCAAAATCTATGTAACTTTAAATAAATGTTTGAATAAAATAGTACATAACCAAATACATTTAAATGAATATATATGTTTATTATCATCAAACAAAAACATATAAGCACATATTCAACAATCTCCCCCTTTTGATGATAACAAACATATATTTAAGATTTTGACCGTGTTAAATGTATTTGACCAATTATATACTCTAATTGCTCCCCCTATTTAAATGCTTCCTCTCTACATGATGCTCCCCCTAGATATATGCATACAAATAGAAATATATTCAAATGAGCCTAGATGCATATGAAAAAATTATTTGACCTTTGCTTGATTCTATTTTACAAAATCTTAACTTTTCTCTCCCCCTTTTGTTATCAGCAAAAGAATAATAGTGTGAGAGAAAAATAGAGATAAAGTGATCGATATTAATCCAACATTAATCTCAAATTGAATATAAATATTAAACTTCAATAAGAATCAAACAAAAACCATAACTACCCTTGTTAGGTGCATATTCCAATTTTAGAAATGATGGATATGGTGTTCATATAAAATCATACAGTTGAATCAACTTGTGGTATTTATATCAGGAATTTGAATATCTACTAATCATGCATAACCGTTAGGACTTTTAAATGAGATTAGTAGTATTCGAATTTAATTTTAAAAAAAAATGAAATCAAGTATCTTCTAACCACGCATGACCGTGAGGACTTTTAAATAGGATTAGAATCAACTTGTCTATTTAAACACTTTAATTTTGATATGCGTTCCATACATGCATAACCGTAAGGACTTTTAAATGAGCATGGAAGCACATAATAAAAAAAAAATTCAAGTAATTCACCCATGCATAACCGTGAGGACTTTTAAACGAGAGTGAATACTTTGAATATTTATTTATTTATTTAAAAATATGACATGAAAAACAAATGATTCCTGATTATAGTACCACATAGCGACAAACTATATTGAATATTTGATAAACCATGGTCGATAGAAATAATGATAGATATAGAAATGGTCATGGAATCTTTACCCAACAAAAAGTTTTATAATTCTTGTTTTAATTCCTAAAGAAATTTTCCAAATATACTCTCTTGAGTAATGTATGTTAAATATCAACACTCATCACTTTTTCAATCACTATTTATCTCTTTGATAATTAGTAGGGAGTCGGATCAGTCAAAATTTGTCATTTAAAATCAAATAAAATTAACTAATCTGAAAAAAAATGGTCAAACAATTGTTTTCTCGAAGGGGTTATATGAGAAAAAAAAATTCTGCTAAATGAAAAATTATTTCAAGAGAAAAATATGCAGATATTTTCTTTGAAAAAAAAACGATGCAGCAAATGAATGTTTCAAGAATTAATCACGTTCAACTCGTACGTTTTCTATCAACTAGATTACCAGTATGAACTGCATCTGAATTTCTTTTTCAATCCAAAATATTACTAACTGGATTTGGTAAACCATACATGAAGTGTGCATCAAAAATTTCAAACCCAATTTTAGCAACAATTTAAATGACATTCTTTGGATTTTGAATTGAAGCCATGTTCACACTCAAACAAATATCATGGTGTTAATTTCAGAAACCATAGGATAAACAATTATATTCATGAGTAATCAACAGTCAATCAACATCTTAATTATTTCAAAAACAATTTCTTGAAGTTTCAACAATTTCTTAAAATCCTTTTTCACATGAGTTTGAAATCGTGCAAATTTACAAGCAGTGATCAAAATGTCAAAATATGTCTAAGTGTAGCACGAGTAATCAAGGATCAATAAGATACCATAATTTGACGAAACAAATTAAATTCAATGATGAAAGGATGGTTGGTCTTCTTTTAAACACAAATCAAAGTAAGAACAAGTCAAAAGAAATCATATCAATTAAGAATAAGTCAGAATTAAAGACATCATCTCATTATCACAATTTTGGATGATTTAATTCAGAATATGGTGCATATTATCACAGAATTATACCTTCACCTGGTTTACCTTTACGATAATTTTACGTGATTTCCCATTGTGATTCTGTCACCTTTATACTAGGCTAAGGAACTTTGCTTTGTTGCCCGTTGTGTTTCTGGAACAGCCAAAATCCAGAGAACACCGTTGTCGTTCCTTAGCCTGCCACCACACCTACACGATGAAAGATTTTTGTGACCTATTTCTAGGTCCATGATTGTTAGTGGCAGTAACATTATGAATAAACAAACCCTTTGGAACCCAAACTTGTTTAGACTTTTCATTCTTGTTCCAATAGACATGAAATTTGTTTGTAGAATTCTTAGGAACCCAAACTTGTATAAATTTTGTGTTCTTGTTCCTATGACTACAATTTTCAGAATGATGTCCAATTATTTCACATATATCAAAGATACTTTTCCCTTTTGCATTATCCTCAGCTTGTGTTTTCCCAAAACCAAGTCCTTTTCTGTTGTTAGCAAAAATTTGATTTCCCAATAGCATGTTGAAAGATTTTTCGCCTCTTGAAAAGTTATTCAAAGATTTCTCAAGATCTTGGACTTTGGTTTTTAGTGTTTTATTTTCAGTGACAAGTGAGGTGCATCGATTTATAAAATCCTTTTTCCTAGTGTCGATGGTTTCCTTAAGATTCAAGTTTTCTTTTTCAAGATTCTCAGAGTTATTCTTAAGTTTTGTCAATTCTGAATCTAGAACTTTACATCTTTTACATTCTAGGTTTTGAATATTTTCAAGTTCAGTTTCTAACCTAAAATTTTTACGAGCAAGTTCTCTCCTATCAGTTTTCAGTTTTTCAATTTTAGATTCAAGAGCATCAACTACTTTAGTAAGATCAGAACACATAAAAACAAGATCTTTATAGGAATACTCACCTTCCTCACTAGATTCCTCTGAGCTTGAATCTGAATTTGATTTCGCCATAAGACACAAGTTAGCCTCCTCTGCGCTGCTATCCGAAGCTTCTTCTCCTTCTTCATCATCCCAAGTCGCTGCAAATACCTTCTTCGCCTTTTTCTTTCCTTTGTTGTTTTTGAGAAGTGGACATTTTGGTTTGATGTGGCCAGGCTTGTTGCAGTTATAACATGTCGGTTCATTATCGGAATTTTCAGAATCTTTTGGCCTATTACGATTTGTTTTCTTCTTGCGTGGCTTGAATTTCGACCATTTTCTAAGATTATTGACAGCCATTGCAAGCTCTTCAATTGGATCTTCTTCATCGCTTTCTTCTTTGCTCTTTAAGGCAATCGTCTTTTTCTTTGGTTCGGAGTTGTTGCGTTCTTCCTTTGCTTTTAGCTCAAGCTCATATGTCATCAAGTTTCCAATCAACTCCTCCATGCTTAGCTTACTCAGATCTTTCGATTCTTGGATTGTCGTGACTTTTGCCTCAAAGTTCATTGGTAAGACTCGTAGTATCTTCCGCACAAGCTCTACCTCAGTGAATACCTTCCCAAGTGCTCTAGCGTTGTACACCAAAGTTGAAAAGCGTCCAAACATGTCTTTTATGTTCTCGCCTTTGTCCATCACAAAGTTCTCGTATTCATTGCTGAATAGGGCTAGACGAGACTCCTTGACTTGAGAAGTTCCTTCGTGTGTCACCTCCAAAGTGTGCCAAATTTCCTGTGCTGTTGTACAATGAGAAATTCTATTAAATTCATTTTTATCAAGAGCACATATCAAAGCATTCATGGCTTTAGCATTTGTTGTTTTCAATCTCTTATCGTTAGTATCCCATCTATCCTTAGGTTTAGGAATCTCAGTACCACCAACGATTATAGTGGGAGGTTTATAGCCAGTTTCAATAATATCCCAAACATCATAATCAACGGAACTAAGGTAAATACTCATCCTAACTTTCCAATAAGCATAATCGTTCCCGTTAAACATGGGTGGCCTAACAATAGATTGCCCCTCAGAAAAAGCATTATTTGACGGATTCATGACTCTAGAGTTAAATAAAAATACCAGGCTCTGATACCACTTGTAGGATCTAGATTAACCCTAGAGGGGGGGGGGTGAATAGGGTTATAGCAAATTTTCTCGATTTAAACACAGAAATAAACTGCAGAAATAAATATGCTGAAAAGTAAATCACACACAAAATTTACCCAGCTTCGGCAACCCCTGCCTACTGCTGCATTCACAGATTTCTATTAGAATTAAACAGTATCACGCTTACAACAACTCTACTAGACTCGCAGACCCTTTTGCTCCCGCTCACAAACACTCTACTAGACTCGCACACCCTGCTCCCGCCTATAGAATTTCGCTCACTCGCAAACACTGCTCCCGCCTATAGAGCTTTGCAAACTCGCACTCCCTGCTCACTGAACTAATTCTAAATAGACAATCTGACACTACCTAAACTCTAGGTGGTGATTTACAAATTCTTTGACACGAAAAGAAAAAACAACTTCAAAAATAACCGCAGGAGCAAAAATTAAAATACGAACTTGAATCTGTAATTTTTGCTCAAAATAAAAAAACTAAAAACCCCTTTTATAAAATTAAAAACTAAATTCCCCTTTTCAATAATAAGGCCGGCCCACTTGTCTTTCAACCCGTTTCCTTCTTTTGTTCAGTGAAGAATTATGCGGCCGATGCTTGTCGAATTAGGGCTTCGGCTTCTTTCTCGAATTAGGGCTTTGTCTCTGGTTTGAGATGCTCTTGCTTCTCTGATGTTCGATTGTTGCCCTTGCTCACTGCTTCGCTTATGTTTGTTTGCTCCTCTGTTGATCGATTGTGAAATTAGGGCTTCGGCTTCAATTTGGTATGTAACTTTCCTTTTTGCTTGAATGCTTGAATTCGATTGTTGCTCTGCTTGCCGATGATGAACTTGGGTTTGTGATTGATAGTTTTATTGTGAATTGAAGCTCATAACTGATGATGATACCTTCGGGTTGAATTTATATGAATTCACGACACTTGAATTCCTTCGTATCAATTTGATACTTTCCTAATTCTCAATTACCTGTTGCGCACGTCTTTCCTGATTTTCTTTCTCAACGTGATCGATACGGCAGTGATTTACGTGGTCACCACGGTGTTGAATTCATTTGACTTTTTCAAATTTACACACTTGAATTTCTTACTTGGTTTTGTGCCCTGTTCATCACTGCACTGTTTTGATTTCTTGAATCATATCCACGGCTTCAATGTTGTTCAAGTGTACTACTGCAGTTTGCATTTGGTCTTGATCGTGTATATTCTCGAGTTGGTTGTGCACTGTTGATTAGTTGATAATTTGAGTCTGCAATGTTATTCTTTGACTTGTCTACTGTCACTTCTTCGAGCTAAATTGTTGTTTGTGGTCAATTGCTTCGAGTTGATCTTCTAGCTGCTGCCAGTTTGCTGTGACATTGTGCATTTCATTCTGTTTGATGTTGCACTTGGTTATTTTGCTCATCTGTGTATTGCTGCAATCTTCATTGAGCTTGTATGCTTCAAGTTGCCTTGACTGGTTCATACTTGTTGAACTGGTTTTGGTTGTTGCAGTATGTTACTGCATTTGGTCTGAGTCACTTGTATCCATTTTCGAGTTGCACACTTTGATTTCACCTTGTTGAGTACCTGTAGTTGCTGTTATATCACTTCCTATTGCATTTATTTGCTTGTACTTGTGTTCTGGTCATTGCTTTGTTGTGTAGCTGCTATGCAGTTGCTATGCATCACTGTGTATCATGTAGCTTTCATCCTTTCTTTCTCTGGCACACTTGTGTAGCTGTTCAGGTTCACCGTTGCTTCAAATTGCTTCATACTGCTACTTGGTTTATTGATGTATTCATGTCAGTTGTCATGTTGTTTGTGCACTTCACTGAATTTCACTGCCATACTTATACTTGCATTGCTGTTTGGTCATTTTGTACTTCTCTTATGTACACTTGCACCTGTACTTTGACACTTGCATGCATTTCTGTAGCTGGTCTTTTCTTAACTTTAGTTGAGCATCACTGTCTTGTTGAAGTTTTAACTGGACATTTGAGACTTGTACTTGATGTTGTTGAACTTGGTATTGTGTTGGTTACTGATTTGCCTAAGTTTGTTTACTTGGTGGCATGCATTTGTGATCTGCCTTGTTGCTTGACCTGTCTGGTCTCTGTTCTTTGTTCATTGGTCATTGTTGTAGTGTTCATTGCACTGATAGTCGAGCTTGCATTTGTTACAGTATTCATGTACTGATGCATTTGGAATTTGAGTTGTCTGCTCTGTTGTCACTTGACCTTGCTGTGACATTGTGACTTGTTGTTTCTTCATTGTTGTGTTGATCACTTGATTTTTTTTACACTGGTCTGCTATCATGAATTCGAATTGGACTTGCTTGATCATTGTTCGGGTCATCTTGGTGGCTTGAGCATTTGGTCTGTGTTGCATTGTTCCATGTGTCTTGCCTTTGACTGTTTGCAACTTGACACTGTTGTACACTTGCTCTTGTTGGCTGCGCATACGAGTTGGCGAGGCAGTGCACACGTGTATGAATGTACACGTGTGTATTGCAGCCACTTATGGTTACCTGTCCCTGTAATATCTATATGCACGACTTTGTGATGAATTCAAGTGTGAATGATGACGAACAACCCAAATAACTGAGGCAAACCATATTTTCAAAAGTCATATTTAATTTTATATTGCAAAAATATTTCTTTTTCAATTTTACTGCGTTAGTGAATATTTTTGCAGATTTCTCAGATGCTGGATTCAAACTGGAATGCAGTTGAAGACAAAATACGAGTGTGAGTGATATGTAGTGAGGTTATCAATGTAAAAATATTTTTGATGTAATCGTGATGTAATCAAAAATGTATATGTATAGTGAGAGCATGAATTTGTACTATTCAAGATTGTAATAAATATTTGTTTGAATAAAATTTCTGTTTGAATTCAAAATCTGTGTAACTTTAAATAAATGTTTGAATAAAATAGTACATAACCAAATACATTTAAATGAATATATATGTTTATTATCATCAAACAAAAACATATAAGCGCATATTCAACAATCTCCCCCTTTTGATGATAACAAACATATATTTAAGATTTTGACCGTGTTAAATGTATTTGACCAATTATATACTCTAATTGCTCCCCCTATTTAAATGCTTCCTCTCTACATGATGCTCCCCCTACATATATGCATACAAATAGAAATATATTCAAATGAGCCTAGATGCATATGAAAAAATTATTTGACCTTTGCTTGATTCTATTTTACAAAATCTTAACTTTTCTCTCCCCCTTTTGTTATCAGTAAAAGAATAATAGTGTGAGAGAAAAATAGAGATAAAGTGATCGATATTAATCCAACATTAATCTCAAATTGAATATAAATATTAAACTTCAATAAGAATCAAACAAAAACCATAACTACCCTTGTTAGGCGCATATTCCAATTTTAGAAATGATGGATATGGTGTTCATATAAAATCATACAGTTGAATCAACTTGTGGTATTTATATCAGGAATTTGAATATCTACTAATCATGCATAACCGTTAGGACTTTTAAATGAGATTAGTAGTATTCGAATTTAATTTTAAAAAAAAATGAAATCAAGTATCTTCTAACCACGCATGACCGTGAGGACTTTTAAATGGGATTAGAATCAACTTGTCTATTTAAACACTTTAATTTTGATATGCGTTCCATACATGCATAACCGTAAGGACTTTTAAATGAGCATGGAAGCACATAATAAAAAAAATTCAAGTAATTCACCCATGCATAACCGTGAGGACTTTTAAACGAGAGTGAATACTTTGAATATTTATTTATTTATTTAAAAATATGACATGCAAAACAAATGATTCCTGATTATAGTACCACATATCGACAAACTATATTGAATATTTGATAAACCATGGTCGATAGAAATAATGATAGATATAGAAATGGTCATGGAATCTTTACCCAACAAAAAGTTTTATAATTCTTGTTTTAATTCCTAAAGAAATTTTCCAAATATACTCTCTTGAGTAATGTATGTTAAATATCAACACTCATCACTTTTTCAATCACTATTTATCTTTTTGATAATTAGTAGGGAGTCGGATCAGTCAAAATTTGTCATTTAAAATCAAATAAAATTAACTAATCTGAAAAAAAATGGTCAAACAATTGTTTTCTCGAAGGGGTTATATGAGAGAAAAAAAATTCTGCTAAATGAAAAATTATTTCAAGAGAAAAATATGCAGATATTTTCTTTGAAAAAAAAACGATGCAGCAAATGAATGTTTCAAGAATTAATCACGTTTAACTCGTACGTTTTCTATCAACTACATTACCAGTATGAACTGCATCTGAATTTCTTTTTCAATCCAAAATATTACTAACTGGATTTGGTAAACCATACATGAAGTGTGCATCAAAAATTTCAAACCCAATTTTAGCGACAATTTAAATGACATTCTTTGGATTTTGAATTGAAGCCATGTTCACACTCAAACAAATATCATGGTGTTAATTTCAGAAACCATAGGATAAACAATTATATTCATGAGTAATCAACAGTCAATCAACATCTTAATTATTTCAAAAACAATTTCTTGAAGTTTCAACAATTTCTTAAAATCCTTTTTCACATGAGTTTGAAATCGTGCAAATTTACAAGCAGTGATCAAAATGTCAAAATATGTCTAAGTGTAGCACGAGTAATCAAGGATCAATAAGATACCATAATTTGACCAAACAAATTAAATTCAATGATGAAAGGATGGTTGGTCTTCTTTTAAACACAAATCAAAGTAAGAACAAGTCAAAAGAAATCATATCAATTAAGAATAAGTCAGAATTAAAGACATCATCTCATTATCACAATTTTGGATGATTTAATTCAGAATATGGTGCATATTATCACAGAATTATACCTTCACCTGTTTTACCTTTACGATAATTTTACGTGATTTCCCATTGTGATTCTGTCACCTTTATACTAGGCTAAGGAACTTTGCTTTGTTGCCCGTTGTGTTTCTGGAACAGCCAAAATCCAGAGAACACCGTTGTCGTTCCTTAGCCTGCCACCACACCTACACGATGAAAGATTTTTGTGACCTATTTCTAGGTCCATGATTGTTAGTGGCAGTAACATTATGAATAAACAAACCCTTTGGAACCCAAACTTGTTTAGACTTTTCATTCTTGTTCCAATAGACATGAAATTTGTTTGTAGAATTCTTAGGAACCCAAACTTGTATAAATTTTGTGTTCTTGTTCCTACGACTACAATTTTCAGAATGATGTCCAATTATTTCACATATATCAAAGATACTTTTCCCTTTTGCATTATCCTCAGCTTGTGTTTTCCCAAAACCAAGTCCTTTTCTGTTGTTAGCAAAAATTTGATTTCCCAATAGCATGTTGAAAGATTTTTCGCCTCTTGAAAAGTTATTCAAAGATTTCTCAAGATCTTGGACTTTGGTTTTTAGTGTTGTATTTTCAGTGACAAGTGAGGTGCATCGATTTATAAAATCCTTTTTCCTAGTGTCGATGGTTTCCTTAAGATTCAAGTTTTCTTTTTCAAGATTCTCAGAGTTATTCTTAAGTTTTGTCAATTCTGAATCTAGAACTTTACATCTTTTACATTCTAGGTTTTGAATATTTTCAAGTTCAGTTTCTAACCTAAAATTTTTACGAGCAAGTTCTCTCCTATCAGTTTTCAGTTTTTCAATTTTAGATTCAAGAGCATCAACTACTTTAGTAAGATCAGAACACATAAAAACAAGATCTCTATAGGAATACTCACCTTCCTCACTAGATTCCTCTGAGCTTGAATCTGAATTTGATTTCGCCATAAGACACAAGTTAGCCTCCTCTGCGCTGCTATCCGAAGCTTCTTCTCCTTCTTCATCATCCCAAGTCGCTGCAAATACCTTCTTTGCCTTTTTCTTTCCTTTGTTGTTTTTGAGAAGTGGACATTTTGGTTTGATGTGGCCAGGCTTGTTGCAGTTATAACATGTCGGTTCATTATCGGAATTGTCAGAATCTTTTGGCCTATTACGATTTGTTTTCTTCTTGCGTGGCTTGAATTTCGACCATTTTCTAAGATTATTGACAGCCATTGCAAGCTCTTCAATTGGATCTTCTTCATCGCTTTCTTCTTTGCTCTTTAAGGCAATCGTCTTTTTCTTTGGTTCGGAGTTGTTGCGTTCTTCCTTTGCTTTTAGCTCAAGCTCATATGTCATCAAGTTTCCAATCAACTCCTCCATGCTTAGCTTACTTAGATCTTTCGATTCTTGGATTGTCGTGACTTTTGCCTCAAAGTTCATTGGTAAGACTCGTAGTATCTTCCGCACAAGCTCTACCTCAGTGAATACCTTCCCAAGTGCTCTAGCGTTGTACACCAAAGTTGAAAAGCGTCCAAACATGTCTTTTATGTTCTCGCCTTTGTCCATCACAAAGTTCTCGTATTCATTGCTGAATAGGGCTAGACGAGACTCCTTGACTTGAGAAGTTCCTTCGTGTGTCACCTCCAAAGTGTGCCAAATTTCCTGTGCTGTTGTACAATGAGAAATTCTATTAAATTCATTTTTATCAAGAGCACATATCAAAGCATTCATGGCTTTAGCATTTGTTGTTTTCAATCTCTTATCGTTAGCATCCCATCTATCCTTAGGTTTAGGAATCTCAGTACCACCAACGATTATAGTGGGAGGTTTATAGCCAGTTTCAATAATATCCCAAACATCATAATCAACGGAACTAAGGTAAATACTCATCCTAACTTTCCAATAAGCATAATCGTTCCCGTTAAACATGGGTGGCCTAACAATAGATTGCCCCTCAGAAAAAGCATTATTTGACGGATTCATGACTCTAGAGTTAAATAAAAATACCAGGCTCTGATACCACTTGTAGGATCTAGATTAACCCTAGAGGGGGGGGGGTGAATAGGGTTATAGCAAATTTTCTCGATTTAAACACAGAAATAAACTGCAGAAATAAATATGCTGAAAAGTAAATCACACACAAAATTTACCCAGCTTCGGCAACCCCTGCCTACTGCTGCATTCACAGATTTCTATTAGAATTAAACAGTATCACGCTTACAACAACTCTACTAGACTCGCAGACCCTTTTGCTCCCGCTCACAAACACTCTACTAGACTCGCACACCCTGCTCCCGCCTATAGAGTTTCGCTCACTCGCAAACACTGCTCCCGCCTATAGAGCTTTGCAAACTCGCACTCCCTGCTCACTGAACTAATTCTAAATAGACAATCTGACACTACCTAAACTCTAGGTGGTGATTTACAAATTCTTTGACACGAAAAGAAAAAACAACTTCAAAAATAACCGCAGGAGCAAAAATTAAAATACGAACTTGAATCTGTAATTTTTGCTCAAAATAAAAAAACTAAAAACCCCTTTTATAAAATTAAAAACTAAATTCCCCTTTTCAATAATAAGGCCGGCCCACTTGTCTTTCAACCCGTTTCCTTCTTTTGTTCAGTGAAGAATTATGCGGCCGATGCTTGTCGAATTAGGGCTTCGGCTTCTTTCTCGAATTAGGGCTTTGTCTCTGGTTTGAGATGCTCTTGCTTCTCTGATGTTCGATTGTTGCCCTTGCTCACTGCTTCGCTTATGTTTGTTTGCTCCTCTGTTGATCGATTGTGAAATTAGGGCTTCGGCTTCAATTTGGTATGTAACTTTCCTTTTTGCTTGAATGCTTGAATTCGATTGTTGCTCTGCTTGCCGATGATGAACTTGGGTTTGTGATTGATAGTTTTATTGTGAATTGAAGCTCATAACTGATGATGATACCTTCGGGTTGAATTTATATGAATTCACGACACTTGAATTCCTTCGTATCAATTTGATACTTTCCTAATTCTCAATTACCTGTTGCGCACGTCTTTCCTGATTTTCTTTCTCAACGTGATCGATACGGCAGTGATTTACGTGGTCACCACGGTGTTGAATTCATTTGACTTTTTCAAATTTACACACTTGAATTTCTTACTTGGTTTTGTGCCCTGTTCATCACTGCACTGTTTTGATTTCTTGAATCATATCCACGGCTTCAATGTTGTTCAAGTGTACTACTGCAGTTTGCATTTGGTCTTGATCGTGTATATTCTCGAGTTGGTTGTGCACTGTTGATTAGTTGATAATTTGAGTCTGCAATGTTATTCTTTGACTTGTCTACTGTCACTTCTTCGAGCTAAATTGTTGTTTGTGGTCAATTGCTTCGAGTTGATCTTCTAGCTGGTGCCAGTTTGCTGTGACATTGTGCATTTCATTCTGTTTGATGTTGCACTTGGTTATTTTGCTCATCTGTGTATTGCTGCAATCTTCATTGAGCTTGTATGCTTCAAGTTGCCTTGACTGGTTCATACTTGTTGAACTGGTTTTGGTTGTTGCAGTATGTTACTGCACTTGGTCTGAGTCACTTGTATCCATTTTCGAGTTGCACACTTTGATTTCACCTTGTTGAGTACCTGTAGTTGCTGTTATATCACTTCCTATTGCATTTATTTGCTTGTACTTGTGTTCTGGTCATTGCTTTGTTGTGTAGCTGCTATGCAGTTGCTATGCATCACTGTGTATCATGTAGCTTTCATCCTTTCTTTCTCTGGCACACTTGTGTAGCTGTTCAGGTTCACCGTTGCTTCAAATTGCTTCATACTGCTACTTGGTTTATTGATGTATTCATGTCAGTTGTCATGTTGTTTGTGCACTTCGATGAATTTCACTGCCATACTTATACTTGCATTGCTGTTTGGTCATTTTGTACTTCTCTTATGTACACTTGCACCTGTACTTTGACACTTGCATGCATTTCTGTAGCTGGTCTTTTCTTAACTTTAGTTGAGCATCACTGTCTTGTTGAAGTTTTAACTGGACATTTGAGACTTGTACTTGATGTTGTTGAACTTGGTATTGTGTTGGTTACTGATTTGCCTAAGTTTGTTTACTTGGTGGCATGCATTTGTGATCTGCCTTGTTGCTTGACCTGTCTGGTCTCTGTTCTTTGTTCATTGGTCATTGTTGTAGTGTTCATTGCACTGATAGTCGAGCTTGCATTTGTTACAGTATTCATGTACTGATGCATTTGGAATTTGAGTTGTCTGCTCTGTTGTCACTTGACCTTGCTGTGACATTGTGACTTGTTGTTTCTTCATTGTTGTGTTGATCACTTGATTTTTTTTTTACACTGGTCTGCTATCATGAATTCGAATTGGACTTGCTTGATCATTGTTCTGGTCATCTTGGTGGCTTGAGCATTTGGTCTGTGTTTCATTGTTCCATGTGTCTTGCCTTTGACTGTTTGCAACTTGACACTGTTGTACACTTGCTCTTGTTGGCTGCGCATACGAGTTGGCGAGGCAGTGCACACGTGTATGAATGTACACGTGTGTATTGCAGCCACTTATGGTTACCTGTCCCTGTAATATCTATATGCACGACTTTGTGATGAATTCAAGTGTGAATGATGACGAACAACCCAAATAACTGAGGCAAACCATATTTTCAAAAGTCATATTTAATTTTATATTGCAAAAATATTTCTTTTTCAATTTTACTGCGTTAGTGAATATTTTTGCAGATTTCTCAGATGCTGGATTCAAACTGGAATGCAGTTGAAGACAAAATACGAGTGTGAGTGATATGTAGTGAGGTTATCAATGTAAAAATATTTGTGATGTAATCGTGATGTGATCAAAAATGTATATGTATAGTGAGAGCATGAATTTGTACTATTCAAGATTGTAATAAATATTTGTTTGAATAAAATTTCTGTTTGAATTCAAAATCTGTGTAACTTTAAATAAATGTTTGAATAAAATAGTACATAACCAAATACATTTAAATGAATATATATGTTTATTATCATCAAACAAAAACATATAAGCGCATATTCAACAATCTCCCCCTTTTGATGATAACAAACATATATTTAAGATTTTGCCCGTGTTAAATGTATTTGACCAATTATATACTCTAATTGCTCCCCCTATTTAAATGCTTCCTCTCTACATGATGCTCCCCCTACATATATGCATACAAATAGAAATATATTCAAATGAGCCTAGATGCATATGAAAAAATTATTTGACCTTTGCTTGATTCTATTTTACAAAATCTTAACTTTTCTCTCCCCCTTTTGTTATCAGCAAAAGAATAATAGTGTGAGAGAAAAATAGAGATAAAGTGATCGATATTAATCCAACATTAATCTCAAATTGAATATAAATATTAAACTTCAATAAGAATCAAACAAAAACCATAACTACCCTTGTTAGGCGCATATTCCAATTTTAGAAATGATGGATATGGTGTTCATATAAAATCATACAGTTGAATCAACTTGTGGTATTTATATCAGGAATTTGAATATCTACTAATCATGCATAACCGTTAGGACTTTTAAATGAGATTAGTAGTATTCGAATTTAATTTTAAAAAAAAATGAAATCAAGTATCTTCTAACCACGCATGACCGTGAGGACTTTTAAATGGGATTAGAATCAACTTGTCTATTTAAACACTTTAATTTTGATATGCGTTCCATAAATGCATAACCGTAAGGACTTTTAAATGAGCATGGAAGCACATAATAAAAAAAAATTCAAGTAATTCACCCGTGCATAACCGTGAGGACTTTTAAACGAGAGTGAATACTTTGAATATTTATTTATTTATTTAAAAATATGACATGAAAAACAAATGATTCCTAATTATAGTACCACATATCGACAAACTATATTGAATATTTGATAAACCATGGTCGATAGAAATAATGATAGATATAGAAATGGTCATGGAATCTTTACCCAACAAAAAGTTTTATAATTCTTGTTTTAATTCCTAAAGAAATTTTCCAAATATACTCTCTTGAGTAATGTATGTTAAATATCAACACTCATCACTTTTTCAATCACTGTTTATCTCTTTGATAATTAGTAGGGAGTCGGATCAATCAAAATTTGTCATTTAAAATCAAATAAAATTAACTAATCTGAAAAAAAATGGTCAAACAATTGTTTTCTCGAAGGGGTTATATGAGAAAAAAAAATTCTGCTAAATGAAAAATTATTTCAAGAGAAAAATATGCAGATATTTTCTTTGAAAAAAAAACGATGCAGCAAATGAATGTTTCAAGAATTAATCACGTTCAACTCGTACGTTTTCTATCAACTAGATTACCAGTATGAACTGCATCTGAATTTCTTTTTCAATCCAAAATATTACTAACTGGATTTGGTAAACCATACATGAAGTGTGCATCAAAAATTTCAAACCCAATTTTAGCAACAATTTAAATGACATTCTTTGGATTTTGAATTGAAGCCATGTTCACACTCAAACAAATATCATGGTGTTAATTTCAGAAACCATAGGATAAACAATTATATTCATGAGTAATCAACAGTCAATCAACATCTTAATTATTTCAAAAACAATTTCTTGAAGTTTCAACAATTTCTTAAAATCCTTTTTCACATGAGTTTGAAATCGTGCAAATTTACAAGCAGTGATCAAAATGTCAAAATATGTCTAAGTGTAGCACGAG
The DNA here is from genome assembly GCA_030765085.1 of Allium cepa. Taxonomy (NCBI): domain Eukaryota; kingdom Viridiplantae; phylum Streptophyta; class Magnoliopsida; order Asparagales; family Amaryllidaceae; genus Allium; species Allium cepa. Next base: position 741,528,875 of record CM060932.1, read on the forward strand.
TAATCAAGGATCAATAAGATACCATAATTTGACCAAACAAATTAAATTCAATGATGAAAGGATGGTTGGTCTTCTTTTAAACACAAATCAAAGTAAGAACAAGTCAAAAGAAATCATATCAATTAAGAATAAGTCAGAATTAAAGACATCATCTCATTATCACAATTTTGGATGATTTAATTCAGAATATGGTGCATATTATCACAGAATTATACCTTCACCTGTTTTACCTTTACGATAATTTTACGTGATTTCCCATTGTGATTCTGTCACCTTTATACTAGGCTAAGAAACTTTGCTTTGTTGCCCGTTGTGTTTCTGGAACAGCCAAAATCCAGAGAACACCGTTGTCGTTCCTTAGCCTGCCACCACACCTGCACGATGAAAGATTTTTGTGACCTATTTCTAGGTCCATGATTGTTAGTGGCAGTAACATTATGAATAAACAAACCCTTTGGAACCCAAACTTGTTTAGACTTTTCATTCTTGTTCCAATAGACATGAAATTTGTTTGTAGAATTCTTAGGAACCCAAACTTGTATAAATTTTGTGTTCTTGTTCCTACGACTACAATTTTCAGAATGATGTCCAATTATTTCACATATATCAAAGATACTTTTCCCTTTTGCATTATCCTCAGCTTGTGTTTTCCCAAAACCAAGTCCTTTTCTGTTGTTAGCAAAAATTTGATTTCCTAATAGCATGTTGAAAGATTTTTCGCCTCTTGAAAAGTTATTCAAAGATTTCTCAAGATCTTGGACTTTGGTTTTTAGTGTTGTATTTTCAGTGACAAGTGAGGTGCATCGATTTATAAAATCCTTTTTCCTAGTGTCGATGGTTTCCTTAAGATTCAAGTTTTCTTTTTCAAGATTCTCAGAGTTATTCTTAAGTTTTGTCAATTCTGAATCTAGAACTTTACATCTTTTACATTCTAGGTTTTGAATATTTTCAAGTTCAGTTTCTAACCTAAAATTTTTACGAGCAAGTTCTCTCCTATCAGTTTTCAGTTTTTCAATTTTAGATTCAAGAGCATCAACTACTTTAGTAAGATCAGAACACATAAAAACAAGATCTCTATAGGAATACTCACCTTCCTCACTAGATTCCTCTGAGCTTGAATCTGAATTTGATTTCGCCATAAGACACAAGTTAGCCTCCTCTGCGCTGCTATCCGAAGCTTCTTCTCCTTCTTCATCATCCCAAGTCGCTGCAAATACCTTCTTTGCCTTTTTCTTTCCTTTGTTGTTTTTGAGAAGTGGACATTTTGGTTTGATGTGGCCAGGCTTGTTGCAGTTATAACATGTCGGTTCATTATCGGAATTGTCAGAATCTTTTGGCCTATTACGATTTGTTTTCTTCTTGCGTGGCTTGAATTTCGACCATTTTCTAAGATTATTGACAGCCATTGCAAGCTCTTCAATTGGATCTTCTTCATCGCTTTCTTCTTTGCTCTTTAAGGCAATCGTCTTTTTCTTTGGTTCGGAGTTGTTGCGTTCTTCCTTTGCTTTTAGCTCAAGCTCATATGTCATCAAGTTTCCAATCAACTCCTCCATGCTTAGCTTACTTAGATCTTTCGATTCTTGGATTGTCGTGACTTTTGCCTCAAAGTTCATTGGTAAGACTCGTAGTATCTTCCGCACAAGCTCTACCTCAGTGAATACCTTCCCAAGTGCTCTAGCGTTGTACACCAAAGTTGAAAAGCGTCCAAACATGTCTTTTATGTTCTCGCCTTTGTCCATCACAAAGTTCTCGTATTCATTGCTGAATAGGGCTAGACGAGACTCCTTGACTTGAGAAGTTCCTTCGTGTGTCACCTCCAAAGTGTGCCAAATTTCCTGTGCTGTTGTACAATGAGAAATTCTATTAAATTCATTTTTATCAAGATCACATATCAAAGCATTCATGGCTTTAGCATTTGTTGTTTTCAATCTCTTATCGTTAGCATCCCATCTATCCTTAGGTTTAGGAATCTCAGTACCACCAACGATTATAGTGGGAGGTTTATAGCCAGTTTCAATAATATCCCAAACATCATAATCAACGGAACTAAGGTAAAAACTCATCCTAACTTTCCAATAAGCATAATCGTTCCCGTTAAACATGGGTGGCCTAACAATAGATTGCCCCTCAGAAAAAGCATTATTTGACGGATTCATGACTCTAGAGTTAAATAAAAATACCAGGCTCTGATACCACTTGTAGGATCTAGATTAACCCTAGAGGGGGGGTGAATAGGGTTATAGCAAATTTTCTCGATTTAAACACAGAAATAAACTGCAGAAATAAATATGCTGAAAAGTAAATCACACACAAAATTTACCCAGCTTCAACAACCCCTGCCTACTGCTGCATTCACAGATTTCTATTAGAATTAAACAGTATCACGCTTACAACAACTCTACTAGACTCGCAGACCCTTTTGCTCCCGCTCACATACACTCTACTAGACTCGCACACCCTGCTCCCGCCTATAGAGTTTCGCTCACTCGCAAACACTGCTCCCGCCTATAGAGCTTTGCAAACTCGCACTCCCTGCTCACTGAACTAATTCTAAATAGACAATCTGACACTACCTAAACTCTAGGTGGTGATTTACAAATTCTTTGACACGAAAAGAAAAAACAACTTCAAAAATAACCGCAGGAGCAAAAATTAAAATACGAACTTGAATCTGTAATTTTTGCTCAAAATAAAAAAACTAAAAACCCCTTTTATAAAATTAAAAACTAAATTCCCCTTTTCAATAATAAGGCCGGCCCACTTGTCTTTCAACCCGTTTCCTTCTTTTGTTCAGTGAAGAATTATGCGGCCGATGCTTGTCGAATTAGGGCTTCGGCTTCTTTCTCGAATTAGGGCTTTGTCTCTGGTTTGAGATGCTCTTGCTTCTCTGATGTTCGATTGTTGCCCTTGCTCACTGCTTCGCTTATGTTTGTTTGCTCCTCTGTTGATCGATTGTGAAATTAGGGCTTCGGCTTCAATTTGGTATGTAACTTTCCTTTTTGCTTGAATGCTTGAATTCGATTGTTGCTCTGCTTGCCGATGATGAACTTGGGTTTGTGATTGATAGTTTTATTGTGAATTGAAGCTCATAACTGATGATGATACCTTCGGGTTGAATTTATATGAATTCACGACACTTGAATTCCTTCGTATCAATTTGATACTTTCCTAATTCTCAATTACCTGTTGTGCACGTCTTTCCTGATTTTCTTTCTCAACGTGATCGATACGGCAGTGATTTACGTGGTCACCACGGTGTTGAATTCATTTGACTTTTTCAAATTTACACACTTGAATTTCTTACTTGGTTTTGTGCCCTGTTCATCACTGCACTGTTTTGATTTCTTGAATCATATCCACGGCTTCAATGTTGTTCAAGTGTACTACTGCAGTTTGCATTTGGTCTTGATCGTGTATATTCTCGAGTTGGTTGTGCACTGTTGATTAGTTGATAATTTGAGTCTGCAATGTTATTCTTTGACTTGTCTACTGTCACTTCTTCGAGCTAAATTGTTGTTTGTGGTCAATTGCTTCGAGTTGATCTTCTAGCTGGTGCCAGTTTGCTGTGACATTGTGCATTTCATTCTGTTTGATGTTGCACTTGGTTATTTTGCTCATCTGTGTATTGCTGCAATCTTCATTGAGCTTGTATGCTTCAAGTTGCCTTGACTGGTTCATACTTGTTGAACTGGTTTTGGTTGTTGCAGTATGTTACTGCATTTGGTCTGAGTCACCTGTATCCATTTTCGAGTTGCACACTTTGATTTCACCTTGTTGAGTACCTGTAGTTGCTGTTATATCACTTCCTATTGCATTTATTTGCTTGTACTTGTGTTCTGGTCATTGCTTTGTTGTGTAGCTGCTATGCAGTTGCTATGCATCACTGTGTATCATGTAGCTTTCATCCTTTCTTTCTCTGGTACACTTGTGTACCTGTTCAGGTTCACCGTTGCTTCAAATTGCTTCATACTGCTACTTGGTTTATTGATGTATTCATGTCAGTTGTCATGTTGTTTGTGCACTTCACTGAATTTCACTGCCATACTTATACTTGCATTGCTGTTTGGTCATTTTGTACTTCTCTTATGTACACTTGCACCTGTACTTTGACACTTGCATGCATTTCTGTAGCTGGTCTTTTCTTAACTTTAGTTGAGCATCACTGTCTTGTTGAAGTTTTAACTGGACATTTGAGACTTGTACTTGATGTTGTTGAACTTGGTATTGTGTTGGTTACTGATTTGCCTAAGTTTGTTTACTTGGTGGCATGCATTTGTGATCTGCCTTGTTGCTTGACCTGTCTGGTCTCTGTTCTTTGTTCATTGGTCATTGTTGTAGTGTTCATTGCACTGATAGTCGAGCTTGCATTTGTTACAGTATTCATGTACTGATGCATTTGGAATTTGAGTTGTCTGCTCTGTTGTCACTTGACCTTGCTGTGACATTGTGACTTGTTGTTTCTTCATTGTTGTGTTGATCACTTGATTTTTTTTTACACTGGTCTGCTATCATGAATTCGAATTGGACTTGCTTGATCATTGTTCTGGTCATCTTGGTGGCTTGAGCATTTGGTCTGTGTTGCATTGTTCCATGTGTCTTGCCTTTGACTGTTTGCAACTTGACACTGTTGTACACTTGCTCTTGTTGGCTGCGCATACGAGTTGGCGAGGCAGTGCACACGTGTATGAATGTACACGTGTGTATTGCAGCCACTTATGGTTACCTGTCCCTGTAATATCTATATGCACGACTTTGTGATGAATTCAAGTGTGAATGATGACGAACAACCCAAATAACTGAGGCAGACCATATTTTCAAAAGTCATATTTAATTTTATATTGCAAAAATATTTCTTTTTCAATTTTACTGCGTTAGTGAATATTTTTGCAGATTTCTCAGATGCTGGATTCAAACTGGAATGCAGTTGAAGACAAAATACGAGTGTGAGTGATATGTAGTGAGGTTATCAATGTAAAAATATTTGTGATGTAATCGTGATGTAATCAAAAATGTATATGTATAGTGAGAGCATGAATTTGTACTATTCAAGATTGTAATAAATATTTGTTTGAATAAAATTTCTGGTTGAATTCATAATCTGTGTAACTTTAAATAAATGTTTGAATAAAATAGTACATAACCAAATACATTTAAATGAATATATATGTTTATTATCATCAAACAAAAACATATAAGCGCATATTCAACAAGTACTTCGATTGATAATGTTCGAAGTCAAATTGCTAGAGAGGCTGTTAATCCAGTACCGCCTCAAGTTAGTTTTGCAGCCTTATGTAAAGATTTTATCGATCTTGGAGACCAATCATTTAAAGGTTCAGAATCGATAATTGAAGTTCAAGCCTGGCTACGGTCGTGTGAGCGTATTTTTAAGAGGATGAGATTGTCGGATGACCAGAAAAGGGATATGGCATCGTGGCAATTGCAAGGAGGCGCAGCAGCATGGTGGGATGCAAAAATTGCAAATACTCCCGAAGAAGATATTTCATGGGAAAGATTTAAGGAGTTCTTTGAGGAGAAATTTATGCCGACAGCAAGGAAAACTCAATTGTACCAGGATTTTCTGAATTTGAAGCAGGAAAGCATGACCATTTCAGAGTATGAGACCAGATTCAACGAACTTTCGTGTTATGGATCAGGACTCATTGATACTCCCCTCAAGAAGAATGAAAAGTTTGTGCAAGGATTGAGGTCTGAATTCCAGAATAAGATGAAGGTGCTCTTGAAAGGATCTTTTGTTGATTTAGTTGATATGGCTTTGAGGTATGAAGATTTGATGAGCAAGAAATTAGAGGCAAAAACAGCAGTTTCGAGAGGGAATTTCGTTAACCCAAACAAAAGAAAGTTTAGTCCACTTTGGAAAAGACAAGCTAAGAGAAAGAAATTGGGAGGAAGCAATAACGGACCCCGTAAGTGTTATAATTGTCAGCAAATTGGACATTTGGCAGATCAGTGTTCTCAAGGAGGATCTCAGCAACAGCAACGACAGAGTGGTCCAGGATTGGCAGTAGTTCAAAGATCGTTGTGTTTTAATTGTCGTCATCCCGGTCATATGATTAAGAATTGTCCACTTTTGCAGAGGACACTGCAGGATAAAGTTTTTGCTTTGGAAGCAGGTTCATCTTCTTCTTCTTAAGGCAAAGGAGTTTTGGAAGGTACCCTACTCTTAGATGGCAAATATATTAAAGTGTTGTTTGATTCGAGTGCATCTTTGAGTTTCATATCTCAGGAATCGGTAGAAAAGTTTTCTCTTAAACCTAGTACGGTGGATCGATCCATTATTGTATCTAATCCTATTGGTGGAGCAACGAAATTGGATACGATCTGTAAGAACTTGAGGCTTTCTTATTTGTCTCATAGTTTCTCCTGTGACCCGTATGTGTTAAATTTTAAAGGATTGGTCTTATTTTGGGGATGGATTGGCTCGATAAGTATAAGGCAGTCCTGAATTGTGATGAGAGGACAGTTTCATTGGAGACTGATTTGGGTAGGATTGCCAAAGTGTCGTGCGATAGTTCTGGATTTCACTTGAGTAGTCTTTTGCTAGGAGTTGAGACTTCTCAAGAGAAAGTTGAAGAAATCGATGTGGTTCAAGATTTTCCTGATGTTTTTGAAGAAGTTAAGTGTCTACCGCCACATCGAGAAATTGAGTTTGGGATTGATTTGATTCCAGGAGCAGTGCCGGTAATTCAACCCGGTAGGAGAATGCCTCCTAGAGAAAGAGAAGAGTTGATTAAGCAGACGCAAGATCTTTTAGAGAAGGGTTTGATTAGACCCAGTTTTTCTTGTTGGGGCTCTGCTGCGGTGTTTGTTACCAAATCGGATGGTTCGCTAAGATTCTGTGTTGATTATAGAGAATTGAACAAAGTGACCATTTGAAATAAATATCCTTTTCCTTGCATCGATGATCTTTTTGACCAATTGCATGGAGCTTCTATCTTTTCTCAACTAGATCTAGCTTCAGGATTCCATCAATTGAGAGTAGCTGAAGATAGTATTCCCTTGACAGCATTTAGGGACCGAATTGTTTTTATGAGTGGTTGGTTATGCCGTTCGGGTTAACCAATGCACCAGCCTATTTTGTTGACCTCATGAACCGAGTCTTTAGAGATGTGTTGAATAAGTTTGTTTTGGTATTCATTGATGATATCTTGGTCTACCCCAAATCGGAAGAGGAGCACATGCAACATTTGAGAATTGTATTGGAGACTCTGAGGAAGCATGTGTTGAAGGCAAAATTTTCAAAGTGCCATTTTTGGAAATCAGAAGTTAAATTTTTAGGGCACATTGTTTCTGGTGAAGGCATTTCAGTAGATCCAGCAAAGGTTGAAACTACTTTGCAATGGAAACAGCCGGAGACACCAACTGAAGTTCGCAGTTTTCTGTGTTTGGCTGGCTACTACAGAAAATTCATTAAGGATTATTCCAAAATTTCTTCGCATCTGACTAAGCTGACTAGGAAAGGAACTAAATTCAAGTGGACACCTCAGTGTGAATAAGCTTTTTAGGAATTAAAGACAAGGCTAACTAGTCACCAGTTTTTGCTATTCCGGATGGGAAGAGCAAATTTGAAGTATATACGGATGCATGTTTAGTTGGATTGGGTGCAGTTCTGATGCAGAATGGTAGAGTTATTGCGTATGCTAGTCGACAATTGAAGTCCCATGAGAAGAAGTATGCTGCGCATGATCTAGAACTGTTAGCTATTGTTTTTGCTTTGAAGTTATGGAGACATTATCTTTTGGGAGAAAAGTTTGAGTTATTCATGGATCACAAACCGTTGAAATATATTTTCTCTCAGAAAGATCTTAATTTGAGACAGCAGAGATGGGTCGAATTTTTGGCATCTTATGATCTGGATATTTTGTATACTCCGGGGAAAGCAAATGTCGTGGCTGATGCTCTTAGTAGAAATGCTGTTTTATCTCTTTTGGAAGTAGTACCATCTCTCCAAGAAAAGATCATTGGTAAGAAAACGGAGGATAAATCTTTTGAGGAAATAATTCTAGTAACTAAAGACGGGCGATATTCAGATTTCAAGATAGACGATCAAGGTGTTTTAAGGATTAATGGTCGTTTGTGTGTGCCTAATATTGATGGACTGAGGCAAGAAGTTTTAGCTGAGTGTCATCGCTCCAAATTGAATATTCACCCAGGAATCTCAAAGATGTATAAAGATATGAGAAGAGTTTTCTGGTGGCCGAATATGAAGAAGGATGTAGCTGCTTTAGTAAATAGTTGTGCCATTTGCCAGCAAGTGAAGGGAGATCAACAAAAGTCTGCAGGACTATTGCAACCTTTGGAAATTCCTGATTGGAAGTGGGGGATGATCTCGATGGACTTTATCGACGGTTTGCCTAAAACCAGGAAAGGAAAAGAAGGAATATGGGTTATTGTGGATCGTTTAACGAAAAGTGCCCATTTTATTCCAGTTAAAGCAACTCGTACTGCAGTTTCTTTGGCAGAAATTTTCTTGAAGGAAATAGTCAGATTGCATGGTGTTCCTATCAGCATAGTAAGTGACCGTGATCCTATTTTCACTAGCAAATTTTGGGAAGCTCTGTAATCAGCAATGGGAACAAGTTTGAGATTAAGTACAGCCTATCATCCTCAGACGGAAGGACAAACGGAGAGACTTAATCGTATTCTGGAAGAAATGCTGCGAGCTTGTCTATTAGATTTTGGTGGATCATGGGAAGACCATCTTCATTTAGTGGAATTTTCCTATAATAACAGTTACCAAGCGAGTATTAAGATGGCTCCTTATGAAGCTCTGTATGGAAGACCGTGTAGATCCCCATCTTGTTGGATTGAATCGAATGATCGACTTGTGCTCGGACTCGATCTAATTCGTGAAGCTTCTGCGAAGGTTGAGCTTATCAAGAAAAGGATGAAAGCTGCTCAAGTTCGTTAGAAGAAATATGTAGATAAGACACGAAGACCATTAGAATTTGAGATTGGAGATTTAGTTTTTATTAAAGTTTCCCCAGTCAAAGGTGCTATAAGATTCGAAAAAACAGGAAAACTTGCTCCGAGATATATTGGTCCATTCCGAGTGTTGGAAAGAATTGGAACTGTAGCCTACAAGATTGAATTACCAGAACGGATGTCTGGGATTCACAATGTATTTCATGTGTCTCATTTAAGGAAATATATTCATGACCCATCATTAGTGGTAGAACCGGTTGTTCAGGAAGATTTAGAGGTAGAACCCAACCTGACTGTGGTTAGAGATCCTGTTCAGATTGTAGATCAAGACGAGAAGCAGCTCAGGAACAAAGTGGTGAAACTCGTCAAGGTACAATGGAGTGAGGATCCCAGAAATTGTACCTGGGAAACTCTTGATAGTTTTAGAAAGGCTTATCTAAATTTATGTCCGGATAACTAGTAATGTTGTTAGAATTGACTGTTTGATTGTTTGTTTTTGTATGGATGATATGTATGTTTATATTGTTAATATTAAGTTTTTGAAATTAACTGTTGTTTAAATTTCGGGGACGAAATTCATTTAGTGGGGGAGGAATGTGATAATCCGGAATTTTGACCCTATTACTATAATAAGTTTTTAATAAAATTTAAATAAAATATAAGATTTTTCATTTTGAAATAAATAAGATGCTGGACATTTTTAGTTGTATATATGTTATAAAAGAAATTTATAATTTCAAAATGTAAACTAGACTCTTTTAACAATATTTAAAATTAAATATTTTTTATTCTATTAAATTAAAAATTATATGTTAATGACATTTAATATCAAAAGTATAAATGTAGTTAATAATGATGAGTATAATAACACAATTCTATTCATATTAAATATAAATATAAAATACATTAGTGCAAATACATTACAAATTAAATATTGGAAAGATTAAGCTTTGAATAAAAATAAGGCCAAGCAATGTTTCTAACAATAGCTTTTATAATTAAAATAAAATAAGCTTATAAATATTTAATATAAGTATAACATAACATATAGTTATAAACATAAGTATACATAAACATAAGTACAAAATATGATGTGAATAAGATATAAATAAAAGTGTTAACTATGTAAAGACAAATATACATAATCTGTAAACAAAAAGACAAATAGCTTTAACTAATTTAACTTGTCTGCAAACATTACTTACATGTGAACATAAGAAAAACCATAATACAAACATAAGAACAAGTATTCATATCAAGATAATAAAACAAAACTCTTGTACAAAATTGGTCAGCAAAGCATAATAAGTATAAATCTTTATGAATACATTTAGTACAAATAAAAAACCTGCAATATCTTATACAAAATGTTTGTGTCAGCAAACATTAATAGGATGTTAGCATAAATGAAAACATATTAGTACAAACTTAAGCCTGCAATATCTTTGTACCTAATATTTGTGTCAGCCAATATTAATTAGTTTATACTAATTCAAAGACATAAACATTAATTAGCCACCTTATACCTGGAACAAAATATCTTCTAGCCGAAATACTTGATTTAGCTCAGGCCTTAGAACATAATAAAATAAAGCAAGATATTATGTTATAGTAAAGCTTGTTCCAGAAGTCATTAGGTTCAAAGTTATAAATATTTGTATACATCATTTTTATCCCTTAGCTCATTTGTAACTGAAAAAGCAAAGTAATATAAACAAAAACTGCATATTTTCAAGCTTAAATAAAAGTCAGGAAGCAAGAGTTTACTGGAACTCAAAATTTCAACTATAGTACTCTTGCATCATCCTACTAGCCTCTGTTTCAACAGTTTTTAGTGAGTAAAATTAATTTTTTTTGAAATTTAACTACTAATAATTGACTTATGAATAAATATTATGCTGATAAAAATATGTTCTGTGATGTTTGGTTACTGCCTGTTCTGCTTATATGTGTTCTTCTAGTTTTTGTTGCTGAGATAAAGGAGTCAGAGAATTAATCATACTTTTATATATGATTATTTTCTAACTAAATAAATTTGCTTAAGTTTAAGAATTGGATTATTTTAGATAGGCTGTGAAAAATAAGAACTGTAAACTCACAATTACAGTATAAAGTAATACAAGGATCAATATTCGAATGACTTGGATTGTAGATTTGAATTTGTATATTGAAACAACATATAGTAATATGATTTTTAAGACAAGAATTAAAGTTTTTAGTTAACTATTTATGGAGCAGTTCCTTAATGAACCGCAGGTGCTATTTCATGAATATCAGGTGATTCATTCAATAATTGATGATGAAATTTTACATGAAGCTAGGGTATTGATGTGAGATTAACAGAAAAATGCTAAAAAAAATTCGAATGCATGGATTTTTGGAGATGATCAAAAGTAGGGTTTAAGGGGTCGGTGTTTTATGCTCTGTTCATTCGACGGTCGCGTCGCCGAGGCTTCACCGAGTGACGTGAGATTTTGGGAGGTGCTCGAGTGTGGTGTCGGCAAGATTTGGACGAAGCCACGTCATCTCAACGGTCGGGATTGTGAGGACGAGGGGATTTTTGGCTATCGAGTTTGTAACAGTTCGACATTTAGGGGCATATTTTGATTTCATGGTGATCGGGTACATCTGGGCTTGGATTTCAGGTGAGGGGTGGCCGTGTGATTTGTGGGTTGAGGCGAGAGGCGCCGGAACGGTGGTGAACCGCCGTGCACGTGCACGGCGGCGGGAAGGTACTAGCTGATGCCGACTCGAGTGAAACTCGAGTTTATCATAGGGAAGCTTCGGGTTTTTTTAGGCTGGGTCGAGTTTTTGAATAGGCGCGAGTGTTTCAGTAAGTTTTAACAGTTTTAAAACTTAAACTTCTAAAAAAAAAGAGAGAAACAGAAGAAGATGAAACAGGGGAAGAAGAAGAGAAGACAGAGAGGGAACGCGAGAGAAGTAAGGGATGGTCTCGAGTACTACCCGAGTTTGTCACGATGTTTACTTCGGGTTTTAATTCCTGAAGTTTGCCACTATATTGAATTGAAGTTAAATAAGTTAGTGTAAATTATGTTATTAAGTGTTGACAAATTGTTTTAAGCCCAAATGAACTTTAAAGCTTTGCGGTAACAAGTTGAGTAATTAATTTAAATCCATGTTAATTAAGAATGTAATAAATTTTATAATTAAGATTTAATAAGTAGTTTAAAAGTTTAATCAAATTTGTAATTAAAGATTTTAATGATAATCTTGTGTGAACCCATGTGTAATGAAGAATTTAATTAATCATTTGAAGTTGACTAATTAACAAATCGTAGTTAACGAATTAATTAAATAATTAATGATTGAACGGTTAAATTAATTAATAATTAATGATTAATTAAGCAATTAATAATAATTAAATGTGTAATTGAGTTTTATAATCAATAATTAAGATTATTGATTAATAATTAATCAATTTAGTAAATGATTAATAAGTAATTAATGAATTGAAATAAGTTAATTAATTAATAATTAATTAAGCAAAGAATAAAATATAATTTACTCTTGAGTATGCAATTAAGTTTAAAACAAATCAAACTTGTTGATATGAATCAATGACTCTATTTGATCGCCTCTGATATTTATTTATATCTGGGATGTTCTGTGATACTCTGGATATATCTGTGATGATTGTGTATGATTTATCTATATTAAATTGCTATATGATTTATCTGATGTTATTTATCTGTGTTAAACTGCTATGTGAATTCAATTGTTAAATTTAAACTGTTAAGTTAATTAGACAACTTGGCTGGCGTTTGGATTTCGATGAGACCGGGATCGGGTATAGATTTGATATTTTGAAAACCACATCGATCCAAATTAAACGTTAGGTCGTGTAATCTCAAAAGAAGATCGAGATGGTGTTTTCAGAATGCAAGGGTTATTGTCGTTGACTCTGAGGGTGATTCCAAAACGAGTGTAACGAGATAATGCTTTCGGTTTCGTTCGAACCCGGAACGAACTTGTATGGATTGAATGCTTTCAGCACATCGTCAGGTGGACGATGAGCATTCTAAGAGATATGTTCTAAAAAGGTAAACGCAACCTCAAGCCTCATCAACCGGGAATGGCTAAAACAGGGGATGTGCAGCAAGGTTAGGTGGGTCATGCCCAAGCAGGACGAGGTATACCCCTGTCTAGATGTCCCTTTTATTCGGGTGTGTGGGCAGTTGGTCTGCAGCCAACTACGGGGTTATCTTGTTCGGGACTGTTCAGTAAGGAATGGTTCCGGCCTTGTGTTGCAGGGGAGTTAGGGTGGCTCCTCGGTACTGTGGTCTAGGCCACGTACTGTGACGGGCGGTACCCCAGTAGCCCTACCATTGTATGGGATCCAATTTCCAATAAGCGCCGTACGTTTTGATTGTGCCCAACTATGTTGAAATGTGAGATGTAAACATTTCAGCTATTTCTGTATTTTACTTGAAAACCCTAGACACTATTATAATATCATTGAATTTCCTATAAAATGTTTTGGTTAGCGTAAGGTAAAAACTTACCCGTATTTAAGTGTGGGAAGTCTTACGCGATACCTTTATTTTAAATGATTTTCAAAGTTAAACAACTTTAACCCATTTACACACACCAGACCCATGTCTGACCCGGAGTTTATATTTTGTTTTTCATAAACTCTTGGGTACTCAAATTTTTATGAGTAGCCAACTGATAGGTATTCGGAGTATAGAGTTTTCTGGAGAAGTTGGAGCAGAAGACCAGACGTATGTAGCTGTCTATATAGTTCCGCTGTGTTAGTTAGATTATGATATTTAGAGATGTATGTTCTGACAGATATGTATATGATAGTCATGTTTGTATGATATTGTATAACTCTAATGTATATATAACTATGTAATAGTTATGTTGATATATTATATTTTATTCCATTCCGTTGTGAGATTCTGATGTTGTTATTCTTTCTTCTTTTCTTTTCTATTTCTATCCCTTTCTTTCTTATTGATGACACGTCTTCCTGGGCGTAGGAAGCCGGGTCATCACAAACCTTTTTAACTTATCTTATTATAAAATATATACAAACACTATTGTCTAGATACATATGTATATGCATGAACTATGCAGGATATATATATATATATATATATATATATATATATATATATATATATGCAGGTATTGGTCACTGAAGACTGATCAGTATAAAGACTCGAGACTTAAGATTCAGAATGGAGATATCAAGATTGAAGACTCTAGAGTATAAAGATCAAGATTTCAAGATAAGTGTCTAGTTTTTGTTAAAACTTCATAATAGCACGAAAATATTCATTCCAAATTTCAATTGGGATGGAACCCATTTCTATCTTCTTAGTGGCCTACAAACCCACGACAAGTAGCTTACAAACCCACGACAATGTAGCTTACAAACCTACGACAAGTGGCTTACAAACCCATGAACATCCTGGTTTTGTATAAATTCTCGAGTCCTGATGTGATAAGTGTTGAATATGCGATTATATGATTTTTTTTATGACAATAAACATACATATATTCATTTAATGGTATTTATTAATGTACTATTTTATTTTTCATATATTAAATAAATGTTTGCTGAATAAAAATAAATAACACAAAATTTGAATTCGAACAGAAATTTTATTCAAACAAATATTTATTACAATTTTTGAATAGTACAAATTTCAAGCTCTCACTATATACAATTTCAATTACAATACAAATTTGATTAAATTACAATTCACATTGCACCTCACTACATATCACTCATTCACTCAACTCGTACTGATCTTCAACTTCATTCCAATGTGAATCCAGCATCTGAGCAATCTGCAGAAATATGTATCGATGCAGTAAAATTGAAAATAAAATATTTTTGCAGTACAATATAAAATGTAGATTTTTAAAATAATATTTTACTCGGTTATTTGGGTTGTTCGTCATCATCTAATTTTGAATTCATCATGCACGAACAGCTTGTGACATACACAATGTATCACTGTATATGCCACAAGGCCGTGCACACGGATATATACACTTGATAAAATTACAGGGACAGGTGAGCATAGGTCAAACCCAAAACGCCAGGTTCAATTCAAGTGCCAAAAAAAATAATGTCACAATTGCAGCACAAGGTCAAACCCGAGCTCCAAGCTGGATTCAACACAGGTGCAGTTCGAATATACAAGTTTAATAAAATGGTCAGGTGCAAGCACACTCGAGGCACAGTACACATCAACCCAATGAAAACCAGAAATGTGCTCAAAGCAAATCCAGTAGATGAATGTACAACTACAAGTGTGTCAACCAAACGATTCAATGCAGCAGCACAAGCCTCAACATCAAAGACAAAGAAACCAGAATGCAAACATATTAACAGTGGACAATGCAATGAGTTGACACAAATAACAATGGCACTGCCTCAACTGTCAATGCATAAGCACATGTACCAGTGATACCAGTGAAGACCACAAGCTAATCCAAACAACAACGAAGTCAACAATGAATCATAAATTACAAACCAAAGGCTAAAAGTTCAAGTCACTGCTACCATGACTCGAAGCATATACAGGAATGCAACAGTAAATCACAAACCAAGTGCACCAAACAGAGGAATACTTCAACTACAAGTGAACAGTAAGATGGCCAGTTTGGTCAGGTGAAAGTATTGGAAAGGCAAGTTGATGGTTATGTGTTGTATGAAGAAGATGTGCAGTAAATGCATGTAATAGCAGTGGGCAGTTGTTTGATGAATGTGAAAGCAATGGACTTGAAGTGAGTTAATGGCAGTGGAATTTTATGGTGAGGTTTGCTCAAAAGTGCAGTAATGAATGAATATGTGATGCTGTATAAAATATTCTATGGTGGCATTGGTAGGTTATGTAATGAAACTGGTAGAAGAAGATGATGTACACTGTTGATTGTTGTAGTGTTAAGCCTGGCATGCAAATACAACATGCAGTGATATACAGTGACATATGATCAGAAGCAATGCAAGTGAGACAAGGCTACGAGTTTAAAAGCAATACAATATGAATCATATCAGTAAACATATATAAAACAATGAATCCAACAGATGAAAACTTCAAAAGGTATCAGACTCGAAACAGAGCCAAGTACACAAAGACTCCAAGTTTGTAAGCATTTCAAACATTGAAGTTCCATACAGTATCCAGTTCGAACAAATCCAAAGCTGAGACAATACCAGCATAAGCAAGTGACACGGCTAGTTCGAACAAAGACAGAGGAGATTTCAAACTACAGGTTTAAGTGACCTAAGTCAAAGTACCAAAGAATTCAAAGCCATGGTAATCAAGAAATCGCAACTTCAAAGCCGTTTAAATCAATGTAACAGTTTTGAACAAGTCATAAGGAACAAATTCAAATCACTGGCCGAGATAAATCAACATCGTCAAACCAGAATCGAAACCGTGATGACCAAGAAAAATGAACAGTTCAAAATCGAAGCCATGGAAATCAAGTAACAAAGAATTATACGAATTTGAACAAGTCAGTGCAAATCGTCAACATTCAAGTTGAATCGAAAGGCAAGCCAAAAAATTATTAGACGAATTCAGTGAGTACATATGAACGAAATTATAGGGGATTAAACCCTATATAAACCCAATTATCATTGGTGTGAAAATAAATCGAGTTCAAGCAAGCATAACAATAAAGCAAAAGCAATAAATCACATACAAAATCACCGAACTCGATCGAGAAGGAGCAGCCGCGTGCAAAGTGAAAAATACAATCGATCATCAAGCAATGACGAGAACAACCCACCTGATCGATCAACAAAGTCAACGCCTTCATTTGTACAAAGTCCTAATTTGCAAGCAAAGGAAAAAGGAACGAGCACCATTTTTTAAGGAAAAAGGAATGGCCAACATTGATAAAAGAAATAAAGGAGGCCGCGTTCTTTTTGGTGATAAATTAAATTGGGTCGGCCTTGTTCTTAATTTTGGTTTAATTAGGGTTTTGTTAGGGTTTTTTATTTATTCAAATTGTTTTTAAATTTTTATTTTCCTTTTTTAAACATTGTATTTTCTAGTCGTGTGACTAAGGGACAAACTAAGTGGCATAGTTTGAGAATTCGCAACCCAGTGGCTGAGTTGTGGCAGGGTTTTGAGCGTAGAGTTATGTTAGTCAGTAGCGGGTTTCGTGAGTTTACGTGTGTAAGCATGTGACTACTTAATTTCTAGTAGAAACCTTGGGGCAGCACGTAGGCAGGGTTTTGCCGAAGCTGGGTAAATTCTGTGTCGTTCTATTTCTGCGTTTATTATTCTGCTATTATCTGTGCTGCTATAATTTTTATTTATCCGTGTTGAAATAATTTTATAAGCTTCCGCAATAATTTTTATAATTAACGGTATCACCCTATTCAACGCCCCCCCCCACTAGGGTGAAATCGATCCTACAATGAGATATTCTGCAGGAAGAAGCTTGCAAAACTACTTCAAAATGGTTTTTCAAAATGATTTTCAAAATTACTTGTCAAAATGTTTTAGTCTTAAAATTATCTTTTCACATGATTTTCAAAAAGATGTTTTAGCCTTAAAATATTCTTTGTTTTTGTTTTTAAATAAACTCATGTTTTAAACTTAGTTTGTTTTTAAAACTATCTTCTGATTTTTTAAATATTTTTTGCAATATATACACACACACACACATGAGATTTAAAATCAAAGTTATATATACATTCTAAGAATATATTTTTCGACTCTTCTTTGTTTTAAACATATTAAAATTAGTTTATTTCACTCCAGAATCATTTCATCTGTTTTCCCTTTCAATACCATTTTCAAAACAAATGTTACATAATTTTTAACTAAGGGATGCCGACATCATGGGATACCCCATGTCAATATGATGGCCATTAAATTCAAAATTTTCAATTTTCAAAAGAAGTGTCTATTCATTTAAATCTCTTCACGAATTGTTATGACCGTTACTGTTCTATAAATAGCCGTCACAAACGAATTTTTTATCTAACTATTTTCTTCACTCTTTCTTCTCCACAAAGCCATATTCTAAAATTTTCATATTTTTAAGATCGTGCTGAAATTCTGCCGAATTCACAAGTGAATCAAATTAGAATCTCATTCTTGTTTGACTCTCTTCCCTCTCTCGAAGATCAAAGTGCTATTCTGAGTTATAAGATCAATTTGTAATCAAAAGTTTATCGAGACCCTCTATAATGCGTGGTTGTGCCTGGAAATCAATTGGGATATCTTGTGTCCTGTAAATGAAGAGAGTTTGTCCCAGACTTGAAGACAGGAGTGTACCTCAAGGCCTATAGAAATTGAGGATTGTACTCTCGACATTGGTATAATAAAAATCTGTATGAGGCGTTTGCCTCGGTACTTGACTAGATGTAGGGTACCTCCGAACCAGTATAAAATCCGGTGTGTTCTTTCCTTTTACTTCTTTTTATTTACTTTCTGCATCTGTGTTTGATTCTGTGATTGTTTTGTGATTAAGTTCTGGATTTGTTTGTGTCATAATTTTAATTTAGTCCATATAAGTCTTACAATCGATTAAACACTATTCACCCCTCCCTCGAGTGTTAAATTAGCTTTAAGATCCTTAATTCGCACTCCCTTTCACATACCTCCATCAGAGTTCAACAATCAATCACTAGTTATCAGCCTGGACAGTTATAATGACCAGTCCTTACAATTGCTGATAATAAACAACAACAATGCGCAAAGCAGATAATCAAAACTGATACGCGTATACGAAATGAGGGTCTCCAACTTGCCTGCTGAAGCTCCAAAAGCACTAAATATGAACCTGTAAATATACTCGGTCTGACCCAAGCATTGAAAGGGAAGAACGCCCGGATCAGTCTGGTAAACCAGCATGAGAAACATACTCAACTGAATTTATTAAATTACCAAATTTTTCCTTTCAAAACAAGAGTATCTCGTAAGACACGCCCATATATAAACACGATATGTTTTCACCTTATGATAAATAAATCCTTTCATACTCAATCCTCTTATATGTTATAATAGTGTCTCCTGCACAAATAATATTAATTATTGCCGAAATTATTACATTGATTAAATTCCAGCATATAGCCCAAAATGGGTAATACAATCAAAATGGAAGGCACGTAGCAGAGTTTGGATTTCCATACAAATGACAAGGTAAAGGGGCTACCGCCAATGGGTACACCTCTAGATGGATGTCCCGAGGCATAGAACATCTGCCCTCTACCAACACAAGACCGACCTACCTCTTAACTAGATAGTACCGTAAATGTCATCCTCTTGTCGTCACCGACCTTTTCCGAGGGCGCTCAAAGCATACAAACCACAATAATCAGATACACGACGTCATAGCGTGTAAAGATATATCTAGAAGAGGATGATCATATCCTACTTGAAACCAACCTACTTAGCCTTATTGCGTCCCACAATTGACCACTAATTGCCTTCCACAAAAATTCAACCCTTGAGCCCGTATGTCTCAAGAAAGGTGTTAAGCTAAGAGATTCTCTGCCACCATTGATGTACATTTGTAAAAACCAATGTACGTAATATTTAGAAATGCAGTGTCAGACAAACATCTATTCAAGTTGTACAGGAATAGGACAAACTGAAGGTACTTTCTTATCACATCTTGTCGAAAAATCCATAGGATTAGTAGCGAATAGTCCTTGCATTCGATATTTCATAATGAAGAGACTACTGCTGCTGGATGTATATTGGGATTTTAACCCCAAACGATCAACAAGCAGTCCTCCACTATGAAAATTCTGAATATCAATATCATTACAATCTACACAATCATCGCATAAATGTCGGTCTGAAGCGGTTTTCGGATAAACTGATCCCGGTCTGTTCGTACCAACAATGCAAAAGCGTTCCTTAACCTCACACGAAAACTAAGTCTCATAAACTTATCGCGTCTCCAACTTTCAGCTTGCTATCCTTCAGCCAAGAAGGAAGCTCGATAGATCGGAGTAATACTTTGCACCACACGAATCAACATCCTCAACACAATCGATAATCAAGCCTACACAGAAGGCTACATACTAAGTGTATGACTAAATAGTTCGCATATCAAGTCGAGGAACTAAAATGGTTAAATTTGATAGTCGGTTATTTAACGATCAAAGCAAACAAACAAATATTTAGCATCATAAACAATCACCAGGCCCTTTTAATTAATCTTTTATTAATTAAATCACTTGCCAAATATTCACATCAAATTATCTTTAAAAAGATATAATTCTCAAAACCATTTCAACTTCTATATTGGAAAACATTTCAATATACTTATTTTATAAAAAGTAATTTACAAATCAATCTATTTTCAAACACTTAGAAAATATTACATATACTTAATCGTGATTAAGTATATATATTTTATTCTTTAAGGAAAACATTCTCTTAACATATTTATTTGGGTCAAAACGAAAGTTGTGTAAAACATCGTTACGCCAACCCAAAATCATCAGTATGGGGATTCGATAATTAGATAGATATATAAATCCCATATACTGTACAAAACATCTCCTTTCCAAAATCATTTACTATAACAACAGTGTTATAGTCCATCACTTCCTTACTTCTCAAAACGTCTATTTCAACAGTGGATGTCGAAATCTATGTATCGATACTTAACACATTTTAAAACATCTTCAAATCATTTAACTTCATTTAAAATACCACTTTCCAAAAATATCCATTTTATTTAAATTACTATTCACTGTCTAAAATAGTGAATATAATTCTCTAACCAAATTCATTATTATTGCACATTTAATTTAAAGGATAATTCATTGTCCAATATCGTGAATATATCTTCTTTACCAAATTCATTACTTCTACATGTTTACTAATGGATTATCCACTATCCAAAATCGTGGATGGAATTCTTTTAATAAGCTTTCATATTTAACTTATCAAAATAAATTAATTTCTAAATTATAAAACAATGTTTATAAATTCCTTATATATTATAAAACTTTCATACACAAAATTCCTTTATTAACCAATCTTATTTATATCTTGTTTGTATGCAAAAATCCAAACTATAAGTCAATTACTTATAATTCTGTTTATTTACAAAATTCGTTCTTTTTATAACGTCATGAGTTCATATTCTATCAATATTATTTACTTATAAGATTCAATTTTAACTTCATTTTAACATATACAAAACTCCTTTATAATCCTATTATTTCGATTTATAAAAATTAAATTTTATAAATCTTATATATAAACTATTTATACTAAATTCAAAAATATCAATTTAAACTATTTACAAAATAGTTAATTCCATATTTCAAAAATCACATTTCGATATATTTCAAAAAAATCATAATTTTTATAACATAAAAATTATAACATTTATTTATTTAAAATAAATCCATTTCTTTAACAATTCAAAATTTTAACAAAACGTATATTTTCTAAATTGCTTGAAAATCCTTTTTAAATTTGAAATCATCACCATAACATTTTCAAATTATCAAAATAGGCCCGTGCTGCAACAACACTAAATAAATCAATCACGGCATCCAAAACATCATATATCACATGATAACAGCATATATCACAATATTCGTAAATAAAACTAATACTGGTGAGGTATCCAGTTGGGATCCCTCCAACCTATCACCTGCAACAAATATACATATTAGAAAATATTTACAATGTCCGCTTCGAGGCAGATGCATGTACAAAGGGTCATCCGCTCATACACGGGAACGTATAGGGTCTCATCTGCTCCAATGGGGAGAAAAATATCCAAATACCAATCAATATATATATATATATATGTATATATATATTTGATATATCATAAATCACCCAAACAATAAGCATAAATAAAATTTATTCTCACTAATATAAAAATATCAATGAGGCAGAATGAGTGAGTTGTACTCACTTTGGTTCCAATCACAATTGCCTCATTTTATTCCGAATAAAATTAAATGAGAGTTTAATTTTACACAAAATTTACACTAGCTCCAGTTAATTCCAAATTAGGTCTAAAATATATTGCTCGTTAATACAGACCTGATGCAACTTGTTTCGTCAAAAACGGATCTCGTATGAAGAAGTTATGTAATTTTTAAGATCACACGAACTTATATATAAATTATTAAAATTTTTTATTTATTTTCAAACCCTTACTTCATCGTGGTCATTGGATTTGATTCATGAAATCAGGGCCATCATTTTCCTTTCTTCTCCAAGCATGCTCAGGTCGAACAAACCCATATAGCCGCCTACAACCATCGATTTTCATGCCACCATCGCTCGATCGAGACATTGATCAGAGCCTGCCATTTCGAAGCACTATGCGAGCACAATCAACGCCCAAAGACCTTCCACACTCGGCCACACCCTCTGTCTCAAAAATCGTGTTCAAACGTCGGCCTTCATGAACAAATTACCGACGATCCACGCCTTTAAAACTGATCACCGCTGTTGAAGTTGTTCTTCTCATCGCCCTCTACAATATTGCAGTTGAAGTTTCTTGAAATAATGGGTGAATTGGAAGAAAAAAGAGTAGGAATGAAATGTAATTCTAGCCACAAAAATATGAAGTGGTGGCTAGGGTTTAGGAACTAGCGTTTTAGTGAATAATAGAAACTATGACGTCCTTTCATAGAAAATTTTGCGACACTATTTACACCGAAATTTTTTCGAACTCCAAACGAAGTGTGCCGCCTAGCATTTATAATGTTTTTCTCCTATTTCATACACAATGGAATATATATTGAGAGCCAATTCGATCGTATTTGAAAGATATGTTTTGGAATCGAATTATTTAAATTTGAAATTTACTTAAACAAATTTCTACGCTTTTTAGCTTCATATGGACAAATCGTAAATTCGATTGACATGAAATTTGAAATCCTTGAATAATATAACATTATGGATCCAATGAAACTAGTTTCATCAAAATCCGAGACTGTGTGAAAATGACTATTTTTACACATTAATTAAATATTAAAATATTCAATTTATGTAAATTAACTTTTAATTCAATTTTAAAAGTTCTCCAACATCATTCTAATTCAAATAGAATTTAATTCCACTTTATAAATTTTTCATTCACACTAAATTCAAATTCCAAATATTTCAGCAATTTCAAATAGTAAATGAAAATTTTAATTATCCAATTAAATCAAGATATTCGAAATATAAGTTATTCAACTTATAAATTTTACTTATGAATATTTAAAATCAATTAAATATACGAAATTAAAATGACTGAAATACTGGGTCGTTACATTATTTTATTTATATTTATTGATATGTTTAAAGCATTTATATGTAGTTTTTGTATGTATGACTTGAGAGTATTGATTGGTGCATGGAAACCATTGTACCATTGAGAAGTATGACTTGCAGACGTGGTCCTGGAGCAGAGGCGGAGAGAGATTGTGATGTCAGTCTAGAGTAGGTCATATATTGTTCCATGGTACAATTGGATGCTACAGCAGGACCTATAGACCAACTTCTTTCGAGCTGTTAGTTTTCAAAAGAGTCCACAAGTTAGTTGCGGTCTTAATAAGTCTCCTTGGTAGCTAATGGAAATTCTGCCTGATTTATTGATATATAATTCAAGCGTGTATAGTTCGGTATGTCGGACTTGCGGCCACCGAATGGTGGACGATATATATTGTATATATGTATAAATATGTGGTTTAAGTGATTATATATGTAATTATAAATGCATGGTTTGGGCGATTTATATATATTATTTTGGCACGCCTGACTTGGGGAAACCGGGTAGTGCGAGGTACTTCAAGAATGAATTACGATCCATACGGAGACAACAATACTTCATGTTGTGTAAACGTATGGGAAGGGTGTATGTAGGGTTTAGCATCTATATACAGTTCTGGTATGTCGATGTGGACAACCAGAAGGAAAGGATGTTATTAAGGGAACCAATCATACCATTGAGATGCATGACATGTGGACATGGTTCCATAGCAAGGGCGCAGAGAGATTGGGGTGCTAATCTAGAGTAGGTCATAAATTATTCTATAGTACAATTTGGTGTTGCGATAGGACCTATAGGCCAACTTATTTTGAGGTATTGGTTTTCATAGGAGTCCATAAATTATTTATGTCTCTCGGTAGGTCACTTTGATAGCCAATACCAATTCGGCTCGCATTTCAGTCATAGATATTCATATTTTGTTTTTGGATGTGGAGATCTTATGTTAGTAGCATTGTTGTATCATTATATTCGCTTTGCATTTCAAAATAGGGATTGAGAGATCTATGACGTTGTTGCTTATGAAGTGTAGTATTACCCTTGCCTTCATTTTTCATATTTAGTAGCATGGCATGTTATAGCATTACTGTTTTAATACGAGAATAACTGTTATATATCATCCTAACTTGTTGGTTTATAGATATAGTAGTTCAATGTATGATTAGTATCAACCATTGATCTTTGCTCATGTTTATTACATGTATATATGTTTCATGTTTATATAGTACTTAGAGATAGTTCCCTTCGTACCAGGCTTTATATCTGACCTGTGTTTTGTCTTTGTCTATCTATGTCATGACTACTCTTGGGTACTTGATCGAGGAGTTTAGGAGTTAGGTACTTTTGGGGATGGGCTTAGAGGACAGTTGAGCATTCTAGAGGCGTGAAGCAATATATTGGATATGTATACTTGTTAATGATGTTATACATGGAAGACATGCTATTGTGTATATGAGACTTTTGATATTAGATGTTGTATTTAGAACTCCATTTGAATGGAAATGATGTATTTTGACTTTTTGTGTTGATATTTATTTATCGGTTGCTTCTCCTAGTGCAATCTCTTATATATGTTTGTCTTGTTATATTCACGTATACTCATTATATTATATGTTCTCATTCCGTTATGAGATTGTATCGATATGGCTTGGTATGATGTTTAGTTTTAATTATACCTCGACAAACTATCTTTTATGGTATTCATGGGTTAGATGTTGTCACTCAATATTGATTCAGTGTATTATAATTGGCAAGTTGTAACAAGGAGACATTGCTAACTTGAGCAGGCTATAAAGTCATAGCTATATATTGTTATGATTATCTATCCAATAGTTTGTATATGGACATGTTATTGAACTAGGCCAGCACGCAGTGGGTTAAATAAGTTAATTTAATTTTGTTTTACCATTTCAAATCTTAGTGGGCCTATGAAGTCTAAATTGATTCAAATCCAATCTAAATAAAATTTAAATACGATCCTTATTTTATTTAATTGATTAATATATAGATCTGATTTGTTTATATATGTGATATATAATGTGTACGTGTGTATTAATTACAAACATATGTATAATCACACGTGTAATATATAATGTATACATGGTTTAATAAGATTTTATATAAATGCTGAGATTTATACCTCAAAGGATAGCCCCTTTATATACGTATATGTTGTCTATAGTTATTTTAAAATTAATATAATATGAAGTATACTTATATACATTCAAATTTATATATATTCAAATACATATATATATATATATACACTAAAATAATTATGTATAAAATTATCTTAAATCTAAAACCAATTCAGAATTTAATATTTAAAATAGCTTAAGAAATGTTCAAATTTGAAAATAGATCTGGATCCAAAATAATATCTTATTTGCAATTCAAATTCAAATTTGAATATTATATAATTAATATATATAAATATATAAATATATATATATGATTTAATTTTTTATTTGAAAATAAATAAAAGTACACATACATACGTATATATGTATGTATGTATGTATATCTATTTCAAATTTTATAAAATTCAACTTTGTAAATATGTGAATAATTAAATATATATATTTAAATATAAAATAAAATATATTTTTACTTTTGGCCAAAACGGTTTTTAACAGAATCAATTCTTTTTATTTTAAATTCGTGAAATTTTAAAAGTTAAATTTTTTTATTTCCATACGGATTTCTAATTGAAATGGTCTTTTAAACTATATTTTCAAATGTAGTTTATTTAATAATATATGTATAATATTATAATTAAAACTCAAAAATGTATACATACATATGTATGTATATATTAATTTTTAATTCTAGAGTTAGTACATACATACATACATATATATATATATTACATATGAAATATATTTGTATAAAATTTATTTTATATATATAGTACATCTAACAATAATATAAAATTCAAATTTAAATTTGAAATTGTTCTAAAATTAATATTACTTTCAAAATAATTTTTTATCTATATCGCCGACAATGAAAGTGAACATATGCAAAAGAAGTTTTTTTAATTTAGAATAAATACATGTGCATATTTGACAGTAAACAAATATGTAATTCATGATAATATGTATTCAAGTATATACACATACTATGGGATAAATGATATATAAATAAATAGATATAAATCAAATGTTACATAAACTGTGGCCTTGATATACCACCTTGGATGTCGAATCAGAAAATCTCATTGAATCAGATTCAATCTCTTGCAGAAATGTAACTAACCTAAGAGATCGCCACGCCTTGAATTTTATATATTGAATTTGGAAATATCAAAGTAGGAGGTCTAAATATTTTTGGCCTAACCAAGATGGAGGAGAAGGCTAAAGTCAGAATACAAAATGAGGTTGATGTTGAGTTTAAATAGAGAAAAGAAAGGAGAGAAAAATTGGATTTAGATCACCTTACCTACTCTCCTTTACTAATTCAAACTACGTATTCAATTAAATATCACATCCCCTCTCTTCCTAATATAGCCAGCCATAATAATGTGCCAAAGGATCCAAAACCAATTCCAAATCAAATCAATATTTACATGATTAAAATCTAATTTGAATTTATCGATATCGTATATTATTACATATATGAATTTCACACACACTATATTAAATACAAATTCAAATAAATCAAATAAAATTTTACAATTAATATTTCATAAATATTAATTTAGTTAATTAATAACAATTAATTAATCACATGGTATTTCAGAGCATTCAACATTATAGTGCGACTCATATACATAGGTTTGAATTCAGTCGGCGACTAATATTGAATAATTCAAACACTAATGTTCATACATGACCTTAGCTAGTGATGTGATAGTTTGGCTAAATTTATCGCTTATAGAATTTTGATAAAATCCAATGTTGCTGTTTTTAGTGGTTTCTGGCAGCGACGATTATTTACACCAATTCTCTTCATCAAACAATATCACATTAAAACTTATGGAATTTGGTTTTGGTCAAAATTCTAATATCATCTACATTCAAATTATATAATCCAAACTCAATATCCTCGGTTCAATATTAACAATTATTATTATTAGAAATGCTCTAGCTAGAGACTTTGATTTTGAGTTGACAATTGTTGGCCGTAATACTAACCCTACATAACCAAGAAGACTGATTCTCTATCGAATACTGTTTCATTTCCAATGCTTTGAATCAAATCCAACTACAGTCGTTTATTGTACATCGTGCCACAATTTAACCGTAATCAAAGTAAAGTGTCCACATTGAAGTTAAATAGTATTCTCAAGTCAAGGGAACTATGTAATATTTTCAGTTCAATGTTCTCTATTTGACCATGGTTATATTAAATAACAGAAAACCATCGAGTGAGTCATTTCATAGTTATCCAATAACTATCAGTACATAACCCTTGTGCCCGTAGTAGCCAAGAGTAATACATCGCCTTACATTTAAAGAGCATTACGTACTCTAGTCTCAAAGAATGTATCAACATATTGTCTCGATACATCTTAACTGGGAGTACTTAAATAAATACGTCATTTTTCACTGCGATAAATTTCTCATGATGATTACAACACCTTATAATTACTATCACAAAACATTTCGTTTAAGGATTTTATATTAAATATACTTAAATGAATTAAATAATTAATACAATACGTTATGACAAGTATGTAGTAGGAAGAAAAACACCTTGATCGAACAAGATTTTATTACAAAGCTAATAATTTAGATTAAATTAAAGAATTGCCCTTAGGGGATACCTTTAACTTTTTCAATCTCCCAATTTCACTTAGGGCCAATTATGGAATCTCAATCCAATCTCTTCGATCCGTTTGGTGAGAACAGATCAAGTTAGTCCCTTCGTGAATGGATCTGTTATGTTGTTTTAAATGTATATTTTATCAATCAACTATCTTCTATTTTGGAAAACTTCTTTTATTATGTGGAACTATTCGAAGTATGTTTTTTGACCTTTAGTATGCTCTTATCATAGCATTGTCATTGTATAATAATGATTGTATTCTCAACACTTAGAATTTCACCTAGATCAATTATAAATTTGTGCATTTGTATTTATATATTGCATCTATTATGGCACTATTCACGGCGATGTACTTGGCCTTTTGTTTGAATCGGCCACGACCTTTTGTCTGGAGCACATCTAACTTAAAGCTCATTAACTAAGGTTTGAACATGTATTTAATATTGACATGTTATACTCGATATTACTTATGAAGTTCGAGTCTAAGCACACATTCATAAGGAGTTCGCTGTTTTTATAAATAATTCTCTACTATTTTGCAAATACTCGAAAATACTCTTAAATGCCAATTAGCAATCTTTGTTTGGATTTGATACTTTCTTTATCCATCGAACACATATGCAAAATATGATATTGCAAACAATATAACATATGTGATGATTCCTATTGCCAATGCATAGAGGATCCATTTTACATTCTTTATATAAAACATTTTTAATTTCATATCTATGTATGTTGTATGAGACTATCCCAACATCCTAATTTTATATAATTATAAAAGATGCCATTTTCAAATCCAATATCAAACCCTCTACCTCTAACACCCAAAAACACATCTGATACTATAAATAGTGCATTGTAATCTTACCCAGCCAATGGGGGAAAGCATCCAAGGGTGAAGTAACAATAATCCAAAGCAAAACTTGTCATATATCTCATAGTTCATTGCCAAAATATAGGAACAACATAGATATAAAATAATCGAGATAACAATATAAATAAATGAATCAGAATTATAACAACCCAGACTTTCAGTCGTTTGATTTTGAACATTTAATTCAATTTAAATGTTGAATTTGAAATGTAAATGGGATTTTAATATAAATTTTATCGATCGAATAAGTGGGATAAGATTTAAATTTCAAATATAGAGAATTATCGTAATACGGAATCGGTAAATAATTGAAATTGGAATTGAATATGAATCGAAACGATTGTAAAATTGATATAAATACTATTTGAGTTAGAATTTAGTTAATAAGTTTTTAAAAATGGAATTTTAAGCGATTTTGCTAATATTTGAAATTGTTGATTTAATCGAGACGAATAAAATAGCGATCCGGGACACGGTCTCGGAATTCGACAAAACTAGTTCCATTGGATCCGTAATAGTCTATTATTATTGGATTTCAAATTTCATGGCATTTGAATTTACCGTTTGGTCGTACGATCTAAAAACGCATAGAAATAATTAAATTGAACTTGATTTAAATAGTCGATTTAAAAAGCTATCTTCTCCATACAAGTTCCAGGACCTACTCTATTGCGTTCGGAATAGGGTATATTATCCCGTCTTTTGGAAAGCCGTGATACCAAGAAATTGACTAGAAATCAAAGACAGTTTGTCCCGAAGATCGGTTGTACACAGGTTCACTATGGATATCATCGAATTTTTTCCTGAGTCCGAATCGAGCTAAAATTGACAAGACACGACAATCAAATTCGTGGAAGCAAACGTCCCAAATTTCAGGTCAATTCGAGTTCGTATTCTCAAGATATGATCGATACAAGTCAAGGAAAACAACACAATCACATCCATCACTTCATATCCATCATGTTCGTATCGATCAATGATGACCTTCTTTGTATCGGTCGAATATCGTGTTGGTCCAAGTACCCTACTTCATATCCATCATTGCCATCTAGTTCGTATCCACCAAAGGTCGTTCGTATCCATCCATCCTGAGAATGTAGATCGTATCCATCTGCCGGCCTTGTTTGTATCCATGAAAGACCCTGTTTTGTATCCATCATTTTGCATCTTCTTCATATCGATCGAGTATGCACTCCCCTCCCATCACCTAAGGTTACTTCATATCGATCAACATGTATAGAGTCGATACAACGTACACCATTGGCATCGATGCAAAAATGGACATGAATGAAGTCACTTCGATGGATAAGAACCAAGATGCGAAAATAAGGTGGAGCAGATGGATGCAAATGAAAGGATAGGGATAGATACGAGTGGAGTTCAAAATGGATGAAGGCTCATTCAACATGGCATAGAAAATAGATCAAGCTTGAAAATAGAGCCACGTCACCAACGCGCACATGCTTGGTATCGATACGAATAAGTATCGATGCGAATTAATCGATACGAACCAAGCAGCATAAAGTTCTAATTCGTATCGATCATATCTTGAGATCTAGAAGTCCAAATGCTATGAAATTTTCACAGAAGCTTACTACAGCCTAAAGAATGCTCCTGCTCAATTTCGAGTCAACTGGGCCAAATCTTGATCGATATCAAATTGCTTTGCATCGATCACGGACCGAGCGTAAATTACATAGGATCGATCGCGTGGTCCCACACACATGCCAAAAGAGGTCTCCTAAGATCTAAGTGAGATATATGCATCCTACACTTATAAATAGCATCCCAGAGCCTACAGAAAAAGGACTTTTAGATTCTGACACATCCAAACTTCGTTGAAATCACCATTGTACTCAAACTTCACTATTTACTCGAGAATTACTGCTGTAATATGTTGTAACCAGCAAGTAAAAATAAATAAAGTCAAACTCTTCAAAGTGGACGTAGGCTAGAATGTCGAACAACTATAAATCTATGTGTTTCCGTCGTTCTCCTTTTAACTTTCTGATTGTTCTTCATATTTTATTCTCTACATATTTTCTATCTGTGATCTGTGAGTGTAAACAGGTGCTTTCATCGGCAATTGGGTGTCTGTGACCAGTTTAGGCGCAAACATTTTGGTGCTTTCACTGAGAACGCTAGCATTCAGGGATTGTACAGCTTGGATTTTGGATCTGAAGGCTTAAGCACTTGGATCTGGAAAGCAACGGCAAAGCACTCAGCAAGAAGATAGAGGGCTGAAAGAAGTTAGCATGAAGGGAGTCAAGAGGCTTCCTCGGGAGCGAATCAGGCCTCAGCCTTCATCACCAGAAACGAGATGGAGATGATGATGGGAGCTATGCATAAAGAGCTTATAAAAAGAGAAGATGATGCAGAATTTGCTTCGACAAACTGGAGTGCTGAATCAAGCTAACGCAACTGCAAGAGATGCTAGATATAGGAGTTAGGAGCATGAGGCAACTAGAATTCAGAATAGGGTGGGACCATCAGGAGCAGCACCAGATCTATGGGCACTCACCCTGAGCGTGTTGATCCATCCTCGGGTAGGATAACAGATAGAACTATTCGACATGGCATTGATAGAGAAATGGATGCTCATCCAGGAGAATAGATTTTGGAATTCCCTCGTGGACTCGGGGGGGGGGGGGGGGGGCAGATCAGAGGCAACGAACAGGGAACACTGCTTGGCAACAGCGACAAACTAGTGGAGATGGTCAAACGAGCCATGAAAGGTGGACGAGTGAATAGAGACCTAGAAGACGTGAACAGGAGCTCCTTCGCTCCCATAATTAGACATGCTAGGAACCCACCAGAATTCAAGCTACCAACACTGGAGATGTATGATGGGAGGACGGATCCTGCAATTCATCTGACACGGTACATGAGGCATATGGAGGTGTTAGGGGCATCGGAGGAGGTCATGGTCCGGTGCTTCCCATTGTATTTGACAAACATTGCAGCATTATGGTTTAGACAACAGGAGAGTGGTTCCATTAGAAGATGGACCGATTTGACTGAGAAGTTTATGAGGCAATTCAGTTTTTACATTTCGAGACCCAAGAGTGTGATGATTTTGGCAACACTAAAGAAAAAAAACTAGGGAATCTTTGGGGAGCTTTCTGATGCGATTCAATGCAGCGGTAACATCGGTGGATTGACCAGATTCATCCATGATTTTGATGGGAGCTGTATCTGGCATAGCTGATGGCACAAAATTCAAGAATTCATTGACAAGGGATCCCTCTATGGATCTAGGATAATTTTATCATAAGGCTGAAGGATTTTTACGATTAGAGGATGCAAATGTTGAAAGAGAGGAAGGAGAAGGAGTTGATGTTTATGCAGTCAAGGGCGGAAATCCTCCTGAAAAAGATTCAGGAATCGATGAAGGGAAACGGAAGGCCAAGGATAACAGTGATGGACCAATCGACCAAGAAAGGAACCTAGATTCACCTCTTATACGAAGTTGAATGTGACTTTGGAGCCAATCTACCAGGATACCAAGGGGCAAATTCCTTATCGAAAGCCAATGAGAAGGGGTCCGACCAGCAATGAAAGAAGATCCGATAAGTATTGCTTATTCCACGAGCTGAATGGTCATAGCATGAATGATTGCAGGCACTTGAAGGATTAGGTGGAGGGGCATATCCGGAATGGTCTGCTATCGCAGTATATGAGAAGGGGAGCAACAACAGTGGAATGAGAGCGGCCACCACCTACATTAACTGGGAATGGCTCAGGATCGAGGCATCAACTTGTCATCAACTGATTGAAATAATGATGGATAAATGGAAAAATCCACACCAACGCGATTAAGTCATTTACACATGTACGGGACCAAGAACGATCCGCAGGCATGCTCTGATACGACTACTAATCGCATCGGAATAGGTGTTTGCACTTTGACATCTTTATGTTGCTTTTGTTTTCTATTTCTCATGTTTGAATTTGGTTTTGCGGGACATTTTTGTCGAAAGACTCATTTTGAACATAAATATGCTATTTGTAATTCCATAATGGCTAAGCCACTTATACATGTACGGGATCGCGAATGGTCCTCAGGCATGCTCTGAGATGGCGATAAACCACCACCATAAAAAATTCAGAAACTCACTCGAATGTGAAATCTAAGTTAATGATACTAAGTCCCCTACCCCCTCGGAGACACACAATTCGCCTCGAACAGCATCCGACCGCGAATGGTCACAATTCGCGTCAAACGGCATCCGACCGCGAATGGTCACAATTTGCCTCGAACAGCATCCAACCGAGAACGGTCACAATTCGCCTCGAACGGCACCTGACTACGAACGATCACAATTCACCTTGAACGGCATCCGACCGCGAACGGTTACAATTCGCCTCGAACAGCATCGGACCGTGTATTGTCATATACCGCCCCGAACGGCATACGATCGCGAACGATCATTATTCATAGTCAGACAAGATTATCAATCTCTTTGCAGGTCATTAATATGATATGAACATCCAGCTTATCGAACTACAAAACACACCTTCCTATCGCAAGGGGCAAGTTTTAGCCCGTCTTTTGGTAAGGCCATGACACCAAGAAATTGACTAGAAATCAAAGATTTTTCGTCCCCAAGATCGGTTATACATAGGTTCACTATGGATATCGATGAATTTTTGCTCGAGTCCGGATCATACTACAATTGACAAGACACGACAATCAAAGTTGTGGGAGCCAACGTCCAAAATTTTAGATCAATCCAAGTTCGTATGCTCAAGATATGATCGATACAAATCAAGGAAAACAACACAATTACATCCATCACTTCGTAACCATCATGCTCGTATCGATCAATGATGGCCTTCTTCGGATCGATCGAATATCGTGTCGGTCCAAGTAACCATACTTCGTATTCATTGTGGCCATCTAGTTCGTATCCACCAAAGGTAAAGCTTCGTTCGTATCCATCCATCCTGAGAATGTAGTCTGTAACAACCCGGAATTTTAGGCAATATCAATTTAATAATCTGTATTAATAATTAAATTGATTTGAAATTTTTTCTTTATAATTTTAGTTTAAATTGGTAAATTTAAATTTTTAAAGGTTAATAAATATTTAATCTGGTAATTTTGATCAATATCTTTTTAACAATTTGAAATTGATAAGAATTATATTTCAAAGCTAATAAATTTTTATTCTATTTATAATATATACATTTGATATATGTTGTGAATAGAAAATCTGTTGTTTAAAATAAAATATTGAATTTTCAAATTGTAATATATATGTATGTATATATTATTATTTGGAATTTGTTTTGAAAATTTAATTTAATCTATTTATATATGTATAAATTATAAGTTAATGCTTTGTTTTAAATTCAATATTTTTCAAAGGATAATTTAAAGATTAATTTAATTATTTTCAAAATATAATAAATTGTTTGTTTTAAATATGATAGTTTAGAGTTTTGTTTTGCTTTTTTTAAATGCTTCAATTTAAATGATTATAAATGTATATATAAATGTTTTAGATTTTTTAAATCCTTGTATAAGAATTTATTTGTATTTTAGTTAGTTTTAGAATATATTTTTTTAAGAGTAAATTTATATTTACATATGTAAGTATTAATTAATAAAGTAAATTAAATATGTTAGTTTATGTTAACATTTAAATTAAATAAAAATTTATTTAAAATACTAAGAGACATGTGTAACTATGTTAATTATCTCAAAAACACATGTAAAGTAATTAAGCAAATGGGATGACAAATGTAAATTCTTATGGGAAAAGTGGCCTACATTTTTATTTATTTGTATTTAAACATAAAGAAAATTTGTTTTCCTCTTTCATTTTCAAAACTTTCTTTCTTCATCTCAAATTCTTTTTCTTCATTTTTTCCAAATTAATGATAACCAATAAAACTACTTTCAAATCTAAAATTGGAAACCTGAAACTAAATCTGCATGCAAAGATAAAGTTTGAAGTTCAACTGGAAAGTTTTTCAAATCTGCAAATTAATGTTATTCACAACAATTAGATCTACAACCTCCAAACTACAATTAAATGGAAGATCATCTACAACAGCAAGTTTAATACATATATATGTAAGCATGCATGGGCCAATTTCTTCAGCAAAGCATATATTTTTTCAAATTAAAATTGTTCAAGCCTGAAAATAAAGTCAAATCCGCTCTGCTCTGCAAATTTTAAAAAGGTGAGTAAATTATTTGAAAACAGATTGTTCTGGATTTTAACTACCATGCATGTGATGCTCTGTGATTTAAGTTTGGTGATTGCATGAAAATCTTCAGTATTTATATTATTGAATATATAGATATGTTTATAGATGTGTAGAAAGCCTGTGTATATATGTAAACCCTTCTGCTTCCTGTTCTTTCAAACAGGCTCAATCTTTTTAAATTTAAATCTTCCACTAACACCCTTGTTTGATTATGAAGATTGAATGAAATTTGTATGTAAATGTTAGATAGAAATTTTAAAAATAGTTTCTGTAATATTTAATTTACAAATAATTTTTAAAAATGGTAACACACAGTGAACTAAAACTTTTGTTAAAAATCAACTGATTTAAATTCTAAATTGAACTACATGCATGTAATCATGACGAAAAATCATGAATTTAGACATGCATTTCATAATTTTTAGTTGGGTATTTCTTGAGGGTTTGGGGTTTTTTCGAATTAGGGGATTTGGTGGATTGCCGTTGATTGGCGTGATAATAGGGTTTGAAATCTTGGTTGAAGCTTGTTTATGGGTTGTTGATTAAGGGAAAAATGCAAGTGGATTTTTCTAATGGCTGAATTGTTCGATTTCGAGTGAAATAGGGTTTTAGCATGTTTTAGTTTCGGCTTGGCTGTAGAAGCTTTTGCGATGTGAATGATGGATCGAGTTCGATCGCGTTTGGGGGAGACGAAGCTTGTGGACATGGTGTTCGATGATGAGGATGGCGAAGTTCGTCGTCGTCGTGGTTCGTCGTCCGTGGGTAGTTTTGGGGGTAGTATCAGCTGCAGTTTCGAGCTATGGGTCGAATTTTTGACTCGTGTTCGAATTGAAGGATCTGGGTATGTTTTTGTGGTCGCGTGTGATATTGCGACCGACGTCGATGGTTGCGATGACCGTAGCGGGCCGGAGGTGATGTGCTGGGTGCACCGGGCACATTTATGTACACTGGAAGTGGAGCATTGGGGGAAGACGAGTTACAGCCCGAAGTTTCGCTCGTGTATTTGGTAGGTCGACTCGAAGAAGATGGGTGTTGGAGTTTTTTTGAGTATCTGCCGTGTTTGTCTCGAGTTGTTTGGTCGTGTGTTGTTTTCTGGGCAGTAATGTGTAATCTAAGATATAGTTGCTGATTTAAAACTTGTCGATTTGATTGAAAACAAGTTCAAGTTTTATAAAAGAAAAATGAATTTACAAGTTAAAGTTTGTTGTTTTGAAAATATAGTTAATCAAACTTTTAAAAGGGTGTTAATTGAATTTATTTTAAATTTAAATTTGGTTAAAATGATTTCTTTTTGAAAGTAATTTAATTTAATTTTGAATGTTAATTTTAAAGAAGAATTTTTTGAATTCAAATATTAAATCAAAGTTTAAAGTAATTTTTAAGTTATGATTTTAAAACTAAAGTTTCAAATTTCATTTTGAATGAATAAGTTTAACTTAGATGATTTATGTGTTTTGAATTTTGAAAATTTGTTTTTAAATGCATTATATTCAAATAAAGGTTAATGTTATTATTGTAAACCAAATTGAATAATTGGTCTTTAAGGTTATTAAAATTTGATTTATTCAAATAATTTAATTATGAAAATAAATAGGGTTAATTTATCTTTGTTATTAACTTAAGAATACTTGATTAAAACATGATTTATTAATAAGTAGAGTTTAATTAAGATAAATGTTTTTCTTAATTAATTAAGGATTTCTACATATAAGAAGTTAGTTAATTAATTACTTAATTAATTTTAAATAATTAGTTAATTGTTTGTTTAATTTTTAAATAATCACTTAATTATGGATAAATTAAGTGTGATTACTTAATGAAGTAATTATTGGTTAATTATTGAATGTAATTAAGGAATTAATTAATATAATTGTTTTGAAGTTAATTAATTATGGGTAATTAATCTAGTAAAGAGTTAAGAATTATTTAATGATGAAATTAATTATTTGTTAAGTAATTAATTAATGGAGTAATCAAGATTTATTAATGAAGTAGTTAGAAGATAATTACTTATGTAAGTAATTAAGAGTTAATTACTTAATTAATTTAGTTAATTAATTAATGTGATTAATTAATTAATAAATGTGATAATTTTAAGATTAGTTACTAAGGGTAATTAATTAAAGATGTAATTAATTAATAAGTAATTAATTAAGGATTATTTGTTGAATGATAATTGCTTAATGAAGTAATTAAAGATTAATTAATTAGATTAATTAATCAAGGGTTAATATAATTAATTAAGATGTTAATTAATTAAGATAAGTAATTACAAATTGTTAATTACTGTTTGTGATTAATAAGATGATTAATTACAAGTTAATTATTTATTAAAAGATTATTAATTAATAAGGATCATTAGTTAATTAATCAGGGTTGATAAATAAAAATGATTAATTTAAGTATGATCAATTAATTGTAATTAATTAAGGTTTAATGTAATTAATTATAGTTAATTAATTAATGGAAGTAAATAAAGGATCATTAATTATTATAATTAATGATGGTAATTAAAGGTTAATTACTGTATATGGTTTAAAATAATTACTGGAATGTTATTAAGGTATGATTAATCAAAGGAAGGTTGGAATAAATAAATGAAGAAGGATTTAGGTAATCCAATTGATTAAGAGTTAATCAATTCTACTTTTGGATGATTGGTAGATATTGATTGAATGATATTGAATGATTGATTTATATTAGGTGATTGATATTGGGTGATTGAATGATGTTGGATGATTTGGATATCTCTGATATGTGTTATGCTGCTTTGTAAGATGAATGTTTGAAATGAATTATCTATTGTGATAATGTGATTCATCTATCTGTTTATATCATCTTGAATATAAGTTAAATTGTTTAAAACCCTTAAACAACTTGGACATTAAAATGGCGTTTGGTTTCGGTGAGACCGGGATCGGGTTTCCATATTTGGATATCCAAAAACCACATCGATTCCAATTAAACGTTAGGTCGTGAATCCAAGTGGAGCTTAGTGAAGACTCGAGGTGTAAGAACTATTCGTCAGTATAACTCTATGGGTGATTCCATGATGAGTTTGACGGAAATAGTACTTATAGTTTCGAGATGGTGATTCAGAGTGCAAGGGCTATGGTCGTTGACTCTGAGGGTGATTCCAAAATGAGTGCAACGAGATAGTGCCTTCAGTTTCGTTCGAACCCAGAACGAACTTGTATGGATTGAATGCTTTCAGCACATCGTCGGGTCGATGATGAGCATTCTAAGATAGATGTGTTCTATAAAGGTAATCGCAGCCTCAAGCCTCATCAACTCGGGAATGGCTAAAACAGGGGAGGTGCAGTAAGGCTAGGTGGGTAGCGCCCATTTCAGGACAAGATTTTCCCCTGTCTAGAAGTCCCTTTTTATTCGACTATGTGGGGCAGTTGATTCGCGACAACTACCGGGGTTGTCTTATTCGGGACTGTCCAGTAAGGGATGGTTCCAGCCTTTTGTTGCAGGGGAGTTAGGGTGGCTCCTCGGTTCGTTGATATAGGCCACATACTGTGACGAGCGGTACCCCGGAGGCCCTGTCATTGATGGAAACTCATTCTTCCTACAAGACCCTACGATTTTGTTTGTATTACCCACTTTTGTGGCTAGTAGCTGGAATTTAATCATGTAATAATTTCGACTATTTCTTATTTACTTGAAAACCCTAGACACTATTATAATATCACTGGATTTCCTATCAAATGTTTTGGTTAGCTTAAGGTAAAAACTTTTCCATGTTTATGTGTGGGAAGTCTTACTTGATACTTTTTCTTTCAAAGGTTTTTCTAAAGTTAAGCAATTTTAACCATTTACTCACACCAGACCCCTGTCTGACCCGAGTGTTTATTTTCTGTTTTAGTAAACTATTGGGTACTCATATTATGTATGAATAGTCAACTGATTCAGGTTGCTTGACGAATTCTGGAGGAG
This sequence comes from Allium cepa, assembly GCA_030765085.1. Lineage (NCBI taxonomy): Eukaryota > Viridiplantae > Streptophyta > Magnoliopsida > Asparagales > Amaryllidaceae > Allium > Allium cepa. The sequence goes on from CM060932.1 coordinate 741,567,873, forward strand.
ATATGGAGCAGAGGCTTCCACGTGTAGATATATTATGGTTCCGCTGTGTTTGTGTGGTATCTGTATTTTGAGTTGTATGGTTAGACAGATGTTTATAACTGTCTAATATGTGTTGTATAAGTTGTGTACTCTGATGTAATAAGATACTATGTAATATTTTATGTGATATATTATATATTTCTTTCGTTCTGCTGTGAGTTATATGATGTTGTTGTGTTTCTTCTTTCTTTTCTTTTCTTCTTATATCCCTTTCTTTCTTAATTAGTGACGCGTCTTCCTGGAGATAGGAAGGGTCGTCACATAGTCCGTATCCATCTGGCGGCCTTGTTCGTATCCATGAAAGACCGTGTTTCGTATCCATCATTTTGCATCTTCTTCGTATCGATCGAGTATGCACTCCACTCCCATAACCTAAGGTTACTAGTATCGATCAACACGTATAGAATCGATACAAAATACACCACGGGCATCGATATGAAAATGGACACGAATGAAGTCACTTTGATGAATACGAACCAACGATGCGAACATAAGGTGGAGCAGATGGATGCGAATGAAAGGATATGGGAAGATATGAGTGGAGTTCGAAAGGATGAAGGCTTATTCAACACGGAATGGAAAATGGATCAAGCCTTGAAAATAGAGCCACGTCACCAACACGCACGTGCTTGGTATCGATATGAATAAGCAGCGATGCGAATTTATCGATACAAACCAAGCAGCATAAAGAAAGTTCTAATTCGTATCGATCATATCTTAAGATCTACAAGTCCAAATGCTACGGAATTTTCACAGGAACTTACGTACATCATAAAGAATGTTCCCTCTCAATTTCGACTCAATTGGGCCAAATCTTAATCGATACAAAATTGGTTCGTATCGTTCACGGACCGAGTGAAAATCACATGGGATTGATCGTGTGGCCCCATACACATGCCAAAATAGGTCTTTTGAGATCTGAGCAAGATATAAGTAGCCTACACCTATAAATAGCATCCCAATGCCTACAGAAAAAGGATTTTGGATTTTGATACGTCCAGACTCTGCCGAAATCACCATTGTACTCATCTTCACTATTGTACTCGAGAATTACTGCTTTAATATGTTGTAACCAACGAGTAAAAATAAATAAAGTCAAAACTCTTAAAAGTGGACGTAGGCTAGAATGCCGAACCACTATAAATCTATGTGTTTCCATTGTTCTCCTTTTAACTTTATGAGAGTTCTTCATATTTTATTCTCGACATATTTGCTATCTATGATCCATGACTGTAAACGGGTACTTTCTATTGAGACACAGATTCTATGAAGTTTTTGATTTCTGACAAAGAAATAAAGGCGATCGACAAAACAAAGACATCAAGGCTATAAAGAGGCACAAAAGAGCTACATATGGTACTCTAGATTATAGGTTGATTATTTGATATTGTAATAGTGATAAACTTGTTAAAATCTATCCTCAAATAATCATGCACCTCATTATAATCGATATATATATATATATATATGTTTGAAAAGCATTGCACATTCATTGAGCAAATTAACAGAGACCGGTCGACCGGTCATAAATCAGGCGGTCGACCGTTTCTGTGTAAAATGCACAATGAACGTGCACACATGCACATAACGACTATATATTTGAAATCCTGTCTACTAACCGTTTTTTGACCTGTCGACCGTTTTTAAACAGAGAGCAACCTTTTCCAAAAGACACTTCTTTCTCCAATGGTTGCATCTCTTACCTTTCATCAATGATCATATCTATTAATGGCTACTGTTCACAAAGAGTTACAACCATTTTTCTCTATATAAACTCATTTAAATCATTGATTCAAATATATGAAAAACATATTTTTTTACTCTAATTTCTGATCTTACTTTCTAAATACTCCTGCATTCCAAAAGCTCTCAATTATTTTAATTGCTTATTGAATCATTGAAATTATTTCATATCTTTTGATTCAATAAGTAATATACTTCCCTTAATCTTCACAAAACATCATTCACATATTTTGAGGATAAGATTATAGGAAGTTTGTACTAAAAGTGACAAAACTGTGTTAGCAAGAACACATACCGTCAAAAACAATTATATTCATCGTTGTTGAAGTCCTCGGTGTTGTAAGAGGCAAGTGTTGAAGTCCTCGGTGTTGTAAGAGGCAAGTGTTGAAGTCCTCGGTGTTGTAAGAGGCAAGTGTTGAAGTCCTCAGTGTATTAGAGGCGTGAAATCCCGTTCGTTTGCTCGGGTATTGTAAACCTGTTCCTCCGGGTGAAGCGAGGTAGTTAATAGTGAAAATCCAGATAGAAGTCTGGGACTGGACGTAGGACGGTGCTCCGAACTAGTGTAAAAATCTCTAGTGTGATTTTTCTATTTTTATTTAGTTTGCTATTATCATCTATTTCCGCATTTATATTATATTCCATATTACACGATCCGTGTGTACTATATTAGCACGTGCACTCGTACACGCAATTTTCATTTGGTATCAGAGCACGGCCATCATATAACCGTAACACAGTTATTTGATATATTCTTGTAATATGGCAAATAACGCAAGTACTAGCACTCAAAACACCACTTACATGGAAGGTCAATCGACACAAAGACCTCCATTTTTCAATGATCTTAACTATAGTTATTGGGCAACACGTATGTCATTCTTTATGCAATCAAATACTTATGATTCTTGGAATGCAACTCAAAAGAAATAGTAAATCCAACAACTGATTATTCAGAATGGACTACGGCTGAGAAAACGGCAGCAGCCGTAAATGCAAGAGCAATAAATATGTTGTTTTGTGCATTAGACCAAAATGAATATAACCGTGTTAGTATCTGCACTACTGCATATCAAATTTGGCAAACGCTAAAAATCACTCATGAAGGTACTAACAAGGTTAAACAAGCCAAAATAGCCATGTTGAAAAGTCAATTTCAAAATTTCAAAATGAAACCAAATGAGACAATAAATGATATGTATTCACGGTTTCAAACTATCCACCATGCACTTATTGGCTTAGGACAAAAGTATTCTGATTTTGATGTTGTTTCAACAGTCCTACATTCTCTGACTAGTGAATAGGAAGGAAAAGTATTAGCAATTGAAGAAGCTAATGACCTTTCCGTCATGAAGCTAGATGAATTGATAGGAAATCTAATGTCCTATGAAGCTAACTTGCAAACTAGAAAGGAACAAAAAGAAGAAAAGAAGAACGTGGCATTCCATGCTGAAAAGGACGAAAATGGATCAGAATCTGAAGACGAAGATCTGGCTTTCATAGCAAAAGGTTTCAAAAAATTCCTATAACAGCGAAAAGCCAGTCGTTATAACAGAAAGAAATTTGGATCAAATAAACCAACATCATCCTCTATAGAATGCTTCAACTGTCACAAAAAGGGGCACATGCAGAAGGATTGTCCAGAACAAAAGAAGAAGTCAGAAAATGACAAATTCAAATATAAGAAGGACAAGTCAAAGAAACGAGCCTTCTCAGTAATATGGGATGATTCAGACTCATCTTCATCAGAAAGTGAAAGTGATTCGGAGAATGAACAAGCTAATGTTTGTTTTATGGCAACAGAAGATGAGGTACAAATTCCTACACTTGATGAATTACTTGATATTAATGCTGAATTGATAGTCAAATATAAAGAGATAAAACGTCAATTAAAAGTAGTCAAGCAGATTTAGGTAGAGCAGAGTTTGAACGAGAGATGCTAAAAGATGAGAAGAAAATATTAGAAAAAGAACTTGAAAAAATTCAAGAATCATCATCTAATGTTGACTCTCAACTATCTCTTTTGAGTCAAGAAATAGAAGCTCAAAAAGAAAAAAATAATGCTCTCACTACTGAAAATCATGAGCTTAAGGCAAAAATCAAAATTCTAGACCTAGAAAAAGCTAGTTTACAAACAAAGTTTGATGACATTACTCAAAATGTTTCTAACTTTAACAAAGGTCGAGAAAATTTGACAAAAATCATTGAAAGTTCACAATCTATTTCGGATAAACAAGGTTTGGGATATAACAAACAAGAAACCAAGAAACATCTTGGTAATAAAAGAAAGAAGAGAGTACAAAAAACTGAAGCTAAGAAAAATCTTGGTTTATTATACTCCAAACCGAAACAAGTTGTGAAATTTCAAAAGAAAAATATCAAGACTATCAAAATATGGGTTCCTAAAACAAATAACAATTTGATTAGGAACAAATATATTCAGAATTTCATGAATACTGTGCATCATAATACTAATTATGTATATAAAGGGGATACCAGACCCGTATGGGTTTGGATTCCTAAGACCTAACTCTTAGGACCCTATAAAAAGTGGGTACCATGAACTTAATTTTATTTTTTGCAGGTCCCACTTAAGAAAAGAGGAAAGTGGATATTGGACAGTGGTTGCTCGAAGCACATGACTGGAGACAAGAGCTTATTAACAAATATTACATACTCAGATGGTGGCTCCGTCACTTTTGGAGATAATTCAAAAGGCTATATCATCGGCAAAGGCGATGTGAGCAATTGCAGTACATCTAACTTACCTCTTATTACTAATGTCATGCTAGTTAGAAATTTAAAACACAATTTACTTAGTATTAGTCAGTTATGTGACGAGGGTTTTATAATTTCCTTTTCGAATAATAAGTGTAGTGTTTTAGATAAAGACCATAATTTAGTTTTCGAAGGTTATAGAGACAGAAATATATATATTATGAATATGAATATTAATCATAATTCAGATATGTGTCTTGTGGCTAATGATAATGATCCATGGCTATGGCACAAACGCTTCTGTCATATAAACTTCAGAACTATTGACAAGCTAGCCAAAAACAATCTAGTTAGAGGACTACCCAAAATGAGTTTTAAAGTTAACAACACTTGTGATGCAGGTCAATTAGGAAAATTGACCAAATCATCTTTTAAATCCAAGAAAGTCATATCAACATTACAACCACTTGAGTTACTACACATGGATTTATTTGGACCTACTAGGGTTCAATCAATAAATCACAGTCGATATGTGCTTGTAATTGTTGATGATTTCTCTCGTTACACATGGACAATTTTCTTAAAAAATAAAAGTGACACTTTCGATCATTTCAAATCTTTCGTCAAAAGAATTCAAAAATCAAAAGGAATTAAATTTAAAAATATAAGAAGTGATCATGGCGGAGAGTTTGAAAATAACGAATTTGAGCATTTTTGTACAAAGAAAGGTATATGTCATAATTTTTCGTTTCCCAGAACTCCACAATAGAACGGAGTTGTAGAACGGAAGAACCGAACTTTACAAGAATGTGCAAGAACATTATTGAATGGAACCACCTTACCAAAACATTTCTGGGCAGAAGTCGTCGCAACTGCCTGTTATGTTTTAAATCGTGTGTCCATAAGACCTCTTACCAAGAATACTCCTTATGAATTATTTAACAATAGAAAGCCTAAAATTTCATACTTCAAAGTTTTTGGTTCCAAGTGTTTTATCTTAAATACGAAAGACCAGCTTGGCAAATTTGATCCAAAAGCCGATGAAGGAATATTTGTCGGTTATTCAGAACGAAGTAAGGCCTATCGTATATTTAATAAACGAACCAAAACTATTGAAGAATCACTTCATGTCTCTTTTGATGAATTCTATCAGCATCCTCACACTATATCAGATGATGACGAATCAATAGTCATTGACAATCCAATCATCACGAATATTGATTCTGACTCAGAAATAATTATTGAGAATATTCCTCAAATATGTGAGTTACAATCACCACCAAGGATATTAAGAGACCATCCGGCCCAAAATATAATCGGTGAAGTAACATCACATGTCAGAACAAGGAGTCAACTCAACCAAATGGGTCATGTCGCTTTTCTCTCAAATATCGAACCTAAGAATCCAAAAGAAGCTGCTACAGACGATTACTGGATCATTGCCATGCAGGAAGAACTAAATCAGTTCGAGCGCAATGACGTTTGGGAATTTTTTCCAAGGCCAACTGATCAGTCAGTTATTGGTACTGAATGGGTTTATAAAAATAAGTCCGACGAACAAGGAATTATCACCAAAAATAAAGCAAGATTAGTAGCACAAGGGTATAATCAGGAAGAAGGTATCGATTATGAAGAAACTTTTGCACCAGTTGCTCGACTAGAAGCTATTAGAATCCTATTATCTTTTGCTTGTCACCATAATTTCAAACTTTACCAGATGGATGTCAAAAGTGCTTTTCTCAATGGATTTATCAAAGAGAATGTCTATGTCGAACAACCTTCTTTGTTCGTACATGAAAAATATCCTGACCATGTGTTCAAACTTAAAAAAGCTCTGTATGGTTTAAAACAAGCACCTCGTGCTTGGTATGAACGATTACGTAGCTATCTTATTAACTCAGGATTTCAAATAGGCAAAGTCGATCAAACTTTGTTTATTAAATATTCTTAAAAGGATATTCTAGTTATCCAGATATATGTAGACGACATCATCTTTGGTTCAACAAACGATAAACTCTGCAAGGAATTTGCAAGTATTATGACCAAAGAGTTCGAAATGTCTCATATGGGAGAATTGTCATATTTTCTTGGACTTCAAATCAAACAACTTCCGAGTGGTATCTTTATCAATCAAGAAAAATATTGCGGAAATCTTATCAAATGCTTCGGATTAGAAAATACATCTGGTAAACCAACTCCTATGAGTACAACTACACATCTTGAAAAAGATGAAAATGGTAAAAGTGTTGACCAGAAATTATATCGAAGCATGATTGGTTCTCTTCTTTATCTCACAGCTAGTCGTCCAGATATAATGATGAGTGTTTGTCTATGTGCACGCTTTCAATCAGATCCAAAGGAATCACATCTACGAGCAGTGAAACGTATAATTCGTTATCTTAATAATACCAAAGATTTCGGTCTTTTTTATCCAAAAGAATGTCCATTTGAATTAGTATCATATAGTGATGCTGATTTTGGCGGCTCGCAAACGGATAGAAAAAGTACAAGTGGTACGTGCCATTTTATTGGAAAATCACTTGTCTCTTGGTTTAGTAAGAAACAAAATTGTGTTTCACTATCAACATGTGAAGCTGAATATATATCAACAGCTCTTGCTTGTACTCAAGTACTATATATGCAACAAACACTTCAAGATTTTGATATTCATTTATCAAATTCTATTATATACTGTGATAACAAAAGTGCTATAAATCTCTCTAAAAATCCAGTGAATCATTCTAGAACCAAACACATTGATATCCGTCATCATTTCCTTAGAGATAATATTGAAAAAGGATATATATGTCTTGAATATGTCCAAACTAATAATCAATTAGCGGACATTTTTACTAAGCCTCTGCTCGAATCTAGTTTTATTAGATTACGAAGAGAGCTTAGTTTAATTTCAAGAAAAGATCTTGACTAGTAATTACTAATGATTGTTTTTTCCTTTGGTTATATTTTAACTATAGAATTTTTTTAAGAAAAGCTATTTATTTTCTTTAAATATGAGCCTTTGCTTGCTTTCACGGTCAAATTTCTTTATTCACTCTCATCCACAGGCTTATGTATAAGGAATTTCTTTATAAGCTTGTCAAAACTTCTCTCTTTATTAATCTTTTCTTATCTGAGCATAAGGCTCTATACATAATTTTCTATGGCTCACATTTGTGATAAGTGTGCTCAAAAATCACACATTTTCGTTACAAGTTCCGAGCCGGAGGAGTATTATTCTCCTGAAACACCAAAACAGAAACCGAAGTATCATCACCAATACAATCGTACTCCTGGTAGTACACCAACCTCAAAACGAGTAAAGAAGGCGCTGTTTTGTTCTCCTCGTACCAAAGCACAGATCAATAAGATTCACCACTATCAGAAACATCAAATAGATCTTCAAAGACAGCTCCATTATGGACAAAGCCAGCTTTATCATGAGCAACAACGAACATCGGCACGTTTATCTGTTTTAGAAAAAATGGCATCATTCTTTTGTGGTTCAAACAAGCATGATGTGCATGAACCGATGCCGTCTAGGCCGTCAACATCTAGGAGTCCTAACTCTTGGGATCGGAATTATAACAGGAATGAAGGTGCTCAGAAAAACTGGAGTCCATGGTCACATCGTATTAAAGATAATAAAGAAAATTCTAATGACGATTCTTCCACTCCTCATTAAATTTATATATATACTTGTTGTATCGTTTTCTCTCTATAACTCTTGTAATAACGTTTGTATTTTATAATAAGAGTGAAATATGAACTCGACATATTCTCAAAAAACCTGCAAAACATACTTTTTTCATCAGGCAACAAAACCGGTCGACCACCTATAATATGACCGGTCGACCGTTTAGCCTCTGGATGAAAACGGTCGATCGGCCATATTATAGCGGTCGACCGGTATACGTATATTCAGTTTTTATATATACTTTGCGTCACTTTTTTCCATCCTCCTCCTCATATGTCTCAACCGGTTATTTATCCCCAAATTCCAAAAACCCTATTCTCTCAATTTCCAAATCTCCAAATTTTCTAACAATGGCTCCTCCGCAAAAGAAACCCAAAAAGGATCATCCTCCGGAACTTCATCACTCAATATCTCCGCTAAGAAATGGCTCGAAAATCCGGTAGTTATCACAAGATGGAATCAAATGACTAACTACAAGTTTCATCCGGGTTCTTTCATCAAGTTTGATGATTTCACATCTTATGGAATCCGTAGGTTAGCAAATAACTCCAATCTTACTCCATTGATCGATTTTTCAGAAAATAATATGGAAATAAATCACTTGATGATAAAATTATTCTATGCCAACATGAACCTGGACGAGTACAAACCTGATGCTCCGAACGGAGTCATTTGGTCTGTCGTATGTGGCAAACAAATTTTTATCACTCATGATAGGATAGCTTCTATACTGGGTATTCCAAATCAAGGCGATGAGTTTTCATCACATTTCTGTGAAGTCTTCACTCGCAATAATATCAGCCATCAATTCATGGAGGACAACAGTGATGGCACAAAATCAATTGGACTTCGACCCACCGCCAGACTACTACATCGCTCTTGATGTTTTCTTTGTTTCCTAGACTAGGAAACTATGACGCTGTATACAAAGAAAACTTCAAGGCCCTTTATGCTATTTATGGGGATATCCAAATCAATTGGGTTCATATGCTTTTTGACGAGATTCTCAAGTTGAACAACTCTACGCGACCTCACTTTTTCTACAATGAATATATCATGCGTATTTTGCTAGCTTGTGGCGTAAGACCTCCTGACTCTGCCACCTCGAAACCAAAATGTATTGATTCCGTAACCATCAAACGCATGAAGCTCCCTCCTCCTTACCTTCAGATTATGCCGTTTGAACAATGGCAACAAAGAGGTCCAACAAAATAAAAAGCTACTTCCTCTCGACCTCGTTCCGAAGAAGTTAAAATGTTGAAATCAAAATCCACCACAAAAGAATCACTTGAAACTATTACGCGTAATCAATTCTTGCTTGAATCAAGACTCAAGCGCATGGACACGAAAATTGATAAATGCTTCAACAAAGTCAAGACATTCTTTGGTATTTTATGGGATGCTATTTCATGTAGCACATCCATCTCTGCTCAAGACCCAGGCAAACGTCCTGCTCCTCCTGCTTTCAACTGGTCATCAACTGAGGAGTCTGCTGGTACTAGTGGACATGGTCGTGGAGAATCATCTAGAGAGGACGATGATGAGGAAGATGATGATAATGATGATGAGGAAGAAGATGATCAAGAGGAGACAGCTTCTGACTCATCCTAGATTCTGTTTTCTATCTCTATATTTTGGTTTAGTAATTTAAAACATCATTCTCGTTACTTTTATTCGTATGATATTATGGTGTGTATGATACTCTGGTATGTTTGGATATGTTATATTTTTTGCTATGCATGAATATTCTGGTTGATATACTCCTATATTATTCCATTATCTATTATTCCTTTTTGTCGATGACAAAGGGGGAGAAAGTGCTAACAATTATTTGCAGGAATATATATATATATAAAGAATACAAACAAAATCTCACGGGGAGATCACATATTCAGGGGGAGATTCAGAACTTCAGATATATGTTGTCATCAATCAAAAAGGGGGAGAATGTTGAGACACAGATTCTATGAAGTTTTTGATTTCTGACAAAGAAATAAAGGCGATCGACAAAACAAAGACATCAAGGCTATAAAGAGGCACAAAAGAGCTACATATGGTACTTTAGATTATAGGTTAATTATTTGATATTGTAATAGTGATAAACTTGTTAAAATCTATCCTCAAATAATCATGCACCTCAATATAATCGATATATATATATATATGTTTGAAAAGCATTGCACATTCATTGAGCAAATTAACAGAGACCGGTCGACCGGTCACAAATCAGGCGGTCGACCGTTTCTGTGTAAAATGCACAATGAACGTGCACACATGCACATAACGACTATATATTTGAAATCCTGTCTACTGGCCATTTTTTGACCTGTCGACCGTTTTTAAACAGAGAGCAACCTTTTCCAAAAGACACTTCTTTCTCCAATGGTTGCATCTCTTACCTTTCATCAATGATCATATCTATTAATGGCTACTATTCACAAAGAGTTACAACCATTTTTCTCTATATAAACTCATCTAAATCATTGATTCAAATATATGAAAAACATATTTTTTTACTCTAATTTCTGATCTTACTTTCTAAATACTCCTGCATTCTAAAAGCTCTCGATTATTTTAATTGCTTATTGAATCATTGAAATTATTTCATATCTTTTGATTCAATAAGTAATATACTTCCCTTAATCTTCACAAAACATCATTCACATATTTTGAGGATAAGATTATAGGAAGTTTGTACTAAAAGTGACAAAACTGTGTTAGCAAGAACACATACCGTCAAAAACAATTATATTCATCGTTGTTGAAGTCCTCGGTGTTGTAAGAGGCAAGTGTTGAAGTCCTCGGTGTTGTAAGAGGCAAGTGTTGAAGTCCTCGGTGTTGTAAGAGGCAAGTGTTGAAGTCCTCAGTGTATTAGAGGCGTGAAATCCCGTTCGTTTGCTCGGGTATTGTAAACCTGTTCCTCCGGGTGAAGCGAGGTAGTTAATAGTGAAAATCCAGATAGAAGTCTGGGACTGGACGTAGGACGGTGCTCCGAACCAGTATAAAAATCTCTGGTGTGATTTTTCTATTTTTTTTACTTTTCTATTATCATCTATTTCCGCATTTATATTATATTCCATATTACACGATCCGTGTGTACTATATTAGCATGTGCACTCGTACACGCAATTTTCACTTTCATCGACAATTGGGTGTTTGTGACCAGTTTTGGCGCAAACAGGGTTATAACACTAGAAATGCCAGGTGGCACGGCTCGATCGGAGTTTGGAATTTAATAGCCTAGTATTTTGAAATTTAATAACATATGGTCATATCAATTTAATAACTTTGGTCATTTTCTTTCATTCAAAACCACCATACCTTTTGATTTAAGCCGACCTACCCTTCATCGTCCTACCTTATCCCCTTTTCACATTAAATACGTCTTCCCTTTGCATTTTCCAGAATTCAAACAGTGAAAACAAGAATCACAATAAAATCACGCATACTTTCCCACTCAGTTCAAAATCAAACCAAATGCAAGTTTCAGAGAAAAAAAGAAACGAAAAGGGAAAACCTATCATGATCGACTTGTAGGAGGGCATGAGGGCGGCAGTGTGAAAAGGGAGGCGTGGTCGGGGGATTAGGGATGGCCTCGATATCCTGCTCGCTGATTGGAAACTCGGCTGAGGACTTGGTTTGAGTGCGATGTCGACTGTGAGCGAAGGGGAACGGTGTCTCGTCGGCAATGGCAACACGATGGAGATGGCTTGACTACAGTAACTCATGGAGGCGGCGTGGGTGCTGTGCTCGCGCGTCCATGTCTATAGAGATGACATTGATGGTTTGAGGAGTGACGAAGGGGGAGTCTCGAGTTGACAGCTAGGGGGAGGGCATGACACTGGCATTGGGAGACATAAAGGCTGGGTTCAGCTTTAAGAGATCGATGAGGTTAGGGTTTAGATTTTGGGGAAATGGATGATGGTTTGGTATTTTGCGATGGTCAGTGGTCAAGGCAGGTGGGTTTTGTCGTGGCAGCGGCCATTAGTGAGGGGCGGTTTGAGTTTGGGAAAGACTATAATCAAGGATAAACTCTAATTTAAATTTGTAATTTAAGTTAATGAATTTTATTATATGAATTGTTATGTTATAAAATTCATGACGTTCGCATATGTGGTCCAAAAACCATTAAATAAACCGAGTTTGGTTCGTAGCTGTGGAATCTACGTAATAGGATTCGGTTGGAATTTTTCGGAGTCCGTTGGATTTTTTTAAACTAAATCAAATGTTGTTCGATTTAGTTTAAAATCGGAATGTTCAACAAATAAAAATCCAGGCGAGTAAAATCTCACTCATTTGGATTGCTGGTTATAATTTAAAAATATTGAATTTAAATTATTGATTGATTGGATGAATTTATAAATTATTATCAATTTGGATGTTATATATATATATATATAATATAAGCAGTTGGATTATTTTCCGTCGATTGGAGCGGATGAGACTGCATAATAGCAGATGACCCTAATTACCGCGATATTCCATCTTGAAGCGGGATTAGTATTTTATATTGTCTAACGTTTATAGATGCAGGGAAACAGGTTGGATGGATCCAATTGGATTCGTCAAAAAACTATTATTTCTTCGTATATATAGATATATGATGTGTGTGAATAAATCTGATATAGATTTTGTTATGATTAAATTCTTGGATGTTATAGTAGCACTGGCCTTAATTCCAGTATAATAAACACCATAAATATTATTTTGAATTTTTAAGGAATTAAGAGGATATTTTTAATACAAAAATATTTATATTGAATTTAGATTATTTAAAAGAGATTAATTTGGATAAGCAAAAATTGATTTTTGATCATACTTAACAATTCGTGAAAAACATTTTAGAAGGAGATTTTAAAATAATTCATATAGAAGATTTAAACAATGGATTTTTTAAAACGATATCCTGAAAAATATGGAAAGGCATTGAAATCGATATTAAAAACAGAATTGAAAAATAAATGAAATTTATAAAGAAGTGGACTTATAAAATGGAATTTCATAAGCGAGATTAGTTTTATAAAAAGGTGAAACTTAAAGGAGTTATCATATTTATAACCGATGTTTATAGATAAGGGAAAATGATAGCAGTTGGTAAATTGGGAATATAAAATTCATAGGGTGAAATTTATTGGAATATGGGAATAGGGTTGAGGAAAATAGTATATTCTATTTTTGAAATGTGGAAATGGTTAGGAGTATCCGAATGGAATTGAGGGGTTGTGAATCGAGAGGATTTTATGAATTAATTGGTTATTGATATGAAAATATATTTTTATTATTAAGAAGTTAAGTTGTTTTTAAAAGGGATGTTTTATTTATCAAACTATGTAATTTCGAACTAGTAAAATTGAAATACATCGGAAAGTGAATTTTCCAAACACTTAATATTTATTTTAATATATTCTATTTTTTTAAAGTAAGCATTGAAAATTGATTTATTAATCAAAAAATGAGTTATTGATGTTTATTAAAAGAGTTTCGACATTTTAAATAATTACTTGAGCATGTTTTAAAAATAAATTATTATCCTTTAAATACTTATTATATATATATGTAGTTTTGTAATGATTTAAATTTATTTATAAGTCTTCTCGGGTTTGAAAACGAGGTTCATTCACTAGATGGGCTTTATGAGAGAAATTCTCAACATGGAATTTGGGAAAATGCAAGGAAAATTTCCAAAGTACTTAAATAAAAGTGAACTTCGAAAAATGAATTAGGATTCAGAAAAGAAGTTAGAAATCGATATTTGGAATTATATACAAGTGTTTTGACTTTGAAAATATTTAAGGAAATTAATTAAGGAACCCCAGAACTTGTAGAATTCGTTGTAAACGAGTTAAGGAATTTACAATATGATTTATGAAGGACTTTGAGAAAAGAGAAATAAAAGGAACTTTCCAAAGCACTAAGAAGTAAGGGGTTTAGAAAAAATATATTTTTAAATATTTTTCTAAGTGTTGAAATAAGAGATGGTTTGAAATATCCTCATATGGATATGTGTATTTGATTTGTCTCAAATACTGAAAATTTGGAAGGGATTTGAATATATATCTTGTAAAGATATTTGAAAATAAATTTCAAAAAATTATAATATGGGCCCAGTGACTGCTTATGGATGTTATATTGATAGTTAAATAACCGACTATCAAATATTGGCTTATTTCGTTGATCGTTTCGAAGTGTCTGGGATTGGATTTAATTATCCAAAAACCACTTCGATCCGATTTGAGCGTTACGAATGGATATCATGAAGATAGTGAAGACGATGATTCAGTTTGTCTAGACCCATGGCAACTTGTATGGATGAACGCTATCATTGCATCGTTGCTTGGAAGGTAGTGTTAGCACTCCAGAAATGAATGCTATTATAAAGGTAAACATTAGCCTCAAGCCTCATCAACCGGGAAGTACTAAAACAGGGGAGATGCAGCAAGGCTAAGTGGGTCGCACCCAATTAGGGTATGTTTATCACCTTTCTAAATAACCTTGGATATATTATAAATTATGGATATGGTTGTGCATGGAAAAAGAAGAGCTCTCGATAAGGGTAGGAACACCCGAAGTGATAACATATTCGATACTATCCAGGTTTGGGGTAGGCCAGTTTTGCGTTGGCAGGGGATCCTGGCAAGGTCCTCGGTACATTTTCTAGAGGTGCACTATGACGGAAGGTACCCCGGTAGCCCAGTCATTGTATGAAATCCATTCTCCAATATGCGTCGTACAATTTTGATTTGCCCAGCTATGCTAAAACGTGAGATGCAAGCATTCCAGCGATTTTCTAATTTACTTTCTATAGACTCTATTATAATATCAAATGATTTTGATGTCAAATGTTTTGGTTATCATAAGGGAAAACCCATCATGTTTATGTGTCATGTGGTCTTACGAGATACCTTTGCTTTTCAAAGGACTTTAATAACTTTAGTAATTCAAATTGAGTGTGTTTTCTCACGCTGATTTTTCAGATTGACTCGCTGTTATTTATTATAATGCTCGGGTCAGACCAAGTATTACAGATTCAAGTTAAGATGCTATGGAGCTCGGGAGACGAGTTGGAGGATTTCAGGCATATATCACGTATTTGATTATATTCCGCTGTGTTTGTAGACTTTATAGTCAGCGTTGGTAAGGACAAGTTATAATAACTGTCCACATTGATGTATTGATCGTTGTACTCTAATATTTATGTGTATGTTAATAGATACAGCTTCTTTTATATAGAAAACTATTATTATATATTATATTTTGTTCCTTTCCGATTGTGAAATTCTATATTGTCGTTTCTACTTTTCTTCTATTTTTTTCTCTTCATCCTTAGTTATTCGCCTTTTCGTACAATTTGGGTTGGACAAGTGTGAATATATGTCAGCTCAAAGTGTACGGAATGGCGGGTCGCTACAAGAATAAAACATCAGAGTACCATAGGTTCATTAGATTATACAAAATATGGTTTTAATAAAGTTTATACATCAGAAACAGATAAACTCTAAAAGAAATTTCTCGAATAATAATAAGTACAGACATAGCTCTATATAACTGAAGAACAGAATATAGTGACAATGACTCAAAATATAGATATATGAAAAGCACAACCTTCTACGTGTCCTTCGCATCGCTCCATGCACTATCTTATATTTGCTACCTCAATCTACTCATTTAGGAGCACCCGAAATGATAACAAATGATGAAATAACTTCAGATCAGACAAAGTATGGTATAATCGATCTATGATCTCAAAATAGAAATAAACCCCGATATAGTAATATAGGACCATATGGTATAAATAATCATAGTTGACCAGTTCTTATAGTCAACAAGTTGTTATATAGACATAATATATGCTACAATATCGTCATATGAGTTACTACACTAAGTACAATATAGGGTATCAGGGTACATAACACCCTTGTATCTACACCATGGGACATCCATATGAAAGCACAACAAACACATGAAGCATAACAACCATCACGTTGTCATGCATCTCTTGCACAAGTGTCTTTGGATATATGATAACTCATATAAACATCACCTAGGTCAGCGAATACACCACGTCGCGATAATATCAGTTCTCGAATAAATACATATCTAGGCAAGCTAGACCATCACCAATTTCTAGGGTATATAGGTAAGTGTACTCATATGCCCCTGCTCTGCGAGCACATATCATAACATCTGAGTTACTTAATGATCTCTCTGGCACATATACCAATAATAGAACTCACATGTTCCATTCCATAATTCATCCCCAACTTATCTACTTGGACAATCACTGGATTCCATGTTCACTTCACACCTAAAGTGCTCAATCTATATCGCTCAAAATATTGAGTAGTTGAAGTCCCACTACTATTTAGCTTGATCTCAAATTTCTCGAGGTTGCCTCACACTTAGCCTAAAGTCACCATCCACTTGCTCCAACGTAGCCTCGCATCACCTCCTAGTTGTCTTTGAAGCTGCGTATAAAAACTTACACATCTAATTATGACCGATATAAAACCCACTTTGGTTCGGAAGACCTATTTCATGCCTTGTTTGAAAACTCCCCATGCCTTTCCCAAAGCTTCCCTATGCCCTGCCCAAAGCCCGTCATGTTGTCATCACAACACAACGTAGCAAATTCCCATCCTATCTAATAATAATTTCTATTTAGTGCTTGGATCCTCCCTCGAGCATAAGAATTGAACACCAACTTATTTTCATGCTTAATTAAACCAAACACTCGCCTCCGTCGTTCCTACTCTCGAGCCCTGAGTTCTAATGCCTTGAGATCCTTATGTTTTTTCTTGCATTGCCTAATGTTTTCTGGTCAAATCTTTTGGTTGGTACCGAACCAATTACTTAGCCATGTTTTAGCTAAGATTTTCACCTCAATTAATTCTACTGTGATCCAATTCTCTTCGAAGAGTATTGCAACCATTCCCGCATCATCTCATGTTTTCTGGTCGAAGCTTATGGTCAGTACCAAACCACTAAATTGATTACATATCGAACCACTTACTTAGCCATGTTTAGCTAAGTTTTTCACCTCAGCCAATTCTGCCTTGATCCAATTTGCTCCGACGAGTATTTCAAGTATTCAAACATATAGATACAATATTCAAAGAAGCAAACAAAAAACATTTCATGACAATTCAATCAAAACCTATCCATATCCTAGCCTAACTTCCATACAAACAACCATGTATCATAAATACATGCTTAAATCACTTTTAAACCACATAAAATGTTTTTACTTCAGTTTTAATACTAAAACAGTTCCAAAATCATATTTTTTTTAAAGTTCATCCAAGACATGTCAAAACATATTTAAAACATATAAATATGTTATGAGATGATAAATCACTCACCAGTCAATCATAATCCAATGAACATCACACAAACTGAGGTAGATCCAAAAACAAACAATCAAGATCTGAAATTTCGATCCAAAAGTGTTAACTTGAAAGTCTCTTCCTAATTCACTTATTAATCATCCCTTAATCACTTGATTTACCTTGATTTGGAATAGATTAATGGTATCTTTGGTTGAAGGTATGTTTAATGGAGGTTTATATCTATTTATGGGAAAAAGAAAAGTGATTTAGGGGCTGCTACTACTGCTGGTATTAGTAGAAATCCCGAAATGGATAATTGGCCAAATTATAGGATTGTGCCAATCAACACTAAAATATTTCCAAAAATTTGTGAACTTAAAACTGTAACATCTCCTACATTGTAAGGCCAAACAATATTATGAACAATCTAAAGAAAGGCACACCATCATATTTTCAGTTGCAAGTGCTTTTAGGATCTGATTCGGCTCCTATCAAAAGTTATAGCCATCACAATTTTTAGAGTTAAAATTGTCCACAGTTTATTCTAAGGATCAAAAATGTCAAAACATAGTACTATCCAAAGTTTTGGCTTAATCTAAGGGTGTTAAGTCATGAAAATAAATTTTTTACGATCCACCGATACGTAAAAATGTATAGAGAATGTGGATCGTTACACTTCCATTCTTATGAAGCCAACCACTCACACTAATGGAATACTGGTCAATGTTGTTAGACTTCTCTCTTTTTCCAAACCGGCTTAAGATCTCTATAATGCTTGCATCAAGTCTATGGCTTGAACTAGTTCGATCGATAAGTGTAACTTTAAATTCCAACATTGGCAACAAACCAGGTAATACATCATAAGAAGGCCAAAAATCAAACTCCACTATAAACTCCAAACCTTTCCAGTCAACAAACATAGAGTCCAACATAACATGTTGTGACGACCCGCAAAATTTTCAATAATTTAATTTGTTAAGTCAATAAGTTTTGGTAATTTAATTTTAAAAAAAACCTTGTTAATTTAAATTGAACGATGGTAATTAGAACTAATTAGTAACAATTGAAGTAAAATTACAGTTTAGTGAAGTAATGAAAATTGGCATACATGGCTATAAATTAATGCAAGAAAACTAATGCAAACATTTAAATTTATAAAAGGAATAATATGAAACAAATGACTCTTGAATAAAGATTGGGTATATAAGATTGGTAACATTTGTTGTCAACAATGAAATCACAAGTGTGAATGTTGAATCATTAATGAGATAATACATGATCAATATAAATTGATGTAAATCGGTGTAAATTAAGTAATTTTAACATTTGATTTGTAAATAATAATGAATTCATTAATGTGATTTAAAGTAATAGTAACGGTTGTAAGTTACTATTTAATTGGTTTGTTAATTTAGTTGTAAATGTTAGATTTAGGTATAAAATTTGAATATAAGAAAATAAAAGTAAGTTTGGTGCGAACAAATGAATTAGTATATAATCTATGGTAATTGGATGAGTTTAACATTTTGTAGGAAATTATGATAATTAGAGAAAATGATAAACTTGAGTGTAATAGAGATAATGGTAACAACTATTATAAGTTGTCTATTTAGGCTATAAAATGAATTAGAAATCAATTGTATTCGAATGTAAATAAATGTTCATTAATGAGAATTAATGCAGTAACGGGAGGTGTGAATGTATAAATTAACTAGAAACGTAAATTTATTTATAAAGTAATAAATTGGTAGATAGAATGGAACTAAGGTAAATTTATTTAATTGGTTTCAAACCTTAATTAAGGTGTACAATCGACAAAAGTACACATGTAAAAAATTAACATTTATACAAATTTAAGATTTAAATAGGGGTGTATTAATGTAATGGAATATAAAACTAATGTAACCAGGTTTATTACTCTTAAACCACATAAAATGTTTTTACTTCAGTTTTAATACTAAAACAGTTCCTAAATCATATTTTGACTTTAAAAATGTATCCAAGACATGTCAATACATATCTAAAACATATAAAATATGTTATGAGATGATAAATCACTCACCAGTAAATTATAATCCTATGAACATCACACAAACTGAGGTAGATCCAAAAACAAACAACCAAGATCTAAAATTTCGATCCAAAAATGTTAACTTGAAAGTCTCTTTCTAATCCACTTACTAATCATCCCTTAATCACTTGATTTACCTTTTTTTGGAATAGATTAATGATGGTTTTGGTTGAAGGTATGTTTAGTGGAGGTTTAGATCTATTTATGGGAAAAAGAAAAGTGATTTAGGGGCTGTTACTACTGCTGGCATTAGTAGAAATCCCAAAATGGATAATTAGCCAAATTATAGGATTATGCCAATCAACATTAAAATATTTCCAAAAAATTTTGAACTTAAAACTGTAATATCTCCTACATTGTAAGGCCAAACAATATTATGAAAACTCTAAAGAAAGGCACACCGTCATATATTTCAGTTGCAAGTGCTTTTAGGATCTGATTTGGCTCCTACCAAAAGTTACAGCCATCACAATTTTTAGAGGTAAAATTGTCCATAGTTTATTCTAAGGGTCAGAAATGTCAAAACATAGTACTATCCAAAGTTTTGGCTTAATTTAAGGGTGTTAAGTCATGAAAATGAATTTTTTACGATCCATCGATACGTAAAAATGTATAGAGAATGTGGATCGTTACACTTCCATTCTTATGAAGCCAACCACTTACACTAATGGAATACTGGTCAATGTTGTTAGACTTCTTTCTTTTTCCAAACCGGCTTAAGATCTCTATAATGCTTGCATCAAGTCTATGGCTTGAACTAATCTGATCGATAAGTGTAACTTTAAATTCCAACATTGGCAACAAACCAGGTGATACATCATAAGAAGGCCAAAATCGAACTCCACGATAAACTCCAAACCTTTCCAATCAACTAACATAGAGCCCAACGTAACATGTTGTGACGACCCATAAAATTTTCAATAATTTAATTTGTTAAGTTAATAAGTTTTGGTAATTTAATTTAAAAAAAAACCTTGTTAATTTAAAATTGAACGATGGTATTTAGAACTAATTAGTAACAACTGAAATGAAATTACAATTTAGTAAAGTAATGAAAATTGGCATATATGGCTATAAATTAATGTAAGAAAACTAATGCAAACATTTAAATTTATAAAAGGAATAATATGAAACAAATTACTCTTGAATAAAGATTGGGTATATAAGAATGGTAACATTTGTTGTCAACAATGAAATCACAAGTGTGAATGTTGAATCATTAATGAGATAATATATGATCAATATAAATTGAAGTAAATCGATGTTAATTAAGTAATTGTAACATTTGATTTGTAAATAATAATGAAATCATTAATGTGATTTAAAGTAATAGTAACGGTTGTAAGTTACTATTTAATTGGTTTGTTAATTTAGTTGTAAATGTTACATTCAGGTATAAAATTTGAATATAAGAAAATAAAAGTATGTTTGGTGCGAACAAATGAATTAGTGTATAATCTATGGTAATTGGATGAATTTAACATTTTGTAGGAAATTATGATAATTAGAGAAAATGATAAACTTGAGTGTAATAAAGATAATGGTAACAACTATTATAAGTTGTCTATTTAGGCTATAAAATGAATTGGAAATCAATTGTATTCAAATGTAAATAAATGTTCATTAAAGAGAATTAATGCAGTAACGGTAGGTGTGAATGTATAAATTAACTAGAAACGTAAATTTATTTATAAAGTAATAAATTGGTAAAAAAGGATGGAACTAAGGTAAATTTATTTAACTGGTTTCAAACCTTAATTAATGTGTACAATTGACAAAAGTACACATGTAAAAAATTAACATTTATACAAATTTAAGATTTAATAGAGGTGTATTAATGTAATGGTCAACTGAAAGTCAAAGTTTGACCATACTTGAAAATTTTAAATTTGAATTTTTAAATGCTAATCTTTTTCTTTGTAAATGTATTTTAATTTAATATTTATTCTGCTTTTCATTTCATGAAATTCCGATTATACTTTTAGATTTGGATAAATTACAGCGTTTTACACGCAATAAATTTATGTATTTTCATTCTATATATAAATTTATTTCTATATTTTTCCTATATCCATCTCTTCGTTTATTTCTCTATTTATTTGTCTAGGCTTTTATTGTATTCATTGGAATTTATTTGTTTATATCTTTTATAAAGAGTTGGAGAAAATCAAAGGGTATACGTTACTTTGTTAAATGCTTGCCTTTTTATTTTTCTACCCTCTTTATTAGTTCTAAGTGTTTCTCACCTATCATACCCATGCATTACTCTATCAATCACGTACAAATCTTCCTAAATATCTCGCTTCTTCATTTGCCTCTTCTGATTGGAAGATATTACATAAGTTTCTTTTATTAAATAGGAAATAAATCCCATTCGTTCATTAGCCTCTTTATTTCTTGCCTTTTTATTTCCTACCTCCTTAATTACCTTCTAGCCATGCAATTTCTTTTAAGCCATGAGAAACTTTCCATTCACTTCATTTGTCATTTGCGTGCAAACAAAGAAAATATACAAGATTCCTTCTCCTTAAATTGTGCCTTTTAATTTCCTAACCATTCATTTTCTAGCCTTTACATCTCTAGCCATCCACTCTCCATATCTTTACCTATTCATTATTTCTGTAACCCTAGCCGCCACTTTTATTATTATTTCATGTGAAAACTTTCTTATCTCATTTCCATTTGCGTGAGAGAAAAATAAAACAAGCTCTAAATTTTCATGGCTTCTCCTTACTTTCTTCTTCCGTTTTCTTTTGATTTTCTCTTTGGTTTTCATGCTAGCTCGGCCTCCACATCCTAGCCTACCTCTCCTTCTCATCACCACCACATGACCACAATCATCCCTAGCCGTGAGTTTGTGACGCCTAGACCCTACCCAGACCCAATGGCCGAGCCCACTTGGTGGTTGAAAGCAAGGTTATGTCCTCTTTGATTCGTAATTGCATTGTTTAATCCAACTTTTTGTTGTGTTGAATCTTATTCTTATGATTTATGTATTTGTTATATACAAGATATGGATCTTGACTCTCCATCTACTCAAAATTTTGGTCATGCCATGTCGTGCTTTGTGGAGTTTCAATTGTGTACTGTGAATTTGATTCTAACTTTTAAAAAGGTGAGTTTTATCACTCTAAACATATGTACTTATATTATTATGGAATAATGACAAGTGGATCTGTATAAATTGATATGTTATTCATATGTGCCTGTGATATGTTATATGATGTTAAATGCTATTTATATATATTTGTTACATCATCTAATATGTTATTATATGATATACTATTCATTTTATTTACTGTATCATTACTGCAAGTTCCCTACCACTATGGGTTGAATGATACATACCCGAACGGATTGTAGAACAAGGAAAAATCATTATGATCTGAAATGATAGGCTCAAGTGATTTTTATTGCATTTATTTTGCTTGGGATTGCGGGTTTGAAATGATAAAACCCGGACATTTCTTTTAAATTACAGATTGAAATGATACATATCCGTATCACTTGACCTGGGTTAGAAATATTATACAGGCTCATGGTTATATTTTTAATTGATATTTTCCTAAAAATTTATTAAGGTTTAAATATTTTCTGAGAAATTATAAATGTATGAAAATTTTAACTTAATTTGATTTAATGCTTTAAAGTGTAAAGAAATATTGTTTGTCCATAAGTTAAATTTTTTATAAGTTAGTTGGTTTTGGATGGAGTTTAAAGAGTCTTATTTATGATAAATAAATTAATAATTAAATTTAATTAATATGGAATTTTAAAGTCTAGCCTGGTAATTGCAATTAATTTTTATTTTATGAAATGAATATGTCTGTAAAATAAATGATGTCCTTTGAATAGATAAAATGAAAAACAGTTTTAATTGTACATTTTGTAATAAATGTATTTAGCTTGAAATCATAGTTTAATTGATGCCTAAATGAATAAATTTGCAAAGAAATTGATCGTTATATTTACTATGATAAATTACTTTATTTATGAAATGGAAATGTTTGGAAATTGAATAATTACGATTTACGTGGAAAAGTGTATTTTCAAAATACGACTTAACTTGATAATTGGAACTTTGGTTTTAATTGAAATTATTAAGTTAAGTATATAAGTGGAATTTAGTCTTGCTTATGACATGGGTATTTTAAAATAAAGTGGTTTGATTTAAGATGATTTAAAGGAATATTCCAAGTTTAACAAATTGAAGGAAATATTCAGTGATTTGACATTTGGGTTATATTTAAATAAAGTATGGATTTGGTTTGGAATTTAAATGATCTATTATATTTTGGTTTTGAAATGGAAATGATATATTGGTTGGTTTTGAAAAGAAATAATATAGTATTTAGTTTTTGTTCAATATGCGAGTATATGATTTTTGTCTGATGATAATAAACATATATATACTCATTTAAATGTATTTGTTATTGTACTATTTTATTTTTCACATGAGTAAATAAATATTTGCTGAATAAAATAAATAACACAGTGTTTAAATTCTAATAGATATTTTATTCAAACAAATATTTATTACAATTTTGAATAGTAAAAATTCGATCTCTCACTATACATACACAATTTTGATTACAATATAAATTCAATTACATCACAATCTTTCATTTACAAACGTCCTCACTACATATTGCTCGTTCACTCATAATTTATCTTCAACTTCATTCCAAATTGAATCCAGCATCTGAGCAATCTGCAAAAATACACACTAACGCAGTAAAATTGAAAAGAAAATACTTTTGCAGTATAAAATAAAATGTGGATTTTTGAAAATAATATTTGCCTCGGTTATTTGGGTTGTTCGTCGTTATTTAATTTTGAGTTCATCATCCACGAACAGCTTGTGACATACACCATGTATCACTGTATATGCCACAAGGCCGTGCATACCGATATACACTTGATAAAGTTACAGGGACAGGTGAGCACAGGTGAAACCCAAATGAAAAGCCGGGTTCAACTCAAGTGCAATACAAATAAAGTCATAACACGAGCACAAGGTCAAACCCGAGCAACTAGCTGGATTCAACACAGGTGCAATTCCAAAAATCAAGATGAAGTTCAAGTGAAATCAAAATGAAAAGTGACGTGCACAAGCACAAAAAACATGTCAGAGAAGCAAGTGCACCACAAACCAAACAAGAGAAAAACTACAAGTAAAGTCAACAGAACTACAAGCAACTCAGTGGTCAGTGCAATGAAAGACCAAATCTTAACCAAACTGCCCAGGCTCAAAGATGAATGAAAATACAATGCATCAGTACACATGAGGACCAACTCAGTGCACATGCTCAACCAAGTTAATATGTCAACAAACACAGTGGAAAAAATGAATGCATATAAGACGTACACAGGCAGTGCATACATGTACAAGACTCAAGATTGCACAACAAAATTAGACCAGACTACAAAACAATCATATACAAGTTTCACTGACTCGAAGGAGCGAACATATAGAACAATGGATAGTGCAATGCAGACATGTTAGCAAGACCACAAATCCAAACCAAGTTCAACAGTCAAAGCATCATCAACAAAGTGAAACTACAAAGTCAATGCAATAGTTTACAGTACAAGCTCAACTACAACCATACATATATATACAGAGTTGTATATGTACTCGAGGCAATATGGAAGCAGTGCACATTGCAAGACAAAGCATAACGGAAGTCACCAACATATAAAACAGTGAACCCAACAGATGCAAACTTCAAAAGGTATCAGACTCGAAACAGAGACAAGTACACAAAGACTCCAAGTTTGTAAGCATTTCAAACATTGAAGCTCCAGATGGTATCAAGTTCGAACAAATCCAAAGCCAAGACAACTAAGCAATACAAATACAAGAATACATGTATGCAAATATATGAATACACATACATATCTATATCAAATGAAACAGTACCAGCATAAGCAAGTGACACAGCTAGTTCGAACAAAGACTGAGGAAATTTCAAACTGCGGTTCAAAGTAATGCCGAAGTCATAGTCAAAAACGAGTTCAAAAAATCATGGAACAACAGTTTGAAATCAAGATAGTGCTGAATCCAAAATATTTTCACATAATCAAAAGTGACCGAAGTCAGGTGATGTTGACAAACAAGTTGAAGCAAAAAACAATAAATTGGAACAAGTCAGAAACCAATAGTAGCAAGTTCAACCGTGAAGGCCGAATCAAACATTATCACACTATCAAGCCGAAGTCAACAAGAACAGAATCGAAAGTTCAAAGTCAAGTCGTGGTGGCCACGTAATCAAATCAAAGCCGTGTGAATCAATCTACCACCAAATATACAAAATTGACAAAGTCGGAAACCATCACTATCGTCTATACGAAAATCAGTGGCCGAGACAAATTCAAGCTAAATTATTTGACGTATTCGTATAAAATATACGGACGAAAATATAGGGGTTCGAACCTTGTATAAACACTAACATCATCGGCAGTTTTAATCATTCGAGTTCAAGCATCAAAGAACAATCATTTAACTCAAATCATCGATCGAGTTCAAGCAAACTAACGAGTAAAGAAAAAAGGCATAAATTACATACCGAAGTCTAAATCGAACTCGATCGAATTGAAGCGGCAGTATGAGAATCGAAGAAACGGTCGATTGCCGAAGCAAAGTAGCCATTGTAATCAACTAACAATCAATCGGCGGCTTTAAGAATTACAAAAGCCGTAATTTCAGAGCAAAGAGGAACGAAGAAGCCATTGTCACAAACGAGAAAAGGAACCGGCCGAATAAAGAATAAAGAAAAAGGGATACATTTTTGGGCCGGCCTTATTTTAATAAGGCTTTAATTTTTTAAATTAGGGTTTTGACTTAATTTGTGTTTAATTTGTATTTTTCTCTTTTAAACATTGTAATTTCTAGTCGTGTAACTAGCATACAAGCTACGTGGCATAGTTAATTCGCAACTCAGTGGCTGAGTTGTGGCAGGGTTTTTAGCGTAGAGTTAAGGATAGTCGATAGCGGGTGTCGTGAGTTCACGTGTGTAAGCGTCTGACTACTTAATTTCTAGTAGAAACCTTGGGGGCAGCACGTTGGCAGCCTTTTGCAGAAGCTGGGTAAATTCTATATCATTCTATTTCTGCATTTATTATTCTTCTATTATCTATGCTGCTATTATTTTAATATATCTTTATTGAAATAATTTTATATAAACTTCCGCAATAAATTTTCATAATTAATAGCATCACCCTATTCACCCCGCTCTAGGGTGAAAACGATCCTACAAGTGGTATCAGAGCTAGGTACAAAAACCATTTTTGTTTTAAAATTTTTGATTTTTCAAAAACCAATTTTTTTAATTTTTTTAAAATGGCTAATTTTGCTGAGGGCCATTCTAATATTATCCCTCCTATTTTTGAAGGAACGTATTTTTTAAATCGGAAATTAAAAATGGAATTTTATTTAAAATTTGTTAATATTAAATGTTGGGATATTATTGAAAATGGGTGTGATATAATAGATGATAAAATTATTTCGATTAGTGCTCTTGCTATGTATATATTGTATTCTCATATTAATCAAGATAATTTTAACTTTATCTCTCATTGTGAAAATGCACAGGAAATCTGGAATGCTTTTGATGCAATATATGGTGCAAAAGTCTATAATAATGAGAAACCATCCCCAATCGACTCAATTAAAGAAACGAGCTTAATAGGATTGGCAAAAGGCAGTAGTGATGAGGATGATGATGATGAAGCAGCCGAGCTGGCGCTACTAATAAAGAGATTAAAAAAGTGGAACCACAAATACGGAAATCCAGCTCCAAATCAACAATTGAAAACAGAATAATCAAAACACTAGACAACTCAGAAGAACATGGGATCATTTGTCACAAGTGCAACAAACCCGGTCATATCAAGCCTAATTATTCTCGGAATCAACACGGCCAAGAAAAGAAATTAAAAAGAGAAATTCTACAGCCACGTGGAATAAAAGCGATAATAATTATAAAAGTAACAGCAGTGAGAGCGAGAGAGCAGATCTGTGCCTTCAAGGTAATATAACTGATAGCGACGATTACGAGCCAAGCGAAGTATCAAAACTCACTCACTCAGAATTACTTATAAATTTTTACGAAGTAAATGGCTGTTTTGAACGACTTAGGGAGAAATATGCTAAAACTGAATCACAAAGAGATACTTTGATAGGTTTAAATAAAAAGCTTGATAAATTGGTTAAAAACTATCAAAGCAAGATCACTAAGTGTGAAAAGTGTCCAACATTGGAAGAAGAGATTAAAAAACCATAAATCAAAATAAAATCGCTTGAAAATGAAAGTATGATTTTAAAAGAAAGCGAAAACACGAGGAGAGAAAATTCCATCAAAAAGTGCACACAATTATTGAACAAAAATGAATTTCTCAAAACACAAGTCCAACAACTGTCAACGACTTTAGGAAAATTTTCCAAAAGTAAAAGATCATTGAATATGCTATTAAAGAAACAAACTGTTAATACAGTTAGACAGGGACTTGGATATAATCAATCTGAAAATGTTAGAAATGAAATTAATTAAGTCATTTCAATGTGCACAATTTGTAGAAAATATGGACAACCAAAATAATTGTTGGTATAGACCCAAACACATGAAAACCATTCCAATTTGGGTTCCTAAAGGCACAAATGTAAAATCTCTCAAAATTAAACAAATTTGGGTGCCAAAAGGAACATATATAAATAGTTATGTGTCTCCACGAAATTATTTTTCAAAATATTTTGCCACTAATAAAAATGGACCTATAAAAACATATAGGTCACAAAAACCTTTTATCGTGTAGGTATGGTGGTAGGCTAAGGAACAACATCAGTGTTATCTTGGATTCTGGCTGTACCAAGAACACATCGGGCGACAAAGCAAAGTTCCTTAGCCTAGTACAAAGGTGTCAGAATTACAATGGGAAACAACAAAAAATTATCGTAAAGGTAAAATAGGTAATGGTATATTTTGAACGATATATTAAATGTGATAATCTGCACCGTAGTCTGAATTAAATTAGCCAATAATGTGATGATGAAATAAATGATGATTTTGATTCTGACATATTCAAAATCGTTGGCCAATTATATTCTTATGCCAAGAACACTATAAAACTCAAGAGTCTTTGAATTACTTCACATATATTAGTTTGGATTAATAATAGTGTTTTATTGGATGATAATACACTTGGTTATTTTACGGCTGACTCTATATTCACGGTTTTTGATTATTTACACGGCTTCAATTAAAATTCAAGAGAATTTCATTTAAAAAGTTGTTAAAAAGGATTTTGATATATTTTGTTGCACAATTCATGATCTGGTCTGTAACATTCAACTAATAATAAGTTTGAGTGAGAAGAAAAATTCAGATGCAGATTACACTGGTAATCTAGTTGGTAGAAAAATTAGTAGTGGAAGGTGATTTATGATGAGACATTTAGTAACTGCATCGTTTTTCAAAGAAAATATCTACATATTTTTCACTTCAAATTGCAGACGTTTTATCTATAAAACCCCTTTTAGAAAATCATTTTCGACCTTGTTTCAGATTAGTCGTTTTGGAAAATTTGGTTTTTTAATTATTGTTGAATATGATTTTAAATGATTACATTGACTAATTTGACTCCCTAATAATTATCACAAAGATAAATAGTGATTGAAAAAGTGATGAGTGTTGATATTTATCATATATTATAACTCGAGACAGTATAATTAGTAAATTTCTTTAGAAATTTAAGCAAGAGTTTTAAAACTTTTTGTTGGTAAAAATTCCATGATCATTTCTATTTCTATCATATTTCTATCAACCATCACTCATCAAAATCTATTATAGTATGTCAATATGTGGTGATTTAAACAGGAATCATTCGTTTTTCATTTCATATTTTTTTTTAAAAAAAAAACCAAAGTATTCACTCTCATTTAAAAGTCCTCACGGTTATGCATGGGTGAATTACTTGGAATTTTTTATTATGTGCTTCCATGCTCATTTAAAAGTCCTCACAGTTATGCATGTATGGAACACATATCAAAATTGATTTATTAAATAAAATGTTGATTCTAATCCCATTTAAATGTCCCCACGGTTATGAGTGGTTAGAAGTTACTTGAATTCATTTTTTAAATAAAATTGGAATACTGCTAATCTCATTTAAAAGTCCTAACGGTTATGCATGGTTAGTAGATATTCAAGTTCCTGATATAAATATACCACAAATAGACACAACTATATGGTTTTAAATGATGACATCATTCCTATCATTCTAAAGTGGAATATGCGCCTAACAGAGTATTTATGATTTTTGTTTGAAATTTTATTGAAATTTAATATTTATATTCGATTGAGTTTTAATGTTGTATTAATTTCTATCACTTTATCTCTATTTTTCTATCACTATTACTCTTTTGCTGATAAAAAAAGGGGGAGAGAAAAGCTAAGATTTTGACAAATAAATGTCAAATATTTTCTATTTGCATCTAGGCTCATTTGCATATTTTTAATTGTATGCATATATGAAGGGGGAGCTTTGTGTAGAGAGGAAGCATTCAAATAGGGGGAGCAAATTGAATGTTAAAATACATTTAACAAATTCAAAATCTAATATATATGTATGTTATCATCAAAAGGGGGAGATTATTGAATATGCGAATATATGATTTTTGTTTGATGATAATAAACATATATATACTCATTTAAATGTATTTGTTAATGTACTATTTTATTTTTCACATGATTAAATGAATATTTGCTGAATAAAATAAATAACACAGAGTTCAAATTCAAACAGATATTTTATTCAAGCAAATATTTATTACAATTTTGAATAGTACAAATTCGAGCTCTCACTATACATACACAATTTTGATTACAATATAAATTCAATTACATCACAATCTTTCATTTACAAACGTCCTCACTATATATCGCTCGTTCACTTATAATTTATCTTCAACTTCATTCCAAATTGAATCCAGCATCTGAGCAATCTGCGAAAATACACACTAACGCAGTAAAATTGAAAAGAAAATATTTTTGCAGTATAAAATAAAATGTGGATTTTAAAATAATATTTGCCGCGGTTATTTGGGTTTCGTCATCATTTAATTTTGAATTCATCATACACGAACAGCTTATGACACACACTGTGTGTCACTGTATATGCCACAAGGCCGTGCACATCGATATACACTTGATAAAGTTACAAGGACAGGTGAGCACAGGTCAAACCCAAATGAAAACCGGGTTCAACTCAAATGCAATACAAACAAAGTCATAACACGAGCACAAGGTCAAACCCGAGCTACTAGCTGGATTCAACACAGGTGCAATTCCAAAAATCAAGATGAAGTTCAAGTGAAATCAAAATGAAAAGTGACGTGCATAAGCACAAGAACATGTCGGAGAAGGAAGTGCACCACAAACCAAACAAGAGAAAAACTGCAAACAAAGTCAACGCAACTACAAGCAACTCAGTGGTCAGTGCAATGAAAGACCAAATCTAACCAAACTGCCCAGGCTCAAAGATAAATGAAAATAAAATGCATCAGCACACATGAGGACCAAATCAGTGCACATGTTCAACCAAGTTAATATGTCAATATACATAGTGGAAAAGATGAATGCTCATAGGACATACACAGGCAGTGCATACATGTACAAGACTCAAGATTGCACATCAAAACTAGACCAGACTAAGAAACAATCATATACAAGTTACACTGACTCGAAGGAGCAAACATATAGAACAATGGATAGTGCAATGCAGACATGTTAGCAAGACCACAAATCCAAACCAAGTTCAACAGTCAAAGCATCATCAACAAAGTGAAACTACAAAGTCAATGCAATAGTGGACAGTACAACCTCAACTACAACCATACATATATACATAGTTGTACATGTACCCGAGACAACATGGAAGCAGTGCACATTGCAGGACAAAGCATTCACCAACATATAAAACAGTGAACCCAACAGATGCAAACTTCAAAAGGTATCAGACTCGAAACAAAGACAAGTACACAAAGACTCCAAGTTTGTAAGCATTTCAAACATTGAAGCTCCAGACAGTATCAAGTTCGAATAAATCCAAAGCCGAGACAAGTAAGCAATACAAATAAAAGAATACATCTATGCATATATATGAATACACATACATATCTATATCAAATGAAACAGTACCAGCATAAGCAAGTGACACAGCTAGTTCGAACAAAGATAGAGGAAATTTCGAACTGCAGTTCAAAGTAATGCCGAAGTCACAGTCGAAAACGAGTTCAAAAAATCATGAAATAACAGTTTGAAATCAAGACAGTGCCGAACCCAAAATATTTTCATAAAATCAAAAGTGACCGAAGTCAGGTGATGTTGAGAAACAAGTTGAAGCAGAAAACAAAAAATTGGAACAAGTCAGAAACCAACAGTAGCAAGTTCAACCGTGAAGGCCGAATCAAACATTATCACAGTATCAAGCCAAAGTCAACAAGAACAGAATCAAAAGTTCAAAGTCATGCCGTGGTGGCCATGAAATCACATCAAGGCCGTGTGAATCAATCTACCACCAAATATACGAAATTGACAAAATCAGAAATCATCACTATCATCTATACGAAAATCAGTGGCCGAGACGAATTCAAGCTAAATTATTTGACGGATTCGTATAAAATATACAAACGAAAATATAGGGGTTCGAACCTTATATAAACACTAACATCATCGGCAGTCTTAATCATTCGAGTTCAAGCATCAAAGAACGATCATTTAACTTGAATCATTGATAAGTTCAAGCAAACTAACAAGTAAAGCAAAAAGGCATAAATTACATACCGAAGTCTAAATCGAACTCGATCGAATTGAAGCGGCTGTGTGAGAATTGAAGAAATGGTCGATTACCGAAGCAAAGCAGTACAATAGCCATTGTAATCAACCAACAATCAATCGGTGGCTTTAAGAATTACAAAAGCCCTAATTTCAGAGCAAAGAGGAATGAAGAAGCCATTGTCACAAACGAGAAAAGGAATCAGCTGAATAAAGAATAAAGAAAAAAGGATACATTTTTAGGCAGGCCTTGTTTTAATAAGGCTTTAATTTTTTAAATTAGGGTTTTGATTTAATTTGTGTTTAATTTGTATTTTTCTCTTTTAAACATTGTAATTTCTAGTCGTGTGACTAGGGTACAAGCTACGTGGCGTTGTTTGAGAATTCGCAACTTGATGGCTGAGTTGTGGCAAGGTTTTGAGCGTAGAATTAAGGCTAGTCAATAGCGGGTGTCGCAAGTTTACGTGTGTAAGCGTCTGACTGCTTAATTTTAGTAGAAACCTTGGGGGCAGCACGTAGGCAGGATTTTGCCGAAGCTTGATAAATTATGTGTCATTCTATTTCTGCATTTATTATTCTGCTATTATCTGTGCTGCTATTATTTTGATATATCTGTGTTGAAATAAATTTATATAAACTTCCGCAATAAATTTTCATAACTAATAGCATCACTCTATTCACCCCCCTCTAGGGTGAAATCGATCCTACAGTTTTGAAAATGGATATTATTTTGGAAAGTATATGGATTTGGAAATATTACCATATTTGAAAATGGATATTATTTTGGAAAGTAATAATGTTTGATTTTAAATGGTTTTGGAATAGAAAAGGTTTTGAAATAAATATCCATGGACAATAATAACGTTTGGTTGCTAAAGAGACCGGGATCGAAAGTTGTCATACTCTCTGTCAACTCCGAAACCATTTTAACAACTGTGTACGCGGTGGAGATTACAGAATGAAGTAGGATGCTGGCGGTGTTCCTTTGAGGTATATACGTGGACCCGACTCCTGTGAGTTGGCATAAGGTGTCTAAAACAGGAGCGCTTACGGGCCAGTGAGGTAGCCCCTTTTATCTGACACACTCCTTCGATATTATATTCTGAGTTTGAGATTGATTTGGTGGCCACTTTTGATTTTTGATTTTTGGGGGTATGGCTCGAGCTGGGCGGTAGTAGCTGTTATGCGTCACCACTAGCCCGTATGCGTATTTGGTATATCTACCCTGGCATTTCCTAGTTGTACCGTGTCACCTACCTTAGTGAGCCTTGTACGAGTTTGATTTGTGTCGTACCTATGGAGTATCTTCTCGCAGTCTCCCGATCAAGAGATATGCAGGTATTGTATAGACTGCTAGCACTATTGCGTGTTAAGGGCTATATGGGTAACCCCTTAACGCTATTTTAAAGTAAGTTTATTTTACTATAGAAATTATTATAATTGCGGAATATTACTACATTGTAAGTAGCTTAACGGATCCTTAGAGGATGGGTGGTCCCAAGCATCCTTTAAGTTACTTGTACCGTATATTACAGTTCACTTGAGTTGATTTACATTGTATAAGTATGTATGTCCTGACTCGAGTGTTTTGTGTATTTTCTTTACGCTTGGGTCAAACTGAGTGATACTGCATTAGAGATTCACCTTTGGAGTTGGAGCTTTGCTTGAATATCCAGCTATCTATTTCAATTTCAGTATTCAGTTGATTCCGGTGATGTATTCCGCTTGGGCTTGTTTATCATATTGAAACTTCTGTTGTATCTTGTTTAACTCTGATGTATATATATTAGCTTCATGAACTACTATCTCTTTGCTTCCACTGCATTATTATATTACTCTATGTCTATGATCTATGATTTATTTACAGCATATTCTGTGTTTTTCCAAATTTATTTTATAATTCGTTATTTTGAGCAATTCAAGTCCGACATGTGCAGATGCGAATGGTTGAAAATATTGGGTCGTTACACATGTCTTCTACTCAATGCATCCACCACAACATTTCCCTTCCTAAGTGAATAGGAAGAACTCCATCCATCTTTGTTGCCTAACATTGAGATCTTTTTGGGAGAATAACTACTTCAAATATTTATGATCTGTGAATAGCTCAAACTTCTCACCCTACAGCTAATGCCTCAATATCTTTAAGACAAAGACATTAGCTACCAACTCCAAATCATGAGCTAGGTAGTTATTCTCATGGGTTTTGAGTTGCCTACTGGCATAAGAAACCACTTGCCCTCTTGTATAATAACTACCACCGAGTCCCATCTCACAAGCATCCATGTACACAGTAAAAATTTAGGTCCCTCTGTAATAACAAGAATCGATGAACTAGTCATTAATTATTTCATCTTAATATAAAAATCTTCACAATATGCATCCCATAAGAAAATTTGGTTTTTCCTAGTTAAATGAGTCAAAGATGTAACAACCTATGCAAAGTCCTTAATGAACTTTCTATAATATCTTGCTACCCAAAGGAATCTACGAAGCTTAGTTGTACTGCTCGGCACCCTCCAATCTTTCATCGTGGTAACCTTGCATGGATCAACCGAAAACCCATGCCTAGACACAGCATAACCAAAAGAATCTTACTTCCCTTCTCCAAAAACTGCATTTAAAAAACTTTGCATTTGAGCAATTTTGCCTTGACATGTCCAACACTCCTTTCAAGTGTAACTTGTGCTCTTCTTCACTCTTAGAGAATATTAAAATATCATCTACAAACACCACCACAAATTTATTGAGTTGGTCTCAAAAAACATTACTCATTAGATCAAAAAAATATGTTGGTGCATTCGTAAGGCCGAATGGAATCACAAAGCATTCATAAGATGCATCGAGAGTGTAAAAGTGGTTTTTGAAATGTTATCTTTGGGAACCTTTAGTGGATGAAAACCTATAGCAAGATCAATATGAGAGAAAATCTTCGCTTCACTAAGTTGGTTGAACAAATCATCAATACAAGAAGAGGATAATTGTTATTTCTTGTCAATTTATTTAAGTCTTTATAGTCGACACACAATCTCAAGGATCCGTCCACTAAGAAAAACGTGATAGGTGCTCCATAATTCGATGTACTTCTTCGAATAAGACCCTTCTTTGAAGGCTTAGAAATATGAGTTTCTAATTCTCTTCTACCTTTTGAAGCCATTTATCTAATATGTAAGATAACCAGCTTCACATCTTGCTCTAAATAAATACAGAATTCAATTTTATGACGAGGAGGTAAACCCAAAACCTCTTTGAATACATTCGCAAAATTCCTAACAAGGGAACCTACGTCAAATAGTTCAACATCATGGGACCCTCAGGATCACAATGCACAATAAGCCCATTCCCACCACTATCCTTCATACGAATCACATGACTATCGTAATCTATTGCAACTCCTTGTTTCATCATCCAATCCATCCCTTGTTTTGGTCCATACCCTAAAAACTTAACCATAAAAGAATTACAAGAAGACCCAAACCTACCCCGAGATAAATTTGATGTTTCTACATATGAGAGAAAGATGCATTAATCCTCCAAATGGATTTGACACTATAAGAGGCTAATTGTTAACATGAGGATCTAGATGTAAACTATCAATAAGACGACTAGCAATAAAAGAATGTGAAGCTCCCGTATTAAATATAACACAATTGGGAGATTTATAAATAAAAAGAATAACTTCATGTCGATATTCTTCCCTTTATCAAAATTTGGTACAACGCTTGAACTGGGAATTACTTAGACAACATGGCTTTGACCATTTGTCCATCCTTCGGAAGGGATGGACAATCTTTCTTAAGATGTCTCAGTTGATCACAATTGGAACACTTCTTGCTTTGGAGGATGACTCTACAATCATTACAACATGCCCCTTCACATGGAACCTATGAACAGCCTATCCCTCTTTTTTTTGGCCTTTGTCATCATTGTTCCACTTTCCTTGGAATTTTTGTTTAACTTCCACATTAGCTTCTTGCTCTTCAAAAGTATCTTAAGAAATAGAATTTAGAAAAGCCACTTTCACAAGACTTTCAAATGTAGCACCCATGGGAATATGGCTAAGAACAAGGTCCTTGAGAGGTTGATTGAATTCCATAGCAAATTTCTTGGCCTTCTTAGCTGGGGTTTTAATCATGTATATCTCAAGATAGGCCAATAATTTGAATTCATTTATGTATACCTTCATGGTCTTATCATCTTGGTGTAGATACAAGAACTCCTTCACTTGAAAACCTGTCTCGATCTTCGAAATAAATTAAGAATCAAACCTTCTTTGAAACTCTTTCCAAGTCATGGCATGCTTATCCACCTCTCCAATTACAACATTCCACCAACATAAAGCTTCTTCTTGAAGTTTCCTAGAAGTAAGTTATTATTTAGTAAAGTCTCAAGCTCCATATCACCAAAGATCCACTCATTAGTACAGAGACATGCTCAAATCTCGATAAATGACTTCATCCCCAAATAGGGCTTGCCTCCCATATGGAGGTAATCTCTACAAAGCCAAGGGAAGTCGATTATGGATGGCGGAGGCAATGGAGGAATAGGCATCACCTCGACTAGTGCTGGTATATGAGGGATAATCGGTGGAGGTGAAGTAATCTATGTCGCATCCTAAAGGTATCTTCAGAAACTGTTGGCATATAAAGATCCAGAACCTAAGCATTGTCCCTAGTAGTCATTGCATGAGTGACACATCTCCTAATAGCTATCCGTGAATGGAAATTATCAACAACTTTCCCATAAAATAGTACATGATGTTAGAGACAAAAATGTGAGTTCCTAAATGATATAAGCATAGGTATAACAAAAATATAAATATGCTTTCTTAACCTATCTCAATCTATGGTGATCGAGTAACTTAAGCTCTGATATTCAATGTAATGACCCACCCGTAACTTCCAGAATCCACTCATTCAAGCAACCTACTTCCCTAATAGTGTAAGAGACAATGTTATGTTAAGAGTAATATATGTGAACAACAATAGATATCACATAACATATTTATCACAACTAACTAATTAACATAGCGAAAGGATAATATAATATCAACATAAACATGTAGAAGACTAAGTGCATATCATATCAAGAGACTTAAGACCCAAAATCATATATCGAATCCTAAAACAATTTATAGAGTTCATACTCTAAAACATTCATTCAACAAGTTTTTCATTCAAAAATCCCATATCAAGATTAATTCCCAAGCCCTAACCAACATTAGCATTATAACATTATTTAACATATCCAGTGATCAAAACAGTATACAAAATAGTTATCACTCACCAAATCATCAAGGAATTCATGCTCAATGAAACCCAACTTCGACGCCTTCCTTTGATTTTTGAAATTTGACCTCAATCTTCTTCAAAATGCAAATTTAATGGTATATATTTGTAGAGAATCATGTAACTTAAATACAAGTATTTTATTTAAAATATTTGGTTGAGGAAATCAAAAGTTATGGAAGTTTATAATTTGGAAAACTTAGAATTCTTTTTTGTAGAAATTTTGAGAAGAAAAATGAAGGGATGAAGAGGAGAAGAGGCTTATTACAGAATTATACAATTTTAGTCAATGGCCCCATTGCTCCTAATGTCTCTTTCTTTGCCTTTCCCATACTTAAACTTATTTTAAAAAACTTCATATGTATTTCATACATAAAAGTCACTACGAACTCAATGGAATATGTTTCAAGTCCTAATTCATTCATCTTTGAAATTTTACCTTTTAAGTCATTAGTTTGCTTAATCTTCAATTAAGATTCATTACAATTAATCACTAAGCGCAAAATTATAGGTTATCACACTTATATACTTTTGTGCTTCGTAGTAAAAATCCTAAAGGTTAGTTAGTTTCTTCTTTTTTAGATTCCATGCAAACTTCATATTCGGATGCACTCCACTACATAACACCCTTAAGACTAGTTTCTCATTTGCATATTGAACATTAGCCGCTGCGGCATTAAACCGAGTCAAATATTGGTATAGAGACTCATCACTCCTTTACTCCACATTTGATAGAAAATATGCATCTTTCGGCTGCTCTGCATGCATACAAAATTAATTAATGAATTTATTCCTTAATATCATCCATGAACGTATCGATCCTAGTGGTTGACGGCGCCACACAATTGTTAGATCCGCTATAAACAAAGGAAATTACTTGCACGAAACCTTTTATACAGCTTCACTCATCAACATGTGTAGAGTGCAGCGTTGCAGATATAATATAGGGTCGAATAATCCCTTGTAAGGCTTTATAGTCGGCATTCTGTGGTCCTTTGGGTTTTAGCGGTCTCTATTTTGAAAGTATTCTGATACCATGCTGAGCTGTTGACGAATATACTCCTTAATCATCTGGTCATCCAATCTTTTGGTTTAGGGGATTGCCGATGGTAATGATATTCGATTCTTTATCTTCGAGGAGAATGCCCTTCGTTCCTTGTGACTCAATCATCATTCCTAAGTATTGTCTCGGCCCCTGGACCACTCTTCATGGTCCATATGTACTTCATTAGTAACAGGCTCAACATGAATAAGAGAATTCTTATAAGAGCATGAAGCGTTAGTCAAAGCCAGACCATGTTCGACACAAAACTTTTGTTTGGTTCGGTACCAAACTGTTCCTTTGTCCGGCTTTTGGCTAAACTCTTGTACCCTCTTTCTATCCAGCTTCCTTTTGTCTTGCTATTAGAATATCATGGTTAGATTCACTACTAGAACACGACCTTCTTCTCCTCTGTGGTCATTTGGATCGAGATCTTTCTCATTTAACAGTGTTGTGACTGGTGATTTTCTGTTGCCCTGGGCATGTCAAGATTTGGTCCACTATTGCTTGTGTTGGGCAGTGAACCGTTTATTTAGTTCGGTCATGACTTTATTCAAATTACTCCTGTTAACCACATCTGATAATTTAGGAGTGCTCGTCAATTGTTTGCATTGACCGTTTGTAGGTAAGTTGGGTGCACTAGTGTTCTTTACATTTCCATTGGTAGTGTCAACCCAGACCTTTGGTTTATGGGGGCATACTGAGAGGTTTTCAATGAAAGCAGCAGAAATATTTACTAAAAAAATGGGTACACCTCTGATGGATTTAGTAGAATTGCATATACTGAATATATTCTACAATTATTTATATATGTAATTTTTTTGGTTTAGTAAAGGACAAATCGAAAACAGCAGATGAAATAAATATAATGTGGAAGTAAAGAACACATATGATTTATGGTGATTTGGCTAAAGATTACATACATCAATTGCGAATTGTTATTGGTGTATTTTGATCTAAACTTGTCCTTGTTATTGTACATCCATGGAGTATATATAGATATGGAGTTGTATGGCAATAGGTTCGGCATTTCCTAAAAAATCAGCACTTTCTATGTTTGGCTGGTTTTGCAAAGTAATGTTTGGTTCAGTGGCTATTTGGTTCGTTGCTATTTTTCAACCGAACCAATTTTCCTTCTTGGTAGAGTAAATCTCTGAATCATTTTCTAGGCTGATAATTAAAGACCATTGGATCATTTTTGATGTT
Source organism: Allium cepa (assembly GCA_030765085.1). NCBI lineage: Eukaryota > Viridiplantae > Streptophyta > Magnoliopsida > Asparagales > Amaryllidaceae > Allium > Allium cepa. The sequence goes on from CM060932.1 coordinate 741,607,830, forward strand.
CGGTAGTTTATGACTACTGAATCATTCCATGTTAATAATTACGACCAGGCCATTCCTTACGAACAGCCAATTTCATCTAATAAAAGTTGATATTCTCTTTTGATTTTTTTTATTGTTAACTTTGGATTATCTTCCTATGCTCCCTCATTCGGATAATGCGATGACGTTCGTATGATAGACTTCTTACCTACTTCTATGCTCTTTAACGTCGTTTTCTATTTGTTATGCTGTGGACTAATATGTTCAAAAATAGGTATCTTTTATATAAAATTTTAGATTTAAAAGGCGTGCATTATCTTAAGTGGACGTTCAAGATATGTCTTGTCATGTCATTCGCACCTCTTCTTAGTTAATGTTTATGTAAAACTTGCATCTCGCGTGTTTACGTTTGACTAAACCTCCATGCTTTGATTGATGTGGTGCGTCCAGATATGAGGACAAATATCAAATCTTATTTGTACAAAACCAAATATTAAATGGATGAATATTGAATACCGGATAACGGTTTGAGTTTTTTACTTTTTATTATAAAAATAATAATAGTTAATGTATATGTATAAGCATTCAAACACAAGATACGTGCTCCTACTTCAAGCTGGATGTTTTACCATTGAATATGAAATGGTCATTGCTTTAACTTTGAAGCCTTTCTTTTAGGACATCACTGGACTGCTGCTGTAATTTATCTCAAGACATCTCCATCTTACAAATGAAATGATGAAATGGGATTAAATGACCATGGCACGGTAGTAAAAAGGATTCAGGCAGTAAATTAAAGCCGGTTTGATTTCATTTTGTATTTTATTCTTTTCGTTTTCAACATTCATAACAGCGATAACGGAGGAAAAGTTTAAAAATTTAGACAATTAATTACGACAGCAAAGAGATGCCGGAGATGATGGAGCAACGGTGGAGGAAATGTAGTGTATTTTAGCCTATTGTTATTTCTCAAAACATAAAAAACAAAATAAATTTATTTTATAGTTTATATGTTAGCGTCATTTTCCACGTTTGTTGTTTTCAAAAAATACACAAGTCGCGTGTGTGATTTTTGAACAAAAACTCAAAACAAAAAACGACGAAGAGCCTCGTGTGTTCACACGAAGCAAATAGCATCCGAATATTAAATTACTAACACCACACTGCTGTTAATATGAAATCACTGGAATTTGCCTAGAAAGAAATCGGTGGAATTTGGCGTGGAGAAAAGGATGATGTGCAACATGGTTGAAGAAAAGTGCAGAAGAAGACATACAAGTTATGTACAAAAGGCACGCATTCCTAATTTCAACCACGTTCGAATCAAATTCATTCGGCTGCTTAGAGTCGCCACTATTTTTGTTTGTATATTAAGACTTTTATGTTTTGCAGTATTATACGTTGTCATGCCAAGATATTATTCTTCTGTCATCCATTCCCATACTTAACCTCTACTAGTTCGCACCTTCCCAATATAAATTATTGCATGCAATTTTTTTTTTTAAACAGAAACACGTTTTCCTGTCTTCCACATTTCAACGGCAAAAGGTAAAACGCAATCAAAATTTGCGCAGACAACCGCTACTTACACAGATATGGGCTGATTGATGGGCCGGAAACGCAGTTAGAAATAAACCAAATGGAAGGATCCAATGCTGGTGGGGCTTCACCTATTTATACACAACTATAAAACAGCAATGCTACGCGTACACGCAGACTGTTAACCAATATTGGAACACAATTAATCGACGTTAAATACCGTCTAAAACTTGTAACGGTCTCTATTATTTTTTGTTGTATATCTATCATTTTTCAGTAAAAGAACCATGTTACGTAATCACCAATGTTTCAAATTCTTGAAGTTTTCAAATTCTCCTACCTAAAACCCAACTTCTTCAGGTTCACATGCAACACTTTGTTCAGTAAAACAATAATGGTACATCAATAAGAAGAGTTATAAGACATTACACGAATATGGTGTTATTCGTCTAGTATGCCAAAACAGAGACAAATCAATAATAAACTTATCTCACAAGTTTACAACTCAGATTTCCACTACCTTGCAATTCCGTATTAGTTATTTTAACACTAAGTATGTTGTAATTAATCACAACAACAAAGTAACAAATATAGCAATAACAACTATAGTGCTAAATCAAACGTTATACTATTTAAAAAAATAGTATAACACAGAAAGAAAATGATATATATATATATATATATATATATATATATATATATAAAAACTAGAAATCTAACCGGTTGAAAAAAGAAATTACGTCTAAGACTTGTCGTAACAATTTACTTAACACTTTATTCAAAATCTCACAAGATACAACAGATGTGATCTGCTCGAAATTGTGATGTGTGTGATTTTCTGTGTGATATGCAAAAGCGCACGGATTGTAGATGTTAAGAAACGAAGAGGAAGAAGAGAAAATTCAGAATTAATTGAGCGAGGAAAGTGATCAGATTTCTTCCTTATTTATAGCCGAATTTCCAATGGCTACACCCATTGAGAAAAGTAGCATCCCTTCATTTGCAACGTCAAAAAGAGCGTTACTGTTCGCAACAGTCGCGCCACTTCGTTTTGCAACGGCCGAAAACTGTTGCTGTTCGCAACAGTCGCGCCTCTTCGTTTGCAACGGCCGAAAATTGTTGTTGTTCGCAACAGTCGCGCCACTTCGTTTTGCAACGGCCGAAAACTGTTGCTGTTCGCAACATCGCGCCTCTTCGTTTGCAACGGCCGAGAATTGTTGTTGTTCGCAACAGTCGCGTCTATTCGTTTGCAACGGGGAGAAACTGTTGTCGTTTGCAACAGTCGCGTCTCTACGTTTGCAACGGCCAGAAATTGTTGTGGTTTACAACAGTCGCGTCTCTTCATTTGCAACGGCCAGAAATTGTTGCAGTTTGCAATAGTAGCGTCCAATCCAGTAGTCACTTCTTTTTGAATTTAAACAATAGAAAACCGTTCACTTTTGCACAGCAAAAATATAACACGGTCCACTCTTATTGAACCCGCACCCGACCCGACTTGGTTCGGTTGGTCGGACGCGCGTGCGCGCGCATGTGTTAATCCATGGCCATATAGGTCCTTCCACTTGCACAAAATTACTTGACCCTAAGGGCCAATATAGAGATTGAGAGTATACTATATAAACTAGAAAATTAACATATTTTTGACGATGTGGGACATATCATTCACCAATTTTTGAAAATTCTAACAATCCCCCACATGAATGACGATATATGTCTCCTCCAAACAAAGTGTAATATCACACAGTTCATATGAAAATAATGCTATATTGAGGATAAGTAGATATTTCACTTTGAACTTTCTTTAGTTAAAACTTATCGGATATACTTGACTAATCGGTGAATTTTCATCTTGAACCGTCAGCCGTTATTGTATAACCAGACAATAAGCTTTCCAAAGTATTATTTCCCTTCACATCCAATCTCTTGGTTGTGTTCATTTTGGTCTTGAATAATTTTTGGTTTTGCGAGTGTTTTTAGAGAATAAAAGCCTTCAATATTCTCATAGAGCCGAACCAGCTCACACTAATATAGGTGATCGCAACCATTAAGAGTATTATACATATACCACACTTGTTAAATTCAAGATATGCCATCATTAGAAAACATAATTTTAACCTTTAAATACTTCTGTAGGCATGCATTTATATTGTGCACCACAGGAATGGAGTTGGACTATGTCCAAGCAAATGCATTACGTCTTGAGTTACTCAGAACTGATTTGCCAATTGATCCTAGTCCGTGGAATCTCCAGTCGCTAGAATAGGTTTCCGTATAGGATAACCCTTGATGGTTTAGACTTTTAAACTAATTCTTCTCGACGCGCAGTCAATTTTCTCTCTTGATAAACCTTTAGTAAATGGATCCGCTAGGTTATCATTTGTTCTCACATAACTTATGGAAATAGTCTCATTTGAGAGTAACTGCCTAATTGTGTTATGGCGTCGACGAATATGTCGTGACTTTCCATTATACATAAAGTTGTGCGCTCTACTTAGCGCAGCTTGGTTATCTCAGTGTATGCATATGGCCGGTAGGTTTAGGACAAAATGGAATATCTTATAGAAAATGACAAAGTCATTCTGCTTCTTCGCATGCTTTATCTAAAGCGATGAACTCTGATTTCATAGTGGATCGAGCTATGCATGTTTGTTTAATAGATTTTCATGACACTGCTACCCTTGCTAAGGTAAATACATAACCACTCGTTGAATCATAATTCCTCTGAATTAGCAATCCAGTTTGCATCACTATATCCTTCTAAGATAGCAGGATATTTTTCATAATGTAAGGAATAATTTGTGGTATTTTTTAAATATCCAATCACTCTCATTAGTGCTTTCCAGTGTTCCTTTCCTAAATTGCTTGTATACCTTCTCAGTCGACTTAGTGCATAAGCTATATCTAGTCTTGAGCAATTCATGAGATACATGAGACATCCTATTACACGAGAGTATTGCAGTTGCATTACACTCTCATTAGTGTTTTTATGCAGTACTTCTGATGGATTAAAAGGTGTTCTTACTCCTTTAATTTCAAAATTTTGAAAATTTTCAATCACTTTGTCTACATAGTGTGACTGAGATAATTCAATTCAATTAAGTGTTATTATTGTTTTGATTCCCAAAATAACGTCTGCAACTCCTAAGTTTTTCATATCGAACTTGCTAATTAACATCTTCTTTATGGTCTCTATTACCTGAGTATTCGGACCAAATATTAACATATCGTCTACATATAAACAAATCATCACATATGATTGTCCAATTTGTTTATAATAAACACACTTGTCGCATTCATTTATACGAAAATCATTTCTCATCATGACACTATCAAATTTTGCGTGCCATTGTTTTGGAGCTTGTTTTAGTCCATATAGTGTTTTTACTAATCTACAGACTTTGTTTTCATTTCCTTTGAAAACAAAACCTTTAGATTGCTCCATGTAGACCTCCTCATCGAGATCTCCATTTAAGAATGGTGTTTTTACATCCATTCGATGAATTTCTAGATTATAGATCAATGCAATTGCTATTAGCATTCTTATAGAGGTTATTCGTGCTACCGTCGAATATGTATCAAAGAAGTCTACTCCTTCTTTTTGACGATATCCTTTGGCTACCAGTCTGGCTTTATACTTGTCGATAGAGCCGTCTACTTTCATTTTCTTCTTGAAAATCCATTTACAGCCAATAGGTTTTATTCCAGGTGGAATATCAACAATTTCTCAAGTTTTATTACTTAGAATTGAATCGATTTCACTTTGGATTGCTTCTTTCCAACATGAAGATTCAGAAGATGACATTGCTTCCTTGTACGTTTGAGGTTCGTGTTCTAACACATATGTGAAAAAATCCGAACCAAATGTCTTGGATGTCCTTGCCCTTATGCTTCTTCTTGGTTCAACTTCCTCGATCTCATGATGAGTTTCATCTTTATGTGAATTGTTTGATTCTTCTCTTGTCCTTTTAGGGGCATTATTCCCTTCGTTCCTTTTGTGCGGAAACACGTCTTCAAAGAGCGAGGCATCTCTAGATTCCATGATTGTATTTACATGAATATCAGCTATATCGAACTTGAATACCAAAAATCCGTAGGAACTACTATTTTGGGCTGGCCCTAGATAGTAACAATGTGACGACCCAGAATTTTTAAGCATTTAAAATCAGAATATTTAATTGATTTTAAGTATTCAATAGAGTAATTTTAATTTGAATTACGAATATCAGTAATTATTGATAATTAAATAATTTATTGAATTAAATAATTTAAAACTGAGTAACATGTTGAATCCGGAATTTTAAGCTTGTTAAAAATAATTTGAAGGCGTATAAAATTTATATTGATAATACTGAGGATAATAGAAGTTGTAAAATTGAAATTAACAGTGGTTCGTTCAGTTTTAAAAATATATCGTTTAAATTGAATTTAAAAATAGCCTTCCGAGGCACAGTCTCGGATTTCGATGAAACCGGTTCCATTGGGTCCGTAATATTGAATTATTACCGGATTTCAAATTTCGTTTTGTTTGGAGTTGTTGTGTGCTTATACGTTAAGTTAACACGCTAGAAATTTATTTGATAATAACCTAGTTGCTCAAGCTTCCTGTATACGCCTCTTTTCCCTTTTATTTACTAGCCGAAAACCTTATTCACCAGGATCGAAAACTCAAATTGAAAATAGCCGAACATTTCAGGCTTTTTTTTAAAAAAAAAAATGGCGGAACTCAAATTCACGAAACCGAAGCCGAGTTTTTCATTTAGGAGAAACGAATTCGAGATGGGAGGGGGCGACTTCGAATCGCGAGTAGCTGGGGTCGCGACTGAGCAGGGATAGGGTTGGTGAAGAGGAGGCCTAAATTTGACGCAGTGGTGATGTGATCGCAAGCTCCTAGGGTCACGCGTAGTGGAGGATCGCGAGCTAGGGTTCCATGTCTGTGGATTTTGGGGCGGCCGTAGGTGAAGGGGACAGCGAAGTAGGATCGAGTGATGTAGTCCCGTTCATGCCGAGGAGTTGAAGCTGCAGTTCACGTTGGCGATAGAGGCCGATGTTGACGAGCTAGTGATGGAGTTTGTGGTGAACAGCGGAGGCGTTTGGCTATGGTGGTGTGGGTTTGATTCTTTAGGTAATTATCTATTTAATTTTTTTTATCGAATCTATTTAACTGCATATGTGTGTATAAAAAAAAACGTGTTAACTGTTTTAAATGGAAGTTTAGAGTAATTTAACTGCTGTAAAAGGAAGTTTAAAAAAAAAATGTTAACTGTTTAGTTATAAAGTTTCAGAGTTTAAAGGTATTTGGTGATGCAGAATAATGTTAACACTATTTAACACATTTATAAAAGATTTTGGAAGGAAATTATATAAGGAATTGGGTGATGAAATTGTACGATAGACTTATTTAATTTGCTTTAGTTACTAAAGGAATTTTTTTTAAAGGGAAAAATGTATTGATTTAAATTAAATCAAGTTATTAATAAATTAAAATTTTCTAATGGTAATAAAGTATTTGGTTAATTTAATTATCAAATGGAAGTTGGATGGTTCAATTTGACTCGAATATTAATAAAATATCTAATGTTTATACAAGGTAAAAATTTGAAGGAAGCAAGACGAATTGGGTCGGATTGCAAACGTTAAAGGTGAGTTAATCTCACACAGTTAATTTAAATTTAGGTTCAAATGATTAAATTTAAATAATTGTTTGAATGTCTGAAAATGGATTGATGTGCTATAGTATGGTATATTCTGGAGTTGGCATATTGTTGTGCTAACATCTGTGGATGCAGGGAAACAAGTTGGAGGGATCCAACTGGATTCCTCAAAATATTTAATTTTGTTTAAATATTCTGTGATATGACTCTTGATATCCTGTGATAAATTATATGAATAATTGGATGTTATGGTTTGGTTGGACCTATTTGGATATGTTGAGTTATCAAACCTCTAGAATGGAATTTTTGGAAAGAAATAAAGAGTAAATTTTTAAGTAAAATAATTCTAGTGAATTGGAATGAATTAATGATAAATTGAAATGTAAATAAAATAAAGGTGATTGCAAAAGTTCTAACAAACTTGGTATTAGAGGATTTGAATTAACAGGAAAAAAAATATAAATTGTAAAGCTTAAGTGATATTATGTGAAAGAATAAAGATTTTTTTTTTTAAATTTGAGGATTAAATTTAATAAAAGGATAAGAAGGAATTTTAGAAATATGAAACTGGTATAAAAAAAAGAAAGAAGAAGTTTTAACTCATAATACAAAAATAAAAATCTGCAAGTTAATGGACTTTAAATAGATGAAGAAAGGGAAGGAATTATTTCAAAGTAAAGTAAATTATAAATAAGCTGCAAATTTACTTAAGTGATTGAAATTAAAATTAAAGAAAAGTGAGATTTTGAAATTCATAAACTAGGTTTATAAAAGTGAAGTGGACTTGGAAATATAAATTCAAGGTGTGAATTTATTTAAGAAGTGGTAAATTTGTTTAAAAAAAATAAATGGTGATTTATTTTTAAGAGAAGTGGAAGAGAAGAGTATTTCACTTGATAGCCAAGTATGGTTCTCAAAGAAATTTTAAAAATAAATCAAAGATTTTAATATTGGTTTAAAAAGCATGTTTTGGAAAGTTTATTATTTTTAAATATTAATTTTTAAAGTAAGTATATTTTTCCAAATTTATTATTATATAAGTAACTTGGTATTATGTTTAAAAAAAGAAATTTAGTTTATATTTCATAAAGTGTTTTATATAAAATATTTTTAAAGTATATATATTTTAATAAAATATTTAAAGTAGTTTTAAATTTTAATTCTTATAAGGTATATTTATAAAAAGTGCTTTTAAATTATTTAAATCTCAAGTGTTTTGTACTTGGCGTTCCAATAGAAATAATTAATTGGGAATATACTCTGTGAAAGGAAAACTAGTTTGAAGCTGTTTTCAAAAGGGGTTGAAGTTGGAAAATATATCTTTGAGGATATTTTGAGATAAATAAATAATTTGGAAAATTATTTATTGTTTGATGGATGTTTACGAATAAAAATTGATAGTTAAATCACCGACTATCAATATTGGACAAATGCGCTGATCGTTTCGAAGAGTCCGGGATCGAGATTTATTTCTCGAAAACCACTTCGATCCGGTTTGTACGTATCGTGTAAACGATTTTGGATTCGAAGATGGAGCAGTGAAGTGCAAGGGCTAGTCGCTACTAATCCTAAGGATATTTCCAAAATGGATGTAGTAGGAATAGTGCCATCGGTTCCTTTCGAACCCGGAACGGACTTGTATGGATGAATGCTTGCGAAACATCGTCAGGTGGACGATGGGCATTCTAAGGAATATATCCTAAAAGGTAACGCTTAGCCTCAAGCCTCATCAAATGGGAATGGCTGAAAATCAGGGGATATGCAGCAAGGCTTCGTGGGTAGCCCCCACTGGAGGGTGAGGTCATCCCTGTCTAGATGTCCCTTTATTTCGGCTTAGTGGGAAGTTGCTGATCCCAACCGCGGGGTGATCTTGCTCGGGACTGTCCAGTAAGGGATGGTTCCGGTCTTGTGTTACAGGGGAGTTAGGGTGGCTCCTCGGTACGCTGACCTATGTTGAATATGCGCTTTGCGCTATATGATTTTTGTTTGATGATAATAAACATATATACATTCATTTAAATATATTTGGTAATGTACTATTTTGTTTTTCATAGTTTAAATAAATATTTGTTGAATAAAATTAAATTTCACAAAATTTGAATTTGAATTCAAACAAAACAAGTTAAACAGATTTTGAATTCAAACAGAAATTTTATTCAAACAAATATTTTGTATAGTATGTATTTGGTTAAATAAATATCTGTTGAATAAAATAAATTACACAGAATTTGAATTTGAATTCAAACAGAACAAGTTACACAGTTTTTGAATTCAAACGAATATTTTATTCAAACGAATATTTATTACAAACTTGAATAGTACAAATTCATGCTCTCACTATACATATACATTTCTGATTACATCACGATTACATCACAAATATTTTTACATTGATAACCTCACTACATATCACTCACACTCGTATTTTTGTCTTCAACTGCATTCCGGTTTGAATCCAGCATCTGAGCAATCTGCAAAAATATAAACTAACGCAGTAAAATTGAAAAAGAAATATTTTTGCAATTCAAAAATAAAATATGGTTTTTGAAAATAATATTTGCCTCAGTTATTTGGGTTGTTCGTCATCATTTAAATTTGAATTCATCATACACGAACAACTTGTGACATACACAGTATATTACTGTATATGCCACAAGGCCGTGCACGCCGATATATACACTTGATAGATATTACAGGGACAGGTAACCATAAGTGGCTGCAATACACACGTGTACATTCATACACGTGTGCACTGCCTCGCCAACTCGTATGCTCAGCCAACAAGAGCAAGTGTACAACAGTGTCAAGTTGCAAACAGTCAAAGTACAGGTGCAAGTGTACATAAGAGAAGTACAAAATGACCAAACAGCAACAGTGAATGGGGCAAAGCACAAAAGTGCACAACGACACAGTGGCAACATGCTCGAAGACTACACAAATAACCAAGTACAGGTGAAGTAAATCATGTCAAAGAAAATGCATGAAAGCTACAAACTGCAACATGGCGAAGACTACAAGCAACTGACACAAACAACTCAAATGCACACATGAAGCATGCAAAGAGCTCGAGCACAAGAACATGACAGCAAACAGGAAGTGCAATTCCAAGTGAAGAACCAGACTCAAGTTAATGCACAGTGCATATATGATGCATACAAGTTCAGCCACAAACATGCCACAATATCGAGTACATGAAGATGGCATCCAACAATATTCAAACAACAGCAGTATGCAAATGCATACATAATAGAGGCAGTGAAGAACAAGCTACATGAAGGGAACAGGAAGTAATGATTGTAATGCAACACAGTGCAATGAACAATGAACAGAGAACATGACATGAACAATGCAACTGATCAAAGCTCGGCCAACATAATGCAAACTATGTTCAAACATGACAGAAACATGATCAAAGCTATAAGTGATGCAGCATCAAGTAAACAGTGCCAAATGAAGCACAGCTGCAAATAACATGACAGTGAAAACTCGAGTCACAGTGCCATGCTACAGATTATAAAATGAAATTCATAAATGCAACAACAAAATGAAGTCAGCAGTCAACAGTGATAATGGTCAAGAACTATACAAATGAATGAAGCATGCAAGCTCAAGACATCAAGTGATACAAGGTCATGGGAGCAACATGAATGCAACAAAGACCAAGCTGCAGCATCAAGATAAGAAGATCAAAGTGAACCAGATCAATAGCAGCTCAGTTATACAAGCTAACCAAGTTTATATGCAATGCAAAGACCACGGCTACAACAAATGTACATATATGGACAGTGAAAACAGAGTGCAACTATCAAAGAAACAACAGAGACCAAGCAATGAACCAACAGGTCAGAGGTGAAATGGAATGCTAGAGTGTGCAAGTGCAAATGACCAGAGCTCAGCATACATGAAGTAATGCAATGCCCAAAGACCAAGTCGAAGTCGAATTGTTGTCAACAGTTCTAAGTATCCAACAACAATATGAATGCTATGTTCAATCATGATACAGACCAGAAACACAAGTATAGGGAACAACCAGGTGAAGATGCAAGAACAAAGAGTGTACACAGATCATGTATGCATTAGTAACCAACACATGAAGATCAACAACAAAACCAAATGCAGTGACAAGTTGAAGCAGTAGTTTCTGCAGTGGCAACGAGGAAAGTCATGTGTAAACAATCGAAAATATACGAAATTGACAAAGTCAAATATCACAAATCACGAAATCAATTTAAAGCCGTGGTCAACACATAAATTCGAAACCGTGTTGTTCAAGTGATTTGAAGAAGTCAGAAATCATCATGAACATACAAGCGAAAATCAATGGCCAAAATAATCAGTTGACAAATTCAAAAATAATTATACGAACGCAAATCTAGGGTTACGGACCCTATATAAGAAAATCATCATCGGCAAATTTTATCATCGAGTTCGAACAATCCAAAAACCAGAAAAGCAAAAGGAAACAACACATACCAGAGAATCAGAACGAACTCAATCCAAATTGAAGAGCCGTGAACAAATCGAAGAGCAACGAAACCTACTAACGAATCATATCAAGTGGCGACTTCAATTTGCTCAACCCTGTTTGAATCGCAAGGAGGAAAAGACAATTTACAGAAGCCCTAAATCGCAAAGAGGAACAGAAGAGGAGCGGCCATTTTCTTTTTCACGAACGAAAAACAAAAGTGACGGGCTGAAGGAAAAAGGGCCGGCCTTATTCATATATAAAAAAAAGGGGTTTTTGTTTTTTGTTTTATTTTATTATTAATTAGGGTTGTTTTATTTATTAATTACTGTTTTAATTGTTTTTGTTTTACTTTCCAAAACGAAGAATCTGTAAATCACCACCTAGGTTAGGTAGTGTCAGATTGTCTATTTTGAATTAGTTCAGTGAGCAGAGCGTGCGAGTTTGCAAAGCTCTATAGGCGGGAGCAGTGTTTGCGAGTGAGCGAAACTCTATAGGCGGGAGCAGGGTGTGCGAGTCTAGTAGAGTGTTTGTGAGCGGGAGCTAAAGGGTCTGCGAGTCTAATAGAGTTGTTGTAAGCGTGATACTGTTTAATTCTAATAGAAATCTGTGAATGCAGCAGTAGGTAGGGGTTGCCGAAGCTGGGTAAATTTTGTGTGTGATTTACTTTTCAGCATATTTATTTCTGCAGTTTATTTCTGAGTTTTAAATCAAGAAAATTTGCTATAACCCTATTCACCCCCCCCTCTAGGGTTAATCTTGATCCTACAAGTGGTATCAGAGCCCGGTATATATATTTAACTCTAGAGTCATGAGTCTACAAAATAATGCTTTTTCTGAGGGACAATCTATTGCTAGGCCACCCATGTTTAACGGGAACGATTATGCTTATTGGAAAGTTAGGATGAGTATTTATCTTAGTTCCGTTGATTATGATGTTTGGGATATTATTGAAACTGGCTATAAACCTCCCATTATAATCGTTGGTGGTACTGAGATTCCTAAACCTAAGGATAGGTGGGATGCAAACGATAAGAAATTGAAAACGACAAATGCTAAAGCCATGAATGCTTTGATATGTGCTCTTGATAAAAATGAATTTAATAGAATTTCTCGTTGTACAACAGCACAGGAAATATGGCATACTTTGGAGGTGACACACGAAGGAACTTCTCAAGTCAAGGAGTCTCGGCTAGCCCTATTTAGTAATGAATATGAAAACTTTGTGATGGACAAAGACGAGAGCATAAAGGATATGTTTGGACGCTTTTCAACCTTGGTATACAATGCTAGAGCGCTTGGGAAGGTATTCACTGAGGTAGAGCTTGTGCGGAAGATACTACGAGTTTTACCAATGAACTTTGAGGCAAAAGTCACAGCAATCCAAGAATCAAAAGATCTGAGCAAACTAAGCATGGAGGAGTTGATTGGCAACTTGATGACATATGAGCTTGAGTTAAAAGCAAAGGAAGAACGCAACAACTCCGAACCAAAGAAGAAGACGATCGCCTTAAAAAGTAAAGAAGAAAGCGATGAAGAAGATCCAATTGAAGAGCTTGCAATGGATGTCAATAATCTTAGAAGATGGTTTAGATTCAAGCCACGCAAGAAGAAAACAAAGGGCAATAGGTCAAAAGATTCCGAAAATTCCGATAATGAACTGACATGTTATAACTGCAACAAGCCTGGCCACATCAAACCAAAATGCCCACTTCTCAAAAACAACAAAGAAAAGAAAAAGGCGAAGAAGGTATTTGCAGCGACTTGGGATGATGAAGAAGGAGAGGAAGCTTCGGATAGCAGCCCAGAGGAGGCTAACTTGTGTTGCATGGCAAAATCAGAATCAGAAGCAACCTCCGACGAATCTAGTGAGGCAGGTGAGTTTTCTTATAAAGAACTTGTTTTTATGTGTTCTGATCTTACTAAGGTAGTGGATACTCTTGAATCTAAAATTGAAAAACTGAAATCTGATAGGAGAGAATTTGCTCGTGAAAATTTTAGGTTAAAAACTGAACTTGAAAATATTCAAAACCTAGAATGTAACCAATGTAAAATTTTAGATTCGGAACTATCAAAAATTAGGAATAACTCTGAGAATCTTGAAAAAGAAAACTTGAGTCTTAAAGAAAACATTGACACTAGAAAAAAGGACTTTATAAATCGATGCACCTCACTTGTCGCTGAAAATTCAACATTAAAAACCAAAGTCCAAAATCTTGAGAAATCTTTGAATAACTTTTCAAGAGGCGAAAAATCTTTCAACATGCTATTGGGAAATCAAATTTTTGCTAACAATAGAAAAGGACTAGGTTTTGGAAAATCAAAAGATGATGATAAAGGTAAAAGTGCTGCTCGATCTGAAATAATTGGAAATCATGTTGAAAATCATAGTCATAGGAACACAAAATTTAATCAAGTCAATTTAATGTGCACGTTTTGTAGAGAATTTGGACATAATCGAAATAATTGTTGGTATAGACCCAAACACGTGAAAACTATACCAATTTGGGTTCCAAAAGGCACAAATATAAAATCTTTGAAAGTCAAACAAATTTGGGTGCCAAAAGGAACATGTATAAATAGTTTTGAGTCTCCAAAAACATATTTTTCATATTCTGCCACTAACAACAATGGACCTATAAAAACAAATAGGTCATACAAATCTTTTATCGTGTAGGTGTGGTGGCAGGCTAAGGAACAACAACAGTGTTCTCTGGATTTCGGCTGTTACAGAAACACAACGGGCGAAAAAACAAAGTTCCTTAGCCTAGTATAAAGGTGACAGAATCACAATGGGCAATCACGAAAAATTATCGTAAAGGTAAAACAGGTGAAGGTATATTAAATGTGATAATCTGCACCATACTCTAAATTAAAATCAGCCAATATTGAGATGAACAAAAGATGATGATTTTGATGCTATTTTTTTTTTTAAATATTGACTAACCATCTTTAAAGAGAATTACTTGGAGTAATTATGATGGTTGACTGATTCGGACTTAATTGATATGATTTTTGACTTGTTCTTATTTATGACATTAATTTGTGCTTAATTGATGACCAATCAGATTTTCAATTTTTGAACTAATTTATATAAATTTGTTCGGTCAAATGCTGGTTACTCATGCTACACGTAGATATATTGGTTCTGACATTTTGATCACTGCTTGTAAATTTGCACGATTTCAAATTCATGAGAAAAAGGATTTTAAGAAATTGTTTTTGAAATAATTATGATGTTGATTGACTGTTGATTACTCATGAAAATAATTGTTTATCCTCTGGTTTCTGAAATTAACATTATGATATTTGTTTGAGTGTTAACACGGCTTAGATTCAAATTCAAAAGAATGATGTTTTGAAATTTTTGGTGCACATCTCATGGTTTGATTCAACAAGTGAATATTGAGTGAAATTTAAATTCAGATGCGGATTACACTGGTAATATGGTTGATAGAAAAATTACTGAGTGTAACGTGATTAATTATTTTGAAACATTCAAATGCTGCATTTTTTTTTTAAAGAAAATATCTGCATATTTTTCACTTGAAATAATTTTCAAATAGCAGAAAATTTTCTTATAAACCCCCCTTGAGAAAATCATGTTTGACCATATTTACAGATTAATCATTTTTGAAAAAATTGATTTTATAATGTTTAATTCGATTTTAAATGACAAATTTTTGACTAATCTAACTCTCTTTGATTATCGAAAAGATGAATAGTGATTGAAAAAGAGATGAGTGTTGATATTTATCATATATTATAACTCGAGAAAGTATAATTAAAAATTTCTTTAGAATTTCATAACAAGAGTTATAAAAACTTTTTGTTGGGTAATAATTCCATGACCATTTCTATTTCTATCATCTTTCTATCGAACATCACTCATCAAGATCATATTTAATATGTAAATTTGTGGTAGTTTACAAAGGAAATCATTTGTTCTTCAATATCTTTAAATCAGTGAAGGAAATTATTTGTGCTTCAATTTCTTATATTCAGCAATTTAAAAATAAATATCCAAAGTATTCACTATCATTTAAAAGTCCTCACGGTTATGCATGGGTGAATTACTTGGATTTTTGATTATGTGCTTCCATGCTCATTTAAAAGTCCTCACGGTTATGCATGTATGGAACGCATATTAAAAATAATTGATTTAATAGACAAGTTGATTCTAATCCCATTTAAAAGTCCTCACGGTCATGCGTGGTTAGAAGATACTTGATTTCATTTTTAAAATTAAATTGGAATACTACTAATCTCATTTAAAAGTCCTAACGGTTATGCATGGTTAGTAGATATTCAAATTTCCAGAAATAAATATACCACAAATAGACATATCTATATGAATTTTTGATGATTCTATCTCCATCACTTCTGAAAGTGGAATATGCGCTTGACAAGGGTAATTATGATTTTTGTTTGAGTTTTATTGAAATTTGATATTTATATTTAATTGAGTTAAATGTTTGATTCATGTCTATCACTTCATCCCTATTTTTATAACACTGTTATTCTTTTGCTGATAACAAAAGGGGGAGAGAAAAGTTAAGATTTTGTCAAATAGAATCAAGTAAAGGTCAAATAACTTTCAATTTGCATAGAGGCTCATTTACATATTTTTATTTATATGCATATATGTAGGGGGAGTATCACATAAAAAGGAAGCATTCAAATAGGGGGAGCAAATGAAATTATCAAAAACATTTAATATATTCAAAATCTTAAATATATGTTTGTTATCATCAAAAGGGGGAGATTGTTGAATATGCGCTTTGCGCTATATGATTTTTGTTTGATGATAATAAACATATATACATTCATTTAAATATATTTGGTAATGTACTATTTTGTTTTTCATAGTTTAAATAAATATTTGTTGAATAAAATTAAATTTCACAAAATTTGAATTTGAATTCAAACAAAACAAGTTAAACAGATTTTGAATTCAAACAGAAATTTTATTCAAACAAATATTTTGTATAGTATGTATTTGGTTAAATAAATATCTGTTGAATAAAATAAATTACACAGAATTTGAATTTGAATTCAAACAGAACAAGTTACACAGTTTTTGAATTCAAACGAATATTTTATTCAAACGAATATTTATTACAAACTTGAATAGTACAAATTCATGCTCTCACTATACATATACATTTCTGATTACATCACGATTACATCACAAATATTTTTACATTGATAACCTCACTACATATCACTCACACTCGTATTTTTGTCTTCAACTGCATTCCGGTTTGAATCCAGCATCTGAGCAATCTGCAAAAATATAAACTAACGCAGTAAAATTGAAAAAGAAATATTTTTGCAATTCAAAAATAAAATATGGTTTTTGAAAATAATATTTGCCTCAGTTATTTGGGTTGTTCGTCATCATTTAAATTTGAATTCATCATACACGAACAACTTGTGACATACACAGTATATTACTGTATATGCCACAAGGCCGTGCACGCCGATATATACACTTGATAGATATTACAGGGACAGGTAACCATAAGTGGCTGCAATACACACGTGTACATTCATACACGTGTGCACTGCCTCGCCAACTCGTATGCTCAGCCAACAAGAGCAAGTGTACAACAGTGTCAAGTTGCAAACAGTCAAAGTACAGGTGCAAGTGTACATAAGAGAAGTACAAAATGACCAAACAGCAACAGTGAATGGGGCAAAGCACAAAAGTGCACAACGACACAGTGGCAACATGCTCGAAGACTACACAAATAACCAAGTACAGGTGAAGTAAATCATGTCAAAGAAAATGCATGAAAGCTACAAACTGCAACATGGCGAAGACTACAAGCAACTGACACAAACAACTCAAATGCACACATGAAGCATGCAAAGAGCTCGAGCACAAGAACATGACAGCAAACAGGAAGTGCAATTCCAAGTGAAGAACCAGACTCAAGTTAATGCACAGTGCATATATGATGCATACAAGTTCAGCCACAAACATGCCACAATATCGAGTACATGAAGATGGCATCCAACAATATTCAAACAACAGCAGTATGCAAATGCATACATAATAGAGGCAGTGAAGAACAAGCTACATGAAGGGAACAGGAAGTAATGATTGTAATGCAACACAGTGCAATGAACAATGAACAGAGAACATGACATGAACAATGCAACTGATCAAAGCTCGGCCAACATAATGCAAACTATGTTCAAACATGACAGAAACATGATCAAAGCTATAAGTGATGCAGCATCAAGTAAACAGTGCCAAATGAAGCACAGCTGCAAATAACATGACAGTGAAAACTCGAGTCACAGTGCCATGCTACAGATTATAAAATGAAATTCATAAATGCAACAACAAAATGAAGTCAGCAGTCAACAGTGATAATGGTCAAGAACTATACAAATGAATGAAGCATGCAAGCTCAAGACATCAAGTGATACAAGGTCATGGGAGCAACATGAATGCAACAAAGACCAAGCTGCAGCATCAAGATAAGAAGATCAAAGTGAACCAGATCAATAGCAGCTCAGTTATACAAGCTAACCAAGTTTATATGCAATGCAAAGACCACGGCTACAACAAATGTACATATATGGACAGTGAAAACAGAGTGCAACTATCAAAGAAACAACAGAGACCAAGCAATGAACCAACAGGTCAGAGGTGAAATGGAATGCTAGAGTGTGCAAGTGCAAATGACCAGAGCTCAGCATACATGAAGTAATGCAATGCCCAAAGACCAAGTCGAAGTCGAATTGTTGTCAACAGTTCTAAGTATCCAACAACAATATGAATGCTATGTTCAATCATGATACAGACCAGAAACACAAGTATAGGGAACAACCAGGTGAAGATGCAAGAACAAAGAGTGTACACAGATCATGTATGCATTAGTAACCAACACATGAAGATCAACAACAAAACCAAATGCAGTGACAAGTTGAAGCAGTAGTTTCTGCAGTGGCAACGAGGAAAGTCATGTGTAAACAATCGAAAATATACGAAATTGACAAAGTCAAATATCACAAATCACGAAATCAATTTAAAGCCGTGGTCAACACATAAATTCGAAACCGTGTTGTTCAAGTGATTTGAAGAAGTCAGAAATCATCATGAACATACAAGCGAAAATCAATGGCCAAAATAATCAGTTGACAAATTCAAAAATAATTATACGAACGCAAATCTAGGGTTACGGACCCTATATAAGAAAATCATCATCGGCAAATTTTATCATCGAGTTCGAACAATCCAAAAACCAGAAAAGCAAAAGGAAACAACACATACCAGAGAATCAGAACGAACTCAATCCAAATTGAAGAGCCGTGAACAAATCGAAGAGCAACGAAACCTACTAACGAATCATATCAAGTGGCGACTTCAATTTGCTCAACCCTGTTTGAATCGCAAGGAGGAAAAGACAATTTACAGAAGCCCTAAATCGCAAAGAGGAACAGAAGAGGAGCGGCCATTTTCTTTTTCACGAACGAAAAACAAAAGTGACGGGCTGAAGGAAAAAGGGCCGGCCTTATTCATATATAAAAAAAAGGGGTTTTTGTTTTTTGTTTTATTTTATTATTAATTAGGGTTGTTTTATTTATTAATTACTGTTTTAATTGTTTTTGTTTTACTTTCCAAAACGAAGAATCTGTAAATCACCACCTAGGTTAGGTAGTGTCAGATTGTCTATTTTGAATTAGTTCAGTGAGCAGAGCGTGCGAGTTTGCAAAGCTCTATAGGCGGGAGCAGTGTTTGCGAGTGAGCGAAACTCTATAGGCGGGAGCAGGGTGTGCGAGTCTAGTAGAGTGTTTGTGAGCGGGAGCTAAAGGGTCTGCGAGTCTAATAGAGTTGTTGTAAGCGTGATACTGTTTAATTCTAATAGAAATCTGTGAATGCAGCAGTAGGTAGGGGTTGCCGAAGCTGGGTAAATTTTGTGTGTGATTTACTTTTCAGCATATTTATTTCTGCAGTTTATTTCTGAGTTTTAAATCAAGAAAATTTGCTATAACCCTATTCACCCCCCCCTCTAGGGTTAATCTTGATCCTACAAGTGGTATCAGAGCCCGGTATATATATTTAACTCTAGAGTCATGAGTCTACAAAATAATGCTTTTTCTGAGGGACAATCTATTGCTAGGCCACCCATGTTTAACGGGAACGATTATGCTTATTGGAAAGTTAGGATGAGTATTTATCTTAGTTCCGTTGATTATGATGTTTGGGATATTATTGAAACTGGCTATAAACCTCCCATTATAATCGTTGGTGGTACTGAGATTCCTAAACCTAAGGATAGGTGGGATGCAAACGATAAGAAATTGAAAACGACAAATGCTAAAGCCATGAATGCTTTGATATGTGCTCTTGATAAAAATGAATTTAATAGAATTTCTCGTTGTACAACAGCACAGGAAATATGGCATACTTTGGAGGTGACACACGAAGGAACTTCTCAAGTCAAGGAGTCTCGGCTAGCCCTATTTAGTAATGAATATGAAAACTTTGTGATGGACAAAGACGAGAGCATAAAGGATATGTTTGGACGCTTTTCAACCTTGGTATACAATGCTAGAGCGCTTGGGAAGGTATTCACTGAGGTAGAGCTTGTGCGGAAGATACTACGAGTTTTACCAATGAACTTTGAGGCAAAAGTCACAGCAATCCAAGAATCAAAAGATCTGAGCAAACTAAGCATGGAGGAGTTGATTGGCAACTTGATGACATATGAGCTTGAGTTAAAAGCAAAGGAAGAACGCAACAACTCCGAACCAAAGAAGAAGACGATCGCCTTAAAAAGTAAAGAAGAAAGCGATGAAGAAGATCCAATTGAAGAGCTTGCAATGGCTGTCAATAATCTTAGAAGATGGTTTAGATTCAAGCCACGCAAGAAGAAAACAAAGGGCAATAGGTCAAAAGATTCCGAAAATTCCGATAATGAACTGACATGTTATAACTGCAACAAGCCTGGCCACATCAAACCAAAATGCCCACTTCTCAAAAACAACAAAGAAAAGAAAAAGGCGAAGAAGGTATTTGCAGCGACTTGGGATGATGAAGAAGGAGAGGAAGCTTCGGATAGCAGCCCAGAGGAGGCTAACTTGTGTTGCATGGCAAAATCAGAATCAGAAGCAACCTCCGACGAATCTAGTGAGGCAGGTGAGTTTTCTTATAAAGAACTTGTTTTTATGTGTTCTGATCTTACTAAGGTAGTGGATACTCTTGAATCTAAAATTGAAAAACTGAAATCTGATAGGAGAGAATTTGCTCGTGAAAATTTTAGGTTAAAAACTGAACTTGAAAATATTCAAAACCTAGAATGTAACCAATGTAAAATTTTAGATTCGGAACTATCAAAAATTAGGAATAACTCTGAGAATCTTGAAAAAGAAAACTTGAGTCTTAAAGAAAACATTGACACTAGAAAAAAGGACTTTATAAATCGATGCACCTCACTTGTCGCTGAAAATTCAACATTAAAAACCAAAGTCCAAAATCTTGAGAAATCTTTGAATAACTTTTCAAGAGGCGAAAAATCTTTCAACATGCTATTGGGAAATCAAATTTTTGCTAACAATAGAAAAGGACTAGGTTTTGGAAAATCAAAAGATGATGATAAAGGTAAAAGTGCTGCTCGATCTGAAATAATTGGAAATCATGTTGAAAATCATAGTCATAGGAACACAAAATTTAATCAAGTCAATTTAATGTGCACGTTTTGTAGAGAATTTGGACATAATCGAAATAATTGTTGGTATAGACCCAAACACGTGAAAACTATACCAATTTGGGTTCCAAAAGGCACAAATATAAAATCTTTGAAAGTCAAACAAATTTGGGTGCCAAAAGGAACATGTATAAATAGTTTTGAGTCTCCAAAAACATATTTTTCATATTCTGCCACTAACAACAATGGACCTATAAAAACAAATAGGTCATACAAATCTTTTATCGTGTAGGTGTGGTGGCAGGCTAAGGAACAACAACAGTGTTCTCTGGATTTCGGCTGTTACAGAAACACAACGGGCGAAAAAACAAAGTTCCTTAGCCTAGTATAAAGGTGACAGAATCACAATGGGCAATCACGAAAAATTATCGTAAAGGTAAAACAGGTGAAGGTATATTAAATGTGATAATCTGCACCATACTCTAAATTAAAATCAGCCAATATTGAGATGAACAAAAGATGATGATTTTGATGCTATTTTTTTTTTAAATATTGACTAACCATCTTTAAAGAGAATTACTTGGAGTAATTATGATGGTTGACTGATTCGGACTTAATTGATATGATTTTTGACTTGTTCTTATTTATGACATTAATTTGTGCTTAATTGATGACCAATCAGATTTTCAATTTTTGAACTAATTTATATAAATTTGTTCGGTCAAATGCTGGTTACTCATGCTACACGTAGATATATTGGTTCTGACATTTTGATCACTGCTTGTAAATTTGCACGATTTCAAATTCATGAGAAAAAGGATTTTAAGAAATTGTTTTTGAAATAATTATGATGTTGATTGACTGTTGATTACTCATGAAAATAATTGTTTATCCTCTGGTTTCTGAAATTAACATTATGATATTTGTTTGAGTGTTAACACGGCTTAGATTCAAATTCAAAAGAATGATGTTTTGAAATTTTTGGTGCACATCTCATGGTTTGATTCAACAAGTGAATATTGAGTGAAATTTAAATTCAGATGCGGATTACACTGGTAATATGGTTGATAGAAAAATTACTGAGTGTAACGTGATTAATTATTTTGAAACATTCAAATGCTGCATTTTTTTTTTAAAGAAAATATCTGCATATTTTTCACTTGAAATAATTTTCAAATAGCAGAAAATTTTCTTATAAACCCCCCTTGAGAAAATCATGTTTGACCATATTTACAGATTAATCATTTTTGAAAAAATTGATTTTATAATGTTTAATTCGATTTTAAATGACAAATTTTTGACTAATCTAACTCTCTTTGATTATCGAAAAGATGAATAGTGATTGAAAAAGAGATGAGTGTTGATATTTATCATATATTATAACTCGAGAAAGTATAATTAAAAATTTCTTTAGAATTTCATAACAAGAGTTATAAAAACTTTTTGTTGGGTAATAATTCCATGACCATTTCTATTTCTATCATCTTTCTATCGAACATCACTCATCAAGATCATATTTAATATGTAAATTTGTGGTAGTTTACAAAGGAAATCATTTGTTCTTCAATATCTTTAAATCAGTGAAGGAAATTATTTGTGCTTCAATTTCTTATATTCAGCAATTTAAAAATAAATATCCAAAGTATTCACTATCATTTAAAAGTCCTCACGGTTATGCATGGGTGAATTACTTGGATTTTTGATTATGTGCTTCCATGCTCATTTAAAAGTCCTCACGGTTATGCATGTATGGAACGCATATTAAAAATAATTGATTTAATAGACAAGTTGATTCTAATCCCATTTAAAAGTCCTCACGGTCATGCGTGGTTAGAAGATACTTGATTTCATTTTTAAAATTAAATTGGAATACTACTAATCTCATTTAAAAGTCCTAACGGTTATGCATGGTTAGTAGATATTCAAATTTCCAGAAATAAATATACCACAAATAGACATATCTATATGAATTTTTGATGATTCTATCTCCATCACTTCTGAAAGTGGAATATGCGCTTGACAAGGGTAATTATGATTTTTGTTTGAGTTTTATTGAAATTTGATATTTATATTTAATTGAGTTAAATGTTTGATTCATGTCTATCACTTCATCCCTATTTTTATAACACTGTTATTCTTTTGCTGATAACAAAAGGGGGAGAGAAAAGTTAAGATTTTGTCAAATAGAATCAAGTAAAGGTCAAATAACTTTCAATTTGCATAGAGGCTCATTTACATATTTTTATTTATATGCATATATGTAGGGGGAGTATCACATAAAAAGGAAGCATTCAAATAGGGGGAGCAAATGAAATTATCAAAAACATTTAATATATTCAAAATCTTAAATATATGTTTGTTATCATCAAAAGGGGGAGATTGTTGAATATGCGCTTTGCGCTATATGATTTTTGTTTGATGATAATAAACATATATACATTCATTTAAATATATTTGGTAATGTACTATTTTGTTTTTCATAGTTTAAATAAATATTTGTTGAATAAAATTAAATTTCACAAAATTTGAATTTGAATTCAAACAAAACAAGTTAAACAGATTTTGAATTCAAACAGAAATTTTATTCAAACAAATATTTTGTATAGTATGTATTTGGTTAAATAAATATCTGTTGAATAAAATAAATTACACAGAATTTGAATTTGAATTCAAACAGAACAAGTTACACAGTTTTTGAATTCAAACGAATATTTTATTCAAACGAATATTTATTACAAACTTGAATAGTACAAATTCATGCTCTCACTATACATATACATTTCTGATTACATCACGATTACATCACAAATATTTTTACATTGATAACCTCACTACATATCACTCACACTCGTATTTTTGTCTTCAACTGCATTCCGGTTTGAATCCAGCATCTGAGCAATCTGCAAAAATATAAACTAACGCAGTAAAATTGAAAAAGAAATATTTTTGCAATTCAAAAATAAAATATGGTTTTTGAAAATAATATTTGCCTCAGTTATTTGGGTTGTTCGTCATCATTTAAATTTGAATTCATCATACACGAACAACTTGTGACATACACAGTATATTACTGTATATGCCACAAGGCCGTGCACGCCGATATATACACTTGATAGATATTACAGGGACAGGTAACCATAAGTGGCTGCAATACACACGTGTACATTCATACACGTGTGCACTGCCTCGCCAACTCGTATGCTCAGCCAACAAGAGCAAGTGTACAACAGTGTCAAGTTGCAAACAGTCAAAGTACAGGTGCAAGTGTACATAAGAGAAGTACAAAATGACCAAACAGCAACAGTGAATGGGGCAAAGCACAAAAGTGCACAACGACACAGTGGCAACATGCTCGAAGACTACACAAATAACCAAGTACAGGTGAAGTAAATCATGTCAAAGAAAATGCATGAAAGCTACAAACTGCAACATGGCGAAGACTACAAGCAACTGACACAAACAACTCAAATGCACACATGAAGCATGCAAAGAGCTCGAGCACAAGAACATGACAGCAAACAGGAAGTGCAATTCCAAGTGAAGAACCAGACTCAAGTTAATGCACAGTGCATATATGATGCATACAAGTTCAGCCACAAACATGCCACAATATCGAGTACATGAAGATGGCATCCAACAATATTCAAACAACAGCAGTATGCAAATGCATACATAATAGAGGCAGTAAAGAACAAGCTACATGAAGGGAACAGGAAGTAATGATTGTAATGCAACACAGTGCAATGAACAATGAACAGAGAACATGACATGAACAATGCAACTGATCAAAGCTCGGCCAACATAATGCAACTATGTTCAAACATGACAGAAACATGATCAAAGCTATAAGTGATGCAGCATCAAGTAAACAGTGCCAAATGAAGCACAGCTGCAAATAACATGACAGTGAAAACTCGAGTCAAAGTGCCATGCTACAGATTATAAAATGAAATTCATAAATGCAACAACAAAATGAAGTCAGCAGTCAACAGTGATAATGGTCAAGAACTATACAAATGAATGAAGCATGCAAGCTCAAGACATCAAGTGATACAAGGTCATGGGAGCAACATGAATGCAACAAAGACCAAGCTGCAGCATCAAGATAAGAAGATCAAAGTGAACCAGATCAATAGCATCTCAGTTATACAAGCTAACCAAGTTTATATGCAATGCAAAGACCACGGCTACAACAAATGTACATATATGGACAGTGAAAACAGAGTGCAACTATCAAAGAAACAACAGAGACCAAGCAATGAACCAACAGGTCAGAGGTGAAATGGAATGCTGGAGTGTGCAAGTGCAAATGACCAGAGCTCAGCATACATGAAGTAATGCAATGCCCAAAGACCAAGTCGAAGTCGAATTGTTGTCAACAGTTCTAAGTATCCAACAACAATATGAATGCTATGTTCAATCATGATACAGACCAGAAACACAAGTATAGGGAACAACCAGGTGAAGATGCAAGAACAAAGAGTGTACACAGATCATGTATGCATTAGTAACCAACACATGAAGATCAACAACAAAACCAAATGCAGTGACAAGTTGAAGCAGTAGTTTCTGCAGTGGCAACGAGGAAATTCATGTGTAAACAATCGAAAATATACGAAATTGACAAAGTCAAATATCACAAATCACGAAATCAATTTAAAGCCGTGGTCAACACATAAATTCGAAACCGTGTTGTTCAAGTGATTTGAAGAAGTCAGAAATCATCATGAACATACAAGCGAAAATCAATGGCCAAAATAATCAGTTGACAAATTCAAAAATAATTATACGAACGCAAATCTAGGGTTACGGACCCTATATAAGAAAATCATCATCGGCAAATTTTATCATCGAGTTCGAACAATCCAAAAACCAGAAAAGCAAAAGGAAACAACACATACCAGAGAATCAGAACGAACTCAATCCAAATTGAAGAGCCGTGAACAAATCGAAGAGCAACGAAACCTACTAACGAATCATATCAAGTGGCGACTTCAATTTGCTCAACCCTGTTTGAATCGCAAGGAGGAAAAGACAATTTACAGAAGCCCTAAATCGCAAAGAGGAACATAAGAGGAGCGGCCATTTTCTTTTTCACGAACGAAAAACAAAAGTGACGGGCTGAAGGAAAAAGGGCCGGCCTTATTCATATATAAAAAAAAGGGGTTTTTGTTTTTTGTTTTATTTTATTATTAATTAGGGTTGTTTTATTTATTAATTACTATTTTAATTGTTTTTGTTTTACTTTCCAAAACGAAGAATCTGTAAATCACCACCTAGGTTAGGTAGTGTCAGATTGTCTATTTTGAATTAGTTCAGTGAGCAGAGCGTGCGAGTTTGCAAAGCTCTATAGGCGGGAGCAGTGTTTGCGAGTGAGCGAAACTCTATAGGCGGGAGCAGGGTGTGCGAGTCTAGTAGAGTGTTTGTGAGCGGGAGCAAAAGGGTCTGCGAGTCTAATAGAGTTGTTGTAAGCGTGATACTGTTTAGTTCTAATAGAAATCTGTGAATGCAGCAGTAGGCAGGGGTTGCCGAAGCTGGGTAAATTTTGTGTGTGATTTACTTTTCAGCATATTTATTTCTGCAGTTTATTTCTGAGTTTTAAATCAAGAAAATTTGCTATAACCCTATTCACCCCCCCTCTAGGATTAATCTAGATCCTACAACCTAGACCAGGTACTGTGACAGGTGGTACCACAGTGCCTAGCCATTAGTTGGAATCCATTTTCCCTACGCGCCCGTACGGTTTTGATTGTGCCCAACTATTGCTGAAACGTGAGATGCAAGCATTTCAGCTAGATTCTATTTACTTTCTATAGACACTATTATAATATCAGAGGACTTTAATAAAAAAAATTTAACTATCGTAAGGTAAAAACCCGACATGTTTATTTGTGGCGTGGTCTTACGAGATGCTTTTGTTTTCAAAGGATTTTGAAACTTTAATAATCAAGTGGGTGTGATTTTCTCACGCTGGTTTTCCAGACTGACTCGGGTATTATTTAACTGTAATGCTCGGGTCAGACCGAGTATTATAGAATACAGGATATGATGCTGTGGAGCTCAGGAGATGAGCTGGATGACGATACGTACTCCCGTACTTGTATATATATATTATTCCGCTGTGTTTGAGTTGTTTTGTATCTTGAGTTGTTGTGTATCTTGAGTTGTTGTGTATCTTGAGTTGTTGTGTATTCATTGTATGACATTGATGTTGAGCTGTGATTGATGTACTCTGATGATATAATATATAAACAAAGATATTTGATGTTTGAGTAAAGAATATTTATTATCTATTATATTTTATTTCGTTGCGATGGTTAGATTCTGTTGTTGATTTCTATTCTCTTCTTCTACCTCTTCTTCTTTAACCCAAATGGTTCGTATTTCTGTACAACTTGAGTTGATTTAGGTAGAATAGTGTTGACTCAAGTGGTACGGATTTGCGGGCTGTTACACTTGGTATCAGAGCATAGGTTGTAGATAACCTTGGCTCTGGTGGGAATTACTCATAAAATAGAGTCTGTAGAACTCTAAATGAGTTTGAGCGTATTAATAGATATGAATGCGTATTTGTTAGTGAATATAAATTGTTTTAATATTGTGTTGATTGGTTTATTGAGTGGCATATGAACCTTTGTCGACACAGTCTGCGCAACCATATCGAAGGGGTTTCTAAACACTTGAATAGAACAATCGACACGGTATTGTTTTAGATATGGGTAAATGAAATAATTTTACCCAAAAATATATTTTTAATATAAAGAAAGTTTTTGGTAAACTATATAGCTATTATATGGTTGCTTGGATGTTAGAAATGATAATATTAAAATATTATCATTGTTAAGTAAATTTAACTAGAAATTGAAAGTATAACCAAAGTTTAAGGGAATAAATTCATTATAAAATGAAATTCATAAGTATGATTCATAAATGAAATTTATAAATTGAAATATAATCAAATAAGCATTTGTATGAGCATAAGCTATGCAAATGAATTATAGTAAAATTGATTTAAGCAGGATTTGGAAATTTAAAACCCGAAGATTTTGGAAGTGTTTTGAAGATAAATAATAGCACAATTATTTTGGTGATGTTTCTGAAAAGAAATCTGTTTTAAATGGATTTTGAAAGTGATATAGCATTGAAATCACTTGGATTATTGGAAAATAATTCTGATGATGACGGCCGCATCATCAGTAGTCATTTTCGAATTCCTAAGTGACGGATTGCTACCAAATTGACTTGTTCAGAAAGCTAGCGTTTTTGAAAATTTCTAAGGAAATTTGCTGGGAATAAAACTAGGATTGGTTTAAATTTTGAGAAGTGTGATTTGAGATGTTGAAGATTTCAAAATGTTTTGAAACCAAAAGCCGGTATTTTAAAAATCCTAATAAGATGGGTTATAAGCTTATAAGTTAGGATGTTCTTTTAAATCAGGAAGGATAAATAAGCTTTGAATGTTGGAATTTAAATTTAAAGGAAAAGTTAAAAATGAAATTAACTTGGATTTGGAAATAAAAATTTGACTAGATTGAGATTGATTGAATAAGTTGAAAATAATATCCAGTGTATTCGAATTAAGTTGAAATCGAACTGAGTTAAATAAATCCGAGTTAAAGTAAATTTGAATTGGAATAAGAATTCAATTTAATTAATGAATGGAATTAAATTCTTACCTGGATAACTGGAAAATAAGTTGGACAAGAAATAAATTGGGTAAGAGTTAGATTGAGTTAAATAAATCAGAATAGCATGTAAAAGAATTAAAAATGCATGGAATAAAATAGGCTTGAGTTAAAAAAATAAAAGATGAATATATTCAAGCTTATGATGAAATAGAATTGTATAAAACGATAAGTTGTGACTTATTAAATTGAAAATGGAATACAAAGCCCAAAATCAATATTTTGATGAATTGAAAAATAAATAAAAAATCCAAACTTGAATTAGAAATAATGTGAACTAAGAAAATTAAATGAAGTAATATTTGGAAATAAAATCAAGTATGGTACTATAAATAGGAGAGAACTAATTTGTTAATAAATTAGTTAATGAAATTGAATTGTGAGTTTATGATGAGGTTTGAAAATAAAATTCAAGTTATAATTAAATTCGACTTACATTGTCGATGAAGAAAATATAATTAAAAGTGGCCTTGCAATTAATTAATTGATTTGTGAATGAAATAGCAATGTAAGTTAATAAAATTGGATGGTAATTTAAAAGTGAATGGAAATTTGAAAATGAATAGTGGATTCAAAACTTGAGATATAAATTTAAAATTTAACTTGAAGTGTTAACAAATTAAATATGATTGGCAATATATCGAATAAAAATGTGATTTGATTAAAATAGTAATGGGATGGTTTGTATTGTGAATAAAATCCAAATATGTGAAAATAAATTGGATATGGCCTTGTAATCAATTGAGTTAAGCTGAGTATAAAAGGGAAAATTTACTTGTAAAGTGAAAATGAGCTTAAGTATAAATTTGAATAATTTGAAATAAATTGACTTAAGCTGAATAAATCGAAGAGAGTTGAATTTAATTCAACTTAAACCAAGTTTAATGTTATTGGATTAGATTTGAATTAAGTAAAAATAAATATGGATTGAAATAAAACTTGGTGGGTTGTAATAATATTTAAGGAAATAAAAATTCACAATGGATTGAGTGGATAAACTAATTATATTGAATAAATGAATGGATGAGATAAATAAGAACCAAATGAGGTATGGTTTAAATAAGTTGGGAAATGGTTATTGAAGGAAATAACTTGGTTTGTTTTGAGCTAAATAAATAGTATGGAATAAAACGTAAATGAATGGATTGTGAATGAAATCTAAATGGAATGTGCCGAGTTTAATAAATGGTTGTGAATGAATTAAAATAAAAAGGGGGAAATTAAATTGGTGATGAGGATGAACCAAAATTGTTATTGGTTCTGAATAAACCAGATTGGTTAATAAAATGAAATGCGAAAAGAATGAGAATATATGGATTGTGAATAAATTGGGAATGGAATAGAATTAAGTAAATTGAGTTGAAATCCATTTAAAATGGTTATAAACCATAAATACTTATTTATTCACGTAAATCTTGTCAAATTTGCATAAAATAAATATCATTGGATGTAAATGGAGGTAACTAAAATTTTATGGATTGATAGGAGTAAAATAAATTGATTTGGAAGCAATTGAATTAAATATGAGTTCAGTTTGCTTAAGAATGAATTCAATGTAAGCGATTGAGTTTTAAACCATTCAAAATTGATGAAGATGTATACGAATGGATTGAAAACCATTCGAATTGAATGAAAATGGTTATAAATTAAATTCAAACGGTGGAATTAATATGAAAATTGTATAAGCTGTTTATGGAAAAATGTTTAGTGTGAATTTCTTTTAGAATTCATATGTTTTATCCATTGCAACTAAGTGAAATATAGTTAAACTGCATATATTTGGCACTTACATGTTTAAATTGAGTAAGTACAGGTACCTGGGAGCCGTGTGGCTGGTTTTGGATGTGCTATATGCTAAAAATAATAAGCTGCTTGCTTAAAATGCTAAATAAGGTACGCCTACGCAATAAAAATAGGAAATATGAACTGTTTTTGGTTTTTCCGACCGTGTGGGTCGATGTATATATATTTATCTCTTTTGTCAAATTGCAAAAGCTCCTCTATACAAAGGAGACTCTGCCAAAAATTTTTAGAAATTTTGGGAGTTAGAAAATTTTTGAAATTTTTGAAAATTTTGCTAACGACAATACAATTTTAAACTGGAAATAGAAGTAAGTTAGTGAATGAAACTAATTAAAATAATGATATGAATTAGTAATAAATGACAAATAAAATTTATATATTTAGAGTTTAAGATGAATTGAACTCATATGTAAATGAAGAATCGTTGTGGATAGAAATGGATATAAACTAAAGTGGGAGATGAAAATAAATATAAGAAGCATATAAAATGCTTAAACCAAATGTAAGAGGGAATAGTGAAGTCTTAAATGGAAATTGATACTACCAATGTAATTTAAGTCAATATTGGAATGAATAGATGTTGACATTTTGTGAGGAAGTAGATAAAATGTTTTGGAATATTGTGATTGGATATTAGTGCTAAGCAGGATATGCAGGTAATATAAAGGAAAGTGAATTGGAATTGACTTCATAAAGATAAAAAAAATTTGAGCTGCCCGACCAAAAAGGTATGTGTTTAAATTTTTGTGAAATTTGATTGGGATTTTGGATTAAGCCACTTGGCCTTTTGTTTTCTTTCTGGATTTGGGAGGCCGTAGAGCCATTTTGTACTTGTACCGAGCTAGCCGCGCAAAGAAGACGCTGGCGAAATTTTTCGGGAATTTTGAGAGTTAGAAAAATTTTGAGAAATTTTTGATAACTCAAAATTTGGTTTTAAATTGAAACTTGAATGGTTAAACCAATCAAATAGTTTGAAACTATGGAGAAGTTTGGAAGGTTAATAAGAATAATAATGAGTCTTTTATAAGAAGATAGTTGGTGCGATGATGAATGGATAGAAACTGTTTGGTTTAAGGAAATAATAAGCGGGTATTGGATCATTCTTCCTAACTTGTAATTTCGGGGACGAAATTCTTTTAAGGGGGGAGGAATGTGACGACCCGAAATTTTTAAGCATTTAAAATCAGAATATTTAATTGATTTTAAGTATTCAATAGAGTAATTTTAATTTGAATTACGAATATCAGTAATTATTGATAATTAAATAATTTATTGAATTAAATAATTTAAAACTGAGTAACATGTTGAATCCGGAATTTTAAGCTTGTTAAAAATAATTTGAAGGCATATAAAATTTATATTGATAATACTGAGGATAATAGAAGTTGTAAAATTGAAATTAACAGTGGTTCGTTCAGTTTTAAAAATATATCGTTTAAATTGAATTTAAAAATAGCCTTCCGAGGCACAGTCTCGGATTTCGATGAAACCGGTTCCATTGGGTCCGTTATATTGAATTATTACCGGATTTCAAATTTCGTTTTGTTTGGAGTTGTTGTATGCTTATACGTTAAGTTAACACGCTAGAAATTTATTTGATAATAACCTAGTTGCTCAAGCTTCCTGTATACGCCTCTTTTCCCTTTTATTTACTAGCCGAAAACCTTATTCATCAGGATCGAAACCTCAAATTGAAAATAGCCGAACATTTCAAGCTTTAAAAAAAAATGGCGAAACTCAAATTCACGAAACCGAAGCCGAGTTTTTCATTTAGGCGAATCGAATTCGAGATGGGAGGGGGCGACTTCGAATCGCGAGTAGCTGGGGTCGCGACTGAGCAGGGATAGGGTTGGTGAAGAGGAGGCCTAAATTCGACGCAGTGGTGATGTCATCGCAAGCTCCTAGGGTCACGCGTAGTGGAGGATCGCGAGCTAGGGTTCCATGTCTGTGGATTTTGGGGCGGCCGTAGGTGAAGGGGACAACGAAGTAGGATCGAGTGGTGTAGTCCCGTTCATGCCGAGGAGTTGAAGCTGCAGTTCACATTGGAGATAGAGGCCGATGTTGACGAGCTAGTGATGGAGTTTGTGGTGAACAGCGGAGGCGTTTGGCTATGGTGGTGTGGGTTCGATTCTTTAGGTAATTATCTATTTAATTTTTTTTTATCGAATCTATTTAACTGCATATGCGTGTATAAAAAAAAATGTGTTAACTGTTTTAAATGGAAGTTTAGAATAGTTTAACTGCTGTAAAAGGAAGTTTAAAAAAAAAATGTTAACTGTTTAGTTATAAAATTTCAGAGTTTAAAGGTATTTGGTGATGCAGAATAATGTTAACACTATTTAATACATTTATAGAAGATTTTGGAAGGAAATTATATAAGGAATTGGGTGATGAAATTGTACGATAGGCTTATTTAATTTACTTTAGTTACTAAAGGAATTTTTTTTAAAAGGGAAAAATGTATTGATTTAAATTAAATCAAGTTATTAATAAATTAAAATTTTCTAGTGGTAATAAAGTATGTGGTTAATTTAATTATCAAATGGAAGTTGGATGGTTCAATTTGACTCGAATATTAATAAAATATCTAATGTTTATACAAGGTAAAAATTTGAAGGAAGCAAGACGAATTGGGTCGGATTGCAAACGTTAAAGGTGAGTTAATCTCACTTAGTTAATTTAAATTTAAGTTCAAATGATTAAATTTAAATAATTGTTTGAATGTCTGAAAATGGATTGATGTGCTATAGTATGGTATATTCTGGAGTTGGCATATTGTTGTGCTAACATCTGTGGATGCAGGGAAACAGGTTGGAGGGATCCAACTGAATTCCTCAAAATATTTAATTTTGTTTAAATATTCTGTGATATGACTCTTGATATCCTGTGATGAATTATATGAATAATTGGATGTTATGGTTTGGTTGGACCTATTTGGATATGTTGAGTTATCAAATCTCTAGAATGGAATTTTTGGAAAGAAATAAAGAGTAAATTTTTAAGTAAAATAATTCTAGTGAATTGGAATGAATTAATAATAAATTGAAATGTAAATAAAATAAAGGTGATTGCAAAAGTTCTAACAAACTTGGTATTAGAGGATTTGAATTAACAGGAAAAAAAATATAAATTGTAAAGCTTAAGTGATATTATATGAACGAATAAAGAATTTTTTTTAATTTGAGGATTAAATTTAATAAAAGGATAAGAAGTAATTTTAGAAATATGAAACTGGTATAAAAAAAAAGAAGAAATTTTAACTCATAATACAAAAGTAAAAATCTGCAAGTTAATGGACTTTAAATAGATGAAGAAAGGGAAGGAATTATTTCAAAGTAAAGTAAATTATAAATAAGCTGTAAATTTACTTAAGTGGTTGACATTAAAATTAAAGAAAAGTGAGATTTTGAAATTCATAAACTAGGTTTATAAAAGTGAAGTGGATTTGGAAATATAAATTCAAGGTGTGAATTTATTTAAGAAGTGGTAAATTTGTTTAAAGAAAATAAATGGTGATTTATTTTTAAGAGAAGTGGAAGAGAAGAGTATTTCACTGGATAGCCAAGTATGGTTCTCAAAGAAATTTTAAAAATAAATCAAAGGTTTTAATATTGGTTTAAAAAGCATGTTTTGGAAAGTTTATTATTTTTAAATATTAATTTTTAAAGTAAGTATATTTTTCCAAATTTATTATTATATAAGTAACTTGGTATTATGTTTAAAAAAAGAAATTTAGTTTATATTTCATAAAGTGTTTTATATAAAATATTTTTAAAGTATATATATTTTAATAAAATATTTAAAGTAGTTTTAAATTTTAATTCTTATAAGGTATATTTTATAAAAAAGTGCTTTTAAATTATTTAAATCTCAAGTGTTTTGTACTTGGCGTTCCAATAGAAATAATTAATTTGGAATATACTCTGTGAAAGGAAAACTAGTTTGAAGCTGTTTTCAAAAGGGGTTGAAGTTGGAAAATATATCTTTGAGGATATTTTGAGATAAATAAATAATTTGGAAAATTATTTATTGTTTGATGGATGTTTGTGAATAAAAATTGATAGTTAAATCACCGACTATCAATATTGGACAAATGCGCTGATCGTTTCGAAGAGTCCGGGATCGAGATTTATTTCTCGAAAACCACTTCGATTCGGTTTGTACGTATCGTGTAAACGATTTTGGATTCGAAGATGGAGAAGTGAAGTGCAAGGGCTAGTCGCTACTAATCCTGAGGATATTTCCAAAATGAATGTAGTAGGAATAGTGCCATCGGTTCCGTTCGAACCCGGAACGGACTTGTATGGATGAATGCTTGCGAAACATCGTCAGGTGGACGATGGGCATTCTAAGGAATATATTCTAAAAGGTAACGCTTAGCCTCAAGCCTCATCAAATGGGAATGGCTAAAAATCAGGGGATATGCAGCAAGGCTTCGTGGGTAGCCCCCACTGGAGGGTGAGGTCATCCCTGTCTAGATGTCCCTTTATTTCGGCTTAGTGGGCGGTTGCTGATCCCAACCGCGGGGTGATCTTGCTCGGGACTGTCCAGTAAGGGATGGTTCCGGTCTTGTGTTGCAGGGGAGTTAGGGTGGTCCTCGGTACGCTGATCTAGACCAGGTACTGTGACAGGTGGTACCCCAGTGCCTAGCCATTAGTTGGAATCCATTTTCCCTACGCGCCCGTACGGTTTTGATTGTGCCCAACTATTGCTGAAACGTGAGATGCAAGTATTTCAGCTAGATTCTATTTACTTTCTATAGACACTATTATAATATCAGAGGACTTTAATAAAAATGTTTTAGCTATCGTAAGGTAAAAACCCGACATGTTTATTTGTGGCGTGGTCTTACGAGATGCTTTTGTTTTCAAAGGATTTTGAAACTTTAATAATCAAGTGGGTGTGATTTTCTCACGCTGGTTTTCCAGACTGACTCGGGTATTATTTAACTGTAATGCTCGGGTCAAACCGAGTATTATAGAATACATGATAGGATGCTGTGGAGCTTAGGAGATGAGCTGGATGACGATACGTACTCCCGTACTTGTATATATATATTATTCCGCTGTGTTTGAGTTGTTGTGTATCTTGAGTTGTTGTATATTCATTGTATGGCATTGATGTTGAGCTGTGATTGATGTACTCTGATGATATAATATATAAACAAAGATATTTGATGTTTGAGTAAAGAATATTTATTATCTATTATATTTTATTCCGTTGCGATGGTTAGATTCTGTTGTTGATTTCTATTCTCTTCTTCTACCTCTTCTTCTTTAACCCAAATGGTTCGTATTTCTGTACAACTTGAGTTGATTTAGGTAGAATAATGTTGACTCAAGGGGTACAGATTTGCGGGCTGTTACAAATAATCTACTATTTTTGGTCCAAGTTTGACTCTCTTGGGAGGCAAAACTGGAACTTTTGCCAAGCACCCCCACACTTTGACGTATTTAAAGATTGGTTTGTGTCCTTTTCAAATCTCATATGGAATTGCTCCTATTATATTGTGAGGGACTTTGTTTAATATGTGATCAGACATATTTAAGGCTTCCCTCCACAAGTTCGTCGGTAGACCAGAAGTTAAAAGCATGACATTAATCATGTCTTTTAACGTTCTGTTCTTCCTCTCGGCTACACCATTTTGTTGTAGTGAATATGGAGCTGTTGTTTGATGAATTATTCAATTTTCGGCACAGAACTGTTCAAATGGTGCTTCATATTCTACACCTCAATCAGATCTCAATATCTTGATCTTTTTATTTAACTGATTTTCTGCCTCAACCTTGTACTTTATAAATGATGTAATTGTTTCATCTTATAATTTAAAAGATATACATAGCAATATCGCGTATAATCGTCGATAAACGTGATAAAGTACTTTTTTCCCACCTCTTGTAGTTAACGATTTAAAATCATATAGATCTGTATGAACCAAACCTAGTGGTTCGGTGCTTCTATCAACAGATTGAAATAGTTTTTTAACCATTTTTGCTTCTACACATATCTCACATTTGTAGTTCTTATCTACTTGGAATTTCGGAATTAATCCGAAGGTTGATAATGTTTTCATTTTTCAAAAATTTATGTGTCCCAATCTATCATGCCATAGTAAAATTTCGTGCTCAAGAAAGTAAGAAACTTCATTTTTATTAATAGCACAATCAGAATACATAGTTTTATTGCCGATAATGGCTACATTTGCCTTAAATAGCCCATCACATAAATATCCCCTTTCGATATACATTCCAGCTTTGGACAGAACCATCTTGTCTGACTCGAACACCATTTTGAATCCTTTCTATGATAGTACTGCACTAGAGATGAGATTCTTGCGTATGTCTGGAACGTGGAGCACGTCATTCAACTTGACAGTTTTTCCAGAAGTAAACTTGAGGATTACTGTGCCACTGTCTTTGATCATGGATACTGCAGAATTACCCATATAGAGTTTTTCTTCATGATCAAATTTCTGGTTTGTAGAAAGCATGGATTTGTCAGAGAAGACATGACGAGTAGCGCATGTATCTACCCACTATTGGTTAGGATTCTGTACCAAATTGCATTTAGATACAACTGCTGAGAAGTTGGACTCGTCTACTTCCATGTTGTCTACTATATTTGCCTCTTTGTTGCGTTCCTTTTTATGTCTGCAATCATTAGCGGCATGTCCAACCTTCCACAAACCCGACACTCGACATTAAACTATTTGGTTCGTTTGTTGTCTTTTGGTTTGTTGTTTGGAGTTTTCCTTTTCTTTTGGAAATTCTTCTTTTTGTTTTTGATCTTTGACCTTTATGCCACAAATGCCTCATCGCTTGGTTTTGTAACTCCACGGTTATCTGCCTCAATTTTTAGCCCGACTATGAGCCGGACTATGAGATCCTGTAAAGGGATTTCCTTTTTCTTATGATTTAGATAGTTGTAGTAATCTCTCCATGACGGCGGCAGTTTTCCCGTGATGGCTTCAACAAAAAACGATTCTCCAACCTTATGACTATGCTTCGAGTTCATGAATGATGATTTGTAGTTTATGCAGTTGAGCAGTCACCCGTTTGGAGTCAACTATCTTGTAGTCCATGAATTTGTCTACCATGAATTTCTTAAGACTGATATTCTACGTCTTGTACTTCGTGGCAAGTGCATTGCAGAGTACTTCTGCTGTTTTTAGAGGCTGATATATTTTGTTTTGATTTGGTTACTTTGTTGCTGATGATTTTTTCTTCTTTCTGGTTTAAAAATATGTACAGGCTTAAGAAATGAATAAAAGAGATAAGATGGAGGAGATAAAGTAGCTAATATAACACTATTTTTTCCATGAATTTCTCAAAAAATGAAAATAATGTAATGGCACTTGTTAATTTCTTCCCACATGAATCACACTTGTTAATTCATTTGCTAAATGTTAAACACTTGTCTTTATATTTATTACTTACTTAACATTTGTAAATTTTTATTAGAATGATATTTTTTTACATTATTTTAAATTGTATTTAAATTTACATTTTCCATTTTCTAAAGACATTTGCTTTATTTTAAAAGAGAATTTTGAAATTAAATACACATTAAATAAATTACATATATATATTTGTAAACCCAAATTATTTTACTAAAGCATTTATTTAAAATTTAAATTCAAATTTGAAGTCAAATTCAAATATACTTATATATATACAGAAATATACACACACACATATATATAAAATTTATATTCAAATGATTTTAAAAATATTTATTATTTCAAATTTTAAACTCAAAAGAAATTGAAATCTTATTCATATAAATTAACACTTATTTTATTTATTTTGAAGCTTTTCAAATTAATTTCAAATTAAATCCCGAAAATTCAAATAAATTACCAATTTAAATTGGTAAAATTTGGGAT
Organism: Allium cepa; assembly: GCA_030765085.1. Classification (NCBI taxonomy): domain Eukaryota; kingdom Viridiplantae; phylum Streptophyta; class Magnoliopsida; order Asparagales; family Amaryllidaceae; genus Allium; species Allium cepa. The sequence continues at coordinate 741,646,502 of CM060932.1, forward strand.
GTTACCGATTTCCCCCCTTAAGAAAATTTCGTCCTCGAAATTTGAAAGAAAGAGAAAGACAAACAAAGAATATACGAATTCAGAAAAAGATAGAGAAATGGCTTACCAGATTAAGCCGGAATATCCACTCTGCAATTGGGATAGGACTTTTACATGCTGTCCTCTGTCTCCCAAGTACAATCCTTTGGATCACCGCTCCATTGCACTTTAACTAATTTTACAACTTTATTCCTCAACTTTTTTTCATCACGATCGATTATTTTCAGCGACTCTCTTTTAACTGCTAAGTTGGGAGTGATTTCAAGATCCTTCTAAGATGACTCTTCGATAATACTATCTGGATCGTGCACATATCTCTGAAGATGTGAAACGTGAAACACATCGTGTACACCAGATAACCAGGTAGGTAGCTGCACTCGATATGCCAGAGGACCAATCCTTTCCAGTATTGGAAAAGGACCAATATATTGTGGTGCCAGCTTGCCAGTCTTCCCAAATCTTAACACACCATGCATTGGAGACACTTTCAAGAAAACAGAATCTCCAATTTGAAATTCTAAAGCTCTTCTCATGCAGTCGTAATAACTCTTCTGGCGACTTTGAGCAGTTATTAACTTCTTTCGAATAAAATCAACTTTTTCAGTGGCTTCTTTAATCATATCTGGTCCAAGAACGAGTTTGTCACCATACTCAATCCAGCATGCCGGTGATCGACACGGACGACCATATAAAGCTTCAAAAGGAGCCATTTCGATACTAGCTTGATAGCTATTATTATATGAGAACTCAACCAGATGTAAATAGTCCTCCCACAAACCACCAAAGTCGAGAATACAAGCTCGCAAAAGGTCTTCTAATATTCGATTTATCCTTTCATTTTGCCATCAGACTGTGGGTGATAAGCAGTGCTGAAGTTCAGTTTTGTTCCCAATGCAGCTTGAAACGCCTTCCAAAATCTACGAGTCAAGATCGGGTCACGATCACTTACTATACTGCTGGGTATACAATGGAGATGAACAATCTCTTTCACATATAATTCAGCTAAACTTGCTGCTGTGCGGGTAGATTTCACTGGTATAAAGTGGGTTATCTTAGTCAAACGATCCGCAATAACCCAAATCGCTTCATTCCCTTTTCGAATGCGGGGCAACCCATCGAGGAAATCCATCGATACTTGATCTCATTTCCACTGGGTACCTCCAAAGGCTGGAGTAAACCTGTCGTCTTCTTCTGATCGCTTTTAGTTTGTTAACAAGTAGCACAACGACTCACATATATAGATATATCTCTCTTCATTGTCTTCCACCAGAAAGTTTTTTGATATCTCTATATATCTTATTAACTTTTGGATGGATACTGAATTTAGACTTGTGACAATCATCTAAAACTTCATGCTTTAATTCTGGGATATCTGGCACACACAACCTGCCTTTAATTCTAATAACTCCACTATGGTTGGTTTCAAAACGGGTATCTTCGCCTCGAAGGATTCTCCCATACATATCTCGAAGAAACTTGTCTTCTTTTTGACTGCTAGCGACTTTCTCAAGAAGAGTAGGAGTGACAACAAGGTGAGAAAAAATAGCGTGTTTCCTACTTAAAGCATCGGCAACCACATTGGCCTTTTTGGACATATATAAAATATCTAGGTCATATGACGCTAGAAATCCTAACCATCGTTGTTGCCTCAATTTAAATCTTTCCGAGCGAAGAGATATTTCAAAGATTTATAGTCGGTGAATAATTCAAATTTTTCACTAAGAACAAGAAGGAGTTATTAAGAATATCTTAAATTAAATTAAACTTTTAAATTTTAGCAAGGCTGAAAAAAATTCTTACCCAGAAGATAGTGTCGCCAGATTTTCAAAGAGAAAATAACAGCTAGAAGCTCGAGATCGTGAGTTGGGTAAATTTTCTCATGCGGACGTAATTGTCTACTCGCATAGGCAATTACTTTCCCATTTTCATTAGTACCGCACCCAAACCATCACCACAAGCATCAGTATAGACAGATAAACTTTGTTTGCCATTAATAATAGCGAGAACGGAGTGGTAGTTAATCTCCTTTTCAACTCTTGGAAAGCATAATCACATTTTGGAGTCCAATCGAATATAGAATTCTTCATCGTTAGCTTAGTCAATGGACTGGCCAACTTGGAGAAATCTTGGACAAACTTTCTATAATATCCTGCTAAACCCAGAAAACTTTGAACTTCTTTTGGGGTAGTGGGTCGCTTCCAGTCTAGAATAGCAGAAATTTTTCCCGGATCAACAGAGATTCCTTCTTCATTAACAATGTGCCCGAGAAATTTGACTTCTTAACCCAAAAATGGCATTTAGAAAACTTTGCAAACAGAACGTTCTTCCTTAATATCTCAAAACAATTCTAAGATGCTCAGCATGCTTCTTTGGTTTTGGAATAGATTAGAATATAGTCAATAAACACGAGCATAAATTTATTCATTACTCCATAGAATACGCGGGTCATTAAATCTACGAAGTATGCGGGAGCATTGGTTAGTCCGAAAGGCATGACTAACCATTCGTAGAAAATGTCTGGACCCCTGAAAGTGGTCAAGTGAACACGGTCTTCGGCTATTCATAGCTGATGGAATCCTTGGGCTAGATCCATCTTCGAAAAGAATCAAGCGCCGTGAAGTTGATCAAATAGATCATCAATTCTAGGTAAAGGAAATTTGTTTTTGAGAGTTTGTTTATTGAGATCGCGTAGTCCATAAACAATCTCAAAGATCCGTCCGATTTGGCTATGAATAACACAGCTGAACCTCATTCAGAAACACTAGGACGAATTAACCCTTTATCTGGCAAATTGCTAGTTTGCTTGACTAATTCAATTCTTTCCCTGGGTGCCATTCTGCGACTTGCATGAACGATAGGACGAGCATTGGGTACTAGGTCAATTCTAAATTCAATTTCTCTATGTGGAGGTAAGGATTATACTTCTTCGAATATGTCGAAAAAATCCTGGATGATAGGTATAGACTCCAGACTGGGCTCGGAATATCCCAAAGTATACATCAATTTATCTCTCTTCGGACTCGGATCCTCACAAGAGATTTCAATAAAATTCCCAAACTTTGTTTTGACCGAAATCGTTCAATTATTACAATCCAATTTAGCTTTGTATTTCGATAACCAGTTTATTCCGAGTAAGATTTCAAATTCATTAAAGTCGAGAACATAAAGGTTGATAGGAAATTGATAGCAAGAATATGAAATAGGTACTTTCCTACAATACAGACAAAGATTTGCGGGACCAGCAACCGGATTCTTCATGCAAATGGGGTCATTAACAAATTTAGGTTTAAGTTCTAATTCATTTACGATTTGCTGGGAGATAAGGCTATGTGAAGCTCCTGTGTCAAATAAAACTCAAACAAATCTATCATGAATAATAAGGTTACCTTCAAGGACTCCTTTTCCTTTATCCGCCCTTGAAGTTGAGGGGTCATCCTTTTTCGCATAGAGATTCGACACTTGTGCTTGCTTCATTGCTGGGCAATTCTTAACTACATGCCCAGGCTTGTGACAACTATAACATTCTCTATCTCCCTGAACAGTCTTCACAGGTTGTTTTTTCTTAACTTTCTTTATTGGGTTTCCACATCGACTTGAGCAATGGCCCTTTTCTTGACAATTGTAACAAGTTATATCTCTAGCCGGGTTTCCCTGATTGCTTTTCTTATCCTTGCCTTGATATGGTTTCTTGCCCCCGAACTTTCTTTTTTTTGAATTTTGATCGCTCGTATTTCCTCCTTCCCTCGGGACTTCCTGCATATCCAAGGTAGCATACTATACCCCATATCTATCAAATCTAAAAATGATTCTTTGACCTGTCATCCTTTTGTGGTACTTCTTATTCATCCCATGAATGAATCTTTCATTTTTCTTTAGAGGCGTGTTCACTAATTCTGGACCGAAACAGGATAATTCATTGAATTTATTTAAGTACTCCTCAAATGACAAACTCCCTTGCTTCAAGTCCATAAATTTCTGGTGCATTCGGAAAATGCCAGCCGACGGCATATAGTGCTTCTCAAACACTTCCTTAAATTGACTCCAAAAAAACTCTTCTTTTGGTTCATCTACAGTAACCGTCTCCCACCAAGCAAGAGCTTCTTCTTAGAGCTGCCAAGAAGCTATGAGTCGCATTTGATCGTCTCCCAACTTTAGCCCTTTAAAAATTCTTTCACGAGATCTGATCCTGGATTGAGCTTCAACAATAGATTCCTTGCCAGTTAATGGCTTACCACCCAGTCTCGAGAAGCTTTTATACAAATCAGCCAGATTTGGCTGAGTTTGACTAGGCATAGCTGCTTCTGCAGTTGTGGGGATTTGACCAGTTGTGGTATTTCCCTGTCCCCTAGCTCTCCTTCTTCGCCTGCTTATCCTTACTATTTGTAATTAGTAAGAAAACTTGATTTAGGTATACGGACGAGATATCTTAGGAAATTTCAGCAGTTAAAAAGAAATAGACCAAAAAAAATTTAGGGTTCTAGTCTCTCGGTTTATACTCATTCTAGGGTATACTTCACTCTATCTCTAATGAGCCATCTAATGTGTTATGCTCCGTAGCTAAAGTTCTTACTCAACCTTTATCTCTGATACCACTCGTCATGACCTGAAATCCAACGTTCGAAAATCGACATCAAATACCTCACTTGTATTCGACTGTCGGAGATTCAAACGTCGAACTCCAGTTCGGATGGTGCTTATAACAACATTAGATGAATATAAATAGCGGAAACAAAATGAACTATCATAAATCAACATCACAGATACAACATCATCATAATATCCATTATAACATTTATCACCAACATCAGAGAATTGTATATAGGTAACACAACTTCAAAATAGAAACATCACAGCGGAACAACAAGCTATCACACTTCAAGAAAGTCTTCAAAGGAAAGAGAGCGATAGCGAGCTTCCAAACTAAGCACCTTGAGATCCAAAAAGCTTCCAAAAGATCTCCAAGACAAATGCTTCCAAATATCCGATAGCTTCCAAACCAAAAGACTTCAAAAGATTCCAACCTAGCACCAAAATACAGAATACTTGTTTCTAGGCTGCCCGTGTGAAATTATGGGCACCCAGAGTTTAGGAAGGGAACAATAAACTCCGGGTCAGTCATGAGACTGGTATGAGTAAACAAAAACAGTTGTTTGTACAAAAACAATTTATAAAAGAAAAACCGGTATGCTTTTGGAAAATGAAACTACCATAAGGCTTTCCGGCACACACACAATGCAATTGCACACTTGGGAGAGATTTCTCCTTATGATAGTCAAATATGCTTTATACGAGAAAAATCTTTAATATTATTATTAGTGCATAGTGTAGAAAACCTTTCTGAAAGTATAATATTAATCTTAGCCAGCATACGTACCATTATAGTATGCCTACTATAGCTATGGCAGATTCTAGAACTAAAACCGTATTGGGCGCGTACTGGTAATCGGATTTCCAACAAAGGTCAGGCTAAGGAACTTCCTAGGTTACATGGGTATGCCTCTAGAGGGACGCACCGAGAACTTAACCAGCTCTCTGCCAATACAAGGCCGGGTTACCTCTGTAACTAGGTAACTACTGAAACGAGTATGCCATCCCTCGGCTGTAACCAACCTTTATCTGGGCCCCAACAACAACAATCACAAAGAAACATATTTGCAATATCAACATAAATTAAGTATCTGGACTCCATATCATGACACAACTTCTATCCAGAAGGAAAAGAACATACCCTAAGGGGCGCTACCCCCAATAACCTTGCCGCGTCTTTCCTGTTTCGACCATTACCGGGTTGTGAGGTTCGACGAAGTCTCTCCACAAAGATACGCTTTTCAAAAAAGCCATGCTTCGTTCAACAAATGATTAGCTGCACTAAGCATGCCACACTACCAAGTTGGGAGTATATCACTGATAACCTTCAACTACATAACCTCTAAGCTTGTACGTCTCAGAGAAGGGTGTTAAGCTAAGAGAATAAATTCTCCACCACCAACAAAAATGTATTTGAAAGAAATCTGCTTTATAACTCAAATTGTAATGTCAGACATACAACCACACAAGTCTGTTACGGGTTCGAACAGAACCGAAGGCACTTCCGAAGAAGCCCTTACAATCCGGGCATCCACAATCTCGGTCGGACTCCCCATCACATTTGGAAATCTCTTTACTGGAGCAACTTAGTGCAGAGTCATTTGACAGGTTATCCTATCGTTCTCGAAGACACCCGGTCTTCACCACCGTCTTCAAATGCTATCCATTTCTTCGTATCACTATTCGAAATGGGTTATATGACACAAAGGTCCTCTTCCGGTTAAACCAAACAGTGAGTGCTCAATTTAAAAACACGTGGATATATTAATCAAAAAGATTCATTTTCAGGGTTCGATGTGGGCTTCGGATAACCGACTGGAATCCGACTCCCTGTCGCATCGAAATTCAATTGTCGTTTTACAGGCCAATAGGTTTTCACATTCACACAGAAATAAATCACAAATATCATAATTCAGCACAAAGCAATTCACATCACAAAAGTGCCACAATCACAACAGTGGTGTCAATCAGCTCAAGGCACTTCAATAATAATCAATCATATAACAATGAGATGAATTAACAGTGCAATTATAATCACTTAATCACATAATTATTTTTCATTAATTATCTTTAATCAACGATAAATTATCCGTAACTATTAATTAATTAATCTTTAATTATTAATTCATTAAATATTAGTTAATTAAATCCTTAATTATTAGTTAATTAAATCCTTAATTATTAATTAATTAATTAATTATTAATTAATTAAATATTAATTGCCTTCATTAAATAATTATTTCTTAATTAATTACCTTAATTAATTTATCTTTAATTATAAATTAATTATCCTTTAATTAATTATGAATTAATTATTAAGGAGTTATAAATCATTAATTATGAATCATCATTAACAAAATAAATTAATTTACTTTTAAGTTAAGAATTTAAACATTTGATCAACTTCTTAATTATTTTGTTAATTTTTATTTAAAAATAACCGTTGAAAATATAAGTTTAAAATAATCTCAACTTAAATAATTTAAAATATTTTATTTTAAAACTTTCAATTACAATTTTCAACTTAACAACAATCATCCATTTGAAAAGAATAAATTTAGAAATCATTTTGACGTAGACTTTTAAAGTTTAAAACTGGAAATGCTATCACCCTAGAGCTACTTCGAGTGATACCCGATAATCTTTTATTTAAAAGTAACCCAATGTATAGCTTAGAATTACTCGATCCCAGCTTCGAGCCAACCTCCCTGAACCCCGAGTATAACTTCGAGTCTCCATCCCTCCTTCCACAAACAAACTACTGACACAAGCCATGATGACGTGCATATACACAGAGGCACCGACGAACTTCGATCGACACCACCACCTTCCACATCTCGGCAGCAGTCCATATGGGTCACACAAGCACCTAGAAACCCAAGATATTGACGAACTCGCGATCGAGCTTCTTGACCCAGACTCCCATTAAAACCTGATCAACCAAAACCCCATCGCCTTGCCGCCTCAGGATATCAGAGGCCACATAGTTCTGGCCGAAGCTACTTCGACAACCCATAAACTCTTTCCCCCCAGACCGATCACTTGAATTGCCCTGATGATAATGCATTTCCCTTGGGAACCAGTTCGATAGAAAAACAAACATGAACCCTTCGCCATCCATGGTGAAATTAAAATTCTTCGAGCATTTTTCCCAAAACCCATATACTTTAGCCATCTTCGGTCACAACCTCGACCATCCCCATCACGATGATGACCATAATTCGACAAAAACCCCAATTTTGATCATCCCCAAATTTGTTAGTGAATACGTAATTAAAAAAATATGATTTTGCTTTTAAAATTCATAATTTTCAAAGAAGATCACGGTGATAAAATTTAAATTAGGAACCACGACGATCGAATTTTCAACGGATATTGTGGTTACCTTTATTTTTCAATTTTTCCAGAAAAGCTTAAATTGTTTTTGCTCTAATTAATTTTTAAAACATAAAGCATGTTTAAACAAATCAATCTTGTTTAGATCCAAAGGCCTCATGATGATCAGAGAAAGAAAAGTTGAACTTGGTATTGGATTTTGAATGCCTAAACCTGTAACAGGACTCATGTCCTTATCTACAGACATGCACATATCTATCTTCATGTATAAATATACATGCACAAAAAAGTTTCAATCATACTTCAATATGATTTTTTTCAAACAATCAAGCTAGAAATCCAGATCAAAAAGTTTACTTACCTGTGAAGTTTGAACAGAGAGCTTTCTGTCTGGGTTTTATAAATTGAAAGTCTGGAAACTGTTTTTAAACTTGATCTTGAAATTTTTTATCTACAACTAATTTATATAAACCTGCTTAGTTTTTTTATGGATTTACTTGCTTAATTTCTCAACAACAAATTCAAATTCAAATTATTGAAAAGATTTACTTACAGTTTTGTTTTTTATGAAAACAGAGAAAAACTTTGGTCTGCAACTTAAAAACTGGAATTTGCAATCTGGAGTTGATCCTGATTGTGTTGTTGATGTTGAATCTTAAAGGCTTGATCTTGAAAAAAATGAGATGCTTGAACTTACTTTGATGTTGAACTGCTTGTTTGAGAGGGTTACAGGTTTTGATTTATTTGAATAGGTATGCAGGGTTTTCTTTTTGAGTTTGAATTTGAATTGTTTTGATTTGGTTACTCTGTTGCTGATGATTTCTTCTTCTTTCCAGTTTAAAAATTTGTACAGACTTAAGAAATGAACCAAAGAGATAAGAGGGAGGAGATAAAGTAGCTTATATAACACTTCTTTTTTCCATGAATTTCTTAAAAAATGAAAATAATGCAATGACACTTGTTAATTTCTTCCTACAAGAATCACACTTGTTAATTCATTTGCTAAATGTTAAACACTTGTCTTTATATTTATTACTTACTTAACATTTGTAAATTTTTATTGGAATAATATATTTTTTACATTATTTTAAATTGTATTTAAATTTTCATTTTCCATTTTCTAAAGACATTTGCTTTATTTTAATAAATACAATTTAAAAGAGAATTTTGAAATTAAATACACACTAAATAAATTACATATATATATTTGTAAATCCAAATTATTTTACTAAAGCGTTTATTTAAAATTTGAATTCAAATTCAAATATACTCATATATATACACAAATATATATATATACACATACATATAAAATTTAAATTCAAATGATTTTAAAAACATTTATTATTTCAAATTTTAAACTCAAAAGAAATTGAAATCTTATTCATATAAATTAACACTTATTTTATTTGTTTTGAAACTTTTAAAATTAATTTCAAATTAAATCCCAAAAATTCAAATAAATTACCAATTTAAATTGATAAAATTTGGGATGTTACAAAGTTTCTATAGTATGTATGTTTTCTACTGATTTTAGGGTTAGCCTATGTTTGAATTTATAGAGGTAGGTAATCAATTTAGTGTGTTGGTTTGACCTGGAGAATATTTTAGTGTGACCATGTATGCTTTTTATGGCGACAAAGCAAACAATCTTAGTCATTGAAACGAGGTGCAGGATTCTCAAATTATATACATGTAAGGTCAACCGACCCTTTCCATAGTCAACCGCTAACGGTTGACCATTGAGCCTTCTGGGTCGATCTGTGTTGTTTAAATTTGGGAAGTTTTGATTTTTAAAGTTTATTTTATTTCCAAAATTTCAAACGTCTCTAACTTCTGCGTACTAACTTCTATTTTGAAGTGTTACATATGAAAATTATCCAAAAAATCACTACAAATGCAATGGTGCAAGTTTCGTAGCCAAATTCATACATTTGTGAAAATTTTATTTATCCTTATTTTATTTAAATTTAATTTTCTTATTGAACTTCCGTTTAATTTTCGGGGTATTACAATATAAATCATAATATTCTACTTTAACAAATTTGTGCAATTAATTTAATTGATAAACTTTTTATCAATTGAAATATACAAATGAATTAAATTAATACTGACAAACATAAATATAAAATATACTTAGCAATAATTTTTGCATGCTGACCTATGCAAGCACCTAACTATACAACCACTACATACATTCATAACTTGGTCACTTGAGAGTTTACTAGCCTAAGACTATTAATCGTCTTCAATGAATTTCAAACTCTTAAAACAATATAAGAATATGGATATTTGATCCATATACGATCGCATATAAATATTATATGGTGAATGGTCATAATTCCTAATGTACGAAACCATGATGAAATTTGTTTATTAATATAAGCACGTAAAATGTAGTGTGAGACTATGTATTCAATATGATTGATTACAATATTGATTTTTTTTGTGTTAAATGTAACACTAGACCAAAAGCTACAGGATAGATCTAAGAATTCGATCGCTGAAATGTCCGTTTGATCAGTTAACGTAAAGTGTAATTTATTTGGTATCCTTAAAAGTTAAGGATGACCATATGCACTTTTGTAAAGAGTTCATTATGATATTATAGCAAGGATTCCTTTGAATGGTTCGACCATTTAGAAAGAAAATCGAATGTATAAGAGTAAATGTAAATTAAGGCACGGTTGTGATGAGAGAGTGAACCTTCACTTCTGCTTCATAAAGAAACATTGAAAACGAGAATTGTAAAATAATAATTAATACTTAAAATAGGAATGAGAAAAATGATCTCTATTCCAAAATATATTTTCACATGGAAAATTGTTTTTTATGAAATTTATTTCTTTGAATTTAAAATATTTGATTCAAATTTATAACTGTAAACCGATTATAGTGAATGAAATAAATATCCTATATTAAATGGTTGAGTGGAGCTTTATTTTCATATGTTATTATAGTAATAGAAAAAATAGCGGAAGCATGCCATATAACACTTATTAGTCGCATCAAGTTGCACAAATTATTTTTGTAAAACATGCTAAGCATTATTTATGAAATTATAACTAGTTTTTAGTGTTGATTGAAAAACATACATCGTTTTATTTCAATATGAATATTATGAATATTCGTTATAAATAAAGTTATAGTAGTGGTATGTTCGGTGTGTTGAAAATACAGAAGTATTTAAATTTATTTGCAATTATGTTGAAATTATTGACCGAGCCCTAGTTAGAGAAATAAATTTTATTATATGATTATGAATCATATGGTACCAGTGAATTATATCTCAAACAACAAAGGGAAAAACACCCACTCAGTGTTAGCAATGTTATAATAGTTGATGAACTCTTCAGATTGATACATACAGATATATGCAATCGTAAGTCTATTAATTGCAAAACAGGTCCACGTACATGGTCATATTCACCGACGAGTTATTACAAACACGAACATGTGAATATGATACACAAAGTATGTTAATGATGAGTTCATAGAATATAAAACAGAAGTAAACAAAACAACGGGCAATAGAAAATAAAAATGATTCGATTCTATCAAATATTTGAGCAATTGGAAAGTGTTTCGAACATTCCTAAGAATGAACAAATATTTAATCTCAAAATCACTCCTCCCTATTGTACACAATGACGTATAGATAAGAAGTAATCAAACTTTATTTAACAAAGCACGATCAATTGTGAGTGAAGTTGAGTTAACTTCTTTCTATAAGGTCATGTGCCTAAGAGTAGTATACAAGGTTAAAATAAAGTTCATCTAAATAGTAGCTCACAAAATCATATAAGATAAGGGTTTATAATAATGCCCAACATATCCTAAGCTAAGGAGTTGGCTGGTTGTGCGTGTTAAAATATTGCACGTAATGATTGTTTGTAATGGATATTGTATGAATCGCCTCCAAAAGGACTTTGGGAACAACTATAGCGTAAGTATTGTACACTAAGACCAAATCAATATATATATATATATATATATATGACGAAATTCATATGATGTTTATGAATATCTATTCTATTGCATGGAGAAACAATTGTTTTGAAAAAAATACCAACTTCATAATGATGGAATTTTTAATAGAAATTAATGGATTTTGATATGACCCAAAGATGAAATTGATTACATGGAATGAAATAAAATTAACCTAACATACATGAATACAAATGCGTTAGACTGTCAAATAAGCATCCTTGCATGTTGAAGAGAAACCGTGAGTTTCTTATCAATACCGAGAATATATAATCCTCGTTTGTCAACTAAAATATTAAGGGTATTGACTTTACAATATGGTATGATGCCCAAATTCGAAATGGATTCCAAGCACAACATCAAAATAAGATTTTGCCGAAGGGACATGATCCATCAACCGTAGAAGAGTCTTCAAGAGAAAGAATAATGTAACTGGAACATAATGTGCAACGTTGATAAGGATAACAACACAAATTTCAATCGTTAAAATTAGCATAATAGATTTGTTATTCAACGTGCTCAAGTTATTTCAGATCTACTCACAAAATTATCGCTTGATATGATTTCCTATTTTGGTACGTATGTGTTGTAATGGGAAATTTAAATACTGATTTAGAATAGACCGTTTTCACATAACATCCAATGTGTCCTGAAGTCAATAGGAGTGTGACGTCCTGGGTTTTTCGGACTAGTAAAAATCGTCGAAAAATCCGTCCGTTCTAAAACTTCGAATGAAAACTATCAACTTAATATACCATATTTGATAAATATTCAACATTACGAAATGTATAGGATACAATTTCAATTTTTCAAGTTATCGGAGTAATTAATTAATTTATTAATTCTAAGAAGTGTGCTTTAAAACATACCAATACAACGACTATAAATCTACCGATGCACAACTCTGATGAGAGAGACAACACTATCCTTACCTGCGAACTCAATAAACAATGTAAATGTGGAATAAAATAGTAAGCACGAAAGATACAACAACACAAGATAAACAATAACCAATAACAGATTAACAGGAAAGGGTTATGTTATTTTAGGGGCTGCATCACTGCCACTTGTGACTGCCTACGTACTCCTATCTAATTGAATACCCAATTAGATACAGAATCAAGCCAACGTAGTTCTTCTACCGTAAATAGGACTCATGGAGCCTATGATGCAACAAACAAATACGCAATTCCCAAACTATATAACATATATCATGCAAGTGTAGGTTCCATATCTACCCACTTAGCTTAATCCATACATTTAGATTTTTAAATCTAATTATCTTTACGAAAATCATCTCTTTGGATCTATTCCCAAATTATTATTTCAAAACTTTTGAAATACATATATCTTTTATATTCAAGTTAGTCCTTTACTTTGGGATCTGAAAACAAATCATCTTTTGAAACGATACCAAAATACAAGCATATAAAACTATATGCTACCAAATCTCGGGAGGTTTCTAGCCATAACCAGGACCCTGGGTCTAGCTTTCCAAATAAATAATAGATTAGTGCATCCTTCTATTCCAAGAGTAGACTACACCGAGGCTACAAAACATCTACACCTCCATTGCCCATGCGTTTCATAGATTATGGGTTAAAGAATCTTTGGTAACATAACAAATCACTTTATAACCCGATGTGGCAAAATCATTTACACTAATAATTACAAATACTTCTAATCTATAATAATTTCCATTTCCATATCCTTTCAAAAATCATCTTAAAACCATCAGGTTTAGTCCTCAAAATTCTTTCCATTTTATAAAACATTTTTAGAAAAACATTCTTTATATAAATCACTTTTATATAAAATCACTTCAAAATATTTATTCTCAAATGTCTTTTTTTTCCTTTTTTAAAGGAAAACATTTCAACTTGAAAACTAATTTTCAAAACAATTCATTAAATTGAAGTGAACCAAATATTACCGCTAAACACCTTATAGTCAAATCTTGAAATAAATCATAAGGTGTTAGCGTACAATTATTTTCTACCCAACCCATGCATATGGATAATCAATTTCTTGTAAATTAATCGAGCAAAATCAATAATTAATAACATAAACACAATTATAAATGATACTTAGACGTTTCATCTTATCAAATATTTATAACACCTTTTATTTATCTTAGGTTAAAACAGTTTGATATTTATTTTGGAGCATCCGAGCTTTACATTCGACATGTTCTGACCCTCGCCTAAGTCTCCTTGGATCTCGCAGACGAAACACGTGTACTAGTCATTTCCGCATGCCCCATTAAGTATTTAACTTATAAATATTTAAATACTTAATTAACCATCCAAATAGTCAAACAAGAAAATAAAACCATTGTTTTAGCAAACAAAGTAAACAAGCATTCATAAGGGTTTTTAAACAATACTTAACACTTTAAGTTCCTTCAACTTAGCAATGATTTTAATGAATGTAAAGGAAGAAATAACTCATTTTGGATTCCACTCCGTCAAACTTTAAGGCAAGGAACTCTAGATCTAAACCATACTTCCTACCAAATTTTCAAACTTTGTCACCAGGGATTTGGCTATAGCGTTTATATTATTCCCTGAAACTTCTTGAAATCCAGCTATAGCTCCACTATCCTTGAAGTTGAGATGAAAAGAGGTGGAGATGGTTCTAGGTGGGCATGGCCGTGGATGGATGGATGGAACTTACTAGCTTGAACATGACTTAAGTGGTATACCTTTTTATCAATTATTTTTGCCATAACTTTGTTATGCTTTTGAAATTTTTTAAGAGAGGCATGGAAACTTTTAAAGAGTGGAAGAAGTACTTTAAAATGGAAAAGAAAGGTGTGAAAAAAGTGAGCAACAGTGTTGGTATTTGTAGGAAAAAATTTGGCCAAGGGACAATTATGTAATTTGATACATATATCTTACTCGATGTCAACCTTGCTCGAAATAAAAGGTATTTTATTTCTATTATATACTTTATATAATGTGTTATATTAATTAATTAATTTAATTAAAATTATATTTAATGGAAAATCCATAAATGGTATGTCATGTGATAGTAGTTAGAAAGTGTAGTAACCATGAGTAATTTATCGTAATGAAAATAAACATACCGTTTTAAATATTGATAGTCAAGATGTATCGAGATTGGATATCGATACATCCATTGAAACAAGATTACATAACGCTCTCCAAATGTTGGATAGTATATTACTCATTACTACGTGGCATTAAGGGGTTATTGATTGATAATTATTGGATAGCTATGGAATGAATCACTCAATAGTTTTCTATTGGTTAATATAACTAAGGTTGAATAGAAAATATCAATGTGAAAAAATTACACGATTATCTTGAATTTAGAATACTATTGATGTTCAATGTGGAAACTCCACTTTGATTGTAGTTAAATTACGGCAATGTCCATCAAAGACTATAGTAACTTTGAGCAGAAGCATTGGAAATGAAACACTATTCAAGAGAGGATTTGTCTCCTCGGTTATATGAAGTTAGTTTCATGGTCAACTGAAGTCAACTCAAAGTTAAAGTTTCTAGCTAGAGAAATTCGGTTAATAATACTTTTTATTTTTGAACCAAGGAATTTGTGTTCAAACTATAAAGGTTAATGTGAAGATATTGAAATTTTGACCATTACCAAATTCCACAAGTCAAAAGTGATATAGTTTTGACGTAGAGAAATGGTGTAAACAGTTATCACTACTGGGTATAACTTAATAAAGTAAAATTGGATTTTATCAAAACCAAGTAAGTGATAAATTTGGCCACAATGTCACATCACTTTCTAAGTGACATATGAACATGAATCTTTGAAATGTTTAACTTTAATCACTGACTAAATTATACCAAAGAGTCACACTATCAAAATGTTGAATATTCCATTCACTACCTAATTTAATTAATTTATAAATTGTTGTAAATTAGATAAATTAATTAAATTTTACAAAAAGTTAATTATAAAATTTCATTTGATGTATGTTGAACAATATTAAACAGTTTGCTCATAATAGTTATAAATATGCTGATCAATATACAATATCAGTGCGCGTTTAAATAAGATTTAAAATTGCATTATATTTAGACTTGGACCATATTTAAGGCCCATATGGGCATGATATTTTTGGCTGTAGAGGCGCTTGATTTAAGCGGCCATATATTGGCAATTAGAGAGGATTTTGAATGATTAAGAGATTGAAAGAGAGAGATATGAGGATAAGATCCACTTTTCGTTTTATTGACATCCTATTTGAAAGCCACCTCTTTACATCATATTTTTGGGCTTTCTCTCTCCTTCCTTTCTAATATTTTTGTCCAGTGGCCATCCTCTCCAAGCCTCAAAATCCAAGCACAAAATTATATATAAAACTCTTCAACTTGATTGTTAGTGGTAAGGTAGTTTGAGAGCTAATAACTTCTGATTTATGAACGTTCAAAGGGACCAATTCGATGTTTCAACATGTACACAAGGACTTTCGTGAAAGTTAATTGTCTACTTTATTTTGTTATATCATATTTATATAATAAGATGTTAGATTATATTATGAATCTTTTATATTGAAGTGCTGTCACAATCGATTAGTTGCGTATGTTATTATATCTATATAAAATAAAAATAAAAATTATTTTTGTGTACTTGCTTATTAGATGCTCACGACCTACAAATTAAAATAAATTATATATAAATAATATTATTAAATGATTTAATTAATCAAAATCCATACTTAAAAAATGTATTCATGTATAATATATATCGCCAGTAAATAATTTTTTAAATAAAAATATATAATTATTTATTTAACCTAAAATTATTTATGTAATTTAAAATACTTGTACATATACATATATATTCATTAAAAATAATAAAATTTTGCATAAAAATATTACATAACCTATATTATACAAATAACCATTAAAAATAATATTTTTATATTTTAAATTTACAATGTTTTTAATTTTAAAATGTATTAAAATTCAAAACCTAAAAGAAATAAAAAAATGTTTAGTTGAGATAAAAATTTTGTAGAAACATAGTGTTGAAAAAATTAATATTAAAATTAATATATATTTATATCTAATTTTATGTGTTTACATGTATTGTATTAATTAATTTAAAATAAAATAAAATGTCGTTTTAATAAACTATTTTCGACTTTCATGTTATATATTATATGCATGTGTATATGTTAAAATTATTATATAACCAAATATTTAATTAATTTGATGTTTTAATTATTTCATATGGAGCTACATACATATTTACATAAATATAAATTATATAATTGTTATATATATAAATTATATATAACTAACATTTAATACATGTATTTATATTATATGTAGATATGTAGTTGTATATTATTATGATGGAAACATATATACATTTAGACAACAAATCGAATAATTAACATGTCCGTTGCGGTGTAGATCCCAACATCTATATATGGGCATGTCAAACCATGTACACGTTATCACGTTGGTCGTGTACGTACACACACATGTGTATATGATACACATATATGCATAATTTAATACAAATTATATAAAATAATTTTTTTTTATAAATTTAAATAGAATACTGATTCTGTTTAATTGAAAATTTAGAAAAGCTCTAAACGAATTAAACTGCATTTGCATATTAAAGATCTAATAAAGGAATTTTTTAAATTTACCCATTTACCCATTGTATGGTGTCCAATTCCAACAGCCTTTTCAACTTAGCACTATTAAATAGTAGATCCTTTTTTCCACTATGCTTGCTAAATCGAGGATTCTTAGCGCCCACTTACTTTACTATAAAAATGGTAAATTTGACTAGTTCTTTTATAAACCCCAAATCAACAAGGTTAGGGTATTGGTTTAAGTCAAGTCATAAGTGCACAACATAAATTAAAACTGTGACGACCCGCCGTTCTACTACCAGAAAGACGTATCATCATTAAGAAAAGAAAGGGATAGAAGTAGAAAGAAAGAGAAAGAAAGAACAACAACATCAGAATCTCACAGCGGAACGGAACAAAATATAATATATCACATAACTGTTACATAGTTTTTACAAATATCAGAGTTATACAATATCAATACATATGACAGCCATACATCCATCTATCACAATATACATCAGAGATACAATACACATCAACTAACACAGCGACACTAGATAGATAGCTACATATGTCTGGAAACTCCTGCTCCAAGCTCCTCCAGAAATCAAAGTCCAAAACCTATCACTTGGCTACTCATAAAAATTTGAGTACCCAAGAGTTTATGAAAAACAAAATATAAACTCCAGGTCAGACATGGGTCTGGTATGAGTAAATGGTTTAAAGTTGTTTAACTTTGAAAACATTTGAAAATAAAGGTATCACATAAGACTCCCCATAAATAAATACGGGTAAGTTTTTACCTTGCGCTAACCAAAACATTTCATAGGAAATCATGTGATATTATAATAGTGTCTAGGGTTTTCAAGTAAATAGAAAATAGCCGAAATTGTTACATCTATTAAATTCCAGCTACTAGCCACAAAAGTGGGTAATACAAATAAAAACCGTAGGGTCTCGTAGGGAAAATGGATTTCCAACAATGGCAGGGTTACTGGGGTACCACCCGTCACAGTACGGGGCCTAGATCACCATACCGAGGATCACTCCCGACCCCCTACAACACAAGGCCGGAACCATTCCTTACTGAACAGTCCCGAACAAGATAACCGCGGCAGTTGTTGCAATCAACCGCCCACACAGCCGAAAAATAAGGGACATCTAGACAGGGGAATATCCTTGTCCTGCTTGGGCATGACCCACCTAACCTTGCTGCACCTCCCTTGTTTTAGCCATTCCCGGTTGATGAGGTTTGAGGCTACGATTACCTTTAGAGAATACATTTCTTAGAATGCTCATCGCCCACCTGACGATGTGTTGAAAGCATTCAATCCATACAAGTTTGTTCCGGGTTCGAACGGAACCGAAGGCATTATCTCGTCACACTCGTTTTGGAATCACCCTCAGAGTCAACAACGATAACCCTTGCATTCTGAAAAGACCATCTCGATCTTCATTTCAGGATTCACGGCCTAACGTTTAAATTGGATCGATGTGGTGTTCGGAGAATCAAATTTGATTCTTCCGATCCTGGTCTCATCGAATCCAAACGCCATTTTAAGGGACAAGTTGTCTAATTAACTTAAACAGTTTAATTCAAGTTATAATCCAAACAACATTTATCACAGATAAACATATACAGTCATCATAGATATATCACAGCATATCAGAGAGCATCACAGAATATCATCAATTTAAACATCAAAAACCAGACATTCTACATACACAACAATCCATAAGCAATCATTTAAATTCTCATTGCAATTAATTCGATTTAAAATCAATTACTCGAGAATTAATAGCTTAACCCTGTTTAATTAACGATTAATTTGTTATTTCCTTTCAAATTATTTGAGCTAATTAATCATTGCTTAATCAATTATTAAGTCTTAATTATTTAATTAATTAGTTATTCATCTATTTAATTAATTATCTTAAAATCAAGTTGTTTAACTTTAATTACTATTCCTTGTTCATCAATTAATAACTTTAATTATTAATTAATGAAACTTAATTACTTAATTATTTAACTACTAATTACTTAATTAATTAATTATAAATTCTTAATTCTTAATTAAATTACTTAATTAATTAACTATTAATTCATAATTAAATTATTTGATTAGTTAACTATTAACCATTAATTAATTAATTTAGGTAGTTAAATATAATTTATTTATCACTTAATCACCTTTTTATCCATACTTGATTACAATTATAAAGTAGTTATTCTTAATTACCTTCTAATAATAATTCATTTAATTTTAATTACTCAATGTACTTAACTCTTAAAAGACCTCTTTAAATTTTAAATCATTCATTTATTAACTACAAACCTAAGAGTTAATTAAATTTACACTCATCCTAAATTAATCAAAATAATTTAAGTTTTTAAGATCATTATTAAGTTTTTGACTAAAATACTTAAAACTTGAACAAATTCTTAGCTTGGCCTTTAAACCCTTTTAAGCTTAAAATGTTTAGACAATTTGAAAAAAAAACCAATTCTACCCAACCTCAACTTCACTGCAAAACTGCAGTATGACCAAACTCAAGTCGCCCCAGGCAAACCCGAGACATCCCCTGCATTATACTCGAGAATA
Organism: Allium cepa; assembly: GCA_030765085.1. Taxonomy (NCBI): domain Eukaryota; kingdom Viridiplantae; phylum Streptophyta; class Magnoliopsida; order Asparagales; family Amaryllidaceae; genus Allium; species Allium cepa. The sequence goes on from CM060932.1 coordinate 741,666,647, forward strand.
ACTTCGAGTTCCCTTACGCAAACTTCTCGAGTCTTCCCTGAACATCTTCATCTTCTTCTTCTTTTAATTTTTTTTACAGTAAGCTTGCTAAAAGTTTAAACTTAAATTAAACAATGTTGAATATCATCAGGCTACCCATCTCGCTCACGATAAACTCGAAGCCGATTCCATTTATACATGAGCACGACTTGAGTAAGAAAACAGCCAGACTCTGACACGCAGACCTGACTCCAACGCCACCATGCACGTGCACGGTGGTTTGCCGTGCCTCCGGCAACTCCCACCACCTCCAACAAACCATAAATCGGCCAAACCCTAAAAGTTAAAACCCAAACTGATTTGATAAGGCCGAAATCAAAATTCACCTGAAACTTGAACCCAAGCTCGAACATTCAGCCTAAAATCGCCAAAATCTACCAACCCCAACCACCGGAAGCAGAACCCCTTCGCTTGCGCCACGTCCTGTCCCTCGACAACCACCTCCTCGAAGCGCGTGGAGCTCGATCACACTATGACGACGAAAAAGATGGTTTACAGAGTACAGAAAACTCACGAACTAAAACCCTATCTTAGCTTCATTCGTCCAATTCTTGCATTGTAAAAATTAACTAGCATTTTTCCTATATAAATACATCATTAAGCTTGTACCATACAAATTTTCAGCAATTAAAATTAATCGAATCAATAGATATTGACAAAAGTGCAACTTTAATTCATATCCAATCTGTACCTTCAATGTTAATCTAAAAATCATCATTTCTATTTCAAAAATCCTAACTTTGTATGCTAAATCAATATATGAGATCAAATTTACAAATTAAGACATTCGAATTTTAGCTATTGATTTATTTCTAAAAAGAAAACTGTATATTCTGTTGTTATGTTTCACTGACAACTGTAATTCATTTTCAAGTGATGATTTAAATTTAAACAACCTACCCAATTCTAAACTTTGTATTCATGTAAAGATGTATAGGTATATTTACTCAAAAATTGTTAAAGATACAGGAGCATCTCAGGATCACAAATTACAGTAGATAGCAAACACTAGGTTTAAATGAACAATTATCAAACTAAAGCTTTAGAAATAGTTAGTTTACTTACACTGAATAATCCCAGAACAGAAAGAAGCACTTAAAGTTTGAATACTTGAAGCTCTTGAAACTGCTTGCATATTTTTTTCTGTTTTTGAATTCAGTTAGAAACTGTTTTTAGTTTGCCAAATTTTTTGAGTTTACTTCTTATTTTCTTTATGCAGTTTTCTGAATGAAATCAAATACAAGATAAATACATATTTATATAAAAGATACAGTTGGATAGAGGAAGGTAGCATCTAGATAGGTTTTATTTGTTTGACCAAATATGATATTGAATTAAATTACTGCCATATGAAAGAAAAATACTGAGATTTCGGCTGAAACATTATTTTGTAACCTGAGATGACATATTGTACTTAGCCTTAATTAATATGTCTTCAAATTTGTTAACACCTATTTATGATTTCTGATATTACTTTATATTTGTGCTGGCAAAGATATTTTGTATATGCATTTGTGTGAAGATGTGTACTTCAGGTAGGCATAGCTTGTATAAGAAGCTTTGGAAAAATGCATTTGTTTTCAGGTAGATATTTGGTTGTGCATAAGAAGATGTTTTATTTTATATTTTGCTGAGAGATTATTTTGTGAAAGAAAGTTATTTTATTTTTATTACTTTGTAACTTGAATAATTGTATACATACTTGTCTTATTTTATTTACACTTTGGCCTAGTTTTTCATTTTATTCTATATTTTGTTCTTAAATTTAATTCTGTATTTTATATTTCATTTAATTTCTTGTTTGTAGTTATATTTTTATCTCTATTTCGTATTACATTTGATTATCAACATTTAAGTCATATTGCATAAATTTACTCACCCATATTAATTTGTATTGCACTTTAGCTAACAATATTTAAATATGTACAGTATAATTTACTTACATTCATATTTATATTTCATATCTATTTCCATTTGTATTTTAACTATAAATTATTAAGTTATATTCATGTGTTTGACTTACATTTATACCTATTTCTATATTTATATTTTACATTGACAAGCTTTGATTTTATTTTGAACATTATTTTCTATATGTTGCATTTATATACTTATAACAAGAAAAGTACTTCCCCTTGATTATACAAGATAGATTTTACTTTAAATATTCTTAGGAGATTTTATTTTAAATTTCCAAATCAATCTCCTTTTCAAAATACAATTTATATAAATAAATAGCAATAATCCCAAAATCACATTCATTTTAATATGATCAGTTCACATTTATTTGAATTAGATTAAACATTTATTAGAATAAATGGGGCCAAAATCCAGGGTCGTTACAAAAACTCTTTCTATTCACTAATTCTAAATTACGCGGATCATGATATTCTTTGGTTTTGTTACAGAGGAGTGAATAATGTTTTTGTTTTCTACAAAAATGACGTACGAATGAAATAAATCAACTTTGGAGATTTGATTTTATCTCTAATAAAGATTTTTACACCTTTAATATTTTTCGATATATCCCTACTTTATCCCCGCCATAGCGTTTTGCACCTACACCGCTAATCGCGTTAACTAAACATGATCCAACACCTCTCTGGTAAGCATTTATTTGTCTAAAACCTTAAAGCCCCTACTTTCGACCTACTCAAATGAGAACCCAAGAGTTGATGAGGAAATCAAAAAATCGAATGTGACAAAAAATACGGTATCAATAATGTTAGTTGTCCTAAAATAAAACAGATACATATAGAGACAATGTTGTTGAGCAGAACGGGATTTCCCATTATTGTTATCTTACAATCAAAATGTTAAACATAATATTTATAGGATAGGGTGAGACATTCCTAATGCACCATTGTTTCCTCACACACCTACAACCATAAGGGCAAGAACATAACATACATTATGTATAAATAGGTCAAAGATAAATAAGTTCACATTCAATAGGGTCTAAGTATTACACATTCCCTACATCTATCCACTTCACTAGCATCCCTTTTTTACTCACAAGTGTCATTAAGGGTAACAATACGTCAATATAGTTTTTACATGGTCACTACAAACCTATTAATTTTCCCATGCTAACTAAAGATCCATTAAGTTGACTTGGACCTAAACCAGATGAAACCATGCCTTTTTACCCATAAGGATACAAACATATCTGCATGGCAAAGGGAAAATATACTGAGCATCCCCACTTAATCCTCGGATGCACACAAATACAATTTAGCATCGATAATGGCAAAACCCTACACATTAGGATCATTGCCTTGATAAACGAGAGGCTTAATTGATTATAGTGTTGGGTAAGGTCCCATAAAACTTAGCCTTATTTACTAGATGTCAAACTAGCCATTTTCTCAATTTTAAACACCCTAACACATTTGGATCTTCCTAGTCTCTTAGATGCAATTTACGCACACATGAGTTTATCTAGACCGTATCCACTAATTAAATAACCCTGCCTGATCATCAATTCCCAGTCCCCAGTGTCATCGATATTAAATTATTTTATATAAATGAGAACCTTAATAATGTGTATGCAATATCATAACTGATCAAAATATAAAAATGAATATCAAAAGTTATTATAAAATTTTCAAAAATGTAAACACGCAATGTTGCAGCTATCTACGCAAACGTCATTTACACATAAACATGTAATTAATCACTTATACATTCAAATGTTTATAGCAAAATTTTCTTTCACATGTTTTTAGTTCATACATTTGCATTTTCACTTTTCCTTCTTCTGCAAACTCCCCAATTAATTTTTTTGGAGTTATCAAAACTCAAATTTCAATGTTATGAAAAGCCCGACCCATTAGTTAACAATATGCTTCAACGCTATATTGGTTGAATAAATTGTAACATCCCGGTATTTCACATTAATTAAATTGCATCATTAGACGATTAAATCGGTAGCTAATTACCATTGTAATTTTAGATCAGTTAAATTCGTTTAAAAATTTAATTAAATGTTTTTGGGCTTTAAAAATTAATTTTAGCCCATATTTTGTTTGATGCCGTGATAAATCCAGACCCGTTTCCCCCTCTCCTTTTCATTTTTCGAACCCTAAACTAAACAACCGGAAGAAAATATGGCGGCTCGTTTCTTCCTTCGTTCGTCCCTCTTTCTTCAAATTAGGGCTTTCGTAGAATTGTTAATGCCAATTTCAATGGCTCATGTGGTCGATCATCTCTTGAGATGCGTGCGGCAGCTTGTTGAGTTCGTCTTCACTGGGTTCTAAGGTGAGTGATTCTTGTCACTCACATTTAATTCAAACTTTAGCATTTTCTGATTTGTTCGAAAAACCTTTGCTGCTTGATTTTTCGATGTTTATTTTGACTTTGACTTGAATTGCTTGGTTTACTAGACTGTGATAGTGATTTTGCCCCGGATTGAATTGTTCGACTTTGTTTTTGTTTCTGGTACTCTACCTCGGCTATACTGGTTTCATATAATATCATGTCATTTAGTTTTGTATTCATTGGATTACAGTTCAGTGCATATTGATGTATTTTGCCTGTTGTAGTTGTTCCTGTGCTTCTATACAATGCTTTTGATTTTGTTTCTCGGCCATGTGTTCACCTGAGTCTTGCCATGTATCACTACAAACTGTGTGTTATATTTCTTGAATTAGCATGAACTTGGTTTTGCTTTATGATGTAAATAAAACTTTAGTCTAATGCTTGAGTCACTTGTGTCTGCACCTGCTCCAAATTCACAGTTGCATACTTGATCCGCATTGTTTTGTCACTTCTTTGGTGTGGTTGCAGACCGCTTGATCACTGCATATCACTGCATATACCCTCTGTACATGTATACTTGTTCAAATTAGCATTGTCACTTGTACTGGTCATCGCTCTTTGGTGCAGTATGTTTTGCATCTCCATTTGTACTCGAGTTTGAACCTTGTTCATGTCGATAATTACACTGTTGCACTTGTGTCCTCGGCTTTTGGTCAAGTTTACACTATCCGGTTTCATGTTGCAATGAACACCTCATCTGATCTACTTGCATTGTTTCATGTGTGTTCATTATCACTTGATGTTGTTGCATACACGTTTTTTGATTGGTTGGTTCTGTCTCGTATTCTGTTATTTACTGGCCTTGCTCTGTTGCCTTATCTTTGGTGCACTGTCCAGTTCATGTTGATGGCATTGATTTGTGTCATTTAATTCACTGCACTTGAGTTTGTAGTCTTTGTACTCGAGTCTGGTGTTTGCATTTTTTAGTCTCACAGCTGCATACCTGTTCATCCTATAGTTCACTGTATCATATTTGAGGTAGTTGCATTTCAGGGTGTCTGTTGTCTTCATGTACATGTATACACTTGTTGTATATTTGAGCATTTGGGGATGCATTAAGCTCGTGTGGTCTTCATTTATGTGCAGTTTGCATTTATATTGCCTCTGACCTTTTGGCATACAAACATCATTCCATGTTGTTCCTTACTGTAACATGTTGCCACTGTATATGTATTTCGGGCCTCGACATTGTTATACACTGCCTGTACCTGTGTCATTTCTTTGCTTACATCTGCTCATCCCTGTCATCCTTATTGTCATGGTAGCTGCGCCTGGTAGTATGTGCAGTCCCACATGAGTCATGTTGCCTGGTCTTCATGTTGTATGAATTGCTCATATTATTCCTCTGTTGTACTTTGGTTTGCATGACTAGTTGGGTACTTGTGTATGTGTCATTTGATTCTTTGGGTGTTCAGTTCCACTTATTGTTCTTGTTTCACCCGAGCTTTGTTCAAGATCTTCAGTGCACTATGCAAGGTTTGATGGATGTCCGGTTCATTTGTTTTGAGTTGGTGCCATTTACCTTTGATTCATTGAGCTTTTGTGTATATTGTCACTGTAGGGGCAAGGCAGTACACGCAAGCGTGAACTGCAGCCACACGGTATTGATTTTATTGGTATTTCCTTTGCTTTTGATGCATTGATCTTTTGTGTAATGCATGTTGTAGTGGCGCGACAGTACACGCGTGCGTGTGCTGCCGCCCTACCAGAATTGTTATTTTTAAGTGATGTTTCAATTACTTGAATTGTTTTGTCCAATTCAATATTTTGAAATTATCTTTGATTTGATTTGATTTGATCATTTGGTTGTTGTCTAATTATCTATTTGATGATTAGATTATGAGTTTCTAATTATTTATTCAATAATTAGATTTTGTGGTTAATTAACATTTAGGAAATTCTGATGTTTTCTAAATTATCTTTATCAATAATCTTTTCAATTATCTTTGTTGACATTTTGAATCTGCTGATTGGTTGCTTAACACTGATACGTGTTATATTTACCCTTATCCGATTTCCTTGTTAAAGGATTGGATAGATGAGACATATTTTGACTGTCGTCTAATTGTTATTTAATTATTATTGCTTCCATGCATTAATAACTGAGTTTGAATTAGACTGACTCGTGTATTATTTTCTTTTGAATTTAATACTCGAGTCAGACCGAGTTATTACAGGTTGTAGATATCTTGCTTTGGGTTGCTGCTAGAGCTATGAAGTCTTTTCATCCTTTTTGGAGTAGGCGTTGTCTTAGTATAGGATGTTATATATTCATGTATATTATTCACGATAATGTACTTGTATATGTAACTTCCAGAGCCGACAGATGTATTTGTATCATATGTATTGTATCACATGTATATCAACTGACTTCAGTTATATATATATATATATACGAGACTTTTGATTATCTGTGTTCCACACTTAGCTTGTCTGTGTTATTATTATATATATTGTCCTAAACTATTATGAACCATCGTAGTTCGTTTTATACTGGAATTGGGAATGTCGATGGGAGTAAATAAATAAGAGATGAAAAATTAAAAATATATACCACTCCTATCGAGATAACCAATACATGAGTAAGGCCTAACTACGGATGGCCGCTCCTATCCAGCCTTATTCTTCGTAATAACAGACAGTTTTTCCTTTAATACTCTTTGTTATTGTGAGCATAGAGGTGGGGCGTCACAGTTGGTATCAGAGCTTGGGGTTTATGGACATAATATAAAACATAACTTAGATGGAACATGTATTACAACTATTAGTCGATGTTTTATTTGTGCTTTGAGTCAAAACTAAAGTTTTGAAAATATGTTGAAAGTTTCAAATATCTTTATTTAAAAATAAAAAGTGAAATTGTGTTTGATGATTTGATTGAGTGTGTTCTGTTTATCAGAGTGCGCGGCGGAAACAGTGACTGTCTTCGCTGAGTACGGTTGATAACCTTTTTGATTTAAAAATCAAAATATGAAATTGAAATAAATTTTATTTTTTGTTTACATAACTGTGTTTATTATTTTATTTTTTTTGAAAATTTCGAATCCGATTTGAGGATTCGAAGCGATTGTAGTTATGTGGTTTAGATGAGATTTTGCTGTTTTAGAGTTATCTTCATTGAAGATATATTCGAGTGATTTCTTTGTTCATTGTGTGGTGTACGTGCAAACTTAAGTTGCACGTTACTGCATTATTTTTACGTTGAACCGATGTTTGGTTTTAACGTATTTTGTTGCCATTATTTTTACAACGGGATTTTTACATCGGTGCTAAATTTTTGAAGCACGGTATTTTGTTCACATTTTTAATGAATGGAAATTCACTGGTATTATATTTTGATGCGAATTATTTAGATGAGATTTTGACGTTTAAAAATTTCTGTCGCTTTGACTTCAGTAACCGTCAAATTTTAAAGTGAATTTTCAAGCGGTTATCCCGCAATGCTGATTTTGAGATTTGTTTCTACGGTGTTTTGAGAAGTACAATTTTCTTATTGGTTGTCATTGATGTTGCTGTTTTAAGCACGTGGATTGAAAATCGTTTTAAAAATAAAAATTGTTTTCAAAAAATTTTCAGTTTACGTTTTCAAAAGAATGAGGAAGCGATTTAAACGATTCAGCAAAATCGAGGACTATGAACCTTTTCTTTTACTGATTCGCTTAATTTCGGATTTGTTCGTTTGAGAATGTAAATTATTACTTTTATGAAATAAATGAAATTGTTTTCAGAAGTTTTGCATTTTGCGCTTTCAAAGGAATGAGGAAGCGATTTAAACGTTTCAGCAAAATCGAGGATTATGACCCCTTTCTTTTACTGATTCGCTTAATTCCGAACTTGTCCGTTTGAGAATGTGAAATGTTATTTTTGGAATACACAATTTTGCACTTTCAAGAAAACGATGAAGAGATTTAAACAATTTAGTAAAACACGTGGTTATGGGACATGTGCGTTTGCTGTTTTGGTTAATTCCGGACTCGTTAATTGAAATATTTACTGTTTGATGATTTTACACTTTCAAGGAAACAATGAAGAGAATTAAACGATTTAGTAAAATTCATGGTTATGGGACATGTGCGTTTGCTATTTTGGTTAATTCCGGACTCGTTAATTGAAATATTTGATGATTTTCGTGTGCTTTCGAGCCACTATGATGGACCTTCGGGTCATATAAGGACCTTCGGGTCAAATACCAGTACCATACCTTCGGGTCATATGTTGGACCTTCGGGTCATATGATGGGCGCCAAAATTATGATGACGGTACTTGGTAGGCTTCGGCCATATGAGATGCACGTGCGGCGTAGCTAAAACTCGCCATATGATGGGATCGATCCAACCTTTTATGTTGATTTTCTAGATTATCTTAATTGATTTTTAGATATTTGTTGTTTCCAATTATCTGCAGGTAATTGGATATTTGTTGATACGAGTTCTGATTATCGTTTTTGATAATCGGATATTTGTTGTTTCTGATTATCGCTTGTGATAATTAGATATTTGATGTTATGAGTTCTGATTATCGTTTTTGATAATCGGATATTTGTTGTTTCTGATTATCGCTTGTGATAATTAGATATTTGATGTTATGAGTTCTGATTATCGTTTTTGATAATTGGATATTTGTTGATTTTGATTATCGTTTTTGATAATCGAATATTTGTTGTTTCTGATTATCGTTTTTGATAATAGGATATTTGTTGATTTTGATTATCGTTTTTGATAATCGGATATTTGTTGTTTCTGATTATCGCTTATGATAATTATATATTTGATGTTATGAGTTTTGATTATCGTTTTTGATAATCGAATATTTGTTGTTTCTGATTATCGTATTGATAATCGGATATTTGTTGATTTTGATTATCGTTTTTGATAATCGAATATTTGTTGTTTCTGATTATCATTTTTGATAATCGGATATTTGTTGATTTTGATTATCATTTTTGATAATCGAATATTTGTTGTTTCTGATTTTCGTTTTGATAATCGGATATTTGTTGATTTTTATTATCGTTTTTGATAATCGAATATTTGTTGTTTCTGATTATCGTTTTTGATAATCGGATATTTGTTGATTTTGATTATCGTTTTTGATAATCGAATATTTTTTGTTTCTGATTATCGTTTTTGATAATCGGATATTTGTTGATTTTGATTATCGTTTTTGATAATCGAATATTTGTTGTTTCTGATTACGTTTTGATAATCGGATATTTGTTGATTTTGATTATCGTTTTTGATAATCGAATATTTGTTGTTTCTGATTATCGTTTTTGATAATTGGATATTTGTTGATTTTGATTATCGTTTTTGATAATCGAATATTTGTTGTTTCTGATTATCGCTTGTGATAATTAGATATTTGATGTTATTAGTTTTGATTATCGTTTTTGATAATCGAATATTTGTTCTTTCTGATTATCGTTTCGATAATCGGATATTTGTTGATTATGATTATAGTTTTTGATAATCGAATATTTGTTGTTTCTGATTATCGTTTTTGATAATCAGATATTTGTTGATTTTGATTATCGTTTTTGATAATCAAATATATGTTGTTTATGATTATCGTTTTGATAATCGGATATTTGTTGATTTTGATTATCGTTTTTGATAATCGAATATTTGTTGTTTCTGATTATAGTTTTTGATAATCAGATATTTGTTGATTTTGATTATCGTTTTTGATAATCGAATATTTGTTGTTTCTGATTACGTTTTGATAATCGGATATTTGTTGATTTTGATTATCGTTTTTGATAATCGAATATTTGTTGTTTTTTATTATCGTTTTTGATAATCAGATATTTGTTGATTTTGATTATCGTTTTTGATAATCGAATATTTGTTGTTTCTGATTATCGTTTTTGATAATCGGATATTTGTTGGTTTTGATTATTGTTTTTGATAATCGGATATTTGTTGTTTCTGATAATTAGATATTTGATGTTATTAGTTTTGATTATCGTTTTTGATAATCGAATATTTGTTGTTTCTGATTACCGTTTTGATAATCGGATATTTGTTGATTTTGATTATTGTTTTTGATAATCGAATATTTGTTGTTTCTGATTACCGTTTTGATAATCGGATATTTGTTGATTTTGATTATCGTTTTTGATAATCGAATATTTGTTGTTTCAGATTATCGTTTTTGATAATCGAATATTTGTTGATTTTGATTATCATTTTTGATAATCGAATATTTATTGTTTCTGATTATCGTTTTGATAATCGGATATTTATTGATTTTGATTATCGTTTTTGATAATCGAATATTTGTTGTTTCTGATTATCGTTTTGATAATCGGATATTTGTTGATTTTGATTATCGTTTTTGATAATCGAATATTTGTTGTTTCTGATTATTGTTTATGATAATTGAATATATGTTGATTTGAGATTTGATTATCGTTTGTGATAATTAAATATTTGTTGATTTGAAATTTGATTATCGTTTTTGATAATTGAATATTTGTTGATTTGAGAATTCTGATTATCGTATTTGATAATTAGATCTTTGTTGTTTTCTGATTACCGTTTTGGTAACTAGATAATTGCGGTTTTGCGATTTGGGTTTTATAATTATCTTTGTTGATAATTAGATTTTACTGTCTTCTAATTATCGTATCGATAATTAGATATGGCTGTTTTGTGATTTATGTGTTCCAATTATCTATTTTATAATTAGATTTTGTTGAGAATTTGTGAATTTCTTTTATGAAGTTAAAATATTTCTTTGGCGTTTGAATTCTCTACTTCTATTTTTCTAGCTTAACCAGTTTATGTTAGAAAAATAATTGTTAGTGACGACCTTAATTAGGAAAATTACGGGGACACAATTTTTATAAGGAAGGGAGTCTGTAACATCCCGGTATTTCGCATTAATTAAATTGCATCATTAGACGATTAAATCGGTAGCTAATTACCGTTGGAATTTTAAATCAGTTAAATTCGTTTAAAAATTTAATTAAATGTAGTTGGGCTTTAAAAATTAATTTTAGCCCATATTTTGTTTGATGCCGTGATAAATCCAGACCCGTTTCCCCCTCTCCTTTTCATTTTTCAAACCCTAAACTAAAACAAGCGGAAGAAAATATGGCGGCTCGTTTCTTCCTTCGTTCGTCCCTCTTTCTTCAAATTAGGGCTCTCGTAGTATTGTTGATGCCGATTTCAATGGCTCGAGTGGTCGATCATTTCTTGAGATGCGTGCGGCAGCTTGTTGAGTTCGTCTTCGCTGGGTTCTAAGGTGAGTGATTCTTGTCACTCACATTTAATTCAAGCTTTAGCATTTTCTGATTTGTTTGAAATTGCGACCTTTGCTGCTTGATTTTTCGATGTTGATTTTGTCTTTGACTTGAATTGCTTGGTTTACTAGACTGTGATAGTGATTTTGCCCCGGATTGAATTGTTCGACTTTGTTTTTGTTTCTGGTACTCTACCTCGGCTATACTGGCTTCATATAATATCATGTCATTTAGTTTTGTATTCATTGGATTACAATTCAGTGCATATTGATGTATTTTTCCTGTTGTAGTTGTTCCTGTGCTTCTATACAATGCTTTTGATTTTGTTTCTCGGCCATGTGTTCACCTGAGTCTTGCCATGTATCACAGCAAACTGCGTGTTATATTTCTTGAATTAGCCTGAACTTTGTTTTGCTTTATGATGTAAATAAAACTTTAGTCTAATGCTTGAGTCACTTGTGTCTGCACCTGCTCCAAATTCACAGTTGCATACTTGATCCGCATTGTTTTGTCACTTCTTTGGTGTGGTTGCAGACCACTTGATCACTGCATATCACTGCATATACCCTCTGTACATGTATACTTGTTCAAATTAGCATTGTCACTTGTACTGGTCATCGCTCTTTGGTGTAGTATGTTTTGCATCTCCATTTGTACTCGAGTTTGAACCTTGTTCATGTCGATAATTACACTGCTGCACTTGTGTCCTCGGCTTTTGGTCAAGTTTACACTATCCGGTTTCATGTTACATTGAACACCTCATCTGATCTACTTGCATTGTTTCATGTGTGTTCATTATCACTTGATGTTGTTGCATACACGTTGTTTGATTGGTTGGTTCTATCTCGTATTCTGTTATTTACTGGGCCTTGCTCTGTTGCCTTATCTTTGGTGCACTGTCCAGTTCATGTTGATGGCATAGATTTGTGTCATTTAATTCACTGCACTTGAGTTTGTAGTCTTTGTACTCGAGTCTGGTGTTTGCATTTTTTAGTCTCACAGCTGCATACCTATTCATCCTATAGTTCACTGTATCATATTTGAGGTAGTTGCATTTCAGGGTGTCTGTTGTCTTCATGTACATGTATACACTTGTTGTATATTTGAGCATTTGGGGATGCATTGAGCTCGTGTGGTCTTCATTTATGTGCAGTTTGCATTTATATTGCCTCTGACCTTTTGGCATACAAACATCATTCCATGTTGTTCCTTACTGTAACATGTTGCCACTGTATATTTATATCGGGCCTCGACATTGTTATACACTGCCTGTACGTGTGTCATTTATTTGCTTACATCTGCTCATCCCTGTCATCCTTGTTGTCATGGCAGCTGCGCCTGGTAGTATGTGCAGTCCCACATGAGTCATGTTGCCTGGTCTTCATGTTGTATGCATTGCTCATATTATTCCTCTGTTGTACTTTGGTTTGCATCACTAGTTGGGTACTTGTGTATGTGTCATTTGATTCATTGGGTGTTCAGTTCCACTTATTGTTCTTGTTTCACCCGAGCTTTGTTCAAGATCTTCAGTGCACTATGCAAGGTTTGATGGATGTCCGGTTCATTTGTTTTGAGTTGGTGCCATTTACCTTTGATTCATTGAGCTTTTGTGTATATCGTCACTGTAGGGGCAAGGCAGTGCACGCAAGCGTGAACTGCAGCCACACGGTATTGATTTTATTGGTATTTCCTTTGCTTTTGATGCATTGATCTTTTGTGTAATGCGTGTTGTAGTGGCGCGACAGTACACGCGTGCGTGTGCTGCAGCCCTACCAGAATTGATATTTTTAAGTGATGTTTCAATTACTTGAATTGTTTTGTCCAATTCAATATTTTGAAATTATCTTTGATTTGATTTGATTTGATCATTTGGTTGTTGTCTAATTATCTATTTGATGATTAGATTATGAGTTTCTAATTATTTATTCAATAATTAGATTTTGTGGTTAATTAACATTTAGGAAATTCTGATGTTTTCTAAATTATCTTTATCGATAATCTTTTCAATTATCTTTGTTGACATTTTGAATCTGCTGATTGGTTGCTTAACACTGATACGTGTTATATTTACCCTTATCCGATTTCCTTGTTAAAGGATTGGATAGATGAGACATATTTTGACTGCCGTCTAATTGTTATTTAATTATTATTGCTTCCATGCATTAATAACTGAGTTTGAATTAGACTGACTCGTGTATTATTTTCTTTTGAATTTAATACTCGGGTCAGACCGAGTTATTACAGGTTGTAGATATCTTGCTTTGGGTTGCTGCTAGAGCTATGAAGTCTTTTCATACTTTTTGGAGTAGGCGTTGTCTTAGTATAGGATGTTATATATTCATGTATATTATTCACGATAATGTACTTGTATATGTAACTTCCAGAGCCGACAGATGTATTTGTATCATATGTATTGTATCACATGTATATCAACTGACTTCAGTTATATATATATATGAGACTTTTGATTATCTGTGTTCCGCACTTAGCTTGTCTGTGTTATTATTATATATATTGTCCTAAACTATTATGAACCATCGTAGTTCGTTTTATACTGGAATTGGGAATGTCGATGGGAGTAAATAAATAAGAGATGAAAAATTAAAAATATATACCACTCCTATCGAGATAACCAATACATGAGTAAGGCCTAACTACGGATGGCCGCTCCTATCCAGCCTTATTCTTCGTAATAACAGACAGTTTTTCCTTTAATACTCTTTGTTATTGTGAGCATAGAGGTGGAGAGTCACAGTTGGTATCAGAGCTTGGGGTTTATGGACAAAATATAAAACATAACTTAGATGGAACATGTATTACAACTATTAGTCGATGTTTTGCATCTCCATTTGTACTCGAGTTTGAACCTTGTTCATGTCGATAATTACACCGCTGCACTTGTGTCCTCGGCTTTTGGTCAAATTTACACTATCCGGTTTCATGTTACATTGAACACCTCATCTGATCTACTTGCATTGTTTCATATGTGTTCATTATCACTTGATGTTCTTGCATACACGTTGTTTGATTGGTTGGTTCTGTCTCGTATTCTGTTATTTACTGGACCTTGCTCTGTTGCCTTATCTTTGGTGCACTGTCCAGTTCATGTTGATGGCATTGATTTGTGTCATTTAATTCACTGCACTTGAGTTTGTAGTCTTTGTACTCGAGTCTGGTGTTTTCATTTTTTAGTCTCACAGCTGCATACCTGTTCATCCTATAGTTCATTGTATCATATTTGAGGTAGTTGCATTTCAGGGTGTCTACTGTCTTCATGTACATGTATACACTTGTTGTATATTTGAGCATTTGGGGATGCATTGAGCTCGTGTGGTCTTCATTTATGTGCAGTTTGCATTTATATTGCCTCTGACCTTTGGCATACAAACATCATTCCATGTTGTTCCTTACTGTAACATGTTGCCACTGTATATGTATTTCGGGCCTCGACATTGCTATACACTGCATGTACGTGTGTCATTTCTTTGCTTACATCTGTTCATCCCTGTCATCCTTGTTGTCATGGTAGCTGCGCCTTGTAGTATGTGCAGTCCCACACGAGTCATGTTGCCTGGTCTTCATGTTGTATGCATTGCTCATATTATTCCTCTGTTGTAGTTTGGTTTGCATCACTAGTTAGGTACTTGTGTATGTGTCATTTGATTCATTGGGTGTTCAGTTCCACTTATTGTTCTTGTTTCACCCGAGCTTTGTTCAAGATCTTCAGTGCACTATGCACGGTTTGATGGATGTCTGGTTCTTTTGTTTTGAGTTGGTGCCATTTACCTTTGATTCATTGAGCTTTTGTGTATATCATCGCTGTGGGGGCAAGGCTGTGCACGCAAGCGTGAACTGCAGCCACACGATATTGATTTTATTGGTATTTCCTTTGCTTTTGATGCAATGATCTTTTGTGTAATGCATGTTGTTGTGGCACGGCAGTATACGCGTGCGTGTGCTGCAGCCCTACCAGAATTGATATTTTTAAGTGATGTTTCAATTACTTGAATTGTTTTGTCCAATTCAATATTTTGAAATTATCTTTGATTTGATTTGATTTGATCATTTGGTTGTTGTCTAATTATCTATTTGATGATTAGATTATGAGTTTCTAATTATTTATTCAATAATTAGATTTTGTGGTTAATTGACATTTAAGCAATTCTGATGTTTTCTAAATTATCTTTATCGATAATCTTTTCAATTATGTTTGTTGACATTTTGAATCTGCTGATTGGTTGCTTAACACTGATACGTGTTATATTTACCCTTATCCGATTTCCTTGTTAAAGGATTGGATAGACGAGACATATTTTGACTGTCGTCTAATTGTTATTTAATTATTATTGCTTCCATGCATTAATAACTGACTTTGAATTAGACTGACCCGTGTATTATTTTCTTTTGAATTTTATACTCGTGTCAGACCGAGTTGTTACATGTTGTAGATATCTTGCTTTGGGTTGCTGCTAGAGCTATGAAGTCTTTTCATACTTTTTGGAGTAGGCGTTGTCTTAGTATAGGATGTTGTATATTCATGTATATTATTCATGATAATGTACTTGTATATGTAACTTCCAGTGTCGACAGATGTAGTTGTATCATATGTATTGTATCACATGTTTATCAACTGACTTCAGTTATATATATATGAGACTTTTGATTATCTGTGTTCCGCACTTAGCTTGTCTGTGTTATTATTATATATATTGTCCTAAACTATTATGAACCATCGTAGTTCGTTTTATACTGGAATTGGGTATGTCGATGGGAGTAAATAAATAAGAGATGAAAAATTAAAAATATATATCACTCCTATCGAGGTAGCCAATACATGAGTAAGGCCTAACTACGGATGGCCGCTCCTATCCAGCCTTATTCTTCGTAATAACAAACAGTTTTTCCTTTAATACTCTTTTTTATTGTGAGCATAGAGGTGGAGCGTCACATAAATTTTCATTTTCTTAGATGTTGTATTTATATCTTTTAAATATATGAACTATCATACTTACAATTGTCGTGCCTCAAATTTTCAACCATTTGTACTAACGGGTTTATATTATTGTGTCTATAGCTATTGAACTTGTAGCTCTCAGGTTTATAGTTATTGCCTCGATAGCTATCAAACACAGGGGAATTTAGCTACTGCCTCTATAGGTATTGGGTTTACAAAAAATCAGTTATCATTTCCGTAGCTACCAGGTTTACAAAAACTTTGCTATTTCATTTGTAACCAGGGGGTTTACAAAACAAACTTAGCTATCATTTTTATAGTTATTGGGTTTAAGAAAACTTTTCTATCATGATTATTGTAACAAAACCACCTTTCTTACTCCGAAAGACAAGTCATTAAGGGTAAAAGAAAAATAAATATAAGAAGAAATTTCACAATCACATAATCTCACAGCGGAACAAAACAACATATATTAATCAGCATAATATTTTATAGACATACTACGATAATAGTACATCAGAGTCATAATAGTACAAGTTCCAAAATGGAATAGTTATAACTACCTATCCTTACATCACTATACAAAATACATACATATATACACAATGGAATAAGATAGTAGCTAGTTAACGTTGAAGCCACCTACTCCAGCTCCTACAAAATGCAATCATGAGAAACCTAGATCACATGGCTACTCATAAAAATTTGAGTACCCAAGAGTTTTAGGGAAAGAAACAAAACTTCGGGTCAGACATGGGTATGATGTGAGTAAACTCAAACAACTGAATTATTACTTTTAAAATCAAGGTATCTCGTAAGACCACACCGCTCATAAACACGGACGGTTTTTTACCTTAAGATAACCGAAATTGTTAACAAGTAAATAATTAGCATAGCCAAAATTATTACATTAATTAAATTCTAGCATAATAGGTATACAACTAAGACCGAAGGCCCTTATTGGAAAATGGATTCCATACAATGATTGGGCTACAGGGATACTGCCCATCACGGTGCATCTTTAGATAAAATAATACCGAGGACCTCGCCGAGATCCCCTACCAATATAAGACCGGCCTAACCCTTACCGGATAGTACCGAATAAGATCACCCCTTAGTTGGGGTCAGCAACCGTACTGAAGCATATATGAGTTAATGGTAGGGACTCTAGATACGGGTAACCTAACCCTAATTGGAGAAACCCACTTAGCGTTGCTGCATCTCCCCTATTTTTGGTCATTTTCCGGTTGATAAGGCTTGAGGCTACATTTACCTTTGTTATGCATTGTCACCTGGAATGCTAACATTTCCTTCTAGATGTTGACACAATGTTAGCATTCATCCATATAAGTCATTTAGGAGATGAACGAGCCAAAGGCGCTATTTCAACTACACCAGTTTTGGGATCACCCATAGGATTAGTAGCAAATAGCCCTTACACTTCAAAGTCTTCATCTTGGATCTTACCTTTACTATTTCTAATTCTAACGTTTATGTTGGTTTTAAGTGGTTTTCGGATAAGAATAACCCAGTCTCTCCAAACCAACATTCGATAATTTAAAAGGTCAAGTTGTTTATAGTGGACTATCCCACTATCAGGTGCAAAGATTTACATATGGAATTACCTTCCATATGCTTAAGTTATCATGGCCCACTTATCGAAATTAACCCCCTTGCATTTATCGCGTATTCGAACTATGTTCTTCATGATAAGTACAAGTCGACTTACTTTCAATAAACATGTCAACATTTTACCATAACTATTTTAATTTGTTTGGCTACTTAATGGCATGGATAAGAGATCGTTGGTTCAAAAACAATTCACTGAGAGAAGAAGGTTAATTTAAAATAAAGTATTTTTGGAGTTTAAAATAATTTAAAATAATAAATAAATCATAAATTAAAGCTTAATTAATCATATTTAAATCAAAATTCAAACCTTAATTAATCTTAGTTAAGTCTTAATTAATTAATGATAATTACCCTTTATTGATCAAAAATTAATTAAATAATTAAACTCTAGTTAAATAATAATTAGACCCTAATTAGTAAATAAATAAATAATGAAAATTTATTAAATAGACATTTATTATAAATTAAACCCTAATTAATTCATAATTATGTAAATAAATAACTCTTAATTACATAATAATTAATTTAATAATTAAATACCAATCAAATAATTAATTAAAAAACAATTAACCTGATTAAAAAAAATTAATTAAAATAACTACCAATTAACTTAATTAATCATTAATTAAAAATTCTTAATTAACTATAAGTGATTAGCTTAATTAATTAATTCTTAAACCCTAATCACTTAACCTAATAACTTAATTAATTAATAATTATTTTTAATAAATAGATTAATCATTTAATTCATATTAAAGTTAATTAAGTTTTATAATACCTAATTATGTTTGAAATGGCTTTCAAAACAATTTTAAAAGAAAACTTTAAAACTTGAAAATTGTCTATTTTCGATCAACATCCATAGCGACTTCGCTATGGATGACATAAATTTAAACTACTTTCTAAGCTTTTTTCCAAACCTTATCTCTTATCTTCCTTACTTTTGAAAAACATTGTTTTAAAAACAATTTTAAAAACTCTAATTCAAAGTTAGGAACTTTTTTTTTGAAACACTTAATAAGTCAAAACTAAATAACATGATTTGACTTTAAAAAGGATCTCAATTCCTTTCAACATTTCCAAGTACAAACTTTCATAACCATCCAATCAAATATCTAAGATTTTACAAACATAGCATATCATTTCCATAACATATCAAATATCACAACTTTATAACCCAAGACATCACTTTAGCCTTTCACTTCAAGTCCTAATACTAACCACACATTAGCATATACATACACATCCAAACCATGCTTTAATTCATACAAAGCATCGTATATATATTTAGCCACATAACAACATATATATAAAGGAAAGTTCTTTCCTAAAAGGATTAGAATTTACTCACCAAAATTCGACTAAACTAAAGGATTTTCTCCTCGAACTCGAGAATGATCTAGGCCTTTGAATTTTTCTTGGAAAAATGAAATCTTTTAGATGGTTTTAGTATCAAGAGGACTTAGCCATAGACAGATAGGGTAAGGCCTTGGAGTTTTTGAGCGGATTCGGGCTTGATTATGAATGAGGAAGTGAAGAAGAGAATGTAGAAGTGTTTTTTAGCAAGCTTTCTAAGGAATTCAAGTAGAAAACTAAAGTTCATAACTTAGGAAATATTTTTAAGTAGTCATGAAAGATTTCTTAAGAGCTTAGGATGTTTTGAAAATGAAGATAAGAATGAGGAAGGATGAATTTTTTTTTATAAATTTTGCTTTTATAATATATTACCAAATGAAATTACGAAAATGCCCTTAGTACAATACCCCCCTCTCTTCTTTTGCCGCCTCACCCCCTCCTTTCTCCAATAAAATTTCCAGCCCCTCCTTAGCCACCATCCTATCTTGTTAATGGAAACATGCTATGACACCATTTGTACTAAATGTTGGAGGAAGCATCTTATATATTATATAATGTTAACTTTTTAAAAATATATTATCATATATATAAAGGCATTCTTAAATGTAAATAAATGTACACACCTATTCAAACATGAATAAAATGATTTATAAATGTGTGTATGTGAGTGTTATGACATTTTCGATAATGTTTAGCCTACGAAAAATTGAAAAATCTGAAAATGACTTCCGGTCACATTTTTAATCTTTCTTCGAGCTAATTATTTTTGCAAGTAAAATTTCAAAATGATTTTGATATCATTTGTTACTATTTAAAAGGAGTTTATTTTAGTTATAAAATCAATTAATTAATTATTAGAATTATGTTTAAATATCCATACTTAACGTGGTAAAATTCCGGGTCGTTACACTATCTCCCCTTAAAAGAATTTTGTCCCCGAAATGAGCACATAAGAAGATAACTCAAATACTTAAAAACTATATATTCATATCATAAGGCACATACAAAAGACATACACTAAACAACCATAGCAAATAATGCTTAAGCTATACACAAAACAACTAGCTATCTTAACATTAACTCAGTATAGGCCTCCTTCATATGGTCCATAGTCTCCCATGTGCAGTCTCTAAGATTCTCGCTCCACTGAATTTTAACTAACCACACTACCTTAGTGCGCAACCGCTTCTAATCCTGATCTAAAATATGGACTAGATGTCTAACCACTATCAAATCTGGCACCACTTCTAGATCCTCCTGCTCAGACGGCTCTATAATCAAGGTCGGATCATGCACAACTTTTCTTAAATATGACACATGGAATACATTATGAACCCCTACCAATCTCTTCGGAAACACAACCTTATAAGCAAGAGACCTAATCCCTTCAAGAATACGGAAAGGTCCAATATAACTCGGAGCTAACTTTCCAACTTTTCCAAATCTAACAGCTCCTCTTATTGGTGAAATCTTAACGAACACAAGGTCTCGAGCATCAAATTCCAAATCTCTTCGCCTCCTATAACGATCTCGAATTTGACCACTTTAAACTATACTATTTAAAGTGATTTTAAATATAAAATATATCATATTTTATGATTTAAATAATATTAGATAGGATTTGCAAAGAGAAATACACAAAAATAGCAATAATTGCTTATATTGACAAAAGTGACAAAATCCCGATGTCAGTAAAGTAAGTTTCAATGATTAAATAAATTGTTTTAATTATTTGAGTATTTATATTTTTAAATAGCATTATACAAATTTACTTTTAAATTTGGTTTTCATAAATAAGTAGTTTAACTAAAACGTCAAAATGCGACCGTAAAACATTTTGTCGATAATCAATGTTTTATCGATTTAAAGTTATCGCAACATTTTTGCACCTTTATTTTCTTATATATGAACATATATTCAAATAGTATATGTATTAATTAATTCACTAATCAAGTTTACTTTTACTGAACATACTTAGAAAATTCTAGAATGTAATTAACAAAAATTAGCATAAAAAGACAAAAAGTGTTATAAAGTCAAAAAGTAAACATAAAATCAAAAAAATATAATTACTATATTCTTTAATAATTAAGTAAAAATGATATAAAGTAATGATTTGAAATGTGATGTTAAGTTTTGAAAAAATTTAGTTTTCTTAAAGTATAAGTAAAGGGTATTTTTGTCTTTTTACAAAATATTATTTTAATCCAATTTTTTTTCTATAAATACCAACACATTTTCTCACTTTTTTCACACCTTTCTTCCCCATTTTCAAGCACTTCTTCCACTCTTTAATGGCTTTCATGCCTCTCTTAAAAAGTTTCAAAAGCGTAACAAAGTTATGGCAAAAATAATCGACAAAAATTTATACTACTTAAGTCATATGCAAGCTAGTAAGTTCCATCCATCCACCCAAGGCTATGCCTACGTAGAAGACATCTCCACTTCTTTTCATATCACTTCTAGACTAGCGAAGCTATAGCCAGATTTCAAGAAGTTTCAGGAAATAGTAGCAAAGTTATAGTCAAATATGTAGTGATAAATTTAGAAAGATTGGTAGGAATTATGGTTTAGATCTGGAGTTCTTTGCCTTAAGAAGTGGAATCCAAAGTAAGTTATTTCTTCCTTTAAGTTTGTTAAAATCATTTTTAAGTTGAAGGAACTTTTAAGCGTTGTTTGAAAATCTTTGTTGAAAGCTTATGCTAAAACAATGGTTTTATTTCCTTGTTTGACTATTTGAATGGTTAATTAAGTATTTTAAAATTTAGAAGTTAAATACTTAATGGGGCATGTGAAAACGACTAGCACATGTGTTTCGTCTGTGAGATCCAATGAGACTTGGCTAAGGGTCGGAACATGTCGAAGGGGAAGCCTAGATGCTCCAAAATAAATATCAAACTATTTTAACCTAAGATAAAAAGTGTTATAAATACTTGACAAGATGAAGTGTTGAATCATCATTTATTATTGTGTTTATTTTATTGATTATTGACTTTGCTCGACTAGTTTATAGGCAATTAATTATCCATATGCATGGGTCGGGTAGAAAATAAATATATGCTAACACTTTGATTTATTTCACGATTTGACTAGAAGGTGTTTGGCGGTATTTGGTTCATTTCAGTATAATGAATTTGTTTGGAAATTGGTTTTCAAGTTGAAATATTTTCCTTTAAAGAGAAAAAAGAGATATTTGAGAATAAATATTTTGAAGTGATTTTATATGAAAGTGATATATATAAAGAATGGTTTTATAAAAATGTTTCTAAAATGGAAAGAATTTTAAGGGCTAAACTCGATGGTTTTAAGATGATTTTTGAAAGGATTTGTAAATGGAAATTATTACAGATTAGAAGTATTTGTAATTATTAGTGTAAATGAATTTGCCACTTCGGAATATAAAATGATGTGTTATGTTACCAAAGATTCGGGTAACACATAATCTACGAAACGCATAGGCAATGGAGGTGCAGATATTCTGTAGCCTCGGTGTAGTCTGCTCTTGGAATAGAGAATGTACCAATCTATTACTTATTTGGAAGGCTAGACACAAGGGGCCTTGTTATGGCTAGAAACCTCTCAAGATTTGGTAGCATATAGTTTTGTACGCTTGTATATTGGTATTGTTTCAAAAGATGATTTGTTTTCAGATTTCGAAGTAAAGGACTAGTTTGAATATAAAAGATAAATATATTTTAAAAGTTCTAAAATAAAAATTCGAGAATAAAGTCTAAAGAAATAATTTTCATAAAGATAATTAGATTTAAAAATCTAAATGTATGGATTAAGTTAAGTGGGTAGATTTGGAACCTATATTTGCATGATATGTGCTATGTAGTTTGGGAGTTGCATATTTGTTTGTTGCATCGTAGGCCCCACGAGTCCTATTTGCGATAGTAGAACTATGTTGGCTTGATCCTATATCTAATTGGGTACCCAATTAGATAGGAATACGTAGGCAGTCATAGGTTGTAGTGATGTAGCCCCTAAAATGATATAACACTTTACTGTTATCTGTTATTGGTTGTTGTTTATCTTGTATTTTGGTATCTTTCTTTTTTACTATTTTAATCTGCATTTACATTGTTTATTTAGTTTGTAGGTAAGGTTAGTAATGTCTCCCTCATCAGAGTTGTGCAGCGGTAGATTTGTGTCATTGTATTTGGTATGTATTAAAGCACACTTTGTAGAATTAATAAATTAATTAATTACTCTAATAACTTATTAAATTGAAATTATATCATATATATTTAGTAATGTTGAATATTTATCAAATATGGTGTATTAAGTTGGTAGTTTTCATTCTAAGTTTTAGAACGGATGGATTTTTCGGTGATTTTTTCTGGTCTGAAAAACCCGGGATGTCATGTTTGGTATCAGAGCTTAGGTTAGGTGCCTAAGTAAGAATTTGTCTAGGTTAGTAAATCAACCTAGGAATTTTAAAAATTAAACTACCTTAATTTGATAAATAAAATGGATAGGATAAGGCACCATACCTCTGACCGAGGTTATGGGTAATATTACTATTTTTGTTGTGCTTAACATTCGTAAATGGTTGTTTTTTCGTTCCGTTTTTTCGTCCTTGTAATTTCGAGGATGAAATTCTTTTAAGTAGGGGAGAATATAACGACCCAGGATTTGATCACTTTAAAATATAATATTTAAAGCGATTTTGGATAAAAAATATATAACATTTTATGATTTAAATAATATTTGAATGGATTTGCAAAGAAAAATATACACAAAAATAGAAATGTTGTCGACAAAAGTGACAAAATCTTGATTTCAGAAAAGTAAGTTTCAATGGTTAAATAAATTATTTTAATTTATTTATGAATGTTTATATTTTTAAATAGAATTATACAAAAAAAATTTTAATTTTTTTACATATATAAATAGTTTAACTAAAACGACAAAATGTGACCGTAAAACGTTTTGTCGAAAATTAATGTTTTGTCGATTTAAAGTTGTCGCAACGTTGTTACACCTTTATTTTCTTATATATGAACATTTATTAAAATGTTAGAAGTGTCAATTAATTCATTAATCAAGTTTACTTTTATTAAACATACATGGAGAATTCTAGAATGTAATTAGCAAAAAGTAAGCCTAAAAAGACAAAAAGTGTTATAAAAGCAAAAAAGTAAACATCAAATCCAACAAACATAATTATTATATTCTTTACTTAATACTTAAGTGAAAATGCTATAAAGTGATAATTTGAAATGTGATGTTAAGTGTTGAAAAATAAGATTACTTTAAAAATAATAAAGGGTATTTTGATCATTTGCAAACATAATATTTTAATCCAAAGTTTTTTCTATAAATACCAACTCACTTTCTCACGTCCTTCCACACTTCTTCTTCTTAAAATTTCAACCCTCTTCTCACTCTTTTCCATGGCTTCCTATCTTAATAAAATAATTCCAAAAATAATATAAAAAGAAATATGCAACAAACCATTTCAAATCCCCCTCTTTCTCCTCCTCTAACCCATGGCCACCACCCACCACCACCCTAGCCAAGCCAATCACCACCACCTACCCAACGCCAAGCCTAATATCCCTTTAAAACTCACGGCCCAAAGCTCTAGAGGCCTCCAAAAGAAAAGTCAAGCCACCTGGAAGTCTTAAAACTAGTGTTCATGAGCTTTTGAGTTGAGTTAGAAAAGCTATTTAGATTTAAAGTTAGTTCAATTCCAAACAAGGTAAGAACTCTTATTTATATGTATACATTTGGTTGTGATGTCGTGATATGTTTGTTTGGATTTTTGGTTATGGTATTGATTTCCATATGTTGTTTATTGCATGTAAATATTGAAACAAGTCACGATATATACGACATTGATTCACATGGAAAACACTGTCCAAAATAAATTGAAAAATGATATGGAATCATTTAATGCCTTCTCAAATGATTAAAAATGGTTTAGACATGTTTTATAAATATATAAACTTGTTTTAACAAAGTCTGAATGAAAAACATGAAATATGGCAAAACTAGGCGCGTCACGTAACGTAGTTCGCGATTTCACGCCAAAAACCTTAGATAAGTATACGTAGTGGAATTTAGCTTGGAATTCTTCAAGATTAGATTTTCCCAAACTATTATATCCATATCTTTCAAACAAAGAAAGAAAATCAATATTTCATTAAGTATATTTTAAAATATGTCCAAAACAATTTTTCAGAAAAATCGCGCTTTTGCAGTAAAGTGACCAAAGTTTAAAATTGATATTTGAAAAGTTTTAAAAATATTAAACAAAATATAAAAATCTTTTAAAATGTTGTAAATGTGGTTTTAGTAGAAAAGATGGTTTCTAAACGATATAAAAGTCGTTTTGAAGAATACAGCTTTTGAAGCACTTTTTGTAACACTTTTTGCAACACTATTTCGCAATGCATTTCAATAACTTTTGAAATAAATATTGAAACTTAACAATTCTTTCCCAAATCCTTTGTAAATGTTTTTAAGTAAGTAATTAAAAGATATTTTAACAATTCAAAATTATTAAAGGTTGTTAAATGAATAATTAAGTGATTTAAAAAGGGAAAATGAATATGTGGAAATGACTAGTACATTTGTCCCGCCTGTGAGATCTAGAAGTGAAAATAAGGTGTGTAATTAATGTTAGGGATGGAGAAACCAGTGCCCTGAACTTACCTGGCCTCGGTTTTCTCTTTTAGGCGAGGGGTGGAATAGATCGAAGGGAAAGCCCTGATGCTCAACTTGGATTTTATAGAAATAATATTCTTATATTCATTATTAAAATCCAAAGAGGGAACTTGTCCTATTCGTGGAATTTAAAAGGTGATATCACCATTATTCCACTCGTAGCACTTGATGAATACAGAAGTTAATATTGAATAAAAATAGTGTGATTTCTACAATCCTATTTTCTCAAAAGTTACTCTTTAAAAATGATTTAAGAAATTTTCAAAAGAGACGTTTAAATGATTCCGTATTTGAAAAAGAAGATTTTAAAGATATGTATCTCTTGAAGATATTTGTTGACAAAGTGAAATGAATAAATCGAACAATAATCATCTAATTACATCATTTTCATTGATGATTGGATTTCGAAGGAGTCAGGGTCAAATTTGGGGGATTCCTATTCGCAAACCACTTCGAACTAATTTACTTGTTCGAAAAATGAAGCCGTTGAAGATGGAGATATTGAGATGAAAAAAAACGAAGGACTGCTTGTTGATTAATTGGAGATAAATCCTGATTTACATATTGTACCAATGGTCTCTTTGTTATGAAAAACCTCAGAAAAACAAGGAATTCTCGTCTAGTAATGGTCGAGGAAAGTACCTTTAGTTTCGTTCAGTTCCAGAACGAACTTGTATGGACGAGTGTCTGACCATGCATTCTAACCATATTGAGTGATCTCTACAAAATGTATATCAGTCGGTAGCGGAGAAGACACCTTCTCTTATCTTAACACCCTTTCCCGAGACATACACTCTCAGGAAGTTATAAATTATAGAGACTAATCATGTGAATATGGAATGGCAATGTGGCATTCAGAGTGGAAGGAATTTGGGCTATGAGAAAAGGTAATCGTTGCCTCAAGCCTCATCAGCTGGAATTGACTGAAACATGGTAGATGCAGCAAGGCTAAGTGGGTCATTCCCATTTGGATATGATCATTCCCTTCTAGATAGATTTCTACCCGCTGTAAAGTATGGGTATCTAATCATTATGGAAAGTATGCAAAAGAGACAACTCGGATAAAGGTCGGTAACGACCGAGAGATGATATATTTGGAACTATCTAGTTACAGAGAATCGTCGGTCTTGTGTTGGCAGAGGATCCTTTATGTTGGTCCTCGAGACATCCATCTAGAGGTGTACCCATAGGAAGGTAGTCCCTTCATCTGGTCATTTGTATGGAAATTCATTCTTCAATAAGAACTTGCGGTTTTGTTTGTAGAACCTAGTATGCTAGAATCTAATAATGGTAACAATTTCGGCTAAGATTACTAAGTTTGTTTGGAAATATTTTTCAAGAATGTCATTAAAAATAATATCCCTTAAGTTTGCGTAATAAAGAGTTTTGGTTATCATAAGGAAAAAACCTGTTCCGTGTTTGTGTGCGGCGTGGTCTTATGAGATATCTTTTATTTTCAAAACATCGTACATTGAGTTCTCGCATCAGGCCCATGACTGACCCGGAGTTTGTTTTTCTCTTTAAACTCTTAGTGCTCTATTTTTCGGGTTGCCATGTAGTCAGGATACTTTAGGAGCATTTTGGAGCCTATAAGGGAGCATTTTGGAGAAGTCTTTTCAGAGTTATGAAGCTAAAGTACCCTACATATATACCTACCTATATTCCACTGTGTTATGTGTTATAGTATTTGCCAGCATGTGTAAGGATAGACAATTATAACTATCCCAGCTGGATTAGTATTTGACTTTGATGGATCACTTGGTGTGATCCTTTACGTATAATTAAAATATTGAATGCGATATGAGGTTCTATTATTGTGTTGTCTTTTATCTTTATTTTTCTTTTATGCCCCAGATAATCCGCCTCCGTAGCACTTCGAATTACGGCACATGAATACCGTGGATATATTAGTGTCGATTTCTAAGAGTCGAGGAGACGAGCCGTTACACCTCCTATCAGCATAACTCTTTTGGCGATCTTGAGCTGCCTTCATCCTTTTCTTAATCATTGCAACATTTTCGATCGCTTCTCGAATCACATCTGGCCCAAGCACTAGACGATTTCTAGACTCTACCCAACAGGCTGGTGATTTGCATGGCCTTCCATAGAGAGCTTCATAAGGTGCCATACCGATGCTTGCATAGAAGTTTTTGTTGTAGGAGAATTCCACTAGTTATAGATGATCTTCCCAAGACCCTCCAAAGTCCAAGATGCAGGCCCTTAACATATCCTCCAAGATGTGGTTAACCCCCTCAGTTTGTCCATCGGTTTAAGGGTGGTAGGCAGTGCTCAGACTCAACTTTGTTCCCAATGCAACTTGCAAGGCTTCCCGAAATTAACTTGTAAAGACAGGATCTTGGTCGCTTACTATACTCATTGGAACTCCATGTAGTCAAACTATCTCTTTCGTATAAATCTCTGCTAATGGGACTGCAGTTCCAGTTGGCTTGACCGGAATAAAATGAGCTTTCTTAGTTAACCATTCCACAATAATCCATACTCCTTCCTTTCCTTTTCTGGTTCTAGTCAAACCACTGATAAAATCCATTGATATCATTTTCCATTTCCAATTAGTTATCTCCAATGGTTGTAACAATCCGGTTGCCTTTTGATGATCACCTTTGATTTGTTGATAGCACGAACACCTACCAACAAAGATAGAGATATCTCTCTTCATTCCCTTTCAACAAAACATCCAATTCATGTCCCTATGCCTCTTTGAGACACCTGCATGTATACTCAACTTAGAACGATGACATCTGACAAAACTTCCTACCTAAGACCGTTGACATTCAGTATATAGAATCGTCCATTCATCCTCCGAATTCCACGATTATCAATCTTAAAACTTGCACACTGTCCCTCCTCAACCTTCTTGATGGTCGCCACTAAAATTATGTCCACTTTTTTCTTTCCCGCTATTCTTTCTAGGAGAGTCGGGGTAACCTCGAAAAGAGCCAAGACTGCATTCCTGCTTAAAGCATCTGCCACTACATTAGCCTTCCGAGGCATATAGAGAATATCCAAGTCGTGGGATGCCAGAAAACTCTAACCACCTATGTTGTCTCTGGTTCAGATCCTTTTGAGTAAAAAGATACTTCAGGAATTTATGATCCGTGAAGAGCTCGAATTTTCTCCTAATTAAAGAAAGAAAACTTGCTCACTAGAATAACTAAAGACTATAAAGAAACTAAAGAAGGAATAGAAGGATCCTTACCCAATAAGTAGCGCCTCCACATTTTCAATGCAAAGACAACAGCCAACAATTCCAGGTCATGCGTAGCATAGTTCTTCCTGTAAGGCTTCATTTGTATGCCTGCATACGCAATCACTCTACCATGTTACATCAAAACAGCACCTAGTCCCACTCTATAGTTTAAACCCTGAATCCACTATTCCCATCTAGAACAGCCAAAACTAGCGCACTGGTCATGCTCTTCTTCAATTCCAGAAATGCTTCTTCACACATTGGAGCCCATACAAACTTCTCCCCCTTCTTAGTTAGCTTTGTCAACTGGGAGGTAGTCTTACAATAATCTTGAATAAACCTCCTATAGTATCCCTCCAAGCCTAGGAAACAACGAACCTCGGTAGAAATCCGTGATTGCTTCGATTCCTGAACAGCCGCCACTTTTATTGGTCCACCGAAATGCTATATCCTGATACAATATGCCCTAAAATCCTTACCTTTGATTACCATAAAATGGAACTTAGAAAACTTCACCTTCAGGACATGTCTCCTCAATGTTTCCAATACAACTTCCAAATGATGATTATGTTCCTCCTCAGATTTGGAGTAGACAATAATATTGTCGATGAAAACTAACACAAACTTGTTAAGAACATCTCTGAAAATACGGATCATGAGATCTACAAAATATGCATGTGCATTGGTTAGCCCGAAAGGCATAACCAACCACTCAAAGAAAGAGTTAGGGCCCTTAAACATAGTTTAGGGTATACTATCTTCAGCAATCATCAGCTGATGAAATCTAGTACCTAGATCCATCTGAGAAAATACAATAGCCCCATGAAGTTGGTCGAAAAGATCATTGATGCAGGGTAAGGGATACTTGTTCCTAATGGTTAGCTTATTCAACTCCTTATGATCCACACACAACCTTAAAGATCCATAAACTTAGCCGCAAACACCACAGCAGACCCCGAAATTGAACGATTGGGTCTAATTAATCCTCTCCTTAACAGATCCTGGGTTTGACTTACCAAGTCCTCTCTCTCCCTCGGAGCCATCCTTCACTTAGTTTGAACCACAGGCCTTGCACCAGGAACTAAATCAATGTGAAACTCTATCTCTTAGTGCGGGAGTAAACTTTTAACCTCCTTGAATACATTTGAAAAATTATTAGCAACTTCATTAGACCCTAAATTTTCTTGATATGCTTCTAGGGTATATATGAAACTACACATACAGATACCAGGTTCCTCACATGACACTTTAGCAATTCTTCCCAAAGTGGCTAATAATGATACAATTCTTTCATTACAATCTAAAATAGCTCCATATCTTGATAACCAAAAGATACCAAGAATAATGTCAAATCTTTTAAAGTCTAAGACATACGAGTGGCAAGAAAAGTGATGAAAAAGGTAAGAAATTGGCATATTCTTACAAATGATATTCAAACGGGTTACCTCGCCTATGGGTTGGACACACACATACGGTTTTCTACAATACTCGAAATAAAATGAAAATTTTATACTGATTCTAAAGAGATAAAACTATGAGAGGTACAAGCATCAAATAATATTCAAACAAAAATACCATTAATCGTTAAGGTACCTTCAAGGACACCTTTCTCCTTCATATCCATTGAAGTCAACTGTTCATTCTTAATAGCATATACCTTGGCTTGCAGCACCTTCTTCGTGAGTGGGCGGTCCTTCACCATATGACCGACCTGATGACAATTAAAACGGAGAGTCATTTGGACCATTGGAGAGATAGGTCCACTTTGATGCTTTGGAATTTCACGATTCAGACAATACATGGCAGTATGTCCTTTCTACTTGCAAATATAACAACCACTATCCTTAGGCTTGCCTCTTTGACCTTCTCCCTGCTTCCTTTTTTCTTGATTCTTCCAATTCAGATTGAACTTAACCATTTCCACGGGTATTTCCAATAGGTTTTACTGGAGTAGGCTTCTTCTTTTACAAGGCCTTGTACTTTAGAGACATATCAACTAAATCAACAAAATAACCTTTAATGTGAGAAGTCATCTTCTTATGGAAACTTTCCCTCATACCCACAACGAACTTCTCGTTATTCTTCAATGGGGTATTGATTAATTTTGGTCCAAAATAAGATTGCTCGTTGAATTTCATCTCATATTCTACTACAGATAGATCCCCCTTCTTTAAGTTCATGAAGTTCCTGTACATCCTAGTCCTTTCAACTGAAGGTAAGAACTGATCCTAAAAAACTTCTTTAAATCGGACCCACAAAAACTTTTCTTCTGGAACATTTGCAGTAAAGGAATCCCACCAAACTGCAGCGCCTCCTGCAGTTGTCATGCTGCTAAGAACCTTTTCTGTTCATTTGATAAGCCAAGACCTTTAAAAAAAAATCACAAGATCACAACCAAGCTTTTGCTTCCATGATAGATTCAGTCGCTTTAAACAGTTTCCCTTCTAGATTAGTGTAATCCTTGCATAAGGTTGCAAAATTCACTCTTAGCTGCTCTTGTGTTGCCTCTTCGATAATCTGAACTCCTCCAGAATTTGGAGTTCGACCATTTGTAGTTGTAGTGCTACCTGCCCCCTATCTCATCTGCCTCGGTTACTCATTTCTTACTACCTAGACATGGTAAGAAAATTCTTAGAATACTTGGATGAAATAATGTTAAAGGAATGACATCAACCAATCCTATCAAAGATGATCTAACTATCCGGAATATATAAATATAGGCAATGAAACTTACAAATACGCTCTCTCAAAGTTGAACCCAACCAAAACCTAGGTATTCTATCAACCTATGCTCCGATACCAAATGTAATGAACCACCATTTTTACTCCAAAAGACGAGTCACTAAGGGTAAAAGAAAAAGAAAGATAAGAAAAAACTTTACAATCATAGAATCTCATAGCAGAACGAAACAAAATATATTAAATAATATAATATTTTACCGAGATACTCCTATAATAGTATACCGGAGTCATTATAGTACAAGTTCCAAATTAGGACAGTTATAACTACCTATCCTTACATCACTATACAAAATACATACATATATACATAGCGGAATAAGATAGTAGCTAGCTAAAGTTGAAGCCACTTGCTCCAGCTCCTCTAAAATGCAATGATGAGAAACCTTGATCACTTGGCTACTCCTAATAATTTGAGTATCAAAGAGTTTTATGGAAAGAAATAAAACTCTGGGTCAAACATAGGTCCGGTGTGAGTAAACTCAAACAATTGAATTATTACATTTAAAACACTTTTAAAATCAAGGGTATCTCGTAAGACCATGCCGCACATAAACACGGACAGGTTTTTACCTTACGATAATAAAAATACTTTTGATAGAAAATCTAGTGATATTATCATAATGTCTAGGGTTTTCAAGTAAATAATTAACATAGCAGAAATTGTTGCATTAATTAAATTCCAGCATAGTAGGTATACAATTAAGACCAAAGACACTTATTGGAAAATGGATTCCATACAATGATTGGACTACTGGGGTGCAGTCCATCATGGTGCATCTCTAGATAAAATAACACCAAGGACCTTGCTGGGATCCCTTATCAACACAAGACCGGTCTCCCTTTACTAGATAGTATCGAATAAGATCACCCCTCGGTTGGGATCGACAATCGTACCGAAGTATACATCAGTTAATGGTAGGGACTCTAGGTAGGGGTAACTTTACCTTAATGGGAGCGACCCACTTAGCCTTGCTGCATCTCCATGGTTTCTAGTCATTCCTGATTGATGAGGCCTGAGGCTACGTTTACCTTTATGACAATGTCAGCATTCATCTATACAAGTCGTTTAGGAGACGAACGAACTGAATGCACTACTTCCACTGCACCCGTTTTAGCATCACCCTTAGGGTTAGTAGCAAATATCCCTTGCACGTCAAAGTCTTCATCTTGGATCTTGCCTTTACTATTTATAATTCGAATGTTTACGATGATTTGAAGCGGTTTTCAAAAAATATCCGATCCCGGTCTCTTCAAACCAATTCGTTAATTTAAAAGGTCAAGTTGTTTATAGTGGACTACCCCACTATCTGGTGTAAAGAATTACATTTGGAATTACCTTCCATATGCTTAAGTCATCATGACACACTTATCGAAATTAAATCACTTGCATTTATCACATTTTCGAAATGCGATCTTTGTGATAAATACAAGTCGACTTACTTTCAATAAACGTGTCAACATTTTACTATAACTACTTTAATTTGTTTGGCTACTTATTGGCATGGACAAGGGATCTTTGTTAAAACAGTTCACTGAGAGAAGAAGGTTAAATTAAAACAAAGTACCGTTGGAGTTTAAAATAATTTAAAATAATAAATATATAATCATTAAATCATAAATTAAAGCATAATTAATCCTTAATAATCATACCTAAATCAAAGTTCAAACCTTAACTAATCTTAGTTAAGTCTTAAGTAATTACTAATAATTACCCTTTATTAATCAAAAATTAATTAAATAATTAAACTCTAGATGAATAATAATTAAACCGTAATTATAAATAAATAATTATAATTTATTTAATAAACATTTATTATAAATTAAACCTTAATTAATTAATAATTAAGTAAATAAATAACTCTTAATTAAATAACATTTAATTTAAAAATTAAATACTAAACAAATAATTAATTTAAAAATAATTAATTGATTAAACAAAATTAATTAAAATAACTACCCCTTAACTTAATTAATCATTAATTAAAACTTCTCAATTAAATACAAATGATTAACTTAATTAATTAATTCTTAAACCCTAATCACTTAACTTAATTACCTAATTAATTAATTAATATTTTCAATAAATAAACTAATTATTTAACTCATAAATTAAAGTTAATTAAGTTTTCTAGTACTTGATTAAGTTTGAAATGGTTTCAAAACAATTTTAAAAAAAACTTAAAAACCTGAAAATTGTATATTTCCGAACTGCATCCATAGCGACCATCGCTATGGATGCCATAGCTAAAATTACTTTCTAATCTATTTTGCAAACTTCATCTCCTACCTTCCTTACTTTTGAAAAACATTGTTTTAATATATATATATATATATATATATATATATATATTGAAACACTTGTCAAAATCCAAAATTCCACATACATAGCATATCATTTCCATTGTTAGTCCGTGAGATGATGGTTTTGATGACAACAACCTTAGAATAGATTATAAAATATAAATACTGACATTATAAGTTTAGATATATATATATATATATATATATATATATATATATATATATGCAGGATTTAACCATGCAGGTACCAAGAATGAAGACTGTACAATATGGAGATTCAAGATATCGAGATAGAAGACTCATGAGTATCAAGATTATCAAGAGTTCAAGATTTCAAGCATAAGTATTTTTATTAGGAATTTTTGTTAAAACTCGTAGAAAAGCACTGGCATCTTAAAATCCAATTTATTCGTGGAATGGAATCCACTTCGAGCCTGTCAAAGGGATGGAACCCTAAGTAGATGGAACCTATGAAAATCTAGTTGAACATTGTTTTGTATCCACTAATGTTAATTCAAATGATTTTATGAAAATATCTTGTTTTAAAAATGATTTCAAAACTTTTCTTTTAAAAACATCAAAACCCTCTATCCTGATTTTAAATAATTTTAGCCTCAAAATTATCTTTAATTTCAAAGTCAAATTACTCCTGATTTTAAACTATCTTTTTGAATTATATATTTAACTTTTATACTTAGATTTAAATATAAAATTATAGTTAATATATATATATATATATATATATATATTATTCTTTATATTTACTTATGAATTTTAACTTTAGTCAAGTATATTTGTAAAGTTTAAAATAGTTTTAATATAAGATAAAGGTTATTTTCAAAGAAAATCAAATCACCAAAAATTGCTTTGGGATGTCAACATGCCTAGGGTAACCATGTCGACAAGGTGTCAGCTGAATTCAAAATTTAAATTTCAAAAGAAGTGTCCATTCGCCATAACTCTTCATGAATGGACATGGCTATTGTTCTTCTATAAATAGGGGTTAGTTTCAACAAATTTTATATCAGATTTTCTGGTTTTTCACTCCTCTTCTTCTTCCACATTTCTTAATACATATTCTTACCATTACTTTGCCGAAATCAACATTGAATCAAACTCGATTACTTCTAGTTTGATTCTCTATCACTATCTCTACAAGATTCTCAGTGCTATTTAGAGTTATAGACTTCTTTGTAATCTATTAAGCGAGAAAAGGTGTGATTGTTGCCTTGGAAATCAATCAAGAGAGAAAAGGTGTGATTGTAGCCTTGGTAAATCAATTGGGTAAAGTTGTGGCCCAAAAATCAAGTATCTCTACCCAGAGGATAGAAAGTCTGGACGGTGTACCTCGTTGCCTTGAAACCGAGGGTGTAATTATACAATTGCTTTTGAAAGGAAATCCATACTTGTGCTGCGGGACTGGATGTAGGGCAACTCCGAACCAGTATAAAATTCCGATGTATTCTTTCCTTTACTTCTTTTATTTTATTTCTGCATCTGTGCTTGTTTCTGTGATCATATCTGTATCTATATTGCATACATCGGTGTCTAAATTAACATAAACTCAAAAAGATTTAGTAATTCTTTATTAACACTATTCACCCCCCTCTAGTGTTAATCCTAGCCTTAAGATCCGTAATCCGCATTTCTCATAATTGGTATCAGAGCAAGGTTTTCAAAGTTTCATAATCTGATTTTTGAAAAGTTTTCAAAATGGCTACCAACACTGGTACTGTTACTAACACTAGTATCCCTGTCACTAGTTCATTTGTAGAGGGTCAGTCTACTGTCAGACCATCACTTTTTAATGGCAGTAACTATGCATATTAGGAATGTAGGATTAAAATATATTTACAATCTATAGGATTAGACACTTGGAATATCACACAAACTGAATATTCTGAACCCACAACTAATTTTGCACAGTGGACTGCTAAGCAAAAGCCTGTTGCACAAAATAATTCTAAGGCTATGAATATTCTGTTTTGTTCACTAGATAGAAATGAATTCAATAGAGTGTCAGTTTGTAAGTCTGCATATGAAATCTGGAAAACTTTGCAAGTTACTCACGAAGGAACAAGCAAAGTTAAACATGCCAAAATTTCCATGCTCACAAATCAGTTTCAATTATTTAAAATGAATCCTAATGAGTCTATTTCAGATATGTATAGTAGATTTCAGGATATTGTGCATTCTCTAATATTTTTGGGAAAGAAATTTCTGAAGAAGATCAAGTCAGAAAGATTTTAAATTCTCTAACTCCAGAATGGGATCAAAAGACACTTGCGATCGAAGAGGCAAATGACATCAGTACTTTAAAGATAGAAGAATTAATTGAAAATCCAATGTCGTATGAA
Source organism: Allium cepa (assembly GCA_030765085.1). Taxonomy (NCBI): domain Eukaryota; kingdom Viridiplantae; phylum Streptophyta; class Magnoliopsida; order Asparagales; family Amaryllidaceae; genus Allium; species Allium cepa. The sequence continues at coordinate 741,703,477 of CM060932.1, forward strand.
GTTCAAATGATCGGGAGAAGAGATAGTAAAGCATATGAAAAGAAATCAATGGCATTCAATGCATTGACCGATGGACCAGACTCAAACAGCGATAATGATGAAGAGATAGCCTTTATGACCAGAAATTTTAGGAAATTCCTGAAATACAGAAAGATGAATAATCTCAAGAGAAACAATTATAAGAATTCTGGAAATCAGAATGTAGTGCCAAATAATGACAAAGGTTACAACTGTGATAAACCAGGCCATTTCAAAAGAGACTGTCCGTATCCAGATAGTTCTCCTATGAACAATGATCCAGCAAAGAAACGGAAGCGTGCATTTACTGCTACTCTAGATAACTCAGACTCGTCCTCAAGTGATGATGATCAGAAGATAGATAATTCGAATTTTTGTTTCACAGCTGTTCATGACTCCGACGAATTCAAAGAAACGGACTTAGAAAAAGGTACACGTTTACAATACAATTGGTTGAAATTGCTTGCTTAGAATTAGTTGCTTGATTGTTTGATTGATTGATTTTGAATTGGTGTGTTGTTTGAATTTTAAAATTTGTTTTCTATTTTTTATTATTATTTCATTATTTTATTATTATTTTTATTGTTTTTTATTTTTTAATAGTATAATAATATTTTCTGAAATATACTTGAAGTTTTAATAATATTTCAGATATATATATAGGCATTAAAAATAATATATATATATATATATATATATATATATTAGAGAACTTAGGAAAAATCAATTCACGAAAATTCAAAGGCACATGTCGACATGGTCCCTACCATGATGTCGAAATGGGTACCTGAATTTGAATTTCAAAATTTGAATTCAAATGTTTGAATTTCCCTCTACTTTTCACTTCATTCAATTCTCTGAAAAGCTACATTTTGACTAGAGAATATGACCTTTGAGAATCTATTTATTCACTATCTTTTATCATATCTTTTCACTCTCATTTTCAAATTCAAACTCTCTCATCATAACTTCAAGCTCTCTATTCTCTACTTTAATGGCTTCTTCAAGCAACCTATCCACCGTGAGAATTTCCAGAAAAATCCAAGAGCAACTATTCAATGATCCGTAGGCAATAAAAGCATACATCAATTATGCTAACTATGCCAAAGTCCATCCTAGAAAATTTGCTATTTTTCAAGATTTTTCTTCTTATGAAATTTATTCTCTTTTTGCAAACAATGGAGTTCTTAGTCTTATTGATGCTTCTCAAAATGATTTTGTTTGCTATCCTAATCTTGTCAAAATTTTCTATGCGATTTTAAATCGCGGATTTTATGATGGTAATGAGAATGAAATTTGGAGTAGTGTCAAAGGCACTAGAATTGTTTTGAATTATGATCTTTTAGGTGTTATTCTCAATTGTAAGATTTCGGGAATGGATCTTTCTAACTTTAAAATCGATGAACATGATCGTGAGACATTTCATCACATTTTCGAAAGAGATGATGATTTTGAATTTAAAAATAGAAATTTTCGACCAAAAGCAAGAATTGTCAATCTTCTTCTGCAACATACTTTGAACCCAAGATTGGGGAATTACAACAATCCTACTTCAAAAGTTTGCAAAGCACCGTTTGCTATTTTTGTAAATTATGACATAAATTGGGCGCAAGTTATTTTAGATGAACTTTGTCCTAAAAATATTGAAATGGGAGAGAATACTATATATCATGGAATTTATCTCACTCGGATTTTGAACTATTTTGGAGTGGATTTCAAAGGCGAAGAATTTGTTTCTAAAAAGGTTTTCAATCATTCCAACATTTCGCTTATGAAAATCCCATTTGTTTTTCAACCTTATGAGACCCTTACCGAAAAGGAAGAGCGTTTGGCTCATGAGGAAATGGAAGAAGAGGAAGAAGAAGAAAAAGGGGATGAAATGGCAATTGAAGAAGAAGAAGGTGAAACCTCTTTGGAAAGTATTGACTATCCTCCAAATCCGTCCACCAAAGCCCTTCTCAAAAACCAAAAGACTATTGTTGAGAATCAACGGATTCTTAAACGATCCTTTAGTAAAAAGTTGGATAATATTTCTTCGAAGATGAACATGATCATTTCAAAAGTCAGTAAGAAACTTGGACTATCTTCATCATCTTCATCCTCTAACTAGTTTTATCTTCTCGTATCGTGTTGTATTTGTTTTAGTTTACTTTATTTCGAATATTCATGTAGTTTGTTGTGTGCTTATTCGTTGTATTATCGTAGTATGCAATGAAATGAAATTTCCTTTCTTTTATCTACCTTATCTTATCTCCAGAATAGATGTTAGTATATTATATAAATAAATACACACACACACACACACAATTATTCACAAAATCAAATCAGTCATAATTTTTCACTAACCCATGTCGACGTCCCCTATATGACCATGTCGACATGTACTGGTCAGAAATGACAATTGATTTTGAATTTTAAATTTGAATAACTATCAAATGTCTATTCATTTCAAACGAATTTCTACACCTATAAATACCTGTTTCTTCCAGAATTCTTCACTGAAATTTATTTCTTATCATCTATATCCTTTATTTCTTTCACAAATTCAACTATGGCTAATCCTATTCACAATCTATCCGAAAGTCTTGAAGAAACCCTTAATTCGTTCAAGAATATTCTCTCGTTTATTCTACGTAACCAGCGTCACTTAGAATTGAGTCAAATGCAGATGATCAAGGAACAAGAAAGGCACTTCAATGCGATATGATGGATGATCTCCTCTCTGCACAAGGATGATAACGAAGCACATTCTCCTGTCTCTCTCACCAACGACAATGAAAATTGGGATGCAATTAAAGCAGACCCTATATTTGGAGAAGAAGGATGGGTGGAAGTTCCTCGTAACATTTGATTTCATTACTTTGTTTGATTTGTTTGAATTGATTTGGTTTGAATTGATACTCTGTGTGAATTGATTTTTTGATATTGGCTTAAAGTTTGTTGTATAAAACATATATATATATATACATTGAAATGTATATAGTCTTTAATTAGTTATCATGATCATAAGTATAAATATTTCTTAATCTATATATTATATATTCCGTTGTATAGTTTATCAATGCAGGTACTGAAGTCCAAGAATGAGTGGAGTGATTTTTTTTTGATGACAAAGGGGAAGAAATATAAAATAGGGTAGTTAGGCATAAATTAAGGGGGAGTTATTAGTTTTAGGGGGAATTATTAGGATAGAAGTAATATTTTATAAACAAAGGTTGTCATTGTCAAAAAGGGGGAGATTGTTAGTCTGTGAGATGATGGTTTTGATGACAACAACCTTAGAATAGATTATAAAATATAAATACTGACATTATAGGTTTAGATATATATATATATATATATATATATATATATATATGCAGGATTTAACCATGCAGGTACCAAGAATGAAGACTGTACAGTATAGAGTTTCAAGATATTGAGATAGAAGACTCATGAGTATCAAGATTATCAAGAGTTCATGATTTCAAGCATAAGTATTTTTATTAGGAATTTTTGTTAAAACTCGTAGAAAAACACTGACATCCTAAAATCCAATTTATTCGTGGAATGGAATCTATTTCGAGCCTGTTAAAGGGATGGAACCCTAAGTATGATGGAACCTACGAAAATCTAGTGGAACATTGTTCTGTATCCACTAATTTTAATTCAAATGATTTTACGAAAATATCTTGTTTTCAAAATGATTTCAAAACTTTCCTTTTAAAAACATCAAAACCATCTATCCTGATTTTAAATAATTTTAGCCTCAAAATTATCTTTAATTTCAAAGTCAAATTACTCCTGATTTTAAACATAATTTTGAATTATATATTTAACTTTTATACTTAGATTTAAATATAAAATTATAGTTAAAATCTATATATATTATTCTTTACATTTACTTATGAATTTTTAACTATAGTCAAGTATATTTGTAAAGTTTAAAATAGTTTTAATATAAGATAAAGGTTATTTTCAAAGAAAATAAAATCACCAAAAATTGCTTTGGGATGTCGACATGCCTAGGGTAACCATGTCGACATGGTGTCAGTTGAATTCAAAATTTAAATTTCAAAAGAAGTGTCTATTCGTCATGAATGGATATGGCTGTTGTTATTATATAAATAGGGGTTAGTTTCAATGAATTTTATATCAGATTTTCTGGTTTTTCACTCCTCTTCTTCTTCCACATTTCTTAATACATATTCTTACCATTACTCTGATGAAATCAACATTGAATCAAACTTGATTATTTCTAGTTTGATTCTCTATCACTATCTCTACAAGGTTCTCAGTGCTATTCAGAGTTATAGACTTCTTTGCAATCTATTAAGCGAGAAAAGGTATGATTGTAGCCTTGAAAATCAATCAAGAGAGAAAAGGTGTGATTGTAGCCTTGGTAAATCAATTGGGTAAACTTGTGGCCCAGAAATCAAGTATCTCTACCTAGAGGATAGAAATTGTGGAGGGTGTACCTCGTAGCCTTGAAACCGATGGTGTAATTGTACAATTGCTTTTGGAAGGAAATCTGTACTTGTGTTGCGGGACTGGATGTAGGGTAATTTCGAACCAGTATAAAATCCGGTGTTCTCTTTCCTTTACTGCTTTTATTTTATTTCTGCATCTGTGCTTGTTTCTTTGATCATATCTGTGTCTGTATATTGCATTCATCGGTGTCAAAATTAACATAAACTCAAAAAGATTTAGTAATTCTTTATTAACACTATTCACCCCCTCTACTGTTAATCCTAGCTTAAGATCTGTAATCCGTATTTCTCACATCCATAACATATCCAAAATCACAACTTTATAACCCAAGGCATGACTTTAGCCTTTCACTTCAAGTCCTAATACTAACCACACATTAGCACATACATACACATCCAAACCATCCTATAACTCATACAACAACATCATATATACACATATGTATAACCACATAACAACACATAGATAAAGGAAAGTTCTTTCCCAAAAAGATTAGAATTCACTCACCGAAATTTGACTAAAGTAAAGTATTTTCTCCTCGTACTTGAGAATGACCTTGGCCTTTGAATTTTTCTTGGTAAAATAAAATCTTTTAGATGGTTTTAGTTTCAAGAGGGCTCGACCATGGACACATAGGGTAAGAAAGAGTTTTTGAGTGGAGTCAGGCTTGATTGTGAAAGAGGAAGTGAAGAAGAGAATGTAGAAGTGTTAGCAAGCTTTCTAAGGAATTTAAGTAGAAAACTAAAGTTTATAACTTAGGAAATATTTTTAAGTATCCATGAAATATTTCTTAAGAGCTTAGAAAGTTTTGAAAATGGAGATAAGAATGAGGAAAGATGAAAATAAATTAAGAAATTTTGCTTTTATAATATGTTACCAAGTGAAATTACGAAAATTCCCTTAGTATTATACCCCCCCCCTTCTTCTTTGCCACCTCACCCTCTCCTTTCTTCCATCAAATTTCCGTCCCCTCCTTATCCAACATCCTATATTTTCAAAGGAAACATTCTATGACACCATTTGTGCTAATGTTGGAAGAAGCATCTTTTATTTTATATATTCTTAACTTTTTAAAACAAAATATTATCATATATATAAAGGCATTCTTATACATACATATACACACCTATCCAAACATGAATAAAATGATTATAAATGTGTGAATGTGTGTTAAAAAATGTCACAACATTTTCAATAACTTGTAGCCGACGAAAAATTGAAAATTCGAAAAACAACTTTCGGTCATATTTTCAATCTTTCTTCGAACTAATTATTTTTGAAAACAAAATTTGAAAATGATTTCACTATCATTTGATTTTATTTAAAAGGAGTTTATTTTAATTATAAAATCCATTAATTAATTATTAGAATTATATTTAAATATCCATAATTTAAGTGATCAAATTCCGGATCGTTACGTTTACTAGTATAGAATAGAAACATAGACACTAGTTATAGGGCTTATAAAAACTTTTATCGTGCTATATGATAATAAGTTTTCAACACCCGCTATCACGCATATGAAATAACAAGCTATCAGAGCTACTGTGCTAAACTTGTAATTAACTTTAAAACTAATTTTTTTAAAGCAATTCCTTTAACCCAATGATACAATGTGTGAAATTCTTATTGGTCACTCTTCTCCTTCCCTGATTTCTTTCAAAATATTTACAAAGAATATTTCTCCTTTAATTGAGCATAATAAATATTTCCTTAATACATTGATTAATTTCCATAGTCCCTTCTTTTCATTTTCTTCAGTTAATTCAACATATTTGAAATTACATGGGAAAATCTTTAAATATTCCAATTCTTCAGTTTGAGGGGAAAATAGTTATTTTTATATTTCAAATGATTAAAACCCAAAATTTATATATCCAATTTAGAAGATTCATAGAAAATCCATATTATTGGAAAAATTTCAAAACAAAAACACATCTCTAAATTATTGTTAAAAACAACATATTCAAATTTTAGATCATTTAGAGGTCATTAAATATGGATTCAACTTCAATACTCCTCTTTTAACTTTCATAACTTCATGTGTATACTCATAGAAGTATTTTATATAGCCGTACAATACAAACTCTAGTTGTTATCCTTATAAACATCCAATTTTTCATTTAAATGTAAAAATGAAAGCATAAATTAAAGATGGTAATATTACCCACCTTAATTTGCCTAAGTATGGTGGAAAATAATCCCTAAACTTCCTTCTTCAAGCCTTTAAATTCTTCTTCTTAAATGGAGAAATAATAAAGGATGTTATCTGTCTTTTCTTTCATTTCCTTTTAGGTAATGAAAAATGAATAAAACATAACGAAAATAGAGGGTTATGGGATTATTAAGTGGGTTGGTCCTTAGTTTTCCCCTTCATAACCGTTCTATAATTTAATAAAAATTTATTTCTTTCTTCACATAAATTATCATTGCTCCCTTTTCAATTAAGAAATTTCAAAATTAATTAATTATATGGCACTTCTCCATACTTATTCTATTTCTTAAATTATTTCATAAATAATTTAATTTTCCACGGTATTGTGTACAAAAAAAGAGAAGTGCTAAAGGCTTCCTTCCTTATAGGAATTGAATCCCCAAAATTTAGATAAGGTACGATCAACACAGCAAACCGTATATACAAATGATATAAGAACACACAAAATCAAATAATATTCGAACACATACTAGTCAAAGTCTATAAAACTATAGATCATACATCAAAAGAACTTATGATAAGCATCTCTAATTCTATCAGTAGACTCCTAGGTGTAGCCTCTTTCGTCATTTACTCTACTGGACTTTAACTAACTTGACTGACATATTTCTTAGTTCCTTCATATCTCAATCTACGATACAAATAAGATGACCATATCGGGCTCTAATACTAAATCCTCCAAAAATATTGGTTCAATAGTAGTCTAATCACATATGCATTTTCTCAAATGAGAAACATGAAACACATTATGAACTCTCTAAAGTATTTGTCCTCTCAATATGGTATGCAAGTCTCCCGATCCTCTCAATAATGGGGAAATGGTCCTACATATCTTACGATAATTTCTATAACTTTCCAAATTGTATAACACTCTTTATAGGTGATACTTCCACAAAGGCATAATTTATAATATAAAACTTTGAATCCTTACACTTTTGGTCGACATAACTCTCTTCCTTGATGGAGCTTCCTTAACCCATTCTTATATTAGCTCAATCTTTTTTGTTTCATCCTTTACCAATTTCGGACCAAGTATCAGTTTATCTCCTATTAACAACCAACATGTTAATAACTTTGTAGCTGTACAAAAATTTAAAAGGTGTCATTCCTACAGTAGTTTAATAGCTATTATTATTGTAAAATAAGATCAAGCGCAAATCATCTTCCCATGTCCCCCAAGGTCTAGTACACAAGCTCTAAACAAATCTTCAAGTAACTTACTAACCCTTTCCATCTGGTCATCGGTCTTTAGATGGTAGGCGATACTCATCTTCGGTTTGGTACAAAATATATCATGTAAACTCTTCTATAATTCACTAGTAAACAAAGAATCCCAATCACTTATAATACTACTCGGTATCCCATGGAGCCATTCAATATTCTTCATTTTTGTCAAACTTGGTGTCATCCTTATTAATTTAACGAGGATATATTTAGTTAATCTACTGATTACGACCCATATATATTCATTTCCCCCTTTTGAACTTGGGCAACCTATCCACAAATTCCATCGATATGGCATCTAATGTCAACAATGGTATATATAATGGTTGAAGTGATATGCTTGGCTTTTAATGTTGATCTTTTAATTGTTGGAAATTCAAATATTGCTTAATCCATAAGTCTACATCTCACTTCACTCCTTCCTTAAAAAAACACGTCTTAAAATTTTTTATACCACTATTCCTCCATGATCAATGGCAAACATTGATCTTTGATATCTTTTAAGAAATTTGTACCTTAGATTGTCTACATTTTGAATACAGAAGCATTTATCCTTTCTTAACAATAATCTTTGTTCAGTTTCAAAATCTTTCAAACCATTAGTATAGGTACCCACTTCTAATCTCCTAATTCACTCGATACTGATGGATCTTCCTTTTGCACCATAGCGATTCTCAAGGTCAAAACTAATCGAACTTCTAAAGAAATGGTCAATGCAGTATACTGATAAGAATTGGTCGGTCCTCATACGAACATCGCTTGAAGCAAATGCCTACAAATTGTTCCATTATGCTAAAATTGATAATACCTATTTCCAATGTTTTCCAATAAATATATCAACAATCTAATTTCCTTTCCCAGAGTATATTTAATTCCAAAATATAAGCCTCCAAAATTTCATGCCATATTTTTCGTATCAAGTAAAGCACTTTTTAAGAGAATAAATACATCAAGGATTTATAATCGTAAACAATTCGAAGCGTTCTCTAAAAAAATGTCTCCATAACTTTAATGCAAATATAACCATTGCTCGAAATCAAAATTAGGATGGAGGATTTCATGTGTTCAAAGCTGTCGAGAAGCAATAGAAATAACTCTACCTCCCTGTACCAGCATAGGGCTTAACTCGGTTCCACAAGCATCAGTATGCATACCAAAATCTTATTTTTCTTCTAGTACAACATTGATCAATAAATGTTTCAGATTCACGAATGCCTCTTCACATGTATTAGCCCGATAAACTTTATATCCTCCTTGGTAGTTAAGCACAAGTGCTACTATACAGGATAAATCCTTAACGAATCTCCGATAATAGCCATCTAAACCCAAGAAACTTCTAATTTCAGTGATGGTTTCTAATCTCTTTTAGTTATTAATAGCTTCAATCTTTGATCAATCTATGGATAACCTTTTTCCAATAGCCACATGATCAAGAAAGTTCACTTCTCCTCCCCAAAATTGATATTTTGAAAACTTCATTTTAGATAATGTTGCCTCCGCGTATGTCGCATTATTCTTAAATGAATTTTGTGACCTCGTTTATTCTTAGAATATATAAAAATGTCATCAACAAAAACAAAATGAGTCTATCCACATGCTCGTGGAAAAATATGATTTACTAAGTCAACAAACAAAGCAAGTACGTTGATCTATCGAAAAGGGATGACTAACCATTAATACAACGCATACCTCTTTCAAAATGCCGATAACATTATGCTTCCCTATACCACTCACAATTGATGGAAGCCTTTCGCTAAATTTAATTTTGATAATACCTCGACTATCTAAATTGATCAAACAAGTCATCAACCATAGCTAAGGGGTACTATTCGTCACGACCCGTCTTTCTATCACCAGAAAAACACATCATGATTTAAGAAAGAAAGGATATAAGAAGAAAAGATAAGGAAAAGAAGAAACTCAACAACATCAGATACTCACAGCGGAATGAACGAAATATAATATATCACATAAAATATCACATAGTATCATATACATCAGAGTTACACAATCTAGACAACACATATTAGACAATTATAAACATCTGTCTAACCATACAACTCGAGTACATCAATACAATATAGACATAACACTAACACAGCGGAACCATAATATATCTACACGCTGAAGCCTCCTGCTCCAAATCTCCTCCAGAATTCGTCAAGCTAACCAGAATCCCTCGACTACTCATACATAATATGAGTACCCAAGAGTTTAATAAAACAGAAAATAAACACTCGGGTCAGACAGGGGTCTGGTGTGAGTAAACGGTTAAAGTTGCTTAAGTTTAGAAAATCCTTTGAAAAGAATGGTATCACATAAGACTTCCCACACATAAACATGGAAAAAAATTTACCTTACGCTAACCAAAATATTTGATAGAAATCCAATGATATTATAATAGTGTCTACGGTTTTCAAGTAAATAAGAAATAGCCGAAATTGTTACATTATTAAATTTCAGCTACTAGCCACAAAAGTGGGTAATACAATCAAAACCGTAGGGTCTCGTAGGAAGAATGGGTTTCCATCAATGGCAGGGCTACTGGGGTACCACCCGTCATAGTACGTGGCCTAGATCACCGTACCGAGGAGCCACCCTAACTCCCCTGCAACACAAGGCCGGAACCATCCCTTACTGGACAGTCCCGAACAAGACCACCCCATGGTTGGCGCGACCAACCACACACTTAGCCGAAATAGAAAGGGACCTCTTGATAGGGGTAAATCTCGTCCTACTTGGGCATGACCCACTTAACCTTGCTGCACCTCCCCTGTTTTAGCCATTCCCGGTTGATGAGGCTTGAGGATGCGATTACCTTTATAGAACACATCTATCTTAGAATGCTCATCGTCCACCTGACGATGTTCTGAAAGCATTCAATCCATACAAGTTCATTCCGGGTTCGATCAAAACCGAAGGCACTATCTCATTGCATTCATTTTGGAATCACCCTCAGAGTCAGCGACCATAGCCCTTGCACTCTGAATCACCATCTCGAACCTGAAAGTACTATCTCCGTCAAACTCATCTCGGAATCACCCTCAGAGTTATACTGACGAATAGTTCTTACACTTCGAGTCTTCACTAACATCCACTTGGATTCACGGCCTAACGTTTAATTTGGATCGATGTGGTTTTCGGATATCCAAATATGAAAACCCGATCCCGATCTCACCGAAATCCAAACGCCATTTTAATGTCCAAGTTGTTTAAGGGTTTAAATAATTAACTTATATTCAGAATAATATAATAAATAGATGAATCACATTATCACAATAGATAATTCATATCAACCAATTAACTCACAAAGCAGCACGTATCACTTATCAGAGATATCACACCCAAATCATCCAATATCAGTCATCCAATATCAATCAATCATCCATAAGCAGGTTTGATTAACTCTTAATCAATTTAATTAACCTTTAATTAATTAATTATTATCCTTTAATCACTTGGATTATCTTAATCCTGCTTCATTAATTTATTAGAAACTAATTTTATTAATCATCTCTTAATGATTTTCCTTAATTTATCTCCCTTGATTAATTATCCTTTAATTACATTCAAGTAATTAGCCTTTAATTCTTTAATTAATTCTTTAATTAATTATCCTTAACCATATACAGTAATTTACCTTTAATTACTTCATTAATTACATTAATTAATGATCCTTCATTTATTTTGATTAATTAATCAACTATGATTAATTAAATTAAACCTTTATTAATTATAATTAATCATACTTTAATTAATCACTCATTCATCAGCCTTGATTAATTTCATTTAATTATATTAACTAATGATCCTTATTAATTAATAATCCCTTTAATTAGTTAAATAATTAACTTGTAGTTAACCATCTCATTAATTAGTCTTAATTAATCATAAGCAGTAATTAACAACTTGTAATTACTTATCTTAATTAATTAACTTCTTAATTAATTACATTAATCCTTTGATTAATTATACTAATTAATTAATCTTTAATTACTTCATTAAGTAATTATTAATTAATTACATTAATTAACCTTAATTAATTACTTTATTGATTAGTCACATTAATTTAATTAACTAAATTAATTAAGTAATTAACCCTTAATTACTTTCATTAAGTAATTATCTTCTAATTACTTTCATTAGTTAATTACTATCTTAATTAATTACCTTAACAAGTAATTAATCCCATCATTAAATAACCTTAATTCTTTAATTAATTAATCACTCTTCAATTAATTAACTTCAAATCAATTATATTAATTAATCCTTTAATTAATAACATCAAGTGATTATTCCTTAATCACTTCACTCAATTACTTCCATTAGCAATTTTCCACTTATTACTTCCATAAGTAATTTCTCTTCTTAATTACATTAAGTAATTATCCTTCATTAAATAATTACACTTAATTTATTCATAATTAACTGATTATTTAAAATCAAATAAACAATTAACTAATCATTTAAAATTGATTAAATAATTAATTAACTTCCTAAATTAATTAAGAAAATTATTTATCTTAATTAAACTTTTACTTATTAACAAATCGTATTAATTAAGTATTCTTAAGTTCATAACAATAATAAATTAACCTTATTTATCTTCACAATTTAATTATTCGAATAATCAAATCTTAATAACTAAGGACAAACTATTTTATTGGTTTACAAAATTATAACAATAACCTTATTTGAAAATAAAGTATTTAGAAATCAATTTGAAATTAAAAACAATTTAATCATCTAATTTAAACTTTAAAATCTTTGAAACTTTTCAAATCGTTTAATTTAGATTGTACAAACATTTATCTCTGGAAGCTTAATTATCGTATCTTAATACTTATCCATTTCAATATAATTTGAAAACTTAGTTTTTAAACATTACTTAAAAACTTTGATTTAATATTTTAAATTGAAAACACCCCTTTTGAATCAAAATTTAATTAAGTTAATTACTCTCAGAAGTAATCATCTTAAACGTTATAAATTTGAAAATATATTCAATTAACACTTTTAAAAGTTTGATTAACTTTTACTTCAAAAGAACAAGTTTTTAAATTCGTAAATTTATTTTCTTTATAAAACTTGTTTTAAATTTGAAGCTTGATTTCATTTATTTCAAAATAACAAGTTTAATATGTAAACTTATACCTTTACAGTACTTACCAGATTAAAAAACCACCTAACAAAACTCGAGTCGAACACTACATCTACACGAGCCTGCCCCGAGACAAAACCCAGTTTCATCTACTTCTAGTTGACACCATGAAAACGCGAGCATCTCTCCGAGTCGACCTTCATCTTCCCTGAACTCTATTTTTCCATTGCACAAACGTACACGCGTGTACGTACGCGACCTAACCCCCCTCCTCCGACCAACTTTCTGATCGTCGACCAACCACACTAGACCTCGACAACCCCTTACACCAACCCAGATACAAAAATCCAACTCGAATTGAAAAAACGACCTTTGCTCGAAAATCTGCGGCAACACGATCCCCCAAAAAACCCATCGCCTCTGATGATCTCGCCCACCGGAAGTTCCAGTAACCCTTCCAAATCACCGAAGCATCATTGCGCCTCCATCTCTCAACACGCGAACACCACCGGTCACGTAACGACGCCGCAAAACCCATTTCGACTTCAAAAACCCTACTTCGAACGAATCTGCACAATTCGGCCATAGGAAAAATTCAAGAGTATTTTTCCCTTCAACCACGTTACAATAGCTAGCTTCGACCATGAATTCGGCCCTAAACGTCGCGTTGATCATCGATAATTCATCAAATTGCCGAAAACGTTCATCTCCAAATTCCAAATCGAATATCAAATTAAAATTTTTGAAATGCGTGTTAAAAATCATAATTTTTAACCAATAATTCATTTATGCAATCCAAAGCAGGAGGTAAAGTTGTTGATTTTTAACATGAATTAGTATTTTACTGTTATTCCTAATTTTTAAAATTATTGGTTAATTAAAAAATTCTAGAACTATTTTTAAAATTATCATCATACCTTAACTCACAACTTTCATTCAAATACCAAGATCTAATATAGTTTAGATTGAAAGATTTTTGAATTTTTCTTAAGAAAATCAACTTTTGTAAATAAAACAGAGATGAACTTATACAGACTCTTCTATTCTCAGGCATTCCCTAACTTGAACATGCATACATAACAGTATTCATGTAAACAAATATTCATTATCAAAGCAAAATTCATCCCATGCATAAAGAATTCAACAACAGATATGATTAAAACTGTTTTTAAAATGTTTACTCACCAATTTATTTTTTGAAAAGGCAGAGAGCAGGTTATAAATTTTCTTGCAGGCTTTGAAATTTTATCTGGAAAGTGTTTTGATTGCCTTACTGTTCAAATCCTTGCGTGCCTGTTAATTGATGTTTTTAAATGCTGAAACTTGCTATTGATCTTCCATTTGAGTTGCAGTAGGTTTAGTTGAGATGGAAAACTTGTTTGCAGATTTTATTTCAGATTTGATTTTTCTTTTGGTTTCAAATTTCAGGTTTGAAGCAATTTCTGGTTTGCTATTAATTTTTTTTGAAAGAATGAAGGAAGAAAAAGAAAAGAAATTGAGAAGAAGAAAGTTTTGATTTGAATGTGGAAAAACAAGTTTCTCTTCAAACTATATATTTTTTTATATAAATTTAAATTCTAAATGAAAGAAAATGTTGCCACTTGTTCATTAATTTAAACAAACATCATCACAATTTTATTTTAGCTTACAAGTGTTGAAGATGCTTTATCATTGTTTTACAAGTGTTCAAACGTCCTTTTATTAAATCATTTAAGTTATATACATGCATTTATGAAATATATTTATATGCATATGAAATGTTTTTATATAAACAAGCTTTTGAATTTTAAGTAAATATACAAATGTGAATTTTGTAAACATTTGTTTTATAAATAGCTTATGTTTTTAAATCAAATAAATGTATTATATGTTTTCCTTCAAATTGTGAAATATGAATTTGTATTTATATTTATGTGGATGTGAATTTAGTAATTTATTTATTTATTACTTATGTTTAAACCATCTTTAAATTAATTACACAAGTATTCATATTAATATATCATGTTTATTTTAATTTATGTTTTAGGCTTAAGCTTATATGTATATTTATAAACCATGTTCATGTGTTATTTAACGAAAAAAAAATTAAAAACAAAGAAACAAAATTTAAATCTGATTTTAACTCAAGCTAAAATATTTTTAATTAATATATATTGGTTTTGAAAATATAGGATTTAATTTTAACTAGCTCTGAAAAATTATTAACTTGAATTTTAAAACAAAACTTCAAATCTCAATATATATAAAATTTGAAAACATACCCTTTATTAAAATCAAAGATTTCCTATTTACAATTTATAAATATGTACATTTACATTTTAAATAGAAAATATTTTTGACATTAGTTTTGAGAATTATTATATTAAATTTTAAAACAACTTCAAATCATAATATATACATACATATATATTACAATTTGAAACTACATCTTTAAATTAAAAGAAAAGATTTTCTATTTACTATACATACATGCCAATATATATATATACATTATAAATAGAGTGAAATTTTAATAGCTTTGAAAGATAAATCTTATCAAATTTAAATTGTTAGAAAGATATAAATCAGTATTGTCAGATTATATATTTACTAACTTTTAAAAGATTAAATTTTCCATTTTAAATTAAAATTATAAAGGAAAATTTATCAATCAATTTTATTATTAATACGGATTGTTAAATTGATATTGCCCAAAATTCCGGGTCGTCACATTCCTCCCCACTTAAAAGAATTTCGTCCTCGAAATTTAAAAGCAAAGATAATTTAATAACCCAGCAAAGATTTTAATCTCAAACAACAAAGCATATCTGTTATCCAGTTACTAACAACCATAGCAATCAATCAAGCAAACAAACCTAACTAATAATCCTGACACAAATTAGGATAGATCTTCATAACACTATCTAGAGTTTCCCAAGTATAAATCACTAGGAGACTCGCTCTACAGAAGCTCAACTAACTACATCACCATAATCCAGAGCTCCTTTCATCTCTAGATCCACCAAACTGAACAGAACATCAGACTATACTCATGTCTAGCACAACTTCCAAATCCAACTGGACTGCAGGTTCTACAACCAACGATGAATCATACACGTACTCCCTTAGAGATACGTGAAATACAATGAATCCAGCTATCCAAACTGGCAATTCTACCAAAATCACAGATAAGAAATCCCAAATACCTCAGAACTAGCCATCCAATCTTATCCAATTACTGCTCTCTTAACCAGAGAAATCTTATCAACAATGAAGTCTCCAACTTCGAATTCCAAACTCCTTATCTCATATCTGCGTAACTCAATAGACAATCCTAGGCTACCAATTTTCTTCTTGATTAGCTCAACCTATGCTGATGCTTCCAGATATCTAGACCAAAACAAACCATTTTTTGGATCCTATCCAACAGAAAGGTCTTCCAAGAACCGTCGAAATCCAGAACACAAGCTCTACTTCCCAAGCGATAGCAAACTGAACTTGCTTCCTTCCTCACACAGCTGCTACCTCGCTTTCGCTGCACAACTCTGATTCTGAAATAGATGAGAGTACTGTTGATGAACACGAGTACAAACTTATCCAATATATCCGGGAAACTTTGTTCATCAAATTCATAAAATCTTAGTGACCCATATGACTCGGTCACACATCCTTATAGCAGAATCCAACTCAGAAACTAGATCTGACCAATCCAAACTCCAAAAATTCCTGAGCTGCTACACCAACTCTTCTTTCTCCAAGAACCATCCTACTACCAGGCTAACCACCAGTATCGCTTCTGGAACCAAATTAATACGGAATTCACTTAAGATGCAGACAAACTTCTGATTACTTCAGTAGCTCCTACTTCTACATGAGAACCCTCAGTCTCAACAAAAGATTGCCCAAGATAAATTCCCAAATTAATCGCAAATCACTTTTACGATCCTACCTAGTTCGGATTCCAAAGAAACTGTCCTCTCTTTACCAATTAGAACATCCTTAAGCTTTTCCAAATAAGCTTAATTCTTCAAGAAAACCTTCATCTGCCCGGACTTTTGAAAGAAGAACCACAAAGATTCCTGAACCATCGGAGAAACGGGCCACACTGCTGCTTCCAAAACTCTACCTCGATGATACCGCAAAGCCAAAAGATCTTCTTGCCGGCTCACAGACACCTCCAAGCTAAAACTGCCACCACAGCTAACCAAAGACTTCTGATCCAAAGGCTCCTCGAACCCCAAAATCCATCAACTAACTTCACCAAAGATCTCTTAAGATGGCAGACATCCTCTCAAGAAATTCGAGCTCCAAACCAAGCATCAACATCTCGCTCTCCTTAAGGAATGACAATGAGACCATGCCGAAACAAAGCAACTTATAGACCTTAGTCTCATATTCCAAAACAGCCAACCTCCTTACTAAAGATCCAGATAACTTCTACACGGACGAGTCTTCCCTGCAACAGGTAAAGACTGTTCCTTAACTACTTCTAAAACTGCTTCAAGAGAAAACATCTTCGGAAATACCCATGGAACTGCATCTCACCACGCAGCTACCAAGATATCATCACTTGCTTCTGCACTTCCGACAGATCCAAACATTATAAAATCCGCTCACCCGAGCGCAATCCAAACTTACACTTTCAAGATGGGCTCCGAATCTTTAAAAGATTTCCTTCGGAGATCAGAGAAATCCTTACACCAAGCTGCAAATCTCACTCGAGATAGTATTAGGTCTACAGTGTCGACAAATACACATCCAACCTCAAACATATGGACCTCTTCCATCAGTGGTAGTAGTGTTACACACACACCACTTGCTCCATCTAACTCTAAAACTTATGTTGGAAAACCCGAATAGGTAACCCAACAAATCAGGTAGATATATAAATATATAGTTATATATAAAAATTACAAGTACGCTCTCTCAAAAAAGATACCATTCCAGAGCCTAGGTATTCGCTCAACCTAACGCTCTGATACCAACCGTCACGACCCGTCTTTCTATCACCAGAAAAACGCATCATGATTTAAGAAAGAAAGGGATAGAAGAAGAAAAGATAAGGAAAAGAAGAAACTCAACAACATTAGATACTCACAACGGAACGAATGAAATATAATATATCACATAAAATATCACATGGTATTATATACATCAGTGTTACACAATCTAGACAACACATAATACACAGTTATAAACATCTGTCTAACCATACAACTTGAGTACATCAATACAATATAGACATAACACTAATACAGCGGAACCATAATATATCTACACGCTGAAGCCTCCTGCTCCAAATTTCCTTCAGAATTCGTCAAGCTAACCTGAATCCCTCGACTACTCATACATAATATGAGTACCCAAGAGTTTAATAAATCAGAAAATAAACACTCGGGTCACACAGGGGTCTGGTGTGAGTAAACGGTTAAAGTTGCTTAACTTTAGAAAATCCTTTGGAAAGATAAGGTATCACGTAAGACTTCTCACACATAAACATGGAAAACTTTTAACCTTACGCTAATCAAAACATTTGATAGGAAATCCAGTGATATTATAAAAGTGTCTAGGGTTTTCAAGTAAATAAGAAATAGCCGAAATTGTAACATTATTAAATCCAGCTACTAGCCACAAAAGTGGGTAATACAATCAAAACCGTAGGGTCTCGTAGGAAGAATGGGTTTCCATCAATGGCAGGGCTACTGGGGTACCACCCGTTACAGTACGTGGCCTAGATCACCGTACCAAGGAGCCACCCTAACTTCCCTAAAACACAAGGCCAGAACCATCCCTTACTGGACAGTCCTGAACAAGACCACCCCGTGGTTGGCACGACCAACCACACATTAAGCCGAAATAGAAAGGGACCTCTTGACAGGGGTAAATCTCGTCCTACTTGGGCATGACCCACTTAACCTTGCTGCACCTCCCCTGTTTTAGCCATTCCCGGTTGATGAGGCTTGAGGATGCGATTTCCTTTATAGAACACATCTATCTTAGAATGCTCATAGTCCACCTGACGATGTTCTGAAAGCATTCAATCCATACAAGTTCATTCCGGGTTCGAACGAAACCGAAGGCACTATCTCATTGCATTCATTTTGGAATCACCCTCAGAGTCAGCGACCATAGCCCTTGCACTCTGAATCACCATCTCGAACCTGAAAGTACTATCTCCGCAAAACTCATCTCGGAATCACCCTCAGAGTTATACTGACGAATAGTTCTTACACTTCGAGTCTTCACTAACATCCACTTGGATTCACGACCTAACGTTTAATTTGGATCGATGTGGTTTTCGGATATCCAAATATGGAAACCCGATCCCAATCTCACCGAAATCCAAACGCCATTTTAATGTCCAAGTTGTTTAAGGGTTTAAATAATTAACTTATATTCAGAATAATATAATAGATAGATGAATCACATTATCACAATAGATAATTCATATCAACCAATTATCTCACAAAGCAGCACATATCACTTATCAGAGATATCACACCCAAATCATCCAATATCAATCATCCAATATCAATCATCCAAAATCAATCAATCATCCATAAGCAGGTTTGATTAACTCTTAATCAATTTAATTAACCCTTAATTAATTAATTACTATCCTTTAATCACTTGGATTATCTTAATCCTGCTTCATTAATTTATTACAAATTAATTTTATTAATCATCTCTTAATGATTTTCCTTAATTAATCTCCCTTGATTAATTATCCTTTAATTACATTCAAGTAATTAGCCTTTAATTCTTTAATTAATTCTGCAAATTAATTATCCTTAACCACATACAGTAATTAACCTTTAATTACTTCATTAGTTACATTAATTAATGATCCTTCATTTATTTTCATTAATTAATCAACTATGATTTATTACATTAAACCTTTATTAATTATAATTAATCATACTTTAATTAATCACTCATTCATCAGCCTTGATTAATTTCATTTAATTATATTAACTAATGATCCTTATTAATTAATAATCCCTTTAATTAATTAAATAATTAACTTGTAGTTAACCATCTCATTAATTAGTCTTAATTAATCATAAGCAGTAATTAACAACTTGTAATTACTTATCTTAATTAATTAACTTCTTAATTAATTACATTAATCCTTTGATTAATTATACTAATTAATTAATCTTTAATTACTTTATTAAGTAATTATTAATTAATTACATTAATTAATAATCCTTAATTAATTACTTTATTGATTAATCACATTAATTTAATTAACTAAATTAATTAAGTAATTAACCCTTAATTACTTTCATTAAGTAATTATCTTCTAATTACTTTCATTAGTTAATTACTATCTTAATTAATTACCTTAACAAGTAATTAATCCCATCATTAAATAACCTTAATTCTTTAATTAATTAATCACTCTTCAATTAATTAACTTCAAATCAATTATATTAATTAATCCTTTAATTAATAACATCAAGTGATTATTCCTTAATCACTTCACTCAATTACTTCCATAAGCAATTTTCCACTAATTACTTCCATAAGTAATTTCTCTTCTTAATTACATTAAGTAATTATCCTTCATTAAATAATTACACTTCATTGATTCATAATTATGTGATTATTTAAAATCAAACAAACAATTAACTAATCATTTAAAATTGATTAAATAATTATTTAACTTCCTAAATTAATTAAGAAAATCATTTATCTTAATTAAACTTTTACTTATTAACAAATCATATTAATTAAGTATTCTTAAGTTCATAACAATAATAAATTAACCTTATTTATC
Organism: Allium cepa; assembly: GCA_030765085.1. Classification (NCBI taxonomy): domain Eukaryota; kingdom Viridiplantae; phylum Streptophyta; class Magnoliopsida; order Asparagales; family Amaryllidaceae; genus Allium; species Allium cepa. The sequence goes on from CM060932.1 coordinate 741,724,267, forward strand.
TTCATAATTTAATTATTTGAATAATCAAATCTTAATAACTAAAGACAAACTATTTTATTGGTTTACAAAATTATAGCAATAACCTTATTTGAAAATAAAGTATTTAGAAATCAATTTGAAATTTAAAACAATTTAATCATCTAATTTAAACTTTAAAATCTTTGAAACTTTTCAAATCATTTAATTTAGATTGTATAAACATTTATCTCTGAAAGCTTAATTATCGTATCTTAATACTTATCCATTTCAATATAATTTGAAAACTTAGTTTGTGAACATTACTTAAAAACTTTGATTTAATATTTTAAATTGAAAACACCCCTTTTGAATTTAAATTCAAAATTAATTAAGTTAATTACTCTCAAAGCAATCATCTTAAACATTATAAATTTGAAAATAAATTCAATTAACACTTTTAAAAGTTTGATTAACTTTTACTTCAAAAGAACAAGTTTTTAAATTCATAAACTTATTTTCTTTATAAAACTTGTTTTATAATTTAAAGCTTGATTTCATTTATTTCAAAATAACATGTTTAATTTGTAAACTTATACCTTTACAGTACTTACCAGATTAAAAAACCAACTAACAAAACTCGAGTCGAACACTACATCTACACGAGCCTGCCCCGAGACAAAACCCAGTTTCATCTACTTCGAGTTGACACCATGAAAACGCGAGCATCTCTCCGATTCGACCTTCATCTTCCCCAAACTCTATTTTTCCAGTGCACAAACGTACACGTGTGTACGTACGCGACCTAACCACCCTCCTCCGACCAACTTAGACCAACCACACAAGACCTCGACAACCCCTTACACCAACCCAGAAACAAAAATCCAACTCGAATCGAAAAAACGGCCTTTGCTCGAAAATCTGCAGCAACACGATCCCCCAAAAAACCCATCGCCTCTGATGATCTTGTCCACCGGAAGTTCAAGTAACCCTTCCAAATCACCGAAGCATCATTGCGCCTCCATCCCTCAACACGCGAACACCTCTGGTCATGTAACCACGCCGCAAAACCCACTGATAGGTCGACTTCAAAAACAGGAAACTAAACCCTACTTCGAACGAATCTGCAGAATTCGGCCATAGGAAAAATTCAAGAGTATTTTTCCCTTCATCCACGTTACAATAGCTAGCTTCGACCATAAACTCGGCCCCAAACGTCACGTTGATCATCGGCAATTCATCAAATTGCCGAAAACGTTCATCTCCAAATTCAAAATCGAATATCAAATTAAATTTTTTGAAATGCATGTTAAAAATCATAATTTTTAACCACTAATTCATTTATGCAATCCAAAGTAGGAATTAAAGTTGTTGATTTTTAACATGAATTAGTATTTTACTGTTATTCCTAATTTTTAAAATTATGGTTAATTCAAAAATTCCAGAACTATTTTTAAAATTATCATCATACCTTAACTCACAACTTTCATTCAAATACCAGGATCTAATATAGTTTAGATTGAAAGATTTTTGAATTTTTCTTAAGAAAATCAACTTTTGTAAATAAAACAAAGATGAACTTATACAGGCTCTTCTATTCTCAGGCATTCCCTACCTTCAACATGCATACATAACAGTACTCGTGTAAACAAATATTCATTATCAAAGCAAAATTCATCCCATGCATAAAGAATTCAACTACATATATGATTAAAACTGTTTTTAAAATGTTTACTCACCAATTTATTTTTTGAAAAGGCAAAGAGCAGGTTATAAATTTTCTTCCAGGCTTTGAAATTTTATCTGGAAAATGTTTTGATTGCCTTGCTGTTGAAATCTTTGCATGCCTGTTAATTGATGTTTTTAAATGCTGAAACTTGCTGTTGATCTTCCATTTGAGTTGCAGTAGGTTTAGTTGACATGGAAAACTTGTTTGCAGATTTTATTTTCAGATTTAATTTTGCTTTTGGTTTCAAATTTCAGGTTTGAAGCAATTTCTGGTTTGCTATTAAATTTTTTTTGAAAGAATGAAGGAAGAAAAAGAAAAGAAATTGAGAAGAAGAAAGTTTTGAATTGAAAGTGGAAAAACAAGTTTCTCTTCAAACTATATATTTTTTTATACAAATTTAAATTCTAAATGAAAGAAAATGTTGCCACTTGTTCATTAATTTAAACAAACGTCATCACAATTTTATTTTAGCTTACAAGTGTTGAAGATGCTTTATCATTGTTTTATAAGTGTTCAAACTTCCTTTTATTAAATCATTTAAGTTATATACATGCATTTATGAAATATATTTATATGCATATGAAATGTTTTTATATAAATAAGCTTTTGAATTTTAAGTAAATATACAAATGTGAATTTTGTAAACATTTGTTTTATTAATAGCTTATGTTTTTAAATCAAATAAATGTATTATATGTTTTCCTTCAAATTGTGAAATATGAATTTGTATTTATATTTATGTGGATGTGAATTTAGTAATTTATTTATTTATTACTTATGTTTAAACCATCTTTAAATTAATTACACAAGTATTCATATTAATATATCATGTTTATATTAATTTATGTTTTAGGCTTAAGCTTATATGTATATTTATAAACCATGTTCATGTGTTATTTAAAGAAAAAAAAATTAAAAAAAAAGAAACAAAATTTAAATCTTATTTTAACTCAAGCTAAAATATTTTTGATTAATATATATTGGTTTTGAAAATATAGGATTTAATTTTAACTAGCTTTGAAAAATTATTAACTTGAATTTTAAAACAAAACTTCAAATCTCAATATATATAAAATTTGAAAACATACCCTTTATTAAAATCAAAGATTTCCTATTTACAATATATACATATGTATGTTTACATTTTAAATAGAAAATATTTTTGACATTAGTTTTGAGAATTATTATATTAAATTTTAAAACAACTTCAAATCACAATATATACATACATATATATTACAATTTGAAACTACATCTTTTAATTTAAAGAAAGGATTATCTATTTACTATAATACGTACTAGTATATATATATATATACATTATAAATAGAGTGAAATTTTACTAGCTTTGAAAGATAAATCTTATCAAATTTAAATTGTTAGAAAGATATAAATCAATATTGTCAGATTATATATTTATTAACTTTTAAAAGATTAAATTTTCCAATTTAAATTAAAATTATAAAGGAAAATTTATCAATCAATTTAATTATTAATACAGATTATTAAATTGATATTGGGTCGTCACACTATTTCTTCATAGTCTTCTCAGTTAATTTTCTTTAGTCAGTACCCATTCTACGTGACCTATTTGACTTCCATACAAACACCAACACAACTTCCCAATGTGGGCTAATTGGTCTAATAAAATTCTTTCCTTGCAAATCCATCATTTGTACCTTTAATTCCTTCATTTCATTAGGCGTCATCCTGCTAAGTAATCTACTCACCAGGTCACCTCGTGGTGAGATCCATTCGAAATTCAATTACTCGTTTCGAAGATAGTCCCATAACTAGATCAAATACACCACCATACTCATTTATAAGGAAAACATTATTGATTTAATATTTTGTCTCATCCGTGACTTACAACAGTGAACATAAATCAGAACCTGAGTCTGTAAGCAAGCATAGAATTCGCTTGTTATTATTAAGGTGTTTTAAGGATATCGCCCTATTCCAGCAAAATATTTAGGCATCAAATATGTTCAACCAATCCATAACCAAAATCATCCCAAAACCCACAATAATTAATGCGTGTAAATTTCAAGTAAATTTATGACTTGATACTCTAGTTGGTCACATCTCATTTCAAGAGTCCCTTACTTAAAATTGGATTTGCAACCCTCGGAGAGGTTATTTTAATAGTGCTTTAATATTTAAGTATATCACCCTATCTGACTTCTGAAGAAAAAGGTTCATTGGTTAAAGATTTAGTCTATCCAACAAATGTCTAAAAATAAAAGAATGTGGTACTCTAATATTAAATAGTTCTTTAAAAAGTATGCTATGTATCAAAAGTGTACCTCCTAACACAACGTTCCCTTTTTCTTCAACGTCGATCTTGAGGTTTTAGGTTCCAAAGCATAAACCAATCTCTTCTCATCTTTGAATGACTCGGGACTTCCTCTCTTAAAGTGTCCTAGCTTGTTTCAATTATACCACCTTACTCCTTTCTTGTCACCAACCTTCCTGTTGACGTTGCATGACACCGGTTAGCAAAGTATCCCTTGCTGTCCCAGTTGTAACAGGTCACTTCAGACTTTCCCATCTGGGGAGTTCCACCTTTCTGATTTCCTTTATTTCCTTTCTAGTTATAGAACTACCTCTTCTTGCCTTGAAAACCAAGAGCTCATATTCCTTTGCATACTATTTAAGTTTCTTAATCGTTGAAAGATAGTCCTTATTCCTCATAGACTTGTCTACAACAATATTAAATAGACCTCTAAGGTATGGCATGGTAACCCTATCAATGTTGCACTTCAAATTGTTAATAAACTTCTCATTCTTTTTGATCAAAATACTAACAATAGATTGCCCATGTCTTGAAAGCTCGTTAAACTTCGTTGCAATACTCCAAAACTATTATATGTCCTTGTTTTAAATCACCAAATTTCCTAAATAGAGTATATTTTGCTTCTTTAGGTAGGAACTGTTCCATAAATCTTCCTATAAGGTTACCCTAAAAAAATTCATCCTCTCGTACATCCATAGTTAATGTATTCACCAATATAGAGCATCTACTTACAATTACCTAGAAGCCAACCTTCCTATCTATTCATAATTCACGCCCAGATAGATGGAAATCCTTTCATTGCGGATAAGCCAATCCTTTGCTTCAATATCATTCTAAATTCCCATAAACAAGTTTCCACCTAGACCATTGTAGTGTGTACTTAATGCAGAAAAATCATTGTAGCATCTACATCAACCACGGTAGCTACAATAACTCACCTTGAAATGGACCTAAATTCCGACTTATAAAAGTTCCCATCGAAACTTAGACCCATTTCAATTATGGTAGTTGATTAAGATAAAGAACAATACAGAGCTATTTATCTACACATTCAGAAATCATAGCGGAATGTTAAAATATAATAATAGAAACATCGACCATTTCATTTAAAATCCAAATGTCATAAAATCCATAACATAATACCAATAACAGCCATCACATATCCATAGTACAACATTTTCAAAATACATCATTTGGATACATCAGAAAATAACATAAGTAGATAAATAGATAATATGCCACAAGTTTCCTCCTCGCCTTCGCCTTCAGCATCACCTTTCCTTACTTGTGTTGTAATGCTAAGGGAGTCTGAACAACATATGTCCAGTGAATAAAAATCCCAAGCCTTAAGATAATAGTACTTGGGTAGTATAATTTAGATACGAATATGTCTTTCATATATAGCTTTATTCTAAGTCTTTCCAACTTTAAGCCCTATGGCTTTCCCAATTCCAATTCCATAACCGTTACTCTTACAACCCAATAACCCATATCTCTTGTCAATAATGCCCTATCAATGTAAGAGATATTGCCTAAGCCCCTTAATATATTTTTAATGGAAATTAGGTAGACTCTGACCATTTAATACCATGTTTAAGGAAAGTCCCCCATTATTTAATACCTATCTCAAGGTGGACTCTTTACTGGTACTTATCTAGCTGACACTTCATGGAATCTTTTCGGTCGCTTAATAATTCATATTAAAGTGGACTCTTTTCAAGATATCCACTACCTTGCCTAAATGTTAACCTCGATGTCGACCATTTAGTACTTCCTACATAAGGAAGAGATGGTCCTTCACATAGCCACTTAATACCTTTAATTCCTGAAGTAGGTCCTTCTTATTATGACCCATACCACACAGTGATGTCTCACATTAGTCCGAGTATTCATAGGTACTGGTAGTCAGATTGGCTGAGCAGATTTACCCTATAGAATTTGAGACTAACCTTGCATCATCCGTAGTTACTTATTATAGACGATGTCTCACATCAGCCCCAAACTCACATATCGGTAGCCAAATTAGCTAGGAAGACTTCCGTGTGCTTTTAACCGACCTCACCTCCCTAAAACTTGGTCATAATTTATAACACTCTCTTAATATATTATTACACATCTCACCATATCCATAATTAAGGCCTTATAACAAACTTCTAATTTCGCCTCTACAATTACTCACTTTCTTAATGGGTAATTCACTAATAATTAATAACCTGATTAACTACGCTATTGGTGCATTATAATCTTATTTTATTCACGCTAATACACACACATCACTTAGTAAATTTCTAAGCCTGTAAAGTTTACGTCCAAAACCAATGTTAAAATGTGAAATCTTCAAAATTATACAAGTCTCATTTCCATACTAGCACATATACCATAAATCCAATATCCAAAATCAAATCAACAGACTTGTATAAAAATAGAATCCAAACCCACTTATTTTACATTAAAACAACGTAATAAATCAACAATAGAAAATTACAATTTACATACCTCTATGGTTCATCCAACTTCTTTTTTCATGAAATTAGACAAAGAGAATTATTGTGGAAATAAGCGATGCAAACTACAAATAAGAATTCGTATCTTACACACCATTTCCCAATCAAAACCCTTAATCAGATCTAAAGAAAAAGATAAGAAGTGGAATAGAATGTAAAACATTAAAAGTGCAAAATATACACAAATTCCATTATTTTAATATAAAACAAATGAGATTTCAACCTAAGAATTGACATTTCGCTTTGGGGGATTTTTGAGGGTTTTAATGTGATGTTTTCGTCAACCCAAATTCCCTAAAGAAAAGATTGTAACTTCAAAATTAATAAGGTAATAAATGTGCAATAAATAAGGAGTTACAAGAATTTAATAAGGATATAAATGGACCAATTAAAAAGATTATTAGGTAATCATAAGGAGATAAAGAAGGCATAATAGGAAAAAATTAGAATGAATAAATAAATGCCTTTAAAAATTGTCTGTTAGAATTTATTATGTATAATTAACATTTACAGAAATAGTTGATAAACATGTTGGCTAGTAATTAAATATTATAAGGTAGTATAATTGTCATTAGGGTAAATTAATAGCCTTAATTATACAAAATGAGGATTGATTAAAGATTGTCTAATTTTGACATTAGTGACTAATTAATATGGGTAATGGACAATGACTAGACATAAAAAGGAAACATAAGCCTAAGCATATAAATTTGGAATAATAACGTAGCAATTAAGTATTAATATTATTGATTATACGTAGAAAACAATTTAATTTTTATACTAGGAAATTATATAGCTTCAATTATACTTTTCAATTTGGTTGTGAGTTTATATTTATCACACTTTGATATACTTGTGTTTATTACACATTACCAAAATCAATGATCCATACCCTAATAGACTTGGGTTTCGATTATGTCAAAATTTGAACCCATTAATATGCGGGTTGTTACAGTAGCTTCCACATTTCTGCCTATACCGACCTCGACCTTTTCTCCACTCTTCCCAACTACTACTTAGCTTGCATTATATTTACAAAGCGACGGTGCATCTTTGCCATATCAATTGGCACCGCTCCAGTGGTCACATTTTCATTAGTGCTAGTAGTTCATTAACATTTCCTCTTGCATTTAGCTGAACATTTCCATTTATCATGGTGCTCCTCCCAGATTAAGTCTTCCACTTTAAGTGTGCATAACTTCTTGTCTCGTAATTTGTATAAGAGGCTTCATGAGATTTAAAAGAAAGGACTATAGACAGAGGGAAGAAACATAGAGATGTATATATAATCATATATATAATAACAAATACATTACTTTAACATTATGCCATACGCCAACTTTAATCCTTCCATTTTATTTAGGTTAAATTTTCAAAACTTTAATTAAGCTTACCATAACCTTTGCTATGATACCAAGTTATAATGTCCACCAACTTGAGACCAGAAAATATACATTAATAAATATTTCAATCATTGTTGGTATTATTTCCCAACCACAAACTGAGATCCAGTATTGTATCATCAACATCAAAAGCACAGGAATTCAAATGGATTCAACAGCATTTTCATTCACTCATTACATGTTTCAATACATAAGCCAATGATTAAAATGCTTGGACAAAATATAATAATTACCTAACAGGAATTTCAAGAGTGACATTTGTTGATGCCCTTTTGAATGATAAGAGTCATAATAAGGACATTTATAAATTTGGTAATTACACACATATAAACAACTATGCTACACAAGAAAAACAAAATACTAATATCAGGATGCCTCATGCATGTCTATGGAAAACTATATTCATCAAAAACCAGAAAGTACCTACTCTCGATAGTAATTGAGTACCTAAAATGTTAGAAGGAAATCAAAAACTTTAGTCAAGGTTTTCTTTAGAATGAATAATATTAGTCATCCCAGAATAAGATAGATGGATAGTGGGACTATGACATTGAGTAGAATAAGATTTCCCATTTCTAGTATCCTATAAAAAATTTAAACATAACATTTACAGGATAAGGCGAGATAGGCCTGCATTGTGCTCTCCTTATCCACCTTCAACCACAAGGGTTGGAACATAACATACATTATATATAAATGAGTCAAAAATAAATAGGTTCATATTCATAAGGATCTAAGTGTTCTGTACTCCCTGTATCCCATTTTATTGGCATCCCCCTTTTACTCAGAAGTGTAATTAAGGGTAAACAAAGTGTCGATAGTTTTTATAGGGTCGTTGCGAACCTATTAATTTTCCTAGGCTAGCTAAACACCTCTTAGGCCGCCATAAACCTAAATCAGGTGAACCATGGCTTTTGTTCCCATAAGAATACCAAGATATCCCTGTGACAAAAGAAAAACATAGTAAGTGTCCTCATTCAATCTTCAGATCTCATTCAATTCTCAAATGCATACAAAATTTAACATTAATGATCGATGGATAGATGCATACATACAAAGAAAAACAAGTTTAATCTTTTACAAATTTCCATTTATATCAAATTCCTATTTTAAAATAAATAAATTGTCAACTTTTAAAATTAAATATATTATCGATCCTTAAAATAAATCAATTAGGTTCTAGATTCATTGTTACCCTTTTTATTTCCATTTTAACTTATTTTCATAAAATTTCATACTTTTACTTTTAGTAAAAACAATAATGCAAAAATCCAAAATATGTATTACCCTTCCATTTCTTTACTTAGAAAATGTTCATTTATAAATTCAAAAATATAAAATTCCCAATTTTCCAACATTCTTCTTCCAAATATCCATTCATTATTTACATTTATGCTTCAAAAGATTTTTCTTGATAGTTTCTCAAACCTAGGTTGCTACCGATCTCTCCCACTAAAGAAAATTGCGTCCTTGCAAATTCTCCTTAAGGAAAATCAATAACATGCTCGTATACTTCTAGCTACTACATCCATCTACACTTGCACAAAAATCAAAAATAAATTATGTCGCGGAACCAAATTCTAGAATATTTGATAATTGGGCTTACATCTTTGCCTTTTAGGCAACTTCTACCCGTCATATCAAATATTAACTCAATTTTCCTAAAACATAAGCTTCCTCATACCCAAGTCATTTCCTAATTAGAGTTTCGAATTTCAATACATATTTATTTATGTGTTGTCTTCATATTTATTTTCTTTAACACAGAGTCTCTTTGAATAAAATTTCAAAATTACATAAATTTGGAAACAACAATACCCATTTAGAAGACAACATATATATGTACATATATATATGTACATATATATATATATGTATGTATGTATGTATGCATGTATGTACATATGTTTGTTTATATACAACATTGACATTCCATGACTATAAGTGATCATTTCATTAACTTGGCCGTGGTTGATCATACTTAAATATTAACACTTCCTTGTTTTTGTACTTAACTTCGTACTAATTCTTAATAGGTTGCAAAAGTTGGTATACAACCCATCATAATTTAAGATAATAAGTAAATTTATTTCCTAAAATAATATAGACATTTTTCCAAATACCAAGCTATTTTTTATCTTAAATATTTCTCATACCATTTTCCAAAATGTTGTGTCATACCGCCTCATATAAGCATTTGGGAATCTCATTCGATAATGTTGATCAGACGAATGAACCGGAGTTCTTAACTTACCATACGGACAACCAACACAATTAATTAAAAAATTATTCTTCAATATATATATATATATATATATATATATATATTACCCAGTTGCTTGGCCTGGCTACGAGAGGCAGACTATTAAATCCATCGTTCGGCCTGCAAGTGTCGCTTGGCCTAAGTCCATCATTTAACACTCTTTGGATTAGACGCCATTGCTCGGCATCCTTTGTACCAAACACCATCGCTCGAATTCTCTTGGAATAACGCCATCGTACGACATCCTTTGGTGACATCGTTTGGCAAAGTCACTCAGCAAGGTTGCTCGGCAACTACCGTTCGACATCCCTGGCTCGGTGCATACTAGAGGTGTCAACAAGCTGTCGAGCCCACAACAAAGTAAGGGTGTTCGGCATAATTTTGCTTCGAGTCAACTTGCTACTTGCTTCGGTTCTCCTGAGGGCTTACTTAGAGTCACTTGATGATCGACCAGGCAATTCTGGACCGACGTTTCTCGCTCGGCATGACTCGTTTGGCATGCCTGGCCTGGTGCGTAGAAGTCACCTACTGTGGGCCGAGATACCTTGTACCTGGGCCCATGAGGGAAGTCCAGCCTATCTTCGCCTATAAATAGAAGGGCAGGGGTACAGTGAAAGGGATCTTTTTTCAAAAACACTAGGGAGACTCTGCCATTTCCAAGACTTATTCTTTTTTAGTTAGAACTGGTATTCAGGTTGTTGGTGTATGGATTGTATTTGTATTTAATTATTTGAAATAACAATAAAGATTAAACTCTAAGTGGACGTAGGCAGTTACGTCGAACCACCACAAATCTAGTGCTATAGTTTTTTCAATCAATTTTGCATATATTCCTCTATTTCAATTTTCTATCTTCATTAACCTCTCTACACAAATCCTTCTTTGGGTATTAGTGTCCAATTTTGAGGCTAATATTTTGGCGCTTCCACTGAGAACCGCATTCTCAAGTTATTAGGATCTACTTTGTAGCTACTAGATTGAAGAAATCCCCCGAAGGAGGTCCAAGTCATTCACAGGAAGTTCGTTGATTCTACTCAGAGTTCCTACCAATAACTCTATAATGGGAAGACCTCGTACCAGATCAGCCTCATACAGTGTAGACGTCAAAATGACGGCTAGTGTCCAGCAAGTAGGATCCATTAATCAACAAGTTAATCCGGGCAGGGACTGTCGCCGTCCAAAACCAAATGGAAATTGTCACTAGAACGGAGTTCAATAACCCGATGAGAGAACTCATGGAAAGTAGGAGACAGTTTAGCGAATAGATTCAAGCTAATGCCAACCTTATGACTCAGCTACTCAACAACAGCATCAAAATGCTAAAGGTAGCCCTGCTCCTTACTCTTCTTCTGACAGATCGACTTCATTTGATGAACCTTCCAGGCGTAGACGCTGCATAACTGAAATTACACAAGTGGGTGTTGCTGATCGATCAATCAGGGATAGTCTAGGTTCCCTAACTGAAGCCATGGCATCTCACTTACAACAAGGAAACTTAGGAACTGGAGCATGAGTGGAAGCTGGATGGCTGGTCCACTAAGGCCCTAATGAAGCTGGTCCTCGGGATACACGTTTGGGAGATCGCCAGCAGAGGAGACACCAACCAGAACGATCTCGTAGGACAGATGCCAACCTGCCATCTTCCATACAAACCCTGGACCAATCGGCTATGGTCAGACAGCTGATGAGAGAAAATCAAGGCTTGACTAATGATGATTGGGGATATCTAGGAGTCATACTCCATTCACAGATACTATTCTACATGTCGAATGCCCTAGGAAGTTTAACATGCCAACTATCCCAGCCTACGAAGAAAAGACTGATCCCCGATAGCATGTGATGAGATATGAATGGATGATGGATTCAGCTAGAGCAAATGATGTAACTAAGTGTAGGTGCTTCCCAATAACTTTATCTGGGATTGCTGCCATGTGGTTCACCTGACTTCCTCCACGGTCTATCTCCAACTTTGATGAATTGGCGACAAAATTTGTGGAACAGTTCAGTATTCATGCCACTCGTCCTAAGGACGTGTTGTCCTATCCAGTGTGATTCAAGCTCCAGAAGAGTTGTTAAAGGAGTACTTACAGAGATTTCACGTTGCGGCTATTGAAGTTAGCAACCCAAATGACCATGCCATTCTGATGGTTGTGATGCGAGGAGTGGATCCAGATTCGAAGTTTGGCGATTGGCTGGTAGGAAAGCCTCCGACTATGCTAGAGCATTTTTATTCAAAGGCTTATCAATTCATTAGAAGGGAGGAAGCCAGGTAGACGAGGCGAGATAAGGCACCAGGGTCTGGCCAGAAGACAGTGAAGAGCAACCTTGCTGTAAAACAACCCGGCGATAACTTAAGGAAAATTCAAGTCAATGTTCAGAACAAGCTAGGCAATCTAAAGGGTCCGGAGGAGGAAATCTCGAAAAGAAAGGGGAAGCAGGAATATGGAAACCAAGGATTCCATCTTATAATGAATACACTCCCCTGAATGCTTCTTTGGAAAATATCTATCTATCAACTTGCAATACTTTTCAATGCCGAAAGCCCAAAAGAGTTCACAGAGGAACAAAAGCGGACTGGGAAGTACTGTCGTTTTCATGAGACTTACGGGCACAATACCGAGGAGTGTAGACACGTTCACGATGCCACAGAAAAGTTGCTTCGACAGAAAAAGTTGTAGGAATTTGTTAAGAACCCTGAGGAAGGTAGACAAGGAACATAAGACCTCGATCGCTGGCAAGCTCCACGCCATCCAGAGGAACCTGCTCGAACTGTAGCTAGACTGGTCATAAAAACGACAGTCGGTGGACCTCATCCAGCAGACAAGAATTGGGAAGAGATGGAGCATTATGCCAATTTCTCAAAGCACACAGATTTTGAATGTTGTTCAAATATAGAGGATGGGTCTCCGGCTAAGCAGCAGCGAATGATGGTGGACGACATAGTATTTAGGAGCAGAGATGCTGATGAGGTGGAGGCTTCGACCGTCGACCCGATGGTCATCTCCGCGACAATCGGGCCAGCATTTGCGAAAAGAATTTTAATTGATTGTGGAAGTTCTGTTAACATCATCTTCAAAAAATCATATGACCAAATGAAGATGGAGACAAAGGATTTAAAACCATCTAAAGCCTGTATCCATGGATTTAATGGTGCAGCTACCGTTGTAGTGGGTTATGTTGAATTGCCAGTTGAACCAGGACAAGATAAACGTAGGAGGGGCAAATCCTACCTTTTGTTGTTTGGTATGTCGATTCTCCATACAATGTGTTTCTGGGTCGACCCGCCCTGACCGAGTTTAGGGAAGCTTTGGCCCTTAGTGTTTAACTTTGAAATTTCGACCGACAAAGGAGTTGGTGTGGTGCACGACGATCAGGCGACTGGTCGTGCATGTTATGTGGCAGAGCTGAGAAAGGCCCAGCTAAGAGAGAAAGGAAAGGTTGTGGACAGCTCCGTACGCACCCGAGTCACTGAAAATTGACAAGTATTTCCCGAGCCCTAGCTCGGACAACACGATCTGATCTATAGAGACATAGATTCAAGAGATGATAAGGAACCCAAGGAAGCAAAAGCAGCATCGGATGAACCGACGATTGACATTCCTATCAGCTGACATGACCCATTGCGAGTACTTAAGATTGGATCACAACTCAACACCTTGATGACCGAGGATCTCACCGATTTCCTTCGAGCGAATCTGGATATTTTCGCTTGGACACATTGTGATATGTGCAGAATTTCTCCCGCCATTGCGAGTCATATATTGAACATAGACCCAAGGTACGTACCAGTGATGTAGAAAAGGAGAGGCATGGACTCAGAGAGGTTAGTTGCTCTCGAAGAGGAGTTGGACAAACTCAAAGCCAATGGGTTCGTCCACGACGCCCTCTACCCTGAGTGGGCGTCTATCCCCGTGCTAGTAAGAAAAGCAAATGGGAAATGGAGAACCTGTATAGATTACTATGATCTGAATAAAGCATGCCCCAAGGATAGTTTCTCTTTATCTAGAATTGACCAACTGGTCGACTCAACGGTAGGACACGAGTTATTGTCATTTATGGATGCGTACTCGGGATATAATCAAATCTCGATGCACATTCTAGACCAAGAACACACTAGTTTTGTCACAGATGTTGGGCTATATTTCTATGTAGTGATGCCTTTCTGATTGAAAAATACGGGAGCAACTTATCAGTGTCTGGTGATTCGGATATTTAAAGACCAGATTGGTAGAACAATGGAAGTATGTGTGGATGACATGCTCGTGAAGTCACGGCAGTCAAACAACCACATTCGAGACTTAGCGGAAATGTTTGATATACTCAGATATTATGGAATGAAAATCAATCCTCTGAAGTGTTCCTTTGGCGTTGCGTCAGGGAAATTTTTGGGTTTCATTGTTAATGCGCAGGGAATCGAGGCTAACCCGGAGAAGATTCAAGCTATTCGAGACATACAAGTGCCCAAAACCTATAAAGCAAGTATAAAGCTTGAACGGGAAAGTGGTCGCGTTGAGTCGATTCATACCCAAAGCCACAGGTAAGTGTATTCCCTTCTCCGATATAATAAAGAAAGGAAAGAGAAGTTTCGAATGGACGCCCGACTGTGAGTATGCATTTCGAGATCTGCTAAGAAATTTAGAAAGTCCTCCGGTGCTGTCGAAGCCTGTAGACAATGAAGTATTGTATGTATACTTGGCCGAATGTCAACATGCCATCAATACGGCTTTGGTTCGCAAGGAGAACCGAGTTCAAAAGCCGGTGTACTATGTCAGTAATTGTTTAACGGGGGTAGAAAGAAATTATCCTAAAATTGAGAAATTGGCTTACTGCTTGGTGATTGCATCACGCATGCTTCATTTGTACTTTCAGGCACACTCGATCAGTTTTTATACCAATCAACCCTTGCGACAGGTACTCCAACGAATAAAAACCTCTGGAAGGATGTTAAAATGGAATATCGAGTTGAGTCATTTCGATATTACCTACCTGCCGCGAAGGGCCACACAAGGGCAAGTGCTAGCAGACTTCATCGCTAAATTCACAGTGTCAGACGAACCAAACAATCATGATGTCATTCCCTCTATTCGATGGAAACCGTGCACCAATGGGGCATCCAACGACCGTTGTTCTAGGGCCGTTATAATTCTTGTGACTCCCGAAAACTGATCAGTTTTTTATGCTTTGAAGCTCAATTTCCCAGCTTCAAATAACGAAGCTGAGTATGAAGCACTAATTGTTGGCTTGAAACTTATCAGGGAATTTGGAGTGAAATCGGTTGAAATCTTTTATGACTCACAATTGGTGGTGTACTAGGTGTAGGGAGATTAACAAGCAAAGGGGCGGAGGCTTGCTCCGTACCTTGCCCGGGTTCACGGACTATTGGCAAACCTTGAATATTATGATATTTCGCATATCCTACGTGAACAAAACAGAGAAGCCGATTCATTGGCTAAATTTGCAAGTACAGGCAATGCATAGCAAATGAGATTGGTTCTCATCGAAACCTTACATGCTTCGAGTATAAATGTGATGGAGGTAGATTTCGTGTTAGAAACAGAAATCGAGAAGGAGTCATGGATGACCCTATTCAAGCAGTACTTGCTACATGGGGTCTTGCCCGAAATAAAGAGCGAAAGATGACAAGTCGTTCGTAAAGCTTTGCGATATTTAATGCAGGACAGAATAACGTATCGAAGGAGATTCTTGGTCCCCTTACTCCGGTGCATTGCCTACGGTGAGATAAAACGAGTCTTGAAGGAAGTTCATGAAGGGGAATGTGGTGATCATATTGGGGTGTAGACACTAACAAAAAAGATCCTCCGCTATGGATACTGTTGGCCAACTGTAAATCGGGATGCTGCAGACTACGTGAGAAGATGTGAAAAGTGTCAAAAATACGCGAAAATCCTGAGAGCTCCACCGATGGAACTCACACAAATGGTTAGTCCCTGGCCATTTGCAATGTAGGGGATCGATATAATCGGTTTCTTACCTATATCCAAATGTGGTGCAAAATACGCAATAGTTGTGGTCGATTACTTTACTAAGTGGCCAGAAGCAGAGCCCTTAGCCACAATCACTACCAAGAAGGTCATTAGTTTCCTTGTATGAAACATTATATGCCGTTTTGGCCTCACGTGAACTATCATTACAGACAACGGAACTTAGTTTGAAAGTAGGGAGTTCAAAGACTTTTGTCAAAAGTATGGCACTGAAAAAAGGTTTGCAGCAGTTGCTCATCCAAAAGCCAATGGATAAGTAGAAGCCTTGAACAAAATAATCAATTCCATATTGAAATAACGTTTGGAAAGCCTAGAGGCAAGGGGGGATGAACTTCCAAAAGTACTTTGGGCTCACATAACCACCCACGAGCCCACGACTGGCCACACTCCATTCGCATTGGCATATGGCACGGAAGCTGTTACACCAGTAGAACTTGAAGTTCCTTCACATTGGGTAACTCATTATGACCCTAAGATGAATCGGGATCTCTTACTGGAGTCATGGACTTCTTTGATGAAAAACGTGAAGAAGCGGATCTAAGGGCGGCTGCATATAGGCACCGAGTCGCTCGATATTATAATAAAAAAGTCCGATTGAGAATCTTTGATGTGGTCGATCTCATTTTGAAATGAGTTTTTCCGATCCCATTGCATATGAATCCCATATGGGAAGGTCTATACGTCGTTGAACGGAGGCTTGGAGAGGGAACTTTCAAGCTAGCGACCGTTGATGACGCGACACTCCCCCGAGCATGGAATAGCGAGCATTTGTGACATTATTATACTTAGTCTATTTCTTTCGCATTTTAGTTGCAATAATTTCCAGTGTATTTTTTATTTCGTTGATTCTTAGTTTTTGGCATGTAATAAGACAATTTAATTCGTTTTTACTAATAAAGGCTTGAAGCCATCTTTTCCGTGAGCTACTGATGTTTTCGTGTGTTGCAAATCTATGGCAAAAATTAAAGTTACATTATTCTGTCCGGCATATGAACGCACATAACGACTTAAAATCTCCAAGTCCTCGAAGTGCGGATTGGAGTACTTTAAGTCCCTAGAGTGTAGACTAGAGTATAAACGACTTAAAATCTGCAAGTCTTCGGAGTGCAGACTGGAGTACACTGAGTCCCCATAGTGTGGACTAAAGTATAAACGACTTAAAATCTTGGAGTACTCTTAGTCCTTAGAGTGCGGAATGGAGTATAAACAAATTAAAATCTCCAAGTCTTCGGAGTGCGGACTGGAGTACTCTGAGTCCCCAGAGTGTAGACTAAAGTATAAACGACTTAAAATCTCCAAGTCCCTAGAGTGCGGACTGGAGCACTCTGAGTGCCCAAAGGGTGGACTGGAATATAAACGACATAAAATCTCCAAGTCCTCGGAGTGCGGACTGGAGTACTCTGAGTCCCTAGAGTGCGGACTAGATTATAAACGACTTAAAATCTCCAAGTCCCCGGAGTGCGGACTGGAGTACCCTGAGTCCCCAGAGTGTGGACTAGAGTATAAACGACTTAAAATCTCTAAGTCCCCAGAGTGCGGAATGGAGTATTCTGAGTCCCCAGAGTGTGGACTAGACTATAAACGATTTAAAATCTCCAAGGCCCGGAGTGCGGACTGGAATACTCTGAGTCCCTAGAGTGCAGACATGGAGTTGAACTGGAGCTTGTGTGACTCACTAAATTCTGAGTTATGGCAATAAGTTAGACAATAAGCTGAAAAGAGAAAGTCATCGAAAAAACGAAGAAACTACGTTTTATTCACAAATCCCAAAACAAAGTTCCACTACAATTCCTCCTAGACTCAGAATCAAAAGTCTATTTACATTGGCTACGAAAATAAATAGAAAATAATTACATAATCTAAACTTATTCTGGTTGAACAAGGCATGATAGTTACTTCTTTGATTTCTTCTCCCTCCTCGGTTTCTCATAAGACTCCTCTTCCGTGCGTTTTTGCTTGGACGCTTTACTAGTGAGGGAAGTGACGTTCGAGGAAGGAAGAGGAACTTCCAGTGGCCTGGACCCACCAGGGAGAATGACTTTCAAAGGTCTATTCGAAGGATCATTTAGTTCCACTACTTGGGGCTCGGCCTTGATTTTAACTTTCTTCTTCTCCTCCATAGGTTGCTCCTTCATGCTCAATCCCGAAGTAGGTTTAGAGACACCTATAATCTCAACTTTGTAATCTCCTTCGACGGGTGATGGATTTTCAGACTTGTCCTCGTTAAGTGCCTAAATTACTTGAGCATCAAGAACGGGAATCTTTCCCATTTGAATTGCCTCATCCGTCTTCTCCTCCTTCTCCATGGTGTCATCGCTCCTTGGAGTTGGCTCAGGATCAGAACAACATACATGAAATCGTAAGAGAAAAATGTTAGAATACATTAACTACTCGCCGAAAAACTACGACCCTTTAAACTTTGAGAAGAAAAGTTATGTACCAGTTTTCGGCTAACTCTCAACTGTCCGGGGAGTTTCACCCTTTGGAATGGGAGATAGATCGCGAATATCAAGGCTAGGATCTTCTGGATCGTAGCCAATGTGTTGCTCGAAGGGTTCAAGTGATGGACGACCGGTCGGTTGAGTAGGGGGAGGAACTGAGACTCTGTTCCGGAAGAGCCGGCAATGTCATTCTTTCCTTTCGGTGAGGAGGAGCCTCTGCTATAAAGAGCCTTCGCTGCACACAAGTCCAAAGGCTCATTCCCCTGGAGAAACTTCATCACTACAGCTTCTTCGTCAACCTCTTCAGTGCCCGACTCAACCCTTTTGATCTTTATCAAAGTCTCCCATGCTTCAGTCAAAGATTCGAGGTACCCTCGCCAAGAAATGTTAGGTCGCGATGCATGAGAACTCAAGAATTGTACTCGGCTATGAGCGGGTCAAACATGCACTTAATCTTCTCTCTACCAGCCTTAGCAGCCTCCTCAAGGCGAGAATCAATATCTGTGAATGCTATTATTTTGCCGTCCTTATGGGCTTCATTTTTTAACGTTTCAGCCTTGGAGAGTTCTTCATCGAGCTTCGTTTTCAGGAGTCATGTAGCAACAATCTCGTCGCAATATCGTTGCAACTCCTCCTGAGCAGCAATCTTTTCAGACTTTTCTTTGGAAATTAGCTCTTCCAACTCTTTGACTCATTGGGAGAATGCATCTCTCTCCTTTTGAACGAAGTCTTGCTCTAAAGCTAAGGCACCATAGCATTGAACTGCTTCATCGAGCTCTTTCTTATGCGTGGCACCCAGACAATAACTACCTCAGTTGTGTCTTCGGCATTTTTCTGAGCAGTTTCAAGCTGAGACTTGTATGAGAAAAGCTCTTCATCCTGGGCTTTGATGAGTTCTTTGTCGTGAATGGCTTCAAGTTTCAGACGATCAATTTCTTGTTGGCGTTCGATAGAAACTTTTGAAACCTTTTCTGCCAAATGAACAAATGTGTCGTGTTGAACGTAGACATCGTTGTTGCAAGCAATTACACTTTGTTTGATGTGTCCCGGAATGTGATGAATCGCTGGAAGAAACTTTAGACCGTCGAAGCATATTTTTGGGAATGTGGCCTTGAGCTCGGTTAGCCTTTATGCTATTAACGGACCATGTGCAGGAGCAGCAGAAGTTTGTCTAGAGACTACGTGATTTTTGTGAAGTTCCCAGGATTGTCCGGTGCTATATGTACCCGATTGTTGGTCACGGGGAGTATCGGACTGGGACCCCTTATGACCAGATTTCTCTCTGCCTTGCTCCGGGTGAGAGGAAGGATCGTGATGGTATGAAGACTAATGGTAAGTTTTCCTTCGAGATGATGAGTCCCGGGAGCGATAGTCCCTATCACTATCGTCATCTCTATCCCGGCGTTTGCCAGAGCCCAAATCCTGGCTAGAATGATGGAAAATAGATGACCCACGAAGGCGGTCGAATCCATGAGAATGTCCCATATCACCTGTATAGAAATTAAGTGAACATAGTTAGCTAGAATCACATGATGGCTGAAGTTTAAGTGCAAGGTGAGTTGTAAGTGTTATTGTGTGTGTCCTTGTGTTTCCCCCCGACGGACCAATTTCTTTGGCTTTACTTATCGGAGCTTTTCTTCATGATTATGGGCTTGAACGCCTTCATCACCTCTCGTGGACGAGTGGAGTTTTGGGGCTTCTGGATCGTTGAAGCCATAATTGAGCAAGTCGTCGGGAATAGTGAGGTCAGATAAGCCTTTCAGTGAACCCTCTAAGTGTTGTGGAGACGGCTTTTTCTCCATTGGAGTGATCGTGACCTTTGAGGTTCTGCCTACCGTCTTTTTCCTCAAATTGTAAGCAAGTTTATTTTTTTCCCTTTGAAGGGGGAGGTGTTGCATCGGTGCCGTGTGCCTCAACCACTGGTTCCAGAGTAGGACTTACGTTCTCACCCGGTGCTTCTAACCTGTCAGTTTCTCTAATCTCGCCTTCCTCGGGTGTGTAGGGGGGCATCACGTGTTGAAGGCCCAGCCTGCCTTTTGCCTTTGTCCAAGGCAGACCCAGCTGTAGTAGCGCCGTGAGGAAGATTTATTCGGCGACCTTCCGCCAACAGCCCAAATTTTGAGAGCGATTCATTGGTAATGATAGATCTGATATCCCGGTCTTCCACGGGAACAATTCGAATAGCTTCGACGGCCTCAGAGTACTCAAAGCCTTCGGGGCATGGACTGATACCTGTAAAAGTAGAGAAAACATTTAGAAAGGATGCACTTTTCATCGCGTACAAGTATTGATCCAGAAAAGAAACTTACTCCCTTTTAGCCATCTCCTCGCAATGCCTGTGGGACAACCTACAAATAACCTTTCTTGCTTATTGGGCGAATTTGCTCCACGCCCCCGTCATGATTTGACACTTGTTGTGTGGCTCCAGGAATATGAATGATGGGCTGTCGGATCGTCTCTTGAAACGATAATTATAACGGATGTCACCGGAAGTGGGGAGCCTGAATAGAATGCTCATGAAAAGAATGCACGTGCCATATACGAAAAACTGACTGTTGGGATGTAACTGTGATGGAAAGATCTCAATATACTACAATAGATCACGGAGGAAGGAATTGAATGGTGGCACGCTACCAACCCAGCACATGAATTTGTTGCAGGCTGAATATCCTACTGTGGGCAGGTGAGAACGATCTTGTCCCGATGGAAACAATACATCATCAAAAGGAATTCCGTGGACTGAGCATAATCGGCGAAGAGCGTTTTCATTAATTCTCGAAGCTTGAGAATCAGCCGGATCATCTAGGATGATTACTGCATCTATGGCATCAGGAGCCAGGTCAATAGACACAATCGCTGGACTAAGGATATTCTGTACAGGAGTTGTCGATGGATTTGAAGTTCCAACTACTTCTTGTTGAAAACTTGGCTCAGGTTTATCTGAGACTGTAGCAGAGTTTGACTTTCTAGACATCTTCAATGAGCGTTGAAGATTGGAGAAACAACTATTTGAACTATACTTTGAAAGATAATCAATATTAGACATAACAACAAAAGTGCTCCCCCCCCCCCCCCCCCGTGTGGTATGTGGACTAGTACAATTGTTCAAGTACACGTGTAAATGAATTAAAAGTCGTGAAGCCGATAAAGTAAAGTTAAGCTTTGATCTGTCATCTTCGAAGACCGTCATCGCTAACCGTCTCCGAGAACTGCCCTATGGTTTTTTCAGTTTTGAACTCAGACATTGGCACTATATGTTGAAGGCTATTATCATTTCTTATCGAGTCAAACTCAGATTTATAATTGTTGAAACTGGGGATTTATGAGTCTGGATTGGTTCGTATGCTTGTTTGCTTAAGTCACGTTCCTTGTTTATTGTCATATGATTAGGCATGGGAAGTAAGTAAAATCGACAAGAGTTATGTTCAAGTTGGGATGATTTCGACTGTTGTCGCCTACTTCAAGGATCAAGGTCAAGCGATACTCGAAACACACGACCTAAATGCCGCTCGGCCTAAGTCCATCGCTCGGCACTCCCTGTTTTGACCAGCATCACTCGGCATCTTAGGTTCAAATGCCTTTGCTCGGCACTCTCTATTTCGAACAACGTCGCTTGCATCTTAGTTTCAAACGCCTTCGCTCGGCATTCTGTGATTCGACCGCC
Source organism: Allium cepa (assembly GCA_030765085.1). Taxonomy (NCBI): domain Eukaryota; kingdom Viridiplantae; phylum Streptophyta; class Magnoliopsida; order Asparagales; family Amaryllidaceae; genus Allium; species Allium cepa. Next base: position 741,746,524 of record CM060932.1, read on the forward strand.
TAAGCCAGATGCACCGACCCACCCATTCAACACCAACCTACTTACTTCCTACTTCCCTAACAATACTCTCACAGGTAGGCAGCACCATCCTGCTTTCTTCTTACCTCCCTAACATCACTGTCGCATAAAGACTACCGAGCCACTTACTTTGTAGTTGACCGTTCTCCACTCAAAATAAAAGTGCCGAACAGCCACATTCATTTCTTCCTCGTTCCTTGACTATCGAATGACGTCAAACAATAGTCCAGTTCCACTTCAACATCCTAACTCCGACGCTCGGTGACCCTACAGGAACCTACGACCTGGAAACGACCGGTATCCTTTTCCCTTCTCCTCTTCACTCCACCAGCCTTGAAATCGATTAAAGTCATACTAAGTTCTAGCCCTAAGGCATGTTCGAACCTCGATTCATCTTCCTCATCTACACGCCTCCTATTGTCCGTAGTTTAAAGAAAATTCACGAATTCAAATTTCGTGCTATACTTCCTAGTTTGAAAAAACGTTTGAATGAGATATTCTTAGCTAAGAGGATGGTTGAAGCTTAAGGATCTGATAGGCTTGAGATTGTAAGTCGTTTAGACTCAATCTGGGAAGGAGCTATAGGGAGAGCTTGCTAGATTTAGGGTAGGAAGGGAAGATTGGAGAGGTAGCCGAAGTTTGAGGGAAGGTAAATTACGAGTTCCTATAAAGTCAAGGTGAAAGTAGAAAAGTGATGAAGAGAAGTATCAGTTTTTATATGTGATGAAGGGATGATGAACAGGCATCGACCAATCGACCTGGTCAAGGCAATTCAGTGGTTCGGTGAGCAGTTATGCCGAGCGACCGGGAATGTGCCGAACGGGTGGTTCAGCGCATGAATATGGACCGAATCGTGAAAGATGTGGCAGAATAAAGAAACGAATTCCACCAGATGAAAGGAGAAGAGTGGGAAGCATGGTTTGTTTGTGATTCAAAGCATATCATGATTGACTCTCACGATACGCTTTTGGGGGCAAATGTTACCCAGTTGCTGGACCTGGCTACGAGAGGTAGACTATTAAATCCATCGTTCGGCCTGTAAGTGCCGCTTGGCCTAAGTGCCACTCGGCCTAAGTGTCGTTCGAACTACAAGTGCCGCTCGGCCTAAGTGTCATTTGGCCCTAGAGCCGCTTGGTCTAGGTCCATCGTTCGACACTCTTGGATCAGACACCATCGCTCGGCATCCTTTGTACCAAACACCATCGCTCGGCTTTGCTTGGCCTAACGCCATCGCTCGACATCCTTTGGCGACGTCGTTTGGAAAAGTCACTCAGAAAGGTCGCTCGGCAACTGTCGTTCGGCATCCCTGGCTCGGTGCATACTAGAGGTGTTAACAAGCTATCGAGCCCACAAAAGTAAGGGCGTTCGGCATAACTTTGCTTCGAGTCAACTCGCTACTTGCTTCGGTTCTCCTGAGGGCTTACTTCGAGTCACTTGATGATCGACTAGGAAATTCTCGACCGGCATTCCACGCTCGGCATGACTCGTTCGACATGCCTGGCCCGGTGCGTAGAGGTCACCTACTGTGGGACGAGATACCTTGTTCCTGGACCCGTGAGGGAAGTCCGTCCTATCTTCTCCTATAAATAGAAGGGTAGAGGAACAGTGAAAGGGACCTTTTTTCGAGAACATTGGGGAGACTCTGCCATTTCCAAGAGTAATTCCTTTTCAGTTAGAACTGGTATTCAAGTTGTTGGTGTATGGATTGTATTTGTATTCAATTATTTGAAACAATAATAAAGATTAAACTCCAAGTGGACGTAGGCAGTTATGCCGAACCACTATAAATCCGGTGTTCTAGTTTTTGCAATTAATTTTGCATATATTCCTCTATTTTAATTTTCTATCTTCATTAATCTCTCTACACAAATCCTTCTTTGGGTGTTAGTGACCAATTTTAGGGCTAATAATATATACACACACACACACATACAATCCCTTATTTTTAGCAAACTTCTAATTAACATATTTATACATGTTTTCACATTTCAATCTTTATCATCCATTTATGATCATTCAATTCATCGCAATTCAATCCAATCAAACAAGCAAACATACATACAAACAAATTCTAAATCTCGACGTATTCTAATTATATATATTACTTTCTTTTATAAAAAACAAGTTTACTTAGCCCTTGCAATTTCTCCAAAGCTAAAGTAAACTAATGGTCTCTAACTTTGGCTCAAATGCTCCATCTAGACTAAAGTGGATTTATAACTTTGAGTGATAGTGATCCCACATTCTCGATTGAGCTTTCTATATAAAATTTTCAAACATTAATAGAATAGAACACACAACAAACCAAACAAACAATCATGCTCAGCAGAAATCAATCTATCGGTTTCCATCGTACAATTCAGATCACTACAATATCTTCTCAAACTCACTTTATCACAACTTAGTGTTGTGACTTACCTATAATGCAAGATTCAGATTTGGGCCTTCTAAAGCTTCCCTAACCGAGCTACTTCATTCCTTTACTACCTGCCATCTCACTACTACAAGAGTAGGATTTAAATTTAGGAACAAAATAAAATAGCTTATGTAAAATCATACAATCTACAAGTACATCCCATACGATTACCCGTACAATCATCTTATATTCCTAATTTCACTCTAAGTATAGGTTTATTATTCTACCCCACATCCACGGGGACAGGGACATTAGTCTTACTAGGCCAAGACTTGTATCCTATATACTCCATATTACATTGAACCTGCTTTGATACCATGTTGTAATACTCCACCTCTATACCCATATCACCAAAGAGTATTAGAGAATAATACTATTTGGCATGGAGAATGAGGCTTGTTAGCAGTGACCAAACGTTAATATTCCTTGGACTAACATCGATATGTATTCCTCCTTCATGTAATACCCAACCGTACATACTCAATATTGGCACAAAGCAATAAACACAAGGATTTACTAGGGATAAAATAATACACAGTATAATATAAGATCATAGAGTCGCACATAGCAACAGGTAATATAATACATCACATAAACATAATAATGTGATTCTACAAAAGAGTATCTGACTCATGACCAGAAGGTATAGATTAATAAATACCAGACATGATCACAAAAATACATCATAAATATCATATCTCAATACATACGTGGAGTTACATCAAAATAAATATATGCACGACCTATCAAAACATTGAAAGTAAAATGTCTCCTAAAATATGGCCCATCATCCAAAGGTAAAAGTGACCCTATACCTGAAAAGTGTCATACTTACCCGAGTATTATATAAATAATAAACAGGTTAGACCATATCCAAAATCAAAGGTCAATATACAGTAAGATAACATAGTGTCAAACATATATAACATGTCAATAACAAGATAAGCACCCATATTATTATATCACATAAACAATACCATGCATCAACAATGATCAGCCATAAATACATGCATATAGACTAAGCATCAACTAAGCATAGTAGTTATTGGTGATATAACAAACAAGTATTCACTAGTTGATAAGAGATGTGGAAAAGCACACAACAAGTCCAGACTGTAGTGCGCTCATATATAGTCGAAATAAGAAAATAATCATATATGTCATAAAGCAGTGATGAGCATACAACAAGTCTGAAAGATTGATGAGCATACATCAAGTCATAATAAAAGAATTTAGAAAGCGGGTCAAGGGCATGAGATAAGCACAAAGCAAACCTAAATAAGTGGAGAGCACACAACATGTCCATTATGCAGAATGACTTAAACCATATAATAATTGACTATATGAGGCAAATATAATGTGTGCATTTAAAAGAAATTCTAGATAGGAAATTGCTGTGTATACAGCACCACTCCAGGAGTCTAATATACCTATCATAGCATGTGACATACTTATGTAGTCTTTAGTTACTCCTGTAAATTGTAACTCTAGGTCAATCAGTGGTAAGAAAACGTTATACCTAGTTATGACCCTTACCATCCTACGATAACATACTGTTTGGCCGTGTGACATCTGGGCATATTAGCACATAGAAAGAACACAGGTAATACAAGCACACAGGTAATACAAGCACACAACAATACAAGAACACAACAAGTGCTCAAGCACACAACAAGACTGATTGATTCCGTAATCTAGGGTACGACCCCACAATTAGCCGCTAGAATGGACTTTAGCCTAATATGGACATACCACAAAGCAATAACATAGTAATTGGAATATAGCTTATAAACACAAACCTACGCTCAAAATAAGAGGAACATATCTGATAAGCACAAAGAAAGTCATGGGGAACGCACATAAGCCTTGCCAGCATAAGGCAAGCTATACCCTTAGACGATATTCGAATTCCTACAAAATTTTACTTTACTGACAAAAGGTAACCAATCAAATATCATTTGTTCGTCCCATACCACTCAGTGTTGTTCGATCGTTTACTAGATGTTTGTAATTTGGTCAAACAAACATTATTTTATACTATGAGTCAAATGAATAGCTGGAATAATATTATCGAACATCCCATATCATTTGGGATTACTAATCCATTTATTCCAAAATTCTTATCATATTGAAATAAAACTCAATGCAATCATATATTCTATATAAGGAGTCAAAAGAGTAATCAGAAAGTATCACCAAATGTGCTATATCGCTAGGTATTTTTTATCCGTCTACCCAAAATTCTCATCATATAAAATTTTGCACATACATCTATATAAACCATTTTAAGTTAGATTATAAAAGGGATTTTATATTTTAATTAGTTGGAAACACAATTGAATATTTGTAAATATCCATATCTTCTAGAATAGATTTTGATTAAGATTTTCTTAGAAAATACTTTTAATTTTTTTATCTAATATAGACTTTACAAATGAAATTCCTTTTTGGAAATACTTTTAAGATCTTTAATTCATACTTATGAAAGAGTTCATAGTATTTAACAACCTTAAAATTCACCTTACTGCATTTTAAAGAAACCTTTATATCCAAAATAAGTTTCAGCGGATACTTTGCTTCTCCGGATACTTTTATATATATAAACTCTTTTCAATGGTAGTTGGATAAATTTAAGACTATAAAATACTCCCAAGCATCCATCAAAGTGTTTCATAAAAATGAAAATTCCTTATGTACGTTATTTGAACCATTTTTAGATTTAAGGTAGATTTTTACTTATAATTTATATGGATTTTTAAATGAAATGAAACTAAATTTGAAAACTTATATAAGTGGTTTATATAGGAAATGTGTATATAAATGAGTTCAAAATAATTATAATAAATTCTAGCATATATTATTATAAGTTTAAAATCATTAAAAAAGAATTTCAAAATATTTAAAACTATTAAAAACCATCAAAATAAAAATAACACAACAAAATACAAAACCTAGTGCGGAATAGCCCCAGGCTACAGTCGATTGGTCAAACTTCTAATGGTCGATCGGTGGTCACATTTTCCTGGAGCTATTCAACTCCAAGTTGTACACCGACCATCCCATAAATTTTTTTTGGTGATCAATGTTGAATATGCGCTTATATGATTTTTGTTTGATGATAATAAACATATATACATTCATTTAAATGTATTTGTTAATATACTATTTTGTTTTCACAGATTAAATAAATATTTGTTGAATAAATTAAATAACACAGAATTTGAATTCAAACAAATATTTTATTCAAACAAATATTTAATACAACTTTGAATAGTACAATTTCAAGCTCTCACTATAACTATACAACTTTGATTACAATTACATCACATTTCATAATTTCATATTTACAGTTGACCTCACTACATATCACTCACACTCGTATTTATCTTCAACTGCATTCCAGTTAGAATCCAGCATCTGAGCAATCTGCAAAAATATTCACTAAAGCAGTAAAATTGAAAAAGAAATATTTTTGCGATATAAAATGAAATATGATGTTTTTGAAAATGATATTTGCCACAGTTATTTGGGTTGCTCGTCATCATTTAAATTTGAATTCATCATACACGAACAACTTGTGACATACACAGTGTATTACTATATATGCCACAAGACCGTGCGCCGATATATACACTTGATTGTTTTACAGGGACAGGTGAGCACAGGTCAAACCCAAATGAAAAACCAGGTTCAACTCCATGCAATAACATTGAAAATCACGACACAAGCACAAGGTCAAATCCGAGTTTAGAAACTGGATTCAACACAAGGCAACATGACCGAAGGCATAGCAACTGCATAGCGACTGCAGCAGTGACAAGTGCAATTCGAACCAACATGACAGCAATGCACCATGGAGTGAATGCAACATGATAAACAACCAAAGTGCAACAATGTGAACAGTTCAGACAGGCAGTTAAAGCAACATCAAGTTGAAACAGATAAAGTGACATGATGAATGCATATATAGATGAATGCAGAAAGATGAATCACCAGCCACAAGTATACACAACAAACACATGTATGCAGCATCAAGTCAGGCATGAAGAGAACACAGTGAAGAGACCAAGTGCACGACTAAACTAACAAATGCAACTCGACAAACAGCAAGACCAAACTGCACAAGTGACCACAAAGACCATCAGCTACATCAAAAGCAAGTGCAACACAGTTGCAAACAACAGGAATGAATATCATGTGATACAACTGCAAGTATCAAGGACCAAGTAAAGCATGTACAAGTGCATGAAAACCAAAGTCAACAGCACAGGGAAGTACAAAGCAACAGCAAGAAGATGCAAGCTAATCGGCATATGAACAACTACAACAGGTCACAGTGAAACCCAAATGACAGTTCAAGTGAATCGAGTTCAAGTCAAACCAACATGATGATAACACAGCAACAATGAAACTGACTCAAAGCACAAAACTACACAGCAACAGTGAATGGGGCAATGCACAAGACAGTGTACAACATCAACTACACAAAGCCAAGCATGATACAGGTGGACAGTGAAACAAGTACAACACTGTACAAACTCAAGCAAATGCAACATACACCAATGAATCATCAAAGAGCGCAACAGATGGAGCTACAGGAAAGTACAGTAAGCTGCAGTTTTTCAAAACAAAGGACCAAAGTCGAGTATGCTACAAAAATAGCAAATCAATTTTATCAAGCATCAGAATTCAAAGCCGTGGATATAATGAACAAGTCAAAATTGACCAAGTTAAAAATCAACACCGTGGTCATCACGAAATTGATTCAAAAGCCGCGTCAACCAAGGAATGTGAAAAATACGAAAGTGACAAAGTCAGAACAAATCCCAAGCATCAAAACAAAATCGAGCGGCCAAAGCACAGTGAAGACGAATTCAAACAAAATTTATACGAACGCAAAAATAGGGTTTTGAATCCTATATAAAATGCCCCAATCATCATCGGCATGAAGACATGAGTTCGAATACGAAAATCAAAAAGCACAAAAGCATAAATTCTTACCAAAGCAAAAATCGAACTCGTCGAAGCAGCACCGAGCAACGAAGAATTGATCGAGCAAGGCAACACGCAAATTCCTATCGATCGAGCAAATAGCGCAGCTTCGAAAGCCCTAATTTTTAAAAGGAAGAAGAACGCACGAAGAAACAACGGCCGTCATCTCCAATTTTTCACGAACAAAGGAAATAAAAGAAGACGGGCTGAATTACTAAAGAGGGTCGGCCTTGTTTACATAAAGGGATAAGAATTTAAAAATAGGGTTTTTTATTTTTAATTTGTTTTTGTTTTGTATTTTCATTTTTAAACCGTTTATATTTTCTAGTCGTGTGACTAGGGGACAAGCTACGTGGCGTAGCTTGAGAATTCGCAACTCAGTGGCTGAGTTGTGGCAGGGTTTTGAGCGTAGAGTTAGATTAGTCAATAGCGGGTATAGCGAGTTTACGTGTGTAAGCGAGGGACTATCTAATTTCTAGTAGAAACCTTGGGGACAGCACGTAGGCAGGGTTTTGCCGAAGCAGGGTAAATTCTGTGTTGTTCTGTTATTTATATTCTGCGATATCTGTGCTGCTATTCTGTGATCTGAATTGAATATTTTATAAGCTTCCACGATTAATTTTTTTAAAATTTATACCATCACCCTATTCACCCCCCCCCCCCAGGGTGAAATCGATCCTACAAGTGGTATCAGAGCTAGGAACAAAAGCCGTTTTTGTTTTAATTTTTTTTTTACAAAAATCAATTTTTGTTTTAAAAATTCGTGTTTTAAAAATTGGTTTTTGTTTTAAAATTTTGAATTTTTGAAATGGCTTCTTTTATTAATACTTCTGTTGAGGGTCGCTCCAATATTATTCCTTCAATTTTCGATGGAACAGATTTTTTGAATTGGAAATTAAAAATGCAATTTTATTTAAAATCTGTTAATATTAAATGTTGGGATATTATTTAAAATGGGTGTGATATAACAGATAAGAAAATTATCTCGATTAACGCTCTTGCTATGCATATAATATATTCTCATATTAATCAAGATAATTTTAATTTCATTTCTCATTGTGAAAATGCACAGGAAATTTGGAATATTTTCGATGCAATATATGGTGCAAAAGTCAACAGCAATGAGAAGTCCTCCACAACTGACTCAGTTAAAGAAATATGCTTAACATGATTGGTAAATAGCAGTTGTGATGAGGATGATGTTGATGGAGCAGCCGAGCTGGCATTAATAATGAAGAATTCAAAAAGTGGAATCGCAAACACGGAAATCTAGCTCGAAATCATGAATTGAAAAGCAGAATAGGGAAAGCACTTGACTACTCAGAAGAACAGGAGATCATCTGTCATAAGTGCAACAAACCCAGCCATATCAAGCCCGATTGTCCACAAATTAAATCCAGCCATGGAAAGAAACAGAAAAAGAAAATTTTTGCAGCCACTTGGGATGAAATAGACAAGAATGATCAAAGCACTGGCAGTGAAAGCGAAAAGGCTGAATTGTGTCTTCGAGGTGATACAACTGACAGTGACGATGACGAGCCAAGTGAGGTATCAAAACTTACCCATTCTGAATTACTTATTTATTTCCACGAAGTAAATGGCTGTTTTGAACGGCTTAGGGATAAGTATGCCAAACTTGAATCACAAAAAGATACTTTGATAGATTTGAATAAACAACTTGACCAATTAGTTAAAACCTATCAAAGTAGGATCCCTAAGTGTGATAAGTGTCCAACATTCGAAAACGAAATTAAAAAATCAGAAATCAATATAAAATCACTTGAAAATGAAATTCTGATTTTAAAAGAGAGTGAAAATACGAGAAGAGAAAATTCTATCAAAAGGTGCACACAATTGTTGAATGAAAACGAATCACTCAAATCACAAGTCCAACAATTGTCAACGACTTTAGATAAATTTTCAAAAAGTGAAAAATCGTTGAATTTGCTATTAGGAAAGCAAACTGTTAATACGGTTAGACAAGGGCTTGGATATAATTGTTCGAAAATTGTTGAAAGCAAAATTAATAAAGTTAATTCTATGTGCACAATCTGTAGAAAATATGGACACAATCACAATAATTGTTGGTATAGACCCAAACAAGTGAAAACTATACCGATTTGGGTTCCAAAAGGCACAAATATAAAATCTCTCAAAGTTAAACAAATTTGGGTGCCGAAGGGAACAATTATAAATAGTTTTGGGTCTTTACAAAATTGTTTTTCAAAATTTTCTGCCACTAACAACCATGGACCTATAAAAACAAATAGGTCACATAAATCTTTCATCGTGTAGGTGTGATGGCAGGCTAAGGAACAACAATAGTGTTCTCTGGATTTTTGGCTGTTCCAGAAACACAACGGGCGAAAAAACAAAGTTTCTTAGCCTAGTATAAAGGTGACAGAATCACAACGGACAACAATGAAAAATATCGTAAAGGTAAAACAGGTAAAGGCATATTTATTTGTACGATATATTAAATGTGATAATCTGCACCGTAATCTGAATTAAAATCAGCCAATATTGAGATGATGAAAAGATGATGATTTTGACTCTGACTTATTCAAAATAGCTGGCCAATTATATTCTTATGCCAGAAACACTATAAAGATCTCTAGATTCTTTGAATTACTTCACATATATCATTTTGGATTAAAAATAGTGTTTTGTTGGATAATAATACATTTGGTTATAATTCGGCTAACTCTATATTCATGGTTTTTTGATTACTTACATGGCTTCATTTCAAATTCAAAAGAATGTCATTTAAATTGTTGTTAAAATTGAATTTGAAATTTTTGGTGCACACTTCATGTTTTGGTCTATAAAATTCAATTGATGATAATTTTGAGTGAAAGAGAAATTCAGATGCAGATTACACTGGTAATCTAGTTGATAGAAAAATTACTAGTGAAACGTGATTTTTGTTGAGACATTTAATAACTGCATCGTTTTTCAAAGAAAATATCTGCATATTCTTCATTTCAAATAATTTTCAAATAGCAGAAAATTTTCTTTTAAAAACCCCCTGGAGAAAATCATTTTTGACCATATTTTCAGATTAGTCATTTTGAAAAATTAATTTCATAATTATTTTTGAATTTGATTTTAAATGACTATTTTGACTAATCTGACGCCCAAATGATTATCGAAAAGAAAAATAGTGATTGAAAAAGTGATGAGTGTTAATATTGATCAAATATTATGACTTGAGACGGTATAATTAATAAATTTCTTTAGAAATTTAAACAAGAGTTATAAAACTGTTTGTTGGTAAAAAATTCCATGACCATCTCTATATCTATCATATTTCTAACAACCATCACTCATCAAAATTCTATATAGTTTGTCGATATGTGGTACGTTAAATAGGAATCGTTCGTTTTTCATTTTTCACATTTTTTTAAACAAAAACAAAAATAAATAAATTAATAAATACCAAAGTATTCACTCTCATTTAAAAGTCCTCACGGTTATGCATGGGTGAATTACTTGGAATTTATTAAGTGCTTCCATGCTCATTTAAAAGTCCTCACGGTTATGCATGTATGGAACACATATCAAAAGTTAATTTTTTTTTAAAATAAACAAGTTGATTCTAATCCCATTTAAAAGTCCTCACGGTTATGCGTGGTTAGAAGATACTTGAATTCATTTTTTTAAAAATAAAATTGGAATACTACTAATCTCATTTAAAAGTCCTAACGGTTATGCATGGTTAGTAGATATTCAAATTCCTGATATAAATATACCACAAATAGACACAACTGTATGGTTTTATATGATGACATCATTTCCATCATTATAAAAGTGGAATATGCGCCTAACAAAACATTTATGATTTTTGTTTGACTTTTTATCGAAATTTAATATTTGTATTCAATTGATTTTAAATGTTGAATTAATATCGATCACTTTATCTCTATTTTCTCTAATACTATTATTCTTTTGCTGATAACAAAAGGGGGAGAGAAAAGTTAAGATTTTGTCAAATAAAATCAAGCAAAGGTCAAATAATTTTCTATTTGCATCTAGGCTCATTTGCATATTTTTATTTGTATGCATATATGTAGGGGGAGCTTTGTGTAGAGAGGAAGCATTTAAATAGGGGGAGCAATTAGAGTATATCAATGATCAAATACATTTAACATAGTCAAATAATTTTCTATTTGCATCTATGCTCATTTGCATATTTTTATTTGTATGCATATATGTAGGGGGAGCTTTGTGTAGAGAGGAAGCATTTAAATAGGGGGAGCAATTAGAGTATATCAATGATCAAATACATTTAACATACTCAAAATCTTAAATATATGTTTGTTATCATCAAAAGGAGGAGATTGTTGAATATGCGCTTATATGATTTTTGTTTGATGATAATAAACATATATACATTCATTTAAAAGTATTTGTTAATATACTATTTTGTTTTCACAGATTAAATAAATATTTGTTGAATAAATTAAATAACACAGAATTTGAATTCAAACAAATATTTTATTCAAACAAATATTTATTACAACTTTGAATAGTACAATTTCAAGCTCTCACTATAACTATACAACTTTGATTACAATTACATCACATTTCATAATTTCATATTTACAGTTGACCTCACTACATATCACTCACACTCGTATTTATCTTCAACTGCATTCCAATTAGAATCCAGCATCTGAGCAATCTGCAAAAATATTCACTAAAGCAGTAAAATTGAAAAAGAAATATTTTTGCGATATAAAATGAAATATGATGTTTTTGAAAATGATATTTGCCTCAGTTATTTGGGTTGTTCGTCATCATTTAAATTTGAATTCATCATACACGAACAACTTGTGACATACACAGTATATTACTGTATATGCCACAAGACCGTGCACGCCGATATATACACTTGATTGTTTTACAGGGACAGGTGAGCACAGGTCAAACCCAAATGAAAAACCGGGTTCAACTCACGTGCAATAACATTGAAAATCACGACACAAGCACAAGGTCAAATCCGAGTTTTGAAACTGGATTCAACACAAGGCAACATGACCAAAGGCATAGCAACTGCATAGCGACTGCAGCAGTGACAAGTGCAATTCGAACCAACATGACAGCAATGCACCATGGAGTGAATGCAACATGATAAACAACCAAAGTGCAACAATGTGCACAGTTCAGACAGGCAGTTAAAGCAACATCAAGTTGAAACAGATAAAGTGACATGATGAATGCATATATAGATGAATGCAGAAAGATGAATCACCAGCCACAAGTATACACAACAAACACATGTATGCAGCATCAAGTCAGGCATGAAGAGAACACAGTGAAGAGAACAAGTGCACGACTAAACTAACAAATGCAACTCAACAAACAGCAAGACCAAACTGCACAAGTGACCACAAAGACCATCAGCTACATCAAAAGCAAGTGCAACACAGTTGCAAACAACAGGAATGAATATCATGTGATACAACTGCAAGTATCAAGGACCAAGTAAAGCATGTACAAGTGCATGAAAACCAAAGTCAACAGCACAGGGAAGTACAAAGCAACAGCAAGCAGATGCAAGCTAATCGGCATATGAACAACTACAACAGGTCACAGTGAAACCCAAATGACAGTTCAAGTGAATCGAGTTCAAGTCAAACCAACATGATGATAACACAGCAACAATGAAACTGACTCAAAGCACAAAACTGCACAGCAACAGTGAATGGGGCAATGCACAAGACAGTGTACAACATCAACTACACAAAGCCAAGCATGATACAGGTGGACAGTGAAACAAGTACAACACTGTACAAACTCAAGCAAATGCAACATACACCAATGAATCATCAAAGAGTGCAACAGATGGAGCTATAGGAAAGTACAGTAAGCTGCAGTTTTTCAAAACAAAGGACCAAAGTCGAGTATGCTACAAAAATAGCAAATCAATTTTATCAAGCATCAGAATTCAAAGCCGTGGATATAATGAACAAGTCAAAATTGACCAAGTTAAAAATCAACACCGTGGTCATCACGAAATTGATTCAAAAGCCGCGTCAACCAATGAATGTGAAAAATACGAAAGTGACAAAGTCAGAACAAATCCCAAGCATCAAAACAAAATCGAGCGGCCAAAGCACAGTGAAGACGAATTCAAACAAAATTTATACGAACGCAAAAATAGGGTTTTGAATCCTATATAAAATGCCCCAATCATCGTCGGCATGAAGACATGAGTTCGAATACGAAAATTGAAAAGCACAAAAGCATAAATTCTTACCAAAGCAAAAATCGAACTCGTCGAAGCAGCAGTGAGCAACGAAGAATTGATCGAGCAAGGCAACACGCAAATTCCTATCGATCGAGCAAATAGCGCAGCTTCGAAAGCCCTAATTTTTAAAAGGAAGAAGAACGCACGAAGAAACAACGGCCGCCATCTCCAATTTTTCACGAACAAAGGAAATAAAAGAAGACGGGCTGAATTACTAAAGAGGGCCGGCCTTGTTTACATAAAGGGATAAGAATTTAAAAATAGGGTTTTTTATTTTTAATTTGTTTTTGTTTTGTATTTTCATTTTTAAACCGTTTATATTTTCTAGTCGTGTGACTAGGGGACAAGCTACGTGGCGTAGCTTGAGAATTCGCAACTCAGTGGCTGTGTTGTGGCAGGGTTTTGAGCGTAGAGTTAGATTAGTCAATAGCGGGTATAGCGAGTTTACGTGTGTAAGCGAGGGACTATCTAATTTCTAGTAGAAACCTTGGGGGCAGCACGTAGGCAGGGTTTTGCCGAAGCTGGGTAAATTCTGTGTTGTTCTGTTATTTATATTCTGCGATATCTGTGCTGCTATTATGTGATCTAAATTGAATATTTTATAAGCTTCCGCGATTAATTTTTTTAAAATTTATACCATCACCCTATTCACCCCCCCTCTAGGGTGAAATCGATCCTATAATCAAGTCGATTTCCAGAGAACTCTAGTCACCCAAACCACATACATGCAATTCATAACAAACTCATTCATTTTCAAATGGGCAAAGTTCCGTTTGCATTGTGCAAAATTTCAACATATGTTAAACACAAATTTTCGAACAAAAATAAAAATCCAAAATTAATCAAACTACCACACATATAATTTAAGACACACAATCACAATTCAGATATAGCAGTGAGTTAAACAACTCACGTTAGTTTAATAGCTGGTAAATAACCCTTCCGTATCTTCAAAATTCGCTGCTTCTCAAAAAATTAGTACTTCAACCCAACCTCCTTTGTTGTTCCAAAATTGAGAAGCTTCACAACCAATCAAAATCTAAAATTGATGGTTCTTATAGATGTAGTATTGGTTAAGAAACATATCTTGATTTTATGGAAATTTTATGGAATTTATTAACCTTATTTTTTATCTAGGGCTTTTATAAATGGAGAAACAGAGTTTTGTTTTTCTTTGTCTTGGTAGAAAAGAGATAAGTATGTTGCTAAAGAGGAAATTTTCCTTTCTCTATTCTAAATAGACCATGTTGGATACCAATTAGCCTTACAAAACCAATAATTAGTGAAATAAAACTTTTTCCTCTTTTCATTTTACTTTAAATCAATGTTTAAAGCTATATAAAATTACAAAATTCGCATAGTAAAATTTAAAATTCATCTTTCATTTATAGATAATCACTCCAAATAAATTATAATATTTTTACCACGCATTCTTTTATTATCTTTTCATAAATGTATTTTTCTTACTAAATATGATAATGACATTATTTCCATTTGAAATTATCAAAACCATGGCTAGACTTTATTTTTAACACTCCAAAAATTTGTAATATCATTCTAATTCCACTCTATGAATCTTGATAACCTTTTCCATTCATCATCTTTTTATTTATACAAATTTAATCTTTTATAAATTTCTAACCTTATCAAAATTCCTATTATTGTTTTATAACAAGAATGATACTTATTCAAGAAGAGCACTCATTTTGAGGGCTTAGGGGTTTGAACTCATGACCTATAGAACCTTTATTTAAAACATCATATCTCTAACCACTTGAGCTAGAGGTCCTTGACTTATCAAATTGCTATTTTAAAATAAATAAATTATCAACTTTTAAAATTACAACGTTTTATCCTTAAAATAATAATTAGGTTCTAGATTCATCGCAACCCTTTTTATTTCCAGTTCAACTTCATTTTATACAATTTCATTCTTTTACTTTTACTAAAATAAGAATGTCAAATTCGAAAAATATTTACTTCCCTTTTATTTCACAAAAATCCTTACTTACGGAAAATGTTCGTTTATAAATTCCAAATTATAAAATTTCCAATTTTCTAACATTTTGTTCCAAATATCCATTTATTATTTATATTTATATTTATATTTATATTTATATTTAAAAATATTTATTTGGTATTTTCTCAAACTAGATTTGTTACAAAACCACATCCAAATTGTTTAGAATTTCACGAGGAATCAAGTGGAACAAATGGTGTGAAATGGAATTTTTATGCAAAAGATATGGTGATTAGAGCATAGTTTGAAAATTTGAATTTGGCTAGAAAATAAATAACATACGAATTATTATAATACATGCTTCATCTCCTAGCCGAATACATATATGAGCAGGTGAACACATTTCCACCTACTTGACCATACCTTCCACCCGTTGCTCCTTACTCGAGCTACAATTGATCGATCACTCTTCGCCACTACCTTGCTCATCACTATTTCCACTTGCGGCCAAACTTACAACCTCCACCGCCGCTAGCCACCGCTTAGGGTTTTACACCCTGTTTAAAGTTTTCTGGTCATCTCAGGTCGATTTGAGATGATTAACCTCCATTGATGTGTTCCATTTATTTTCCCTGATGCAACGATATCTTTTGATTGTCTATTGATCGTCATTTCACCGGTTAACCAAAACTGGCGATATGGATGGATAAGACTGTTTCATCGATTTTTAATCAATTGGAGTATCTGATGAGAAAATAGATTCCGCCTGCCTCTACGCATCGTGAGAGCACCATTTAATATATTCTAAGATAGGGTTCAGACACTAGTTTTAAATAATTATTTGTTAGGGAAATAATCTGTTGTTAGAAAAGATAAAGGAGGAATTTTGGGATTAGTGAAAGAGTGATGATGTGACCATTGCCTTTAACGGTTTAATAGCATTGTATATACGGTCAACAAGGGTGGTTCAATTATATGCAAATGTTTCCCTCAAATGTGGTTGCGTACCATATTTTAACACTATAGCACCTATATTCCATAAATAATGACTCCAAATCTATCAAACTTATGTACTAAACTAATCATCTTGATAAGGCATACGCAACAATCACAAATATAATACCCAAATCACCCTTTAGTTAAACATCCATTTTAATTTATTCAATATTAACTATGTTGAACATGTGGTTCATTATAGTTCACTTGCACCTTTAGTTATCATTGCTCTCTAGGTGTCATTAGTCCAAAGGCACATTATTTCATAAATTTGATTAATTGATAATTAAATAAGTAATATGGGAATGTAGATAAAGTATGGATAATTTTTAGGTGAATAAAAATTAGGAAATTAGACAAAGTATGGATAATTGTCATGTTAATAAAAATTGAATTTTAAAACCTTAATAATGGATTATGTGGTAAGAAATTAAAGGCCTTTATTAAATTGGAGAGATAAAAGGAAAGAGGATAATACATCTAATTTAATTCGTTATACACATTTTCCTCACCCTTATTAACTTGGCCATACCCTTAACCATTGAAAGAAAAACATAACTACAAAACCAAGAGAACTCTATTAAAATCCATTTAACAAAGAAAAAAAGGAGGAAAAGCTTAGGGAAGGAAATTAAGGCAATTAATCTCCACATTAATCAAGGCTAAGGCGAATAATATTTCCATCTCTCCGTCGTCTATTGTTTGTAATTTGGGTTATAATGAAATTCAAAATTTTCATGATCATTTACCATGCTTTGGTTCAAATAATCATTATAGAGATTGATGGTTATTTATCTGTTGATTTTGGGAAATTTTCCTAAAGGAATTTTGAGTTAAAAACATAGATGTTTCCAAATGCTTTTTATATGATGTTGGGAATATTATTTTAAAGATGGATACTAAATTTCATAATTATTTTACATTTTATGAATTAATTTTTCATAAGTTGGAAAATGGACAATTTTGGATTTTAATTTTTCTTTTAAAACAAGACCAAATGTATTAACCAACACAAAAAGCTGTCAACATGCCTGACAGGTAACCAGGAAAATAAAGGAAATACAAAACCGGCGAAACAGAAAATTAAGACAAAGCAAGAACAAAAGCCTAAAAAGCAGCAGAAATTGGCGCGCAATAGAGGCTGATGACCGCTGGAATCAGTCACCGATCAAACAGGATGAGCTCCGGAGTAACCACCGCCCAACAAACATCGTCATCGAACTTCGACAAGGCCACCGTCCAATGTCGATGTCGAAAGACAACCGAGCAAAACAACATCAAGCAGAGTAGACGAGCCAACCAGAGCTAGCTAAGAAACCACCGAGAATATCAGAGTAGGAGAAGACAGAAGTAGACCCCGTACTAAACCTGGAAAATCTAGAGCTTGAAAAACCAGCAACCACATAAGAAGGAAAAATAATTTATCTTGCTACAACCACATAAGAAGGAAAAACCAGCAACCACATAAGAAGGAAAAACCAGCAACCCCGTACTATTTTGGATTTTAATTATTTAAAATATAAAAAATTTATCTTGCTACAAAATTTATATGTTTTAAAAGAGGAAAATTTAGACTTTTGGGAATATTTTAAACTTCTCCCATGCTTTTTTATTTACTATGAATTCTTTAGTAAGGAAGGATTTAATTATTAACGGTAATAATTAATTAAACATGGCATTTGATTAAGGTTTTAGAAAAGTTGAAAATTTTCCCCTAAGTGAATATGTTGTAAAGATTCTTAAATGATGTGATATATATAAGAAAGATATAGGTTTCGTAAAAGGTTACTGTTATTAAATCGATTTTACAAATATTAATGAAAATTCCATTTTCAACCTTAAATGGCTCTGAAGGCTTTGAGGTGTGATAGCATCATATTTTTAATCTTTGTTAGCTTTTAACAGTTAAAGATACGATAACTTCAAATTTTTAACCTTAGATGGCTATTGGTATTCAACATGCGATAGCTTTATGTTGTCCAACTTGTTATGGCCTTTTGTTCTTCAACATGTGATAGCTTTATGTTTTTCAACATGCTATAGCTTTGTGTTTTTCAACATAAAATAGCATGTTTTGGTTGGCATGCAATGGCTTGTTTTAGTTGACATTCGATAGCTTGTTTCGATTGAAGCATGCGATAGCTTTGTGTTTTTCAACATGTGATAGCATGTTTTGACATTCGATGGCTTGTTTTGTTGATATTCGATGGCTTGTTAACATGTAACAATCACATGTATTTGACATGACATAGCTTTTGTTTTGAAGTGCGACAGCACGTGCTTTTGACATGCCACAATGCACGGATTTTGTTGTGCGATAGCATAAGTTTTCAAGGTGTGATGTGTAATGACTCTGATTTTTATATATTATATTCTGTGGCATTTTAGGTTGTTACATGTATTTCACAAATATACGTGCATCGATATGCATCGAAGAATTTGGACGAATGGTAAATGTCCTTGGGTTAAGAAAAATCATATGAGTCACGCAATCGAAGAATTTTCAAGTGTGGACGTTTTAGCAACCGGTACGTCTTAAAAACACCCAAAAATAGCCTGTCGTGGTACAGTCATGGATTCTGCAGAAATTTATACCATTAGAGCGAGAAAAATATGACGAGTTGCACCATCGAAGAATCGTCATAATCCAACATTCCTAAAAATCAAACGACTACAAAACATGCATTAGAATTATGGAAATAAAAGAAAATCGTTGATTTTCAAATCCCTAACCCTAGCCATACTACATAAATGCATAGCATCTACCATAGCCATACTAATTTCTCCATTTATGTTGTTCTCTTCTTCATAAAAACCCCTCTTCCCCTTCCCTCTCCTTCACTTTACTGATCAAATAGTCACCGTTCTTAACAAAAGGAAACTTGATTACCTCTACTTTACCAAAATAACATAGTCTCAATTCAACTCAACTCCACTTATGGCGGCTAGAAAATGCAATACGATGAAGGCAACAATTTTCACAGGTGAAACGATACGGATTTGGATGATCTAGTGTGTTAGTAGTGGAGAGAGGATCAAAACGACTTTGGTATGGTTTTTTTTATGCTACGGTGAAGGAGATATTGGAATTGAATAGGAAGATCATCAATGGCAAACTTTTGGGCAATCTAACCGTATGGGAAATGGTTGATATGGGTTTCTTTGTCTCGAGGAGGGAATTGCGTAAAATAGATCATCTGAGCCCTAGGTGAACATTGTGGTGGCAGGAAGCTTGAGAAGTTAGTAATAAAATAGGTTCCTTTGCATTTTTTTTTCATGGACATGGGTTAGAGAGTTTATTATGAGTCTAGGGGTGTCTGAAGCTACTAGCGATAGTGTCTGACAGCATGTGGCAGTGCATGCGGTGTCCTGGTGGCATATGCATGGTGAAGTTGAGATGGCATTAAAGAGCATGCTTGAAAGAGTTATAGAGGAATGGAGACATGAGCATGAACTATATGAAATAATACTTGGAGGATAAGAAAGGTATGATTAACTAATTGTCAATTTAGTTAATTAATTAGTTAATTTATATAAATCGATATCTTGTATCACCTATATCTTTTGTATACAATATCCATTTTGGACCCTATTTCTTGTGTTGCTCTCGCGTCTACATCCTTTATAGCTTAGCATAAGGTTGGAAAACTTTTATTGAGGTGAGTAATTTTGTCCCCCACCATACTATAATAGCTAGTGTGGTATAAAAACATGTTTTCAAATTGATTTCAAAGATTGAAGTGCGTTCTATGGTAAATATAAATTTAGTAGTGACTTTAAAATAGATTATTAAGACTAAATACTAATTTTGACTCATTTTTGAGTGCTTCATCATATAGTTCATCATTGCAAGAAGATAGATTTGGTTGTTACAAATGTTTTATTTTTAAATTGTAATGGTTGATATTGGTGGTAGAATGTGTGTATGATATTATATGATTTTAATACGTCGTTCTATGAGTTGTTTGATTAGTTTTAGTGTTTGGAGAGGTTATTCTGTAAAGTAAGCCGATTTTATAGTGGATTGTCCACTTTATTATTGCTAATAAGATACAACAACAAAAACCATAGGAAAAGAGACAACATAACAAAAGAAAAAAATACCCGGCATAAAGAGTAAAAAAACTGGAAATGCCTTTAACAAAAAGTTAAAGTATTTAAGCATTTTTAAACCCTATGCATGCCGGATATATTCAATACTTTATGAAACAAAGTGGAGATCGGCAGCTTAGTTCCCTTGAAAAAGCACACATTCCTTTCTTTCCAAATCACCAATATCACTCTTTTCAGAGGACGTAAAAGCTTATTTGAATAAGTCAATCTCCATTTAGTAGCTTTATAAATAAAGAGCCATTCAGTCCTATGATTAGTGACCAGGGAATGAAGATTAATGACAAAGAATCATTTTCCACAACTTATACACATAAATACAGTTGAAAAATAGGTGCTCAATATTTTCCAAAGCTCGAGAGAAAAAGAAGCATTTAGATGAGTTGATGATTCCTTTGTTCATGAGATTGTCTCATGTATGAAGTGCATTATTTAGAATTTCTACAATAGCAAGTTTACTTTAGGTTTGGAGCCCAATTTCCATGTTCTTCTGAACCATGAAAATGCAGTAGTCAGATGATTTATCAGAAGTGCCTTGTAAACCAAAGAAATGGATGTTCTCTCTTATTATTCCACTGAATGTTTATATTAACTGAAGGGGAGAAATATTTTGAATAGATTCCACAATGCTCTTATACTGGCAAAACCAACATGCGCCAAAACAACAGTGCCAAAGTGTATATAGCCATTATCTACAGTAGCATCAAGTATGCCAGATGTGGATTACAAGCTAGATTCAGTTATATTAGGCAGAATTACACCATTACCACTTCAAGGAGAGTTCCAAAAGGACCCCAAGTGGTCACTACTGATTATGGGAAGAATCTTGCTCCTAAGCTTAGTCACATTACACCAAAACCAGCCAGTTTATCCTAAGGTATATCCATTATCCAGAAATCATTATTTTTCATATTAAAATGCAGGTTCAATTTAGCCCATATGCTAGTGGAATTATCAAGATGCAAGTTGATGTAATATGAGGCGGCCCGCTTGATTCCAAAGTTTGAGATTAATAATGTCAAGTCCCTTATATTTTAGAGGTAACTGAATTATCTTAAAAGCTACAGGAATAAGTTCATTAGAATAAGGAATACCACGCCATAATGATTAAAAGCTCTATTTAGCATGCAAATCAATTTTTCATGAAGGATAAAGATTCTAAAGCGATAGACATACATTGTTATACCAACACTTTTGATAATAACTAATTTAGCAGCCTGGTAGAGATTGTTATTTGGCATAGTATTTAACTTAGAAAAAAAAAATTCTCTCAAAGTGGGAAAGACACTAAGCAGTGGTAATCCTAGAGGAACATATAGGAGCACCAAGATAAACAGCACTAGGATCTAAAGATTATAAGCTAGAAAGAGAGAGAATACCCTGATATGCATCATTGACCAGCCAGTAGTGCCAATATGAGATTTGTGTTTATTTATTTTAAGACCAGTCGTGATTTTAAATAAAACCATGTAGTGAATTTTTTTTTTTTTTTTAATTTGAGCGGAAGCAGTTATTTTTTCAGAATCTAATATTCCCTATTTAGATACCAATGACACTTAAAAAGAATTATGCAGTCTCACAAAAAAAAATAACAGAGATAGGAGGCACAGAATATTTAATGTGGTTCGGATATGAATATTCTACGTCCACGGAGACCCAACAACTTTTTATTTCACTAAAGAAGAGAGTACAAAAGAGAGAGGAAAGAATAATGGTGGATACTACACTTGCTTGTTTATATGAAGATAAGTTCCTTCATTTATATAGACTTGACAATGAAGGGTTGCTTGGAGATTAAGCAAATAAATTTCCCGATTACGCAGATATCTTTCCAATTTGCGTGATTTGATTTTGGTACAAATGGATGACGTAATCTTCGTTTCCGTATCTTTTCTTTATTCTCCATGCCTAATTATTTATTTCTTCATATAGCAGATATACATTGACTAATTAATTGATTGACTAATTAATTAGCTTCCTTCAAAATATTCATCCATATATCAGCTAAATTAATTGATTTGATTGAATTAACTAATCAATTTCTTTCCTTTTTAACGAATATTTGAATCATCAAATTCAACACTCCACCTTGATTCAAATATAACAATCTCTCTTCATCACCTTATCATCAAGTAATCAACATATAAGTTGTTGGGTCTAGCGCCCCATGGCGCTCAAGTAACATGTATCAAACTGATCAAGTTTGAACAATGCTCAAACTTGTCCTTAGGAAGTGACTTTGTCATCATATCTGAAGAATTATCCAAATTACTCACCTTCAACAATTTGAACTTTCTTCGTTCTTCCTCAAGCATAAGAAAGAAACCTCTAACATCAATGTGCTTCGTCCGTGAACTATAAACTTGATTTTCTACAAGATGAATCGCACTCTGACTGTCTGAAAATAGCTCTACTGTCCGCTGCACCATTGAAAGATCATCCAACAACTGAAGTAAGTATAATCCTTCCTTTGTTGCTTCCACAATCGATATCAACTCTGCTTCGGTAGTCGATAAAGCTAAGATAGATTGCAGCTTTGATCTCCATGAAATCGAGCCTATGCCAAGTGTAAAAACATAGCCCGACACTGACTTCCTAACATCTGTATCCCCAGCGTAATCAGAATCACAGTATCCTCTAAGAAAGATGTCACCATCCACTCCACCATATAACAAGCCCACCGAAGAAGTGCCTCGAAGATATCTAAGAATCCACTTCACAGCTTGCCAATGCTCTTTGCCTGGATTAGACATATATCGACTCACAACACCTACTGCATGGGCCAAATCTGGTCTCTGCACACCATCGCATACATAAGACTACCAACAGCATTAAATAAGGTATATCAACCATATACCTCTTGTCTTCTTCCGATGAGGGAGATAAGTCTTTTGACAACTTAAAATGAGAGCCTAATGGAGTGTCAACCGGTTTAGCTTTCTCCATTCCAAATCGAGCGAGGACTTTCTCGATGTACTGCGCTTGAGTGAGCCTTAACTCTCTCCGCTTTCTATCCCTGCTTATCTTCATACCCAATATTCTTTGTGCCTTTCGCAAATCCTTCATATCATACTCTCTACTGAGCTCCGCTTTCAACTCCTTAATTCTGACCATACTCCGAGATGCAATCAGCATATCATCAACATATAACAACAAATAAATCATATCACCATCACATCTTCTGAAATAAACACACTGGTTTTTGAAACTTCTGGAGTATCCCTGTGAAAGCATAAACTTATCAAACCTCTTGTACCATAGTCTAGGAGACTGCTTCAGTCCATATAAAGATTTGTTGAGTTTGCAAACATAGTCTGGCCTGATACTGTCAATGAACCCTTCCGGCTGCTTTAAATAAATCTCCTCATCCAGATCACCATGCAAGAATGCAGTTTTGACATCTAGTCGCTCTAATTCCATATCATAATGAGCAACCAATGCCAAAAGAATACGAATAGAATTATGCCTAACCACTGGAGCAAAGATATCATGATACTCTACCTCTTTCTTCTGAAAATACCCCTTTGCGACTAACCTTGCCTTGTATCTGAGATTACCATTTTCACCGTCTTTCACTCTATAGATCCACTTGCATCCAATAACTCTCTTGTCGGTGGGAAGAGGCACCAAATCCCAAGTATGATTTCTCTGCAATGATTCAATCTCCTCCTCTATAGCAACTAACCAACTGGAACTGTTAATTGATGCGATAGCTTCTCTATAATCACAGGGCTCATCATGGACAACATTCAAAGCATATGTTGCCATATCATCGAAGTTAATATTTTCGATGCTCAATCCAACAAACTCATCAAGCCACTTAAGCTTTCTTCTTTGTCTGACAGGCCTAGGTTCCGAATGAGCTCCACCTTGAGTTTGATCCTCTGTACCAACATCGATATTATCCTCATCAACTACGGTGTCATCGGAAACACCATTTGAACGTCTATGGAAAGACTCAACAGATGACTTGCTTTGTGTCTGATATTCTTCACATGTCCTCTCATTGTCATATGATGAGGAAGGCTCCACCTTCAACATAGCCTTCTCATCAAAAGTCACATGCCTGCTCATAACGATCTTCTTGCTAATAGGACATCACAACCTATATCCCTTCACTCCTCTCATATAACCTAGAAAAATACACTTGCGAGCTCTAGGTTCCATCTTCCCTTTGCTCTCATGCACATAAGATGGGCAACCAAACACTCTGAGAAATGAATAGCTAACAGACTCTCCTTTCCATACTTCTATCGGGATCTTCATATCTATGGCAGTGGAAGGTGTGCGGTTGATGAGGAAAGCCGCCATAGATAAAGCTTCAGCCCAAAATCCTTTCTTCAATTTAGCAGTCAGTCTAAGGCATCTTGTCCTCTCCAATAATGTCCGGTTCATCCTTTCTGCAACTCCATTAGACTGGGGTCTCCCGGTGTGGTGTAATGCCTCTTAATGCCTTCAGACTCACAATAATCGATGAATTCCTGTGATACAAATTCACCGTCATTATCTGAACAGAGAACTTTCAATTTCTTCCCTGACTGCTTCTCAACCATAGATTTCCACTTCCGAAACTTAGCAAAGGTTTCACTCTTTGACTGAAGAAAGTATACCCATACTTTACGAGAGAAATCATCTATAAATGAAACAAAATATCTGGCTCCACCTAAAGACGGACAAGGGGAGGGACCCCAGACATCTGTATGAACATACTCCAAGACAGCTTTTGCTTTATGCTCTCCTGTACCAAAAGAAATCTTTGTCTGCTTTCCAAGAACACACCCTTCACAAAAACCAAGTTTTGAATGATGAACTCCATCAATCAATCCTCGTTTTCTCAACTCATCCATGCTGCGCTCACCGATGTGACCCATCCGTAAGTGTCATAATCTGGAAGAATCTGAATCAACAGATGTAACAGAAGCTGATTCACCAATTACAGTAGTGCCCTTTAATAGATTAAGATTTCCTGCCCTCACACCTCTCATAACAATCATGGAACCCTTCGATATCTTCATTTTCTCTCTTTCCACTACAATCTTCAAGCCAAGTCTACTTAACGCCCCAACAGAACTCAAGCTCCTCCTCAAATTAGGTACATGTCTAACATCGGTGATCGTACGAATAACATCATCAAACATCCTAATCAGCACGCTACCAACACCCACCATACGACAAGAAGCATCATTACCCATCAGAACTTCTCCTCCATCAATTTCACGGTAAGTGGAAAAGCAGTTTCTATCAGGTGTCATATGATAGGATGCGCCAGAATCAATCAGCCATAAGTTGCTCTTTCCAAAAGAGCCAGAAGCTGTAAATACATCGGTGTCACTTTCTGTATCTGATTTCTCTGCTGTAGAAGCTGAGGCTTGCTTTGGATCTTTTCTTTTACCTTCAAGCTTGGGACATTGTGCTATGAAGTGTCCTGGTTTCTTACAATAATGACAAGTCAAATTCTTAGGCCCCCTAAACTGAGACCGTGAATAATTCCTTCCTACACCTTTCTTCGACCTGCTTTGGCATCTACCTCTCTGAACAGATAAGCCTTCAGTATCACTATCCAAGCTAGTGCTCGCCAATCTACCTCTTAATACTTCATTATGAAGACCAGCCTTTACATCAGACATGCTAATTTTACTGCGGCCATAAATCATGGAATTAACAAAAGCAGTATACTCCTTAGGCAAGGAACATAAGAGGATCACAGCTTGAGCCTCATCATGAATATCAACTTCCGCTGCCTTCAGGTTCATAATCAAAGTCGTCAAAGCATCTATATGCTCCATGAGATCAGCTCCAGGCTTCATCTTGAACGAATAAAGTTGTTGCTGAAGAATAATCCGATTAGTGAGAGACTTGTCTTGATATGCATCCGATAATGCATCTCATAGTTCTTTCTCCGCCTTCTTCTGAGAGAATTCTCTAAGAACTTCATCTGAAAGACTCAACTGAATTGTTGTAAGAGCTTCATCTTCCATCTCTTTCAAATCAGTTGTATCAATACCTTTCAATTTCTCAGGCGCAGAAACAACCTTGTAAGTCTTCTTCTTATTCAATACTGCCTCCATCTTCATCTTCCAAGTACCAAAATCTCCTTTTCCGTTAAAACGTGTTACTCCATAATTGACACCAAATCTGCCAACAGACTTACTAGAAGTAACCATTAATATCCAAACAGGAACAATAACACTAGCTCTGATACCAAACTGGAGTGAATTTTTTTTTTAATTTGAGCGGAAGCGGTTATTTGTTCAAAATCTAGTATTGCCTATTTAGATACCTATGACACTTAAAAAGAATTATGCAGTCTCACAAAAAAAATAACAGAGATAGGAGGCACAAAAGATTTAACGTGGTTCGGATATGAATATCCTACGTCCACGGAGACCCAACAACTTTTTATTTCACTAAAGAAGAGAGTACAAAAGAGAGAGGAAAGAATAATGGTGGATACTACACTTGCTTGTTTATATGAAGATAAAGTTCCTTCATTTATATAGACTTGATAATGAAGGGTTGCTTGGAGATTAAGCAAATCAATTTCCCGATTACGCAGATATCTTTCCAATTTGTGTGATTTGATTTTGGTACAAATGGATGGCGTAATCTTCGTTTCCGTATCTTTCCTTTATTCTCCATGCCTAATTATTTATCTCTTCATATAGCAGATATACATTGACTAATTAATTGATTGACTAATTAATTAGCTTCCTTTAAAATATTCTTCCATATATCAGCTAAATTAATTGATTTGATTGAATCAACTAATCAATTTCTTTCCTTTTTAACGAATATTTGAATCATCAAATTCAACAAACCAAGATCTTTAAAATACTAGAAATGGATTTAAAGGTTGGCTTTGAGAATAATAGCAAGTCATCTGCAAACATTAAAGAAGTGAGATTGTGAGATTTTCATTTGGGATGGTATTCAATCAGTTTCTTATCAACATACTGATTGATTAAAGCAGTGAAAAGCTCCATGTTTGATTTGAAGAAGAAGGAGGAGATCGGATCTCCTTGCCTAATGCCCCAAGTTGAAGAGAAATAGCCAAACTTTCAACATTCAAAGATAACAAGAACTTAACAATAGAGATGCAAGTATACAACCAAGTAAGAATAAGCATAGGAAAATTCATCTTAGACATTAGGGAAATGATCGATGCCTAATTAATTGTATCATATGCTTTTTGAGTATCCAATTTGAGCATACGTCTAGGGGTAATATTTTTTTCTATTGTATCCTTTCATTAATGCTTGAGACAATAAAATATTCTCAATTATAAATCTGTGTAGCAAAAATTCTATTTGGTTATGAGATATGATAGAGAAAAAGCAACCTTTTAATCTTGTAGAGATGATTTTAGTAATGCACTTGTAAGTAACATTACAACAGGATATAGGTCAAAATTGAGTTACATCATGAGGTTTCTCAATTTTAGGAATTAAGGATAATTTAGTAAAGTAAACTATGTGAAGAAGGGTGGTGTTGTGTGGGCATTACTTCAAGACGCTTACGGGGAGACTGCAGGATTTACCTAAGAGATGTGCCCAACTGTTTTATGGCTTGCCTAAAGGTTTTGTAAGGGGACTTTGGGACTTGACGGTGATGACACTACAACTCATGATGGATGTCTAGAGTTGTTCGAAGCTTTAACGTGTTGAGCCGACGATGAACGATTATTGAGTGGAGTACTAGAAGGAGTATCCAGTAGCGAGGTGAGAGATTTACTTCAGGTTTGGTAAACATATTACTTCGAGACTATGGCAATGACATTCTGTGACTTTAAGGAGTATATAGATGTTCCAAACGATGATAACTCAATGTTCAATAATCATGTACCACACGAGGAGTAGTGATAGCATTCCAATTAGTGACCAAGTGTGTAACAACCCTGTTTTGGTGATTACCTATGAAATTAAATTATAACGGTGATTATAATTTAATAATAGAGAAATAAAATAAATTAGAGATGTAATTTGTTAAAATTGTTTATTTTAAATAAACAATGGGTTTTAAATGTTGGGATAAGGTTTTAGAAACTTTATTTTGGTTGTTTGTTGTAAAATGAACATTTCATGATTTTAATTAGATAAATACACTAATTTTGCAAATTATTGCCAAATGTGACTTATTAATTTTTAATGAAGTATTTGAATTTAATATGTTGTACATTATAAATAAAAAGGTGGAATCTAGTTTTAAAATAGTATTTGGATGTAAAAAGGATATTAATATGGTTTGTTGCATTTAATTATGTAAGAACATAATTTTTGTGTAAATTTTATTGTTAAAAATAGTGTTTTATGTAAATTATAGTGTAAATTGAGTATTTAATTAAAAATGAAGTTTTAATAATGAAAAATAATTTTTATAGGTAAAATAACTTTTTGTTTGTTGTAAATATTGTATGAACACAAAAATATGTTTATTTGATTTTGTGAAGTTGAAAATATGTAAGTATAAATTGTTTGGATAAATATAAGTATTTAGTGTATTAAGAGAAAATTAGAGAATAAGGCTAATCCTTTTTCTTATTAGGTTTAAGCCCACTTACTAACACTAACCAGAAGAGAAAACTTCCTTTTCTCAAATTTGTACTCATAGTAAACAAAAAGTTGCAAACTAAAAGAAAGAAAAAATTGAGAAACCCTCTTCCTTTTTAAAACCTAATTACCAATCCAAATCTGTGTAGAAATTAAACAATTAAAGCTTTTAAATTCAGGTGGTCAATCCCAAAACCAAGATCATTTCATCAATTTCAAATCTTTAAAACTTGAATTGTCGCTAACTTTAGTTTCCTTTGATGCATGTCTGTATATTTCATTGTTATAGGTTCTTACCACTAATTCAAGGCAAAATCTCTCACCTTCCTCAAGTTTGCTCAGATTTATTTAAGTTTGCTTAATAATTTGCTAAGGTGAATTGCAAACTCACGAATTCTAGCTGAAACAAAACTTTGCAAGCTGAAACTGCTCAAAAATAGCTCACTGTAAACAAAAATTTAGTTGCTTATAGTTTACAGTAAATATTTGTTCTGGGTTGCATTTTTGGGTGTTAATATTTTCTTATCTTATCATGAAATCATGGCGGAGTTTTTTCGGATTGTAGTTCATGTGTTGTTGTTGGTGCATGTCAATTTTCATGGTCTAATTTGTCTTGGAACTGTCTAAAATAATCACTCAAAAACTAGAACGATCGAGGCAGAAAATGCCTGTACGCATTGCGACTAACAGGTCAACCAAAATAATGCTTAGGTCGACCCAAGCATCCATAGGTCGACCTATAGTTCGATCTAGGCAAGTGAAAATGCCCAGGTCAATACCTTTGCACCATTTTGCACTATTTTGTTTACCTGCTTGTTTT
The DNA here is from genome assembly GCA_030765085.1 of Allium cepa. Lineage (NCBI taxonomy): Eukaryota > Viridiplantae > Streptophyta > Magnoliopsida > Asparagales > Amaryllidaceae > Allium > Allium cepa. Next base: position 741,776,635 of record CM060932.1, read on the forward strand.
GCTGACCTTTTGCAACTTGTTTTATGATATTTTTGGGATATTTTTGGAGGGCTACAACTTATCAATAGGTAAGCCAATATTTTTTTGTTTTGTATCTCGGATTGACGAGTTTTTGGGGATGATTTCTTATGCCGATTTTGATGATTTCTATTGATTTCGAGCATGGGTTTTCTAAAACAATTTCAAAACGAGTTTTATAATAAAATGGCTTTTGAAATAAATAATTTATAATATTTATAAATTATTTTAAAGCTATTAAAAATTTATATATTCTCTATAATAAAGAGAAATTTCAAAAGTTAGTTTTCCAAATGATTTCAAAAGTTGTTTTAAAAACCAGTTTTCTCAAAATCAATTATTTTATATATAAAATACATGTTTTTGCACTTTTCGAGCGTACGAGAAAGAGAATTAAACGATTTGGTAAAGCATGTGGTATTGGACAAATACATTTACGTTTTCGGTTAATTCCAGACTTGTTCGTTTGAAACTAATTTTTGCACACTCTTCGAGCATATGAGAAAGATTATTAAATGATTTGGTAACACATATGGTATGGTATGGGACACACGCGTTTACTTTTTTGGTTAATTCTAGACTTGTTCGTTTGAAGCTATTTTTATGGACCTTCGGGTTGATTGCCAATACTAGACCTTTGGGTCATTTGTCCTTGGAATGTTTTGTCCTTCGGGATGTTGTCCTTCGGGATGTTTGCCCTTCGGGACGTATTTGGCGCCTTATTTTGAGATACAGTACTTGGCGGGCTTCGACCATTTTTATTAAGCACGTGCTATCTTTTGCGATGTTTTTATGATTTATTTGTGATTTTCCAAATGTATTGCCATTTCGAGATTATTTGGGCTTTTGAGCCGTTTGACACACTATTATGCGGTGATTACATTTTTGGAGTTGAACTCTTAATCGTGTTCTACATATTACGATTTGTGATTGCCATCTTTTGGCGTTTATTTTGAGATTTATAATCTCCTTTCAGTGAGCTATTTGTGATTGCCATCTTTTGACGTATTTTGGAGATTTGGGATTTCATATTATAGGATTTATTTTGTGATTGCCATTCTTTGGCGAATTTTGAGTCTTGTGATCTCCTATTTAGGAGTTACGATTTATGAAAACCATTATATTGACATTTGTATATGCCGATGATATGAGGCGATTAATTGAGTTTAATTGGTATTGTTGTTATCTGTCCTCTTTCGAGATATCCTCTTATGATACTTAGTAGTTGATGTATTATTGTGATATCATCTCACGAGAAGTGTTAACATACGTTAGTGTTACTTCTTCTCATTCGAGAAGAATCATTGTCCTTTACCCTTATACTTCATCTATCACATACTATTCAGTTATTTAAGCTAGGCTAACCCGTGTATTTTTATATACTTGGGTCAGAACGAAATATTTCAAGTTAGCCACCTACCGTAGGTCTTTGTTATGCTGCTTCTGCTTTGGACTTTCTGCTTGTCACTTTTTGAGTAGTTTTGTGGTGTATTGTAAACTCTGATATGTATCTACTCGTTTTGACTCGATGTACATATTTTGGTCCTTGTACCACCACTTTTGTATCACTATGTAGTGTATTGTGATATATGTGTGTGTGTGTGTGTGTATGTTTGACTGTTGTTCAGTGATCTGTTATAATTGTTGTTGCTGTATTTCATTTTGATAGATCCATTAACCACCGTAGTTTTTTATTAAACACTTATTGAGTATGTCCATCCACTTGAGAAAGCAAAAAAATTTAGAGCACATAATCGACGTATTCAATAGATATTTAAGACAAAGCTATGGGTTATCGCTCCTAACCTGCCCTATTCTTCACATTAGCATGCAGTTTTACTCAGCAATACTCTTTGTTAATGTGGGTCTCGAGATGGTAAGCATTGAGTGATCAATTGCGAAGTAAATAAGCGATTGTTCAACTAAAGGTATGTATGGTAGTGTTAGGTGCTTATATAGGGCAGGGTGGTTAGAGTGTACGCAGAGGTTGTCTGAGTGTATCCATGATTTGGATCCATCTACGGACTTATGAATGGTCCACATCCCATCCATCTGAGTTGGTATGAGCTTGAGTATTAAATAACTGCGATACTAAGTGGTATTTTACTATCTAAGTGCATCATATAAGCAATCTGGTAGCGTCAAGAGGGTGATGGTTGCTTTGATTAGTTTGATTGTCATATGTGCCATGATTGTTGTATTTGTCTTGATTGATGTGAAATTATGATGGATGTCTTTTAATGTACACATTACTCTGTTAGACACATAACACCTTATTTTGTACTTTGAGTGGTAATACACTTTATGATAATAGTTTAGGGAATATTTGAGTTATTTTCTAACTTGTTGGATGCAGGGGCAGGGCGTGCATGACCTCTTATACCTAATGTCCCTTATACTATATCAGCTTTTGTAGTGTCGTGGGATTGTTTATCGCTCACACCAGATTGCTGTTTGACTCATGGTTTTATGACTGTTTTTTTATTGTCTTAGGTACTCTAAAATGAGTTTACTATATTATAAGTCTGATACTAGTGCATTGAGTTATTTCGAGGATGAGCATGAAGCTGGCGCTAATATATATGCCATTATTTGATTTTTTTTTCTTATTCCATTATGTATACTGTTGACTTTATTAGTGCTATACATTTATTTTATAGAGGATATTCAATTTATTTATTAGTTGTATAAATGATATTGCTGCTTTGCATGTCTGTATTGCACTGTACTCTGATCCGTGATGATTCATATAGTTATATCCTATCTCCTTTGTTTATATCTATGTTTATTAGTATATTTTAATCAATTCTCCATGAGATATACGACATCATCTATGATTATTTTAGTTACTTTACCACTTAGCTATCGCTCTACATCGGTCAGGTACTATTATTGTATACTATATAGGTATTTGGATCCATAGGTATGGGGCAGTCATTACACTTAGTATAAGAGCTTTGGTTGCTTAGCTAACCTAAAGGATACTGGGATCCATCAGAGATAGAGTATGAGTTATCACTCTAAGATGGATCGAGTAATACGAGAGAGTGTTCTTGCTATATTTTTTTTTGCCAAAAGTAAATAGTAGTTTACATAGTATTAGTTGCATTGCATACACGAGTACCACTTGTGCAGCTTTCCTTAGGCTGAGACTGATCATTCTTATTATACGTTGTGAGAATGAGTCGAATGACGAGGAACGCTCCTAGGACCATAGTATCCGGACCTTAAGATGGATCTAGTTCGAGGGTGGCTAACCCTGACTTACAAGCTATGTTCATAAAGACAATGGGGAAAATGCTTCAAAATTCCTAAGAGCCTACTCATGTTCTTGCTATTGGTAGTGGTGCTACGATGTAGGCGCCTAAAGCAGACTTTGCTAAACTAAACACGGACTATACTAGCCTTGGTGGTAAATCATTCTTTAGAACATAATCCCCCTTAGAGGTGCAGGATTAATTAACTTGTATATTAGCTCCTAATTGTAGATTAAGATAAGTGGGCATGATGCATGAGTTGAATTATTTCCATCTTCCTTCCTTTGTGCATGCATATTTCATGGTAACTTCTTTATAATTCCCTTCAAAATTCCTATAATAAAAAAGAAAATGTGCAAATAAATATTTTCAAAATTAATTCATGTACAAAATTACTATTTTACCCCCAAATTGGTGTATGAGTGATGACTTGAAAGCTTTTTCGAAATTCGGTTTTTAACATGTAAAAATACCTAATTATGACATTTATTTAAATAAAAATAGATTAAATATGGATGCAAATATATGCACATTTACGTGCAAATCAAATACCCCCACACATTTCTTTTTATTCATCCTCAAATAAAGAAAAACTAAGATAAATCCGTTTTCGTAGGAAGCACGATTACATTGAGCGTATGCAATAAGGTTTTAAACCTCTTGTTGTCCCTAGTAGGACGACTGTTGTTGTGGGGTCTTTAGTGGATACTATCCATAAAAACCAAATGCAACATGAAAATATTTACAAAATGCAAGATTTATTTATAAATATATGAATGCAAAAATATTTACAAATTAAGGATTTACTTTTAAATTGACACGAACAAGTTAAATATAAATTCTGGTCATTATCAAGAAATTTAAGTCCTTTTACTTGTCAAATTTGAAACAAAAAGTAAGTAACCATCAAAATTAGACTCCAGTTTGGCTAGTTGTTTCGGTTAATAACATAGTGCAACTATGAAACAGATCCTTGGTTCAGTATCAAAGTTTTTCAAAATGGTATATTTATTTCTTTTGAACAAAAAATCAAATCATATAAGTGAAATAGTGCTTGGATTTCAATTGCTTACACTCTCTTTATTTGAAAATTTTATTGATATTAACAATATATACATATGCATAACTCAGAAAAATGAGGCCAGATATATTACCCATGCACTACCTTTTGGGCATACGTGAGAGGAATACAGAGCGTGGTGGGTGAATACACAAGTGTGTACACCTATCGACTACAGGCATTATTAGTAAAATAATTTTTATATACATAACCTAATTCAGATAAACTGAGGCCATATATACCGATCGTGCACTGCCTTTCGGGCTTACGTGAGAAGGGCACAGAGCATGGCGAGCGAAGACACTTGCACGTGAACACATGACTCTAAGTGTTAATAAAAAATATATACATACATAAAAATATATTATTATTATTGTGTTTTTTTAGAAAGTTTTGCAAAATCATCTTAGCACCACCTAACTTTGAAGACAAAAAATGTTATATCCCTTTCTTTTAAATCCACCACTTTTTTAACCAAGGACTTTCAATTAGGATATACTTCATAATTATTACCTATGAATCTTCCTATATACTAGTTAAACCATCGTTACTTATAGTCAAACTTTATTTTTATTTTTGTTAAGACAAATAAATTTTCAAAAATTTCAATTTAATAACAAACAGTTATACTTATAATGTAGTGTTTCATTAAAAATAAATCAAAATGCTAAAAGGAAAATATTTTGAGGTTTAGAAATTGGAAAGAAAATGAAAAATAAAAAATTTCATGAAAAAAAAGAAGACGAGACTCCCCCCATACTTAATTTTGATTATGTCCCCACGGTTAACCCAAGTGAAAGGCGAAAAATAAAAACAAAAACAAGACCTATATTTACATAAAAAGATTATTATTTACAAGTCATCAAAAAATATGCTGTTAAAGAGTAAATGAAACCGTCATCCAAAGACCAGTTCATTTGTCTCGTCAAGTATGAGAGACACAATTTAAGCTCGAAAACCAAACCATGAAAGATTTTGAAGTTGAATGTTGATTTGGAAAAACGAATGTTGTTTCATTAAAATCGTATGAGTTGTTTTATCATTGATGATTTTCAGGGTTAACAAAACAATTGTTTGAAGTTCAAGTTTATTTTCACCATATTGAAAGTCAAGCTTATCATTGAAAACTTCTTTAGAATTATCGATTCTAAAATCGAAATGGTGATTTAAATCTTCCCCCTCAGAATTTAACAACTCATTTTCGAAAAGTCCAAAGTATTCATGTTCACAAAATTCATCTTCCTTTGTTGGATTATCAATAACTTCATTGCATGTATCAATTTCAAAGTCTAAAGTTGTATTCAAATTTTCAAAATTAGGAAAAGGAAGATCGAATTTTAAATTTGGTTCCACATATTCAAAAGAATTGAAATCCAACTCAATTACTGTTCTTTTAACAACTTCATTAAGGTTGTCATTTTCAATTTCAAATGTTGTTATTTAAAAATCGTCGATTTGGGTAAAAGACGAATTATCACTTGATTCATCACACATTGGGATTTGATTTTCTCTCTCACACTGTTTCATGTATGTTTCAAATAACAAAATTGTGTGTTCTTTGTAAATTTCGTTCATTTGCTCAACAAAATCCAATTTATAATTATAGACTTAAGAATTTTCGATTTGAACTTGTTGAAAACAAAAATTATCAATTGCATCATAGTTGAGATTATTTCCGTAGCCAAAATCTTTTAAAAAGTTGTTTCCTTTTTCATGTTAACTTTGAAACTCATTTTGAAGTTCGAAATTGAATTGGCATGGGTTATACTCGAAATCATTTGAATTTTGAAGTGAATTCAAATCTTGATTATTTTGAAAACTTTGACTTGAACCATTGCACAAATATGAATTACAAATTCATTTATCTTTTGGTTTTGTTGTGTAGAAAGTTCAAGTAAAGACAAAATCTTTCAATGCTTTTTTCAAGATTTAAGGGTTGGTCATCATTTTGAAAATTTTGTCGTTCAAAATTTGAATTGTTATACAATAGTTGTTATTAAATTATCCGTAAGAATTTGGTGTGAAATTGTATGGATTATATTGATTTTCACAACTATTGTAAAATTCTGGCAAGTAAGAAAATTCAGACCTTTTAAATAATGTTTTTTTTTTGGATTTTTTATAAAGGAAAACTATTTACCAAAAGGAATTTATTTTTCAAAAGAAATTTGATTTTGTTTTATTTTTGGATTTTCAGTATTTTTTGTTTTTGAAAAGATAATATATTCTTTTGGGGTTTTTTTTAAATTAACTTATTTTTTTTTGGATTTTTGATTTTGACTGAAATTTTTTAAAGAATTTAAAAACTAAGCCAAGAAATATTTATAAATTTTTTTAGTTTTGGATTTATTTTTATTTATTTATTTTAATATGCATAAAATAATGCAACTGAATGAATGCAAGGATTTAATTACAAATTTTCTATTCAAGTAGCTCCTAACCCAAAATTGTATAATCACATTTTGTCTTAGTCCAAAATGATAGTTCTCAGCCAAGTAACGGACATGATTTATCGGTGCATCACGAATCACCGTGGTAATGCAGTACCTTCAGAAAAACAATCAATATAATATTACGAATCACCATAATATGTATAACTGATTATTGCGATGCCGTAGCCTAGGCATAAGAAATTAAATTGTTGAAAAGGACAACTTGTCAATATACAATTAAACATTATCGATGTTTAACCGTTACTATTAATCAATTTCTAAAATGAACTGTAAAACTGAAATTAAACGTGTATTAACAATGTAACTACAATGAATATTGTTTTTTTTTTGAAATTTTTTCATATATATAAATGCAAATGCATGTAACCAACAATGCAAGATTAATAAAAACTAGAGATGAGAGCACGATACTAGAGCGTGCAGAATTATTAGCACATTTATTTTTAAGCGGCGATTTTTTTAATAAAGCAAACAATTTATTTTTGACATGCAAAGAAAAGCAAGCAAATGATTCTTCCTTTTGAATTTCCGCTTCTGCAACCTAAAACTAAAAACAAGATATATATACATAGTGTAATTAAAACTAATTTGTTTATTATACATTTTTCCTTTTTTTTTAAAAGGAAGTAAATTTAAAACTTAAAACAAAATGTTGAACAAAAGAAATATTCTTTTTTTTATAATAGTAGAATTGAACAAAACCTAAACAAACTAAAGTTTTTTTAAAGGATAAAACAAAACAACTGATTTTTCTTTTCGTTTTTTTATTGTTAAATAAAATGAAAAATAAACTAAAAAAGGGAAAATGGAATTATACAAAACAAGATGACCAACCCAATAAGAAACACAGACCCGCTACCCAAACAAACGAAAATAACTCCACTAATCCACTTCACCTGTTCAGAACGAAATTATGTTTCTCACAAAACCGGTAATTAAAATTTTACAAAACCAATTCACAATTCTGAAATTTCGAAACCCAAATTATGGGTTCGTGCAGAGATGCGAGATCGATTGGCAGTAAGGAAGTGGTATATGTTGTTCGATTTTGGGTGTTTGCAGCTTGTTGTTGAGTAGGTGATTTGAAGTCGCGGTTGTAGAAGGTGGCAATTTGCGGTGGTTCGATCTGTCGATTTGACTGCGGGGTAGTGGGTTAGTTGTAGTGTATCTTGTGAATGTGGGGTCTGAGAGATGTTTGCAGTGCTACTAGAAGTTTTTGATGACGGTTATGATGTTGCTAAAGTGAGAAATATTGAAACAAGAGTAGGTAAACAACAGTTGGAGTGGTGACAGGTCGAGGAAGTGGTCATTTGAAAGTTGAGATGTATTTGATGTGGGCAGGCAAGTAAGTGGAGATATGCAGATTCAGGTAGAGCAAATGACAGTGGAATGGCTGCTGGTTATGGAATGGTCAGGGCAGGAGGCATCGGAGAGTAAGTTGTTGTTTCAGGGATGGTGGTAAGGGAGATTAATGCACAGGGTATGCAGAGGCAAGAAATGCAGAGGGGATGAGAAGCAGATGGTTATATGGTGGTTTGTGGTTGTTTGGTGGTTTGTATGGGTATGACGGTGGAGAAGTTAGTGGATGTTGAAGTGGTGAAGTTTGTATGGTTTATATGAGTAAGAAACGCAGTTGTATGCAGTGCAGTTGTAAGGGTATGACTGTTGTTTGGGTTGCTGTAGATGATATGGTGACTGGTGGTCAGGAGTGTATGATCGGTGGGAATATGATAGTTTGCTGGAATAAGATATGTTGTTGATTGTTGTTGAAGTGGAGATAGTTGATCAGTGATCAGCAGAAAGGTAACAGGGCAAGTTGATGATGTTAGAATTGAAGTGGAAGGTTGTATGTAGGATGTAGTGAAAGATGATATGGCAAGCAGCCGTGGGGTTTAACAGTATAGGTTAGTAGTTGTGTGCGGTGAGGAGTAATTAGTTTTTATGAAGTGGTGAAGTGGTGTTTGTATGAAGTGGAGTTTGTATGCACTGGTTTGAATAGTGGTAGAGGAGAAGGGAGAACTGATGAGGTTAATGTTGAAGTGTTGAAAGTTTTTGTGGAGTTGCAGAACTAAGGTGGTTGGGGAGTTAAGAATGTAAAAGCAGTTGCAGTGTTGAAAGTTGTTTGTCTTTGCAGTTCAGTTGAATGAAGATGGGGTAGGTGGGTGATGTCGTTTGTGGTGAAAAGAATGTAGTGCTAGGCAGAAGTGGGTCAGTAGTGTAACTTGTACAGAAAAGGTGCGCACAGTGTTGTGCGCAGTAATTGCACATGACAATATAAAGCAATGTAAATCAAAACAGAAATTGTAACTGAAAATGATTTTTTTTTTTTAAAAAAAAATTTGTATGTTTTTTATAAATAGAAATGCAAATGCAAAATAGAAAAGCAACAAGCACACAAACAAATGCAAACAAAAATCACACAAAGACACAATATTTCTTTCTTTCTTTTTATATGCAACACACACAAAATGAAACACAAAATAAACAAATAAAAATAGTTCGAAGAATATAAATTAAACTCAAAACAAATTCCCCTGCAACGATTTGAGTTGATTTGGAATCGATTTGTGAAGTTTGAGGAAGCTATTTTATTATATAAAATATTTTTTAATTATATTCAGAACTATTTATATATTTTACTTTTTAAATTATTTTCATATAAACTATTTTAATATAAATCATTTTTAATATAAACTATTTTTAATATAAACTATTTTAATATACTAATTATTTTAATATAAACTATTTTAACTTATAACTATTTTATATAAACTATTTATTTTAGAAATATTTTATTTTATATACTATTATTAATGTTTAAGTGGTGGAAGTTGTGATTTCAAAGTTAAGCTTTTCCAAGCATTATGATTTCAAAGTGTTATGATTTCCAAAGTGTTATGATTTCAAATGTTTTGTTTTCGAAAGCGTTATAACTTTGGAAGTGCTATTATTTTGAAAATGGATATATTTGAAGTGAAAAATGATATAGTATCGATATGGTTTTGAAATGAAATGATATTTTGATTTTGAAGTATAAACTATTTTGAAACGACCGCGGTGTTATAATAACGATTGGTTGTTAAAGAGACCGAGATCGGATATTGTCATACTTTCAGCCAATACCGAAAACCATTTTAACAACTGTATACGCGGTGGAGATTTCAGAATGTAGGATGGTGGCGACGATCTTATATGAGGTATATACATGGACCCGACTCCCGTGAGTTGGCATAAAGTGGCTAAAACAAGAGCAGTCGACAGGCCAAATGAGGTCATTCCTTCGATCGTACACATTCCTTCGATACTATATTCTAACTTTGTGATTGATTTGGTGGCCACTCTTGATTTTTGATTTGGGAGTGTTTTTCGACGTGGGTGGTAGTAGCTATTATGCGTTACCATCAGTCCGGAAGTGTAATTAGTATATCTACCCTGATATTGCCTAGTTATGCCGTGTCACCTACCTTAGCGAGATCTCTACGAGTTTGTTTTATACCATACTTATGGAGTGCCCTCTGATAAGCCTAGTTTACGAGAAGTTACGGTACTGTATAGACTAAGGGAATATATAAAAATATGTTAAGGGGATATGTGTAACGCCTTAACGCTATTTTAATACATTACTTTACTATAGACATTATTAATAGCGTGTATTACTACATATAGATAGTTTAACGGATCCTTAGAGGGTGGTTATCCCAAACACCTTTGAGTTGCTTATATTTCGGTTGATATTTCACTTGAGTTGGATTTATTGATATAAGATTGTTAATCCTGACTCGAGTGCTTTGTGTTTTTCTTTACACTCGGGTCAGACTGAGTGTACCAGTATTCGAGACTTACTTTTGGAGTTGAAGCTTCGCTTGGAGATCCATCTATCGATTCAGCTTTCCGTTATTCAGATTCCAACGATGTGTTCAGATTTTGTATTTGACTATTATAGTGAGACTTCTATGTATTCGAGACTTCTGTTGTATCTTGTTTTTAACTCTGGTATATATGGTAGCTTCATGAACTACTATTTCTTTGTTTCCGCTGCTTATTGTTATATTACTCCATGTCTGTGATTCTGTGATTTATTTATTTACTGTATATGCTCAATTTTGCCAAATTTAAATAAACAATATGATATTTTCAGCAATTCAAGTCCGACATGTGCGGATGCGAATGGTTGAAAAACCAGGATGTTAATGTGGTATAAGAGCGTTGGTTTTAGGCAGAACTTAGCATATAAGGTAAATTTGATTACAGAATCGCCTTCGTTCGAGCATGAATTCCTTCCTCTTTGATTTGATTTCCTTTGAATTTTGGAACGTTTACCCGGTTCCAAAGTCCATTCTTGTCTCTTTTTATTCGTATTCTTCTTGATTTTGGAGCATCCCATAGCTCCACTGTATGATTTATAAAGGAGTGAAACTCATTTACAACAAGCATCGATTCATCGAAGATTTCTGTATCGTCAGTTTAGATGCCGCTATCTCTTGCTATGCTCGAATTGTATTTCTGGCGATCGAGTGTCGATTTGCCTCAGAATTCTGCTCCCATCTTATTTTGGATCATGGTTAACCCAGTTAAGGTCACCCGCGATTAATATCAGTATATCCATCTTTCTATTTTGTAATTTAATCATCTTATCTTCATTTCGAGCCTATCTTCTTAGCTCGAATTCTCTTTGACTAGGGTCTCCCTAAATTTAAATCTCTATCTTTGTTTTTACATCTATTCTGGAATATTCGAGTGAGGGAGTGTACTTGTAATTAATATAAAAATATATTTTATATGTGTGTTGTTTTAGTTGTTAATGTTTATTCGGGGTTTCGCTCGATTCGTCTGATCAGCGTTATCGATAGGAATTTCAAAACATTTGAACAGAGCAAATTGACACAATATTGTTTTCAAATTTGGTAAATGAAATAATTTTGTATGATTATATTATACAATAAGTAAAGTTTCCAAAATTAAATAGTTAAATGAATTTGGTTGTTAAAAATGATAATATTTGATTTTCATTATTTGTTTTGTAAACCATTGTTGCAAAATGATAAATAAATGAATGAATTTACAAGCATTGTTTATAAATTGATTTGGAATTTAAATGAGTTTAAATTAAGAATTTGAGAATTCAATTTCCGATATTTTTACAAAATTTGGTTTTAAATTTTAGAGTATATTATTTTAAAGTATTTTCGAATAGAAATCGTTTCCAAAGAATTTTAAAAGTTTAAATCAGTGCTCTCCTATTTTGTCGCTGGAAAATAATTTCGATGATGACTGCAGCATCATCGACATTCATTTTCGAGTTTTAGAGTGGAGAGACCATTTAGTAGCTTTGCTACACTTTGTTTTGAAAAACGAAATTGATTTTAATTTCTTAAGTATGATTTGAATTATAATACATATAGGTATATAATTATGAATTTGATTTGATATATAATATATATATATATATATATATATGTATATATTTATCTCTAAATTGCTTGAAGTTAATCAGAAATATAATTCTTAAATTTTATGTTAAACGATGATTTCAATTATAAATGAAGCCAAAATTTTGAATAAGTGTTTAAACCTTGAAATAATTGAATGGAAATCAATTTAAAAAAAACGAAATTTATATGATTTGAATTGACAGTTTAACAAATTTGAATTGATTGACAATTTATTTATTTAATAAAATGGATTAAACCAAATTATCGAATATTAATTAATTTTAATAAATTAAATTTATATGGTTTAACTTAAGTGTTTTATTTTATTTTCAATCTATTTTCTTTTTGGTTGTTTCTGTTCTCCTGCCTCCTTCCTTTTCGGGGAAGAAAAGTTTTGAGTGGAGAAGAGTGTAACGACCTACACATTTCTAATAATTTTATTGGTTTTAATAATATAATTAACCGAGTTTTTATAAAATTTTAAATAATAATATTTTGAAATAAAGATTTAATATTTGGAATGCATCTAGTTAAACATAGAAAATGGTAAATTTCCATCCGATAATGTGAAAGTTTATTTTCTTGTGTAATTCTATTTCAATTTACATCAGTTAATATTTGATGATAATGAAATATTCTCCAAACTTGAATATTTTTACATAATAAATTTGTAAATCATCTTCTGAGTGAGACATCCTATTTCGTTTCTCCAAATTTTGACTGTTATTGCTCCGTTTACCTTATTTCCGGCAAATTTGCAACATTTTTCATTACCGGTTATCGACTTTTGATAGGATGTTCGTACCACTAATATATGTATACCATTTTGACCATCTCGTCATGCTGATCTCCGTCATATATTCATTGGTGTATTTCGGAGTCTGGTACGCCATGGAAACCGCGAAACGGTCACTCGTATCAGTACCCTGTCATGCCCTTTTGTTTACCCATGACTATTCTGAGAGAGAGCGTGGATCGTGTAATATGGAAATATACTAAATATGTATGAGATCAAAACAAAGATAGTAGATAGTAGTGTAAATAAAAGTGAGCACACCAAGATTTTTATACTGGTTCGAACTTCTCGTTCTACGTCCAGTCCTAGACTCCTTGTGGAATTTAACTAATTAATAACCCTCACTTAAACCGGAGGAATAGTTATCTAACAAACTCCTGCGCAGCAGAATAGGATGCCTCAGTAACTGAAGAGGACTTCACAATGCCTGAGCAGTAGAACAAGACTTCTAGTAGTATATAAAATTGTCTGACTAATGTGTTCTTGATAACACAGATATGTCAATGTGTGTACACCCTTCCTATAATCAAATCTTCAAGTATATGAGTGCGTGTGAAGATATGAAAGGAAGATTATTGCTATGAATCAAAGAATATGAATATGAATTCAAAGATTCAAGCAATGAAGATGGTTTGATTGCTTTTGAATGCAGAGAATACAGAGAGTAAGTAAGACCAGTAAATTATTCAAGAATCGGTGATTTGGAAAATGATTTTGATGTGTTTATATAGTGCGTAGATAGATACAGCCTTTTATTAAGAGATTCAATCAATAGATGCGGCCATTACTCTTCGAATTGGATTGAAACTCTTCGCGAGAGGAAGCATCTATTCAGAAAATATAGCCGTTATACGCAGGTCAGTCGGTTGAGTTACGAAGCCCAATTGACTGAAATTCAAATTTGTATATATATTCTCTTCTCACCATGCAATTTTCACCAGGTCAGTCGACCGGTCAACTGTAATTAGTTGACTGACCTGTGCAAGTTTGCACAGTAAATTTCAATGCATATACAAACGAAAATAGTTTGTTTTGTGTGCAAGTGTAACTACTTCAGTAATGATTTTAATAGTATCTAAACATATCTAAGACTCAAAAAACATAATAAATAATCATATGAAAACTAATTTTGAAGTCTCTTCTCTTTGTAGTTTATACCATGTATATGTTACTCTCTTTTTGTTGCTATCGCCGTATAGTCTTTGTTAATGCTCCTTATCATGAATCAAAACTCATGATTCAACATTATCCCCCTTTTTTGATTGATGACAAGCTGTAACTGACAAATTGATATACATTAGAAATTATATAACAAAATTTATATATATTTCTCCCCTTGAATGTGTGGCGATAATGTAGTCCGCATAAAACTTGTTAGTAGACATTTTTCTCCCCTTTTGTCATCGACAAAAAGGAGTAGACATAAAGCATAGAATAAGCATAACTAACATAACAAACCAAGATGTAGCTACATAATGTATCATAGGAAAAAGAAAATAAAGTTCCATAAACAAAAGTAACACAAGGCTATTTAAGTACAAGCCTTTTAAGAAAGTTGAGTAAAAGAGCAAAGAAAATACCATATCCAAATACGATAGCACCCAAATACTCATCGACATCCCAGTCATATTCTTGTTCTGGAATAGCAGGAGACTTGCCTCGAGATGGTGCTGCACCACCATGTCCAGCTCTGCTAGTTTCGCTAGTGTCAATGTCGGTGTGATCCTCGGACGTTCTCCAGGTAAATTGTGGCGTAGGGCGTTTTCCTATAGATGGCATGGTCGAAGTAGAGGCAGAACAAGAAATAGCATTCTATAAGATGGAGAAAAAACCTTTGATTTTGTCAAGCTTTTTATCAACCCTTTTCGAACGTATGCCGAGAACAAGTTGGTTCCGGGATAAAATCTCAATAGATTGTTGGGTTGAATGACTGGTGGTTGCAATTTGAATCTCGTCATTTCTGGAATGTGATGGAGGAGTAGGTAGCGACGTGGTTGAAAGGAAGGACCCTGATCTTGTTGTTGTTGACGTCGCACACGTTGGCGTGCTTTCCATGCATCATAATCCATAATAGGAGGAGGAGTAACAGGTAATTTCATGAGACTAAGAGTTCTCATGTTTATAACACCAACATTTGACACTTTGGAATCGGGAAATGGCACTTCCAAATTTTTAAGAAGATGCATAATGTATTCCTCAAAATAGATCACATTCATTCTTCCTTGATCAAACGAGAGGAATTCATCTAAAATTAATTACGTCCAGTTGACTTGCGTGTTACTCCAAATTGCATATAGAGCTTTAAAATTATTTTGATAGGCAAGCTCATATGACCCGGTCCTTGGAAGAATAGTTTTCATTAGGGTCCTATGCATAGTCCTAGCTTTAGGACGAAGAGACATTGATTTTACACCGGTTGCATCATCGTGCAAAAATTAATGACTTAATCTATCTCGAGTTGCCATGTTGCATTCTACTTCATCAAGGGTGGCACCATGATTTGGTGATTGTAAAATATGGGCAATGCGATCGAGAGATAACCAAATAGGTTTGCCGCAAACAAGACTCTACACAAAATTGTTGGTATGTCTAGGATGTTGATGTGCTAAGTTAAGATTAGCATAGAAAAGCTTAACCATAATGTGATTAATCTTATGGCTATTCAATTTTAAGTCTATTAAAGATTGTAAGCCACTTTGATCAGCCAATTCTCGAAGCCTATAAGATTCAAAATCGAGGAATACCGTATAAGAACCTTCAAGTATCCATACCGATTTCATTGTGTTCCATCTTTCCACCACCGTCCGATCATAGAGCCACTGAGCGACGAGAGAGTCTATGGCTGCAGTAGAGGATGATCCAGCGGTTTTTGAATGTTTGGGGGGGCATGATTTGTGGTAAATTTTATGGTAGAAGGATGAAACATGGGATTTCTAGGGTTTGGGAAAAATAGAATTTGGCTAAAAAAGAGGAAAGTAAAAGTGAAAATATGAAGAGATATGGTAAAAAGGATATGGAAAGGGGGGTAAAAAGGCTCAGAAACGTCGTTCAGTCGACTAATTATAGTAGGCCAGTCGATTGAACTGGAACCCAAGATTTTTCTGGGTCTGTATTCAGTTGACTGGCCCGATGCAGTCAATCGACTGATTATTATTAAAATGCACAGTGAGCCTGTTAATCAAAAGCCAATATATACCGATGCTTATACAAAAAGTGGATGAATACACCATAAAAAAATGACATGATTAAAGACACACAAAAATTATTTAGAGGATGGTGATTTTCGTGGTGTCTTTTGAGGTGTTTTATGTGGCGTCGTTTCTTCATCCGGCTCTACTTTTGTATCTTTAATGTGTGGTCGTAATGGAGGCTATATATTGTTACGAGTCATTGTATGTGGTGAGACTGGAGGTAGTCGAGGACTGGGTTCCCATGGATTGTGATAGGAAGATGATGTTGGTTGATGAACATTAGATGTAGAACAACCACAAATTTACCAACCGAGTTGCTCTAGAAAGTTAAGACGTTTGGAATTAACTTTTTGCTCATAGTACATTTCTTGTTGGAATTCTAATTGTTCCCGTTGATAATGATGTATATCATCAATCTTTGGTTTAGTTGACGGAGAAACGAAGAATAAGAAATGGCGAGCTTTCTTCTTTTCTGGAGTATGTCCGGTATGATTTTGTGGAGATATAAACCTGGCAGGTTTGTAGCAATGAGTTGGTGTAGGCAATGATTGAGAGGAAAAAGCATAAGCGGAGGATGGTGTTGAAAAGTCAGTTGTTGATTGGTCGGAATCATCATGGCCATTGGAGGCCATTGCAATGAGAAGGATAAATAGGTCGAACATCAAGGTGAATTGCAGAAATTGGTAGGAATGATAAGATGATATTAAAAAGAAATGTGATGATTTAAAAAGAGGTAGTAGGAAGTTTAAATAGGTGAAGAGTATGCTAAAAAAGAGAATTAATTTGAGGCTAAGAAATCTTGAGAGAACATAATCATAGACTAAAAATAGTAAAAAGAGATGAATGGAAGGAAATGTTTATTTAGATGGAAGGTTTGAACTAAAATAGAATATGAGTATAATGTTATGTTTTAAGTCTAACATATAACATTACTAGCTCATATGGTAAAGACATACAACTTATAATCTAAGATCCAGAGTTCAAATCTTATAAGTTACACATATTTTTGAACTTGAAATTTTTTTTTTGGTTTTCTTATTCATATGGATATTGTAGCTAAAGAAGAAACATACATAGCTCATTTGGTAAAATAGACATCTTTGTGTTAGGAGTGCTAAGTTAAAAAACTAGAAAAGGCAAAGAATACAAGGATTTTGCAGAATTTTACTTGGATGGAAAATTTTACAAATCCTTAAAAGAGACAATTCCAAGTTCTCGTCGAAGTTTTATGAAAATATTTTCGAGAAGCGGCTTTATAAATATATCATCCAATTGATTTTTTGAGGAAACAAAATCCAAACTGATCGTTCCTTTGTCAATGTAATCACGAAGAAAATGATGATGAATGTCAATATGTTTCGTTCGTGAATGATTGATTGGATTTTGGACAAGTTGATAGCACTCGTGTTATCACAGTATATGGGAGAATTTGTTAAATTTATATCGAAATCTCCAAGTATCTGTTGCATGTAGATTACTTGAGCATAAGCTAAGGCAGCAGAAATATATTCTGCCTTACATGCAGAGAGCGAAATGCAATTTTGTTTCTTACTAAACCAAAAAACTAACGATTTTCTAATAAAATGGCACGTACCGCTTGTACTTTTTTGATCTGTACGAGATCCTCCAAAATTAGCATCACTATATGATACTAATTCGAAAGTACACTCTTTTGGATAGAAAATTCCAAAATCCTTGGTACTACTAAAATAACGCAATATACGTTTTACTGCTCTTAAATGTGATTCCTTTGGGTTGGCTTGAAATCTAGCACACAAAGAAACACTCATCATTATGTCAGGGCGACGGGTTGTTAAATATAGTAATGATCCAATCATACTTCGGTATAATTTTTGATCAACACTTCTACCATTTTCCATCTCTATCGAGATTTATGGTTGTACTTATAGGCGTTGGTTTGGCAGAAGTATTTTCCATTCCGAAGCGTTTGATTAAATTATTACAATATTTTTCTTGATTAATAAAAATACCATTTTGTAATTGTTTAATTTGTAAACCAAGAAAATATGATAACTCTCCTATGCGGGATATTTCAAATTCTTTGGTCATAATTTCGGAGAAGTCCTGGCTTAATGTTTCATTGGTAGAACCGAAGATGATATCATCCACATAAATTTGAACAATCAAAATAACTCTTTTAGAATGTTTAATGATAAGTGTTTGATTAACCTTTCCCATTTGAAATCCA
Source organism: Allium cepa (assembly GCA_030765085.1). Taxonomy (NCBI): domain Eukaryota; kingdom Viridiplantae; phylum Streptophyta; class Magnoliopsida; order Asparagales; family Amaryllidaceae; genus Allium; species Allium cepa. Next base: position 741,795,051 of record CM060932.1, read on the forward strand.
GAAGTTATTAGATAACTCTTAAGCCGTTCATACCAAGCACATGGTGCTTGTTTCAAACCGTAAAGATCTTTCTTAAGTTTATAGACATGGTCTGGATATTTCTCATGGATAAATAAAGGAGATTGTTCAACATACACGTTTTCTTCTATATAACCATTAAGAAAGGCACTTTTAACGTCCATTTGATAAAGTTTGAAATTATGAAAACATGCATAGGCCAATAAAATATGTATTGCCTCTAATCTAGTGACTGGAGCAAACATTTCTTTGTAGTCAATTCCTTTCTTTTGATTATAATCTTGAGCGATTAACCTTGCTTTATTTCTGGTGATGTTGCCTTGATCGTCCGCCTTATTTTTATAGACCCATTTTGTTCCAATAATAGTTTGATTACTTGGTCTAGGGACTAATTCCCAAACTTCATTGCGTTGAAACTGATTTAGTTCTTCTTGCATTGCAATGATCCAGTAGTCGTCTGTAGAAGCTTCCTTAGGGTTTTTAGGTTCGATATTGGAAAGGAATGCTACGTAGCCCATTTGATTTAATTGACTTCTAGTTTGGACATTTGAATTAATTTCTCCAATGACGTTTTGAACTGGATGATCCCATAATATTCTAGGTGGAGATCTTAACTCATTGTTGTGATGAACAGCATTCTCATCTTCTCTAGAATTATCAATTATGTTTTCATTATCTCCAAAATTTATATTGTTCATATTTATGAAGTTATGTGGAAGTTCTTCATCATCTCTTGTACTTGGTTTTGTAAGTTTTCATCAAAAGATACATGAAGAGTTTCCTCAACGGTATTTATTCTTTTAAATATCCGATAAGCTTTGCTTCGATCTGAAAATCCTAGAAAGATTCCTTCACCAGATTTCGCATCGAATTTGCCAAGCTGATCTTTGGTATTCAATATAAAACATTTTGATCCAAAAACTTTAAAATATGAAATATTTGGTTTTCTTCCAGTAAAAAGTTCATACGGAGTATTTTTGGTAAGAGGTCGAATAGAAACCTAATTCAAAACATAACAAGCAGTTGCTACGGCTTCTGCCCAAAAATGTTTTGGAAGTGTGCTTCCATTTAACAAAGTTCTTGCACATTCTTGTAGAGTTCTATTCTTCCGTTCTACAACTCCGTTTTGTTGTCGAGTTCTAGGAAACGAAAAGTTGTGAAAGATTCCTTTCTTCTTATAAAAATGATCAAAAACTTCATTTTCGAACTCTCTTCCATGATCACTTCTAATGTTCTTAATTTTCAATCCTTTTAAATTTTGAATTCTTTCAACAAAAATTTTAAAATGATTAAAAGTATCACTTTTGTTTTTCGTAAAAAAGGTCCAAGTATATCTAGAAAAGTCATATACTATTACAAACATATATTTATTCTGATTTATGGATTGTACTTGAGTGGGTCCAAATAAATCCATGTGCAGTAATTCAAGTAATTGTAATGTAGAAATTCTACTCTCTTAGATTCAAAAGATGATTTAGTTAACTTTTCTAATTGACATGCATCACAAATACGATCAACTTTAAAGTTCATTTTGGTAATCTATTGACTAAATCATTTTTAGAAAGTTTGTTTATAGATTTGAAGTTAATATGACAGAATCTCTTGTGCCATAACCAAGGATCATTCTCTTTGGCTATTAAGCACATATCTGAATTATGATTAATTTTCATATTTTGAACATATATATTTCTATATCTATTACCTTCAATGATAAGATTTTCATTGTGATCATAAATGCTATACTTATCCTTAGAAAATGAGATTATGTATCCTTTGTCACACAATTGGCTAATACTTAACTAATTATGCTTCAAGTTTTTGACAAGTAAAACATTGGGAATGAGAGGTAAATTAGATACCGTAATTGCTCACAGAGCCTCCATCTGAATATGTGATATTTGTTAGCATATTTTTGTCTCTTGTCATGTGTTTTTAGCAGCCACTATTGAGTATCCATTTTCCCCTCTTCTTAAGTGGGACCTATAAAAAAACATCGATACCCACTTTTTAATAGGGTCTTAAGAGTTAGGTCTTAGGAAACCAAACCCAAGAGGGTTCAATATTCCCTTTATATAAATAATTTTTATTTTTGTGAACATTTTTCAAAAAAGACTCAATATATTTATTCCTAATCAAACTATTGTTTGTTTTAGAAATAAATATTTTTATGATTTTTGAGTTTTGATCCCTTTTTGGTTGAACTATGGTAGACTTAGGTTTAGAAATATTTCTGTTATTCTGCTTAATTTTTAGTGGAGCTACTGATTTCTTAGTATAACCTAGTCCTTTCTTATTTGAGACAGACTGAGAAATTTCAATAATTTTAGATAAGTTTTATCTGCCATGATTAAAGTTAAACACATTTCTAGCAATATTGTCTAACTTAGTTTTGTGACCAGTGTTATCTAATTCGATCATTTTAACTTTTGATTTCAGCTCATGGTTTTCAGAAATGAGAACATCATTCTTTTCTTTTTGAGTCTCAATTTCTTGACTCAATAAGGTAAGTTGAAAATTAACATTACAAAATGAATCTTGAATTTTCTCAAGTTCTTCTTCCAATATTTTGTTCTCATCTTTAAGCATATCTCTTTCGAATTCTGCTCTATTTTGATTTTCGAGAGGTTCTTTATATTTTCTTTTGAGATTTTTCAAAGTATATAATAATTAAGAATTTATTGCAATCATGTCATCAAAAGTAAGATCATTTACCTCATTATCAGTAGCCATGAAGTAGACATTTGCTTGTTCATTTTCACTATCACTGCTACTTTCCGAAGACGAAGAATCTGAGTCATCCCATGCCACCGAAAATGCCTTCTTTTTGAATTTGTCCTTTCTATATTTATTTTGTTTTCCCTTCCTTTGTTCTGACAATCTTTTTGTATATGACCCTTCTTATGGAAACTGAAGCATTCTAGTACCGAGAATTATGGCTTATTGTTGAAGTTTATTTTGCCACTATTTCGATTTCCTTTTCTGTACTTCAAAAATTCCTTAATTTTTTAGCTATGAAAGCTAAATCTTCATCCTCTGAATCTGATTTCTCTTGTTCTGCGTGAAATGCCATATTTTTCTTATCTTGAGCTTGAACTCCCTTTTGCTTGTAAATTTACTTCATAGGACATTAAATTTCCTATTAACTCTTCCGATTTCATGGTAGAAAGGTTGTTTGCTTCTTAATAGCTAAGACTTTTCTTTCCCATTCATCGCTTAAAGAGTTAGGATTTTGGACATGATATCAAATCAGAATACATTTCTCCTAGTCCTATTAGAGAATGATAAATATCTTAAAAGTGGGAGTACATATCATTTATGGACTCATCTTGCTTCATTCTGAAATTTTGAAATTGACTCTTGAGCGTATATATTTTGCTTTGTTTAACTTTGCTAGTTCCTTCATGAGTAACTTTATTTGTCTTCCATATTTGATATGCAGTGTTACATATGATAACTCGGCTAAATTCATTTTTATCTAATGCACAAAACAACATATCCATTGCTTTAGCATTATCAGTAGCATCTTGTTTTTGTGCAGTTGCCCATGTAGAATATTCAGTAGTAAGTGCAGTATATTATGCTTGTATAACATTCCATGCATCAAAACCATTGGCTTGCATATAAATACACATTTGTGTTGCCCAATAGCTATAATTCATACCATTGAATAGTAGAGGCCGTGCAGTAAATTAACCTTCAATAAAACTAGTGTTAGTGGCAGTGCTCGTGTTGGTGTTGTTTTCCATATTAGCAAATTATTAGATAACTATGTAACGGTTATAAGATGCCTGCTTTGATACCAAATGAGAGAGAGTGTGGATCGTGCAATATGGAAATATATTAAATATGTATGAGATTAAAACAAAGATAGCAGATAGTAGAGTAAATAAAAGTGAGCACACCAAGATTTTTGTACTGGTTCGAACTTCCCGTTCTACGTTCAGTCCCAGACTCTTTCTAGAATTTAACTAATCAATAACCCTCACTTAACCTGAAGGAATATGTATCTAACAAACTCCTGAGCAGCAGAACAGGATGCCTCAGCAACTGAAGAGGACTTCATAATGCCTGAGTAGCAGAACATGACTTCTACTAGTATATAAAATTGTCTGACTAATGTGTTCTTGATAACACAGATATGTCAATGTGTGTACACCCTTCCTATTATCAAATCCTCATGTATATGAGTGTGTGTGAAGATATGAAAGGAAGATTATCGCTATGAATCAAATAATATGAATATGAATTCAAAGATTCAAGCAATGAAGATGGTTTGATTTCTTTTGAATGCAGAGAATATAGAGAGTAAGTAAGATCAGCGAATTATTCAAGAATCGGTGACTTGGAAAATGGTTTTGATGCGTTTATATAGTGCATAGATAGATACAATCTATTGTTAAGAGATTCAATCAATAGATGCAGCCATTACTCTTCGAATTGGATTGAAAATCTTTGCGAGAGGAAGCGTCTGTTCAGAAAATATAGCCGTTATACACAGATCAATCAACTGAGTTCAGAATCTTAGTTGATTGAAATTCAAATTTGTATATATATTCTCTGTTCACTGTGCATTTTCACCAGGTTAGTCGACTGGTCGACTGTAATCAGTCGACTGACCTGTGCAATCTTGCACCGTGAATTTCAATGCATATACAAACGAAAATAGTTCGTTTTGTGTGCAAGTGTAACTACTTGAGGAATGATTTTAATAGTATCTAAACATATCTAGGACTCAAAAAACATAATAAATAATAATATGAAAACTAGTTTTGAAGTCTCTTCTCTTTGTAGTTTATACGATGTATATGTTACTCTCTTTTTGTTGCTATCGCCATATAATCTTTGTTAATGCTCCATGTCATGAATCAAAACTCATGATTCAACATATTCAATTATCTAATGTATAATTCCAATATTCTTTTGCTGTTAATAATTTGTTAATACTCTCTAAGATTTAATACATGGCCTTCACTATTCCATCAATTCAGCTCTGACGTCCCTGGTTCCCATCATTACATTTATATTTTTCTATTTCAATTTGTGTAACAGGCTCATTCATTGATTTTTGGGTTGTTCGGTCTTCTGTTAAACAGAATATATATAAGTTGCATTAGATAGAATAATTTTTTTTATTTCCTTTCTTCTTCTTGAAACCGCTCTTCCATTTCACCGTCAACTAAACGCAGCACCCCACCTTCTATGCCCGCTCTCTCCCTCAGCATGCTGGCACGTGGCCTCATCTGCCTTGGATCACCTCGCAGCCACCATATCGCACCCCTCCGCCCACCACACCACTTTCTTCCAGCATATAGAGTACCCAGCAGCCCACTGCAACCCCTCTCTCGACCATGCCTAGCCCCACCTCACGTCACCAGCCTATACGCGTACCCATCCTCTCAAGCAGAACTCTGGTCTCGGCAGCAGCCTCTAATGCATATGTATATACATAGTTCGTATATATATATTACCGATATACCCTCCTCGCCACCTCCCCTCCTTGTTGAAGAAAAGCAATAAATGGTTAGTATTATATTATATTATATGGTCCTATTCCTTGCTCTGTTATATGTATAGAGAGAAGCATGGATATATATAAGTCTTAACAAATCAATGAAGTATTGCATATGTTTCACAATTTTTACATATTTACTGAATTTCGATGTGTTTATTTACATATAATATATATATATATATATTTATAGAATTTATTTTTATATGTGTTTATATATATTTATATATATATATATATATATATATATATATATATATATATATATTAGTTTCTATGTATTAGTTTATATAAAGTATTGATTTAAATTATAAAATATAAGGTTTGCATATAATATTATGTATGAGCAGTTGTTTGTATGTATAGGCATGTCAGGATACATATTTTAGACCGTATATCTATTGTACCTATATCATATTGATTGATATACTATTAACTGTTTATAGCTATATATATGTCATACTTTGTATGTTATACAGTCTTACAAGTTGCATACAACCTGTTTGATTTTATGTATATATAATATATGAAGGTTATAGATTTGTTTATGTATTATATAAGTATGTGTAAATAAGTATTTTATACATTGCAGTAGTATATTAGTTATATATATAATTTATATAGGTTGTATCTACTTTCGGCAGGTTGGTTACATAAAGTATAGGTGTATATATCAGGTCTATATATTTTATTGAATGTGTGGTTATATATATTTATAAATGTGTTGTTTTATATAAGTAGTATGTGTTGTCTTATAGTAAATACCGACCAGATATAATATATACATGTATATAGAGTATTTTATGATTCAGATGCTATATTATATTTATTGAAAAGTTATGTCAGCCTATATATGAATTTTTTTAAATGTTTGATTATGTATGTATATATATATATATATATGAATTTATATAAGCTATATATATATATTATTATTATTTTATCTTAAATTACATATAGTTTATATACATATATATCATTTGGTTTCAAATAGTTTTTTTTATGTGTGTTTAAGATTTTGTTTTGAGTAATGATTTTCAGATATAAAATATATTTGATTCTTAATGCTTGAGTTTATATTATCTTTGTCTTGAAGTAGAACAAAATATATACATAATATAATAATAATGTATATATTTTCAGTTTATATCAAAACTGATTTGATTTGTTTTCATCGATTCCTGTTATCGGCTCTGTTCGTCGAATTTGTGCCAATCTTTTTTTGCTTTGGAATTCATGCTTGGATTCGTAACTCATCTCATTCTCATTCATCTCTCTAGCCTCAAAAGGTGAGAAATCACTCACTATTAACGTTCTTATATTATTAAGTCTGATTTCAATTGAAACGGCAATTGAATATGCTGCTTTTATTTATTTACATTGCTATATATATGCTATTACTTGTATCTGTTCACCTGTGGCATCTAACACCATTATCTGTTAATTATATTGATGATATATGCCTGTTATATTATTATCATATCTGTTATCACTCTGCAAGTTCCCTGTTAGTATAGAACTCCCTATGCGTTAAAATGATACATGCCTGAACGATCTGTAGAATAGGAGAAAATAATTATGGGTTGAAATGATAAACCCAAGCGATTTTCATTGAATTCAATTTGGGATTGTGGGTTGAAATGATAATACCCGTATATATTTAAATCGAGGATTGAAATGATAAATATCCATATCACATAACCATATGATAGAAATTATATACAGACACCGTTGGTCTATATATATTTGAAATGATTTTCCAAGGTTTAAAGAGATATATATATGGTTTTATATAAATATTGATTTTTAAATATTATATATAAATATTATTTTATATATAGTTAAATTTTTTATTTTTAAAATTTTATGTTTGAAAGTTTTAAAGGTTATAAGTTAGTTTTGAAATTATAAATTTTAAGATTTACTTATAATTTTACTATTTTGAAATATATATAAAATAAGTTTAATAATAAGATTTAATTTAATAAAATTGGATTTATTTAATAAGTAATATGTTTAAGTATTTATTTAAATTTATATTTTAAAATAGTTTTTTATAATGATTTTTATAAGTTAAGGTTGGAGAGATAAATTTGAATTTATTTGAAATTTGTAAATTTATTTAATTAAATTGATTTGGAACTTATTGAATTTGAGATTTTAAAGGATATGATTTTAATTGTAATATCCCGGAATTTATGGCAATATAAATTTAATAATCTGTGTTTAAATTTAAATTAATTTGATAATTTTGTTAATAAATTTGATTTGATTTAATAATCTTCTTTAATAAATATTTAATTTATGAATTTATTTTTAATAAGCTAATAAACTATTTTCTATTTATAATGTATATATATATATATATATATTTATATTTATATATTTTAAATAGATAAGTTTGGTTTTAAATTTAAGTATTGTGGCATATTTTCTAATTTTGAAATTGGGAATTGTAATTTATTATTGAATTAAGCTTTTCAAAACTATTTAATAAAATAACTAAATGATTTTAAATATAAGATAAATGTTTTATTTGTTAAAATGTATTTTTGACTTAAGTTTGAATGTTAAAATAAGGTTATAAAATGTTTGTTTTATTCTTTTTAAAATAGTGATTAATAATTATGATTTGTAAATTAAATATGAGAATTTAAAATACAATTTATAAATGAATCATGTATTCATTTAAATAACAAATAAGTTATGATCCATTTATAAATTTATTTTAAATGATTAAAAATATTATTTAAATGATTTATTTTGATATTGTTTTTATTTATACTACAATTGGTTTAGTCTATAATTATTTATCTATACATAACTAAGTATTAGAAACTAATTAACTAAGTTAAACTTTCTTTAACACATAATTAAAAAAACTAATTACTTAAATTGACATGTGTAAGTATATTAAGACATGAATTAACATGTGTTGAGTGATTAAATAGGTAAGTTAACAAGTGTAAAAATTGAGACACGTGTCTTCTTTAATTTTAGTTTTCTTTGTTTTTTAAAAAACAAAATCATAAAGAAAGTTATATAAACCTACATTTTCCCACTTCCTTCCTTTCTCTCATCTTCATTTCTTAACAAAGAAAATTGTTTTCAGCTAAAACCCCTTTTCCTCTAAATATTCTTCAAAACCATTTCTTTTCTTCTTCAAAATTTCATATCAACTTCTATAAACAAACATGCAAATCTGCATAACTTTTTTCCACCTCTCCAAAAATCAAACTTTTCATCTTAAAATCAATACATAGTAAATCTGCATTCCATTCAAGCAAGCATCTGCATTTCATTCAAAATATAGGTAATTAGAATCTGGAAAAGCAAACAAACCTGCATGCAACAAATAAATCAAGAAGCCTGCATGTAAAAGTCTGGAGACAGGAAACAAGTTTGCAAAAAGAAGTTCAAACAGGATTAAAAAGAAATCTGGGCTCTGTCTGCATCATAACAAAAAGATGAGTAACTCATTATTTTTAAAATTAATTTAATAGGTAAAAGTTGTTCCATGTTTTTAAATTAGAAATGAACTTATAATATGATTTTGTTGTGATTATATATACATGTGAAAATATATTGTGTGTGCATGATGATAACTGTTGCATTTCTTTATTTCAATTCCCAAACTCCTGTTTGATTCTAAAATTCTTTTTCTTTTGACTTGTGTGCAGTTATGGTTTAAATTTTTGAATGAAACTTGTTTATATAAGATAGGGTAAGTTTTTTTTAATTTTATATAAGTTAAATAAAATTCTGTTTTACCTGAAAGAAAGTATAACAGAGTAAAAAATTGTGTATAATTTGGATATTCAAACAATACAAATCAATGTTTCAGGATTTCAACTCAAAACATCATGCAAAATTATGATTTTTAAAAGTAATATTACAATTTATAATGTTAGAACCAAAGTGCAGTTTTAAATTTACCGTATTATACATATTGGATAAGCACAGTTGATGTTTGCATTCGATTGGGTTGAATTTGCATCTGAAGAAGGTGGAGCTATCAGAGATTTTGGGAAAATTCTTAGATTAGGTTGAAATTCTTTTTTGATGTTGAGATTGGGTTTTACAGTTTAGAACCCTAGTATTTCCTGTGGCTTGAAGAATTGAACTTTTCGGCTTTGATAATTGATCGAGTGGCTAGGGGTTTTGGTTTCTGGAAGGGGATGGGATGTCGAAGTCATCACCGGAAGCGCAGAGTCTTCGGTGGCTGGTGGAGTTAAGGGTAGGTGATGACATGTTGGGTGGTTTTGGGTACTGACTGTTTCCAGGTTTGGAATTTGGGTCTCGATCTTGAATTAGAGTATATGATGATCGAATCGTTGTTTGGATGGTCGGAGTTGGTGGTCGCCGACTGAGGGGTGGTCGTGTGGTTGGCCAGTGATGGCCAGAGTCGATGTACAGGTGCACGGTGGAAATGGTGATATTGGTGATGTTGTTGGCTACAGTTTTTGGTTGCATCGCGATAGTCTCGGGGAAGTTGGGTTTCTACTCGAAGCAGATAGGTGACTGACTCGAAGCAAAGTATGGGTTTGCTCGAGTAAATGCTTGGTTTCAGGTTTTTCATTAAACAGAACCTGTTTCCAGTTTTTAAAAATTAAAAGCAAAGGTTTAGATGCAAACTAAAATTTAAACTAAGATTTAAATACTGAATTTAAATTTTGAATTCAATTAGTTTAAATCTTAGGTTTTTAAATAATTTAAATTTTGAAAATTTTAGTTTGGTCTTAAGCAAAACCAGAAACCTGTTTACAGTTTTAATTTTAGAAGTAGAGTTTAAAAATGCAAACTAAAATCTGAAACTAAGTTTGAACCTGGAATTGAATTTGAATTCAATTAGTTTAAATTTTGGGTCTTTGAAATAAATTTGAAAATTTCTTTTAAACTCTAGTTTGATTTCAAATAAAAATAGAAACCGTTTTCTATTTTTGAATTTAAAAGTAAAGTTTAAATTGTAAGTTGAAGTTCAAACTGGGATTTTAAAATCTGGAATTTGAATATGAATTTAAATTAGATTGTCTGAGATTTGAATCATTTAAGTTTTTAAATTTAAATTTGGTTTTAAAACTTATAGGTGTAAAAGTATATGTGTGTTTTGAATTTGAATAGGAAGTTTAAATTTGGAATTTAAATCTAGGTTTTAAATCTGGAAATAAAAACTTGAACTTCAGTTTAAAAGTCAAATAAGTTTAAATCTAAATTGTTTAATTACATTGAAGGGGTAAGTGATTTGAATTTTTTTAAAAGAAGTTGTAAAATGTACATAAGTCTTAAAGATTTAAGTTAGATCTGGAATAAGGTTCAAACTGTATTTCAGTTTTGAAGTTAAAAGTAAATTTTAAATTGAATTTGTTTAAGTGAGTTTTTAAATTGATTTGAATTTAATTTGAATTGGAACATGAATTCTTTAGAACTTATTTTATAAGTGGATGATTCTTTAACATATGAGATAAAGGTTTTGAATTGTTTTTAAAATCTTCTTTAAGCTAAATTTTGTATTCATTTTAAAATCTTAAATTTTAGAATGAAGTTTAAATGGAATTTAAAATAAACTTAAAAACAATTTGTTTTAAAATACTTAATTAAGTAAGAAATGTTAGCTAAAGGATAAATGAAATTTGATGAATTGAATTAATTAAATAATTAAGTTAATTTAAGATGAATAATTAATTATTTAATTAATTAATAATATGGAATGGTAAATTAAATAATTAAGAATTTTTAATTTATTAATTAGATTTGAGATTAATTAATTAGGGTTAATTAATCTATAATTAAGGATTGTTAATTAAATTTTAATTAATGATTAAGATTATTAATCAAGTGATTAATGATTAATTAAGATTGTAATTAACACTTAACTAATTTATAATTAGAGATTAATAAATTGTAATTAAATATTAATTAATTCATAATTAATAATGATTTATATAAGTTAATTCTAAATTAAGTAATTAAGAAATGCTAATGAAGGTCATTAACTTAAGATTATTTAATAATTAATTAATGTGATTAATTTTAATAATTAATCAGATTAATTAATTAATAATAATCATTTTGAAATTGTTTAAGTTAATTACTTTATGGAAGTAATTAATGAATTAATTACTTATTGTAATTAATTGGGTTAATGTGATTTGTTTATATTAATTAATTAAGTTTAATTAATTTAAACATTTAATGATTTGATAATTACTTTATGTAATTAATGGGTTTGTAATTACTTAGGGAAGTAATTAATTAATAATTACTAGATGTAATTAAAGATATCTATTATAGAAGTAATTTGGATTTAAATTACTTTGAAATTAATCAAGGGATTAATGGAGATAATTAATTAAGGGTAATTAATTTATGAGATGAGTAATTAAGGATAGTTAATTGCTGGGTGTTATTAATTAAGGGTGATTAATATAGGTGTGGTTTAATTGAAGATTAATTACTTAATGTAATTAATTTTAAATAGAGAGATTAATTAAATGGTAATTAGAAATCATTAATTAATAAAATTAATGATGTAATTTAGAATTGATTAATTAATGAATAAGCAAATAATGAGGTAATTAATTAATAAAGGATTATTATAATTAACTTTAGTTAATTAACTGATTAAGTAATTAAAGGTTAATTATTAAGTATAATTAACTTGTGTAATTAATTTATAAGCTAATTACTTATTTTAATTCGGGAATTGTTAATCTGAATGATTAATTGGAAGAATAATGAGATGATGATTTATTAATTGATTTGTAATCAATTGATGATTAAGATAAGCAGAATTTTAATGATGAAGTAATTAATTTAATTCATTTTAAATTAATTAGAGATTAGGTAATTAATTTAATTCATTTTAAATTAATTATAAATGATGTGATGATTAGATCATTGCTTATGTTTGATGATTGGTACTGGTTGCCATGTATGGGTTGTAATCTCAGTTATGAGATGAGTAATGTTATATGATATGTATGCATTGGTTGCAATGTGATAAAGTTATGGATTATCTGTTGATGATAATGGGTATTATCCATTGTTATGTTGTGAATTATCTATCTGTGTGTATATAGATAATGAATTGAAATTGTTTTAAACTCTAAAACAACTTGGCCAATAAAAGACGCGTTTCGGATTTCGATGAGACCGGGATCGGGTTTCCATATTTGGATATCCAAAAACCACATCAATCCAAAGTAACATTAGGTCGTGAATCTGAAGTGAAGATGAAGATTCAGAGTGCAAGGGTTATCGTTGTTAACTCTGAGGGTGATTCCAATATGAGTGTAACAAGATAATGCCTTGGTTTCGTTCGAACCCGGAACGAACTTGTATGGATTGAATGCTTAAGAACATCGTCAGGTGGACGATGAGCATTCTAAGTGATATGTCCTATAAAGGTAATCGTATCCTCAAGCCTCATCAACCGGGAATGGCTAAAACATGGGAGGTGCAGCAAGGCTTCGTGGGTTGCCCCCACTTGAGAGTGAGATTTACCCCTGTCTAGATGTCCCTTTATTTCGGCTTAGTAGTGCGGTTGTTGATCACAACTGCGGGGTGGTCTTGTTCGGAACTATTCTGTAAGGAATGGTTCCGGCTTTGTGTTGCAGGGGAGTGGGCGTACTCCTCGGTATGGTGATCTAGGCCACATACTGTGATGGGAGGCACCCCAGTAGCCCTGCCACTGATGGAATCCAAAATCCAATAAGTGCCGTACGTATTAATTGTGCCCAACTATGTTGGAACGTGAGATGTAAACATTCCAACTATTTCTGTATTTTACATGAAAACCCTAGACACTATTATAATATCATCGGATTTCCTATCAAATGTTTTGGTTAGCGTAAGGTAAAAACTTTTCCATGTTTATGTGTAGGAAGTCTTACGTGATACCTTTCTTTTCAAAGGTTTTTCAAAGTTAAGAAACTTTAAACTGTTGCTCACACCAAACCCATGTCTGACCCGAAGTTATTTCTGTTTTTCTTTAACACTTGGGTACTCAAATTTTTACGAGTAGCCAAGGGATTCAGGTTAGCTTTGACGAATTGTGGAGGAGCAATGGAGCAAGAGGCTTCTGCGTATAGATATATAGTTTTCTGCTGTGTTGATATCTCTGAGTGTCTTCTGTATTGTGTATTGAGTTGTAATAACTAGACAGGTGTCTAACTGTCGAGTATGTGTTGTAATGTCTGTAATTGTTGTATACTATGGAATATTTATGTTATTAATATAATGTATTCGTTCCACTGTTGAGATTCTAGTGTTGTTTCTTCTTTCTCTTCTTTCTTTTCTCTTTTCTATCCCTTTCTTTCTTAAGGATGATACGACTTTTTGTGGAGAAAAAGTCGGGTCGTCTCATTTGGTATCAGAGCGCTAGGCTGGGCGAATACCTAGTCTCTGGAGTGGTGTCTATCTTGAGAGAGCGTATTTGTATTTTTATTATATATATAATTGTTTCTACCTATCTGTTGGGTTACCTGTTCAGGTTTTTCCAATATAAGTTATAAAGGTAGACGAGGTAGCGGTGTGTGTAACACAACTACCATTGGTTGGAGTTTGAGTGATGAGGTTGGAAGTGGATTTGTCGAGACTGTAGACTGAATACCGTCTCGAGTGAGTTCTGCAGTGATGAAGTACAACATCGATCTCTAAAGGAAACCTTCTAAAGGTTCGGAGTTCATCTTTGAAGTGCAGAGTTGAATTTGGATCTATCGGTTGGGCAGAAGCGAGTGATGGTATCTTGATACCTCAGGAAGTAGTAATTGCGTGATGAGATGCAGTGACTATGGATGTTCCCGAAGATGTTTCTTTGGAACAAGAGTAAGGAAATGAGTCTGCTTGATGTTGTGGCTGAGACCAGCAGGGTGTTTCTGTTTGCTTTGAGGTCCGAGTTTCTCAGAGAACTTTGGATTGAGAATTCTTTGGCTTTGGTGTTAGCAGTGTAGCTCGAAGTGTTCTGTGCTAGCAGGAAGACTTTTGGTTGAGTAGTTTTTCTGAAGGTGGAGTTCAGAAGCAGCAGTGTGAATCCTTTTCTTCGGTGAATTAGCTAGGCCGGCATCATCTGTTCTGATTGGTAAAGAGAGAGCAGTTTCTTTGGATTAGGCTGAGTTGATCACAAAAGTGACTTGCGATAGATGAGTGTTCTCTTGAGTTGTTGGAGTTGTCCAGATGTCTTCAGGGAAGTCAGGAGTTTGTCTGCAACTGGAGATCGAGTTTTTTTATCGACTAGTATTCCAGGATTTCCGATGGTTCAGTTAGTAGATGGACGGTTCCTTGAGATAGGAGTTTGGTGAAGCAACTCAAGTTTCGGAGAAACTTCTGAGTTTTCTTTATGGATCCGTGGAACCATATTTCTGTACTGGGTTGTCCAGTTTGTACTCATGCTCTTCATCAGCATTTTCTTCTACTTCAGATCAAAGTTGTGCAGCGGAAGCAGTTTGGGGGTGTTTCTGTTTTCTTTTATGGATAAGGAGAAGTTTGTTCTGTCTTCTGTTGTTGAGGAGTTGAGAGTGTGTTCTTGGTTTTGGATTGATCTTGAGGAGATCATTGTGTTGGATTGTTTTGATCCAATCTGTTTCTAGTGGAATCAGCAAGAGTTGTGCCGATCAGAAAGGATGTTGGAAGACCAGGATCGTCCAAAGAAATTTTATGGATAAGAGACAGAGAAATTTGGATTCTGGAGTCGGAGATTTGTTTTGGGATAAGTTTTTCTCCGATCCAAGGAGCTATAAGATTTGGGAAATCTAAGAATCTTGATCCAAGGTTTTTTGGATTTCTTATGTGTTTTAGTAAGATGAGTGTTTGGTTTTCAAGAGTTGAATTGCGGGTTTGGATAACTGGGATTCAGGGTGTTTCACGTATCTCTGAGGGAGTACGTGTTTGATATTTCTGGTTGTAGAACCAACAGCTCAGGAGGATTTGGTTGTTGAGTCAGACTTGTCTGTAGTCTGATATTCTTGTTTAGAGTTGTAGATATAGATGAATAGGGACTCTATAGCTTAGTAGTATTGATTGTTTGGATTCTATAGAGCGAGTATCCCGATATATATATACCGGGGAAACTCGTGAAAGTTTTATCTAAAATTCTTTAGCATAATTAGATTTGTTTTGATTGTGTGAACTGGTTGCTATGGTTGTTAGCATATGATTAACATGTGCTGTATTTTAAAATTAAATCTTCAATGAGATTATTAAATTACCTTTGTTTTAAATTTCAGGGACGAAATTCTTTTAAGGGGAAAGGATTGTAATATTCCAGAATTTATGGCAATATAAATTTAATAATCTGTGTTTAAATTTAAATTAATTTGATAATTTTGTTAATAAATTTGATTTGATTTAATAATCTTCTTTAATAAATATTTTATTTGTGAATTTATTTTTAATAAGCTAATAAACTGTTTTCTATTTATAATATGTATATATATATATATATATATTTTAAATAGATAAGTTTGGTTTTAAATTTAATTAGTGTAGCATATTTTCTAATTTTGAAATTGGGAATTGTGATTTATTTTTGAATTAAGCTTTTCAAAACTATTCAATAAAATAACTAAATATTTTAAATATAAGATAAATGTTTTATTTGTTAAAATGTATTTTTGACTTAAGTTTGAATGTTAAAATAAGGTTATAAAATGTTTGTTTTATTCTTTTTAAAATAGCGATTAATAATTATGATTTGTAAATTAAATATGAGAATTTAAAATACAATTTATAAATGAATCATGTATTCATTTAAATAACAAATAAGTTATAATCCCTTTATAAATTTATTTTAAATGATTAAAAATATTATTTAAATGATTAATTTGTATATTGTTTTTATTTATAACTATAATTGGTTTATTCTTTAATTATTTATCTATACATAACTATGTATTAGAAACTAATTAACTAAGTTAAACTTTCTTTAACACATAACTAAAAATACTAATTACTTAAATTGACATGTGTAAGTATATTAAGACATGAATTAGCATGTATGTTGAGTGATTAAATAGGTAAGTTAACAAGTGTAAAAATTGAGACATGTGTCTTGTTTAATTTTAGTTTTCTTTGTTTTTTAAAAAACAAAATCATAAAGAAAGTTATATAAGCCTACATTTTCCCATTTCCTTCCTTTCTCTCATCTTCATTTCTTAACAAAGAAAATTATTTTCAGCTAAAACCCCTTTTCCTCTAAATGTTCTCCAAAACAATTTCTTTTCTTCTTCAAAATTTCATATCAACTTCTATAAACAAACATGCAAATCTACATAATTTTTTTCCACCTCTCCAAAAATCAAACTTTTCATCTTAAAATCAATACATAGCAAATCTGCATTCCATTCAAGCAAGCATCTGCATTTCATTCAAAATATGGGTAATTAGAATCTGGAAAATCAAACAAACCTGCATGCAACAAATAAATCAAGAAGCCTGCATGTAAAAGTCTGGAGACAGGAAACAAGTTTGTAAAAAGAAGTTCAAACAGGATTAAAAAGAAATCTGGGCTCTGTCTGCATCATAACAAAAAGGTGAGTAACTCATTATTTTTAAAATTAATTTAATAGGTAAAAGTTGTTCCATGTTTTTAAATTAGAAATGAACTTATAATATGATTTTGCTGTGATTATATATACATGTGAAAATATATTGTGTGTGCATGATGATAACTGCTGCATTTCTGTATTTCAATTCCCAAACTCCTGTTTGATTCTAAAATTCTTTTTCCTTTGACTTGTGTGCAGTTATGGTTTAAATTTTTGAATGAAACTTGTTTATATAAGATAAGGTAAGTTTTTTTTAATTTTATATAAGTTAAATAAAATTCTGTTTTACCTGAAAGAAAGTATAACAGAGTAAAAAATTGTGTATAATTTGGATATTCAAACAATACAAATCAATGTTTCAGGATTTCAACTCAAAACATCATGCAAAATTATGATTTTTAAAAGTAATATTACAATTTATAATGTTAGAACCAAAGTGCAGTTTTAAATTTACCGTATTATACATATTGGATAAGCACAGTTGATGTTTGCATTCGATTGGGTTGAATTTGCATCTGAAGAAGGTGGAGCTATCAGAGATTTTGGGAAAATTCTTAGATTAGGTTGAAATTCTTTTTTGATGTTGAGATTGGGTTTTACAGTTTAGAACCCTAGTATTTCTTGTGGCTTGAAGAATTGAACTTTTCGGCTTTGATAATTGATCGAGTGGCTAGGGGTTTTGGTTTCTGGAAGGGGATGGGATGTCGAAGTCATCACCGGAAGCGCAGAGTCTTCGGTGGCTGGTGGAGTTAAGGGTAGGTGATGACATGTTGGGTGGTTTTGGGTACTGACTGTTTCCAGGTTTGGAATTTGGGTCTCGATCTTGAATTAGAGTATATGATGATCGAATCGTTGTTTGGATGGTCGGAGTTGGTGGTCGCCGACTGAGGGGTGGTCGTGTGGTTGGCCAGTGATGGCCAGAGTCGATGTACAGGTGCACGGTGGAAATGGTGATATTGGTGATGTTGTTGGCTACAGTTTTTGGTTGCATCGCGATAGTCTCGGGGAAGTTGGGTTTCTACTCGAAGCAGATAGGTGACTGACTCGAAGCAAAGTATGGGTTTGCTCGAGTAAATGCTTGGTTTCAGGTTTTTCATTAAACAGAACCTGTTTCCAGTTTTTAAAAATTAAAAGCAAAGGTTTAGATGCAAACTAAAATTTAAACTAAGATTTAAAAACTGAATTTAAATTTTGAATTCAATCAGTTTAAATCTTAGGTTTTGAAATAATTTAAATTTTGAAAATTTTAGTTTGGCCTTAAGCAAAACCAGAAACCTGTTTACAGTTTTAATTTTAGAAGTAGAGTTTAAAAATGCAAACTAAAATCTGAAACTAAGTTTGAACCTGGAATTGAATTTGAATTAAATTAGTTTAAATTTTGGGTCTTTGAAATAAATTTGAAAATTTCTTTTAAACTCTAGTTTGATTTCAAATAAAAACAGAAACTGTTTTCTGTTTTTAAATTTAAAAGTAAAGTTTAAATTGTAAGTTGAAATTCAAACTGGGATTTTAAAATCTGGAATTTGAATTTAAATTAGATTGTTTCAGATTTGAATCATTTAAGATTTTAAATTTAAATTTGGTTTTAAAACTTATAGGTGTAAAAGTATATGTGAGTTTTGAATTTGAATAAGAAGTTTAAATTTCAAATTTGGAATTTAAATCTGGAAATAAAAACTTAAACTTCAGTTTAAAAATCAAATAAGTTTAAATCTAAATTGTTTAATTACATTGAAGGGGTAAATGATTTGAATTTTTTTAAAAGAAGTTGTAAAATGTACATAAGTCTTAAAGATTTAAGTTAGATCTGGAATAAGGTTCAAACTGTATTTCAGTTTTGAAGTTAAAAGTAAATTTTAAATTGAATTTGTTTAAGTGAGTTTTTAAATTGATTTGAATTTAATTTGAATTGGAATATTAATTCTTTAGAACTTATTTTATAAGTGGATGTTTCTTTAACATATGAGATAAAGGTTTTGAATTGTTTTTAAAAACTTTTTTAAGTTAAATTTTGTATTCATTTTAAAATCTTAAATTTTAAAATGAAGTTTAAATGGAATTTAAAATAAATTTAAAAACAATTTGTTTTAAAATACTTAATTAAGTAAGAAATGCTATCTAAAGGATAAATGAAATTTGAAGAATTGAATTAATTAAATAAATAAGTTAATTTAAGATGAATAATTAATTATTTAATTAATTAATAATATGGAATGGTAATTTAAATAATTAAGAATTTTTAATTTATTAATTAGATTTGATATTAATTAATTAGGGTTAATTAACTATAATTAAGGATTGTTAATTAAATTTTAATTAATGATTAAGATTTATTAATCAAGTGATTAATGATTAATTAAGATTGTAATTAACACTTAACTAATTTATAATTAGAGATTAATTAAATTGTAACTAAATATTAATTAATTGATAATTAATAATGATTTATATAAGTTAATTCTTAATTAAGTAATTAAGAAATGTTAATGAAGGTCGTTAACTTAAGATTATTTAATAATTGATTAATGTGATTAATTTTAATAATTAATTAGATTAATTAATAAATAATAATCATTTTTGAAATTAATTAAGTTTAATTACTTATGGAAGTAATTAATGAATTAATTACTTATTGTAATTAATTAGGTTAATGTGATTTGTTTGTATTAATTAAGTAAATTTAATTAATTTAAACATTTAATGATTTGATAATTACTTTATGTAATTAATGGGTTTGTAATTAATTAGGGAAGTAATTAATTAATAATTACTAGATGTAATTAAAGATATTTATTATAGAAGTAATTTGGATTTAAATTACTTTGAAATTAATCAAGTGATTAATGGAGATAATTGCTTAAGGATAATTAATTTATGAGATGAGTAATTAAGGATAGTTAATTACTGGATGTTATTAATCAAGTGTGATTAATATAAGTGTGGTCTAATTGAAGATTAATTACTTAATGTATTAATTTTAAATAGAGAGATTAATTAAATGGTAATTAGAAATCATTAATTAATAAATTAATGATGTAATTTAGAATCGATTAATTAAGGAATAATCAAATAATGAGGTAATTAATTAATAAAGGATTATTATAATTAAATTTAGTTAATTAATTGATTAAGTAATTAAAGGTTAATTATTAAGTATAATTAACTTGTGTAATTAATTTATAAGCTAATTACTTATTGTAATCAGGGAATTGTTAATCTGAATGATTAATTGGAAGAATAATGAGATGATGATTTATTAATTGATTTGTAATCAATTAATGATTAAGATAAGCAGAATTTCAATGATGAAGTAATTAATTTAATTCATTTTAAATTAATTAGAGATTATGTAATTAATTTAATTCATTTTAAATTAATTATAGATGGTGTGATGATTAGATCATTGCTTATGTTTGATGATTGGTATTGGTTGCCATGTATGGGTTGTAATCTCAGTTACGAGATTAGTAATGTTATATGATATGTATGCATTGGTTGCAATGTGATGAAGTTATGGATTTTTTTTATGATAATGTTGATTATCCATTGTTATGTTGTGAATTATCTATCTGTGTGTATATAGATAATGAATTGAAATTGTTTTAAACTCTAAAACAACTTGGCCTTAAAAGACACGTTTTGGATTCGATGAGACCGGGATCGGGTTTCCATATTTGGATATCCGAAAACCACATCGATCCAAAGTAATGTTAGGTCGTGAATCTGAAGTGAAGATGAAGATCCGGAGTGCAAGGGTTATCGTCGTTAACTCTGAGGGTGATTCCAATATGAGTGTAATGAGATAATGCCTTCGGTTTCGTTCGAACCCGGAACGAACTTGTATGGATTGAATGCTTCAGAACATCGTCAGGTGGATGATGAGCATTCTAAGTGATATGTCCTATAAAGGTAATCGTAGCCTCAAGCCTCATCAACCGGGAATGGCTAAAACAAGGGAGGTGCAGCAAGGCTTCGTGGTTAGCCCCCACTTGAGAGTGAGATTTACCCCTGTCTAGATATCCCTTTATTTTGGCTTAGTGGTGCAGTTGCTGATCACAACTACGGGGTAGTCTTGTTCGGAACTGTTCAGTAAGGAATGGTTCCAGCTTTGTGTTGCAGGGGAGTGGGCGTAGTCCTCGGTACGGTGATCTAGGCCACGTACAGTGACGGGCGATACCCCAGTAGCCCTGCCATTGATGGAATCCAAAATCCAATAAGTGTCGTACGTATTAGTTGTGCCCAACTATGTTGGAATGTGAGATGTAAGCATTCCAGCTATTTCTGTATTTTACTTGAAAACCCTAGACACTATTATAATATCATCGGATTTCCTATCAAATGTTTTGGTTAGCGTAAGGTAAAAACTTTTCCATGTTTATGTGTGTGAAGTCTTACGTGATACCTTTTCTTTTCAAAGGTTTTTCAAAGTTAAGCAACTTTAACCTGTTACTCACACCAGATCCATGTCTGACCCGGAGTTATTTCTTTTTTTCTTTAACTCTTGGGTACTTAAATTTTTACGAGTAGCCAAGGGATTCAAGTTAGCTTTGACGAATTATGGAGGAGCAATGGAGCAGGAGGCTTCTACGTATAGATATATAGTTTTCTGCTGTGTTGAAATCTCTGAGTGTCTTCTGTATTGTGTATTGAGTTGTAATAACTAGACAGGTGTTTATAACTGTCTAGTATGTGCTGTAATGTCTATAATTGTTGTATACTATGTAATATTTATGTTATTAATATAATTTATTCGTTCCGCTGTTGAGATTCTACTGTTGTTTCTTCTTTCTCTTCTTTCTTTTCTCTTTTCTATCCCTTTCTTTCTTAAGGATGATACGACTTTTTGTGGAGAAAAAGTCGGGTCGTCTCATTAATAACTTGATTTTGGTTTAAGGTAATTAAATGAATATTTCAAGTTTAAATAAATTGAAGGAAATATGTAGTTATTTGAAATTTGAGGTTTTATTTAAATGATATTGGATTTGGTAAGTAAACATTTTAAAACTGAATAATAGTAAATTGAATTATATATATATATATAATCATCATATTTAGTTTTGATAATGTTGAATACTTAAAGCTTTGAAATATATTGAAGTTGAAATGGTTTATTCTGTGGTTCAAATCTGTTTTTGAAATCGATATAAATTAAAATGGTTTATTGAGAAACCCAATTGAATTGAGATTGATGATTTAAGATTGGATTCAATTTGAATTTTGGAATTTGAGTTGTTTTGGGATCGATTTGTGAAATTTGAGGAAGCTATTTTATTATATAAAGTATTTTTAAATAATATTTAAAACTATTTATATATATTACTTTAGAAATTATTTTCATATAAACTATTTTAATATAAATCATTTTTAATATAAACTATTTTTAATATAAACTATTTTAATATACTAATTATTTTAATAAAAACTATTTTAACTTATGACTATTTTATATAAACTATTTATTTTATAAACTATTTTATTTATGTACTATTATTAATGTTTAAGTGGTGGAAGTTGTGCAAAGTTATGGTTTTCCAAAGTATTATGATTTCAAAGTGTTATAATTTCAAATGTTTTGTTTTCGAAAGCATTATAACTTTGGAAGTGCTATTATTTGGAAATGGATATATTTGAAGTGAAAAATGATATAGTATTGATACGGTTTTGAAGTACAAACTATTTTGAAATGACCGCGGTGTTATAATAAGGATTGATTGTTAAAGAGACCGAGATCAGATATTGTAATACTTTTTGCCAATACTGAAAACCACTTTAACAATCGTGTACGCGGTGAAGATTTCAGAATGAAGTAGGATGGTAGTGACGATCCTATATGAGATATATATGTTTACCCGACTCCTGTGAGTTGGCATAAGGTGGCTAAAATAGGAGAAATCAATGGGCCAAGCGAGGTCATTCCTCCGATCGGACACATTCCTTCGATACTATATTCTGACTTTGTGATTGGTTTGGTGGCCACCCTTGATTTTTGATTTGGGAGTGTGTTTCGAGATGGGCGATCTTAGCTGCTATGTGTTACCACCAGCCCGGAAGTGTAATTGGTATATTTACCCTGGCATTGCCTAGTTGTGTCATGTCACCTACCTTAGCGAGACATCTATGAGTTTGTTTTGTACCATAACGATGGAGTGCCCTCTGATAATCCCAGTATACGGGAAGTTACAGTACTGTAAAGACTATGAGAATATATAAAAATGTGTTAAGGGGGATATGGGTAACGCCTTAAAGCTATTTTAATAGTTTACTTTACTATAGACATTATTATAATAGCATATATTACTACGTAGTAGATAGTTCAACGGATCCTTAGTGGATGGTTATCCCAAACATCCTTTGAGTTACTTGTATTTCAGTCGACATTTCACTTGAGTTGGACTTATTGATATAAGAATATTAATCCTGACTCGAATGTTTTATGTTTTGCTTTACGCTCGGGTCAGACTGAGTGTACCATTATTCGAGACTCACCTTTGGAGTTGGAGCTTCACTTGGAGATCCATCTATCGATTCAGCTTTTAGTTATTCGGTTGATTCCAGTGATGTATTCAGATTTTGTATTTGACTATTGTAGTAAGACTATGTATTCGAGACTTCTGTTGCATCTTGTTTTTAACTCTGGTGTGTGTATATATAGTAGCTTCTTGAACTACTATTTCTTTCTTCCCACGGCTTATTGTTGTATTACCCTGTGTCTGTGATTCTGTAATTTACTTATTTACTGTATATGCTAAGTTTTGCCTAATTTAAATTAACAATCTGATATTTTGAGTAATTGAAGTTCGACATGTGCGAATGTGAATGGTTGAAAATACCAGGTTGTTACACCGCTGTTCCGAAATAGGGGTCGATTGGTTGGCTAATTTTGGTAATGGTTCATTATTTCCATTTATTTGTTATTATGTACACATATATATATTTAATCGATCTTTTTAACATTGATTGAACTTAAACGTTGAGCGACCGTTAATGTTATTTAGTGTTAACTAATTATATTTATTTTCTTAATTACATATTAAATTATTGCTGATTCAAAATATTCTTTTTCGTTTGAACTCCGTGAGAAACTTTATATATGAAAATTGATCAGAAAATCACCATTAACACAACGATTCAAGTCTCATAGTTAAATTCCAACATCTGTGAAAATTCTACTTTCGGCATTACTAATTATTAATTAATTTTTTTAATTGATTATCATTAAATTTGTAGGACATTACATTGTATTCTCTATCTTTTTCGATAGTTACATATTTCATGGATATGTATGTACCATCGAAGAATTTGAAGGAATGGAAAATGTCCCTGGGTTAAGAAAAATCAAGAGTCACGCAATTAAAGAAATTTTTAGACCGGACATTCCGGCTATCCGTATGACTAAAAAACGTTTAAAAATAGCCTCTTGGGGTAAAGTTTTGGATTGTGATGAAATTTATACCTTCGAAACGAGAAAAATAGTACAAGTTGCACCATCGAAAAATCGTTGTAATTCAATGTTCCTAGAAGTCGTAAGACCATAAAACATGCATTTGAATTATGCTAATAAAATAAATTAGTGGATTTTCAAATTTCTAACCCTAGCGATACTTTGCAAATACCTAACATGTATTGTACCTGCATATTCATTTCTCCACTCACATTATTCTCTTTTTCTACGTAAAAACCCATCTTCCACTTCCTTTTGTTCCTCTTTCATGAATAACTAGTCATTGTTTTGCCCGAAATAAAACTGGGTTCTCTCTATCTTACTGAGGTCTATGCAATCATAGTTTCGGTTCAACCCAATTCCACATGTGATGGTAGGAAAATGGAATCCAATGAAGGTTGCAATTTTGGAGGCGAACCAATATGGGTTTGGATCATATGGTTGTGTTTATAGTAGATAGATGATTAAAATGGCACTGGATGGGTAATTTTTTGTGCTACAATGAAAGAGATATTGGAGTTGAATGGAAAGATCATCAATGGCAAAAAATTTGGCGATCAAACCATAAGGGAAATGGTTGATATGGGTTTCTTTGTCCTAAGGTGGGAATTGTAAAAGCGCATCTAGGTGAACGTGGTGGTAGTGGATAGCTTGAGAAGTGGGCAATAATATGGGTTCCTTTGCATTTTTTCAAGGATGTCGGTTAGAGAGTTGTTTTCCAATCATAGGGGTGGCCAAAGTTGGTGGTGGTAGTGGTCCAGCGGCGTGTGGCGACACATGTGGTGTTCCGATGGTGCGTGTGGTGGTGAAGTGGAGATGGCATAGAGCATTCTTATGTGAGTTGTAGAGGTAGGGAAATGTGAGCATGAGCAGAAGGGAATAATACTTGGGAGAGAATAAAGTTGTAATTAAAAATAACAATTAATTAGTTAATTTATTTAAACCAATATCTTATATTGTCCATATCTTTTGCGTATGAGGTTTGATTTGGACATGGTTTCTTGTTTTGCACTCGTACTGAAGTGCTCTATGACTTGGCATAAGGTTAGGCGACTTTTATTGAGGTAAGAGATTTTGTATCTCGCCATACTATAATTGCTTGGATAGGATAAACACATGTTTTTCAAATGATTTCAAATATTGAAACATGTTTTATAATATAAATATATTTAATAATGATTTTAAAATAAATTATTTAAATTATGAATTTTTGTTCGTTTTTGGGTGTTTCATCATATCGTTGGCCGTTGTTGCATAAAGATAGATTTCGATGTTATAAATGTAATTTTTGGATTGTATTGGTTGATTTTGGCTAGTAGGATATGTGTACGATATTCTATGCTTAATATGGTATTCTATGGCTTCTTTTATTAGTTTGAGTACTTCGAGATATTTTCTAAGGGAAAACCGATCAGTGTTGCTACCCCTGTATGGTTTTTCCTTGAGCTTATGTAACAGAAACTCTAGGTTTACGTTATCTTGACTTTGGGTTTGTGATGGATGCTTACTGGGAGGCTTTGTCCTTGACCTAGAAAATTTGCATTGTTGCTTTAGGAATACCTAAGGATTTTGTGAGGGGACTTCCGGACATGGTTGTGACAATTCTATGACTCATGATGGATGTTTAGAGATGTTCTAAGCTTCGATGCACTAAGGTGGCAATGATCGGTAATTTAGTCAAATATCGGAATGGGTATCTAGTCGATGGGTTAGAGTTCTACTTTTGGTTTAGTAGACTATTACTTTGAGATTGAGTCGATGAGTTTCACGACTTTGAGAAGTATTTGGATATTTCGAATGATGACGACTTAATGTTGAGTAATAGATTACTATGCGAGGAGTAGTTATGGCATCTGAGTCAGTTACCAAGTGGGAAAGTGCTGAGTGATCACTTGTGATGTAAATAAGAGGTGATTCTACTATCAGTACGTGTTCTAGTGGTAGGTGCTCATATGTGGTATGGTAGTCTTAGTGTACCATATGGTGGTCAGATTGCAACATTAGTTGGATCTATATGTGGACATTTGGGTGGTCCATATCCCTAAACTTTTGAGTGGGCGCATGAGCTTTAGTATTAAGAACATGCAATTCTAAGTGGTCGCTGGCTATCTCGATGAGTCGTATGAACTATCTAAGAGCATCAAATGGTGATGGTTTCTTTGATTGCTTTGGTTGCCTTATGTGATATGATTGTTGTATTTCCCTTTATTGATGTGCAAGTGTGGATGTCTTATGATGTAGATATTAATATACTAGACACCCGACACCTTATTCTATACTCTAAGTGATAGTACACCATATGATGTTATTTTAGCATGTACTTGAGTTATGTGCTATCTTGTTAAATGCAGGGATAGGGCAGGTATGACCTCTTGTACCAAGTGTTTCTTATACCATATTGGCTTTTATATCATCATGAGATTATTTATCGCTCACACCAGACTGTTATCCAACTCGAGGTTTTTTGCTTTGCTTCTTATTATCTACGGTACTCTTAAATGAGTAGACTTGATGGCAGGTCTGATATTAGCATATGGATTTGTTCAAAGGATAAGCATGAGGTTGGCACTATCATATATGCTATTATTTGAGTTTTATTTGATTATTCTATTATGCAACACTATGTTGCTTTATCAGTGCTATACATTTATTTTAGAGACATATATTTCAGTTTATCTATTAGTTGTATAAACTCTATTACTACTTTTTTGACTTTATTGGACCTGTACTCTAATATATGATAGTTTATATAGCTATATTCTTTTCTTGCCCATTTATATTTATGGATATTATCATATTTTATTCGATGTTGTATGAGATATACGACAAGTTCTGTGATTGTGTTAGTTACATTACCACTTGACTATCGCTTTATATCCACTGGGTGCCATTACAATGCATTAATTAGGTATATTGGATTCCAGAGGTGCAGGTTGTCCATCACATGATAACACAAATTTTGTAAAGTAAGACAGCCTATTTGTTGCACACATAGCTTTTAACCTACATTGGGCTATTTTCTCCTCAAACAAAAATATATTTTTATTAATTATTTTGACAAGATTTTAAAAGCAATGGAAAGATATTTTAGCCTAAGTTTTGTGAAGGAAATTTATTAATCAGTTACTTTGCGTGTATAAAGTGGCTATATATGAACATATGTTTTTGATGGATGTTGTTTTTATATGTTCAATTTTGTATCTTGATCAATTGATATTGCATATTTAAATTATTAGCATGCTCACTTATATGCTATTATTGAACATTTATAACTTTAGGGATTAGGAAATAATGACCAATTAAGGTTGTTCCAGTAGTGCGTATGGTAAGGCTAAATTCCTGTGCAAGTAGAATTGCATCCAAGTGCATGTAAAGATCAAATTTTGTTTGTATGCCCGAACTAATCAAAAGATGAGACTTATTGACACTTTAAAACCAGATTAAGGGTGGAGACTTATGTAGGTTACGTCATACACTCCAACCGTTAAGACCCTGGTTGGTCACACCCACGATTTCAATGCATATTGCTTTGCCGATATTGAGGCTAAAATTTGTTGATACACATCCAAAGGAATTCATAGTTGTGCTCATCTATATTTTTCTTCTATCAGGGATCAGAAGGCCGTTGTTATTTTCTTCTAAAGGAATTAGAATACTAATTTTCTTTGTTCTTATCATAGGAGTAGCTTGCTACTCCTATGGGAAATAACCATTGAATTATATGGTATATTTTTGCCTGAGCCAGCTTGATAGGTTTTTAGTTGGCTTATGAAAATTAATAGGTTTCAATGACCTTAGGAAAACTATGCTGATGAATGGACTATTTTATGGAATTAAGTAATTATGTGAATGTGTGACCCTTAGGCCCTAGTGAATACCGAACTATTCACTTCGATTCATTGTGCATGATAATGATGTCATGATTATGTTCTAATAATTTTATTATAGAATATGTTACGATTGACAAGATTTTTGAAAAATATAAAGCAAATGAATCTGAAAAATTAAATTAGGGAATGGGATATCATATTAGTAACATACTTATTATTTAATACGCATACACATACAGACATACGCTCTCCCTTGTATCATAGATCATTCTTCTGTGTCTTATGAGAACTCATATGTCGATTATGGGAAATGGATACTAAAAGCGGAAAACTTAACTTAGGAGGTGAATACAACACAACTAATGGAAATGTTAAAACCAATTCTAGAAACACTAACTGAACCGCCCATGCTAATGCGAATGCTAATGTGTGTGCTAGTGCTGATCAGTTGATATGGGACATGTATCAGTTTTTTGTTAATATGATGCAAGTTGGAGCAGCGGTTGGGTTGATTGGGGGAAATATTAGTAATGCGAGAGGTGATGTGCCTATAATAGCTACTCCTAACAGTTATTCCATGTTAATTAGAGACTATAACAATCTAGAAGGAAAACCATTCTTTGGAATGAAGAATGCAATCAAAGTGGAGGATTGGTGCAACGACCTGGAATTTAGAAAACTTCGTATTTAAAAATCTAAATTATTTAAATTTTTAAATCTTAGATTTAATATGATTAATTGATTTAGTAACCTTGTTAACCCTCTTTTTATTAATAAGCAATAATGGAAAACATGTTTTAGATTATAAAAATAAATAGTTAGAAGAAATATCGATAATGTGATCTAAAATCATTTTATTGATAAACGACTTTTTACTTGATAAAAGTTGTTCGAAATCATTTTTATTTGTGTTGTCAACATACGAACACATTAAAACGTTTTTAAACACGTCTCTTCCTTAACAAAAGAATTATTGAAGGGACAAAGACCCTTGATTTAAGGAGCAAATGATGGAGTGATTTAGGAAAGGCATGGTGTGTAAGTGGAAGCATGGAGAGAAGAGAGGGTAGGGTCCTTGGCCGGTCATATGGAGGGTGTTTTAGGTCTTTTGTGTGTGCTAATACACGCTCACATATCTCAGTTCATTCAATTATTGACTTGCTAAAGTTTGGCAAAAGACAAAATAAATTCAAGATACTTCTATCTCTCTTCAAATCTTCAAAACTTCTTCCAACGTTCTTCTATTTCCTCCAAACTTTCACAAAGTTTTTATATCATCATTAGAACATGGTTTAACACCTAAGAAGTGGAAGAATAATAAAGAAATGTGGGGATCAATCCAGGCCATGAGCCATAATTTGGGGATGAAGACACGAGCTTGTGATTTTGGAGCAAAAGTAAGAAGCTTTTGGCTTTGGGTGATGTTAGGAAGTGTTACCTTGATTCTAGCCACTTGTGATGAAGATTAGCTTGGTTATAAAGTGAGCTAACTCACTATATAATTCATATATTATGTTTTCTTGTTGTAATATAATGTGTTATATATATATATATATATATATATATATATATATTGAACATTGCAAGTTATCACTTTTCGACCCGTCTTGCTTTTGAAAGCAAATAATAACATTTTGTCATATATAATCTCTCTTCTAATCCTCTATAACATGTAATATGGCCTTGACTTGATGTTTAGATGTTTGATAATGTAGTATGTGAAGTTGAAGTGTGTCGCTAGCGAAATAGTCACCATAAACGCACTTTGAAATCCCTTGTATTTAACATATGTTAAATTTGTTAAAAGATGAATATATTGTGAAAGTATATATTTGAATGTTCTCTACACATTTTTTTGTGTGTTTCACATAAATAAATTGGTTTGGAAAGTTGTGGAAATAATATAACAATGTTGTGAAATTTAGAAGCGAAAAAGTAGCTATGGATGCACTTTGAAATAGCTTTGTGCTCGACGATTTTTAAGTCAACTTCGGAAGACATCCTTAGGGTTTTCTTTATCATTTCAACAAATAAAATATAAGAACTTACTAATGTAAAAATATCAAGTTTTAAAAAGGTTTAAAATAAGTTAAACAAAGTTAAAAAAAGTTTGAAGTAAAAATGTCACTATATGGGCACTTTGGAAAAATACCTTATTTTCAGGAATTTATATAAAATAGTTAAAAAAGATATTCTCAATGGTTTCTCTTCGGAATTTTAAGTACACTAGGTGTAATAGCAATTATAATAAAATTGGATCAAAAATCATTTATTTAAGTGTCAGAAACTAACGCCAAAGTTGGAGCAAAACCATGTTAAAAACTAGCCCAGAACTTTAGATAGCATTTCTGAAATGCCGTCTTTGCTTCTAAAATACTTTTAACCGTTATGAATTGTTTAGGTAGCATTTGTAGAAATGCAAAATTTTACGTTTGAAACTATAAATTGTGTAAAAATGATATTTAAATTAATTATTTTTTCTAATCTTTATAGGATTGTTTTATAACTTATTTTAGAGTGTTTAAAAGTTGGTTTGAAGTTTAAATATATTTTTAATAATTAATTATTATTTTTAAAGTAAGAGGCTTTTAAAATAAAACTTTTTTTATTTTTCTATTTATTTCAAAAATTTATCATTTTGCATAATATTCTATACAGATAATTATAATCTATTTTTCAGTAGTTTAAATGATTTTTAACACAATTATTAGTATTCTAAAATAATTATATATATTATATTCATAAAATACTTAACTTACTTTTTAAAGCATACATACATACATACATATGTGTGTGTGCGCATATGTACGTATGGTTTAAAAAGTAAGTTAAGTAGTTTATTAATATATTAAAGGAAGTTTGGATTTTAACACCTAAGTTAAAATAAATTACCTTGAGAAGTTTAAAAAGTTTATTTCCTAATTATTAAGTGTGAGCATGCTTTGATCTTTAACATAAATGTCTTAAAGTTAATGATAAGTATAAATATGGTTTTGGGTTGTAGTAAACATTGTTTAAGTAAAATTTATTTTAACCCTTATTAATTGTAATTAGGAGTATAATCAGATATTTAATAATGAATATTTTAAAGATAATTATAGTAAAATGGTTTTGGGTTTGTAGTGGAAAATGTTTGGCAACAGTTGTCTTTCACCCTTAAATGTAATTAAATCTCTATAAAGCAAGTTTTAAAGAAAATGGTTAAGTGGGAAGTGGTTTTTGGTTGTTGTGACAATGTTTAAGCAACACTTGTCTTATACCCTTAATTATAAAATTAGATCTTTAATAGTGGATTATAACGAGTATGGAATCTTTTAGAAAAAGTTATATCTTTAATTTATAAAAGAAAATGGTTTATAGCAATAATGTTAAGTAACATTTGTTTTAAACCTCTTTGCTTATATATTAAAGTTGGTAAATCTTGTGAATGATTTGTGAATATACTTATACTACTTAAGATAAGTATAAGTATATGGATACTTTTAAAGTACAGAAAAGAGTATAAGTGAATAGTAAAATACGTAAATAGTAAAATACATGAATAGTAAAATACATGAATTATAAAATACAAGTGTATATCTTTTATAAAGCGAAATTAAATCTACATACAAGTTTAATGAGGAACTTTAATTAAATAAGTGAATTTTTAATTAAGTAAAGATGATTAATTAATGAAGGAAATTTAGTTAATAAGGAAGTCTGAATAAATGAAGTTTTATTAGACAAAAAAGTTTCACTAATAAAAGAGTTTTTACTTAATAAAATATTTATTAAATATAAAGTGGATTAAAAGTCATTTATGTGACTTGATCATGCTTTGTGTGTGTTAATTGTGATTTGTGTGTTACTTGTGTGTGGAAAATATTTCGTTGTATTCTTAGCACTAAAAGCCAATGAAGTATACTTGATTCTATCTATAAGAGTTAAGAATGATTATTCGAGTAGGGTGTAGAAGAAATAGTGATCTATCCTAATGGACTTCACTCTTGTCTGAGGGATAGTAAAAGTTGTAAAGTCGGAAACTTGATAAGTATATAAGACTTGGTTTCCATATGAGATCGATTCATTGTTATTGAATATGTCCAAAATTAACTTAGGAAATATCTAAAAGATATACGGGGATTATACGATGCGGGTACTCCCTCGGTGATGATATAATTTATATATAAACTCACCTTGTTCTTCTAGGGTAAGTGATAAGGAAAACCATCCGGATAGGAGATGATCTCCACCCTTATTGTTCTCTGTTTTTTCAATAGAACTAGAGTTAAGTTAACTAAAAGTTCATTGATTCGGTCTTGAAGGGACGAGGATCGGTAAGTGTTTTACTTATGAAAAACAACTTTAAGACTAAGATATGTGTTTAATTTCTTAGAAGTGGATCTGTTCGGGATGTTGAAATCCACTTGGGGGTTCGTGATTTAGTCGAGTGATGGTGACTCGTGTGTTGAGATGTTGAACGTGACTTCACCATTAGTAAAGATAGAGCAGGATGCACAATGCGGGGGTTTATCTAACCTATGGGTGTACATCAACTATCGATATGTTGCGTCGAGGAGTTGTTGATACTTGTTTCACGTGTTAGGGCATCGGTCAGTTGTGTTTACCTCACAACATATTCTATTTGGAGATATACGATGCTCGGAAGGGAATTTATTATCCTTGTTATGGAGATTGGTCACAATTTACTGGAGAGGTCTCCATGGAAAATCTATATGCGAATGCACCGTAGTGGTTTTGATTGGTACGTATTCAATATTGTTATGTCATGAGTGCAAGTAGCATAACTATTTTTTTATTTATATTCTTCACCGTAGAAATTATCTATCATATCATCTCACATACTTATTAAATGGTGGTTCTCTTGAGGGGATAACCATTACGGCATTCCATGCAGTCTCAAAAGTATTATTATATGCTGTACACATATTTCTTGAGTTTCTCACACCAGACTTGTGTCTGACCCATGGTCTTATCTTTCCCTTATTTTCCTAGGTGTTCTTTCGTGTAGTCTGAGAAAGACAGGTTTTTGTTGTTCATTGAGCTCTTGGAGAGTAGCTGGATGTTTACCTACCACAATATTTATTTCCACTACATTACTTTATATATATATATATATATATTCTGCAATTATAAGAACAGGCTGTTATAACAGTCTAAGGTGATGATAGTACCTTGATTAATAACTTTAAAATGTTATATATACTAGAGTAGCTCTGTGTATAATCTTTTGATATTATATGTCATAGTTCGACATGTGAGATTTTGAAGTTATTGTTCACCTCTTTCTTGTTTCTTTTCTTTTCTTCTTTTTCTTTATCCTAATGTTCTGTCTTTCCAGAACTTGGGTGGTCATTATGTGAATACCGTGGATGTATTAGTGTCGTCATTTTCAAAAAGTCCATCACAGTGAAAGGAATTTTTCTAACATAGAGCTAAATAGTGATCATAAGGGGAGATTAGAATTAAGGAATTTGCAAGGAGATGCTCTATAATGGTGGTTAGTGTTACTATGGGAGTATTGAAAGAGAAGCTTGCTTGGGTTGACTTCAGAGAAATGTTTAAGTAGAATTATCTGTTTGAAGTGGCCAAGTCTACTTTGTTCATGCGATTTTGAAAATTAGAGCAAGATGAGATGGCTATATTTGAGTATGCAACTAAGTTTGATGAGCTATTAATGCATGGAAAAGCCATCATTAATACTTTAGTTAAGAAGAACGATAAGTTCACTAGGGGATTGAAGCCAGAGATTACAAGGGCAGAAATACCACATCTTAGAGATCCATTAAATGTTGTTGTAGATATGGCTCCGTGGAATGAAAATTTCTTACTCTATAGGGAAGAAATATTTTGTAGAGACTATAGGATTCCGAGGTAGGAAAAGGAAATTCTTTAGTAAGTAGGGAGCTCGAAAGGGTGGAGTTCAAAAGAAAGGAAAGTGTAAGGTTACTTGTTATAAGTGTGATAAGGCCACATTGCTAACAAGTTTCGTTTTAGTGAAAGTAAGAAACTTGCTGATAAGAAAGGAGTGAGATGTTATAATTGTGACAAGATGGGGAATTTCAAGTGGGAGTGTCCCAAATAGATCCAAGCTGAAAGGGAAAGGTTTATGCTCTCGAACCTACTGCTAGGGAGTAAGGAAAGTTTGTGATGAAAGGTACACTTCTTATAAAGAGCTTATTTTTAAGGTGTTGTTTTGTACGGAGGCATGGCATTCTTTTAATACTAGATGTTTAGTAGATCAACTAGACCTTGAACATATGTACCTTATTACTTCTTTAAGGGTTGCAAATCTGATAGGTAGCTATGCAACTCTTAGAATGAGATGTGACCACATAGATAGTAAATATTTAGGTCATATGTTTGATTTTATCGGTTTTGGGATGATTTTGGATATGGACTGGATAAGCCAATATGACATTAGGATATTTTATGAGATAGAATAGTATCTTTCAGATACCTTGATTGCTGTGATCAAATTATATACTCATCAGAAGAATCATGTTTCGATGTATGTGCATTGTTGGGTACTATGTAAGGCATATAGGATGAAATAAATCAAGTTTTGGTAGTAAGAGAACATTGCCGTTGTTTCTGAGTCGATTACGGGACTACCACTTAAACATGCAAAAGATTTTCGAATAGATCTCATACTAGGAGTTGCACAAGTAAGCAGACCACTTGGTAGAATAACACTACCAAAATGAAGGAATTAAAGGTACTGCTAGTGGAATTGGAATAGAATAATTTTATTAGACTAAATAGTTTAGCTTGGGTAGCTGCCGTGGTGTTCGTGAAGAAATAGGGTGGGTTTTTGAGATTATGTGTTGATTATAAGAAGTTAAATAACAAGACTACAGTGAATCGGTACCTTTTCTTAGAATAGATAGTTGCTTCTATCATGGAGTGGAGCCAGGGTGTTTTTGCAATTAGACATAGCAATAGGGTGTGTCAATTGAAAGTGGCAGAGGAAAGTATATCATTAATGGCATTTTGAACAATATATGGTTTGTATGCATGGTTAATTATGCCCTTCGGACTAACTGATGCACCCACTTTCTTTGTAGACTGATGGACAGAATCTTCCAAGAGATTTTGGAGATATTCGTGTTGGTATTTATTAATGATAATTTGATATATTCTAAGAATGAACATGATAATGAAGTTCATCTCAGAATAGTGCTACATATGCTAAGATAATATCAGCTACATGAAAAGTTTTCAAAATGACATTTTTAGGAAAGAGAAGTCCAATTTCTTGGTCATGTGGTTTCGGAGAATTGATTGTTTATGGATTCATCAAAAATTGAAGATATTAATAGTTGGAAAAGACGTGAGACCATAATAGAGATTATAATTTTATTGATGTTTCATTGGCTATTACCTAAGACTCATTAAATATTTTTCTCATGTAGCAGCACCGATGGTAAAACTAACAAGGGCATGAAGTTTGTTTGGACCGATAGATGTGAAAAGGCATTTCAGAAGTTAAAAGGATTTATTGACCACTGTGCCCATGTTAGTTGTGCTAGATAGGAACCAAGATTTAGTTATGTGTACTGATGTATGTAGAACTGAGGGGCAGCTGTATTGATGAAGAAAGGTAGAGTCAATGCCTTTGCTTCTCGTCAGCTTCAACCGCATGAAGTTCGGTATCCTACTCATGATTTGGAATTGGCAATGATAATCTTTACACTCAAGGTGTGGTGGCACTATTTTTTAGGAGAGTGATACGAATTGTTTATGGATTAAAAATCCTAAAGTATTTATTCTCTTAAAGGATTTGAATATAAGATAGCTAATATGGCTGAATTTTTTGGCATTCCGTGACTTTGGGATTCAGTATGCATTGAGAAAATAAAATGAGTTATAGATGCATTCAGTAGAAAACATCAGAATGTGTTGTTTGCGATGTTATTTGAATGGAACGATTTAGAATCATTGGCTTCTTGTGGAGGTGGAATGAGGTCGATGATGGGTTCTAGTCAAAATACCATAATGATTTCATATTTAGAAGTTCGATCAGTATTGATTGAAGGGATTGCTAGGAAAAAGGATAGTCCATTATTAGCCGAATGAATTAAGAGACTAAATGTTGGAAATGAGACCGTTGATTTAAATTTTGCCCTTGACTAGAGAAGATGTTTGAGAAAGAAAGGACAATTTCATGTTTCGAATGTGGATAATGTAAGGAAGAAAGTACTTAGAGAATGACATTGATCAAGGTTTATTATTTGTCCCGAAGGTATGAAAATGTGGGAAGTTATGAGGAAGGGTTTCTTCTAGGTAGGAATGAAGAGAGATTTAAGCTTAAGATGCAGCTTGTATGAATTGCCACTGTTAAGATGAGATTCTATATCTACGGATTTTATCGATGGGTTATCAATGTCGAATAGGGGAAATGAAAGTGTATGGGTTGTAGTTAATAGATTGACCAAAAGTGCACACTTTGTCCCAGTTAAGTCAGCAATGACGGCATCTAGTTTGGAAAATAATTCATGAACAATGCAGTAAGACTTCATGGAATAATGAGTAGCACTGTTAGTGATAGAGATACTTTATCTACTAGTGAAGTCTGGAAAAGCTTACATAATATATTACGTATCAAGCTGAAGATGATTACCGCTTACCATATGCAGACGTATGGGCAAATAGAAATGGTCAAGATGGTACTTGAAGGTTTTTTAGGTGCTTATGTGCTAGACTTTGGAGGTCATAAGAAGACCATTTACACTTGACTAAGTTTTCTTATAATAATTGTTATCGGACTAGTATATGAATGACAATTTTTGAAACATTTTATGGAATGTCATTCAAATCACCAGCATGTTGGTTGGAGACAGTGATAGACCAATGCTTGGTCCGTATTTATAAAGAAGAATTAGGGAAGATTAAGATAATCTGAACATGGATGAAGTAAGTACAATCAAGGCAGAAAAATTGCACAAATAAAAGGCATAAAGACTTGGAATTCTTAATTGGATATCTTTTTATGAACGTATCATCGATGAAGCGTATTATATGATTTGGAATGTCGGGAAAGGTTGCACCGAGAAATATTGGTATGTTTCCTATAGTAGAAAGAATCGAGAAACTCGCATATTGTATTGAGTTAACGAATACTTTGCCAGGAGTCCGTAATATTTTTCATGTACCTCATTTAAGGAAGTATGTACATTGTCCAGAGCACTCAACGAAGTAGGAAAAACATTCAGTGCATAAGCCTTTACAACATACTTATCCTTTGATTGTTTTGGACAATCCTTTTTGATATGACAAAATTTGTTGTAGTTCAAGCACTTCTTTTCTTTATTTTTGCAGTTCTTACTGAGATGCCCTCTTTCTCTACAGTTAAAGCAAGTACCATTTTCCTATCTTTTGACCATCTTTATTATAAACATGTTTCTTCCCTTTGTTGTTCTAAGGCAGCTTCCTCTTGCCGCTTTCGCGTGTGAGTTTAGTTCCTACTTTGGGACAACGACTGGTTTTGAATTTAAGTATGCGCCCTCATGCCTCGAACCCTTCTTCACAATTTTCTTAAAACTCTCTTCAATAAGGATTACAAATCTCTCTCCTAGATAAACATTCAAGTCGATAGTAAACCTCTCGTTCTTCTTCAAAGGACTATCGATGAATGACATCCCATACTTCGACAACTAGTCAAATTACAATTAGTCAAATTCAGTAACATATTTGCATACCAACATGTCTCCTGCTTTAGGTCAGAAAACTTCCTAAATAAGATTAATTTCTAAGTAGTAGGAATGAACTTCTTCTCAAAGTGCCTTAAAATGACCCTAAGTGAACCGATTCTTGGGAGTAGCTGCCTTTATAACATTCCACCAACCTATCACTCTACCATAAAGTTGCTACAAGGCTAACTTTCTTTTTGAGTATTTTCAAACTCTAAGTTGTCTAATATACACTCACAATTAACCAATCAATCATGCATTTCTATAATAGATTCCATTCTCATAAATGGTTTTCCTACAAGGCTTTCATAATACTTATGGAGTTAGCAATGTCTATTAACTGCACTTACACTAGAGCAGCACCACTAGTACCATACCAAAAGCACCTCCTTAGTTGTTTTGCATAGTGTTCATCATCATCTAAGTGAACATCGTTTGTATTTCAGGGTTAACAATTATCCCATTACCCACTCCTCCTTTATCTCATGACACTAAATTTCTCCTGATGTTCCTTGTTTGCCGGCTCATTCTCACGATCTATGATAAGAATGATCAGCCTGTCACAAAGGATCATAAATGGATACTCATATGTACATTATGTTTTACTGTATATATACTAAGCCCTCTCATATATTGCTCTAATTCATGTTGAGGTATATCTATTACCCAACCTATAGTGGATCTACTACAAAGACCAAATTGTTGGTCCAACTAAGGCCAAGCACCAACTGTAACAACCTCCTTCCACGTTCGTTACCCAATATACATATATAAGTGTGCATTGTCATGATACCCACCGCTGAAGGGAAACCATCAACGGTTATATGATAGTTCAATGCAATAACTTAGAATATACCTCATAATGCATAGACAAAATATAATATCACTTTTGATATAAATAGGTGAGGCAATAGCATAATCAAAATAAACCAGAATATACATCATATTAGAGTGAAAAATAGGTTCATCAGATTATTAAAATCAGATACTAAAACTTTATACATCACCATATTTTATATAAACTCCATAAAGAAACTATCTCTATATATTACAATAGTGCTAATAGCTTGATAGCATTCCACAAAGCAAATAAGCAATAGAAACTCTATTAATTAACATATATAAGAAAATTTCAACCGCTTATTTGTCCTCCATAAAGCTCCATGAGCTATCAGCATATCTATCCTAAATTTTCTTATTGAAAAGTACTCGAGAATATAACAAGAAATGCAAATAACCTCAGGTCAGAGAATAGTCTTGAAATGATTCACCCTTTGTAATACCCTAAATCAATGTCAAACGACAACGTTTGACTCCCAAATACCATAAAAGATGGTTTATCGAGGTAAAAATTCAAACAATACCCAACTAAACATGGCATAACTATAAAAACTCACAAAGGAATGGAAACATATAATAGATTGAATATACATGGACAAAACATGATGAACAATATATATAAGGCTGCAATAGCGGAAGCAACTTATATAAGTTCATAAAACCAAAATACATCAACTCCATACATACAGAGTTATGAGGAACATATCTAATACAATTGTATATCCATGATATCCATAATATCGATGTTGTACCTCCAAAATGCTCTAGCAGTCCTACAAGCCTATCCCCAAAATCACTTAACTTATATATTGCACAATCGAAACCCTGAGAGTTGTCATAACAAAAATAGAGAGACAAAATGCAGGTCAAACTTATAGGTTGGTGTGAAGGGAACTATCTCTAAATACTATATATCGAAACTATATATATAAATAAATCATTAAGCTACTAAGGCACATCCGATCCTCTCCATAAATGTGGCTCATGGGTAATTCGAACTACACACTGATAAGTAAGTAAACCCATACCAAAGAACATGGAATTATGCTATAACCTGCTCTTCACCTGTAAGAAGAAAGTTAGCACATCATAGTAATATTGATATAAGAAAAGCCCAAATAGATCTAAGAAGGATTTTATAATTCTCATGCTAGCTATTGTAGGATTAGTGGTACTTCCAAAGTCAAACGATTCCAGCACCCTTTGTCATAAATAATATAATAATTCTTACTGCATTACTATAAATACAAATAATCACTTATATATACTGTAATGATCCTGACTCGACCTTTGAAAATCGACATCCATACTTTACTTGTACCCGAATGCCGCAGATTCAAATGTCGAATCTGGTTCGCCAAAGCTTATAACACATTAAGTACAACAACACAGCAGAAAAAAAATGAATAATATCAAATAACTCCAATGATACAATATCCAATGATATACAACAGTGATCATAAATACATATTAGAGATCAACAACAACATAGCGGAAACACAAATGCACCAGCAGTGGAAATAACTTGAACTCCAAATGGAACTCCAATATCTGCAACTCCATCTCAAATCTCTAATCTAAAGATAGCTCGAACACCCATCAAACTGAACTTGGCAAACTCGATCTCGAAAATCCAAAGACCCCAATGATTTCCAAAAGGTTCCAAACCAAAGGCTGATGGCTATCGAAATCTACACCTACTATTTGATTATCTGGAAAACCCAACTCTGGACTGCCCATGTGGAAAATTATGGGCACCCAGAGTTTAGGAAGGGAACAATAAACTCCAGGTCAGTCATGGGACTGGTATGAGCAAACAAAAAAAGTTTTATCTTTAAAAACAAACAACAAAAGATTTTAAAATTGAAATCCTCAATGCTTTTTGGAAAATGAAACTACCATAAGGCCTCCCGACAAACACACAATGCAATCGCAAACTTGGGGGAGATTTCTCCTTATGATAGTCAAACAGCTTGATACGCGAAAACATTTTGATATTATTATTAGTGCATAGTGAAAAACATTTGCAAGTTTAATATTAATTTTAGCCAGCATACGTACCATTATAATATGCCTACTATAGCTACCATATTAGATGGTAGGTTCTACAACTAAAACCGTACAAGGCGCGTATTGGTAATTGGATTTCCAATGAATGGTCGGGCAAAGGAACTTACTGGGCCACATGGGTATGCCTCTGGAGGGACACCCCGAGAACTTAACCAGCTCTCTGCCAACACAAGGCCGGGTTACCTCTACAACTAGGTAACTACTACACGAGTATGCCACCCCTCGGTCGTAACCAACCTTTATCCGAGGCCTCGATACCAACAACCACAAAGTAATAAATTTGCAGTAACCACATAGGTTAAGTATCTGGGCTCCATACCATGATACCACCTCTATCTAGAAGGAAATGAACATACCTTAGGGGGCGCTACCCCCAAATAACCGTGCTGCATCTTTCCTGTTTCGACAATTCCGGGTTGTAAGGTCCTGATGCAGTCTCGTCCACAAAGCTACTCTTTTCACAAAAGCCATGCTTCGATCAACAAATGATCAACAGCACTTCATACGCCACATTACCAAATTGGGAATGTATCAGCAGTAACCATCAACTACATAACCTCTGAGCTCGTACGTCTC
This sequence comes from Allium cepa, assembly GCA_030765085.1. Classification (NCBI taxonomy): domain Eukaryota; kingdom Viridiplantae; phylum Streptophyta; class Magnoliopsida; order Asparagales; family Amaryllidaceae; genus Allium; species Allium cepa. Next base: position 741,836,570 of record CM060932.1, read on the forward strand.
AGGGAAGGGTGTTGAGCTAAGAGAATAAATCTCCGCCACCAAACAGAAATGTATTTGATAGAAACCAGCTATACATCTCAAAGTGTAATGTCAGACACACATCCATACAAGTCTGTTCTGGGTTCGAACAGAACCGAAGGCTCTTCACAAAGAAGTCCTTGCAAATATGGATAATCCCTAATCACATCCGGACTTCGCATCACAATGGGTGATCAAATCTCTATACCTAGGCCATTTGGTGCAAAGACATTCGATGTGTTATCCTTTCGCTTTCGAAAATATCCGGTCTTCACCACCGGTCTTCCAATGCTGTGCATAACGTCGTTTCGTTATTCGGAATGGGTTATATGACAAAAAGGTCCTCTCTCGGCTAAACCGAATATTGAGCGCAATATATAAAAACATATGGATATTGGGATCTTAGTTAAGTCACAACTTGTTACCTAAAAACTTTTCTTTAAACAGTTTAAACAAATTACTATTTCAAATCTTTTTACAAAAAAATTTACTTCACAAAGTTATACTTTTTTGAAAAAAAATGGTTTAAAACCCATATAAATACATTATATAGCTTGTTAAACCATAATTCAAATCTTGAATTCACATTTAAATCAAACTATTTAAAATTTCAAACATAATCAGGTTATTCATTTTATCTTTTTTTCAAAACTTTCCATATTTAACCCAATCCCATTTTCAAAACCATTTGGATTCAAAATTCATCTTTTAAACAAATAATGTTTAAATTCAAAATATCCGTAACTTAACCGATTTCCCCATGAAATCCATATTTGTGTGTGTATGGTGTAGTCCAGTGGATTTACACAATAGTGCAACAACATCAATCATCACAGATTTAAGCATATAAATATCGATAAGCGGTATATTCCTGTAACGCTTATCTTCCATACACAGATTCATAGATATATAATATACATTCATCACAGATAAAATAAATTACATTCATTGCAGTTTAAATTAAACAATTCATATCATAAAGCATCACACAGTAGAGATATCAAACAATTCACAGCATTCAATAGAATATAGTCATCCATAAGGAAGATAAATTGATCGTCTGATTAATTGAAACCAAATTAATCACTGATCTAAGTTAATAATTAATTATAAATCAGTTAACTTTAGATTATTAATTGATCAACCTTAATTAATAATTGAATAAATTTTTAATCATTAATAATTAACCCTTAATTATTAAAGAATTATTTAATTACCCTGAATTAATTACCATTTAATTAATTATCCTTAATTAATAATAACAAGTAATTATTCCTAAACACTCTCATAAATTAATTAACCTTTGATTAGTCTCAGTTAATCTTTAATTAATCTTAATAACCTTAATTTATCTTTAATTTGCTTAGATTAAGTTATTATTCTTAATTTTAATTAATCACCCTATTAATTACATTAAGTAATTAACCTCTTAATCACCTTTATTAATAATAGAGGCATATATTTTACTGTAAGATTTTAGTTTCCAGTAACCTATTTTTTAATTTTACTTATTTTTATTTTTATAAATAATGTTACCCTCATATGAACATTTTTTATTCAACAAACAAAGCCTAAAATATTTTGTATTGGGATAATTTAGATTTTCAAATAGGTTTTAAAACCTGGAATGTGTGCACAGAGGCAAGTTTTTGCCTTTTTTCAGACATGCGCACCTGATTTACTCATATACATACATCATATTCCATCATGTATACGTACTTCTCACCATTCTATCTCAAGCATGATCACAAACAATCAATAATAACCAGATTTAAGCACTAAGTATACTGTTTACTCACCTAGAATGAAGGAGAACATAGAAGCTTGAATTTTTATTTTATGTTTCCTGAGTTTTGAAAATCCTAATCTCTTCTTGCCTTGATCTTTATGCTTTGAGATGATTATACTGAGTTGACTTGTTTGTTGTTTGAATTAAGTTGAAGGTCGATTTCTTTGAACTTTAAAATCTGCTTTGGCTTTCAGGTTGAAGTTTTGCTTCCAGGTTGGTTCTGGTTTAAATTGAATTTTGCTTTTGCATTTGAAACTGAAATGATGTTGTTCCTAGATTTTGTTTAGGTTGCCTCAATCTTTAGACTCAGGTTGATTTCTTGCTTTGATTACAAATTTAATTTTGAATCTGGAACCTGATTTCTTAAAAATCTGGAATCTATGTTTCTAATCTAGAATTTGGCTAAACTTAAATCTGAAGCTTGTATTTGCTTTGATCTGAGAACTTTAACTTGAATTTGGAACAGCCACTTAATTAAAAAATGTTTTCAGGTTTTAGAATATGAAAGAAAACAATGAAGATGCCTGGTTATTTCTTTACATATATTTTTCGTTTGTTTAAATTTTAAGGTGATAATGCCATTTGTTTATTTAGTTTAGCACTTGTAAATTCAAATGATAATTTAAGCAACACATGTCTTCTTACATTATAAAATGTTTACATTTGTCAAAATTAGTATTTTTATGTTTAAATCCCTTTATTTAATTAGTTTAAATTTTAGTTTTTAAAACCTTATGCATTTATATTTTATATCTTAACATATGTTTATGTTTTCCAATACATACTTATTATGTTTTTACTATTTCCAAATGTATTATTTAAAACATTTACTTTTGAATTTCAAACTCAAAAATTAATATATAATCAATTTGTAAATGAGTAAACCAATATAAATTTTAGTCCAATCATAATTTATTTATTTTCCAAATCTTTATTTTCAACATATATATATATATATATATATATATAAGAATTTAACTTTAAATAACCATTTGAAAATTTATGATATTAAATTCAAAATATCATTCACAAATTAAAATGCATATTTAATATAATTAGAAACAAATTCTAATTAATTTAAAAATAGAATTTTAAATCCAATTTATTCCCGATATATTTATTATTGAGAATTCGAATTCAAAATTTTAAAATAAATAAGTATATATCTTATTAAATTTGAAAAATTCAAATGAATCCACAAATTAATCCAAAAATTTATATAAATTATCACTTTAAATTTTGACTCAAAAATCGGGATCATTACAGATTTCCCCCTTAAGAAAATTTCGTCCTCGAAATTTGAAAGCAGGGGGATCACAAAGAAAAGATGAAAGATAGAGAAATATCTTTCCAGATCAAACTGAATATTCATTCTGCATTTGGCTTACCAAATCAGAATATCATCAACAAATATGAGATGAACTCATTCAATACTACACAAGATATTCGGGTCACCAGATTGACGAACATGCAGGAAATTGGTTAATTCGAAGGATAACTAACCACTCGTAGAATATATCGAGACCCCAAAGAATAGACTAATGGACACAATCCAATTCAGGTTGGAATATCCCAAAGTATTCACTAGCTTGTCCCTCATCGGACTTTGATTTTTACAAGAAATCGCAACAAAATTTCAAATTTGGTTTTGATCGAAATTGTTTTATCGATACAATCTTTATATTTTATTCATCTATTTATTTTAAACAGAATTTTAAATTCATTAAAGTTAAAAAGAAAAGATTTATAGAAACTGACAATAAGAATACGCATTAAGAACTTATCTACACGATTCGTAGGACCTTTACAAAACCAAAGCTTCTTCCTGGAGCTGCCACGAAGTAATCAAAGAATTTGAAATCGAATCAAAGGAGATTGAGAAGAAAGTTGTTTCCACTGTCACAGGGTATTGACCATTTGTAGTGGTACTCCCCTGTCCCTTACCTCGTCCGCTTCTTGCACTCATACTCACTATCGGTGGATAGTAAGAGAATTTACCGAGGTACACGGACGGATATCTTACGGATATACTCATTCTATGGTATACTTCACCCTATCTCTAATGAGTTACCTAATGTGTTATACTCCTGAGATAAAGCTTCAACCTTCAGCTCTGATACCAATTGTAACGATCCTGACTCGACCTTCGAAAATCGGCACCCGTACTTCACTTGTACTCGAATGCTGCAGATTTAAATGTAGAATCTGGTTCGCCGGAGCTTTTAACACATTAAGCACAACAACATAGCGGAAAAAAATGAATAATATCATATAACTCCAATGATACAATATCCAATGATAAACAACAGTGGTCACAAATACATATCAGAGGTCAACAACAACATAGCGAAAACACAAATGCACCAACATCGGAAATAACTTGAACTCCAAATGGAACTCCAATATTTGAAACTCTATCTCAAATCTCTAATCCAAAGATAGCTCAAACACCCATCAAACTGAACTTGGCAAACTCGATCCCGAAAATCCAAAGACTCCAATGATTTCCAAAAGCTACCAAACCAAAGGCTGATGGCTATCGAAATTTACACCTACTATTTGATTATCTGAAAAACCCAACTCTAGACTGCCCCTGTGGAAAATTGTGGGAACCCAGAGTTTAGGAAAGGAACAATAAACTCCAGGTCAGTCATGGGACTGATATGAGCAAACAAAAACAGTTTTATCTTTAAAAACAAACAACAAAAGATTTTAAAATTGAAATCCGCAATGCTATTGGGAAAATGAAACTACCATAAGGCCTCTCGGCACACACACAATGCAATCGCAAACTTGGGGGAGAATTCTCCTTATGATAGTCAAACATGCATGATACGCGATAACATTTTGATATTATTATTAGTGCATAGTGAAAAACATTTGCAAGTATAATATTAATCTTAGCCAGCATACGTACCATTATAGTATGCCTACTATAGCTACCATATTAGATGGAAGGTTCTACAACTAAAGCCGTACAATGTGCGTATTGGTAATTGGATTTCCAATAAATGGACAGGCAAAGGAACTTCCTGGGCCACATGGGTATGCCTCTGGATGGACGCTCCGAGAACTTAACCAGTTCTTTGCCAACACAAGGCCGGGTTACCTCTACAACTAGGTAACTATTACACGAGTATGCCACCCCCGATCGTACCCAACATTTATCCGAGGCCTCGATACCAACAACCATAAAGTAATAAATTTGCAGTAACCACATAGGTTAAGTATCTAGGCTCCATACCATGATACCACCTCTATCCAGAAGGAAATGAACATACCCTCAGGGGGCGCTACCCCCAAATAACATTGCTGCATCTTTCCTGTTTCGACCATTCCGGGTTATGAGGTACTGATGCAGTCTCATCCACAAAGTTACGCTTTTCACAAAAGCCATGCTTCGATCAACAAATGATCAGCAGCACTTCGTATGCCACATTACCAAATTAGGAATGTATCACTAGTAACCATCAACTACATAACCTCTGAGCTCGTACGTCTCAGAGAAGGGTGTTAAGCTAAGAGAATAAATCTCCGCCACCAAACAGAAATGTATTTGATAGAAACCAGCTTTACAACTCAAAGTGTAATGTCAGACACACATCCATACAAGTTTGTTCTGCGTTCGAACAGAACCGAAGGCACTTCACAAAGAATCCCTTGCAAATCCGGATAATCTCTAATCACGTCCGGACTTCCCATCATAATGGATGATCAAATCTCTATACCAGGGCCATTCGGTGCAGAGACATTCGACAGGTTATCCTTTCGCTTTCGAAAATATTCGGTCTTCACAACCGGTCTTCCAATGCTATCCATAATGTCGTATCGTTATTCAGAATGGGTTATATGACACAAAGGTCCTCTCCGGCTAAACCGAATTATGAGCGCAATATTTAAAAACATATGGATATTGGGATCTTAGTTAAGTCATAACTTGTTACCCCAAAGCTTTTCTTTAAATGGTTTAAACAAATTACCATTTCATATCTTTTTACAAAAAGATTTACTTCACAAAGTTATACTTTAAAAAAAAGGTTTAAAACCCATATAAATACATTATATAACTTGTTAAACCATAATTCAAATCTTGAATTCACATTTAAATCAAACTATTTAAAATTTCAAACATAATCAAGTTATTTAAAATAACTTTTATCTTTAAAACTCCTTTTCAAACCTTTCCATATTTATCCCAATCCCATTTCCAAAACCATTTGGATTTAAAGTTCATCTTTTAAACAAATAATGTTTAAATTCAAAACATCTATGACTTAACCGATTTTCTCATGAAATCCATATTTGTGTGTGTATGGTGTAGTCCAGGGGTTTTACACAATAGTGCAACAACATCAATCATCACAAATTCAAGCGTATCAATATCGATAAGCGGTATATTCCTATAACGCTTATCTTCCATACACAGATCCACAGATAAATAATATACATTCATCACAGATAAAATAAATTACATCCATCACAGTTTAAATTAAAACAATTCGTATCACAAAGCATCACACAGTAGAGATATCAAACAATTTATAGCATTCAATAGAATATAGTCATCCATAAGGAAGATAAGTTGATCACCTGATTAATTGAAACCAGATTAATCACTAATCCAGGTTAATAATTAATTATAAATAATTAACTTTAAATTATTAGTTGATCAACCTTAATTAATAATCGAATAAATTTTTAATCATTAATAATTAACCCATAATAATTAAAGAATTACTTAATTACCCTTAATTAATTATCCTTAATAATTTAATTAATAAATTAATTAACCCTTAATTAATTACCATTTAATTAATTATCCTTAATTAATTATAACAAGTAATTATCCGTAAACAATTTCATAAATTAATTAACCTTTGTTTAATCTCAGTTAATCTTTAATTAATCCTAATAACCTTAATTTATCTTTAATTTGCTTAGATTAAGTAGTTATTCTTAATTTTAATTAGTCACCTTATTAATTACATTAAGTAATTAACCTCTTAATCACCTTATTAAGTAATTATCCTCAAATTATTTACCCGAATACGTTATTAAATTAATCACCTTGATTAAAACAAATTAGCCTTTAATAATAAATAAATCAACATTTTATTATTAATTAATTAATAAGTCAAACTTAAATCACCTAAGTCTTTAAAGATAAATTATTACTTTAAATAATTACTTGATTATCTTTTAGATATTTGATAAACCTTTAAAATAATTTTTCTTAAAAACATTTAATTTTAAAAATTAAACTTTGAAACATGTTTAAGATCTTATAAAATAATCTTACTTTGGAAAAATCTTGTTTTCAATCTTTTGAAAACTTATTCATTCAAATAAACTTCAAAACTTGGTCTAGATAAATTTGTTTGAAATTTGTTGAACAAACCCCAAGCCCATAGCCATTTTTCTCGAGACCATTCTCGGATAAAACCCCAAGCAATTTTCCCTTCTTCCTTTTATATATATAAAAATCTTTTAACTGTTAAACTATATAACATCTACGAAAATAAACCCGAGAACGAACACGAGTCTTCATCCAAATTTCCTGGGTCTTCTTCATGCCAACGCACTTTCCAATTCCACTGACATACCCAGCCTCGCCGTGCATGTGCACGATCACCAGCAAGGCTGCCGACCATCGCCGAGTCTCTCCACATATCACCAATAACCTCGACGGTCAACTCGAACACCCAGATTGACGAACGCAACTTAGAATTGAAATCAAGCTATTTGGTTCAACCTGGAACCTAACACCTCTGACCAAAACATCTCGCCGACGACAACTAGTTCACCAGAAATCACTTAACTTCGTTCAAAGCTTCACCACTTCTCAACACGTCGTTTTCCCCAAGTCCCCACGACTCCGATCAACTCTCGACATTACACAATGTCAATGACCATATCAGCCAATTAAGGGCTCTTAAACCCTAATTCTTCAAACCCAGGACTAATTGATCATCAAGAAAATTTTGTGCCATTTTTCCATCGACCATCATCACATCATCTACCTACAAACTCAAGCTCGACTCCATGTTGATCGTCAGAAATTTACGATTTTGTATTTCCCTTTCATCGCAAAATTTCTCATTATATCCAATACAAAAAATCATGGCATTAGTATCAAAAACCATCAATTTCCATTTCGAAACAGATTGTATAATCAAAACTCAAAATTAAGTCATTCTATTTTTATGATTAAATGATATTCATCTTTGCAATATCTTTATTTAAAATATCTGTTTAATATAAATGCTTGAAATTATTTTTAAAATTTGAATTTGATAAGTACAAACAAGTTTTCTTTAAAGATCAAGAATGATATCGATCCCTTTGAGTGGTATGAATTTTTTCTTGAACAGGTTTATAAAACCTGTCATATATAAAGAGAGGCATATATTTTACTGTAAGATTTTAGTTTCCAGTAACCTATTTTTTAATTTTACTTATTTTTATAAATAATGTTACCCTCATATGAACATTTTTATTCAATGAACAAAGCCTAAAATATTTTGTATTGGGATAATTTTGATTTTTAAATAGATTTAAAACCTGGAATGTGTGCACAGAGGCAAGTTTTTGCCTTTTTTCAGACATGCACACCTGATTTACTCATATACATACATCATATTCCAGCATGTATACATACTTCTCACCATTTTATCTCAAGCATGATCACAAACAATCAATAATAACCAGATTTAAGCACTAAGTATACTGTTTACTCACCTGGAACGAAGGAGAATAGAGAAGCTTGAATTTTTATTTTATTTTTCCTAAGTTTTGAAAATCCTGATTTGTTCTTTCCTTGATCTTTATGCTTTGAGATGATTATACTAAGTTGACTTGTTTGTTGTTTGAATCAAGTTGAAGATTGATTTCTTTGAACTTTAAAATTTGCTTTGGCTTTCAGGTTAAAGTTTTGCTTCCAGGTTGGTTCTGGTTTAAATTGAATTTTGCTTTTGCATTTGAAACTAAAATGATGTTGTTCCTAGATTTTGTTTAGGTTGCCTCAATCTTTAGACTCAGGTTGATTTCTTGCTTTGATTACAGATTCAATTTTGAATATGGAACTTGATTTCTTGAAAATCTGGAATCTATGTTTTTAATCTAGAATTTGGTTGAACTTAAATATGAAGCTTGTATTTTCTTTGATTTGAGAACTTTGACTTGAATTTGGAACAACCACTTAATTAAAAAAAAATGTTTTCAGGTTTTAGAATATGAAAGAAAACAATGAAGAAGCCTGGTTATTTCTTTACATATATTTTTCATTTATTTCAATTTTAAGGTGATAATGCCATTTCTTTATTTAGTTTAACACTTGTAAATACAAATGATAATTTAAGCAACACATGTCTTCTTACATTATAAAATGTTTACATTTTTCAAAATTAGTGTTTTTATGTTTAAATCCCTTAGTTTAATTAGTTTAAATTTTAGTTTTAAACCCTTGTGTATTTATATATTATATCTTAACATATGTTTATGTTTTCCAATACATACTTATTATGTTTTTATTATTTCCAAATGTATTATTTAAAACATTTACTTTTGAGTTCCAATCATAAATTATTTATTTTCCAAATCTTTATTTACAACACACACACACACGGATATATATATACATATATATATATATATATATATATATATATATATATTTAAGAATTTAACTTTAAATAACCATTTGAAAATTTATGATATTAAATTCTAAATATCATTCTCAAATTAAAATGCATATTTAATATAGCTAGAAACAAATCCTTATTAATTTAAAAATAGAATTCTAAATCCAATTTATTCCCAATATATTTATTATTGAGTTTCAAATTCAAAATTTTAAAATAAATAAGTATATATCTTATTAAATTTGAAAAATTCAATTTAATCCACAATCTAATCCAAAAATTTGCATAAATTATCAATTTAAATTTTGACTCAAAAATCGGGATCGTTACACATACTCACACATCGCTCCCATATGGTAAGTTGAAACAGACATTAATTTTCATCCCTACCATGAATGAAAATCATTGGAGTAACTACACCCTATGTGTTGTCTGCATTGCCACCCATTAAGAATCCACAAGCGTAACCAAGCATTGTCATATGATCTCGTTGTTGCATAGATGCCTCCATAATGACCTATGCCGGTCTCCTAACACTAATGAAATTCTTTATCACTATAGTGCTCCCTAGCATCGAATCTAAACAATTTGCTATTGGATATGATTATCCCTTGAGCGCTGCTTCTAATCATTCCAAAGGCATGTCCCGAAACCGTAAAGCAATCAAATAAAATAATATGTAGAACTAGACCTATACTATAACTCGAATCGAGTCGCCCCATCCATGATTCTCTCATCATGCACTTGCGTCAACACTAATGGATCTCTCAAGCACAATAACACGTTGAACTGTGGCGTCTGTTCCACCCGTTTGTTCTCACGTCTGCCCAATCTCGTACTGATTACTTACCATATTGTGTTTGCACATCTACATGGATCTCCTACCAGTCCCTAATCATCGAGTACTTCCCTCCCATGGTTCCCTTGCAGTACACTTACATCGACCTCAATGAATTTTTACACACATCGCGCATTGAACCATTGAATCCTCCAGACTTTGTTAAACCGAAATATTTACTCCGCCTTACCCCGGTTGAAGTCCAAGGTTTCATCAGGCTCTGCCCATACCAGAACCATAAGAATTTGCTTGGATTCATGCACTACTGTGTGTACATAGGTAATGTCATGCACTATTGTTAACACAGTAATGTGCTATGCTCGAACCTCCCCCAACCCTGATCCGGCCCCTTCGGGCGTTAAGCCTACGCCTAACCTTTTAACTCAATACTCCACAAATGTGATTGGTTGGTTTTCGTTTGAATCCATTGGTTAGTGCATTGAAGTGGTTTCTTATTTTCATCAAACCGATTGCAAGACAAAATTACTCCCTCGTGCGTAGAGTTCAACGGGGCGACTAATTCAATCCGGCCTCCTCTCACGGGCCTTAGCCTATATATAAATTTTTACACATACACACATATATTTATTTACCCAAAATACTTATATATATATATTTGTGTGTGTGTGTGTGTGTGTGTGTGTGTGTGTATGTCCACACAAACACATTTAACAAATCAAATTATACTTCTTGAGTTATTTTAGTTATTATATCTCTTCAAATACACATATACATATACTTCCTATATATATACATTTACATACGCGTATATTTAAATAAACAGTTCAACTTTTTTTAATCAAATCTTACTTTTATTTACCAATCATTCTTTATAAATTCCCACACCCTTTCCTACAATTTTTTAGAAGTGCGTAACTATTTTAGAAAACACATCACTGTCTTACTAATCATTTTTAAGTCTTTAATACATAATTTCTTCATTAAAATTAAGTATTTATCTCATAGGCATTTTATAAAAACTTATAACCATCTTATAAAATATTCCATTCACTTATAAAATTATTCCTTTACTTACATAATATTTAAAAGCACTAATTAAGATTTATTAAGCCTCTAATCACTTTAATAATAAGTGTAGTGCTTAAACCAACTTAATTTTTTACTAATTTCTTCGAAGGTCATTTTAAGGTCTTCAATAATCAATGTGCTACTATAACCATATTTTCTATATAAACATAAGTTCAAACCATTGCATATCTTCCAATAAACAACCATTAGCAATCAAAGCTACTTAGTTTTCTAAAACAGGTTAAAATGATTAAACTAGTACTAACTAATGATATACACAATCTTTTCACTTAATTAGTCTCTAATCAGTCATAATATCTCACACTGATATTTAACTAAACCTAAATTAATTTGTAAGCATACTAAAATTTAGTAATTAAAATTTCTAGTAAATAACAATTTGATATAATCATGTTTACAACATAAATATAAGCTTAAACCAACCACATAATTCTCCAAATCACTTCATATTATTTGATAATCATATTCAAATAAATCTATGAAGTATAACGTGAATATAAGGTAATAGAATCATCCCACTCACCTTTTCTTCTCCAAACCAATCACCTAATCACTAAAACCCAACTTTTCCTTCTGTTGAAATATGAGATGATGCTCCAAACTTATCTTCAAGTTAATCCAATGATGGATTTTTACGAGGAATAAGAAGAGAAAAATTATAGTGATTTTATTAGGATTTATAGGAATTCATTCTAGCATGGATTAGTGGACCTAGGTTTCGGTTTAAAGATTAGATTAGATAAGTGATTATAAGTGAAAGAAGAAAGGTAATGTAGAACGAGAAGTGGATTATGTGTTAGCCCACTTATAAGCTAGCAAATGGGCACTAGCATAAAATAATTTCATCCAAACAAAAACACTATTCACCCCTAAAACTTATCGACTCCAAAGATAGTCAAGCTTAGACTCATTTTTCTCATGATGGAATTGTTATCTTAATGGAAAGGGTCTTGAGTCTCAATTCATTCGTCTCCAAAAGGTGAGTATTCGAGCATAGCATTAATTAAGGATGTGTACTTATATTAATTATCTATATACCCAATCATTAGAAATGCGAGTTGTTACATTCTTCCCTCCATAATGAGAATTTCATCCACAAAATCCTAATGAATAGGATAATAATCTCTATCTCTATAAGCCTATTAGCTTAAGTATATTGGAAAATTTCTATAGTACCTACTTTGTACGGCTAGCATTTTGAAAAATTACAAAAGAGACTATGCATCTCATATCCAAGAATACATACAACAAAAAAGACATATATATTCTCTATCTAACTCATATCTACCTTGTTGCAAGAAAACTGATTCCTCCATGCAATGCCAAGTAAGCAAAATCCAGAAGATACCATGCAACAACATCCACACTCTACTCAGAAGTACCTAACAAGCATTTAAAAAGAGGATTATGCACCATCCCAACAGTGACTCAAAATTTAAATATGTATAATTTAATGTAGTAATCGATACTACCACATCATATATGACCGAACATTAGAGAATAAACCAAAATAAGTCAGTATCTAAATATACCATTGACTTTGAGTCACGTTAGAATGCAATAGGCTCATATAGATCTCACCTCAACCACTATAATTGGAATGATTGATATGTGATCTATTTTAGATAGCTATCGCCATTTCTCTCCAAACATATTGCAACTAGTAACAACCATTAGGATAAAAACTATCGAACACACAAACATAACAACAATTAGAATACAAACAACCAAACACAAAAATAAGCAACAAGAATTAGAACACAACAACCAAACATAAAAATTGGTAACAAGAATTAGAATACAAACAATCAAACATACAAAACAAGTCTATACCAACATAAATGGTAACCATATAATAGTCATAACGTGTATGTCAAGCTATGAACTCTAATGAATCTATTAAATGCCAAAATGAGAAAATCTAAATGGTGCCACTCCTTGCATGAATATAATGCATGAAACGCTATTACATCGCTCTCATGTAAAGGAAAACTTAATACGATATGTTGGACTGTCAATCCTCTCGAACAAATATGGCAATATAAGTCTCATCTTTCTTCACGTTCCAGAGATAACTCATTCTCTCAAGGAGAAAATATTAAAAAGTAAATCGATATTAAATGATATTGTTAATGCTTGGGCTTGCTCTGGTTCAAACTTACCTCAATCCCACAATGATAATAAGGATAATATACTAATTATAATATGACACTTGCCTTTGAAAATATTATACCGCCACTTAGAAGATAATCTGAATCATTACAAAATTAGTCAGGAAATCCTTCCTCAAACTACCTTAACTATACAGTACATACACACATACACACACATGCACAAAAGATGTGTAAAGATCAACCAAAAAATATACAATGCTCGATCCAATCCTAAATTTGCTCAAATGATTTCTTCGTTAAACTAGGGTAGGCCATCAAACTCCTCTTGTGTGAATTCCAATCCAGAACCACTGAAATTTCCCCGCATGATTAGAGTAGTGCAATAAGAAATCTCTATGCTACCTTAAGAATCTGAATCAAGTGCTCGACTCTAAGAATCAAGTGAAAAACCATTGCCCAACCAGTGCTAATCACTTAGAAAATCATGCCTGAACTAGGGATCAGGAATGGTATATAGATGGATTGATCCTTAGAAAACATAAGTGCAACCCACGGGATTAATCCCATCACCTACAATTCGCCAACACAAGATCAAACACCTCTAACATGAATGACTCTATGCAAAATGTGTAATCATATGTTTGATCTTTAGTCATTACCGAGTAACTACCAAATCCTACCTGGATGCCAATTCCAAGTCACCTTTCACCTACCAACACTACTCAACTCGAAAGCTCATGCCTCAAATTCAAATGACAGTACCCTCAGTCGCCTTGGCTACTACACCTTATTTTTCCAACTAAAGTTACTCCTACAAGGTTTAACATACTCCCCCACTAACAGCTTCCCTACCGCAAATGGATGAAACGCTCAAGCTCTCGGTTTTAGATATAAACTACAACTCTAAGTGACATCTAAAATCAAACCAAGTCTTAGTCTGCTCATCAACCTCCTTTACTGCTATGTCCTGCCAAGACAAAGCCTAAATGTTGGGAAGAGATCCTTCTTGTGAGAACATCCCCTAGGCCCTTGGTGGTGAAAGCCCTCTCACATGTATGTATCCAAGCTAATGTCTCAGCAAAAGATTTGAACCCCCATACGGCTTTGTATCGAAAGAAATCACGACATATCTTCGAAAATTCCTAAGATGGAGGAATAGGTAATACTGGTGCTTCTAGGCTACACCACCTCCAACACCTGTTGCAGCTGTTGAATGTCCACGAGCGGCAGAGCATCCCATGCAGTAGCCAAATAGTCTATATACCAATCAGGCATCGCTACCTGCCTAACCGTAGCTACTTGTATAACACATATGCTCAAATCAATGGCTTGAAATAAAGATACTGCAGCAACTTGCACTAGAAATAAACTGAAATGCAGGAGATATGATCATGCAATATTATATAGTAGAAAAATAAAATTACACTCCCTCACAAATCTTATCTAAAAAATTACTTAACTCAAATAGTTCTGAGCATAATATCTGGCACAAGTCTCATATGTAAATGCAGGTTTACCGTATACTATCGCAACAACAGGTATATATCCAATATATCAACGTATGCATCCAAAATGCTCCAATATTCCTTTAAGTCTATCCCAAAAAGCACCTAATTCACATACCACTCAATCAAGTACGCAAGAGTTGTCATAATATCAAAAGAGTGACAAAATGTGGATAAGACTTAAAGCTTGGTGTGAAGGGAACTATCTCAAAATAGTGTATATCAAATATATATATATATATATATATATATATATATATAATAGGAAGACACTAAGACACATTTGGTCCTTTCCACAAATGTGGCTCAGGGATAATTGATTGCCCATAGACAAGTAAAGTAAAATCATACCAAAGGATAAAGAATCATAGTATCATACCACGATCTTCTCTTCTCCTATAAAAAGTCAGCACATCCTAGTAATACTGATACTAGAAAAACCCATATGCCCTTAGGAATGATGCTATAATACTCATATTAGCTAATCCAGGATTATGTGTACCTCTAAGGTCAACCGATGCCAACACCTTCTATCATAATAATATAATAATTCTTACTATGTAACTATAAATACAAATAATAGATTATACGTGCTCACCTATCGCTCCTTCATGGCAAGTCTAAACAACTAAACGAAAGTTAATGGAGCAATTACACCCTATGTGGTAGTTTGATTTGTCTATAACGCTACCCGTTGAGAGTCCATAAGTGGACCTAAACATACTCATATGATCTCATTGTTCCATGATTGCCTCCATGCAGACCTATACTGCTCTCCTAGCACTATTGAGAATCCATATCACTATAGTGCTTTCTAGCAACGATTGTACGCTATCGATACTGGATACATATATCCCTTAAAAATGCACCAAACTCTCCCGAAGACATGGTCTAAAATCGTAAAATGAACGTATAATATAATATGTATAATTGGACCCATTCTAAGACTCGAATCTAGTCGTCCCCTCCATGACTCTCTTATCGTGCACTTGCGTTATCATCGATGGATCTCTTAAGCACAACAATGCATTAAGCCATGGTGTATGTTGCACCCATTTATTCATATTCTTTCCGATCTCGTCTAATCATTTATCATCATATGTTCATCCACCTACCAGGATCTCCTACCAATCCTTTACCATCAGGTACTTTTCTTTCATGGTTCCCTCGCTACGTAATTATGTCAACTCCATGGATCTCTTAACTAGACCACACACTAAACCATCTAATCCTCTAGATTTCACGGAGAAGAAACGTCCGCTTCTCCTTGCCTTGGATCATGTCCGGGGATTAGTCATGCTCCGCCTGTGTCAGAGCCAGTAGACTCCACCTACTTGCATGCACTACTGCTTTCACAACAGTGACATGCACCATTGTCTGGCATTAGTGTTATGCACTATTATCAACTCAATAATACACACGCACTGCACTTCTTAGCAAAACAGTGCGATGCATTGTTGTCAACACAATAGTGTGTCACTCTCAACCATTGTCCACCCCTAACCTAGCCCTTTCGAAAGTCTAGACAACCTCTTACATTTTTCCTCCATACTTCACAAATGTGATTGGTGGATTTTCATCAAAATCCGTTGGTGATGCATTGAAGTGATTTCTTATTTTCATCAAACCGACTGCGAAAGGAAATCCACTCGCTCGCACATAGAGTTCCATGGGGCGACTAATTCAACCCGGCCTTATCACAGGCCTTAGTCCACTTATAAATTTTAACACATACATATACATTTATTCTTATAAAGATATATATATATATATGTGTGTGTGTGTGTGTGTGTGTGTGTGTGTGTGTGTTTATGTGTCCATACAAACGTATTCAACAAATCAAATTATACTTTGTGAACTATTTTAGTTACTATATCTCTTTAAATGCACTATACATATGCTTACCATATGTATATATATACACACATATATATACACATACAGATATATTTAAATAATAATTCAACTATTATTTAGTCAAATCTTACTTTTATTTACTAAATCTTTGTTATAAAAGTCCCATATCCCTTCCAATAATTTTGCTGAAATGTGTAACTATTTTACAAAAAACATCACTAGCTTGCTAATCTTTTTAAATCTTTTAACACATAATCTTTTCATTAAAATTAGTTATGTATCTCCTAAGTATTTTATAATAACTTACAACCATTTTATAAAATATTCCATTCACTTATAAATTATTCCTTTACTTGAATAATATTTAAAAGCACTAATTAAGCTACATTAAGCCTCTAGTCACTTTAACAATAAGTGCAGAGCTCCAAACCCACTTAATTATTTTACTAACTTCTTCGAATGTCATTTAAGGTCTTTAATAATCAATGTGCTAGTATAACAAAGTTCTCTACATGAATGTAAGTTCAAATCATTGCATATCTTCCATTAAACTCCACTTCTAGCTAATCCGATGATGGATTTTTTAAGGAATAAGAAGTGAAGAATTGTAATGATTTTATTAATGTTTATAGGAATTTATTCTATCATGGATTAGTGTACCTAGATTTAGTATAAAGAGTAGAATAGGAAAGTGATTATGAGTGAAAGAAGAAAGGTAGTGTAGAATAAAAAGTGGATGAAGTGTTAACCATCTTATAAGCTAGAAAATGGGCCTCAACCTAAAATTCATTTCATCCAAACAAAAACATCATTCATCTGTAAAACTTATCAACTCCAAACTTAATCAAACTTATACTCATTTTTCGTACAACATAATTGCAGTCTTAATGACAGGGGTCTCGAGTCCTCTTTCATTTATCGCCAAAATTTGAATATTCGGACGTACAATTAATTAACAATGCAATATTTGAATTAATTATTTATATACCTGATATTTTGAAATGTGAGTTGTTACAAGTTTGGTACGATCGATCTATAATTTCAAAAATAGATATAAAGTAGATATATCATAATAATAACATATGGTAGGAAAAGTCATAACTTACTTTCTTCTGCAACCAACAAGTTAGCATATAAATATAATATTTGGTAACTACTTTCATCGCATGGGTGTACTACTACCCTAAATACATACTAGGGTACTAGGGTATCTAACTCGATAATACTTACATCATGACATCTATAACAAACATAGCACCGATGACACAACCTCGTATGCTTCACACTCAAGTGCCATTGGATACATGATAGCTCAAATAATCACGTCATACGATCAATGACTACTCAACATTGTGGCTTCATTAATGCTTGAACCCCTATCCACTTGGAGGCTAGGAACTAAACCACTGTTGTAAGGTTAAGATTTGTTGATCGCTTCGTTAGATTAACTTTGAGCATCCTCGCATACTCCTTCATGAGCATACACTAAAACCTTTAAGTCATTAACACTCCCTTGGCATAGATACCTATAGTAGAACCCCTTTTTCCTTTCCATAAGTCATCATCATACTAAACTATCCTACTCGGACGAATCTCAGATGCCCTGGTTATCTTCCTCCCAAATTACTCAACAAATTCCTACTATACCATGGGTCGGTATTGATCCATCATTGATTAGTACATCCCATGCACTTAGCCAATCAATTTCTAGTTGCTTCCCAAGTTGATATTTACCAATATCTAACATATTGATGGATCAATGCCACCTATTTTCATAGCCAAAAGTTCTTTTAGAGGAGCCACGAATATGTACCTAGTAGATTCCATGAGTCCAAACTAGCAAAGCCAAATATCGGATTACCTATGAGGATCAAAATGGTCAGAATTTTTCCTATGAATAGACTACACGACTTATTATCATAATCTTCCATCAACAGAGTAAGACAGCTGAACTAGAGATAATTACCGACTTAGGTCCCACTTCCCTCTTTTTTCTTGGTTGTCCTCTAAGTTGGATAGGCTCAAATGAAGGAAGATAATCATCCTATTAACATCCTAGAAATATTCTACCATGGTTAGAAATGATTATACTGGGAAAAACTACTCTCATACGAGCTCTTGGCCGTTCATTCATTTGCCCATAGACTGGAGCTTTGATTCTGCAATATTTTTGTCATTAAGTACCCTTTTCATTTCCATGTAAAGTTCGAGTACTTTCACCCATTCCACCAAATACGAATATGCCCCATGGGCTTTGGCCATGTTGCCAATCAGTTCCATGCCATGAGTTGTACTGTTCTACCTACTCCCCAAAATAGTCCAATTTTTTTAAATCCAAATTAATATATGTCCCTTTGGTCACCTCTATTACAAAATTAATGGCCAATTTGTTGGAAGAAGATTTAGTGTATCAAATCAAAGAGATGACTGAAAATACCATTTGAGCTAGCCAGTTCCAAGTCATATTGAGGAAGAATCAATATCTTATAGGTAGCTAAGACCAATGCCTTTTGTTTTCAAGTAGCTTTGCATTTTAACTTCAAGTAACTAAGGAAGGTGTAACAACCCGGATTTTGGAGATTACCGTTAATACTATATTATAATGCAAATAATAATTTAATATTGTGATTATAAATGAATTGGAGGAATGAAATGTGAGTTAATATTATTTACTTTATATAAACAATGTTTTGATGAATAAAACTTGGGTTTTTAATTTATATGCGCTAATTTATCTCATAAGATGTTACTTCAACATATTGATGGTTGGAATAAATATAAATGAAAGAAAATAAGCTTAGAAAATTTTATTTGTGAAATTGAGTTGAAAATAAATGATGTTAGTTATTTATTGAGTTAGAACGGAAAATATTAAAATTTAGGTAAATTTGAGTTAATAAATTTACCAAGTGATGTAATTCAACATTTAATTGTTGAGATAAAACCAAATAAATGTAAATAAAGTTTTAAAAACTTTATTTTGAGGTTTTGTAGTGAAATTAATCATGTATTGTATGTTAATTAAGTTAATGTGATAATATTGGTAATTATTGCCAATACTATCCTTTTATTGAATATAAGAGGAAAAGTATAAAGAAAACATGCCTTTTATTTAAATAAAAGATGAAATATTGTGTAAAAATAGTATTTTATTGTTTTAAAAGTGTTAGAATGATTAATTACAATTTATTTGACTAAAAGAATAATATTTGATCAAGTTATACTTTAAAAATAGTGTTTTTACACTAAAATTGTGTAAACTGTTAAATATTATTAAAAATGGTGTTTCATTGTTAAAATAACTTTTTATTCTTAAAATAAATTTTATTTTGTCACAATAACTATTTTATTTCAAAACAAATTGATGTATGTATTTTTCTTGGCTTGAAAATGTTGGAATATGAGTATATAGAGTAAAATAGGTTAATATATACACATAGATTTGTTTTTCTTCACTAAGTATTTTATTTGGGCTAAGTGGGTTTGAATGGGATCCATAGCCCATCCTCTAGAATTTTCTAGTTGAGAGAAAATGAACTGTACGTATTTCCATTTGCTTCTTCCTCTCAACAAAAACATACAGTAAAAGAACAAAAGAAATTTCATGGCTTTCCCAATTTAAAACCAAATTTCACCAAACCTTTTGCAAATTAAAGAAGAGAGTCTTCAAATTAGAGTATATACAAGGTAATCTCTAACCTAACGTATCCTAGAATCCATCTAAATCCTAGAATTGTTGGCTGTAAATTTTGTTTTGATTGGATGCTTCTTTGCATGTACTATCATTTCTATTTTCAGGTGTTTAGGGCTCCAATCTTGTGCTAAAAGTTCAATCTTGCTTGCAAATACTCACTTATTCACTGCACATCAATAGGTAAGTGTAAAAGCTTACAAATGCTAGCCAAAAACAATGTTTTGAGTTGAATTTTCGTATTAATAAGGTTACGTTCCATCTTTGTTTTTTTCTGTTTTCCGTCGCCACATTTTTTTGGCCATAACTCATTTATTTCTTAACCATATTTCATAAATTTGGATGTTCTAGAAAGCTTATACAATAAGCTACAAGTTTTATGTTTTAAGTTTTCTATAATTTTGAGATTTTCTTGATCAAAAGCGTGCTTGTTTGTTGCTGTCCCGAGAGCAAATCGACAGCAACAACAATCACAGGAATGAAAATTATTTTGGCCATAAATATTTCATTTCTTAACCAAATTTAATTATTTAACATGTTCTGAAAATCTTAGACAAAGAGATACAAGTGTCATATTTTAAGTTTTTGGTAATTTTGAGGTTTGCTTGATCAAAAGCTTATTTGTTGCTGTCCCGAGAGCAAATGATAGCAACAACAATCACAAGTTTGAGAATTTGTTTTGGCCATAACTCCTTCATTTCTTAACCAAACTTCATAATTTTGGATGTCTCGAAAATCTTAGACATAGAGATATGATTTTTATATTTTGAGCTTTCTATAATTTTTACATTATCTGGGTCAAAATTGAGGCGAATTAAGAGCTAGACATTTTTATTTTGAATTATGGTCATAAATAACCATCTATATGTTATTTTTACTTGCCGATGAGATAAGGTAAGCTACTTTATGATGATTTTATGTTATTGATATGTGTTATGATGGCTTTTACTTGACAATAAGATGAGACAAGTCACGATGTCAGTAGTACTCGTCAATGAGATGAGACGAGTAGGGTATTGTATTTACTCGCCGATGAGATGAGGCAGATTATATATTTTTACGATGTTTTATTAATGTGGCACCAACTAGCGGAAAGTAAACTATTAGGTGTGAACGTATGGTATGGGACGTACGTTAACGCCTATTGGGTTCCTACCGAGAAGTTGAGGCACATTCACGATGTTTACTAGTACTATAGACCATGAGTACTCAATTGGAGTCATCATGATGTAGTTGCGACTCCGATCATCACGATGTTATTAACTCTGGTCTTTGTGACTGGGAGTCATTATGATATTAAAGACTATAGTCATCACGATGTTATGATGTTACTTGACTCTAGTCATCACGATGTTTATGGTACCAAATATTAGTACTAGTCACGATGTAAGCACGTGCAGATTTCCATGAAGTTTCAGATGTTTTGATTTCATCTTTTCATGAGGATGTTATTATAGCCTTAAGTAATATGAAGGCGTACATGTAATGATGGTTTTATGATGATTCCTAATATGATGTTTTGAACCCTCATTGAGTTATATTATGATGGATTTATGAGGTTTTAGACCGTTTTATGATGATTATTTATATGATTCAAATCCTTGCCTATTTCACTTATGTAACTATAGAAGATGAATCATAGTTAGATAACCAATTGAATTCCCTTATGAAATCATGATGAACCGACATATGTCTCACCTTAGAGATGATTTTGATTATACTTATATCGTTCTGTTGGCAACAAGGGAATGGTTGTCCCTTTTCTTCTATTACTGTTATCTTTACTAATGATAAGTTCTAGCTAGCCCGACCCGTGTACTTTCTACTCGGGTCAGACCGAGTTGCAGATTAGGTAAGGATTTAGCTCACTCATTCTTTGCTCCATTAGCTTGCTTTTGTCAAGACCACTTTTTTTTTTTGGACTTGGACATTGTACCTATTATTTTGTTGGATGGTTGTGTATGTATATTTTTGTAGTTCATGCTACTTATGTATGTTGTATTATGTATGATGTATGATGTATGAGACGTATGTATACTCTGATCTGGGTTTGCTGTTCTGTAGTTGTTTATATTTATTTTTATATTGCATTTATTCTGAAATAGTCCTAAACCAACGTGGTAACGTATCAGTTAAGGACAAGGTATGTGACCATATTTGAGGTAATGGAAAAAAATATCGACATATTTAGCTCTTAGCTAATGCATTGTCATGAGGGTTGCCCTTATCCAGCCCTGTTCTGTGCATTAGTAGATAGGAGTACTTAGTAATTCTCTTTACTAATGTGGGTCCCGGGGTGGAGCGTCACAGCTTGGTATAAGAGCAGGATTTCAGAATATAATGTGATATATGTAGAACAGTAGACAAGATTACCCTACATCAAATATAATACATTTGTACACAACATCTTCAATCATGATCCTTTTCACCATTGTCCTTGTTTTTATTCGTGTCCCTTTTCGATTCCTTTGGGTTAGATGGAAAGGAATATTTCTAGGAATGTTAATTTAATTCCGTAGTATTCCTTAATTTTTGCATTTGAATTGCTAATATATCTATCTACCCTGTGAATAATCCTATCTTATCTTATCTTTTAGCTATGTCTGGTAGAGGTAGAGGACGCTCTTCGACGGCGGGATCGTCCAGTGATTCTCGTCCCGAAGGTGTATATATGTCTACCGATCAGATTCTCGAGCTTATTTGAAGCACTCAGCCTCCATTCCAGCTCGATCTTCTCCTTCGTGAAAATTCGCATTTGCACGCATGTGTAGCGACTTTACTCATCTTGGTGGCAAGATCTTTAGAGGCACTGAAACCTTCTTAGAGGTCGAGGCATGGCTTAGTTCTTGTGAGCATATATTTAACCATATGAAGATATCTAGCCATCATCGCGTTCTTGTCACATCAAGTGTGTTACAAGAACGTGCATTGAATTGGTATGACTTTCTTATGGCGGAAGTTGATGTGTCTACCTTTGATTGGGATCAGTTCCATGAGAGATTTGAGCTTAGTTTGTTCCTGAATTCGAGAAATCTATTTTAGCTCGACGTTTCCTTGATTTCAAACAAGGGAAGTTGACAGTTTTTGAGTATGTTGCATCTTTCGAAGCCTTATCTAAGTACAGTCTTGAGAACATTTCTACTCCGTATAAGAAGAATCTTAAGTTCTTCTCTGGACTTAAGAAATACTTGAAGAAATCTCTTATGCTTCATCTTGAGCTTTATTTTGAGAAACTTGTGGATACGGCCCTTCAGCTTGAAGCGGTGGAGAAGGAGAAGGATAGTGATGTTGAGGGTGAGGTTTGGGGAAATTCGAACAAGAAAAAGTTTTTTCGTAAGTCTAAGCCTTTCCGCCCCAATAAGAAGAAGCAAGGTGGATCCTCTTCTTAGTCTCCAGCTACTCCTTCAGCTAAGCCTTTTGCTTGTTTCATTTGTGGTTTGCCTAACCATCCTGTGAGA
Organism: Allium cepa; assembly: GCA_030765085.1. Classification (NCBI taxonomy): domain Eukaryota; kingdom Viridiplantae; phylum Streptophyta; class Magnoliopsida; order Asparagales; family Amaryllidaceae; genus Allium; species Allium cepa. The sequence goes on from CM060932.1 coordinate 741,860,530, forward strand.
GAGTGTACTAAGCCTAAAAGATTCCTCTATTGTAAGAAGGAGGGACATTTGATTTCAGCTTGTCCCAGGAGGGAGAAGTGTTCTCATCAGGGTCATCTTAATGTAGCTACTTCTTCTTGAGATGCTTCTCTGTCTCGAGGTATATTCTCATCCATTTTAGAGGGGTGTATTTTATTTCATGATCGTTCTATTCAAGTGCTCTTCGATACGGGTGCTTCTCATTCATTCGTATCGAAGGAACTCGTCGATGCTTTATAGTTAAATGTTTCTCGCATGCTTACTTCTTTATGGATTGCGAATCCTATCGGGGGATCTATAACCCTTAGTCTTCTTTGTGATGATGTTGAGATTATGATTTGTGGTTTTTCTTTCTGTGCGAATCTGCACGTGATTTCTTTTCTTGGATTTGATATGATTCTTAGTATGGACTGGCTAGTTAGATACGATGCCAGGATTCTTTGTTTGGAGAGAATTTTATATCTTCATCAAGAGTCCGATCATGATAACGTGTCTCGAATTCCTATTGTTCGTGACTTTCCGGACTTATTTGAGCCTGTTTCGGGATTACCACCCAAGAGGGCTATTGAGTTCCGCATCGACCGTATTCCAGGTGCGCAGCTAGTTAGTCGTCCTTCCATGAGGATGTCTACTAAAGAGAATGAGGAACTCAAGAAGCAACTCCTGGAGCTTAAAGCCAAGCATTTCATTCGATCTAGTTCTTCACCATGGGGAGCCACGGTGGTGTTTGTAAGGAAGTCCGATGGGACTTTTAGGCTATGCGTCGATTATCGCAAGCTTAATGAGTTGACCATCAAGAACCGCTATCCATTGCTTAGGATTGACGATATTTTCGATCAATTGAGTGGCGCTAAGGTCTTCTCACAACTTGAACTTGCCAGGGGATTTCACCAACTCTGAGTTGCGGAAGACAGCATTCCACTTACATCTTTCCGCACTCACTATGGTTCATATGAGTGGCTCGTCATGCCGTTCGGTTTGACAAACGCCCCTGCTTATTTTGTCAACCTTATGAATCGAGTATCCTGCGAGTATCTCGATAAGTTTGTTCTTGTTTTCATCGACGACATTCTTGTATATTCTAAGTCTGAAGCGGACCATACTTAACTTCTTAAAATTGTTTTGAGTACTCTTCGACAACATCAACTCAAAGCAAAGCTTTCTAAGTGTCAATTCTGGGAAAAGCAAGTTAAGTTTTTAGGCCACGTTGTTTCTTCCGAAAGCATTTCGGTCGATCCTTCTAAGACCGAAGCCATCCAGAATTGGAAGAGGCCTGAAAATGTTCATGAGATTCGTAGCTTTTTGGGTTTGGTGGGTTATTAACATCGATTCATCAAAGACTTTTTCCGTATTGTGCTTCCCTTGACTAGCCTTACGAAGAAAGGCGTTCGCTATACATGGTCAGATAAGTGTGAGGCTTCCTTTCAAAGATTGAAGGAGCTTCTCGCTAATGCTCCTGTTCTCGTGGTTCCTGAAGGGAATCAGGATCTTATTGTCTATACCGATGCTAGTCATAGTACCCTTGGTGCTGTTCTTATGCAGAGGGATAGGGTACTTTGCCTACGCTTCAAGGAAATTATGTCCGAACGAGGTTTGGTACGCTACCCATGATTTAGAGCTTGTCGCCATTGTCTTTGCTTTAGAAATGTGCATCATTATTTGTTGTGAAAGCACTTTACACTTTTCATCGATCACAAGTCTCTTAAGTACTTGTTCACCCAGAAGGAGCTCAACATGCGACAGCAGCATTGGCTCGAGTTTTTAGCTTCGTATAATTTTGACATTCAGCATACCCATGGCAAGGGGAATCGAGTGGCTGATGCTTTGAGTCGCAAGCATTCAGCTATTGTTTCCATGATGATTGCGGAATAGAAAGTTCTTGAGACTCTTTCCGTGTGTGATATTCATGACCATGCTTCCATATCTAACTCTCCCATTCTATTATATAGCATGGAAGCTCGTCCTACTCTTCTAGATCGGATTGTCGAGGCTCAGCGTCAAGACTCCGATATATCTGCTCTTATTCAGAAGTATAAGTCCGAGTCCACGATGACATTGAGATGAGGGATTTCAGCATCAATATTCATGGGTGTCTTCGAAAGAAGAACCGTCTATTCGTGCCTTCTATTCCATAACTTAGGCAGGACATTCTAGCTGAGTGTAACCATTCTAAGTATACTATTCATCCTGGCAGCAGCAAGATGTATGCTCAATGCGTTGCCCCTATTACTGGGAAGGCATGAAGTGAGATGTAGCATGTTATGCAAGTAATTGCATGATTTGTCAGCTTATGAAGGTCGAGCATCAACGACCCAGTGGTCTTCTTCAGCCTTTAGAGGTTTTATTGTGGAAATGGAAACAAGTTTCTATGGATTTCATCGATGGCTTACCTCGTTCAATATCAGGCCATAGCAGTATTTGGGTTGTTGTGGACCATCTCACCAAATCCGCATATTTCATTCCTATTAAGTCTAATAGGACGACATCTCTCTTATCAAAGCTATGTATTAAGGAGATCGTGCGTTTATACAGTGTTCCTTCATCTATTTTGTGTGATCGTGTTCCTCTTTTCACGAGTCACTTTTGGCAGAGTCTCCAGCAAGCTTTGGGCACAAAGCATAATCTTAGCACAGCTTATCACCCATATTCTGATGGACATACTGAATGGGTGAATTGTATCTTGGAAGATCTGCTTCGTGCTTGTATTTTGAATTTTGGTGGTAGTTGGGAGGATCATCTTCCTCTAGTTGAGTTTGCTTATAATAATAGCTACCAATCTTCTATCGACATGGCTCCTTTCGAAGCCTTATATGGAAGGTCTTGTCGTTCTCCATCATGTTGGCTTGAGTCGGGGGAAAATCTCATCCTTGTCCTTGAGTCTATTCGAAAATCATCTGAGAAGATCCATCTTATCTGAGAGAGAATGAAAGAGGCTCAAAGTCGACAGAAATCCTACGCGGACAACCGTAGGAGGCCTCTTGAGTTCTCAATGGACGATCTCGTTTATATTCGAGATTCTCCTCTGAAGGGAGTGATACGCTTTAGCCAAATAGGGAAATTGGCACCACTCTATATTGGGCCATTTCCTATTACAAAGCGTATCGATCCTGTTGCATATCGTGTAGCACTTCCCGATCAGTTTTCTGAAGTTCACGACATATTCTATGTCTCTCAATTGAGGAAGTGTTTATAAGATTCAGACTCTATGTTTGATTCTCATGCTTTAGGGAAGCTAGAGTTCCCTCCCGACCTATCATTCGTGCAGCATTCTGTGAGAGTTCTTGCTTCGGAGGTTAGACGCCTTCACAATAAGAATATTTCGCTCGTGAAGTTTCAATGGTCCGATAATCCCAACGGCTGCACTTGGAAAACCAGAGAATTCATCGAGCGATCATATCCTGGATTCTTATCTTCTCATGACGAAGGTAAGAATTTTCCATTTTAATCTATTCAAATTTTCTTTGCTTGATGACATAAAGTGTGTTTTATACATATTACCTCTAGAAATTGCGAGGACGCAAATTTATTAAGGGGTGGAGTCTGTAACAACCCGGATTTTGGAGATTACCGTTAATATTAAATTATAATGCAAAGAATAATTTAATATTTCGATTATAAATGAATTGGAGGAATGAAATGTGAGTTAATATTGTTTATTTTATATAAACAATGTTTTGATAAATAAAACTTGGGTTCTTATATTTATATGAGCTAACTTACCTCATAAGATGTTATTTCAACATATTGATGGTTGGAATAAATATAAATGAATGAAAATAAGCTTAGAATATTTTATTTGTAAAATTGGGTTGAAAATAAATGATGTTAGTTATTTATTGAGTCAGAATGGAAAATATTGGAATTTTGGTAAATTTGAGTTACTAAATTTACCAAGCGATGTAATTCAAAATTTAATTGTTCAAATAAATCCAAATTAATGAAAATAAAGTTTTAAAAAGTTTATTATGAGGTTTTGAAGTGAAATTAATCATTTATTGTATTTTAATTAAGTTAATGTGATAATATTGGTAATTATTGCCAATATTATCCTTTTATTGAATATAAGAGGAAAAACATGAAGAAAACATGCCTTTTACTAAAATAAAAGATGAAATATTGTGTGAAAATATAATTTTTTGTTTTAGAAGTGTTAGAATGATTTGTTACAATTTATTTGACTAAGAGAATAATTTCTGATCAAGTTATACTTTAAGAATAGTGTATTTACACTAAAATTGTGTAAACCGTTAAATATTGTTAAAAATGGTGTTTTATTGTTAAAATAAATTTCATTTTGTCACAATAACTATTTTATTTCATGACAAATTGTGTAAGTATTTTATTTGGCTTGAAAATGTTGGAATATGAGTATATAGAGTAAAATAGGTTAATATATACACATAACTTTGTTTTTTCACTAAGTATTTTATTTGGGATAAGAGGGTTTGAATGAGATCCATAGCCCATCCCCTATAATTTTCTAGTTGAGAGAAAATGAACTGTACGTATTTTCATTTGCTTCTTCCTCTCAACAAAAACTTACAGTAAAAGAACAAAAGAAATTTCATGGCTTTCACAATTTAAAACCAAATTTCACCAAACCTTTGGCAAATTAAAGAAGAGAGTCTTCAAATTAGAGTATATACAAGGTAATCTCTAACCTAATCTATTCTAGAATCCATCTAAATCCTAGAATTGTTTACTTTTTTTTTATTGGATGCTTCTTTGCATGTACTGTAATTTCTATTTTCAGGTGTTTAGAGCTCCAATCTTGTGATAAAAGTTCAATCTTATTCACTGTAAGTCAATAGGTAAGTGTAAAAGCTTACAAATGCTAGCTAAAAACAATGTTTTGAGTGTAATTTTCGTATTAATAAGGTTATGTTTCGTCTTTGTTTTTTTCTGTTTTCTGTTGCCACATTATTTTTGCCATAACTCATTCATTTCTTAACCAAATTTCATAATTTTAGATGTTCTGGAAAGCTTAGACAGTAAGATACAAGTTTTATGTTTTAATTTTTCTATAATTTTGAGGTTTGCTTGATCAAAATCGTGCTTGTTTGTTGCTGTCCCGAGAGCAAATCGACAACAACAACAATCACAGGTCTCAAAATTATTTTAGCCATAAATCATTCATTTCTTAACCAAATTTAATGATTTAATATGTTCTGAAAAGATTAGACAAAGAGCTACAAGTTTCATGTTTTAAGTTTTCGGTAATTTTGAGGTTTTCTTGATCAAAATTGTGCTTATTTGTTGCTGTCCCGAGAGCAAATGACAGCAACAACAATCACAAGTCTGAGAATTTGTTTTAGCCATAACTCATTCATTTCTTAACCAAGTTTCATAATTTTGGATGTTCCGAAAAGCACAGACATAGAGCTACGAGTTTGATATTTTGAGCTTTCTATAATTTTGAAGTTATCTGGGTCAAAATTGAGGTGAATTAAGAGCTAGGATTTCTTATTTGGAATTATGGTTATAAATAACCAACTGGATGTTATTTTTATTTGCGGATGAGATGAGGTAAGCTAATTTATGATGGTTTTACGATGTTGATATGTATTATGATGGCTTTTACTTATCGATGAGATGAGACAAGTCACGATGCCACTGGTACTCGTCAATGAGACGAGACGAGTAGGGTATTGTATTTACTCGCCGATGAGATGAGGCAGAGTATATATTTTTATGATGTTTTATTAATGTGGCACCAACAAGTGGCTAGTAAATCGTTAGGTGTGAACGTATGTTATGGGGTGTACATTAATGCCTATTGGGTTCCTATCCGAGATGTTGAGACACATTCACGATGTTTACTAGTACTATAGACCACGAGTACTCAATTGGAGTCATCACGATGTAGTTGCGACTCCGATCATCAGATGTTATTTACTCTGGTCTTTGTGACTGGAAGTAGTTATGATATTATAGACTATAGTCATCATGATGTTCACGATGTTATGATGTTATTTGACTCCAGTCATCACGATATTTATGGTACCAAATATTCGTACTAGTCACGATATAAGCACGTGCAGATTTCCATGAAGTTTTAGATGTTTTGATTTCACCTTTTTATGAGGATGTTATTATAGCCTTAAGTAAGATGAAGGCTTACATGTAATGATGGTTTATGGTGATTTCTAATATGATGTTTTGAACCCTCATTGAGTTCTATTATGATGGATTTATAAGGTTTCAGACCGTTTTATGATGATTATTTATATGATTCAAGTCCTTGCCTATTTCATTTATGTAACTACAGAAGATGAATCATAGTTAGATAACCAATTGAATTCCTTTATGAAATCATGATGAACCCACATATGTCTCACCTTAGAGATTATTTTGATGATACTTATATCGTTTCGTTGGCAACAACGAAATGGTTCTCCCTTTTCTGCTATTATTGTTATCTTTACTAATGATAAGTTCTAGCAAGCCTGACCCGTGTATTTTCTACTCGGGTCAGACTGAGTTGCATGTTAGGTATGGATTTAGCTCACTCCTTCTTAGCTCCATTAGCTTGCTTTTGTCTAGGCCACTTTTTTTCTTTCTTTGGGACCTGGACATTGTACCTATTATTTTGTGGGATGGTTGTGTACATATATTTTGTAGTTCATGCTGCTTATGTATGTTGTATTATGTATGATGTATGGAGATGTATGTATACTCTGATCTGGGTTTGCTGTTCTATGACTGTTTATATTTATTTGTATATTGCATTTATTCTAAAATAGTCCTAAACTAGCATGGTATCGTATTAGTTAAGGACAAGGTGTGTCGATCATATTTGAGGTAATGGAAAAATATATCGACATACTTAGCTCTTAGCTAATGCATTATCATAAGGGTTGCCCTTATCCAGCCCTATTCTCTGCATTAGTAGACAAGATTACTTAGCAATTCTCTTTACTAATGTGGGTCTCGAGGTAGGGCATCATAGAAGGAGACTTTACTTTCTAAGGAGATCTGCCGAGCGGCTCAGACAGGCTGGACAAGCATCGACTTCTCACTCCAATTATCGTACGAGAACCTCTAAGGCATCTGACTACATCTCACAAGCTCACCCAGGTATTGAATTTAATTACATCCTCGACTTCTCACTCCAGGGCATCTGATTGCATCTCCAAGCCTCGACTTCTTACTATGCTCCCCTCGCTTTTCTTATTAAAGATACCCAGAGCCACTCCCTTTCTTGATGATCCCTATAGAGAAGGGGGACTCTATTATCCCAAATCCATCTATTCATTCTCTATTTCCACTTGAGGGATCATGAGGAAAATAATTTAATTTAGTTACCATTGAGCTAAAATAATATGCTGATAGTTCTTGTAAACATAAACTACAATTGTCTAGCTATTTGGGTTTAATCTTAATATATACAAGGAAATATTAAAGATCTGGTTATGATTCGAAATGCACTTTTTTTTATCTTCATCCATAAATCCTTTACGTATATATACTAATTGTAGGTTTTGATCCAATTTTTTATTATGCTTCGTGACACTATAACCCTTTTGTTCAATTTCAATTGAATTTGGATACAAATAATAAGAATTTCTATTTTTCCTCAAATATGCTATAGAAGGGAAAAGGATTAAACTCTTTTTAGGAAATAAAGTTTATTTAATCGGAACATGAAAAAATCAAAAACGTATCCATTAGTTCTCTTGCACTAGCAACTTCTCTTGCATCAGGCTGCCGTGATCGAATTGATTCCATTCGGATTCCACCTTGAAGACGCCATAATAACAAAGCAGCATTACACTCTTAGAAGCAAGTTTCCCTAGCCAACCCTATGGAAGCAAAATATGAGTCCTACCTACAAGGAGAAGAGAAAGAAGAAGTAAGAATCGTGAGCCCTTTCTTACTATAGACCTTGGGCTCGATTCCCAAAATCACTTTACTAGCAGAGGAGGGTCCTCATCGTAGGTTAGAATATGAGAGGTCAAATCCAAAGGACAAATCCCAAAGCCTCCAAACCATAAACGGGAATGGAGTGAGCCATGATGATGGGAGTTACATCTGGCAAAGATATTATTGATCATGGAATTCACGGAGCTATCCTAGTCCATGAAGACCTAATGTACTTTGGTGATGTTTAAGGCGATGGCCATAGGATCATGGTGAGCTTAGCAGATGCCTCTTTTGGCTTTAGATGTGAAGGTGATGTAAACTTCATCTTCATCCACTCTTATTTAGAGGAGTAAGCTCCCTTCTATGTCAGGCTTGGCCCCTCCGCTGCTCCTGGCCAAGTGTGGGCCGCTGCATATTAACTAGATCTCTACGTCGACGACGACCAGATTATTTCCAGTGACCCATTGAAGGGGGGTATTTTAACGTTCGACTCTTTGGTCTACCTATTGACTGACGTATCACACAAGTGTACCTTTATAAGTCAACCACTATACCTCATCTTTTAAATTACAATACTCATTGGTGGCATGACTATTCAGTTAGTGGAACTTGCGATATTTCTCACTATCGCAGGGCTCCTCTTTTTGTCTTGAGTGGACGGAAGGAGGCCTGTTTTATAGGGTGTGAAACAACCTTCCATCCTGATACCCAAGATCAATAACTAATTTCATCCTTAGGTACTCATGTGCCAATACATAAGAATTTGAATGCAAGATCATTGGGATAAAATGAAAACAACAGGACTCTGAACAACTTGTTGAAACTTGGTTTTGATTCATGACACGAAGCTATCACTACGACATACAGATTTAACGACTGCTACGACAAAAAGAGAATATTTACTACAAGGAGACAAGACATCAAAATCGGTGCATCAATTATATTATTCATATTTTTTAGTCTTATGTCAGTTTTGTTAAAATCTCTCCTCATTTAATTATATATTAGCTTATATATTTAAACTTCTTATTTCCAACAAATTTATACATATAAAAGCATATAAAATATATATATTATAAAAGCTTTTAAAGTTATAATCATTATATAATATATACAGGAAAATAGAGACAAGGAAAAAGTTAAAAAAAAATTAGTCTCAGTGATGGTAAGTTTGTTTTTTAGTCTGAAGGACACTATACAGTGTAAACTGAAAATGATAGCTCATCTATCATTCTGTGATTTACACTACAAAGTGTTCTTTAGACTAAAAAGCGAACTTTCTATCCCTGAAACTAAATTTTTTTGCAACTTCTTCCCTGTACCTAAAAACCCCTAATATATATATATATATTATTATACCTGTGTAAACTGTGCAAATTGCACAGATATTACCAGGTCAATCGACTGACCCAGAGGCTCAGTCGATTGACTTAGAAATTTCTGTGCAACATGCACAGGTGCATAAATATACAAATATATATTTAAAAATTCATTTGAATATCCACTCGACTGATCCAGAGGTTCAGTTGACTAAATTTCTACAACAGCTACTTTTTGAAAAGACACAACTATTTGTGAAGAGTTACGAACCTCTATGAAAAGATATGGATGCAACACTTCAATCGAAACTTTTCATCAACAATCCCTGCTTTCTAACCTCTATAAATACATATCCTAACTTGAATCTAAATCATCAGATTACCAAATTTTCTTATCTTCCTAATCTAACTCTCTGGAATCTATTTACTATTATACTTTCAATTATTCTGCATTAAAGCAACATTATACCTTTCTATTCTTCATAAAGTTCAAATATATATATATTTATACTCGAGGAGAAGATTATAGAAAGGGTGTACTATAAGTGACAAATCCGTGTTATTAGAACACAAAGTCAAAACAATCTTTTCTATTTGTTGAAGTCCTGTTCTACTGCTCAGGCATGTGAAGTCCTCTTCGGCTGTTGAGGCGAAATCCTGTTCTACTGCTCATGTCCTTTTTCGACTGCTCAGGGGTAGTATAGAAGTATTCCTCCGGGTTAAGTGAGGGTTCTTTTTAGTGAAATTCCAGAAGGAGTCCGAGAATGGACGTAGGACGGTGCTCTGAACCAGTATAAAAATTCCTGATGTCATTTTAATTTTCTATTTTTATATTCCGCATTATTTACCATATAACTGTCATCACTATACTTTCACTACACCATAAATGTCATTTCACAAAGGCTTAGAGCCTTGCAAACGAGTTTCGCAACGGCTTAGAGCCGTTGCGAAATTGGCAGTGGTAAAATTTTTGCAACGGCTCGAAGCCGTTGCGAAATTAAATTTAGCAACAGCTCAAAGCAGTTGCAAAACTTAATTTTACAACGGCTAAGAGCCGTTGCCAAACTTAATTTTCCAACGGCTAAGAGCCGTTGCAAAACTTAATTTTACAACGGCTAAAAGCCGTTGCAAAACCTTGTTGTACATGGGTAAGAGCCGTTGCAAAATTTAATTTCGCAACGGCTAAAAGCCGTTGCAAAACCTTGTTGTACATGGGTTGTTAATTTGGTTTTACAACGGCTCAAAACCGTTGCTAATTTTAATATATTTAAAAAAAAAAAAATTGTTTTTTCTGCCTTCCTATAGCGACAGTCATTTGATTGTCATACTCAATACAAAAATTTGCAAATTTAACACAATATCACAAAAGAAAGATTATTAAACCAAATATTTTTCATAGATTCAACACAAAGACCAAACATAACAAATCTTTTAATTACAATGTTCAACAACAATACATTACACTACATAGTTCAGCAGCAGCAACAACTGTTCAAACAGCAAACCATCCACTTCCATCTCTCAACAGGCCATCAACCATATCCATATTCTCCTCAGTTCAAACCCATCTTGCCGCTGACATCCACCACTTCAGCACACATTTCTAACATTCACCTCATATTTCTAAGATTTTCAGTTTCTAACATTCACTCCAACTGTTCAAACTCCTCCTTGCTACCTCACATATCCATTACACCGACTTCTGCTGCAGCATCCTTCAAAACTACTCAATCCACCAACAATTCTGCCATACATCACCCAAAAACCACTGCATCTCTTCACATCAACCGACTATCCACCATCCTTCTACAAGCCATTGCATAACTCGTCTTTCACATACATTTACATACTAAGGTCATCTCCTCCTGATCATATCTACTGCACCTTCCTGACCACCGACAGTTCCTTGCCAATTCTTACTTCAAACTTCTGCACTTCTTCATCGCCATAGCCTTCATCTTTATCACCACAGTCACAACATACAACCCGTCATCAAACCCCTTTTAGACAACATCCACTCTTCTCAACTGCATTACTTCATTACTGTTGCACTGCCTTCATCCCCTTCCCCGTAACCCTACAGCACTTTCACTACTAACTGCCACAATCCAACCACCAATTCTACCACCACCCCCCTTCAATTCATACATTCCTGAACTGCCATACACCACTTCAATACATAAATTTCACATACCCTCTGTCAATAGCGCTCAACTCCCCTCTACATTGCAAGTGCAGTCATCAACTCAATCATCCCATACTAGTCTTGCAAATACACTACCACACACTTACCTTCACACAACTTGGCATATCATCTTCCACTGTTCGCATATCATCATATCAGACTGTGTGCATCTCCATAACCATACAACTGTATGCATATCCCTTACTGCCACCCACTGAATCGACTGCAACACCTCTGCCATAATTCAGCACCTCACCGCAAATAGTTCACAGTCACATTTCAACTATATCTTTTTGAATTGCCATCACATTGCCTCATCTCCACCATACTTACCACTTTAACAACCATTTTCCTCTTCAACCCATACTTTAACAGTCCACAACTTCAAATACTGCACAGTGCACTCCACAAACAACCGCCTTAACACCACCAGACCAGACTCCCCCCATACTCAGCCAACCATCATTTCAAACCAAGAAAAAGAATATATATATATATATATATATATGTATGTATGTATATATATATATGTATGTATATATATATGTATGTATATATACATAACAACCAGTGATAAGTTTGCATATCCTTCGACTAGAGCCTCAAACTGACATCGCAACTCCATGAAGCTTGCCCTCGTCAAAACCCACACCACAACAGCAATCGCGAGTTCTCTGCCTGCAACAACTCACTACTGCAACCACCTCCGACTTCAACCGAAACACTTCTGCAGCCATTCCTCCATCATCCACCAATCTCATCGCTACCTCCAAGTTCAAGTTCAACTGAAACACCTTGAAGTGGTTAGTATGGTGGTTCTTTTAATTACAATGTATTACAGTATACAAGGGCTCCAAAAATTGCTCCAGTTACAAGGGCACTCTTCCAGTTTGGTCCCAGAGATGGAAGCAGCGCCCCTCGAAATAGTAGCTCCTTCCAATTCAACATTATCCAAATAGAGGTAAATATTTACAGATTGAGAATGACAATTCCTCCTAATTTGTTACTTGATCAAATGTTTACCTCACTAATTCCAGGCAGAAATGCCACAAGAAGGTAGTCTAAAGGCTGCAAGGAAGTAAGAACCTGAAAATATACCTATTGTTTTAAATACAAGGACCGTTAAAAGAAGAAAATATGATCAAACAGCAATACTACCTGTTTATTTGCAGCTGAAATAGACTCTGAAAAATCTGGCCATGTCTTCAACCAAGATTTTTAAACATTTTCCTTACCGGTCACAAACCTGCACAATCTCTGCATTACAATCGCAAAACCACCTCCTGCAGCCACTCGCCACCTCTCTGCCTTACAAACAAACTTCTAAAGATCACTTGCTCTACACCTGTCATATAGCATAAGAAGTAAATTCAATTAGTAGTCGATTATGTTGTATAATAAAGTATATTTTAATATCCCAATTCATACCTAAGAGATGAGCGCTTTTTAGAAATAATATCAACGATCCTAAAACACCAAAATAATCAAATTGTGGTCTTGAATAAGTTAATCGCAGATCATAAACTTATTTAGTTGCAATAACTGTACATCGGCACACTATATCAGTATTGTAGGCACTAACCCGGTAGTTTATAATGTCATATTGATTATATAATCCAAATACACATTGATTATCGCAGGACGAAAGACAAAGTTTATATTGAAAAGCGAAGATGCAAATACATTGGTCACGTAAAAAACTCATGACTCACATAGTGTTAGGTTCACAAATATCAACAGTTTAAATGCGACTGAGTACGGTTGGATTATACAGCCTCGTATTTTCCTTCCCCTTAATTTTCAGATCCGCACCGTTTTACTAATTAATTTTGGTCATTTTAGCATTCCCCCTTATAAAATAGTGATAAATCAGTTTAAAACCCCTATCATGAATAATAAAATAGTGATGAATTAGTTGAAAATCTCACCTCTAAAATGAAAATCGAGCATCACCACCATCCATAAAGGACCTGAGTATATTTATCCTTAATCCACCTAACGCTTTTAGGAAAAGATTCCTTAACTTTTCCTTCCATCACATAAACCTTATAGCTAGCAACCCTTTTCTTCCTCTGCAGCTCGGGATCATTAATTCCCCAATTTGACATACTTTTTCCTTTCTTCAATTTCGGATTTTCGTACTTGTAGATGTTATCTTCATAGACGAAAGACGAAGCGTATGAAGTGCTGTAGCTTCGGAAATTGTACGGAGAAACCGCATTGTTGCTGCTGCCGTATACTTCAATTTCCACCGTCGTGGTAAGATTTTGATTTGGAGAAATCCTCCATGGATCGTTCTAAGAGTAGGAAGAAGAAGCAATGATGATTTGCCGTCTACTTTCAAAACTTAGGTCGATGATGATTTGCGGTTAGGGCAAACACGGAGGGAAATGGGGGCGATTAGGGCAAACACGCAGAGGAGGGAAATGAAATTAAGGGGCATAATGTTTTCGAAAACGGGGGAGGGGGGTTTACGTACGCAAGTGGTCAACAAATAAATAAAAAATTAAGAAAATTACAAACGGCTTCGAGCCGTAGCAAAATTGAAATGGTCTTTAGCCGTACTTAAACATTTTACAACGACTGCGAACCGTTGCTATTTAGCAACGACTCGGAACCATTGCGATTCTTCCGCATGGGGGTGTTACAAAACTGCCAATATGGTGTAGTGTTTGTATTACTGTATATCCATAATATACGATCCATAGCATATTTTCATTTGATATTAGAGCATAGCGACTTTCAATTAGTATCAGAGCCTAGAATTCTATCGATCGTCACAACGTCATAGAATAATGACCAAAAAAATGATCCAGTCGAAATACAATAGGCAAAATCCCTGTCAAAGCCACCAGTGAGGACTACAAAAACGTACTTTCTGATTTACAAATTTCAGTAAAAGATAATAATGAATTATTTAGTACAAGCAATAAGATTTCAAAGCTTAATTTCATTATTTTAGAAAGGATGAAATCTATTGAACTTGAAATTGAGAAATTGAAAAACTAGAAGTTAAATTTAGAAAATCAACTTGGTGTTTTAAAGAATAATTTTATAACTGTTAATGATTTTCTAGATGAACAAAACACCATATTCGAAAAAAAGAGAGAAAAATTTTCAGAAGAAATTTTTGATTTGAAAAGACAAAATGATTTATTACAATTCTCTTTAGATAATTCAGAATCTCAAAATTTCCTTCTCATAAATGAGAACTGTACGTTGAAAAACGAGAATTTTGAATTAAATGAGAAAATTGATATTTTGAATAATAGTAATATTTGTTTTGAAAATAATAATTGTGACTTTAAAGCTAAATTTGATAAACTTAACACCGAAGTCACAAAATTTAATAAAGGTCAAAACGATTTAAACATGATTTTATCCAGTTCTAGACCTTAACATGATAAAAGTGGTTTCAGATGTAATAAAACTAATATTAGAAATAGCACTAGATACGCTTTCATGTATAGTAAAAATATTAGTGCTAGTACTAAATTTCGAGTAAAGTCTAATCCAATTTTTACATAAATTCAAATACTGCTATGACCAATAATGTTTATAATATCTTTAGAAGTACAAAATCATTGACGTGAAATACGAATAAAAATTATCTAAGTATTTGTGTTCCTGTTAATTGGAAAAATAGAGAAAAATACATTGATGATTATTTTGATATGTTAGTTAATAATGAAAATTATATTTATAAAGGTTCAACCATACCTAAATGGGTACGATTTTCTAAAAATTAGGAAATTATAAGAACCTTGGGTATCTCATGCTTTAAATGTTAATTTCTCTTTGATACCTTACATTATAAGTAGTAATTATTCTATATTGCTCTATGTTAACACTTATATGGAATATAATTTATGTCATCATATAAACTCTCTTTTTTGTCGATGACAAAGGGGGAGAAAGATATTGCTCTAACACTGTTTGCTGGAATAAACGATGCAAGCACAGATTAAGGAGGAGAAAAGATTAATTACTTGTAGGAATGTATAGCATAGATTCAGGGTAAGCATATAATAGAGTAAGTTGTTGCTTATCTTAGTATTTGCCTCTTATATTCTACAAACATTAGTCTTTTATTTTGAAACATTACATTATGGCTTTTACTAAATAGCCACTCTTTTTCGTATTATTTCAAGACTCTTGTTTATGGCATTTTAATATATGAATGATTGGTTCCTTCACAATATTTATCAATGCTTCATATTTTTATGTTCATTATTCCTTTTTGTCGATGACAAAGGGGAAGAAATATTATTACTAACATTAAGAATGTAGGATATAGAGCATCAAAGATTTAGGGGGAGTAAGTATTTATATTATATATACATTCGAAATCTATATCTATTTACAAGTTGTCATCAATCAAGAAGGGGGAGAATGTTAAGACTTGGTTTTGATTCATGACACGAAGCTATCACTAAGACATACAGATTTAATGACTGCTATTACGAAAAGAGAATATATACTATATGGAGACAAAACATCAAAATCGGTGCATCAGTTATATTATTCTTATTTTTGAGTCTTAGGTCAATTTTAACAAAATCTCTCCTCATTTACATATATATTAGCTTATATATTTAATCTTCTTATTTCCAATAAATTTATACATATATAAGCATATAATATATATATATATATATATTATAAAAGTTTTTAAAGTTAGAATCATTATAATATATATATATATATATATATATATTATACCTGTGTAAACAGTGCAAATTGCATAGATATTACCAGGTCAGTTGACTGACCCAAAGGCTCAGTCGACTGACCTAGAAATTTCTGTGTAACACGCACAGGTGCACAAATATACAAATATATATTTAAAAATTCGTTTGAATATTCAGTCGACTGACCTAGAGGTTCAGTTGACTAAATTTCTACAGCAACTACTTTTTGAAAAGATATGACTATCTGTGAAGAGTTACGAACCTCTACAAAAAGACTTGGACGCAACACTTCAATCGAAACTCTTTATCAACAGTCGCTACTTTCTAACCTCTATAAATACATATCTTAACTTGAATCCAAATCATCGAATTATCGATTTTTCTCATCTTTCTAATCTGACTCTCTAGAATCTATTTACTATTATACTTTCAGTTATTCTGCATTGAAGCAACATTATACCTTTCTTTTCTTTATAAACTTCAAATATATATATTTATACTCGAGGAGAAGATTATAGGAAGGGTGTACTACAAGTGACAAATCCGTGTTACTAGAACACACAAAGTCAAAACAATCTTTTGTATTTGTTGAAGTCCTGTTCTACTGCTCAGGCATGTGAAGTCCTCTTCGGCTGCTAAGGAGAAATCATGTTCTGCTGCTCAAGTCCTTGTTCGGCTGCTCAGGGTTTTATAGACCTTTTCCTCCGGGTTAAGTGAGGGTTGTTGTTTTTAGTGAAATTCCAGAAGGAGTCTGGGATTGGACGTAGAACGATACTCCGAACCAGTATAAAAATTCCTGGTGTCATTTTACTTTATCACTTTTATATTCCGCATTGTTTACCATATTACTGTCATCACCATACTATGTATTACTATATATCCATACTACACGATCCATGGCATATTTTCACAACTAAACTACATTCACATCATATTGATGAAATATAATATAGCATAGTAAAAAATAAATGGTAAATATGGACACTCCTAACATGGAGTTCTCGAAGTTGCAACATCAATTACGTAAGTACTACCCTTAGCCATGGAGAATGATAACAACCTATCCTAACAATGCTGATACATATAAATAAACTAATGCAAATGAAACATTAAATGATAAATACATCCAAAACTT
Organism: Allium cepa; assembly: GCA_030765085.1. Classification (NCBI taxonomy): domain Eukaryota; kingdom Viridiplantae; phylum Streptophyta; class Magnoliopsida; order Asparagales; family Amaryllidaceae; genus Allium; species Allium cepa. The sequence continues at coordinate 741,877,741 of CM060932.1, forward strand.
CCTACTCATCACTAATTAGCTCGAAAACATCAAACCTAATGTTGTTCTCTCGACCTACTCAAATGAAAAACTAAGAGTCAAAGAGAAAATATAAACCTTAAGACAAACATAAGTCCACTTTGAGAAACTTTCGCAATATTCCTATACATATCACACTATACCACGAAGCCACGTCGCTAAAGCATAAAATGGGATATTACCATCATAAGTACCAAACCACTTAATACCAAGTAACTAAGTTCAACCAAAGGTGTTTAAATTTTGTAATATATATATAATACAAATGTAATATATACATACATATCACAATTCATTTTAGGTAATAGGAAGTCTTTAGGTGTCTATGTTTTGTAATATATGTATATATACATACATTTTCAACATAACAAGGTTGGACTATCCTCTAATCGTAGGTTAATGTATATCTCTAGACTTGATACATTTAAGGGACATACACCATATATCTCTAGACTAAATAAATAGGAAAAATATCTAGCCTAGGTGTACCTGAATGGCAGTGGACCACATAATTGATTCTATCTCTTTCCAAATACTCTTTAATCATTTCTAATTTCTCTCCCAATGCATTCATCTACGTCAAAACCTGCTCTCGAACACTCGAACCCTTAAACCCATCATAAGTACTCATCATCGTAGACATGATTCATTTTATTTACTTACTTTAGGATCTTAAAAATATCATCATTCTACTTAACCCATTATTAATTTCAAAGTGGTATCACTTAAGTCATACTTCAATATACTTTCCAAATTCTTGTCATTTTGAAACTTATGTTTGGTACATTTTTTATTAACTCAATTTTGGTTCTTTTTTAAGGAAGTGAACTACATATGTGGTCGAGCCTCACTAAGAGGTTACCAAACACATTGCCCTTAAGGGAAAGACATTTTATACGAATTATAAAGCCTCACCGAGAGTTTTCTAAACCATACGAAATATTGTCTTTTATATCCGTAATAACTTAAAAGTAAAACTCAATGATCGAATGTCAATCTTTGATAAAGTCAAAGTCACACATTGAAAATTATCATCTTATAACACAACATGGTTTTCTAAGTTAATGCGAATTTTTCAAATAGAAGAAATGCAACAAAATCAAGCAAATGTTACAATTAAATGTTATCTTTCACCTAGCATATCAACCCTTAACTTGTATGAATTTACTATATTTTCCATTTAATCATAAGATGTTCAATACCATTCAAAACATCATAATCCAACTGCTGATGATTTATATGAGTTTGTACAATGTCTTCAAGGTCAAAAGTTATCTTCTTTAAAACTAGTTAAAGAGTAAAAAAAGTGATATATCTCCTTCTTAATTCTATGTTACTTTAATTTTAAACCATTTACATATAAAAGTCATTTTCCTATGCTACTTATGTCATCTTAATCCAAGAGTATAAAAGCATCATTTCAAGTAAAGTTAACTTCATTTAAACACTTCTATTTTTAAAGAGAAAAAAAAAACATGTTCAACTTTATGTTACTTAACTTTCCAAAATAATGATATACACACATATATATATATATATATATATAAAACATATCTCCTTATAAAATGTAATCAATTATACCCTAAGAGTAATAATATAAAACATCATATAAAATACTTTATGTAAATAAATTTTAAATTGTAAACTTTTGTTAAAAAATTCTCTTTTAAACGCACGACTTTCAAACCCATTCATCTTGTTAAAAATATCATTTTTAATTTCATTAACTTAACTAGATGTCCATATTCAAGTATTTAATAGTATCACACATGTAAAAATATGGTTAAGGTCATTATAACAAGCTTAACAAAAAGGGTTTAAGTGAATAACTCACTTTTTAGATACCATCTTATCCGAGACAAGGTAAGATGTCAGGTAAACATACAAGTTCACTTTAGTTAACCTATATTACAATATATTATGTACATCACATAGTATACACATACAAAATGTAGTATAGGATCTGGTTAACTACTAAACTCACTATAATCAAAGCTAGCTCCTTAAAATCACTCCTTCCTTCTACTTGCACCAAATTTCAAGCCAAACCACTTGCTTGCTTATTTTTCCACAACCATGCATTCAATCCACATTTTCAACCTTGTTTTCTCCATCAAAAAGACTCTCTAGTGCTTTGATGATAAAGATTAAACACTATACATGAGTTTACGTTGATTTTGAAGATGTTTAGGCATGATTTTGTTTTTGGTTTAAGAGACTTTTGAAAAGATAATAAATATTGGGTGGTTTGATTGTGGAACATGTGTGTGAATGAGAGATGTATGTTTAGGCATGCCCGCAGCGGTAGAATTGGTTAAATTTTAGAAAAGAATTCCATAATTATATTTAATGGGCCTATGTAGTCTAATTCATTTAGAATTTATCTATTAAATAAAATTATTATTTTATTTAGATTTATAAATAAAAATTTATTTTATGTAATTTTGTTATATTTTATATATGCATATCATATACACATATTTGTGTGCATGCTTGTGCAACATGATAATATGTATATGGTTTGACATGCCCATGTATATATGTTGGGATTTACATCGCAACAGACATATTAGCCCCTCGTGTTTATAAATGAATTGTCTTCATGTGTACACATATGTGCATCGAAAAATATATGTGTAAAACATAATTATATAATTATTATAAAATATTGGCTGTAATTATTTACACTAAGCTTTTATTAAAATACATACATAATATAAATATATATACATATAAATATATATATACATATATTTAAATTATAAAAGTATTTTAAATGTTATTTTGTAAAATAATTTTGAATATTTATAACATGAAATCCGAACTAAATATATATATATATATATATATTAGTTTAAATGCATATTACATATAAACATAAAACTACTTATAATTATATATAAAATAAAAATTTATAATTAAATATATTGTGTTGATGCTTTTGGCTAGAGAATAAAATTAATTTTTTTCCTTTTTTAGTTTAGTTTTTTGTTTTATATAATCATTAATTAATTAAAACCATAAAGAATTAATAGATTTTTTTTAAATCATTTTTGTAACCATAATGTATATTTTAAATTATACAAAGTTTATATAATTAGTATATACACACACATACACACACATATTTTATTTATGTAATCAATTTTTAATTAAATAATAATAGTTGTATATATATTATAAATATTTGAAAAAAATTAAATATTTTATTATTGCTGAAAGCCTTCTAGGTATGAACCAAAAATTCATAAAATTTAAAATATATTTATTATATGATTTAATCCTTCTGTGTTTAGATTTAATTCATAAAATCACTTAATAATAGTATTTTAATAATTTATCTTTTATTTTAGTCATGAGAATCATACAAGTATATATAATTCTTTTTATATATATGCACTTGTATATACAACCATCAACTTGTAACAATCTATCGATACACTAATACATGATATTTCTAACTAGCAATGTATGGAACAATGAAATTTAAATAGTAATGTATAAAAATAGACCAGTAAAGTACCTTTCACTAAAGCCTAAAGTTTGTATGTGGAAAGGAAGAAATATACTCCTTAAATCCAATTCCAAACTAGAAGTTGCTAACTTCAAAACTGCCTTACTCGATGATCAAATTGTTGTGAATTAGTATTTGGATTTTGGGGTTGTTATAGGGTGATGGCGGCATGATATGAGCAGTAAAAAGAAGATACAAAAGTTACAAGAGAAGTGAATGTTAAAGGGAATAAATAAAAAGGGATAAGAGAGTGAAATAAGGATAAAGATCCTTGTTTTTTGCTTACTAGTTCTCTCCTTTTGATTTCAAAATTCTCCCACCTAAACCGTCATATGATCAACCCCAATTCGCTACCATATGCCCACTTAAACTAAGCCCCAATTGGACCTTAAAACTATTTCAAGCCCGAACAATATTTATTACACTAAAATCCAATTTAAACACGTATTGATATCGTGTATCGATTAGTGTTTATATAATTATTATATGCACACTATTTAATATATCCAATTCACATCAAATAAAATTTTGTAATTAATATTTCATAAATATTAGAAATTACAAATTAGTTAAATCGAGAGGTTAATAGGAGTATCCAACCTTTTGGTTTGTGACTCTTACGTGTATATTCAGTCAGCGATTAATATTGAACAGTTCGAATATTAGTGTTTACATTTTAATTAGCGGTTAGTGTGGCATTATAGCCAAGTTTATCGCTTACTTAGTTTCGATAAAATCCAATTTTACTCTATTAAGAGTTACCGGTTGTGATATTTATTTACACCAATTATCTTCGTCAAAATAATATCACTTTGGGCTTTTGTAATTTGGTACTCGTAAAAATTCCAATATCATCCATATTCAACTATATATTCCAAACACAAAGTCCTTGATTCAAATAACAATTATTATTAACTAAATTGCTCCAGTCAGAGACTTTGAGTTAACTTCAGTTAACTGTGATACTAACCTCTTATAACCGAGGAGACGAATCCTCTCTTGACTTGTGTTTCACTTTCAATGCATTTAGTCGACCCAACTATATTCATTCAACGGACATTGTGCTGTTGTTTAACTATAATCAAAGTGAAGGTTCCACATTGAAGATCAATGGTATTCTCAAGCCGAGAGAACTTTGTAATTTTATCATATCGATATTTTTTGTTTGACCTTAGTTATATTAACCAACATAAAACTATCAAGTTAGTTATTCCAAAATTATCCAATAACTATCAGTACATAACACCTTGGTGCCACCAGTAATCATGAGTAATATACTACCTAATATTTGAAGAGCATTACGTACTCTAGTTTCAAAGGACTATCAATATCCAGTCTTGATATATCTTGACTAGGAATATTTAAAACGGTATGTTTAATTTCATTGTGATAAATCACTCATGGTTACAACACTTTATAACTACTATCACAAAACATACTATTTATGGATTTTCTAGTAAATGAGGGACGGCTTGGCTAAAGTCCCTATTAAATTTCAAAATACGCCAAACATCCTTGCCAAAAAAAAGTATGTAAATTAGGTCTCTAGAATTAAGTTACTAAATAATTGCATACATTTATGCAATTATTCAGTGAATAATGGTAGACATTTATGTGATTATATCCAAAAATTGCTGACATTTGCGCAATTATTCAATGAAAAATTGCAGAAAATTTCGCAATTATTCACCAAAAAATCGTGGACATTTCCGCCATGTTTTTGAAAAATTACGGAAATTTCCGCAATTATTCACCAGAAAATTACGAAAGTTTCCACAATTATTCAACGAATTATTATAGACATTTATGAAATTTTTGGATATAATTACATAAATGTCTGCAATTATTCGGTAACTTAATTTTAGGGATCTAATTTACAATCTTTTTTTTGGGAGAAGTTTTCGTGTTTTAAGTCCTATTTTACGGACATGAGCCCAATATTCACTTTAATTTAATTAAATAATTAGTTATTATAAAACATTATATCAAGTATATAATATAAAGAAAACACCATTTATTTCAAACAGGATTGGTTATCGAGTTGGATATATGCAACAAATTACGTATTGCCCCTAAGGCATACCCTAACACATATGCATGTGTATTTATCGAATGGAAAAATTGATAGATGCTAAAAGAGTCATTATCCCCTCTCCCTGTTGTCCCATTATTCCCTACTCCTAATTTCTTACCGTCATTAAAGTCTTCGCTCCTATCTCCATCAAAATTTTGCATCCAAATATCTAACCATATTCATGTTCATCTTAAGAAAATGAACACACTAGTATTGCACACTAATCACATATGTGTGTTAATTAACAATTTTTACCATATTTAACTTAATTATCAATAATATATTTTTCATTCACATTATCGACAATAATCCTGTTTACTTATGTATGTTGGAACGAGCCATGAATTCATCATTTTGGAAAATAATGTTTAAATTTTAAAATATTCAATAATAAGATTTTTAACATCAATAATGGTGTTTTGAACAATAAATAATACTGGTAATCTTATTTTGAATAAATATTTAAAAAAACACACACTTTGAAAAATGTTGATAAAATGACCGAAAATCGTTTTATCGATAAACAACTCTTTAATCTATATTAGTAATCTTGTTTCAACATCATGCATGGAGCTAGATACATATAATCATTAACCTATATGAGTGAGAATATTTAATAAAAATATTTATTTTATTTTTGAAAATCAAATGTCTTTATGACATCATTAACGATATCACTATTTTGAAATAACTAACTTTTGAATTTAAACGGAGTTTAAATGATTTAATAATTATTTTAATTATCAAATGAAGCCCTTTTAATTATTATATAATGACAGAAATATTATTTTCAAACTTTTTCTACAAATATATAGATATTGACTAAGAAGTGAAAATATGACTGAAAATCGAAATCAGAATTCGTAACGGTTCAACGTAGAGAAATTGTTCAATGTCGTGGATCGTTTGTGACATACATATGCGCATATACATTTATGTGAACACATACACATGCACATGAATATATATATATATATATATATATATATATATATATATATATATGTTTACATATATACACACACAAAAAATTAATAATAAAGGATAAAAGAAAATATCATGATATTATTTATATATCATGATATTCCTTTAAACCAAATTTAACCTCTTACATACAAGTACATGCACATGGAGTAGCCACATAAGGGGGGAAGGGAAGTACTTTGGCCTAAATGGCGATGGAGGAGGAGGGTGTGGTGCTGATGAAATGATGATGTGTTTGCACTTAAATATCATGACATTTTCTCACTTCCATATGCCTATAAATAACCATCATCTATCTTCACTTCCATTCGCATTTTCCTCTTAATTTTCCTAAGCTTTCTTCATCTTCTTCTCCACTTTAATGGCCTTTTACCTGAAGAAAATAATGACAAAATTTATTGCAAAAAGAAATTAAAATTCATATAGTACATATATATTATCAAACATCTCAAAACCAAAGCCAAACTCCTCCTTTCCTCCTTGCAAACCCATAATCACACACCCCAGTATCCATGGCCAAGCCTTACACCCCTTTGCAAGCTAAGGTTAGGCATCCTAGGAAGGATTAGTGCAAACTTCGTGAGCTTCAATTTTGAGATAGCGAAGCTACAATTATTTTAAAGTTAGAACGATTGAATCCAAGCTCTATATGTATTATGATGTGGATGATTATATGATATGTTTGGAATGATTGGTTGCTATGTTTTTATCGTGATGTTTTAGTTGTGAAAAATATGGTTGTTTGGATGTGTAAACAATTCACATTTAATGCACGTCGAAATTACACAATGGAAATCACTTTCTAAATTGAATTATAAAAGTGTTACGAGATAATTAAACCTCTTTAAATTGGCTTATAAATGGTTTATAACCACTAAAACTCAATTCGGTGAAGTTTTGAAAAGAAATGAAATTGAAGTAAAAAATAGGCGCACCGCGTAATGGCATTTCGCGATTTCACATCGTAATAGTTTAAATCAATTTATACGATGGAATTGGAGTCAGAATTCTTTGAAATAAGAATTTTCTAAAATCTTATAATCATAGATTTCTAACAAAAGAAAAGGATTGAGATTTCATTTAGTATATTTTTAAAAATGAGCAAAACAAGTTTCCAAAATAGTCATGGTTTGCTAGTTCGGAATCCAAAAAGGAAATTTATTTGAAATGATGTTTTGAACATTTAAAAGTATGGAATAAATTCTATGAATATACTAAATGTTTTTAAAAAGGATTTTGAGTTATAAAAATGGACTTTTAAATTGAAAAGTTATATTGATCAAATAAGTTTGAAAACACTATTTACAGCACTTTTCGTAGGGGTTTTAATAACTTATACAAATTACATTTTTAACTTAACTATTCTTTCCCAAATCTTTTATAGATGTTTTCAAATAAATAAATAAGTGCTTTGAAGATAAATTGAAAGTTTTATAATTATTTTAAAAGGAGTTTAAATAAATGATGAAAAGAAAAGCGGTTATAATTAAATGATTAAATCTTGGCTTTAAAAGCCGATGAGTAGACCTGATTCTTCTATTCGTAAGATCCAGATATGGGTGTTTAAACTAAGGAGATGTTTAGGAGTAATCAGTGCCGTGTCTCACCTGGCCTCTTCTTGGGCAAGGAATAGATAAGGTTGAAATGTTGGAAATGAGACAAGTATAAAAGATTTACTTTCCATAACTAATTCTTTAACTTGGGTTGTATAGGAATAATCTTCTTATACTTAGTGTTAAAATTTGAGTAGGGAACTCATACTATTCATGTTGATTCAAAAGGTGATCTCATCGTTATTCGACGAATAGTACTTGTTGAATATGAAAATTAATATTGAGTAAAGTTAGCATAATTTCGATGAATCCTTTTTACATAAAAATGTTTCCCTACAAGATTTATGAGAAATTATTTGGTGGTTTCAAAAGTTAAAGAGACGTTTAATATTCTCATATATACTGGAAAAGAAACGACATATCTCTAAAATTTGTATTATCGATAATTGGTTCGGAGAGACTGAGATCAGATTTGGATGATTCCTATCGAAAAACCACTTCGAACCAACATACGTTCGAAAGCGAAAATAGGAAAAGGCGCTGATTTTGAAGACAGAGATCTTCATAATGAAAGGCTACCTGCCACTAGCCCCTCAGTTTCCATATCATATACATATGGTGGCAGTAGTACTTGGTTTTAAAAATCTTCGATGAAAGGACTTCTCCCTATTAATCCTAGGGGTGATTTCCAGAATAGGATGTAGTAGGAGAGTGTCTTTAGTTTGTCCCGTTTCTGGACAACTTGTATGGTCAAATGTTTGGCATTTCTTTTCTAAAATAGACGTACATTTATCTACAAATGTGCATCTGTATGGTGGTGTAGGAAGTAACCTCTCTTACACTTAACATACTTCTCTGAGATGTACAAGCTCAGAGGTTGTACATTTGTGGAAGCCAATAGTGTATAACGGAAATGGAAATATACCTGTCTAAGTAGGATTTGATGATTCTGTGCAAGACAAAACGTGACCTTGAGTCTCGAACCTAGGAATGACAAAAACAGGGTAGATGCGGTAGGGCTCTATGAGTCGCACCAATTAAGATATGTACATCACCTCTCTAGATTATCCTCTATATGTCGGGTATGTTGTGTATGCTTTGGAATCCCGGTAAAGGTCGGTAATAACCGAGGTGATGTCATATTCGGTACTATCTACGGTAAAGGTAGGCCGGTTGTATGTTGGTAGAGGACCATCTGTTGGTGCCTTTGTGCATTTTTCTAGAGATGTACTATCGGAAGGTAGTCTCTTAGCTTGTCATTGTATAGAATCGATTCTCCAATATGAACCTTTTTAAGATTTAGTTGTAAACCTATTATGTTGTCGAATGTAACAATTGTAACAAGTCCAGCTATGATTAATATGTTATTTGAAATGATATTCAATGAATGTCATTAAAGAAAATATCTCTGATTTTGCATAGCAAATTTTTTGGTTATCATAAGGTAAAATCTCGTTTCGTCTTTATGTGCAGCGTGGTCTTATGAGATACCCTTGTTTTCAAATATCCATACTTTTGACTTTCTCAAACTTGTCCCATTGTAGACCCAGAGTTTATTTTCTTATTCCCTTAAACTTTAGGTGCCCTATTTTTAAGGCAACCAAGAAAGTAGGTAGCATGGAGCATTTTGAGAGAAACATGGAGCATGGAGGTTCTTATGATGATGTTATCTATTGTTAGTTACCACTGTATTTTTTATTATGTATTGGGTATCCACCAACCCCTGTATGGGATAGGCAGTTGTAACTGTCCCTGGTTGAGTTAGTACCTACCGTAACTCTAATGAATCACTTAGGAGTGATTGTATGTACTTTCCACATTTATAACTATAAATTGTTTTAAATATGACGTGTAACACCCCGCATTTCTATATAGTTAAAATTTAACGTATAAGTAATAAAAATCAATAATTTTGGAATTATCGAAATATGGCTCTAAAATTCGTACCATTGCATTTGGGCGATTTTTTGATTAGTTTCCATATATACCTTGTCAAAATATGAACCAATATGAAGAAGTTATGAATGAAACAAAAAATAGGAAATAGATGAAATACACACACACACACACACACACATGGGTTGACTATAGGTCGATCCGATTGGCACGCAGGTCGACCGGACGGTCGACCGCCCGATCGACCGGCATGCGACCTGGACGAAATTTTCGTCCAGGTACATACGTGAAGTGTTTTCTAGTTTTTATGTCATCCGAGCCATACGTTCTTCGATCCTATGGCTCCAAACGAACCTGTGACGCAGTGGCTCCAGGTTCAATCCATGAATCCGACGGTTTGAGATCTCCAAGCTCCAATATAAATAGGACCTTAGGCCTAGCTATCTTCTCACAATAAGATTTTCTCCCATGGATTCATTGCCCAAGGATGAACCCTAAATAGAAAATATTTCTTTGGGTTCTAGGCCCAAGGCGAAACCCTAAAAAGAAAATAATTTTAGGAAGAAGATCTTCTAAATTAAAATTTTATACACCTTGGAAGAAAGGGATCCAGAAGGACTGTGGAGCCAAGCGGAGCATAAGTGAAGCTAAGGACGACAGGTGAGTGGATTTATTTATATATCTTTTAAGTTTAAGATATAATATCGTTAGATTTCCTTTTAGAAAATTTTATTCGGTAATTAATCATATTAACTAAATTATGCTGAACTATAAGAAAACTTTGTAGTTTATTTACAATATTAGTGTTTATATACTATTTTCTGTGCCTTATTTACATCTTTTTCTACATTTTGGATTTTATGCAAGCGTTAGTTTTCTTCTATCCTCTTCTTTTTCTTCGTGTATGGATTAGAATAGATTAAACGAGAATATGGATTATATAATTAAGGAAACTAAAATGAAGGAAATTAGATGTAAAATGATAAAGGTTGAGGACTAAAATTACTGTAATAAATAGCATTAAAATGGAAAGAGTTAATTTGGGAGTAATTATTAGATTAATTGGTTAGTTTAGAAAATAGGATACAATTCCATAACTTAATATCTAAAAGATAACGATAAACGTAACTGCCAGAATAAAAGAAATAAAAAGGGGGAATTAGTGTAAAATAGAGAAAACACTATATTTTACACTACTCCAAACTAGTAAAAGAGATACCTTGCAGTCATGGATTATCGTTTATTGTATCATCCAATATTAAGATATGGAAATGGTTTATATAGTTTTCATAACCAACCAAACAAAATAGAATTACTTCATAAAATAGCCGACAATAGAGTAAAATATGATTTGAAACAAGAGAATTATTAATTTAAGAATTTGAGGCTATATAAAAAAAATTAAGGAGCCTAAGTCTGCATTTACTGCACAGGCTATTTAACTAGGCGGCTATTATGATAAGTGAATTATGTAATATTAGATAATTAAAGAAAATTCTATATCAAAATAAAAAAAGGCAGACTAAAGCAGACAAGAAACGCTTATAATTAAATAATGGATTATAAAAGCACAAGAAAAAGTAATAATTACGAATAGAATTATGACATAAGTTATAATTATGAAATAAGAACGGAAAAGCTTATCGTGAGACTTATAATAAATTGTTAAGCAATGATAGAAGCTTATTTAAACAACTTATATTAATTTGATAAGCAAATAACAAAGAAATAATAAAAGAGGCTTATTTTATTGAGCTTAGGGAATCTTATATTTAGTCAAATAAGAAAGATAATGAATGTGGCTCATACTAATAGCATTCCCTATTAGACCTATGGTTATCTCACAATAGTTAGAAGTGAGATAATGGAAAGAATATTCTAATTAAATTAAAATAAATAGCAAAAAATAAGAAAGCAAACTAAAGCAAATTAAAAATTGGACTTAGGATATAATAAAAGAATCGAAATGCATTTGGAGCAGCCCAAAGGATGAAGCGCCTAACGAAGCAGTTCATCACGGATTTCAGCAATAGAGAAGCACGTCTAACTTGGTGTTTTTGGGCATTAAAGAAGTACGAAACTTCAATATGACATGAGGACAATCTAGGATAGCCCTTTAGGTAGGCATAATGAAGCTACATCCCTAGAGGTAAGTTTGTAGGTGTTCCATCAAGAGGGTATGCCTTGACTGCATTTGCATTATAGGCCTAATGAATCAGACCTTTGTAGGCAGTCAAAAAGGCTTGGTGTTCGGAGTAGGATATTCGTATGTCTAGTACTTGCAAGTAAGGTTAAGGATAGTTGCATGCGAATATCGGCCAGCATCAAGACTAAGAGTGATTTTGGGAAAGACTAGAGTTAAACCAACATGCCAATTATTCTTTCATTATCGAGACATTGGATGGAGTGGAACCGCCAATTGGATGTTAGATTGTCTGCAATAGGGCACGACCACTTAACTCTTTAGAAGCCTTTCGATTAGTTGAGGGCTGGCAGCGTTGGGCCATAGCCACGATAAGAACGAGACAGACCAACTAGAATATCTGTATTGTAGGCCTAATGAAGCGGTCCTTTACAGATATAGAAAATCCTCGACTGATTTTCATACATGGTAGACCTTGTTGACGGGATTCATATAGTAGACATAACGATTACGTAGTCCTCAATATACACATTGGGTGGTACATTGTGGATGTCCAAGCACTGGTATAGACTAGTGCGGACGTGATTTATGTTTTCATAGTAAGTAGTGGAGCATATGTATTGTAGGCCTTACAAAGTGGTCCTTTATAGATGTAGTTACAAAATGCTCGTGAAGCAAAACGATGGAGTATCTATATTGTAAGCATTACAAAGCAGTCCTTTACAGATATAACTATGGAGCAAGACGGTAGAGCATCTGTATTGTAGGCCTTACGAAGCGGTCCTTTACAAATGTAGTTATGGAACGCTCTCAAAGATAAATGATGGAGCTCTTTTCGAGGAGGTTACGGAAGGTATCTTGAGTGGTATCTAGGATCAATACGGTCATTAGGCATACATCTACATATATGTGTATATTAGTTATTAGATTTTAATCTACTATGGAGTAGATGGACACGATTCATGAACAAAGGCGAGAGTATTTAAACCTAATGAACCTAATACAAGAGTAAATGGAAATGAAATGATATATGTAGAAATAAGCCTATAAGTGTATAATTTATTCATTCATCGAAACTTTTGTTCTGATTCTGTCATCATAACATCCTATAGGTTAGGTAGATGTCAGAGACTTCTCGACATTAGGACACTTGCTTAGAAAGTGCTATTATTTGGGTGAGTATTTACTTACTATTATATTTTAGTCAATTCCACTATGAGATAATTAATTTAACTCTGATATATTTATCTTTGCCTATTTGCAGGATACCAGATACCCAACTTTGGCTTCAGTGGACTTGGTTTTTATCATTTTTGTGAAAAATTTGGACCACTAGAATTCGGGTTGTTACATTTGGTATAAGAGCCAGGTTTAGATCCCTAGGTGGATAGTGAGTGACGTATTTTCATTTTTAATATATATATATACACACACACACTCCTAAAACCCCAAAGAGAAGTCCATTCTTTCGAGTAAGTCAATATTTGGAGAAAAATTGGAAAATAGTTCGGTATATCAAAACTTGAAACGATGAAATTCCAAAAGCTAAATGACCTCATATGGAAAAGATTTTTGGATTCGGTAATGGATATTTAGAAAGGTGAAAGTAAATTAAAAAGCTAGTTTTTACTCTAGCCCAGTAAGTAAACTCTTAAGAATTTGAAAAGTTTTGGAAGATTTTCAAGTTTTAACTATATAAGTTTACAACTTTATAATTATATTAGTTTAAATATGGGAAGTCGTAGAGAAACAACTTTAAAGCATTTTTGAATTTGAAAATAGAGAAATATGTAGTTTGAAAAATATATGTATTATTAACTTTAATTGAAAACTAGTATTTTAGGCTGTAGTGACGAAGTTTTACGCGAGATCTATCTTAGCCAAGTAGAAACATATTTTGAAACCCTTATTTAAGTATGAAATGGTTTATAAGTATGTAAAAATAATTTTCTAGTTGTAAAAAAATTAAAGATATTTTGAAAAAGAATTTTTATGGGTTAAGCGAATTAAGTGGTTGGAGCAAGTTTATGGACGTTAATATAGATTCAATTGAAGTATGGAAGATGTCAAGACTCCACTTGGAGGGCGGAGAGCGGGCAAGGATATTTAGCCAAAGTAATAACCGCGACTCAAACAGTCGATAATAGATAACTCTTACTTAGGCTTGAATTAGTTAGGGAGGAGACGGGCAATGCAAGCATGCCATAGAAGTGAAAAAAATGGGGGGCTAGGTCGACCTGGATGGTAGACAGATCGGTCGACTACAGGTCGACCGGTGTTTCATTTGCACACGTATAAACGTGTTCGCCTCCCCTTCGTCAATTTCACTTCCTCCTCCCAGATGACAACAACCACACCAAATAACCACCCCTTCCAACCGTCCAAACTCCTCCAAAACTCCACCGTTTTACTTGCCGTTAGTATCAAATAAAAGCGTATTGCGAGATCTACATGGATCCATACTCCGTTTCCGCATGTACTTCACCATGTCTCTAAGGCCCTCTCTAGTTCACCTTTTTCCCCACCTCACACCATAGGAGATAGTTTGGTGCCAGAGTGATAAGTGGATAGTACAGTCTTACTTCGATACAACCGCATACCAGTTTCTACATGGAAGGGCGATGAAGTTTACTGATTTTGCAGGCATACGTTTAGTCCAGCTCTTCTTGGATACAGGGCTGTGACAAATTCTTAGCCATGAGACGTTCGAGCAGCGAGCGTATCCCAGGTTAGTACCTCTTTTTGATGCTAACTTATGTACTGGCGATGAGGATAAGGAGTTCCTTCTAGTCAAAGGTCAAGGGAGTTAAGATAGTTTTCACCGAGTCTCAGTTGGCTAGTATTTTAGATATCATAGGGTATGGCTTAGAGGTAGGGCAGATTGAGATGATGGACATGGCCGTTTTGCAGTAGATTCTTTTAGAACCCAACACCCTGACTGAAGCATAGAGCAGTTGATCCAGTTGGCTAGGTTAGTTATCTGCAATCTATAGCATAACCTTTTCCCTAAGACGGGGAGTTTTGATCAGATATTCCCTATTGTGAGGCGGGCCACCTACGCCATATTCGGAGGATTGCAAGTGAACTGGGCTAGGACGATTATGGCCCAATATATAACAGTGACTGGAAATCACAAATCTACTATGATTTATAGTCACCTTTGGACACAGGTCTTCGAGTTGGTCGGTGTTGAGATGGAGAGAGAGACTAACAATGAGTAGGCACACCGATGATAGTTTCATCCATTCTGAGGAGGATGCGTATAGGATTAGCCCAGATTCAGGCTAGAGCAGGAGCACGAGCAGCCACCATCACCACAGCCCTCACCACATTGGCAGGCACCCCAGTACTTCCATGAGCATCAGCACTTCCCCTAGCCATCATTTAGAGGTGGCGTAGGACATATTGAGTCGCCATGGCCCGCTTGACCATTTGAGTCCATGACATAGAGTACGTGAGGATATGGATCATGGGGAGAGGGAGTAGAACCCTCTCAGCCCCCTGCACAGATGAGCTAAGAGGATCAGTTTAGGACCCTTGCCGAGAGGCAAGAGCGGCTCGCTAGGGAGCACGCAGAGATTCTTCAAAGACAGTAGGAGGTGATTAGGAGACATGATGAGTTATCTAGGTCTCAACGTGAGGTTGAGGCGAGCATTAGGCAGTAGGAGGAGCACCTTAGCTGTTTGAATTCCTTTATTAGACACTTCCTGCATCAGGGCGGACAGGGGCATATGCCTCCAAGCCCGAGATGATGGCTATGTTGGCCTACTATGTCATCTATCTAGTATCATGTTGTAGTAGGGTTTGTTTTCTCTTTTTAGTTATAAAATTGTACTTTTATGTATGCATTTAAAATTCTATTATAATATATCAGTATCGATGCTTCTTCTCTTTATTTTTGTGATGTTCACAAATGAAGGATAAGGACATAAGAACGTTATTATAACAAGTAAAAGCAGAATAAGAATAACAAAAAGGAAAATAGAAACCTAAAGAAAAGCAACGAAAATGTCAACAAAAGACTTAAAAAAAAGCTATTTTCCTATGTAAACCGTGCTTAGGAAAAATAGAAAAGGATTTTCATAGGATAGCAACCCGAAATCCCGAGTACCGGGAAAGATGTGCACAAAGAAGAATCGGAAAAATATGAAGCTTCTTCGTTTTCTGTCTTCTTTCTAACATAAGAACTTGAATTCAAAAAATAAGAATTTTCTGAAATTTGAATATTAAAAGTTGTGTGTTACGATTTGGATGAAAAATTGGTTGAACTACAACCCTATTCAATAAGAGTGTGAAAAAAATTGGGTGAAATTTTTTTAGTTATCGAAAAATTACATTCATATAGAAATTGCAAGTATATTTAGTTGTGTGCACCTTGTTTTAAAAATAAATTTTTAAATAAAAAGCATTCATATAGGAGGTACTCCTTAGAAATTTATGTACATACATACATTTAGTTTGGAAAAACACTTTTGCACAAAAGCACGGATGGTTGCAAAATTGGATTTACACAAATTGGTTGTAATAAATGTGAGGATTACATAAATTTTACCCTTGCAAAATTTCGAGGAAGAAATTTCCTAAGGGTGGGAGAATGTAACACCCACATTTTTATATAGTTAAAATTTAACATATTACGATAAGTAATGAAAATAAATAATTCTGGAATCATCGGAATATGGCTCTGAAACTTGTACCATTGCGTCCGAGGCGATTTTATGATCACTTTCCATATATAACTTGTCAAAATCTGAATCAATATGAAGAAGTTTTGAACGAAACAAAAACAGGAAACAAAACGAAAAAATAATATATACGTACATATGGGCCGACCAAAGGTCGACCCGATTGCCATACGGGTCGATCGCCAGTCGACCGGTGCTTAGAGGCAGTCAACTGCCAAGTGTTTTCTAGTTTTTCCGCCATGCAAACCATACATTCTTAGATCTTATGGCTTGTTCGACCCTGTGACATGGTGGCTCTAGGTTCAATCCAAGAATCCCACGGTCTGAGATCCCTAAGATCCAATATAAATAGGACCCTCGGCCTAGCTATATTCCCACAACTTAATTTTCTCCCATGGGTTAATTGAACAAGGCTGAACCCTAAATAGAAAATATTTCTTTAAGTTCTTGGCCTAAGGCTGAACCCTAAAAAGAAAATAATTTCTAAGGAGAAGATCTTCTAAATTAAAATATTGTACACCTTGAAAGAAGGGGATCCAAAAGGACCGTGGAGCCAAGCGGAGCACAAGGGAAGCTAAGGACAACATGTGAGTGGATTTATTTATATATCTTTTAACTTTAAGATATATTATCGTTAGATTCCCGTTTAGAAAATTTTATTCAATAATTAATCATATTAATTAAATTATGCTGAACTTTAAGAAAACTTGTAGTTTATTTACAATATTAGTGTTTATATACTATTTTCTATGCCTTATTTACATCTTTTTCTACGTTTTGGATTTTGTGCAAGCGTTGGTTTTCTTCTATCCTTTCCTTTTTCTTCACGTATGGATTAGAATAGATTAAATGAGAACATGAATTGTATAATTAAGAAAACTAAAATGAAGGAAATTAGATGTAAAATAATAAAGGTTGAGGAATAAAATTACGGTAATAAATTGCATTAAAATGGGAAGAGTTGATTTGGGATTAATTATTAGATTAATTGTTTAGTTTAAAAAACAGGATACAGCTCCATAACTTAATATCTAAATGATAACGATAAATGTAACTGCCAGAATAAATGAAATAAAAAGGGGGAATTAGTGTAAAATAGAGACACCTCTGTGTTTTACACTACTCCAAAAAAGTAAAAGAGATTCCTTACAGTTACGGATTACTATTTATAGTATTATCCAATGTTAGGATATGGAAATGGATTATATAGTTTTCATAACCAACCAAATAAAATAGAATGACTTCCTAAAATAGTGGACAATAAAGTGAAGTATGATTTGAAACAAGAAATTTATTAATTTAAGAATTTGAGGCTATATAAAAAAATTAAGGAGCCTAACCCTGCATTTACTGCACAGGCTATTTAACTAGGCAACTATTATGATAAGTGAATTATGTAATATTAGAGAATTAAAGAAAATTCTATATCAAAATAAAAGAAGGTAGATTAAAGCAGACAAGAAACGCTTGTAATTACATAATGGACTATAAAAGAAGAAGAAAAAGTAATAATTACAGGTAGAATTGTGACATAAGTTATAATTGTGAAATAAGAACGGAAAAGCTTATCGTGAGACTTATGATAAATTGGTAAGCAATGATAGAAGCTTATTCAAACAACTTATTTTAAATTGATAAGCAAGTAATACTGAAATAATAAAAGAGGCTTATTTTATTGAACTTAGGGATTCTTATATTAAGTCAAATAAGCAAGATAATGAATGTGGCTCATACTAACAGCATTCTCTATTAGACCTATGGTTATCTCACAATAGTTAGAAGTGAGACAAGGGCAAGAATATGCTAATTAAAATAAAATAAGTAGCCAACAAAATAAGAAAGCGAACTAAACGCATATTAAAAGATTAGACCTAGGGTCTAATAAAATAACTGAAATGAGTTTGGAGCATTCCAAAGAATGAAGCGCCTAATGAAGTAGTTCATCATGGATTTCAGAAGTCAAGAAGCACATCCAACTCGGTATTTTTAGGCTTAAAGAAGTACAAGACTTCAACGGGACGTGATAATACTCTAGGATGGCCCTCTGGGTAGGCCTAACAAAGCTGCATCCCCGGAGGCAGGTTTGTAGGTGTTTCATCAAGAGGGTATGCTTTGACTGCATTTGCATTATAGGCCTAACGCAGCGGACCTTTGTAGGAAATCAGAAGGCTTGGTGTTCAGAGTAGGGTTTTTGTATGTCCAGTACTTCCAAGTAAGGTTAAGGATAGTCGTATGTAGATATCGACCAGCATCGAAACCAAGAGCGATTTCGGGAAAGACTAGAGTTAAACCAACAGGACAATGATTCTTTCACTATCGAGACATTGGATGGAGAGGCAACACCAATTGGATGTTAGATTGTTTGTAGTATGGCCCGACCACTTAACTCATTAGAAGTCTTTCGATTAGTTGAAGGGTGGCTATGTGGGGCCATAGCTACGATGAGAAAGGGATAGACTAATTAGAATATCTATATTGTAGGCCTAACGAAGCGGTCCTTTATAGATATAGAAAATCACCGAGTGACTTCTATATAAGGTAGACCTTGTATGCGGGATTCAGATAGTAGGCAGAACAATTATATATTCCTCAATGTACGAACTGGGTGGTACATTATGGATGTCTAAGCACTGGTATAGATTAGTGCGGACGCGATTTACGTTTTCATAGTAAATAGTGGAGCATCTGTATTGTAGGCCTTACGAAGTTGTCCTTTATAGATGTAGTTACGAAACGCTCGTGAAGCAATACAATCGAATATACGTATTGTAGGCCTTACGAAGCAGTCCTTTACAGATATAACTGTAGAGCAAAATAGTGAAGCATATGTGTTTTAGGCCTTACGAAGCGGTCCTTTATAGATGTAGTTACGGAATGCTCTCCAAGCTAGGCGATGGAGCTCTTTTCGAGGAGGATACGGAAGGTACCATGGATGGTACCTAGGACCAATACGATCATTGGGCATATAGCTACATATATGTATATATTAGTTATTAGGTTTTAATCTACTATAGAGTAAATGGGCACGGTTCACGAATAGAGATGAGAGTATTGTAACCTAATGGACCTAATACAAGAGTAAATGGAAATGAAAAGATATATGTAGAATTAATCCTAAAAGTATATAATTTATTCATTTACCAGAACTTTTATTCTAACCCCCTCCTCCTAACTTCCTAAAGGTTAGGTGGATGGCAGAGATTTCTCATCTTTATGACACTTGCTTAGAAAGTGTTATTATTTGAGTGAGTATTTACATACTATTATATTTTTGTCAACTCCGTTGTGATATAATTAATTGAGCTCTGATATATTTATCTTTGCCTATTTGTAGGATACTAAATACTAAATTCGGGCTTCAGTGGACTTGGTTCTTAGCATTTTTGCGGAAAATTCCGTACCACTGGAATTCGGGTTGTTACATGATGTGAGATGATGTTTTGATCTATCTTCTGTCTTTATTTCTTTTAAAACCCTTGATAATCCGTCACTTTGGTACTTGAATTTGCGGCACGTGAATACTAAGGATACATTAGTGTCGATTTCTAAGGGTCGAGGAGGAGGGTCGTCACTATTTAAAATTATTCTAAAATCTAGTTTGATAACATTGACATCATTTGATTATGTATGCATAAGTACTACAAAACTTGGGTCGTTATAGAGGGCGAGTCATAGTGGCGAATAGATGGTTCCATATTGTGATTTATTTAGGCGTAATTTGCATATCTGTGTTTAAATTAGGGGTTTTCCCTATAAAAAAAATTAAGCGCTTGGTAGCCATTTCTTTTTTGGTTTCCTCATTGCGTGAGTTATGCTTGTCGCCTTACATATCCCCCTAGTCGTTGTTGATCCAATTTCCCTCTTCCACCCTCATGACGTTGTTGCCCCTTTGATAGAAATCTACCAAAGACGAGGTAGGTTGTTTATGTAACTCCTTCCACATCTTATAGTGGTACCTTACCCTAGAACAAAGGGCGACTACCAGACTATTCTTCTTTGCTCCCCTTGCCTATGTTGAATCCTTGTTAAGGAAGTGTAACAACCCATAAATTTTAATAAATATTTTTAATTCAATTTATTTGAAAACTTTGATTTTTAAATCATTTAAAATTGAAATTTTGAAATTTTCCAATATATATTGGATTTTGTTTATAATTGTTTTTCCTAATATAATAAATAAAGACTTACTGAATTTTTTTATTTTAGTCAACTTTGGTCAAACTTTGAATTTCACTAGAAAATTTTAAATTTGAATTTTAAATCTACAATCTTTTTCTTTGAAGCTGAATTTGATTTTGATATTCGTTCCGCTTTTCGTTTCGTCAAATTCTGTTTTATACTTTTTAAATCTGATAAATTTTAGCAATTTACACATGATTACTTTCAGTAATTTATTTATTATTTTATATTTATATTCTCTATTTTTCTATGTTATTTTCGATTTTTATTTTGGTTTGGACTTTGATTTTTATTTTATTTTCTGTTGGCTTAGGAATTCTAAAAGACTTAAGTTTCTTTTCCTTAATGTGATGCCTTTTCTAATTCCTAGCCGTTCCTTTCTATTTCCTAGCCGTGCATAACAAAACTCCTCACCTCCTTCTAATTCACATAAAAAAACTTCTCATCTCTCTTCTCATTTTTATTTCCCGACAAAAGAATTTACAATAAGTTCTATCTCCTTCTTTCTCTTTTCTTCTGGCCTGTTTCTCCTTTACATGCTCGGTCATCACCATAATCATCCCCTAGCCGACCACCTCCTTCACCATACCACCACCATATGATCGGTCTCCATCACTTCATCTGTACCATAACCATGTCGTGACCATCATTGATCCAAACCCATCACCTAATGGCCTCACAAACCCTAGCTGAGACCACTAGATCCCCTTTACTCATTGCTAGCCTCAGCCATCACCACAAACACCATCTCCTTTTCCTTGCCTTCCCATGACCACACCTACTGCTAGCCGTGACCAGATCTGATCCAAGCCATGAACCCAATGGCCGAACCATATTAGTATAGGCCAAGCCACTTTAGCATAGGGTCGAACCCAAATATCAACTTGCCTTGCCCTTTTACCTTCCATAAGCCATCTCTACAAAAAAACCAAGCCTAGCCGTGCCTTTTGCTTGCCATGGCCGAATATATGTGCCTCTAAACCAATCATGGCCAAGCCACTTTGATGTTGATCTAGCCATTTCTGATGGTGGCCGAGCCCATTTGTTTGGTTAAGCCAATAATTTCTTCTTTCTGACATATTTGTACATTGTTTTGATTTAAAATCTTGTGTTGAATTATAAATTTATGTATGTTTATATTTTTTTGTTTACAAGACTTGGATCTTGACTC
Organism: Allium cepa; assembly: GCA_030765085.1. Taxonomy (NCBI): domain Eukaryota; kingdom Viridiplantae; phylum Streptophyta; class Magnoliopsida; order Asparagales; family Amaryllidaceae; genus Allium; species Allium cepa. The sequence continues at coordinate 741,899,958 of CM060932.1, forward strand.
CCCATCTACGTGAATCTAATTCGTGCTTTGTTGTGCTTTTTGGAGTCGTTCGTGTGTCTTGAATTTCAATCTCTAGCTTTAGAAGGTGAGTTTATCACTATCGACATTCATACTTATATAATTGTGAAACAATGACATGTGAATTATAGTAATTGATATGCTATGTTGATAGCAGTTTATATATGCCAGTTACATGACTTTTTATGCTGTTATAACCTGATTATATGCTTGTTACATCACCTGATATAATATGCCATGTTATACTGCTTATTTATTTTCTGCTCTCACACTGCAAGTTCCCTGTTAGTATAGATTCACTATGGGTTGAAATGATACATATCCGAACGGACTTTAGAATAGGGAAAAATCATTATAAGCTAAAATGATAGGCTCAAGAGATTTTATTTTATTTGACTTGGGATTGCGGGTTTGATATGATAGAACCCGAATTTTTATTTTAAAGTAGGGATTGAAATGATACATATCCCTATCCCTTGACCTAGGTTAGAAAATATTATACAGATCCATGGTTTATTTTTAAACAATAGTTTCCTAAATTTTTTTAAGTATTTTTAAATATATGAAATTTTAACTTAAAATTTGATTTAAATGATTTCAAATACAATGATATATTGGTTTTCTAATATGTTAAATTTTTATAGGTAAATAATTGGTTTAAAATTAAATTAAAGATTTTATATATGATAAATAACTTAATGATTTAAATTTAACTTAATATGGAATTTTGATTCTAACCTAATAATAATAATAGATTTTTATTATGAAATAGATATGTTTTGTATAAAATAAAACTATGAGAAAAATTTAAATAATATGCTTTAAACATGTTATAGTAGTATTAGTAGCATTTGTAAAATGCTATATTAATCCAATTATGTTTTGAAAATGCTACTATTTCTAAATTGTTAATGATTTCCAAAATGCTATGTTATTTAGGCTACATTGTTAAAAATGTTATGTACTTTAGGTAGTGTTTTAATATGCTGTACTTATAAAAAGAGAGCATTTTTGAAATGCTATTATATATATTGATCGCATTTTTCAAGTATTATGATTTCTAGAAGATAACATTTTTAAAATACTATGTTACTTTTGGTTATGGTTTAAAGGTGCTACTATTTCCAAATTGTAACATTTTCTTAAGTGCTACTATATAAGGGTAAAATTTTAAAGGTGTCATGATTTTAAATTATTACATTTTAAAAATGCTATAATAAGTGTATGGTTTTGAAAGTGTTATGATTTCTAAATTATTATATTTTGAAATGTTATAACTAATATATATGGATTAGGAAATATTACCATTTTTGAAAATGGATATTATTTTGGAAAGTAATAACATTTGATTTTAAATGGTTTGGAATAGATATGTTTTGAAATAAAGAACCATGGGTTATAATAATGTTTGGTTGTTAAAGAGACCGGGATCGGAAGTTGTTATACTCTCTACCAACTCCGAAAAACACTTTAACAACCGTGTATGCGGTGGGGATTCCAAAATGAAGTAGGATTGTGGTGTCGTTCTATAAAGTATATACGTAGACCCAACTCCCGTGAGTTGGCATATGGTGGCTAAAACAGAAGCAATCGACAGGCTAATAAGGTAGCTCCTCTTATCGGACACACTTATGTCATTCCATTACTTTGTGATTGATTGGTGCGCACCTTTGATTTTGGGAGTGTGACTCGAGGTGTGCGATAATGGCTGCTACACGTTACTACCGGTTCGGAAGTGCAATTGGTATATCTACCCTAACATTGCCTAGTTGTGCCGTGTCACCTACCCTAGCGTGCCTTGTACGAGTTTTATTTTGTATCATATCTATGGAGCATCCTCTGGTAGCCTCCTGGTCAGGAGGTATTACGGTACTATATAGACTATTGGCACTATATATGTGTTAAGGTGGAAAATGTAAAGCCTTAACGCTTTTTTTAAGTAAGTTTATTTTACTTTAGACACTATTATAATAACGTATATTACTACATAGTAAATAGTTTAATGGATCCTTAGAGGATGGACGGTCCCAAGCATCCTTTAAGTTACTTGTGCATTTTATTACAGTTCACTTGAGTTGGTTTACATTGTATAAGTATGTATGTCCTGACTCGAGTGTTTTGTGTGTTTGCTTTATGCTCAGGTCAGCCTGAGTATCAGCGTTGGATTTCATCTTCTGGAGCTAGAGGATTTGCTGGAGATTATTTATTTATCTAGTTGCCATCTATTTCTATTCTTTTATTTCTATTCAGCTTATGTATTAGTGGACATTTATGTATTGGGATTTCTGTTGTATTTACTTTTCAGACTCTGGTATTTTGTACTTGTTTTGAGACTGTGTTTGAGACTGTGTTTGTAGTAGCTTCATGAGCTACTATGGTATTTTTATTCCGCTGTGAGTTATTCTAATATTTCCGTGTCTGTGATCTTGTGATTGGTTTTGTTTGCTCCAAATTATATTGCAACCTATTGTTTTGAATTATTCAAGTTTGATATGTGTGGTTTTATTGTCGATTTGAATGGTCCAAAATAGTGGGTCTTTACATTTGGTATCAGAGCTTTGGTTTTAGGAAAACCTTATCTATTGGATCAAAAACTCATTAGAGATAGGGTAGAAATACCCTAGAATGAATGAAATCATTCTTAGTATCATTTCTTTGCAAGAGAACGTATTTAATGTATAAAATGATTTTTCAAACGATTTTAAAATAATGGATTTTTCAAAGATTATTTTGATATAAATCTTTTCTTGTCTGAAATCAAATCTTTCTTAATTTCATTCCTTTCCTTATCCACCTTGTAAATTAAATTCCTTGATTAGGATTTCTATTCTGGTTGAATGTTGTCTTTTGTTTCTCAATTACCATTGTCATACTCAGCAGAAGGGCAAGTCATTTGGTATTTTGCTGTTACCTCTGCTCCTATTCCTAGTGTTACCCAAGGTACTCTTCAGAGCACCTTTTCTTTGTTCTATTTTCTTATTCGTGTTTTATTTGATAATGGAGCTTCCCATAGCTTTATTTCTATGGATCTTTATGATAAGTTTGAGCATCTTCTTTTGCCCAAGTTTGCTTCTGAACCTTTGTGTGTTTCAAATCCTATTGGTGGTCCTGCGAACCTTAGTAGGATTTGTAGAAGAGTGAAGCGCTTCTATTCTAGCTTCTGGTGATTTCTATGTTTTGGGTTTTGATGCTTTTGATCTATTACTTGGAGGTGATTGGCTGAAGAGGCATGAAGCCATTATCTCTTGTAAAACCTAAACTGTTACTCTTGTTGGTGACAAGGGTGATTATTTGGTGCTTCAGTGTTGCATGCCTCAGGATTTTGCTGGCAGTTTTATTTAATCTCTGGATTCTTCTCTAGGTGATCTTGACTCGACTCATGTGGTCAAACCATATCCCGATGTATTTGGTGAAGTCACTTCTTTACCTCCTAAGCGAGAAATTGATTTCCATATTGATCTTATTCCTGGAGCTCGACCTGTAGTTCTTCCTCCTAGAAGAACGGCACCCCGTGAGAAGGTTGAGTTGAGGAAGCAAATTGAGGACTTGTTCTCCAAAGGTCTGATCAAACCTAGCCATATAGATTGGGGAGCATCGGTGGTTTTCATCACTAAGTCTGATGGTTCTTTGAGGACGTGTGTTGATTATTGGGAGATGAACAAGCTCACTACGAGGAACAGATATCCTATGCCTATCATCAATGATATGTTCGGTCAGCTCCTTGGAGCTACTGTTTTCTCTCAGCTTGATCTTGCCTCAGGTTTTCACCAGCTCAGAGTTGTTGAGGAAAGTATTCCCAAGACTGCTTTTTGTACTGAGAATGGTTTCTATGAATGGTTAGTTGTGCCTTTTGTTTTGACTAATGTTACTGTTTTCTTTGTTGATTCCATGAATCATTTTTTCGTGATGTGCTTACTAAGTTTGTTCTAGTCTTTATTGATGATATCCTTGTCTTCTCTAAGTCAAGGGATGAGCATGAGTCGCATTTGAAATTTGTTCTGGAGACTCTTAGAAGCATCCGTCGAAGGCTAAATTCTCGAAAGTCAAATTCTGGAAGGATGAAGTCTAATTTCTCAGGCATATTGTTTCTAGTAATGGAATTTCTATTGATCCAGTTGTATTCACTGCGATCAATGTAAGTCTTTCTTCTCTTTGTGGATAAATTGACCAAGTCAGCTAATTTCATTTCGGTCAAGTCTACCCGTTCTGCTTCTTATTTTACGGAGATCTATATGAGGATGATTGTTCGTCTTCATAGAGATCCTATCTTTACCAGCCAGCTTTGGAAAGCTTTTCAGAAATCTTTGGAAACTCATCTGAATTTGAGCACTGCTTACCATCCACAGACCGACGGTCAAACGGAAAGAGTGAATCAGATTCCGAAGGATCTTCTTCGTGCTTGTGCTTTTGATTATTGGGGATCCTGGGAAGATCACCTCCATCTAGTTAAATTCACCTATAGCAACAATTATCATGTGTAATTTCAATCTTCTATTTTAACCTTATCTTAAACCTTTATCAATCTCATTTCATCTTTGAATTCTTTTGATTAGAATCTCCCAAATTTGAATTTCTATTCTTATTTTGAAATCAATTCTGGAATCATCGAGTGAGGGAGTGTATTTGTATTAATATTGATTGTTTTATATATTGTGTTGTTTGAGCTGTTGATGTTAATTTAGATTTTTGATCGATTCGCCTGATCAACGCTATCGATAGGATTTTCAAAACACTTGAACAGAGCAAACCGACACCATATCATTTTCAAATTTGGTAAATAAAATAAATTTGTATGATTATTATATATATAAGTAAATTTTCTAAAAGATAATTGTTAAATGAATTGGTTAACAAAATGATAATAGCTGATTTTCATTTATTGTTTTGTAAACCAATGACTATTGCCTCATAAAATAAATAAATGGAATTATAAATAGTTTATAAATTTATTTGGAATTTTAAGCATAGTTATAAACTGATTTGGAATTTAAGTAAATTTAAATAATGGATTTGAGAATTTAAATTCTGATGATTTCAAACTTTGGTTTTAATGTTTAAAATGTATATCATTTAAAGGTATGTTTGAATATAAATTTTAAATGTTTAAATCTATGCACTTCTCTTATATCGCTGGAAAATAATTTCGGTGATGGCGGCCGCATCATCGACATTCATTTTCAAGTTTCGAAGAGGAGAGACGAATTCGTAGCTTTGCTACACTTTTGTTTGAGTATGGTTTGATTTAATATATAAGTATATGATGTTTGATTTGATTTGATCTGATATGGTACATATATATATGATTTCTTAATTATTTGAGGTAAATCAGAGATTTAAATTCTTAAATTTATGATTCAGGGATGATTTCAATTATAAACTGAAAAGGATTTTGGATAAATAATTTAAATTTTAGATAAATGATGGAGTTGGAAATTTTTTATTTATAATACCAAATTACATTCCAATATAACTTATCTAATTATTCAGAAATTAGATATGTAATTGGATAATTTGCAATATAAAATAGTGTTAAAGGAGTTTATAAATAAACTTGAGTAGTTATGATAAGAGTAAATATACTTAATATATGCGATAGGATATAATAAGTGGAATAAATTTAATAATAATTTGATAAGTGGAAGATGAGGGAAGCTTGCTCCTAGGTTCATATGTCCTTTTCGTATCTTAGAAAGGATTGGTTATTTAGCTTATTGGATTCACTTGAGAAGTTTTCTGGAGTGCATAATGTATTCCATGTTTCACATCTTCATCGATATCTGCATGATCCATCTTTGATTGTCCAGCCTGCTGCTACATCCAATAGGGAACCTAAGACTAACGACTTGTAGCCAAGATCTATGCACCTTTACTTTACACCTTCGAGAGTTTGGATATTGAGCCTAATCTCACTGTCGAGAGGAAGCCACTTTCTATTATCGATAGAGGTGCGAAGCAGCTGAGAAGGAAATCTGTCAACCTGGTCAAAGTGCAGTGGAGTACGGATGATCGGGATTGTACCAGGGAGATGGAGGAGAGTATGCGTGCTTCGAATCTGGAATTGTTTGTTTCAAGTACTATTTGCTTTTCTATCTCATCTTTCCTTGTTCTGTGTCCCATTCCTTTTCGAGGATGAAAAGTTTTGAGTGGAGGAGAGTGTAACAACTCATAAATTTTAATAAATATTTTTAATTCAATTTATTTGAAAACTATGACTTTTAAATCATTTAAAATTGAAATTTTGGAATTTTCCAATGTATTTTGGATTTTGTCTATAATTATTTTTCCAAATATAATATTTTTGAAATTTTTTATTTTGATCAACTTTGGTCAAACTTTGACTTTCAGTTGATAATATTAAATTTGAATTTTAAATTTCCAATCTTTTTCTTTGAAGCTAGTTTTGATTCTGAGATTCATTCTGATTTTCGTTTCGTCAAATTCTGTTTTATACTTTTTAAATCTGATAAATTTCAGTGTTTTACACGTGATTATTTTCAGCATTTTATTTGTTATTTTATATTTCTATTCTCTATTTTTCTATGTTATTTTCTATTTTTATTTTGTTTTGGACTTTGATTTTTATTTTATTTTCGATTGGGCTTAGGAAATTCTAAAAGACTTAAGTTTCTTTTCCTTAATGTGATGCCTTTTCTAATTCCTAGCCGTTCCTTTCCATTTCCTAGCCATGCATAACAAAACTCCTCACCTCCTTCTAATTCACGTACAAAAACTTCCCATCTCTCTTCCCATTTTTATTTCCTGACAAAAGAATTTACAGTAAGTTCTTTCTCTTTTCTTTTTCTCTTTTCTTTTGCCTTGTTTCTCCTTTACATGCTCGACCATCACCATAATCATCCCCTAGCCGACCACCTCCTTTAACATACCACCGCCATATGACCGACCTCCATTACTTCATCTCCACCATAACCGTGTCGTGACAATCATTGATCCAAACACATCACCTAATGGCCTCACAAACCCAAGCCGAGACCACTAGATCCCCTTTCCTCCTTGCTAGCCTCAGCCATCACCACAAACACCACCTCCTTTTCCTTGCTTTGGCATGACCACACCCACTCATAGACATGACCAAATCTGATCCAAGCCATGAACCCAGTGGCCAAACCATAGTAGCATAGGGCCGAACCCAAATATCAACTTTCCTTCCCCTTTTTCTTTCCACAAGCCGTCTCTTCAACAAAACCAAGCCTAATCGTGCCTTTTTCTTACCATGGTCGAACATATATGCCTCTAAACCAATCATGGCTGAGCCATTTTGATGTTGATCTAGCCATTTTTGATGGTGGTCAGGCCCATTTGTTTGGTTAAGCCAATATTTGCTTCTTTTTGACTCATATTTGTACATTGTTTTGATTTAAAATTTTGTGTTGAATTATATATTTATGTACGCTCAAATTTGTTGTTTACAAGACTTGGATCTTGCCTCTCCATATACTCGAATCTAATTCTTGCTTTGTCGTGCTTTTCGGAGTTGTTCCTGTGTCTTGAATTTCAGTCTCTAGCTTTAGAAGGTGAGTTTATCACTCTCAACATTCGTACTTATATAATTGTGAAACAATGACATGTGAATTGTAGTAATTGATATGCTATGTTGATTGTAGTTTATACATGCCAGTTACATGACTTTTTATGATGTTATAACATGATTATATGCTTGTTACATCACCTGATATAATATGCCATGTTATACTACTTATTTATTTTCTGCTCTCACACTGCAAGTTCCCTGTTAGTATAGATTCACTATGCGTTGAAATGATACATATCCGAACGGACTTTAGAATAGGAAAAAATCATTATAAGCTGAAATGATAGGCTCAAGAGATTTTATTTTATTTGACTTGGGATTGCGGGTTTGATATGATAGAACCCGAATTTTTATTTTAAAGTAGGGATTGAAATGATACATATCCCTATCCCTTGACCTAGGTTAGAAAATATTATACAGATCCATGGTTAATTTTTAAATAATAGTTTTCTAATTTTTTTTATGTATTTTTAAATATATGAAATTTTAACTTAAAATTTGATTTAAATGATTTCAAATATAGTGATATATTGGTTTTCTAATAAGTTAAATTTTTATAGGCAAATAATTGGTTTAAAATTAATCAAAGATTTTATCTATGATAAATAACCTAATGATTTAAATTTAAGTTAATATGGAATTTTGATTCTAACCTAATAATAATATATTTTTATTATGAAATAGATATGTTTTGTATAAAATAAAACTATGAGAAAACTTTAAATAGTATGTTTTAAACCCAAATACCATCATTACCACTTTTACTCCTTGAAAACTCATCTATAAAATCTATTGAAACACTTTTCCACTTCCACTGTGGAACTTCTAAAGGCATCAGTAATCCACTTGATTTTCACTGATCCACCTTAACTCTTTTGTGAGTAAGACATCTCACCACTTCTTTCTTCATCCCTGGCCAATCATAAACTCCCTTCATATCCCTATACATTTTGTCACCCATACGATGAATTGTCATCTTGATGACATTCCTCTAACACCTCATCGATTAACTCCTTCAAATTCGACACACAGGCTTCCACCCTTCCTCTAATATCCTTTCTCATATTTTGTATATCGTTCCAAATGACTCGACTTTTCACCTTTCTCATGTTGATCCATAATCTCAACCAACTCTACATCCTAACTTTGATTCATACCAATCATATTCGCACTTGTAGGTCTAACCTATAAGGTTGTCAATAATCTAGGTGTAATATCTGTCAGTGGTCGAAAGTAAAATCCAGAAATGTACTCAAGCTGCTTCAACTCTAATATCATAGCACTCAGTGTCACATGCTTCGCACTTATTGCATCTGCCACAACATTACCTTTTCCATGAGTATAAGCAAAATCAGAATCATAAGATGCTAAGAATTTCATCCACCTCTATTGTATTAAGTTCATATCCTTTTGCAAGACAAAATACTTCAATGACTTGTGGTCTGTAAATAGGTTAGACCTTTCATTTAGTAAATAGTGCCTCCATGATTTCTAGGAAAATACAATCGTGGCCAATTCCAAATCATGTGTATAGTAATTTTTCTTATGCGTCTTCAACTGCCGACCCACATATGTTACAACCTTACCTTCCTGCATCAAGATAGCATAAATACCAGTGCCACAAGCATTCATGTAAATGGTAAATGGTCTGGTAATATCAGGGATAACCAAAACATGTGTGTCTTCAACATCTTTTCCAACTTGACAAATGCCTCTTCACACTCCGCACTTCAAACATAAATACAATACTATTTTGTAACCTTTGTCAACTGTGCAGATATCTTTGCAATGTCTTTTATAAACACCTAATATAACCTAGCTCTTCCTAATAAACTACGTACTTCTAAAGCATTCTTAGAACCTTTCGATATTTCATAGCCGGTACATTTTTTGGGTCTATCGCCAACCCGTTTCCAAATACAACATGTCCTGGAAATCGAACCCGGTCCTCTAAAAATGGCACTTTGAAAGTTTATTTTTCAATTGATTCCTCCTTGGTACATCTAGTACTCCTCAAGTGCAACTCATTCTCCTTCTCATCTCTCAAAAATACCAGGATATAATCAAAAAATACAACCACGAATTTATTCAACTACTTCTAGAAAAACATACTCATCAAAAAAAATCGAGGCATTAGTTAGCCCAAATGGCATCACAACCCACTCAAATAACTCATCCGGAGTACAAAAATCGGTCTTTGGAATGCTATCCTTGGTAACGCTCAGCTGTTGAAATTCTATAACAAGCTCAAGCTGCATGAAAACCTTTGTCTCGAGAAGTTGATCGAAGAGGACTTTAATGCAAGGTAATGATCGTTAGCTTATTCAACTCTCGATAATTGATGCAAAATCTTAGGAAACCGTCCGCCTTATTAGCAAAAACGACAAGTACTCCCCACTTAGAAATACTTCGTCTAATAAATCCTTTTACACTAATTCCAAAACTTTTTTGTCCGATTCTCTCTTCTTATTTGGAGCTATATGTCTTAAAGGCATCATCAGAGGTCTAGCATCTTTCACCTGGTTAGTTCTAAACTATTCTCTACAGAGTGGAAGTTCGAAAACCTCAGCGAATACATTTAGAAAATCTTTAACTATGGGGATAAACGCCAACTCATCATGTGATTGGTCTAACGCATACAAATACGAATTCATCATGTAAACATCAGGCTCATACAGACTACTAAATCACATTTCCCATGACTACTTAAGCAAACAACCCTCGTATCCTAATCTAAAACTATTCCATATCGAGCCATCCAATCCATTCCCAAGATCAATATGTATCCCATAAAGCTAAGCACATACGCATCACAACTGAACTCTACCCGGTTTATGTAACGACCTGTAAATTTAACCGGTTTTAATAACGCGTTTATTTGAAATTTTGTGAAATTTTAAACGATAAAATTTTGAAATATAAATTTGATATTTGGAATGCGTCTAGTTAAACATAACAACCGGTAAATTTTCGTCCGAAAATATGAAAGTTTATTTCGCGCGTAAATTTACTTCAATTTAATCAGTTAAAAGTGATGAAAATAAAACATTTTCAAAACCAAAATATTTTTACATAGAAAAATTCTAAAACATCTTTCGAGCAAGTTGTCAGTTGGTCGTTTTTCCAAATTCGGACATATTTGCCTCCGTCGATCTTATTTTTCTGCGATTTTTATGCATTTTCCGTAGTAGAAAATTTCGTATTTTTATAATTCAATCGCACCACTGACATTTATATACCATTTCGATTGTCGCATCGTGCTGATCTCAACGGTATGTTCACTTCTATTTTTCGAACCCTGGTATGCTGTGAAATCGGTAAACCGGTTCATCGTATCGGTAACGTATTTATGTCATTTTCCTTTTCTTCCAAATGGCAGCTGAGTAATCCAACAGCCTAAGTCATTAATACTTTCATCTTTTGGTGTTTCCAATTCCTGTTGTTTTCAATGTTATGAACCGATTTAATATCTTTCCATTTACTCACTGTTGCTTTCATTGTTTGGCCACTTCATTCCATACATTTTCCTTGCCTGTTCATATTTGTCAAAAGCCTAAACGTATTTTTCCCCTAACTTGCTTTCCTCCTTTATAATACCTCCATGCCCACAAAGCACTAACCTACTTCATCTTTCCACTCTTTATTTTGAACGCAGTCACCTCCTTTCCCCTGCAAACAAAGATTTTGCTCCTCCAAGCGATAAGTACACATCTCAAATCCGCCACCACAAGCAGCCGACGCCCTAGCCTCTGTCGGAGCCGCCGCTGACTTCACATCACCCAAGCCGTTCATCTCCCTCCTCTTCCTCACGCGCCTCCTCCCATGCAACTTTCCCATCCGCTACGACTCGCTCAGCCAACTGGAGCCACCGACCAGCCTTCTTCCTCTTTCGCCCGCCACAGTCTCACATCGGCAACCAACTCGCAACCTCCATGGCATGCCCCTACCTGTTGCTACCTACCCCTGTGCAACCCGAGCCATGAACGTTCCCAGATCCACGAGTACTCCTCCACCACTCTGATCGCCACCCTCCTTGAGTTCGCCATTCCCATTCGGCCCAGCGGTGAGTGGCTCCCTGTCCTTGTCTTTGCTCGCATATTTATATATATCTGAGGCATTAGAATTTATGCTTTATTGGTGGTTGGAAATGAAATATGTGACTATAAGTTATATACTAGCTGTTCCATTACATAAATATGCATATCAGCCTGTATATTAAATGTTGTAAACTATGTTGTATGTAGTGTCTGATTTCAAGGACAGTACATATTTAATATATATATAATTTTATTTTAAAAGATATTTGTTTATAGATAGGACGGATCTGATGTTTACTTTTAACTATAATAAATATATAGTAATATATATTTCTTATATATTATTTTAAACTTTGATAACTAATGTTTACAGCATGTATATTTTGACAGATGATTTTACAAGTTTTATGAAACCTGTTATATGCATTTGACTATATAATAAATTAGTGGCGAAAGTGTATAAGTTATAGTTAGTATAAGTTGCTATTTTATATTTTTATAAGAAATTGCAGTGTCGTTGTTCAATTACAAGTATGTGTTATTGATTTTGTTAGTACGTACATTTTATACACAGTTAAGCATGCATACGTCATCTTTTATATATTTGTACAGATAGTGTATATAAGTGGTGTCTAGCTATAGTCTTATATATTAGTTCATATACCAAGTTGTATTAGTTTTATAACACTTATAATAGATACTTATATTTGTGTATGTATAATATAATGGTTTAAGAACCAATCTCATGTTCTGTAATTTATAATATTATAAATACGTCTAAATATAGGTGTTAATCTCAGTATAAATCTTGAAATGTGTTTGGAAGTTGATTTTATATTTGTATGCGTGTTACAATGTATGATCTTAGTTGTTCACACCTATATATATACAGAATAGTATTTATATATAATATGTTTGATTTCAGGAATTTCTTATAATAAGATATATAGCTTTACTATATATGAATACTTTTATATTTTAAAATTGGGGTTATCTCTTCCTTGTCTGCATATTTATAAAGTAGTCTGCACATGTGCTTGAAAAGTTCTCCTTATAGTTATGTCGATTCAAAAGTGTATTCAGATCTTAAAAATACGATATGAATAGATATCATGGTTTAAATTATTTATATAGATTTTGTTTTATTTGCACCAAAGTTAAACTAGTAATTTGGAAAATATATATATATATCTTATTTTGGTTTTTGAGAATTTTTAATGTATATTTTGTTTCAAATTATATCAAGATAAGTTCTGATTCGTTGTGTCAACTCCTCATGATCAGCTTTGTTCGTCGAATTCGTGCCCACACTGCTTTGCTTTGAAATTCATGCCTGAATTCGTAGCTCGTTTCTGCATCCATTCTCTAGCCTTGAAAGGTGAGCAATCACTCACGATTAATATTCTTTTATTTATTAAATTTGATTTCAATTGAAACGACAATTGAAATATGCTGTTATTAGTTATGTACACTATTATTCCCTGTATCTGTTCACCTATGACATCTGACACCACTATCTGTTAATTATTTATGCGATGACAATACAGTTTAGTTGATAATTAATTGATTGATTATTGTTTATATTGGATGTTAAATTGAAATGTATAAAGTGATAAAAATTTATGCAATTGAAATTGACGTAGGAGTTAACAATTTAAATTGACAAATATGTTGAATTTAATTAGGCGAACTTGTAAAATATGACCCCTTTAAATGTTAAATTAATTGACTCGTAGGATTTGATTAATTACACCTTAAACCATTGAATGTATGTTGTTTAAATTGATGAAACTGAAATTGAAATTGAACGACAAATGAAAACTGTAATGTAATAATCTTTAATCTACATGAAATGATAGTGTAGATTCTAGAATTAATTATATTAATTCGCACAAACAACAATGTGAATTAATACGATTATTTCGGGATTATTTGAATTGATTATTGGATTGTGTTTGATTGTTGTTATTGCTTGTTTATTTACTTTGACACCATCCCAGTTATCACACTGCAAGTTCCCTTTGTTATGTTTTGATTTTTGAATTGGAATTGGAATCGGATTGAAATGATAAATACCCAAAATGAACTTGACTTAGGATAGAGAATTAAATAAACCCGATTGGTCAATAATTTGATTTGAAATAAAATAAAGATTTATTTGAATAATAAGGTTTTGAAATAAAAATTGGACGTAATTTTTGATTAAAGGAAATTGTTAATATTGGAATTTGAAACAAAATATTACTGTAATAAATGATGAAAGAGCGTTGTTTGAAATGAATTATTTGACGATAAAATTTGGAATTATTCATTGGATTAAGTTTGAAATGATTTAATAAATAATTTGAATTTATAATTAAGTTTGAAATTTTTAAGTTTTGAAATTATTAATAATTAAGATTGAAATTATTTAATAATTGAAAAAGATTGAATTATTTGATAATTGAATAAAAATTGAATTCTTTGATAAGAGAAATTGAACTTTTGAATAAGTGAATTCGAACTTCGTTAATAAATGAAATTGGATTTCTTATTTAATTAAGTTTGGAAAATTTAAGTAAGTGAATAAATCAAATTGAATTTCTTTAACAAGAAATAAGATGCGTTTTATTGTAATAACTGTAAGACTTGTAATTTAAAGAATTGATTTGACGAATCTAATTGAATTTAATGTGTTAGTTGATATAATGAGGTTGAGCTTAAGTAATTGATTTAATGAATTGGAAATTTAATGGAAACTGTTTGAATGATAAACTAACTTAACGAATATGAATGAAATCGATTAATGAATTGAAATTGATTTTGAATGTTAAATTAAATTAACTTAAATGTTTTCGGAATGAACTAATATACGAACTTGAATCAATATTTGAATTGTTTAAATAAAAATTGAAATTGAATTGTAAGACTTTGAAATGGTAATTTGGAATGTTGAAACGTAAATTATGGAAATCGATTTCGAAAGATAATTGAAATGTTGATTTACGAATTCTAATTGAAATTGAATTTGATTTGGTTTTGAAATTTATTAAACGACCAATCGGTGTAATAATTGCGGAAGTTATTAAAGAGACTGGAATCGGTTATGGACATACTCTCTGTCTAAACCGAAAACCACTTTAATAACTAAACGCGGAGTGTGATCCAGAATGAAGTGGTTGGAATGATGTACGTGATGACTGAAGAAAGAGAACGATAATGGATAGCCTTGACACTTGTGTCAAATTGGAAATGACTAAAATCAGGAGCCGTGCCGGGCCAAATGGGGTTAGCTACCTCGAGCGGACACACTTCTTCGTAACTACTACTCATTACTTGTGATTGATTGGTGCACCCTCGTACTTTGCAGGAGTGTTGTTTCGCGGTGTTGCGATCGCTGCGGCGATGCGTTCTCACCAGTCTGGATCAGGCGAACGGTAGTTTCACTACCTTGGGTATTGCCTCATGTGCCTTGTCATACTTGTATCCTTATATACGCGACCACTACGAATTTGTTTTGTGTTATACCTATGGAGTACTCCCTGATATCCCACCCATTTACGGTGGAGTTTACAGTGCTGTATAGACTATGACATTTATAAAATGTGTTAAGGGGGATAATGATAACACCTTAACACTATTTTGATACCTTATATTACTGATAGACATTATCTATTTAGCGTACACTACTACATAGTAGATAGTTTAACGGATCCTTAGAGGATGGTGATTGCAACATCCTTTGAGTTACTTGTATTTCGATTGCTATTTCACTTGAGTTGGATTTATTGATATGAGAATATTAATCCCGACTCGAGTGTTTTGTGTTTTGCTTTACGCTCGGGTCAGACTGAGTGGTTCAACTTTGAGACTCACCTTTGGAGTTGGAGCTTTGCTTGAAGATCCAGCCATCTATTCTGCTTTCAGCATTCGAAGATTCCAGTGATGTATTTGATTTATACCTGATGTATTGTGTTACTCTTCTGTTGTAAACTCTGATGTATCTTATATATTTATATAGTAGCTTCATGAACTACTATCTCTTTTACTTCCGCTGCATATTATTACTTTGTGTCTGTGAATCTGTGATTATTTATTTACTGTATATCTGCATTTTGCCAAATTTAAATTAACAATTCGGTATTTTGAATTATTCAAGTACGACATGTACGGATGCGAATAGTCCAAAATAGCGGGTCGTTACAGTTGGTATCAGAGCTTTTGGTAGCTCTAGGCAAAACTTAGCATATACGGTAAACGTATTTACAGAATCACTCCTACTCGAGTTTCAATCTCTTCCTTTTGACTCAATTCCTTTGAATTTTGGAACATTCCCTTGGTTCCGTAATTCATTCGTGTCCCTCACTATTCGTCTTCTTCCAATTCTGGAGCATCCCATAACTCCACTTCGAATGACCCTTATATTTAATCGGCGGTCTCGCCAAACTTCGAATTGATTTATAAAGGGGTGAAACTCCTTTACTATAGACATCGATTTACCGGAGATTTCTATATCCTCGGTTTACGATGCTAACTATCTCCTACTATGCCTGAATTCTAATTCTTGAGATCAAATGTAGATTTGCCTCGAAATTCTGCATCGATCTTATTCTTGAAGTCACGGTTAACCCGGTTAAGGTTGCCCGTAAATTCAATAAGCGTATCCATCTTCCGATTCGGTTAATTGAATTATCCTATCTTCTGTTTCGAACTTATTATTGAATCAAAATTCTATTTGATTTGATTTCCATCAAATTTGAATCTTTATACTTATTTTGAAATCCATCCTTGTATCGTCGAGCGAGAAAGTGTATTTGTGAATCAATATTAAAAATAAGAAAAATAAGAAAAATATATTGTGTTGTTGAGTTGTTGATGTTGATTTGGGTTTTCGATCGATTCGTCTGATCAACGCTATCGATAGGATTTCCAAAACACTTAAACAGAGCAAACTGACACAATATTGTTTTCAAATTGGTAAACGAAATAAATTGTATATGATTATATTATATATAAGTGTAAATTTTCTGAAATTAAATTGATAATGAATTGTTGTCCGAAATGATAATATTTATTTTCATTTATTGTTTTATAAACCATTGATTATTTCATAATATAAATAAATGAATTTATAAAATTTGGGTATAATTTAATTTGGAATTGAAGTGAATTTAAAATTAGAATTTGAGAATGTAATTTCCAATAAATTTTGAACTATGGTTTTAAAGTTTAAAATGTATATTATTTAAAATATTTTCGAATAGAAATGGTTTTCAAAGAATTTTAAAATGATTAAATTAGTGCTCTCTTATTTTGTCGCTGGAAAATAGTTTCGGTGATGACGGCCGCATCATCGACATTCATTTTCGAGTTTTGAAGTGGAGAGACCACTAGTAGCTTGCTACACTTTTGTTTTGAAATGAATTTGATTTAAATTTTTGATTTGAATTATATATATATATATATATATATATATATATATATATATATATATGTCAGTATTTGATTTTAATTTGACTTGGATATATTGTATGTATATTATTTATCTCTAAATAGTTTGAAGAGAATCGGAAATTTAATTTACGTTTAAGGGTGATTCCATATTTTTAAATGAAACCAAAATTTTGAATAAATATTTAACCTGAAATAAGTGAATTGAAAATTTTATTTGGACAATTTTCAAAAATTTCAAAAGTTAACTATGTAATTGAATATTGTACAATATAAAATGATGTTAAAAGAAATTTTAGATGAATTTGACTAGATATGATAAATGTTATACACTTTAAATTTTAATTATAAAAGATGTTAATAAAGATAAATAGAATAATAAGTTGATTGAATAGTAAATGAGACAAATTAAATAAAATTTTGTTTGAAAGAAATCTGTTGAATCAAATATTAATTTGAAATAAAATCAACTTAATGAATCATCTTGAATTTAAAGTTAATTGTTGAATATGAATTAATTTAAATCGAAAGTTATATGGTTTAAACTAATTGTTTTATTTGGTTTTCAATCTATTTTCTTTCTGGTGGTTTCTATTCTCCAACTTTCTTCCTTTTCGGGAACAAAAAGTTATGAGTGAGGGAGAGTGTAACGACCCGTAAATTTAACCGGTTTTAATAACGCGTTTATTTGAAATTTTGTGAAATTTTAAACGATAAAATTTTGAAATATAAATTTGATATTTGGAATGCGTCCAGTTAAACATAGCAACCGGTAAATTTTCGTCCGAAAATATGAAAGTTTATTTCGCGCGTAAATTTACTTCAATTTAATCAGTTAAAAGTGATGAAAATAAAACGTTTCCAAAACCAAAATATTTTTACATAGAAAAATTCTAAACCATCTTTCGAGCAAGTTGTCAGTTGGTCGTTTTTCCAAATTCGGACATTTTTGGCTCCGTCGATCTTATTTTTCTGCGATTTTTATGCATTTTCCGTAGTAGAAAATTTCGTATTTTTATAATTCAATCGCACCACTGACATTTATATACCATTTCGATCGTCGCATCGTGCTGATCTCAACGGTATGTTCACTTCTATTTTTCAAACCCTGGTATGCTGTGAAATCGGTAAACCGGTTCATCGTATCGGTACCGTATTTATGTCATTTTTCTTTTCTTCCAAATGGCAGCTGAGTAATCCAACAGCCTAAGTCATTAATACTTTCATCTTTTGGTGTTTCCAATTCCTGTTGTTTCAATGTTATCAACCGGTTTAATATCTTTCCATTTACTCACTGTTGCTTTCATTGTTTGGCCACTTCATTCCATACATTTTCCTTGCCTGTTCATATTTGTCAAAAGCCTAAACGTATTTTTCCCCTAACTTGCTTTCCTCCTTTATAATACCTCCATGCCCACAAAGCACTAACCTACTTCATCTTTCCACTCTTTATTTTGAACGCAGTCACCTCCTTTCCCCTGCAAACAAAGATTTTGCTCCTCCAAGCGATAAGTACACAGCTCAAATCCGCCACCACAAGCAGCCGACGCCCTAGCCTCTGCCGGAGCCGCCGCTGACTTCACATCACCCAAGCCGTTCATCTCCCTCCTCTTCCTCACGCGCCTCCTCCCATGCAACTTTCCCATCCGCTACGACTCGCTCAGCCAACCGGAGCCACCGACCAGCCTTCTTCCTCTTTCGCCCGCCACCGTCTCACATCGGCAACCAACTCGCAACCTCCATGGCATGCCCCTACGTGTTGCTACCTACCCCTGTGCAACCCGAGCCATGAACGTTCCCAGATCCACGAGTACTCCTCCACCACTCTGATCGCCACCCTCCTTGAGTTCGCCATTCCCATTCGGCCCAGCGGTGAGTGGCTCCATGTCCTTGTCTTTGCTCGCATATTTATATATATCTGAGGCATTAGAATTTATGCTTTATTGGTGGTTGGAAATGAAATATGTGACTATAAGTTATATACTAGCTGTTCCATTACATAAATATGCATATCAGCCTGTATATTATATGTTGTAAACTATGTTGTCTGTAGTGTCTGGTTTCAAGGACGGTACATATTTAATATATATATAATTTTATTTTAAAAGATATTTGTTTATAGATAGGACGGATCTGATGTTTACTTTTAACTATAATAAATATATAGTAATATATATTTCTTATATATTATTTTAAACTTTGATAACTAATGTTTACAGCATGTATATTTTGACAGATGATTTTATAAGTTTTATGAAACCTGTTATATGCATTTGACTATATAATAAATTAGTGGCGAAAGTGTATAAGTTATAGTTAGTATAAGTTGCTATTTTATATTTTTATAAGAAATTGCAGTGTCGTTGTTCAATTACAAGTATGTGTTATTTGATTTTGTTAGTACGTACATTTTATACACAGTTAAGCATGCATATGTCAGCTTTTATATATTTGTACAGATAGTGTATATAAGTGGTGTCTAGCTATAGTCTTATATATTAGTTCATATGCCAAGTTGTATTAGTTTTATAACACTTATAATAGATACTTATATTTGTGTATGTATAATATAATGGTTTAAGAACCAATCTCACGTTCTGTAATTTATAATATTATAAATACGTCTAAATATAGGTGTTAATCTCAGTATAAATCTTGAAATGTGTTTGGAAGTTGATTTTATATTTGTATGCGTGTTACAGTGTATGATCTTAGTTGTGCACACCTATATATATATATATACAGAATAGTATTTATATATAATATGTTTGATTTCAGGAATTTCTTATAGTAAGATATATAGCTTTACTATCTATGAATACTTTTATATTTTAAAATTGGGGTTATCTCTTCCTTGTCTGCATATTTATAAAGTAGTCTGCACATGTGCTTGAAAAGTTCTCCTTATAGTTATGTCGATTCAAAAGTGTATTCAGATCTTAAAAATACGATATGAATAGATATCATGGTTTAAATTATTTATATAGATTTTGTTTTATTTGCACCAAAGTTAAACTAGTAATTTGGAAAATATATATATATATATATATATCTTATTTTGGTTTTTGAGAATTTTTAATGTATATTTTGTTTCAAATTATATCAAGATAAGTTCTGATTCGTTGTGTCAACTCCTCATGATCAGCTTTGTTCGTCGAATTCGTGCCCACACTGCTTTGCTTTGAAATTCGTGCCTGAATTCGTAGCTCGTTTCTGCATCCATTCTCTAGCCTCGAAAGGTGAGCAATCACTCACGATTAATATTCTTTTATTTATTAAATTTGATTTCAATTGAAACGACAATTGAAATATGCTGTTGTTAGTTATGTACACTATTATTCCCTGTATCTGTTCACCTATGACATCTGACACCACTATCTGTTAATTATTTATGCGATGACTATACAGTTTAGTTGATAATTAATTGATTGATTGTTGTTTATATTGGATGTTAAATTGAAATGTATAAAGTGATAAAAATTTATGCAATTGAAATTGACGTATGAGTTAACAATTTAAATTGACAAATATGTTGAATTTAATTAGGCGAACTTGTAAAATATGACCCCTTTAAATGTTAAATTAATTGACTCGTAGGATTTGATTAATTACACCTTAAACCATTGAATGTATGTTGTTTAAATTGATGAAACTGAAATTGAAATTGAACGACAAATGAAAACTGTAATGTAATAATCTTTAATCGACATGAAATGATAGTGTAGATTCTAGAATTAATTATATTAATTCGCACAAACAACAATGTGAATTAATACGATTATTTCGGGATTATTTGAATTGATTATTGTATTGTGTTTGATTGTTGTTATTGCTTGTTTATTTACTTTGACACCATTCCAGTTATCACACTGCAAGTTCCCTTTGTTATGTTTTGATTTTTGAATTGGAATTGGAATCGGGTTGAAATGATAAATACCCAAAATGAACTTGACTTAGGATAGAGAATTAAATAAACCCGATTGGTCAATAATTTGATTTGAAATAAAATAAAGATTTATTTGAATAATAAGGTTTTGAAATGAAAATTGGACGTAATTTTTGATTAAAGGAAATTGTTAATATTGGAATTTGAAACAAAATATTAGTGTAATAAATGGTGAAAGAGCGTTGTTTGAAATGAATTATTTGACGATAAAATTTGGAATTATTCATTGAATTAAGTTTGAAATGATTTAATAATTAATTTGAATTTACAATTAAGTTTGAAATTTTTAAGTTTTGAAATTATTAATAATTAAGATTGAAATTATTTAATAATTGAAAAAGATTGAATTATTTGATAATTGAATAAAAATTGAATTCTTTGATAAGAGAAATTGAACTTTTGAATAAGTGAATTCGAACTTCGTTAATAAATGAAATTGGATTTCTTATTTAATTAAGTTTGGAAAATTTAAGTAGGTGAATAAATCAAATTGAATTTCTTTAATAAGAAATAAGATGCGTTTTATTGTAATAACTGTAAGACTTGAAATTTAAAGAATTGATTTGACGAATCTAATTGAATTTAATGTGTTAGTTGATATAATGAGGTTGAACTTAAGTAATTGATTTAATGAATTGGAAATTTAATGGAAACTGTTTGAATGATAAACTAACTTAACGAATATGAATGAAATCGATTAATGAATTGAAACTGATTTTGAATGTTAAATTAAATTAATTTAAATGTTTTCGGAATGAACTAATATACGAACTTGAATCAATATTTGAATTGTTTAAATAAAAATTGAAATTGAATTGTAACACTTTGAAATGGTAATTTGGAGTGTTGAAACGTAAATTATGGAAATCGATTTCGAAAGATAATTGAAATGTTGATTTACGAATTCTAATTGAAATTGAATTTGATTTGGTTTTGAAATTTATTAAACGACCAATCGGTGTAATAATTACGGAAGTTATTAAAGAGACCGGAATCGGTTATGGACATACTCTCTGTCTAAACCGAAAACCACTTTAATAACTAAACGCGGAGTGTGATCCAGAATGAAGTGGTTGGAATGATGTACGTGATGACTGAAGAAAGAGAACGATAATGGATAGCCTTGACACTTGTGTCAAATTGGAAATGACTAAAATCAGGAGCTGTGCCGGGCCAAATGGGGTTAGCTACCTCGAGCGGACACACTTCTTCGTAACTACTACTCATTACTTGTGATTGATTGGTGCACCCTCGTACTTTTCAGGAGTGTTGTTTCGCGGTGTTGCGATCGCTGCGGCGATGCGTTCTCACCAGTCCGGATCAGGCGAACGGTAGTTTCACTACCTTGGGTATTGCCTCATGTGCCTTGTCATACTTGTATCCTTATATACGTGACCACTACGAATTTGTTTTGTGTTATACCTATGGAGTACTCCCTGATATTCCACCAGTTTACGGTGGAGTTTACAGTGCTGTATAGACTATGACATTTATAAAATGTGTTAAGGGGGGTAATGGTAACACCTTAACACTATTTTGATACCTTATATTACTGATAGACATTATCCATTTAGCGTACACTACTACATAGTAGATAGTTTAACGGATTCTTAGAGGATGGTGATTGCAACATCCTTTGAGTTACTTGTATTTCGATTGCTATTTCACTTGAGTTGGATTTATTGATATGAGAATATTAATCTTGACTCGAGTGTTTTGTGTTTTGCTTTACGCTCGGGTCAGACTGAGTGGTTCAACTTTGAGACTCACCTTTGGAGTTGGAGCTTTGCTTGAAGATCCAGCCATCTATTCTGCTTTCAGCATTCGAAGATTCCAGTGATGTATTTGATTTATACCTAATGTATTGTGTTACTCTTCTGTTGTAAACTCTGATGTATCTTATATATTTATATAGTAGCTTCATGAACTACTATCTCTTTTACTTCCGCTGCATATTATTACTCTGTGTCTGTGAATCTGTGATTATTTATTTACTGTATATCTGCGTTTTGCCAAATTTAAATTAACAATTCGGTATTTTGAATTATTCAAGTCCGACATGTACGGATGCGAATAGTCCAAAATAGCGGGTCGTTACAGTTTATGACCAATTTAAGATCAAGGCAAATAGTAAAAAAAAATGCATCTATCCCCAACAGGATTCGACACAGTAACGATCTTATGCACAAAGTCGGGGGTTATTCCTAATCTTTCCACCAATGCATTGACTATAGATGAATGGGATGCACCAGTATCAAACAAAACTCTAGAAGGTAAATCATATAGTAATGACACACCTTCCACAGCCGACTTCCCTTTTACCTGACCGTTGGTACAGTGTTGGTAGTGGTACAACTTCCACTATATAAGCCTTAATAATCTAACCCTCTTTATATAATGCTGGACACTCCTCTTATAATGTTCCATCTACTCATAATTATAGCATTTAATCCCGAAATCCTTGCTGCCTTGATGGTTTTTACCTACAACCTCTGGTCTAAATTCCTATCTTACCACAATGATAACATTTTATTGCCTTCTAGAGGTTCAACCAAACTTTCTTGGTTATATGTCCAGTCTTATTACACCTTCTGCATACAACAACCTATTTCTTATTATGTCCACCTTGTGGTCCATCATTCTTATACTTAACCTGATCTCCAATCAATACTTGATCGTTATTTATATCTCCACTCACAGTAGTTAATAAAGCCACCTCAACTAACCCCTCAAAATTTGCATCAAATGGTACCTGACTCAAAGCCAAGTCCCTCTTTAGTGAATTCAATCGCTTAGCAAATTTCATAGCCTTTTCTTTTGAGTATTTATCAACTCAAATTCGTTGATCATTAAATTGGTTCACGTATGTCTTTATAGCCATATCCTCATACTTAAGTCGAATAAACTCCTCCAACAACTTCCGCTCTCTACTCCAAAAAAGAATTTCGTCTCAAACTTCCTTTTTAAAAATTTCCAAATTAATGGTATTCTCCTCTGACTTAACTATGACAACCACCAATTCACCATCTCTTCCCATAAGTGCTAAATTGCCAACAGCCTCTTAGTCACGTCACTTAATGCCAATAAACCAAATATCCTATCATGGTTCATTAGCCATGTCTTAGTTGCTGCATATGACTCTGTCCCAGTATACGACTTCCTACCTAAGTTGGAAAAATGTAACAACCCGCTATTTTGGACTATTCGCATCCGCACATGTCGGACTTGAATAATTCAAAATACCGAATTGTTAATTTAAATTTGGTAAAACTGAGATATACAGTAAATAAATAGTCACAGAATCACAGACACAGAGTAATAATATGCAGCGGAAATAAAAGAGATAGTAGTTCATGAAGCTACTATATAAATATATAAGATACATCAGAGTTTACAACAAAAGAGTAATACGATACATCAAATACAAATCAGAATACATCACTGGAATCATCGAATACTGAAAGTAGAATAGATGGCTGGATCTTCAAGCAAAGCTCCAACTCCAAAGGTGAGCCTCGAATACTGGTACACTCAGTCTGACCCGAGCGTAAAGCAAAACACAAGACACTCGAGTCAGGATTAATATTCTTATATCAATAAATCCAACTCAAGTGAAATAGCAATCGAAATACAAGTAACTCAAAGGATGTTTGGAATAACCATCCTCTAAGGATCCGTTAAACTATCTACTAGGTAGTAATGTACGCTAAGTAGATAATGTCTATTAGTAATATAAAATATCAAAATAGCGTTAAGGCGTTACCATAATTCCCCTTAACACATTTTATATTCGCAAAAGCATATACAAGACCGTAGTTTCCCCAAAACCGGAAGTCACCAGAGGGCAATCCATATGCTCAAGGTACAAATCAAAACGTAGTGGTCGCGAATAGGATAATCAGTATGACAAGGTACATGAGGCGATACCAACTACGATACTAGTAGTTGCGTGATCCGGACTGATGTTGAGCATAGCCAGCAGCTACCTCAAACCGCGAAACAACACTCCCAAATCGAGGGGTGCATCCAAATCGAATCACAAAAGTAATAGATATGGTATCGAAGAAGTGTGTCCGCTAGAGGTGGCGAACCTCAATGGCCCGGCGCGGCTCCTGTTTTAGTCATGTCAGGGGTCATCCAATATCGTTCTCTTTCTTCAGTCAACGCGTTCACCAAACCATCCACTTCATTCTGTATCAACACTCCGCGTATAATAGTTATTAAAGTGGTATTCGGTATCGACAGAGAGTATGTCCATATCCGATCCCGGTCTCTTTAATAACTACGTATTATTACACCAATTGGTCGTTTAATATATTTCAACACAATCAATTTCAATTTCAATTAGAATTCGTAAACCATTATTTCATTTGTCTTTCAAAAATCAATTTCCAAAATCTACGTTTCAAAACTTCCAAATTTCCATCTCAAAATCTTATAATTCAATTTCAAATTTTATTTAAACAATTCAAATATTGATTCAAGTTCATACAAAAAGATTCAATCCGAAATTATTTAAATTAATTAGATTTAACATTCAAATCAATTTAAATTATTTATCTATTTTATTCAATATTCGTTAAGTTAATTTAACATCCAAAACAATTATTTTTAAATTTCAAAGTCATTAAACCAATCACTTAAGTTAACTTCGTTATATCAAAACTTACAAATTTAATTAAATTCAATTTGTCAAATCAAATTCTTTAAATTACAATTCTTACATTAATTTCAATAAAACACATTTATTTCTTGTTAAGAAATTCAATTTCACTTATTCTTTACATAATTACAAACTTCAAACTCAATTAATAAAGAATTAAATTCCATATATTCGAGAAACCAAATTTCACTTTAACTTACTTAAATAAATTTTCCAAAACTTAATAAATAAAGAAACCCAATTTCATTTATTAACGAAGTTCAAATTCACTTATTCAAAAGTTGAATCTCTTATCCAAGAATTCAATCTTATTCAATTATTAAATAATTTCAACTTAATTATTAATAATTTCAAAACTTAGTAATTTCAACATAATTATAAATTCAAATTTAATTTTTAAATCACTTCAAACTTCGTTCAATGAATAATTCCAAATTTTAGTGTTAAATAATACATTTCAAATCAATGTTCTTTCATCAGTTATTACATTAATATTTGTTTCAGATTTCAATATTAACATTTTCCTTTCATAAAAATTTTCGTTCAAATTTTATTTCAAAATCTTATTATTCAAATAAAACCTTTATTTTATTTCAAATCAAATTTTTGACCAATCGGTTTATTTAATTCTCTATCCTAAGTCAAGTTCATTTGGGTATTTATCATTTCAACCCGATTCCATTTCAATTTAAAATCAAGCAAAATAAAGGGAACTTGCAGTGTGATAACAGGGATGGTGTCAAAGTAAATAAACAAGCAATAACAACAACAAAACAATTCAAATAATCAATTTTAAATAATCCTGAAATAATCGTATTAATTCGCATTGTTATTTGTGCGAATTAATATAATTATTCCTAGAATCTACACTATCATTTCATGTAGATTAAAGATTTTTATATTCCGGTTTTCACTTGTCGTTCAATTTCAGTTTAATACTTCAACAATTAATACAAACTACGTTCAAAGTTCAAAGTACAATTTATCAAATTCTACGACAACTAAAGGGTCAAATTTAACCAATCAATTTTTGTCATATATAATCCGTTTTAATTTGTTAACTATTCTACATTAAATTTAACTTGCAAATTAATTATCACTTAACAATAATAATTAACATCCAATTCAAACAACAATCAATCAATCAATTTATCAACCAAACTGTATTATTATTCCATAAATAATTAACAGATAATGGTGTCAGGTGTCATAGGTATACAGATACAGGTAATAGCAGACATAACAGAATAAACAACTAACAACAACATATTTCAATTTTCGTTTCAATTGAAATCAAATTTAATAAATAAAAGAATATTAATCGTGAGTGATTACTCACCTTTCGAGGCTAGAGAAAATATGAGATGGCACGGATACGCACACTGATACGGACACTGAAATGGAGTTACAAATCCAAGCATGATTCTCAGAGCAAAGTAAGATTGGCACGAATCGACGAGCAAAAACTGTTAAATAGGAATTGCCGAAATCAATCAAAATATTCAACATAGCAACAATTGCAAAACAAGTCCTACGTCAAAGTTTAACAATATAATTCTATGTGCTACCGAGATCGAAATGGTCAGAAATTTGGTATGAATAAAGATCAAAACTTGTATTTCAAAACTGCAAAGAATCACTTGATTCCGACGTAAGACGAAGGAGATACGATGCGTCAAACATGAACTCAGGTCGTGTTTGCAGCAGTGTAAAATAATTCTAAGTACAAAAGAATATCTGCCTGGGTCTAACTTCCAGATCCTCGACCACTAATCAAACGATGCCGGATTTTTCTATAATTTGACACGTATAAACTAGGTAACTTAAACTCCTTTTTAAAAATAGAATCAACCCATTCCGATAAAGCATGAGTGAGATACGATGCGTCAAACATGAACTCAGGTCGTGTTTGCAGCAGTGTAAAATAATTCTAAGTACAAAAGAACATCTGTCTGGGTCTAACTTCCAGATCCTCGACCACTAATCAAACGATGCCGGATTTTTCTAGAATTTGACACGTATAAACTAGGTAACTTAAACTCCTTTTTAAAAATAGAATCAACCCATTCCGATAAAGCATGAGTGAGATACGATGCGTCAAACTTGAATTCAGGTCGTGTTTGCAGCAGTGTAAAATAATTCTAAGTACAAAAGAACATCTGTCTGGGTCTAACTTCCAGATCCTCGACCACTAATCAAACGATGCCGGATTTTTCTAGAATTTGACACGTATAAACTAGGTAACTTAAACTCCTTTTTAAAAATAGAATCAACCCATTCCGATAAAGCATGAGTGAGATACGATGCGTCAAACATGAACTCAGATCGTGTTTGCAGCAGTGTAAAATAATTCTAAGTACAAAAGAACATCTGTCTGGGTCCAACTTCCAGATCCTCGACCACTAATCAAACGATGTCGGATTTTGCTGGAATTTGACATTTATAAATTAGGTAACTTCAACTCTTACATGGACTAGCATGCATTA
Organism: Allium cepa; assembly: GCA_030765085.1. Lineage (NCBI taxonomy): Eukaryota > Viridiplantae > Streptophyta > Magnoliopsida > Asparagales > Amaryllidaceae > Allium > Allium cepa. Next base: position 741,928,087 of record CM060932.1, read on the forward strand.
ATATTCAGAGGCAATGCAAAATTGTACAAAATAAAATAAAAATAATATATATATATATACACGCACTTCAGAAATAGAGGCATATATTGACAATAGAATCTATACTAAACTTTCGTATAGATGTAAACAATGTATAGACTAATATAGATTATACTTAAACAACATCCAAATCCATTTCAAACAAAACCTTCCGACTTAATTTTTTTCAAAACAGAAAACTATATATACAATATCTACATAGTCTACGCTTTAAAGTATGATATAAATATATAAGTATAACTTACATTATATAAACAGAAAACTATACAAATCTAGTTCATGAATAGCTTCCATTAGTTTACAATTTATAAACTTATATGATGTTAACAACAAACTATTAGTCTTTTCTGTCAAACAGAGCAACAACTCATATCACAGCATATGTACTAAAGCTTAAATGAAATATAGTATACTTATATACTGTAAACAATATAGATTGTAAATATTTACCTATATATATTCATGGAATGGTGACAGGAATGAAAAACCGAGTAGAAGATGGGAGAGAGTGGAAAGCTCGTAGTTTATTTTTCTTATATTTTTTCTTTGCGTGCTTTGACGGAGGTGGGTGGGAAGGAAGAGGCGACTAATGGCTACAGGGTGGCCGTGGCAGTGGGTGACGTGGCTCGCATTGGAGGCTAGGGTAGGCGGAGGGCTATGTGGTGTTGCGGCCAGTGGAGGGTGGCGGTGCTTGGAGACGGCAGGGACGTTGTCGGCTGGAGCTGGGTTGTGAACTTCGGCGGAGGGTGGTCGAGAGCTATGGGCGGAGGCGGACGTTTGCGGGTTGTTGCCGCACTCGGCTCGGAGGAGGCTGATGGAGCGCCGTCGGGTGGGTCGGAGGTGTTCGGCTGGGAAGCTAGAAGAGGGGTCGGCCATGTTGCGTGCATTAGTGGAAGGGAAAGGAGACACGGTGAAAGCCTAAAGGCGGCGGTGGTGACTGGTTGTCATGTTGTCGGGGTGAGGTGAGGGAGGAGAGATGAAGAGGAAGAATGTGGAAGGCAAGAAGATGAAGAAGGGGAAAGAGGAGCTGCAGGCATTTTCTTTCTCTTTTTTTTTAGCTTTAGATGTATATGATGTTTTTGATTTGAAACAACTAATAGTTTCACAATAAAAGTAAACATGGAATATACAAACTTTCAAACGAACAGCAAGGAAAAATGAAAGGACATGAGCTCTGTAATATAATGTCACTTTATCAGGGAAGAGCGCGAATCCAGGGATTCTACATAAATATCAAATCTGGGGAAGAGCAGCAGCCAATTGTTGAAAGAAGTGCTTATATTAAAAGTAAACGACTACTTGTTTTCTCTCAAGGTGAATGGAACGAACCAAAAGTTTTAAAAACGATACCGATACGGATAACTGTTTCGTACTTTTAGTCGTGCACCAGATACCGAAATACACAACTGAATATACTGCAATGATCAGTGCGGCGAGACGGTCAAAACGGTATAAAAACATCAGTGGTACAATTGAATTACAAAAATTCGAATTTTCTACTACGTAAAATGCATAAAATTCGTAGAAAAATAAGAACGACGGAGCTAAAAATGTCTGAATTTTGAAAAACGAAAAATGACGTCTTGCTCAGAAGACGGTTTAGAATTTTTCTATGTAAAAATATTTAGGTTTCGAAAACGACTTAATTTCATTGATTACTAACTGATTTAGATTGAAGTAAATATACGCACGAAATGAACTTTCATATTTTCGGACGAAAATTTACCAGTAGCTATGTTTAATTAGACGCATTCCAAATATGAAGTTTGAATGACATCCGAATTTGTTTGTGAAAATTCGAAATTCTACACTAAATAAGCTATTTCAAAAAAATTTAAACTGGGTCTGAATTTCAGGGTCGTTACATTCTCCCCCACTCAAAACTTTTCGTCCCCGAAAAGGAAGGAGGTAGGAGAACAGAAACCCCCAGAAGAAATAGACTTGAATTACATCATAAACAATTAATTTAAACCATAGAAATTTCAATTTAAATTAATTTATATTTAGCAATTTTACTTTAAACTCAAGACTTTCATAAAATTGGTTTGATTTCGCATATATTAATGTTAGGTACAAAAGATTCCTTTCAAATGAAATTCAATTTAAATTCGATTAATTCAGGATATTTTCTGAAGTTAATTTAATTCAATTTATTAACCTTCAGAACAAAATTTTCTTCTATCATTCATACCTATTATTTATTTAACTTATTATTCTATTTATCTCATAAACATTTATAATTAAAATTTAAATGAATAACATTTATCATACGCACTTACATTTTATTTATAAAGACAATTTATATCATATATTATCCGATTTTCTTAAATTAGCAACTTCAAAGATCATAAATTTTGAAGTCATTTATTATAATCAAACCTTCTTTGACAAAATTTAATTCTTTCTTATTCCAAATTATTATTAAATTTATTCTACTTAATATATCCTATCACATATATATTAAGCATATTTACATTTATTATAACTACTCAATTTATTAAAAATTCCTTTGATATCATTTTCTACTGTATAATATTCAATTACATAATTAACCTTCTTTTATTTTTTATTTAGGTAAGTTATATATATAATGCAATTTGAGTATTATCCAAACAAATTTTTTTTACAATTTAGTTATTTCAAGCTAAGTATTTATATGAAATAATTTGGCTTCATTTAAAATTGTAAAATCATCTTTTAACAAATTTTAAGAATTAATTTCCGATTAGCTTCAAACCACTTGAGATAAAATAAATATATATTCATAATACATCAAATCAAATTTAAAATCTTCAATATATATTTTAAATCAAGTCATGTTTAGAAATTCAAATCAATTTATTTTTTCAAAACAAATCGTAGCAAAGCTACAGAATAGTCTCTCCACTTCGAAACTCGAAAATGAATGTCGATGATGCGGCCGTCATCACCGAAATTATTTTCCAGCGACAAAGAGAAGAGCACTGATTTAAACATCTAAAATTTCTTTGAAAATATTTCTATTCGAAAATACTTTAAGTAATATACCTTATAAAACTTAAAAGCCAAGTTTGAAATCACCGGAAATTAAATTCTCAAATTCTACTTTAAATCCATTTGAATTCCAATCAAAATATAAACAAGCTTTATAAATTCATTTATTTATATCATGAAATAGTCAATGATTTATAAATCAATAAATGAAAATTAAAATTTTAACTTTTCAGAACAGATTCATTAACCTTTTAATTTCAGAAAATTTAAACTTTTATATAACATAATCATTCAAAATTATTTTATTTATCAGATTCGAAATTACTATTGTGTCAGTTTTTTATGTTCAAGTGTTTTGGAAATCCTATCGATAGCGTTGATCAGACGAATCGATCGAAAACCCAAATCAACATCAACAACTCAAACAACACAATATATGTAAAACATTTTTAATATTAATTTACAAAGACACTTCCTCGCTCGACAATACAAAAATAGATTTCAACACAAGAATAGAGATTCAACCTTAATGGAAATCAAATCAAAGAGAATTTTGATTCGACAATAAGTTCGAAACAGAAGATAAGGTAATTAAATAACAGAATAGGAAGCCTGATAAGTTTATATACATCGCGGGCAACCTTAACCGGATTGACCGTGGCTTAAAGAATAAGATCGATGCTGAATTCCGAGGTAAATCAACATTCGATCTCAAGAGATAGAATTCAGGCATAGCGGGAGATAGATAGCATCGTAAACCGAGGATACAGAAATCTTCGGTAAATCAATGCCTACCGTAAAGAAGTTTCACCCCTTTACAAATCATTCGAAGTTTGGCGAGACCGCCGGTTCATTTTAAAGATTATTCGAAGTGGAGTTATGGAATACTCCATAATTGAAAGAAGTCGAATAGTGAGGGACGAGAATGAATTTTGGAACCGAGGGAACGTTCCAAAATTCAAAGGAATTGAGTCAAAAGGAAGAGATTGAAACTCGAATGAGAGTGATTCTGTAAATATATTTACCCTATATGCTGAGTTTTGCCTAGAGCTACCAAAAGCTCTGATACCAACTGTAACGACCCGCTATTTTGGACTATTCGCATCCGCACATGTCGGACTTGAATAATTCAAAATACCGAATTGTTAATTTAAATTTGGTAAAACTGAGATATACAGTAAATAAATAGTCACAGAATCACAGACACAGAGTAATAATATGCAGCGGAAATAAAAGAGATAGTAGTTCATGAAGCTACTATATAAATATATAAGATACATCAGAGTTTACAACAAAAGAGTAATACGATACATCAAATACAAATCAGAATACATCACTGGAATCATCGAATACTGAAAGTAGAATAGATGGCTGGATCTTCAAGCAAAGCTCCAACTCCAAAGGTGAGCCTCGAATACTGGTACACTCAGTCTGACCCGAGCGTAAAGCAAAACACAAGACACTCGAGTCAGGATTAATATTCTTATATCAATAAATCCAACTCAAGTGAAATAGCAATCGAAATACAAGTAACTCAAAGGATGTTTGGAATAACCATTCTCTAAGGATCCGCTAAACTATCTACTAGGTAGTAATGTACGCTAAGTAGATAATGTCTATTAGTAATATAAAATATCAAAATAGCGTTAAGGCGTTACCATAATTCCCCTTAACACATTTTATATTCCCAAAAGCATATACAAGACCGTAGTTTCCCCAAAACCGGAAGTCACCAGAGGGCAATCCATATGCTCAAGGTACAAATCAAAACGTAGTGGTCGCGAATAGGATAATCAGTACATGAGGCGATACCAACTAGGATACTAGTAGTTGCGTGATCCGGACTGATGTTGAGCATAGCCAGCAGCTACCTCAACACCGCGAAACAACACTCCCAAATCGAGGGGTGCACCCAAATCGAATCACAAAAGTAATAGATATGGTATCGAAGAAGTGTGTCCGCTAGAGGTGGCGAACCTCAATGGCCCGGCGCGGCTCCTGTTTTAGTCATGTCAGGGGTCATCCAATATCGTTCTCTTTCTTCAGTCAACGCGTTCACCAAACCATCCACTTCATTCTGGATCAACACTCCGCGTATAATAGTTATTAAAGTGGTATTCGGTATCGACAGAGAGTATGTCCATATCCGATCCCGGTCTCTTTAATAACTACGTATTATTACACCAATTGGTCGTTTAATATATTTCAACACAATCAATTTCAATTTCAATTAGAATTCGTAAACCATTATTTCATTTGTCTTTCAAAAATCAATTTCCAAAATCTACGTTTCAAAACTTCCAAATTTCCATCTCAAAATCTTATAATTCAATTTCAAATTTTATTTAAACAATTCAAATATTGATTCAAGTTCATACAAAAAGATTCAATCCGAAATTATTTAAATTAATTAGATTTAACATTCAAATCAATTTAAATTATTTATCTATTTTATTCAATATTCGTTAAGTTAATTTAACATCCAAAACAATTATTTTTAAATTTCAAAGTCATTAAACCAATCACTTAAGTTAACTTCGTTATATCAAAACTTACAAATTTAATTAAATTCAATTTGTCAAATCAAATTCTTTAAATTACAATTCTTACATTAATTTCAATCAAACACATTTATTTCTTGTTAAGAAATTCAATTTCACTTATTCTTTACATAATTACAAACTTCAAACTCAATTAATAAAGAATTAAATTCCATATATTCGAGAAATCAAATTTCACTTTAACTTACTTAAATAAATTTTCCAAAACTTAATAAATAAAGAAACCCAATTTCATTTATTAACGAAGTTCAAATTCACTTATTCAAAAGTTGAATCTCTTATCCAAGAATTCAATCTTATTCAATTATTAAATAATTTCAACTTAATTATTAATAATTTCAAAACTTAGTAATTTCAACATAATTATAAATTCAAATTTAATTTTTAAATCACTTCAAACTTCGTTCAATGAATAATTCCAAATTTTAGTGTTAAATAATACATTTCAAATCAATGTTCTTTCATCAGTTATTACATTAATATTTGTTTCAGATTTCAATATTAACATTTTCCTTTCATAAAAAATTTCGTTCAAATTTTATTTCAAAATCTTATTATTCAAATAAAACCTTTATTTTATTTCAAATCAAATTTTTGACCAATCGGTTTATTTAATTCTCTATCCTAAGTCAAGTTCATTTGGGTATTTATCATTTCAACCCGATTCCATTTCAATTTAAAATCAAGCAAAATAAAGGGAACTTGCAGTGTGATAACAGGGATGGTGTCAAAGTAAATAAACAAGCAATAACAACAACAAAACAATTCAAATAATCAATTTTAAATAATCCCGAAATAATCGTATTAATTCGCATTGTTATTTGTGCGAATTAATATAATTATTCCTAGAATCTACACTATCATTTCATGTAGATTAAAGATTTTTATATTCCGGTTTTCACTTGTCGTTCAATTTCAGTTTAATACTTCAACAATTAATACAAACTACGTTCAAAGTTCAAAGTACAATTTATCAAATTCTACGACAACTAAAGGGTCAAATTTAACCAATCAATTTTTGTCATATATAATCCGTTTTAATTTGTTAACTATTCTACATTAAATTTAACTTGCAAATTAATTATCACTTAACAATAATAATTAACATCCAATTCAAACAACAATCAATCAATCAATTTATCAACCAAACTGTATTATTATCCCATAAATAATTAACAGATAATGGTGTCAGGTGTCATAGGTATACAGATACAGGTAATAGCAGACATAACAGAATAAACAACTAACAACAACATATTTCAATTTTCGTTTCAATTGAAATCAAATTTAATAAATAAAAGAATATTAATCGTGAGTGATTACTCACCTTTCGAGGCTAGAGAAAATATGAGATGGCACGGATACGCACACTGATACGGACACTGAAATGGAGTTACAAATCCAAGCATGATTCTCAGAGCAAAGTAAGATTGGCACGAATCGACGAGCAAAAACTGTTAAATAGGAATTGCCGAAATCAATCAAAACATTCAACATAGCAACAATTGCAAAACAAGTCCTACGTCAAAGTTTAACAATATAATTCTATGTGCTACCGAGATCGAAATGGTCAAAAATTTGGTATGAATAAAGATCAAAACTTGTATTTCAAAACTGCAAAGAATCACTTGATTCCGACGTAAGACGAAGGAGATACGATGCGTCAAACATGAACTCAGGTCGTGTTTGCAGCAGTGTAAAATAATTCTTAAGTACAAAAGAATATCTGCCTGGGTCTAACTTCCAGATCCTCGACCACTAATCAAACGATGCCGGATTTTTCTAGAATTTGACACGTATAAACTAGGTAACTTAAACTCCTTTTTAAAAATAGAATCAACTCATTCCGATAAAGCATGAGTGAGATACGATGCGTCAAACATGAACTCAGGTCGTGTTTGCAGCAGTGTAAAATAATTCTAAGTACAAAAAAACATCTGTCTGGGTCTAACTTCCAGATCCTCGACCACTAATCAAACGATACCGGATTTTTCTAGAATTTGACACGTATAAACTAGGTAACTTAAACTCCTTTTTAAAAATAGAATCAACCCATTCCGATAAAGCATGAGTGAGATACGATGCGTCAAACTTGAACTCAGGTCGTGTTTGCAGCAGTGTAAAATAATTCTAAGTACAAAAGAACATCTGTCTGGGTCTAACTTCCAGATCCTCGACCACTAATCAAACGATGCTGGATTTTTCTAGAATTTGACATGTATAAACTAGGTAACTTAAACTCCTTTTTAAAAATAGAATCAACCCATTCCGATAAAGCATGAGTGAGATACGATGCGTCAAACATGAACTCAGGTCGTGTTTGCAGCAGTGTAAAATAATTCTAAGTACAAAAGAACATCTGTCTGGGTCCAACTTCCAGATCCTCGACCACTAATCAAACGATGTCGGATTTTGCTGGAATTTGACATTTATAAATTAGGTAACTTCAACTCTTACATGGACTAGCATGCATTAATATTCAGAGGCAATGCAAAATTGTACAAAATAAAATAAAAATAATATATATATATACACACACACACTTCAGAAATAGAGGCATATATTGACAATAGAATCTATACTAAACTTTCGTATAGATGTAAACAATGTATAGACTAATATAGATTATACTTAAACAACATCCAAATCCATTTCAAACAAAACCTTCCGACTTAATTTTTTTCAAAACAGAAAACTATATATACAATATCTACATAGTCTACGCTTTAAAGTATGATATAAATATATAAGTATAACTTACATTATATAAACAGAAAACTATACAAATCTAGTTCATGAATAGCTTCCATTAGTTTACAATTTATAAACTTATATGATGTTAACAACAAACTATTAGTCTTTTCTGTCAAACAGAGCAACAACTCATATCACAGCATATGTACTAAAGCTTAAATGAAATATAGTATACTTATATACTGTAAACAATATAGATTGTAAATATTTACCTATATATATTCAACTAATACAGGTAAACTATTATGTAAGAGTATATAAACTAACACACAACATAACTTCTTTGTCTATACATAAACATATATAGCAAGTCAAGAGGAGAGGCTACCTGTATGGAATGGTGACAGGAATGAAAAACCGAGTAGAAGATGGGAGAGAGTGGAAAGCTCGTAGTTTATTTTTCTTATATTTTTTCTTTGCGTGCTTTGACGGAGGTGGGTGGGAAGGAAGAGGCGACTAATGGCTACAGGGTGGTCGTGGCAGTGGGTGACGTGGCTCGCATTGGAGGCTAGGGTAGGCGGAGGGCTATGTGGTGTTGCGGCCAGTGGAGGGTGGCGGTGCTTGGAGACGGCAGGGACGTTGTCGGCTGGAGCTGGGTTGTGAACTTCGGCGGAGGGTGGTCGAGAGCTATGGGCGGAGGCGGACGTTTGCGGGTTGTTGCCGCACTCGGCTCGGAGGAGGCTGATGGAGCGCCGTCGGGTGGGTCGGAGGTGTTCGGCTGGGAAGCTAGAAGAGGGGTCGGCCATGTTGCGTGCATTAGTGGAAGGGAAAGGAGACACGGTGAAAGCCTAAAGGCGGCGGCGGTGACTGGTTGTCATGTTGTCGGGGTGAGGTGAGGGAGGAGAGATGAAGAGGAAGAATGTGGAAGGCAAGAAGATGAAGAAGGGGAAAGAGGAGCTGCAGGCATTTTCTTTCTCTTTTTTTTTTTAGCTTTAGATGTATATGATGTTTTTGATTTGAAACAACTAATAGTTTCACAATAAAAGTAAACATGGAATATACAAACTTTCAAACGAACAGCAAGGAAAAATGAAAGGACATGAGCTCTGTAATATAATGTCACTTTATCAGGGAAGAGCGCGAATCCAGGGATTCTACATAAATATCAAATCTGGGGAAGAGCAGCAGCCAATTGTTGAAAGAAGTGCTTATATTAAAAGTAAACGGCTACTTGTTTTCTCTCAAGGTGAATGGAACGAACCAAAAGTTTTAAAAACGATACCGATACGGATAACTGTTTCGTACTTTTAGTCGTGCACCAGATACCGAAATACACAACTGAATATACTGCAATGATCAGTGCGGCGAGACGGTCAAAACGGTATAAAAACATCAGTGGTACAATTGAATTACAAAAATTCGAATTTTCTACTACGTAAAATGCATAAAATTCGTAGAAAAATAAGAACGACGGAGCTAAAAATGTCTGAATTTTGAAAAACGAAAAATGACGTCTTGCTCAGAAGACGATTTAGAATTTTTCTATGTAAAAATATTTAGGTTTCGAAAACGACTTAATTTCATTGATTACTAACTGATTTAGATTGAAGTAAATATACGCACGAAATGAACTTTCATATTTTCGGACGAAAATTTACCAGTAGCTATGTTTATTCCAAATATGAAGTTTGAATGGCATCGGAATTTGTTTGTGAAAATTCGAAATTCTACACTAAATAAGCTATTTCAAAAAAATTTAAACTGGGTCTGAATTTCAGGGTCGTTACAAAAAACCTTTGCTGAGTTTTGGAAAGTCAACATTTAGCAGTGGAACAACAACTACAGCTTCGGCCGCAACAACTGGTTCGGTGGTTATAGTAGTGGTACTAGTTTGAGATGTTGCTTGGAGATACCTAAAGAACAAAATAGGCATGTTCACGCCCTGAATTTTTGGGAAATCCACTCGAATAAAGGCACCTGCTCTGGCGTTAACTCCACCAATGTTTGTCCCCATTCCAATTTCCTTTGAATTATTCATACTTCAGTTATCTATTAATGAGATTAATTAGAACTCTTTACTAGATGACTAGATAATTAGAATATGAAATCGGCTACTATGTATTCATAAATATTAAATTTGACTCTTATATATTATATACTATGTAAAATATATAATTCACTTTCTCAATACGTCCATAATCCAATAACCTATGCTTTGATACCAAATGTAACAACTTACCATTTAAAAGTCATGTAACTACACAAGAAAGTACCGATATGGAGAGTCATTGGAAGTAATACATATTAATATATAGAGAGAGATAGAAACTAAACTAACTAATAACTTTCAGAGTTTCATAGCGAATGGTCACACACAATACCATACACACACACACACACACACACACATATATATATATATATATACATGTTTGATTACATATCTGATACCATAATATAAGTCTATACAATCCAAACTAAATCAACTCCACACACATAATGTCACATCATGTTTTTAGGGTATAGATTGTACACAAAATTTACATATAATATTTGCAATGTATATAGACCATGCCACCATTCCATCACATCTTCAGACTCCATTAACCTGAACAATATCGATAAAAGAAATATAGGAATGGGTCAGACATATGTCTGAGTAAGTAATGCCAATCTAAAACTTATATACTACCGTGGCAATGATATAACATGAATTAAGTCTAAGTATAATATCTTCTAGACCAACCTATGTAGCGCTGTAGAACGATATTACACTATCTAACATTGATCCGCTCTCGAACAACAATGGTAAAGGAAATCTCCTATATGAAATCGGGTCTCGCCACCACGGTAAAGAATTTCATGTCTACATAATTTGGTCTCACCACCTGCTATAAAGAATAACATGTCTATAACCACTATCTGTTCTCGCCGCTTATGATGAAGGATAATATGAACTGGACTCATGCCCAGTCCTAACACTAGTGCTATAGGTCGAATTTTGTCCACACCAAAACCTCCTAGACCAATCGCATTGCTCTGCAGGAGAACGCTCGTCAATACCATGAATAAAGGACCTTCCACATGTGCTATAAGATTTAGGTGTTCGTTCATCATTCCAAAGATAGTTTATACTTATATATTACATCATCAATCCAAACGATAAAAAACCCTACCGCATTCATATGTCACCAAGCCCCATGTATTCATTTCTATATCCAAAGCTGCAAACTATTCCTTACTACATCATCATTATCAAGCCACACATCCTTACACTATTAGAGTATACGTCAATCATTCCAAAGCAACACCTTTGATATTGACACTTCAACGTTCTCATTAAACTACACAGCCAAACAGCACCTATACATGCCAAGTCATTATCGTAGAGTCAATAGTGAACACCATGAAAAAGCTCAAAACAACACATGTAGATCCGTACATGTAAAATCCTAAAATACCTATCGGGGTCGTCCACCGGTGGATTGATGTGCACCCACGGGTACCCATGCATGACCCAGCTACAAAATTTCCTTTCTATTTTGTATATTTATTTTCCAAATTTTTATCTTCTAGTTTTTTATTATTTCTAAAGACCCTTCATCATATATATAGACTAGTTAATAAGTTTCATATGTCCTAACGTATTTGCATACATTAAATTGAGATTACATTTAGTTTCTATACAAAATAGGTGTCAAATTTGCTTTTGTTGATTTTCTGAAATAAACTATGTTCTTTTCTCCTATTCAGTTCCTAACCATACTCTTATATTAAAATACATTAGATTTATGTCCTATGTTAGCCCCAAACCATGTTATGCCATTATCATTATACAAGAATTAGAGAAGTCACACTCACCAACTACTGAGTCATAGAACTAATTTCTTATGTTGTCCCATAATTCCAAAAATTAAAAGTCTTTGTAATAGCCTTCTATTCTTACTCTAAATGATAGAGAATTCCAATATGACCCTAACATACTTTGTCTCATCAATTTTTGTTGAGAAATATGGTTTTGGTGTTTGAATGATTAAAGGGGGAATGACTTGTTGATTTCAGAAATGAGAATGAAATGTATTTCGATTTTATTTACTTTTTAAATAGGCTTTGGAAGGAAAAACTTAAACAACATCTAATTTGAATTCAAATTTCAAACCCAGCCCAATCTGCCCAGCCTATTCTGCTACTCGCACACAAATCCAACCCACTTCATTAAATCAATGATATCTTACTCATACTTCATCCAATTTAAACAAATGAATACCCTATCTAGACTAGAAAAATGAGACTTATGTAATATAGTGAATCCTGTCAATAAATTCAACTATCTATCTGTAAAAATTACACTTTTCCCTTCTATTGAGGTTACCAAAATGCACTTCAAATTAATTTCAATTTTATTTATTGTTATTTATTATTTAAGTTCATATAAATTTTTTGAAGTATTGTAGGAATATTCACTATGCATAAATTACTTCGATAAATTCGTGTAGTTAATATAACTGAAAAAAATGTTTACAGTTAAAATATACAAATGATCTGAATTAAGATTGACGTAGAAATATATATACTTACCAATAAATCCTCTGCCATGTTATCACTTCAAGTCCCATGCTAGCACCTAATTATTCAACTACTAAAACATTTGCACCTTGGCCACTGAGGTGTTTTTTTTCCCCAGATTATGTATTGTCTCCTATGATTTTAGAAATCTAAAAGAAATACAGGAATATGGATATTTGATCCATATTCGATCACTTATAAACTTATGTGGTGAACATTCATGATTCGCAATATACAAACCCATAAGAAATTAGTTTATTTGAAACACACAAGTAAGCCATAATGTGGGATCATGTGTTCAATACCATTGGTTTTAATAAGGATATTGTTGTGTTAGATATAGCACTAGACAAAGAGTTATGATATGTACTTAAGAACTCGATCATTGAACAATCAGTTGGATCAGTTTAGGAAAAAGTACAACTTATTCTATATCTGTTAATGTTAATGATGACTAGATGCATTTTTGTAAAAAGTTTGTTAAGGCATTCCGGTAAGAGATTCCTTTTGAATGGTACGACCATTTGAATGGAAAAAAAAGTATAAGAGTGGATGTAACTTAAGGCATAGTTGAGATGAAGAGACTAAATAGTCACTTATACTTTATGAAGATACCTCAAGAATGAGAACTGTAAGAAATATGAAAAGATACTTAATTTGGAATAAGAAATGTGATTTTTAGTCTAAATGTATTTTCATATAGAAATTATATTCTATTAAAGGTTATTACTTCATATTCAAGATATTTGACCTAAAACTCTTGATTGTAAACTAGTTACGGTGAAAGAGATAAAACCTCATAATAAGTAGTTTAATAGAGTTTCGTATACCATACACTATTATATTAATGGCAAAAATAGTGGGTGCATACCATAAAATACTTCTTCATAGTCACATCAAGTTACAAAAAATAGTATTCATAAAGATACCAAATATTATTTATGAATAATTATTATCTTCAGCATTGACTGAAAATAGACATAGTTTTATTTCAGTATGAATATTAAGAATATTCATTATAAGATAAAACTATAATAACAGTATTTGTTTCCATAATGAAATGATGCATCAGAAAATACAGAAGTATCTGAAACTTTACAATTATTTGTAATTATGAACTATGCAAGATTTTTTTAAGAAATTATTCGTTAATCATGTGATTATGAATTATAAGGTAACGGTAAACCGTATCTCAAATGATTAAGGGTAAAGCACTCAATTATTAGGAACGCCTTAAGAGTTAGTGAACTTTTCGCATTGATACATATAGATGTATGCGGTCTAATGATACAAAAAACTATTCCATATACTTCGTTAAATTCATCAATGATTGATCGTAGACATAAACATGTTTATTTGATAACGTAGTTTGTCTACGATAATTTCACTGAATATAAAATCGCAAAAGAAATAAAAGAATTCAATTTGATTGAATAAGTGAAAGTATTTGAAAAGGTTCCAAAAGTGACAAACATGAATAAGATTTTATCTCAAAAGTCGCTCCTCCCTACGTACATAATAATGTATTGATAATATATAATCGAACTTTGATGAATGAAAACGAATGAAGTTAACTTCTTTCTGTAATGTTGTGTACCTAAGAATAAGAACATAAGGTTAAAATTAATTTCATTTAGAGAATAATTTATGAGATCAAACAGGATCAGAGGTTATAGGAAACCCCAACATATCCTAGGTCAGTCATTGATAAGTTGTGTGGGTCTTGAGGCTACACGCAATATTTGCTCGTGTGGGATCTTGTATGGACCACCCTAAAGGAATTGGGACCGATCAATATTGATTGACCTATTTATGTCATGAATATAATTTTCATAACTTAAAATTAAATCTGTTTTATACATATATAGAGGTAGTTCATAAAATGTTTATGAATATTTACTTCGTTACATTGAGAAATGACTGCTGTTTCGAGAAATGCCAACTTCAAGAAAAAGGATTTTTCATTATGAAATTAGTGGCAACAAAATGAATTTTGGAAATGACCCAAGATAAATTGATTTTTAAGGATGAAATGAAAATAATCAATGGTCACAACACATCTAAACGTCTAACAAAAATTTCTACATATTAAAGAGAAGCTATGAATTTCTTATTAATGTCAAAAAAATAGAATTTCCTTGGTTGTTAATAAGTCATTAAGAATACTGACTTTATGTAACATCCCCCATCTTGAGTCCCGAAGCTAAGCGCTATAGATGTTGTACATCCATAGTATTAACTTTCAGTGACAAAATACAGGAATGTTAATAGCGTCCATAATATCGGAAGCGTATAATATAAAATAAAATCAACACAGACTTAAAACAACCTTTCTGATGAAATTTCAAATCAATACTTCATATTCAATTACATAATCCCAAAACGATTCCCAAGTTGTAATCACATATAATTATTACAAAATACGCCAAGTGCGACATAAAAAGATGCTCCCTTGAACGATCAGAGTACTAAATAGACATATAAGTCTTAATACATCACATCAAAAATAAAACTAAATAGCTCTTATATAGCTAGCTTTACCTTCCTGCAAGTCTTCGAAAGCTTTATTCGTCTAACCTACTTAACCTGAAAAACCTTAACTCTCAATCTACTCAAACTGACTTTGAGCACCCGAGAGTTTAAGGGGAAACCATAAACTTCGAGTCAGACATAAAGCCTAGTGTGAATAGTACGATTACATCTCGGTTTATTGATATTAAGTGAGACCACAACTCTTAGTGAAATGTGTTTCCCCTCACTAATATCACTTCAAAAAATATCTTTCTGCAAATTAGAACATTATAATCAAACTAATTAAAATAATAAAAGCAATATCATATATGCTCGTAAATCAGGTAGTAAATGGACCATTTGTCCGAACAATATAGTTTTGTTTGGATAACTACTAACCATTGGCTTACTTGGGCCTACCAGACAAAATAAATAATCTAAC
Source organism: Allium cepa (assembly GCA_030765085.1). Lineage (NCBI taxonomy): Eukaryota > Viridiplantae > Streptophyta > Magnoliopsida > Asparagales > Amaryllidaceae > Allium > Allium cepa. Next base: position 741,943,873 of record CM060932.1, read on the forward strand.
TTCTGTTAGACACATTTCTACATGGTCTGTCCTTAACTTACTTCTCCTAGGGTCACATGATCCTAATAGTTTTGCGGGCTCACCAATAACATATCCTTCCTCTCTGTTTATTCATTTATGTGTGTAACATCATTTAAGCCTTACCCGTGATTAAGCCATATACATTGGAATTTTGGACTAATTTAGCTAGGCGCTATAGCTAATGTATAGGGAGCGACCCTATAACAGTCCCATCTTGTTTTCAAATATCCGAGTCATTCACTTAGGGTTAACTACCCTTCAAATTTTCCTTGAAAACATTTTTTAAATTTATTTAACCCTTTAAACCATACTTAAACACGGAAAACATATTTTTCTTTACTATAATCTTTTTGCCATGATATATGCCTTACACAAAACATTGTTGATGAAAACCTTCAAAACCTTTGTTTAAAAGCTTTAAACAAACTCTTTCAAAACCTTTGAAAGTATCCCTTTTGAAACCAGTTAACTAGTATACTTTGAATTCTAGGCCGAAAGGCCAAAACATACCTTTCGAAACCATGTATAATAGACCTTTCAAAACCATTCAAAATGTCCTTTCGAAAGCTTTATAAAACCTTAGACATCCTTTTTTTAAACACTTCGAATTTTCCTTTCAAAAACACTGGAAACCTTCCATTCAAACACAAAAGGTAAACCTTTCGAAAACATTGGGGAATCATCCATTTGAAACCTTCATTAGATACATTTTGATAGCATTAAAGTCCTTTACTTAAACAAACCTTTTGAAAGCATTGGGTTCAATTGAAAGCTTATGGAATATAGTTTCGAAACCATTTAAAACATTCTTTTTCGAAACCCTTGGGTTTAACTTTCAAAATATCAAAAGGGTCTTAAAAGAACCGGGACGAAAGCAACTCTTTTGAAAGCATTTTCCTAAATAAAAGAAAGTGGATGGTGTCGAAACCAACCCCTTAGAAAGCATTGGAGAAGCAGCTTCAAAGTTTAAAACAAAAGAACCCCTTCGAAAGCATTGCCTCGAAAGGTTGAATGTGGCAACAGGGGTTTCGACCCCTTCGAAAGCTTATTCATAAAATAAAGGCAGCAACCTCTTTCGAAAGCTCTTTTCTTTAAAGCAATTGACCAAGTCAAAAGTTGTTTCCTTCAAAAGCTTCATTTATAACCAAAATGGTTCTAAGTTTACCAAAGCTACTTCAACCCCTTCGAATGTCTATTTCGATTCCATACTTTTTGCCTAACTCCAATCCACTACGTACCAAGGCAGATACCATGTGTATTGGTTTCAACTAAGATGAAGGCGACAGTATGAGGTCGAAAGGCAGCTCCTATAAATGGCAACGTAGTTAAACCTTATAAAATAGAATTTTTTTAACTTTTTAAAGCAATTTCTTTCCCACTAACTTACCTTATGTCAACATCTAATTGATTACCAATACTTTTACAAAATCTTTTTTAAAAATGCTGTAGAATTTCAGAATTTAACAAATTAAAACATTTACAAATAGCCCCTTCTCCTTTTATTAACATACAAAATATTTAAATCCCTTACCTTAAATAATTTTATATCTTTAATAAAATACTTAGGAAAATTCTCCAAAATTTCCATAAATTACTGTTGATATGTTTTCTAACATATTTAAATTTCTGTCCTAAAACTAACACACAATAGCCGTAATTAATATAAACCTGATTTAACCATTTTTTTTACTAGAAAATTCATAATAAATCCACATTAATACATAAAATTATGAAACTTGAAACCCATCCCTAAAATATTATTTCTGACCTCATATCAAAATCGCAAGGCATTTGTATGTCATTTGATAGGTTTTTCAAATTTAAAACTTATCATACAATTTTTATGGAATAGAAAAATTCATCAACAAGCATATATATATATATATATATATATATAACATTCAAAATATGCATAATACTTTGCAAAAAATATTCGAATCTGATCGAGGAACCGAAAATATCAAAAATGAGATGTAATCTATTATTCACATATAGCTTGTTGTTAAGGAGTTTGAGATTTGCTCTTGAATGAATTTGATTAAGCTTCTTCCATTAGTTCTTGCTTCCCATTGCTTTCTCCTAATGGTGCTGGCCAAAATTTTGTTTGTTAACGTGGAAAATGAAAGTGGCACGACGGTTTAGGGTATAAGAATACAACCTATTCCTATTTTGCCCTTATCTATTGCCCTTACTTATTTCATTTTAATTCCCTTCGATTCATTGATTAATTAGGCACAGCTACCCTCTAATATTCAAATCTCAATTCCCTTAACCATTTAATTTATCTAATTAAATGTCCCAAATAATGTTAGTCAAAATTATGGTCATTACAAATTCCCCTCAATAAAGAATTTCATCCTCGAAATTACAACAAGATACTCATCAAAATCAATCATAAAAGAAAAATATACCATGGAACAAGTCAGGATAAGTATCTCGATTCATGCTCTCAGTTTACCATGTATAGTCTCTCTCATTATCACTCCACTAGACTTTGAATAATCTGACTATCTTGCTCCTTAGCCTCTTCTCATCTCTTACGATTATACGAAATGGTTTCCTAACTATATCAAATTAGGTTCTACTACTAAGTCATCTAGCCTAATTGATGCTATAGTAGTATTTGGATCTCGAATACACTTCCTTAGATGAGAATTATGAAAAACATTATGGACTCTGGCCAATCTACTTGGTAACTCTACCTTATTTGCGAGTTTCCCAATCCTTTCTACAATCAAAAATGGTCCAACAAAGCTCGGTTCCAATTTTTATGACTTTCCAAATCTAATTACCCCCTTCATTAGTGATACCTTGACGAAAACATGATCTCCAACTGAGAACTCTAAGTCTTTCCATCTCCCATCTGCATAGCTCTTCTGCCTAGACCGAGCTTCCTTCATTCTGACTCGGATGAGCTCCATCTTTCTGTAGCTTATCTAACCAAATCTGGACCAAGAAATAACCTATCATTGGTTTCTAACCAAAAAATGAGGGATTTGTATGGCCTTCCATACATAGCTTCAAACAGTGTCATCACTATAATAGCCTTATATAGTTTGTTATACGAAAACTCGACTAAGTGTAGATCATCTTTCCATGATCCTCCAAAATATAGCAAGCAAGCTAGTAAAATATCTTCTAAGATTTTGTTAACTCTTTTTGTTTGCCCATCTATCTGCGAATGGTAAGCGGTACTCATCTTGAGCTTGGTACACAAAGTCTCTATAGACTCTTGCAGAACTTGTTAGTGAATAAGGAATCTCTATCCCTTACTATACTACTAGAAATTTCATGAAGTCTAACTACATTCTTCATAAATAACTTAGCTAAAACAGGTGCGTCCTGGTTGACTTAACTAGAATGAAATGGGCACTTTTGGTCAATCTGTCCACTATAACCCATATACTTTCATTTCCTCTATTTGACCTTAGCAGTCCGTCTATAAAATCTACTGAGATAGAATCCCATTTCCATATTGGAAGGTCTAAAGGCTGAAGTAACCCACTTGGTCTCTGATGTTCGGCTTTTACTTATTGGCAGTTCAAACACTATTTCACCTGTAAGCCTACATTTCTCTTCATACCTTCCCAGAAGAAACTTCTCTTCATATCCTAACACATCTTAGTTCCTCCCAGATGAATAGTGAACTTTGAACGATGGAATTCTTCAAGACCGTCCTTCCTAATGTTTCCCACATTTGAAACACATAGTCTTCCTTTTTTCCTTAACCATCCATTCTTGTCAAGACCGAAATCCTTCAAGTCATCGCTCTCTATTCTATCCCTTAACCTTATGATCTGTTCAACTAATAATGGATCCTCCTTCTGCTTAGATGTAGTTTTTTCGATCATCACCGGTCAAACTAAACACGACAACATCGCAGTTTCCTTATTAGATCTAGCTTTAGATCCCCATTGTATCCTGCATGTAGTCAATGCTTCTAAATCTTTCAACTCTGCTATTATTGCCAATACTGCATTCTGATGTTTCCTACTAAGTGCATTCGCAACCTTGTTTCCTTTTCCTAGTGTGCACTCAATAACAAAGTCATAAGCGGCTTAAAATTCTAACCACTTCTGCTGTCTCATATTCAACTCCTTCTGAGAGAATAAATACTTCATCGACTTATGATCCATATATAGCTTAAACCTTTCTCCTATAAGGTAATGTCTCCACACTTTCAGTGCAAAAATTAGCACAGCTAATTCCAAATCATGCGTTGGATATCTAACCTCATGTGGTCTAAGCTGTCGAGAAGCATAGGCAATCACTTTGCCCCTTTGCATTAACACGGCTCCTAATCCGATTCCACATGCATCTAATACACTACTAAATTTTGATTCCCTTTTAGATCAACTAACATAGGTGCATTACTCAATAAGTGTTCCACTCTCTGAAATGCTTCCTCACACTTATCAGGCCGAATGAACTTCACATCCTTTCACGTTAGCTTGGTGATCGGTGCCGCTATCCATGGAAAATCCTTACTAAATCTCCAATAATACCCAGCTAATCCAAGAAAACTTTTTATCTCGGTCAATGTCACGGGTCTCTTTCAATTTTTCATAGCCTCGATTTTAGTCGGATCAATAGACAAACCTTTCTCTGAGACTACATGACCAAGAAACTTTATTTCCTTCTTCTAGAAATGATACTTTGAAACTTTTGCTTTCAGTTGGTGCTGCCACAACGTCTCAAGCACCACTCTAAGATGATCTTGATGCGCTCTTTCATCTTTAGCGTATATCAAAATATCATCTTTGAAAACTAACACGAACCTATTCAAGTGTTCTCGAAAAAAATTGGTTCATCAAATCTACAAAGAATGTCGGCGCATTAGTTAGTCCAAACGACATTACTAACTATTCGTACGATCCTTATCTAGTTCTAAACGCCGTCAAAGGAATAATATCCTCTGCCACTCTAAGCTGATGGAACCCAGTTGCTAAATCCATTTGGGAAAATACTTTGGTTCCACTCAACTAGTCAAACAATCGTCAAGTCTAGGTAATGGATATCAATTCTTTATCGTCTTCTCATTCAACTTATGATAATTGATACATAACCATAATGATCTGTCCGACTTCTTTGCAAACACTGTGGCTGCTCCCTAAGGCAAACTACTTGTTTGATAAAATTCTTGCCTTCCAAATCCACCAACTGCACCTTTAACTCCCTCAACTCGATAGGTCTCATTCTACATGACGGTCTGCTCACCAGTTCTAGTTCTAGTACTAGATCTATCTGAAATTCAATAGCTCATTTCGACGGTAATTCCACTACCAGTTCAAAGACATCTGCGAAGTCTCTAACAACAAAAACTCAATTCAACTCGTCTCCTACCTCCACAACACCCAACAAACCATTAACCGCAAAACTAGGGTTTTCTACGGTGTATACAATTCGATCATTATAGTCAGGATGTCTAAGTGATATTTTCTTATCATGGAAAAATATCCTAGCATCATATTTACTTAACCAATCCATACCCAAAATAATTCCAAACCCTACGAAATTAAACACATGCAAACTGCAAATAAATGTATGACCTAACAATTCAAATTCTAACCGATCACACTTCATCCCAAGTATCGCATACGCTCTTATTGGATTTGCATCCCTAAAGGAAGTAACTAGGTATAATGGTTCTACGTTAAGCTTATCTACCAAACAATGAGATATAAAAGAATATGAGGCACTGGTATCAAATAGAACTCTAATTGATACACCATAAGTTAAAAGCGTACCTCCCAACATGATTTTTCCCTTCTCCTCTAGTATTAGTCTCGAGGTAGCTGGCTCCAATGCAAGCACTTTGCCTTTTCCATCCTTGGCTGGCTCCTTGCACTGGTTCTTATAATGCCCAATTTGATCGCAGTTGAAACACCTTACTCCTTTCTTCTCAGCAGCTTTCTTCCATTTCCCTGTGCGAAATTCATAAGCATAGTGTCCTTTCTTATCACACTTATAACAGATAACTTATGCCTTCCCCTTCTTAGCAGCTCCACTCTTCTGAGCTCCCCTCTTATAGAAAAACTTCCTCTTCTGATTCTACGCTCCTTGAGCTCCCCCTTCCTTGTTATCCTCTAGATAAGCAAGCATCTTTTCCTGCCTCAAAGACATGTCAATAACTACATCGCATAGATCTCTAATATGCGATAATATGGCCTTAGCAAGCTTTGGCTTCAACCTATGGATAAACTTATCGTTCCTTTTGATGACGATATCAACCGTAGCGTATCCTTGTCTTGCTAGTTCCTCAAATCTGGTTGCATACTCAAGCATTGTCATATCTCTCTGCTCCAATTCAGCAAACTTCCTGAGCAGAGTAGACTTAGCAACCTACGACATAAATCTTTCTTCAAACCTCCTCCTGAACTCAGCCCAAGTCATAGTCTCCTCATTGACTCCAACCGTAACACTATCCATAAATACAATGCTGCCCTTTATAGTTGTCTAGAAGCGAGTCTCCTTTTCTGCTCATCATTGAGCCCCAAATCAGCAAATATCCTTTCATAATGAAGTAATCAATTCTCCACTTCGATTGCGTCTTCGGTACCAATAAACGACTTTCCTCCCAACCGAGCATAATCTCTACTCAAAACAGCATAGTTATTAACCACTGGAGCCCTTGATTTCCTCCTTCAGCATTTCCACCAGCCAACGCCGCAGCAACTTATGTTGGCATCATGTTCATGAAAAACTGATATATATTGCTCTAATATTGACTTGTAGCTTATGTCTGACCTTGATTCCTTTTAGTATTTGGTCTAAGATTCCCATTAGTTGTGATGCTTCCCATACCAATGTTTACTCTTCCACTTTTAGTATCCATATCTTACATACGTAAAATCTGCATTCAAGCCTTTATAAGTTACAGAAGAATGGCCTAAGGGTGATGGGAGAATAGAGATAAAGCATATAATTATATACAGCAAATACAAGTACGTTACTATACGTTATCCTATACCCGATCTTTTCTCTAATTCCTTAGGATTATGTTTTCAAAATCATTTTAAGTTTGAAATTTGTTTTAAGTTTTTAATAAACCTAAGCTCTGATACTAGTTTCTAACATCCCATATCTTGAGGCCTAAAGCTAAGCATTATAGATGTTGTAGTCATCATAATATTAACTTCTGGTGATAAAATACGGTAATGTTAATGATATCCATAATATCATAAGCACGTGAATATGAAATAAAATCAACACAGATTTAAAACAACTTTTCTGATTGCCTTTCAAATCAATATTTCATATTCAGATACATAATTCCAAAATGATTCCCAGTTTATGATCAGATGTAATTATTACAAAATACGGCAAGAGCGACAAATGAAGATGCACCCTTGGATGATCAAAGTACTAAATAGATATATCAGTCTTAGTACATCACAGTGGATACAAAACTATATAGCCCTTATATAGCTAGCTTTGCCTCCTGCACATCTTCGAAAGCTTTATTCGTCCAATGTACTAAACCAGAAAAATCTTAACTTTCAATCTACTCAAATTGATTTTGAGCACCCGAGAGTAATAGGAAACCATAAACTTTGAGTCAAACATAAAGTCTGATGTGAATAATACTATTAAATCTCGATTTACTAATATTAAGTGAGGCCACGCCACTGAGTGGAACGGGTTTCCCCTTACTAATATCCCTTTAAAACATATCTTTTTGCAAATTAAAACCCTACAATCAAACTGATTAAAACAATAATAGTAATATCATATATGCTTATAAATCAGGCAATAAAAGGACCATCTGTCCAGACAATATATTTTTATTTAGCTAACTACCAACCATTGGCCGATTCGAGCCTACCAAACAAGATAAATAATATAATATCTGCTAGACACACTTCTGAATGGTTTTTCCTCAACTTACTTCTCCCAAGATCACCTGATCCTAATGGTTTGCGGGCTCACCAATAACATATCCTCCTTTTGTGTATATTCCTTTCTGCGTGTAACATCATTTAAGTCTTACATGTGACTAAGCCCTACACACTGGAATTTTGGACTAAATTAGCTAAGGGCTATAACTAATGTATAGGGCTCGACCCTATACCAGTCTCATCTTTTATTCAAATATCGGAGTCATTTACTTAGGGTTAACTACCCTTCAGTTTTTCCTTGAAAACATTTCTTTCAAATTGATTTAACCCTTTAAATCATACTTAAATAAGGAAAACATGATTTTTCTTTACTCAAATATCTTTGCCATGATATATGCTTTACAAAAAAATTATCAATGAAAATCTTCTAAACCTTTGTTTAAAATCTTTAAACACTCTCTTTCGAAACCTTTAAAAGTACCCCTTTCGAAACTAGTTAACAACTTTACTTTGAACTCTAGGCCGAAAGACCAAAACTTACCTTTCAAAACTATTTATAATAGATCTTCCAAAACCGTTGAAAGTGTCCTTTCGAAAGCTTTATAAAACCTTAGACATCCTTTTTTTAAAACACTTCAAAATTTCCTTTTGAAAATATTGGAAACCTTCCATTCAAATGGTAAACCATTTGAAAACACTAGGGAATCATCCCTTCGAAAGCTTCATTAGATACCTTTTGGAAGCATTAAAGTCCTTTACTTAAACAAACCTTTCGAAAGAATGGGTTCAAGTGGAATCTTGTGGAATATAGTTCTAAAACCATATAAAACATTCTTTTTGAAACCTTTGGGTTAAACTTTCAAAATATCAAAAGGGTCTTAAAAGAACTGAGATGAAAGCATCTCTTTTGAAAGCATTTTCCTAAATAAAAGAAAGTGGATGGTGTCGAAACCAACCCCTTTGTAAGCATTGGAGAAGAGACTTCAAAGTTTAAAGCAAAAGAACCACTTCGAAAGCATTGCGTTGAAAGGTTGAATGCGGCAGCTTCGACCCCTTCGAAAGCTTCATAAAATAAAGGCAACAACCTCTTTTGAAAGCTCTTTTCTTTAAAACAATTGACCAAGTCGAAAGTTGTTTCTTTCAAAAGATTCATTTATAACCAAAATGGTTCTAAGTTTACCAATACTACTTCAACCCCTTCGAATTCCTGTTTCGACTCCATACCTTTCGCCTTACTCCAATCCACAATGAACCAAGGCTGATACCATATGTATTGCTTTCGACTTAGATAAAGGCGGCAGTATGAAGTCGAAAGGCGACTACTATAAGTGGTGAAGTAGAAAATCCTATAAAACAATTTTTTTAAGTTTTTAATGCAATTTCTGTCGAAATAACTTGCCTTATGTCAACATGTAATTAGTTGCCAATAATTTGACCAAATCTTTTCTAAAGTGCTGTCGAATTTTAGAATTTAACAAATTAAAACATTTACAAATAGCTCCTTTTCCTTTTATAAACAGCTAAAACATTTAAGTCTCATATCTTAAATAATTTTACATCTTTAACAAAATACTTAGGGAAATTGTCCAAAAATTCCCATAAATCACTCTTGATATGTTGTCTAACATATTTAAATTTTTGACTCAAAACTAACATATAACAACCGTAATTAATATAAACCTAATTTAACAATTTTCTTCACTAGAAAATTCATAATAAATCCACATTAATTCAAAAAATTATGAAACCTGAAATCCATCTATGAAATATTATTTTTGACCTTATATCAAAATCCAAGGGATTTGGATGTCATTTAATAGGTTTTTTAAGTTTAAAACTTATCATAAAATCAATATGAAACAACAAAATCCATCAACAAGCATATATATATATATAACATTCAAAACATGTCATAATACTTTGCAAAACATATTCGGATCTGATTTAGGAACCGAAAACATCAAAAACGAGATGTAATCTATTATTAGTCTTAGCTTATTGTTAAGGGGTTTGAGATCGGATCTTGAATGAATTTGATTAAGCTTCTTTTTTTAATTCTTGCTTATCTTCCCCTTACTTTCACCTAATGGTGACCGGCTAGACTCTTGTTTAATTTTGTTTGTGAATGTGGAAAATGAAAGTGGCATAAGGTTTTAGGGTATAAGAATATAACCTATTTCTATTTTGTCCTTATCTATTAACCTTATTCATTTCATTTTGATTCCCTTCGATTCATTGATTAATTAGGCACGGCTACCCTCTAATGTTCAAATCTCAATTTTCTTAACCATTTACAATATTTCATTTAATTTATCTAATTAAATATCCTAAATAATGTTAGTCAAATTTAAGGTCGTTACACTCTACCATAGTTGCATGATGCACAAATCAAAGTTGATTCCAAGTATGTTATCACAATATGACTTTGATAATTATAACCTAAGGGATATGATCCATGGGCCTCAAAAATGTCTTCGACAAGAAGACGATTGCAATTGGAATATAGTATGCAAAACTGATAAGAATAGTAACAGAAATCTCAATTATTGAAATTAATGTAACAAATTCATCATTCTACACGCTTTAATAAATTCGGTTTTTACTCGCAAAATTATCATCCGATATGACTTTTATTTTTGGTACATACATGTTGAAGTAAAAATGGCTTGATTTCCTAAACGAGCCATGAATAAATTTCCCATTCCAACCAACTATTCTTTTTAGAGAGTTTCTACAACAGAGATTTACTTCTTTAAAAGTAGGATTTTTACCCAAAACATTTATCTTTTTTGCATCCAAAAACTCAATTTCTTTAACAACCCTAATTTTAATCAGTATTATTTAGAAGATTTAATTGGATAAATTAAGTAATGTAATGTAAAAGGGTAAGAAGATTGAGATTGTTTAATAGGGGTCATGCCTTAATATGAGTTAATAAGAATGGTTTAAAACTTAATAAGAAGGACAAATATATGTTAAGGGCAAAATGGGAATAGATCTAAATTCCTAAACATAACCTGATTCTCTTATTTCCTCCGTCATTTCAGTCATTTACAGAAAAAACTAAAAGAGCACGGCCAACCAAAGCAAGGTGATTCAAGATAATTAAAGCTAGGTAAAACAAGATCAAAGCTTAGGGGAATCAAATGAAATACAAATCTCAACCTTCTTTAACTAATCAAGCTGAATAATAGTTATGCATCTCATGTTTTAATTGTTATTTTCGATTTTAGATATAAATTCGATTCTTTTGCTCATATTATACCATGCTGTGATAGTTTGAATGATTATATGCTTATTAGTGAACATATGGAATTTATTTATGAAATTAAGTGATGTATTTGAGTTATAAAACCTATCATATGATATCCAAATGACTTTAAATTTTGATTTGATGTTAGACACATTATTTTAGAAGTGGGTTTTTAATTTCATAATTTCCTGATTTGATGGGAATATTTGGTGAATTTTCTAAAGTTAGAAAATGAGATATTTCAGGCTCTAATTATTTAAAATAATTAAATTATTTTTTTAGTCTCAAATTTTTATATGTTAAAGAATATGATTAATTTGATTTATTGTATTTTTTAGGATTTTTCTCAAGTGTTTAATACTTATTATGAATTATTTTAGTTAGAAAGGCTTAATTAATTATTAAAACATTCATATAAAAATATATGGTTTACAAATGTTTTTGGAAAGAAAAGATAATGGTGCGGCTGGTTTTCATAAAAATATTTGATAAAGAAAGTTGTTAACCATTGAGCTTTTGACTAATTGAAGGGGTCAATAAAAAGAAATCACTTTTAATAGCAAAATTGCAATTTTAACGAATTGCCAGAATGCCACGCCAAAGTCAATGACGCCGCCCTCCATCATACCGCATTTAGGATCTTCGACGTTAATATTAGGAGATGCATAGGATACCAACTTTGGTTGGTGTGAAATGGACTGGCCTAGATTGAGGTGTGAAATAGAGCATCGAGGTCGACGTCATGAATTTCGAAGTGGATGAGGCCGCTATCTTTAACTCATTGATGCCGCACTTTATACTCTGCCGCATGTCTTCTATAATATCATCGACCCTATTGGTTTCAAGGTAATTTATAGCGGTATTAATGATGTCGCATGTTTTAAACATATCGACTTCGAATCTATAGGCAACTATGCCGCTACTAATGACTTCAAAAATATAGTACCATGAGCTATAACTTTGACATTAATGGTTGCCACTTTTAATCCTAGTAATCTATTTTCAGACATGGCTATGATGCCTCTTATATTGACTTTGACCCTAATGAAGCCACTTTTTTTAAGGCATTTGATGCTGAGATTTAACTATGGCGACATTAAGCTTTATGACCTTAAACTATTTATATCCTACGATGTTGGCGTTGTATGAAGTGCGATGTTCATATAGCGGCCGTATGGCCTTATGTTTTATAAGTTAAAGATTTTAACTTACTTTTATGGAAGAGGGACGAAGACCTTTAGTGGCGATGAGGTCGTCGAGCTTTATCGCTGTACAAGGTTTATAGTTTGGCCTTATGGCCTATGTTTAAGGGGCGAAGACCCTCATTGACTTCGAACTTCATCAATAAAGTTTTATAAAAGCATATATCATGGCATAATTATGTTGGATAAGGTAAATGCTATATTTTCCTTATTTTGAAAGTATGATTCAAGGGTTAAATCATTTACAAAGAAAGAATTTTCAAGGAAATAGAAAAGGGCATTTTGCCCAGAAGTTTACTAAAAGAATTTATTGTTCTTATCAATTTTGGATAGATTGTGATGGGACGAATTGAGTCAGAGATTAGTAGACTGGATGGGACTAGTGAAGGGTATCGCCCTACACTTCAGAAGTTAGCCCCTAGCTGACGTAAGTCCAAAATTCCAGTGTGTATGGCTTTGTTGAGGGTAAGACAAATGTTGGTTTATGCAAAGAAAGAAATACATAAATACAAGGTAGGTTATATGTTGGCATGCAAAACCTTTAGGTTCATAGTAAGCCTAACAAAACTATGAGATTGATAGATAGTCAGGTAAACACTAGGATAAGTGTATATGGACAAAATGTCCAGTTTTCTTCTAATAATCAGTTAGAAAATTTGGTATATCTAATAGATTCGAGTTGGCCATGTAGGTGGGTAGTTACCAGTGAGAACTAAACATTATGACGAATAGTAAACTAATTTGATGGATAGTCATAATTACCTATGTAGCATGCATGCACAGTATTGTTATATTGTTTATTTTGACCGGTTTGGTTGCAGGATTTTGATTTGCAAAGGTATATTTTAAAAAGGGATACCAGTGAGGGGAAACTCGATCTGCTCAGCTGCGTGATCTCACTTAAATATCTATAAACCAAAATGGCATATTATTATTCACATCGGGCTTTTTGTTTGACTCAAAGTTTATGTTTTCTATTTAAACTCTTGGGTACTCAAAAATTGATTTGAGTATGTCGAAAGTTAGGGCTTTATAGGTTAAGTAGGTTTTGGCGAATAAAGCTTCCGAAGATGTGCAAGAGGCAAAGGTGGCTACGTAGGAGTCTATTTATTACTATGATTTGCTATGTTATGTCATTTGTTTTATAAATGTATTGACGATGGATGTATTAGTCTATTTAGTAACTTTGATCAACCAAGGGGCATCTTTATATGTCGCTCTTGGAGTATTTTGTAATAATTATATTTTATCTGAACTTGGGTAACTTTTGGGATTATGTACTGAATATGAAATTATGACTTTGAAATGAATTATGAAAGTTTGCTTTTATTTCATATTCTTGTACTTCTGATATTATGGATACCATTAACGTGACCGCATTTTGTCACCGGAAATTAATACTATATATGACTACAAAATCTGCAGCATTTAGTTTCGGGATTCAAAATGGGGATGTTACAACATGGTATCAGAGCATAGGATTATGTGAAACTAAAAGAATTTTTTGAATTTTAAAAGAGTTCTAAAAAACATAATCCCAATGAATCAGAGAATAAGATTGGAGCATTGGATAATGCTATAGTAATACACTTTTATTTTCTATATATAAGTATATGCTTTATCTCTATTCTCCCTCTCTCTTAGACCATTCTTTTGTATCTTACTAAGATTTGAATGCAGATTAAAGGAAGTAAGATATGGAGACTAGAGACAAAACAGTGAATCTCGGTGAAGGAAGCATCATTACCAATGGAAATATTAGGCACAACACTGGAGAAATCTAGGTCGACAAACAGCTACTAACATGGGTGCAGGAACACCACCGGTTGATATAAGGGCAATGTATTAGTTCTTTGTCAACATGATGCAAGTAGGAGTTGCTGTTGGATTAGTTAGTGGAAATGTTGGAAGAGCTAATCAGGAAGTTCCAATGGTCAACATTTATGCTATTTTGAGTAGTACTATGCAAGACTTGGAAGGAAACCCTTTAGAAACGGATGATACAGTTGAAGTAGAGAATTGGTTGCTTCATTATGAAAGGATTTTTGCTGATCTTGCTTTGAATGATGAATAGAAGAGGAGGCCAACGTCCAGGCAATTGCAAGAAGCTACATTATATGGGTGGAATAGTGTGAATGTGGAGGTAGTAGAGGAGACTTTGACTTGGGCTAAATTCAAAAGGGGAGTTGAAGAAAGATTTATGTCTGAGATCGTTAAGTCAACTCCGTTGAGGAAGTTTGCTGAGTTGGTGTAAGGTGATATGACAGTGCTTGAGTATGCAACTAGATTTTAGGAGTTGTCAGATATCGGTATTCTACCGTTGACATGGTTCTTAAAAGGAATGGAAGTTCACCATGGACTGAGACCTGAGCTTACTAGGGAAATTTTACCACATCTTAGGGAGCCATGTGATGTAGTCGTGGAGATGGCTTTGAGAAATGAAGAGATGCTTGCTTTGTTCAGTAATAATAAGCCAACAGAGAGTCAGGGTGGACCGAATTAGAAGAGGAAGTTTTATCAGTAGAAGGGCGTTCAAAAGGATGGGCTGCCAAGAAAAGAAAGTTTGAGGTTATGTGTTAAAAGTGTGACAAAAAGGGATATTATACTCATGAGTGCCGAACTGGCAAGGGAAAGGAAGTTGTTGGAAAGAAGAACATTAAGTGCTTTAATTGTGACCAAGTAGGACATTACAAGAACAAATGTCTGAAGGTGGCCGAGCAAAAAAATGAAAAGTATTTGCTTTGGAACTAGCTATCTCGAGACCAACAGTTGAGGAAAAAGGAAAAGCTATGATGGAACGTACGTTTTTTATTCTTGGTATACTTATTAGGGTACTATTTGATATCGGTGCATCACATTCTTTTATAATTTATTGTTTCGTAGATAAGCTTAACCCAGAACCTTCATACCTAGCTACCTCCTCAAGGATTGTGAATTCCATAGGACGGTATGCAACTCTGAGGTGAGATATGGCCATATAGAGTTTGCATTATTAGGTCATGTATTTGCCTGTAGTTTGCATGTATTTGATTTCATAGGCTTTAGGATTATTTTGGGTATGGACTGGTTAAATAAATATGATGCTAGGATATTTTGCCTCGACCGGAAAATATCATAAGATACCTTAATGGCAGTGACCGAATTGTATACTCGGTAGAGAATCCAAGTTTGGATGTTTGTGCTTTGTTGGGTTTAATAGAGAAGGAATGTGAATTGAATCGGGTTTCCATAGTTAGAGAATTCATGGATGTTTTTGAGTGTGTTACAGGACTACCGCTGAAACTAGCTATTGAGTATCAAATAGATCTTGTACCTAGAGTAGAACCTGTAAGTAGAGCACCTAACAAGATGACACCTACCGAGATGAAGGAATTAAAGGTGCAGCTAGCGGACTTAGAAGGAAATAATTTTATTGGGCCATAAGCAGATTTCCTTGGGGAGTAGTTGTGGTGTTTGTAAAGAAAACAAATAGGTTGTTAAGATAATGTATCGATTATCGTAAACTGAATGAAAAGATGATAAAGAACCGATATCATTTGCCAAGAATTGACGATTCATTTGATTAGTTGAGTAGAGCCAAAATATTTCCCTAGTTGGATTTGGCAACAGGGTTCTATCAACTAAGGATGGCGGAAGACAGTACTCCACTTATGGCATTTAGAATAAGATACGTGTCATATATTAGTTAGTAATGCCATTCGTATTGACTAGTGCACTCGCTTTCTTCGTAGATTTAATGAATTGAATCTTCCAAGAGTATTTAGATATATCATGTTGGTATTCATAGACGGCATTTTGATATATTCCAAGGAGGAAAGAGATCAAGAAGTTCATCTTAGGATAGTGCTTGAGACACTGAGGCGGCATTAGTTAAAAGTGAAGTTTTTGAAGTGTCATTTTTGGAAGAAGAAGGTGAAGTTTCTTGCTTATGTAGTCGGAGAAAAAGGGTTGTCAGTAGATTCTGCTTAGATAGAAGTTGTAAATAACTAGACCCAAGACAATGACTGACATAAAGAGTTTTCTTGGATTAGCCTGCTATTACCAGAGATTTATCAAGGATTTATCACAGGTAGTAGCACTTTTGATTAAGCTAAACAGAAAGGATGCGAAGTTTATTTGGTTTGATAAATGTAAGGAGGCATTCCAAAAGCAGAAACATTTATTGACCAACATGCTTGTGTTAGTTGTTCCGGGTGGAAATCAAGATTTGGTGTTGTATATTGATGCGTTTGGAATAGGATTAGGAGCTATGTTAATGTAGAGGGATAAAGTGATTGCCTATGCTTCGCGATAGCTCAGACTGCATGAAATTAGACATCCGATGCATGACTTAGATTTGGCTGCCATAATATTTGCTTTGAAGATGTGGAGACATTACCTTTTGGGAGAATGATTTGAGTTGTATATGGATCGCAAGTCTTTGAGGTATTTATTCACTTAGAAAGAGTGGAATATGAGACAACGTAGTTGGCTAGAGTTTTTAGCTTCTTATGATTTTGGGATTGAGTACACACCGGGGAAAGGAAACAAAGTTGTAGATGCGCTTAGCAAAAAACATCAGAATGTAAGTGTTAGCTATGTCAGTAGAGTGGAAAGATCTAGAAGCATTGAATACATGTAGTGTGCATTTAAGATCGACTGTCGGTTCTAGTCAGAGTACCACAATGTAATCCAGTTTGGAAGTTCAACCGGTATTGATCAAACGAATTGCTTATAAGCAAAGAAGTGATCCACTGCTAGCTGAAAGAATTAGAAGATTGAAAGGTGGAACTGAGATTGATGATTTGAAGGATTTTTTTCTTGATCAAAATGGATGGTTGAGAAAGAAGGGATGATTATGTGTTCCGGGTGTTGGTGACCTAAGGAAAGAAGTTCTTAGGGAGTGTCATAGATCGAAGTTTACTATTCATCCTTAAGGAACTAAGATGCATTAGGATATGAAGAGAGGTTTCTTCTAGGAAGGTAAGAAAAGGGATATAGGTAAAGCAATGTTTGAACTATCAACAGTGAAAGTCAAACATCAGAAGCCGAGTGGATTGCTTCAGCCTTTGGATATACTAGTTTGGAAAGGGGACTCGATATCTATGGATTTTATTTACAGTTTACCAAATTCAAACTGGTAAAATGAAAGTATTTGAGTCATAGTGGATAGACTAACCATAAGTCCATATTTCATTTCCGTTAAACTAATCAGTACGCCACCTATATTAGCCGAGTTGTTTATGAAGAACATTATTAGACTGCATAGAATTCCTAACGGTATAGTCAGTGACAGAGATGCCTTGTTCAGTAGTAAATTCTAAAAGACTTTATATGAAGTGTTAGGTACCAAGATTAAGATGAACACCACTTATCACTCATAGACATATAGGCAAACATTAGAAGTTAATAAGATACTCGAATATTTGTATTAAGAGCTTATGAACTAGATTTTGGTGGGTTGTGGGAAGACCATTTGCACTTGGTTGAGTTTTCCTATAGAAAAGTTATCAGACTAGTATAGGAATGGCGCCTTTTGAAGCTTTATATGGAAGACCATGCAAATCTCCAGTGTGTTGGTTAGAGACCAGAGATAGATTAGTTCTTGGTCCGGACATGATAAGAGAAGCAACAGAAAAGATTAAGCTGATTCGAGCAAGAATGAAAGAAGTTCCATCTAAGCAAAAAAGTTATGCAGATAAGACATGGAAAGACATAGAATCCTCAGTTGGAGATCATGTTTTCATCAAAGTGTCCCCAGTAAAGGGTGTAGTAAGATTTGTAAAGACGAAAAAATTGGCACCGAGATATGAAGGTCCATTTCCTTTCATAGAGAGGATCAGGAAACCCGCTTATCGGATGGAGCTACCGAGCAGTTTGGCAGGAGTCTATATTTTTTCATGCTTCTCATCTAAGGAAGTGTGTTTAAGATCCAGAGACTACTATAATTCTGACTGCATTGGAAGATTTAGCAGTGGAGCTCGACATGATTATAGTTAGACATCCAGTTCGTATTGTGGCTAAGGATCAGAAAAAGCTAAGGAACAAAACAATCAAACTAGTAAAAGTCCAATGGATGAGGATGAGAACGATTGTACTTGGGAAATGGAGCGTGGGATTAGGGACACTTATCCTAACTTGTTTGATGGTATGTTTTATAACTGTGCTTATATGTTTGTTATGTACCTTATCGTAATTTCGAGGACGAAATTCTTTAAGGATGGGAGTCTATAACAACCTAATTTTAGTTAATATTATTTGAAAGATTTAATTGGATGAATTAATAATATAATGTAAAAGGTCAAAGAGATTGAGATTTGATGATTAATAGGGGTCATGCCTTAATGAATGAGTTAAAAAGAATGGTTTAAATTTGAATAAGAAGGAGGAATAAATGCTAAGAGAAAAATGGGAATAGATCTAAATTTCTAAACATAAACCCTTATTCTCTTATTTCCTCACTCATTTCATTCATTTACACACAAAACTATAGAGCAAGGCCGGCCTTAGCAAGGTGATTCAAGAGAAGTAAGGCTAGGGACAATAAGATCAAAACTTAGTGGAATCAAATCAAATACAAATCTCAACCTTCTTTAACTAATCAAGTTTAATAATAGCTGTGTGTGTCGTGTTTTAAATGTTATTTTCGGTTTTAAGTATAAATCTGGTTCTTTTGCTCATGTTATGTCATACTATTATAGTTTGAATGATTATATGTTTATCGGTGAATTTATGGAATTTATTTATGAATTAAATGATATATTTGAGATGGAAAACCTATCATATGATACCCAAATGACTTAAAATTTTGATATGATTTTAGAAACGTTACTTTAGAAGTGGATTTTTTATTTCATAATTTTTTGATTTAATGAGAATATTTGATGAATTTTCCAAGGTTGAAAAATGAGATATTTTGTTAACTGCCTTTTGGCAGGGCAGTACATGAGCGGATTTAACCCAACAGACTTCATGATCACTAAGGAAGAAAGCCCAGAGAGATTGTTACCAGGATTGGAGATCGATTATATTTGAAACTATGGACTATAGTCGAAGGGATTCGGATGGATAGTACCAAAAAAATGGCTAAGTATGAAACTAATACTTCCCCTAGAAGAGGGATCAGATTAAACAGGATTCACACAACACAAATCAACGATGATCACTCCATAAATCAACAATCACAAGGTGGATTGAAGTGATACTTTGAAAACAGGAAGATGGGACCCAACCGAGTCTACTCTAGTGATCACATGGTATTTGGAGAGGTTTGGATGGATGGCCCCTATCCCCCAACAGGGATCAGTTGAATATGCTAATATATGATTTTTGTTTGATGATAATTAACATATATATATATATATTCATTTAAATGTATTTGTTATTGTACTATTTTATTTTCACATAAATAAATAAATATTTATTGAATAAAATAAATAACATAGAATTTAAATTCAAGCAAACATTTTATTCAAATAAATATTTATTACAATTTTAAATAGTACAAAATTTGTGCTCTTACTATATATACAAAATTTCATTTACAATATCTTTCAGTATACATAACTGTCCTCACTACATATTGCTCGTTCAGTCATATTTGTTCTTTGGATGTATTCCCATTTGTATCCTACATCTGAAATTGAAAATGAAATATTTTTGCAGTGTAAAATAAAATGTATTTTTTAAAAGTACTATATACCTCGGTTATTTGGGTTGTTCTTCATTATATTTATTTTGAATTCATCATATACGAACAACTTGTGCCATGCACGGCGTATCACTATACATGCCACAAGGCCATGCACTATACACTTGATAAAACTACTAGGACAGGTGAGCACAAGGTCAAACCCGAGTCAAAGCTTGTTTCAACCCAAGTGTAATAAAAATAAAGTCACGATATGAGCACAAGGTCAAACCTGAGCCAAAGCTAGGTACAACTCTGGTGCAATACAAAAACAAAGATAGAATGGTCAAGTTTTAAATCCATTGAACAAGCCTAGACCAAAAACAAAATTGTGTACACATGATAGTTACAATATGAACTCAAGGAAATATACAAATTGCACATGAAACCAGTAATCACATGTTCAACAAAACTTATGCATATGTGGAAACATGAAGACTACAACTTCAACCAAACTACATGTATGCAACAGAGTGGATTATAGGACTACCCAAAGGAGCACTTGATGCTCACATGAATGCAATGAAATGGTCAGAGCAACCCAAACTATCAACAAGATCCAAAGCAGACTATATGATGATACCAGGACCAGTGAACTAATGAATTAAATGGAGTACAAGTGTAGACTTGAACTAAAGTCCAAAATCAAGACGAACGAAGTCAATGTTGTATGGAATTCAAACTGAACATGTCAAAAGTCAAATACATTTGAACA
Organism: Allium cepa; assembly: GCA_030765085.1. Lineage (NCBI taxonomy): Eukaryota > Viridiplantae > Streptophyta > Magnoliopsida > Asparagales > Amaryllidaceae > Allium > Allium cepa. The sequence goes on from CM060932.1 coordinate 741,964,571, forward strand.
GAGGCTAGACAAGTGCAGACACAACATGTACAAAACTCAACTAGACTAGAGAACTAAGCACATATGCACTGATAACACTACATCAAGACTTCAAGACCACATTTAAACCAATGACAAGTACACAAACGTATATGTAACAGTTCAAAGTTTCAGCTGCAACAAGACTCAAGTGATATCAAGTGCAACATCAACACAATACATCACAGCAACAAGCTCAATGAAACCAAGTGGATAGGCAACAATCGAGCAAGGTGAATCAAGTCAATCACACACATATATACATATATGTATGTATATACATGGCTATAGTAAGCACATTCGCGAGCCACTGTGCAAAGTGAAGCAAACAACGAACGATGATATACAGATTTTACAGCATGAAGAAGAGTCTACGATAAAAATCAATCAGAAAATCGAGTGTTACAGGTTGAAAATTTTCAAGGTAGCGATTTCAAATGGAGTCAAAGCTAGACTACAAAATTTATAAACAGTTTTGATAAGTCAAGGCAGAGATGAAAGAACATAAATCAAGCCATGAGTTAAACATTTTCAAAAAGAAGTATATACAGTAAATTGAACCAAGGTAATAACAAAATCAAATTTTCACAAAATCAAAGTAGCCGATGTCAACAGCATAAAGAACGGAACCAAATCCAAAGTCCAGATTATCTCAATTTTAAATTCCAAAATCAGAGCCGTGGTGACCAAGGTAAAATTGAACAAGTCAAAATCAAAGTCGTGATATCCATGGAACGAAAATATACGAATTGAAAAATCAGAAAACATCATAATTATCCAAATGAAAATCAGTGGCCAAGCAAGAATTCAAATAAAATACATAAAAAAGAGATATACGATTTTGAATCCTATTTAACCCAATCATTATCAGCATTTAAAATTATTCGAGTTCAAGCAAATCAGAGAGCTAATCATTAAAGTAAATCAAACAAATAACTCGAATCTAGGTCGAGCATAATCAATGTTGAAAAGGAATATCACGTGCCAATTTTAAAACAAGTATACGTGCTCGATAATTTGAAGCAGCCGTGAACAAATTAATCGATCAAAGAAAGCATTCGAAGTATCATTCGAAGTCGGCATGCAAAATCTCCCACGAAGCCCTAATTTTGAACGAAGAGGAATGAGGCAACCATTTTTCAACGCAAAAGATTCTAGGTCAAAGAAATAAAAAGAAAAAGGGGAACCGTGTCTTTGTTTATCACTTTGGGTCGGCATCTTTATTTTCTTTAGTGATATATTTTTATTGGGCGGTTTCTTAAATACTTTGGGCTGTTATTTTAAAATAGGGTTTCTAGTTTTGATTTAAGTTTTTTTTTATTTGTAATTTATTTTTAAAGTTTTGTAAAGCCTAGTCGTGTGACTAGGGGACAAACTACAGTGGTGTAGTTCGAGAATTCGCAACTCAGTGGCTGAGTTGTGGCAGGGTTCTGAGCGTAGAGTTAGGTTAGTCGGTAGCGTGTGTCACGAGTTTACGTGTGTAAGCATCTAATTACTTAATTTCTAGTAGAAACCTTAGGGGCAGCATGTAGGCCGCCATTTACCGAAGCTGGGTAATTTATGTTGTTCTATTTCTGCTTTTAATATTCTGCTATTATCTGTGTGTTATTATTCGTCTACTATCAGTGCTGCTATTATTTTATATATTTCAGCATTAAATTTTTATAATTATTAGTATCACCCTATTCACCCCTCCAAGGTGAAATCGATCCTATAGGATCGACCCTCTTCCCTATTAAGGATCGGCTAAACCCAACTTTATAGTAAGGATCAATCAATACCTCAACATGTACACAACCAACTGACATGAAATTTTGAAGACAAGCTTACTAAAACATGTGGAACGCCCCATCCACATCAAATGGGATCTTTGGAGGGATCGGCCCTTATCCATCCAAAGGGATCGGCTGATATCAGAATACATGCCACATCACCTTATGGATAATGCGATATCTCATAAACGTAAGTCAGAATGGCATGAAATTTAGAGGGTAAGTAGCTAAAATCATGGGGAACCTCTCAAAGGGATTTCACCCTATTTGGACACCAAAATAGGGATTGCAGCCAATCCCTATTGTGGGCCCTAATGGCCTGAAAATCCTTGTGTTGCCTTGTCATGGCGTGGAGGTTCTTCTGCTAAAATTTCAACCCGATCCATGCATGGTTTTCCCTATAAATAATAGATGCATGGTTTTAGATAAGGTATCTTCTTTCTACTTCTCTTTATCTTCAACAGGCTACACTCTGCAAATTTTATTCTTAGGTTTTAGATTGTAACTGTAAACAAACTACAGCATATTAAAAGGGATTATTTTGAAGTGGACGTAGGTCAGAGTTAGCCGAACCACTATAAATCTTGTCGATTTTACTTGCTTTCATATTTTATTGTTCTTTATATTATATTCTCTACAATATATACTATCCGAGATCTATGACTGGATATTGGAGCTTTCATACAACGGGGTGTTGGTGGTCATTTTTGCCACCAACATTTTGGTGCTTTTACCGAGAAAGCTAGCCTTCATGGATTTGGAGTTCAGATTTAGAGCTTGAGAAAGATCTAGAGATTAGATTTGAAGCGATGGCAAAACAATCAACAATGAGAGTGCTACCGAAAAGGAGCCACTATGGAGGGAGTTAGGAGGCTTTCTTAGGTGCTGGAGCTAATCAAACATCTACATTATCAGGGATGAAATGGAAACGATGATGGACGTTATGTAGGAAGGGATGTTGAAAAGACATAGGGAGATAATATAAAATTTACTCCAACAGATTGGACAAGCTAGAGCGTGAAACCAAGGGAATAGAGTAGCAGGAGCTAAAGATAAATTAGATCAAAAGGTTAAAAGAAGCAGGAACCATCGGAAATCAGAACTGGGAACATGGAGACGAAGCTATTGGACAAAGGACTGGAACAAAGTAGCCGGGGGCAGTACTCGGCCATCTTAGATGGATTGGCCCTGATCCCCCAAGGCTAGGCCCTAGGGTTGGGTTGATCAAGATGCTAGAGGACCTACGGTCGATCCCAGGGAGCTTGGTGCAACTCTGGATTCGGATGCTCATCCGGAGGAGTACATTCTAGAATCCCCTCGTGAAATCGGCTGGCGGTTTGGAAATAACGATAGAAGCCTACCACTAAATGACAACGATAGGTTTGCAGAGATGATCAGTCAAGCTATATGTAGAGGATTGGTGAACATGGATATGGAGGATGTAAATAGATGTCCATTCACTCCTAATACCAAGAATGGTAGAAATTCACAGGATTATAAACTACCAGCGCTGGAAGTATATGATGGAAATTCAAACCCAAGTATGCATATGATGAGATATATACGGCACACAGAAGTACTGGGGGCATCAGAGGAGGTCATGGCAAGGTGTTTTCCACTTTTTTTAACGAAGTTAGCTACGCTCTGGTTTAGGAAACTGGAGAATGGTTCAATAATGACATGGAGAGAGTTGGTAGATCGATTTTCATGAGGCAGTTTCGGGTTCACATCACGAGACCCAAGAATGTTGTGACATTGGCAACATTGAAAGAGAAAACCAGAGAGTCTTTAAGGAGTTTTCCAACATGATTTAATGCCACGGCGGCATCAGTGGATCGGCCAGATCCATCCATGGTTCTGATGGAAGCTGTATCAAGAATTGTCGATGGCATGGATTTCAAGCACTCATTAGCCCGGGATCCGCCTATGTATCTTGGGTAGTTTTATCATGAACCAAAAAGGTTCTTGTGGCAAGAAGCCACACGAGATGAAAAACCGGAGGAGAACGCTTTGCAAAACAAAGGATCATTAGGATATGTGGACAAGAATGATAAAGGTAAATGGAAACTAGATGATGGGTATGATGAGACAAAAAGACGATGGAAAGAGCAGGAGCCGAAGTTCTCCTCCTACTCGGATTTGATGGAAAACCTAGAATGGATTTTTCTTGACATTATGTGGCAACTCCCCTATCGGAAACATGCAAGCGGGATCCCACGGAGCATGAGCATATGTTTAGAAAGTACTGTCTGCTCCACGAATTGAATGGGTACACCATGGATGAATGCAAACATTTAAAGGACATGATAGAGGAGCACGTCAAGAATGGTAGATTGCCGCAGTACGTAAGGAATCGAGCAACGACAATGGAATACGAGCTGCCACCGTCAGCATTGAATGGACACAAGAATGGCGCTGGATTGGGGTCATAGATCGTCATCAATTGATCGTGATGACAAGGGTCGAGTTCAGGACTTGGACTCCAGCCATAATAGTGGTAAACTATATAATAAGGCGGCTAAGTCACTTACACATGTGAAGGAAAGAGGACGGTCCTTAGGCATGCTCTGAGATGATGATGAACCGTCATGACCGAAGAGGCATCATTTTGCTTTTTTGGTTTTTTGAATTTCTAGATGTATGAACTCTTATTTGTCAGGTTATTTATGATCCGCATTGCTGTGATGGATAAAACAGAATGTGATTATTTTCCCGATCGGAATGAAGGGGAAGTAACCACAAGATGCGAGTCCTTTCGCCAGAGAGCAATAGAATGGACTTGTATATGGATTAAGTCCTCGACCGGAGAGTTGATGCCGGAGAATAAAACCCAATAGGACGTCGGTTATGGATAATTCTTGGCAAAGAGTAGCCAAAGAGCAACGGGATCGGCCTACTCAGGTCGTCGAGTATGGACTATGCTCGGCAAGGGTCTGGAGAGACCACTATCAAGTGAGGAATTAAGCCAAGACACCACTTGACATTCATGGACACTGAACTGAAGTACATGAAATAACTTCGCTTCGTCGAAGATCGAAAAGGTCAGCTTACTTAGACGTCGAGTATGGATTGTGCTCGATAAGGACCCGAAGTGGTCACAAATTTGGGTATCAGCTTCGAACAGTTATGGATTTGGACATCGAATTGGATTGGTCGTTGAAGTGGATATGGGCCCGGAGTGGTCTTGGATTTGCCTAATGACCCACTGAGGTCGAGGGTCTGGAAAAATGATTCAAAAAGAATGTGAACTTACAATAGATATGGATTTGGATGAAACGATCTAGAGAGATCGTGGATTCAGAATTGGATATCGACTCAAAATGGTTATGGATTTCACAAACGATCCGAAGAGATCATTGATTTTGATTGGCAATGGATTAGATTCGGATTGGATAATATGGCTATCGTTAGATTATAAACTTCGAATCTTGGATTTATGGAAATTCAAAACAAGCCTTCCTTTTGCAATGCTTGTTTTAGTGGGTCAAAGTGTTTACCCGCCTTTTGAGAATGCAGTACATAGAAGGATTTAACCAAATATACTTCATGATCATCAAGGGAGAAAGCCCGTAGAGATGGTTACCAGGATTGAAGATCAATTACATTTGAAAATATAAACTATTGTCGAATGAATTCGAAAGGACAACACTCAAAAGATGGCTAAGTATGGAACTAATACTTCCCTTAAAACAGGGATTAGAATAGAGGGATCGGACTAGAGGTATCAAAATATAGGGATTGGAATATAGGGATCAGATTAAACAGGATGCACATAAATCAACGATGATCGCTCCATAACTCAACTACCACAAGGAAGATTGAAGTGAAACTGTAGAAATAAGAAGCGAGGATCTTAGGGAGTCTACCCTATAGCATTTGGAGAGGTTTAGAGGGATTATCCTTAATCCCTTAATAAGGATCGGTCCTTTTCACTCTTAGGGATCGGCTAAACCTAACTTTATACCAAAAGTCGATTAATATCTCAACATCTACACATTCAATTGACATGAAACTTGGAACACAAGCTTACTACAACATATGGAACGTACCACGGCGATCACACATCAAATGTTGAGGGATCTACCCCTAACCCTCCAAAGGAATCGGTTGAAATTGGAATACATGTAACACCACCTCATGGAAAACACGATATCTAACCAACCAAAGGTCGGCATGGCACGAAATTTGGAGGGCAAATGGCTAACATCTTGTGGAAACCCCCAGAGGGATTGCACGCCATTTGGACACCAAAATAGGGATCAAGGCCAATCATTATTATGGGCCCTAATGGGCCTGAAATTCTTCTTTGGCCTCGCCATGGCTTGGAGATTCTTCTATTGAAATTTCAGTCCAATCCATACACATTTTCCCCCATAAATATAGTGGGCATGGCATCAGAAAAGGGATCTTCATTCTGCTTCTCTTTATCTTTAACCTAAGCTACACTCTGCAAATTTTATCCTTGGATTTTGGATTGTAACTATAAACAAACTACAATATAATAGAAGGGATTTTCTAGAGTGGATGTAAGCCGAAGTTAATCGAACCACAAAAAATCTTGTATTTTTTTACATTCCTTCATTTTTAACTTGTTTTCTCTTCATATTATATAATCTACATTATATACTATATGAGATCTGTGACTACATATTGGTGCTTTCATACAACTGCGAGTTGGTGGACATTTTTACTGCCAACGTATTTTAGTTTTTTAAATTTAAAATAATTAAATTATGTTTTTGGTCTTGAAATTTTTATATACTGAAGAATATGATTAATGTGATTTATTATCATTTTTGGGAATTTTTCCCAAGTGTTTAAGACTTATGATGAATTATTTAAGATAGAAAGGCTTAATTGATTATTAAAACATCCCTATAAAAATATGTGGTGTGCAAATGATTTTGGAAAGAAAGATAAGGGTGCGGCAGGTTTTCAAAAAAGGATTTGATGAAGGAAGTTGTTACCTAATGAGCTTTTGACAAATGGAAGGGGTTGGTAAAAAGAAACCACTTTTAATAGAAAAACTATAGTTTTAACGTTAGTTACCAGAATTCCACATCGAATTCAATGACGCGGCCCTCCACCGTGCCACATATAGGGTCTTCGACATTAATTATAGGAGATGCATTAGATACCAACTTCAGTTGGCATGAATGGATCGACCTGGGTTGAAGTGCGAAATAGAGCATCGAGGTCGATGTCATGAACTTCGAAGTTTATGAGGCCACTTTCTTTAACTTTTTAACATCGCACTTTGTACTATGCCTCATGTCTTCTACAATATCACTGACCCATTGGTTTCGAAGTAACTTATAGTGGTGATAATGATGCCACATGTTTTAAGCATATCGACTTCGAATATATTGGTCACTATGCCACTATTAATGACTTCGGCAAAATAGTGTCTTGTTTTATAACTTCGACTTTAATGATTATCGCTTTTAATCCTAGTACCTAATTTTGAAGAAGGCTATGATGCCAATTATATTGACTTCGACCCTATTGAAGTCGCCTGTTTTTCTTTAAGGCATTTGATGTTGTGATATAACTATATCGACATTAAGCTTTAAGACCTTAAACTGTACAAACTATGTTTTATATCCTACGACGTCGACACTCTATGAAGTGTGATGTTCATATTAGCTGCCCTATGGCCTTATATTTTATATGTTAAAGACTTTAACATACTTTATATCTAAGAGGGTTGTAGATCCTTTGTAGCGATGAGGTCGCTGATCTTTATCACTGGACAAGGTTTATAGTTTTGGCCTTATGGCCTATGTTTAAGAGGCAAAGACCCCCATTGACTTCGAACTTCATCAATAAAGTTCTATAAAAGCATATATCATGGTATAATTATTTAGGATAAACTAATATTTTCCTTGTTTTGAAAGTATGGTTTCAAGGGTTAAATCATTTATAAGGAAAGTGTTTTAAAGGAAATAGAAAAGGGTATTTAGCCTAGAATTTTACTAAAAGAATTTCTTGTTCTCGTCGCTTTTAGGTAGAATGTGACAAGATGAATTGACTCAGAGATTAGTAGACCAGATGGGACTGGTATAGGGTAGAGCTCTATACTTCAGCTGTTAGCCCCTAGCTCATAGAAATTCAAAATTCCAATATTTGGGGCTTTGTCAAAGGTAAAACAAAAGGTAGGTTTACACACAGAAAGGAATACATAATGACAAGGTAGGTAATAGGTTGGTCTACAAAACCTTTAGATTCATAATAAGCCTACCAAAACTATGAGATTGATAGATGGTCAGGTTAATAGTAAGATAAGTGTATTTGTACAAACCATCTAGTTTTCGTCTAACAGTCGGTTAGAAATTTTGGTATATCTGGTAGGCCTGAGTCAGCCATGTAGGTTGGTAGTTAACCTGTAAAAACTAAACATTAGAATGTATGTTCCATTGATTTTGTGGATAGTCATGATTACCTATGTAGCACGCATGCACGATATTGTTTTATTGTTAATTTTATCCACCTTGGTTGTAGGACTTTGATTTTCAAAAGATATATTTTAAAAAGGGATAGTAGTGAAGGGAAAATGCGTTCTGCTCAACGGCGTGGTCTCACTTAATATCTATAAACCAGAATGGCATATTATTATTCACACCAGACTTTCTTTAAATCAAAACTTTTTGATCCAATCAATTATAAACTTCATAGAAATGTATAAATAGCCTTTAAAACTTCCAAATTTTATTGCTTTTTCAAAATAATAACTTTTCAATGGTAGGGTCCTTCTATTAAAATAAATCGTTTGAAAAACCATTCAAAACATTTCAAGAAACTTTCAGAATTTTTGTAACAACCTGCCCAGAAATGGACCTAAATTTTGATCCCGAAAAGGTCCACCACTTAGACCATCTCAAAGCTTGTCGTTGGTTGATATAAAGAACAATGCAAGGCTATTTATCTACACTTTCGGAACTTGCAACGGAAGGATGAAATATGATAATAAAAACAGTATCTATTTCACTCGAAATTTGATTGTCATAAAATCCAAAACACAATACATATCCATAGTACAACATTTTCAAAATACGTCATTATACAATAATGAGTATATCAAAAAATAGCATAAGTAGATAAATATGTAAACTGCCACAAGTTTTCTCTATGTCTTCGCCTTCAACATCATTATCTTTCCAAACCTGTATTGTAATGAGGAGGGAGGCAGAACTACATATGTCTGGTGAATAAAAATCTAGAGTCTTACTATATTAGTACTTGGGAAATATAATTTAAATAGAAATATGTCTTACATTTTCTACCTGCATCATAAGTCTTTTCAAATATAAGCCCGGGGTCTTTTCTTAAACTTAAATAAAAGGCTTTCCAAATATATGCCCATAGCCAACTTGCTATCAACCCAATTACCCATATCTATCATCCATAATGTTGTGTCAATGTAAGAGATAGTACAAAAGTCACTTAATTCCTTTTAAATGCAATTAGGCAAAATCCGACCATTTGATACCTTTATTTAAGGTAGGTCCACATTATTTACTACCTATAATCCTAAGATGGACTCCTCACTGGTAACTATCTAGCTAACATTGCATAGAATCTCTCCGGTTACTTAGTACTTTCTACTGAAGCGGACCTTTTCTTGAGATATCCTCTACCGTGCCTAACCCATAACCTCAACCATTTCCTACATAGAGAAGAGGGGGGCCCTCACACAACCACTTAATACTTTCAATCTCTGAAGCAATCCTTTGTACTATGACTCATACCCCATGGTGACGTCTCAATTAATCCAACTATTCGTAGGTACTAGTAGCTAGATTAGCTGAGCAGATTTATCCTACAAAATTTGGGACTAACCTCGCATTATCATATTTACTTATTATAGGCGATGTCTCACATCAGCCCCGAAGTAATACTGCTTAGCCAGATTAGCTGGGCAGACATCCGCTTTTAACTGACCTCGTATCCCTATAACTTAGTCATAATTTATATCACACATCTCGCCATTTTCATAATCAAGGCCTTATGAGAAATCTTTCTTATTTTGCCTTTAACATAAATTACCTTCCTTGAGGGGATTTAATAGAATTAATAACCTATTTAATTACACACTTGTACATTATAATTATACATTAATTACACTAACACACACATGCTAGTAATTTTTTAACATGTGAAATATATACCCTAAACTAGGGTTTAAACATCAACTTTTTTAACAATTATACAAGTCACATCCAATATTATCAACGATACCATAATTCCAATATTCATATGAAAATTCAAACCAATGGACTCGTATACAATTAACATTTAAACTCAACTTATTACATCAAAATAATGAATTATATTGATAATGGAAATTTACCATTCCAATTTTGCGCTCTATTCAACTCTTTTTTCACATAAAAATAAATAAAGAAATTTCTACTTAATTCATGCGAATACTAATGAAACAAAGAATAAATTCATACCTTACACATTATCCCTTAATTAGAACTCATTAATCAAATTCAAAGAAGAAGAATAAGGAGTGGAATAAAAGGTAAAATTATCAAAACTTCGAATCTATATGATTTCCATTACTTTGTCATAAAAAATTGAGATTCTAACCTAGAATTGACATTCCTCAGTAAATGAGTTATGGGGGTTTATTATATGATGTTTTCGCAAACCAAAACTCCTCAAGGCATATTCAGACCCAAATTATACTAATTAATTAATAAAATAGAAAAGCTAAGATTATCACTCACTTTATGTCCTTAGTTTTGCCTCCTTTGGATTTGAAACGCCTTTGATAATCTCTATGAGATTTCTTCTTTTAGATATACAACAAAGGATTTTTATATATAGATTAGATTTAGAAAGTTGGAAACGAATAAGTTGGGGAAAAAATAGAAAAAAAAATAGATGTACATGATTTCTTACCTGAAACCCTAATGCATTTTTTCCAAATCTTAGAAGAGATTAACCGCCATTGCTTTGCTTTGTTTCCAAAATATTTTGTAAATAAAAGTAAAGGGTCTAAGGCCTTTTTTATAGTGGTAAGAAAACATCAGAACCATCATATTTGAATAATTAAATTCAAAAAATTCACACAATTAAAAGCCTAGTCGCAAATGCACCTACCAGTTGACCACCCCTATATTACCAGTCGACTGGTCCAAAGGAGCGAACGACTTGTCCTCGGGGAATGGTCGACCATTACGTTTATTTTGGAAAGTAGTTTATTTTGCCATTGTTTTTATTTATTACGTTTCATAATAATCTCTTAACATTAATTTTAGTGTTTACATAACCTCCAAGTTTAATTACGGTTAACTTTCAAATTTCAAATTTCAAATTTAAGAATTATTTAATTATTTCACCACGAACACAATGGCATAACTTTTGTGGCTAGATTATGAACTTTATAAAATTTCCATTTCTATCCCTATCTTATTTTATTTTATTTATTCAACTTATTTGTTTATGGTTTATTTTATGGGGTGCAACAATCTTTTTATTGAATTTTTTACATGAGGACGGACTCAGAAATGAACTTTTATCCGTCCTTTTTATAAAACTTCCCTTCTTTTCTACTTACCTTCATCATAAATTAGGCTATCATCTTATGGTTGTTAGTGCATAACTTCTTACTCGAACTCTCTCGATCTTTTATCACATCTTACTTTCGGATGCTTACAACATATAGTTTCTTACTTTCCATCTGCTTGGACGAAATGTACATCTTCAGTTGATAATCATCAAAATCCATAATCATAGGACAGTCCAAGCCCAACAAAGGAGTCAAGTACCATCCAGCTTTTGTTATCCTTCTATAGTCTCGCTCATGCACTTTTTGGTCAATGCTTAGTGGTACGGCCTACACTCCATGGGGTGATCGAGGTAGGTGTAAAAATTTAACTCCATTCGTTGTTGAAACTCACAGTTACCGCATCCTTCTTTTCGTAATATGGTCACATGACTCACAACTGCGTCTATAGTCGAAATTCATGGAGTCTGGCGTATTATATATATATATATATATATATATATGTATGTATGTATGTATGTATGTATATGTATATGTATGTATGGATGTGTGTGTGTGTGTATTAAAATACAAATATATTCTCTCAGCTTATCCTAATTCCTATTGACTAGCCTTCCTCTGATACTAAATGTAAAAACCCACATTTAATGGTCTTGAATTTCAACTAAATCGAAGCACAAGTCCATTAGGATATGGATTGTTGGTTTTGGTAACCTATAATAAACATAAGTATATCAAAGAGCCATCTACATAAACTCATAGAAGAATAGAAAAATGTAGTAGGACATATATGCAGACCACGGCTACTACCTTGGAATTAATATTATTCCTTCAGTATCTGATTGCCTTATCAGTGCCAAGCATGAATGAGAAGACTTCACCACCTACAGTTCCTATCTTGCACCAGTAGCATGTTTCACTAAATCTATCTTATCAGTTGTAATGAGGAAGGGGCCAGCACAACGTTCTATTGACTAGAAAATTACAATCCATAACACTACTTTATGTCGATTGATTTCTATTTAAGTGTGATGTCCATTATTCATGGCTATTCCATGTAATTCCATCTACATGTATGATGTGTCTTACTTTCTTCAAGGTATAACCATATATGTATATGCCTATATACATATATATCTAATCATTGTATAATCCAAAAGGAAACCCAGGCCAAATAATACATCTTAAATAGTGAGGAGGCTGACACATCCGCCATTTAATAACTCAACCCCAAAGTGGCTCTGTGTAACGTAAACATAAGTCAATCCGTTCTTGCAATAGAGGCTGATAGCTCCTATATACGGCTTTATAATTTAATTGTCGTATTACTGGCACATCTAAAAGACTCATCTAAGGGTTAACTAGCCTACCTCCGACAAATAAAATACTAATTAAATAATGAAATCTTTGCGTATCTCATATGGATTCTGCACTAGTAGGAAGTGAAATCTGTTACGGTGTAACTCAAGTCTTTGTCAACGACCTCACAGGATCGATGGTGGTCATAGCTTATATATCAGCACTACTACTAAATACTGGTCCGACAATGGCATTATATAGTCCACCGATCTCCCACAACTGAAATTTCACTTAGACTATCCAAATGCAAGTCAAGGAAAAATATCCATCCTAGTTACTTAATACTCTTGTTAGAAACAAAGCATACCTAATTTCTCTAGTAGCAACTGTCGTAGTTATTTATGACTTCTTATATAGAGAGGAGGCAAACCCAGCGGCCATTTAATAACTTCTACCCTGAAGTAAACCCTTTAACATATCTAAAGGTACTGCGCTATTTAATACTTCAAATCTGGGAAGAACCTATGGTATATTTTCCCACACCTATACGCAAATGCATATTCCTTCCTCACTGGTCCTATGATTGGGGACGTCCAATATCAGTAGTAAGTATACTCAATTACTGGTAGCCTCTAGTTGAAGGGAAGACTTCTGTAATGTAACCTCGCATCCCAACCCATTCTAAACCAAACCAATTATCATATGCCTAAATATTGGGCTAGGCCCATTAATTCATGTTCATCCTAAAGTATTACTAAGGATATATAATTTCCTATTATAAAAATTATACCGCTTCCCAGCATTTTATTCATATCATATAGCTTATTGCGTATATTCTATATTTCCCTTTACGTACCATAAATGTCAATTATTCTAATTGGACAATCACTAATGACATTTGTTGATTCGTTCTAATTCAACCTATTTTGTCTATTTCATTTCCCCATAAATGCCATATTGAATTCTTTAATCAGTCTCATTAAATACATTTATGTCCTTATTTAATTCCTCTAACTCCCTATTAATTACACTTATATTGACCTGCTAATTTTGGAGTTGCTATCTCTTTTCCCATTTCAACCTCCTAATCGTATGGTTTACTACGCTATTAATAATTAGTCGTCCTAATTATGAATAAAATGAATATCGTCGTATATTGCGCTATATATATAAAATCAGTACGCTTGGTTATGTGTGTGTGTGTGTGTGTGTATTTCTACTTCTAGGTAATTAATTCCTATGCTTAGGAATTCCAGAACATACTCATATGTACATTATTTAAGGAACATTTATTTTCATATCATAATATATTTGAGCTATCATTCCCAAAAAGAATATCATTATAGCTTTCCATAAATTACCCAAAAACAAGACTTTTGCTTCGTTGGAAATTATAAGGAATTATCATATTCTTTTATTGAAATTGACAGTGCAAACTACAGAATATCCATACTTTTTATACATAGTTGTGAAATTAGATAATTTATGGAACTTACATGGAAATAGATACAACTAAATTTTACCCATAATGTTTCAAATAAATTAAAACAAAGAAATTCACATTCCAAGTCAAATTAGAGAAATCTAAATTTATACTAATAGTTTACAACTCAAATTATCAAAAATCGAGAATAATTCTTGCAATCTTATCAACATTCTATTTTAACAAACTTAGGGACTGATTTTCAAATTTCCAGATTATGGAGTAAATACCATTCCTATTCGAATTACCTAACTTACAAAATATATAGGCAAGATTTCAATTGAATATGTTCTTTCTAAGCCTACAGCTCCACATTTCTTGCATAGGAATAATAAAACTCAATGACCTAAATTCCAATGTTATTTAAATCATATAATTTCTCACTCCCTTTTCAAACTTTGCAAATCTCTTAAATCTAAATTCACCCTTTTATTTGACTTCTTTCCTTTCCAATCCCAAAATACATATAACAAGATATATATATTTCATTAGGATTACATATCTGAGAGATTTTGGTTAAGTGAAAAATAGATTTATATTATAAAAATTACCTTTTCCATAGTATTGATTCACTCCTTCTCTTCTTCTCTTTTATTTTGTGTCCTTCTTCGACTATATATGTAGACACACATGCTATAATATTTTATAATTACTAGACATAGTGGAGAAGAGAAAATGATAATGCTCCGCTGCTTTGATCAGAAAATATGAGAAGAAAAGTGAGGAGCTAGGACCGTATATAAGCACTCGAATCAATCATATCCGTTAGAATTAAAGTAATTAAATTTGGACCATTCGGCCAAGGTTCAACCCTTCCACCAGTAGTAGACTGGTTAATTGGCCCAACGAGGAGGTCGACCTGTACGGTCCATGCAATTATTATTATTTATTTATTTTTCTTTTTTTTAATTATTTTTATTCTAAAAACTTCAAACACTAATAACTTCTTCATTTAAACTCCGACCGCAAAACTCCAAATATGTAAGTTTCTTGGGAAATCACCACAAACACGATGGTGCAAATTTCATGGCCATATTTCGATGTTTGCTCGGATTCATTTTTGCACCTTAATAACTATTTATTAATTACCGTTCCTTTAACAGGGTGTTACATTCTTCCCCATTAAAAGAATTTCTTCCCCGAAATGCCTTAAGGCTAGAATTATATAACATAGTGTGCAACCATTTTAAACTATCCAACCAATAAATGTACTACCAATTTTGCTGCCAAATTTATACAAGTGCACGGTGTATCACAACATATATGATATGCATGTTGAATAATTCTAAATTAGTGCCTTCTATATGAATGCATTCTTTTGAAACATTTTGAAATATGATGCAAACAACCTATATATACTGGCAGTTCTGTATGTATGCAAGTTTTCAAAAATAAAATATCTTTGTTTTCACACAATAATTTCCATGCTCCTATGAATAGGAGTACGATTCAACCAATTTTGCATCCAATTCTTACCATCCAATACCTAACCTACAATTACTAACATTAAAGATTTTTAAAATTCAATTTTCCTAAATCTTATGCTGGAAACAAAATTTAGATGGAAAATTTACATTTCCATGCTTCTTTTTTATACCTATTTCGTTGTAACTTGGACCCTTCTCTTTTGCACCCAAGTCTTTTCTAACTTTTTTAAGTAAAATTCGAATAAAAAGGCATATTTTTGGATGTTAAAACGGAATCATTCTAAATGCAAGTTTTTATTCACTATCAACAAGGTATATGAATAGAAATTTCAAAGGTAAAATAGTTTTTTTCCTTTGTTACTTCCTATGATTTTGTGTATTTCGCCTTTGTTGGGCAGTAAAATTCGTATTCACTAACACGTTGACCCACCATATCCTAAGCATGTGGCAATAGAAAACTGAAAATTTTGCATTTTTCCGTCAAAAAAATTTCCCTCATTCCATCAAACTTGTCAAATAGTTTAAAAAATTGAATTCCCAAAAGCATTTAAATACCATGTTAACGCATGTGATTGACTTAGTATTATGTAGTTAATATAAGATTTGGAGAAAGTTTTCCTTTTACTCGTAATGATGACACACAAACCTATTTATAAATTTTGGTTTAAGACATTAGGATAGGGGCCCACGATTTAGCAATGACCTTCCCTATCCTCCACTTGCTAAAAAAAATTTCTTCCTAAATTCTTAAGATTTTGAGATCAAAGAATTTGCTACCTCTACTTGCTAATTTAGTTTCTTATTTTATAAACTTCAAGCCTTATCCTATATTCATCGCTAGTTAAGTGTCCTTATGAGGTTTATTTGTTCACTTTATTTTCCAATGTATGTAGCGGTCAAAGCTCATCCAGAAAATCAATTCAGTAATAAAATAGGAATATATCTCATATCATATCGCACGTTTTTCCAATATCCAAAGAGAGACAGCCAACGATTATAGCCTAATTACTTAAAAGAAACAATTGCTAGAAGTTTTACTTCAACATCAACTGGTGTTAATAATGTTGTGGCCGTGTCATTTCTATCTCAACTAAAGTGGACTTTTCTAGTATGTCAATTAAAACCCACATGTCTTAACTTACCTCCTTGGCTCCTAATAAATAAGGTACATTCATTACTTTAGTCATTATACTTGATTATAGGATAAATTGTGCATTCCCACACTACATGGGATAAGAAATATAAACTATGCACACTATAATAACTCATCGAAAAGTTGGTTTGGTGGAATAATTTTCCTACCACCTATTTAGCCTTCTTTAATCTTGAGTCAACTGACATTATCTATGTGTGTTTTCCTTCTCCCTCTTCTCCAATCATAACACTATCTTTTTCCAATCAAAATCTCTTGGTAGCATTCGCA
Source organism: Allium cepa (assembly GCA_030765085.1). Taxonomy (NCBI): domain Eukaryota; kingdom Viridiplantae; phylum Streptophyta; class Magnoliopsida; order Asparagales; family Amaryllidaceae; genus Allium; species Allium cepa. The sequence goes on from CM060932.1 coordinate 741,981,510, forward strand.
AACTTTGGTATTTGCCTTTTTTTTCTTTATCCTTGACCTTTCATGCGAGTATACCCTAAGACTCGTAAAATTGTACTTCAATATCATTCCCTATTCCTTTGAGGGCTCATCATATGAATTTTACACATGTCCAATCAAACATTCCTATGTTCAGACCAATATTTCTTATATTCAACATGGATTCCTTATTGCTAACTTACGAGCATTCATAAATATTTGATTCGTAGCCGTGACATTTACCCCATCTTACCTTGGTAGTCATTCCTATCTACTCCATATCAAAAACTGGTTTGATTTTTCACAAATCCTTTGAAAATAAATTCACAATCATGAAGTACTTAATACAAATAATTTATCTTTGTAAATATAAACTTAGAAATCTTTTTCAACAATTGCTTAGTTCCTAAAACGAGCCATGAAAAATTTCTCATTCCAATCAACTTTCCGCTTTCATAGACTTTCTACAACAGAGATGTACTTCTTTAAAAGTAGGATTTTCAAACCAAAACATTTATCCTGTTTGCATCCAAAAATTCAATTGGTATACCAAACCATTTTTCAAAAATATACGTCATAACTTTGAACAGATGAAAACCGATGTAGACAAGGATAACTTCCTTCCTAGTTATTATTTTCCTACTACTCATACTATTTCTGCTTTCAACCTTAGAGGAGATTCTAATAGCACATAAGGAAGGACTTCTAAAAGATATGTGCAATTATTGCACATAATTATGGAAATTATCCATTTTTCCTATGCTTGACCTCTAATTTCCTACATCATTCCTAACTAGATTACTAATCCTATTTTAATATTAATGCATATTAAAGTTTCTATTCAAATTTCCTAATACTGCTACAATTAAAATTCCTTCTACCTAAATTGCCTTCAAGTGGCTTCTCCATACATAACTCTTTTCCTCTTTTATTGTTTTCTCATTGACTCATTGTAGTGCATTCTCCTACTGCTTTAGTCGTTGGGTTTTTCTCATTAATATGAAAAGAGATGTGTATAAACCTATTGCAGTTGTTTCTTTCCGTATTTTCCAACATTACACTAGAAAAGGCCTTTTATGGCATTGAAAAAATGCTACCAAAACTTTTAGTAGCATTTCGTTTAACGCTGCGATACGACATGCAACCAAAAGTTTAATACTTTTTGTAGCGTTGTAGAAAACGCTATCAAAATTTGACCTATTGTAGGGTTTTAGAAACGCTATAAAAAGTTTCATACTTTTAGTTGCACGTCGTATCGTAATGTTCACTAAACGCTGCTAAAAGTTTTGGTAGCATTTTTTCAACTGTTCAAAAATCGTATCGCATCTATTTACATTTATTTTAGAGCATTATTAAAAAGCTGCTAAAAGCTATTAACTGTTTTGTAGCATACAGTACATGCTACTAATTCATGTTAACGGCTTGTACCATTTCTAGCCATCGCTCACATAATCGTCTTATTATAACCAGCAATTGATCACATAATCGTTGTATTCAAACAATCAATCGATTAATCACATAATCATCATATTCAAAGAATTAAAAAATACGCTAATCACATAATCAAATATTATATACACAACCATTTCGATAATAGTTTTTCGACAAACCGAGCAAATTCACATAAAATCCATAACCATTCATAAATAAGTTTACGCAACAAGTACTAACAAAATGTTGTAGTATATATAACAATTAAAGAAATGTTCATTACTTGATTACCCACAATTCTTTGCCGCAGCTGGTCTCTACTTCTATAAAGCTACCTACCTATAGACAAGTATAATAATCAACAAATGATTATAAAACTGTTTTCATATTTAAAGTATATCAAACATTCTTAGTTAAGCTTTTCTTAAATTTAAATAATTTTTATAAAGCATAGTTAAATTTTTAATGGTTAATTTTTATAATAAACTTATTTAATTTTTAAAAACTTATTTACGTAGTTAAATTCTAATAAAACGTAATTAATTTGTATAAATTTATTTAATTTTTATAAAACGTAGTTAAATTATATAAAACTTAGTTAATTTTTAAAATTTTAGTTAATTTTCATATAAATTAGTTAAATTTTTATAAAGCTCAATTGACTTATTTATAAATTTAATTATATTAACCTAATCTTATAAATTATCTCAATTAGAAAAACATAAATTTCATGGCTTATATTTTAATTAACTTAAACTTATAAATTATCTCAAATGTAAATTTTTTATTAACTTGGTTAATTTTTATAAATTATCTCAAACTTATAAATTTTTCGTAAACTTAGTTAACTTACTATTATTATTGTAAACTTAGTTAATTTATTATTATTATTGTAAATTTAGTTAATTTATTATTATTATTATTATAAACTTAATCAATTTTTATAAACTTAGTTCATTTTTATAAAATTAGTTAAAGTTTTTATTGTTGTTTTTAATTTTATTATTAATGATTATAAAACTTAGTTAACTTTGTTAATTTTTTACTATTATATTTTTTATTATTATTATAAACTTAGTTAATTTTAATCAAAATATAGTTGTTTATTATTATTATAAGCTTAGTTAATTTTTTATCAACCTTAGTTTATTCTTACTAATATTATAAACTTGTTAATTTTTATAATACTTAGTTAACTTTTATAAATGTATTTAATTTTATAAACTTAGTTAATTTATTCGACCTATTATTATTATTATTAAAAATTTATAAATTATCTCAATTGCTAAAACTTAAAATGTCATAAACTTATATTTTAGTTAACTTAAACTATGTTACCTTAGTTTTTATACATGATCTCAAACTTATTAATTTTTCATAAACTTAGTTAATTTATTATTATTATTATTATAAACATAGTTAATTTTTATGAACTTATTTAATTTTTATAAAACTTAGTTAATTTTTATAAACATAGCTTTTGTTATTGCAGTTATTATTGTTATTAATTATAAAACTTAGTTGACTTTGTTATATTATTATTATAAACTTAGTTAATTTTTATCAAAATATAGTTTGTTGTTGTGTTATTGTTATTGTTGTTGTTATAAACTCTAGTTAATTTTTCAAAATATAGTATATATAATAGCATAAATTATTATGACTGCTTTAGTTCCTGTAAGAAATGGTACATGTTGGAATAAAAGAAGCTTCTAAGTGACATAGATATCATGTGGGAGCTAAATCCCAATGCGTCATAATCTAATACTAACTCACTACATCAAAATATCAAATATTATACTATGAAAAACTAATCCACTAGAGACCAAATGACTGGCTCAATACGGACATAATATTTTTTGATTTTGTGAGTAATCAATATAAGGATCAAATGACCAGTTCAAGCAAACATACATTATTCAAGATAATTGCTTAATTATTTCAGAAGATAAATATGCATTGCTCGGAATCACCACTAACTTTCACCTTCTAATTTTATATGAACTACTTATCTACACAGATTAATACTAGATATAACATTGACTTTGCATCATATATTATCACATGATTATAAATGTGCATTTCTAGGAACAAAATTATTTTTTCACTAACCTTCATAGACTTTTTTTTACTCTATACTAGGTCTTCTCCACTCCACATGCAAGGAATCTGAAAAGGAGAAATAGCATATCAATATAAAATACTAGTTCAGAACAATTGACAAAATTTTGACTAGTTTTGCCGGCTGGCACAATATTGATATTTGAATGTCGAGTTTGGTGAATTTGTTTCTATAACCTTAAGTGACGGTGAACACACTGCCAGTTTAAATACTCCAACACAATAATTTGCTAAATGACTACAATATATATAAGATAGCCTATATAAGTAAAATCGAAACTCGATGATATTAATGTAATGTTAAGGAATCACAAAAGAGCATATATATTATCTGGTGGAGGCAAAGTTTTATTAACATAGCATGTGACAGCTGATACAGTGGAAATTTCACTGGTAGTGATCTGAACTTGCACAAAAATAAAATTGAAAATTGAACATTATGTTTAATGGTGAATGTTACATGAATTACTTGGCATTAAATGTGACTGTTGAATTTAAACATTGATCTACCATTCTCAATCCTGCTGTGAAATGTACCCCATGTCTAAATTGAAACCGCCCTGCAGTACAGATGCAGATTCATGTTGATTTGCAAATATATACCGAAATATTAACCAATTATAGAACAATTATCCAAGAAGAAGAATATTGCATGAAACATAATGTAATTTTTCAGTGGGTTCAACTAACATCATAGATGTGATTTTACAATTGATGGATATGAGACTTACACGAGTCAAATATTTTACTCCCAACCCAACGGGAGATTAGACACAATTTTGGTTAACAGTGAGAGATAAATTGCAATGATTATAAAAATCAAAACATATCAACTCATATGAGTACTTCTATAATTTTGACATCAGTGCTTAATCGGATCGGAATAGTTTAGGGAGAACATTTGAATGATAAAATTGCTCCTACAATCTAGGCTAGTTTATCTCTACTATCAAACCAACATATGAAATTTAAATTGATAAAGAGGAAAATACCTTCCCGCCACCATATGTCTCTTCTACTATCCATTTAGTTTCCTCTCTAGTCAAAGTAGATGTGTTTTCTTAAGCTATGCACAAACCTAGATAAATATAGTTCTCTACTAACAAACCAACATATGTAAAATAAATTGATATAGAGGAAAAATACATATTTGCCATCATATGTCTCTTCTATCTATCCAATTAATTTCCTCTCTAGTCCAAGAAGATGAGTTTTCTTAAGTCAAGCACAATCCTAGATAAACACAGTTCTCTTGTAACAACCAAAGCTTGATAGCCATGATTGTGGAGGAAGTAAGGCACTGTTCCCAGGCAGAGAAGGACGGAAAAACTCATTTCAGGAGAAGTTCATTACGGCATGCCAAGGGATCATCGGAGTAGGTGGTTGAAGATTGCAGAAAGTTGTCAGAGGCTCTAGTGGGTAAGGATATAATCCGAGGAAGAAGAAACATCTCAACCACCACTTCACTACACTTCCATATCCAGAAACCAACAAAAATTAACAGATCTAGATCTAAAAAAACATGTTTGATAGTACCCAACTCAATAAATGAACAGGCCTAATTTCATCTAATAGTGAACATTGGAGGGACCCATATTCCAACCATGAACTATATCATTATTTTTTGATATAAACTACAAACAAAGCAACTATGTTGATAATAAGTCAGTATAATTATCTGACCCAAAATGGAACACTAACTAATTACTAAAGCTATGTGTCACTGATGATTTGAAGTGCTTCCACAGCTAGTGTCCAACAATAAAGCACACATGATACATAATTATTATTATTATTACCAGTATGTTAAGCACGTCCATTGGACATATGCAATGAAAACCGAAAATAATTTTATTTATTGTGTAATAATGGTCGTATACATAAATAAATCAATCTTTTCTTACATATAAGTAATAGAATAACTTAACTTCAAGCTTTTGATTTTTAATTTATTTAGGCATGTGCAATTTTTTTATCAAATTTATGTTTTGCGTAATATGATATTGAAATTAGCTTATACGTATGTACAAATAATTTAGGTAATTTCACTAAATTAATTATCGTCAAGCTACTTCTTTTAAATTTTGTATAATAAATATTATTGATGCTCATGAATGGTTTATGTATGAAATATCTCAAAAAAAGTACCTATGCACATATTTAATGGGGAAGAATTGTGAAATGGCGAGTTATAGCGCATCAGCAAGACGTGAAAATGTAAAAGATAAAAACACCATTATCATGTTATACACATTAAATGGGTATTTTTGAAAATTCAAAAGCTTCATTTAAGGGTATTGTAACGACCCAGAATTTCAGTCATTTGAAATTCATATATTTAATTGATTTTAAATATGCACAAGTAAATTTTGTAAGATGGATAACTTATATTTCGAATATAAGGATTTAATTGGATAATTAAATCGATAAGTTAACATTTGAAATTGCGTAAATAATTAGAATTTGAATTTAATGTGAATAAAAATGGTTTCTAAAGATGAATTAGATCATATTTGAATTAGAATGATGTTACAAAACTTTTAAAATCGAATTAAAAGTTAATTTGCAGAAATTGAATATTTTAATATTTAATTGACGAGTAAAAATAGTCATTTTTCAAACAGTCTCGGATTTCGACGAAACTAGTTTCATTGGATCCGTAATGTTAAATTATTGTAAGATTTCAAATTTCATGTCAATCGGATTTACGGTTGGTCCGGGGCAAGCTAAAACGTGTAGAAATCGGTTTGAGTGAATTTTAAATTTAAATAATTCGATTTGGAAACCTATCTTTCAAATATGATCGAATTGGCTCCCGTTATATATATTCCATTGCATTCGGAATAGGGGTAAAACATTATAAACGCCAGGCGACACGCTTCGTTTGGAGTTCGGAAAAATTTCGGGTGAATAGTGCGCGTAAAATTTTATATAAAAGGACCTCAACACCTTCATTTTACCAAAACCTTAGAACAACTAGGTCTAGCCGCCACCTAAAACTCCAATGGCCGGAATTTCTTCTTCTTTTCTCCTTGATATTTCTCAATCCATCAACAATCATCAAATGCTATCAACTAAGAAATTGTAGAGAGTGACGAACTCTTCAAATCTATATAGAGATGATAGGATATGGTGCGTCGTGGAGGAAGAAATTTGCTCGCGTTCATCCATTCTTTGCGCGTATTTATTGATGTAAATTGATGATCGAGTGGGACCGGTTTTTGGGTGTGGATGGATCTCGGCAGGGGCTTCGAGGTGGCGGCCTCTGATCATCGTCAAAATGATCCTATGTGGCGCGATAAATTGATGAAAACGACGGCTCTAATGGGTTTCACGTATGATGATGCTGGGGAAGGAAGAAAGAAGGGGGCGGTCACGATCTATGCAAAGAAAATTAATGGCCAGATGGAAACTAGGTTAAAAAATATATATAAATTGTAAATTGATTTATTTAAATCGTATAAACTTTAAAAAGCTATAACTTTTTCATGCGAGGTCTGTTTCGCATGAAATGAATTGCGTTGGATTCGTATTGTCGTATACTGCGAGGTGGAGCTGGATTGGAGTTGATTGGAGCTAGTGTAAATTTTCGGTAAAATTAAACGCGCGTTTAATTTTATTTGGAACAAAACACTGCAACTGCTATTGGATGCAACGTGAGTACAACTCACTCTTTCTGACTCACTGATATTTTATATAAGTGAGAAAATATTTATTATATGATGATTGATGATTGTTTGGATGATATATGATATTTGATTGGTACTTGGATATATACCTGCCTATTGGAGCAGAAGAGACCCTATACGTTTCCGTGTATGAGCAGATGACCCTTTGTACGCGCGTCTGCCTTGAAGCGGACGTTGTACACATATTCTAATATGTATATTTGTTGCAGGTGATAGGTTGGAGGGATCCAACTAGAATCCTCAACAGTATTGATTTATTTATAGATATTTGCGATATATTCTGTTATCATATTGATATATGATCTTTGGATGCCGTGGTTGATGTATTTAGTATTGTTGCAGCATTGGGCCTATTTTGGAAAATTAACAGTGTTAAAGTGATGATTTTCAAATTTTAAAGTGATTTTTGAAAATAAATGTTTTATTGAATTTTTGAATCGTTAAGAATTGATTTATTTCGAATAAATAAATGTGATAATTTTTATATTATAAAAATTATGATGTTGTGGGAAATATAATTGAAATGTGATTTTTGTGAAATATGGAGTTAATGATTTTGTAAAATGGTTTAAATTGAGATTTCTGATTTATTATAAATGGTTTATATAGGAGATTTATAAAATTGGTATTTTATAAATTAAAATATTGGAATTGTAAAACGATTTTTATAAGTGTTAAAATAAAGTTATAAATGGATTTTTACAAGTGAATAAGATTTATAATTTGTGAAGTTATTAAATGAATGAATTTGTGAAATAAAGGATTTATAAGCAAATAACTTATAAATTGGATTTTTGAATGTAAACAAGGTGTAAATGGATTTGTTAATAAAGTAGATTTATATGTTGAAGTTTTATAAAATAATAAATGGAATTTATAAACGTTGTTTTATAAATGTGAAATCAACTTATTTTGATAAGTTAAATATAGTAATGAATTTGGTAAAGGAGATATATCCATGATTTTGGACAGTGGATTATCCTTTAATTAAATATGTAGAAGTGTTGAATTTGGTAAACGATTTATATTCACGATTTTGGACAGTGAATAATATATTAAAGAAATGTTTTGGGAAGTGATATTTTAAATAGAATTAAAATGATTTGAACTTGTTTTAACATGTGTTAAGGATCAAAACCATAGATTTCAACATTCATTGTTGAGATAGACGTTTTCGAAATATAAGGAAATGATGGACTATAACACTGTTGTTATAGTAAATGATTTTCGAAAGGAAATGTTTTTGTATAGTATTGGGATTTATATATCTATCTAATTTTTGAATCCCTATACTATTGATTTTGGGTTGTCATAATGATGTTTTACGCAACATTCGTTTTGACCCAAATAAATGTGTTGAAGAGAATGTTTTCCTTAAAGAATAAAATATATACTTAATCGTGTTTTAAGTATAATGAATATTTTCTAAGTGTTGAAAATAAATTGATTTGTGAATTACTTATTGTTAAATAAGTATTTGGAAATTTTTTCCAATATAGAAGTGAAATGGTTTTGAGAATATATCTTTTTAAAGATAAATTGAAGTGAATATTTGGTAAGTTATTTAATTTATGGAAGATTAACAAAAGGGCTTGGTAGTTGTTATGGTGCTGAATATTTGTTTGTTTGCTTTGATAGTTAAATAACCGACTATCAACTTGCCCAAAAATTTTAGTTCCTCGACTTGATGTGTGTGATGTCCCGGAAATTTAGGCAATAATTATTTAATAATTTCTTTAATAATTATTTTAAAATGTGAAATATTGATTTAATAATTTAATTCAAACAGAAATTCTCTTTTTAAAATGAATAATTATTTAGTTTGTTAAATGATATTCTTTTCAAAGTTAAAAATATTTAAGTAATAAATTTATCTTTCTTTGCTGATTTAAAAATATTTTATTTATAATGTATAAATGTTTATACATTGTAAATAGAGGATTTGGTTTTAATTTTAATTTATATTAAATAAAGAATATTTTCTAATTATTATATAAATGTATAATTTGTAAATTGATTTAATTTAAATTAGTATTGTAAACTTTTTAAAAGTTTGTTTTAAAAATTCTATCTTATATTTTTATAGAAATGTAAGTAAGTATTTATTTTGTTTAAATTTTATTTTATAATAAAAGTTTGTTTTGTTTTATTTTAAAATTGTTTTTCTCTTTGAAATAAGATTTAATTCATTCTTGTTAAAGTATAACATTTAGTTTGAAAACTCTTAAATAAATTTAATTCAGCACTTCTTTTCTTTTGAAATTTAGTTTCATAAAGAATATTATTTTAAAAATAATTAAACAAGCATTTAAATGTAAGTGTATAGTTTTATAAAGAAGTTTATATGTATTTAATTAAAGACTAATGTTAATTAAACATTTAAAACATGCTAAAATAAATTAGAAATGGTTTAAGATAAATTCAAATACATTTAGTAATTTAGAATTCTCTTTTAAATATTGAAATGAACATGTGTTAGTCATTTAACTAATAAAATGGACACTTGTAATCACCTAACAAATTAATATAACAAGCGGCATTGATTTAAAAACCTTTTTATTTAAAATATATTAACAAGACAATAAAACATGGCAATGCATTTGTTAAAACATTTTCTCATTTAAAAACCTGAAAATCAAATTTCAGTAAAGATCAAAACCAAACTTCAATCAAAATCTGCATACATCTTCAAATCTGCAATCAGTTTCTTTAATTATGCATACAATATTTCAACATCAAGAAACTCAGCAATCAAAATACAAGCAAAGCAAACTTCAATTCAATTTGGAAGGTCTTCATGCATTCATCAACCAGAAGTAATTTCTATAATCAAATGCAAGCCAGGATCAACATGCATTTCAATATGCATTTCTGGAAAATGGAATCTCCAGCTAATTTGTCTCTACATTCTTCAAATTTAAAAAGGTGAGTAAACTTCTATTTCAAAAACAGATCCTTCTTTTAAATTTAATGCTTTAGTAATTTACTAAAACTCAAGTTCAACAAAATTGTCATGAAAAAAAAAATCAAATTAAACTGTTGTGATTTGAAACTGCAGCATCTTCATTTTTGGATAAATAACTTCACCATTGAAAGTTGTTTTAAATAATCTGTGCATGTGTTCTGATAAAAGTAAGCTTGTTGGATTGATCTTGTTTTGTGATAATGTTTTGTGTATACATATGTAAATATGTATATGTGTGTAGCTGATGCTATGAATCTGCATACCTGTTTGTTTTATTTTTATCTTTTTACTAAGATTTTAAAAGAAAACCATTATCTTTGAGTTTAGTTCTCTGTTTGGATTGATATGTAAACAAAATGAGTATGTTTAGTATTGATTCAGGGTTGTAAATCATGATTTAGCCAAATTGAAAATTCTATTTTTGTCTCTGTAACAACACTGACAATTTTTGTTTTAAATAGGAATTATCAAACATCTAAAATTATTTAATCAAGTTTATAACTCGAATGCATGATTGAAATCATGAAAAAAAAAAAATTAAAAAAAGACAAACATCAAAATTTTTAATGAACTATTGGGTGAGCATCACTGAATGGATTAGAACTTGGAAAAAAAACAATTCTGTTTTAAAGAAAAGTGGAAATTTGGGAATAATCTGTTAAGCTAGTGGATGTTAGATGTTTAGATGCTTCATGTTAGTGGAGTATTGAGGTATGAATGGTGGAAATTTGGTGATAGATGATCAGAGAAAGAGAGGAGTTGGGAATTGAGTTTTTTCCAGGTTTCAAAACCCTGTTTAAAGTGTACAGTTCTTAGTTTATCCCCATCCTCTCTGTTGCATCGAGTTATTTGAGGCTTTGGGAATTTGTAGAGGGGGTGTAAAGGTAGCTATATCCAAGGTTGTGTCGATGATGGTGGCTGGAGGTGGTATTTCTGGGTGTTGACAGGTTTGTAGTGGTTTCTCAAGGTCTGGTGAACTTCTGTAATATGCAGGGCTTTTACTCGGGTGATTTTGATTTTGACTCAAAGCTAGGGGTTAGAAAACTCGAAGTAAATAATTGGGTTCTAGGGTTAGTGTAGTTGCAGAGGTAAAATCTGTAGATTTGCAGTTTTCAAAAATTTAAATAAAATTCATAATTTAAAGATTGCAAATTGATTCAAATGTAAGATTAAACTGAATTCAAATAAAGTTTGAAATTTAAAGTTTTTAAAAATGAAATTTTTAGATTTAAACAAGTTTTAAATTCTGTTTTAAATCAAGATTCAAAAACAGTTTCAGGTTTTAGTCCAGAGAATTTTGCAGTTTTAATTTTTGAATGAATTCATATTTTTAAAGCTGGATTTTGATTCGAGTGGAAGTTGAAAACTGAATTCAAATAGAAGTTTGAAATTCAAAGTTTTTAAGAAAATGAATCTTAAATTTAAACAAGATTTAATTTGGTTTTAATCAATTATAAAACAGTTTCAGGTTTGTCTTAAAACCAGATTTTTTCAAAACAGTTTTGTAAGTTTTAGTTTTTGAACAAATTTAAAATGTTTAAGAAAAATTTAAATTGTTTTGAAATTAAGTTAAAAACAGTTTCAAGTTTACTTTGGAATCCAGTTTTGATTTCAAAGCAGTTTTGAATCCAGTTATGAACATATTCAAATGTGTAAAAAAATAGATTTGAAAATAGAATTTGATTTCAAATAAGATTTAAAACTTGGAAGAATTTAGTTCCTTTAGTATTTGAATTAAAAATATGAAGTGTTAATTTAAATTTGAAAGTTGAAAAAAAATCAACTTATTTTCAAAGATTGATTTATTTTAATCAAGTAAATTTGTTTTAAATCTTTCTTTATATTTAAGTAATGAATGTTCTTAAACATTCATTTTATTTTAAGAGTTTTATTTATTTAAAATTTGAATCAATGTTTAATAGTTAAACATTTTAAATATTTAATTGTTAAATGGAATTTGAATTTAAATTTAGAAATGTATTGTTTTAATACATTTTGAATACAAATGAGTCATTTGATAAATGATTTAATTATTTAGAAAAATATTTAAGATAATTAAGGATTTACTCAATTATTGGATTTTAAATAATGGTTTAGGTTAATATTAATTAGAAATAATTTATTAATAATTAATCTAATTCAAATTTTCTTAAGTATATAATTATTGAAAACTTGATAATTAATAAATGGTGATAATTATCTAGGGATAATTTAATAACTAATTAATGTAATTAATTTTGATAATTAACTAGATTGATTAATTGAATCTAATTAATTGTAATTTGTTAAGTATAATTAATTGTTAAAGTAATTAAGGAATTAATTACTTATGGTAATTAATTTGGATATGTGGTTTATTTAAGTTAAACAATTTAGTTTAATTAATTTAAATAAACCATTTGATGATTTTATGAGAGTAACTACTTAATGTAATTAGTAATTTGGATAATTAATTTTGTAATTAATTAAGGAATTAATTAATGATTAATTATTGGATAATTAATTTGATTAATAAGTAATTAAAGTTAGTTAATTATTAAATTTAATATTAATCAAGGTGATTAATAATTAGATTTAATTACTAAATGTAATTAATTTTAATTAAGTGATTTATTTAAATATTAGAGATCATTAATTATTATAATTAATGATGTAATAAAGGATTGTTTGACTGAGTAATAATTAATTAATTAAGTGATTAATTAATTGTAATTAATTAAGGATAAATATAATTAATTATAATTAATTAATAAATGAGTAATTGAATGTTAATTACTTATGATTAAGGATTAATTAATTTGTGAAAATTAATTAAGGACTAATTACTTATTGTAATTAGTGAATGATTAATCAATGATATTTAATTAAGTTAAATACTTAGTGAAAGATTTATTAACTGGGTTAATTAATTAAAGGATATTAAGCAGGATATATAGAAATGTGTTAATTAATTTAATTTATTAATTAGAGATGGTTGTAATTAATTTAATTCATTTTAAATTAATTATAATTGTTGGTTAGTAAATCATTGCTTAAGGATGTTATTGATTGAATGGTTGTGATCTCAGTAATGAGATTAGTTGTATTTGTATGATATGGATGATTGGCTTAAGTATGATGGTTTGTAATGGATTATTTGGTTGTGATGATTATCTGTTTGTGATGATACAGATTATCTGTTTATGATATGAATGTGATTATCTATTGTGAGATGTAGCTTATTTATCTATGTGAATTAGATAATAATGAAATGAGTTAATTGTTTAAAACCCTTAAGTACAACTTGGACATTAAAATGGCGTTTGGTTTCGATGAGACCGGGATCGGGTTTCCATATTTGGAATTCCGAAAACCATATCGATTCCAATTAAACGTTAGGTCATTAATCCAAGTGGAGCAAGTGAAGACTCGAGGTGTAAGTGCTATCGTCAGTATAACTCTGTGGGTGATTCTGTAATGAGTTTGACGGAATAGTACTTATAGGTTCGAGATGGTGATTTAGACTGCAAGGGTTATTGTCGTTAACTCTGAGGGTGATTCCAATACGAGTGTAACGAGATAATGCCTTCGGTTTCGTTCGAACCCGGAACGAACTTGTAGGGATTGAATGCTTTCAGAACATCGTAAGGTGGACGATGAGCATTCTAAGATTGATATTTCCTATAAAGGTAATCGTAGCCTCAAGCCTCATCAACCGGGAATGGCTAAAACAGGGGAGGTGCAGCAAAGCTTCGTGGGTAGCCCCCACTGGAGAGCAAGATTTACTCCTGTCTAGAGGTCCCTTTATATTTCGGCTGTGTGGCAGTTGGTGACGACCAATCTGCGGGGTGGTCTTGTTCGGAACTGTTCAGTAAGGAACGGGTCCGGCTTTGTGTTGCAGGGGAGTTAGGGTAGCTCCTCGGTACGGTGATCTAGGCCACGTACTGTGACGGGCGGTACCCCAGTAGCCCTGCCATTGATGGAAACCCAATTTTTCCTACGAGACCCTACGGTTTTGTTTGTATACCTATGTAGCTGGAATTTAATAAATGTAACAATTTCGGCTATTTCTTATTTACTTGAAAACCCTAGACACTATTATAATATCACTGGATTTCCTATCAAATGTTTTGGTTAGCGTAAGGTAAAAACTTTTCCATGTTTATGTGTGGGAAGTCTTACGTGATACCTTTTGTCTTCAAAGGATTTTCTAAAGTTAAGCAACTTTTATCCCCGTTTACTCACACCAGACCCCTGTCTGACCTGAGTGTTTATTTTATGTTTTATTAAACTCTTGGGTACTCATATTATGTATGAGTAGTCAAGTGATTCAGGATTGCTTTGACGAGTTTCTGGAGAAGATAATGGAGCAGGAGGCTTCAACGTGTAGATATATATAGTTGTTCCGCTGTGTTTGTGTTGTGGTTGTTCTTTCTGATGTACTTGAATTGTAATTGCTAGACAGACGTTTATAACTGTCTAGTTTGTGTTGTATTAGCTGTTTAACTCTGATGTATATGATACTATGTAAAGTTTTATGTGATATATTATAATTTATTCGATTCCGCTGTGAGATTCTGATGTTGTCTGTTCTTTCTTTCCTTTCTTTTCTCTTTTCTATCCCTTTCTTTCTTCTTAACGATGCGACTTCCTGGAGTTTGGAAGTTGGGTCGTTACATTGTGGTATCAGAGCCCTAGGTTGAGCGAATACCTAGACTCTGGAGTGGTGTCTATCTTGAGAGAGCGTATTTGTAATTTTGAATATATTTGTATACAAATTTATTTATTTCTACCTATTAGATTGGTTTACCTGTTCGGTTTTCCAATATATGTAATAAAGGTAGATAGGGTAGTAGTGTGTGTAACACAACTACCAATGGTTAGAATTCGAGTGTTTGAAGTTGGAAGTGATCTGCTAGGGCAGTATTGGGAATCTTGAGTAGTTCTGCAGTTGGTGAAGGATTTCTCTGATCTCTGAAGAAAATTCTTTTTAAGATTCGGAGTTTATTTTTGGATTTGTAGGCTGGATTTCACTCGTGAGAGTGGTTTTTCTTGAGTTTGGATTAGTAGGAAGTTCTGAAGCCAGAGTTGGTATCTTGGCAACCTTAGGAAGGAGTTCTGTCTATATTTGAGTTTGAGACTCAGTTTGGCAGAGTGTTTTGAGCTTGGTTTGGGAGCGAGTTTCCTGAGAGATATCTGTCTATCTGAAAGGCTCTATTGTGAAGAGGCTGGTGTAGCTTTGAGGTTCGATGAGCTTTTGGATAAGGAAGTTTTGGCAGCAGTAGCAGCAGTGAGTGGCCTGTTTCATCGATGGTTCAGAAGCCTCTGTGATTCTTCTGTCAGTAGTCCGGGCAGATGGTGGAGCTTGTTCATTTCTTCTGGAGCTCAGTTGGGTGTGATGTTAGTGGTTAAGAGGTGGACCACTAGTTTCTTCTTTGGATTAGAAGGCTTTAGCTGTTCTGATTTTGTAGTGAGAACGATTTCTTGGGATCTGAACTAGGTGGAATCGCAAAAGTGACTTGTGATGGTTCAGAAGTTCTCTGAGTAATCTTTGTTTGGATTGAAGCATCTCTAGTGGATGTTTGAGTTATCGAAGTGATTTGATTTTCTAGATATCTTCGAAGAGGTTAAGATTTGCATCCATCGAGAGTTTTAGTTCTGATTCGACTTGGTTTTTGGAGATTTACAGGTGGTTCAGCTTTGTAGGAGATTCTTTGAGAATGAGATCTGTTTAAGTTGGCAGGATTTATTGGGTCCAGTTTTCTGGTTGAATTTTTGTTGTGTATTATGACCGAATCGGATAGGTCACTGAGATTTTATGGAATTAGATGAACAATATTCCGGGATAAGTTGATCAAGTTTGTACTTGTGTTCATCAACAGCATTCTCGAATCAGAGTTGCGCAGTGGAAGCATGGTGGCAGCTATTCCAGGATAGGAGCAACACCGATTCTTTGGGAATTTGAGTTTTGTATTGGATCAGAGGATTCTATAGGAAATTCATTTTGGATCTGGAGACTTGATTGTTTTGTATCTGTTTGTTTTCCGGAAAGAATAGTTTGTCTGGAGTCTTCTGATATTTGTGTAGAAGAGTTGTGTGGTAGATTTGTTTGATCTAGAAGGTTGGAGGCAGCCCAGGATCGACAGGAGAGATGTGTGGGTAAGAGATTGGATCTTTCTGTTTCTCTTGAGAGTTAAGTGTTCGATCTACAGGATTGAATTTCCAGTTCGGACGGCTGGAATTTGTTTTGTTTTCACGTATCTCTGAGGGAGTACGTGTATGGTTTATCTCTGGTTTTTGAATCTGTAGTTCTGTGAGATTTGGGAGTGGATCAGGACTTGTCTGTGGTCCTGTATTCTGTTTAGATTTGTAGATCTAGATATATAGGAGCTCTAGATCTAAGTGGTGTAGCTAGTTTAGATTTTATAGGGCGAGTGTCCCGGTGTTTGTACCTGGGAAACTCTAGGGAATCTTATCAAGAATTTTGTCTGGATAGATAGAATTGTTTATTTGGATTGGTTGCTATGATTGCTAGTATTTGGTTGATAGTATAAGTTTGCTCTTTTAAATTTTAAAATCTGTATGGGATTATTAAATTACCTTTACTTTTAAATTTCGGGGACGAAATTCTTTTAAGGGGGGGAGGAATGTGAGTCCCGGAAATTTAGGCAATAATTATTTAATAATTTCTTTAATAATTATTTTAAAATGTGAAATATTGATTTAATAATTTAATTCAAACAGAAATTCTCTTTTGAAAATTAATAATTATTTAGTTTGTTAAATGATATTCTTTTCAAAATTAAAAATATTTAAGTAATAAATTTATCTTTCTTTGCTGATTTAAAAATATTTTATTTATAATGTATAAATGTTTATACATTGTAAATAGAGGATTTGGTTTTGATTTTAATTTATATTAAATAAAGAATATTTTCTAATTATTATATAAATGTATAATTTGTAAATTGATTTAATTTAATTTAAATTAGTATTGTAAACTTTTTAAAAGTTTGTTTTAAAAATTCTATCTTATATTTTTATAGAAATGTAAGTAAGTATTTATTTTGTTTAAATTTAGTTTTATAATAAAAGTTTGTTTTGTTTTATTTTAAAATTGTTTTTCTCTTTGAAATAAGATTTAATTCATTCTTGTTAAAGTATAACATTTAGTTTGAAAATTCTTAAATAAAATTTAATTCAACACTTCTTTTCTTTTGAAATTTAGTTTCATAAAGAATATTATTTTAAAAATAATTAAACAAGCATTTAAATGTAAGTGTATAGTTTTATAAAGAAGTTTATATGTATTTAATTAAAGACTAATATTAATTAAACATTTAAAACATGCTAAAATAAATTAGAAATGGTTTAAGATAAATTCAAATACATTTAGTAATTTAGAATTCTCTTTTAAATATTGAAATGAACATGTGTTAGTCATTTAACTAATAAAATGGACACTTGTAATCACCTAACAAATTAATATAACAAGCGGCATTGATTTAAAAACCTTTTTATTTAAAATATATTAACAAGACAATAAAACACGGCAATGCATTTGTTAAAACATTTTCTCATTTAAAAACTTGAAAATCAAATTTCAGTAAAGATCAAAACCAAACTTCAATCAAAATCTGCATTCATCTTCAAATCTGCAATCAGTATCTTCAATTCTGCATACAATATTTCAACATCAAGAAACTCAGCAATCAAAATACAAGCAAAGCAAACTTCAATTCAATTTGGAAGGTCTGCATGCATTCATTAACCAGAAGTAATTTCTGTAATCAAATGCAAGCCAGGATCAACATGCATTTCAATATGCATTTCTGGAAAATGGAATCTGCAGCTAATTTGTCTCTGCATTCTTCAAATTTAAAAAGGTGAGTAAACTTCTATTTCAAAAACAGATCCTTCTTTTAAATTTAATGCTTAAGTAATTTACTAAAACTCAAGTTCAACAAAACTGTCATGAAAAAAAAAATCAAATTAAACTGCTGTGATTTGAAACTGCGGCATCTTCGTTTTTGGATAAATAACTTCACCATTGAAAGTTGTTTCTGTGCATGTGTTCTGATAAAAGTAAGCTTGTTAGATTGATCTTGTTTTGTGATAATGTTTTGTGTATACATATGTAAATATGTATATGTGTGTAGCTGATGCTATGAATCTGCATACCTGTTTGTTTTATTTTTATCTTTTTACTAAGATTTTAAAAAGAAAACCTTTATCTCTGAGTTTAGTTCTCTGTTTGGATTGATATGTAAACAAAATGAGTATGTTTAGTATTGATTCAGGGTTGTAAATCATGATTTAGCCAAATTGAAAATTCTATTGTTGTCTCTGTAACAACACTGACAATTTTTGTTTTCAATAGGAATTATCAAACATCTGAAATTATTTAATCAAGTTTATAACTCGAATGCATGATCGAAATCATGAAAAAAAAATTAAAAAAAAGACAAACATCAAAAATTTTAATGAACTATTGGGCGAGCATCACTGAATGGATTAGAATTTGAAAAAAAACAATTCTGTTTTAAACAGAAGTGGAAATTTGGGAATAATCTGTTAAGCTAGTGGATGTTAGGTGTTTAGATGCTTCATGTTAGTGGAGTATTGAGGTGAGAATGGTGGAAATTTGGTGATAGATGATCAGAGAAAGAGAGGAGTTGGGAATTGAGTTTTTTCCAGGTTTCAAAACCCTATTTAAAGTGTGCAGTTCTTAGTTTATCCCCATCCTCTCTGTTGCATCGAGTTATTTGAGGCTTTGGGAATTTGTAGAGGGGGTGTAAAGGAAGCTATATCCAAGGTTGTGTCGACGATGGTGGCTGGAGGTGGTATTTCTGGGCGTTGACAGGTTTGCAGTGGTTTCTCAAGGTCTGGTGAACTTCTGTAATATGTAGGGTTTTTACTCGGGTAATTTTGATTTTGACTCGAAGCTAGGGGTTAGAAAATTCGAAGTAAATAGTTGGGTTCTCGGGTTAGTGTAGTTGCAGAGGTAAAATCTGTAGATTTGCAGTTTTTAAAAATTTAAATAAAATTCATAATTTAAAGATTGCAAATTGATTCAAATGTAAGATTAAACTGAATTCAAATAAAGTTTGAAATTTAAAGTTTTTAAAAATGAAATTTTTAGATTTAAACAAGTTTTAAATTCTGTTTTAAATCAAGATTCAAAAACAGTTTCAGGTTTTAGTCTAGAGAATTTTGCAGTTTTAATTTTTGAATGAATTCATATTTTTAAAGCTGGATTTTGATTCGAGTGGAAGTTGAAAACTGAATTCAAATAGAAGTTTGGAATTCAAAGTTTTTGAGAAAATGAAATCTTAAATTTAAACAAGATTTATTCTGGTTTTAATCAAGTATAAAACAGTTTCAGGTTTGTCTTAAAACCAGATTTTTTGTTTCAAAACAGTTTTGTAAGTTTTAATTTTTGAACAAATTTAAAATGTTTAAGCAAAATTTAAATTGTTTTGAAATTAAGTTAAAAACAGTTTCAAGTTTACTTTGGAGTCCAGTTTTGATTTCAAAGCAGTTTTGAATCCAGTTATGAACATATTCAAATGTGTAAAAAAATAGATTTGAAAATAGAATTTGATTTCAAATAAGATTTAAAACTTGGAAGAATTTAGTTCCTTTAGTATTTGAATTAAAAATATGAAGTGTTAATTTAAATTTGAAAGTTGAAAAAAATCAATTTATTTTCAAAGATTGATTTATTTTAATCAAGTAAATTTGTTTTAAATCTTTCTTTATATTTAAGTAATGAATGTTCTTAAACATTCATTTTATTTAAGAGTTTTATTTATTTAAAATTTGGATCAATGTTTAATAGTTAAACATTTTAAATATTTAATTATTAAATGGAATTTGAATTTAAATTTAGAAATGTATTGTTTTAATATATTTTGAATATAAATGAGTCATTTGATAAGTGATTTAATTATTTAGAAAAATATTTAAGATAATTAAGGATTTACTTAATTATTGGATTTTAAATAATGGTTTAGGTTAATATTAATTAGAAATAATTTATTAATAAATAATCTAATTCAAATTTTCTTAAGTATATAATTATTGAAAAGTTGATAATTAATAAATGGTGATAACTTTCTAGGGATAATTTAATAATTAATTAATGTAATTAATTTTGATAATTAACTAGATTGATTAATTGAATCTAATTAATTGTAATTTGTTAAGTATAATTAATTGTTAAAGTAATTAAGGAATTAATTACTTATGGTAATTAATTTGGATATGTGGTTTATTTAAGTTAAATCATTTAGTTTAATTAATTTAAATAAATCATTTGATGATTTTATGAGAGTAATTACTTAATGTAATTAGTGGAGCAAGATTACTTAGAGAAGTAATAATGATAATTACTGGAATGTAATTAGTAATTTGGATAATTAATTTTGTAATTAATTAAGGAATTAATTAATGATTAATTATTGGATAATTAATTTGATTAATAAGTAATTAAAGTTAGTTAATTATTAAATTTAATATTAATCAAGGTGATTAATAATTAGATTTAATTACTAAATGTAATTAATTTTAATTAAGTAATTTATTTAAATATTAGAGATCATTAATTATTATAATTAATGATGTAATTAAGGATTGTTTGACTGAGTAATAATTAATTAATTAAGTGATTAATTAATTGTAATTAATTAAGGATAAATATAATTAATTATAATTAATTAATAAATGAGTAATTAAATGTTAATTACTTATGATTAAGGATTGATTAATTTGTGAAAATTAATTAAGGACTAATTACTTATTGTAATTAGTGAATGATTAATCAATGATATTTAATTATGTTAAATACTTAGTGAAAGATTTATTAACTGGGTTAATTAATTAAAGGATATTAAGCAGGATTTATAGAAATGTGTTAATTAATTTAATTTATTAATTAGAGATGGTTGTAATTAATTTAATTCATTTTAAATTAATTATAATTGTTGGTAAGTAAATCATTGCTTAAGGATGTTATTGATTGAATGGTTGTGATCTCAGTAATGAGATTAGTTGTATTTGTATGATATGGATGATTGGCTTAAGTATGATGGTTTGTAATGGATTATTTGGTTGTGATGATTATCTGTTTGTGATGATACAGATTATCTGTTTATGATATGAATGTGATTATCTATTGTGAGATGTAGCTTATTTATCTATGTGAATTAGATAATAATGAAATGAGTTAATTGTTTAAAACCCTTAAGTACAACTTGGACATTAAAATGGCGTTTGGTTTCGATGAGACCGGGATCGGGTTTCCATATTTGGAATTCCGAAAACCACATCGATTCCAATTAAACGTTAGGTCATTAATCCAAGTGGAGCAAGTGAAGACTCGAGGTGTAAGTGCTATCGTCAGTATAACTCTGTGGTTGATTCTGTAATGAGTTTGACGGAATAGTACTTATAGGTTCGAGATGGTGATTTAGAGTGCAAGGGTTATTGTCGTTAACTCTGAGGGTGATTCCAATACGAGTATAACGAGATAATGCCTTCGGTTTCGTTCGAACCCGGAACGAACTTGTATGGATTGAATGCTTTCAGAACATCGTCAGGTGGACGATGAGCATTCTAAGATTGATATGTCCTATAAAGGTAATCGTAGCCTCAAGCCTCATCAACCGAGAATGGCTAAAACAGGGGAGGTGCAGCAAAGCTTCATAGGTAGCCCCCACTGGAGAGCAAGATTTACTCCTATCTAGAGGTCCCTTTATATTTCGGCTGTGTGGCAGTTGGTGACGACCAATCTGCGGGGTGGTCTTGTTCGGAACTGTTCAGTAAGGAACGGGTCCGGCTATGTGTTGCAGGGGAGTTAGGGTGGCTCCTCGGTACGGTGATCTAGGCCACATACTATGATGGGCGGTACCCCAATAGCCCTGCCATTGATGGAAACCCAATTTTTCCTACGAGACCCTACGGTTTTGTTTGTATACCTATGTAGCTAGAATTTAATAAATGTAACAATTTCGGCTATTTCTTATTTACTTGAAAACCCTAGACACTATTATAATATCACTGGATTTCCTATCAAATGTTTTGGTTAGCGTAAGGTAAAAACTTTTCCATGTTTATGTGTGGGAAGTCTTACGTGATACCTTTTGTTTTCAAAGGATTTTCTAAAGCTAAGCAACTTTTATCCCCGTTTACTCACACCAGACCCCTGTCTGACCTAAGTGTTTATTTTCTATTTTATTAAACTCTTGGGTACTCATATTATGTATGAGTAGTCAAGTGATTCAGGATTGCTTTGACGAGTTTCTGGAGAAGATAATGGAGCAGGAGGCTTCAGCGTGTAGATATATATAGTTGTTCCGTTGTGTTTGTGTTGTGGTTGTTCTCTCTGATGTACTTGAATTGTAATTGCTAGACAGACGTTTATAACTGTCTAGTTTGTGTTGTATTAGCTGTTTAACTCTGATGTATATGATACTATGTAAAGTTTTATGTGATATATTATAATTTATTCGATTCCGCTGTGAGATTCTGATGTTGTCTGTTCTTTCTTTCCTTTCTTTTCTCTTTTCTATCCCTTTCTTTCTTCTTAACGATGCGACTTCCTGGAGTTTGGAAGTTGGGTCCTTACAATGTAGGAACTATTTAGTCGTACATTTAGTACGTAGCCTTCTGTGTAGGCTTGATTATCATTTTTTTAAGGATGTTGATTCGTATAGTGCGGAGTATTACTTCAATCTATCGAGCTTCCTTCTTGGTCCGAAGGATAGCAAGTTGAAAGTTGGAAATGTGATAAGTCTATGAGACTTAGTTGCTGTGTGAGGTTGAGAAACGCTTTTGCATTGTTGGTGCGAAGAGACCGAGATCAGTTTATCTGAAAACCACTTTGGACCAACGTATATGCGACGATTTGTGCAGGTTGCTTATTGATATTATGGAGTTTTATAGTGGGGGACTCTTGTTGATCGTTTGGGGTTAAAATCCCAATATAAATCCAGTAGCAGTGATTTCTTTATTATGAAATATCCAATGCGAGGACTATTCGCTACTAATCCTAGGGATTTCCCGACAGGATGTGGTAGGAAAGTACCTTCGGTTTGTCCTGTTCCTGGACAACTTGTATGGATGTTTGTCTGACATTGCATTTCTATAGATTACGCACATTGGTTTTTACAAACATACATCAGTGGTGGCGGAGAAGGCAACTTCTCTTAGCTTAACACCCTCCTTGAGACATACGAGCTTAAGAGTTGTATTTTTGTGGAAGGCAATTGTAGTCAACGGAAATGGTCGTGTGGCATTCTAAGTGATGTGATATGTGATTGTGAAAGGTAATCGTTACCTCGTCAGGCCTCATCAATCGAAAATGACCAAAACAGGGTTAGATGCGGCAAGGCTAAGTGGGTAATTCCCAATTAGGATATAATCATCCTCTTCTAGATGTATCTTTACACGCTATGACGTCGTGTATCTGATTATGGTGGTTTGTATGCTATGAGGGCCCTCGATAAGCGGTAACGACCGAAAGATGACATATTCGGTACCATCTAGTTAAGAGGTGGGCCGGTCTTGTGTTGGTAGAGAAACTTTGTGATGGTTTCTCGGTACATTTTTCTAGAGATGTACTGCCGGAAGGTAGTCCCTTCACCTGGTCATTTGTATGAAAATCCAAAACCCACTACGAGCTGCGATTTTGTTTGTAAAGGCATAATGAATAGCCTCGAAATGCTATATGGGTAATCATTTTGACTATGATTATTATTATTTGTATACTAGACACTCTTATAATATAACAGGATTTGATATGAAAGAAATACTTTAGTTATCGTAAGGTAAAAACATGTCCGTGTTTATGTGTGGACTTGTCTTACGAGATACTTTTGTTTTGATAAAGGAAAAGTTTGGTAATTTAATAAATTCAGTTGATTGTGTTTCTCGCGCTGGTTTACCACACTGATCCGGGCGTTCTTCTCTTTCAATGCTTGGATCAGACCGAGTATATCTACAGGTTATGCTTTGGTGCTATTGGAGCTTCAGTAGGAGAGCTGGAGATCTTCATTTTCGTACATCCGTATTTGCTTGATTATGCGTCGTGCTTTTTTTGTTGTTGTATATTATCGACAATTATAAGGACAGGTTATTATAACTGTTCAGACTGATAACTCTGATTGATTATTGAACTCTAATTGATGTGTATATCTATATAGTTTCTGTTTTGTAAAGATCATTGATATAATATTATATATTTTCCGCTGCGATGTGAGATTCTGTATTATTCTGTTTGGTTCTATCTTCTCTCTTTCTTCTCTTCTTTTCTTCTCTCTTATTTTCTTTCTCTTGACTTTCCGCCAGTTTGTGCTTTTTGGGTCGGACATGTGTGGATTATTGTCAATTCAAAGGGTACGGATTTTTGGGTCGTCACATTTGGTATCAGAGATTAGATTTTGTATATTCCTAAGCTTTGATTTGTACACAGTATAGATAGGGACATTAGCACCCTAGATTGAGTTTGAGTGCATTATATATATAAGCGCGTATTTGTTAGTGAATATAAAAGGTTTTATATTGTGTTTACTTATCCATTGAGTTGTTTGTAAATTCTGGTCGGTATGTGGGACACCACGTTATCGATAAGGATTTCCAAACGCTTAAACGAGGCAAGTCGACATAGTATCATTTTAAATTGGGTAAATGAAATAATTTTACCTCGATTATATTTTGTATATAAAGGAAATAATTTTTCAAGAATTATTAAAGTGTATACAAATTGATTGTTTGGTTGTTTGAAAATGTAAATATATATAAGTTAATAAAAGATGTTTGAGTAATCTAAATGAAACAACAATTGTAAAAGAACAAATTATATAAGCAAATGAATTATAAGTATGGAATTATAATTAATTTGTTTTACAGTTGTGAAATAATCTTATATAAGTAAAGTGAAATAGTGAAATTATATAAGTAAAGATTTATAAATGTGATTTACAAATAAATGAATTTTTAAAAGAATATAAAGCACTGAATTCACCGCTGTTGTTGAGAAATAATAAGGGTGATGACTGCAGCATCATCAGTATCATTTTCGAGTTTCTGTGTGATGGATTTGCTACCAATAATAAATTGAAATTGAGGTTTTGTTTTGATAAACAAATTTGAATTTAAAAAATCCAAGTTGGAATTGATAAAAATAAGTGAAACGACTTTTGGACTTATAATATGAAGTAAGAATTTACTTTAGTAAAGTTGAAAGGAATTTGAGTTAGTAAGTGAATTATATGATTTGAAATTTAACTAAGGAAGGTTAAATAAATTGGGTTTGAACCAGATTTGATAAGTTATCGAAATGAAATTAAACTTAAGATGGTAAGTGATTATAATATGAATTTGGAAGTTTATATAAACCTAAGTGTAAAGTGATTATATAGCCATGATTTGAAATTATAAAAATGTGAATGGAAGTATACTTAGGTAAATGTTTATGGAAGTTTAAATAATAATAAGTTGTATAACTTATAAAGTGAGAAAATGTAAGTAAAACCATTTGTTAAAATGGTTAAACTATTTTGTTAAGTAAAACAGGATATGAATTTGAATGGTGATATGATTTTGACTTAAGTAAAAGTTAAATAAAATAGAATTTGAAATGAATTAGAAGTGAACTTAAGTTGTATAGTGAAAGTGAAGGTAAATGAAGTTGAAATGAAAGATAACTTAAGTGATGTTGAATGAAATTGATTTTGGTATCGAAGTAAATTAATAAAGTGAATTAGATGAATATGGACTTGAGTTATATATATAAAAAATCAACTTTAGTTGTAAGAATGAATTAGCAATTGAATTAATAAATGGATTGAATGTTAATCAATCTAATATAAATGAATTGATATGGTAAGGGATGTAAGTGTTAATTCATTAAAAAGCTAACGAAATTGTAAATTGAACAATTGAATGAAAGTCAATTGAATGTTAAACCAAGTTGAAGGTAAACGAAGCCAATTTAATTAATTTGGTTGTATAGAAATCCATATGAAATTGAACTAATGAAATGGAAAGCTATAAATCATTGGATCCAAATTGGAAGTGGAAGTAAATAGAATTGAATTTTATTTGATTTGAACTGGAAGTTAACAAACTTGAATATGATTTAGTGAATGTAAACTAATTGAAAATGAATGAATGAATGTTAGAAAAATCCAATGTAAATGAATCAAATGTGATTTAAATTGGAAACCAATTCATTGAATATTAGTGAAAATTAATGTATATAGATTTGGTTATGGATGTTAGTTGGATGATAATTGTTTGATGGTTGGATTTGTTGTTTTTTATTGCATTTGCTATATTGGCATATATAGTTGTTGGTATATGTTGTATATTGATATTACTTTCATATATACATGTTTCTCATGGTTTGTTGAGTGTTTAGTAGGTACGAATGGCGCTTGCTTCGCATTTGGAGCCCGCTTTCGCGCTATATTAGCCATATATGCTCGCTAATAATATATAAGGTACATATCTCGGATTACATATCGTACTTTTACACTTTTTTCCCTTCGGGATGCCTCATCCTTGATGATGAGATGTATATTTATGATATATATGTTGTTATTTTTCATATCGAACCACGTAAAGGAGACTATGGCGAATTTTTTTGAAAATTTAAGGCGTTAGAAAAATTTTGGAAAAATTGGAAAATTTTGTGAAAACTAAAATTTTGGTTTTTGAGTTAAAAGTTAAATGATAGTAGTTGGTTTTGAAAAGATAACTATATATAGATTTGAAAACTTAGAAAAGTTTTTATAAGAAGTTCAACTAATGATTTTTGGAAAAAGATAAAAGGTTAAATAGATTCGGTAAATCTAACTTTAACGAATTATTTTGAAAAGTTAATGGACATTATGACTTTTTCTTACTTGGTAATTTTGAGGACGAAATTCTTTTAAGTATGGGAGAATGTAACGACCCAGAATTTCAGTCATTTGAAATTCATATATTTAATTGATTTTAAATATGCACAAGTAAATTTTATAAAATGAATAACTTATATTTTGAATATAAAGATTTAATTGGATAATTAAATCGATAGGTTAATATTTGAAATTGCGTACATAATTAGAATTTGAATTTAATGTGAATAAAAATGATTTATAAAGCTGAATTAGATCATCTTGAATTAGAATGATGTTACAGAACTTTTAAAATCGAATTAAAAGTTAATTTGCAGAAATTGAATATTTTAATATTTAATTGACGAGTAAAAATAGTCATTTTTCAAACAGTTTCGGATTTCGATGAAACCGTTTCATTAGATCCGTAATGCTAAATTATTGTAAGATTTCAAATTTCGTGTCAATCGGATTTACGGTTGGTCCGGGGCAAGCTAAAACGCGTAGAAATCGGTTTGAGTGAATTTTAAAATTAAATAATTCGATTTGGAAACCTATCTTTCAAATATGATCGAATTAGCTCCCTTTATATATTCCATTGCGTTCGGAATAGGGTAAAACATTATAAACGCCAGGCGGCACGCTTCGTTTGGAGTTCGGAAAAATTTCGGGTGAATAGTGCGCGTAAAATTTTATATAAAAGGACCTCAACACCTTCATTTTACCAAACCCTACAACAACTAGGTCTAGCCGCCACCTAAAACTCCAATGGCCAGAATTTCTTCTTCTTTTCTCCTTGATATTTCTCAATCCATCAACAATCATCAAATGCTATCAACCAAGAAATTGTAGAGAGTGACGAACTCTTCGAATTTATACGGAGATGATCAGATATGGTGCGTCGTGGAGGAAGAAATTTGCTCACGTTCATCCATTCTTTGCGTGCGTTTATTGATGCAAATTGATGAATGAATGGGATCGGTTTTTGGGTGTGGATGGAGCTCGGCAGGGGCTTCGAGGCAGCGGCCCCTGATCATCATCAAAATGATCCTATGTGGCGCGATAAATTGATGAAAACGGTGGCTCTAATGGGTTTCACGTATGATGATGCTGGGGGAAGGAAGAAAGAAGGGGCGGTCACGATCTATGCAAATAAAATTAACGGCCAGATGGAAACTAGGTTAAGAAAATTGTAAATTGATTTATTTAAGTCGTATAAACTTTAAAAAGCTATAACTTTTTCATACGAGGTCCGTTTCGCACGAAACGATTTGCATTGGATTCGTATCGTCGAATACTACACATTGAGCTGGATTGGAGTTGATTGGAGCTAGTGTTTTGTTTTGAATAAAATTAAACGCGCGTTTAATTTTATTCGAAACAAAACACTGCAACTGCTATTGGATGCAATGTGAGTACAACTCACTCTTTCTGACTCACTTATATTTTATATAATTGAGAAAATATTTATTATATGATGATTGATGATTGTTTGGATGATATATGATATATTGATTGGTATTTGGATATATACTTGCCTATTGGAGCAGATGAGACCCTATACGTTCCCGTGTATGAGCGGATGACCCTTTGTACGTGCGTCTGCCTTGAAGCGGACATTGTACACATATTCTAATATGTATATTTGTTGCAGGTGACAGGTTTTAGGGATGCTACTGGATTCCTCAACAGTATTGATTTATTTACAGATATTTGCGATATATCCTGTTATCATATTGATATTTGATGTTTGGATGTCGTGGTTGATGTATTTAGTGTTGTTGCAGCTTAGGCCTTTTTTGGAAAATTAAAAGTGTTAAAGTGATGATTTCCAAATTTAAAAGGATTTTAAAGTGATTTTTGAAAATAAATGTTTTATTAAATTTTTGAATCGTTAAGAATTGATTTATTTTGAATAAATAAATGTGATAATTTTTATCTCATAAAAATTATGATGTTGTGGGAAATATAAATGAAATGTGATTTTTCTGAAATATGGAGTTAATGATTTTGTAAAATGGTTTAAATTGAGATTTCTGATTTATTATAAATGGTTTATATAGAAAGATTTATAAAATTGGTATTTTATAAATTAAAATATTGGAATTGTAAAACGAGTTTTATAAGTGTTAAAATAAAGTTATAAATGGATTTTTACAAGTGAATAAGATTTATAATTTGTGAAGTTATAAAATGAATAAATTTGTGAAATAAACGATTTATAAGCAAATAACTTATAAATTGGATTTTGAATGTAAATAAGGTGTAAATGGAATTTGTTAATAAAGTAGATTTATATATTGAAGTTTTATAAAATAATAAATGGAATTTATAAATGTTGTTTTGTAAATGTGAAATCAACTTATTTTGATAAGTTAAATATAGTAATGAATTTGGTAACGGAGATATATCCACGATTTTGGACAATGGAATATCCTTTAATTAAATATGTAGAAGTGTTGAATTTGGTAAACGATTTATATTCACGATTTTGGACAGTGAATAATATATTAAAGAAATGTTTTGGGAAGTGATATTTTAAATAGAATTAAAACGATTTGAAGTTGTTTTAAAATGTGTTAAGAATCGAAACCATAGATTTCAACATTCATTGTTGAGATAGACGTTTTCGAGATATAAGAAAATGATGGACTATAACACTGTTGTTATAGTAGATGATTTTCGAAAGGAAATGTTTTTGTATAGTATTGGGATTTATATATCTATCTTATTTTCGAATCCCTATACTATTGATTTTGGGTTGTCGTAATGATGTTTTACGCAACATTCATTTTGACCCAAATAAATGTGTTTAAAGAGAATGTTTTCCTTAAAGAATAAAATATATACTTAACCGTGTTTTAAGTATATTGAATATTTTCTAAGTGTTGAAAATAAATTGATTTGTGAATTACTTAATGTTAAATAAGTATTTAGAAACGTTTTCCAATATAGAAGTGAAATGGTTTTGAGAATATATCTTTTTAAAGATAAATTGAAGTGAATATTTGGAAGTTATTTAATTTATGGAAGATTAACAAAAGGGCCTAATGGTTGTTATGGTGCTGAACATTTGTTTATTTGCTTTGATAGTTAAATGACCGACTATCAAATTGCCTAAAAATTTTAGTTTCTCGACTTGATGTGGGGACTATTTAGTCGTACACTTAGTACGTTGTCTTCTGTGTAGGCTTGATTATCATTTGTATTGAGGATGTTGATTCGTATAGTGCGGAGTATTACTCCAATCTATCGAGCTTCCTTTTTGTTTCGAAGGATAGCAAGTTAAAAGTTGGAAACGTGATAAGTCTATGAGACTTAGTTGCTGTGCGAGGTTGAGAAACGCTTTTGCGTTGTTAGTGCGAAGATACCGGGATCGGTTTATTCGAAAATTACTTCGGACCAACGTATATGCGACGATTTGTGCAGGTTGCTTATTGATATTATGGAGTTTCATAGTAGAGGACTGCTTGTTAATCGTTTGGGGTTAAAATCCCAATATGCATCCAATAGCAGTGGTCTCTTCATTTTGAAATATCCAATGCGAGGACTATTCGCTACTAATTCTAGGGATTTCTCGACAGGATATGGTAGAAAAGTACCATCGGTTTGTTCTGTTCCTGGACAACTTGTATGGATGTTTGTCTGACATTGCATTTCTATAGATTACGCACATTGGTTTTTACAAACATACATCAGTGGTGGCGGAGAAGGCAACTTCTCTTAGCTTAACACCCTCCTTGAGACATACGAGCTTAAGGGTTGTATTTTTGTGGAAGGCAATTAGTAGTCAATGGAAATGGTTGTGTGGCATTCTAAGTGATGTGGTATGTGATTGTGAAAGGTAATCGTCACCTCGTCAGGCCTCATCAACCGGAAATAACCAAAACAGGGTTAGATGCGGCAAGGCTAAGTGGGGCAATCCCAATTAGGATATGATCATCTTCTTTTAGATATATCTTTACACGCTATGACGTTGTGTATCTGATTATTGTGATTTGTATGCTATGAGGGCCCTCAATAAGGTCGGTAACGACCGGTGGATGACATATTCGGTACCATCTAGTTAAGAGGTGTGTCGGTCTTGTGTTGGTAGAGAAACTTTGTAATGGTTTCTTGGTACATTTTTCTAGAGATGTACTGCCGGAAGGTAGTCCCTTCACCTGGTCATTTGTATGGAAATCCAAAACCCACTACGAGCTGCGATTTTGTTTGTAAAGGCGCAATGAATAGCCTCGAAATGCTATATGGGTAACCATTTCGACTATGATTAATATTATTTGTATACTAGACACTAGTATAATATAAGAGGATTCGATATGAAAGAAATGCTTTAATTATCGTAAAGGGAAAACATGTCCGTGTTTATGTGTGGACTTGTCTTACGAGATACTTTTGTTTTGATAAAGGAAAAGTTTGGTAATTTAATAAATTCATTTGAGTGTGTTTCTCACGCTGGTTTACCAGACTGATCTGGGCGTTCTTCCCTTTCAATGCTCGGGTCAGACCGAGTATATCTACAGGTTATGCTTTGGTGCTATTGGAGCTTCAGTAGGAGAGATGAAGATCTTCATTTTCGTACATCCGCATTTGCTTGATTATCCACTGTGCTTTGTTTGTTTTTGTATATTATCGGCAATTGTGAGGACAGGTTATTATAACCGTTCAGGTTGATAACTCTGATTGATGTGTATATAAGTACAGTTTCTGTTTTGTAAAGATCATTGATATGATATTACATATTTTCCGCTGCGATGTGAGATTTTGTATTATTCTGTTTGGTTCTATCTTCTCTCTTTCTTCTCTTCTCTTCTTCTCTCTTCTTTTCTTTCTCTTGACTTTCCATCAGTTTGTGCTTTTTAGGTCGGACATGTGTGGATTATTGTCGATTCAAAAGGTACGGATTTTCAGGTCGTCACAGGTATTCTTATTATATATAGATTACTATTATTTTAATATTTACTGGACCGATAATTTTGTAGAGCTTTTAAAGAGAGACATGTCAATCGACATCTGCCAAAGAAATTTACTTAACCAAGTTTCCTTGTTATTTCATCGAAAATCAACGCTCCACTTAGACATAGTAATGGCATGGTAGTGGTAATGGGATTTAGTTTAGAGTGAGTTAGTCATTGTATTATAAACAAAACGATAATTTCTAGAGCATATAGCGGTCAAACTTATGTAAATGTATAATTATATAGTAAATTCCAAATATTCATAATGGTCAGCTGACAACCCATGTGGTATACAGTACATACCTAGTTGAGAACCATCGGCAATTTCAAATGAAAGAGTTCTTATGTGATCTGCTACCACACAGTAAGCCATAACAGCTCGGTCAACATCATCTTTTCTGATTCTTCTAGAATATGGCTATGAACCAGTTGCCTGCAAAATTTATATATTGAAATAAAATCAAACTATTCAATTGACCAATGCAAAAGGTTGTACATAAACTAACTGGAAATTTAAACCAAAATAAATCAAGAACTAAAGATATAGAAAAGTAGTTACAAAATAAACACAACTAAACTAAAGAGATGTAAAGAAGATGAGTTATAGTTCATAGTAAAGATGCTATAGGATCCACTTAAATGCAGTAATGGTAATTTGAGCACTTCAGACATCCTTTATATCAAACAATTTTTTTACAAAAAAGTATAATACTAAGTAATCGAATATTAATTGGGAGGAACTGTATAAGAAAGCTACTAAGGTATTGGTCAATCATGCAACTGTATGAGAACATAACCGTCAACATCACACTTCCCATCAGGATACTCGGTTAGAATTGAAAATCAAGATAGTAGACCTTTTGTCAAATGAAGATGCATTCTGACAGTAGAATAAATTCGGATTGCACGCAAAATAAAAATAAAATTCGAATATCAATAGGAAATTAGCATATGGACTAACATCCATAAACTCTTATAGTGTAGTCCAATATATTCCGTACACCAAGTTAAATAGCAGTATAACATTCTGCTTCATAGTTCTTGAAGAGAAAATACAGTAGTAAGCATGTTAAAATGAGATAACCCGTTTAAACGTAAAAGTATAAATAAGAAGAGTGTAAGCGGACTAAAATAACAAGCAGATGATCTTTGAAGCGAAAGTATTTTTTTAATATTTGATGCAGGAGAAATTGGCATGTATGGAAGGTTTAGTTTGATTAAATAGCAGAAGAAAAGTGGTGTAATTGGCGTCAGTTGCACAGTACAGTCATTTGATCCACCATTTCCATCAGTTATATGTTTAGCCCACTGCCCATTCTAAACTACACTATCAACCAACGGTTGGTAACTCCGTGATCTAACCATTAAAAGCATATCAGGGTAGTTATATATAAACTAAATTCACTCAACAATCTGTGACGACTAAAATAAGCTCATGCAGATCTATTTTTGATAGCTAGTAAATTTAAAACATAAATGAAGCAGTAACTGAATGCATTCTATTAAGGAATATGCTGAAAAATTAATTTAAAGCTATAAACCTTTCTAAAAAAGATTTAAAACTTAGAAAGAACTGTAAGAATTCAAATAGTGAAAGGAATTAATTGACGTTAAACCATAGTTGTAACCCTTGCTATAAAAACTTTTATAAACATACTTATTACCTTAAATGACCATACTAACATGTAACATATTAGTATCAGCCGATCAACTTCATCATCTGTACTTATTCATCCCACTTCTTACAGTTGAAAAGCATTTTATAATATAACGATGAAAATAGTACAAATAAAATGTCAACCGAAAAAAGAATTCAATTTTGGTTTCAAATAAAAGTTGGTCCAAATAGTTAGTTTGTTAAATAAATGACATGCCTTTAGTTTTCATGGATTTTGGAAATCAATACACCGAGACAACATAGCTTGTTATTTATATCTTCAGAAATTGCAGTTATGGAGTAATATGTTTTTACAGTTTAAATTAGAAAACATGGGGTCATCCACAAAACTAAGTATATAAACATGTAATAAATTATAGTGAAATTTGTTTTAATATGAGCGGAAGCGAATTATTTGATCAGGACCTAGTATTGTCTATTTAGATATTAATGGAACTTTAAAAATAAAATCGATTATGCAGTCTCACAAAACAATAGAAGAAATAAGAGACATAAAAGATTTAACGTGGGTTGGATATGAATATCCTACGTCCATGGGGACCGAACAACTTCTTTTATTCCATTGAAGAAAAGAATGCAAAAGAGTGAGAAGAATAATAGTGGATGCTCTCACACACTCACTTGCATATGAAGATGAAATTCCTTTATTTAAATAGACTTGATAATGAAGGGTTGTTTGGAGATTAAGAAAATCAATTTCCTGATTATCCAAATATCTTTTCAAATTGCACGATTTGATTTTGGTACAAATAGATGGCGTAATCTTGATTTTCATATCTTTCCTTTGATTGATTGATTCTCGATGCATAATCATTTATTTCTTCATATAACAAATGCATTGACTAATTAATTGATTGACTAATTAATTAGTTTCCTTTCAAAACATCCTTCCATATACAAGCCAAATTATTGATTGATTGAACCAATTAATCAATTTCTTTCCTCAATAAATATTTGAATCATCCAAACTTAACACTCCACCTTGATTCAAATATAAGAATCTCTCTTCATCACTTTATCATCAAGCAATAAATATAGAATTTGTTGGGTCTAGCGCCCCATGGCGCTCAAGTAACAGAAATCAAACTGATTATGTTTGAACAATGCTCAAACTTTTCCTTTGGAAGTGACTTTATCATCATATTTGAAGGATTATCCAAAGTACTCACCTTCAACAATTTGATCTTGCTTCGTTCTTCCTCAATCATAAGAAAGAAACCTCTAACATCAATATGTTTTGTTTGTGAACTATAAGCTTAATTCTCTACAAGATGAATCGCACTCTAACTGTTTGAAAATAGCTCTACTGTCCGCTGCACCATTGAAAGATCATCCAACAACTAAAGTAAGTATAATCCTTCCTTTGTTGTTTCCACAATCGATATCAACCCCACTTCGGTAGTCGATAAAGCTACGATAGATTGCAGCTTTGATCTC
Organism: Allium cepa; assembly: GCA_030765085.1. Lineage (NCBI taxonomy): Eukaryota > Viridiplantae > Streptophyta > Magnoliopsida > Asparagales > Amaryllidaceae > Allium > Allium cepa. The sequence continues at coordinate 742,016,648 of CM060932.1, forward strand.
CATGAAATCGAGCATATGCCAAGTGTAAAAACATAGCCCGACACTGACTTCCTAGCATCTATATCCCCAGCATAATCGGAATCACAGTATCCTCTATGAAAGATGTCACCATCGACTCTACCATATAACAAGCCCACTGAAGAAGTGCCTCGAAGATATCTAAGAATCCACTTCATAGCTTGCCAACGCTCTTTGCTTGGGTTAGACATATATCGACTCACAGCACCCACTACATGGGCCAAATCTGGTCTTATGCACACCATCGCATACATAAGACTACCAACAGCACTAGAATAAGGTATATCAACCATATACCGTTTGTCTTCTTCCAATGAGGGAGATAAATCTTTTGAAAACTTAAAATGAGAGCCTAGTGGAGCGCCAACTGGTTTGGCTTTCTCCATTCCAAATCGAGCAAGGACCTCCTCGATGCACTGTGCTTGAGTGAGCCTTAACTCTATCTTCTTCTTATCTATGCTTATCTCCATACCCGAAATTCTTTATGCCTTTCCCAAATCCTTCATGTCAAACTCTCTATCGAGCTCCGCTTTCAACACCTTAATTCTGACCATACTCTGAGATGCAATCAGCATATCATTAACATATAACAATAAATAAATCATATCACCATCACATATCCTGAAATAAACATATTGGTCTTTGAAACTTCCGGACTATCCCTGTGAAAGCATAAACTTATTAAACCTCTTATACCATAGTCTAGGAGACTGCTTCAGTCCATATAGAGATTTGTTGAGTTTGCAAACATAGTCTGGTATGCTACTATCAATGAACCCTTCCGGCTGCTTTAAATAAATCTCCTCATTCAAATCACCATGCAAGAATGCAGTTTTGACATCTAATTGCTCTAATTCCATATCATAATGAGAAATTAATGCTAAAAGAATACGAATAGAAGTATGCCTAACCACCGGAGCAAAGATATCATGATACTCTAACCCCTTCTTCTGAACATACCCCTTTGCGACTAATCTTGCATTGTATATGAGATTACCATTTTCACCGTCTTTCACTCTATAGATCCACTTCCATCCAATAGCTCTCTTGTCGGTAGGAAGAGGCACCATATCCCAAGTATGATTTCTCTATAATGATTCAATCTCCTCCTCCATAGCAACTAACCAACTGGAACTGTTAACTGATGCGATAACTTCTCTATAATAGCAGGGCTCATCATGGACAACATTCAAAGCATATGTTGCCATATTATCGAAGTTAATATCTTCGATGCTCAAACTAACAAACTCATCAAGCCACTTAGGCTTTCTTCTTTGTCTGAAAGTCTAGGTTCTGAATGAGCTCCACCTTGAGTTTGATCCCCTGTACCAACATCGATATTACCCTCATCAACCATGGTGTCATCGAAAACACCATCTAAACGTCTATGGAAAGAATCAATAGATGACTTGCTTTTTGTCTGGTATTCTTCACATGTCCTCTCATTATCATCCGATGAGGAAGGCTCCGCTTTCAACATAGCCTTCTCATCAAAAATCACATATCTGCTCATAACGATCTTCTTGTTAATAGGACACCCAACCTATATCCCTTAACTCCTCTCCTATAACCTCGAAAGGTACGCTTGCGAGCTCTAGGTTCCAGCTTCATTTTACTCTCACGCATATAAGCTGGGCAACCAAACACTTTGAGAAATGAATAGCTAACAGGCTCTCCTTTCCATACTTCTTCAGGGATCTTCATATCTAGGGCAGTAAAAGGTATGCGGTTGATGAGGAAAGCCGCCATAGATAAAGCTTCAGCCCAAAATTTCTTCTTCAATTTAGCAGTCAGTCTGAGGCATTTTGTTCTCTCTAATAATGTCCAATTCAATCTTTCTACAATTCCATTGGACTGAGGGGTCTCCTGCTATAGTGTAATGCCTCTTAATTCCTTCAGACTCACAATAATCGATGAATTCCCGTGATACAAATTTACCGTCATTATCTGAACGGAGAACTTTCAATTCTTCCCTGACTGCTTCTTAACCATAGAGTTTCACTCTTTGACCGAAGAAAGTATACACATAATTTACAAGAGAAATCATCTATAAATGAAACGAAATACCTAATTCCACCTAAAGACTGGCAAGAGGAGGGACCTCAGACATCTGTATGAACATACTCTAGGACAGCATTTGCTTTGTGCTCTCCTACACCAAAAGAAATCTTTTTCTGCTTTCCAAGAACACACTCTTCACAAAAACCAAGTTTTGAACGATGAACTCCATCAACCAATCCTAGTTTTATCAATTCATCCATGCTGCGCTTACCGATGAGAACCATCTGTAAGTGCCATAATCTAGAACTGAATCAACCGATGTCACAGAAGCTGATTCACCAATTACAGTAGTGCCCTTTAGTAGATAAAGATTTTCTGTCCTCATACCTCTCATAACAATCATGGAAAACTTCAATATCTTCATTTTCTCTCCTTCCACTACAATCTTCAAGCCAAGTCTACTAATGCCCTAACAGAAAGCAACCTCCTCCTCAAATCAGGTACATGTCTAACATCAGTGATTGTATAAATAACACCATCAAACATCTTAATCATCACGCTGTCAACACCAACCATACGGCAAGAAGCATAATTACCCATCAGAACTCTCCATCAATTTCACAGTAAGTGGAAAAGCAGTTCCTTTCAGGTGTCATATGATAGGATGCGCCAGAATCAATCAGCCACAAGTTGCTCTTCCCAAAAGAGCCAGAAGCTGTAAATACACCGGTGTCACTTTCTGTATCTGATTTCTCTGCTGTAGAAGCTAAGGCTAGCTTTGAATCTTTTCTTCTACCTTCAAGCTTAGGACATTATGCTATGAAGTGCCCTTGTTTCTTACAATAACGACAAATCAAGTTCTTAGGGCCCCGTAGACAGAGACCGTGAAGAATCCCTCCTCTACCTTTCTTCGATCTGCTTTGGCCTCTACCTCTCTGAACAGATAAGCCTTCGGTATCATTATTCAAGCTAGTGCTCGCCAATCTACCTCTTAATACTTCATCATGAATACCAGTCTTTACATCAGACAGGCTAATTTTACTGCGGCCATAAATCATGGAATTAACAAAAGAAGTATACTCCTTAGGCAAGGAACATAAGAGGATCACAGCTTGAGCCTCATCGGTAATATCAACTTCCGCTGCCTTTAGGTTCGTAATCAAAGTGGTCAAAGCATCTACATGCTCCATGAGATCATCTCACAAGTCTCTCACTAATCCGATTAGTGAGAGACATGTCCTGATATGCATCTGATATTGCATCGCATAGTTCCTTCGCTGTTTTCTTCTGAGAGAATTCTCTAAGAACTTTATCTGAAAGACTCAACTGAATTGTTGTGAGAGCTTCATCTTCCATCTCTTCCAAATTAGCTGCATCAATACCTTTCAATTTCTCAGACGCAGAAACAACCTTATAAGTCTTCTCCTTCTTTAATACAGCCTCCATCTTCATCTTCCAAGTACCAAAATCTCCCTTTCCATCAAACGTGTTACTCCATAATTGACACTAGATCTACCAATAGACTTACTAGAAGTAGACATTAATATCCAAACGGGAACAATAACACTAGCTCCGATACCAAACTGTAGTGAAATTTGTTTTAATTTGAGAGGAAGCAAATTATTTGATCAGGATCCAGTATTGTCGGTATAGATATTAATAGAACTTTAAAAATAAAATCAATTATGCAGTCTCACAGAAACAATAGCAGAAATAAGAGACGCAGAAGATTTAACATGGTTTGGATATGAATATCCTACGTCCACGGAGAACTAACAACTTCTTTTATTCCATTTAAGAAAAGAGTACAAAGCAGAGAGAAGAATAATGGTGGATGCTCTTACATACTCATTTGCATATGAAGATGAAATTCCTTCATTTAAATAGACTTGATAACGAAGGGTTGCTTGGAGATTAAGAAAATCAATTACCTGATTACTCAAATATCTTTCCAAATTGCTTGATATGATTTTAGTACAAATAGATGGTATAATCTTGGTTTCCATATCTTTCCTTTAATTGATTGATTCTCCATGCCTAATTATTTATTTCTTCATATAACAAATGCATTGACTAATTAATTGATTAATTAATTAATTAGTTTCCTTTCAAAATATCCTTCCATATACAAGCCAAATTAATTGATTAATTGAACCAATTAATCAATTTCTTTTCTCCTCAATAAATATTGGAATCATCCAAATTTAACATAAATTTATTAAACTTATTCCTATTAGTTCTTGAAGTCTAGATTCTAAAATTTTAAGGAACCTGAGTTAACATATCAAACATCAAAAAGCCCTTGTACCCTCAAATATCATTGCTTTGAGACTAAAATGCATATTACCTTGGCAATAAATCTTTCTTAACCAATAAGAAAAGATCCAACTAGTGCATCCAAACCCTCTAACAAACATATATGCATCTTCATTGTCAATCAGTCACTTGTATACCTAGAAAAAAACACAAAAGTAGCCATAAAAGATGTAACAAATATAGCATTACAGAAGCAGAATCGGCTGCATATGGTCTTAACCAATAAAACCCTGTCCACGTTCAGCGAAAGAACTAATTTCATAGATAGGATTTTCAAGTGCTATATCTTACAAATTTATTTTCTTAACCAATCTTCAAATTTATGGAAAAAAAGAATCTAACAGCACGGTAATAGAGGCATGGAGACTAAAATACCAAACATCCTTTTATTAAACCAAGAAATTCTAGTATTATAGCAAAAAATGAATATATCCACTACAACCAAGATAAAAAATTCATAGAAAAGAAAAGCAAGAGAAAAAATGGTACCATAAGCTCTTTGAATAAGCAAAACAACTACAAAAGAGTAAACTAATCACCTTACAACTAACACATGAGAATTACAACTTATTGAAATGTTTAGATGTATGAAAAATAAAACTTATCGAAATGTTTAGATGTATGAAAAATAGAAATGGAGCTTCCAAAGATTAAGTTGTCTCCATAATTAACTTAATACTTTTATTTGTGAACTTTGCATTAATATAAATTTTTAACTGATCACGTCAATGAATCATCTTATTTGCAGTCATGTCGATTGAACAAAATGAACTATACGGTTCTTTAGATTTAGTTTTTACCAAGTACACACTTACCCGTTTAAAAAAGAGTTTAAACTTAATTGAGTGAAAATTTAGTATTTTAAACTCAGTTGACATCGATCACATGGTTCTGATAAAGATTCTGATAAAAATATATATATTTCCACCATAAAGCTCAAGTTAGTCCCAAATATATCATTCTCAAGTTAATGATAAAGTTCAATTTCTAATAAATTTATTGTTATGGTGCTTTATCAAACCAGCATCTTGAGAAGTCACGTACCGGTTAACGGATCTGGTTCAGGAATTTCGTCAAATAGATCTTTAGTTAACGAATTAGGTTTTGCTATTTGAAGACCCACAAGAAATTTTTTGATGAAGTTCAAGTGATTTCTCATGATTCACATAAAAGTCCCAACAACACCATAATCCGTTTATAACTTTTGAATATTCTTTGTAAAATAAAAAATAGAACATATGGTCAAAATAATATGATGACGCTATGAAGGCATAACTGCTGGAAAATAGAGTGAATATTTATTTTTTACATGAAGCAATGTAAAAGTGGGTGTTTTTAATTTGTAAAGGCATTATTCACATTTTTAAACTCATATTATATATTATATTGGTATTATAAAATAGATATCTATACTACAAAACTTATCACATTGTATTACACTTATCATACTCATATTATATTCAAATTTTAGTATCATTACAAACAAAACAACATGTTTTCCACATTTAACTTATCATATCTTTATTACAAAACTAAGATAAATAAGTTTCGCTTGAAGACCTTTTTTAACGAATAAGAAATATATTAGTCGTTGACGCAAAAATGTTTGAAACCTCATTACTTGATGCATACCTTCGAATTATATTAACGTCAAACATCACCAGCACAATTTGAATGGATTTTAAGTTGTAATTATTTGGTGAATGCTTGTTTTTAAATGTATGGGTCATCTATGATAAATCAGCTAGAAAACTATAGTGATGATCATGAGCATGGTTGTCAAAGCTAAACTAGCACGATTGACAATAGTTGAATTTAGCATATGGGTTTAACCAAGTTTTGCCATTAAAGTTGGGATTGAAATGGGCATAGTATAAATTACAATCATCGCCATTACGGTCGTACTACTCGAATAAACACTCTGATAATATAAAAAAATTCCATGACAAAAGTCATACAATTGTATTTAGCAGATGGGAATTACCTCAATTTGTCGATTTAGGCTTCTAAAAAATCTCAAGGAAGCAAACGGCAGCAGATTCAATGAGGAATGGATCGACAAATTAGATGGGAGTAGAATGAAGAAGATAAAGTAGCACAAGATGGAGGTGAGAGAAATTTTGTTGAATAGGTTTAGAAACCTAACAATGGAGGGAAGGAGATTGGTAAAAAGACGAGCATTCTTAGTATTGGGTGAGGAAGGGGGCAAAATTTGGTAGTGTTAAAATAAAATAAAAACATGTAAAAAGAGAGGATAAAATAATATTAGTTGCATTTACCCTACAAGCGTTGCCAATAAATGCAACTAAATGTAGATTTTCTTGTAGTGCATTCTCACTAGTCCTTATCGGGAATTCTTACCTTCCTATTTCTCTTTACCCTATTACAATCAAGTGACATTTTCATTTTTCTGTCCCTTGGAAAAAATTTAAAATTAAACTTACAAATTTACAAAAATGTGAAAAATCATCAAACCAAATGTACATTCTCTTTTCCATTCACTTCAAAGATGAAAAACCACTTTACCAAAAACCGTCAAATCGAAATTGTTTAACCCAACCAATTTTAAAATTCACTAGAAATCACTAAATAGCCTTTAAAACTTTCAAAATTTCTTGCTTTTCAAAATAAAAAAAATTCAATCGTAGGGTCCTATTAAAATAAATCCATTGAAAAACAATTCAAAACATTTTAAGAAACTTTTAAAATCTTTTTATTAAATCTTCACATGGGGTCAAACTCAGAAATGGACTTTTGGTCATCCTTTCTTTTGGAATTCCTTTTTTCTACTCACCTTCATCAAAATCCGTTTATCATGTTGTGGTGGTTAATGAACACCTTCTTTCAAGAACTTGCCCAATCCTTTATTACGTCTTACTTCTGGATGTTTGCAACATACGAATACTTACATCCTATATATCTAGATGAAATGTAGTCTTTAATCAACAATCCATCAAAATCCAGAGTCATAGGGCAGTCTAGTCCCAACAAAGGAGTTAACTGTCATCCAGCTTCCGAGGTCCTACTACATGTCACGCTTATGCTCTTCATGGTCAACACTTTGTGGTAAAGCCTACACTCCATAGGGTAATCAGGGTAGTTCTAAAAATTTAACTCCATTCACTATTCCAACTCATAGTTGCCTCACCCATCTTTTCAAAATATGGTCATAACTACTTCTATGGTCGAAATCCATAGAGTTTAGCATAATATATATATATAATTATAGGTAAAATAAAAATACGTTCTCTCAACTTATCTTAATTCCTATGATCGACTAACCTAGCACTGATACCAAATGTAACAACCCTTACCTTAATATAGCCCGAATTACGACTAAATCGAAACCTCAGTCCATCAGGATACAGATTGTTGGTTATGGTAACCTATAATAAACATAAGTATATCGGAGTACTATCTACATCAACTTACAGTTGAATAGAACATATGTACTGAGAAAGGTTACAACATTGGAATCAATATTATTTCTTCGGTATCGATTGCCTTGCCAGCACCGAGCATGAATGAGGAGACTTCACCATCTACAATTCCCATCTTGCACCAGTAGCTTATCCCTCTAAATCTATCATGTGCGTTGTAATGAGGAGTGGATCAGAACAACATTCTAGTGACTAAAACACTGCATACTTTATTCATAACTCTAATTTATGTCGACTGATTTCTAAATGTTATATCCATTATTCACGGCTATTCCGTAATTCCATCTGCGCATACGATGTGTCAAACTTTCTCCGAGGTATAACGATATATATATATGCCTATATACATATATATAAAGTTGTATTTCCCAGTCAACTAATACATTTTAAATAGGAAGGAAGTAGATCCATCGACCATTTAATACCTCAACCATAAATTAGGCCCTTTGTAACGCGATCACTTGTCAAGCGGTTCAGCTATAGGGACTGATGACCCTAGATATGGCTTTATAATTTAATTGTCGTATTACTAACGCATCTCAAAGACTTATTTAAGGGTCAGCTAGCCTACCTGTGGAAAACAAACAACTAATTAAATAATGAGCTCTTTGTGTATTCCATATGGATTGTACATAAGTAGAATGTTAAATCCGTTAGGGCATAACCCAAGTCTTTGCTAACGACTGCTCGGGACCGCTGGTGGTCATAGCCAATATGCTAGCCCTAATACTAAATGTCGATCCAACTAAATACCTACATAAGTCGCCGACCTCCTGTAGCTGAAATCCCATTTAGTCTATCCTGATGCAAGTTAAGGAAAAATACTCATCCTATTTGCTCAATACCTCTTGCTAGAAATGAAACAGGTCTCATTTCCCTATTGGTACCATAGGTTATTTAAGACTTCTTATGCAGAGAAGGCGGACCCAATGGCCATTAATACTTTCCACCCTGAAGTAACTTCTCGACATCTCTAAAATTACTAAGCCATTTAATACTTCAATTTCGAGGTGAACCCTTTGTATATTTTCCCTTACCAATATGAAAACGCATATCCCTTTCCCTTGGGTCTTATGGTTGGGGATTTCCACATCAGTGATAAGTATACACGATTGCTGGTAGCCTCTAGATGAAGGGAAAAGTTCTGTTGTGTAACTCTATTGAGCTCTCATCTCAACCAATTCTAAACCAAACCAATTATCCTATGCTTAAATATTAGGCTAGGCCCACTATTTCACGCTCATCCTAGATGAATTATTGACCCTATAAAATTTCCTACTATGAAAATTATACTACTTCCTAGTATTTCATTCCTATTTGATATGCTTATTACATATATTCTCTATTTCCTTCTTACTTCCCATAAATGACAACTGCCTATAATAAAAGGTTATTATTATTCTAATTAGGAAATTTTTAATGACATTCATTAATTCAACCTATTATGCTTATTTCATTTCTCCATACGTATCATATTAAATTCTTTAATCAGTCTCATTAAACGCATTCATATCCTCATTTATTTACTGTAATTCCCTATTAACTGCACATTTATTGCCCTACTAATTTTGGAGTTGCTATCTATTTTTCCATTTCAACCCCCTAGTCCTATGGTTTACTATGCTATTAATGACTAGTCATCCTAATTATAACTAATATGAATATCATCGTATATTATGCTATATATACATATACATATACATATACATATACATATACATATACATATACATATACATATACATATATATATATATATATATATCTTAGGCATGGTTATACGTGTATGGGTGTGTGGGTATATGTATGTATGTGTATATGCATATATATGTATGTATGTGTGTGTATTTCTAACTCATTAACTCCTATGCTTAGAAATTCCAAAACATACTTATATGTACACTCTGTGATGAATGATTATCATTTATTTCCATATATTAATATGGTAGAGCTATCCTTTCCAAAAGGTTTACCATGATAACTTTCATAAATTACCCAAAAGTGAGACTTTTGCTTCGTTTGAAATTACAAGGAACTATCTCTTTTCTTTAATTGAAATAGACGGTGCAAATTACGGTGGAGAACATCCGTACATTGCACATCTATTTCCTTTTTGGTATATTACTTATTATTTTAAACGATGCATTTTTATACATGGTTACGGAATTAGACAATTTATGGAACATACATGGAATAGATACAATTAAATTGCACCCACAATGCTCCTAGTGAATTAAAACATAGAAACTCACATTTCAAGTCAAATTAGGAAATCTTACTTTATACCAATAGTTTACAACCCTATAAGCTTAAATCTGGAATAAATCTTGCAATCTTATCAGTATTCCACTTTAACAAATTTGGGGATTGGTTTCCAAATTCCTAGATTATATGTAAATACCATTCATATTCCAACTACCTAACTTATAGAATATGTTGGTGAGATTTTAATTGTATATGTTCTTTCCAAGCCTACAACTCCCCAGATCTTTCATAGGCATAGTAATTAAAAAAACTCAACGATATAATTCCAATGTTATATATCATATAATTTTCCACTCACCTTTCTAGCTTTTCAAATCTCTCAAATCCGGATTCACCCTTTCGATTTGAATCCTTTTCCTTTCCAATCCAAAAATACGTATAACAAGATATATATACATATCATTATAATCATAGATCTGAAAGGAGATTTGAGTTAAGTGGAAAATAGATTTATAATTATAAAAATTACCTTTTTCCACAGTATCAATTCACTTCTCTTCTTCTTTTTTATTTTTTGCTCTTTTCTGATTATACATATATATAGTATTGTTATAATTAATTGAAACAATAGAGAAGAGAAATTGGCAAAGCACTATTACTTTGATCAGAGAATATGAGAAGAAAAGTCAGGGACTAGGCCTGTATTTATAAGCACTTGAATTAATCGTATTTGTTAGATTTAAAATAATTAAATCCAGGTGTTCGGCCAAGGTCTAACCATAGCCACCAACAATAGAGTGGTCGACCGCTCCGATATAAGCTCGATCGGCCCAGCGAGGGGGTCAACTGGTGGGGTCCAAGCGATTATTATTACTTATATCCTCTTTTCCATTTTTTCTTTATTTCATTCCAAAAAATTCAAACGCTAATAACTTCTTCATTTGAACTCCGATCGCAAAACACAAAATGTGAAAGTTGCTCAGAAAATCGCAGTGAACACAATGATGCAAGTATCGTGGCCAAATTCCAATGTTTTCTCAAATTCCATTTTTGAGCTATAGTAATTAGTTATTAATTACCATTAATTTGATAGGGTGTTATAAATATTTAAGGGTGTTCTATAATATTTACGAAATACTAGAGATTATTTATAGAAATAATGACCCCTCATGAAGGATTATTCAGACTCGAACTTCATTAGTGATATTGAACATAGTATGTCAATCCTAATCGTATTCTAATCTAATTAAGGAGATTTAAGTTAGAAATGTTCCACACATAAAGGCTATAGCTAATTCAACCAAAAGGCTAAGTACATCGCCTTGAATAATACCGTAATTATAGTGTATATATATATACATAAATGTACAAATTTATAACTGTGCTAGAGGTGATACAAATTTTTGAAAATCTTATAGCATTGTTATATGACAACACTGTCGTGATACAGATCATGACCGAACCTGGAGCTCACCAGAAGTCAAGAAATGTACGTTGAAAAGTTCATATGATAAAGGCAGTCTATTAGCATCAAAGAGGGTTGATTAATAGAGTAGATAATTAAAAAAACTTAGTAGATCCATTCTCAAAGGGTTCAACCAGTTCCAAGCAAACTGATCAAAGAAATAGGATTGAGATTCTATAATTGGCTCTGAGTTCTAGTGGGAGATTGATAGGTTAGGAGATGCCCTAAGGGCAATCTTATAATTTATTGTAAATTATTGACTCTATAATAAAATCTCATCAGAAATAAAAGGTATTTTTATTTCTATTATGTACTTATCATATTGTAATATGTTAATTATTTATTTAATTTAAGTATATAAAATCAAAAATACTTAAATGATATGTTTATTGATAGTAGTTACAATGTGTTGTAATCATGAAAAATTTATCACATTTATTATAACATATTATTTAAACTATTCCCAGTTGAGATGTTTCAAGATAGGATATCGATGCATCTGTCAAGACAAGAGTACATAACGTTGTTCAAATATTAAGCAATGCATTATTAATGGCTGTTGGGGCAGCAAGGGGTTACGTACTATCATTGCATAATAATGGAATGACTCAATTCAGAGTTTTATATTGTTTAATATAATTAAGATCAAATAGAGAATCTCGAAGTGATGAATTACATAGTTCTCTCGACTTGAGAATGCTGTTGAACTTCAATGTGGACAATCTACTTTGATAATGGTCAAATCATAGTATGGCATCCATCAAACTACTATAGTCGTGTCTAAATTGAAGAGTTGGAAGTGAAACACTAATCAATAGAGAATTTGATCATCTCCCCAATTATGTAAAGTTAGTATCACTGTAAACTGTATTGAACTCGAAGTTAAAGTCTATAACAAGAGTAATATGACTAATAATAACTGTTGTTATTGAACCAAGGACTTTGTGTTTGGACAACCAAGTTGAATGTGAACGACATTTGAATTTTGACCAAAACTAAAATCCATAAGCCCTAAAGTGATATAGTTTTAACAAAAAGAAATGATGTACCTGATCAAGACTACTAGGTACCATTTAAAATTTTAAAATAGGATTTTACCATTAAAGATGTATGAGCGATAAATTCAGCCAATCTATTAAACCACTAACTAAGGTGATGTATGAGGCTTGAATTGTTAAATATTGAATGTTTAATGAATTTACACCTACAAGTCCCATAGCCGCATTGGTAGATTCTCTAAAATGCCACACGATTTAATTGATTTATAGTTTTTATAAAATTAATTAATATTTATAAAATGTTAATTATTTAATTATTTGGTATATTGGGTGCCATTAGTATTTTCTAGGTATCATTATTAAACGGGTGCATATATACAAGTTATGTATGTATGGATCAATATTCAATATCGATAAACGTTTAACATTGATTTAAATTTATGTAATTACTTAATGGGTTTGGAATAGTTTTGAGACCTATATGACCCTTTGGATAGCCGACTATGATAAGGAACAAAGGAGGCATCAAATTCTAGTATTGGATTTTGAAATTGTAAATAGAGATTTAGTAAATCAAGAAGAAAATATCTCTTTCACTCTCTATATATAAACCACACAAGCCTTCATCGTTTGTTTTACTTTTTTTGGTCTTCCTTTTTCTCTTGTCTAGCCTCAATTCCCTTCTCTTCACCCCAATCAAAAATACTTCATCCAATCAACAATAAAATAAATTAAAAGTTGGTCTCCAGGCCATTGTAAAGCTAGAAGCTAAGATCGGGATCAAAACTAGGACTATCTATCGACCAAGTTGCAAATCTAATGCCACTTCTATTAAGTAATCTTCTATTATTTACAATTCCATATCATCGTGTCAATGTAGATCTTGATCATTATTAGATAAATTTATATACACATATATAGTCCCATACACACATGCTAGTATATTCTTGAATATATATATATATATATATATATATATATATATATATATATTCAAGAATATACTAGTGTTTACATATGTATACAGATCTATATACAGTTTAAACCTTTTATGTATAATTAAAAAAATTAATTTATTTTAGATATAAATGTAAGGAAATTATGAATAATTTTTATTATTCATTATACAATGGAACATATCTAAATTGATAAAAAAATTATGAAGATAAATATATTCATTTACAAATAGGTATGTATATTTATTTAAAATCATTTCAAATTATATTATTCTCGACCATAAAAGATATATATTTAGATGCAAATACATTATTTTGTTTACAAATATAAATTTGTATACATTATCTTAAAATAAGTAGTATATATATTTATAAATATATACTTTTATAAATTGGTAATTTATTTTATATAATAATGTTTTGGTTTATTTTAAAAAATAACGGCTAAAGGGCATTTTAATATATATAAATGATTCCATAAAAATAAATATATATAAACTTAAAAAATTATTATTTTCATAAATTATACATTATTTAAAGTATCATAAATTTTATTTTGAGTTTTAATACTATATATATTATTTTAATAATTAATTCAGACATACTTTTAAATTACCAAGTAAATAATTAGATATTTTGAAAAATATTTAAAATTTCAAAATTATTGATTTAATCAAAAATAATTTAATCTAAATTTTTATATTTAAATAATTTTTAAATAATGTTTTGAACAGCCAATGTGTATATAATGGGCGGATGTTTCTATTGGGATGTAAATCTCAACATTTATACACGTACACATTAACTATATACACAATATATTTTGTTGACATGCATAATACCCACATGAGTATATATACTTATATTAATAAAAATTTGAATTAAAAATCAAATTCATTATTTAACTAAATTTATAAAATATTACTTTACTTAAAAAGATTTAGATTGGATCTAAAATCAATTAGATTCCATAAGCCCAATAAAGATCTGAAGATGGAAATAAATCCGAATTCACTCATTTAACTCTCTATGACCCAACCCAATTCCCTTATTCCGAATCGTACAAGAATCATGATTGGTAGATGTTGGTTCAGGTGCAACATCGGGCTAGGATGAAGAAATCACGGTGAAGGCTTCGATCCTGTGGGAATATGCTTGGTGCATGATGGTTCACTAGGACACTTCATGTTAAACAAGCAGGAGCATCGATCCAGTGGATGAGGTTGATTTAGTGGAAGTTTCAATGCTGAGAAAGAGTATTGCTTCGGAGGTTTTTCTTCGTCCGATCCTTTAAGTGTTTTGATCTGGTACCTAGGCCAACTTAGGGTATGCATGTGCGCGATGAGGCTTCAGGACAACTTCGGGATTCCTTTTAGGTTACTTCAGGGCTTACCTAGGGGTTACGTTGGAATTTTTGTGGGTTGACTTGGAGCAAGATCGGATGGCTCTAGGACAACTCGAGACGACTTAGGGGTTTGTGTAGCAACTACGGAAGTGAAGTTGTGTAACATCAAACTATATATGATGCATCAATTCACGCATGAAGTGATGCAGATATCACAGACCTCGCCGGCAGAGGATCATTTTGAGCTAAAATATATAACATATCATAAGCTATCTATAATGTTCCATGATTTCTGAAAACTCACAACGAATGTAATAAAATATAATAGTAATCAATAATACAATCCCACACAAATATAACATACAGAATCAACTAAATTCCAACTATATTTCTCTATACTAGAAATGGAAATATAATTTCTAGAAATAAATGAAATAAGATTAGTAGATGGCATCATGCCATCACGCCTCCAAGTCACCGCCAGTCTTCTTTATCGACCTATTAGAGTATAACTAAAAAGAAGAAAATGTAAATTTTGTCAAAGATATGCCTGGTGAGTGAAACGCATCATGTAAGTGTATAATACTAATAAGCTAGTAAAACAATACTTATGCTTGAAAATCATACCTTAACATGTGTCATTTGCACCCAACAAGTTAGCTAAACCAAATAATATACTATAGTAACATCATAAGCTAAGGTCTCACTAAAATATCTACTAGTCTAATCATATACCGAAACATTATGCCATGATTGAGCCCTAAGTCCCAACTCGCCATAAGCATATGCACATGACCAAGCCCAAAGTCCTAGCTCATATGCCACAAACATATGCAAACGACCAAATCCAAAATCCTAGCTCGAATGCTTAAAACTTCTAAAGAAAAATGTGCCCAAAGTCCTGGCTGCCAAAATTTATGTAAATAACCGAGCCCATAGTCCCAACTCGAATGCTGAAAATGCATGCAAACTTTCAAGCCCAAAGTCCCAGCTTGAATGATGAAAACATATGCAAACAACCGCGTCCAAATTCCTAGCTTAAATGCTAAAAAGGTACATGACCATTGAGGATAGTCCATGCTAGACATTCAACTAACAGTTAACAATGCTATTGGGATCAAACCTAAAACTCATCGCCACCTCACCGTTTATGAAGCTACTGGATCAAGCCCTAACTCATCATTACCAAACGTCACTAGTACATCCGAAGACTACTTTCCCCATAAGTGTACCTAAAACTTCCTAGTAGAACTTCCATTTAACGATATCTACAAATATAAGACTTTTTTTGAAGCAGTTCAAAACATAACAATCAACTTACCAAAACATTCCTTGTCTCTCCACGATCACAATGCCATGAACCATGTGTAATACGAAGGTCGTAAGTGAGAGTTAAATGTTTGAAGTTAAAGGAAATATCATAATTATTAATTATTTTATTTTAATATATTTCTTTCCGTTATTGTATATTATATGCTTACCGCCCTCCCTTCTCTGATTATCCCATCCTCCCTCCCCCGGTATCACTACAGTCCTTCCTTCTTTATGTCGGAAAACCTCCGAACCCATCCTTTGTCCACTTCAAATCGATGCCACCACCACCTAGGAACTTCGTTCATCAGTCTGACCTAATCATTGTGAACAGTGCACTGCCACTCCTCTAATGCCACCGTCAAATGATGTTCTGGTGCTCTTTGGCAAAAACGGCCACCGCCACCTTACTAGGCCAGTTCCGGCAAACTTCGACAATGAGTGGTCAACCGGACCCCATCATACTAACCTACTAGATCTCCTTTATGTTCCCAAGCCCTCCAAATTGTCGTATCATCATTGTTTCACCGTTGGATCAAAACGGGCGGTTCTTGTTTACCAAAATTTCAACATGTTTTTTGGTCAATCAAGTTGACAAACGAACACCACCAATGGATTCATGTCATCGAGAACTACAATATTGATACATAATATGTCTAGTTTTTGGAACATTTGAATATTTTTCACTTTTTAATTATAAGGAGATTATCTTTGCTAATTACAATCAATAAAAATTATATTTTTAACCATCTAACCATGGTATACTACATTCTAATCAGGTGTATATAAAAAAATCAGTTATTAATTATTAATAACATCGGTATAATTTTGTTTAAGATCACAAGAGGCGACTTACTACGTCTTACCAATATACACACAAAAATGATAAATCCTACTCATAATTAGCCATGCCTCTTCTCCTATTTGATGTAGATCCTTCCTCTCCTTCATTGTCCCAAATTTTCATACCTTTAAAACTGCAAACCCTCGATAGTTTTGACTTATTTGCTTTGCTTTTTTTGCGGCCATCGGTTTCATATATAAATTTGTTTAATATTTGAATTTTATTTAAATAATTTATAACTGAATTAAGGATTAGTGTTCTAGAAGTGGAGGTAAAATTTATCAGAGAAAAAGGAATAGGGCTAGAGATCTATTTATAGGCTGAAAATTATAATATCTAGGCTAAAATCTCAAAATTAATATATTATGAAAATGCTATAAGGTTTGACTTTTTATAATTTCTAGCTCTTCTAACCAAATTCAATGAGTTATATATGTTTTCTGACTGTAAACAACATTCCAGACGCAATGGAATAGGTCTCAAAGCCTAATTTAAACTCGTGTATAAATTTACTATTTTTCCCTTTATGTTAAAATTACAATAATGATCTTTACCATTTTAATTTAACTATTTGATTTTGTAAAATTAGTAATACATGTGTTAAGGGATCGATGGATAACTCTGAGGTTGCGAAGCTAATTTTATTGGGACTTGGTAGTCTATGTGTACCGCATGATAGTATGTGTGTACCCGTAATTTTGACAATTGCGTATATCCGATCCCTAGTTATCTGTGTGGGCATGAGTTGAGATTCCATGACGTTGAATAGTCATTGACCATCTATGCGGGTCATAAGAGTTATCGTATATCCAACAACGCTTGAGTAAGAGATGCAAGACTGTGTGACAGTTGCTACGTTTGTGTGCTTGATATGGATGTCATATTGTTGTGTCATATACCCCGACACTCTATATTATATATTGTACTTAGTGTATTACACTTAAGTGTGATAGTAGTTTGGTGTATGATGTGCTTACATGCTAACTTGTTGGATGTAGGACAGGCTAGTCGTATGTCCTTATTTACTATATATGGTTTTATATCTATTTGCAAGATGGTATATCACTTATACCAAATTGTTATCCAACCACTTTCTATTATCCCCTTGATATTCTTAAATGGGTAAATTAGGGATAACATGCTTGAGATTGCGCATGGAGTTGTAAGGAGAATGAGAAAGAGACTACGCTTTCATATATTAATATTTTGGAGCTTATTATTTCTTACATTCCATTATACGATACCGTTGAGCTATGACGGTGCTTAGTATAATTGTTAAAGACAGATATTGGGTTCATTTTGATATTTGGATATATAAACTCTATCATTTCTGTTTGTATAGTCTCATGAATCCATTGTCCTCTGATGTTCTTATTTATGGTTTATTTTATTATATTACTGCCTTTCCTATTTTATATCTGTGTTGATTTCTATATTTTTATCATATGCATTGATTGGTCATTCGTTGGAGTTTGGTTAATTTACCGCTCACTACCACTCTACATCGATCAGATACCATTGCAGCGCATTATATAGGTTTATTGGGTATCGAAAGTATAGGGTGGTCGTCATAATATGTCTAATGTTATTAATTCATTACCTATATCATAATATAATAACACATATAAACAGGAAATATTTTATTTCGAACAAGATTGTTAACAGAATTAAGGTTGCATGAAAAATTACATAATTTCCCTTAGTTAGTACATAAAGCTTCCACCGTTTAAAAGATCCAATCCCTCGTATTCATTATGCCTATTTTCTTAAGCAACATAACACATATTTGAAGCCATATATGTACTCATGATCGATTTTTCCACTAATTAGAAACCGCAGCCAGTCCGTACGGCGTGATGCACAAATATGGAATGGATTCAAAGTACAATATTAAAATATGATAGTTTTACATGAAGGGATATGATGCATAGATCACAAATGTGTCGTTAAGAAGAAGACCATAATAAGCAATGTTGATAAGAATGACATTGTAAATTTCAAATGTTGAAATTTACGTAATAGATTTGTCATTAAATATGCTAAAGTTTATTCAAATTTTACTCGCAAAATTATCGCTCGGTATGAATTTGATTTTGGTACATATGTGTTAAAAATAGAAAATTATAAATAATGAATTAGAATAGACTGTTTGTTCACAATAAGCAAAATGTCTCAAAGTCAGTGGAAGCGATACTGAGTTTGTAGGTTTCATATATGATCCAAGAAGTAACATGAAAGTATTGTTTGATAAGCATCTGAGTTGAACAAGTATTTTGGAAGAAATATTGAATAGTTTGACTTTCAGTCAAAATGAAGAAAAAACAGATGTCTATAAGAAAGAGCATTAAAGGTACTAAAATATTTGTAAAACTACAAGTAGACAATGAACTTATGATTATTAAAGATACACCCAAGTTAAAATCATTATACTTTCATTGTTTAATACTCGACATTGGATTTGTAAATGATATCCTTTATAATCAGTATAAATGGATATTGGGACCATCTTAAACAATATACACACTCCACATTAAAATGTCTAGTATGGAGATGTAAAATGGATTTCTTATGCATTGGCAATAAGAATTATCATACATGTTATATTGTCTACAATATCATAATTCGTTTGTGCACTTGATACATAAAGAAATTATCATATCCAAATTAAGATAGCTAGGTGGTAGTTAAGGGTATTCTCAAGTATTGGCAAGAATTATTTATAGAAACAACGAACTTCTTATGAGGAAGTATTAAGACTTGAACTTAATAAGTGACATCAAATATAATATATCGGTACTAAATTCATATTCAAATCTTAGTTAAGGAACTTTTAGTTGTAAATGTTCCAAACAAAATGTTGTGGTCGATTCAATCAGAAGGTTAAGTGCATCGTCTTGAATGACACCTCAATAAAAGTAATGTATATGATAACTGAGCTAAAGTTGATTCCTAGTATTAAGAATCTTATGTTATTGTTATATGATAACAATATCATGATACAAATCATGAAAGAACTTAGAGCTCGGTAGAAGTGGAGAAAAATACTTCAAAAAATTTCACATGGTAAATGCAGTTTATTCACATTGGAGAGAGTTGACGGATAAAGTAGATAATTAAAACAACATAGTAGATCTATTCACGAAGGGAATGACTCAACCTATTTTAAAAAACTGATCGAAGGGATGGAATTGAGATTCAATAATTGTCCCTAATGCAAGTGGGAGACTGATAGAGTTAGGATTATGCCCTAAGGAAATTTTATAATTTATTATAAATCATTAACTCTATAATAAAATCTAATTCGAAATACAAGGTGGTTTTCTTTCTATTATATGCTTGGCATACTATGTTATTTTAATTAATTATTTTCGTATATTAAATAGAAAATCCTTAAATAATATGTTATGTCATAGTAATTACAATGTTTTGTGATTATGAGAAATTTATCACATTAAAAATAATATTTAATAAATATCCTAGTCAGGATGTTTTGAGACATGATATCGATACATACACTGAGAATAGAGTATGTAACGCTCTTCAAATGTTGGGCAGTAGTATATTACTCATGGCTGTTGGGGGAACCAAGGGGTTATGTATCGGTATTTATTAGATAACTATGGAATGACTCACTCTAAAGTTTTCTTTTTGTTAATTTAATTAAGCTCAAATAGGAAATCTTGACGATATACACGGTTCTTTCGACTTGAGAATATTGTTGAACTTCACTGTGAACACTCTACTTTGATTATAGTCAAATCATGGCATGTCGTCCATCAAACAACTTTAGTTGGGTCTGAGTTGAAGCATTGGATGTGAAACACTATTCAATTGAGAATTTGTCTCCTCAATCATATAAGGTTAGTATCACGATCAACTATAGTCAACTCAAAGTCAAAGTCTCTAGCTAGAGCACTACGATTAATAATAATTGTTATCAATGAACCAAGGATTTTGTATTAGGATTAACTAGATCGAATGAGGACAGTGCTAGAATTTTGATCAAAATCAAATTTCCTAAGTCCTAAAATGATATAGATTTGATGAAGAAAATTAGTGTAATTAATCATTACTAAAGGGTACCACTTAAAATTGTAAAGTAGGATTTTATTGGATCAAAGCCAGTTCGCAGCAAGGTGAATGGGTAAATTTCAAAAAAAAAAAATACCGCTTAGATCTTTATTAGTCTATAAGTCTAAATTTATTTTAAATAAAATCAATAATTTACTTAATTGATAAATAAAATTTTATTTATTGTATAATTTTGCAATATATAATATATAGTGTATCATATACACATATGTGTGCTCATGTACATACATCATAATAAAGTGTACGTACTTCGATATACCCATATATATATATATATATAAATATATATATATATATATATATGCTGGGATTTACACTACAATAGACATAATAGCCCCTATCTACATATGAGTGCCATCAATATATATATATATATATATATATATATATATATATATATGCATGAATATAAATATAAATATATATATATATCCATGAATTTATATATATATATATCATTTTATATAATTTTACATGTTATAAGTATTATTTCAAATATTAATAATTATAATTTGTAAATTTTTATAAAATGATATATATATATTATGTATGTATGTATCAAATTAACATTATTTTAGCATACTAAATTAATTTAAATATTTATATATTTAAAATACTTTTAATATATATATATATGCATATATATATATATGAAATATTTTGAAACTATAAAATGATATATATATAAAATATATACATAATTTTTTAAATATTAAATAATATTTTATTATTTTATATAATTACATATAACATAAATAAAATATATAAATATATATTACCAAATATTATAAAATATTTTAAAATACATGTGTGAAAATGCTTTCGACTATATAGGTATTTTTTTGGTTTTAGTTCTTTTCAATTACTAACTTCTATACATAATTAACTGAATTAAATAAAGAAATATAATTAAAAAATCTAAAAATAACTTAAAACATCACATATCGTATAACAGGTTTTGCAAAATTATTATATAAAATTGATGAATTTATTTTACATGAATTTAAATTCAATTATAAATCAAAGGACAAAAATAAATATATATACAGATTTTAATATTTACATAAAAAATTAACTTTTTATTAGATCGAAATAGAATATATATGTATATAAAATTAATAAAACAAAATATGCTATATATATTATTTCTATATACAAAAGTCAATTTAATACACATACACATATATATTTATTTATTTAAATTTGAAATATACTAAAAAAAATTATCTCTAGCTATATGCGTATAGTAGGATATACACACATTTTTTTTTACATGTAAATACATATTATCCATCTAATGGTGACAACGCTTATATATGTAGATTTGTGATATTGAGCACATAAATAATGACAAAATAATTAAATAATGAATTATATATATATAGGATAAAATAGATAATCACCTTTCACCAAAGCCTAATTGATACACCAAGAAACATTGATCTATACGCTCCTTGATTCAAATTCTGAATCTAGAAATTGCAACCTTCTGAATCAACTACCACCTATATTCGAATTGAATTTTGTTTAATGTTTCAAAGCTAGAAAATTTATGATATAAGGAGAGGGAGAGGCTGACTTAATCTGGTCTATAGGAGTCAAAAAATAAAATTATAAAGTGAGGATTAAAGATCCTTATATAGAAGAGATACCAAAGGGAAAAATATGGATCCATTTCCTAATTTTTCTCTTACCTTTTCTCCTCTTTTTAATTCAAAACCAAGCCTCTCTGTGGCCATCATATGACCTGCCTCACCACACCTCTATAGCCGGCTATAACAACCCTCTTCATAGGCCTTAAAATTGATTCAAAGTCGATCAATAATTAGTACAATTAAATACAATTTAAACATGTATTGATACATTATATCGATAGTGTATTTATAGCAATTGTATATATACATAATTAATATTGATCAATAAAAATAAAATAAAATTTTATAATTAATGTTCATAAATATTAATTAATTTAATTAATTTATAAAAATTATAATTAAATTAAATCGGTATTAACAAGAGTATTCAATGTTTCGGTTGTGCGACTCTTATAAATTCTTCCAACGATTAGTATCAAACAATTCGAATATTAATGTTCACATGTTACTTAGCAGGTGATGTAACATTATGACCATATATACCACTTACTTGGTTTCGATAAAATCCAACTTTATTTTATTAAGCGTCACCCGATAATGACAGTTATTTGTAGCAATTCTCTTCGTCAAAATTATATGACATTAGGACTTATGGAATTTGGTAATAGTCAAAATTTCAATATGGTCCATATTCAACTTTATAATCCAAACACAAAGTCATTGGTTCAATAATAACATTAATATTACTAAACTATTCTGGCCAGATATTTGACTTTGAGTTGACTTTAGTTGACTATGATACTAATCTTATATAACCGAGGAGACAAATCATCTCTTGAATATTGTTCCACTTCCAATATTTCCAAATATTTTCACTTGACTCAACTATAAACATTCAATGAATTCGTGCCATAATTTAATATAATCATAGTGGAGCTTTCATATTAGAGATCAACAATATTATCAAGTCACGAGAAATGTGTAAATTTGTCACATCGATATTTTTCGTTTGACCTTAGTTATATTAACCAATAGAAAACTATCCAGTAAGTCATTCCATAGGCATCCAGAAACTATCAGTATGTAACCCCTTAGTGCCCCCAGCAATCATGAGTAATATATTTCTAAATGTTTAGGGAGCATTACGTATTCTAGTGATCAACGGATGCATCGATATCCAGTCTCGAAACATCTTGACTTCAAATATTTAAAACGATGTGTTTATTATGTTATGATAAAATATCATGATTACAACTATTTGTAATTACTATCAATTTTTGCTAATAAAATGTAAAAGCAATAAATTCAGTCAAACTATCACGCCACTAACTAAGAGGACGTGTAAATGTTAATATCTGAATTGTTCAATATCAATCGCTGACTGAATTTACACCTACAAGTTGCACAGCTACATTGGTAGATTTTCTGAAATACCGCACAATTTAATTGATTTATAATTGTTATAATTAATTAATATTTATGAAATATTATTTATTTATTTGGTGTATTGAGCTCTATTGGTATTTTTATGGGTGCCATTAGTAATTAAATGAGTGCATATATAAAAGTTATGTATGTATTGGTCAATATGATATCGATATACGTTTAAAGTTAATTTAAATATATTTTATTACTAAATGGGTCTAAACAAGTTTTGAGGCCTATGTTTCCCTTGTGTGGTCGACAATGATAAGAGAAGAAATGGGATTTAAATTCAACTGTTGGATATTGAATTAGTAAAGAGAGACTTAGTAAACAAAGGAGAGAAGACCTACTTCACTCTCTCTATATAAACCACGCTACCCACTCATTATTTAGTTCATTACTTTTTTTTGGCCTTCTCTCTTTCTTTGTCTAGATGCCATCTCCTCTTACATCCGTTGCTGAAAGTACTTCAATCCTAACAATATCAAAATAATATTAAAGGTGGTACTCCTAGCCTTTTTAAAGCTAAGAAATAGGATTAGATCTAGTACTATCTACCAGTCAAGGTGCAAATCTATGGCCACATCTATAAGGTAATTTTCCATTATTTACTATTCTGTATCATCATGTTAATGTAGATCTAGATCATCTTTAAACAAATTTACATTCATTACATATGATGTCTCTTATATAAATACACACCTATTCAATATTATACAAATCTTCATACACACACATAAAGTTTAAATGATTGACGTATAAGTAGAGAATAGACACACACACACATACATATATTATATGGAAACTTAAATAATTTTTTATTTATTAAATAATAGAAACAAATTCAGTTGATAAAAACTTATTTTTAATACACATATACATATATAAATTTATAAATAAATATGTATATGATTAAAATCTTTTTAAATAAATTTTAATATATATCATTTTCAATAGCAGATTTAAATAAAACATATATATATATATATATATATTATTTATAAGTATTAATTTGTATGAATTTTTTTGATAATATAAGTATATATGTGTTTACTAATACATATATTTATAAAATATTATTTTATCATTACCAATTATTAATTTTTTTTATTATGGCCAAAAAGCATTATAATATAATTTAACATTTTATATTCAATTAATAAATGATTTAGTAAAATTAAACAAATATACACACATATATATTTATATAAAAAAATTATTATTATTTTTGTGAATTATACATTATTTAAAGTTTTATAATTTTTTTAAATTTTAATATATATATATATATAATTTTAAATCATAGATCCAGTTTTATTTCTTAATCATTTTACTAAGTAAACTGTTATATACTTTAAAGATCTTAAATTTTAAAAATTATTGTTTTGGTCAAAATATTTTGTTTTATAGTATATAAAAAATAAATTTGAAATTATTAATATATTTATAAATAATTTTGAAATTATTAATATATTTATAAATAATTTTAAATAAAATTTGGACAATCGATGTGTACATAAATTGATAAATGTGTCATTTGCACCCAATATCTATATACATACACATTAATTATATACATTTAGATAAGTTTCATGTGCACTATACATACATAAGTCTATTTGATACACTTATAAAATTTATTTTAAATAAATATATAAAAAAGGTTTTATTAACAAGTTCAATAAAATCAAGATTTTATTTAAAATATTTTATCTTGGATCTAAAACTAGTTAGACTTCACAGGCCCATTAAAGATTTAAAATGGAAATATTTTTGAATTCACCAATTTAACCTGCCGCGTCTTGGCCCAGTTCATTCACCTAAAACCTTGATTTCCATTCAACGATTTCTCTTTCATTCAATATTTTTTTGAAAATTAAACATAATGGGGAAGAACTCATCTCACTTCCCATTTGAATCTATATTTTAATCTCCATCTCAGCCCGAACCAGTTGCTATTCTATGTTACACACAAAACAGAATCTCATCACTTTTAATTTAAGAAGAGAATTAAGGTTTTTGGATCAATTAAAAGTAGGAAAATCACATAAAGGACTACTGATGAAAATTTTAGACCCAAGGGATAAATATCTTGGAGAACAATAGATTAAAAAATGATGATCGAATTTTTCAAGAATTATGCTCCTCTTCTTTTCAATGACACTAGATTTTCTTCTTCTTAATTGTTCTTTTGATAAAGTGGTTAGGGATTCAAATTTTTATCCCGTTAGTTATTCCTTTTCTATTATATATTCTGCATTTGCTCAAGTGGTTTAGGATTCTCCTCTATTATATATTCCGCATCAAAAATCCATTCCATAGCCTTAGATCGAACGTAGAAAAAGGCTAGATATTGTTATAGAAATGATGATGAATCTCATATGGAAAAAAAATGTCGTGGACCGATTCCTCACTTCATATATGGGTTCTTTGGATACAAGAACAATTATTTTACTTATTCAACGCATGCTTCTACTAAAGAACAACGTGCATTGCCAACAAAGTTGATTATTTCAGATCATGAATTTTATTTTGTTCCAAAAGTACGATATTGAAAAGATTACTACTTGACTTCTAGAGGGTTAACAGTGGTAAGACACTACTATTTATACCCACATAAACACTTACTAACACCACTAAACATTAATTAAATCAAATCAAAAAAATTATTTCAAAAACCCACATAAAGTCTAAAAGATGACCTGGAAATAAATGTTAACAATTTTGCATAATCGAACAATATATAAATAATGAAATATAAAAATTAAATATAACCATTTTCAAATTTATGAATCATTAATGACAAAAGAAAATGAGATTAAAAACATAAATAATTTGATTTCATGAATTTCAGACTAGAAGTTGACTTTAGAATATGATATAAATCAATATTTTTTGGAAATCCATTACCATTACTATTTCTATCTAACTATAACATGTTGTTTTCTTGTTTTACATTTTTGTTCAAGAAATAATAAAAACGATAATGATTGGATATTTTTAGTCGAAGTAGTAATAAATGTTCTATTATATGTTATATTATAGTACCTAATTTGAGCTGCAAATTATTTTTTACCATGTTAATCTTAATTAGGGTTACGCAGTTTACAAAAAATGGAAATTCTACTTAAAATTAAAATTGGTAACAACTTAATTATAAAAAAATTAGTTGTATGTACTGGTGAAACATTAAATCAAAAAAAAGATCGACTATAGAGAAATTAGATGGAGAAATTTCAATTTTGTTTTTTGAGGAAGGACTGAGAGAAAATTTTGTGCTATAGTTTTAAAAAATAAAAAGGTTATGAAAAGGTGATATGGGTTGGTGAGTGAAGTAACTGAATGGTGGGAGGATAAGGAATTGGTTTATTAGAACTAATTTCCAGCACCGTGACGTAGTAAATGCTATTAATATTGAGGTTAAATCGATTAGTGATTTGGATGTTACACATAATGAGTTGAAAAAGGTTAGTGACAGGACAGTAACAATGGATATAGGAAAAAAGAAAAAGCATAATGACAAGATGATTAAATATTTAGGTTTAATAGACGATGAATGTGGTATAAATACAAAGATAGAAGAGAGTTCTAATGTGTTTCGGTCTAATTCTATGTTGTGTAATCTAGTACTTAAAGAATTATCAGAACCATTTGCATGGAAATTCTCTTATGGCTATGGAATGATGAATTCTGGTACATGTTCGGATCGTAAAGAAATATTATTAACAAGTTCGCTAAAGTTTAAAAGCATTCCAAGATCAGTAAATCAAAAGACTTGGAGTTCAAGCTATATAACAAGTTTGGAGTGTTATCGAGCGAGAATGGTGATTGCTCTGAATGTTCAGAAATTAAGTGGGTTATATTGTTTTTAAAAGCAGGAAGTCTAAAAGTGACATGTAAGTGAACAAATATGAGGATGCGAAAGATACTGGCATGGGGAGGGTAGTAGAAAGCGATACAATATGTTTGATGAAATGGAGGCTGTTGAAAAGTTTGGCATTTCTAATTTAGGAGGTGGTGATGTTTCTTGTTTAGGCAATAAGATTTTGTGGAAGATTATCGACAGGGATGGTGACGTGAATTATGTGTTGGAAGATATGGAATCTAAACGTAGACATGAAAACATGCACGGCTGATACAGTTAATACAACCATAGAATGTGATTTTGTCTCGTGTACATATGGAGTTGTTGTTGCTTTTCACTATGGTTGTGGGTGTGGTTGGCGGATTATGCTATCGTTGTGAGTCAATACTTTTCATAGCTTATTAACAACCGAGGAATTTTTTCTCTCGATGTTGATAAGAAACTAATAATTTCTTTTCGATGTTGGAGAATTCTTATCATATATTCTTTATGTATTTTGTCCATTTAGGTTTGATTAATTTTGTTTCATCCTTCGTAATATGTTTTATCCTTCAATCATATCTAAATCCATTTTACAACCAATAATTTCAAATGGAAGTTCCTTTGACCTGAATTTGGCATTTTTGAAATAGCAATCGTTTCTCAGTGCAACGAAATAGATACTCATAAAACACTTTATGAACTGCCTTTAATAACTAACTGATTTGATTTTAGTTTATGGAACTTATGGTCATAATATAAATTATTCAATCAATATTGATCAGCCCCAAACTCTTTTAGGGTGTTTCATACAAGATCCCTCATGAACAATTAATATATGTAGTCTTTTGACTAGCAAAACCCAGTAACTCCTTGACCTAAGATATGTAGGTTTTTTATAAACTCTTATCTTGTATAATGTCATAAGCTATGTTTTTTTGATGAAATTAATTTTATTCTTATGTAGTTACCCTTTAGCACACCCCCGTACAAATAAAAAGTTAACTCAACTTCACTCATTATCAATCGTACTTTGTTTAAAAAAGTTTGGTTACTCCTTACCATTATACATCATTATATATCATATGGAAGAATAACTTTTGATGCTAAACTTTTATATATCTTTAGGTGCATTTGAAACTCCTTTTCGATATATTTGCTGATTCGATCAAATTGAACTTCCTTATTCACTTTGCATGTTATGTTCTCAACTTTCATCTTATATTCATTGAACTTATCAAAAATACAATACTTGTGTATCAAATGTGTATATTTATTTCTATGATGATTCAACTTTGAATTTTACGATGTAAATGATTATATTTTAGTATTATTAGACCTTGACTGCATACATCCATATGAATCGATCTAAAGAGTTCATCAACTCTTATGTCGCTCCCACTGAATGTGTGTTTTGCCCTTAATCGTTTGAGATACAATTCACCAATACCATATGATTCAAATCATATGATTTAGGAATTATTTCTCAAAATTATGGCTTAGTCCATAGTTCCAAAATAATTGTAAAATTTTCATCTAATTGTGTATTTTCTAAAGCATCACTTCGTTATGAAAACAAATACCATTATTTAGGTTTTATCTTATAATGAATATTCATATTGAAATAAAACTATGCCTATTTTTATTCAATACTGAAAATAGTTATTATTTCATAAATAATATTTAGTATGCTTACGAAAACAAATTTTCGTAACTTGACGTATCCACTAAGAAGCTTTATATGGGATGCTCCCACTATTTTCTCCACTACTATAAAAGAATATGATATAGGAAGCACCATTCGACCACTTATTACAGAATTTTATTTCATACATTATAACTAGTTTATAGTCGATGGTTTTAGATCAATTATCTTGAACTAAAAGAAATAAATTGCGTAGAAAATAATTTTCTATATAAAAAACATTTTTGAAGTGCATATTTCACATTCCATGTTGAGTATCAATTATATTTTATGTAATTCTCGTTCTCGATGTCTCTTCATGAAGCAGAAGTGATCATTCACTCTCTTCAACCCAATTATGCTTTAAGTTACATCCACTCTCATATGTTGACTTTCGTTTTCAAATGGTCAAACCATTCAAAAGGAAACCCTTATTGTAAGACCGTAACAAATCTTTACAAAAGCGCATTTGGTCATTTTTAACAATTAAGATATCAAATAAGTCGCATTTGCGTAAATTGATCAAAGTAAAATTCCAATGATCGAATTCCTAGGCACATCTTGTAACTCTCGATCTAGTACTATGTCTAATACAACAAGATCCATATTGTAATCAATCTTATTGAATAAAAATCTTGCGTTATAATTTACTTGCTTATTTTTAATGAATTCATCGAAGTTGTATACATTATGAATTACGGTTGTTCACCATATAACATTTATATGTAACTGAATATGGATCATGTTATCCGGGTTTTTAATCCAGTAGGATCACAGGATCCAACAGGAGACTGAACAATCTCATGTTATCAGAATGGTTCAGAACTTAATCGAAAAGGCTAAGAAAAGGAATTAACGAGAGCTAAGCTATACTACTAAGGCAATGACAAGGATCGACTAAACCAAGGGACTAGCATTTCTTCATCCCCATTAGCAGCTGAGTGCAAACAGCTAGTAAATGTCATCAAAATGGAACAACAACGACACAAGACCATGGAAACATCCCAAACTCCAAACTCCAAAAAATATCCTAAGTGATTGGATCGCTAGCGGCCCATGCCCCATGAATCGCTAGCGACCCATTCCTATTCTTGAATCTTGAAATAAGCTAGCTAAATAGGCAATGAAAAAGGAGCCAAGTCACTAGCTCGCGCACGGGCCAAATCTATGGGTCGCCAATGACCCATAGATTGGCTCGGATCGCGAGCTAGACCCCCTCACGGTCGTTCCCTACTTATCTACAAGTATTTGATGATTGTGGCCGGGCCAAGAAGCTCTCTGATCCCTATAAATACCATCCTACCTGCAACATAAGCAGGATCTTCTCTGGACTGATTGCTAAAGCTCTACCGAAAACATTCTTCGCTCTCTACCTCCCTTACAACAATCCCCAAAGGAATTCACTGTGATTATCCAGTGAATTCCAACTTTGGAGATTCAATCTACCTAAGAATGATCAAAATCTTGTAATCAAACAATATTTGTAATTGCAATCCGTCAATAATAAAACTATAAAGTGGTCGTAGGCTTCATTAACAGCTGAACCACTATACAAATTCCTTGTCTTGTTTCTCTTACTGTTATTTTTCTATATTTATTATTTGTGATATTGCTCTGTCAAAACAGGGCTAGTGCTTTCAAACTCAAACCGGAGTGTTGATCCATTTTTTGGGTTAACATTTTGATGCTTTTACTGAGAATTCCAACTCAGGATCCAGATTTACCTATCTACTTTAGTTCCCATAGGTCTAGAAGTTAGATTCTTAATCCTTGCTTGAAGAATCCACTATTTGGAATCAATTTCCCCTAGAAGAAGAAGAACTGCCTCTGAAAGATCCATAGGGACAATAATAGCTGGAGAAGATGTTAATCCCCAACAAACTGAAGTAAATGGTGCTAACTTAGGGAATCAGATGCCAGCCTCCTCCAGTCAGCATGAAGTTGTTACCAGGGATGAGTTAAATAAAATGGTTGATGAGATCAACCAAAATATGGAAAGTATCCAAAAGGCTCTAATGGATAGGCTTAACGCTCTCCTAACCCTACAGTCAAAAATTGCTCCAAGGAGTACACCCGAACCCACGATTGCTATGGAACAAGGGAATTCCTCCGTTTCTGGTCTGCATAGAAGGAACGGAAAACAACCACAAAAAAGGGTGACAATAGGACTTAATGTGGATGGAAATGCAAGTACTCCATTCACCATAAGGCAACAATTCTGAATTTGTCCATGGGGCAAAGACCCTCATACAAGACATAGCTATGGATCTTTTTGCTCAAAGGACGAAGAGCAAGACGAAAAATTGGAAGAAAATGCCAATGCATTTGATAATGCAAGGAGTACCCAAACTATTCCAGTTAGACCAACCACAAGTAGGAGTGGCTCACCCGAAGATGGGAGAGCCTAGGTCTCAGTCCACTCACCACACCGTTTGCAAAGTCAAACACTTGGCGCAGTGATTGATTGTTGTCCTCAGGAATACCAGGCATCAGAGACATATACAGCGAACATGGTTAAACGATTAATGGAAGGAGTAAAGATATAGAGATGACAAATGGGGATCTGTGCCAAGTCGAACCCCCTTCACCGATGAAATCTTGAATGAGTGATATCCCAAAAAAATTCACAATGCCAACTATTCTGTCCAATGACGGGACAAAGGACCCGAAACCTCACTGGTACAAATACAGTTGGTATATTAATGGAGCAAATGCCTCTGAAGCAATTCAATACTGATGCTTTCCGATTTTTCTCGAAGGGGTTGCGTTAATGTGGTTCATTAGGCTTCCACCAAGATCTATCACTACTTTTGACCAAGTGGCGACAAGTTTCCTTGATTAGTTCAAACTCCATACTGCACAGTCAAAATACATCATGTCCCTATCCAAGTTGTTCCAAGGGCATAAAAAATCACTGAAATCTTTCATGACCAAGTTTAAAACCATTTTTGATGGAAGTAAGAAACCTCAATGAAGACATGGTTTTTATAGCATTAGTCCGTGTCATTCACCCAGAAATTGAATTCAGAAAGTGGATTAAGATGAAGCAACCTACCACCAAGAAAATGTTAATTATAAAGCAAGTCAGTACCTAAGGTTGGAGGAAGCACAAGAATTGGAAAGGAAGTCTACTAGTGTGCAACCGACGAACGTCGGGCAAAGCGATGTAGAAATGAATCAATGTGCACACTTCTCGGACTATTGAAGGAATCACTGGGAAAGAAGGGAATTCAAAGAGAAAAGGTCAAAACTCCAATAAGAAGAATGGTAATGGTAGCAATAAAAAGCTGAAAGGTTTAGCCCCGACGGCTACACTCCCCTAAGCGACAAACCGAAAAACATTTTTCTCACGTTTCAAGGGACCGAGGAATGTAAAAAGCCATCCAGAAAGGAGGCAACTGAGCAGTAGAGCGCTTAAGGAAATTCTGCGCTTCCATAAAACATATGGCCATAATAAAAACGACTGCTTCCACCTAAAGAATCTCATTGAGGAACTGATCTAGAATAACAAACTCCAACAGTACGTAAAACAGCCACAAAAACTCGATCAATCTGCGATTCCTTAAGACCCAAGAGAATGAAGGAATCAAGCTGGAACCAGCGAAGAAGGGTCAAAATAAATTGACCAAAGGCTTATAATCAAAACAATATCCAAGGGACCAAATCCCGCACAAAGAAGTTGGAGAGAAATGGAGCAATATGCGAGTTCGTTGAAGCACACTCTGAAGGAATCATGTTTAGCAGTGGAAGACAAAACATCAGCTAAGATCAAAGCGTCTTGAATGACGATATTGTGTTTCGAAAATGGGACACTGAGGGGATCGAAGCTCCAACTCTCGATCCGATGGTGGTCATGATAGGAATTGGACCTGCTGTAGTTCGGCGGGTGTTGTTTGATAGTGGCAGCTCTATCAACATACACTTCAAATGTACTTTCGATCAAATTAAGATTGGCATGAAAAGTGTATCTGCGTGCCAAACAATGATTTAGGGGTTTACCTATGAACCTTAACAACCAGTGGGAACAATTGACCTACCTATGGAGCTTGGAGAGGGTGAGCGAAGGGTCACCCTCGTTCAGGCTTTTTTGATCGTAGATGAAATATCAGCATACAACGCCTTCTTGGATGGTTTGCATTAGCCGACTTCAGAATAGCATTGGCTCAATGGTTCCTTAAAATGAAGTTCCCTACAGATCACGGAGTCGAAATTGTGAAAGGAGACCAAAGCGCTCCCCAGGAAAGCTACATCATAGAATTTCCCGAGTCAAGAAGAAAGGAAAAAGGAAAGGATGTGGGGAGAACCCTCCACATCCATGATCCCTCCGAATAGAAACTATAAAGCTGCCCCTGGCTTGGGAACCATAGCCGATTCGACAAGGCTTTGGATCCTTGAAAGAAGAGCTTAGGGGAGGATTGGGCAGCACCAGTAGAATTGACGGTGTCTATCCTAGTCTGTATGGATGACCCAATGTGGGTCCTGAAAATTGGATCATAGCTTGGAAACAGGATTCATTCAGAACTAACCAAATTCCTCCTTGCCAATTTGGATGTATTTGCTTGGACACACTCTGATATGTGTGGGGTATCACCTGATATTACCTGCCACGTGCTCAATATTAACCCTAAATTCACATCGGTAAAGCAAAAAAAGGCGCAGCTTGGGCTAGGAACGATCCAAGACATTGAGAGAGGAGGTTGATAAGTTGATGGCTAACGGCTTCATCCGGGATGCAACTTACCCTGAATGGGTATCGAACCCAGTCTTAGTCAAGAAGTCTAATGGAAAATGGCGAACTTGTATTGACTTCTCAGATCTTAGTAAGGCTTGTTCGAAAGATAGCTTCTTACTCCCCAGAATCGATCAGCTTGTGGATGGAATGGCTGGACATGAATTGCTATCATTTATGGATGCATACTCGGGCCACAACTAGGTCCCGATGCATGATCCAAATCAAGAAAACATCAGCTTCATCATTGATTTGGGACTGTACTGCTATAGAGTAATGCCATTCGGGTTAAAGAACGTCGAGGCAAAATACCAAAGGCTAGTAAATACTATATTCAAATGTCAGATTGGAAAGACTATGGAAGTTTATGTAGACGACATGTTGGTCAAATCTCGAGTAGCTGCTAACCATCTAGAAAATCTCGCAGAAATGTTCAAAATACTCTGGAAGTATAAAATGAAGCTCAACCCACTCAAATGTCATTTCAAAGTAGCCTTTGGGAAATTCTTGGGGTTCATAGTAAGTGCTCGAGACATCAAAGCAAATCCAAAAAAAATAACGGCACTACGAGAAGACCAAGCCCCGAGAAATAAGAAGGAACTTCAAGAAATGTCCACTAAGCCGATTTATCTCAAAAGCTACAGACAAGTGCATACCGTTCTTTGATGCATTGAAGAAGGGAAAAAAACTTCAAATGGAGTGAAGCTTGTCAAACCACTTTCAAATAATTCTAGACACATGGAAGCTCCCCCAATCTTATCAAAGCCGATGGATGGAGAAGACCTATTCATTTATCTAGTAGTCTCCCCACATGCGTTGAGCGCTACTCTCGTGCGGGAAGAAGAGAGAATATAGCGACCCGTGTGTTACATTAGCAAACGATTCACCGAAGCTAAAAAAAATTACCCATAACTATAAAAGCTAGCATATTGCCTCTGGATCGCGTCTCGGAAGTTGCGAACATACTTTCAGGCTCGTCTATTTAAAGTGTTGACTAACCAGCGCATGAAGCAAGTGTTACACCGACCAGAAACTTCCGAATGACTACTCAAGTGGAATATAGAGTTGAGTCAATATGACACCACATATCACCCAAGGAAAGCCATCAATGCGAAAGCGTTGGCCGATTTCATCATCGAATTTACTATACTGGATGACAAGGAGGAAGTTTAGTCAGAAATAAACACGCAACGGAAGCTCTTTGTCGACGGGGCATCCAACAACTTCTGTTCGGGAGCAGGAGTAGTGCTTCAAACCCCCGAGGGGTAAGCCATTAGCTACACTTTGCGCTTGGAATTCCCAGCCACAAACAATGAAGTAGAATATGAAGCACTAATCGCTGGACTGAAAGTTGTGAAGGAGCTCAAAATAAAACTTATCCACATATACAGCAACTCACAATTGGTCGTCTGTCAAGTAAAAGGGGACTATCTGGTGCATGGTGAGAATCTTGCCTAGTACCTGTCCAAAGTACAGGAACTGCTAAGCGAAGTCGAGCACTACACCAGTACACTCACATCCTACGGGTGAAAAACACTAAGGAGGATTATTTGGCTAAACTGGAAAGTTCAAAAGAAGCCTAGTCATTGGAACTAGTCCCAGTCGAAACTTTGGCCAACCCAAGCATAGACGAAAGGGACTAGACTAGATTCTCAAAACCACCGTTAAACCAGATATGTGGATGACACCGACAAAGAACTATCTACTCACAGGAACCTTTCCAACCGACCGGAGTCAACGGAAGAAGCTCCTCTCAAAGGCACCAAGGTTCATGATACAAGATGGAATACTTTACCGGAGGGGATTCCCAATCCCCTTCTTAGGTGTGTGACCAATGACAAAGCACGACGAATTCCAAAGGAGGTACATGAAGGCGAATGCAGAGACCACACTAGGGGGCAGACCCTTACGAAGTAAGTACTTCGATACGGGTACTTCTGTGCAACAATAAATTATGACGCTACAGATCACACTAGAAGATGCGATCACTGCTAAAGATTCAGCAAAATTAAGAGAACACCTTCAACGGAGCTGTCATAGATGGTCAGCCCATGGTCGTTTGCGATATGGGGAACGATTTGATTGGCGTCCTGCCAATAGAAAAAGGTGGAGCCAAATATGCTATAGTTTCCATAGATTATGTCACAAAATGGGCCGAAGCGAAACTGTTGGCCACCACAACACAAAGAAAGCTATTAACTTTGTTACTAGAAACATCATTTGCAGGTTTGGCGTGCCGTAGAAAACCATCACCGACAATGAAACCTAATTCGAAAGTTCCAAGTTCGAAGATTTCTATAAGCGCTTCCAAATTGAAAAGAGTTTTTCCGCAGTGGCTCATCTGCAAGCGAACAGGTAGGTGAAAGCGATAAACTAGATCATCAAGTCCACTATCAGAAAGAGACTAGCAAAAGCCAAAGGAAACTAGGTCGATGAACTTCGACTTGCACCATGGGCTTACACAACTACCTACAAAGTGGCAACTGGTCACACTCCGTTCGCCCTAGCGTATGGTTCAGAAACAATTATTCCTGTCGAATTAGAATTCTCTTCGCACTGAAGGTAGAACTTCAATCAAAAACAAAACACTCCTACTCGAATTGCTAGATATGATTGATGAAAAAAGAGACGAAGCAGGGCTAAGAACCACCGCCCACCAAAAAAGGGTCGCACGGTACTTCAACTCCAAAGTTCACAGTAGAACCTTCGAAGTGGTGGATCTTGTGCTCAAGCGATTTTACCCCATCCTGAGGGCCTTCGAATCAAACTGGGAGGAACCATATGTCATTAAGCAAAAGCTAAGAGATGGGATTTTCAGGCAAACAATGTCAATGGAACTCAAGTTCTCTAGGCATGGAATAGCGAATCGCTTCGTCGTTATTTTGTTTGAATGCTGCCTTATGTATTTTTTTGTTTCTAGCAAATAGGCAATCCCGAGATACCAGGGGCATTGTACATTGGTAAAAACTGCCCTACTTTCCTTAACAAAGTTTTCTTCTTAAACCAACAAAACTGTGTTCATAATAATTACC
This sequence comes from Allium cepa, assembly GCA_030765085.1. Taxonomy (NCBI): domain Eukaryota; kingdom Viridiplantae; phylum Streptophyta; class Magnoliopsida; order Asparagales; family Amaryllidaceae; genus Allium; species Allium cepa. Next base: position 742,053,948 of record CM060932.1, read on the forward strand.
CACCGGGTCGACGGAAGCAAATCGGCTCAAACCGTTAGATCGGCGGAATTCGATCTTTATCTTCTAAAAACCAGTGTTGCTCTGGCAACATCAAAAAGGCTAAAATAATAACTCTTCGCGTTGCCCAAAGAAAAGCAACACTTAGGAAAAACAAAAGTCGTGTACCCTATAAGTTGCGCACTAAAGTAATAACTCCTCACGTTGCCCGAGGATTGGTAACACCAAGGAAAAACAAAAGCCACGCATCCCATAAGCCGTGCACTAAAATAATAACTCTTTACGTTGTCCGAAGATAGGAAACATCGAGGAAAAACAAATTTGTGCATCCCATAAGCCGCGCACTAAAATAATAACTCATCAGGTTGCCCAAAAGTTGGCAACATGGAGGAAAAAGAAAAGCCGCGTACTCCAAAAACCATGCACTAAATTCCAAAACATTAACTTCTCATATTACCCAAGATAGGAAAATTCGAGAAGCATGAGAAATCGCGCACTGATTCTTAAATCTTAAACTACTCACACTGTCCGAAGATAGGCAGCGTTGGGGAACACTTAAACATATACTCCTCACGTGGCCTAAAGATAGATAACATCGAGGAGCATCAAAAACCACACATCTCATAACCAGCGCTAACTGCTCCTGTAATCGGGAATAATGAGAACAACACCAATGAATTTGAAATACCAAAAGCAACTTGAATAGTCTCAACCATAGACATATAATGATCAAAACAGCCCTCAATTAACCCATGCAATGTGCACCTCTCAAACACGCATAAATTGTATACTTACCAGAGTATCGCCAAGAAAATGGAATTACGTACTAAAGTTGCAAAACTTTCGAAAGAAGGAAAATCAAGTCATGACTTAGCCAAATTTCAAGTTCGATATAATAATTATCTAAACCTTAAGTTTTCGGTCATTTAAAAATTGTTTAAAGTAAACAGCCCTGTGAATTAAGGCTTACACCGGTACTTGAAAAAAAACACGTGAAAACAATAAGTTCACAAGTTCTGTCACTCCAAACAAAAACAAAAATTTAACAAAATTTTTTAACAAAGACATGTGAAAACAATAAGTTCACAAGTTCTGTCACTCCAAACAAAAACAAAAATTTAACAAAAAATTTTAACAAAGAAATTTTTAAGTGCTATTAATTTCTAAGTTTTGTTAATTTCTTAGTTAACAAAAAATCTTAAGTTCTGTCAATTTTCAAAGTTCTATTAATTTTCAAGTGCTATTAATTTCTAAGTTCTGTTACTTCGAACGAAGGGCTTTGGCTATAATCATGGAACTAGAAAAGTATGAAATAAAGAAAGCATAAGTACACAGAACACGAACGAGCATACAGATAAGAGTACAGTCAAAATATAAATATATTGCTTATAATTTTCATTACACATGGTCAAATATGAGGGCCGTACCCACACAACGTCAGCCAACAAAAAGAAAATACGGACTCCACGGAAAAAACGCTAAGTGCAGATTCTGCACTTGTATAAAATGACTCAAAGAAGAACCAAAATCAAAGTAGTCTTCAGGAAAGCTGCTCAATACTTCTTTCCTCCACTTCCCTTTTCGCTCTTCATTGGCAGCTTCTGCCTTACCTCAGGAGTACCATCAATATTGATGATATCAGCGAACACTTCAGTGGCAATGTCCTCCTCTTACTTACTGTCTTCTCAAAAGAGCCTCCCTTCAATTTGCATTTTCATGATTTCCGGAGCTCTTTGAGGCCTTCATTGCCTCCACCTTTTCCTTCTTGACAGTAACCAGATCGTATTAGGTCTTCTGTGGCTGCTCCATCTGATTTTCTTGCTCCTTGGCCTCTGCTGCTGCTATATCGCCTTCCAAAGACATAGAAGGGTCATCCAAGCCATGGAGCGTGGCTATCTTTTTGGCTTCCAGCCTCGGTTGCGAGCTAGATGCGGACATAGAAACTGGAACAGGAACAAAAAAACCACGACGATGTGGAAATGGCGGCGAGTTCGGGCTCCAAAGAAGCTGGCACATCAACAGGAAGGTGGATGTACCTGTAAGATCAAAAATGAAAGCATTAAATTCCTCTTGCTCTTGCGGCGTAAGTTGGAAAGTCCTAAATTACCTGCACTAGAGGAATGATTGAGAATGTCGACTTCAAACTCACCACCTTCGCCCTCTCTTGATGGCTTCACTACCTGAGGGAGAGTTTCAAGTCCCGAACTTGTTGGCAGGTCGTGAGGCTACTCTGATGATTTGTCCATGCCAGAAATAAACGGCTTGGTTAGCGCTTCGGCGGCGGTCGTCAAGACAACATTGGTGGCCTCCTGCTCTCTTTCAACTCGAAGAGTTTCCTGGCCCTCGAGCAACGCTTCCTTTGACTCTTTATTCAAGTAAGCGTCCTCCAACTCCTATTTGGTGTAGACATCACCGGTATTAGGAAAGCGGGATAAGACTTCTTCCCATACCAGAGCAAGAATGCACGGGAACTTCGGGCCCGGATAGTCGAGACTTCCTTGATGCAACAAGGAGTTAACATAAAAATTTAAGATGGTTGCATCAAGCTTCTCCATCTTTATTTCAAAGGCATTTTGGAGCTCTAAATAATCTGCTTCATGGCAGCTTTCTCAACTTCAGCGGCAGATTTATCAGCACTAAGTTGTGCGACCAAAGCCTGTAATTTGGCAATGATCTTGGGCTGGTCAGAGATGGTTTTGTTGTGCCCTTCAATGATGAGGTCATGATCAACAATAGTTTTCTGTAGATAATTTCTATTCGGGTATGGGCTTCTTTCGTTCTTTAAAAAAGTCAGCATTTCTCTTACACTTATGCAGCGTCACTACTTTCTCTTCCTCCAGTTGCTTAATCTTGCTGTCATGATTGGCCAACGCCCTCCCAAAGTCGTCCTTCTCTGATTCGGTGAAAGAATCTCATGATAATTATTGCGATTCATATCTGCCAATTGTTTACAGAGTCTCTCATCCTTCGGCCTATTCTAAGTCGCTCTGAATGGCCTAGGGGTGCGATATGTACAAATCTTTAAGGACTGGGCACAAATCACGATCGAACTTAAACACCTTCAAGAACCAACTAAAAGACCCGCCTTACGTTTAAGAAGGCCCGAAGGAAGGACATCAGCAAGTCTTCGATGGGGGCAAGAAGCACCGGGGGCTGTAGTAACAATGGAAGAAGATGAAATATGAGTCGAAGGCGGGAGCGGGGCAGAAGTAATAGGAATTTCCTGACCATGGAAGAATGTGTTGGAGAAAAATCTGAAGAATGAGGGAGATGATCAAACTTCGACCTTTTCGATGGATCGTCCCTTTCTTCGAAAGATCTTCCCTTTTCATACCCGCCTTAATATGATCGGCTTCGATCTCTTTCTTCTTGGCGTTGGGTTTTAGCTTCAAGTTCTTCACTCCTCCATTTCTCGAAATTGATGATGGCAGGAGGCACGCTTGGAATACCGTTATGAGTCAGTAAACTCCTCAAAGTCATCATAGAAACCTCATCCTCTCACCATATCTGGCATAAAACATGCATAAAAGATTTTTGAAGCATAAAAATAAATACAACAAGAATGAAAAAAATGAATAGAAATGAGTGTAATCCTAGTGCAATGTGTAGTGCGTTTCCAATGTAGGCCTAAAACGTCATCACGAACCAGGATGGAGAGCCGTCGTAGGTGGAATCAAACTAACTTCAGCTGTTCTGGGTAGAACGGGCTAACTTCTGGCGCAATAACACTCGAGCGGGGAGGCGTTGTATCAAATTTAAAATCTTCCTTTATGAGCGTGTCGAAGTCAATATATACATCGCCGAAATCACCGAACTTCTCTCTGACGTCCCTACTCGAAAAGTCATGATGCCCTTCGGTCTTAGGGACTTTGTCTTTGTCACTTGTATTAGGAAGAGGTGAAATCAAAAGAATGTGACTCATTCTTGGATTCTCATCACAAGATTCCGAGTCCCCACCATCGGATTCTGACAAGAAGTAATCACTAGCAATGGACTCATCACTACTACTCACAAACTCCTCTTCTTCCTTTTTTGAGTCCAAGATGGCATGGCCTTCTCTTTTCTTGAACTCTTCTTCTCCTTCCTCTAGAATTGGAGGCATTCTAGCTAGGTCGCTTAATCCAGTTGCAACAGCATCTCCCACTTCATTGGCCTCGTTAGTTAATTCTTTAAATGGGATCTCTCTCTTGAGAGGCGCCTTCTTCGGAAGCATGGGAGGAAAAGTAGGTCTCGTAAGAACCCTGGATCAAGAAAGAGAAGGTTTCAACTTGAACATGAGATCTACCTAGAGCTAGCAATCTGCATCATTGCAAGTTTTCATCATTCAGTAATACTTTAACGCTTCACTCCTCGGCATTGATAGCCTTTAAAGTCTGACAAACTTCATCGACAACCATGTCTCTATTTGACCTTGGAATAACTGCAAGAGACATATGGCTGATTAGTAACTCCATTGCAATGCATCGAAGCTCGATAAATGAAAAAAATAAACTTACCCCCTGTTGTCCACCGGTGATTGAACCCCTCGGGGCCTCTAAGAAAGAAATATTGCGTCTTGAATTGCGACATGTTGCTCTACAAGCGTAGAACGATTTTTTGATTTCTTTGGGCTTCGATTATGATCAAAAAGGGGGAGTCATCTCTCCTCTTGAATGATAGAAAATCCAAAAATCATCAAAAATGGGAGCACGATTGAACATCCACATAAATAGAACATGTAGGTAAGTCAGGATGGCGTAGTCGTTAGGATAAAGCTAAAATGGGCAATACCCAAGTTCGAAAGTGTCTCCCGTAGAAAGTTGTTAAAGGGAGGCATGGCTCCATTCAAACACATGTATCGTTGGCAAGCGGTGTATCCCAAGGGAGGCATATGAGCAAACTCGTCCTTCTCCGACAGACGCACATCCCCTTTTGGAATTTCGTTTTGCGCACAAATGTTATGAAGGACCTTGGAAGAAACCACCAAAGAGGCTCTCTCAGGCGGATTAAGTAGGACTCTAAAGTTGGGAGGCATTTGATCCATGATTGGCCCAACCGAGATTAACTAGCCATATTGAGCTTGCAAAGCGGATGATGACTCGGCTTCTGAGAGTGTCAGGCTTCCCCCACTTGACTTACGATGCATGGATGGCTGCTTCATTCTAAATAACAGAACTCATGTCCGAAATGGTCAGGTAAATCTATCCTAGACTAATAGTTTCCTCTATCACACTTGAATTTCAAAGAGACATAAATTCATGATTGGCACATCGGATTTCAAGCGTGAATTAGGGCAAGTGCAGTATGCTATATATATGGGATAAACTCGATGCTCGAAACATTACAAAAGCTCTATCTCATGTAGATAGTTCGCTCGCAATGGTGGAAGAAAAGAACTTCCCGCATCACTTTACTTTTGTTTTGGCCTTTTACTTCCTCTACGCTTACCCGTTGTTGATCAACGATTAATGACGGATTCGTTGTCCAAAGTGATGTGAAAAACTCTTCTCCCTACAGGAACACCAAGCAAGCAACAAGAAAGTAGGATAAGACCAAATTCTCTGGAAGCATCAGGATCGACTGGTGATATGTCATGCAGTAACATATGCGAAACTGGGCACAAGTCAATTCTGGTCTAACCGGCGAAGATAGCGAAACACGTCAAGCATTGGGCCAAAGCCCGAACGTTATTTTGGGAGAAAACTCAAGATTCGATTGGCTATCTGCACCCACTAAACCACAATCAACTCGAACTTCTCGCAACCAATATTGAAAATGGAAACTCGTCATCAAATCATCACACAAACACATTAATTAGCAAACCAATTAAGCGGATCCACCTCTGACCGAATTCAAGAGCACAAGAGTGATCAAAGACGTAAAACCAATGAGATATGGATGGACCGCTGGTGGGATAGGAGATGGATCAACAACGATTCAAAGGCGAGGTAGGGTTTCATGAAAAACGATGTGAGGATCACAATATGGAGTTTAAATGAGATGGATTTAAGGAGGTGGCGGATCGGCTCGAACAAATGCTTGAATCGCCTAGAATTGGGTTGCACAGAAATTGGATCGCGTGAAGGAGCAAGGGTAACTCGGGTCGAATGAGCTACTGGGTCAGCTCGAGCATATATGTAGGCAGAAAAGATGAAGCTTGATTTTTCCTAAGGCATTCGGTCGCCTACGATCCATAATGGATCGCTAGCGACCCAACTTTCGAACCAAATTTTCACGACCGTATGGATCTCTAGCGATCCATACAAAATGGATCGCTAGAGACCCATAATGAGGGAGTAAATATTTCTCCACTTCATTCTCCAACTTTTATCCATCGCATCGGAGCATTTTGGGAGACTAAGCAAAGAAATTTGATCTGCTATGGCAAGAAATAGCAGTCAGAACCAAAGCTAGATGACCAATAGCACAACCTACTATGTATTCGTAAAACTCCAATGCAATCACTTGGAAATCGAGGGACAAATATTGAGAGCGATACCTTCCAAAGCACGCCTTGTTTACATCGAAGACATATTCTGAGCGACAAATGGTATTCGGGTTTTTAACCCAGCAAGATCGCAGGAACCAACAAGAGACAGAACCATCTCGTGTTATTAGGATGGCTCAAAACTTAACCGGAAAGGCTAAGACAAGGAATTAATGAGAGCCAAGCTATATTACTAAGGCAATGACTGGGATCGACTAAATCAAGAGACCAGTATTCTTTCAGCACAATCAGTTGCTGAACGTAAACAACTAGTAAATTGTCATCAAAACGGAACAACGAAGACACAAGACCATGAAACATTCCAAACTCCGAAAAATATTCTAAGTGATTTCATCGCCATCGACCCATACCCCATGGATCGCTAGCGACCCATTCCTATCATTGAATTTTCAAATAAGCTAGCTATGTCGGCAATGGAAAACGAGCCAAGTCTCTAGCTCCTGTACGAGCCAAATCTATGGATCGCTAGCGACCCATCGACCTGGGTTGCCAACGACCCATCATTTTGGCTCGAACGCAAGCTAGACCTCCTCAAGGTCATTCCCTACTTACCTACGAGCAGTTGATGAAGTGGCCAGGATAGGAAGCTCTCTGATCCCTATAAATACCATCCTACCTGCAACATAAGCGAGATCTTCTCCGGACTGGTTGCTGTAACTCTACTGAAAACATTCTTTACTCTCTACCTCCCTCACAACAATCTCAAAATTAATTCACCATAATTCTCTAGTGGATTCCAACTCTGGCGATTCAATCTACCTAAGGATAATCAAAGCCTTGTAATCAAACAATACTTGTAACAACAATATGTCTATAACAAAACTATAAAGTGGATGTAGGCTTCATTAATGGACAAACCACTATAATAATTCCCTATCTACTTTCTCTTGTTGCACTTTTTCTGTATCTGTTATCTGTGATATTGCTCTGTCAGAACAGGGCTGGTGCTTTTAAACTCAAACCAAAGTGTTGATCCATTTTTTGGGTTAACAGATCAAATGTTCATATTCTTGTATTGTTAGAGTTTGAAACTCATAGAAGATAATACACGGTCTTGGGCAAATAATCATGTAAGTGATCAACTTAAGAACATATTTTATACTTATATAATTACACGCTTGCATGGGCCCTGAATTGACAGCGTGCAAAAAATTATTGGTTAGTATATTTTATATTTCTATTTGTTAATCTTAATTTGGTTCATTTGTAAATTTTAATTGATAAACATTTTATCAATTGTATAAATTGCAAAAATTTATCGAAGTATTTTAGTTTAATTTATACGTAGCAGATGTTCTTATATTGCTAATAATGTTAAATATTTTATTTTATTACTAATAAGCACTCACTAGGCTTTTACATTTTTTAAAATTATAAGAGGAAACATGATAATCTTTTGATTTCTCTTGTGTATGTTAGGACTCACTTGCCTTGGGATTCTAACCTTACGAAATATCAACAAATCATCAACCCACGTGTGATGGATAATAGCTTATCGGTTGTGTCATTTACAACTCCTAATCCGTGGATTTTCCCTAATCACATTTTTGCTTTTAGTAATATCAATAAGTCGAAAGAGATTATTCACCCGTGCTAACCTTTTCGCGACTGCCTATGCTTAAATGCACGTACCTACAAGAATAAACAAATACATGTGTTAATAAAAAATTTCATCAACTCCAAAAGTGCAAGGATGTGAACCTTGACTAAATATGGAGTTTGAAGAGCCTAAGTTTAACATCAACGAGTGTTAGGATAAGGAAATGCTTGGTTGAGTTAAGGCTTAGGAGGAGTGACACGCAAGTTTAGGTTCATAGGGAATCATATGAAAGGCCAAGTAAAATCATATATGCCTGAAGTAAGTCCACATTCAACATTTATATAATCAAAAGAGAAATCACGAATATAAGTACTTTTGGAATTTGAAGCAATCTTTGATTAATAAATCATATATAGCTTAGAATACAAGTCATAATTTGAGATATCTTGTCTTTATTTAATATAATGTCGAATTTACAATGTCCAATAGTTCAAGTGCTATATTCAAATCTAATTCCCCAAATCAATTTAGAGTTAGAAAAGTTTAAAGTGTAAGAAGATAGATAGGAATGATTTGCCCATTCCATTGCGCCCCTAGGCCCATATTTATAGAGGAGAAAATGCAACATGGCCTATGACTTTGATGTGCTTAGTCTCAATAGCTTCAATGCTGCAGAATGTTAACTTCGCTGGACAACATCCTTTGACATCCTTAGGTGTAGGGCAGGGCTTCAAAGTCGTCTCATACGTAAGGAACATGTAACAACCCATATTTTTAGTAACATTATTACAAACATTTGAATCGGTAAACTAAATGAAATAATGTAAAATGATCAGGGATTGAGATTTGTGATTAATAGGAGTAGCCATGCCATGTTAATGAATAAACTAAAATGAGCTAAAATGAATTAAAATTGATAAAGGAAATAGGCATGGGCAAAGTTGGAAAAAGAACATTCCCTAAAACCTTAGGAATACACATTCATTACTAAATCAAAAATCAAAGTATAGAGGCAATCCATTATGCAGCAAGAAGAAGATAAAGAAAGCAGAGGAAAGAAGATTAATCAACTTAATCCATTCAAATCTCAAACTCCATAATCTTAAAGCTAAGGTGAATAGTGACTACATCTCATCTTTCTAATTGTTTTCGGTTTTAAGAAGAATCAGAAGTATTTTGCATTGATTATGCCATGTTTTTCAATGATTAAATGCTTATATAAGCTTGTTAAAGATTTATGATCATTCATATAGGTTTTATGATATGTTTTAATATGAAATCCCTATTAAATGATATCCAAATGCCTTGTGAATTTAGATTTAGACTAAAAAGGATATTTTAGAGAAGAGTTTTAATTTTCATAATTTTTTGAACTAATGTAAATTTAATATTAATTTTCTAGTGAGGAAATTGATTATTTGGGTTTAAAATAATTTACGGCTAAATTATTTATGTTTGGGATCTGAAATTATTATATGTGTGAAAACATATTAAAAATGACTTTTTGGATTTTTGTAAAATTTTCCTAAGTATTTTGATGAATATATAAAATTATTTAAGGTATGAGACTTAAATGTTTTATATTTTTATAAAAGAAGAAAAGTATTTTGTAAATAAATTAAATTGTTTATTTTTGAAATTTTGGTAGCACTTTTAGGAAAGAAAATTAGCAACCAACATTATTTTAACAAAAAAGCCAAGTTAGTTGAAAAGTTTCTTTTCTAAAAATCAATTTTTACATGCTTTTAGCATGTTTCACCACTTTCGGCACAGGGGTTCTGACCAAATATTGCCGCCTCCATTGCCATCGAAATAAATGCTCATAGTATCAACGCTTGGTACATATTGAATTGGACTAAGGCGAAAGGAACTGGGTTGAGACCATAGGTTTCGATGGGGTCGAAGCATGACTTTGTTTTAAATTGAAAAGGCACCTGCTTTGCTTTCAAAGGGTATGCTTTCGACTTAGTTGGCTTCTGACTAGATCAAACAGATTTAGGGAATGGTTTCGAATGGATTGTACCTTTTGTTTTAAGTAATTGCTTTCGAAAGGATCAAAACCCCTAGTTGCCTCTTTTCTAACTTTCGAATTTAATGGTTTCGGAAGGTATACTTCGTTTAAAAACATATATGCTTCTCTAATGCTTTCGAAAGGTTGGTTTCGACACCATCACTTCTTCTACTTAGGAAATGCTTTCGGAAGAGTGCTTTCGACTTAAATTTTTTACGAATCTTTTTCTCTATTGAATATAAAACCCAAATGGTTTCAAAGGAGATAGTTTTAAATGGTTTCGAAAGGTTTTCAACATTTTTACTTGAACCCAGTGGTTTCAAAAGGCTTGATGTTTCAATGATTTTGAAAGGATTTAAAGAATGGTTTCAATTGGGTGGTTCCCCAATGGTTTCAAAACGTCTAAAACAAAATTTTCGAAAGGTTTTTCCAATGTTTTCAAAAGGCGATGTTTAAGGTTTTATGGCTTTTGAAGGAAAGGTTTTTCTATGGTTTTGAAAGGTTTATATGAATGGTTTCGAAAGGAATGTTTTGGCCCTTCGGCCTAGGTGAAAGAAAGGCGTTTACTTGGTTTCGAAAGGGGTGCTTTCAATGGATTCAAAAGGGGTACTTTCAAAGGTTTAAATGTTTTCATCAACAAAGATTTGAGTAAAGTATATTGATGTAGCAAGGTGATTTTGAGTAAGACATAGAGTATATATTTTCCTTGTTTAAATCTAGTTTAAAGGTTTTAAATCAATTTGAGATGAAAAGGATTTCAAGAAAATTTTCGGGAAGATTACCCTAAGTAAAATGACTTAAAAATTAGAATACCAAATGGGACTGGTATAGGGTCGCGCCTTATACATTAGTTATTAGCCCCAGTTAATTTAGTCTGAAATCCCAGTATGTAGGGCTTTGTCACGGGTAAGACCAAAATGATGATTATACACAGAAGAGAATATATGTTTATATACATATAGGTTATTGATGAGCCCGCAAAACCATTAGGATCGGATGACCCTGGCAGAAGATAAGTTAGGGACAGACCATCCAAAAGAGGAGTAGCTAACAAGCATTAAATTATTTTATTTATATTATCTGGTAGGCCTGAGTCAGCCAAAGGTTAGAAGTTAACCAAACAAAACTATAGTGTTTGAACAGATAGTCATTTATTACCTGATATTTATGTTTACATGATAATGCTTTACAGTTTTTAACCAGTTTTGGTTGTAGGAAACAATTTGCAAAAGTTATGTTTTAAAAGGATATTAATGAGGGGAAACTTATTCAGCTAAGCGGTGTGGTCTCACTTAAATCAAATAATTGGTATATATAATATTATTCACACCAGGTTTTATGTCTGACTCGAAATTTATGTTTTTTCTCCTTAAACTCTTAGTGCTCAAAAATTGATTTGAGTAGGCTGAGGGTTGAGGTTTGCAGGTTTTTAGTAGGTTAGCGAATAAAGCTTTCGGAGACGAGCAGGTGGCTGACGGATAACTATTTAGGAAATGCTGCTTTATTTTTTTTGATTCCGCTGTGTTATATTATTTAAGTTGTGACTATATAGTACTTGGGTCAACCAAAGGGGAATCTTCCTATGTCTCTCTTGGTGTATTTTGTAACAATTATATTTAATTTGAACCTGAGAAACGTTTGGGATTATGTAATGGAATATGAAACATGTTTTGTGAAATGTAATCAGAAAAGTTGTTTTTGAAATCTATGATTTTGTTTCATATTCATGTGCTTTCGATATTATGGATACCATTAATATTACCATATTTGGTCACCGGAAGATAATAGTATGGCTGACTGGAGTATCTGTAACGCTTAGCTTCGGGCCTCCAAATAGGGGACGCTGCAACTTGGTATCATAGCATAGGTTTATGAAAAACTTTAACTAAGGAACTAGAGATAAGATCGGCGTATGGAATAAAACAATAATAACATACTTGTATTTTCTATATATATACACGCTATATCTCTATTCTCCAACCTCTCTTATGCTATTCTTCTGTATCCTATGAGGCTTGAATATAGATATGGATGCTAGAAGCAGAAGAGTGACTCTTGGAGGAAACACCACCATAAATGGAAATGCCAAATCGAATACTAGAAGGAACCAAGGTTAGGCACAAGCTAGGAATGTTTGTGCTAGAGTCCTACAAGTGGATATGGGAGCGATGCATCAGTTTTTCATGAACATGATGCAAGCAGAAATTGTTGCTAGAGTGGTCGAAGGAAACGCTGGAAGAGGAGTCCAGGAAGTTCCAGTAGTCAACAATTATGCTTTTTTGAGTAGGGACTATGCAAGGTTGGGAGGAAAACCATTCATTGGGACTGAAGACGTCATAGAAGTGGAGAACTGGTTGTTGCACTATGAGAGAATCTATGCTGACTTTTGGCTCAATGAAGAGCAGAAGAGGAGGCTTGCTTCGAGACAGCTTCAAGGTGCAGCTTTATTCTGGTGGAATAGTGTGATGGTTGGAGTGAATGAAGAGGTGATGACATGGGCTGAGTTTAGGAGATGGTTTCAAGAGAGGTTCAGGTCTGTGATGGCGCAATCTACTTTGCTTAAAAAGTTTTCTGAGCCCGAGCAAGGGGAGATGTTTGTGTTGGAATATGCTAAAAGGTTCAAGGAGTTGTCAAGGTATGGGTATGCTACTATGGATAGTATGTTAAAGAGGAATGAGAAGTTCATAAGGGGGTTGAAGCCTGAGTTGGCAAGGGCTACATTACCTCATATTAGGGATCCTTGTGATGTCGTAGTTGAGATGACTTTAAGACATGAGGAGATGCTTGCTTCTCTATAGAAGAGTAAGACGAAGGAGGCCCAAGTAGGGCAGAGTCAGAAAAGGAAGTTCTTTCATAAGAACGGTGCTCAAAATGGTGGAGCCGTGAAGATGGGAAAGTCTAAGGTTGTTTGCTTCAAGTGCGATAAGAAGGGGCATTTCGCTAATGAGTGTCGTACTGGAAAGGTGAAAGAAGTGATCGGAAATAAGAATATTATATGCTTCATCTACGATTAGATTGGTTACTATAAGAACCAGTGGAAGGAGCCTACCAAGGATGGAAGGGGCAAGGTATTTGCATTAGACCCAGTTGTATCAGGATCAACGATGCAAGGAGAAAGGGAAGGCAGTGTTGGGAGGTATGCTTCAGATTCATGGCATGTATGTTAGTGTTCTGTTTGATACTGGTGCATCACATTCTTTTATATCTTGTAGTTTGGCAGATAAGCTTAACCTAGAACCCTCATATTTAGTTACTTTCTTAAGGGTTGAAAATCTGATAGGAGGGTATGTGACACTTAGGATGATGTGTGACCACCTAGAGTTTGATTTGTTAGGTTATAGCTTTGTTTACAGTTGCATGCGTTTGACTTTGTAGGGTTTGGAATTATTTTGGGTATGGATTGGTTAAGTAGGTATGATGCTAGGATATTTTTCCATGATAGGAAAATATCACTTAGACACCTTAACTATAGTGATCGGATTTTATATACCGTAGAAAGCCCTAGTTGTGAGGTGAATGCTTTGTTGGGTATTGTGGAGTTGGAAGATGAGTTGAATCGTATTTTCATGATTAGAGAATTCATGGATTTTTTTTGAGTCTGTAGTTGGATTGCCATCGAAATGAGCCATTGAGTTTTAGATAGATTTGGTGCTTGGGGCAGAATCAGTGAGTAGGCAACCAAGCAAGAAAACACCTACCGAGATGATAGGTTAAAGGTGCAGTTAGTAGATTTTGAAAGCAAGAATTTTATCAGGCCAAGTAGTTCGGCTTGGGCAGCAACTGTAGTATTTTCTAAGAAGTCGGACGGATCGTTGAGGTTATGTATCGATTGTCGTAAGTTGAATGACAAGACAGTAAAGAATCGATATCCATTGCCAATAATTGACGATTTGTTCGATCAAATGAGTGGAGACAAGGTATTTTCTCAATTGGATTTAGCAACAGGGTTTCATCAGCTTAGAGTAGAGGAGGATAGTATTCCTTTGATGGCATTTGGAGCCAGATATGGATCACAAGAATGGTTAGTGATGCCGTCCGGACTAACTAATGCGTTGGCATTCTTTGTGGACTTGATGAACCGAGTTTTCCGAGAGCACTTAGATAGGTTCGTGTTGGTTTTCATAGATGATATTTTGGTATATTCTAAGGATGAAAGGGATCATGAAGTTCATCATAGTTGAGACGCTGAGGCAGAATCAACTAAAGACGAAGTTTTTCAAAGTGTCATTTTTGGAAGAGGGAAGTAAAATTTCTTGGTCATGTAGTCTCAGAGGAAGGGTTGTCTGTATATCCGACTAAGTTGAAGCGGTGAATAATTGGAAGAGAACAGATATGGTGATTGAGATTAAGAGTTTTCTTGGATTGGCCAAATGTTATCGGAGGTTAATATATGATTTTTAACGGATAGCGGCATCGACGACCAAGCTAACGTGAAAGGATGTGAAGTTTGTATGGACCAATAAGTGTGAGGAAGTGTTCTAGAGCTTGAAACACTTACTGACCCATGCACCTGTATTAGTTTTTCTGGAGGGGGGTCAAGACTTGGTAGTTTATACAGATGCATATGGAACTAGATTATGAGCAGTGTTAATGCAGAGAGGTAAATTGATTGCCTATGCTTCCTGATGGCTTAGACCGCATGAGGTTAGATATCCAGTGAATGATTTGGAATTGGATGCGGTGATTTTTGCATTGAAGGTGTGGAGACATTAACATTTTGGAGAGAGATTTGAGACATATATGGATCATAAGTCGTTGAAGTATTTGTTCTCTCAAAAAGAGCTGAATATGAGACAGATTGATGGTTGGAGTTTATTTTTGATTATGATTTTGGAATTGAGTACACGGCAGGGAAAGGTAATAAGGTTGCGATGCGCTTAGCAGAAAGCATCAGAATGTAGTTGTTAGCGCCAAAAATGGTCACTAACACCCAAATTCAAGCGAAAGCACTAAATAACAGTCACAACTCACAGATAGAATACATGTAGAGAGTAATAATATAAAGAATATTAAAAATTAAAATGAAAGCAGTAAAGAACAATAGATTTTATAGTGGTTCGGCTAACTCCGGCCAACATCCACTCCAGAAGTTTCCTTTTTATTGATGTGAGAATCAGTTAAAGTTACAAAATGGTAGAGTAACCTTCGTCTTAGAAAATAGAAAGTCAGAGAGCCCCCCAGAAGATCCCCCGTCTGGAGACCCACATGCTATATTTATAGGCAAATCCAGGTTGTTGGGCCTCCTAAGTAATTTGGGCCCACCAAGGCCATAGCTGAGCCATGCTTTTCATTGTAACCGACCCACACATGCCGAACGGCAACCAAGGCCGAACCACGATTACCGAGCCACCCTATCTTTACCGTAATGCCGAGCGACCCGCGATGCCGAGCGACCCGCGATGCCGAGCGACCCGCGTTGTCGAGCGACCCACGAGGTCGAGCGAGGCACGATGCCGAGCGAGGCACGATGCCGAGCGAGGTACGAGGCCGAGCGAGGTACGATGTCGAGCGAGTTATGAGGTCGAGTGAGGTATGAGGCCGAGTGAGGCATCAGGCGAGCGAGGTACGATGCCGAGCGAGTTATGAGGTCGAGCGAGGTATGAGGCCGAGCGAGGTACGATGCCAAGCAAGGTATGAGGCCGAGCGAGGTACGATGTCGAGCGAGGTATGAGGTCGAGCGATGTACGATGCCGAACGAGACCGAGGGAGGTACGATGTCGAGCGAGGTGCGATGCCGAGCGAGATGCGATGCCGAGCGAGGTGCGATGCCAAGCGAGGTGCGATGCCGAGCAAGGTGTGATGCTGAGCGGTGTCTATCGAACCACTACCTTATACCGAACGACCCTGACATCTCTGCAATGCCGAGCAACCCTATCTAGGTCGAACCACCTCACCAAGGCCGAGCCGTGCAACTTCTCCACTTCTCTACCGAGCGACGTATCCAAGTGAACTTCAACCTTTCAAAACGAATCCATCACATTCCAACCTCGATAATCGTGAAGTCAACTTAGTTAAATCTTCCTGTCTGTGGCCTTACCGAGAGGCGGGTTAACACTTGCCCCTCAAAACATGCCTTGCTATTGGAAGGTGTGTTTTGAATAACCTCAAATCCGATATCCAAAGTCCGCACTACATTTGTTGCCAAACGATTCCATCTGAATCTGATAGTTTTATTTTGTGACCATTCCAAGTCATTATTCAATTTTTAATTTTTCCCTTGGAAGTCAGCAATCGAATCCTACGATCTTTCCCGACCATTGACGGCCTCTCCGAACCCTTGCTAAGTTCAATCCAAACTTAACGATTGAATAGGCAGATTATGTTGCGCTTTGACGAAGCAACCTATCCCTTACACTTCAGTCCAGCGTCCCCAATCATTAAGTGATGCCCTGATCCTCTTGAACCGATGTCAGCCTCACCGGGCTTTTAATGGATCCTATTATGTCACT
Source organism: Allium cepa (assembly GCA_030765085.1). Taxonomy (NCBI): domain Eukaryota; kingdom Viridiplantae; phylum Streptophyta; class Magnoliopsida; order Asparagales; family Amaryllidaceae; genus Allium; species Allium cepa. The sequence continues at coordinate 742,070,432 of CM060932.1, forward strand.
CTCCGGTGAAGGTGAAACAGCATTGAGTGAGCCAATCCTGTCGCTCTCCGGCGAAGCAGCTTCACTCCCTGCACTCCGGTTCACTATCCTTGAACATTAAGCGATGCCATGATCCTCCTGGACCAATATCAGCCTCTCCAGGCTCTTACTTGGTCCCATCCTTTCACTCTCTGGTGAAGTGGAAACAACGTTGAGTGAGCCGATCCTGTCACTCTCTGGCGAAGCAGCATTACTCCCTGCACTCCGGTTTAGTGCCCCTGAACATTAAGCGATGTCATGGCCTAAATCCTAGGCCGATTCTAGCCACTCTGGGCTCTTATCGAACCCCGATCTAGTCACTCACCGGTGAATGGAGAACGACATTAAGTGAGTTGATCCTATCACTCTCCGGCGAAGCAACTCACCTCTTGCACTCCGGACCCCGTCTCTCCGGGTAGGGTCATAAAGCAATTAATTTCAAATTGACTTCCAATATTCATCCTTTAACTCTTCGGTCAAAGGTTTATTTTATGAAATTCAAGTTCGTTTATTAAATTCAAATTCTAAATGTCCAATCATCAACAAAGGAAAATTTTAGATACTACCTCTCCGGGAACAGCGGTCTATTACCATCTCAGAGCATGCCTGGGGATCTCTCCGGTTCCCGTACATGTGTAAGTGGAATAGCCGTTTTATTTGAAATCAAATCTAAGAAATTTAAATGATCGACCTAAGTTCAAGTCCTGAACTTGGCCCTTGCCATCATGATTAATTGATGACGAGTCGTGATCCTGATCCAAGATTAGTTCTGTTGGGTGCAGGCGGTAGTTGCTTAGGTCCTACGGTCGTTGTTCGACTTCTTATGTACTGTTGCAATCTACCATTTCTAACATTCTCTTCCACCTCATCCTTCAAATGGCGGCATTCATCGGTAGCATGTCCTTCCAGCTCATTGAATAGGCGATACGTTCCACTTCTACGTTCCCGTTCCATGGGATCTCTCTTGGGTGGTTTCCGATAAGGGAGATGCCCACGAGTTTCCGTTTAAATCCGTTCCAAGCTTGTCGTTGAGTCAGCATATTGTTTGAATCTAGGTTCTTGTAATTTCTTCCATTTATCAAGACCATCATATCTGTCATCATGCTTCCACTTTTCTTTGTCTATTCCAGTCTATTCCTTGGAGATTCTTTCGCCTTGCATGGCGTTTATTTCTCGCCTTTCGGCTCGTGAATCCTCTAGCCGTATGAACCTTTCAGCTTCATGATAGAATTCTCCAAGGTCTTATGGTGGATCTCTTGCCCAAGAATCTTTAAACTCTGTGCCTTCTGCAACCCCTGCTACCGCCGCCATCAAAATCATCAATGGATCCGGGCGATCAACTGAAGCCACTGTTGCATTGAATTGCAATAGAAAATCTCTTATGGACTCTCCAGTCCTCTATGTCAGTGAAGCTAAGGTCATCACACTCTTGGGTCGCATCACGTGGACCTTAAACTGTCTCATGAAGCGTTCCACTAGCTCACCCCATGTTCTGATTGATCCATTCTCTAGCTGCCTGAACCGAAGCACAGCCAAATCTGTTAGATATAGAGGAAAGCATCATGCCATCACTTCCTCGGATGTCCCCAACACTTCCATATGCCTGATATATCTGGTAATATGCATGGTTGGGTCTGATTTCCCATCATAAGAATCCAGCACTGGTAACTTGAACTTTGGAGGATTCCTTGCATTTCTAATATTCGAAGTGAACGGACTCCGACTGACTTCCTCTAAGCCTTCGCTTGACAATCCTCCCCTCGTAATCCTTTTTATTAATCCAGCCATCCGCTCATCTCCATCCGGTGGTAGTTCCATGTTTGCATCTCTAGCTTGCCCTCCCCCCACCTCCCTGAGGGGGTACTTCGGGTTGTACTCTTCATGTTGGTCATTTACGTTCATGTTGGTCCCTGCTTGCTGAGCTTCATTCACCGCTCTCCCGGTATCCAATCCTGGAGGTATGCTCCCGAGCCTTTGCTGATTTCCTTTAATCCCTTTAGTATGGTTCTGGTGTTGACCTATAAAAACTTCTACAGCTCTGGTTCTTTGTTCTGCAATGCCAGCGGCCGTGGTTGGTCCATTCCCTTGACTTTGTGCTCTAATATGTCCAACCTGTCCAAGCAGGTTATGTATCATGTCTTCCTGCCTTTTCAGCATCGTCTCCATCTCGTCCATAGAGATAAAGATAGATGCTTGACCTGCTCCAGCTTCAGAGGAGGCCTCTTGACTTCCCTCCTGATTGCTTCTTTCTGTCACTTGCTTCCTTATTGATGGCCTAGCCATTGCTTTGTAGAATCCAAGTTTTAGCTCCAAAATCCCTGAGTTCAATTCTCAATGAAAACACCAAAATTTTGGCGCCAAAAATGGTCACTAACACCCAAATCCAAGCGAAAGCATTAAATAATAGTCACAACTCATAGATAGAATATATGTTGAGACTGATAATGTGAAGAACAGTCAAAATTAAAATGAAAGCAGTAAAGAACAACAGATTTTATAGTGGTTCGGCTAACTCCGGCCTACGTCCACTCCAGAAGTTTCCTTTTTATTGATGTAAGAATTAATTAAAGTTACAAAATGGTAGAGTAACCTTCGCCTTAGAATATAGAAAGTCAGAGAGCCCTCCAGATGATCCCCCCATCTGGAGACCCACATGCTGTATTTATAGACAAATCCAGGTTGTTGGGCCACCTGAGTAATTTGGGCCAACCAAGGCCATAGCCGAGCCATGCTTTTCATTGTAACCGACCCACACATGTCGAACGGCAACCAAGACCGAACCACCATTACGAGACACCCTATCTTCACCGCAATGCTGAGAGACCCACAATACCAAGCGACCCGTGAGGCCGAGCGAGGTACGATGTCGAACGAGGTACGATGCTCAGCGAGGTACGATGCCCAGCAAGGTACGATGCCCAGCAAGGTACGATACTGAGCGAGGTAGAAGGCCGAGCGAGGCACGATGTCGAGTGAGGTACGATGCCGAGCGAGGTACGAGGCCGAGCGAGGTATGAGGCCGAGCGAGGTACGATGCCGAGCGAAGTGTGATGCTCAACGGTGTCTTCCAAATCACTACCTTATGCCAAACGGCCCTGACTTCTCTACAATGTCGAGCGACCCTATCTAGGTCGAACCACCTCACCAAAGCCGAGCCGTGCAACTTTTCCACTTCTCGATCGAGCAGCGTATCCAAATGAACTTCATCCTTTCAAACCGAATCTGTCACATTCCAACCTCGATAATCGTGAAGTCGACTTAGTTAAATCCACCTATCCATGTCCTTACCGAGAGGCGGGTTAGCAGAATGGAAAATTTTCATTTTGGAAGCATTGGCGCCATATAGAATATAGTGGAGATCTAAGGCTGGATCTAGTTAAGGACCTGTTGTGTTATCTTTTTTAGAAGTTTGACTAGTTATGATAAAAAAGATTGCTTCTAAACAGATGGAGGATCCAGAGTTTGTTGAACAGACCAGGAAGTTAAAGGAAGGAATGGAGATTGATAACTTAAAGGATTTTAGTATTGACTAGAATGGGTGGTTGAGAAAGAAGGAAAGATTGTGTGTTCCGAATGTGGAAGACGTTAGGAAAGAAGTTTTGGAGGAATGCCACCATTTTAACTTCGCTATTCATCCAGGAGGATTTAAGATGTATCAGGACATGAAGAGAAGTTTCTTCTAAGAAGGTATGAAAAGGGATGTAGGCTTATGGGTAAATTAGTGTTTGAACTATCAACAGGTAAAAACCGAACATCAGAAGCCAAGTGGGTTGCTTTATCCTTTAGAGATTCCAATTTGAAAGTGGGATTCTATTTCTATGGATTTTATAGACGGGTTGCCAATGTCAAATAGAGGAAATGAAAGTGTATGAGTCATAGTGGACAAATTGACTAAGAGTACGCATTTCATTCCAGTAAAATCAACCAGGACAACACATGTTATAGCTATGTTATTTATGAAGAATATAGTTAGACTTCATGATATTCCTAGTAGTATCGTAAGTGATAGAGATTCCTTATTCACTGGCGAGTTCTAGAAGAGTCTACATAAGATTTTAGGAGCCGAGCTCAAGTGAGTACCGCTTACCATCCATTCAACGATGGGAAAATAGAAAGAGTTAACAAAGTCTTTGAGGATTTGTTAAGAGCTTGTGTGTTAGATTTTGGAGGATCATGGGAAGACCATCAACACGTAGTCGAGTTTTCGTATAACAACATTTACCAAACTAGTATAGGGATGGCACTGTTTAAAGCATTGTATGGAAGGCCATGCAAATCTCCAGTTTATTGGTTAGAGATTGAGGATAGGTTGGTTCTTGGTTTGGATTTGGTTAGAGTAGCTGCAAAAAAGATGAGTTGATTCGAGCTAGGATGAAGGAAGCTCAGTCTAGGCAAAAAAGTTATGCAGACAGAAGATGGAAAGACTTGGAATTCTCTGTTGGAGATCATGTTTTTATTAAGGTATCACCGATGAAGGGTGTGATTAAATTCAGGAAATCAGAGAAGTTGACACAGAGATTCGTAGAACCATTTACTATTATGGAGAGGATCAGGAAACTCATGTATAGAGTAGAGTTACCGAATAGTTTAGCAGGAGTCCACGATGTTTTTCATGTTTCTCATCTAAGGAAGCATGCTAGAGATCCGAAGTCTAATATAGCACTGACTGGGTTAGATGATTTAGTAGTAGAACCAAACTTGACTATAGTAAGAAAGCCTGTTGGATAGTTGCAAGAGACGAGAAGAGGCTTAGAAACAAGATAGTTAGATTAGTGAAAGCCCAGTGAAGCGACGATGAGAGAGATTGTACTTGGGAGATTGAGAGAAGGATTAGAGGCACTTATCATGATTTGTTAGATGGTATGTTTTACCTTTTTGATCGATTTGTTGTTTACCTTATCGTAATTTCGAGCACGAAATTTTTTAAGGGGGAACTGTAACTTCCTATATTTTTATCACATTATTAGGAACATTTAATTGGGTAAATTAAATGAAATAATGTAAAATGATTATGGGATTGAGATTTGTGATTAATAGGGGTGGTCGTGCCATGTTAATGAATAAACTAAAATGAGCTAACAGGATTTAAGATTGATAAGGGAAATAGGCAAGCGAAATGTTGGGAAAGGACATTCATATACCCTAAACTCATAGGAATACATGTTCATTACTAAATCAAAAATCAAAGTATAGAGGACGGCCACCATTAAGCAAGAAGAAGATAAAGAAAACAAAGGAAATAAGAATAATCAACTTAATCCATTCAAATCTCAAACTCCATAATCTCAAAGCTAAGGTGAATAATGCATATATCTCATTTTTCTAATTATGTTCGGTTTTAAGAAGAATCCTAAGTGTTTTTCATGATTATGCCATGTTTTTAAATGTTTATATATGCTTGTTGATGATTTTTGATTATTCATATACGTTTTATGATATGTTTTAATGTGAAAACCCTATTAAATAACATCCAAATGCCTTGCGAATTTAGACATAGATCAGAAAGGACATTTTAGAGATGATTTTTAATTTTCATAATTTTCTGAATTAATATGAATTTAATATTAGTCTTCTAGTGAGGAAATTGATTATTTGGGTTTAAAATAATTTATGGCTAAATTATTTATGTTTTGGGTCTGAAATTATTATATGTTAGAAAACATATTTAAAACGACTTTTTGGAATTTTTGTAGAATTTTCCTTAGTGTTTTGATGAATATATAAAATTATTTAAGGTACGGGACTTAAATGTTTTATATATTTATACAAGGAGAAGAGGTGTTTTGTAAATAAATTAAATTATTTATTTCTAAAATTATGGCAGCACTTTAGAAAAGAAAATTAGCAACCAATAATATTTTAACTAACAAGGCAGGTTAGTTGAAAAGAGTTTCTTTTTAAAGTAAAAATCATTTTTTACATGCTTTTAGCGTGTTTCACCACTTTTCACAAAGGGGCTTCGACCAAGTACTTCCACATCCATTGCCATCGAAACCAATGCGCATAGTATCAACAACTTGGTACAGAATGAATTGGACTAAGGCGAAAGGAACTGGGTCGAGACCATAGGTTTTGATGGGATCGAAGCATAACTTTGTTTTAAATTGAAAATGCGCTGCTTTACTTTCGAAGGGTGGGCTTTCGACTTGGTTGGCTTCCGATTGGGTCAAATTAATTTAAGGAATGGTTTCGAATGGGTTGCGCCTTTGGTTTTAAGTAATTGTTTCCGAAGGGGTGAAAACCTCTACTTGCCGCTTTTCTACCTTTCGAAGTCAATGGTTTTGGAAGGTATTTTTTTTAAAAACTTAGCCGCTTCACCAATGCTTTCGGAAGGTTGGTTACGACACCATCACTTCTTTTCATAGGAAATGCTTTCGAAAGAATGCTTTCGAATTAAATTTTTTACGATCCTTTTGCTCTGTTGAAGGTAGAACCAAAATGGTTTCGAAGGAGATGGTTTTAAATGGTTTCGAAAGGTTTTCCACGCGTTTTACTTGAACCCAATGGTTTCAGAAGGTTTGATGCTTCAATGCTTTTTAAAGATTTTAAAGAATGGTTACAAAAGGGTGGTTTCCCATTGGTTTCTATAGGTCTAAAAGGAAGGTTTTGAAATATTTGAAAGGAAAGGTTTTTCCAACGTTTTTGAAAGGCAATGTTTAAAGGTTTTAAAGATAGGATGTCTAAGATTTTATAGCTTTCAAAGGAAAGGTTTTTCTATGGTTTCAAAAGGTTTATATGAATGGTTCGAAAGGAATGTTTTGGCTCTTCGGCTTAGATGACAGAAAGGGGTTTACTTGGTTTCGAAAGGGGTACTTTCAATGGAGTAAAAAGGATACTTTCTTAGGTTTAAAATTTTTCATCAACAAAGATTTGAGTAAACTATGTATAACATGGCAAGGTGATTTTAAGTAAAGTATATAGTATATATTTTTCTTGTTTAAGTTTGGTTTAAAGGTTTTAAATTAATTTGAGATGAAAAGGTTTTCAAGGAAAAAATTAGGAAGATTACCCTAAGTAAAATGACTTAGAAATTAAAATATCAGATGGGACTGGTATAAGGTCGTGCCCTATACAATAATTATTATCCTCGGTTAATTTAATCCAAAATTCCAGTGTGTAGGGCTTTGTCACAAGTAAGAATAAAATGATGATTACACACAAAAGGGAATATATGTTTGTATACGAATAGGTTATTGGTAAGCCCACAAAACCATTAAGATCAAATTATCCTGGGAGAAGATAAGTTAGGGACAGACCGTCCAGAAGAGGAGTATCTAACAGTAGGGACGAACCATCCAGAAGATGATTATCTAACTGGTGTTAGATTATTTTATTTTTATTGTCTGGTAGGGCCGAGGCAGCTAAAGGTTAGTAGTTAGCCAAACAAAACTATAATGTTTAAATAGATAGTTCATTCATTACCTGATATGTATGTTTACATGATAATTCTTTACAGTTTTTAATCTGTTTTGGTTGCAGAAAATGATTTGCAAAAGATATTTTTTAAAAGGATATTAGTGAGGGGAAACCTGTTCCGCTAAGCAGCATGGTCTTACTTAATATCAAATAACCGAGATGTTTAGTACTATTCACACCAGGTTTTATTTCTGACTCGAAGTTTATATTTTTCCCCTTAAACTCCTGGGTGCTCAAAATTGATTTGAGTATGCTGAGCATTGAGGTTTACAGGTTTCCATTAGTTTGGCGAATAAAGCTTCTAGAGATGAGCAGGTGCCTGACGGATAGCTATTTAGGAGTTGTGATGTGCACGTAATTGTGCATATTTTTACCACCATATTTAATCTATTTAAATTGAATAAATGATCATATTGGGTATTTTAACTTGTTTTAACCAAAATTCAAATTATTTGAAATTATCACACATTCATCTTCATCCAAGGGCAAAATGGTCGTTTTTGTGCATATATAAAATTGAGAAAATTTAATGGAAAATTTCTATGTTATTTTTTAGGAATTTAAACTCAATTACAAGTGGTTTCATGAAGGAATATGCATGCACAAAGATGATACAAAAAAATAAAGATGGAAATAATTCAAAGTGAAGAACATGGAGGACCCCACCCACTTACCTTGATTTTCAATTAGGAGCTAATGCACATGGTTAAAAACATTTAAAGCTTCATGTACATTTAAGTGGGAGATTATTAAAGCTAATGATAACTTGGCCACCACACTTCCTCCAAAAGCGTTTTGGACACTCCTCAAAAATGTGCATTAGGGTTTCTAACTTGTATAAATACCCTTTGTGTTTCATGTAGTTCTCCTCTTCCTCTTACTTAGTCTCTATTTAGTTAGTTTTAGGCTCAAAATAAAACCAAGCTCTCTTCTTCATTTTTATGGCTACTTAGCCATTTCTTTTTTACTTAATTTTTTTTATGCAACTTCAATACATGTTTTTTTTCTTCTTTTTCATGCTTATTTACTTTCATATTTTAGTGTAAATTTATTTTTCATGCAAATATAATAGTTCTCTTTTCCATTAGCTTTCATTTTCTTTCCTTTTTATTTTCATGTTGCTAGCTACATTTGTTAATCAAATGACAAATATGAGAGGCTAAACTCCTTCAATTTAGGGGTAATGAAGCTCTCTAATTATGTAGCTTCAACTATTTGTTAATTCATGTTCTCTTTTTGTGCTTAATGATGATGATGAAATGGTTTAATTTTTGTTTTTGGATTGAATTTGATAGCCTATATTGACACCAAATAGGTTATGCTTAAACAATCACTAACACAAATGTCTCTTCATCAAAATATGATTATGGCGTAAGAAAGTGATTTGAAATTCAAATTTGATGGTCTATATTTCTAATCAATAGTTAATAGGCCATACTTAAAATAGATTTCTTTTTCTTTTTCAAGTTTCATGAAAGTTAGTAAGTGGTTTAAGGGATGTGTTATAGTTTGATGGCTTATGTTGGCTAATTAATAGCACAAATATGTCATACTTATGATAAACACATCAACTAAAGCACAATGACCATAAAAGAGAGATCATGATTTCATATGTGTTGAACTACATGATCTAGAGAGTGAATTTATTTCCTAAATTGTCACTTAACTCTTATATTTGTATTTCTTTTCTTTTAGTTAGTTAGCTAATTTTCTAATTCTCTACTTAACTTTCACTCTACTTTGGTATAATTTGATTGAATAGAATTTTTAAAATCATCAATTCCCTGCGGATCGACCCGTATTCGTCACGTACTACGATAGAACATCGTGCGCTTGCAGATATTTTTAATTTAAATTCGTTCGACGGTGTTCTAAACCGATAGAATTTCATCGACGAACAAGTTTTTGGCGCCGTTGCCGTGAAGTTGTTTTGATTTTGATTTTCTACTCTTCGAATTATTTTCTTTTGATTTTTGTGTGTTTGCATTTAAAAAAATTCAGAAAAAAAATTTCTAGAGCATTGCATTTTTTTGCTATAGTGTGCATTTCAGTTTCCCTTGTTCTAGCATTTGCTCTGTTTGTTCTTGTTCTATCTGCATTCATAGTTCATATTTTACAAACTTTGCTTGCTGTGACAATTAGCTCATAGTGCTTTTTAGTTTAGGTAGTTTATTTTCTCTTCACTTTATAAAAAAAAGGCAAAATCATTTGAAAAGGAAAAAAAATCATTTCAATTTGCATTTACATCTTTCACTTATCCAATTTCACTTTGCATTTTCATTTACAATTTCATATTACAACTTCTTCTCTAACCTTAACAGTGCACAGCAGCACTTCAATCACAAACAATCACTGTTGCATTAGTGCTCCATCAACCAACTCCACTTTCTTCCCTGCTACTACTGCTTCAAGCAAACACAACCATCTTCTTCTGTGACCAATTAAATCACCTTACTGCACCCATTTATACTGCTCCATCCTGTAACGCTTGCGGATTTTCGTTGCCGAAAAACCGAAATGTTATGGGTTTTAAAAAGAATTTAAGAAAAAGGAAGAAGAAAGAAGAGAGAAAAAGGTAGAAGATGGAGGGAAAAGAAAATAGAAAATTAGAATAGAAAAGAGAAAATAGAGAAGAGATAGAAACAACAGAAGAAAATAGGACGGGACAGAAAAGAAACAACAGAACAACAACAGAATCTCACAATTCGCAGCGGAACAACATATAATAATAATTGAATAATCTTTAAACAAAGAACTATATCAGTTATTACATTACATCACATTTCATTACATCATATCATCAGAGTGTACAACAATAACAACAACAACAGTGCAGCGGAAAAAGAAATACTATATAAGTAATACGCCATGCGATCCAGCTTGCCTCCAGCAATTCCATAATATCCAGAATATCCTGATAAACCTTAACTCTTGACTGCCCGTGTGGAAATTGGTGGGCACCCAGAGTTTAGGAAGGAAAACAATAAACTCCAAGTCAGTCATGTGACTGGTGTGAGAACTCAAAACAGTTTACTTAACTTTAAAATCAAAATAGAGGAATATTTTTAAAGTCAATTCGCAATGCTTTTAAAAATGAGACTACCATAAGGCCTCCCGCACACACACACAATGCAAACGCAGAATCGGAGGAGATTTCTCCTTATGATAGTTAAAGATGCTTGATACGCATTTTTAAAATAACATTTTATATTATTACTAGTGCATAGTGTAGGAAAAATTTATTTCGAAAGTAGAATATAAATCTTAGCCAACATACGACCATTATCGTATGCCCACTATAGCTAACTATGTTCAATAGCAGGTTACCGCCACATTCCATAGCAGGTTATACAACTAAAACCGTACAAGTCACGTATTGTTTCTTTGGATTTCCAACGAATGATCAGGCCAAGGAACTTCCCATTGCCACATGGAAACGCCTCTGGCTGGACGTCCCCGAGAACTTAACCAGCTCTCTGCCAACACAAGGCCGGGTTACCTTTATCACTAGGTAACTACTACACGGATATGGCATCCCCCGGTCCCATTGGACCTTTAACCGAGCGCTCGTCACCAACAACACCACACAGTAATAAATATAGTGTATCAACATGAGTAAGTATCTGGGCTCCATACCATGATACCACCCTTTCCAGAAGGAAATGCACATACTCTAAAGGGAGCTACCCCTCATAACCTTGCCGCATCTTTCCTGTTTTGACCATTCCGGGATGTGAGGCTCGACGAAGTCACGTCCACAAAAACATACTTTATACAAAAGCCATGCTTTGGGTCAACAAATGATCAACACAATGATCACAAGGATAGACGATCAAATAAACGATCCTATCACAAATAATCAACACAATGATCATTTCAGCATCACTCAGCATGTCACATTACCAAATTGGGAATATATCGCTGATAACATTCAACTACATAACCTCTTAGCTCGTACGTCTCAGAGAAGGGTGTTAAGCTAAAAGAATAAATTCTCCGCCACCAACAGAAATATATTTGAATGAAATCGGCTTTATATCTCAACTTGTAATGTCAGACATACAATCCATACAAGTCTGTTCCGGGCTCGAACAAAACCGAAGGCACTTACAAAGAAGTCCTTGCAATCCGGATATTCACAATCCTGATCGGATTCACCATCACGTATGGAGAACTCAATACCGTAGCTACTCGGTGCAGAGTCAATCGACAGGTCATCCTATCGCTTTTGCAAATACTCGGTCTTCAACACCGATCTTCAATGCAATTCACAACGACGTATCACATATTCGGAATGGGTTATACGACCCCATGGTCCTTTCCCGGTTAACCCGAATAGTGAGCGCTTATTCAAAAATAAGTGTAGCATTCACATTCAAACAAATCACATCAATTACCCATTCAAAGGGAAAATATTGATAGTAGGTTATTGAACTATCAATGGATATGCACACATCACCAGATTCCAAATAATTTTCCGAATTATTTATCTTCCAAAATGTCTTTACAAGATATATAATTTCAATACTTCAAAAATAAATCAATATTTATTTTTTTTAGACAAATTCCACTTCCTTTATAAATTCCTTAGTGAATTTATAATTCCAAAATATCAATGAATATTCGATTTCAATTATTCATTTTCAATTTATTTTCAAAAAGATAAATTCTAAATATCACTTCATATTGGAAAACAATTCCATACTTATTTAATAAGTAATTCACAAATTTTATTTATTTTCAACACTTGGAAAATATTTAATATACTTAAATCGAATTAAGTATATATTTCATTCTTTAAGGAAATCATTCTCTTAAACATATTTATTTGGGCCAAAACGAATGTTACGTAAAACATCGTTACGACAATCCCAAAATCACTAGTATAGGGATTCGAAATTAAAATAGATATATAAATCCCAATACTATACAAAACATTTCCTTTCGGAAATCATTTACTATAACAACAGTGTTATAGTCCACTATTTCCTTTTATTTCTCGGAAACGTCTATTTCAACAATAAATGTTGAAATCTATGGTTTCGAATCTCAACACATTTAAAACATCGTTAGATCGTTTTAATTCTATTTAAAACATCATATCTAAAACAATTTCTTTAACATATTATTCACTATTCAAAAACGTGAATAAACTTCGTTAACAATTTCATCCTTTTATTCATTTTAATTCAAAGGATTATTCACTATTCAAAAACGTGAATATAACTCCTTTAATAGGTTTCAACAATTTTCTTATCAAAATAAGTCGTTTGCGGATTTATAAAACAACGTTTATAAACTCCATTTCTATTTATTTATAAAAACTTCCTTTTTATAAATTCCTTTATTAACCTATTCCAGTTTATAACTCAATTATAAACTAAAAGTTCATATTATAAGTCAAATGCTTATAAAACGATTATTTTACAAAATCGTTCTTTTAAAGACTTTCCAATTTATGAATCTTATAACTTATAAGATCCATTTATTTAACCAATCTATTCTTCAAATAATTTCACCAAATTTATAAATCTTACTATTTATAAATTTCATTTATAACTTCACAGTTTATAATTCTATAAATTTCATTCATTTACTAATTTCATCTTCACTTCATTCAAACACTTATAAAAACTCGTTTTATAATGTCTATATTTCAATTTATAAATATCTATTTATAAATCTCTTAATATAAATCAATTTATATTATTCTTCTAAAACGTCTTTAAATTCCTTTATAATTTCACCATTCTGATTTATAAAATAATCAAATTTTATAAATCTTATATTCAAACTTTTAATAATAAACTCAAAAATCCAGTTTAAACTATTTTATAAAATCATTTGTTCATATTTCTCAAAAATCAGCTTTTAACTATATTTCACAAAATCATAATTTTTATAACTTTAAAAATTATAACGTTTATTTATTCATAATGGATTAATTCCAAAATATAGTATATTCTCAAAAATCACTTTAAAATTATTTTAAAATCCCAAAATCTGGGTCCAATGATGCTACACACCAAATAGTCAATCACGACAAACAACGATATCATATATCAATATGATAATCCATCAAATATCAAAATATCTGAAATCAAATAAATACTGTTGAGGAATCCAGTTGGATCCCTCCAATCTGTTTTCCTGCATCCACAAACATTAGCACAATACCAATTTCGCTCCAGTACGAAATTATCGCGGTATATGTTCTTATTAAATATTATCCGCTTAATAACGGCGCAATAGGGTCTCATCCGCTAAACAAAAAATGCGGGAAATCAATCAACTGCAATATATACATATGCCAATATATATATATTGATATTATTTATAATACCAATTTCACTGTTTATGAAATATTCGCGGTATATGTTTTTATTAAATAACATCCGCTTACTAACGGCGTATAATGTCTATTTTAACAATCAATAGATATCAATCAACATTCAAACATGCATTCAAATATTTTAAATCTAACTATTTAAAATAAAATCGAAACTGATTCGATTGAGTGAGAAATTCTCACCTTGATTTATTTTCGTTTTCAGCTTTTATTTCGAATAAAATTAAACGCGCGTTTAATTTTACCCAAAATTCTCACTAACTCCAAACGACTCCAAACCAACTCCATCGCATAGTGCTCGTCCATACGATTCCAACGCTTCTTGTTTCGCGCGTTTTCGACCTCGTATGAAAAAGTTATCAATATTTGAAGTTTTCACAAATTTTAATTAACTAATTACAACATAATTAGTATTATTTTTAACCTAAACAAATATAGGCCGTCCATCTTCTTTGCCCAAGATCTGGGCCGTATGTTGTGCTTCTTCTCCCTTCGTTCGAACGTGCCCAGATAACCCAAACGTGCCGCCCACTAGGGTTTCAAATCTTGCCCAATACAACCCACTACAACACGATCAACGACTCCCATCTTGAAGCTCGCCACTTGCACTATGTTCGGCCCCAAAGGCACTGAGCTCGGTCGCCTAAATTGCCTCGAATTTCGTGTGCAACGCACGGCGAACGCACCCCTGTAGCTCGTCCCACGATGCTCCATTTAACATCACCACCGTTGATCTTATAGAACTCAAGACGAGCTTCAATGTTGTAGTTGAAGACATTTGCTGAAAGTGAATGGATGAAGAGAGATTGGTGGAGGAAGATAGCTAGTTTTCGGCCATTGATAATAAACTGGCGGCTAGGGTTTGCAAGACCTAATATATTTTTTTTTTTTTTTTGTGATTTATGGGGGTATTTATAGAAGATTTTTCAATCACTATTCATCCGGGATTTCTAAACTCCAATTTACGCGCCGAAACTGACGTTCCTGGGGTTTATCCTGCGTTCCGGACACAATGGAATAGGTTTCGGAAGCTAATTTGGACATCTGTGCGAGTTATGGCTGAAAACGCTCAATTTGAATTAAACCGATTTAAGTCGATTTCTAGGCGTTTTAATTTGTACAGGACAAACGGTAAATCCAATTGACTTGAAATTTGAAACCTTACAATAATATCACATTACGGATCCGATGAAACTGGTTTCGTCGAAATCCGAGACTTTTTGAAAAATGGCTATTTTAACTCGCTAAATTAAAATTAAAAATAAATCGATGCGTTTCGAGCTGCCACGATCAAACGATAGCTCCGATTGACACGAAAATTGAAATCCGGTAATAACTAACTATTACGGATCCAATGGAACTGGTTTCGTTCAATTCTGAGACTGTTCAAAAATTGACTATTTTCACTAGTCGATTTTAATATTAAAATATTCACTTTTCACAAATTAACTTTTAATTCGATTTTAAAAGTTCTAAAATATCATTCTAACTTCCATATGATAAAATAAAATTTTACAAATCATTTTCAATCATATTTAACTCAATTTTCAATTATTTCCATAATTTAACATATTAAATTATCGATTTAATTATTCAATTAAATCCAATAAATCAAATAAAAATTTATTCGACTTATAAATTCACCTATTAATATTTAAAATTAATTAAATATTCAAATTTAAATTTATAAAAATCCTGGGTCGTTACAATCTTCTCCCCTTAAAAGAATTTCGTCCTCGAAATTAACAAGTAAGAAAGGTTATAGAATTTATTAATTTTCCAAAATACATAGTTAAACTTCTTATAATACTTTACTAAGTTTTCAAATCATACTTAGTTATCTTTTCAAAAACAACTACTATTGTTTAACTTTCAATTCCAAAATCAAAGTCAAAGTTTTCAAAATTTCCAATTTTCTCAAAAATTTTCTAACGCCTTAAATTTTCGGAAAAATTCGCCATAGTCTCCTTTGCGCGGCTCGATCCGAAAAAAAAAAATGACAGTATATATATCACAAATATACATCTCATCAAGTAATGAGGCATCCCGCGGGGAAAAAAGTGTAAAAGTACTGTATTTAATCCGAGATATGTACCTTATATTTCTATTAGCAAGCATATACGGCTAATATAGCGTAAAAGCGAACTCCAAATGCGAAGCAAACGCGATCCGCACCTACTAAACACTCAACAAACAACATGAGAACCATGTATATAGAGAATAGTATCAATATACAACATATAGCAACATAATAACTACATATGTCAACATAGCAAATGAAACAAACAACAAATGCAATATATATTCAACCATCAACCAATTATCATTCATAACTAATAATATTCATTCATATTCTCATTCATATTCAATGAAATGGTTTTTCAACTTAAATCATATTTGATTCATTTAACATTGGTTTTTTATCAACATTCATTCTTATTCAATTTTAATTAGTTTGCATTCACTAATTAAATCCAATTCACGTTCAATTCTATTCAAATTTATTTACTTTCAATTTGAATTCAATTACATAGCTTTCAATTTCATTAACACTTAATGAATTATATACAATCAACTAACAATCACATAACAACCAAAGTATATTCATTTCAACCAAATTCCTTTGTTTATATTCATTCTCATTCAATTGATTTACTTTCAATCCATTCATTCAATTCAATTTCAAAGTTGAATTTCATTTACATAACTCAAGTTCACATCCACCACTTAACTTTATTAATTTACTTTGATACTAATATCAACTTCATTCCATATCACTTAAGTTATATTCCATTTAACTTTAAATTCATTTTTTGTTTACAACTCATATTCATAAATATATTCATATAGTTTCACTTCTTATATATATAAGTTTTATTTCACAATTGTAAATTACTTTTAATTATAATTCAATTCTTATAATTCTTTTTGCTTATACAATTATTCTTTTAATTTAGATTATTCAAACAACTTAACAATCAACTTATATACACTTTAATAATTTTGAAAAATTATTCCTTTATATATAAAATATAATCAAGGTAAAATTATTTCATTTACCCAATTTAAAACCAATATTATGTCGATTTATCTTGTTTAAGAGTTTAGAAACCCCTATCTACGATAGTTAGCTAGACTAGATCGACCGGAATCTATAAACAATCAACCGATGAGTCAACACAATACAAAACAATTTTATATTCACTAACAAATACGCTCTCATAGCTATTATTACACTCAAACTCATTCTAGAGTACTACTGACTCTATCTCTAATGAGTAATACCCAACAGAACCATGGTTGTCGCTTAACCATATGCTCTGATACCAAATGTAACGCTTGCGGATTTTCGTTGCCGAAAAACCGAAATGTTATGGGTTTTAAAAAGAATTTAAGAAAAAGGAAGAAGAAAGAAGAGAGAAAAAGGTAGAAGATGGAGGGAAAAGAAAATAGAAAATTAGAATAGAAAAGAGAAAATAGAGAAGAGATAGAAAAAACAGAAGAAAATAGGACGGAACAGAAAAGAAACAACAGAACAACAACAGAATCTCACAATTCGCAGCGGAACAACATATAATAATAATTGAATAATCTTTAAACAAAGAACTATATCAGTTATTACATTACATCACATTTCATTACATCATATCATCAGAGTGTACAACAATAACAACAACAACAGTGCAGCGGAAAAAGAAATACTATATAAGTAATACGCCATGCGATCCAGCTTGCCTCCAGCAATTCCAGAATATCCAGAATATCCTGATAAACCTTAACTCTTGACTGCCCGTGTGGAAATTGGTGGGCACCCAGAGTTTAGGAAGGAAAACAATAAACTCCAAGTCAGTCATGTGACTGGTGTGAGAACTCAAAACAGTTTACTTAACTTTAAAATCAAAATAGAGGAATATTTTTAAAGTCAATTCGCAATGCTTTTAAAAATGAGACTACCATAAGGCCTCCCGCACACACACACAATGCAAACGCAGAATCGGAGGAGATTTCTCCTTATGATAGTTAAAGATGCTTGATACGCATTTTTAAAATAACATTTTATATTATTACTAGTGCATAGTGTAGGAAAAATTTATTTCGAAAGTAGAATATAAATCTTAGCCAACATACGACCATTATCGTATGCCCACTATAGCTAACTATGTTCAATAGCAGGTTACCGCCACATTCCATAGCAGGTTATACAACTAAAACCGTACAAGTCACGTATTGTTTCTTTGGATTTCCAACGAATGATCAGGCCAAGGAACTTCCCATTGCCACATGGAAACGCCTCTGGCTGGACGTCCCCGAGAACTTAACCAGCTCTCTGCCAACACAAGGCCGGGTTACCTTTATCACTAGGTAACTACTACACGGATATGGCATCCCCCGGTCCCATTGGACCTTTAACCGAGCGCTCGTCACCAACAACACCACACAGTAATAAATATAGTGTATCAACATGAGTAAGTATCTGGGCTCCATACCATGATACCACCCTTTCCAGAAGGAAATGCACATACCCTAAAGGGAGCTACCCCTCATAACCTTGCCGCATCTTTCCTGTTTTGACCATTCCGGGATGTGAGGCTCGACGAAGTCACGTCCACAAAAACATACTTTATACAAAAGCCATGCTTTGGGTCAACAAATGATCAACACAATGATCACAAGGATAGACGATCAAATAAACGATCCTATCACAAATAATCAACACAATGATCATTTCAGCATCACTCAGCATGTCACATTACCAAATTGGGAATATATCGCTGATAACATTCAACTACATAACCTCTTAGCTCGTACGTCTCAGAGAAGGGTGTTAAGCTAAAAGAATAAATTCTCCGCCACCAACAGAAATATATTTGAATGAAATCGGCTTTATATCTCAACTTGTAATGTCAGACATACAATCCATACAAGTCTGTTCCGGGCTCGAACAAAACCGAAGGCACTTACAAAGAAGTCCTTGCAATCCGGATATTCACAATCCTGATCGGATTCACCATCACATATGGAGAACCCAATACCGTAGCTACTCGGTGCAGAGTCAATCGACAGGTCATCCTATCGCTTTTGCAAATACTCGGTCTTCAACACCGATCTTCAATGCAATTCACAACGACGTATCACATATTCGGAATGGGTTATACGACCCCATGGTCCTTTCCCGGTTAACCCGAATAGTGAGCGCTTATTCAAAAATAAGTGTAGCATTCACATTCAAACAAATCACATCAATTACCCATTCAAAGGGAAAATATTGATAGTCGGTTATTGAACTATCAATGGATATGCACACATCACCAGATTCCAAATAATTTTCCGAATTATTTATCTTCCAAAATGTCTTTACAAGATATATAATTTCAATACTTCAAAAATAAATCAATATTTATTTTTTTTAGACAAATTCCACTTCCTTTATAAATTCCTTAGTGAATTTATAATTCCAAAATATCAATGAATATTCGATTTCAATTATTCATTTTCAATTTATCTTCAAAAAGATAAATTCTAAATATCACTTCATATTGGAAAACAATTCCATACTTATTTAATAAGTAATTCACAAATTTTATTTATTTTCAACACTTGGAAAATATTTAATATACTTAAATCGAATTAAGTATATATTTCATTCTTTAAGGAAATCATTCTCTTAAACATATTTATTTGGGCCAAAACGAATGTTACGTAAAACATCGTTACGACAATCCCAAAATCACTAGTATAGGGATTCGAAATTAAAATAGATATATAAATCCCAATACTATACAAAACATTTCCTTTCGGAAATCATTTACTATAACAACAGTGTTATAGTCCACTATTTCCTTTTATTTCTCGGAAACGTCTATTTCAACAATAAATGTTGAAATCTATGGTTTCGAATCTCAACACATTTAAAACATCGTTAGATCGTTTTAATTCTATTTAAAACATCATATCTAAAACAATTTCTTTAACATATTATTCACTATTCAAAAACGTGAATAAACTTCGTTAACAATTTCATCCTTTTATTCATTTTAATTCAAAGGATTATTCACTATTCAAAAACGTGAATATAACTCCTTTAATAGGTTTCAACAATTTTCTTATCAAAATAAGTCGTTTGCGGATTTATAAAACAACGTTTATAAACTCCATTTCTATTTATTTATAAAAACTTCCTTTTTATAAATTCCTTTATTAACCTATTCCAGTTTATAACTCAATTATAAACTAAAAGTTCATATTATAAGTCAAATGCTTATAAAACGATTATTTTACAAAATCGTTCTTTTAAAGACTTTCCAATTTATGAATCTTATAACTTATAAGATCCATTTATTTAACCAATCTATTCTTCAAATAATTTCACCAAATTTATAAATCTTACTATTTATAAATTTCATTTATAACTTCACAGTTTATAATTCTATAAATTTCATTCATTTACTAATTTCATCTTCACTTCATTCAAACACTTATAAAAACTCGTTTTATAATGTCTATATTTCAATTTATAAATATCTATTTATAAATCTCTTAATATAAATCAATTTATATTATTCTTCTAAAACGTCTTTAAATTCCTTTATAATTTCACCATTCTGATTTATAAAATAATCAAATTTTATAAATCTTATATTCAAACTTTTAATAATAAACTCAAAAATCCAGTTTAAACTATTTTATAAAATCATTTGTTCATATTTCTCAAAAATCAGCTTTTAACTATATTTCACAAAATCATAATTTTTATAACTTTAAAAATTATAACGTTTATTTATTCATAATGGATTAATTCCAAAATATAGTATATTCTCAAAAATCACTTTAAAATTATTTTAAAATCCCAAAATCTGGGTCCAATGATGCTACACACCAAATAGTCAATCACGACAAACAACGATATCATATATCAATATGATAATCCATCAAATATCAAAATATCTGAAATCAAATAAATACTGTTGAGGAATCCAGTTGGATCCCTCCAATCTGTTTTCCTGCATCCACAAACATTAGCACAATACCAATTTCGCTCCAGTACGAAATTATCGCGGTATATGTTCTTATTAAATATTATCCGCTTAATAACGGCGCAATAGGGTCTCATCCGCTAAACAAAAAATGCGGGAAATCAATCAACTGCAATATATACATATGCCAATATATATATATATTGATATTATTTATAATACCAATTTCACTGTTTATGAAATATTCGCGGTATATGTTTTTATTAAATAACATCCGCTTACTAACGGCGTATAATGTCTATTTTAACAATCAATAGATATCAATCAACATTCAAACATGCATTCAAATATTTTAAATCTAACTATTTAAAATAAAATCGAAACTGATTCGATTGAGTGAGAAATTCTCACCTAGATTTATTTTCGTTTTCAGCTTTTATTTCGAATAAAATTAAACGCGCGTTTAATTTTACCCAAAATTCTCACTAACTCCAAACGACTCCAAACCAACTCCATCGCGTAGTGCTCGTCCATACGATTCCAACGCTTCTTGTTTCGCGCGTTTTCGACCTCGTATGAAAAAGTTATCAATATTTGAAGTTTTCACAAATTTTAATTAACTAATTACAACATAATTAGTATTATTTTTAACCTAAACAAATATAGGCCGTCCATCTTCTTTGCCCAAGATCTGGGCCGTATGTTGTGCTTCTTCTCCCTTCGTTCGAACGTGCCCAGATAACCCAAACGTGCCGCCCACTAGGGTTTCAAATCTTGCCCAATACAACCCACTACAACACGATCAACGACTTCCATCTTGAAGCTCGCCACTTGCACTATGTTCGGCCCCAAAGGCACTGAGCTCGGTCGCCTAAATTGCCTCGAATTTCGTGTGCAACGCACGGCGAACGCACCCCTGTAGCTCGTCCCACGATGCTCCGTTTAACATCACCACCGTTGATCTTATAGAACTCAAGACGAGCTTCAATGTTGTAGTTGAAGACATTTGCTGAAAGTGAATGGATGAAGAGAGATTGGTGGAGGAAGATAGCTAGTTTTCGGCCATTGATAATAAACTGGCGGCTAGGGTTTGCAAGACCTAATAATTTTTTTTTTTTTTTTTTGTGATTTATGGGGGTATTTATAGAAGATTTTTCAATCACTATTCATCCGGGATTTCTAAACTCCAATTTACGCGCCGAAACTGACGTTCCTGGGGTTTATCCCGCGTTCCGGACACAATGGAATAGGTTTCGGAAGCTAATTCGGACATCTGTGCGAGTTATGGCTGAAAACGCTCAATTTGAATTAAACCGATTTAAGTCGATTTCTAGGCGTTTTAATTTGTACAGGACAAACGGTAAATCCAATTGACTTGAAATTTGAAACCTTACAATAATATCACATTACGGATCCGATGAAACTGGTTTCGTCGAAATCCGAGACTTTTTGAAAAATGGCTATTTTAACTCGCTAAATTAAAATTAAAAATAAATCGATGCGTTTCGAGCTGCCACGATCAAACGATAGCTCCGATTGACACGAAAATTGAAAGCCGGTAATAACTAACTATTACGGATCCAATGGAACTGGTTTCGTTCAATTCTGAGACTGTTCAAAAATTGACTATTTTCACTAGTCGATTTTAATATTAAAATATTCACTTTTCACAAATTAACTTTTAATTCGATTTTAAAAGTTCTAAAATATCATTCTAACTTCCATATGATAAAATAAAATTTTACAAATCATTTTCAATCATATTTAACTCAATTTTCAATTATTTCCATAATTTAACATATTAAATTATCGATTTAATTATTCAATTAAATCCAATAAATCAAATAAAAATTTATTCGACTTATAAATTCACCTATTAATATTTAAAATTAATTAAATATTCAAATTTAAATTTATAAAAATCCTGGGTCGTTACAATCTTCTCCCCTTAAAAGAATTTCGTCCTCGAAATTAACAAGTAAGAAAGGTTATAGAATTTATTAATTTTCCAAAATACATAGTTAAACTTCTTATAATACTTTACTAAGTTTTCAAATCATACTTAGTTATCTTTTCAAAAACAACTACTATTGTTTAACTTTCAATTCCAAAATCAAAGTTAAAGTTTTCAAAATTTCCAATTTTCTCAAAAAATTTCTAACGCCTTAAATTTTCGGAAAAATTCGCCATAGTCTCCTTTGCGCGGCTCGATCCGAAAAAAAAAAATGACAGTATATATATCACAAATATACATCTCATCAAGTAATGAGGCATCCCGCAGGGAAAAAAGTGTAAAAGTACTGTATTTAATCCGAGATATGTACCTTATATTTCTATTAGCAAGCATATACGGCTAATATAGCGTAAAAGCGAACTCCAAATGCGAAGCAAACGCGATCCGCACCTACTAAACACTCAACAAACAACATGAGAACCATGTATATAGAGAATAGTATCAATATACAACATATAGCAACATAATAACTACATATGTCAACATAGCAAATGAAACAAACAACAAATGCAATATATATTCAACCATCAACCAATTATCATTCATAACTAATAATATTCATTCATATTCTCATTCATATTCAATGAAATGGTTTTTCAACTTAAATCATATTTGATTCATTTAACATTGGATTTTTATCAACATTCATTCTTATTCAATTTTAATTAGTTTGCATTCACTAATTAAATCCAATTCACGTTCAATTCTATTCAAATTTATTTACTTTCAATTTGAATTCAATTACATAGCTTTCAATTTCATTAACACTTAATGAATTATATACAATCAACTAACAATCACATAACAACCAAAGTATATTCATTTCAACCAAATTCCTTTGTTTATATTCATTCTCATTCAATTGATTTACTTTCAATCCATTCATTCAATTCAATTTCAAAGTTGAATTTCATTTACATAACTCAAGTTCACATCCACCACTTAACTTTATTAATTTACTTTGATACTAATATCAACTTCATTCCATATCACTTAAGTTATATTCCATTTAACTTTAAATTCATTTTTTGTTTACAACTCATATTCATAAATATATTCATATAGTTTCACTTCTTATATATATAAGTTTTATTTCACAATTGTAAATTACTTTTAATTATAATTCAATTCTTATAATTCTTTTTGCTTATACAATTATTCTTTTAATTTAGATTATTCAAACAACTTAACAATCAACTTATATACACTTTAATAATTTTGAAAAATTATTCCTTTATATATAAAATATAATCAAGGTAAAATTATTTCATTTACCCAATTTAAAACCAATATTATGTCGATTTATCTTGTTTAAGAGTTTAGAAACCCCTATCTACGATAGTTAGCTAGACTAGATCGACCGGAATCTATAAACAATCAACCGATGAGTCAACACAATACAAAACAATTTTATATTCACTAACAAATACGCTCTCATAGCTATTATTACACTCAAACTCATTCTAGAGTACTACTGACTCTATCTCTAATGAGTAATACCCAACAGAACCATGGTTGTCGCTTAACCATATGCTCTGATACCAAATGTAACGCTTGCGGATTTTCGTTGCCGAAAAACCGAAATGTTATGGGTTTTAAAAAGAATTTAAGAAAAAGGAAGAAGAAAGAAGAGAGAAAAAGGTAGAAGATGGAGGGAAAAGAAAATAGAAAATTAGAATAGAAAAGAGAAAATAGAGAAGAGATAGAAAAAACAGAAGAAAATAGGACGGAACAGAAAAGAAACAACAGAACAACAACAGAATCTCACAATTCGCAGCGGAACAACATATAATAATAATTGAATAATCTTTAAACAAAGAACTATATCAGTTATTACATTACATCACATTTCATTACATCATATCATCAGAGTGTACAACAATAACAACAACAACAACAGTGCAGCGGAAAAAGAAATACTATATAAGTAATACGCCATGCGATCCAGCTTGCCTCCAGCAATTCCAGAATATCCAGAATATCCTGATAAACCTTAACTCTTGACTGCCCGTGTGGAAATTGGTGGGCACCCAGAGTTTAGGAAGGAAAACAATAAACTCCAAGTCAGTCATGTGACTGGTGTGAGAACTCAAAACAGTTTACTTAACTTTAAAATCAAAATAGAGGAATATTTTTAAAGTCAATTCGCAATGCTTTTAAAAATGAGACTACCATAAGGCCTCCCGCACACACACACAATGCAAACGCAGAATCGGAGGAGATTTCTCCTTATGATAGTTAAAGATGCTTGATACGCATTTTTAAAATAACATTTTATATTATTACTAGTGCATAGTGTAGGAAAAATTTATTTCGAAAGTAGAATATAAATCTTAGCCAACATACGACCATTATCGTATGCCCACTATAGCTAACTATGTTCAATAGCAGGTTACCGCCACATTCCATAGCAGGTTATACAACTAAAACCGTACAAGTCACGTATTGTTTCTTTGGATTTCCAACGAATGATCAGGCCAAGGAACTTCCCATTGCCACATGGAAACGCCTCTGGCTGGACGTCCCCGAGAACTTAACCAGCTCTCTGCCAACACAAGGCCGGGTTACCTTTATCACTAGGTAACTACTACACGGATATGGCATCCCCCGGTCCCATTGGACCTTTAACCGAGCGCTCGTCACCAACAACACCACACAGTAATAAATATAGTGTATCAACATGAGTAAGTATCTGGGCTCCATACCATGATACCACCCTTTCCAGAAGGAAATGCACATACCCTAAAGGGAGCTACCCCTCATAACCTTGCCGCATCTTTCCTGTTTTGACCATTCCGGGATGTGAGGCTCGACGAAGTCACGTCCACAAAAACATAGTTTATACAAAAGCCATGCTTTGGGTCAACAAATGATCAACACAATGATCACAAGGATAGACGATCAAATAAACGATCCTATCACAAATAATCAACACAATGATCATTTCAGCATCACTCAGCATGTCACATTACCAAATTGGGAATATATCGCTGATAACATTCAACTACATAACCTCTTAGCTCGTACGTCTCAGAGAAGGGTGTTAAGCTAAAAGAATAAATTCTCCGCCACCAACAGAAATATATTTGAATGAAATCGGCTTTATATCTCAACTTGTAATGTCAGACATACAATCCATACAAGTCTGTTCCGGGCTCGAACAAAACCGAAGGCACTTACAAAGAAGTCCTTGCAATCCGGATATTCACAATCCTGATCGGATTCACCATCACATATGGAGAACTCAATACCGTAGCTACTCGGTGCAGAGTCAATCGACAGGTCATCCTATCGCTTTTGCAAATACTCGGTCTTCAACACCGATCTTCAATGCAATTCACAACGACGTATCACATATTCGGAATGGGTTATACGACCCCATGGTCCTTTCCCGGTTAACCCGAATAGTGAGCGCTTATTCAAAAATAAGTGTAGCATTCACATTCAAACAAATCACATCAATTACCCATTCAAAGGGAAAATATTGATAGTCGGTTATTGAACTATCAATGGATATGCACACATCACCAGATTCCAAATAATTTTCCGAATTATTTATCTTCCAAAATGTCTTTACAAGATATATAATTTCAATACTTCAAAAATAAATCAATATTTATTTTTTTTAGACAAATTCCACTTCCTTTATAAATTCCTTAGTGAATTTATAATTCCAAAATATCAATGAATATTCGATTTCAATTATTCATTTTCAATTTATCTTCAAAAAGATAAATTCTAAATATCACTTCATATTGGAAAACAATTCCATACTTATTTAATAAGTAATTCACAAATTTTATTTATTTTCAACACTTGGAAAATATTTAATATACTTAAATCGAATTAAGTATATATTTCATTCTTTAAGGAAATCATTCTCTTAAACATATTTATTTGGGCCAAAACGAATGTTACGTAAAACATCGTTACGACAATCCCAAAATCACTAGTATAGGGATTCGAAATTAAAATAGATATATAAATCCCAATACTATACAAAACATTTCCTTTCGGAAATCATTTACTATAACAACAGTGTTATAGTCCACTATTTCCTTTTATTTCTCGTAAACGTCTATTTCAACAATAAATGTTGAAATCTATGGTTTCGAATCTCAACACATTTAAAACATCGTTAGATCGTTTTAATTCTATTTAAAACATCATATCTAAAACAATTTCTTTAACATATTATTCACTATTCAAAAACGTGAATAAACTTCGTTAACAATTTCATCCTTTTATTCATTTTAATTCAAAGGATTATTCACTATTCAAAAACGTGAATATAACTCCTTTAATAGGTTTCAACAATTTTCTTATCAAAATAAGTCGTTTGCGGATTTATAAAACAACGTTTATAAACTCCATTTCTATTTATTTATAAAAACTTCCTTTTTATAAATTCCTTTATTAACCTATTCCAGTTTATAACTCAATTATAAACTAAAAGTTCATATTATAAGTCAAATGCTTATAAAACGATTATTTTACAAAATCGTTCTTTTAAAGACTTTCCAATTTATGAATCTTATAACTTATAAGATCCATTTATTTAACCAATCTATTCTTCAAATAATTTCACCAAATTTATAAATCTTACTATTTATAAATTTCATTTATAACTTCACAGTTTATAATTCTATAAATTTCATTCATTTACTAATTTCATCTTCACTTCATTCAAACACTTATAAAAACTCGTTTTATAATGTCTATATTTCAATTTATAAATATCTATTTATAAATCTCTTAATATAAATCAATTTATATTATTCTTCTAAAACGTCTTTAAATTCCTTTATAATTTCACCATTCTGATTTATAAAATAATC
This sequence comes from Allium cepa, assembly GCA_030765085.1. Classification (NCBI taxonomy): domain Eukaryota; kingdom Viridiplantae; phylum Streptophyta; class Magnoliopsida; order Asparagales; family Amaryllidaceae; genus Allium; species Allium cepa. The sequence goes on from CM060932.1 coordinate 742,098,041, forward strand.
AAATTTTATAAATCTTATATTCAAACTTTTAATAATAAACTCAAAAATCCAGTTTAAACTATTTTATAAAATCATTGGTTCATATTTCTCAAAAATCAGCTTTTAACTATATTTCACAAAATCATAATTTTTATAACTTTAAAAATTATAACGTTTATTTATTCATAATGGATTAATTCCAAAATATAGTATATTCTCAAAAATCACTTTAAAATTATTTTAAAATCCCAAAATCTGGGTCCAATGATGCTACACACCAAATAGTCAATCACGACAAACAACGATATCATATATCAATATGATAATCCATCAAATATCCAAATATCTGAAATCAAATAAATACTGTTGAGGAATCCAGTTGGATCCCTCCAATCTGTTTTCCTGCATCCACAAACATTAGCACAATACCAATTTCGCTCCAGTACGAAATTATCGCGGTATATGTTCTTATTAAATATTATCCGCTTAATAACGGCGCAATAGGGTCTCATCCGCTAAACAAAAAATGCGGGAAATCAATCAACTGCAATATATACATATGCCAATATATATATATTGATATTATTTATAATACCAATTTCACTGTTTATGAAATATTCGCGGTATATGTTTTTATTAAATAACATCCGCTTACTAACGGCGTATAATGTCTATTTTAACAATCAATAGATATCAATCAACATTCAAACATGCATTCAAATATTTTAAATCTAACTATTTAAAATAAAATCGAAACTGATTCGATTGAGTGAGAAATTCTCACCTTGATTTATTTTCGTTTTCAGCTTTTATTTCGAATAAAATTAAACGCGCGTTTAATTTTACCCAAAATTCTCACTAACTCCAAACGACTCCAAACCAACTCCATCGCGTAGTGCTCGTCCATACGATTCCAACGCTTCTTGTTTCGCGCGTTTTCGACCTCGTATGAAAAAGTTATCAATATTTGAAGTTTTCACAAATTTTAATTAACTAATTACAACATAATTAGTATTATTTTTAACCTAAACAAATATAGGCCGTCCATCTTCTTTGCCCAAGATCTGGGCCGTATGTTGTGCTTCTTCTCCCTTCGTTCGAACGTGCCCAGATAACCCAAACGTGCCGCCCACTAGGGTTTCAAATCTTGCCCAATACAACCCACTACAACACGATCAACGACTTCCATCTTGAAGCTCGCCACTTGCACTATGTTCGGCCCCAAAGGCACTGAGCTCGGTCGCCTAAATTGCCTCGAATTTCGTGTGCAACGCACGGCGAACGCACCTCTGTAGCTCGTCCCACGATGCTCCGTTTAACATCACCACCGTTGATCTTATAGAACTCAAGACGAGCTTCAATGTTGTAGTTGAAGACATTTGCTGAAAGTGAATGGATGAAGAGAGATTGGTGGAGGAAGATAGCTAGTTTTCGGCCATTGATAATAAACTGGCGGCTAGGGTTTGCAAGACCTAATAATTTTTTTTTTTTTTTTTTGGTGATTTATAGGGGTATTTATAGAAGATTTTTCAATCACTATTCATCCGGGATTTCTAAACTCCAATTTACGCGCCGAAACTGACGTTCCTAGGGTTTATCCCGCGTTCCGGACACAATGGAATAGGTTTCGGAAGCTAATTCGGACATCTGTGCGAGTTATGGCTGAAAATGCTCAATTTGAATTAAACCGATTTAAGTCGATTTCTAGGCGTTTTAATTTGTACAGGACAAACGGTAAATCCAATTGACTTGAAATTTGAAACCTTACAATAATATCACATTACGGATCCGATGAAACTGGTTTCGTCGAAATCCGAGACTTTTTGAAAAATGGCTATTTTAGCTCGCTAAATTAAAATTAAAAATAAATCGATGCGTTTCGAGCTGCCACGATCAAACGATAGCTCCGATTGACACGAAAATTGAAATCCGGTAATAACTAACTATTACGGATCCAATGGAACTGGTTTCGTTCAATTCTGAGACTGTTCAAAAATTGACTATTTTCACTAGTCGATTTTAATATTAAAATATTCACTTTTCACAAATTAACTTTTAATTCGATTTTAAAAGTTCTAAAATATCATTCTAACTTCCATATGATAAAATAAAATTTTACAAATCATTTTCAATCATATTTAACTCAATTTTCAATTATTTCCATAATTTAACATATTAAATTATCGATTTAATTATTCAATTAAATCCAATAAATCAAATAAAAATTTATTCGACTTATAAATTCACCTATTAATATTTAAAATTAATTAAATATTCAAATTTAAATTTATAAAAATCCTGGGTCGTTACACATCCCCTCTAATATCCTTGCTATTCAAACTACTAACCACCAACAGACCATCCCACCAATACATCCTCCACTGCCAACAACTTCACCCAACATTGCATTGCCATACAACTCTAATCACAGCAGTATACTACATCTCTGCTCCTCCCTGTACAGTGCCAAACCACCACCGCTTACTCACAGCTACTTCAACCAACTTTCCCATTCACAATCATCGCAGTCACCACCTATTTCCACTTCATCTCTGACATCATCAACATCTTCTTCCTTCACCAAAAACTGCACATATCTTCTTCTCCACAATCCATATCATCATATACCACCATCAACTACAAACTTCAAACAGCTTCCATTCCCATCCACTTCTCATCACCACACTTGCAATAACAACCTCTGCCCATAACTCCTCAAACCATCACTATGCTTCCACGAACATATCCTCTCATTCATCTAACAGCAACCACTTCACGACAGTCACATCTGAATTTACCGCTTTCACAACCAGAAAACAAAAAAGAGCCTTCACCATCTCAGAGCATATCACTTGTCTGCAGCATTCACTTCACCCTACTGCTTCAGTTATCAAGTCCTCATCTCAACCTCACCGAGACCAAATAGCTTCTAAACAACCTCATCCAATCAGGACACTTCATTCACCGCAACCTTCACCTGAAACCGCCATTCAAACCCACCGTTGCCTGAACAAAATTTAACCCAATGCCTCGACAACCACTGCCGCTCAAAACACCATCATTCACAATCGATGTCGCCCCTTTTTCTCCTCGATCCTTTCACCTTCGAACCTTCCAAGGACATCGCATCCCTCTGTAACTCGAACTCTCCAAATTCCCGATCACTGCATCCTTCAATACCCATAACACCCGAAAAATCGAGATCGGATTGTTTTGTGAATCCATAAATTATTGAGTTCAAATTGAGAAATCGTTTTGTAAAAGTTGGAATGGAAATTCTGATGTGGGATTGAAATTTTTATTCTGAGAATTTGATTGATGAAGTGTGGTGCTCGTTTTGATTTGTGTTTTCATTTTCTTTTTCACTGATCACGTGTTTTAGAAGCTATTGGGCTAGGGCTGGTTTTGATTTAAAAAAAACTTTCTTTTATTAAAAAAAATTCATAATCAAAATCAAAATAAATAAAAAGGTTTTTGCTTTCGTTAGGTTTAGGGAAATTCAAAATTTGGATTGAGCTTGTTTTGGTTTTTGTTCTCTCTTTTTGGAAAAAAAAAGGAATTTATTCTCATTTTCATTTGGTATTAAAGAAAATAGTTTTAGTTTCTTCTCTAAAAAAAGCTGTATATATATCTTGTTTTTCTTTTCAAGTTGTCAAAGCGGATGAATAAGGAGTTGCTGCAATAAAACTGCTCCGCTTGCTTGCTTTAAAAATAATTCTGCTTTAATCTCTAGTTTTATTTGAATTGCATTGTTGGTTGCTTGCATTTGCATCTACTTTTTAAAAAAAACAAAAATTCATTCGTAGTTGCATTGTTAATACACGTTTAATTTCTGTTTTGCATTTCATTCTAGACTTTGATTAATAATAACAGTTAGACATCGATAACACATAATCGTATATTAATAATTTGTCTACTTTGAACAATTTAATTTCTTGGTGTCTAGGCTATGGCAGAGTAATAACCATTTTGTAAATATTACAGTGATTCATAAATATTGTAGTGGTTGTTCCTCTGAAGGTACTTAAACCTTCAGCTGCATTACTACGGTGATTCATGGTGCACCGATAACTCCTGTCCGTTACCTGGCTAAGAATTATCTTGTTTATCTAAGACAATGTGTGATTATACAATTTTGGGTTAACTTAGGACAAATCATTTGTAATTAACCCTTGCATTCATTTAGTTGCATTAGTTCAGGCATATTTTATAAAAATAAACAAAAAAAATTCAAAATCCAAAACTACAAAAAATTGTAGATATTCCTTTTCCTTTTTCTTTTCCTTTGAATTTTTTTTCCTTTTCCTTTGAAATTCCAAAATCAAAAAAAAATTAGAAAAACCAAAATAAAAAAACCTTTTCAAAAACAAACAAAAAAATTGAAAAACAAAACAAAAATCAATTTCTCTTTTGCAAAAAATAAATTTTATTTGTAAATATTTTTCTTTATAAAAAAACCAAAAAATAATTCTTGAAAATATCCGAATTTCCCCACTTACGCGAATTTTACAATAATTGTGAAAATCAATATAATCCGTACAATTTCACTCCAAATTCGTATGGATATTTCAATCACAACTTTTGTTTAGACAATTCGAATTTTGAACCACAAAATTTCCAAAATAATCACCAACCTTTGACTCTTGAAAATAGCATTGAAATGATTTCATCTTTACTCGAACTTTCTGTATAACAAAATCAAGAGATAAATGATTTATGTAATTTTTATTTGTGTGATAACTCGAGTCAAAGATTTCAATATTTGAATTTAATTCAAAATTCAAACGATTACGATTATAACCCATGCCAATTCAATTTCGAGCTTCAAAATGAATTCCAAAATCAAGACGAAAATGTGAACCAATTTTCAAATAATTTTGGTAATGGGAATAGTTTCAATAACGATACGATTGAAAACTTTGGTTATCAACAAATTCAAAATGAATATTTTCAAATTAACAATCATGAATTTGATTTTGTTGACCAAAAGGAAAAAGATAACAGGGATTTATTACTTGAAAATTACAAAACTTTTCGTGAAAATCATAATCAAATCTCAACTTGTGAAGAATCGAATAATAATCTACCGTTTATCGAAATTGACAATTCTTGTTCTCAACGAGTCTAAATCGAAAATTTTCAAGTTAATAATTACAAATTAGACATTATTGAGCAAATGAATGAAATTTACGATGATCATACAAATTTGTTGTTTGAAACATATATGAAACAACGTAAACAAAATCAAATCCCAACATGTGACGAGTTAAATGATAGTCATCTTTTACCCAAATCGATGATTTTCAAACAACAACTTTTGAAACTGAAAATAAAAATCTTAATGAAGTTGTTGAAAACACGGTAATTGAGTTGGATTCCAATTCTTTTGAGGGTGTGGAACCAAATGTAAAATTCAACCTTTCTTTTCTCGATTTCGAAAATTTGAATACAACAACTTTGGATTATGAACTTGAGACATGTAATAAAGTTGTTGATAATCCAATAAAGGAAGACGAATTTAATGAACACGAATTTTATAGAATTTCTGAAGACGAGTTGTTAAATTCCAACGGGGAAGATGAAAATCACCATTTGAATTTTGAAATCAATAACTCTGAAAATGTTTTCAATGATAAGCTTGAATTTCAAATCAATGAAAATAAACTTGAACTTCAATCAATTCTTTTATCGACCCCAAAAATCATCGAAAACAAAACAACTCGTACAATTTTCAATAAAACAACATTAGTTTTTCCAAATCAACTTTCATCTTCGAAATCTTTTATGGTTTGGTTTTCTACGCTTGAGATGTGTCTCACATCCTTGACGAGACAAATGAATTAGTCTTTGGAAGACCGTTTCATTTACTTTTTAACCGCATACTTTCTGATGTCATGTAAATAATTATCTTTTCATTTCAATTTAAACAAAGGTTATGTTCTTATTTTTCTTTCAATTGGCTTGACTGTGGGGACACAGTCAAAATCAAGTGTGGGGGATCGACTCATCTTCATTTTTTCTATTTTTCATGGTTTATTTTTGATTTAAAATCTCAAAAATAAATTAAAAAAATCCCAAAAATAAATTTTCCTTTGATTTATTTTTAAAAGTAACATTATAAGATAAATATATGGTTTTGGTTTATTAAACTGAAATTTTTGGAAATTTATTTGTCTTAACAAAAATAAAAATGAAGTTTGATTACAAATAATGGTGGTTTAACTAGTATATAGGAAGATTCGTACGTGTTAATTACGGAATACATCCTAATTGAAAATCTTTGTTTTAAAAAATGGTTGATTTAAAGTAAAGATATAACATTTTTTGTCTTCTAAGTTAAATGTTGCTAAGATGATTTTGCAAAACTCTCTCTCTTATATAAAAATAACATTCAAAGTATTCACTCTCATTTAAAAGTCCTCACGGTTATGCATGGGTGAATTACTTGGAATCTTTGATTATGTGCTTTCATACTCATTTAAAAGTCCTCACGATTATGCATGTATGGAACACATGTAAAAAAATAGAAAAAAAACAGACTTAATAAAAACCACCTACGGTCGATAGGTGTATGCACGAAAGTGTGTGCACTCGCCATGCTCTGTACTCCCATTACATAAGCCCGAAAGGCAGTGCATGGGTGGTATATCCGGCCTAAGTTTACTTGAGTTAGATATGTAATTTTTCTTGCAAATAATGAGAGAGCAAGCGATTGAAATCCTAGCACTATTTTTACTTATTTGATTTGATTTATTATTGAAAAGAAATGAAAATACCACTTTGATAAACTTTGATAATCAATTAAGGATCCATTTCATAATTACACTGTGTTATTAACCAAAACGATAAGTTAAACTATAGTCTATTTGTTATGATAACTTCGTTTTTATTGGAAATATTGACGAGTAAATAAATTAAATTTCAAGATAATGACCAAAACCTATATTTAACTTATTCGTGTCAATTTAAAAATAAATCTTTCATTTGTAAATATTTTCAAAAAATCACATTCATCACTTTGTAAATAAATCTTTCATTTTGTAAATATTTTCATCCTGCATTTGGATTTTGTGGGTAGTATCCCTTGAAAATCCTCACGAGACAAAACTCATCCTACTAGGGACACTCAGAGGTTTAACGGCTTGTTGCATACGCTCAATGCAATCGTGCACCTTACGAAATCGAATTTATCTTAGTTTTTCTTTATTCGAGGACGAATAAAAAGATAAGTGTGGGGGTATTTGATGTGCACGTAAATGTGCATATTTTTACCACCATATATAACCTATTTAAATTGAATAAATGATCATATTGGGTATTTTAACTCGTTTTAACCAAAATTCAAATTATTTGAAATTGTCACATATTCATCTTCATCCAAGGGCAAAATGGCCATTTTTGTGCATATATAAAATTAAGGAAATTTAATGGGAAATTTCTATGTTACTTTTTAAGAATTTAAAATCAATTACAAGTGGTTTCATGAAGGAATATGCATGCATAAAGAAGATACAAAAGAATGAAGATGGAAATAATTCAAAGTGAAGAACATGGAGGACCCCACCCACTTATCTTGATTTTCAATTAGGAGCTAATGCACATGCTAAAAGACATTTAAAGCTTCATGTACATTTAAGTGGGGATTATTGAAGCTAATGATAACTTGGCCACCACACTTCCTCCGAGGGCATTTTGGACACTCCCCAAAAATATGCATTATGGTTTGTAACTTGTATAAATACCCTTTGTGTTTCATGTAGCTCTCCTCTTCCTCTTAGTTATTCTCTCTTTAGTTAGTTTTAGGCTCAAAATAAAACCAAGCTCTCTTCTTTATTTTCATGGCTACTTAGCCATTTCTCTTTTATGTAATTTTTTTATGCCCCTTCAATACATGTTTTTTTTTTCTTTTTCATGCTTATTTACTTTCATGTTGTAGTGTAAATTTATTTTTCATGCAAGTATAATAGTTCTCTTTTCCATTAGCTTTCATTTTCTTTCCTTTTTACTTTCATGATGCTAGCTACATTTGTTAATCAAATGACAAATATGAGAGGCTAAACTCCTTCAATTTAGGGGTAATGAAGCTCTCTAATTGTGTAGCTTCAACTATTTGTTAATTCATGTTCTCTTTTTGTGCTTAATGACGATGATGGAAATGGTTTAGTTGTTGTTTTTGGATTGAATTTTATAGCTATATTGTTGACACCAAATAGGTTATGCTTAAACAATCACTAACACAAATGCCTCTTCGTCAAAATATGATTATGGCATAAGAAAGTGATTTGAAATTCAAATTTGATGGTCTATATTTCTAATCAATAGTTAATAGGCCACACTTAAAATAGATTTCATTTTCTTTGTCAAGTTTCATGAAAGTTAGTAAGTGGTTTAAGGGATGTGTTATACTTTGATGGCTTATGTTGGCTAATTAATAGCACAAATATGTCAAACTTATGATTAACACATCAATTAAAGCACAATGACCATAAAAGAGAGATCATGATTTCATATGTGTTGAACTACATGATCTAGAGAGTGGATTTATTTCCTAAATTGTCACTTAACTCTTATATTTGCATTTCTTTTCTTTTAGTTAGTTAGCTAATTTTCTAATTCTCCAGCTTAACTTTCACTCGACTTTGGTATAATTTGATTGAATAGAATTTTTAAAATCATCAATTCCCTACGGATCGACCCGTATTTTCCACGTACTACGATAGTACGTCGTGTGCTTGTGGTTATTTTTAATTTAAATTCGTTCGACGGTGTTCTAAACCGATAGAATTTCATCGACGAACAAGTTGCTGCTTTATTTTGTTTGATTCCACTATGTTGTATTATGTTTGTGACTATATAGTACTCTAGTCAACCAAGGTGGCATCTTCATATGTCGCTCTTGACATATTTTGTAACAATTATATTTAATCTGAACCTGAGAAACGTTTGAGGTTATGTAATGGAATATGAATCAAGTTTTGTGAAATGTAATCAGAAAAGTTGTTTTTGAAATATGTGATTTTGTTCCATATTCATGTGCTTTAAATATTATGGATACCATTAACATTACCGTATTTGATCGTAGAAAGTTAATACTATGGATGACTGCAGTATCTATAGCGCTTAGATTCGGGCCTCCATATAGGGGATGTTACAGAATGTGGCATCAATGACTCTCAACATTGATGGCTTCTGTTGTGATGATCGACGCTCTCTATTGGTCGATAGCAGTATCGAATTGAAGTGGTCTTTGGCACAACACGATAGTGATATAGAGTGGCATTAATAGGGAGCGACACGGATTGGTATAACATTGGCTTAGATAACTTCTGTGGATACTGATGTCTTTCGACGTCAACATGTGCATTGTCCTCTAAGTACCGATGAAATGCACCATGGACAAGACGCGGAACTATTCATCGATAGCATTGCTAATGAATGGCATTGATAAATTAAGGCTTTGATAAGCATTGACATTCTTGAGTAGCGATATGGGCAATGGTCAATCTCAACAATATACAATGGTAACAATGAGTGACGTTGATAGAAAGCGGCATCACTTTGAAGGGTGACACTAGAAATACGGCATCAATGAGATGCTACTAGGTTGTGTCAACATTCATTGATGGCTTACTATATTGAGTGTAGTCGATATCATTACTTCCTTGGAGGGACGCGGCATTGGTTCCATGCACTATTGATAATATTTGGTATCATTGCTTCTTCAGTTGCATGTGACATTGTATATGTCCCTTTATTGATGAAATGCGACATCGTATTCCTTCGATGATCATCCACCCTAATGCTTTCGATGTTGATTATTAGTGTGATACCAATGAGTTATGGCGTTTATCTTATTTTCACAAGTGAAAGGTGACATCATGTTCATGTCTCATGTCGTATATCTTCAAAGTTAAAAATGGTGATAACATTTGCCCCCTAGTGTAGAGGAGTCATTGACTTTTCAAGTAAATAATATCACATCAAGTTTTCCTCCTGTTGGTATTCCCAGCAGATCCGGTCGATGATATGAATTTCCATCCTCTTTTCTTCCTATAAATAGTCGTGCTCCTCTTTCATTTCTCCTTTTACCTACAGTTGAAATCTCAAGCAAGTCACAATCCTCAAAGGAATTCAAAATTTTCCTAATCTTCAAGAATTCGAATCATCCAAGTATGATATTCATCTTATTCCTATTTAATTAGCAAGTTATACTTGGTGATTTTATGTTGAAATTATTACTAGGGTTTAAATCAGAACATTTTTTCATTGATTTTAAATTGACCTTAGGATTTAATTATACGGTTTTGATGCCTATTACTTAGTTAAGTAATCGATTTAGATTATATCAACTTTGGACCTTTACGTAGTGTGAATGGATTCTGATGCTAATCGATATTGGCATGAAATTGGGTATGTTCTTGGTTTATTGATGAAGAATATGACTTATTAACCCGAAACCCGATGTCGACTTACGTTGTACGGATACTGATCATATTCAACATTGTTATAATGATCGATATCGATCTATCCCCTTTGGTTTTATGTCGACACTGATGATTTACGATATTTTCATGATATTTGATGCTTTGATATTCGACGTTGATAAAGTTCTTTGTTGGCTAACTAACATCTATAGCATAAAAACCCTTTCACATCACTGATGATTAAGTTGAGATGTGGCAAGCTCTTAGCGTTATGAGAAAGTGTATACCAGTAAAAGGCGAAATCACTTAATTACAAACGAAATAGTTTGCGACGTTGATTATGAAGTTTTAACTTCACACCGACAGTCTTACTATTCGCTGCCATCCTCTTGTAGCCAGTTTTAACACCATCAATTAAGATTCATATGATATCAATGGTTACAACATGGTCGACTTAATACAGTATAGGTTGTTTAATTAATTAGTACATTATCAACTCACGCTATCACTATTCACTAATGTTGACATCCTCCTCGCCTCAATATTGGTTATAGTTGCAGCGTTTACTAGTGCTTTATAATATAAGCTACGGGTCATTCGGTATTGATACATCTGTCGATATGGACTTATTGATGTCGCATATCCATTCTTATGTAATCTTTATATAGTTTTTCCATGGAGTTCATTTGTTAAAATTAGGTTTTAAGTCTTTTAATAAATTTGACATGTGTCAATTAAGGGTTAACTATCATATAGTTTAAGCATCTTGAAACCATCACTTAGACAGTAGATTGGTTACTTAGCTAATAATTTTTGACTTAGCATGTAATAATTCTTCTATATAATAAAACCTTTACCATTTCTTAAATTTTGGAATAATATCGTCTGGTAGATAGATGGAAGATTCAAAGAAAAGCAAGGAATCTTCCAAAAAGACTAGCACGGGTTCCATACCAAGAAAGAAGATCATCTTCTTCATTCGCCATATTACCACTCAAGAAGAAGTGGATTCTATGCTTAATAAATTTGGCATCATAGGTATTGAAGATATTCCAACTGACCCTTCTACAAGAATCAACGATCCTCTAGAAGGATTTTTTTGCTTTTACCTCGATTCACATATGGCATTCAGCATATCTTCCTTGCCCGGACTTTCTTTTAAGATTTCTGGAGCATCTAAACATCATCCCAATCCAATTGAATCCCTATTCATATACTTATTTGACTTGTTTAGAAATTCTTACTAGGGAATCTAAGCTTACTCTTAGTGATGAAATTCTTTATACCATTGTTGGCCCTACAAAGATAGGTGAGCAGCTAGGCAATCCTCTATATTGCATTCGTCCCTATCCAAAAAAACTTGATTGTTAATGTGGTTAAAAGGCTTATAATATATTTATCGTTCCCGTATAATAAATATTTTTCCTGTAGATCTGACCCCTAAGAAGTTAAGCGCCACTGATAGCGAGACCGTCAAGTCCCTGACATTAGCATCTGAGAAAATAGTTAACGGGTGTAGTGACTAGAAACTTTATCACTTTAATTTGTGAATATTTAATTTATTTTAAATATTAAATTAATAGTTTTAATAATTAAAATATCTTCTTTTAATTAATAACTAATTATGGTGAAATGGTTTTCAAAATGTGTTTACAAAAATAATCAGTTCGAGAAACATAAAGAAAATGTGATCGGAAAAAAAATTTCTAAATTTTTGACTTTTCAGTTTAAAATGTTATCGAAAAACATTGTGTACATTTTAGTTAACACATATACACACATATATATTAAATACATAAATGTGCTTAGCAAAATAATGTGGTTAAAATGAGTTTACTGAAGTGGAAATGAAGAGATATGACCCTTTTTCAAATCGAAATTAAAATAAAATATAAAATATGTAATATGTAATGTCACCTTATCACTTAACATCAAAGTACAAGATAGGGTTTGTATGTTGGACAATAAGGTGTTCTTTGACTTGCGTGTGGAACAGAGGGAAAAGAGGTGGATGGATGATCAAGCACAAAATGAATGGAGGGTGGTCTACTTAAGGACTTTTAGGTAATTTTTCTTATCTCATTTTATAAACCAATTTCAAATTTTTTCTCTCTCTCACTTCTCATTCGTTTCTTACTTTTTAAAAAGTTTATCTTCTTCCTAAAAGATTTAAAAAGTTCTTTAATGGCCTCTTTCGTTTTTAGATTTAAAAAACCCAAGTTTTTTTTTTACTTTTAAACCCATTATCTTCTCTTTTCTTCCTACACCCCTCTTCCTTCAAAAAAAAACCACACTACCCATTTCCACCCAAGGCCATGCCTTGCTTTATCTAGGCCAAGCCCAAAATTCCTCCTCTCCTAAGCAAAATCGCTTTTTTATTAAAGGTATACAATGTCTGATTTTAGTTTAAGTGTTAGAGCTTTGGTTTTGTTTCTTTTGACTTTTGGTGAGTAAGCCACTTTAAAATTTAAAGTTTTAAACTTTTTGTTGTGGCTAGTTATTGTGTGCTCATGGTTGAAATTTATGTGTGTTTTGTGTTGTATTTATATGAGAATATATATGTATATTATTGGTTATGAACTTGAATATGTAGTTCGGTTGTTAAGTGAGGTTAAAGTTATTATCTTACTTAAATTTTGGTGTTACGGCATGATTATATATGTGTGTGTGTGTGTGTGTGTCTCTGTGTGTGTGTTGTGCTCTTGGATATGGTGTTGAATTCCAAGGAAAGTTAGAATGTGATCTTGATTTATGTTGTGACATAAAGTTTCCCTTGGATTTTAAACTTGTTTATTTATTTCATTTACTAGAAAAGTATCAAAGTTTCAACTTTATTTTAGTTTTCAAACTTTGTACTATGATTTATAAAAAAGGTCAAAATCAAAGGTTTGAAGAGTATTCGACTAGTAAAACTAGTTTAAAAAGTTATGATATCCATAACGATATTCGCTATGGATATAGTTCGGGAAATCGAATATTTTTTCTAAACTAAAAGTGTTTTATCAAAAATATGTTTGAAAAGAACGCTTTCGGTCATAATTTAAGTATAAAAGGTAACTTTTATTTAATTAATTATTTATTTAATTATTAATTAATTAAAGATGATTATTATTTGATTATTAATTAAGTAAAGAGTGGTACCTAAGTATTTATTAAGTAAGATAATTATGGTAAATTAATAAAGAGAGTTTTAATTAATTATTAATTAAGTAAAGAATTAAATAAGTATTAATTTTTATTTAGTTAAGGTTTAATCATTTAATTTATTATTAACTTATTAGGTTTTAATTATTAATTAATTACCAATTTTATAGGGTTTAATTATTAATTAATTAATAAAAAGTTAGTTAAAGTTCAATTAAGATTTAATAAGTTTAATTAATTTTTAGTTATTATTAAATCAAGGTTTAAACTTATTTCAAATTAATTTAATAAAGGTTTTAATTTTGATTACTTTATTTCCAAGGATCGGTTTTTATTTAAAAAGCACCTTCATTTTATAAATAAATGTGTTCAAAACAAGCTATTCTCTTTGTCTGTACCATGAAGTGGCCAAACAAATATGAATACTTTATTGATGACACCTGTTTAACAAATAACTCCTCATTCGGCTATAATTAATTAAGTAGATCGTTTAGACATCCGCTTAGCAGAATAAATCTCTATTCTGCTATTATATTGATTTGGAAATTGAATTGTATGGCGGTTAACTAATATTGGATAAGTGATGGATTAGCTAGTGATTGTTAATTGTTTTTATTTACATATATGTTAGCTTATGTAAATACCATTTATGTGACTTGAAAGGTCAAATTTATTTAACTGGTAACTTGATTTACACCATTATGGTCGTGAGCCTCTTTCTGAATTTGTAAAGTTATGGATTTAAATCACTTCGATTATATAATAATTTGAGATTAAGTGTTTATAAATGATGTTTTAAAGTAAATTATTTAAATTTATTATTAATGATACTTTAAGTTATTTAATTATATATTAATGTTTTTAGCTAATGGTTTAGTTTTGTTTTAAAAATAATTAATTATTTCTTCATGATGTTTAAAAGTAATTAATTAATTGAATAAAGGTGCTTATAAATGATAAATTGTTTTATAAAAAGGGATTTTTCTTAATAAAGGGATGTATTTAAAGGAGATTTGCAAATGAAATTTTGTAAAGGATTTTTTAAAGGATTTTTATATAGGAGTTGTAAAGGAAGATTTATAAAGGAGTTTTATAAATAGAAAGAGATCTATTAAAGAAGTTTTATAAAATAATTGGGAGATTTATAAAAGGATTTGAAATACGAAATGGGCTTATAAAAAGAGAATTTATTAAAGGAGTGAAATTTTTTTTGACTATTAATACTTCTCAGTTATGGTTGCATGTAAACATTCTTTCCATACTTAACACCGAAGGATAGCGGTTTGGTTTATAGTGAGGAATATTCTAAATAATATTTGATTTGGCCCCTTTAAATATGTTTTTTGGAAAACAGGAAATCTTCCTTAAGTTTGGTAAATACACTTATACCGTTGAGAATAAGTATATGGATATATTCTCTAAGTATTGAAAGCATAATGTTTTGGAAATATACTTATACTATTGAGATAAGTATATAAATGTTTCTATGTATTGAAAGGGGTGTAATATTTTGAAAAATATCCTTGGTAATGTTATTTTGAGTCAAAGGTTTGAAAGTGATTTGATTTATGAAAATACTAATTAATGGAGGCTTAGTGGATCCCACATGGAGTTAAATCTTTGTTATTGATTGTTTGATAGTTAAATAAACGACTATCAAAATCTTGACCAAATATAACTTTGGAAATTTCTAGGAGAAACATGTGAGTTCATGGCACAGTCGTCTTCGATAATGCTACACTGTGCGTATAAATCTAGTTCTATTCTCCGAGGACAAACGATAGGGAGATCTATCCACTAAACGGTTAGGGGTACTCCACGCTCATATGTATTATCTGTATATTTCCAAAAAGACCGGAGGCGAGTTTACCGGAAACTAGCAAATGTTGGTTCTAAGAGACTAGGATCAAATACATATGAATTATTTGAAAACCACTTTGACCTAACTCAATCATTATATTGAAGACATCTTGAAGTTGATGGAATTGAAGACGGAGCTCTTTGACATGCAAGCTACTTGTTACTAATCCTGAGAGTGATTCCAAAATGGAAGTAGTAGAAGTAGTGCCTTCGTTTTTTCGTATCTTGAACAACTTTGTATAGGGAAATGCTAGCATTGCATTGATGCTTGGAAGGTGGTATTAGCATTCCATGTGGGATTTGCCAAGAGAGGAAAAAGTAATTAAGACCTCACAAGCCTCACAACTCAGTAATGACTAAAACTGTAGATATGCAGTAGAGCTATATGGTTCACTTCCATTAAGAGCATTATTCCTCGATCTAGATTTTATATTTATGGATTTTGGTATGTGTGTGCACGAGAAGAGTGGGGCATGGTCTGGTGCATCTATTTGCAGCCTTGATTCCCGAGGGATGATGTAATCCTGTATGCCATATTAAAGGGGCAGCCGCCCCTGTGTAGCAGGATGCAAGAAGTACTTGTTGACCTTGGTACATGTTGTCTAAAGGTGTTTTGTGATGAATCGTACCCCAGTAACCCAGTCATTGATGGAAATCCAATCTCTAAATCATGCCATTACAAACTTAGTTATGCCCAACTATATTGAAAAGTGAGATGCAAGCATTTCGGTAATTTTATATATTTATTTTCCTTCTAAAAATTATTATAGTATCGCAATATTTTCTACAAAAGAAATGATTTGGTTATTATAAGGTAAAAAACCCATCTGTGTTTATATGCGGCATGGTCTTACAAGATTCCTTTATTTTGAAAGGTTTTTACAACATTAAGTAATCCATTTGATTGTGTTTCTTATGCTGGTTTACCACACTGACCTAGGCATTGTTTTCTTATAATGCTCGAGTTAGCCCGAGCATATCTCTAAGTTTAACTGGACACTTAGAGCTTTCAGGAGATGGGCTCGATGCCTTCAAGACGTACTTGCATGTTTTTCTATTATCTTCTGTTGTTTGTTCTTGTTGTGGTTATTAGCAATTGTAGGGACATGTTGTTATAACTATCCAGATTGATGATGGGTTAGTGTTGTACTCTGATTTATGTTTGCATATTAAAGTCACTTTATTTCGTAAAGACTTGTTTAGTACTATATATTACTTGTCATGCTTTTATGAGATTTTTTTGTCTTTTCTTTTCTTTCACCCCAACGATCTGCCTTTCTGGCACTTGGATGTTCAGCATGTAAATACTGTGGTTGTATTAATTTCGACTTCTAAGGATCGAAAATGAGGGTAGTTTTAACAGGCTTGTTATTTTAACGGAGACGAACCTTTTTCATTACTCATTGATTCAATACAACCATATAATACTCAGAGAACCTCCAATGATGAAAGGAAATGCTTAGAGGAAACTATCATTGGTTACCAATAACCGTAATGCTTTCTCAACTTCTTTTCCAGTTCAATTTGAGCACGCCGGTAACTTTCAATATAGTTAATATAGAGTTCCTAATACTATAGTTTTACTAACTTTTTTTCGTTTTAGGCTCGTTTACCGTAGTAGCTGTCTCTACGGAGAAGGGGACCATAAGGGAATTCCTCAAAGAAAAGAAAGGTAAAGATGGCACTTCTGTCTGGACTCAGGCTCTTAATCTCAATCTCTCAGGGATCTTATTATTAGCTCATTCAAATCTATAGAAAGGAAACTAAGCGATGGTTCCACTGCTATTCCACTCCTAACAAGAACCTCAAGGTCGGGGCATGTATTCCCGTTTTGTTATGGAGGAAGGACCATTTGTAGATATCGATTCAAGCCTTGAGGCCCTAAACCTTGGCTCTTCTGAGGAAATAACTCATCAAATGACTTAAAAGGAGCAGTCTCAAGACGCATTTATTCATAATACTTTTCTCGGTACTCTTAGGAGACTGAACTGTCTTTGTGAGGAGCTTGGATTGTGTGCCTCTTTTGAAGACCTGCTCCCTTCCAAGTCTCAGACTTCATCCTCTGCTAGCCATTTCGATGCTCTTCTCAAGCTAGTCGTCCAGTCCCCATCTTTTATTACTCTTAATCTACCATAGCCTTCATCTTATTCTCAATACCACTACTTTACTATTCTTAAGCAGCTTTTATTGGTATGTACCCTTCTCATTTTGTTGTTTCTGGTTCCTAACCTTTTATATAATATTTATAATCATACCTATGACTTTTTAGGTGGTTGAGCATATGTTCTAATTTCAAGATGATGCCTCAGCATCTTCCGATGAAGTTTCCAAGTTTAAGGAATAGGTTTCTTTGCTTATACATAATCGATGCTATGACTGGAAAAGATTAGGTCGTAAATGAGAAAGTGAAACTTACCACTTTACTTAATGAAGTGAAAATTTCACTTAATGAAGGAAAATGTACTGATCAAATTTTAAGTGATAAAGTGAAAGCTTTAGAGATAGGGCTTGAGGAGGCTAGTACGAATAAGGCCAAGCTTGTAGAGGAGAGTGGATTCTTAAAAGAGAAATTTCAAAGGAAAAGAATTCTCTTGAACTGATCAACTGGCATAATTAGTGACATAAAGCAAAAGGTGTCTCATCTTTTTGATGCAATTCTCAATATTCTACGAGAAGGCACTTTTCATAGCATACGCCAACAACATCTAGCGATGCCTGGATCTAAACATCCCCTCTTCTCAAGCTTGCAAATAAAAGTTTAAAAAGAAATTCAAAGCTACGTTGGAGGAAATATAGGCATTCAGAAAAGAATCTTCTAAGGAGGAGAAGAATGATGCCAAGAAATTGTTGGCCTTCGACGACCCTTCAGTAGACGACGAAACAGAATCTGATGAGGAGGGAGATGATGATGACCAAAACAAGAATGATGATGACCATGATGATAGTGGTCATAATGGTGATTATGACAATGACGACGGTGATAATGACGACAGTGATGGTGGTAAGGGTTCTCTGGATTGGCAGATGGGAAATATAGATCGGTAGGTGCTAACCCAAACTTGGTGGCAAACATCACTGAAATTCCCAATTCTCCAAAGTTCTCTCCAGAAGTATAAAGCCCCTCAAAGCTACAAACCCGAAAGGAATGAAAAAAACTCCTTCGTCTTCAATTCCACTCTCTCAGCTATAAATCTCTTTATTTAAATGTCTTAGATTACCAAATAGCTTTTGGTTAACATGTTGATTAATAAGGAGAAAATCAAAACATCATTATGATGTTGACTAAACAGGTATAATAAATTGTCTGAGAAATACAAGAATCTCACAGCCTATGCATCAAAATTAAGATTTTTAAAAGAGAGGTAAGTTGATCCATGAATGAGGAAGGAACGCTTTGTCAGGTGAAGCACTTGGCGGAGAATGCAAAGCAAATGACCCTCTTTTAAATACTGGTTGATATAGGAACGCCTTGGAAGAATTTCTCTACAAAGTTTACTCTATGGGCATTTTCGTCGACTTCTCCTATTTAGGTGACAACTGCGGAGGTTTACTTAGGCGCCTTCATCCTAGGTATTTGAACGCACATGGGTCTGATTATCACCCTTGGACATGTAGGAATCTCTCTAAAGTTACTCTTATCCCTCTTTCTTCTCGTTCTCTTCCTCCCGAAAAATTCAAATATAATAGGAAGAGGTTTATTTTTGAGTTTTATAAGGAATTAGTATTATAGAAACCCAAACAATTACATAATTGTAATGTATGACTTATGCAGCTTACAGTTTTTACTATTTTTATTTTGTTGCTCTTAATTTATTTTCCATGTAATATATAGATTAGAGGATCTCCAATTAGTCATATCCCATGGAATTTTAGAATAAATTTTTTTAGCTAAAGAGGGATTTTAAGGAGAAGTATCTAATCCTTAGAACTTTTCGGTTAGAAAAACATTGCTTTCTTAGAGATTTATAGAAAATTTACACGTGATTTCCTCAGCCTCATTTTGACTTTTTGTGTGATTAAAAAGAAATTTCTTAGCGAAATGCCGACTTATCATGCCAGTTTGCTGTATGGCCATGCTAGCCCTCCGGCGGAGAAGTGGAACTATTACCAATTCTCTCCACTTAATTCTTAGGAAGGAATTAAAACTACTTTCGATTCCACTTTTAACCTATCGGTTGGGTCATTCGAAAAAGCTAAAACTGCTGTTTCAAAACTTCAAAAATTAGCAAGAATTAGACTGTGATGTAATCCAAGTTTCCATGTTGTTTTAAACTTTTATTGTTATTAGTCAAAGAGCTTATTTTTCATGTATTAATTCCTATTTCACTTATTCTTAATAGGAAACTCAATTAGTGTGTGTATCTGATCCTTTAGACATTTTCTCACAAGTGATCAAGATTAAAGATAGATTACTGCTAATATGGAAAAGAGACGATCTTCCCAAGACACTTTAATCTTACGACTTGCAAATAATCTGGAAGAGCAAGAACGGCATAGAAAATACTTCTAATTGAAATCGACCTTTAAAGGCCTAAAGGAACATATCTCTGGCATAGAAGGAGAAATTAAGAAGAAAGATAAAAGGATTCTAGAATTGAAGAGACGAATAGACTTGGCTTTAGAATCCAGGCCTTAAGTTGAGATTGATGTCAAAACGGTTAAATTACATCAATGAATCAATGATCTCGAAGTGGAGTTAATGAAGATTCAAGTATCTTGTCAAACCTTAAAAGTCATCATCATTGAAGGTAATTCTAGTCTTCCCACTCCTACTCCTGAAAGGACAACGAAATCTTGATCTTAAGCAAGTCGAGAATTTCCTACTATACTAAATCCACCTCCGGGTTTAAGTAATGATGCGACCTCTGAATGGAGTGGATAAGTTAAATTTGAATGCATGAAATCTTTCAGTAATAAGTGGAATAAAAAGTATCTGAATACCTCAATGAATATGAAAGCAAAGTTGAAAAACTTGAGCATGAGAAATATATTCTTAAACGGGAGATTAAAGAGTTAAAAGGCACGGTTCAAACTTTGAGAGGAGCCCACAAGACTCTAACATGCTTTGAAAACTCAAATTGATTCAGTTGACGATGCAAATATTATTAGAAGGAAGGAAAAGAAATTGAAAGAACTTTTGGACGTGACTCTTCGCCACATCACTGATCCTTTAATTGCTAAGGATTTGACTAAAACAACACAGAGCCTTGAGCTTTAACAAAGATTTTGCTTTAAAAGGATTCTTCTTCTGTCTGATTTCTATACCTGTGACTTTTGTATAACATATTAGATCGTAAATAAATTTGTATTTGAATGAATGTTACCTTGGATGTAAGGTACATAGCTTAAATCAAATATTGGTTCTTATTTGAAATCGTTTGACAATCAATATCTTGCTTTTCCATGTTTTGAGCTTTTAATGGATATTCTTCTCGTTAAGAAAATTAAGAACCTTGCTAACTGAGATTTTAGAACTTGATAAAATATTTCCTTTACATTAATAAATTTCTAATAGCTTGTTTAGTAATGGAGATTCCTGTTAAATGAACTCAAATATGAATTGAGAGATGATTTAACAAAGTTCCATCGTCAGAAAATCCTTCTGATAATAATTTGAATAGAACCCCAGAGAACCATTCTGGTTATAAAGCGAAGAAAAGATAAGAAAACCCATTTGGTAATTAATAAGGAAGACTAGAAAACCCATCTAGTATTGACAATAGAAGACTACAAAACCCATATGGCAATGGTAATGGAAAACCAAAACACCTATTTAGCAACATTAATTGAAGAACAGAATACATGTTTGGCAATTGTAATGGAAGACCAGAACACCTATTTGGCAATTGTAATAATGTAATGTTATTGGGTTTTTCGACCCTCGAAAATCGACACTAATACATCCACTGTATTGCGTGTGAAGCATTCAAGTGTTAGAAAGACCGATCGTTAGGGGAAAGAAAGAAGATAAGAAGAAACTAAATAATCATAGAATCTCACAATGCAATGGAATAACATATATTAATCGACATAATTCTTTACAAAGTCATTTCCAAATGATACATCGAAGTCACACTAATACAAATTTTACCCTAAGACGGTTATAACAGCATGTCCCTAACTAACTGATACAATATACATATAAACAACGGAAATAAGATAACAACTAGCTTTCGATGAAGCCTTCTGCTCCAAGCTTCTTCAAGATGCATCTAGGAAAAAACCTGAACTACTTTGTTGCCCATAAAAATTTGAGCACTCAAGAGTTTTAGGAAAAGAAAATAAAACTTCAGGTCAGACATGGGTCTGGTGTGATTAAACTCAAACAACTGAATTATTATGTTTTAAACCCTTTTAAAATCAAAGGTATCTCGTAAGATCACACCGTACATAAACACAAATGGGTTTTTACCTTATGATAACCAAAACACTTTTTATAGAAAATCCTGTGATATTATAATAATGTATATCGGTATAAACAAAATATGAATATAGCTGAAATGCTTGCATTGTTGAATATGCGAGTATATGATTTTTGTTTGATGAAATAAACATATATATTCAATTAAATGTATTTGTTAATGTACTACTTTATTTTCACATAATTAAATAAATATTTGCTGAATAAAATGAATAACACAGAATTTAAATTCAAACGGATATTTTATTCAGACAAATGTTTATTGCCATTTTTGAATAGTACAAATTTGAGGTCTCACTATATATACACACACAATTTGCAATTACAATACATTTCAATTTACATAACTGTCCTCATTACATATCGCTCATTCACTCATATTTATCTTCAACTCTATTCCAGATTGAATCCAGCATCTGAACAATCTGCAAAAATAAATACTGACGCGGTAAAATTGAAAAGAATATATTTTTGCAGTGTAAAATAAAATATATTTTTGAAAATATTATTTGCCTTAGTTATTTGGCTTGTTCGTCATTATTTAATTTTGAATTCATCACACATGAACAACTTGTTAGATGCACAGTGTATCACTGTACATGCCACAAGGTCGTGCACACCGACATACACTTGATAATGTTACAGGGACAGGTGAGCACAAGGTCAAACCCAAATCAAAAGCCAGGTTCAACTCAAGTGAAATAAATATTAAGTCATGATATCAGCACAAGGTCAAACCGGAGCTTTTTGCTGGACTCAACTCAGGTGCAAATCAAAATGTACAACATGAAATGATCAAGTTCAATATCAAAGCAAACCCAAATGTAGATGAACACAAGCTCGGACTTAAGTGAAAACAATAGTTGTAATATAGTTCAAAAATTCAAATAAAAACAGACACATATGTGCAATTGTATGCAAACCACCTCAACTCAAGCAAATGCATATTAGACGATATCAACAAGCCTCGACACGTACATGAGGGTAGCAAAACTCAAACCAGCAAAAACAGGTACAACATAATGCACCGGTGGAAAAGAAAATGAAAACGGGCTAACCAAAAGTTAAGTCTCATGTTTAACGGCGGAATTTCTGTCGGATTAGAAAATCGTTGATAAATGTCAAATTATAAATAACCGCAAACGCATGGTGTACGAATGTAGCACGTGGCGAATACGGGTCGATCCGCAGGGAATTGATGATTTTAAAAATCTATTAAATCAAATTAAACCAAGGTTGAAGAGAATGTTAAACTAGAAAAGAAGAAAGACGAGCAAAAGAAATTTGATAAAAATATGAGTGTTAAGACAATTTAGAGGCAATTTCCACTCTCTAGATCACATAAATCAACAAAATGAAGTTATGATCTCTCTTTTCTTGTCATTAGTGAATTAATTTATGTGCTTATCATAAGTATGGTATATTTGTGCTATTAATTAGCTCAATATAAACCATTAAACTATAACACAACCACTAATACACTTTTAAATCTCATAAAATATGACAACAAAGTTGAAAGAAAAATCTATTTTAGGCATGGCCTATTACCTATTAATTAGAAATATAAGCCATCAAATTTTAATTTCAACAATCACTTGTTTGCCATAATCATAATTTGATGAAGAGGCATTTGTGTTAGTGATTGTTTAAGCATAGCATATTTGGTGTCAACAATATACGCTATCAAATTCAAAGCAAAAACAACAAATAAAACCACTTCAATCATTCTCATTAAGCACAAAAAGAGAGCATAAACATCAAATTAAATTGAAGCTACATGATTAGAGAGCTTCATTACCCCTAAATTGAAGGGGTTTAGCCTCTCTATTTGTTATCATATGAACAAATGTAGCTTGCGACATGAGAGAAAAAGAAAAGGAAAAGAGAGCAAAGTGAAATGGAAAACTATTCTAATCGCATAAAGGAAAATCTACACTACTTTCATAAAAGGAAATGAACATGTAATTAAAAAGAAACAATGATTAACATTGCAAAAAAAAGAATTACATAAGAGAAGAAATGGCTAAGTAGCCATGGAAAGAAAGAGAGATTTGATTTATTTTCTAAACTAAAACTAACTAACTAAAAGGAAGAGGGCTACATGAAACATAAGGGGTATTTATACAAGTTAGAAACCCTAATGCATATTTTTGGGGAGTGCCCAAAATGCCCTTGGAGAAAGTGTGGTGGCCAAGTTATCATTAGCTTCAATAATCCCCCACTTAAATGTACATGAAGCTTTAAATGTCTTTTAGCATGTGCATTAGCCTTTAATTTGTACATTAAGGTAGTGGGTAGGTGGGGTCCTCCATGTTCTTCACTTTGAATTATTTCCATCTTCATTCTTTTGCATCTTCTTTGTGCATGCATATTCCTTCATGAAACCACTTGTAATTGAGTTTAAATTCCTACAAAATAATATAGAAATTTCCCATTAAATTTTCTCAATTTGATATATGCACAAAAATGACCATTTTGCCCTTAGATGACGATGAAAATGTGACGATTTCAAATAATTTGAATTTTGGTTAAAACAAGTTAAAATACCCAATATGATCATTTATTCAATTTAAATAGATTAAATATGGTGGTAAAAATATGCATATTTACGTGCACATCATCTCACATGGTCAAAAGCTCAAATGAGTCAAAATAAACTAGTGAGATCAATGCAATAAATGAAACTGACCAGGCAGAATCAAGATGCAACCATATGTGCAAAGATGCACATCAGCCATGGGACAGATCGGAAATGAACCAAAAGAAATTTGGATTATAAACCAGACAAGTTCAAAAGCACAAGAGGAGTTTCAGAGAGACCATACCAACACTAATACAAACAACATGTACACAAATGAGATGCAACCAAACAATTATTAAAGACCAACTGATGCAAATGCAGTGAGATAAACATGTTTGAGGTAGAACATAGCAGTGAAACTAGAGGCAACAGCAAGCACTTCACAAAATCAACTGGCTGTAGTCAACAAACACAAAATTGAAAAGAGCTCATTAAAAAATCAACATAGTGCCAAAATCAAAATAGTTCAAGTGGCCAAAGTCATAGGACGATAAGTAAAATCGAACAAGTCAAGTATGCTACAGGGATGAACAGATATGCCGAAGTTAAAAGAATGAAATGAACGACACAAAGAACGAAATCAACATCGTCAAATCAAGTCAGATCCATAGTGGCCAAGGAGTCAAAAAAATTCAAAGCCATGATAACCAAGCAATCAAAATATACGAAATTGACAAAGTCAGAAAATATCATCAACATCCAAGCAACATCGAACGGCCGAGTAAAAGTATTGACGAATTCAAATGAATTCATACGAATGAAAATAAAGGAATTCGAACCCTATATAAATGTTTAACATCAACGGCTACGAATCTATTCGAGTTCAAGTAATATCACAGTGCATAGAATCAATTAGGAACTCAAATCAAAGTCGAGGGTAATATAAATCGAAAAGGGGATAAACATACCAAATTCAAAGCATCATTCAACCTCGACAAATTGAAGAGGTCGAGTGCAACTCGAGGAGACGATCGATTGCCGAAGCAAATCAGAAGAGCAGTAATTGTAATCAATCAACAATCAATCCGCTTCTTCAAAATTAACAAAAGCCCTAATATTCACAGTAGCCATTTTTATTCATCAAGGAAGTAGATACGACCGAAGATGATAAGTGACAAACTAAGCACATACGGGCCAAAGAAAGAAAAGGAGAGCACACTTAAATGGGCCGGTTTATAGTTTGGGCTTTTATTTTTAAAATTAGGGTTTTTATTTTTAATTGTTTTTAAATTTATATTTTTCCTTTTAAACATTGTAATTTCTAGTCGTGTGACTAGGGGACGAACTACGGTGGTATAGTTCGAGAATTCGCAACTTGGTGGCTGAGTTGTGGCAGGGTTTTGAGCGTAGAGTTAGGTTAGTCGATAGCAGGTGTCGCGAGTTTACGTGTGTAAGCGTCTAACTACTTAATTTCTAGTAGAAACCTTGAGGGCAGCACTTAGGCAGGGTTTTGCCAAAGCTAGGTAAATCTATGTATTCTATTTTCTGCTTTTATTATTCTGTTATTATCAGTGCTGCTATTATTCTGCTATATCTGTGTTGAAATTATTTTATATAAACTTCCGCAATAATTTTTATAATTAATAGTATCGCCCTATTTATCACCTCCCCCCTCTAGGGTGAAATCGATCCTACAAGTGGTATCAGAGCTGGAAACAAAAGCCATTTTTATTTTAAAATTTTGATTTTTCAAAAACCAATTTTTATTTTGGAAATTTGAATTTTTAAAATGGCTACTTTTAATACTGCTTTTGTTGAGGGTCAGTGCATAGTTAGACCACCAATGTTCGATGGTGAATATGCTTACTGGAAAAACAGAACGAAATTTTTTCTAAAAACCATTGGTGCTTGGAATATAGTTGAAACAGGTTATACAGCACTAATTATAATAGTAAATAATCAAGAAATTGAAAAACCAATTGATCAATGGATAGATATAGAAAATAAGTTACAGAATATTAATGTTAAAGCTATGAATTCTATTATTTGTTCATTAGATCATATTGAATTTAATCGTGTCTCGCATTGTCAAACTGCATAGGAAATATGGCACATTATTGAAGTGACTCACGAAGGAACATCTCCAGTCAAACAATCTCGCCTTGCAATGCTTAGTAGTGAATACGAAAAGTTCACAGTGGCCAAGGATGAGAATGTTAAAGAGATGTACAGACGACTTTCTAATCTCGTATACAAATCAAAAGCTCTTGGAAAATCATACATAGATTTGAAAATAGTCTAGAAAATCCTCAGAGTCATTCCACGAAGTTTTGAAGCAAAAGTGACTGCCATTCAAGAATCGAAAGATTTGAAATAAATTAAAGTTGAAGAAATCATCGAAAATCTCATCACTTATGAGCCAGAAATGAAATTTAAGGAAGAGCATGAAGGAGGAGATACTCGAAAGAAATCATTAGCTCTCAAAGGAACAACTAAAAGTGGTGATGATGGCGATGATGATGGAGCAGCTGAGCTAGCACTATCAATAAAGAAATTCAAAAGGTGGAATCACAAATACATAAATCCAGCTCTAAATCAACAATTGAAAAGCAGAATAACCAAAGCACTAGACAACCCAGAAGAGCGGGAGATCATCTATCACAAGTGCAATAAGCCACATCAAGCCCAATTGTACCCAAAATCGACTCAGCCAAGAAAAGAATTCAAAAAAGAAAAGTTTTGCAGCCACGTTGAATAAAAGTGATGATTGTAAAAACACTAGCAGTAAGAGTGAGAAAGCAGATCTGTGCCTTCAAGGTGATATAACTGATAGTGATGATGACGAGCCAAGCGAGGTATCAAAACTTTCTCACTCGGAACTACTTATATATTTCCATGAAGTAAATGGTTGTTTTGAAAGACTTAGGGAAAAATATGCCAAAATTGAATCACAAAGAGATAGTTTGATAGAATCAAATAAAAGCTTAATCAATTGGTTAAAAACTATCAAACAAAGATCCCTACGTGTGATAAGTGTCCATCACTCTAAGAAGAGATTAAAAAATCAGAAGTTAAAATTAAATCGCTTGAAAATGGAATTCTGATTTTGAAAAAGAGTGAGAATACTGGAAGAGAAAATTCTATTAAAAAGTGCACTCAATTATTAAATGAAAATGAATCACTTAAAACACGAGTCCAAAAATTGTCTACAACTTTAGAAAAAAATTCCAAAGGAGAAAAATTGTTAAATATATTATTAGGGAAACAAACTAATATTGTTAGACAAGGACTTAGGTATAATCAATCTGAAAGAGCTAGAAATGTAATTAACCAAGTCAAATCCAAGTGCACAATCTGTAGAAATATTGGAAACAATCACAATATTTGCTGGTATAGACCCAAAAATATCAAAACCATTCCAATTTGGATTCCAAAAGGCACAAATATAAAATATCTGAAAGTCAAACAAATCTAGGTTCCAAAAGGAACATATATAAATAGTTTTTGGTCTACACAGACATATTTTTCAAAATCATTTGCCACTAACAACCATGGACCTATAAAAACAAATAGGTCGCGGAAATCTTTTATCGTGTAGGTGTGGTGGCAGGCTAAGGAACAACAACAGTGTTATCTGGATTATGGCTGTTCCAGATACACAATGAGCAACAAATCAAAGTTTCTCGACCTAGTACAAAGGTGACAGAATCACAATGGACAACAACGAAATATTATTGGTAAAGGTAAAAGAGCTAATGGCATATTCATCTTGAACGATAGATTAATGTGATAATTTGCACCATATATGATTTGAATCAGCCAGTTATGTTAAAAAAAGATGAATGATGATTTTGATTCTGACTTATTCAAAATATTGAGCAATTATCTTTGAACTATTTCATATAGATTTGCTTAGATAAATGATGGCACTTTATTGATGATTACTCTCGGATATATTTTGTTACTTTACTGCTGACACTATGATCACTGTTTGCACGGCTTCAATTCAATTTCATTTAAAAGCTGGTAAAAATAATTTTGAGATATTTTGTTGCACACTTCACCGTCTGGTCTATTACATTCAATGAATGACATTTTTAAGTCAAAAGAAATTCAGATGCAGATTATACTGGTAATCTAGTTGATAGAAACATTTCTAGTGGAACGTGACTTATGTTGAGACATTTGGTAATTGCATCATTTTCAAAGAAAATATTTGCATATTTTTCATTTCAAATAATTTTCAAATAGCAGACATTTTTCTCATAAAACCCTTTCAAGAAAATCACTTTTGTTGACCTTATTTCAGATTAGTCATTTTTGGAAAATTTGATTTTATAATTATCTTTGGATTTGATTTTAAATGACTACATTAACTAATCTGACTTCCTACTAATTATCGAAAAGATAAATATTGATTGAAAAAGTGATGAGTGTTGATATTAATCATATATTATAACTTGAGAAAGTATAATTAGAAAAATTCTTTAGAAATTTAAACTAGAGTTATAGAAAAAAAATTATTGGTAAATATTCCATGACCATTTCTATTTCTATCATATTTCTCTCGACCATCACACATTATAATCCAATATGGTGTGTCAATACGTGGTATTATGAATGGGAAATTATGTGCTTTCATTTTATTATATTTTTAGCAATAAAAAACATCCAAAGTATCCACTCTCATTTAAAAGTCCTCACGGTTATGTTAGGGTGAATTACTTAGGATTTTTTATTATGTGCTTCCATGCTCATTTAAAAGTCCTCACGATTATTCATGTATGGAATGCATATCAAAATTGATTGATTTAATAGGCAAGTTGATTCTAATCCCATTTAAAATTCCTCACGGTTATGCGTGGTAAGAAGATAATTGAATTCATTTTTTAATAAAAAATTCGGAATACTACTAATCTCATGTAAAAGTCCTAACGGTTATGCATGGTTAGTAGATATTCTAATTCCTGATATAAATATACCACAAATAGTCATAACTATATGGTTTTATATAATGACATCATTCCTATCATTCTAAAGTGGAATATGCGTCAAATAGAGTATTTATGATTTTTGTTTGATTTTTTATTAAAAATTAATATTTTACCCCATTGAGTATTAATATTGTATTAATATTGTATTAATATCTACCACTTTATCTCTATTTCTCCAACACTATTACTCTTTTTCTGATAACAAAAGGGGGAGAGAAAGATTAAGATTTTGGCAAATATTTTATTTTCTATATGCATCTAGGTTCATTTATTCATTTACATTTATTTACATGCATATATGAAGGGGGAGTCTTTGTGTAAAGAGGAAGCATTTAAATAGGGGGAGCAAATTGAATGATCAAATACATTTAACAAATTCAAAATCTTAAATATATGTTTGTTATCATCAAAAGGGGGAGATTGTTGAATATGCGAGTATATGACTTTTGTTTGATGATAATAAACATATACATTCATTTAAATGTATTTGTTAATGTACTATTTTATTTTCACATAATTAAATAAATATTTACTGAATAAAATGAATAACACATAATTTAAATTCAAAAGGATATTTTATTCAAAAAATATTTATTACAGTTTTTGAATAGTACAAATTTAAGCTCTCACTATATATACAATTTGCAATTACAATACATTTCAATTTACATAACTGTCCTCACTACATATCGCTCATTCACTCATATTTATCTTCAACTCTATTGCAGATTAAATCCATCATCTGAGCAATCTGCAAAAATAAATACTGACGCAGTAAAATTGAAAAGAAAATATCTTTCAGTGTAAAATAAAATGTATTTTTGAAAATATTATTTTCCTCGGTTATTTGGGTTGTTCGCATCATTTAATTTTGAACTCATCACACATGAACAACATATGACATGCACAGTGTATCGCTATACATGCCACAAGGCCGTGCACACTGATATACACTTGATAAGGTTACGGGGATAGATGAACATAAGGTCAAACACAAATCAAAAGCCGGGTTCAACTCAAGTGAAATAAATATTAAGTCACGATAACGGCACAAGGTCAAACCCAAGCTTTTTGCTGGATTCAACTCAGATGCAAATCAAAATGTACAGCATGAAATGATCGAATTCAATATCAAAGAAAACCCAAATGTGGATGAACACAAGCTCAGACTCAAGTGAAAACAATAGTTGCGACACAGTTCAAAAATACAAATAAAAACTGACACATATGTGCAACTGTATGCAAAACTTGCCTCAACTCAAGCAAATGCATATCAGACGATGTCAACAAGACTAGGCCTGTGCATGAAGGTAGCAAAACTAAAACTAGAAAAAATAGGTACAACATAATGCACCAATGGAAAAGAAAATGAAAACAGGCTAACCAACAGTCAAGTCTCACATGGTCAAAAGCTCAAATGAGGCAAAACAGACCAGTGAGATCAATGCAATAAATGAAACTGACTAGGCAAAATCAAAATGCAACCATATGTGCAAAGATGCACATCAGCCATGGGACAGATCAGAAGTGAATCAAAAGCAATTTGGATTATAAACCAGACAAGTTCAAAAGCATAAGAGGAGTTTCATAGAGACCAGACCAACATTAATACAAACAACATGTATGCAAATAAGATGCAACCAAACGATTGAGACAGATCAACTAATGCGATTGTAGTGAGATAAACAAGTTAGAGCTAAAACACAGCAATGAAACCAGAGGCAACAATAAGCACTTCACAAAATCAACTGGCCGTAGTCAACAAACACAAAATTTAACAGAGCTCGTTACAAAATCAAGATAGTGCCAAAATCAAAATAGTTCAAGTGGCGAAGTCATGGAACGACAAGTAAAATCGAGCAAGTCAAGTATGCTACAGGGATGAACAGATATGTCGAAGTCAAAAGAATAAAATGAACAGCACAAAGAACGAAATCAACATCGTCAAATCAAGTCAAAGCCGTGGTGGCCAAGGAGTCAAAAAAATTCAAAGCCGTGATAACCAAGCAATCAAAGTATACGAAATTGACAAAGTCAAAAATTCTCATCAACATCTAAGCAACATTGAACGGCCGAGCAAAAGTATTGACGAATTCAAATGAATTCAAACGAACAAAAATAAAGGGATTCGAAGCCTATATAAATGTTTAACTTCATCGGCTACGAATCTATTCGAGTTCAAGTAATATCACAGTTCATAGAATCAATTAGGAACTCGAATCTAAATCGAGAGTAATATAAATCGAAAAGGGGACAAACATACCAAATTCAAAGCATCATTCAACCTCGACGAATTGAAGCAGTCGAGTGCAACTCGAGGAGACGATCGATTACCGAAGCAAATCAGAAGAACAACAATTGTAATTGATCAACAATCAATCGGCTTCTTCAACATTAACAAAAGCCCTAATATTCACAGCAGCCATTTTTATTCACCAAGGAAGTAGATACGGCTGAAGATAATAAGTGATAAACTAAACACATACGAGCCAAAGAAAGAAAAAGGAGAGCACACTTAAATGGGCTTTTGGTCTTTTATTTTTAAAATTTGGGTTTTGATTTTTAATTGTTTTTAAATTTGTATTTTTCCTTTTAAACATTGTAATTTCTAGTCGTGTGACTAGGAGACGAACTATGGTGGTGTAGTTCAAGAATTCGCAACTCAGTGGCTGAGTTGTGGTAGGGATTTTGAGCGTTGAGTTGGTTTATTCGATAGCTGGTGTCGCGAGTTTACGTGTGCAAGCGTCTGACTACTTAATTACTAGTAGAAACCTTGAGAGCAGCATGTAGGCAGGGTTTTGCCGAAGCTGGGTAAATCTGTGTTCTAGTTTCTGTTTTTATTATTCTGCTATTATCAGTGCTGCTATCATTCCACTATTTTTGTGTTGAATTATTTTATATAAACTTCCGCAATAATTTTATAATTAATATATCACCCTATTCGCCCCCCTCCCTCCCTCCTCTAGGGTGAAATCGATCCTACATGCATCTCACATTTCAACATAGTTAGGTATATCTAAAACTGTAATGGCATGTATTGGAGAATGGATTTCATACTATGACAAGGTAAAGAACAACCTTCTGATGGTACATCTCTAGATAAAATGCATCAGGGTCTGAAAAGAACATCTTGTACCTCTGCCACATAGGACAGGACTACCACTTGACTAGTAGTACAGAATATGATCACCCCATTTGGGCCCCGAATCATACATGAGTAAATGGTAATCGATCTAGATTTGGGATGACCATACCCTGAAGGGAGCGACTCACATAGCTCTACTGCATGCTTGATTTTGTCATTTCCCGAT
Source organism: Allium cepa (assembly GCA_030765085.1). Lineage (NCBI taxonomy): Eukaryota > Viridiplantae > Streptophyta > Magnoliopsida > Asparagales > Amaryllidaceae > Allium > Allium cepa. Next base: position 742,130,695 of record CM060932.1, read on the forward strand.
TGATGAGGCTTGAGGCTATGTATTTACCTTTTAGAACAGCAACCCCACTTGGAATACTAACATTGCCTTTCAAGTGATGATGCAATGTCAGAATTATTTCATACAAGTCGTTCAGGTGATGAACGAACCGAAGGCACTACCTCCACTACACCCATTTAAGAATTACCCTCAGAGTTAGTAGCAAATAGCCCTTGCACTTCAAACTCTGTCTTCAATTCTATACTCTTTAAGATTTCTTCAGTTCGAAACGCTTAAAGTGGTTTTCGGATAACATACCTGATCCCAGTCTCTTCGGAACAACTTTTGATGATTTCCAATAAACTCAATCCTGGTTCTTTAGTAAATTAACAGAAAAGATAAGAGCGGAGATCACCTCCTAGCCGTTAGTGGATGGATTTCCTTATAATTTATCCTAAAAGAACGAAACGAGATTTATACGCACATACAGCATCATTGGGATGATTGTGCCATATAACTCACGTGCTTCTCCTAGATATTTCCAAAGCCACGTTTTGGTCCAGGTATGATAGTCGGTTATTTAACTATCAAATAAACAATCATTCAAATATTGATTTAATTCTCTATGGGATCCTCTAAGTCTTTATTAATTAATCTTTAATTAATAAAATCATTTTATAAAACTTGATCAAAAGATCTTTACACAACACCATTTCACAAACTCTTACTTCCCCTTTTACTTAGGAAAATATTTATACTTATATTAGGGGTATAAGTATATTATCAAACAATTTAAAATTTCTCTCTTTTCAAATTCCTATTGAAAACATTACTTACTATAAACCAAGACACTTATCCTTCATAAAATCGCCTTTTAAAAGCTCACTTCACATTTATATACCTTTATAAATTTCCAAAATCAATTTATAAAATGCTTTTATAAGTCTACAAATCAATTTACAGAACCTCTTTACAAACCTATAAAATCATTTATAAAACATTTCCCTATTTAAAACTCCTTTGATAAATCTTCTTTAATAAAAATCCTTCACAAAATATCTTTTGCAACTCTTCCTTTTAAATCACTTTAAATAAACTCTTTTACTTAGTGAAACCCATTTTTATAAACAAGTTATTAGTTATAAATACCTTTACAAAATAATAATATAACTTGAAAAATTATTTATAAACCTTAACCCCTGATTAAATAATTCAAATTAATTCAAAACCATACTTTATAATTTCGAAAAGAGCTTAGCAATCCCCATGGAAGCAATTTAAGTTACCATTTAACATCAATTTCACTTGCAAGTCACTTAACCATTTATTTATATAAGTCAACATATATGTAAATGCAATTTATATTCATCGGGGAGTAACATACCAATAAAACTCAACAAGCATATACATGTCCAAATAACATAATAGCATGATGGTGATTTGTCGTGCTAAATAGATGTCCAAACAATTCACTACTTAGAGAAAAATGAGAATTTATTATACTAAACATATATCCACACAATAAATAATTAAATTATAGCAGAATGGAGATTTATTCTGCTATCATATGTCCAAACAATCAACTTATAGCAGAATGGAGGTTTATTCTGCTAACACATATCTATACAATAAAACCATTTACATAACTCATTCACAACTGTTTGTCTACTTAATGGTATTGACATTTCAATCCCTTATGTCTAAAACTGTCTATGGAAAAGTACTTCTAAAATAATTTGTTTCTCGAATAATTTAAAAATTAAAATTTCCTTTTAAAATGATTAATTACAAATTAAACCCTTTTAAAGCCATGTATTCGAATCTTAGATCAAAACTATATGGAAGGAGAAATGATCTACGTCCAACCTACGCACTTATTTAATTGATTCCCCTTAATACCAATTCTATTTCCACTAAATTATTTTTGAAAACATTTCATAAAAACAAAACTAGGTTCACTTGGTTAATATTCCACTACATCCTAAGAATATATACCCCTATCTTCTTTAATCATTCCATTTTTTCATTTATCTCCCTAAGAAAACTCAAGATCCAAATACCCGGTATTATTTCAAAAACTTTTAGAAATGATACTAAAATTTTAATTCTTAGAAAATTTATAGTAAGTAATGCTATCTCCCCCAATTGTAAGTTATTTTCGAACCACTCGAACTAGTTAACTTAAGAAAATTACTTTTATTTCAAAATCTCATTTTTAAAACAATACTTCTCATATTTCCAACAAAACATTTATCACCAACTTGTTTTGGGTTTGTTCGGGTAGAACTTGTTTTGATTGTACAATGATAAAGAGAATAATTTACTAAGTACACTACAACGTTCTCCTAGGCAAACATCTGATCATCACTTAGAAGATTATTCAAAACATCACAAAACAATCAAGACTCCTTCCCCTTAACCAATCCAAATAAAATACATCTTACTTAACATTTTTGTTCCAAAAATTTTATTCTTGAACCAAAATTGCTTTCAAATAATACTGTTATTATCTTTCAAAACCTAGAAACATTTTCCAAAATCCCAGGGATTCAAGTCCTCAAGTTTTCAACTTATATTCTTTTTTTTAATTAAAAGACATATTCCTATAAATCCATTTTATAAATCAACTTTTATAAAACATTTTCTAAATATTTATTTCAAATATTCCAGCTTTTAATAAACATCATCTATTAAATCAATTTAAACCTACATTATTAATCGAATGCCTTATAGTCAAATCGTGAAACTTAATTCACAAGGTGTTCATTTGAATGTTTTCCCTATTTCTATTTACCCACCCTAAATCTTAAAAAGGAAGCTACTGTACATAATAACAACAGTCAATATTCAACTGGACAAGCATGACTAACAAAATCCTAATTGATAATAATATAATATTATTATCTCTTAACAAACAACACATCAACTAACTATACCATACTATGTTGTACTATTTTAAAAAACCATTCTCGTATATATAAAATAGACTTTGCGGTAAAATTATTTCATTTATCCAATTCAAAACAATACTGTGTTAGTTTGCCTTATTCAGGTGTTTAAGAATCCCTATCTAACCCGAGGCACCCCACATCCCGGCTAGAGTTCTTAAGCCACTCAATGGATAAATCAAAATGATATGAAAAAGTTTGCACTAAAAAATACGCATTCTTATATATATTACACTCATACTCATTCTAGGGTCACAATTACCCAATCTCAAATGATTTTACCCCACCAGGGCCAAGATACTCATTTAACATTGTGCTTTGATGCCAAATGTAACAAACCAGGTTTTTTTACCCTTGAAAATCGACACTAGTACATCCACTATATTGTGTGTCGAGCATTCAAGTGCCAAATAGAACGATCGTTAAGGGAAAGAAAGAAGATAGAAGATCAGAAGAAACTAAACAATTATAGATCCTCAAAACGCAATGAAAAAACATATATTAATCAACATAATTATTTACAAAATCATTTACAAATGATACATCAGAGTCATACTAATACAAATTTTACCCTGGGATAGTTATAACAGCGTGTCCCAATCTAACTGATACAATATACATATAAATAGCGAAAACAAGATAATAACTAGCAATCGATGTAGCCTCCTGCTCCAAGCTCCTCCAAGATGCATCCGGGAAAATATCTGAACTACTTGGTTGCCCATAAAAATTTAAGCACCCAAGAGTTTTAGAGAAAGAAAATAAAACTCTGGCTCGGACATTGGTCTGGTGTGATTAAACACAAACAACTGAATTATTATGTTTAAAACCCTTTTAAAAATCAAAGGTATCTCGTAAGACCATGTTGCACATAAACATGGATGGCTTTTTACCATACGTTAAACAAAACACATTTTTTTAGAAAATCTAGTGATATTATAATAATGTCTAACGGTTCAAATAAAGTATGAATATAGTTGAAATGCTTGTATCTCACATTTCAACATAGTTAGGTACATCAAAAACCGTAAAGGTACATATTGGAGAATGGATTACATACTGTGACAAGGTAAGGAACTACCTTTCGATGGTACATCTCTAGATAAAATGCATCAGGGTCTAAAAAGAACATCATGTACCCTTGTCACAAAGGATTAGCCTACCACTTGACTAGTAGCACCAAATATGATCACCCCATTTTAGGCCCTGAAGCATACATGAGTATATAGCAATCGATCTAGATTTGTGATAACCATATCCTAATGGGAGCGACCCACATGGCCCTGCAGCATGCTCGATTTTTATCATTTCCCGGTTGATGAGGCTTGAGGCTACGTCCTTAACTTTTAAAATAGCAATCCTACTTGGAATACTAACATTGCCTTCCAAGTGATGATGCAACGTCAACATTCATCCACAGAAGTCGTTCAGATGATGAAGCGAAGGCACTGCCTCCACTACATCAATTTTGGAATCACCCTCAAAGTTAGTCGCACATACCCTTTCACTTCAAAACTCCTTCTTTGAATCCATACTCTTCAAGATGTCTTCAGTTCGAAATGCTTGAGTTGGATCGAAGTGGTTTCTGGATAACATATCTAATCTCGGTCTCTTCAAAACAACTTTGGATAATTTTTGGTAAACTCAACCTTAGTTCTTTAGGAAATACACCGACAAGATAAGTGAGGAGATCACCTTCCAATCATTAGTGGACAGATTTCCTTATTATTTATCCTAAAAGAACAAAACAAGATTTATAGGCACAGTACAACATCACTGGGGATGACTGCACTATATAACTCACGTGTTTTAGATATTTCCAAAGTTACATTTTGGTCCAGGTTTGATAGCCGGTTATTTAACTATCAAATAAACAATCATTCAAACATTGATTTAATTCCATATGGGATCCTCTAAGCCTTTATTAATTATTCTTTTATTAGTAAAATCACTTTATAAAACTTGATCAAAAGATCTTTACATAACACTATTTCCAAAACCTTACTTCTCTTTTGTACTTGGGAAAATATTTATACTTCTTTTAGGGGTATAAGTATATTATCAAAACATTCGAAAAATCTCTCTTTTCAAATTCATGAAAACATTACTTACTATAAACCAATCCACTTATCCATTATAAAAATTTCCCTTTCAAAAGCTCGCTTCACATATAAATACCTTTATAAGTTTTACAAAGTCAATTTATAAAAACACTTTTATAAGTCTACAAGTCAATTTACAAAACCTCTTTACAAACCTCTAAAATCATTTATTAAGCATTTCCCCATTTAAAACTCCTTTGATAAATCTTCTTTAAGAAAAATCCTTTACAAAATATCTTTTGCAACTCATCCTTTTAAATCACTTTAACAAACACTTTTACTTAGTAAAACCCATTTTTATAAACAGGTTATTATTTAAAAAAATCGTTATAAAATAATAATATAACCAGAAAAATTATTTACAAACCTTAACCGCAAATTGATTAAAGAACTGAAATTAATTCAAAACCATACTTTATAATTTCAAAAAAAGCTTAGCAATCCCAATGGTAGTAATTTAAGTAATCATTTAACATCAATTTCACTTTCAAGTTACTTAACCATTTATTTACATAAGTCAACATATATGTAATTGCAATTCATATCCAAATTAGGGATTAACATGTCAATAAAACTCAACTAGCGTATATATCTCCAAATAACATAATAGCGGGATGGTGATTTGTCCTGCTAAATAGATGTCTAAAAATTTCACTGCTTAGAGAAAAATGGGAACTTATTCTACTAAACATTTATCCACATAATAAACAATCACATTATTGCAGAATAGAGATTTATTCTCCTATCAATGTCCAAACCATCAAACAATCAACTTATAGCAGAACGAGGATTTATTCTGCTAACACATGTCCACACAATCAAACCATTTATATAACTCACTCATAATTGTTTGTCTACTTAATGTATTGACATTTGAATCTCTTGTGTTCAAAACCATCTTTGGAAAAGAAGTACCTTTAAAACAATTTGATTCTCGAAATAAAGGATTTAAAATTTTAAACACCCTTTTAAAATGATTAATTACAAGTTAAACTCTTTATTAAATCATAATTAATCTTTATTAAATTTGAACTTAATTTAATTATAGATTAATAAATAATTAAACCTTTAAATAATAATTTATTTATAACTTAAACCTGAATTAATCCTTTATTAATCATTAAATAATAATTTAAAACCTTTATTAATAATTAATAGTTAATTAATCTAATTAATTAATTAATTAATATTTTAATTAAAGTTTAAATAATAAATGAAACCTTTAATAAATAATTATTTTAAATTAAAACCTTAATTAATTTATCATTAAAAATAGCTAAGTATTTGATTAATTAAATAGATAAATTATTTAATTAATTAAAAATAAATCATATACTTAACTAATAATCAATTACAAAACTAATCTTAATTTTAAAGGATAATTAACTAGTATAAATCTTTATGTAATTAAAATTAATGAACCTTGTTTAGTACTAAATTAATTATTAATTACCAATCTTAATTAATTAATAATTAATTATTAAAACAACTAACTTTCTAAAACATTTTTACTATGTTTATAAAACCTTTCCAAAATAATTTTTAAAGTATGAAACTGAATTTTCAAAAAAAGGGATCTTTATCGAAACTTCATCCATAACGATTATCGCTATGGTTGTCATACTTGCAAATGTTGCAGCTTTCTTTTTGAAAAATTAATTCTAGAAAGCTCACTAACTTTTCAAAATACAAAACAAATAATTTGAAACCAAGTTTCTAACTTTTAAAATCGATCTTAATTACAAATAAAACTCGTACTCTTCACAATGGATTCTTCATCAATAACCAAATCTAATTGTCAACTTTTCTTTGCACAATAACCATATAATTATGTCCATAACAACCTATCCATACCAAAAATCCAAGTAAACAAGATCACACTTTTACATCATTCACAAAAATCTAGACTTCACATTCAAGAACACAATAACTTAACCATATGATTCACATATCTAAGCAACATATATATGCATCCAAACCATACAATAATCCAACAAGCAACATTATATATGTAACCATATAACCAACCTATATATAAATATAAATACTCTTTTCTAAAAATTTAAGAATTTATTCTCCAAAATTTCACAAAACTCTTTTGAAAACTTGAAATACTTTAGAACTTACAAAGCTTAGAAAATCACAAAATGAACTCTGTAGGATCGATTTCACCCTAGAGGGGGAGTGAATAGGGTGATAGTATAAATTATAAAATTAATTGCGAAAGCTTATAAAATAATTTCAACATAGATCACAGAACAATAGCAGCACAGATAATAGCAGAATAATAAATGCAGAAATAGAACGACACAGAATTTACCCAGCTTCGGCAAAACCCTGCCTACGTGCTGCCCCCAAGGTTTCTACTAGAAATTAAATAGTCCCTCGCTTACACACGTAAACTCGCGACACCCGCTATCGACTAAATCTAACTCTACGCTCTAAACCCTGCCACAACTCAGCCACTGAGTTGCGAATTCTCAAGCTACGCCACGCAGCTTGTCCCCTAGTCACACGACTAGAAATTTAAAACGGTTTGGAAATGAAAATACAATTAAAAAACAATTTAAAATAAAATAACCCTAATTTAAAAATAAAAACTAAAGCCCTTTTATATTTAAAACAAGGCCGGCCCAAACTAAAACATATATCCCCTTTTTTATTTCTCCGGCCTGCTTTCCTTTGTGAGATAATGGTGGCTTTGTTTCGTTCGTCCCTTTTTGCGTCTGAATTAGGGCTTTTGAAGATTGAAGTGCCGCTCTGTCAAATTGATTTCAGAAGCTTCGATTCCTTTCTTCGTTCGATTATATTGTTCGCGGCTACCTCAATTTGGTCGAGTTAATTGTCAAAAATGGTATGCGATTTTTCCTTTTTCGATGTTTATTTTTGCTCGACCTTTGATTCGAGTTATTGATATTGTTCTCTACTGCTTGAACTCGAATACTTTTGAAATTGCCGATGATGATTGTTTATATAGGGTTTGTAATCCTAGATTTGCGTCGTATATTCTCTATTTGAATTTGTCAACTGATATTGCTTTGATCGTTGATTTTCGTATGGATGTTTATGATTTCACTGACTTATTCATATGCGTATATTTTCGTTGCTTGATGGTCATGGCTTTGGTTTATTTCGTGATGACCACGGTGTTGATTTTTAACTTGGTCAATTTTGACTTGTTCATCATATCCACGGCTTTGAATTCTGATGCTTTGACTTCGCTGTGACGAACTCTTCCTGGTCACTTGACTTTGTTTATGCGATTCCATGATTTTGGTTATTTTTGTTTCATACTTGACTTTGAGTTGTTTACTTCGGCTTTGACTCTGGTTGTTACTGCATTCATGGTTTTGCTTCGACCACTGTCTTGCATTTTTGCTGCGGCCTGTACTTGTATACTGTGTTGGGCTTGTAGAACTTGGATATTTGCAGTTTGTAGTTGCCGTGTTGATCTTCCTTGCTACCTGGTCGACACTTGCACTTCACTGTGTCAAGTTGCTGTCTTCATATTCGCTGTGTCATGTAGTAACCTAGTTTCACTTGTATTGCTGAGTCATTCTGATGCATCCTTCTGGCTTTAGAGTCTGTTATGTACATTCGAGCCAGTGCATGTGAACTGGTGCATACTTTGTACTTTGTAGTATAGTTGCAATGTGTTGTTGTTTGGTTTTGGTTTTCATTTTTGTTGTTTGCATGCTTCATTCACATCTGGATATTGATCACCATTGTTGCTGTGTTGATCTGAATTGCTTTGGCCCTGTTGCCTACACTCTGGTGCATTCCTGTATATGCTTTGCTTTTTACTTGGTTCATGCATTGGTGTGTTGGCTTGATGGTTTTCTTCTTTGGTTGTATATTTGGTCTAGTCTGCACCTTGTCATTGTCTAGCCTGGTCTGAACAAGTTATTGTTCAGGTTGCACATTTGTGAGTTGTTCGGTGCACTGTTGTTTGCTGTCCACCTGAGTTTGAGCATTTGTGGCATTGCATTACTGAGTCATTTGCTTATGCTATTTGTTTGCACTGTCGACTTATGTGGTCTTGAGTCTTTACTTGACATATGTGCACTTGTTTTGGACTTGCAGTTTGAATTGCATTGAGTTGAGTCGAGTTTGCAGTGATGGCTTGACCTTTGCACTTTGTTTGTTATTTGGTGCCTTCTTGAATTTGTGTAGAATGTGCATTACACTTGAGTTGAATCCAGTTTTACAACTCGGGTTTGACCTTGTGCTGAAGTCGATATTTTATTTATGTTGCACCTGAGTTGAACCCGTCTTTTTATTTGGGTTTGACCTTGTGCTCACCTGTCCCTGTAGCATTATCAAGTGTATATCGGTGTGCACGGCCTTATGGCATGTACAGTGATACACTGTGCATGTCACATTGTTCGTGTGTGATGAATTCAAATATAAATGATGACGAACAACCCAAATAACTGAGGCAAATATCATTTTCAAAATTCACATTTTATTTTATATTGCAAAAATATTTCTTTTTTAATTTTACTGCGTTAGTGAATATTTTTGCAGATTGCTCAGATGCTGGATTCTAACTGGAATGAAGTTGAAGACGAACTACGAGTGTGAGTGATATGTAGTGAGGAATTTATGTAAATATGAAATTGTGATGTAATTGAATTTGTATCAAAGTTGTATAGTGTATAGTGAGAGCTTGAATTTGTACTATTCAGAATTGTAATAAACATTTGTTTGAATAAAATTTCTGTTTAAATTCAAATTCTGTGTTATTTAATTTTATTCAGCAAATATTTATTTAATCTGTGAAAAATAAAATAGTACATTAACAAATACATCTAAACGAATGTATATATGTTTATTATCATCAAACAAAAATCATATAAGCACATATTCAACAAACTCGAAAATGGGTCATCTTCCCCTCGATTTTCCACCATGTTACTCTTAGAATTTAAAAAAGTGGTCAAAAGAAAAGTTCTTGAAAATTATTTTCTCTATCATTTCAAAAAAAATGACTCGATTTAGTTTTTAGGAAGATATGATCAAAAGGAGTGTCATTTTCGATCTTGAAAATATGTGTCTGGAAATGAATCAGAAAGAATTATATTTTTGACACAAAAATATTCAAAACTCAGAAAAGTAATTCAAATGAAAGTTGTAGCTAATGGGATTCTACATGCTTTGAAAAAAATGAAAATCTTAATTTGTTTAATATATGAAAAAGATATGATAGAAGGAAGAGGAGAAAAAATTTGAAGAAGGAAAGGGCTATTTATAAGTAAGAGAAGATGAATTACCTAATTACCCCTGTTCCTTGCCCTCCACTCATTTTCTTCCACCTCATCACCTTGTCCCCATCCTCACACTTCATGTTAACACATGTTTAAACATGTTTAAGTACTTAGCGTGCTTTATGTCTCCCCTGATGTGACACTGTATCTTTATTTTCCTTTTTTTAATTATATTATAAACTTTATATACTTAAGTGCATACACATGCATACATACATTATACAATCCTAACTTGTTTAAAAATGTATATCTTATACAAAGAGTCCAAAACATTTTCGATAACTTTTATTTGACGAAAAGTAAAAACTCGAAAAACAATTCTGGTCGCATTTTCGATTTTTCTTCGAGCTAAATATTTTTGTAAATAAATTTTGAAATCTATTTCACCATCATTATTTATTATAAAAGAGTTTTATTTTGATTAAAAAACCTATATTTGAATATTTAAAATTAATTAAATATTCGCAAATCAAAGCAGTGAAATTCTAGGTCATTACAAATAGAAGGCCAGAACACATGTCCGACAAAAGTAATGGAAGACCAAAACACCAGTCTAGCAATAGTTCCTTCTTTTGACGGCTTGTATTTTGGTAGATCTTCATCTAGAAATAACTTATGTTTCGGGTGCTGATTGGCTCACTATAATAGATCTTCCTTTAGAAGACAACCTTAATCCTTCTTTCGGATTGAGTTAAATTTGATTAGTCTTCCTCTAGAAGACAGTTTTCAATCCATTCTTTTGGATAGAGTGTGGTTGACTTTATTGCTTTTTTCCACCACTGTAGGTGAGGATCTCAACTTAGATCGAACCCCTTACCACCATCTTAGGTAATGATTTAGGTTTATTGTCTAGTGCATTTAGCTAGCTTTCTTTTAGCTGAACCGTAGACTTACCCGACCTCCTTCTATGAGGTGCTTTAGTAAGGCCATGGAGATAGTACTAAACGCTTGTTTCATGCTTTGGACATGGAAAAGGCTTACTCATTCTCTCTCTAGGAGGCGCTTCAATGAGGCATTTGATGACAACGCTTAAGGCTAGTTCGGCGCTCAACACAGGCCATAGGCTCACCCATCCTCCCTCTAAGATACACTTCAACCAAGTTGCATAGGCATGTGTTGAAGGCTTGCATATTCTCTGGTTTGGCTTTTTAGATGGAATTAAAGACTTACTCCTACCTCCCTCTAGGAGGTGCTTTGAACAGGCCATCTTGGTGGGAACAAAGGCTTTAGCCCCTTACTACCATCTTAAGTAGTAGTTAAGGCTTTCCATTATTTTAAGAGAGTTTCACTTCTCAACCATATAGATGCACTTATTTAGTTCATAAAAATGTATTTTATTGATGGCCGATTTAACATCTTCATACGAATTCATTTAGCTTTTCTTTCCCTAGGAAATTGTTGATCAAGCCCTCCAAGCTTTGGCACTGGTTTTTGTTATGTCCATTAGCTCGATGGTAGCAGCAATATAATCTTCTAAGAGTCCGCTTATTCTTTGGATGCTTCTTCTACGAAGACCAATAGTTGAGTTTATCTTTAGTCAAGATATATATATATATATATATATATATACACACACACACACACACACACTCATAAAAGATGGTGAGGATGTAGTTCTTAGAAAGTCTTGACCTTTTGAAGGATGGTCCTTTGATTGGTATTTAATTCCTCTGTTACTTGAGATGGATTCCCCATCTTTGACGACTAGTTTCCTTTTTAGGGAGCCTTGTGCTACACTGGTTTTATAGGATCGATCAAGCACACTCCTTCATTTTTCAGTGAACCGGTCAAAGTCCCTTTCCATTTCCTTTTCAAAAATGGTCAGTTTGGCTTTGAATTGAATCTCTTTCCTCATTTTCAAGAAGATGCAATCCTTTTTTAATTGCCTACCCAGGACAAAGATCAGTGTTGGCCCCCACATGAAAGCAATTCAAACTCCATTTTTTTGGATTATATGGAGCCACTTGTCTTTGATTCTTTTCCGTAACTTGTAATGCAACAAGCCTTAGCACTTGTTCTTCATGAAACCGAGGATCATTAGTGATTTGGTAAGTTGGCCTAGTCATTTGAGGCTCAGAGGATCCTTGTTCGGAGATTTTTAACATGATTAATTGGCATAAGTAAGCAAAACTTAGTCAATATGATTAATTGGTGTTAAGAATCAAAGGTTAATTAGCTTGAAATGTGATATGTTTAGTTGGACCAAGTCCTTTATGCCCTAAATATGCAAGTTTAAAGTAGTTCCACTTAGGCTCTTAACGGAGATGGAGGTTCGAGCCATCCTTCTAGCGTCAAAATGTTAACGAATTTCTTTGTCCGTGCCAAAAGTGCAAGGAAGTGAACCTTGACTAAATATGGAATTTGAAGAGCCTAAGTTTAACCTCAACAAGTGTTAGCACAAGGTAACACTTAGTTGAGTTAAGGCTTAAGAGGAGTGACAAGCAAGTTTAGGTTCATAGGGAAATCATATGCAAGGCCAAATGAAATCAAATATGCTTGAAGTAAATCCATACTAAACATTCATATAATTAAAAGAGAAACAAGAATATGAGTACTTTTGGAATTTGAAGCAATCTTTGGTTACCAAATCATATATGCTTTGGAAGTCAAAAGTAAGTCATAATTCGAGATATTTTGTCTTTATTCAATATAACTTCGAGTGTACGGTGTCCAATAGTTCGAGCGCTATAATCGGCTCTAAATCCCTAAATTAATTTAAGGTTACAAAGTTTAAAGTAATAAGAGAGATAAGAATGACTCGCCCTCTCCATTACGCTTTTAGGTCCATATTTATAGGGGGGAAATGTAGCATGGTGCATGGCGCATGTCTTCGACGTGCTTGGTCTCGGCGGCTTCAATGTTGCACGATGTTGACTTCGTTTGACAACATCCTTTGACATTCATAGGTGTAGGGCAGGGCTTTGATGTCGTCTCATAAATGAAGGCGCATGACATCAATGACTCTTGGCATTAATGGCTTCTGTTGTGATGATTGGCGCTCTTCATTGGTTGATAACAGTATCTGATTGAAATGTTGTTTGGCACGGCACGATGGTGATCTGAGGCGGCATCAATAGGGGGTGACATGGATTAGTATAACATTGGCATTGATAACTTCTGTGGATATTGATGAATTTCGGTGTCAACATGTGCAGTATTCTTTAAGCATCGATGAAATGCGCCATCAACAAGGCGTGGCACTGGTCGTCGACAAAATGATAATGAATGACATTAATAAATGAAGGCATTGAAAAGCATTGGCATTCTTAAGTGGATATATGGGCAATGATCGGTCTCAACAATAAACAGCGGTTACAATGAGTGGCGTTGATAGAAAGTGGCATCACTTTGGAGGGTGATACTGGTAAAATATGGTACCAATGAGATGCAAAGTAAGTTGTGTCGACGTTTACCAATGACTTACTGTATTGATTGCGGTTGATATCATTACTTCTTTGGAGGGACATGACGTTGGTTCCATGTGATTTTGATAACACTTGGTATCATTTCTCCTTTAGTTGCACGCGACATTGTATATGTCCTTTTATTGATGAAACGTGACATCGTATTCCTTCAAGAATAATCCACTCTTATACTTACGATATTGATTATTAGTGTGGTACTAATGAGTTGCGACATTCATCTTATTTTCACAAGTGAAAGATGGCATCATATTCATGTCTTATGTCACATATCTTCAAGGTTAATAATAGTGACAACAACGTGCATATATCTTACCTTCTCTATTCAATATATTAATAGTACTACACATAACTGTTATAATTGGAACAGTCGGAAGCGGGTTAAATCTGAGAATTTCAAAAAAAAAATCATTTATTATTAGGCCTATGAAATTTAAATGAATTTTAGATCCAATTTAAAATATTTCCATAAAATCTTATTTTATGTTATTTGTTTAAACGAGTTTGAATTTGATTCAAATTTAAATATATGAATATATCAAATACACTTATGTGTGTAATAGTTACTGGTTAAAGTTAATTTGGAGAAGTAAACCTTTCATTTCTCTCTCTGAAACTTATGCAGCAATTAATTAAGGGAAGATTTTGGTTTAATTGAGAGAGGGAAACTTTTTGTTTCTCTCTCTTTAATAAAATTAGCCGGTATATTACATTTCATTAGTGAGCAATTTTACATAGCATGAATTGTGACCATATCCAAGTATACTCTGTTGTATGTTATGTACATGCAATATAAAAAGGTGTACATTGACCATATGTGGATGCTGGAAATTACACCACAGTAAACTCATTTCTCCTTTACATATGCCTTTGTTATCCAAATTTTTGATTTAAAATTATCTATTTATAGTATTTTGATGGACAAAACTAAGTATTATTATTTTTCACACGCAGGCCTGATTACCAGTGGTTGTGCCACTTTACAACATTGTTAAAGGTGTGTGGTAAAAATGTCTCAGCAACTACATTGGCTTTACAATGGTCATCCACTTTTCTGAAAATACAACTAGGTGTGAGGCAAAGACATCTCAACAATTCACATATGCCTAGAGCATGAACACTCTACATTTAGCACATAGCATACTCATTAATAACTCACAATTCCTAACTAACTTGACTGGCATGACACAGATGCAAAACACTTTGACCTAACAGCTTTTATTTACATGCGGGCAACTATTACCTTACAAACTAACTTACATTAACAGAGATAAATAACAATGAGAAATGAACCCAATCAGGAGAATAACAATTCTAACACCAGAAGTAGCAAAGCTTTCAACGATGCACCAAAACAAAGTTCCATAAAAAAGAAGATATGACATATAAGCAGGCCAAAGATGACCTGGCAAGCTAATACCTAGAATTCCAAACAACAAAACAATTACTAAAGATCATAGAACTAGAAGTGCAAATAAATAATATGAGCAAACCCAAAAAAATGCCAACCAAAAGCACAATAAGAAATGTAAACAAGAACCAAAAATAAAAATGCATCCACTGTGAACAGTCGACATAGGGAAACACTGTAAACTAGCAAGGTCGATGAAAAGGCAGACTCACACAACATTGGGACAGGCCCTTCAAATGAAGAACGAAACTGATATGCTTAGAACAGCAAACCCACCAAAAACAGCATCGGAAGCCAGTGTTCCAAAAGCGAGAAAGCACACAACCAGGCATAGCAAGGAAGTTCACAGAGCAAACTCATGACATGTGACATAAATTATCCGGTTAGGGAGTCAATGACAGTTGGGTTATGGTTCAGGATGAGCCCAGATCTAGAACAGAGGAAGTTATTAACAAGCTTGAAACCACTAGGTTAAGGTGAGGCTCGTAGAGGGGACAACTCAGGCTCTAAAGCAGGAAGTGGTGAATGCGGGTGGGTTGTTGATAAGGAAAGGAGCAACAAAGGATAAGAAAAACAAAAGGGATAAAATCAGTAGCGGGATGAAGAGAAAGGGATAATGGGAGGTGAAATTGATGAAAGAGGAGAGCACATAATAGACAAGAATAAATAAATCTAAGAGGAAGAAAGGAGGCGGCTATGACCCAGTCCCCATTGTTTTACATTTTGAAGCTTTTTTTAACTTTGTTTAAAAGATATGTGGGTTATTTATTTATTTTTATTTAGTATTATTTATATATAATAAATGTGTAGAAATGTGTATATTGAAAACTTGTTAGACAATCTTATATAATTTGAAGTATAAAATTACCAATAGCGATTTTGTTCCAATTAAAGGAATGTTTGATGGTGGCTATGACATTTATTACACATGATCTGTCTTATGATTTTGCAATCAATGTTTTAGATTTAAAACAATTTACTTACATGTAAAATTTTGTAATTTAAAATATATGTATATGTATTAGAATTTAAAGTTAACATTTAAATCAAGCTTTTAGTTAGAAAGGAAATACACGAAACTTTAAATTTAGAAAAGAGATAAAAGATTTAGAATTTACACAAAAGCCCATCCATAAACTTTAGATCAAAATAATCTTTTTACTTAAACCAATGTTTGAAACATTTGTATCCAAAATATTAATCATGTAACAAAAGGAATTAGTTTTCATGGTGAAAGCTAATTAATTAACATGAACTATTTATTTATTCTGTGTATGTAAAATTATAAAATGGATCTCATTCAAAATCATTTTTTTAATTAACAAAATTTCAACATAATAGAAAAGGAAATGGACAAATTAGGCATATGTAGGAAGGTGGCAATAACATACAAATCTAGCACTATACCATAAACGATATTTTGATACGGCTAAAAGCCGTATCAAAATATGCCGAGCTTAATATTTTGATACGGCTTTTAGCCGTATCTAATGAGCCAATTAGATACGGCTAAAAGCCGTATCTAATTGGCTCATTACTTGACACATTAGATACGGCCAGAAGTCGTATCTAATTGACAAATAGACAGCGTCTAATGACCCAATTAGATACGGCTAAAAACCGTATCTAATTAGTCAATTAGATATAGATATATAATCAATATCCAATATATAATATTATAGACCTATTCATATCTAATATATAATATTATAGACCTATTCATATCCAATATATAATCAATAATCATTCCGAGACATCAAAACAAATAATATTATAGACAGTGCACATTCAAATGATTCAATAATCTGCATTGCAGTGCGTAATAACTTAATAATATCATTACATAATACGAAAAATACTACATACTAGCATTTAGCACATCAATATATCGCAGTTGCGGATACTAGAAAACACTATCGCTCCAGTACCAAGATCCAAATACACAATAATACTACAAATGTATCACATTACTACATAATACAAATACACAACAAGCCTTTGTTATACTTTGTTGTTACGGCAGCCACTGCACAATGCAAAGCCAAAGAGCTAACTCCTCCAGCCCAAAACATCTACACAAGCATTACAAAATATTAGTACATCTTTAGTTTTAGGAGTTAACTCTATATTACGGTTCATTGCAACTACATTTTTTTCCATTTGGTTATGTGAAAACTCAGATTTAGAAAATGCATCTGGATGCAACTAGTTAATACCCAAACACAGACTCAATACACCATAAAGAATTAAAGCATCAACAACTTTAGAGCAACAATTCAGAAGGATAAAGCAAAATTCAAAAGAATGGAATTCAGAAGTACATCATAATCATATGCATCTTTCTGGATTGATTAATTAGATTCAGGTCTTATGCGGTGCAGTGAATGTGATGTAAATTCCTTGATAAATTTACATTGAAAAGAAGTCTTCTTATGGTAAAAGCATAGCCTATGCGCTTTCTTGAAAAGCAGTGTGCTAAGGCCCTAAAAGATCATCTCCATGTATCCCCTTCCATTCCTCATGATGGTCCCAGAGATAATGCTATTCCTAATGAAGCGCATACTTCTGTGTTTCGGTCAACTTATGTTGCTTTGCAACTAGAAACACAAGCTCGAATGGTTGACCAAGTGCAGTCCAATGCTTCAGCTCATTCTCGCCGACAGGAACTCACTAACAATATTGTTGCCTCCTCAAAGCAGCTTGCCCAAGTTCATCCCTAGGTTTGCACTCCGGTTCATAATGCTCTGTCTGTCAAATAAACACTGTGCTTCACCTTCACATGTTGCTGCATCATAACAGCAGGCGGTGTCTCATTATGCTAGAGGCCTTCACTGACAAGTTCATGCAAGCAATTCATGTGCCCTTCCTTTCAGGCCACTCGCCCACAATCCTTCGTCAAGCCAGCTCTTATGCTCAGACTCAAGGTTCAAATAGGTGGAACAATGGCTATTGCTAACCAGAGGCACCTCACTAAAACCACCAGCCTAAATTCAATTTAGTTTGAACAAAGGGTACCCATCATCTGCCCATCCTTAGGATTAAAAATTACTCAGGAATTCAAGCGTAAAAATATTTAAGGGATAATCGTAGGCTATGCAATATTTGAGAAAATTAAAGAAGCCTGTACGGAGTTCTAGCAAGTTGCTTCATATATTCATGAAGTGAAGTCCATGTATAAATAAAAACAGAATCAACTAACAATGACAAAACACTAACTATGAAGAAGCAATGATGCAATCTGTTGATTTTAAAACAATTGATAAACAATGAAAAAACAAGGTTAAATTAGTATATGTTAAAGCAGAATAGAGATGTCTTAAATACTACAACTCACACACTCCTCCTCTCTTACATAGATTAGTAAGGTTTTGTTCAATTGTTTTCTAGTAGGTGAAAATAACACTGTTAGCATGGTTTTTTTGGTCCACCAGCATCTAAAATAAACATGGTTTTATGGTTATACAATCTTGACAATTCTATATGCTATTTTTATGAGGATTTTCAATGGCTATAATCTCTTTACATTCACAGTTGGATTGATTTTGTTTCCAATATAAAAAATGTTAATAAAAACCCAATAAAATTGCTTCTTTATGTATTGATGAAGGCATAGGAATTTTAAAGATGTCTGTTACTTCCCATTGAAAGAAGTCTTCTTTGGTCACTGACCAATTTTGGGACTAAAATATTGCTAGTTTACTTTTGTTACTTCCTACGTTACGAGGCAATGATTTGCATATGGTTGTGTTGGATTACTTTATGCGGTTTCTTTCTTTGTTTATCAGAACTAGAAAAAAATACAAAACGCTGCATATAAGACAGCAATATGATGCTGCAGCGACACAGCGTTAGGCCACTGTGATGTAGCAGGCTACTGCGATATACAACAGCGCTTAAAAAAACATTACTATGATCAGGTACAAAAGTAATTTCTGAACTATGATCGAAGAGTTCACAACATGTTATTTACTAGCATATTGGCTTTAATTCTAGAAAGATATATCAGGTACAAAAGAAATCACAAATCAAGATTAAACGCTTTTGTTAAAAGAAACAGTTCCACGTACTTTTAAAATTATTTGCTTAGCCATATATGGTTTAAAGATTGGGTTCATATTGTTAACTCTACTTGCCATAAAATAACAGCTTAAACATCGGGTTTACTGTATTCTTATTACAATGTAACCTATGCATCATTGCACACCATATTGTCAAAAACATGAAAGCTTCAAAAATATTTATGGGTGTAATTCAGAGCAACAATTCAATAACAAACTGTTAGCTGTTGATAGTCACTCTGAAGATGCATATGATTATGATGTACTTCTGCATACTGGCAATTTACTAAAAAAAAGAATGCATGAGAAATACATTTTCAATCTCCAGCAATCAAAAGTCTAATGGCTAACAGAGGGGGATAGCAATTCTAGGTTTTATTATGCCATAATGTCAAAAAGAAAATGTAGAAATAATATATCAACTCTATGCAACCAAAATGGACAACCAATTTATGATGAATCACTTATCAAGCACCAAGCTAGATGTTTGTTTGTAAACTTTACTTGTTTTGATGCGATTACGCATACGACGATTTAAACAATATGGTAGTTTCCTATGAACTAACGTTATTCAACTCGCTATATGTTTTTAATTTTATATCATTTATCTAAAAAGATGTTTTATGGTATATTAACAACTTAAAATATATTAATCTGAATTGGAATTAAATTCAAATCAATTTAATGGGACTTGAAATATCGACCACATAAACAGAAAATATACCTGCTCCATCATCTAGAGATATCGAATTAGACACTTCGGATGGCACACATATCCACCCACTCCAACATCAGCAAAGGTCTCTGCAAATTGATGATTCATTTTGCTGGTTCTCTCATCTGGTAGCAGTATACTGTCCAACATCACTTTTTCATGTGTGGATGGTACAGATTTCCCATGGATGTTGGACAATGTAGAATCTCGGCATATAGTACCCGTTGCAATAAAAGGGAATATTTATTATTATTTAAATTTCCTACTTATTATGTCATAAATGTTTAAATGTTAAAAATACCTGTTCCTATTACTTCGAAATCAGAGTTGAGTATTTCACATTTTTGATTGTTCGTAACATTGGTCGAATCCTGGAACTGCGAAGCAATGAATTCAGGAGCATTGAATTGTGTGGCGCGTCCTCCATCAGAAGAATTGACCGGTGCACGAATTTCCTGTTCAATATTTCCCACCATGTTGATCAAAACCTCCATTTGCCCAGATAAATTTCCCACTGTACCCTCCAAACTTCCCACCCTCATTTTCAACTCATCATGCTCGCCATGAACATGTCAGAGTCGTTTCTGTGCAATGGCACAAGCCTTAACTTTAGTCTTTGGTATAACGGTCCCAACACCGTGGCTCCTACCCCTTGCATTCTTACCAAGCACTTGTGATAAGATGTCTTCATCCACTGTCAATTGTTCTTCATCACTATCAGTGATCTTTTCCTTCGCTTTCGCAATTTGATCCTGTAATATGATAATACTTACATGAATAAGGAATTTTAAAGAATATGCAAGTTAATATTTGTTTAACTTACAAAGTATGAAGAAGTGGCATCTGATATGCTACCATCTTTTTTCTGTGTGTCTTCTCCCATACTTGATGACGACTGATATTTGTTGATGGACTAGCAACGATCTGCAATACAAGTTGATGCAACGACATGAATATCCAATCACAATGTGTAAATCATTTGAATGAAAATGAATATAAATTACCGGTTCTTGTTCTATTTTAGCATGACTTTTACGTCCAGCATGATGAGCATAACTGAGCAATGCTCTGTTCTTTTTGCCTACCTTCCTTCTTCCGCTCGCTTCAGGCGTTGCTTCATTTTTTACGAACTCTGCCCAATCTTCTTGAGCAACTGTAGATGGAAAATTTTTCAACCGTTCTTCGTCATTGTTGAAAGGGTCATAATAAACTACTCTCAAGTTTTTCTTGTATCTCCTAAATGCCTCGGCCATTCTCTTTAAAAACTTTTCCTTTGAAAGCGGATCGAGCTCATAAATTTTCTGCAAAAAATATATTAAATTATGTGTTGTGCAAAGAGTTGAAACCATAAGGCTATTGAATGAAATAGTTGTTGTCAAACAGATAAGGATAACCAATTCGTTCCAAACGTTGTCCTTGTATATTCCAGGTACTTTATTCCAACTTATATATGATATCGGCACATGATTTTTACTAGTTTACCGAGCATAGTAGCGATTTTTCCAGCATTATCTGAGACCGGAATACCAAGTAAGTTTTGATCAACTTTCTTCGCCTTTGAACATGACGAATGTGAAGATGGTGGATTTTTTGACATACCTGGAATTGCATTGGAATGTATAAAATATTCAAAACCATACATACACACAATCGTGCAATTAAAAATATACAGACACACAATAATGTGATGTACGAATACTAATAAGTTAACATATGGATTTGGTAAGGTCTTCTAATTTTTCATTGTCTTCAAAAGCTGATTGATAGACGGTAGGGAACTCAATGTCATCCACATTTATAGTCAACCGTTTTGGTGTATGCAAGACCACAGACCATCCGTTATTTTTTAAATCTTTTGAGTAGAAAACTTGACTCGCTTCTGATGCAAGAATAAATGGCTCGTCATTCACGTTATTTTTGTTCTTCAATTTCCCTAAATTTACCATGATGAGGTTTGAAATGGGATCTATTTTTCAACCATTGACCTTATCCTCGACTTTTACCCAATCACAATAAAAAACTGTTTGTTTGAAGTCAGTGTAATCCAACTCAAGTACCTGTTGAATGACTCTGTAATACATTGTTTCTGCTTCCTTATAATTTTTATCCTTGCCACTCGCTCTAAATTTTGTAATTGCTCTCATGCATACACCGCTATTTTATGTTACCATACAGTCTTCGTACTTTTTCGTGGAAAATGAAAATCCATTCACTTGGTACTTCATATAACTACGCGTTATGAACTTCGGCCCGTGCACTAACCGCCACAGAGTTGGATCAACATCGATGGTCTTTAACAGCTACATAAATTTTAATAAGTAAAAAAGCATGGTCATAAAGGTGTATTGCACACTTATAAACACATGAAATACTTAAGACGAAGTTAAACCTCATTGCGTAACCATAGATTAAAACTTTGAACTACTTCCACGGTGGTAGCCCTGCCTTTAGGTTGAAATCTAGTACTTTTCACATAGGAGTTATACTTCCTACGAAAAACACATATCAAAATGTATATATAAATTGAATTAAAAAAATTAAAATTCCAAACAAGTTCGTGAACTTACTTCTTCCATTCATCCAATCCATCGTACTTATTAAGGACCCATCTACGCACCTGTTCAAACTGCACTTGGGTTAACGTTGTGTCTTTACCATTATCCAGAGGTATCTCACCAGCAAACTCATCGTCCTCGTCTAAAAACGCTTCGCGGGTATGTTTATGATTGCCATCACCTCCGTTTGGCATATATTCCATGCAGTAAAGACTAGCTTCTTGTACGATACATCCTTCTGCAATACACCCTTCAATGTATCTTTTGTTGCGCACATATCATTTATATGTTTTCATCAATCTATAAATGTGATCAATTATATACTGTAGACGGTAGCTATTTATATGAAATAATGATGTGCATAACTGAAATTAGAAATTTACCGTTCAAATGGATACATCCATCTATATCTGACAGGGCCACAAATCAACGCTTCATCGGCTAAATGAACCATAAGGTGGACACTGATATCAAAAAATGCAGGTGGAAAATGTTTTTCAAAAAACACACATTGCTTCTACTAAGTTAGCCTTTGCTTTTAAAAGATGTTCCCTATTGATCACCTTTGAACACAAAATGTTAAAGAATAAACTAATACGATGAACAACATTTTATAGATCTTTATGTTGTGGATAAGAATGTTGAAGCAATACCGGAAGCAAATGTTGCATTATGACATGCTAATCATGTGACTTCATATTTATTAGTTCAGGAGGATTGATGCTCACATTGTTGTGAAAGTTAGAAGAAAATTTGTTAGGCACTTTCAGATTTTTCAAAACGGTGCAAAACCGTATCTTTTCTTCTTTGCTCAAAGCGAAAGTTGTCTTTGGTATGATTGCTTTATTTGTTTCAGGATCTTCCATCACCCACAACTTTTGTTTTATACCCATGATTTTCAAATCCTTGCGTGCATTGATGCCATCTTTTGACTTATCTTTATGGTCCATAATGGTGCTGATGAGATGCTCCGTGACATTCTTCTCCGTATGCATAACATCAATATTATGTCGGACCAAATTTGCTTTCCAATATGGTAAATCAAAAAAGATAGACCTCCTATACCATCCAGAAATATTGTCAACATCTTCATTGGTTGACTTTTTCCATTTTCGACCAATTTCTTCTTTTTGTTTACCAACTTTCATTTTGATATTCGCTACTTTCTTTTCAACTTGAAAACCAGTCAATGGCCATTTAGGACGACGAAGTTCTTGTTCGTTGTTGAAATTTGTCTTATCGTATCGAAACTTGTGTTCGTTAGGAAGAAACATTCGATGTCCCATGTAACACATCTTCTTACTTTCAGGAAGATAATAAGAACAAGTGTTTTCCCCACAAACAGGACATGCAAAGTAACCGTGAGTTGTACATCCCGATAAAGTCCCAAAAGCAGGGTGATCATGGATTGCCCACAGCATCCTAGCTCTCATTGTGAACTCAGATTTATTTAACATGTCAAATGTAACTACTCATTCCCATAACTGCTTTAACTCGTTTATCAACGACTATAAATAAACATCAATATCCTTTCCTGGTTGTTTTGGCCCAGAAATCAACAATGTTAACATTGAGAACTCCCTTTTCATGCACATAGACGGAGGAAGATTATATGGTACTACAATTACTGGCCAACAACTGTAAGGGTTAGAGAGAAGCATGTGGACAGAAACCATCTGTTGCTATTCCAAGTGTGACATTTCGTGGCTCGGCAGCAAAAGTTTGATCAAATGAATCTGCGACTTTCCATTGAGAAGTGTCACATGGATGACGCATTACGGTTGGATCAGACTTGGCACGACCATGCCAGGTCATCGCATCTGCCATCCATGGTACAGTATACATTCTCTTCAATCTAGAAATTAAAGGAAAATGTCTTAATGTCTTTCGAGGTACTTTGGTGCATTTTCTCTCTTCGTTTAATGATGTCATATATCTTGGTTCATTGCAATTTGTACAAGAAACTTTGTTCGCATCATCTTTCCAGTACAATATGCAATCATTGATGCATGCATCAAAAGTTTTGTAATTCATCCCAACTTGCTTAATGATCTTCTTCATGTCGGAGTACTTTGTCGGCAGTGTGTTACCCTCGGGGAGTAACTCCTTTATTAGTTCGAGAAGTGCAGTCATACCATTATCTGAAAAGCTGTATTGGGTCTTCAAGCTATTCATTTTCACAATGGCATACAGCTTCGTAATCCCTTTTGAACATGAAGGATACAGTGGCTCTTTTACACTACCAAAAAGCGATTTATACTTCTTACTTTCATTGGCCTGCCAATCTGGATAATCAGTAGACTGCTCTCCAACATTAGCATGACCAGGCAACGAATTTGTAGGTTGAAAATGATGAAATCTATCTGCATCATTGACCAGATCTTCCATCCTAATATGTTCAGACTCAGCAGTAGTTCTGCCATGACTAACTGGTTGCTGTTTTTCCATCTCCGTCCTTTTTTCCCCATGAAAATACCACGCTGTATACGATTGGATAATACCCCATCTAAGCAAATGAAAATGAATGTCATCTAATTTGATCGTCTTCGTATTTTTGCACGGGGTGCAAGGGCATAAATACAATCCTTTCTTACCACCGTTTTCTTCAACAAAACTAATGAACTTCTGCACCCCGTCTATATAGTATGTAGATCTTAGATCTGATTCATTTATCCATTGTTTGTCTATGCTGAAAGACATACTGCCCTCATATATCATATTTAACAGAACATGAGACTTGCCCTTCAATGGGTCCTCGTTCCAATTGCTCGAAACGGATATTTTTGAAATTATATTGAGAAATTTGTAGTAAGATTAATTCTACATATTTAACTTTACTAAATTATATTGTTCTTGTTAAATATAATAGTTATTTTTTTTATTGCCGTTTTGCTAGTTCAGCATAGTCAGTTTATTAAGAAGTCCAAACTATACAGTTCGGCATAGTTCGGCCTTTGAAATTTTGTTGGCCTGAGTTCTTTATCCTCAACTAAAATGGAACCAATTGCTTATTGAATCTAAATTCTTACCTTTTTCTTCAAGAATTTGGATCCTCTTATAAGAACAAGATAGTGCTATCACATTGTAGTAACTATGTACATATGTTGACAAACCAATTCTTATTTATTTCCGTTTATTATCTGAAGTAGCTATTTCTTTTTCTTTCTTTTTTGGATGGAAAAGATGTTACTATAGTAAATTACTTCTTTTCTATATACAACACATATTCATTTTCTAATTCTCATTATGCTTTTAAACTATGACAATCTGCCATTCATTAACTTCCTTGTAAGATTTATACGCATGCCTTTTTCATGATCGTTTTTTGTTTTCCTGTACGACCTAGAATTTTGTAGTATGATTTTAAACATTTAATTAATTTTAAATAGTTAAAATATATGGACTATTTAAATTTCAATAAATGGAACTCAAAATATAGGGTTTATTTTAAACATTAGCATCAAACTGTTTCCAAAAAATTTGTCATTACAACGGCGCCATTTTGTAGCACCGGAGTAATGTCTATGCACTACCCCTTTCCTGATACTTGGCTTGCGCCATTAACAACAATTTTATCCAATTATACAACAATGTCAGAACAATATACAACATTAGCACCAAACTGTTTCCAAAAAATTTGTCATTACAACAGTGCTATTTTGTAGCACCGGAGTAATGTCTATGCATTACCCCTCTCCTGATACTTGGCTTGCGCCATTAACAATAATTTTATCCACTTATACAACAATGTCAGAACCATATACAACATTAGCACCAAGCTGTAAATTATGCAAGGAGGTCAAAATAATACAAAAAACTTGGATAAAACGGAAGTCCAAGCCATCAAATAAATTTGAATTTGACGTGATAGCAAAGCTAATGAGTTACAAATAATAGGCACATACGCGTTAATGGTCCAACATTATGCTTCGTGCTTTATAAATAGCTTTCAAATATATTTTAACTGAACACAACAAGGTCCTTGTGCACTGAATTTAACCATATTGGCTATGTTCTCATATTTTAAAGCCGAACACAAAATAGACCCGAATTGATGTTATTTGGTGTTTTGTTTGTCGCTTCTACCCCTTCCTTTTTCAATTATAATTAATTTGGCAAAACCACGGAGTATCATACATCCATATCAGCATGCATGAGATATCATGATTTATTACTGTTTTTTATTTATCCATCTTGACTTTGAGCTCTCTCTTTTCAGTATTTTAGCAAGTGTTCGTTTATTTGGGTCAGTGGGTTGGGTTTGGTGTTAAATCAAGGAACCGGTATTTCCACAGGTAGTAGGCCACCTGCCAAAATGATTTTATTTCTCGGATAATTTACATTTTGATTTGATTCATTCAAATTCTTACGTATCAGAAGAGTCCAGTCATGCACATTAAAAACAAAAGTCACCAGCATCATGCGAAAAATATATATATATATATATATAAATTAAATAATAAATTTTGGAAAAAATGAAAAAAATTCAAGAGGCTTGTGGTAAATAAGAGCCAATCCAACACTACGCATAATGAGTACAAAGGTCAAAAGAACTTTTTTTCCTGTAAACTTAAGTGTATAAAGTCTTATGTTTAACTCTTGTAACCGGCTAAAGATTTCATTGAACTCGTTCTAAAATCAGCATGGTTGAAGCATAATAGAAAGGTAAGCAACATTTTTATTTAATAACTGAAATATAATATCAAGAAAAATCTCATAACTCGCTTTAATGTATTAGTTATAAAATACATGTGCATCAACAATGTTATCAAATCCTACTGGCGAGAAGGTTTATTGGGCAACCAAAATCAAAATTGATTTTACTTTTATTTATAAAGCATTTTGATTTTATAAAGAAAATAAGTTTAAAAAAAAAGGAAGACAGCCCAGCATCACTATCCCATCGTGTGCTACTAATAAGTCAAAAGAAAAATGTCAAAATCTTCATCAGTTTAGCACAAACTTTTTTTCTTTCAAATAAATCAAAAAATAATATCAAAAACCATTTATTTTCTCATATCAAAATGACTTAATGATTTCGTCTTTTAAAAAGCAAAGAAGTTGCATTTTGAAAGTTATCCAATTGGTTGTTTTCTAGTCAATAATGTCCATTCAATCCCTGATTAGCACTTTTGCAAATCTACATTCTTCAAACAAGAAAAGGAACTAAAAAGCATGTTTGAAGGCACACCTTATTAAAAACCCAATTACTTCAAAATAAAAAAAATATTATGAGGCAGTAAAATACCAAACCTGAACGTGTAAACGTTTACCGATTTGGTGATATCTAGACGATCCAGAATAATCCACCAATCATCTACAAGGAGTGATCGAATTCGAGAAGACGTGGAAGGCTCTGATGGACGACGTCAAAGCAACGTTCGATCGATCGAGGTGGAAGGCTCTCTGGCGATTTAACCCTAAATAAGAACGGGAAAAAATAGAAAGCTGGAAATAAAAAAAAAGGGAGGGTGTGCGTTTTGAGAAAATTTTCCCACGAAAAGAGGCACGAATTTTGATACGGCTATAAGCCGTATCAAATGTTAATACGGCTTACAGCCGTATTAAATTATATAGATACGGCTATAAGCCGTATTAAAATTTGATACGGCTTATAGCCGTATCAAATGTCCTGCTTAAGGTTGCGCCAAAATCCTATCTGTGGTGTAGTGTAACACAAAGGAGACAACAAAGTAACAAAGGAGAAAGAAGGTCTAACTCATATCCATACTATTGAACATATTTTAAAGTGAGGTATAGAACGTAAATCTAAACCAAATCAAATAATTAACACTTTCAACACAGATGGACATAAAATGAGTTGAATTACTTATTGCAAGATAAACTCAAAAAAAAACACCTAACAAATCGCACAGAACTCAATGAAAATCATAAGTAAATTAAATTAGATAATTATCTTAAGATATTGCATAAAAAATCGTATTTTGAAAACATGAATCATGCTCCTAGACTCTGTTGAATCGATCTTCGGATTTTGCAGGAATCAAGAGATAGGAACCACCTTATGTTTTTTTATTCTATTTGATTTTGAATATATTTTTTCTTAGGCCACTATGGAAATTGAAATTCAACAATGACTTGATAGGAGGAAGAGAAAAATTTTGTTAGTGAAGAATAAAATGAATGAATGAGAGAGAATATGTTTTAAAAGAAGCATTAAAACATTTCAATTCCCTCCTTTAAAACATTCATATTTACTTCCCAAATAAATCTCATCAAAATCTTCTTCCCATACATAGATGACTATAGAATAAGGTATAGTGGGTCTCAAAAAATTTCGAAATCCATTAATAAATTTGTTCCATTCAAATATAATTTAAACGTTCCACCGATATCGTATATCGCTACGCGCGTTTATAACTTTTTATATATGCACTTTATTAAATATTAATGGTATTCTAATAAATCAAATAAAAAATAATAATTACATATATTAATTAATTTACAATAATTATTAATTAATTAATCATGTAGTTATTTAGAGTATTAATCAATTCGGTTATGCGATTCAAAGTGTAAATTTAGTCAGCGACCAATATTGAACAATTCAAATATCAATGTTCACAGGTCGGTTTAGTTGGTGGTGTGACATTTTTGTTGAATTTATCGTTTACACGTCCTTTGGTAAAATCCAAATTTACTTAAAATAAGCGATACCTGATAATAACGGTTATTTACACAAATTCTCTTCGTCAATAATATATCACATTAGGACTTATGGAATTTGGTTTTCGTCAAAATTCTAAGACTATCCACATTTAACTTGGTTAGTCTATAAACAAAGTCACTGGTTTAATAATAACATTTATTGTTAATTATACTACTCTGATAAGATATTTTGACTTTGAGTTGATTATAGTTGACCATGATACTAACTCATGTAACTGAGAAGAAAAATTCTCTATTGAATAGTGTTTCGCTTCCAATGCTTCAACTCAGACTCAACTATAATCAAAATGGAGTGTCTATACTGAAGTTCCACGGTTTTCTCAAGTCGAGGGAATTGCCTAACATCATCACTTAAAGATTTTCTGTTTGACCTTGGTTATATTAACTAATAGAAAACTTTTGAGAGAATCATTCAACGCTTATCTAATAACTATAAGTATGTAAACCCTTGGTGCATTCGGCAGTCATGAGTAATACACTGCCTAATATTTGAAGAGGGTTGCGCACTTTAGTCTCGACGAATATATCGATAACTCATCTCGAAACATCTTGACTTGGAATATTTTAAATAGTATGTTATTTTGATATGATAAGTTTCTCATGATTTCAACACATTCTGATTACTATCACAAACGTATCATTTAAGGATTTCTACTTAATGTACTTTAAATTAATTGCTTAATAAATTATATAACAATATAACAAGTATATAATAGAAAAGAAAACACCTTATATTTTTGAACAAGATTGGTAATCGATTTATATATATATATATATATATATATATATTAAATTACATAATTGCCCTTAGGAATACCCTTAACTCTATCAATAACATCTCTAGCTTAAGGAAACTCAACAATTAAAGAGTATGCAAGTAATCTATTAGTATATAAATGGTAGAGGACAACATTTATATTAAAGATTTGTAATCTTTAATACATTTACTTGAGTGATATCGATATATGGAATAATGTATTTATAATGAAATACCATCATGATTCAAGTATGGATACATCTGAAATCGCCCTATACGTATTATACATATGTATTTATTTCTTAAATCTAAATTGGGTTTCTTACAATTCCACTCAATTTAATTAAATCATATTTAATTTAATTTTAGATTTATTAATTAAACCGTATTTAATTAATTCTTTTAATGAACACTTTAATTGATTTAATTTTCAACTATTGAATTTTAATTTATTCATCATTAACAATTTAATGATGAATATAGACTATAATATTTATAGTAATTATACATACATATACATTATACATGTATATTATTTATTAATTAACATTTAGTTAATTTAATTAAGTAAAAAAAATTAAACTAAAATAATATTAACTTCAAAATTTTATTATTGTTTACCTTAAACATTTTAAGATAAATATACATATCATTATATATGTTTGTACTTTAATTAATTAATTTTTATTTAATTATTTATTTAGTTAATCCAATTAACTAAAATAAAATTTCAAAAATAATATATTTATTTTCAAAAACAATTTTATAATATTTATAAAATTTCATTTATATTTTAAACTTGACTTTTAAATTTAAAATATTAATTAATTTTTCAAACAAAATTTGAAAATCAGCTTAAGAACCAAATTTAATTCGGGCCTTTATAGTGGGATAATCTTTGGGCTTGCTTCATTCTTAGAGCTACGTCGGTAATCGGATAAGGCAGAGTACTTGATTACCAATCCCAACCTTATACATTACCTTTCTAGACACCCTACTAAATGAGTAAACTTAATTAAGTTAGCTCTAGCTAACTTAGACCAAGAATGTTAGCCCGTAGAGGTTAAATGGGTGAATTTCAAAAACAAATTCATTTTAGATCTATATTAGGCCTATAAATCTAATTACTTTTAGAAGCAATCTAAAAAAAATTAAATAAAAATTTTATTTAACTTAATTTTTTAATATAAGATGTTTTATTTACTTATATTATAAGATACATTTTATAAGTGTATCAATTAGACTTACGTGTGTATAGTGTGCATGCAACATATATAAGTGTACATGGTTAATGTGTGTGTATGTATACATGTGTTTGGATTTACACTACAATAGACATATTTGTCTGTTTATATATATACACATCCGTTGCCCAAAATGTTATTTAAAATTATTTATAAATATGTTAATAATTTCAAAATTGTTTTTTTATTTGTAATAAAACAAAATATTTTGAACAAAACAATAATTTTAGAGTTTTAAGATTTTTAAAAATATATAATAGTTTACTTAGTAAAACAATTTAAAAACATATCTTGATTTATAATATAAAATAATATGTATGTACATATATGTGTGTGTAAAAAATATATATTAAAATTTGAAATAAAATTATAATACTTCAATTATTGTATAATTCACGAAAATAGTAATAATAATATGTATGTATGTATGTATATGTATGTATGTATATGTATGTGTGTATTTTTTCAATTTACTAAATCATTTATTAATTAAGTATAAGATATGAAAATATATCAATATGCCTTTAGGTCATAATAAAAAAGTAAACCAAAATATAACTTTGTATACACATCAATAAACATATATATACTTATATTGTAAAAAGCAACATATACAAATTTATATTTATAAATGGTGTGTGTGTGTGTTTGGCCATTAAAAGGAAAATTGTTTCATGGAGATGAGAAAAGCAGGTTCAAATCCAGTTTATCAATATACCTTTAGAGGTAAA
Organism: Allium cepa; assembly: GCA_030765085.1. Classification (NCBI taxonomy): domain Eukaryota; kingdom Viridiplantae; phylum Streptophyta; class Magnoliopsida; order Asparagales; family Amaryllidaceae; genus Allium; species Allium cepa. The sequence continues at coordinate 742,162,553 of CM060932.1, forward strand.
AATACCAAAATCCTGAGTCAGATAACAATAACAATACAATAATGTATATTCTGCGCAATCACATTTTCCACATAGTAGATTTAGTGCACGACAATACCATAACTCAATATTTACTAAACAAATTCAGATATATTTAAATTTAATATGAACAACAATACGGTATAAATCATTCAGACAGACACCATGTATCAGGTACCAAACTTAAGAAAGAATCAACAAAATTGTGCAGAACATAAATAATACTAGAAATATATAAATATAGTAATGAAGAACATTTTTTTTGGATTCTAATCTTTTCTTCGCAACTCCTTATGTGATTAAAGCAGTAGTTTTGCACACTGGGCATATATTCTTTTGCATCAACCATTGCTTGATGCATATCACGTGAAAGTCATGGGTACAATCAAGTGTGCCGAGGTCTTCCCCTTCCACATATTCTTCCTGTAACATGAGCAAAATTTTGGCTTTAAGGGTTAAAACGTTTCTTTTTCAAGTTTGTATGCATTGAGATAATACTGTCATGGTATCTTCTAGTGAACGAGGATCCCAATATATATTATTAGTATGCATTTCTCATATGTAGGAGTTGAGAAGACTAGCTTATATATTGTCGAAGTTGTCACAAAGGTAGGTTTACTCAGTGTAACTAAGCCAGAAAACTTCTCACCGATCTCGACATGATTGGAAAAACCATGAACTGTAATTAGCTAAATAGTTTACCTGGCAAATGCAACATGGTTCAGTTTCAACTGCTGCTTCTTTCTCAATGTGCACGTATTTTTGTTGTTTTAGCAGTTTCACAATTTTATCTTCACTCAGTCCAGTACTAACATTTCCAATCCTCTCTTCCAAAGCCAATAACTCCTGCAACACAAAATATAATTTTCTGAGCTCTAATTTCTAAATGAATAAAACGTAGTGAAATATTGACTTGAGGCAACATTATACCTCATAAGACATGTTATCAACATCAAGCCTCATGTCTCTATGCCTATCATGCATGTCCGCCATGCCATGAAATAAAGGGTGATCGAGTGTAACGATATCCTGCAAATAAGTTGAAGCACAAAAGTTTACAGTGCTTACGAATCTCAACTTTATCTGGTTTTAAAATTAGCTTAATGAACGCAAGCTGGCTAAACAAATAAAGAAATATAAATGAGTTTATCAAGTTTCTCCTTGTCCTTAAATTACAATAAGGTGGCACCCAGGGGCGGAGCTAAACGTTCTTCCAAAGGGTCAGATTAAATTAGTTTTATCAAATCATTGTGTTACTGAAAATCAGTGAATGTCAGGAGATTTTGATTCAACAATTGTAAACTAATAAGAAATTCTTTTTGGGAAATTAAGATTTAATTGTTTTCCATTTTATATACAAGTGTATAAATTCTTTAAGCATTTCCAAATTGATTAAAATATATTACAGTTGATAAAAAGGAAAAAAAAAACTATAAGAAATTAGATTATTTTTTATTGTTTTTTTAAGGCAAAAAAAAGAAAAGAAATTGCACTACAAAATAATGATATCATCACAAAAGAAAGTGTTTGATGAGTATATCACAAAGAAATATTATAGTTTACTTTGGATTTTGTCTAAGTATCAAGAGTATCATATGCAAATCTAAAATACTATTTATCCCGCAATTTGGAATTAAGTGAAATGGTCGGTTGAAGACAATCTATAAAGATATCATATAGCTCTATACCAAGGTTGTAAAAATCGCTAGACAAACACTAGACGGTATGTATAAACTAGGGATTAATCGTTTAGGCGGGAATTAATCGAGAATTAATTGGAGCTACGTTTTTTGATAACTCATGTGTTTTGAATAAAATTTTAGTGTTTTGTTTTGCGTTTGCTGATATAAATTGGAAATTTGTAATTTTGGATTTGCTTCGGAGTAGGTAAGGAGGCAAGACCACTTAAAGCTAGCACATTGATGTTTATACATGGCACCAAACCTTATAAAATGCCTAATCAGTACCTAAATATAGGTTTAGATTCTTACATGAAGCGGTAAACATTGTCTTGCGGGCCTAGATGAATCGATGGGTGGTAAACCTCGCTTAGCACCAAGGCGGGGCCTAGACGGAGACCTAGAAGGATTTTTACAACAATGCTCTATACTATAATTTTTAGGATCGGTAAAATGATGTGTTTTGTGTTCAAAAACTGAATAGTTTAAGCACAGTCAATGCTCCTCTTTATCTTGATAGTTTAAGCAGAGTCAATGCTCTTTGTATTCACAAATAAGATTAGCATTTTCTTAGAGTGGGATGGTAACAATGTAAAGAAAATAAATTATCTAATATATAAAACAACAGATGTGTTTTGTGCTTAAAAACTGAAAGGTTCAGGGAGTCAGCTAACCCTCTAGCCATACCCTGGGGCTTCGCCACTGGTGGCACCTTAAAAAGTAAATGTGCTCCAAAATTTCCGACATGACCATTTTACCATTTTTTATCTTCTATATATGGAAAGGGATAAATATAGTTTTAATACATTTCTCTAGTACCAGTAATTCTTGTAATGTGCTCGTTGATTAAGTGGTCAAAACATGTTGTAATTCAAAGCCGTTAAACTCTGAAATTACTGGAAGAACTGATCATATATTTTGAATTGCAAATCAACATCAACTGGTGACTTCAAAGAAATTTATACTAGTAGTAAATTATAAAGGTAGCATCTTTTGTGAAAATAATAGAAGATTCAAAGTTAAATCATGAATCCAACACTACAGCGCTGTGTAAAAATACCCAGCCCAATTCTATCTAATTAGTCCAAACTAAACTATTGCCATAAAAAATTTCTAGAGGATCTTTGAATCAAAGAAGATTCAAGATTAATCTAAGATTTAAAACTATGGCATATTACTTTATAAATATGGCATATTACATGAGAAGTACGTTGCAATAAATTAGAGTTCAGAGTCTTTATTTTTATCATGAACGAAGAGATTCTGAACTCTTTCTCCATAGCATTTTGTATTCATCTCATCACGAAAAGAAAGAAAAAAACTCTAACTAGAGTTACGTTGTTCCACTTACCCACCCACCAACCCACGCAAGACGCACGCAGAGAGGGGGGGGGGGATGCTATCGATTGATGTTGAAAGATGTGAATCATACTCTTGCCATAGTCTCAATCTATTATGAACAAAGATTTTACCATCATGATGTTGATCGGAAGTGAAGATCTATTGAAGGATTGTCTGTGGTTGCTAAAAAAATGTGGTACAAACTCCACAAGATATATAGAAAGATTCGTAAAGGCAAGCTGCATGCGGTAGATGAGTCGTCAAATCCATGGCACAGGAGTTGGGTAACATGAGTGAAAAAGGTAGGGTATGCGAGTCTTAGCTTAGAGGTCATTAATTCCATTTTCACAAGATACTCACTTGAATCTTGTGATCATTGTTTAAGGGCTGAACATAAATAAGTTTTGCTAACCTTTGCGATAAAACAAGATATTTTAGAACCTGTACGCTAAAATGTTGATGACCCATGTAGTTGACTGCTACACTATAATAGATATTTTGTCAATTACATTAATGATGTTTCACCCAAAATATTTGGAAGAATTTATTGAAATTAATAGATCGACGTTTCAAAATCTTAAGGACTTTCATGTCATGGTAAAGAGAAGTGGGAAACCCCTTTAAAACCATCCATGGTGGCAGTGGTAAAGAATACACTTTGCACATAAAACATTATGTATGCCATTAAGGATGAATCAAATCATTATGAAGATGAGCAAATGCATGTTAAAAATGGCCAACTCATAAACGATTTTGGGACGAAGATATAATTATGGCTTGGTACCTTATTATTTGAACATCGTGCACCATTGAAGTTTGAGACTCCAAAAAGGATGTGGACCGGTTGAAACGTTTCATATTCTCAGTGAAAAGTGTTTGATGCAGAATATTTTTGCACAAACGTAAGCAGCATAGGTTAAAGGTCGATGACAAAACCTCTCTATGCATCTTTCGTAGGTACAAAAATAATGAGATGGGATATCGATTGAGGGAATCCAAAGACCAAGAAATTATTCAAAAGCAGAAGTATGTTGTTTCATAAAAATTAGAATGTTCTGGATCTTAACAAAAAAGGTAATGAAAAATACGGATCTCACATATGAATCATCATTACCACAAGAATCCATAAAAGCTCATGATGTTATACAGTCTACACTATGAAATTCATGAGCCTATAGGTGATCCAAATATGGAGGAACAGACAGAGCTTGATGATAATGATGATGAAAGGAATTGAATTGTAGTAAGACTGGCCAAGAGAAGCCTAATCAGCTAAAGCAGCAAGGATATACCCAAAGTACAAGTTCAAAAGTCAAACAAAGATTTCTAAACCTGATACAAGTGTCTATTTTTTGGTATATGATGATGATGAGTGGCGTTCCTAATATATACTACTGACTAATGATGGAAACCCTGAATATTATATGGAAGCAATGTCTCATACTACTGACACATACTGATGGCAATAGATGTTTGTGATGAAAAGTGAGATGAAACCCTTATTGGAGTGACATATAGGAGCTGGATGAGAGCTTCTGAAAGGTAGAAAACACTTGAAAATAAGCGGGATGTTCAAGTTGTAAAAAAGATGAAAAATGAGAATTTGATGAAGCTTAAAGCTAGTCGTAAAAGGTTTCAGCCTCACAGATTGGTTAGTTTACGACAAAATCTTCTACCACTTGTCAAGATGACTTATATCAAAGTTATTATGGTCATGACAATTAGCATGCATCCTAAAACAGAACAATCGGTTGTGAAAACAAACAATCTTCATGATGTTTCAAAAGAAAAAGGTTATATGGACCAACCAAATGATAGTAAACATCGCAAGTTGAAGAAAAGTTTTTAATGAATCAAAACAAGAACTAATCAGTGGTACAGAAAATCCAACTCATTCATGATGGATAGGTGGAGCATGAATACTGAAAACAAAGGTTGATCCAAGCATATATCTAGAAGCTCATTGAAGGTACCTACATAATTATAATGCTCAATATTTATGATATCTCAATAGTAGACCAAAATGATTTTATGATTTCAAATTTGATAGCAAGGCAAAGACTTGGGGTTCGCTAAACAAATACTAAGCATCAAGATTACTTGTGATACAAAAGCAAAAAAAATTGTCATTTATACATAATTACATAGAATGAGTGCTTGAAAGGTTCAGTACAAAAGAAACAAAGTCAATATGTTCAGTTCATGGGAAAGAAAATTAAGTCCAACAAATCCTTAAGATAGTAAGGAAAAGATAAGATGTTAGATATTTCTTACTCGTCGAGTGTTCAAGAGTCTTATGTATGCTATGGTATGCATTTGTTTAGCTTATACATACAGTTGACGCTGGGTAGTCCATAAATTTTTAATTCAGATAGAGAGCATGAGAAGTTGTCAACTAGACATTTAGATGTTTGAAAGGCACGTTGAAATTATGCATGTCTTTTGACGAACAAAAACAAGTCAACGAGGACTTTGCAAATGGAGATTTGGAAGTAGACTTTGACACAAAAACTTGCAAAAGGTTTGTTTCATGACTATCTAACTTACAAATATATATTGCTCTATCTATCACAACAGAGGTCGCTAGAGATTTTTCAAATAAATTATTTACCAAAATGCTAACTAAGAAAGTAATTTGGATAAGAGACATAAGGGAGATAAAATACATCGAGAAGTGAAAGTGCATTGGTGTATACTCATTTTATCTAAACACTACGACATCGTAAAAGAGATTGACAGACGTGCTGAATTTGGATGAAACTAAAGAATAAAAGCACCAGAAAATAAATAGAACTATATAGCACATGTTACCTTCTTGTTTAACAGTTGAGCCAGTTCATAGTTTTGTAATACATTAACGAAGATGACCTTAGGGTTTTGTTATTTTAGATGGTTTTGGTGTATATATTTATGAAATGGCAGGATTAATTGGAGATATATCTTATTAGTTATTACAATTAATTGGCGCATCGGAGAATTTGATGGTGAAATAGAATTGAAAATTAATGGAAAAAAAAGAGAGTAATTGATTGAAAAAATAAAGCACTGAAGTTCTGAAGCAAAATATGTAAACAATTATTGGTAAATCAAATAAAGGAAAAGGCGACTGAAAACCAATTGTGTAGAGATCTTGGAGAAGAAAACCTATATAACTGACATGCACATATTAGTCTAAGAGATCACTAAGACATGTCCTTCACTAATCAAAGAGTTGAAACTCGAAAGTTATTTAGTTATTAGGAATTACAATAAACTGGCCAATCAATTTTGTCGAATATATGGAGAATGTGCATCAAGGATGATGATGCATACCAGTCAAACTGAAGTTCCAAAAAAGTTATATCTTGAGAAATGTTATCATTTTAGGAATAAAGGCACAAATATAAGTAAATTTCATCAGAGATTGGAATAATCTGATTGCACTCTCAAAAGTACACATCTAGCCATGGTAAAGTTGATATGTGCTTACATAATTTTTATGTCTGTTTTAATGGGTCTGAATAATGATTTAACAAATAATATGAATATTTTTAATCCATGTCACTCGGCGGTAATGAATCACTAAAGATAAGTTTATTTGCATCTTTATCTATATAGGTTTTGGTTTATGCTATGGTAAATAAAATGCAGAGCATAAGGAGAACAGCAAGCTAAAGAATTTAAATTAGACTAGAATATTTGGTAACTATATATCAAGAGATTTGTAGCGGAAAAACTCACCTCAATTCGCAAACGTTCACCCCTACGCAATCGATCCAATACATTCCTAATCTGCTAATCAGAAAAAAAAATAGTTTAAAAAATGTAAACAGAAAAGTATGTATACCCAATAGGCACTAATAAAGCATAAAATGATAAAGCGCATTGTGATAAAATTAAAGTTAGACTGTCATAACTGTGTCTGATACTAAGCTGCACACATATGGAAGATGATTAGGAAAATTCTAAATGAACGAATGTTTTATTAGCACTGTGAAAAAAGAGTCTAATGCAGAGTAAAAAAGCAACACAGTAATTACTACAAATGGTTCAGGAATAGTAATAACTAAGAGGTGCTAAATGCTTCCTTATTTTTAATTATTAATTCAGCAATTAATGATAATTTCTTTATAAGAAAACTCGATAAACACCTGATGGTAACTATACTATAAAATAATAAAAGGAATTTTTTATCGCAAACAAACACAATGTCATCAAACAAACCTTATCATTTTTGGAAGAATAAATCATACCAGACATATCATGTTAACGTAGAGGATTATTAAGCCAGCAAGTAAAATCCAGATTGCACATTCGATTTCTAAATTGTGCGTAACTGAAATCATTTTAATTTTATAGAATATAACTGCTAAATGCTAAAGAAGCAAATTTATACACTGTGCAATAAGTAAGTAAACTTTTCAAGATAGATTTTATGGTTTATCAGAAATATATTTTGTTCAACTCCACTCCTATTTAATAAGCAAACCTATGACATTTCACGAATAATAGTGCAATGATAATAGGAATGAATCGTATCCACTCCGCTGATGCAAAATCAAAGGAGGGGTTTATCCATTGTTCCGAGTCACTGGATCAAAGATCCAATGGCTCATAGCAACGTTGCATATGTTAGCAAATATTAATAGACGTTAAGATGCAATGGTGCAATGAACCATTAGATCTTTCATCCAATGGTTTAGAACAATAAGTGAACTACTACTTTAGACTTTGCACCAGACAGAGGATCATTGTCCTTTGTGGTGGTCTCTTTGAAAAGCTAACAACCAAACAAACCTCTGAGAAAGACCTTCTCCCTTCTCTAGCTTGCCTCATGGGCATGGGCCCATCGCCTTGCTGGCTACCACTATCTCCCTCTTGCAAGATTGAGGATGGGCTATGCTGCATCAGAAAGTTACGAAGTTGTTCCCGAGATTCAGAGTCAAGTGATGAATGTAGCCTGCTATGGGATTGCACTCCATCTCCTCGAGAAATAGCTAGTCTTTCTCTTTCTCGTTCTCTTTCTCTTGAAACTTGCCTTGTATTAGCCACGTTTTCTGAAGCAACCGAAGACTCTGTAGAAATATCACCCCTTGAATTTCGAGCGATCCTCACAAGATTTTCCTCTCTTACTGTTGTAATCAAATCTATCGAGTCACTAGAGTCTGTTGGGCTTCCACTTCTTGAACTTGGATTTGGTGTCGGGCTTCGTGTAGCTCTAGACTCAAGTCTTTGATTAAAAGCAATAAGACTAGAAGAATGTTCTTCTGCTAACAAACTGCTTAAATTCTCAACGGAATCTCTAGAGGATAACAAACCAGGAGGGACTCGACTATGATGACGTGCATGATTGATCCTAAGTCGAAAATTCCTCAAAGAACTTTCCGAACTTCCTCCTACAGTTGGATTAACTCTACGTACTACTGTTCTTGATGGACCAGATATGTCTGAAGCAGCATTTGCATCACCGCTTTCACTATTGTTAATAGCAAGTGAGCCTGCACTAGTAGAGGAAGACTGACCTTGTCCTTCAATATGTTTTCTCTTGCAGGCTAAGCGCCTACCTTCTATTGAACTTCCTAGTCTATCATCGTAGGTGTGATAACTTGAGGATGAAGAGCCTTGGCCTTGTTGCAATGTGCTTGGAACATAAGGGTTAGAAAATAATGTGGGCTCGGAGACATCGGAATTTTGTTCTAAATCTTGAGGCAAGTCATTCAGATTGGAATTAAAAGAAAAATGAATGGGTTGATCATTGCCGATTTGAGTATTGAGATTGATATCTACATCATTGAGAGAGAGTATATTTTCAAGCTCCATATTTACTTCATCATCGTTGTTTTCTTGGTCTAATAAATTAGGACCGGTAGAATTCCAAATATTCAAACTAGGATTATCTTCGGTGGGTAGATTTGCATATGACATATTTGCATCATTAGGAGGTAATAAATAGTCTGCTAAATTCGGTGTGTCCTCTCGATTATGTATGCTACTCCAATAAACTTCTCGATCCATTGTAGTTGTGATCTATCTAGAATTGAGGTAAGAAGAATATTATCAATACATACATAAAATAACAAAAATGCTTCGGTGTTGTTGTTACATTGAGATTTCTTGCTTTTTTACATTGAAATTACTTGTTAAAAGATATGAGATGTCGCAATTGACAACTGAAGAGCTAGAAGGTATGCATAATACAGTTCAAAAGGTGGGTAACATTAACTAGAGTAGTGTAAGAATGAAAAAACGTTAAGATAGCAATTAAGAGGATAGTAATGCTACAATATTCTAAGATATCAATCCATTATTATTAAGCAGACAATCAAGATAAAATGAACAAAATTTGCTACACTAATATTACAATATTAGTAAAATTTATTTCTTTTTTGAGGATAAAGAACTGATACACCAAAAATAAATTATTAAAATAGGGTCAAATCAAAAAATCAACTAAAAATTTAATATTTTTATTTTTAACATAATCCTTGGCTTTTCAATCAACAAACAAAATGAAAATCTAAGACAGCTTAAAATATATATATATATATATATATATATATATATATATATATATATATATATATATATATATAAAACAAAACAAAAACACTTAATTCATTGAAGAGTGATTTAAAAGGGAATCAAAACCAAAAGATCTATCACCAAAACTAATACGGTTAGATCTGCAACTCAGATTTTTGTATTTGCTTGAACTAAAAGATAATACTTGAACCCAATCTACAAATAGACCCAAAAAAATATTGAATTTGAACAAGGGTACGGATTTAGCAGATGATACCTGTGAGCTCAAAATATTCAAAACTAAAACTAAAGAAGCTGAATCTATCAAATAAATCACAAAAATATGTTTTTTATACTATTTAGGAGTGAATAGAGAGAAGGAGCATAAAATAGTCTTTCTTTTTAATGTCGACGATGAGGAAATAAATAAGAATTGGGAGGTTTGATTTGCAAATTGTAAATAAAATCTGGAGGAGAAGATGGAGAGTAAGAGGAGAAGAAATGGGTGATAACAGCAAGTGATTTTTCTTTTCAATTTATCTTTCACGCTAACAAAGACAACATATTCTTTTATATACATACACATATACGCATATACTCCTGCTTAAGTAGTTACTAATTATATTGTGTGTGTATTAATTATATTGTGTGTATATATTAACATATATTTAAGCGTGTATAATAAATGAATAGGCTATTAATGCACTGTTAGCGTTTGCCAACCTTAAAAAAGAAACTAAATTCATTGCCACCTGTAATTTGGAAAAAGTTACTAGTCGACAGCACAACATTTGATGCAATTACTTTTAACACCATCATTTATACAAAGGAAATTGGGCGAGTGAATTCATATCATTAAATCTTCCATCTTTAGTTGATAATAACTCCAATGGCAGCAGGATGTGGCATTTGCTTTGCTGCCTAGCTCAAACACATGGGTCACCAACTTTGGACCATGATTAATTATGCTTATCAATACTTACACATTGGTGCCATTTACTTGTCCAATGTGGTGCATGAAATGTCTACCGTAATGTTAAAATTAATATTTAATTGTATAACATTAATATTAATATGGTATAAGAAATGACAAGAAGGTACGATTAAATTTTAAGAATTTTATTGCATCCAATGTTAAGATTGATATGGTATAACAAAGGGCACCAAAATACAACAAAATTAATGTTGCAATGTTGAAAACCTACTTGACCCTTGTAATAAATAGCTTAGAGTTGGATTCAAATAGTTTCTTACCCGAATTAATTGGGTGGAATACCATCGAAAATCTAATGATATACAGATCAAGCAATAAATGTAGCAGAAGCTGTATAGTTATGTGGTTTAGATATCTCGCATTTAAATCTACCACTTAATATTTTTCTAATGAAGAAGATCATCCTTCGGTGATTCATTTCACTATTAAAAAAAGAAAAATATTATCATGTGTCTCGAGAATATATGTTAAGGAATTAAATTATCCTAACAACCATCTTAGTTTCATCTATTTTTTATGTTTCAAGGATAAAATATGTATTTTGCACAAACAAATTTGTTCTTTAGCACATAAATGTCATTTTTAACATTTGCTCTTACGTTATTCATTAACCACACCCTTAAAAAAACAGTAAAATGATTTTCTATTCTCATCTACAAACATTCAAACTTGGTTCTCACATCCAGCTACGTTTCACGTGAGAACTAGGTTGAAGATATACAAACTCGGTTCTTAGATTGCTTGAGAATTGATAAGTTTAAACATGATTAACCCATGACAACAAGCACGTCTAAGACAGATAAATACAAAGTTACCAAATGTCAAATAAACACTTTCTTCTCACCTCTCCTTTATAAACCACTCCAAACCTTCCACCCCTACTACACCATTACGACAAACATCATCCCCTTGGTGGATATATTTTCAAATATTTTTATCGTATTTGTGTTTAGTTTTATATTACTTACCATATATTTTCTTGTGAATTTTTTGATTATTTCTATGATTTTTGTTTCCCACATGTTATCATATAAATCATCATAATCCACCACTCCTTTTACTCAACCATGAAATTAGAGTGTATTGACAATTGCGCTTAATCTAAAATTGTAGCAATTTTAATGAGACACGCAAATGAAAACCAGTGAGACAATCAGGAACGCATATAATAAGACCGAATTAGGAGAAAGAAAAAAAGTACCCGCGAAGTGGGTGAATATCATACCCTATATGGTTTTAGCGTGCATGTACCTGCAACGTGGATGAATATCATACCCTATATGGTTTTAGCGTCCAAGTACGCACGAAGTGGTGAATATCATATCCTATATGGTTTTAGCGAGGAGTTGATTTACGTTAAAACCATAGGGTATGATATTCACCCACTTCGTGGGTACTTGTTCTCGAACAAGTACCCACGAAGTGGGTGAATATCATACCCTATGGTTTTAGCGTAAATCAACTCCTCGCTAAAACCATGGGGTATGATTATAGAAAAATTCTGATGTGCTCGTTTTTATACGTTGCTTTTTATACGATGTTATATTGCTGTATTTAGCTCATATATTGGTATACACTTGCATGCTAATACACAAATCATGTTGGATACAATCCACTAGATTTACACAACCGATGTATGTATATATATGGACATGTAGGTGTATGCATGAACTCTTCAAACTTTGACTTTGACGTTTTTGATCATTTGAGTGGTGAAACGGGATGAGTTTAATGAATGATCTTGTGTGAGTTTTATATCACTGCTCTTGACATATGTTGTATTTTTGTTTTTTATTTTAATTTAGTTTGAGATATATTCAATATATTTGCATTAATTATTAATTTTTCACATTACTTTATCTTATTATCAGTTCTTTCAAATATGTTAATCACTTATAACAAATGATTATAGAAAAACTTCTTATCCAGCCTCATTTCTAACCTCCTTCAAATCATATAACACAATTAGTTTCTTTATTTTCTGTTATAATATATGTAACTATAAATAATGAATATGTTATACAGTGTTTTTGTAATTTAGTCTCACATCGTGAGATTGGTTTTATCACAAGCTCGTAGGTCTTTATATAAAAGAGCTAATGTAATGAAAATGGATGATTAATCTCTGTTCCACTTTCTTAATTTCTTCTATTTTATAATACGTTATCAGTACGATTTCTAAAAAAAATTATACATTTACAATTGTGGTAATCTATGAAATCAGATCTATTCTTTTTCAGATCTAATTATAGATCTCAAAACGCCTTGCATATGCAATTTGAAAGAAAAGCAAAGGAAAAGTCAAATATCTATGAAGGCTAGCAAATCATCAAAGTTATTGATGTCGGATTATCAATTCAGTCAATTTAAGGCCACAAATATCGCTTCTGCAGATACTTGTAAAGTAACTTCAGCTAAGTTTTTAGGATCAAAAGAAATCGTTCCACTTCATTTCATAAAAAAATTATACAGATATACATAATACTGTCGGCCCACTCCACAGTTGAGTAAATTACAAATATGCTCTTGGGCTTGATGACTAGTTCAGCCTGTTGGCTTGGTCAAGTAATATAATTCAGCAGTGCAATTCATTTTGGCTTATTATCTTATACTTCCCCTCAAATCGAGCTAGGGTTTTCTGAATATTATATCTAAAATTTGATATGACATTTCGAAAGTAGTAACGACAAAAATCTCCAGTAGGGATATTTTGTACTACTTTGATAGTAGTAATTACGTCAATTATGTAGAAAAAGATATTGAGTATTGATGACATTTCAAAAATAGTGCACATAAAGTATCTTTAGAGGTGGTATGTACCACTCTAGAAGCTGTGTTTATAAAATATCTCCAAAAGTGATATTCTATCCTCATATAGCACTATAAACGAATTGCCTATGTAATATAGTCAAATATGATATACCACTTCAAAAGATAATATGATATTAAATTATCTAAAATTCAACCGTCTATTGTCATGGACCCATAGCTCCATTAGACAAATTTAGAAGCAAATGGTGATATATAACCTTTTACTTTTCAGAACTTATGATGAATTGAATATCGTGTGCATAACAATTCTTGAAGAGATCTTTATGTGTAACAAATATAAGCATATTTCTATAACACTTTAAGTGTCCAGAAGATATTCTTATTTCTGTTGTAAATAATATTATTTTTTTGAACTATCCTGGAGAGACGTCAATATATAATTCGAACTATGTATTATCCTTTGGTATATAATTGTAAATAATGTTTAAGAGAGATATTTGAAATATAATTGAAGAATAAACTTTAACAATTCGAACTTGTATAAATAATTTCTTTGAACCAGAAGTTCAACATGGTTGAAATTGAAAGCCATTAAGTTACATTTGAATTATTGATTCAAAAGGCCTTTTTTGGCATATTCGGAAAAAAAATATGTTGAAAGTTTTAATTACTTTCTGTATCTGTATGGATTCATACATTTAAGTGAACAAAAATGAAGATAAAGTTCAAAGTCTGATAATGGAAATAAACAAGAGGTTATATGAAATATTGCAAGTTTTATGACGTATCAAACCAGAAACTTTGATAATTATTACTATGAAAAGTTTGACTTCAATATTATGCAAGAACATTGAAAAATTTTAAGATTTAGATTTTGAAATTCTTTATTAATAGCCAATGGTAACTAGAAGTTACAATATATTCTATAACTAAATGTTGCAACATATCAAATAACTTGAAGTTATTATTGATAAGTCAAACTTGCTGCATATGTATTTTCAAACCAGACGTTTTGGAAACTACCATTTAATCTTTAAGGATTCACATTTACATCGAGTGATAAACAAAAAAAAATAATAGTCTGGATCCTTATAATAGTTTGTTCTAAAAATCACTAATTCAAATGAGAAAGAATATGAAAATTTATAAAATAGATGTAATACGTGGACGCACGTATATATCCATATATGTAAATATTCAACCAACAACCTAAAGTTTGTTATGAGCTCGTCTTATAAATTATATATAGATATCATTTAGTGATTTAAATCAACATAAATGTTAAATGATCTGAAGTTGTGTATGTATTTAAATGATCTATACAATAAGTAAATTCCTCCAATTGACTAGATCAATGAATGAAAACAAACTCTAATAAGCAATATCAATTGAATGCATCTTATCAATTAATAAAAGGATCATCCTCCTATAACTGATATACATATAATATATTTGCTAGTAGCAATGTGATAATGGATCAAAATGAGAATCCAAAAAGGATTATGATTTAATGTGACAATGTTTATCGACGTTGAGGAGGATAAAAAGGAATATAAGTTCATTTTGATTATTAAAATTAAATATTGGTTGCAAAATATTACGTAACTTGAATAAATTATTGATAATATCCCTAGCATACTTGCTCTAATACAAGTTGAAATCCTAGAAGAAATAAAAATGGTATAAATCACATCTGAAGTGTGGTAGAGAAGTCAATTCGAAATATTTTTGGAGTAAGTAACGAAGATGCCAAATAAAGAAGGTGGGTGTTCTTGAAGAAACACTTAAGGGTGTTGTTGAAGAGACCAATGATATAATTGTCAAATTACCCTAAAGTGGTTTAGGTACCTAAAACATAATGATTAAAAAGATCTCAATAAATCATGTCTAAAACTGACAAGAAATAATCATCGATGATAAATTTGTAAATAATAAAGCGCATATGTTATAAATAGATTAAAGATCTTGAAATAGTGGAAAACATGACTGGCTATCATGAATTCTTTACTAATAGAGAAATATGGACATGTAGTTCGCAAAGTAGTGAAAATGCTTGAAACGCTTAATATTTCCCAAAGGTATGCATATGATTTAATCGTACTAAATGATGAAAGTATACAAATTCCTTAAGAATATAAATATAGAGAATATGGAATACATATTACAACCTTCTAATAAGTATTATTGTAATGAAAACCTTAATGCACTTCAAGATGAGTAGATTACTTCTGAACTTTTAATATTCATCAAAGATGTAGTTGCAATATGCAAAACTGATTTGAAGCACAAAAATGAAAACACATGATGTGTTTTTCATAAAAGTAGCATACAAAATGCATAAAATGCAAATTATATTTGGAAAAAATAATCTTGAAAATTTTGATTGTATCGAAGGAAACTATTAATAAATTGTATTATTAATGAGATACATATTTATGGATCCAGAAGTATCTATAATCAATTTGAGTTATCAAAAGACGAATACGAATTCAGAGAAAACTTCTAAATTAGGAAGAGCATCCATAAGTATTTTATAATGCACTTTTTTTGCTTAGCTATGTTTTTTCCCACTGAGTTTCTAATTAGTAAGGTTTTAATGAGGCATTATCCTGATCTAGAAGAATTAAATATCTTTTCAAGATATAATATCTCAAATATGTTATTTAAGTTAAATTGTATTTTTATCCTTGACTAAGGTTTTTCCCATCGGGTTTTCTTTTGTATGGTTTTTAATGAACTATTATATTGATCCAGAAGTATCAAACTCTATTTGATGCTGTAAATTATTGAAATATGTCATACTAATTGTACTCTTTTTCCTTCACTAATATTTTTTACATAAGGTTTTTCTTAATAAGGTTTTAACGAGACATTAGTTTGATCTAGAATTATCAAATTTCAGTTGAATAAATGAGAAAATAAAATATGTCATTGTGCTCTTTTTCTTTCACTAAGATTTTTCTCGTTGGGTTTTTCTCAGTAAGGTTTTAATGAGATATTGTTTTGATCCTCAAGTATCAAACCCTTTAGAAAGAATGTCATTTTTAATATGATTTCATAAGTTCCACTCATTTCCTTGTTCAAGGTTTTTTCCCACTGGGTTTTCCTAACAGAGGTTTTTAATGAAGCAACGAACAATATCTAGATCGATTAAATGAATAAATGCAAGCAAGATAATAATGAGTGGGAGCAATCATCATACACGTTACAAATGGACAATTTCAAGCTATCAGATGATTCAAGATTTTGAAAACGCATATTCAAAGGGGAATGTTATAATATATGTAAATTTAAATAGTAAATATGCTATATAGCATTTTTGTATTTTAGTCCCACACCATGGGATTAGCTCTATCCCAAACTCTTACGCCTTTATATAAAAGAGCTAACGTAATGAAAATGGATGATTAATCTCTGCAGTGAATACTTCATTTCTCTTAATTTCTTCTATTTTATAATATTTTAAAAAATTTCCCTGCCCACTTTCTTGTTACAGTTTTCGTTTCATAAAAAAGCACAAAAAAAGCTTTGTTTCTTTTAAACATATACAAGAGAATATGTTTGAATCGTTTATAACCCGATAATGTACATAATTTAATTTTCAAGGGATTTAGCTCCTCTGCTCTACTTTTTCGTAGAGCAAGGATGCATGGCAGAATCATGCGCATCAATTCCACCAAAGATAAATCGAAATCATTCGCTGATAAACGATTGAACCGTATTTTAATAAAACGTATGCACATCATTTTGCAGTAGTAACATTCTACAAAAAGCAAAGCAAAAGAACCTATCCCCAATATGTTAAGTGGACAAACAAAAAATCGGCTTTTGAGATGTATAAATCGTTTTTTTTTTGTGCCTAGAAACCTCCAAGCTTTTTTACTAAGTGGACAAATAAAAAAGATAAAGAAAAGCAAAACTAAACTAAGTTACAAAGCACTGTTCTCCAAAGCATATTATATTATGTTGGTAAGGTATTTGGGAATTCGGAAGTTGACTTTGTTGTAAACTTCACACGAGGCCAAAATCCAAAAATATATTGATCTTCAATAAACCAAAATTCAAAAATAAAACCCACACACAAATTATATGGATACAAGTTGCAGTAGCTATACAAACAAATCAGCTCCATCCTCAACTTCATCAGTTTTGATTCCCCCACTTTGTGCCATTAGTATCCTATATATTCTTTTAGAGCATACTTCTCCTAATCTCCTATCTTCATTTCCTAGGACACCCTCTACCTTCAAATCCTTTAGCAGGAATTCTTTCTCATGGGTCTGAAACAATGTATAGAATTTTATATTGCACTTTAAAAAAAAAAAAAGAATGCTGGTAAAAGGTTCGAACTGCATACCGATATATTTGGATCCATATAAACATTCAAAAGGGATCTCATGGTTGGATATCTTTTCCATATTGCCATCGCATGTCTTGGTTGTACTTTTGGAATTGCTACCAGTGCTTTCAGCCTGCATAAAGTTAACAATTCCTAAAATAAATAATGTTTCAACTCTTCCAAGTTTGATGAAGATGATTAACTGATTATGTTATCTTAGCTGAAAGTGAAATTATAATAATTTATGAGCTTGAAAAGGAACAAAAGCAAACGGTGAACACTGATCTACAGATTCAACACACACCAAAACTGTAACAATAGGAGCAACAAAGAATATGAATCATGAACTAATGCTCACCACACGTTCTTTTTTATGACATTCCTATCAATAAAATCTTTAGGCACTATGGATCCATTAGCATTTACAGACAGATGTGTCAACTTCTTCCTGCATGTGAAACAACAGAAAAAACATTAATCAGTTGGGGTACCCCGATGGTTAAAATAATGCACACAATAAACTTCCTGCAGATCTTATACAGTAAGTGGTCAATTCATCTTTTTATCTATTTCATTATCCATTATTCTTTATCTAAATAATTCAAATACCTAATCATTGCAGTAGAAAACCGGGTTAGTAGATCGGTAGTTGTTTTTTAGTATGCTTCTCAATTGATTAACAATACTATGATACAGTAATTCATTTAAAACTAATTTAAACAACTTGAAACCTTCATTAATATGCTGAAATATAACTACATAACAAATGAGATTAAAGACACTAACACAGGCATTAAAAAAAAACGCATTAGTATAAAGGCACTCAAGTAAACTGAATGATGTTATATTTATGCACTGTAGAAGTAAAAAATTCAACAAATTGGTAAACTTAACAAGGATAAACTTGCATCAATGCATGATTAAACTACTCGTATCTTAGAAGTAATCATAAGAAGTCAAGGGTTCTCACCGAAATTGGCAAGTGGCAAGGCTAGATGTTAGACCAACAATGTGGTCAGCTAGTTCAGCTTCATCAAAGCATTGCCTTGAATGTACTTTTGTAAAATGAGTTGATAAAGTCGACAAAGCCTGAAACAAACGTATTGTCATAAAGATAAAAGCATTCTTAGACTCCTAAACTATTAATATACGAAAATATATCCATATCCACGCACCTCTTCAACTGGAGGACGTTTCCAGGAACCAACTTTGGATGGATTTTTATAATGATTTTGCTCACTGAAAAATTAAGTTGAAAATATTAAAGATCTTGCACCACCATTTGAAGAGAGAGGTATTTGTGTTTACTGAGTTATGTCTAGAACTTTAACCTGTTAATTAAAGCCAAATATCTAATCATACAATAAGGCTGTTAAAATCGCTAGGCGATAAGTATGACTAGGGATTTAATCGTTTAGGCGGGGATTAATCAAAGCTGGACAATTTTGACAACTCATGTATTTTGGATAAAATTTTAGTATTTGGTTAGTTGGTTTAGTGTTAATTGATATAAATTGGAATTTTGCGATTTTGGATGTGCTTAGAAGCAACAAGAAGGCGAAACAATGTAAAACTAGCACATATATACGTGGCATTGAGCCTCAAATAATGCCTAACTAGTGCACTACACGTTTAGATTCTTAGATGGAGCCGTATGCCTTGACTAGGTGGTAAGCCTCGCCTAGCACTTAAGTTCACCTACCAGATGAAATTTCTATCCAGACAAAGGCTGCAGGGTTCAATATGGTAAGGTACATAAAAGTAGTCTTGGACTCTTGTAGTACGATAAGCAATATATTCTTAAACAAGTGAGCTACTCAAGGGTTTACCATTTATTGATGTAACTCATTAATTTATTCGTAAGGCAGCATATTGTAAAGAATGGATAGCGACTTTGAATGCTACAAATTTGATCATTGAGAGTCCCGTTAACAACAAGTTCACAAAATTCTTCAGCCTGATATACAATTAGAACATATGGAACATCAGATGCTACATTTGACACCTGCAAACTCATTAATTAAACGAATGATATCAGGCTTAAACTGATTAATTGCAAAATAACATTCGATCAAAAATTGATTAATAGTGAGAAGTTTTCTAACTCTAGCACCTGAGCTATTTGGTCAGGCATTCTCATTTGCCACAATATAGATTTCTCAACAGGATTCGATGTAATGCGATAAGAAAGGCCCTTTTCTGCAAATCGAGTTAGAAGATGCCCTACATTTCCAGATTCCAGAAATAAAAACAATTAGTAGATTGCACTAGATACGCATTTTGTAGGCATTCAGCAATTTAAAATCCAGCTTACCCCCAATCGAACCGTTTTCAACTATTTTAGCATCAATCACGGCAACAATAGATTTTACAGCAAATTTCCCTCTTTCCCAGTTTTGTGTTTCCTTCTCCAATTTCCTCTTCTCTGCTTTTTCAGCCTTCAAAGCCTCCTTTTCTAACTTCTCTTCCTACACAATGATTAATTTCTGAATAATACAGTGACAATTTTAAAATCAACATAAGTTATAAGCCTGACCTGCCTTTTCCGCTTCTTTTCTTCATTAATACGCGCCTTTTCTTCTTTTTGTTGTTTCTTTCTAGCAGCTACATCATTCATCTGGTTATTTCTATCATTTTTTTGTGAAGTATATTTTCCTTTCCGCTTGCCAGCATTTTCTACTTCTGGTGGCATGTTGTATTCTTCATGGTTGCTGAAACTCACCTGCCGTAATATACTTCAATACAATTTAGCCTCTCTTTAGCTACTTGACTGCAGTAATTGTAAAACTATAACAAAGTAGATCCAAAGCGCTATTAATAATCACATTGTGATACAAGAAGACCAAGCAGCATAACAGCGTAAAGACGTCGTGTTTCTTGTATAAGCATACAATAGTGATGTGTTTTATGTATGTAACGAAGCAGATCCAAAACAATACTAACAATCACATAGTGATTCAAGAAGTCCACCGGGAATAACAGCAGAAAAACATCATATTCCATGCATAAGCACACATATAGTTAAGTGTTTTATGTATGATGACTATCATAATTGCCGCATAAGATATGATAGTCGAACTTATGCAATCTATTGTACCTGTGGAAGGAGTTCTGCATCTATGTTGTCATTGGAAGGATCGTCTTCTAATCTTCTCAACGAGCCAACTGTACCTAAATAATATATATCTCATTGTTAAACTGTCATAAACAATACAAATGAGTTATTACCTGCTTTCAAAGAATTAACTTAATTCATACTATGAACACTTTACCGCTCCCACTGTTTGAGGATTCAGTTGTCAAATTCAGTGCAGCTTTGCTGTTCTCTCCATCATTAGCTGCAGTTGGCTTTATCGGAGAATTAAATTTACGCATGTCTTCTTCAAACTCGCTAGCAAAGGTTGAATTTCTTTCAGAGCATCCAACAAGTTCAAAACCTGCTAAGCCGCTTCCTGGCCTTGTGGAATTACTATTATGAACAGCATCTTCAGAATCGTTATCGGATTCCAAGCATATGAAACTAGGAATTTCTGCCAAACATTAATGTAGCAGACTTCACTATAAAGAAAAGTCCAAAGAAAAAGGAAGCTTGATGAATTGGATAAAAAGTTTGAGTTTGTGAAAGCCATCTGCTTTCGAACAATTGTGTAATGGGTATGTATTGTAGAATTTTCCAAAATATTGGTAGGAACATGCTCGTTTGTCTAAATAAGAACTCAACCCACCAATTCTCTGGATGTTTATAAAATCAAGGTTATATTATTACTATTTTCTAAAGAAACAGCATTTTAAATGATTTTTTCAAATCCGAGAATTTTTGGAATTTTAATAAGTCAAGAATTTCATGTAGCATTTGCAGATACATGACCTCTGGTTACATATCTCGCTGAACTATATGCATAAAACCAATCAACAGCTAATTATGTTATGTGATTGCACAACATAGTGAACTTGTGTATTTTACTCTGTAAATGAATGGACGATTATAGAAGCCATCTGATTTGGGAATAAATCAAGCACCTGCCTCAACAAACAGCTTAAGCCAACGATCAGAAGATAAAAACAGTTGTTTATCTAACAATACAAAAATCATGTGAGTCCTTCTATTGTTTATGACATATCGTAAGGGCTCAATCCAATGGCACAATATTTTCAGTTATTTATCTAACAGATGTGGTTCAATAGATCTTTGAGCCCCAACCTAACTGCTGTACAAAAAATTTTAGAGGACTATTGTGGAATTTCCTGCTAATATACAGACCAACCAACCATGAATGGGCAACCATCAAAATC
Source organism: Allium cepa (assembly GCA_030765085.1). Lineage (NCBI taxonomy): Eukaryota > Viridiplantae > Streptophyta > Magnoliopsida > Asparagales > Amaryllidaceae > Allium > Allium cepa. The sequence continues at coordinate 742,184,490 of CM060932.1, forward strand.
ATGGTAATCCAAATAACAATATTTTCAGCCATCTCTAGCCAGCTTCAATAGAAAGGCACCAAAAGACCATAAAAGTTAACTTATGATATGGGATGATGTGTCAATCATGGTTTATTTTGAAATTTTTTATCAGCCTAGGAAACTAGAAAGTCATTTAAAAAGCAAGCTGGCTAAGAAGTATTCACTGTCAAAACTACAGTGTAGAAACAGTACGAGTAACCAAGAAACCTGGTTTTGCTTAGACAGAAGTATATACTGTTTAATCTTGTATTAAATGCTTTTGGTAGCAACCAAGTTTTAAAAAAGGGTGCATTTTGGCCTAAATTGTTGTTGTGCTGACGTATGGACATTCTAAGGCTTGTGAGATATGCTTAAATTTGATTCATGTAACACTTGGTTTCTCTTGTTCATCAACTATTGAACTAAAACATACACAATACTGGGTTCATATATCACCGGTTTCCCATTATTAAATCAAACTTGGAAAGATGTAAATCAGTAAAAGCAAGCAGCAACTTCTAAACTTCTAGACATATCTGCTAACTGGAATATATATCAATAAAGCGGCAATCACTATTAGCTAACGATATTTCATTTCTATGTATCAGAAATATATATGCTGTCTACTTCTCTCCTCCTATAAAAAGCTTAAACATTTTACGTGACAAAAGCCCCAATTTTCAGCAACTTCACATATTTAGCCAAAAGAAACTTAACAAACTCAAGAAAACAGCACTTACCAGCGAACTTATTAGAAGGATAATTATCCTGATCACTAGTAAACGAGCACTTAACAAGGGACACATCATCGGAGAGTGGGGTTTCGGCGATGAAAGAAGAAGTGACCCTATTAGGGTTTTTAGAATTAGGTTTTTGCGGGGTCGGATCGTCCTCGATTACCAATACCGTAGGAGGCGCTACTTGGCTATGGACATGACTATGGTCATCCTCGTCGTCAGAAGTAATGTCAATGGCGATTGACGGGTCCATTTTCGGTTGAAATGTTGGGGGAGAAGGATAGGGGGTGATTTTGGCGCTTTGATTGTAGTCCTGTTTTCAAAGTAAGCGTTGTACCGATGTGGTGCGGAAGGTCGGTACAGGAATGTAATCATCTCTAACCGAATTTCCAAGGCCCATCTTTAAAGGAAGAATTTTGGCTCAATCCCCTTTTCAAAAAAATTAGGCCCACATCCCTTCGGGTTCAACGTATAAATTTAATGTCTATAATTTATACTGTATGAAAACTTACATTAATTTTGAAAAGTAAGAACGTGTATCTAATTTCACTTTTAAGAATTTCGAAAATATCATTTACCGGACAATAATTCTACAACAATGAGCTGTCAGTTGACCGAAGGAATAAGGACAAAAAAATGAGTCATCGGATCTACGCACAAATTAAAATCCAATCCCCAGATTTCCACCATATGAAACTCGTACTGCAACAGCCGGTCGTTCTAGCAGTCTCCTTTACTGGAATACCACTGCTGGTTTGTAGCATGCATCACCATCTCCTTCGTTACCATCCATCAATGGAATCTGATGATCAATTTGCAACATCTACTACTAAAAAAGGCTGCTTAAAATAAATACGCTTTTACGGCCAAAGTTTTTCACTTATAACATGTACATAATAAAAACAATATTATTGTAATAAAAATGTTTCCCCTAAAATTAAATATATCTTTTATTGGAGACACACAACTGCGTGTATTTATACTATATATATACGAGCTTTACGGCACGCGCTGTTGAATATGCGCTTTGCGCTTATATGATTTTTGTTTGATGATAATAAACATATATACATTCAGTTAAATGTATTTGTTAACGTACTATTTTATTCTTCATAGATTAAATAAATATTTGTTGAATAAAATGAATAACACAGATTTTGAATTCAAACAGAATTTTTATTCAAACAAATATTTATTACAATCTTGAATAGTACAAATTCAAGCTCTCACTATACATATACAATTTTGAATACATCACGATTTTATATTTACATTAATAACCTCACTACATATCACTCACACTCGTATTTTGTCTTCAACTGCATTCCAGTTTGAATCCAGCATCTGAGCAATCTGCAAAAATATTCACTAACGCGGTAAAATTGAAAAAGAAATATTTCTGCAATATAAAATAAAATATGATTTTTGAAAATATGATTTGCCTCAGTTATTTGGGTTGTTCATCATAATTTACATTTCAATTCATCACGCACGAACAATGTGACATGCACAGTGTATCACTGTACATGCCACAAGGCCGTGCACATCGATATACACTTGATCGATTTACAGGGACAGGTGAGCACAGGTCAAACCCAAATGAAAATCCGGGTTCAATGCACGTGCAATATATTTAAAATCACGACACGAGCACAAAGGTCAAACCCGAGTTTTGAAACTGGATTCAACGCAAGTGAAATTTCGAAAATCAACATGAATGGATGCAAAGACAACGGCTCAGTTTAACACAGTGAAAACTACAGTGATCTCAATAGAACAAGCCAGCAAATACATGAATACTGTACCAACCAGAATGGAACAAGGCATAGCAACTGCATAGCAGCTACACAACAACAAGATGAAATAAACAGGTCAAGTAATAGATGCAGACATAAACACCATCATGCAAGCCACCAAGAATCAGTACACAATGACAAGTATGGCGGTGAAACTCAAGCAAGTGCACAAGCAACATCAATAAACCAAAGTGCAGACCAAACAAAGACCAACTCCAAATGCATCAGTGATCAACACAAATGCTCAATGACACAGCAATGCTCAAGGCCAAAGTTCAGTGAAGCTCAAATCAGTGCACAACATCAGTATACATGAATGCAAGTTCATATGTGCAGAAAGTTACAAGGATCAACGAATTGGATGAACAAAACTCGAGTGCAAGAGTGAAGCCAGAAGTAATGGGTATGCAAGCACTACAAACATCAGCAGGTACAAGATGCCCAACTCAAATGAATATCAATGCAAATCAGCAGGTACAAATGCACAAGTATGATCAATGGTACACATGCAAGCTTGATTAACAGTGTTTCAGTAATGGACAAAGACAGAGCTACATCACTAGGCCGAAGCAGTGCAATGACTTAACAGTATCAATATCAAGATTCGTATCAAATCAAAACAATCTCGAGCAGCAAATTTTCCAAAAGAAGCAACAGGAAAATCAAGCAACAGTCGACAGGCCAGAGGTTCAAGTGTTAACACGACTCAGTGCAACGGAGAGTATGCAACATGATTAGTGCTCAATGATCAAACATGAAAACAACATGTACAGTAATATGCAGCAAGGTAAAAGAAGTTGAATTCACGATTCAAAGTCAGAGCCTTGGCAATAAAGGAATCGAACCAAGTCAAGATCAACAACGTGATGACCAAGGAGTTGAAATCAATACCGTGGGATTCAAGCAACAAAAAATATACATTTTTGAACAAGTCGCAATCATCTCAAACGTCCAAGCATGATCAAGCGACCAGAGAAAATAAATTGACAAATTCAAACAATTTTATACGAACTCAAATATAGGAATTCGACCTATATAAAAACCCACAAATCATCATCGGCAAAAGCATCGAGTTCAAGTACGAATACACAAAAGCACAAAAGCATAAAATTACATACCGAAGCAAGGAGACGAACTCGATCCAAATTGAAGAGCCGTGAGCAAATCAAGGAGCATCGAAGCCTACTATTGAACGGTATCGAGCGGCGCTTCAGTTTGACAAGCCCTAATTTTGCAAAGGAACAAAGCCCCAAATTTGGATCGCGAGCCGAAGCCCTAAATTCAGAACGAACAAGGAATATAACGCGGCCGTAATTGTTTCAGAAGGAAAAGCAAGAGGATCGGGTTAAAAAGAAATAGTGGGTCGGCCATTATTATAAAGGGGATTTGTTTTTTACTTAGGGTTTCAATTAAAGGGGTTTTTAGTTTTATTTTGAGCAAAAATTAGGGATTCAAGTTTATATTTTAATTTTTGCTCCTGCTTGTATTTTTGAAGTTGTTTTTTCTTTTCGAATCAAAGAATTGGTAAATCACCACCTAGGTTGTAGGTAGTGTCAGATTATCTAGTTAGAATTAGTTCAGTGAGCAGGGTGTGCGAGTTTGCAAAACTCTATAGGCAGGAGCAGAGTTTGCGAGTAAACGAAACTCTATAGGCGGAGCAGGGTGTGCGAGTCTAGTAGAGTGTTTGTGAGCGGGAGCAAAGGTTTGCGAGTCTAGTAGAGTGTTTGTAAGCGGGATACTGTTTAATTCTAATAGAAATCTGGGAATGCAGCAGTAGGCAGGGGTTTTCGAAGCTGGGTAAATTTTGTGTGTGATTTACTTTTCAGCATATTTATTTCTGCAGTTTGTTTTTACATTTAAATCGAGAAAATTTGCTATAACCCTATTCACCCCCCCCTCTAGGGTTAATCTAGATCCTACAAGTGGTATCAGAGCCCGGTATTCTTCTTTAACTCTAGAGTCATGAATCCACCAGATAATACTTTTGTTGAGGGTCGTTCCAATATTATTCCTTCTATTTTTCATGGAACAGATTTTTTGAACTGGAAATTGAAAATGGAATTTTATTTAAAATTTGTTAATATTAAATGATGGGATATTATTGAAAATGGGTGTGATATAACAAATAAGGAAATTCTCTCGATTAATGCTCTTGCTATGCATATATTATATTCTCATATTAATCGTGATAATTTTTATTTCGTCTCTTATTGTGAAAATGCACAGAAAATCTGGAATACTCTCGATGCAATATATGGTGCAAAAGTCAACAGTAATGAGATGTCCTCCACAACGGACTCAGTTAAAGAAATGTGCTTAACAGGATTGGTAAATAGCAGTTGTGATGAGGATGATGATGATGGAGCAGCCGAACTGGCATTACCAATGAAGAAATTCAAAAGGAGGAACCGCAAATACAGAAATCCAGCTCTAAAGCAAAAATTAAAAAACAGAGAGCACAATACGAAGCCAAGCGAGGTATCAAAACTCACTCACTCTGAATTACTTATTTATTTCCACGAAGTGAATGGCTGTTTTGAACGACTTAGGGAGAAGTATGCCAAACTTGAATCACAAAAAGACACTTTGATAGAATTAAATGAACAACTTGACCAATTAGTTAAAACCTATCAAAGTAGGATCCCTAAGTGTGATAAGTGTCCAACATTCGAAGAAGAAATTAAAACATCAGAGATTAATATAAAATCACTTGAAGATGGAATTCTGATTTTGAAAGAGAACGAAAATACTAGGAGAGAAAATTCTATCAAAAGGTGCACACAATTATTGAACGAAAACGAATCTTTCAAAATACAAGTCCAACAATTGTCAATAACTTTAGATAAATTTTCAAGAAGTGAGAAATCGTTGAATATGCTATTAGGAAAGCAAACTGTTAATACAGCTAGAAAAGGACTTGGATATAATCAATCTGAAAATGTTGAAAGCGATATTAATCAAGAAAATTCCATGTGCACGATTTGTAGAAAATATGGACACAATCACAATAATTGTTGGTATAGACCCAAACATGTGAAAACTATACCGATTTGTGTTGCAAAAGGCACAAATATAAAATCTCTCAAAGTTAAACAAATTTGGATGCCAAAGGGAACAATTATAAATAGTTTCGGGTCTCCACAAAATTGTTTTTCAAAATTTTCTGCCACTAACAACCATGGACCTATAAAAACAAATAGGTCACATAAATCTTTTCCCGTGTAGGTATGGTGGCAGGCTAAGGAACAACAACAGTGTTATCTGGATTTTGGCTGTTCCAGAAACACAACGGGCAACAAAGAAAAGTTCCTTAGCCTAGTATAAAGGTGACAGAATCACAATGGACAACAACAAAAAATTATCGTAAAGGTAAAACAGGTAAATTTGTTTTTGAAAGATATATTAAATGTGATAATCTGCACCGTAATCTTAATTAAATCAGCCAGTAATGTGATGATGAAATGAATGATGTCTTTAATTCTGACTTATTCTTAATTGATATGATTTCTATTGACTTGTTCTTATTTATGACCTTGATTTGTGCTTAAATAATGACCAATCAGATTTTCAACTTTGAACTAATCCATATAAATTTGTTCGGTCAAATGATGGTATTTTATTGATCTTTGATTACTCATGCTACACGTAGATATATTTGTTTTGACATTTTGGTCACTGCTTGTAAATTTGCACGATTTCAAATTTCATGTGAAAGCTATTAAAAAGGATTTTAAGAAATTGTTGAAACTTCAAGAAATTGTTTTTGAAATAATTATGATGTTGATTGACTATTGATTACTCATGAATATAACTGTTTATCCTACGGTTTCTGAAATTAACACTATGAATTTGTTTGAGTGTTAACATGGCTTCATTTCAAATTTCATTCTGAGATAGTTTGTTGAAATTTCACAAATCTGGTCTTTGACATCCAACGAGTGAATATTGAGTGAAATTTAAATTCAGATGCAGATTACACTGGTAATACAGTTGATAGAAAAATTACTAGTGGAACGTGATTAATCTTTGAAACATTCATTTGCTGCATCATTTTTCAAAGAAAATATCTGCATAGTTTTCACTTGAAATAATTTTTCAAATAGCAGAATTTTTCTCATATAACCCCTTCGAGAAAATCATTGTTGACCATATTTTCAGATTAGTCGTCTTATTTGATTTTAAATGACAAATTTTGACTAATCCGACTCCCTGCTGATTATCGAAAAGATAAATAGTGATTGAAAAAGTGATGAGTGTCGATATTTGTCATGCATTACTCAAGACAGTATATTTAGAAAAATTTCTTTAGAATTTCATAACAAGAGTTATAAAAACTTTTTGTTGGGTAAAAATTTCATGATCATTTCTATTTCTATCATCTTTCTATCGACCATCACTCATCAAAATCATATATAGTATGTAAATTTGTGGTAGTTTACAAAGGAAATTATTCGTTCTTCAATTTATTATTATAAAGGAAATTATCTGTGCTTCAATTTATTATATTACTCAATAAAAATAAATATTCAAAGTATTCACTCTCATTTAAAAGTCCTCACGGTTATGCATGAGTGAATTACTTGGATTTTTGATTATGTGCTTCCATGCTCATTTAAAAGTCCTTACGGTTATGCATGTATGGAATGCATATCAAAATTAATTGATTAAATAGACAAGTTGATTCTAATCCCATTTAAAAGTCCTCACGGTCATGCGTGGTTAGAAGATACTTGATTTCATTTTTTTTAAATTAAATTGGAATACTACTAATCTCATTTAAAAGTCCTAACGGTTATGCATGATTAGTAGATATTCAAATTTCTGATATAAATGTACCACAAGTTGATACAATTGTATGATTTTATATTAGAACATCATTTCCATTATTTCTAAAAGTGGAATATGCGCCTAACAAGGGTAGCTATGATTTTTGTTTGATTTTTATTGAAGTTTAATATTTATATTCAATTTGAGTTTAATGTTGGATTAATATTAATCACTTTATCTCTATTTTTCTCTGACACTATTATTCTTTTGCTGATAACAAAAGGGGGAGAGAAAAGTTAAGATTTTGTCAAATAAAATCAAGCAAAGGTCAAATAATTTTCCATTTGCATATAGGCTCATTTATATATTTCTATTTGGATGCATATATGTAGGGGGAGCATCATGTAGAGAGGAAGCATTTAAATAGGGGGAGCAATTAGAGTATATCATTGATCAAATACATTTAAAACAGTCAAAATCTTAATTATATGTTTGTTATCATCAAAAGGGAGAGATTGTTGAATATGCGCTTTGCGCTTATATGATTTTTGTTTGATGATAATAAACATATATACATTCAGTTAAATGTATTTGTTAATTTACTATTTTATTCTTCATAGATTAAATAAATATTTTTTGAATAAAATGAATAACACAGATTTTGAATTCAAACAGAATTTTTATTCAAACAAATATTTATTACAATCTTGAATAGTACAAATTCAAGCTCTCACTATACATATACAATTTTGAATACATCATGATTTTATATTTACATTAATAACCTCACTACATATCACTCACACTCGTATTTTGTCTTCAACTGCATTCCAGTTTGAATCCAGCATCTGAGCAATCTGCAAAAATATTCACTAACGCAGTAAAATTGAAAAAGAAATATTTCTGCAATATAAAATAAAATATGATTTTTGAAAATATGATTTGCCTCAGTTATTTGGGTTGTTCGTCATAATTTACATTTCAATTCATCACGCACGAACAATGTGACATGCACAGTGTATCACTGTACATGCCACAAGGCCGTGCACATCGATATACACTTGATCGATTTACAGGGACAGGTGAGCACAGGTCAAACCCAAATGAAAAACCGGGTTCAACGCACGTGCAATATATTTAAAATCACGACACGAGCACAAAGGTCAAACCCGAGTTTTGAAACTGGATTCAACGCAAGTGAAATTTCGAAAATCAACCTGAATGGATGCAAAGACAACGGCTCAGTTTAACACAATGAAAACTACAGTGATCTCAATAGAACAGGCCAGCAAATACATGAATACTGCACCAACCAGAATGGAACAAGGCATAGCAACTGCATAGCAGCTACACAACAACAAGATGAAATAAACAGGTCAAGTAATAGATGCAGACATAAACACCATCATGCAAGCCATCAAGAATCAGTACACAATGACAAGTATGGCAGTGAAACTCAAGCAAGTGCACAAGCAACATCAATAAACCAAAGTGCAGACCAAACAAAGACCAACTCCAAATGCATCAGTGATCAACACAAATGCTCAATGACACAGCAATGCTCAAGGCCAAAGTTCAGTGAAGCTCAAATCAGTGCACAACATCAGTATACATGAATGCAAGTTCATATGTGCAGAAAGTTACAAGGATCAACGAATTGGATGAACAAAACTCGAGTGCAAGAGTGAAGCCAGAAGTAATGGGTATGCAAGCACTACAAACATCAGCAGGTACAAGATGCCCAACTCAAATGAATATCAATGCAAATCAGCAGGTACAAATGCACAAGTATGATCAATGGTACACATGCAAGCTTGATTAACAGTGTTTCAGTAATGCACAAAGACAGAGCTACATCACTAGACCGAAGCAGTGCAATGACTTAACAGTATCAATATCAAGATTCGTATCAAATCAAAACAATATCGAGCAGCAAATTTTCCAAAAGAAGCAACAGGAAAATCAAGCAACACTCGACAGGCCAGAGGTTCAAGTGTTAACACGACTCAGTGCAACGGAGAGTATGCAACATGACTAGTGCTCAATGATCAAACATGAAAACAACATGTACAGTAATATGCAGCAAGGTAAAAGAAGTTGAATTCACGATTCAAAGTCAGAGCCTTGGCAATAAAGGAATCGAACCAAGTCAAGATCAACAACGTGATGACCAAGGAGTTGAAATCAATACCGTGGGATTCAAGCAACAAAAAATATACGTTTTTGAACAAGTCGCAATCATCTCAAATGTCCAAGCATGATCAAGCAGCCAGAGAAAATAAATTGACAAATTCAAACAATTTTATACAAACGCAAATATAGGAATTCGACCTATATAAAAACCCACAAATCATCATCGGCAAAAGCATCGAGTTCAAGTACGAATACACAAAAGCACAAAAGCATAAAATTACATACCGAAGCAAGGAGACGAACTCGATCCAAATTGAAGAATCGTGAGCAAATCAAGGAGCATCGAAGCCTACTATTGAATGGTATCGAGCGGCGCTTCAGTTTGACAAGCCCTAATTTTGCAAAGGAACAAAGCCCCAAATTTGGATCGCGAGCCGAAGCCCTAATTTCAAAACGAACAAGGAATACAACGCGGCCGCAATTGTTTCAGAAGGAAAAGCAAGAGGATTGGGTTAAAAAGAAATAGTGGGCCGGCCTTTATTATAAATGGGATTTGTTTTTTACTTAGGGTTTTAATTAAAGGGGTTTTTAGTTTTATTTTGAGCAAAAATTAGGGATTCAAGTTTATATTTTAATTTTTGCTCCAGCTTGTATTTTTGAAGTTGTTTTTTCTTTTCGAATCAAAGAATTGGTAAATCACTACCTAGGTTGTAGGTAGTGTCAGATTGTCTAGTTAGAATTAGTTCAGTGAGAAGGGTGTGCGAGTTTGCAAAACTCTATAGACGGGAGCAGATTTTGTGAGTAAACGAAACTCTATAGGCGGAGCAGGGTGTGCGAGTCTAGTAGAGTGTTTGTGAGCGGGAGCAAAGGTTTGCGAGTCTAGTAGAGTGTTTGTAAGCGGGATACTGTTTAATTCTAATAGAAATCTGGGAATGCAGCAGTAGGCAGGGGTTGCCGAAGCTGGGTAAATTTTGTGTGTGATTTACTTTTCAGCATATTTATTTCTGCAGTTTGTTTTTACGTTTAAATCGAGAAAATTTGCTATAACCCTATTCACCCTCCCTTCTAGGGTTAATCTAGATCCTACACGCGCTTTGCACGTAATGAAAGACTGAGTTGTTTTTCTACAAATTGTATCTGTTTAGTACATTTAAAATAAAATGATTCTACAAAAATTGTGTTTTTATTTCAATTACTAACAAGGATTAATAAAGATTTATAGATTGGTTGATTTATCTGGAAAGATTTTGCATTACCTATTCTAATGCAACAATATATATTTGACTCGCTCTTTGAAGTCTAATTATAATTACATTTGAACAATTCTATTCTATGAATAATTAGAATCAACATCAAGATTTGAATACGTCTAAATTAGTTGTGGGGAGATTTTATCTTCTAATTTATTGGGGAGATCATAAGGAATAACAAATTAATATTTAAAAGGTTATATATAGAGGTATTTTGGGAAGTTCACAGTCGGACCAAAAGATTGTGTTTCTATTCCAACTATTAATAAAGATGCGTGTGTGTGTGAGTGTGTGTGCACACACATGTACACACTTGTAACACGCTTGTTACCACACTTTTTACCGTCGTCCTTCTATAGATACCAGCGTGTAACCCGTACGTTGCACACGATAAAGTTGTAAAAGCATTGTATTCATAAATATTGGTAAAAATAGAAATTATTTACGTAGTATATGATAAATATGTAGTGTAATCAATTATAAATCGAACTTTTTATCATTTTTTATGTATATAACATATATTAGGTGATTTGCACAATTTATATCTAAACTAAAATTTGATTTTACCATTTTATTAATAAGAATGTGGTACACATATTGAAATCGACAGTTTTTAAGATTTATAGGACAAATTAATAATTATTAGTTACCCAAATTTATTTAAATAATTTATATTTAATTATTAAATTAATTAATCAATTTAAATATCTGGACTTAAGTGCAATATTGTAAGATCAAATCAAAGAGAATTTTTTTATTGTCATTATTATAAAAATGTATATATTTGAGTGTAAAACCCTGAGAAGAATTAGTAAATATTATGTATAATTGTGAAACCGATAACTTGCATAATTTTTTCAAAAAAATATATATGAGAGAACTAAAGATAGGGGACAAAACTTCTATAACTAACTTCCATAAATAATGAGAGGGTTGAAGGTTCTCTGCCCTATTATTATTTATTTAGTAGATAATTTGTTTAGATAACTAAAATAGAAACTAAAGTTGGTTTTCAACGTTTATATATGTAATATTTATTATGTGATTTATATATACTTACGTTTAAACAATTTTTTTTTCATTATTGTTAATATTAATATGATATGCATATTGAAATTGTTATTTTTTGTGATTTAATAGACATAACAATAAATGATAGTTAGTTGAGTTTATTTTGAATAGTTTAAACTGCGATATTTAATTTACTTAAATGTATGGATTTAAATATAAATATTGTAGAAAACCAAGTAAACATATTTAAATTTAGAAATTATAAAATATGGGCATATGAATGTAATATGGTTAGTGAATAGAACAATAATAAATTTAAAAATCATAAATTATATTGAAATATTTTGAAACTAAATAGGACAAGAGAATTAAGAAGAGAAAATTGGCCATAAGTGCAAATTCTGTCTATATTATTATATAACCTTGTATCCCATGTATTGCACACCGTATGATTTAGAAAATAATTTTATACATATTTTTATAGAATTGAATTTATTGTGTGATACATACTGAATCTGTTAAGATAATCGAATAATGTATTTATCTTCTTATTTTTTAAGTATGTACTTTTTATTATGTGATTTATATATTTTATTTGTATAAAAAATATATTAAATTATCATTTTGTAGATCATATAGGGTTAGGTACTAATTTATTATTTTTTAGCATTTAATATTTGTTAAGAAAATATATGAAACTTGTTATTCTAAATTAATTTAAAATCAATAATTTCATATATTTTAGTAGATAAATAATTATAAGCATATATTTTGAGTTTAATATTTTGCTTTTAGTACTATTTTAAAAGACAGATGATATAAGATTGTACATTACTTTAGGAAATGACAAAAATACATAAAAATGAAAGTGTAATAATAATGAATCAGCATATTTTTATGCATTTTAAGCTCTTGTAGTTAACAGGCCCGGCTCTAGTCATAGGCAACCTAAGCAGCGACCTAGGGGCCCCCAATTTTTTAGGGTCCCAAAATTTAAAAGTTAGGTTTATATATGATAGTTATCCTATAATATTCAAAAGATTAATTAGCTTAGTGGTTAAGTTTTTTCCATTTCATTGGAGCGACCAGAGTTTAAACCTAACTTCCACTTAGTTTTATGCTTTGCCTTTTGTTATATTTAGGGGCTCTTAAAAAAATTATTGCACTTTACATGAAAATTGCCTTGCTCCTCCAAGTACTCAGGGCCGAGCCTGGCAGTTAATATCAACACCAGAAATTAGTACAAAACACTATTAAAATGATAAACAAAATATCAGTTTAATGACTAAATGACATGTTGATTAAATGAAATATAACAAATTATATTATTATTTAATTTTGTAAAAATAATAAATTTATTTTTAAACCATTGTTTTATACCTCATTAATCTTAATTTTCAATAAAACTTTTCAAAAATTATTAGCGTTTGCTTCAGAAGGATAATAAAATACAAAGAAAAACAATTCTAATCAAAATATAGTATATTTTAATTAACGTAAACTATGAACATACATTAGTAATATTTAACATTTTCAGGAAAAGATATTAACTGAAAATATCCATTTATTTCAAAATTATATACTTTCATATTCATCACTTATCATTAATTTAATGTAGTTCTTAATAAAAACAAAAAATTCCAATTTTAAAAAGAAAGAATATTGTCTATGTTTGTAATAATGTAACGAGTTTATTGAGAAAATTTATGTGTATTTTTCTTTGTATTAATGCACTAATTGTAGAAAGAGATAAATTATATAAATTTGAATATAGAATGATATGAAAGGACTAAAGATAATTTTGTATATAATTATGGAAATGTTAAGTTATATAAACTTGAATGAAATACTAGTTTCATAATTTTTGTCAAAATAAGTGAGATACACAATACATTAATTGTTGTTTTTTAGAACCTGTAACGACCCGTAAATTTCAATAATTAAATTGATTAATTTAATAAGATTTTGTAATAAAATTTAGAAAGAAATAAAAACTTTATAATTTAATATTGAAATGAACGCTAAAATGAAATATAGCAATGGTAAATTAAAATTAATTATTGACAATTGGAGTGGAATCTCAATAATGAAATAGTGTAAATTGTTCAACTTGGTTATGAATTCAATATAAGATAAGCGAATGTAAATATTGAAGTATGTAATTAAAAGTAAATAGGTGACAATTAATATATGTTGTTTAATTATTTAGTGTATTAAATAAAATTCAGTAATCAATTGCAATAAATCTAAATTGAATATTATGTTAATGTAAATCTAGATAATAAATGGGGATAATGTCAGCTCTATTCGCAGTATGATTGTGGGTTGAATAAAAGAATGGAAATCAAGATTTATCAATTTATTGGAATTTAAACTTAATAATTGATTAATCACAATTAAATGAAATTTAATATTTAATTATTATGTTAATAGAAATTAAGATGAAATTTGAGAATATTAACGTAATAGATCCTGAACCAATGTTAATTTCATCCATTTGATAATAATTTATTGAATACAGGATTTAAAATCAAATAAACAGATTTATTAGAATTTCAATGATAATTAATGAATCTGTTAAATTGAAATTAAATATAGTAATGGGTAAATCAATTAACTTTGAATTGATATCTAATTTGTTTAAATTATTGTAGTTGTTTAAGAAACCAAAAATGATGGAATTTTTGAATTATTAAATTTGAAACGAAAAAATGATTTAATTAATTAAATATTAATTTAGTTTAATAAGGTGAAATATAGCCATTTTGGCCACTGACTCGGATTTCGATGAAACTAATTTCATCGGATTCATAACGATGAATTTTTATAGGATTTCAAGTTTTGTAACGATCGGACTTGTCTTTTGATCGTAGGGCTCAAAACGCCAAGAAATCAATTTAATTGAAATCAATTGAAATCAATTTGAAATAATTTAATTTTATCATAACTTCTTCATAAGATGGACTTTGGACCTGAAACCTGTTCTATTGATTTTAAAATATTTTAAAACATCTATTTTGATACATAGGTTGATCCATTTTCGTTACGGAGTCGAAACGGGCTTTTGGGCCAGTATCGTTCAACTATCCAAACCAATCGTATCCGTTCCTCTATTTTCAGCTCTACCTATATATATATATATATCCGGTTATAACCCCTATTAGCATTTCTATTTCTCATTTCTGTACGTACAGAAACTTCTATCGCTCCTCTTCCTCAATGGCTGAAAACCCTAATCTTCCCAACCCAATTTCAATTCAAAATACAACCTCAGAAATTAAACTCCACAAACTATATCGAATTATATATGGATTTGAAGCTCTCGACGAGTGCAAGTCAAATATATGATTTGTTTTTCAATCTGGGTTTCGGTGTGGCCGGAAATCGATGAACTGTTCACGACCGTTCATCGCGTCTCGACAAAATTTGTCCGATCTTCGAATCAAATTGTGGGTATTGTAGAGTGGACCGAGGGGACTTCATCTATGTGGTTTATGTGTCGAATCAACGGCTAGATGTGGCGATTTACTTCGATTAGGGTTTAGATCAAGGTGGCGAACGGTGGCGTTTGGAGCGTTCACGCTTGGTGGGGTGGGGTCGGCCTGGTGGGCGTGGCTTATGGCGATGGCTTGGTGGTGGTCAGTTGGTCAACGGCGGCCGAAAATGGCGGCTCTGTCCCAGGTTTTCATGTGCGATTCATTTGCAGGTTTGGGTCGAACTTCTGGAAGAGAGAGGGATGCGGGTTGCGTGGAGGCTTCTGATTGGTTAGTTTTTTTCTGTTTTTTTTTCAATTTGAAATTTTAAATCGTTCTAACGCTAATAACTTTTACGTACGAGGTCCTTTTCGTGCACGGTTTCTTGCGCTAGGATCGTATCGAAATCTGGACACTTTGGCGCTGGTTTGAACGAATTCTGTAAACATTCAAATTTTAGGTTTAAATTGGATTTAAATTCAATTTAAGTTCAAAGGTGAGTATTTAACCCACTCACAACTTCTAAAATTTCTTATGTTTGTTAAATTGATTTATGATGTGATCAGAAATTTATTTATGACTGCTTGGCATATTTTGTATCATCGTCTTAGTTTATTTGAATTTATTTGGATAAAATAGTTATTTAATTTATTTTTGAATATAAACTGCCAGTAAATCCCTATTATTTATTATCTGTTCTATATTGATTTAATTGGGTAATGATTGTGATGAATGTTTGATGATTGATATTGGATGAATGGATGTTGTATTTTATATTGTTATAAACTACAAGTTGTTATGGATTTTTGTTTCATTCGGGATTGTGGTTTGAAATGATATATAACCGTATTTATATTTTAAATTATGGATTGAAATGATAAATATCCGTATCACTTGACCATAGGATAGAAAATTATATACAAATACCGTGGTCTATATATATAAAAATATTTTGAAATGATTTCTATGATTTTGTAAAAAAAATATGGATTTAAATAAATATTGATTTTAGATATTATATAAATGTTATTTTATCCTTTATTTTAAGCTACGTATAATTTGTTTTAATATAGAATAAGCTTAATAATAAGTTTGATTTTTATTGGAGATAATATGGTTAAGTATTTATATAAATTATATTCTAATATAGAGTTTATAATGATTTAAATAAATTAAGGTTGGAAGATAAATTGAAAATTTATTTGAAATTGAATTTATTTAAGAATTAAACTCAAATAAGTATGATGTGAAATTTATTAAATTTGAAATTATAGAAGGTATGATTTTTATAACTTGATTTTGGTTTAAGGTGAATTAAATGCATATTTCAAGTATAAATAAATTGAAGGAAATATTCAGTTATTCGTAATTTGATTTTTATTAAATGATAATAGATTTATTATGTAAAATATTACAAAACTAAATAATAGAAATTTGAATTGTTCAATCGCAATTACAAACTTAGTTTTGAAATTATTGAATACTTAAAGTTTGAAATATATTGAGTTTGAACTACTTTATTCTGTGGACCAAATCTGTTTTGAAATCGATATAATTTGGAATAGTTTATTTGGAAACTGAATCGTATTGAAATTTATGATTTGGGATTTGGTTAAATTTAAAATTTAGAAATTCAAGTTATTTTGGAATTAATTTGTGAAATTGAAGAAGCTATTGTATTATATAAAGTATTTTAAATTTTTAAATCCTTTTAAGTGGTGGAAGTTATGTTTCAAAGTTATGAGTTTCAAAGTATCATGATTTGAAAGTGTTATATTTCAAGTGTTTTGATTTCGAAGCGTTATAACTTTGAAAGTGCTATGATAAAGGATACATTTGAAATAAAAATGATATTATATTGATTTGGATTTTAAGAAAAACAACATCATATTGATTTGGTTTTTGAAATGGAAATGATATCATATTTATATGGTTTTGAAATGGATATTATATTCTGGTTTTGAAGTATAATTATTTTGAAATGACCGCGGTGTTATAATAACGTTTGGTTGTTAAAGAGACCGGGATTAGAAGTTGTCACACTCTCTGCCAACTCTAAAAACCACTTTAACATCCGTGTATGTGGTGGAGATTCCAGAATGAAGTAGGATGGTAGCGGCGTTCCATTGAGGTATATACGTGGACCCGACTCCCGTGAGTTGGCATAAGGTGACTAAAACATGAGAGATTGGCGGGCTAAGAAGGTACCACCTTTTATCGGACACACTCCTTCGATACCATTCTATTACTTTGTGATTGATTGGGGCCCTTTTGTTTTTTAGGGTGTGGCTCGAGGTGGGCGGTAGTAGCTGCTACGCATTACCACCAGTTCGGAAGCGTAATTGGTATATCTATCCTGGCATTGCCTAGTTGTGCCGTGTCACCTACCCTAGCGCGCCTTATACGATTTTGGTTTTGTACCATACCTATGGAGTGCCCTCTGATGACGCCCAGTACGGGGGAGATTACGGTACTGTATAGACTATGGGAATATAAAAGTGTGTTAAGGTGAAAAATGTAAAGCCTTAACACTATTTTTAAATTATATTATACTTTACTGTAGACACTATTATAATGGCGTATATTACTACATTGTAAATAGTTTAACAGATCCTTAGGAAATGTGAATCCCGAGCACCTCTTAAGTTATTGCACTCACGTTGACACTGGATAGGAGATGTCAAATCCCGTAAACATCTCTGATGTCGTCCCACTTATATTATTTACCATTGATTTAACTTACGTAAGATCTTTTAGTTCTGACTCGAGTGTTTTGTCTTTTCAATTCGCTCGGGTCAGCCTTAGCATTTCAGGGTTTGAAGACCTTCCTTCTGGAGGACGAAAATGAAGATTGTATTACTATTATTTACTATAGCGTTCCATTGCATCACATTGTTCTGTTGCATTGTTATTTATTATTCTTTGGTATGTGTAACTCTAATTCTATGTTGTATAAGTATAATCAAATGTTTTGTAAAACAGCTTCATGAACCGTTATTTGATTATTATATTTTATCATTCTGCTGCGAGATTCTGTTTTGTTTTCTTTCTTTTTTCCTTTTTCTTCACCCCAATAACAATTCGCCCTTTTGTATGGTTTGAGTCTGACGTGTGTGGTTTATCATCGATTTAAAATATACAAAAAGGCGGGATGTTACATTTGGTATCAGAGCTTTGGTTTAGCGATAAAATTAGCTTTGTGGGGTCTGACTCTTTGCTAATAGGGTAGTAATACCCTATGATGAGTCGCTGAGCGTATATATATATGAAAGAGCATATTTGTTAGTATTATAAAAAGGTTTTGATATTGTGGGTGTTAATTTGTTCCGTTTTGTATTTATAAATTCTGGTTGGTGCATAGAACGCTATGACATCAATAGGGATTTCTAAACACTTAATAGGACAAATTGACACAATATTTGTTTTAAATATAAGTAAATGAAATAATTTTGCCTATTATATTTTCTATATTTAAAATAATTTTTTATAAAGGTTATATTTGGTTGTATTATATTGATTATTAGGTAGTGAAATTTTTAAATATTGATTGGAAACTAGATTTGAAGAAAATAAAATAAATGAGAATTGGAAATTTTAGAACTTAAGTTCCAGAATTTGAAAATTTCTTTCAAGGGATTTGGAATATACTAATATTGTTTATAAGTATTTTTTGATGTAAATATTTTAACATTTGTTGAAAAAAATTTAAAGAAATTTTGAAAAGAAATAAGTTCTGTACTCCCCTCTCTGTCGCTGGAATTAATTTCGACGATGAGTGCACGCATCATCGACATTCATTTTCGAGTTTCTAAGTGGGAAGACCACTGTAGTAATTTTACTGCAGTTTTATTTTGATAAACGAATATAAGTTTTAAATTGTTTTAAATATAATTGGATATATAAGTTGTGAGTATATATTTATATATTATTTTTAAATGATTTGAAATTTAACCCGGTGTTATGTTCTTAAGTTTTCGTTAATTAATAGTTTCAATTATTGTAGGGAAATGGAATATAACTAATTAATAAGTGGAACCTTTAATCAAAATAAGAGATTAAATGCTAGGTTATAAATGAAATAACAAGAAAATTGAAATTTGTAACCTATAAAACAAAAGATATGATTTTTGAACATTAAATTAACTTAAAAGAAATGAGATGAACTTGTATAAACTTTAATTGCATTCTTAAAAAGCATATATATAACTTACGAAATATTAAAAGTTGAATGTTTAATAAGAAAAATGCAATGGAAATTGTACGAGTAAATTTATGTTATGAAAGTGTTCAATAAATTTCTTTTATTAATAAGAATTAATTTTATAATTATTATATACTTAAGTTGTAATTTGGAAGGTTATTGTAATTAAATTTGATAGAAAAGGGATCAGTGTAAGTAAAAGATTATAAACTTAAGTTAATGAAATTGATATGCCAAGTAACAGAATTTAACATGAATACTATGGATAAATGAATGGAAATAAATGAAATTGAGAAATGAATGAATGCAATAAAAATTTTTATATGATATGAATAAAAAAAAGCAAGTGATGTAGGTATAAGTGCAAATAAGTGAAATAAACACTGAATCAAATGGATGGAAATGAAAATTTGCAAGAAATAAATGTAAATTAAAAAGATAATCATTATATGAATGAAAGGGAAATCAAACAACAAATGTTATGAAATGAAATTAATAAGAATTAACTTGATCTATTGTTTGAAATTGTTGTTTGTTTGGTTTATGGTGGTTTGGGCAAGGATACTTTAAAATTGTTTAGATGTATGAATAATCTATTTAGTTTCTTCTAAAACTGTTGAGTAAAAGGTGCACTTAGTAGTTTATTTTTCATTCCGTACAATTTAAATTTTTTGAACCCAAACAACTATTTTTTTTGTTTAATATGAATGGATAATTGATTAATGTTGATTTTATATGATGACTGCATATTGGTTGCAAGTGATTGTTGTTATATTGATTTGTTTGTTAGTGCTTGAAACAACTTTAAATATTTCATTTTTATAATTATTAACTCTTTTGGATTATATAAGTGAAATACAGGTTATGGAAGCAATTGCTACTGCTTTTGTTTCATAAAAATAAGCGTTAATTGCCCGACAAATAGGTATGTTTCCGGATTACGGTTTATAGCGTTATTATATTATTTTTCCCGTGTTGGGATATATATTATTTTGGAAAAGATATGTTATATATTGTTATATTTGATATTATATTTTCTCCTGAGCCTCTCCGTACAAAGGAGACTCTGCCGAAATTTTTCATGAATTTTGGACTTAGAAAATTTTATGAAATATTTTCCAAAAATTTTGTTGCTTGAATATAAATGGATTTAATGGTTATAAATTGATATATTTTATTTAAATCGTTAAATTTTGTAAGTTTATTTGTTTATAAATTTAATATTTTTGAATAAGATATATATATTGATTCCTTAATTCTTTCTTTCCCTCCTTTTTCCTTTTCGGGGACGAAAAGTTTGAGTGAAGGAGAGTGTAACGACCCGTAAATTTCGATAATTAAATTGGTTAATTTAATAAGATTTTGTAATAAAATTTAGAAATAAATAAAAAAAATCATAATTTAATATTGAGATGAACGCTAAAATGAGATATAGCAATGGTAATTAAAATTAATTATTGACAACTGAAGTGGAATCTCAATAATGAAATAGTGTAAATTGTTCAACTTGGTTATGGATTCAATATAAGATAAGCAAATGTAAATACTGAAGTATGTAATTAAAAGTAAATAGGTGACAATTAATATATGTTGTTTAATTATTTAGTGTATTAAATAAAATTTGGTAATCAATTGCAATAAATCTAAATTGAATATTATGTTGACGTAAATCTAGATAATAAATGAGGATAATGTCAACTCTATTCGTCATATGATAGTGGGTTGAATAAAAGAAAATAAATCAAGATTTATCAATTTATTGGAATTTAAACTTAATAATTGGATTAATCGCAATTAAATGAAATTTAATATTTAGTTATTACGTCAACAGAAATTAAGATGAAATCTGAGAATAACCAATGTTAATTTCATCATTTGATAATAATTTATTGAATACAAGATTTAAAATCAAATAAATGGATTTATTGGAATTTCAATTGATAATTAATGAATTTGTTAAATTGAAATTAAATATAGTAATGGGTAAATCAATTAACTTTGAATTGATATCTAAGTTGTTTAAATTATTGTAATTGTTTAAGAATAAAAAATGATGGAATTTGTGAATTATTAAATTTGAAATGAAAAATGATTTAATTAATTAAATATTAATTTAATTAAATAAGGTGAAACATAGCCATTTTGGCCACTGACTCGGATTTCGACGAAACCGGGTTCATCGGATCCGTAATGGTGAATTATTATAGGATTTCAAGTTTCGTAATGATCGGACTTGTCATTTGATCGTACGAGCTCGAAACGCCTAGAAATCAATTTAATTGAAATCAATTGAAATCAATTTGAAATAACTTGATTTTAGCATAACTTCTTCAAACTATGGAATTTGGACCTAAAAACCGTTCCATTGATTTTAAAATATTTTAAAACATCTATTTTGATATATGGGTTGATCCATTTTCGTTTCGGAGTCGAAACGGGCTTTTGGGCCAGTATCGTTCAACTATCCAAACCAATTGTATCCATTCCTCTATTTTATATATATACGGTTATAAATCCTAGCAGTCTTTTTATTTCTCATTTCTGTACATACAGAAATTTCTGTCGCTCATCTTTCTCTATGGCTGAAAACCCTAATCTTCCCAATCCAATTTCAATTCAAAATACAACCTTAGAAATTAAAATCCACAAACTATATCGAATTATATATGAATTTGAAGCTCTCGACAAGCGCAAGTCAAATATATGATTCGTTTTTCAATCTAGGTTTCGATTTGGCCGGAAATCGATGAAATGTTCACGGCCGTTCATCGCGTGTCGATCGAATTTTTTTGATCTTCGAATCAAATTGTGGGTATTGCAGAGTGGATCAAGGGGACTTCATTTATATGGTTTATGTGTCGAATTAACGGCTAGAAGTGGCGATTTAATGCGATTAGGGTTTAGATCAAGGTGGCGGCCGGTTGCGTTTGGGGCATTCGCGCCTAGTGGGCGTGGCTCGTGGTGATGGCTCGGTGGTGGTCAGTTGGTCAACGATGGTCGAAAGTGGCGGCTCTGTCCCAGGTTTTCGTGTGCGAATCATTTGCAAGTTTGGGTCGAACTTCTGGAAGAGAGAGGGACGTGGGTTGCATGGAGGCTTCTGATTGGTAGGTGTTTTTTTTTCTTCTGTTTTATTATTTTGTTTTTTTTTTCAATTTGAAATTTAAGTCGTTCTAACGCTAATAACTTTTACGTACGAGGTCCTTTTCGCGCGCGGTTTCTTGCATTAGGATTGTATCGAAATTCTAGACACTTTGGCATTGGTTTGGGTGAATTTTGTGACCGTTCAAATTTTGGGTTCAAATTGGATTTAAATTCAATTTAAATCAAAGGTGAGTGTATAACCCACTCAAAACTTCTAAAATTTCTTATGTTTATTAAATTGGTTTATGATGTGATCAGAAATTTATTTATGACTGTTTGGCATATTTTATATCATCATCTCAGTTTATTTGAATTTATTTGGATAAAATAGTTATTTAATTTATATAAACTGTCAGTAAATGCCTGTTATTTATTATATGTTCTATATTGTTATTGATTTAATTGGATGATGATTGTGATGAATGTTTGATGATTGATATTGTATGAATGGATGTTGTATTTTACATTGTTATAAACTGCAAGTTGTTATGGATTTTTATTTCATTCGGGATTGCAGTTTGAAATGATATGTAACCGTATTTATATTGTAAACTATGGATTGAAATGATAAATATCCGTATCACTTGAACATAGGATAGAAAATTATATACAGACACCGTGGTCTATATATATAAATATGTTGAAATGATTTCTATGGTTTTGTAAATAAATATATGGATTTAGATAAATATTGATTTTAGATATTATATAAATGTTATTTTATCCTTGATTTTAAGCTATATATAATTTGTTTTAATACAGAATAGCTTAATAATAAGTTTGATTTTTATTGGAGATAATATGGTTACGTATTTATATAAATTATATTCTAATATAGAGTTTATAATGATTTAAATAAATTAAGGTTGGAAGATAAATTGGAAATTTATTTGAAATTGAATTTATTTAAGAATTAAACTCAAGTAAGTTTGATGTGAAATTTATTAAATTTGAAATTTTAGAAGGTATGATTTTTATAACCTGATTTTGGTTTAAGGTGGATTAAATGAATATTTCAAGTATAAATAGATTGAAGGAAATATTCAGTTATTCGTAATTTTAGTTTTATTTAAATGATAATGGATTTATTATGTAAAATATTTCAAAACTAAATAATAGAAAAATGAATTGTTCAATCGCAATTACCAAACTTAGTTTTGAAATTGTTGAAGACTTAAAGTTTGAAATATATTGTTTTGAAATCGATAAAATTTGGAATAGTTTATTTGGAAACTGAATCATACTGAAATTTATGATTTGGGAGTTAAATTTAAAATTTAGAAATTCGAATTGTTTTGGAATTGATTTGTAAAATTGAAGAAGTTATTGTATTATATAAAGTATTTTAAATTTTTAAATCCTTATATAAAGTATTTTAAATTTTTAAATCCTTTTAAGTGGTGGAATTTATGTTTCAAAGTAATGAGTTTCAAAGTATTATGATTTGAAAGTGTTATATTTCAAGTGTTTTGATTTCAAAGCGTTATAACTTAGAAAGTGCTATGATTTTGGAAAAAGGATACATTTGAAATAAAAATGATATTATATTGATTTGAGTTTTAAGAAAAACGACAACATATTGATTTGGTTTTTGAAATGAAAATGGTATCATATTTATATGGTTTTGAAATGGATATTATATTCTGGTTTTGAAGTATAATTATTTTGAAACGACCGCGGTGTTATAATAACGTTTGGTTGTTAAAGAGACCGGGATCGGAAGTTGTCATAATCTCTGCCAACTCCAAAAATCACTTTAACAACCGTGTACGTGGTGGAGATTTCAGAATGAAGTAGGATGGTGACGACGTTCCTTTGAGGTATATACGTGGACCCGACTCCCGTGAGTTGGCATAAGGTGGTTAAAACAGGAGCGATTGAGGGGCTAAGAAGGTAGCACCTTTTATTGGACACACTCCTTCGATACCATTCTATTACTTTGTGATTGATTGGGGCCCTTTTGATTTTGGGGGTGTGGCTCGAGGTGGGCGGTAGTAGCTGCTACGCATTACCACCGGTCCTGAAGCGTAATTGGTATATCCACCCTGGCATTGCCTCGTTGTGCCGTGTCAACTACCCTAGTGCGCCTCATACTATTTTGGTCTTGTACCATACCTATGGAGTGCCCTCTAACGATGCCCAGTACAGGGGAGATTACGGTACTGTATGGACTATGGGAATATAAAAGTGTGTTAAGGTGGAAAATGTAAAGCCTTAACACTATTTTTAAAATATATTATACTTTACTGTAGACACTATTATAATGGCGTATATTACTACATAGTAAATAGTTTAACGGATCCTTAGGAGATGTGGATCTCAAGCATCTCTTAAATTACTGCACTCACGTTGACACTGAATAGAAGATGTCAAATCCTGTAAACATCTCTGATGCCGTTCCACTCATATTATTTATAACTTACATAAGATCTTTTAGTTCTGACCCGAGTGTTTTATCTTTTCAATTCGCTCGGGTGATCCTGAGCATTTCAGGGTATGAAGACATTACTTCTGGAGGATGAAGACGAAGATTGTATTAATATTATTTACTATAGTGTTCCACTGCATCACATTGTTCCACTGCATTGTTATTTATTATTCTTTGGTATGTGTAACTCTGATTCTGTGTTGTATAAGTATAATCAAATGTTTTGTAAAACAGCTTCATGAACCGTTATTTGATTATTATATTTTGTCATTCCGCTGCAGGATTCTGTTTTGTTTTCTTTCTTTCTTCCTTTTTCTTATTCACTCCAATAACAATTTGCCCTTTTATATGGTTTGAGTCTGACATGTGTGGTTTATCGTCGATATAAAATGTACAAAAAGGTGGGATGTTACATTTGGTATCGGAGCTTTGGTTTAGCTATAAACCTTAGCTTTGTGGGGTCTGACTCTTTACTAATAGGGTAGTAATACCCTATGATGAGTCGCTGAGCGTATATATATGAGAGAGCGTATTTGTTAGTGTTATAAAAAGGTTTCGATATTGTGTTAATTTGTTCCGTTTTGTATTTATAAATTCTGGTTGGTGCATAGGACGCTATGACATCAACATGGACTTCTAAACACTTATTAGGACAGA
The DNA here is from genome assembly GCA_030765085.1 of Allium cepa. Lineage (NCBI taxonomy): Eukaryota > Viridiplantae > Streptophyta > Magnoliopsida > Asparagales > Amaryllidaceae > Allium > Allium cepa. The sequence goes on from CM060932.1 coordinate 742,210,084, forward strand.
CCGACACAATATTTGTTTTGAAATATAGGTAAATGAAATAATTTTGCCTATTATATTTTCTATATTTAAAATAATTTTTTTATAAAGGTTATATTTGATTGTATTATACTAGTTGTTAGGTAGTGAAATTTTTAATATTGATTGGAAACTAGATTTGAAGAAAATAAAATAAATGAAAATTGGAAATTTTAGAACTTAAGTTCTGAGATTTTGAAAATTTCTTTCAAGGGATTTGGAATATAATAATATTGTTTATAAGTATTTTCTGATGTAAATATTTTAACATCAATTGAAAAAAAAATTAAAGAAATTTTGGAATGAAATAAGTTCTATACTCCCCTTTCTGTCGTTGGAAAATAATTTCGACGATGAGTGCACGCATCGTCGACCTTCATTTTCGAGTTTCTAAGTGGAAAGGCCACTGTAGTAGTTTTACTGCAGTTTTATTTTGATAAACGAATATAAGTTTTAAATTGTTTTAAATATAATTGGATATATAAGTTGTGAGTATATATATTTATCTATTATTTTTAAATGATTTGAAATTTAACCCGGTGTTTAGTTCTTAAGTTTCCGTTAATTAATAGTTTCAATTATTGTAGGGAAATGGAATAAAACTAATTAATAATTGGAGCCTTTAATTAAAATAAGAGATTAAATGCTAGGTTATAAATGAAATAACAAGAAAGTTGAAATTTGTAACCTATAAAACAAAAGATAAGATTTTTAAACATTAAATTAATTTAAAAGAAATGAGATAAACTTGTATAAACTTCAATTGCATTCTTAAAAAGCATATATATAACTTACCAAATATTAAAAGTTGAATGTTTAATAAAAAATGTAATGGAAATTGTAGGAGTAAATTTATGTTATGAAAGTGTTCAATAAATTGCTTTTATTAATAAGAATTGATGTAATAATTTTTATATACTTAAGTTGTCATTTGGAAGGTTATTGTAATTAAATTTGATAGAAAAGGGATCAGTGTAAGTAAAAGATTATAAACTTAAGTTAATGAAATTGATATGCCAAGTAACTGTATTTAACATAAATAATATGGATAAATGAATGTAAATAAATGAAATTGAGAAATGAACGAATGCAATGCAATAATTTTTTTTATATGATATGAATAAATAAAAAAAGGAATTTATGTAAGTATAAGTGCAAATAAGTGAAATAAATACTAAATCAAATGGATGGAAATGAAACTTTGCAAGAAATAAATGTAAATTAAAAAGATAAATCATTATATGAATGAAAAGGAAATCAAAAAACAAATGTTATGAAATGAAATTAATAAGAGTGAACTTGATCTATTGTTTGAAATTGTTGTTTGTTTGGTTTATGGTGGTTTGGGTAAGGATACATTAAAATTCTTTGGATGTATGAATAATCTATTTAGTTTCATCTAAGACTGTTGAGTAAAAGGTGGACTTAGTTGTTTATTTTTCATTCTGTACAATTTAAAGTTTTTGAACCCGAACAACTATTTGTTTTGTTTAATATGAATGGATAATTGATTAGTGTTGATTTTATATGATGACTGTATATTGGTTGAAAGTGATTGTTGTTATATTGATTTGTTTGTTGGTGGTTGAAACTATTTTAAATATTTCATTTTTATAATTATTAACACTTTTGGATTATATAAGTGAAATATAGGTTATGAAAGCAATTGCTACTGCTTTTGGTTTCATAAAAATAAGCGTTAGTTGCCCAACAAATAGGTACGTTTTTTTATTACGGTTTATAGCTTTATTATATTATTTTTCCCGTGTTGGAATATATATTATTTTGGAAAATATATGTTATATATTGTTATAGTTGGTATTATATTTTCTCCCGAGCCTCTCCGTACAAAGGAGACTCTGTCGAAATTTTTCATGAATTTTGGACTTAGAAAATTTTATGAAATATTTTCCAAAAATTTTGTTGCTTGAATATAAATGGATTTAATGGTTATAAATTGATATATTTTATTGAAATCGTTAAATTTTGTAAGTTTATTTGTTTATAAATTTAATATTTTTGAATAAGATATATATATTGATTCCTTAATTCTTTCTTTCCCTCCTTTTTCCTTTTCGGCGACGAAAAGTTTTGAGTAGGGAAGAGTGTAACAACCCGTAAATTTTGATAATTAAATTGGTTAATTTAATAAGATTTTGCCATAAAATTTAGAAAGAAATAAAAGCTTTATAATTTAATATTGAAATGAACGCTAAAATGAAATATAGCAATGATAATTAAAATTAATTATTGACAACTGGAGTGGAATTTCAATAATAATGAAATAGTGTAAATTGTTCATCTTGGTTATGAATTCAATATAAGATAAGCGAATGTAATATTGAGGTATGTAATTAAAAGTAAATAGGTGACAATTAATATATGTTGTTTAATTATTTAGTGTATTAAATAAAATTCGGTAATCAATTGCAACAAATCTAAATTGAATATTATGTTAATGCAAATCTAGATAATAAATGGGGATAATGTCAACTCTATTCGTAGTATGACAGTGGGTTGAATAAAGGAATGGAAATCAAGATTTATCAATTTATTGGAGTTTAAACTTAATAATTGGATTGGTCGCAATTAAATGAAATTTAATATTTAATTATTATGTTAATAGAAATTAAGATGAAATATGAGAATATTAACGTGATAGATCCTGAACCAATGTTAATTTCATCCATTTGATAATAATTTATTGAATACAGGATTTAAAATCAAATAAATGGATTTATTGGAATCTCAATTGATAATTAATGAATTTGTTAAATTGAAATTAAATACAGTAATGGGTAAATCAATTAACTTTGAATTGATATCTAAGTTGTTTAAACTATTGTAATTGTTTAAGAAATCAAAAATGATGGAATTTGCGAATTACTAAATTTGAAACGAAAAAGTGATTTAGTTAATTAAATATTAATTTAATTTAATATGATGAAACATAGCCATTTTGGCCACTGATTCGGATTTCGACGAAACCAGTTTCATCGGATCCGTAACGGTGAATTATTATAAGATTTCAAGTTTCGTAACGATCGGACTTGTCATTTGATCGTACGGGATCGAAACGCCAAGAAATCAATTTAATTGAAATCAATTTGAAATAACTTGATTTTAACATAACTTCTTCGTACTATGGAATTTGAACCTGAAACCTGTTCCATTGATTTTAAAATATTTTAAAACATCTGTTTTGATATATGGGTTGATCCATTTTCGTTCCGGAGTCGAAACGGGCTTTTGGGCCAGTATCGTTCAACTATCCAAACCAATCGTATCCGTTCCTCTGTTTTATATATATCTAGTTATAAACCCTAGCAGCCTTTCTATTTCTCATTTATGTACGTACAGAAACTTCTGTCGCTTCTCTTCCTCAATGACTGAAAACCATAATCTTCCCAGTCCAACTTCAGTTCAAAATACAACCTCAGAAATTAAACTCCACAAACTATATCGAATTATATATGGATTTGAAGCTCTCGACGAGCGCAAGTCAAATATATGATTCATTTTTCAATCTGGGTTTCGATGTGGCCAAAAATCGGTGAACTGTTCATGACCGTTCATCGCGTCTCGACCAAACTTGTCCGATCTTAGTATCAAATTGTGGGTATTGTAGATTTGGACCGAGGGGACTTCATCTATGTGGTTTATGTGTCGAATCAATAACTAGATGTGGTGATTTGATTTTGGGCTAAGAAGGTAGCACCTTTTATCGGACACACTCCTTCGATACCATTCTATTACTTTGTGATTGATTGAGGCTCTTTTGATTTTGGGGGTGTGGTTCGAGGTGAGCGATAGTAGCTGCTACGTGTTACCACCAGTTCGTAAGCATAATTGGTATGTCTATCCTGTCACTGCCTAGTTGTGCCGTGTCACCTACCCTAGCGCGCCTTATATGATTTTGGTTTTGTACCATACTTATGGAGTTCCTTCTGACGACGCCGAGTACGGGGGAGATTACGTTACTGTATAGACTATGAGAATATAAAAGTGTGTTAAGGTGGAAAATGTAAAGCCTTAACGCTATTTTTAAATTATATTATACTTTACCATAGACACTATTATAATAGCATATATTACTACATAGTAAGTAGTTTAACGGATCCTTAGGAGATGTGAATCCCGAGCATCTCTTAAGTTACTGCATTCACGTTGACACTGGATAGGAGATGTCAAATCCCGTAAACATCTCTGATGCCGTTCCACTCATATTATTTACGGTTGATTTAACTAACATAAGATCTTTTAGTTCTGACTCGAGTGTTTTGTCTTTTCAATTCGCTCGGGTTTGCCCGAGCATTTCAAGGTTTGAAGACCTTACTTCTGGAGGGCGAAGACGAAGATTATATTACTATTATTTTCTATAGTGTTCCACCGCATCACATTGTTCCGCTGCATTGTTATTTATTATTCTTTGGTATGTGTAACTCTGATTCTGTGTTGTATAAGTATAATCAAGTATTTTGTAAAATAGCTTCATGGACCTTTATTTGATTATTATATTTTGTTATTCCACTGCGATATTCTGTTTTGTTTTCTTTCTTTCTTCCTTTTTATTATTCATACCAATAACAATTCGCCCTTTTGTATGGTTTGAGTCTGACGTGTGTGGTTTATCATCGATTTAAAACGTACAAAAGGCGGGATGTTACAGAACCTTTTAAACCAAATAGTAAATATTAATTATTTCGATCTATTTTAAAATTCAAATTTTAAACCATTAACTAATTTAAATATATGTACTTAAATTTTAGATAACTCGATAAAATTTAGGTGAAGGTTAAAAATACTTATAGAAATTATTAATTATTGACAATTGAATGTAAAATGATAATGAAAAGAATTAGTAGAACTTTGTAATAATTATTATAATGATAAAGTCTGGAGAGAATTGAGAAAGGTGGAGGAAATGCCTAGAATTAATAAGGTGTGTTGCTAAAGGCACATCATTTTCCTCTCCTTAATACCATTGTCATAAAAGCTCAAGCATAAAATTTTACATTATGCTCTTTCTAATACCAGAGTTTTAATGGGCTACCAAAGGCATCATATTCGAATCTTTTTTGCACAGCGAACAACCACCATCAATGTCATTTTCCATGACGATCAACCATCGAACAATAGTAGTTTGGCGATTGATGGCTGTGGAAAACAGTATTGGTCAGCGGTTGTTCACTGTGCAAAACAACTTTACACGATGGTTGATTGTCGTGTGAAATGACTTTGGTATTAAAAAGCACACAAATTTTATTGCATTCAGTACTTTTTCTGTGGTATTAGGAAAAGGGAAATTGGGTCCCCTTAGCAACACACTTAACAAGAGAGCAGGAAATTCTTCCGCTTTACTATTATTTAACAGATTAACAAATCTTTATATCACCTAAAAGTAGAATCTAATAAATAAGCTTTCTTTACAAATTCAAAACGCCCTTTACGAATTTACCCAAACACAATCTAACAAATAAACTTTATTTACAAATTCAAAATATCATTTTATAAATATTATCAAATCTAAATATCACTTGAAAATAGAATATAATTCGTTCTTTATTAATTAATGGTAGAAATAAAAAAATCAAACTAACAAAAAATATTAGATGTTGCAATTTAGAAATAAAAAATTTGGAAACTAGTTACACATGGCTTCAACACAAAAATATAGCTAAATATTTGTACAAATCCTTTCTTAATCATTTATCATGAATGTATAAAACATATACAATTTGAAAGAAAAATAATTCGCTCGTGTCTTCATCACGCACGAAGTGCGTAATGTAACGCTCGTCCGAATGAATTTTTTTGCAGCCCTTTTATCCCTTTGGCGTAGCCTATGGACTGTTTAGATAATTGATAAATATGCAGTAAATTAATAGTTTAAATTTTAAGGATTCCATTAGAATGTAAATTATATGTTAGATATAGGATAAAACAAACACCTACATCCACCAGAAATCCCCAATTTCTTTGGACTGCATCATTGTCAAACATAATTGCATGGGTTATAACATAGGAATTCAAGTATATGTGCAAGAAAAATAGGAAATAATTGTATGGTGGAAAATTTTCCTATGGTAGTTGAAAAACAATGTTGATAGATCAAGTACAAAACAAACTCAAAGCCTATCTCAAGGAATTTATAAAGTGGGAAAAACTTAGAGAAAAATATTTGGAAGGGTTAGAACACTACTCGGAACATTGCTATTGTTGAGGATGAATGCTGACATGATCAAATGAACATGTTTATTGTTTTCGTAAAAAATCATGCAATATTAATATGTCATTTATTGAACTTTTTTGTTATCTTTTTCAACAGGGATTTGTATTTCAAATCTAAAATAGTGAGTTGCACTGATCTCTAATTTAGAATATATGGAGCAAAATTCTTAAAGAAGATATGGTTACTGAAAGGTCAGGGTTGGTGAGATTGAGAAAAGAAAAGTGAGTCATTGATGCCAGTTATTGGATCAAATCTCACTGTTGCTACTTATGATTTGAACTAGGAAGACGACCCGTGCCTTCCCAACCAATGGATGATTTTCAAAGTGTTAATTTGGATGATCCCAATACAAATATCTCTTCTTTTATTTATTATTTTACCACCCTTTCTTCTGTTGCTTACATGATAAGAGTTAAAGGTGTTCCCTAAAAGCAATTATGTAATTTAATTATATAACTTAACTCTTATTATGTTCAAACTAAAATATGATTCAGGTTTTATTTCTATGATAAATACAGTTATATTATTATATGATAAATGTTTATAAATACATTAAATATATATCAGTAGAGTATCCTTTAAAATGTATTGTATTGTGTCAATAAATGCTCATCGTTAAATGTTCCTAGTTGAAATGTGCCCAGAACGGGGTGTCGATATATCTGTTGAGGCTGAAGTTTGTAATGCTCTCCATATAATGGACAATGAATCACACATGACCGTTAAGGGTTCCAAGAAGTTACATACATATGATTGTTTGTAAAAATTACTAAACAACTAATTGATAATCTTTTATATGTTAAATACAAATTCAAGTAGCGGATCATATGCGATGCTGTGTAGTAATCTTTTGACTTGGGAATACTGTAAATCTTAAGCGTTTAATTTATACCTTGACTATAGCCAGTCATGTGACAATAATGATCGTGTTAAAGTCATAATTGGGTATAAGTAGAACTATTTGAAGTGAAACTATTTAATAGTGGATTTGTATCCTTCCAAAAAAGTATCGATACACCATAATTTTTAGACAACTTAGAGTCATTGTCTTTGACTAAAGCAAATAGGTTAATTTATAAATATTATCGGATAGAACCATGGACTTTAATGTTGAACTTTGCAATTAATTGTAGATATCAATAGGGTTTTCCAGTGACCGGGAACTAGATATATGTATGATATAGTGACGACGAAGACAAAATATGCACGGTATATCTTTGGTTAAGGGTTTTTCTTGACTATATTTCTAGCAAATCTCAAAGTGATAATTATTTGTGGTTTTTAATGAAGGTTAGTCACTAAAAATGTTGTTAGGAAGAAGAAACATGGTGCAAATAAAGTAAATGACATAAATATAGAGTGTTTCAGTCTAGAAGAGATCTATGTCTATCGTGACCTTTTCTTTTACGATCTTATTTTAACAGATGCTAACATGCTCCAAGGAGGGTTGATGGGTCATGGGTAAAGTATGTTGAGGGAAGTGGTGAGGGAGCCTAAGCCCAAGAAGGAGAGAGGGGACGACAGTGGTTGTTTAGGAAAAGGAGAGCAGTGGCCAAAGGTGATGGAACTGACCAGCACACGACGGGCTAAATGGGTGAACTTCGAAAAAATTCATTTTAGATCTTATTAGGCCTATGAAGTCTAAATTAATTTCAATCCAATCTAAATAATTTTAAATAAAATATTTAGTTTATTAAATTATATAAAGATTTGATTTTATATTTATGTGCAATATATAAAGTGTATATGTACCAAATACACTCATACGTGTAATTGTACGTTCAACATAAAGGTGTGTACATAGTTTAATGTGTACACCGCAGTGGACATATTAGCCCCTTTATATATGTATTTGGCGTCCATAATTTATTAATTTATATACATGTATACACATATATAAATTTGAATACGTTGACTAATTCAAATAATTTAAATAATATATCTTTGGGTAGACTTTAATTTTAAAATAGATATAGATCGGCATAAAAAATTGTTTCAAACTTAGAATTCAAATTTCAAAAGTTAATATACACACCGGTGATAGAGTTAGGGGTGTGCCATAGGAGCACTTCCGTAATTTATTGTAAATTATTAACTCTGTAATCAATTCTCATTTGAAATAAAATGTGTTTTCTTTCTATTATATACTTGTTGTAATATGTTATAAATAATTAGATGGTTAATTAAAGTATATTTAACAGAAAATCCATATATTATGTGTTTGTGCTAGTAATTGCAAATAGATGTAATCATGATTATTTTATCACAATATAATAAACACATAATTTTAAATATTACTAGTTAGGATGTATTAAGACTGGATATCGATGCGTCCGTTGAGGCTGGAGTACGTAACACTCTCTAAATGTTGGACAATTTATTACTCTTGATTGTTGGGGGAATCAAGGGGTTACATACTGATGGTTATTGGATAACTATGGAATGACTCAGTTGATAATTTTTTGTTAATTAATGTATCTAAGGTCAAACAAAAAATATCGATGTGACTAGTTTACAAAGTTCACTTGACTTGAGAATACTGTTGATCTTCAATATGAAAGCTGGCTTTGACCATAGGTAAATTGTGGCATGACGTCCATTGAAGTTCTATAATTGGGTTGGGTGGAAGTATCAGAAGTGAGACACTATTTAAGAGAGGATTCCTCTCCTCAGTTTTATGAGGTTAATATGATAGTCAATTGAAGTCAATTCATAGTCAAAATCTCTGGCCAAAATAGTTCGGTTAATGACAATTGTTATTATTTAACTAAGGACTTTGTTTTTGGACTAAAAAGTTGAATATGTAGGATATTGGAATTTTAACCATTACTAAATTTCATAAGTCCTAAATGATATAGTTTTGCCAAAGAGAATTGGTGTAAGTAATTATCACTACTAGATAATGCTTATTAAAGTAAAACTGGATTTTATCAGTATCAAGTAAGCGATAATTTTTGCCATAATGTCACACCACCTGCTAAGTGAAGTGTGAACGTTAATATTCGAATTGTTCGTTACAAAATTTACACCTAAGTATCACAAAACTGAAACATTGAATGCTCCTATTACCATCCGATTTAATTAATTTGTAACAGTTATAAATTAATTAAATTAATTGATATTTATGAAATAATAATTATAATTTTTTATTTGATGTGTATTGAATAATATCAAACAGTGTATATATAAATAGTAACAATACACTGACTATATACGATATCGATTTGGATTTAAATGCTGTGAATAATGTTCAGGGTTGAAATTGTTTTGAGGCCTAAAAGGAGGCTAGACGTTATCGTCTATGTTGTTCCTAAGTGAGGCTAGCTATGTATTGACATGGTGAAGTGGTTTTGAATGTTTAAAAGGAAAGAAAGAGCAAGAGAGAAACAAGGATTGAGATCCTCATTTCACTTCATTGACTTTTCTTTATTAAAGCTACTTACCCCTCACTTGAAAAATAATCTTTTGTCACTCTCCTTGCTGCAAATTGAGGTCCGCCATACCCCCTCTCAAGCTTCCAAAATTTAAACACTAACACCTCAAATTAAAGTCTATTCGATCGTCGGGTGGTAGTGTTACCGGGAGTCAGCAATTATAAACTTGGAATTTGATTCAAGATGCTAACTTCAGCATTTTAAGGTGCGAATTATAGGCATTAGTGAAAGGTACATTTCTTATTTATTAATGTTTAACTCAATCCTTATATCATATGCTAGATAGTTAGCAATTACAATGAATCTGTATATCGATATATTTCACATGTTGGATGGTTATATATAAGCGTGTATATATTTTTAAAAAGTTATTTTTTTTACAGGTATTATATCATATTTCTCACGGACATGTTGATAAAAAAATTAATTTTTGAAATTAAAATATATTTACTATTAATTTTCTTTTAATTAAAACTAATGCGTTAAGAAGAATAGTTTATAAAATATGTTGTATATTTTATAAAATTCTATTAACATATATATGCTCTCGAAATTGAAAAAAAATGTTTTATGTACATATTTAAATTTTTATACATTTTATACATGTTTTATTTAATTTAAAGTTAGTTTATGCAATTAATAAACACATATACACAGATATACATACATACATATATACATATGTATGTATGTATGTATGTGTGTGTGTGTGTGTGTGTGTGTGTTATAGCATCCTCCTTCTAGGAGGCCCAAAACTAACGGATACTGCAGTCATCCATAGTTATTAATCTTCAATGACCAAATTCGACGGTACTAGATTCATTGATACATAGATCACAAGAATACGGAAAAAAATTTAACAATTCAAAAACATATTTCCACATTCCATTCAAAACATTTCATGTTCATTACATAATCCCAAAACGTTAACCACGTTCAGCAAAATATAATTATTTTATATAGGCCAAGAGCGACATATAAAGATACCCCCTTGGTTGATCAGAGTACATGACAAGGCTAATAATTCTGCCTTTACGTCCAAATACACAACAGAAAGGGATAATTCTAAATAACTAACTGCCTCCTACATGCCTCCGAAAGCTTTATTCGTCTAAGAAGAGAACCTGAAAACCTTAAATCTCAAACTACTCAAAATTAATTGAGTATCGGAGAGTTTAAGGGGAAGATGAAAATTTTGAGTCAGACATAAAGCCTGGTATGAATAATAATCTAACATCTCAATCCTTTCAGATGTCTAGTGAGACCGCACCGCTTAGCGAAACGGGTATTCCCCTCACTAGAATCCTAAAACCTTTATTTAAAACCATCTTTTGTGCTCATGCATCCACAATGGTTAAAACATACATTTTCAAAATATTGTGATGATATACATACTTAAAACAATTAGGATTTCCCATCCTCAGTTTAATCTGACTCCCTGTCATAATTATAGTTTCTAGGATAACTATTATCCTTTTAGTTTTCATGGATTAACTAATAACCTTTATATAATTAATGAACATCATGTTCTTTTCATAGTTTTCATGAGATCACTAAGAATCTATAGGCTCCTGTAGGTTAACTTAATTAATTCATGGGTCCCCCTGAATCAATTAGTTATTCCAATAACGAACACCTTATTCTAGTTTTCATAGGTTGACTAGGAACCTATGGATTTATCAAGTAACTCACTTTACATCCTAGTTTTCATGGGTTGACTGGGAACCTACTGATACTTCCATTAGCCACTTTCTTATCCTAGTTTTCATGGGTTGACTAGGAACCTATCAACTGATGCCAATTCTTAATCCGGATATAGTTTTCACGGGTTCACTACAAACCAATTAGCCCCTTCTAACTACCCTTAATGCATAACTTTCATTGGTTTACTATGAACATGTTGGTTACCTTCAATAACTACTTAATTATAGTTTTCATGGGTTTATGATGAACCTATTGGTTACCTCCAATAACTACTAAGTTTAAGCATCCTATATTTTTGGTCACCCTGACTCCTTGGATGCAATTCTACTCATTCAGGAATTTATGCAATTTATATTCACTACAAAGTTAACCTAGTTGGTTCTTCTACCCCCTTTTCCCCAAAATACAGTTATGGGTAATCATGTGAATATATTCATATTTGAAGAAACGGAACAACAATTTAATAATACCACTCCTGTGGGTTTAAGGTCCTTGAAATACTTTTCACATAAAACATAGTTAACCCCTTTAACTTATATTTTTATCAAGGCAACACTTCTTCAAAATTACGTACTTGAAGTCATTACAAACTCCTTTATATAAGCTGTGGATTTTCCTTTAAAAATTTGAGTTAGGGTTTAAAAACCTTTCAACAACATCGAAGGCTTCAGCCTTCGACCCCTTCGAAAGCTTAGCTTTCGACTCCTTCGAAAGCATTGGGTTGATACTTAAAACATTACTTTGAGTTAAAGTGAAAATAGGTGAAAGTATCCCTTTCGAAAGCACTCTTTGTTTTATAAAAGATTGGAGAAGTTTGATGGTGTCAAAACCATCCTTTCGAAAGCATTGAAATATCTGGAAAACAATTGAACCTTTCGACAACGTTGAAAGCTTTGCTTTCGACCCCTTCGAAGGCTTTAGGAAGCGGATTGTACTAACAAAAACAATTGAACCTTTCAATAACATCGACGCCTTCGATGCCATTGGAAGGTCACATAATCTCAAAAGGGTTTCGACCTAGTCGACAACTATCCCTTTGAAAGCTTTAAATAGAAACTAAGTAATCTCTTCAGAGGCTACTTCTTTAAAACAAAGGAGGCAACTCTCCTTCAAAAAGCCTCTTTGAAATACCCATTCAAAAACATAGCTTTCGACTGTGTCAAAAGCCCTTTATAAATTATCCTTTCAAAACCATAGCTTTCGACCTTGTCGAAAGCTCTTTTTAAAACCATAGCTTCCGACTTTGTTGAAAGCTCTTTTAAAACTAAACCTTTCAAAAGTATAGCTTTCGACAAGGTCGAAAGCTCCTTTAAAAATAGGCAAGTGATTTTTCTTTTCAATCCAAAAATAACTAAGGAACCAACTCCTTCGAAAGCACCCCTTCAACAACCTACCTTCCACATTTGTCCAATTCACTACATACCACCTGAATGATATCATGTGCATTGGCTTCGACTTTGTTGGTTTCAATGAAGTAGATAAGTCAAGATCGAAAGGTCTAAGTCGAAAGGTGTACCAAAGAAGGCGGAACACCCTTTTTCTAAACAAATGCTGTTTTTATCAAATAATGTAAACTTTTTGTAACTAACTTGCCTATTCATAAACATTTGATTGGCTTTCATAAACTATTAAATAATTTGGACAATATTTGCCACATTTTCTCAGATCTAATATCCACTTAACCTTTAACAAATAAGCATTTCCTATTATTAAAACAATAAAATCATTTAAATCCCCCTTTCGAAATAATTTAATTTCCACACTAAATCACTTAGTAAAAATCTTCAAAAATTCTAAAAATTCACTTTAATCATGTTGTCTAACACAACAAAATTCCAGACCCAAGTGCTTAAAATACTTCCAAAATAAATTTATAAACTCAAATAACCATATTTTCCTTTGAAATTTCATAACCAATTCTCCACGACGTGGAAAACCATGAAACTTTAAACTCAACTCTATAATCATGTTTTCCATAACATATAATTTTCCCATGCCATTTCAAAATCATTAATCGTATATATTTCCTCTAAACAACTATGTTTAAACATATATAAATCATAAATCAAGCATATCATCATTCAATATATCATATACAGATTTACCATTAAATCTGAAACCATACGAATATAAAACCGAAAATAGAGATGTAGAAATTATTATCCACCTTAGATTCGATAAGGAAATTAAAGTTTGATTGAGATTGATTTCTTCTAGCTTGATTCTAAGCTTTACTTTGATTTTCTCTTCTCTTCTTCCTAATGGTCGACCTTGCTTTCTTCTTATGTTTATGAATTTTGTTTCAGATAAAATGAACGTGTATGACTAAGAGAATAGTATAAGGGTGAGAAATATGAGCGGCTATTTACCCTAATGCCCTTATGTTTAATTACTTAACCATTTATAAGTTCATTTAGTTAAATAAGCACGACCACTAAATTTTATTAATCAACCTCAATCTCTATATCAACATTATTCTATTTAATTTATTCTAATTAAATCTTCCAAATAATGTCAATAAAATTAGGGGTGTTACAGACTCTCCTCCTTAAAGAATTTCGTCCTCGAAATTCAGTAAGGACTAACTAGAAAACATAACAATCATCTGTAACATCTCCTAACAATCATACTAGCCTATCCGACTAGCAACCAATCTATATAGATATAATATAGACATACCATCAAAGCAGATCAGGATAAGCCTCTCGAATCCTGTCCTTGGTCTCCCAAGTGCAATCCTTCTCGTTGTCGCTCCACTGAACTTTCACCAACTTGACTGTCTTGGATCTTAATCTCTTCTCATCTCTCACTACAACCCGAACTGGTTGTCTAACAAAAGTCAAATAAGGCTATACTACCAAATCCTCTAACTCTATCTGAGGAATAGTAGCCTCTGGATCATGCCCAAACTTACAAAAATGAGACACATGGAATACATTATGGACACCTGCCAAACTGCTTGGCAACTTCACTCTATACGCGAGCTTTCCAATCCTTTCTATAATCTGGAATGGATCAACATTTCTTGGGTCAACTTTCCTGACTTTCCAAATCGTACCACACCCTTCGTAGGTGATACTTTAATGAAAATGATATCTCCTACTAAGAATTCTAGGTCTTTATGCCTTTTATTTGCGTAACTCTTCTGCCTGGATTGAGCTTCCTTCATCCATCCTCGGATTAACTCAATCTTTTCCGAAGCCTCCTAACCAAATCCGGACCTAAGACTAATCTGTCTCCAGTCTCCAACCAACAAGCTGGCAATTTGCATGGCCTTCCATACAAAGCTTCAAAAGGCGACATTCCTATACTTGTCTAATAACTATTATTATAGGAAAACTCAATCAAATGTAGGTGGTCCTCCCAAGATCCACCAAAATCCAACATATAAGCTCTTAACAAATCCTCAAGTACCTTATTGACTCTCTTTGTCCGCCCATCCATCTGTGGGTGATAAGCTGTACTCATCTTGAGTGTGATACCTAATACCTCTTGTAGAGTCCTCCCAAATTCGCTAGTAAATAATGCATCTCTGTCGTTGACTATGCTACTAGGAATCCCATGAAGTCTAACTGTATTCTTCATAACTTATCCAAAATAGGTGCCGTTTTAGTTGACTTTACCGAAATGAAATGGGCACTGTTGATCAACCTATCCATAATGACCCGTATGCTTTCATTTCTTTTATTTGACCTTGGCCACCCGTCTATAAAATCCATCGATATCGAATCCCATTTCTAGACTGGAATATTTAAAAGCTTAAGCAACCCACTTGGATTCTGATGTTCGGCCTTCACTTGTTGATAGTTAACACACTACCTAACCCATAAGCTAACATCCCTCTTCATGCCTTCCCAATAGAATCTCCTCTTTGTATCTTGATACATCTTGGTTCCTCCAGGGTGAATCGTAAATTTCGATCGATGACATTCCTCCAGAACTTCCCTCCTTAAGTTCTCTACATTCGTAATGCATAATTGTCCCTTCTTTCTCAACCATCCTTTTTGGTCAAGTCTAAAATCTTTTAGGTCTTCAACCTCAGATCCTTTCTCAAGCCTTCTAATCCTCTTGGCTAAAACTGGATCTTCCATCTTCTTAGAAGCTATGCTCTTGATCGGCATTGTTCGAACTTCTAAACAAGATAACATGGAAGTACCCTGACCAGAACTAGCAATTGATCTCAACTGCACACCACAAATGGCTAAAGCTTTAGATCCTTCCATTATGCCAACATTTCCAACATCACATTCTGATGTTTTCTACTGAGAGTATCTGCTACCATATTTCCTTTTCCAGGAGTATACTCTACACCGAAATCGTAAGCAGCCAAAAACTCCAGCCATCTTTACTGCCTCATATTCAACTCCTTCTGAGAGAATAAATATTTTAATGACTTATGATTGGTATACAACTCAAATCTCTCCCCTAAGAGTTAATGCCTCCAAATCTTCCAGGAAAATATCACCCCAGCTAACTCTAAGTCATGAGTAGGATATCTAACTTGGTGCGGTCTATGCTGCCTTGATGCATAAGCAATAACCATGCCCTTTTGCATCAATACTGCTCCCAATCCAGTCCCACATGCACCAGTGTATACTACCAATCCTTGGTTACCATCTGGAACTACTAACACTGACACATTGGTTAACAAATGCTTTAACTTAAGGAATGCTTCCTCATATTTGTCGAACCAAACAAATTTCACTTTCTTCCTGATAAGCTTAGTCAAAGGTGCTACTATTCACGAGAAATTCTCGATGAATCTTCGGTAATGGCCAGCAAGTCCAAGAAAACTTCTGATCTCGGTCATCGTTTTTGGTCTCTTTCAATTGTTCACAACTTCGATCTTATCTGGATCGACTGTCAATCCTTTCTCTATAAACACATGACTAAGAAACTTAACCACTTTCTTCCAGAAATGACACTTAGAAAATTTCGCATTCAGCTAATTCTGCCTCAACGTCTCCAATAACACTCTAAGATGAACTCATGCTCCCCTTCATCTTTAAAGTACACCAAAAAGTCATCTATAAATACCAACATGAACCTATCCAAGTGCTCTCAGAAAACCGATTCATCAAATCAACTAAGAAAGCAGGTGCATCCATCAATTCAAATGGCATCACCAACCACTCACATGAAACATATCTATTCCAAAATTCCATCAAAGGAATGCTATCCTCCGCCACTCTCAACTGATGGAACCCCGTCGCTAAATCCAATTGGGAAACTACTCTTGCTCTACTAACCTGATCAAACAGATCATCTATCCTCGGCAGAGGATACCTATTCTTGATCGTCCTTTTGTTTAACTTACGATAGTCGATGCACATCCTTAACGAAAGTCGATGTTCTTGATCGACATGTGCACATCCTTTTGTTTAACTTTCGATACTCGATGTGCACATCCTTAATGACCCATCCTTAACGACTACATCGATGCCTTCGATGCCATCGGAAGGTCACATAATCTCAAAAGGGTTTCGACCTGGTTGACAACTAACCCTTTGAAAGCTTTAAAAAAAAACTAAGTAACCTCTTTGGAGGCTACTTCTTTAAAACCAAGGCTGCAACTCTCCTTCAAAAGCCTCTTTGAAATACCCTTTCAAAAACATAGCTTTCAACCGTGTCCAAAGCCCTTTATAAATTATCCTTTTAAAACCATAGCTTTTGGCCTTGTCAAAAGCTTTTCTTAAAACCATAGCTTTCGACCTTATCGAAAGCTCTTTCAAAACTAAACGTTTCAAAAGAATAGCTTTCAACCTTGTCGAAAGCTTCTTTAAAAACAAGCAAGTGAATTTTCTTTTCAAACCAAAAATAACTAAGGAACCAACTCCTTCGAAAGCACCCTTTCGACAACCTACCTTCCATCTTTGTCCAACTCACTACATACCACCTAAATGATATCATGTGCATTGGCTTTAACCTTCTTTGTTTCAACGAAGTCGAAAGGTCAAGGTCGAGAAGTTTAAGTCAAAAGATGTACCAAAGAAGGCCAAACACCCTTTTTTTTAACAAAAGATGTTTTTATCAAATAAGTAACTAACTTGCCTATTTGTAAACATTTGATTGGCTTTCAAAAACTTTTAAATATTTGGATAATATTTGCCATATTTTCTCAGATCTAATATCAAGTTAACCTTTAACAAATAAGCCCTTCCTATTATCAAGACAATAAAATCATTTAAATCCCTTTTTTGAAATAATTTAATTTCCATACTAAATCACTTAATAAAAATCGCCAAAAATTCACTTTAATCATGTTATCTAACATATCAAAATTCCAGACCCAAACTCTAAATATATCTTTCAAAATAAATTTATAAACCCAAATTACCATATTTTCCTTTGAAAATTCATAACTAGTTATCCACGGCTTGGAAAATTATGAAAATGTAAACCCAACTCCAAAATCATGTTTTTCATAACATAGAATTTTCCCATGGCATTTCAAAATCATTAAATTTTGGTTTTAGCCTAAAACCATATATATCTCCTTTAAACAACCATGTTTAAACATATATAAATCATAAATCAAGCATATCATCATTCAATATATAATAAAAACAGATTTACCATTAAATGCAAAACCATATGAATATAAAACCAAAAATAGAGATGTAGAAATTATTATCCACCTTAGATTGGATAAGGAAATTGAAGTTTGATTGAGACTGATTTCTTCTGGCTTGATCCTAAGCTTTACTTTGATTTTCTCTTCTCTTCTTCCTAATGGACGACCTTGCTTTCTTCTTATGTTTATGAATTTTTTTAGATTAATGAACGTGTATGACTAAGGAGAATAGTATAAGGGCGGGAAATATGGGCAGTTATTTACCCTAATGCCCTTATGTTCAATTACTTAACCATTTATAAGTTCATTTAGTTAAATAAGCACGACCACTAAATTTTATTAATCAAACTCAATCTCCTTATCTACATTATTCTATTTAATTTATTCTAATTAAATCTCCTGAATAATGTCAATAAAATTAGGGGTGTTACATATTTGTATATTGTAAATACTATAAAATATAGGTCTAAAATTTTATACAAAATATATTTCTAATTTCATTTTTGAGAATAATAAAATTGATCTTTTTTAATATTTTCGTACGGAAAATAGAATATTTTTAAAGTTACGAAAAAAATATTTAAATTCTGGCCGATAGCAATTTTGATGTATGTATATAAATTTTAATTATTATTATATATATTATAGTATATTCATAAGAATTTATTTATATACACATACACACATATTGTATATATAGCTTTTAAATCATACTTTTAAAAAGGTTATATTTTCGTAATATGTGCATACATAATTTTATATATTTATTCAAATCTATCTTGTGTATGAATCTTCAAAACAGTTTGTAATCTAATTATATTTTATACATACATATGTATAAATAAGTGTATTATTCAAATCTTATTTTATAAGTATTAAATTATAATATACATAAACATATACATACATATATATTATATACATACGTATATATATATATATATATGTATGTATATAGACAATTAATATGTATACAGAGGGGCTAATATGGCTGTTGCGGTGTACTCGCTACATCTATACACAGGCATGTCGTGCACACTTTATTACGTTGAACGTGCATGTACAAACATATGTGTATATGATACATACACATATATAGTATATATTACAGAACTATACAAATATAAAACATTACTTATAAATTTAAATGAAATATTGATTTATTTAAAACAAAATTTATAAATGTTCTAGATAAATTTAGACCACTAGGCCCAACAAAGATCTGAAAGGTAAAAAATTTGAAACTTACCCAATTACCCCCACTACGTGCTGGCCTAGATCCAATAATGGTATCGAAATCCAATAGCCTATGCGGTCTAAATTAGTCATGTTAGGGATAACTGATTAAGCTTGCCTATTAAGTAGGGTGTCTAGAATTGTAGTGTCGAATGATTGGGTTTGAGTAATCGAGCACTCTGCCTTACTTGGCTATCGACCTGGCCTGAATGGTGAAGCGAGCCTAAAGGTTACCCCTAAAAGGAATGGCCCAACTTGAATTGGGCCTTGGGCTAATTTTCAATTTTTTTGAAAATCAAAAACATAGATTATAAATTTAAAAGTTAAATTTAAAATAAGACATATATTACAAAAGTTATAATATAATGAAAATTTTCAAAGTGTTTGAAAATATACATATATGTTAGTTTCAAAATTAATTTTTATTAACAAGATTAATGAATGATATAGATTAATTAAATAAGTTAATTAATTATATATATAAGTATAATATATAGTATATATGTTATGTTCTCCTGGAATGTTTGAGACAATGTAAGTATACACATATGTATATAAAATAATATATATATATATATATATATATATATATGTATGTATATATGCATGTATAATCTATAGTGATATATGCTATGACTTGTCGAGTAAACTCAATGTCAGAATTCCAAGACAGATGAGTCCTAACACCTACCAGTGAAGTCGAAAAACTTCTATATTTTGACCTAGGGTTTGAAGAAACATGACAGACAAATGAGAGCTTATTAGTAAAATGAAATATAAAATTTAACCTTGCTAATGATATAAGAGCATCTACTATAATATTATCTTAATAATCTACCAATTGAAACTTGCAGAAAATGTCAATTCCAAGACTGTTTAATGAAAGCGATAAACTAACTGGACCAAACAACTACGTCGATTGGTTGAGAGCTATAAAGACAGCATTAACATTCGAGTGTCTTTGGTTGTCTGTTACTTGTACTCCTATGACTAGATCCATTGACAATGATGATCTTGAACTACATGTTGCTTATAAAAAATGGATCGCTAATCTAGACTTCGCTTAGGTTTTTATGCTTTCTACATTAGAAAAGCCGTTGCAAAGGCAGCACGAAACCATGTTCGTTCATCAAATATTTAATAGTCTCAAGGTATTGTTTGGTAAGCAATCTTGTTCCATGTGGTACGAGATTACTAAGAAACCGTTCAACATCAAAATGCAAAAGGGAAAGAAAGTGGACGATTATGTCCTAATGATGAAGGTTTATATTGATAGGCTTTCATAATTGGATGTGAAGGTAAGCAACGAACAACAGGTAGACTTGATCCTTGGTACACTTACCGCTGTAGGCATTTTTGCCTACAAATTTGAAGTCAGATTGAAGCCAATAAGAGGCAAGGATAGAAGGAAAGGAGGTAAGGCAATATTCCACCACCCCTTTTTGTGCTCGGTACCCCAAGGAACCTACCAGAACTCCTTGATCGATATCCAAGGGTACCGATCAAGATATCTTATCCGGTACCTCACGAGAGCCGAACCAGGGATATTTGCTCGAGCAAGGAAGGTGTCGAACCAAGTGGATAAGCATGAACTAAACCGCATACTCATCTAACCTACAAAGCCAAGGGCCTATCGAACCAAGAGGAGCTGAGCTGAGCATGAGTGTATGAACTTGGCCAGCAACTCATCCAAGTCGAACCAATGCCCTTCGAACCAAGTTCTTGGCAAGGCCCAACAGTGCAAATAGTAAAGGAAATCTACATATATTAGGAAATAAATAACTACATTTGGCATATTTAGGAATATTCTTTTTGAGTGAGATATACATGGAAATTATCATAATTTGTCAGGTTAACCACACCTCATATTCACCCATATAAATATCCAAGCATTTGGCATTATCAAAAGGGACTTTATGGAGGATATAGAAGATTCTGAGCATAGAATCAATTGCATGGAATATTCAGATCACTATTTTGTACTCTTCATCAATTACGTGTAATATGAGAAGTACAAGAGAAAGGAATAAAAATAAATAGTGGATCTAAGCCCGTTATGGCTGAATCACCGTAGACTTTGGTGCACTTTACTTTTTTGATTTTTATTCTTCATTCAGTCTACTGTGAAAAATTAATTGGATGTGATTGCCTATTTTTCATGCAAATGTTTTCAGTATTTTCACTGAAAGCAGAGTCTATCCTCAACATGCCTCCCAAATCTAAGAGCAAGGCAGGCGCCATCAGCAGGGGTGCCAACCAAGACATGGTAGAATAGGATAATCACTTTTCCAGTACTCCAGCCTCAGATGCCATCACTAGGGGTAACTTAGATAGAGTTGTGGAGGATTTTAATACTCGCATTAATGCCCAACATTAAGCTATCATGGATCAATGACATGCTTGGGGTAGGCATAGCAAAATGCACACAACACTGAAACTATAGGGAGAGCTCAGTCCCCTAGGTCTAGAAGACTAAGGAGATTACACTGTAGTGGTGGTTCTAATCAGGAGAATTAAGGAACTGGATGAGCAAATGCTGAGGAAACAGGTAGAGTTGGGGCTCAACTGTGCACCGCACTTGAGGACTGGTTTGGCACTAGATCGAATATAGGAGTTAACAGACCAGGGGCGGTCACCGCTGAACCTCTCTGACCTAGGCAGCGTTCTCCAGTCTTGGTGGAAGAAACCACTAATGGAAGGCGAGTTCGTCGCCGTGAGCGATCCCGAAGTAGGGAATTGAGTCGGGGTCACATTTATCATAGGAGGTCAACCCAGCCCCACTCATCCCCTAAATGGGAAGACCGCATGACATGACTTATTAGGGAATGTGTCCGCTGTGAGCAGACTGGATGGGGAATTGGTGCAAGATTTGGAAAGCCATTTTCTATAGAGATAGAGACTACCTAAATAACCGAGAGTTTTAAAATGCCTACCATGGATCCTTACCAAGGTTTGACTGATCCTATGGTGCACCCATAGCAATATACACAACATATGCTCATGAGTAGGGCAGTTGAAGAAGTTATATGCAAGTTCCCTCTTTTCTTGTCGGATTTGGCAACTATGTGGTTCTGCCGTATTCCTCACGGCACGATCCATTCGTGGGAAATGCTGAAGGAAAAGTTCACCGGTCAATTTTGGGTTCATATAGAGAAACCTAAGAACCCATATCCTTTGTCTAATGTGAAACAGAGGGAGGACGAGATTCCACGGGAATAACATCCACTACTTTGAGGCCTGAAGCAAAGCGCTACAGATGTTGCAGTCATCTAGTAATGACTTCCGATGACAAAATACGGTAGTGTTAATGGTATCCATAATATCAGAAGCATATTAATGTGAAATAAAATCAACACAAATTTCAAAAACAGATTTTCTAATTACATTTCAGAATCAATATTTCATATTCAATTACATAATCCCAAAACGATTTCCAGGTTTTGACCAAATATAATTATTACAAATTATGCCAAGAGCGACATATAAAGATGCCCCTTGGATGATCAGAGTACTAGATAAACGTATTAGTCATAAATACATCACAATGAAAATAATACTAAATAGCTCCTACATAGCTAGCTTTGCCTCCTGCATGTCTTCATAAGCTTATCTGTTCAACCTACTAAACCTGAAAAGTCCTTAACTCTCAATTTACTCAAATTTAATTTTGAACACCCGAGAGTTTAAGGGGAAAACTTAAACTTCGAGTTAGACATAAAGCCCAGTGTGAATAATTCTATCACATCTTGGTTTTCTGATATTAAGTGAGATCAAGACGCTTAGCGGAACTGGTTCCCACTCACTAATATCCTTTTAAAATCATATATTTTGCAAATCAAAATATACAATCAAACTGATTATAACAATAACAACAATAGCATATATGCATATAATCAGGTAATCAATGGACTATCTGTCCATACTATAGCTTTATCAGGCTAACTACTAACGACTAGCTGAATCGGACTTACATGACATAATAAACATTCTAATTTCTGTTAGACGCAATACTAGGCTATCTACCTTTAACTTTTTTTTTCTAGGGTCGACTGATCATACTGGTTTTACGGGCTCATCAGTAACCTATCTTTACTCTGTATATTCCCTTCTGTGTGTAACATCATTTTAGTCACATCTATGACAAAGCCCTACACACTAGAATTTTAGACTTATATTAGCTAGGGGTTATTAGCTAAAGTATAGGGCGTGACCCAATACCGGTCCCATCCGGTCTTCTAATATCTAAGCCATAAACTTAGGGTTAACTAACTTATTCAAATTTCATTTCCTTGTAAACAATCTTTACAAATTATCTAGACCGGTCTTCTAATATCTGAGTCATAAACTTAGGGTTAACTAACTTATTCAAATTTCATTTCCTTGTAAACAATCTTTACAAATTATCTACCCTTGAAATCATATCTTTATAAAAAAAGAAAATTATACTCTTTGCTTTACTCAAAATATTTATGCCATGATATGTATTTTACACAAAATAGTGTTAATGAAATATAATCAATGGAATTATCTATCCCTTCAAATAAGTCAAAGCCTCTTTATTTAACTTAGAAAACTTTGGGCCTTAAAGTCGAAACTATACCTTTGAAACCATTGTTTAAAATCTTAAACAAGCCCTTTCAAAATAATTGAAAGCATCCCTTTCGAAACCATTATATAAAACCTTAGACATCCCCTTTCGAAACCATTTAAACTTGTCTTTCGAAAGAATTGGAAATCTACCTTTCAAAATGCATAAGACAAACCTTTCATAACACTTAAAATATACCTTTTGAAAGCGTTGAGGACTTCCCCTTCAGAATATTTATAACATATCTTTCGAAAGCATAGAGTTCAACTAAGGGTTTTTGGAAACATTGCTTTGAAACCATTTAAATTATTCCTTTCGAAACCATTGGGTTCAACCTTTGATATAGCTAAAGGGTCATAAAGAACAAAGTCGAAAGCATTAATCCTAAGAAAAAGAAAGAGGATAGTTTCGAAACCCATCCTTTCAAAACCATTGCCTCCGAAACCCTTTAAAAGCAGTTAAACTACCCTTTCGTAAGCATTAAGAAGGCGATTTCAAAGAAAAAGGCTAAAGCACCCCTTCAAATACATTGTTTTAAGGCTTTAACAGTCTTAACTAATTCAAAAGGTATGAATGCAACGACATGATTCTCGAATAGGTTCAAAAGCAGTTATTCTTTCGAAAGCTTCTATTAAAACAAAGTAAGTGGCAACTCTTTCGAAAGCTCTTTTCTAAAAACAAAGGCAAGCAACAACTTGTTCGAAAGCCTCTTTTTGAACAAAGGTAAGTTGATTAATTCAAAAGCTAATTAGAATGGCTTCAACCCCTTTGGAAGCATGCCTTCGACACCATCATTCCTTCTGCCTTTTTCCAATACACTATATACCAATTATTTGTTATCATGTGCATTGGTTTCGAATAGGTGCGAAAGGTCTAACCGGGCATGGTTACCGAAGCAAGCTAAGGTAGTGGCGAAGTTGTAATTCAAAACAAAACTAGTTTATTGCCTTTCATAGTGATTCTTTTATACCTAACTTTCCCAATTTGTCAAAATACGATTGGTTGCCCAATCTTTGTAAAAATTCTTTTCTAAAAAGGCTTCTGAATTCAAAATTTACAATTAAAACATTTTAACAATTAAGTTCTCCTCCTTAACAAAACATGTAAAACATTTATGTCCCTTAACTTAAATAATTTTATAACCCTAGTAGAATACTTAGGAAAATTCTCCAAAAATCATACTAATTCATTTTTAATATGTTTTCCAATATAAATTTCAGATCCAAAATAATTATATAATTGCTTTAAATAACTTAAAACTAATATTTACTATTTTCTCCCACAGAGAATTCATAATAAATCCCCAGTTATTTAGAAATTATACACTTGAAACCCACTTCTAAAATAATGTTTTTGATCATATATCAAAAATGCAACTCGTATGGACGTCATTTAATAGATTTTCCAATCTAAACTTGTCATAAAACCTATATGAAATAATATAAATCATAAACAAACATATATGTGTATATATATATATATATATCCATTTAAACAAACATAACATGGCATAATACTTGCAAATAGTTTGGATCAAACCTTGAAGCCGATATCATCATCAAAAGTGAGATGTAAGTTAATTATTCACTTTAGTTTTGTGTTAAGAAGATCGAATTTTGACCTTTGATTGATTTTATTAGTCTTTCTAATTAAATCCTAGCTTTTCTTCTTCTTGAATCTCCTTAATGGTGGCCGGTCGAGCTCAATAAGGTTTTGGTTTTGTTTGTGAATGTTAAAATGGATAAGGAATGAAGAATGGAAGTGATTTAGGGTATTAGAATGAAGGATTATCTAATTTACCTTTATCATATTCCTCACACTTACTTATTTTCAATTTTCTTTTGCTTATACATTTATTAAGGCACAACCCTTATTAATTAACAAATCCCAATCCCTTAACTATTAACATTATTTTATTTAATTTATCCAATTAAATGTTCTAAATAATGTTAGTCAAAATTAGGGTCGTTATAGACTCCCCTCCTTAAAGAATTTCGTCCTAGAAATTAGGATAAGGTACTCACAACAATCAAACATAAAGTTAAAACATACCGTGAAGAAAGTCAGGGTAAGCATCTCTAATCTTGCTCTCCGTTTCCCTAGTATAGTCTCTTTCGTTGTCACTCCGCTGGACTTTGACTAATCTGACTGTCTTGTTTCTTAGTCTCTTCTTATCTTTTGCAACTATATGAACTAGTTTTCTAACTATAGTCATATTTGGTTCCACTACTAGATCATTTAACACAGTCGGTATAATAGTAGTCTCTGGATCTCGAATACAATTCCTTAGATGAGATATATAAAAAACATTGTGGACTCCCGACAAACTATTCGGTAACTTTACTTTATACGTGAGTTTTCCAATCCTTTCTATAATAGAAAATTCCCCAATGAATCTTGGTATCAATTTCCTGATTTTCCAAATCCGATTACACCTTTCATCGATGACATCTTAACGAAAACATGATCTCCGACTGTGAACTCTAAGTCTTTTCATCTTTTATCAGCATAACTCTTCTGCGTAGATCAAGCTTTCTTCATCCTAGCTCGAATTAACTCAATCTTTTCTGTAGCTTCTTTAACCAAATCCGATCCAAGAATTAGTCTATCCTCAGTCTCTAACCAACAAAAGCGAGATTTGAACGGCCTTCCATACAATGCTTCAAACGGTGCCATCCCTATACTAGTCTGATAACTGTTGTTATACGAAACTCAACTAAGTGTAGATGGTCTTCCTAAATCTGGTGCTATCCTGGTCGACTTAGTGGGTATAAAGTGTGCACTCTTAGTCAATCTATCCACTATAACTCATATACTTTCATTTCCTCTATTCGACCTTAGCAACCCATCTATGAAATCCATTAAGATGGAATCACATTTCCAGGCTGGAACATCTAGAGGCTGAAGTAATGCACTCGGGTTTTGATGTTCAGCTTTTACCTGTGGACAGTTTAAACACTGCCTCACCATAAGCCTACATCTCTCTTCATACCTTCCCAGAAGAAAATCCTTTTCATATTCTGATACATCTTAGTTCCTCCTGAATGAATAGTGAACTTCGAATGATGACATTATCTAAGAACTTCCTTCCTAATGTTTCTCATACTCGGAACACATAGTCGTCCTTTCTTCCTCAACCTTCTATTATGGAAAAGACTAAAATCTTTCAAGTCATCGCTCTCTGTTCCATTTCTTAATTTTCAGATCCGTTCGACTAATAGTGGATCCTCTCCTTATTTAGAATCAATACTTTCGACCATCATCGGTCGAACTACTAAACATGATAACATGGCGTTCCTCGACTAGAATTGCCTTAGATCTCCATCACACTCCACACGTAGTCAATGCTTCTAAATCTTTCCACTCAGCTATCGTTGCCAATACTGCATTCTGGTATTTTCTACAAAGTGCATCTGCAACCTTATTCCCTTTTCTTGGTGTATATTCAATACCAAAGTCATAAGCGACTAAAAACTCTAACCACCTCTGTTGTCTCATGTTCAACTCCTTCTGAGAGAAGAAATATCTCAGTGACTTATGATCCGTAAACAACTCGATTCTTTCTCCCAATAGGTAAAGTCTCCACACTTTCAATGCGAAAATTACCGCAGCTAATTCCAAATCATGATTTGGATATCTAGCCTCATGCGGTCTAAGCTGTAGAGAAGCATATGCAACCACTTTACCCCTCTGCATTAACACAGCTCCTAACCCTATTCCACATGCATCCTTATACACAACTAAGTCTTGATTCCCTTCTGAAATAACTAACATAGGTGCATTAGTCAATAAGTGTTTCAGTTTCTGAAATGCCTCCTCACACTTATCAGGCCGGACAAACTTCATATCTTTCTGAGTTAGCTTAGTCATTGGTGCCGTTATCCGTGAAAAATCCTTAATGAATCTCCTATAATACCCAGCTAATCCAAGGAAACTCTTTATCTCAGTCACCGTCTCGGGTCTCTTTTGACCACTCATTGCCTCGATCTTAGCCAGATCTATTGACAACCCTTTCTCTGAGATTACACGACCAAGAAACTTTACTTCTTTCTTCCAAAAGTGACCCTCCACATACTTTACATTCAGCTGATGCTGTCTTAGCGTCTCAAGCACCACTCTAAGATGAACTTCATGCTCTCTTTCATCTTTAGAGTATATCAAAATGTCGTCTATGAATATTGACATGAATTTATCCAAATGTTTTGGGAAGATTCTATTCACCAAGTCCACGAAGAATGCTGGCGCATTAGTTAACCTGAACAACATCACTAACTATTCATATAATCCATATCTGTTCCTAAATGCCATCAAAGAAATACTATCCTCTGCTACCCTAAGTTAATGGAACTCTGTTGCTAAATCCAACTGAGAAAATATGTAACAGCCCGATTTTCTCGACGTCCGAAAGTCGACATCGACACGTCCTTTGTATCCAATGCCGCACAGTCGAATGCCAGAAAACTGAACCGTTAGGGTTTAAGAAGAAGAAGATAGAAGAAGAAAATAGAACAATAACAGAATCTCACATATCGCAGCGGAACAAATATAATAGATAAATGAATATCTTTAAAATAGAAACACTATATCAATTTATACATCACACTATCAGAGTTTACAACGACACAATACAAACACTAGCAGTTATGGTAACTTGTGTACAATAAAATTTGACTTGCACTAACCCAGACGCAACAGACACTACATAGTATAAATGATACGATTTGCCATCCAGCTTGAACTCCAGATCTCCACAACATATCTTTCCTGACTTCTCTCTAGAATAACGATAACCTGAATCTAGGCTGCCCGTGTGGAAAATTATGGGCACCCAGAGTTTAGAAAGGGAACAATAAACTCCAGGTCAGTCATGAGACTGGTGTGAGATCTTAAAAACAATTATTTCCAAAAAGAAAGGAAAAGAAATCTGCTATGCTTTTTGGAAAATGAAACTACCATAAGGCCTCCCGGCACACACACAATGCAATCGCAGACTTGGGGAAGATTTCTCCTTATGATAGTCAAACATGCTTGATAAGCAAAATCCTTTTTAATATTATCATTAGTGCATAGTGTAGAAAACATTTCGAAAGTATAATATTAATCTTAGCTAGCATAGGTACCATTATATTATGCCAGCTATAGCTACCTTCTGAGGAGGCAGGTTATACAATTGCAATCGTAAAGGGCTCGTATTGTTTCTTTGGATTTCCAACAAATGGTCAGGCTAAGGAACTTCTTATTGCCATATGGGTACGCCTCTAGAGGGACGCCCCGAGAACCTAATCGGATCTCTGCCAACACAAGGCCAGGTTACCTCTGTAACTAGGTAACTACTACACGAGTATGCCATCCCCCGATCGCTTGCAAACTTTACCCGAGGATCCTTAACCACAAAGCAACAACCACAAAGTATAATAAATTTGCAGCATCAACATAGGTAAAATATTTGGGCTCCATACCATGATACTACCCTTTTCTAGAAGGAAATGACATACCCTCAGGGGGCGCTACCCCTGAATAACCTTGCCGCATCCTTCCTGTTTTGACCATTTTCGGGGTGTGAGGTCCGACGAAGTCTCGTCCACAAAGCTACACTTTTCGCAAAGTCATGCTTTGATCAACAAATGATCAGCAACACTTCGTATGCCACATTACCAAATTGGGAATGTATCACTAGTAACCATCAACTACATAACCTCTGAGCTCGTACGTCTCAGAGAAGGGTGTTAAGCTAAGAGAATAAATTCTCCGCCACCAATAGAAATGTATTTGATAGAAACTAGCTTTACATCTCAAAGTGTAACGTCAGACAAACATCCATACAAGTCCGTTCCGCGATCGAACGTAACCGAAGGCACTTCCAAAGAAGCCCTTGCAATCTGGATATTCACTAATCACGTCCGAAATCCCCATCACAAAAGGGTGATAAAATCTCTATACCGGAGCAACCCGGTGCAGTGACATTCGACAGGTAATCCTTTCGCTTTCGAAAATACTCGGTCTTCAACACCATCTTCAAATGCAATTCCATTTCGTCGTATCATTATTCGGAATGGGTTTATGACACAAAGTCCTCTTCCGGCTAATCCGAATAATGAGCGCTATGTTTTTTAAAATAAGTGTTCAATCAGATTTCAGGCAAATCACAACAAATTTCCACTTTGATCTTTTAAATAAAAGATCCATCACTATCACAAAGGTTCAATGTGGTTTTCGAATATCCATTTGGAATCCGACCCCCGGTCGCATCGAAATTCAAATGACATTAAAAAGGCCAATATTGATAGTCGGTTATTGAACTATCAATCATCATTCACAACCATCACTGGATTTCAAATAATTTTCCCCAAATTATTATTATTTTCAAAATATCTTCGCAAGATAAAATTTCACTTTAATATTTTTAAAACAAATTTCAGATCACTATTCACATTTCAATCCTTTGGAAACAAATTTTCAAAGCAATTTCCTTACGCGAAATATATTTCCAAATATTTATTAATTTTCACTGAAAATCTACCGAGTTCAAATATTTTTAAATAATATAAAATACTTATCCAAAATATACTTGGAAACATTTAAAATAAAACTATTTTAAAATACTTGCTTAAATATTAGTTATGAAAATATCATACTAATATCTCATATAAAAATTCAAGTCCAAAACTAATTTTAAAATAAAATTAGTAGATAGGATATAACTATTTAAATATCAAATTTCTAAAATAAATATCAATTTAAAACTTTAAATAATCACTTCTATAATAGTTTAAAATATATTTTACTTTAAAGATTTTCAAAATAACCTAAGTAAATATTTTTTTTCCAAACATTCTATCCTTGAAACCATCTTTACAACTTCAATCTATGTTTATAAACTATATTGAAAACATTCTCGGCTTTCAGGGAAAATACACATTCCATTCTAAAATGGTTCATTCAGAACAATTTATAAATCTTTATGGATTTATTTTAAATTTACGTCCCAAATCTGTAAATTCCTTTCCAACTTTTTAAAAATAAAACAATATTTATTTTTAAAACAAATTTCTCTTTCTTTTATCACATTCCCATTTATGGATTTAAATTTTTAAATATCCACTAATTTGCGATTTTCAAATCGATCCCCAAGTATTCACTTTCAACACCAAATCAATTTTCAAATTGATTTCTAAATTATTTCAATTACCAAGTCCAATTCCAAATTGATTTCCAAATTGATTTCAACAAAAAATAAATTTTCATATCAATTTCCCAAAGGTTTATTTTTAACACCAAATTAATGTCAAATCGATTTACCAATTTATTTACAAAACACCAAATCAAATTTCCTTTTGAAATAGATTTCTTTATCTCTTTCAAATATTTAAAATCCGTATTTTAAATAAATTCTTCAACTATCAAATAATATTACACGAAATCCGTTTATTAAACTTTTCCCACATTTGGAATTTATTTAATAAGTTTTAAAAATAAAAATTTATCTATTTAAATTTCTTATTTTGAATAAATTTATTATAATTTTTTACCCAAATTTCAAAATCCAATTTTTTTATTTTTTTCTGGTATCCTACGATACCAAAAATATATTCAGCTAAATTATAGCCTTCAACGGTTTCAATCATAAATAATCACACACAGATTATAAATAGTCAACACACAATATTGAAACAAATTCAAATATTTGAGGAATCCAATTGGATCCCTCCAACCTGTTTCCCTGCATCCACAGACGTTAGCACAACAATTAAATACCCATTTCACTTCGAAGTGGAATATCGCGGTATATCAGATTTATAAAATATCATCTGCTATTCTACGGCGCATAGGGTGTAAACTAATATAACTGATAATAAATTAATCATCCAAGCACACAATCAACAATTGAATTTAACTATCACAATTCAACCATCAATCAATAACTGAAATTTTCAATCATTATAATTTGAGTGGGAAGACCTCACCTTTGCTCCTTTATTTTGCAATCCATTTCCAATTTGACTTGTTTCTCGATCTTAGACCTTGTATCAAACAATTATATAATTCATTAATATTCGAAATAAATCGAACAACTAATTCTTCCATTTAATAAATTTAATGATTAACGATTCAATTTAATTTAGTTATTCAATTCTGAACATATATAAGATTATTCTCTTTCAAACCAATTTCCTATTATTAAATAATATATTTAATTTCTTTCATTCCTAACAAGGACAGAAATTTCTTTACTATTAGTTTATAGTTTTTCTAACATATATATATTAAACAAAAACAAAAATGTTTTTTTACTTTACTGCATATATATACATATATTTGTAAATCTTTAAATTGAAGAAAACTAACTGTTATTCTATTTTCTAATCAATATATACATATAAATTTTAAATTGAAGAAAAAGAAGATTACCAGCAGATACCTCGTTGCTAAGAAACGAATCCCGACTCCACCTCAAACAATGCCGAAGCTTCCACCATCACCAACAACCCACTACACCCATCATATTGCGCGCATGAAGTCACCACCCCCATCGAACTCGGGTTCGAGTCCCCAGATGCATGAAACAGTGTCACCTCGCCCTCGATCCTCATCTCAACCGAACACGCCGCGACTTCGGGCCCGCGCGCCCATACCTGAACGCGAATCGATTGTCAGCGACGATTTCCCACCATCGCGGTCCACGTCGTACCGCCTATCGTGTCGATGACGAAGGCCTCAGTCGGTTCGAACGCGATTTCAAATCGCGTTATCTTTTTTTTCTCGATATCGTGGTTTGGTTTGATTTCGAATCGGCTTTGAACGAAGAAAAGGGACTCGCGATGAACTCGAATTGATTTCATTTGAAGATGGATTTCAAAAGATTGAGGTATAGGAGAAAGAAGAAGGAAGTTCGGCCATTTCTGTCTGAGCTTCGACTTTGATTTTTGAGGAAAAATTGAGGAGCACGGCCTGATTTATTTCCTCAGTTTTAATTTCGTTCCTCCTTGCTTTCTTCTCTGAACTATTCGTAGTTAAGGAGGAGGAAAGGGACACGATTCGATGCTAATGTGCCAACTTCAGCTTGCAACAGTCTTTGGAAAAGATAGGGAAAAGTTGTGATGGTGAAAGAAAGTAGGCTGAAGTTGACTAGGGTATATAAATATATTTTTAATTAGATTCAAATTCAAGTTGTCTCGATAAACGCAACTTAAAAGCTCGACCTCCTATCGAGGCATGCCGCTAGGCGTTTATAATGTTAAACCCCTATTCCGAACAAAATGGGAAAGGTTTCGAGTCCTAACTCGATCGTATGGAGAAGATAGGTTTTTTGAACCCAGTTATTAAATTAAATTTCGATTTAATTTTCAATGCGTTTGCTTACCGTACGGCCAAACGACAACTCCAAACATTACGAAAACTGAAATCCGATAATAATACAATATTACGGATCCAATGGAACTGGTTTCGTCGAAATCCAAGATTGTGCCTCGGAAGGCTATTTTTAAATATCTATTTAAACAATATAAATTCAAAACAAAACAAAACATTTCCAAATTAAATTCTGAAGCTTCCATTATCTTCAGTATTATCAATATACAATTTCTAAGCCTTAATTTTTTTTTAATCAGCTTAAAACTGAAGATTCTAATTTTTATCCAACTTCAATAAATTAAATTCAATAATTAAATTGCCAAATTCATAGTTAATTTTGAAATTCAAGTTAAACTAACTTCAAAATATTTAAAATCAATTAAATATTTCGATATCAAATGTTCAAAATTCTGGGTCGTCGCATCCTTCCCCATTAAAAGAATTTTGTCCCGAAATGACTAGTTAAGAAGAATGATCCTTAACCCATTTATTATTTTTCCCAATCTAAATAGTTTTATCATCTTACCGAAACAAATCTTTTTATTTAAGACCCTTCATTAATTCAACTAACTTTCCAACTTCAATTATAAGTTCCAAACAACATTGTTTTCTTTAACAATTTAAATTCAAATTTTAAACTTCAAAATTTCTCAAAATTTTTCTAACTCTCTAAATTTTCGAAAAATTTCGGTAGCGTCTCCTTTGCGCGGCTAGCTCGGTACGACTACAAAATGCCACAACGGGCCTCCAGATTCAAAAAGAAAACAAAAAGCCAAGCGGCTGGACAAGAAAATCATCAAATTTCATACTGAAATTTAAATACATGCCTTTTTTTCGAGCAATTTAAATCATCTACAGAATCAAAATCTAATTTATCCTTTGTCTTTAACACACCTGTATATCCTGATATCCATATTGTCCAATTTCAACATTCAAAAAATCATTTTTGCACATTTCTTTACAAAATGTTGAATACTTCTTATACCATTTTTACTTCACTATTGAAGTTATATATCCATTATCATTCAATCTTGCATTTTTAATTTCCTTTGAATTCAATTCACAATTTCAATTCTATTTAGATTTAATTTATCTTCTTAATATTGAATTTTATCAATTATCTTTCACTCACAACTGCACTATTTTAAATTAGTTTCATTTACTAATTCATTACAAGTTCCAATTCATTTTACCTCAAATCATTTTTTCCCACCTTTATTACCTTTAGTTCACTTCGAACTAATTTTACAACTTCATATTATTTCACACAATTCAAATTGGTTTTATTCTTTTGTTCATTCCTAATTTTATTTTCTCCTTCACCTTATTTAACACAATTCAAATTCAATTTTTAAACTTCTATAAGTTTTCTCACTTATTTCGTTTAATAAGTTTACTTTCCCAACTTATTTTGTTTCATATTCACTTTAGTTTAACTCAATCCTTTAAGTTAAATTCATTCTTATCAAAATTAAAATTATATAAGTTATCAACTCATAAACACTTTTGATAAATCTTCCAGAGTTTTAAACAATTTCTCAACATTTCAAAATCATCTTTGAAATCAATTATTTTCAAAATCAAACTATTTTTATCAGATTCCTGAGTCTTTGCAACATTTCATAATCATCTTTGAAAATCAATTCAAATTATCTTTTGAATTCCAAAACCCAAACCCAGTTTGCAAACAACTTCCATTTAAAATAATTCGACAGCAATTCCTCTCCTGAAAACCCGAAAATGAACATCGATGATGTTGCAGTCATCACCGAAGTCATTTTCCAGCGATCGAAAAGAATTTAGAGCTTTTATCCCTCTAAAACATTTTCCAAATATTTTTAAATTCCAAACTCCATCAATTCAAATTTAATTCAAAAATTATTTCCCAATTAATTTCACCATTATCTTTCCAAATCTTTGAAAACAATTTCGAACTCAAGGGAATTTAAACTTTTCCAAATTTCAAAATTTTCAAATCCTTTCAAAAACATTTTCAAATATTCCTCTGGAATTTTACTTCAAATTATAAATCACATGTACAATTCATGTTTATAAATTCCATTTGTATATAAATTTATTTCTTAGCCGTTTGTCATTATTTCAATTTCTTATTCAACAATAATGATAATACTTCAATATTATCACTTTCTAACAAACAAGCAACCATATACTACTATAATAATTTACGGAAAATTATTTCCTTCATATACGAAAATAGTTTGGGTAAAATTATTTCATTTACCCTAACTTTAAAACAATATCGTGTCGATTTGTTCTGTATGAGCATTTAGAGATCCCTATCGATAGAGTTGTACAGACTATATCGACCAGAATTCATATACCACTGAACAAACCAATCATCACAATATAAAACAATTTTATATTCACTAACAAATACGCACTCATATCTATTAATATACTCAAACTCATTCTAGAGTACTACTGACTCTATCTCTAATGAGTAACACCCAACAGAGCCAAGATTGTCGCTTAACTAAATGATCTGATACCACAATGTAACGGTCTAGGCTTTTCAACCATCGACAGCGGCCAATCTCGACTGGTAGGCTTTTTAACCATCCCAGCCCCACCGTGGCATACAATGGTACCCTGCCCTTGTTTTTACGGCCAGCCTTTCGACCGTCACGCCTTACGGCTAACCAACCCCTTAAAGAGGACGTGTAGGGGTAAGAGTCTCCTGCTCGCCACCAAACAAAAAGCGAGAACCCCCCAACATGTTTCACAAAGATAAGCAATTTCAGTTATGGGACTGGTGTGAGATCTTAAAAACAGTTATTTCAACAAAGAAAGGAAAAGAAATCCACTATGCTTTTTGGAAAATGAAACTACCATAAGGCCTCCCGGCACACACACAATGCAATCGCAGACTTGGGGGAGATTTCTCCTTATGATAGTCAAACATGCTTGATACGCAAAATCCTTTTTAATATTATAATTAGTGCATAGTGT
This sequence comes from Allium cepa, assembly GCA_030765085.1. Classification (NCBI taxonomy): domain Eukaryota; kingdom Viridiplantae; phylum Streptophyta; class Magnoliopsida; order Asparagales; family Amaryllidaceae; genus Allium; species Allium cepa. The sequence goes on from CM060932.1 coordinate 742,246,188, forward strand.
AGAAAACATTTCGAAATACTGTTAATCTTAGCCAGCATAGGTACCATTATATTATGCCTGCTATAGCTACCTCCTGAGGAGGCAGGTTATACAATTGCAATCGTAAAGGGCACGTATTGTTTCTTTGGATTTCCAACAAATGGTCAGGCTAAGGAACTTCCTATTGCCACATGCGTACGCCTCTGGAGGGACGCCCCGAGAACCAAATCGGATCTCTGCCAACACAAGGCCGGGTTACCTCTGTAACTAGGTAACTACTACACGAGTATGCCATCCCTCGGTCATTTGCGACCTTTATCCAAGGATCCTCAACCACAAAGCAACAACCACAAAGTATAATAAATTTGCAGCATCAACATAGGTAAAATATTTGGGCTCCATACCATGATACTACCGTTTTCCAGAAAGAAATGACATACCCTCAGGGAGCGCTACCCTCGAATAACCTTGCCGCATCCTTCCTGTTTCGACCATTTCCGGGGTGTGAGGTCCGACGAAGTCTCATCCACAAAGCTACACTTTTCAAAAAGTCATGCTTTGATTAACAAATGATCAGCAGTACTTCGTATGCCACATTACCAAATTGGGAATGTATCACTAGTAACCATCAACTACATAACCTCTGAGTTCGTACGTCTCAGAGAAGGGTGTTAAGCTAAGAGAATAAATTCTCGGCCACCAACAGAATTGTATTTGATAGAAACCAGCTTTACATCTCAAAGTGTAACGTCAGACACACATCCATTCAAGTCCGTTCCAGGATCGAACGGAACCGAAGGCACTTCCAAAGAAGCCCTTGCAATCCGAATATTCACTAATCACGTCCGGAATCCCCATCACAAAAGGGTGATAAAATCTCTATACCGGAGCAACCCGGTGCAAAGACATTCGACAGGTAATCCTTTCACTTTCGAAAATACCCGGTCTTCAACACCATCTTCAAATGTAATTCCATTTCATCGTATCATTATTCGAAATAGGTTTTATGATACAAAGTCCTCTCCCGGCTAATCCGAATAACGAGCGCTTATTTTTTTTAAAATAAGCGTTCAATCAGATTCAAACAAATCACAACAAATTTCCACTTTGATCTTTTAAATAAAAGATCCATCACTATCACAAAGGTTCGATGTGGTTTTCGAATATCCATTTGGAATCCGATCCCCGATCGCATCGAAATTCAAATGACATTAAAGACGACCAATATTGATAGTCGGTTATTTAACTATCAATTATCATTCACAACCATCACTGGATTTCAAATAATTTTCCCCCAATTATTATTATTTTCAAAATATCTTTGCAAGATAAAATTTCACTTTAATATTTTTAAAACAAATTTCAAATCACTATTCACATTTCAATCCTTTGGAAACAAATTTTCGAAGCATTTTCCTTACGCAGAATATATTTCTAAATATTTATTCATTCCCACTGAAAATCTACCGAGTTCAAATATTTTAAAATAATATAAAATACTTATCCAAAATATACTTGGAAACATTTAAAATAAAACCATTTTAAAATACTTGCTTAAATATTATTTATGAAAAATATCATACTAATATCTCATATAAAAATTCAAGTCCAAAACTAATTTTAAAATGAAATTAGTAGATAGGATATAACTATTTATATACCCAATTTCTAAAATAAATATCAATTTAAAACTTTAAATAATCACTTCTATAATAGTTTAAAATATATTTTACTTTAAAGATTTTCAAAATAACCTAAGTAAATAATTTTTTTTCCAAACATTCTATCCTTAAAACCATCTTTACAACTTCAATCTATGTTTATAAACTATATTGAAAACATTCTCGGCTTTCAGGGAAAATACACATTCCATTCTAAAATGGTTCATTCAAATCAATTTATAAATCTTTCAAGATTTATTTTAAATTTACGTCCCAAATCTATAAATTCATTTCCAACTTTTTTAAAATAAAACATTATTTATTTTTATCAGAAAATTTATCTTTCTTTTATGAAATTCCCATTTGTGGATTTAAATTTTTAAATATCCACTAATTTACGATTTTCAAATCGATCCTCAAGTATTCACTTTCAACACCAAATCAATTTTCAAATTGATTTCTAAATTATTTCAATTACCAAGTCCAATTCCAAATTAATTTCTATATTTATTTCAAACAACAAATAAATTTTCATATCAATTTCCCAAAGGTTTGTTTTTAACACCAAATTAATGTCAAATCGATTTCCCAATTTATTTCCAAAACACCAAGTCAAATTTCCTTTTGAAATAGGTTTCTTTATCTGTTTCAAATATTTAAAATCCGTATTTTAAATAAATTCTTCAACTATCAAATAATATTACACGAAATCCATTTATTAAACTTTTCCCACATTTGGAATTTATTTAATAAGTTTTTAAAATAAATTTTTTATCTATTTAAATTTCTTCTTTTGAATAAATTTATTATGAATTTTTACCCAAATTTGAAAATCCAATTTTTTTATTTATTTCTGGTATCCTACGATACCAAAAATATATTCGGCTAAATTATAGCCTTCAATGGTTTCAATCACAAATAATCACGCATAGATTATAAATAGTCAACACACAATATTGAAACAAATTCAAATATTTGAGGAATCCAGTTGGATCCCTCCAACCTGTTTCCCTACATCTGCAGACGTTAGCACAACAATTAAATACCCATTCCACTTCGAGGTGGAATATCACAGTATATGGGATTTATAAGTATCATCCGCTATTCTACGACGCATAGGGTCTAAACTAATATAACTAATAATAAATTAATCATCCAAGCACAAAATCAACAATTAAATTTAACTATCACAATTCAACCATCAATCAATAACAGAAATTTTCAATCATTATAATTTGAGTGAGAAGACCTCACCTTTGCTCCTTTATTTTGCAATCCATTTCCAATTTGGCTTGTTTCTCGATTTCAGACCTTGTATCAAACAATTATATAATTTATTAATATTCGAAATAAATCGAACAACTAATTCTTCCATTTACTAAATTTAATAAATAAGGATTCAATTTAACTTAGTGATTCAATTTTAAACATATATAAGATTTTTCTCTTTCAAACCAATTTCCTATTATTAAATAATATATTTAATTTCTTTCAATCCTAACAAGGAAAGAAATTTCTTTACTGTTAGTTTATAGTTTTTCTAACCTATATATATTAAATAAAAACAGAAATGGTTTTTTTACTTTACTGCATATATATACATATATTTGTAAATCTTTAAATTGAAGAAAACTTACTGTTATTCTATTTTCTAATCAATATATACATATAAATTTTAAATTGAAGAAAAAGAAGATTACCAGCAGATACCTCACTGCTAAAACACGAATCCCGACTCCACCTTGAACAACGCCGAATCTTCCACCATCACTAACAACCCACTGCACCCATCATATCGCGCGCATGTAGTCACCACCCCCATCGAACTCGAACTCGGGTATGAGTCCCTAGATGCATGAAACAGTGTCACCTTGCCCTCGATCCTCATCTCAACCGAACACGTCGCGACTTTGGGCTCGCGCGCCCATACCCGAACGCAAATCGATTGTCAGCGACGATTTCCCACCATTGCAGTCCACGTCGTACCCACTATCGTGTCGATGGCGAAGGCCTCAGTCGGTTCAAACGCAATTTCAAATCGCGTTATCATTTTTTTCTTTTCGATGTCGTGGTTTGGTTTGATTTCGAATCGGCTTTGAACAAAGAAAAGGGACTCGCGATGAACTCGAATTGATTTTATTTGAAGATGGATTTCGAAAGAATAAGGTATAGAAGAAAGAAGAAGGAAGTTCGGCCATTTCTATCTGAGCTTCGACTTTGATTTTTGGGGAAAGATTAAGGAGCACGGCCTGATTTATTTCCTCAGTTTTAATTTCGTTCTGCCTTGCTTTCTTCTCTGAACTATTCGTAGTTAAGGAGGAGGAACGATTAGATGCCAACGTGCCAGCTTCAACTTGCAACAGTCTTTGGAAAAGATAGGGAAAAGTTGTGATGTGAAAGAAAGTAGGCTGAAGTTGACTAGGGTATATAAATATATTTTTAATTGGATTCAAATTCAAATTGTCTCGATAAACGTAACTTAAAATCTTGACCTCCTATCAAGCCGTGCCGCTAGGCGTTTATAATGCTAAACCCCTATTTCGAACACAATGGAAAAGGTTTCGAATCCTAACTCGATCGTATGGAGAAGATAGCTTTTTGGAACCCAGCTATTAAATTAAATTTCAACTTAATTTTCAACGCGTTTGCTTATCGTACGACCAAACGACAACTCCAAACATTACGAAAATTGAAATCCGATAATAATACAATATTATGGATCCAATGGAACTGGTTTCGTCGAAATCCGAGACTATGCCTCGGAAGGCTATTTTTAAATATCGATTTAAACAATATAAATTCAAAACTAAACAAAAAATTTCCAAATTGAATTCTGAAGCTTCCATTATCTTCATTATTATCAATATACATTTTCTTAGCCTTAAAAATATATTTTTAATCAGCTTAAAACTGAAGATTCAAATTTTTATCCAACTTCAATAAATTAAGTTCAATAATTGAATTGCCAAATTCATAGTTAATTTTGAAATTCAAGTTAAACTAACTTCCAAATATTTAAAATCAATTAAATATTTCGATTTTAAATGTTCAAAATTTTGGGTCGTCAAAAATTATTTTGGCGCCGCTCAACTGTTCAAACAAATCATCAATCCTAGGTAACAGATATTGGTTTTTTATCATCTTCTTATTCAGCTTACGATAATCGATACACAACCTCAATGATCCATATGGTTTCTTTGCAAACACTACGGCTGCTCCCCAAGGAGAACTGCTTGGTTTGGTAAAATTCTTACCTTCTAGATCCACCAACTGCACCTTTAACTCCTTCATCTCGGTAGGTGTCATTCTACTTGACAGTCTACCACGGGTTCTACTTTTGGTACTAAATCTATCCGAAAATCAATGGCTCGTTTCGACGGTAATCCTATCACGGTCTCAAAGACATATGCGAATTCTCTAATAACGAAAACTCGGTTCAACTCGTCTTTTATTTCCATAAAACCTAACAAAGCATTAATCTCAAAACTAGGGTTTTCTATAGGGGTATATGATTCGATCACTGCAACTAGGTTGTCTAAGTGATATTTTCCTATCATGGAAAAATATCCTAGCATCATACTTACTTAACCAATCCATACTAAAAATAATTCCGAACCCTACGAAATCAAATACATGCAAACTGCAAGAAAAATATACGACCTAGCAATTCAAGTTAATACGTATTTGCACACACACACACATACTCACACACACACACACACATATATATGTACACGTATAAATAACAAATATATTTCATACAAAAAAGTTTGTATAAAATATTTACGGATTTTAAATAATAATATAATAAATTAATTTTATATCTCCGTGGATTTAAAAAAATATCTTTTTCGTTTTGAAGTTGGCTTTGGTTAAAAAAATTAATTTTTTACATATTACTATTTATATTTTTTAATTAAATTTTTATAAATACAACTAATATATATATATATATATTGAATGTTAAAATAAAAAATACTATTGTTTGAAATTTTAATTTCAATTCAAAATAGATTTTATTTTAGATATGATCTGATTTAAATTTACTACTAAACTTATATTCAAATATGAATTTGAATTATTTGAAATAGTCAACATATTCAAATTTAAATTTATGTAGAAATATTTTGTACTTATGTGTATGTATGTATGTGTATATATGTAATATTTAATTAATATACATATAATAATATATAGCAAATACCTATATAATGGGACAAAAGTGTCATTGTAGTGTAAATCTCAACACTTATTTCATGCATGTTAAATCATGTACACAATTATATGTTGCACATACACTTGAATGTGTGTATTTCATACAAATATACACTTTATATATCAAAAATATATACAAAAACATATCCTTACATTAAGTAATTAAATAAAATGAAGGTTATATTTAAAATTATTTAGATTGGATGTAAATCAATTTAGACTTCATGGGCCTACTAAGATCTCAAATGGTAAAACAAATTGAAATTTACCTATTAACCTACAGTGTGTTGGACCAGTTCCATTAATGGTACGATAACCTAATAGCATATGTGGTCTAAATTAGCAGTATTGGGGCCAACTTATTAAAGCCTGCTTATTTAATATGGTGTCTAATGAAATAGTGTATAGGCTAGGTTGTTGGGCAACCAAGTGTCCTTCCCTACTGACTATTGGCCTAGCTCGAAAGGTAAGACAACCTTAAAGGTTGTCCCTAATATAAATGCCCGACTTGAATTAGGGCCTTATGCTAGTTTTCAAAATACATTGTGGAATTAAAATAAAGATTTAAATTTAGGGTTAAAAAATAACTTTAAAATTTATAAATGTTACAAAATAATTGTCAATTGATATTTGTAACATTATCTTAAAATGTTTAAGGTAATGTGTATATATAATTTTTCACAATAATTTAAAATTAGTTAAGTTTATTGTAATTAAATAGATGAATAAATGTTAATTAATTAACAATACAATATACATGTATAAAGGTATACGTGTATATAAATGTTATAGTGTACACATTCAATTTAAAATGTTTAAATGAATAAATAAAATTAATTAAAATGTTAATTAATTAAGTAGTTTTTAATTAATAAAATTAATACAAGATTATACATAAGGTTATTATGTAAGTTGATTAAAATTATAAAAATGTAATACAAGAATTAAGCTTATACAATATGAACGTATAATAAAAGGTGGAACTGTAAGAAATCCAAATTAGATTTAAGGTATAAATACATATGCATAGTACGTATTCCATGATTTCAGATGTATCCGACACTTGAATCAAGAGGGTACTTCATAAGAAGTATATTATTCAATGAGTCAATATCACTTAAGTAAATATAACAAAGATTATGAATCTTTAATATAAATGTTATCGTCTACCATTTATATATTAATAGATTACTTGCATACTCTTTAGGTGTTGATATTCCTTAAGCTAAAGATGTTAATTATGTGTAGTATTATTAATATATTCAATAGATGAGGTAAGATATATACACGTATTTATTGATATTTCTTAAGGTGTGTGCATTTATAATTGAGCCATCACGAAATGGTAAGTGCTGGTGAATAATCTCTTTTAATTTGTTAATATTCCTCAAGGTCAAAATAAGATTACTATAAAGGCTATGTTTTAGGAGTTGTATATAGTACAACTAAAATATTGTCCATCTCTTGCGGTTTTTAAGGACAGAATGTTAAGGCAAGCGAGTCTTAACACCCACTAGAGAAGTCAGAAGATTTTATGTTTCTTTTTAGGGTTTTGAAATACAGAAAATTCTATTGGGACCCCTATTATAAAAATGAATTGGTAACATTCTACCTTTCTAATATTGTAAAAATGTTTGCTATATAAAGTTAAATAATCTACACTGACAGATTTATGCAACTAATAAAATTGTTAAAATGTTTATCAATTAAGATATACAATGAATTGAATTAAAGATTTACAAAGAAATATAAAATATACTTACCTTAAATTTTTTGGCAAGCTATCGCTTCAAGACCTTTACAAGAGCCTAACTTTACACTAGTAAACACACTCATAACTAGTCACTTGCGTGTTTATTTGCGCGAGACCGTGTATTGTCTTCTATTAGTTTTGAATTATAAAAGTAATACAATAATATAAATATTCGGTCTACATTCAATTGCACATAAATGGTATATGGTAAGAAATCGTGATTAATAATGTACGATGCCTCGATGAAATTAGTTTATTCGAAATAACCAAGTAAAACATAATGAGAAATTGTGTATTCAATATGATTAAATACAACACCGATCTTGTTGTGTTAGTTGTAGCACTAGACAGAGAACTACAAGATGGACCTAAGAACTCAAACATTGAAATGCAAGTTTGGTGAAATAAAATAAAGTGTAATTTATCTCATATCCTTAAATATTAAGGATGACTAATAGCGCTTTTTATAAAGAGTTCATTACGGTCTTGTAGTAAGGGTTTCGATTGAACGGTTCGACCATTTGGAAAGAAATTCAAATGTACTTCAATTTATGCAACTAAGGCACAGTTGGGATTTTGAGAATGAATGATCACTACTTCCTCATGAAGAAACATTAAGAACGAGAACTATATAAAATACCAAAAGATACTTAATATGGATTGAGAAATATGATTTATATTCGGAAATGTATTTTCATATAAAAAATTTCTATGAGATTTATTTCTTTGAGTTTAAGACCTTTGATCTGAAACTATTTAATGTAAATCAATTATACTAAATGAAATAAATAGCCTGTGTTAAGTGGTTGAATGGTGCTTCATATTTCATACGCTATTATAGTAATGGCAGAAATTGTGGGAGCCTACCATATAACACTTTTTAGCGATCACATCAAGTTGTGAAATTGTTTTTGTGAACATACCAATATTATTTATGAAATAATAACTATTTTTAGTACTAACTGAAAATAGGCATAGTTCTATTTCAATAAGAATATTTTGATTATTCAGAAGAAAATAAAACTATAATAGCTGTATTTGCTTTTCTTAACAAATGTGATGCATTAGAAAATACGAAAGTGTCTAAATTTAACAATTATGTTGGAATTATGGACTAAGCCATTTTGAGAAATAATTTTTTAATCATATGATTATGAATCATATGGTAATGGTGAATATTATCTCAAATGATAAAGGGCAAAACATCGATTCAGTGGGTGCGACATAAGAGTCGGTGAACTCTTCGGATTGGTGCATATTGACATATGTAATCGTATGTCTAATAATACCAAAATGGTTCAATATACTTCATTAAAATTCTCCAATGAATTATGATAGAATTGAACATGTGTATTTTTATGCATACATATTATTTCTATAATAAGTTCATTGAATATAAAATAGAAGTAAGCAATGTAATGTGCAAAAGAAAAATGAAATGATTTGATTTGATCGAATATGTAAGTATATTGGAAATATTTCTAAATGTATCTAAAATGAATAAAGGTTCAATCTCAAATTCACTCCTCCCTACGATGCATAATGATGTATCGATAAGGAGTAATAAGACTTTGTTTAACAAAATAAGATTTATAACGAGTGAAGTTAAGTTAAATTCTCTCTATAAGGTCGTGTACTTGAGGGATGTACATAAGGTTAGAATTAATTTCATCTAAAAGCATAGTTTACAAAATAAAACAAGATAAGGGTTCATAAGAAACCTCTACATATCCTATGTCAAGGAGTTGACAGGTTGGGCGAGTCGAAACACAGCATGTAATACTTGTTTATAAGGGATCTAGTATGTACCATCCAAAAGAAGTTTGGGATCGATCGTCATTGGATGAATAATTTATGTTTTGATCATAAGTTTCATAAACTAAAATCAAATCAGTTATATATATGTAAGGCAATTCATGAAATGTTTATGAGTACCCATCCTATTGTACTAAGATACAACTATTGTTTCAAAAAATGCGAACTTCATGATGAAGTTGTTTTGAAATTATTGGTAGTAAAATGGATTTGAATATGATCCAACGATAAAAGTGATTACGAGGAATGAAATAAAATGAACGAAACCTAAATGGGCATAACATATTAGAAGTCTTATAAGTATTCTCGCACATTAAAAATAAACTATGAATTTCTTATCAATGTCACCTCAATTGTCAATCAAACCACTAAGAGTGTTGACTCTTCCATACGGTATGATACGTAAATCCTAAATAAATTCCAAGCACAATATCAAAATATTATTTTGATAGTGGTACCTAAATTAATATGGTATATCATCCGCAAATGTGTTTTCAAGAGGAAGACCAATGCAGTTGGAATATAGTGAGCAACATTGATAGGAATAATATCATAAATTTTTATTGTTGAAATTAGCACAGCAGATTCATCGTTCAACTTGCTTAAGTTAATTTGGATTTTACTCACAAAATTATCATTTGGTACGACTTCGAGTTTTGGAACATATGTTTGAAATAAAAATTTCTAAATAATGATTTTAAATAGATTGTTTTCATACGATAACCAAAATGTCTCAAAGTCAATGGGAGTGATACTAAGTTTTAGATTTTACATATAAGATTCAAGAACTGACACAAAAGTATCGTTCAATAAGCATTAGGATTGAACAAGTTTTTGATAGAATTATCAAATAGTTTAATTTTTAATCAAAATGCAATGGAAGTGAGTGTCTACAAGAAAGAACATTAAAAAAGGTACTTAGATATTTCTAAACTATAAGTAAACAACATAGTGCTAATTGTCAATGATGTACATATGTTAAAATTATGTTCTAATTTGATTGTTTAATACTCAATATTGGATTTGTTAATGACATCTTTTATAATTAGTATAAAAGGATGTTGGGAATGTCCCAAATGATATGCATGAACATCATATTAAAATGTTTAGTATGGAGCATGTAAGATGGGTTCCATATGTATTGGTAATAGGAATTATCATAGTATATTGTCTATAATATCATATTTAGCTTATGTATTTGACACAAAAAGAAAGAGTCAATCCTAAATTAAGGTCGCTAAATGGTAGCTAAGAGTATTCTCGAGTATTTATGAAATACTAAAGAATTGTTTATACAAAACAACGAATTACACCGCCTCCTCCTCTCTTTCCATGTCTCGCTCCCCCAACATTGATCCCAAGGTGTTGTCCTCTGTGCCTTCGAAGACCAGGTTTTCCACATGTTTAGCTACTCTTCTTTTCTTTGCCACGTCTGGTAGCGATGCAATTATAAACCCTCCCTTGGGCTCTTCTTTTGTATGTTATGAATCGCCTAATTTTGTTTCAGATCCCTCTACTCGGTTTGAATCTCACAATTAATTTGATGTCCTGAACAATTCGTTATCCATGTGTGCGACTAGTTCTGCTCCTATTTCTGGCATTGTTGCAGGTTCAAAAGCATATGAAATCTCCTCTTTTCCTCTTTGCTTCTGATTGTTTCAATTATATAGATGGTCATTGGACGGCTACCGTCTTACCTAATCTTGGTGCAATGATGGATGAGGTGGTAAGTTTGGACTTTGAGAAGGTAGTATGTGGTAGCATTGCGGTTGTCAATGCTAATAGCATATGTGTTGCTTGTTTAAATGCCAACTCCAATTTGCAACAGCCTACTACTTATTGCATTTCTAATGTTCAGGTGCAAGTTGGTGAGTTGGTTATTGTGTTGCCTACCCTTAATGATCCCATTAAATGGTCTTCTTCATTTTTCACTTTGCTGCGTAATGCTGGAATGTATGCTCCTCGTTCCTTTGATATAGTTGAGATTGATGACGTTATGATTCCTCCTGCCGAAGTTTTGCAAGCAAATGTTAATTTTTGGTCTGATTATTCGGTTGGCTTTTTCTTGGATTCAAACCCATCCTATCAGCTTGCCAAAGAGTAGTGTCATTTTGCTAGGAAACCCCAAGGTGGTCTTCAAGTGCACTTTGATAACTTCTTGTTCTATGTCAAATTCTCGAGACGTAATGAAAGACTTTGTGTTCTTGAGCCGATCTGATCCTTGTTGCGGGAAAGCCTTTCGTTATTACTACTTGGATCCCTTTAGCGGAAATGGCTAGAGAACATGTATTGTCTATCCCCGTTTGGGCGCATTTCTTAAAAATTCCCTCTGTTTTGCAACCCATGATTGGGCTCGATTGGTTAGCTAACCTTGGTTGTAGGGTTAATTGTTTTGAGGCCAATACTGTAGCCAAAAAGGAATTGGTATATGCGAATGCTTTGATTGAAATCACCCCAGATAAGCAGTTTCCTTCTAAGCTTAAGGTTAGAATAGGGAAGGGAGATTAGGTAGAGGTGGAAGTTCGCCACAGCTGGAAACCTGATATATGCACACTTCTCATTCTTTTGGTCACACTGCTGATGGTTGTAAGTTTGGATCGGTTAGTTAACATCAGGCAATTCCTGCGAAGATGCCCTTACCTCGTCCTCTTAACGGAAAGTGATTTCCTAAGTCTAGGCCTACCGCCCCTCTAGTTAAGGTTCTAGAAACTCTCTCTTCTTTGGATTTTGATATTATGCAACCTATTATACCTTGTGATGCGATAGTTCTGAAAATAGTCTCTTCGGTTAATTATGCTATTTATCGGCAACATAGAGAGCATTCTTAGGTTCATGAAGCTTCCGAAATGCGATAGAGACCTTCAATTGAGAGTTTCTATATGTTTGACGGAGAAGATGGTGAAGAGCGTATTTTGATTTATCATGTTTAGGGGGATGGTTTGATTTTATCTGCTAATGGTATAAACAGTGAGAGAAATAAGGTTGCCTTAGAGGATGTCACTTGGGATAGGAAGTACTTATACTCATGTGATTCTATGCAATTTTTGCCGGATCTGGCTTGATATTTTTGGGTTTTATGCATGTCTCAAGGCATGTCTCTGTTGATGACAGCAGTAGTGATGACGGGGACTGGTCTTCCTTTGTCACTTAGTAGTTTAGGTGCTTTTGCCTATCTCCTATTTATCTTTTTTCCTTTTTAGCTGTTCTAGCGCATGTGTTGAACACATGTTCTTAATGTTTATTTATACAAATGGATGGCCCACTCAGAAGCCTGTTAGCTTTGCAAAAAAACAATGAACTTCATATGAAGTATTCAGACTCGAACTTCATAGGTGATATCGAGTATAATATTTCGATATTAAATTCATGTTTAACCTTAGCTGAGGAGCTTTAAGTTAGAATGTTACAAACGAATGGTTATGTGTAATCCAATGAAAAGGCTAATTACATCGCCTTGAATAGTGCAATAACAAAAGCAATGTGTAAATATAAATGCACAAATTTATTACCGAGCTAAGGGTGATTTCAAGTATTCTTAATACCATGTCTTGTTAAATGGTAACAATGCCATGATAATAACTCACTAGAGTGAAGAAACATACTCTAAATTGTTCCACTTGATAAAGGCAATTTATCAACATCGGCAAGAATTGATCGACATAGTAGATAACTAAAAAAACATAGCAGATCCATTTACAAAGTGACTAGATCACGCTTCTCATCAAATTGATCAAAGGGATGAGATTGAGATTCCATAATTAGCCCCAAGTACAAGTGAGAGATTAACAGAGTTAGAGGTTGCCTTCGAGGATATTATGTAATTCATTATAAATTATTAACTCTGTAATGAAATTTCGTTCGAAATAAAAGGTATTATTCTTTTTATTGTATACTTGTTATAATGTGTTATATGAATTATTTATTTAATTTAAGTAAATTCAATTGAAAATCCATAAATAATATGTTTTGTGATAGCAATTATAAAGTATTGTAATCATGAGAAATTTACTACAATGAAAATAAACATATTGTTTTAAATATTCGTAGTCAAGATGTATTGAGCTTGGATATCAATACATACATTGAGATAGAGTGCGTTACGCTCTCCAATTGTTGAGAAATGTATTACTAATGGCTATTAAGGGAACAAAGGATCATATATTGATAGTTATTGAATAACCGTGGAATGACTTACTCGATATTTTTTTGTTGGTTAATATAATTAAGACCCAACAGAGAATATCGAAGTGAATATATTAAATAGTTATCTCAACTTGAATACTATTGAACTTCAATATGGACACTCCACTTTAATTATAGTTAAATCATGACACGATATCCATCGAACGACTGTAGTTGAGTCTGACTTGAAGCATCGAAAGTGAAACATTATAAAATAGGGAATTCATCTCCTCGGTTATATGAGGTTAGTATTATGGTCAACCGAGGTCAACTCAAAGTCAAAGTCTGTGGACAGAGTTATTCGATTAATAATAATTGTTATTATCGAACCAAGTACTTTGTTTTGGATTATATAATTTAAATGTGGACGATATTGAAATTTTGACCAAAACCAAATTCCATAAGTCCTAATGTGGTATGGTTTTGATGAAGAGAATTGGTGTAAATAATTACCATTACCGAGAACCGCATAAAATAGTAAAATTAGATTTTACCAAAATTATGCAAGCAAAAAATTCAACCAAATTATCACACCATTAGCTAAGGTAACATGTGGACGTTAATATTCTAATTGTTCGATATTAATCGTTGGTTGAATTTACATCTATGAATCGCACAGCCTAATGTTAAATACTTTGAAATACCATACGATTTAATTAGATTATAATAGTTATAAATTAATTAAATTGGTTAATGTTTGTGAAATATTAGTTATAATGTTTAATTTAATTTATTTGAATTAATATTTAATAAAATGCATATATAAAAATTATATATGTACGTATTGATATACGATATCAATAAACATTTAAACTGGATTTAAAATATGTAGATATTGATTGGGTTTGAAAATTATGTGGTCCATAAGCCCAATAGTATGGCCGACTATGATGTGGAAGGGGGGGGGGGGTATGATATTTGTTTGAAATTTTGAGATTTTAATAAGTAGAAAGAAGTGGTAAAAAGTAAGATCTAGATCCTATTTTTGTTCCTTTCTTTTCTTATTTAAACTTAACATACCCCTCGTTTGCAACTTCACTTCTAGCCTCCCTCCTTCCTGGCTTAAGTTGAAATACTATACAAAGATGCGGTGATCTCTTTAGTCGTTGCTTTTTGGAAAAGGAAGGATTCAACTCTTAGAGTTTTCGATTTAGCATTCAAGGTGCATATTCAAGGCTACTCTATTAATAACATATGATTTATATATTCTATATCATTCATATTCATTTATGTAAGTTTGTTGTGCAGTTTAGAATATAACATTATTAAATTGATATATCCATTTTGATTTTATATTTATATATACCTTCATATTTCTAAAAAACAACTTTTTACATATACAAAATGCATAAAATTACTTTCGGCAGTTTTAATGCATATGTGTATTTCGAAGATTTAAAAAACTTTAACCTAAATTTTTTTTAATCAGTAAACACACACGCATGCGTGCGTGTGCATACACATATAAATAAACATTATGGCCAATTTTCTACAGTCTTAAAATAGAATCAAACAAATGAAATGGACTGCAAACTAATGAAAGAATGAGTCAATGAGTTTGGAAGATGTTATGATTGAAGAAATCAAAATTTTGACCAAGTTTTAGAAATGCAAATTAGGCTGGTACCAATATTATTTCGATTCACACCAACATAATTAGAACTATCTAGAATGATGATATGAAAAAACTAAGGAAGTTTGGCAAACTTTTGAACAACAAAATCATGTCGCTACCAACATATTTGGTTGGTACCGACATGATTTTGAGACTTTAAACGGAAGAGATGGACGAAAGGTGCTAAATATGAAGAGAAAATTAGCATTGGATGCTCAAATTTAGGTCGACACAGGTCAGTCCCAACCAAAATTTCTTTCTGATATTTGTGTTACATGACCTATTCCACATGATGGATTATCAGACCTTGAATATTTGGATGAATTTTATCCCGAATAGCAAGATTGGTGCGTGGAATCATCTATAAATAGCAAGCTACCCACAACTTAGAGAGGACTTTACCCTTTGGGATTTCTTCTCCCGTCTTCTTCTTCCCAAACACTTAATCCTAGATCTACTTGATTGTGGTTTGCTTTGAGTGGTAATCTCTATATTTTGGAATGAAAACACAAGATAATTGAATTGTAGTGGGTGTAGGCTAGAGAATTTGCCGAACCACTATAATTATCATGCTCTTGTCTTTGTTTATTTTGGTAAATTTACATTTTTTGTGCTTTCATATGATATTAGGGTGTTGTGCCATTTTTCGACGCTACATTTTTTGTGCTTTCATTTAGAAAGAACTAGATTTGACAACTTAAAACTTAAATCTGGAGTTTGAAAGAAATAAAGAGGCCTTCTACTAGAGCTATAGCAGGAACAGGTCAATCAGAGCATGGGGGGGGGGCAAGAGGTGTCCTCAAGTTTAAATCCATCCATTTACCTGACCAGAGAGGAGATGAAGCGAATGACGAAAGAGATGCATGATGGGATGTTCCGACGTCAAATTTAACCATCAGCACCCAATTGCAAGTGAAAGCACCAATATCCAGTCACAGATCATAGATAGAATATATGTAGAGAATATAATATGAAGAATAACCACAACTAAAATGAAAGAAAGTAAAAAAGACAAGATTTATAGTGGTTCGGCTAACTTTGGCTTATGTCCACTCTAGAAAAATCCTTTTTATTATCAGAAATTTGATTACAGTTACAATCTGGAATTTCCAAATAAAAAAGGCAGAGTAACCTCTAGGTGAAAGATGAAGAGAAAAAAGTGAATATCCTCTTTTCTGAAGCCATGCCTGCTGCATTTAATGGCGAAATCCCGATTACAGGGCCTCCTCACCTAGTTGGGCCCACCATAACGATCGTCGAGCCCAACTCGTCCATCCTGTGCCTACCCTAAGTAGAACCAAAAGTAGAACCCAAAGTAATTCCTTTGGTGACCCAATTGTATGCCGACCCCAAGTGAAGTCTTATACTGACCTGGAATGTAGCATATGCCAACCCCAAGCGAGGTCCATGCCGACTGGAAGTGAAGTCCATGCCGACCCGGAGCAAACTCTTCACCGACCCAAAGTCCAAACCAATGCCGATCCCATGTAATATGCCGACCTCAAGTAGGACCCGAAGTAAATACCATTCCAACCCGAAGTAGGACGCGAAGTAAACCCTATGCCAACCCAAAGTGAAATCATTGCCGAGCTGACCCAATCTCTTCAATGCCGACCCAAAGTTGTAACCAAATGTCGACCTCTTGCAACTCTTATAGTCGACCCGAGGTGTTGAATGCCGACCTGAGGTAAACAAGGTGCCGACATGAAGTAAACAAGGTTCCGACCCCAAGTGACTCAACCAATGCCGATCCGAAGTTGAAGCCATGCTGACCCTAAGCAATGACTATGGTGACATGAAGCAATCCCTTGGCTGACCCAAAGCAATCCGACTTTTACCAAGATCCATATTCCAAGTACCCATCATCGTTTATCCATTGACTGCGATGAATCCTGACTTTATATTCACTTTTATTGTCTGCAATTGATCATCCATCCACCTATTCGAATCAAACCCAAAAATATTCCAACCTCGATAACCGTATAGTCCATTGAGTTAAATCCACCTGTATATGGCCTTGCCAAAAGGTGGGTTAGCACTTGCCCTCTAGAACATGCCTTGCTAATGGAAGGCGTGTTTTGAATTGCCATATGTTCGAAATCCGAAGTCCATAGTCCATTGATTGCCATATCATCCAACCGTGAATCCAATCCATTGCCAATCCAATTCCTTGATCTCTCCAGATCGTTAGTGAAATCCATGACGATTTTGTGTCGATATCCAATTTCGAATGCACTCCGAATCCATTAACCGAATCCACGTTCTCTCCGGATCATTTTGTCCAAGTCCAGGACCACTCTAGGTCCTGTAATCCAAATTCGGGACCTCGTCGGATCCATATCCAAATCTAGGACCTCTTCAGGTCCATATCTAAAGCTGAGACCTCTCCGGGTCCATCTCTGAAGCCGGAAACTCTCTGGGTCCATATCCCAAGCCGGGACCTCTCCAGGTCCATATCCAAATCTGGGACCTCTCCGGGTCCATATCCAAATCCTTCGACCTCTCCGGATCATTTTATCCTACTCCGGCCTCGACTCTCCAGTCGAGCGCTTATCCATGGTTTTCCTTCTCCAGCCTCGACTCTTCAGTCAAGGAATTTTCTGTGGTTATACTTCTTCGGCCTCGACTCTCTGGTCAAGGACTTCTGGTCAAGGACTTAATCCGTGGGGTATCCTACTTCGGTCTTGATCCCTAGCTGAGGACTTAATCCGTGAATATCCTTCTTCAGCCTTGACTCTTCGGTCGAGGACTTAATCCACGGAGTATCCTACTCCGGCCTCGATCCCCAGTCGAGGACTTAATCCGTGGGATATCCTACTCCGGCCTCGATCCCCAGTCGAGGACTTATCTATGCGGTATCCTACTCCGGCCTCGATCTCTAGTTGAGGAATCATCTATGGGGTATCCTACTCAGCCTCAATCCACAGTCGAGGACTTAATCCATGAATAGCCTTCTCTGACCTAGACTCTCTGGTCGAGCACTTAATCTATTGGATATCCTACTCCGGCCTCGATCCCCAGTCCAGGACTTAATCCATGAATATCCTTCTCCAGCCTCGACTCTTCGGCAGAGGATTTTAATCCGTGGGGTATCCTACTCTGACCTCGATCCCCAATCGAGGACTTATCCATGTTCGTGTCCATCATGTCGCTCTCCGATGAAGGGACTCGTATCTCGTGGTTATAGCCTCGTCTCTTCGGTCGGGACCGTAGTCGTGACCTAAAAAACCAAAGTTTGCAGTAAAAAAAAAGATTTCATAAACCTGAGCACCACGGTTCATCGCCATCTCAGAGCATGCCTAGGGACCATCCTCGATCTCGTACATGTGTAAGTAACTTAGCCACATTACTATGGGATTTGTTACTTATTCCATACCATCAAGAGATGACGACCTGTGCCCTTAAGGCGGGCTAGCTCCGATTTGTGGCGGATGACGGCTATTGCTGTTCCATTACCGCTATCTAGTTCCAAGAAAAGCCATCCAAATCCATGCCCCCGGCTCCATTGGAAGTTGTGCTTATCCATTCTCCTTGTTCGGTGTTTTCCCCCGACTGATCCGATCCATATCTAAGCCTCTAGATCTGAGATCCTAGCTTCCAAATCCTCAAGTGCAAGCTTTCTCAGTGAAAGCGCCAAAATGTCGGCGTCAAATTTGACCACCAACACCCAATTGCAAGTGAAAGCACAAATATCCAGTCATAGATCACAGATAGAATATATGTAGAGAATATAATATGAAGAATAACCACAATTAAAATGAAAGCAAGTAAAAAAGACAAGATTTATAGTGGTTCGGCTAATTCCGGCCTACGTCCACTTTAGAAAAATCCTTTTTATTATCAGAAATTTAATTACACTTACAATTTGGAATTTCTGAATAAAAATGGCAGAGTAGTCTCTAAGTGGAAGATGAAGAGAAATTAAAGTGAAGATCCTCTTTTCTGAAGCCATGCCTGCTATTTTTATAAGTGAAATCCCGGCTACAGGGCCTCTTAACCTAGTTGGGTCCACCACGATGATCGTTGAGCCCTACTCATCCATCCTATGCCGACCCCAAGCACAACCCGAAGTAGAACCCAAAGCAATTCCTTTGATGACCCGAAGTAGTTCGTATGCCAACCCCAAGTGAAGTCTAATGCCGACCTGAAATGTAGCCTATGCCGACCCCCGGCGATGTCCGTGCCAACCCGAAGTGAAGTCTACACCGACCTGAAGTAAACTCTTCACCGACCCAAAGTCCAACCAATGCCGACCCCATTTAATAAGCCAACCTAAAGCCATATTCCGACCCCAAGTAGGACCCCAAGTAAACACCATTCCGACCCGAAGTAGGACCTGAAGTAAACCCTATGCCGACCCGGAGTGAAATTAATGCTGACCTGACCCAACCTTTTCAATGCCGACCCAGAGCTGTAACCAAATGCCATCTCTTGCAATTCCTATAGCCGACCCCTTGCAACTCCTATAGCCGACCCGAGGTATTGAATGCCGACCCAAGGTAAACAAGGTGCCGACCCAAAGTAAACAAGGTGCTGACCCCAAGTGACTCAACCAATGCTGACCCAAAGTTGAAGCTATGTCAACCCTAAGTAATGACTATGGTGACCCGTAGCAACCACTTGGCTGGCCCAAAGCAACCCGACCTTTGTCGAAATCCAATTCCAAGTACCCGGCATCGTTTATCCATCGACTGTAATGAATCCTAACTTCATATTCACCTTTATTATCTGTAATTGATCATCCATCCACCTATTCGAATCAAACCCACAATATTCCAGCCTCGATAACCAAGCAGTCCATTGAGTTAAATCTTTCTATATATAGCCTTGCTAAAAGGCAGGTTAACAGGATGATAGCTCGATAGTAGGAAATTCTAAATGGATGTTTCAGAAGAATGAGATAACAAGGAACCGCCGAAGCAGCTAGAATTCAGAACCAAATGCCAAAAACCGATGTAGGAGCATCTGGAGTTAGAGTGGAGAAAATTAGAATTGAGCCCCCACAAATACTCCTTCTTAATACAGACCAAAATGAGGTCGGTACCGATATGAATTTACAAAGGGTACAATGGGATTGGAACTCAGACAAGCTGGGATGCCAGGAATAGATGATGCTAGAGCCAGAAATGTAGATCAGAATTGCACTACAACAAGAGTTGGAACCAGAAGTTCACCATAGGAACGGGGTGGGGGGGGGGGGGCAGAATGGAGCTGTGGATCAGAGACTTTCATTAGATGACAACGATCGAATGGTTGAAATGATCAGGAGAAATGTGAGAGGTAGACCTTCATACTAGAGTTTAGATGACATGAACATGACTCCATTTACCCTTACATCTAGTACGTAACGAATCCACCTGATTTTAAGACACTAACTTTAGAACTATATAATGGGAGGATGGATCCGACTGTTAATCTATTGAGATATATCCAACATGTGGAGGTGCTGGGTTCTTCTAAAGAAGTAATGGGATGACGCTTCCCGTTATAATTAACGAAGTTGGTTGCACTATGGTTCAAACCGTTAAAGAATGGGTCCACAAGTACGTAAGCCATATTGGTAGATAGATTCTTGATACATCTTAGAGTTTACGTTTCTCAACCAAAGAATGCGATGATGCTTTTGTTTGCGCCAAAATTGGTCACAAACCCTAGATATCGTGAAAGCGCCAGTGCATGAACACAGATCGATAATATACGATTACAAATCATAAATCTAGGTAATGTAAAGAGTGAAAAATGAAGAATAATAAACTTAAAACTAAAAGAAATAGACAGAGACACAATATTTATAGTGGTTCGGCTATCTCCGGCCTACGTCCACAACAAAAGTTAATCTTTTATTGACTTTCCTTGCTGGTTACAGCTGATTACAACGGATTACAATGGTAATATTCGAGTACAACAGTAGCCTTGTAGTGAAAAGATGTTTTCGGCAGAGTTTGAATGTCGGATAGCCAAAAATTCCTTTTTCTGTAGGTTAGGCTGCAAATATCTCGTTCAGATCTCGGAAGACTTCTACTGGCACGTGGGCGGGCCATGCGATCGGCCCTAGGTGATTTCGTCTCGATCCGTGATCGATATGAACCAATTTTGTATTGATCAAGATTTGATCCAATCGAGTTGAAATTTGGCATGAACATTCCTTAGGTCGTACGTAAGCTTCTACGAAAATTTGGTGGCATTCCGACCCGTGGAATGTGACATATGATCGACGCAAGTTCGTATTCATCGGTTGACTGTCGTGTCGTGTCCATCACTTCGCCTCCATACTCTCCTATCTTCGAATCGATTAAGTTGGCATCGATGATGTGTCTCGAAGATCCACGAGAGATCCACCTTTCGCGCCACTTTGATAGCTTCCTTCATATCGATCGATACGAACATGGCTCCTGAACCGTTCGTATCCATATGCTACCATCCATCTGTTAATGCCTTCGGTCCTCTTCCTATCCGTCAACTATGCCTCCGTTCATATCCATCGACCAACCCTCCTTTGCATCGACTTGAAGTACCCAATGTTGATCGATACAAATAGTATCGATTCAAAGTAGTCATGTTGATCGATACGAACAATATCGATTCGAAGTATACTGCTACGCTCCATCCCGATCGACAAGAAATCATTGAGTCAAACAAACCATCATGCATCTGTTTATTCGATCCAAGTCCATAGCCGTCAAGTCGAAATCCATCTAATCTTTCTCCTTGATCGATACGAATGCCTTGTTCATATCCATGGGCATCGATACGAACGAGATTCCCTTGAGCACGCATCCATCAATCGAACAAACGAACTCCGTTAGACTTGAAATTTGAAACGTAGCCTTTCCTAGCCTTGCTTTCCGTTTCCTAACAATTTCACCTCGATCGAAGCTCAATCAAACTTGGTCGACACCCATCATAACCTTGTTTCCAACCGATCTCCAATCCCCATATCCATCCTTTCCAGCCAATTTGTTGATATTCCGGCCTTGGCCAAAAGGTGGGATAATAGCTTTCAAGCATGAAGCAAAGGGTCGAAGAAACCATAAGGAGTTATCTACTGAGGTTTAATGGAGCAACCACTATTGTCTAAAAGATGGATCCATTGATGTTCTAATGATGGCAATGTCTGGAGTTGCAAGTAAAACCAACTTCAAAATTGCTTTGGAAAGTGATCCACCAATGAATCTTATGGAGTTTTACCATCAAACTAAGAGATACTTGCGTCGGGAGGACGTCGAGGTCAAAAATGCTAAAGTTAATGCTGTGGATGATAGAGGACCGCCCAGAGCTAGATATAGAAGAGCAAAGGAAAGCAGAAGGATGACGATGGCTTCGATTGACTGAAGCGGTAAAGGAGGGAACCGAAATTCACTTCCTACACCGATCTAAACGAAATTAAGGAGAGGATATACCTAGATAGTAAGGGCAAATCCCCTATTAGAGGCTAGCTAAGAGAGAACCCTTGGATCGAGAGAAAAGATTGAGAAGATTTTGCCTTTTTCATGATTTGGATGGGCATGAAACAAACTAATGCAGTCATATGCGATATCTAATAGAAGAGCAGGTTCGAAACAACCGGTCATAACAATACGTGAGGAATCAAACCACAGTGGTGTGGTAGGAGCATCCACCATTTACGAACTATGCACTAGGATACGACCATGGATACGGGTTAAGAATGATTGTCCCATGATCAGGATGGATATGATTCAAGTTCAATCCCTTCATTTTTCCTTTCGCTTTGAAAAAATTAGGCAATGTTACTCTTAAACTGCTTACATGTGTACGGGACCTTGATTGGTCTTTAGGCATGCTCTAAGTTGGATGTCTGGTAGTAACCATTGATATGATGGATGTTTAGGATGTGTGTTTGTTGATTTGAATTTGGATTTAATGAATAAATATTTGATTTTGAAAGTTATCTAAACATTATAACTTATATCTAAATTGATTGGACATGGTTTTCCCCAACCGAAGAGATGGGACAATGAACCATAAGGTACAAGTCCCTTTTTGGGAGAGCGAGTGGATAAACTTGTACAAGAAAGTAAGTCCCCTCACCGAAAAGTGAGCGAATAGACTTGCTTGGACATTGGATCCCCTTGTCGAAGAGCGAGCAGATTGGACTCAACATGAATATACAATCGAGAGAGATCGGACTTTAGATTGGACATTGACAGTATGATTCAGAGAGATCAGACCTTATATTGGATGTTGATATATGATCCGAAGAGATTAGACCCTACCTTGGTCATAGATTATGAAATCCGAAGAGATCCAAACTTGACCTTAGAGTTTGAACACCTTATGATTTGATAATGATAACTTATTAATTAATGATTTTCGTTTTCTTGATTCAGTTGGGCTTACTTATAATTTGATGCTAGGCGTTAATAGACAATTTATATGTACTGTTCCAATCGATGGCAATGCACCCCTACGATTAACAATGCATGATTGCATGATCTATGTATAATTAACCTAGGATAACTTACCTCGGGCGAACATGGGATAGCCTTGATAATGACATTTGATAACCTAACCCTGAGCAAACATGGGATGGCTTTGGTAATGATACCCGACATGTTAACTTCTACCAAACACGAAACGATTATGATTTATGATTAATACATAAGCAAGGACTAGAGTCCTTAGCTATTATGGTCTAAAGTGAACTTTGATTTGCAAGTGGGTTCGAAGAAACTGGAAGACTACCAATGACTAATCGGTCCTGAAACATGTTCCCAAGCTAAGCATACCATACATACATAAGGCGTACTTTGGAGGGGCGGTATTATAGCAAAAATTTCCACGGTCTTAGATGGACTGAATTAGATAAAATGGACCGCAAACCGATAAAGGAACAAGTCAAGGAGCTTGGAATATGTCAAGATTGAAGAAATCAAATATTTGGCCAAGTTTCAGAAATGCAAATCAGGTTGGTATCGACATGATTCATGCTGGAATTGACATGATTCACGCTAACATAATTAGAACTATCTAGAAGATGATATGAAGAAACTTAGGAAGTTGGACGAATTTTTGAACAACGAAATCATATCGGTACTAACATGATTTTGAGACCTGGAATGGAAAGAGATTGATGAAAGGAGCTTAAATATAAAGAGAAAATCGGTTTTGGGTACATAAATTCAGGTCGGTATAGGTTAGTACCGGCCAGATTCTCTTTTTCATATTCATGCGGTGACCTATTCTACCAGCTAGATTATCAGATCTTGAAGATTTGGACAGACTAGTGCATGGAATCACTATAATAGCAAAATACCTACATATTGGAAAGGACTTTTCCCTTTGGGACTTCTTTTCCTATCTTCTTCTTCTCCAAACCCTTGTAAATCCTAGATCTACTAGATTGTGGTCAGATTTGAGTGGTAATCCTTGATTCATGAGAAAAAACATATGATAATAAAACTAAAGTGGACGTAAGCTGGAGAATTTGGCTAACCACTATAAAAATCGTGTTCTTGCCTTTGCTTATTTTGATAAATTTACATTTTTGGTGCTTTAATCTGATATTGGGGTGTTGTGCCATTTTCTGGTGCATTAATATATCTATAACTTTGTGTGCTTGTATATGTATATGTATATATTACATACATATTAACTTGTTAATTTTACTCATATAAATATACACGCGTGTTCATAAATTATCTATATATAATATCAAATCCAAATCCAAATCCAAATTAAATATAATTATACATAAATATAATTTAAATTTTTGTAAATTAATATGTATTAACACACACACATAGCTGCATATGTATATATGTATACGTATATACTGTCAATATATTTCATATGAAAAAAATCATACAAAGTATTTTTTTAAATAATAAAAAAAATGGATTTTAAGTCCGCACAGAATTAAAGAAATCTTTTTGGTTCTGAAATTAGCTTTGGCTTATACAAAAATTAATTTTTTAACATATTACTCTTTATATTGGTTAATTAATATTTTATAAATAAAACTTCAATATATATATTTAATACCTATTTTCGAATGTTAAAATAATAATAAAAAATATTATCATTTGAAATTTAAGTTTAAAATTTAAAATAGAATTTTTTTAGATCTAGATATGATTTAAATTTAAATCTATCTACGATATTTTTAAATATGAATTTGAATTATTTTAAATGGTTAACATATTCAAATTTGAATTTATATATAAATGTGTTGTACTTGAGTATTTATATATTTATGTATGTGTGTGTGCGCGCACAATATTAAATTAGTGTTAAAGTAGTAATAGACAACAAATACCTATATATAAAGGCTAATATGTCATTGTAGTATAAATCTCAATACTTATATACAGGCACATTAAGCCATGTACATAGTTATATGTTGCATGTACACCTATATGTATGCATGCATTCGATACACATATACACTTTATATATCAGAAATATATACAAATCAAATATTTACATTAATTAATTATGTTAAATAAAGCTATTATTTAAAATAACTTAGATTGAATCAAAATCAGTTTAGATTCCATAGGCCTAATAAGATCTAAAATGGTAAAAAAGTAATTAAATTTCACCCATTTAACCCGCTGCGTGATGGCACAGTTCCGTCATTACCAATGTGTAAGGAATCCATCTTGCATGTTCCAGTTAAACTTTTTAATATGGTGTCTTTTCATATCATTTAGGACATTACCAACATCATTTTATACCAATTATAAAAGATATCATTTACAAATCCAATGTTGAGTATTAAACAACCAAACTAAAATGATTTTAACTTGAGTACATAATTAATATTCAAAAGTTTGTTGTTTACCTTTTATAAACATTCCAATACCTTTATAGTTCTTTCTTATAGACACATGCTTCCTCTGCATTTTGATTGAAAATCAAACTATTTGACATTTATATTAAAATACTTGTTCAACCCTGATGATCATCGAACGATACTTTCATATCAGTTTTTGGATCATATCCGGAACCCACAAACTCAATATCACTCCTGTAACGACCCGTATTTTTATGGATCAAAAGATCGTAGAATTGTTGTTATTAGTGTTGTTAAGTCGTTCAGAATTTAAGTCGATTGGAGCTTAAGTCGTGAAGAGATGAGTCGTGTAGGAGATAAGTCGGTTGTACGACTTAAGGTATGACCGATTTAAGGAGAGGCCGACTCATAGAGGATGCCGACTTAAGGAAATTAGCCAACCTAAGTTAGTTGCCGACCTAGGGATGAGTCGGTTGAACGAGTTAACGACCCAGTAGTCAGGTCATATTGTTGTCCACAGTTGAGTCGTATGGAGGCATGAGTCGTGACCGACTTATAGGAGTTATCGGCTTAAGGGTGGCTGCCGAGTTAAGGATTTACCGACCTATAGATTTGAGCGACTCATAGGTAGTGACCGACTTAGGGTAGTAACCGACTCAAGTGAATCGGCGACTTAAGGTAGTTAGCGGGTTAGAAGGCCACGGGTTAACGACTTAAGGTTTAGGCGACCTAAGGGTTGGTGATATAGGAGATAGGTCGGATTGGACGAGTTACCGACCTAAGGAGAGTAGGTCGTTTGGGACGACTTGGTGAATAGCTTAGGTCAGCTGTGCCGAGTTATAGGTTAGGTCGTTAGACGACTTATATGTGTTGAGTCGTTGGGTCGACACTTGAGTTAGGTCGGTAGGTCGTGTGATTGCTTAGGTCATAGGTTGGGGCAGTTGGGTCGGCGACGACTTAAGGGGGAACGACTCATGGGGATTTCAGCCTATAAATAGAGGGGTTTGGTTCACTTTTTGGCACTGGATTTCGAAGCAACGAAGTGCTGCCATTTTGAGAACTCGACTACAACACTTCTTCACTTCTTTTCTCCACTTTAATCTTGAGCTTCCATCCATCTAGATTGAAGATCAAATCGAAGATCCAAGAGCCAAAGTTAGAGATCTCCATCCATCGAAGATAGATTTCATCATTTGAAGAGGAGCTTTGGGGGATCAAGCTTGATTCTTTGCTGTCCAGATCTGAAGTTGGTTGTTTTTGAGGTGTTTTGGTGATTCGGTGAGTGGTGGTTATCTCTCACACGGACCCAAAGGAGTATATTGGATCGGTGGTTTGGTTATGTGTTAAAGAGAGTGATTTCGTGCATTTTTCTTAAGTCTGCATGTAGATCTATTGTTCATGATGATTTGACATCTATCTTCTTTCATGTTCGCTTATGCAAGTTCATTCATCAAGTTGCAGAGATATTGTTCGTAATTCATGCTTGTTAGAATGCATGTTAGATTTGGACTATCTATTTACAAAATTGCCATTATTGTTGTAATTGTTTATTTGGATCTTGTTTGAATGATTGTTTACTTGGATTAATGTTTGATTTGATGGATTAGTTGATTGATAACTTGATTTGGACAAGTTGGTCGAAGATGATTCAAAAGCTAAGTGGAAAGGCTCTTGAATAAGGAAAGCTGCTTGTGGCATATGAAGCGGATGTTGAAGCTCATATGGATAGATATGATGATGATGACGACGAGATGGGACTTTGCTATGATGCGATGAAGCAAAGCATGATGTGAGAAAGCCTTGGTTTAATCCAGACGGGATCATCCCAAGCATGTTGATAACTCGGTGATGTGGTACGGGTTTGTGGATAATGGTTAGCTTGAGAGGCGCTTGAGCTAGTATGGGAATAGTCGTCGAGGAGGATGACTAGAAGGCTGAGATTTCATCGTTGTTGAAGGTTCTAGCATGCTCAAAGCAAGAGTACGTTGGGACGGGTCACGATGACGTTCCAGGCACGGGTCACGATGACGTGCTAGTACTCTGGGCAGATGCGATAGTCCTAGGAACGGGTCACGACGACGTGCGGAGCTATGTCTAGAACCGGGGTTACCATTAGCCCTTGGCAGGCGGTCATTCAACTAACGGGGAAATCAAGGCAATGATAACAGTGATAGTCAGAGTCATGGATGTTTGGATGTTTGGTTGTATCGTCACTTGGGTCAAGAGCGATGTTTTCAGGGTGCTTATCTGATCTTGGTTTAGGCCTTGGGGGTTTGCACTTGGAAAACACCGACCTTGACTCGAGTGATAATTACTTTGCTTTGAATGTCTGAATTGCTATGTTTACTTCTGCTTACTGTGTCTGGGGGCTATCACTGTAGAAAGAGGTGGAGTGGGATGGTTGGGTTCCTATTCCTTTTACCCTTTATGCTCTTTTGGTATGTTTGATAGTTGATTTACTGCTCACTAAGACTTTTGTCTGACTCAAGGTTTTATGTTTAACTCTTATTACCTTGGGCTGTTCATCCATGTTGGGATGGGCAGACTAGGTAGCAGGTGACAGGTGCTGTTCATAGTAGCCAACGCTGTCGATGACGAGGATGAGCTGGAGGCTTTTGCACATTATTTTCTTACTATATGTACTGGGTGTTCCGCTGTTTGTATATTCTCTGAGTGATATGTAGTGAGGCTAGATGTATTGACTTTGCTGATTGCTGTATCAAACTATTATGAGTTTATATGATGAGATTCTGTTCTATGGAGCTTCACTATGTATATTTTCTATTGTATTTTGTCCATGCGCTGTGAGTAATACGATAGAAGTTATTGTTTTACCTTACCCTGATGATCGTCCATGGCGGCCTGGCACACTTTCCAGCGCACTATTTCCTTGTTTAGTGCCGGAGTCATGGGCAGTCGTCACATTTGGTATCAGAGCTTTGGTTAATCGATTTTAGCCAACGCTCGCTGACGTAACTACGTATGAGAGACGTAATTGTATTTTGATGGATGATTACTATATATATAATATAGTAGCTTAGAAGGATTTGAACTCTTTATGTAGTTGTTTCTCAAGGTGTTCTAATCATTCCTTTTTATAGATATTAAGGATGAGTCGAAGAGGGATACCAGCTGCTAGGGAAGGCCGTGCTGCTGAAGGGGCTGCTGATTATGCTACTATGTTTGAGGCCATGATGACTTCGATCATGAGAAGGATGCCAGCCTCGGGGTCATCAATAGATGTTGGAGTTCAAGTTCAAGCCCCAAAACCAGTGGATTTTGCTAAGTTGTGCAAAGACTATACTTCTCTTGGAGGAAAGGTTTTCTTGGGAACAGAATCAACCATTGAAGTGCAGAGATGGATTGATGCTTGTAGAAGGATATTTGGTGATTTGGGAATTGAGGATGCAAGTAAGAGGAAGCTTGCATCAAGATAGCTTCAAGGGAGAGCTTCTGATTGGTGGAACTCTATCACCATTGATACTCCAGAAGAAGAGATTACTTGGGAGCAATTCCAAGCTAGATTTGAAGCTAAGTTCATTTCTACAGCTCAGAAATCTGTTATGTTTAAGAAGTTTGTGGAGCTCAAGCAAGGTGGGAGACCAGTTCTTGAGTATGTTTCTGAGTTTGAAGCTTTGTCCAAGTATGCTCAGTCGTATATCGATTCTCCCTATCAGAAGAATGAGAAGTTTGTGACAGGCTTGGACACTTATCTTGGGAGACGGTTGGTGGATCATTTGGACGATCCATTTGAGAAGCTTGTGGAGAAAGCTCTCAGGCATGAGAATCTGTTTCCTAGGGAAGGATCTGTTGTTGCTGTGGTCAAGGAGCAAGGTGGAAACAAGAAGAGAAAGCAGCAGCAGCAGAAGGGTAAGGATGGCCAGAAGAAGCCGAAGGGCGAAGTGATCTGCTACAATTGTCGGCAGAAGGGTCATCTTTCCAGAGATTGCAAGAATCCGAGAGTGCCGGTGAAGTGCCACAACTGTGACAAACTGGGGCATATTAAGAGGAATTGTCCGGAACCGCGGAAGGACAAGCAGGTTGTGCAAGCTTATGCTTTGGGGGCTGTGCCGTCATCTTTGGAAGCTCCTACTGCTGAAGAGAAAGGAAAGAGTGTGGTGGTTCAAGGTACTCTATCTTTTTGCGGTGTTCCAGTTAGAGTGTTGTTTGATACCGGAGCGTCGCATTCCTTTGTTTGTAGTGAACTTGTAGGCCGGTTGGGTTTGGAACCGGATATTGTTGATAGACCATTGGTTGTGACTAATCCAGTTGGGGGTTCGTCTTGTTTGTGTATGATATGCCGTGGTCTAATTGTGTCGAGTCATGATTTCTCTTTTGTTTGTGATTGTTTTGTTCTGAACTTTGCGGGGTTCGGAATTATTTTGGGTATGGACTGGCTTAGGAAGTATGCAGCAAGGATTGATTGTGAGAGGCTGGAGGTGACAGTCGAGAATGTGGAGAGGCGAAAGGTTGTGATACGATGTAAGCATGAGGAAGGCGTCTTCATGAGCTTCATGTATTCGCTGGTTGTTCCACGGGATGGACTGTCATCGGTGCCTATTGTGAATGGATTTGAGGATGTCTTTGACAAGGTCAAAGGGTTACCGCCGCATAGCGAGATCGAGTTTCGTATCGATCTAGTTGAGGGAGCCAGACCTGTTGTGATGCCTCTTAGGCGAATGGCGCCTAGGGAACAACAAGAGTTGAAGGTGCAAGTTGATGACCTTTTTCAGAAAGGATTCATTCGGCGTAGTGTGTCCGAATGGGGTGCACCAGTTGTGTTCGCAACCAAAGCGGATGGATCGTTGAGGTTGTGTGTTGATTATCGTGAGCTGAATAAAGTGACTAAGAAGAACAAGTATCCATTGCCGAGAATAGATGACTTGTTTGATCAGCTTCACGAAGCTAAGGTGTTTTCTCAGATGGATTTGGCAACGGGATTTCACCAGTTGAGAGTGGCAAAGGATAGTGTTCCGAAGACTGCTTTTAGGACACCATCCGGTTTCTATGAGTGGCTGGTAATGCCGTTTGGACTGACCAATACACCAGCATATTTTGTGGATCTTATGAATAGAGTGTTCAGAGATCAGTTGAACAAGTTTGTACTTGTGTTCGTGGATGATATTTTGATTTATTCCAGAACTGAAGAGGAACACAAGACACACTTGCGGATTGTTTTGGAAATCTTGCGAAAACATCAGTTGAAGGCTAAGTTTTCTAAGTGTCACTTCTGGAAGAGTGAGGTGAGGTTCTTAGGCCATGTTATCTCTGGAAAAGGAATAGCGGTTGATCCCGCTAAGGTGGCAGCAATCCAGGACTGGGTTAGACCTAAGAATGCATCTGATGTGAGAAGTTTTCTTGGATTAGCAGGATATTATCGTCGGTTTATCAAAGACTTTTCCAAGATAGCTGCACCATTAATAGGATTGACGAAAAAGAACCAAGTGTTCAGATGGGATGATAAGAGTGCGCAAGCTTTTGGAATCCTGAAAGAGCGACTAACAAGTGCTCCTGTTTTGACTATTCCAAGTGGGAATGATGAGATGGTGGTTTACACCGATGCATGTGGTACTGGACTTGGAGCAGTACTGATGCAGAAGGATAAAGTTGTTGCATATGCAAGTCGACAACTGAAGCCGCATGAAAGGAATTATCCAACTCATGATTTGGAGTTAGCGGCGATTGTATTTGCTTTGAAGATGTGGAGACATTACCTATTGGGAGTTCGATTCGAGTTGTTTACAGATCATAAATCATTGAAGTATCTTTTCTCCCAAAAAGATTTGAATCTTCGGCAGCAACGATGGCTAGAGTTTTTGGCATCATATGATTTTGGTATAGCCTATACTCCGGGAAAAGGAAACGCAGTGGCAGATGCGTTAAGTCGAAGACATGCAGGTTTGGGAGCCATGTTTTCGGAATGGAAGAGTCTTGAGTATTTGGCTGGATTTGACTTCAGGCCTAGATGTGAATTGGAACCTGAGATGTTGGCAAACTTATCGATAAGACCTACTCTGGTGGAAAGAATTGGCGAGAGCCAAAAGCAAGACGATAGGCTTGTCAAGATTATCCGTGATTTGGAATCTGGATTGGACCCAGAGAAGGATAAAGGATTCGAGGTCGATCGAGAGGGTTGGCTTCGGAAACAAGGACGATTAGTTGTTCCCGATATAGATGAATTGAGAGATGAAGTTCTGAAGGAAAGTCATCACTCAAAGCTGACAATTCATCCAGGTGGAAATAAGATGTATCGAGATATGAAGAGAACCTATTACTGGGAAGGTATAAAGAAGGATGTTGGAAATTTTATTTCCAAATGTATGAACTGCTAGTTAGTAAAAGCCGAGCAGAAGAAGCCAAGTGGATTGCTTAAGCCATTAGAAGTTCCTACGTGGAAGTGGGAGCAAATATCGATGGATTTTATCGATGGTCTACCTAGAACCAGGGCAGGAAATGAAGGGATTTGGGTCATCATAGATCGATTGACTAAGAGTGCAAGATTCATTCCTGTTCGATCAACTAGGGCTGCATCGAAATTGGCTGAGTTGTATGTTAAGTGGATAGTTCGATTCCATGGTATTCCGAAAAGTATAGTGAGCGATCGAGACCCATTGTTCACTAGTGGATTTTGGAAGAGCTTCCAGAAAGTTTTGGGAACCGAGCTATATTTGAGTACAGCTTATCACCCACAAACAGATGGTCAGACCGAGAGAGTCAACCGAGTTTTGGA
Organism: Allium cepa; assembly: GCA_030765085.1. NCBI lineage: Eukaryota > Viridiplantae > Streptophyta > Magnoliopsida > Asparagales > Amaryllidaceae > Allium > Allium cepa. The sequence goes on from CM060932.1 coordinate 742,278,894, forward strand.
GGATCTCCTGAGAGCATGTGTTTTGGATTTCAGAGGATCATGGGAAGACCATCTTCATTTGGTGGAATTTGCATATAATAACAGTTACCAGTCAAGTATTGGTATGGCACCGTATGAAGCATTGTATGGAAGACCGTGTAACTCTCCGACATGTTGGTTGGAAACTGGAGAAAAGTTGATACTTGGGCCAGAGATGATTCGACAGACTTTGGAATGCATAGAGATCATTCGGCGACGAATGAAGGCAGCCCAGGACCGTCAGAAAAGTTATGCCGATAAACGTCGTAAGGATTTGGAATTCGAAGTAGAAGATATGGTTTTTGTGAAGATTTCTCCACTGAAGAATGTTATTCGATTCGAGAAGAAAGGAAAGTTGACTTCGAGATTTATTGGACCATTCCCGATCGTCGAGCGAATTGGAAAGCTCGCTTATAAGTTGGAGTTACCAGAAAAGATGTCGGGTTTGCACAATGTTTTTCACGTATCGTATCTACGGAGGTATGTGCACGACCCAAATACAGTGGTTTCTGCTGATAGCTATGAAGATTTTGAGGTTGATCCAGTTGTTAGAAGACCTCGTAAGCCACTTCGTGTTGTGGAAACTGACACGAAACAGCTTAGAAGGAAGGTAGTCAAGTTGCTCAAGGTAAAATGGAGTGATGATGTTAACGACTGTACATGGGAGGAGGAAGAGAGGATGAAGGCAGCTCATCCTGAACTCTTCGAGGTATGGCCCTAAGGTGTCGTGACATCTCATGAATTTTTAACTTGTTCTAATCTTAGAATTCTGCATGCTAGGTTAGTAATTGGATGCATGGTTTGTTGATTGCTATGGATGGTATGCATGTAGAATAGTTTTGATTGCTCTTGTATGTTTGGAATTTCGGGGGCGAAATTCCTAAGGGGGAGAGAATGTAACGACACGTATTTTTATGGATCGAAAGATCGTAGAATTGTTGTTATTAGTGTTGTTAAGTCGTTCAGAATTTAAGTCGATTGGAGCTTAAGTCGTGAAGAGATGAGTCGTGTAGGAGATAAGTCGGTTGTACGACTTAAGGTATGACCGATTTAAGGAGAGGCCGACTCATAGAGGATGCCGACTTAAGGAAATTAGCCAACCTAAGTTAGTTGTCGACCTAGGGATGAGTCGGTTGAACGAGTTAACGACCCAGTAGTCAGGTCGTATTGTTGTCCAGAGTTGAGTCGTATGGAGGCATGAGTCGTGACCGACTTATAGGAGTTATCGGCTTAAGGGTGGCTGCCGAGTTAAGGATTTACCGACCTATAGATTTGAGCGACTCATAGGTAGTGACCGACTTAGGGTAGTAACCGACTTAAGTGAATTGGCGACTTAAGGTAGTTAGCGGGTTAGAAGGCCACGGGTTAACGACTTAAGGTTTAGGCGACCTAAGGGTTGGTGATATAGGAGATAGGTCGGATTGGACGAGTTACCGACCTAAGGAGAGTAGGTCGTTTGGGACGATTTGGTGAATAGCTTAGGTCAGCTGTGCCGAGTTATAGGTTAGGTCGTTAGACGACTTATATGTGTTGAGTCGTGTGGTCGGCACTTGAGTTAGGTCGGTAGGTCGTGTGATTGCTTAGGTCGTAGGTCGGGGCAGTTGGATCGGCGACGACTTAAGGGGGGACGACTCATGGGGATTTCAGCCTATAAATAGAGGGGTTTGGTTCACTTTTTGGCACTGGATTTCGAAGCAACGAAGTGCTGCCATTTTGAGAACTCGACTACAACACTTCTTCACTTCTTTTCTCCACTTTAATCTTGAGCTTCCATCCATCTAGATTGAAGATCAAATCGAAGATCCAAGAGCCAAAGTTAGAGATCTCCATCCATCGAAGAGAGATTTCATCATTTGAAGAGGAGCTTTGGGGGATCAAGCTTGATTCTTTGCTGTCCAGATCTGAAGTTGGTTGTTTTTGAGGTGTTTTGGTGATTCGGTGAGTGGTGGTTATCTCTCACACGAACCCAAAGGAGTATATTGGATCGGTGGTTTGGTTATGTGTTAAAGAGAGTGATTTCGTGCATTTTTCTTAATTCTGCATGTAGATCTATTGTTCATGATGATTTGACATCTATCTTGTTACATGTTCGCTTATGCAAGTTCATTCATCAAGTTGCAGAGATATTGTTCGTAATTCATGCTTGTTAGAATGCATGTTAGATTTGGACTCTTTATTTACGAAATTGCCATTATTGTTGTAATTGTTTATTTGGATCTTGTTTGAATGATTGTTTACTTGGATTAATGTTTGATTTGATGGATTAGTTGATTGATAACTTGATTTGGACAAGTTGGTCGAAGATGATTCAAAAGCTAAGTGGAAAGGCTCTTGAATAAGGAAAGCTGCTTGTGGCATATGAAGCGGATGTTGAAGCTCATATGGATAGATATGATGATGATGACGAGATGGGACTTTGCTATGATGCGATGAAGCAAAGCATGATGTGAGAAAGCCTTGGTTTAATCCAGACGGGATCATCCCAAGCATGTTGATAACTCGGTGATGTGGTCCGGGTTTGTGGATAATGGTTAGCTTGAGAGGCGCTTGAGCTAGTATGGGAATAGTCGTCGAGGAGGATGACTAGAAGGCTGAGATTTCATCGTTGTTGAAGGTTCTAGCATGCTCAAAGAAAGAGTATGTTGGGACGGGTCACGATGACGTTCCAGGCACGGGTCACGATGACGTGCTAGTACTCTGGGCAGATGCGATAGTCCTAGGCACGGGTCACGACGACGTGCGGAGCTATGTCTAGAACTGGGGTTACCATTAGCCCTTGGCAGGCGGTCATTCAACTAACGGGGAAATCAAGGCAATGATAACAGTGATAGCCAGAGTCATGGATGTTTGGATGTTTGGTTGTATCGTCACTTGGGTCAAGAGCGATGTTTTAAGGGTGCTTATCTGATCTTGGTTTAGGCCTTGGGGGTTTGCACTTGGAAAACACCGACCTTGACTCGAGTGATAATTACTTTGCTTTGAATGTCTGAATTGCTATGTTTACTTCTGCTTACTGTGTCTGGGGGCTATCACTGTAGAAAGAGGTGGAGTGGGATGGTTGGGTTCCTATTCCTTTTACCCTTTATGCTCTTTTGGTATGTTTGATAGTTGATTTACTGCTCACTAAGACTTTTGTCTGACTCAAGGTTTTATGTTTAACTCTTATTACCTTGGGCTGTTCATCCATGTTGGGATGGGCAGACTAGGTAGCAGGTGACAGGTGCTGTTCATAGTAGCCAATGCTGTCGATGACGAGGATGAGCTGGAGGCTTTTGCACATTATTTTCTTACTATATGTACTGGGTGTTCCGCTGTTTGTATATTCTCTGAGTGATATGTAGTGAGGCTAGATGTATTGACTTTGCTGATTGCTGTATCAAACTATTATGAGTTTATATGATGAGATTCTGTTCTATGGAGCTTCACTATGTATATTTTCTATTGTATTTTGTCCATGCGCTGTGAGTAATACGATAGAAGTTATTGTTTTACCTTACCCTGATGATCGTCCATGGCGGCCTGGCACACTTTCCAGCGCACTATTTCCTTGTTTAGTGCCGGAGTCATGGGCAGTCGTCATAACTCCCATTGACTTCGAGACACTTAAGTTGTTATGTGAAAATAGTATATTTTAAATCATCATTTAGACTTTTCTGTTTCAACATAGATTTACCAAATTCAAAGTCTTACCAGGCGATAATTTTGCAAGTAAAATTTGAATTTACTTAAGCAAATTGAATGATAAACTAGTTACATTAATAGCAACAATTGAAATTTATAACGCTATTCTTAACAATATGGCTTATTGTATTCCAATTGCGTCTACCTTCTTCTTGGAAACACATTTGCTGCTAATGGATTACGTCCCTTTGGGTACAATTATTAAATCATATTTTGGTCATGTACTTAGAATCTATTCTAGTTCTGCACATCATGCCATATGGCAGAGTCAATGCTCTTAATGGCATATTGACAACAAAAGAAGTTATTTTATTGACATTGATATGAAACTTGTAGTTTCTCTTTAATGTGCAAGAATACTTATTTATAATTCTAATGTGTTATGTCAAATAAGTTGGGTTAATTTCATTTCATCCCTCATAATCGGTTTATCTTTGGATCATATCCGATACTATTTTACTACCGATAATTTCTTAAAAGGAATTCCTTTCATCTCGAATTTGGTGTTTCTTGAAACAACAATTATTTCTCAATGCAATGTAATAGGTATTAATAATCATTTTATGAATTACTTTATGAATATAGACTACATTGGTTTTAATTTACGAAAATTATATTTATGGCATAAATTGGTCAATTAATATTAGTTGGCCCCAAACTCCTTTGGAGTTCTCCACATAAGATCCCTCAAGAACAATTATTAATGGTCTTTCAACTCGCACAACTTGTTAACTCCTTAACCTAGGATATGTAAGGGTTTCTTATCTTGTACGATATCATAAACTACACAACAGATGAAATTAATTTTAAACTTATGTAGTACTCTTGAGTACATGACCTTAGAGAAAGAAATTAACTTAGCCTCATTTAATATCAGTTGTACTTTGTTTAACAAAGTCTGATTACACCTTATCGATACACATTATGTATCATAAGGAAGAGAGACTTTTGAGATTAAATCTTTATTCTTTTAGGGTATATTTAGAAATCTTTCCAATATACTTACATATATCGAACCATGTTATTTCCTTTTCACAATACATTATTTACTTTCGATTTATATTCTATGAACTTATCATAGACATACAACATGTGTATCACATACGCATGTTCATGATTGGTATAATTCATTACTGAGTTCACCGAAGCATGTAGAACTATTTTGGTATTATTAGACTTACAATTGCATACATCTATATGTATCAATCCGAAGAGTTCATTAGCTCTTATGTCACTCCTACTGAATCGATGCTTTGTCATTTACAGTTTGAGATATAATTCACTAGTAACATATGATTCATTATCATATGATTAAGGAATTATTTCTTAAAACCGTGGCAAAGTCCGTAAGTCCAAAATAATTGCAAAAAATTCAGAAACTTCTATATTTTCCAATGCATTAATTTTTCTATGAATCTATTCATATTGAAATAGAAATATTTATATTTTTAAATCAATATTAAAAATAATAATTATTTCAAAAATAATACGTGGTATGTTTATCAAAACAATTTCGTAACATGATGCGATCATCAAGAAGTGTTACATGACATGCTCCCACTATTTCTGCCATTACTATAATAGCGTATGAAATATAAAGCTCCATTCAACCACTTAATTTGGGCTATTTATTTCATCTAGTGTAACCACATTACAGTTGAGAGTTTTTAGATCAAATATCTTATATTCAAAAAATAATTGTCGTATAATTTTTTTTTATATGAAAATATATTTTGAATAAAAATCATATTTCTCATTCCATATTAGGTATCTTTTCTTATTTCATACAATTCTTATTTCACGTGTTCTTTATGAAGCAGAAACGACCATGTACTCTCTTCATTCCAACTATGTTATATAAGTTACATTCACTCTGATACATTAGCTTTCTTTTCAATGTGGCTGAACCATTCAAAAAGAAATCTTCGCTACAAGGCCATAACAAACTCCTTATAAAAAATGCATTTGATCACCCTTAACAGTAACGGATATCGAATAAGTTGCACTTTACCTAAACTTATCAAACTAACATTTCAGTGGTCGAATTCTTAGATCTACCTTGTAGCACTTGGTCAAGTGTTACGTCTAACACAATATGGTTCATATGGGTTTAGTATATTATGAATCGTGACTTTTCATCATATAACATTTACATATGATTGGATATGGATCAAACATCCATATTTTTGTATTGCCTTTTGAGTTCGAAATTCATAAAGGACAATAAATGGTCTTTAGCAAATAAACACGTAAGTGACCAAGTTATGAATGTATTAGATAGTTGTATAATTTGGTGCTTGCATAGGTCTTGAAATAACAACATGAAAAAAATTATTGGTAGGTAAATTTTATTTTTTTATGTCAAACTCAATCCAGTTCATTTGTATATTTTTACTGATAAACATTTTGTCGGTTGCACTAATTACGCAAATTTATCAAAGTAGATTATTTAACTTTATACAGCAAATATTACTATAATATTAGAAAAATTAAATATTACCGTTTCATTTTTCTATTAAGGCTTTCACTAGATTTGTATGTTTCTTAAAACCTTAAGAAGAAATATATAAATCTTTTAACTTCTATAGTGAGTGTTAGAACACACATGCATTGGGATTCTGACATGAGGAATACCAACAAGTTATAGGTCCGCAAGCAATGGATAACACTTTGTCGGTTCTATCATATACAACTCCTAACCCATCATATCTGTCTTAATCTTTATCTGACCTTGAGGAATATAAAAAATAGAAAGAGATCACTTGAACATACCATTTGCTAAGGCCTAAGTAAAAGCATGTACCTTGGGGAATATCAAAAAATACATGCGTATATCTTACATTATCTATCAATACATTAATAGCACTACACTTAACATTTTTAGCTTGAGGAATATCAACAACCAAAGAGTATGCAACTATGTATTATACAAATGGTAGATAACAATGTTAATGTTAAAGATTCGTAATCTTTAATATATTTATTTGAGTGATATTGATATATAAAACAGTGTATTTATTATGAAATGCTCTCATGATTCAAGTGTCAAACATGTCTGAAACTATGGTATATGAACTATAACTATGTATGCATTCCTTAAGTCTAATTTGGGTTTCTTGTAATTCACCTTTTTATTATACATTCATATTATATAAGTTTTATTCTTGTATAATAATTTATAGTTTTATTTAGTTTAACATTTTAAATTGAATATATATACTATAACATTTATAGTTATACATATAAATGTTAATATATATGTAGCATATTATTTAATAATTAACATTTATTTATTTTTTAATTAATTTTTTAACTAATTTTTAGTTAGTTATAATTAATTTTGACAAATTTCAATATAAATTACCTTAAATATTTTATGATAATTTTACATATATCAATATATAAGTTATTTAATTTAATTAATTAATGATTAATTATTTTAGAAATTAATTATTTAATTTACAAAACAATTTTGAAAATTATTTGTAACGACCCTGGTTTGGAGATTACCATAATTATTAAATTATAATTTAATAATGGAGAAAATAATTTAATAAGGAGAAAATGATGTGAAATATTGTTTAATTGAAATAAATAATATTGTATGAATAAATCATGGGTGAATGTAATAAAATGAGATTTGTTTCAATTTTTTATGGTTGAAATAAATTTAAGATGGAGGAAAATAAAGTTAGATACTTTATTTGAGAATTTGGATGGACAAATATCAATTGTTGGTATTTATTATGGTTAATAAAAGGATATTGGTGATGTATACCATTAATCACCTTTTATTGTTTAATAATAAAAATAAAAGAAGAAATAATTGTGAATGTGCCTAAACATGATGAACATGTATGTGAAATAAAGTATTTATTTTATTTCATGAATTCGAATGTAGTTAGTGGCAACATTTGATTAATTTGAATAATTTGAACAATATTGTGTTTGTTGCCAATATTGTCATTTTATTTAATTAAATATATATATATGAGAATGAGTAATAAAATAATTAATCATGATAAATATGATTAAAAATGTGAGAAATAATTTAATAATGTCTAAACATGTATTTGTTTTGTTTTGGGTGCATAACATTTTTTTATTTAACCAATTGTAGTAAATTTGCAATTTAATTTGCAATTATGGGAAAATTGGTTAAATTGAGTAATAAAAGGAAATTTAATAACAAAATTGTTAAAACTTATTTTTTGATAATTTTATTAAAAACTAGATGACATAACGAATCCAACACATCCAAAATCATTAACAACGAATTAAAAATGTGGAAGTTATAAAGATTTAAACATTGTATAAGTGTAAATAAACTTAAACAAATTTTTTCCTAAGTAAAATTAATATGGGTCATTAGGATAAGCCCAAATCCAATATCCGCTAGAGAAACTTTTGGAGCCAAGAAAGAAGTACGTACACTTCTTCTTCCTTCAGCTCATTTGAGAAAAGGAACCGCAGAAGCTCAAAAACAATAAAAATGGCTTCCTTGCTCAACTAATATCAAAAATCCAATTAAAATCCACACAAAATTAAATTATTTTCATGCTAAAACCAAATTCAGGTAATCTCCTAACCCATTGTCCCTTAATCCATGGAATTTGACAATTTCATTTATTGTTGTTTTTTGTTTTAATGAAATCTTCTCTTGCATGCCTATTTTCAACAATCACACGTCTGACAAGGGCGAATTCGAGTTGAAAGCTTCCATCTTCAAGCCTAAATCATTATCTTTTTGTCGCTAACTATAGGTTAAAAGCTTATGCAAACTGAATTGATTATCTATCAAAAATAAAAATAAAATCTGAAGCTATAATGTTGGTTTATGCATAAAATTTTGCTCTTGGTGTATTTTGTCTTGTTGAAAATGGTGCAACTTTGTTGTCTATATCTTGTTCATCGGGCGTCGGATTGCCGTCAAATTTTTTCAGTTTGTAATGCATTTGCTAAAGTTTATTGCTGCAAATTTTCATCGAGTTTTGAGTCTGTTTGGACCTTCTTTTTTTGCTGTCAAATGCGAAAATCCGAGAGGAAATATGCACAGAAAATTCCATTGGCTGAATAGTATTTTCAGCATAACTTTTGCGTTTCTAATCGGAATTTCGAAATCTTGGATGTTTTGAAATTCTTGTGAAATATTCCACAACTTTTCTGTTTTAGCTTTTGAATGATCTGGAATTCTACGTAGTGAAAAATAGACGTTTTTGTCGCTTGCCTGTGTTAATAGCCAGCACGCAAATTTTCTTTTCTAGTAGTATTTCGCTCGTCACTTATTCGTTACTGATCGGAATATCAAAATTTTTGAACTTTTGAAACCCTTAGGCTGTAGACTACAAATTTTGTGTTTTACGCTTCGTCGAATTTTGAAGTTATCATGGTGGAAAATTGATGTTTTCATTGTTGGCCTGTCATGGATAGCCCCAAATTTGATATAATTGTTCGATTTTGACGATTTCATTTGCATTCTTTTACAAGAATTTTATTATGGAATTTATTTATTAATCCATTTCTACTAAATTATTTTATGTTATTAATTTTCATCATCTTTATGCTTTTTCGAACGTATAAGAAAATAAATTAAACGATTTAGTAAATCCGCGAGGTATGCGACTTGAGTATTTACTTTATCGGTTAATTTTGGACTGGTACGATCGAAATGATTTTGAGGAATCGTTTGATTTCCTCCTTGATGTTAACCACATTGTGGTATGAGTTTGAGATTATATTAGTCTATTTGGCTAATACGTATAGTCCGAGATCTCCTATTCGGGAGTATATACGAGATTAGGACTATATTGATGGAGATATACTTGCCAATGATATGAGGCAAGATTTTGATGAAATTTGATGAAAAAAATGATTTTATGGAATTTCTACTCGTCGATGAGATGAGACGAGTTTAGCATCTTATACCATATGCCGATGACATGCGGTGATTCTTTTGATGATGTTGATGATTTCTTAGTGTGGCACGAACTAGCGGCTAGAAAACCTCTAAGTGAGAGCATATGGTATGGGACATACGTTACCACTTTCCGGGTTACTATCTGAGAGTTGTTGACACATTCTGAGAGAACTACCAGTACTTGGAGTCCCGATCGGGTTAAGTAATACTTGACTCGATCACTTTTGATGGCGGGGACTCAGCGGACACCGATTGAAGTGACGTGCTCCAATCACTTTTGATGGCGGGTGTTCGTGAGGAATATAGATGATGTCATAGACCAGATTAATTCGAGATGAGGATTCCGTTCGAGAGATGGATATGGTACCATGATGGTGAACGGTCCTGGTAAATAGCACATGCAACATGCTTTTGCATGTAATAATTGGCCAATATGAGATTTCTTTTATGAGTTATGATGATTTCGATTTCACCATTTTTAATGTGTTTACCTAGCCTTATAGATGTAAATAAGGCAAATATGATTTCTTTAAGGATTTTAGTGATTTTGAATTTTATGGATTTATACTTGGGATTTATATACGACTTGAGAGATTTATTTATTCATGGATAATGTTTGAATGTTTTCCCTTATATCATATACACGAATTCCCTCAGATTAACCCAAGTATATGTATATGCAAACCACCATAGAGACATAATGAAATTACTTGATATCAACCCTAGATGTTCATACCTACTTATGTTATCCCGTTGCGAAGCACTTCTCTTTACCTTATCGTATTTCCTTTCTAACGATAAGATTCAGTTGCCTGACCCGTGTGTTTATCACTCGGGTCAGACCGAGTTGCAGGTTAGGTGGAAGTCGATCTTTTGTGTTGGATCTATGTTGCTTTTTGTGTAGGACGCATGACTATGGACTGGACTCCTCTTTTTAGTGTTATACCTGTTATCGACACTTTGTATATATTCTTTTATGGGATGTGATGTATGTATTTGATATGGGCATACTATTATGTAGTGGTGTATGACACTTGATGTTTGGGTTTGTAGCTATATATATATATATATATCTGTGGCTGCTGTTCTGTGATATGTATGTTTTATTTATTTCATTTTGCTTCTGAATAGATCCTATAGCCGAGTAGTATAGTATTAGCTAAATATTGGATATGTCGATTCCATGAGGTAAAGAGAAAAAATATTGACGTATTCAGTCTTTAGCTAATGCATTACTATATCGGTCGCCCTTAACCAGCCCTATTCTCTGCGTTAGTAGACAGAATTACTTGTTAATTGCCTTTACTAACGTGGGTCTCGGGGTGGGGCGTCACATTATTATATAATGTTTATCAAATTTTTATTTATTTCAAAGTTTAACCTTTTAAATTTAAAGTATTATTTTAATTTCAAAATAGATTTTGAAATCAGCCCAAGGCCCCAATTCAAATTGGGCCATTATATTAGGGATAGCATTTGGACTTACCTCACCATTCAGACCAGGCTAGTAGCCAGTTGGGATTAGGTAATTGATTAACCAATAACTCATCCTAGACACTACTATTATAGACACCCTACTAAAAGGGCATGCTTTAATAAGTTGACTCTAATACTGCTTGTAACATCTTAGAAAAATATAAATAACTTATATTATTTAGGAATTATTTAAACATCTGAATTGTAAATTTAATATTAATTAAATGGATTAGCATTATTAAATTCCTTTTAATTAATAAATAATAATGGTAAACTTTTAATTTATAATTAAAGTGATTGCACTTGTTTTAATTGTAATTCTTCTTAGTAATGCGTGAAATTAACATTCCACGACACTGTCTCGGATTTGGACGAAACTAGTGCCATTGAAACCAAAATATTTAGTGGGTATGCACCGATGAGCTTTGGGACGATCTGATGAATTACGCGGTCAAGCAAGCTCAAAATAAGTACTGTTAAGTTTACGAGAATTAAACATAATAATTTTTTTTACTATAAATACACCCTAAACTTAACCTATTTTCATACCTTCCTCGTTTTCTTTTTATCCTTTTCCAGTAAACCAAAAATGAGCTACCACCATAAATCGAATTATTCCCGGAGCTTCGGGTGTCGTTAGACGATGGTGTTGGATCCGTTGGGATCGTATGTGAGATCTTCATTTTGGCATGTGTCGATTTGAGTGCGGCTTGATTGGGGTTGCTAGACTAGTTGACGTCAAAGATAGGGTTTAGGCTAGAAGGAGTTTGAGGTGGCGATTGGCTAAAGCGAGGATGACGTTGGACTTCTCGAATGAAGGCAAGCTTGGGGTGGTCGCTTGAGGTGGTGCGACTACTTAGAGATGGTCGCGACAATTCCTTGTCGCCTAGTGGAGTTGGGGGTCGCGAATGGTAGGGGAAGGCCGAAGGTGTATTCGAAGGTTCAATTGAACTTGGGGCACGAACAGGATGTCAATGGCGGTAGTTGGAGGAGCTATTATGGGTCGAGGCAAAATGCGACACTTATACCACGTCAAGGCAGACTTCAGGTCGCGTTTGGCCTGGGTTGATCGAGCGCCATGATTTTGGGTGGGTTTTCGAGCTCTTACAAAGAGCGATGCATTGGCGCGAATGGTGTTGGATATCATCGGGTGATGCTCTGTATCAGTGTGTGTATGTGCATGGTTGATGGTGGATTTTATTTGCGCATGTTCAGGAAATTGTGTATTTGATTTTGGAAGAAAGGCTAAGGAAGGGAATTGATTTAATGAAGGTAATTATTGTTAATGATGTTAATTAATCCAAATTCGTATTAAATTAATAGCAATTGCGTACAAGGTCCAAATCGAACATCGTCTTTTGCATTGCACTTGTAAGAGCGTTATCTATGCATTGGAGTTAATTTCGTTAAGTTTGGAGCAAGTATAATTTTAAGCTCAAATCGAATACCATTCGGTTTTAAATCGAGTAGGAACACTTGAGAATTGGCTAGAATTTTGGTGATTAACCGACCTTTAAATGAACTCTATATGATACACACACATGCGTTGATATAAATTATTGTTTGTGTGCTCAAATGATTTCTTGGATTGGTTTGTGTAACAACCGCCTACACCTTAGATGTAGAATGGTTGTAAAAGGATATAAAAAAGTAAAGAAAAGGAAATAGAAGAGAAGAAAGTAGAAGAGAAGAAAAAGAAACATCAAATGATCAAATAACAAGTCGTATATCTCACATCGCATCAGATAAAATATAATAGTTAAGACAGATATAAAACAATCAAGACAATAATAACAATGTGAACTAATCATCAGAGTATAAGATCCACAAAGTTATATAACACAGTAATCAAGTTTATACAACCGATATATAAAGTCAACTGATGAACTATCTCCAATAACAATATGTCAAACATTGTCAAGGCTCCACAGTGCCACACATCGGAATACTCAGTAATAACTCAAATATAAGTACGAGTAATCACCTCCTACTAGTCCATTTGTGGAACTCCATATGTCATCCACACCTACTCCCTAGCTTACTTATTTAAGAGCCTAAGATAATAAGAAGTAAAGTGTAAAACTTTGGATCAAACAATAGTCTGTTGTGGGCGATAAACAATTTTAGAATACTATAAAAGTCGATATAGTATAAGGAACAGAGGGTACACGAATCATACCCGACCTATCCCTGCAACCAAAGAGTCAACACATAATATCAATAATATGACACTCTACAACCTTATAAAAGGGGTACTCCTCACTAAGTAAAATGGCAGGGTGCCTAGCTATCCCTATCCACAATACATACTCCATACTAAGTAAACTGTCGAGATGTCTAGGTATTTCTATCCACAATACCTACCTCTTGTGACATCCTAGAGTAACAGGTGGTTAGTGAAGCAACCATAACAAACGTAGCATCCATCAAACAATACAAACTGTCACTCAGTGTGCTTTAGGTATATGATAACTTGTATGGCCTCCATACTTCTAGGGACTAATGGAAAAATCCCGATTTTGTTGTACTCTTGTATCACACAGCCCAAAGCTCCATACATGTCTCGTAGCCCAAAAGCTAGACACTAGACCCAAAGCCATAGGTCCAGCTTATGCGGATCCTTACTACCAATCCATGGACGTTCCCATTATATGATATCCATGCTTCAAGTACAACAGAAAACACTCCGAGTCATGAACGATCCTTAGTGCATACACATCAATCCTTACTGCCATCATGATTCAAAACTGAAGATATAAGGATTTATCATGCTGTTACATCGCCATCCACCCCTGATTTGAATGAGCCAATACCTCCAACACAATCTATAGAGTCATGAAATTATCAACCTCAAAACTACTCCATACACCATCGAGTCATAATTCGAAGGAACAACTCTCATATTGAAGCATTACATCATCGCTCTCCATCGAAATCGCTCATCATAGAACAATAACATCAAGACTCTAGGTCGGTCGCACAAACAAACCATCATCGCACACCATGAAATCTCCTTAAAGTCCGCTAAAGATCGGCCAAATCGCCAATTATCAATAGTGTTGGACATTGACCACTCTACAATAGTCAATTCAAATCACTTTGATCGGTATTTAACCAAAAATGGATAAGTACAAACCAAATGGAAACGTCCGACGTCCATCCTGAAGTCCGAAGCCTTATCTTTCACCTTCAGATCAGTCGTCACGTATCCTAACCCTCTTCTACAACTTATCTCGTTCATTGGACTTTCGCATGTACGAAACCCCAACACATGAGATATTTCCCTAACACTCGATCGTCGCTAAATCGGCGTATTCAACCAAAATAAAGAAACAAGCCAACATGCAAGCAACAACCATACATACGTCCAGCATAGCATACATATAACATATATAATTCATCCATATCAAACAATGGATAAATCATGTCAAAAATAGCCAAAATCTAATAATTCTCTAAAAATGGCATGTCGATAAGGAAAACGTGATCCGATATAAAATCATTTTAGTACATTTTTATTTTCTTTTATAAAAATCTAGTAGGTGTTTAAGTATAATAAAATCACATTTTAAATCTAAAACCCACTCCAGAACGTCAATCTAATACTATACTAACAATCATAATATGGTGAGAGACAATATCACTCCCTTTAACAAAAGATGTGCAAACCAATGTCAAAACATAGTGCTCTCCATCACGAGTGCGACGTAAGAAACCACATCCAAAATGGAAATCATATGCAAAAGATATGGATCGTATAAGAAATGAGATTAGCTAAATAATTAATTAACTAAAACAAAAAATTAATCAGCTTAATTGACTCTAATCTATCTTCCTCTCCATATCACCTGTTTATGTATATCATTTCCAAACCCACTCAAGCGTTCATAATTATGGAGTGATTCAGAGATATGCACCATGAAATCGACAACCGACAAATGCAACGTGTTCCACTTTGGGATCTCTTCGATTTGCACCAAAATACCATGCCTCTGCCTCCTCCCTTCAAATCACAACATCACCTCCTAGGTTCTCAGCCTCAATGTCACATAAAGGTTAGACTTGATCAGACGTGGCCAAATTTTGAGAAGAACCTTCGAACAGGAATCGCAACGCCAATCTCGAATCCAACTATCATTGCCTCTAGATCCGAAAAATCAAAACCATAGATCCACAACAAAAGGAGAAGGTCAGCCAATGGTGATCGCACCAAATTCTATCATGATCGTTGTGAAGCTCTCCTCCGTACGATCTTAACTGATCTAGTTTCTTGATTTATCACTGAGCAGATCTCAAAATCTTATTTTTTTTGAATGAAAGAGGAAGAGGAAGTCATGATTTGTCTAACATGAATGGAACAGTAAAATGCTCAAATGAAATTAAAGAGGGAAAAAGGTTTAGTTTAATATATGTTAATATTATTTATTTATTTTCTCAAGTAAGTGGTTGTACATTTCGAGCTTGCACGATCACATGACGTGTTTGATCGCAATGAAACTCGTCTATGTACATCACCTCATTTTTCTGGATCCAATGATATAAATCTCATCACTATCTGAGACTACACCAAGGGATGCTAATTTGCGCATTTTGAGATCATTACGGCCTTCGGATCTCCCGATCTTCAAATATAGCGATACGTATACCCATTTTGATCCGCAACATCAATCCAAAATCAACGAAAGTGGTCTTGGGTCCAGATTCGACTGTATGTGAAAAATCATATTTTTGGACCTTCTATTAGTTAACGATTAAATATTCAAATCATTTATTTGAATATCTTATTATTAAAAATAAAGGTCATTACAGTTTGGCTGAATTCCCATTTTGAAAAGCGGATGACATATTTGTGATTTACAAGGGCTTATAGAGAGACCCTAAAGGGTTTTTCATGATTATTGATTTACTTTTATATGCATCTTCCTTATATAAATGTTTGATTGTTATTTCAAATGTTAAAATAGAAAAAAAATGTTGAATAGTGGAATTATCACGTTTTTGCACTTTGAGATCGTGCTATTGCACTCTGAAATCCCATCTCTTTAAATTTTATGTTTTTAACCTTATGCTTGTGTTTGCGCCACTTAATATTTGGTCAAATATTTACTTTTTTTTAATATATATTGTTTGAACCAAGTTTGTTGGCTCATAAAATAAAAACATCTTACTTTTAAGTATTTAAAAATTATAAAAGTTTTGGTTGCAGTTTTGATGTTCAAAAGTCAAGTTTTAAAACAACTATCAATTGAGTTTTGTTAACTTCAAAAGTCTCTAAATTTTTGTGAATGCATACTAGACTCATAACATGATGTTCTAGATTCATACTTCGTAAAAAGATGGAGAGAATTTCAATCTGAAAAGAACCGATTTAAAAGGAATTTTCCATACTCTTTTAGCAGCAGTTTTATGACATTTTTCTAACTTTTATCAAATGGTTTTAAATTTGGTTTTTCTTCTTCAATCCTTTTAGCGAACTTTTCTAACATATATTTAAATGTTTTAAAAGTGGTTTGAAATTTATATAAATATTTTAGATGATTCGGTATGAATTATCAAAGAAGAAGTTTTATTTTGAAAAATAAAGAAAGGAAATGGTTTTGAGTTTTAATATAAATTAAACTTGAGATTTTCTTTTTAAATAATATTTGAAATGAATGTTTTAAACTATGTTTTAGGAAGTTGGAGTTTTTGAAAGTAGAAAGGAAGCATGGATTACAACACTATTATTTCGAGAATTGAGAAAGACGTCATAGATTATAACGTTTTTATTATGATAAATGATTTCAAAAAGTAGAAAAGAATTCATGGATTATAACATTTTTGTTATAATAAATGATTTCGTTATTATAGTGATTACTTGTTTCTTGACTTTATAAGTGCTGTTATTTTTAAAACTTTAGAGGAGTTTTGTTTCCAAGATAATAATAAGTTGATTTATAAATGATATTTTATAAATAAAGAAGTCTTTAAAAAATTGTTTTAAAGGTAAAGCTAAGTGCAATTGGTTTAGGTTTATGGTAAATAATGTTTTAATGAATTTTTTTTAACCCTTATTTTTGATTCATATAGGAATGTAATTAGCTCTTGAAAAGAATGTTTTAAAGAGTGTTTTTAAAGTTTTTACAAATATCACGATGTGAAAATCCAGCACAAGTGTGAGTCAAATGTTTTAAATGTTTAAAGGTTTGATTTCGTTCATGGAAAGGATTTAGTCTTATCATCAGTACTGAACATTGAGAAGGATGATTCTTTACTATCTGTGAGATTTAAAGTTAGAGTGTCTAGGAAAGGCCAGGAGGCCTGACTAACCTGGCTCCATTTTTAAGCGAGGATAGTATGGGTTGGCAATCGAAGTTTGGTTATAAGGGTAATAAAGTTAATTTCCATACCTGATATCACTTATATGGAAAGGATTTAGGCATACTCTTAACACTAAACATTGAGGTATGAAAACTCGTCTCTATCTCTGAAGTTAAGAATGTACGTCAAGGTAAGGTCTGAGAGGAAACAATTCCCTAACTTGTCCGACTTCATTGTTAACCACGAGATTGTACAGGTTTGAAATCAACAAGTAATGATTGGGGTATGAGATACAATTTCCATATACGATCAATTTGTCATTCCCGATAGTTGATTTATTGACTATCGATTCCGCTATTTTTTTGCGTTTCATCAATTTAAGAAGATTTGTTGCTTACTTGAGCATTGATATACTTTGTCGAAAATGAATAAAAGCCAAGAGCGAGTGGATGTCAAATTATGTAGGGTTTCTCCCATTAGAGTATCTTCACATCTACTCTAGATGATATTCGGCTGCATGCGCACAGAGATATGAAATAATCGGATTCTCGATAAGGTTGGTGTGGACCAGCTTATACATTTCCGAGAGAGTCTTAGGGTAAATGACCCTCTCAAGTATATTTTCTAGAGGTATACTTTCGGTAAGAGGGCGCACCCTCTCAATCATTATTGGAAAAAATACCTTATCCTTACTTGATTCAAATCTTTGAACTGTTTTCTTAATTGCATCGAGAAGTGCCCTGTGCTCTTCTCGATGTTTAATTATTTGTGTCCATTCTTTCAGTTTGGATTTTGATCTTGTTTACATTCATTCTTTCAAGTGTAGATTTTGTTATGATTTAATTTCCTTTTTTCCATGTATGGAAGTTGTTCTTGTAAGGTAAAACTCGTTTCGTATTTAGCGGCGTGGTCTCACATATTATTATATTTTCATTATATTTCTTGAGTTTTCTCATGCTAGTTTTCTAGATTGATTCGAGTGTTATTTTATAATAACGCTCGGGTCAGACCAAGTTTTTTCTAAGCTGTTGTTAGTGGGACATAGAGCTCATGGAGTAGAGCTGGATGTTCACCAGCCATAGTATATTTATTTTTCGCTATATTGTTATGTATGCCCATCAGAAATTGTAAGGTTAGAAAGTTGTAGCTGCCCAGGCCGGTGAGGTTTCTTTTGAACTCTGATACACCATATATCTTGGAGTGACAGCTTTTGCTGTCGTTGTTATTTTATATGTTTTCATTCCACTATGAGATTTAGTTTTCCCCTGTTTTTTTAATTTTTTAATTTTACCCTAACCATCTGCCTTTCCAACACATGGATGCTTGACATTTTAATACCGTGGCTGTATTAATTGTTAGCTTTTAAGGGTCGAAAAAGTGGATCATCGCATTTGGTATAAGAGCCAAAGGTTAAGCGAGAACCATGGCTTTGGTAGGGTATGTCTCATTAGGAATAGGGTAACACCCTAGGATGAGTTGAGAGTATTATATATGAGAGCATATTTTTTATCACTAGAAAAATAAATTATGTTAATTGGTCTATTGATTTGTTTATGAATTCTGGTCAAGACATGGGATGCTACGATGTAGATAGAGATTTTTAGGCATTCGAACAAGGCAAACAAACATGACATTTATTATTGAAATGGTAAATGAAATATTCTACCTAGGATTACATATTTTATATATACGAAATAATTTTCAAATTTATATAGTTGTTTATGGTGTGTTTGTTTGTTAATGGTAATATTCCTTTACTATCGTTGTTGTTTGATTAGTCATGTTTGGGTAATATAAGATGAAACATTTATAGGATAAATATTTATGAAAATTTTAGAGGATAAACAAGAAGATAAAGCAATGTGGTATTACTTGGAAGTATTCGTAAGTGTAAATATTTCGAAGAGAATTTATAAGAAAGATACATTTTCTTTGAATAGCTTGGAGAAAACAAGCTTGATTAGTTTTGTGGTAATCTGAATAATCTTTCGAGTGACGATCAAACGTTTGCTTAGGCGAATGTTTTAGTGCACTTAGTAAATTATTCTCCTTATTATTATGCGATCGAAATGAGTTCAAATCCAAACGAATCGAAAGCAAGTTTTGGTGAATAAATTGTAAAAATTAATTTATATATAGAAATTTCTGCAGTATTATTTCAAAAAGGATTTTGAAATAAAAATAGGGTATTTGGTTCTTAAGTTTCCTTAAATGAAACTGAATTAAAATAAAAGGTATTTTGGTAAAAGAATGTTTTGACTAATGAAAATTTTAAATTCATGGATAAAAAAATATAATTTAACTCAGGTTTTTGAATAGGTTAAATTAGATAGGAAGATTTTAATAAGCATTGTTTTAAAACCGTAGTTTTGTTTAAATATATAAGTCTCGTAAACTAATTGATGTTATTGGACCGACTAATAAACATCTTTACCTTAGGGTTGATTAAGGAAAGTACACTTTGGGATTGAGCTGGAATACTAGCATCCTATTCTTCTTATTTACTTACCGGACTAAATAGGTAAAGAGGTTGGAGTAGTTGAATCAGTTATAAGACCTGTATTTTGTTTGGGCCTTCATTTGAATTTTGAAAAGCAAAATGAAAAATTGACATTTTGTATATATTCTCTTAGGATGCAGACGAGTATTATACAAGTAAATAAGAGTGGATTACGTTTTTAGTTTAATATTTTATAAAGATGTGTCTTTATAAAATGTTTATAAACTCAAGTGGAAATTTGTGAAGTGCTTTATAAATAATTTTTAGTATGGAATGAATAATATAAATGAAAATAAGAGTGATTTAGGAAGAAATGGTGCAGTTAAGAAATCAATAGGATCAAGTATGTAAATTGTTCATAGATCATTTTATTCACATGGTTCTTGATCTTAGATTCGAGCATATAATTTTAGGGTGATTCACACTAGTCCAAACAAGGATTTCCCACTTGATTCAGATTCTTAATATGACACTGAGGTTTTCTATCATAGTATATATCTATGCAAGGAGAATGAAGGTTTCTAAACAAGGAACCTAATCGAAGTCCACACTAGGAAGTTTGAGCGAGCGATACCCGTTCAAAAGTAACTTTTATGTATCCAAGCAAGTGGTCAAATCAGATATGATGTACGCATGATCCATATACATTATACAGGCTTAAGTATATTTGTATGATTTGTTGTATGGCATAGGAAAGTTTAGGGAGTGACTTTCAACTTTGTTCTTAGGTAGCTTAGATAATCTTCTAAGCAATAACTAAAGGCTGATGAGCATAGTGGTACACTTAGAAAATTATCTATATCCTTGGATGATGGAGAAAGTTGCGAACCTAAGAAAAATTCTAAATCTTATTTGTTAGTCATTTAATATTTTACATAAAGTTAAGTGCTAGTTTATTCCTTTATGGAATTTGATTTGATTGATAGTGTAATTTATAACTGTCGTTTTTTAAAGCATGAATTCATAAACAAAGGATTTTTAAGTTGTTGTTTATTAGGACTTAATTCTGCGTTTTTTTTAAAATGATTTCGAAAGAATTTGTGGAAGAAATAATAGTATTATTATTTTGAAAACTTTGGTAAAGTATTATTATTTCAAGACATTTTAAAAAGTATTTGGTGAAATGATTTTTCAAATATTTTATTATGATTAAAGTTGGACTATTGGGAGTTTTCTGATTTGGAAGACTCATCAGGTATATTTGTTTACTCTAGTTATTGTTTTAGAAGGAACCAAAATACCACTGGATGCTTTATATTATTTTGATTCTAGAGTTATACCATGCTTAAGTAGGAGGAGCACCCTCTATTGATTTTGGTTTTGACATACTTCTCTTTGGAGGATTTCGAAAATATATTTTAAATATAAGAACTCGGGCATCTAATTCTAAATTTATCTTCTAAAAAGATAGGATGCATGGTGTTTTATTATAGAGTATTCTTTATACTTAGGTTGCAGCTTTTAATATGGATTTTCTATAAAGGAAAATATAACTAATCAGATTTACTAAAAGCCAGGTAAGTAATTTGATTTATAAGTAGGATATTACATTTTCTGCTCCATGATAATTTTGGGGACAAAATTCTTTTAAGGAGGGAAAATGTAACATCCTGGAAAAATATAAACAACTTATATTCAAATATTTGGATAATTTATATATATGAATTGTGAATCTAATATTAATTAACAGGATTTAACAAGATTATTGAATTCCTTTTAATTAAAAATAATAATGGTAAACTTTTAATTAAAGTGATTAAACTGATTTTAATAATCCCTTTTAATCACGCATGAAATTATCATTTCGGGGCATTGTCTCGGATTTGGATGAAACTAATATCATCGGGACTAGAATGTTGAGTGGATATGTGTCGATGTATTTCGTGACAATCCAATGCATTTGATCGTGCGAGCTTGAAACGTATAAAGTTAAATTTACGAGAATTAAATATAATATTTTTTTACTATAAATACACATTAAACTTAACCTATTTCCATTATTTTTCTCTGTTTCCTTTTTATCCATTTCCAGTAAACCAAAAATGAGCCGCCACTATAAATCGAATTGTTCTTGGAGCTTCATGCATCGTTGGACAATGACGTTGGATCCATTGGGATCATGTGTGTGAGATATTTGTTTTGGTGTGTGTCAAATTGAGTGCCACTGTGCTTAGGATTGCTCGACTAGTTGATGTCGAAGCTAAGGTTTAGGTTAGAAGAGTTTGAGGTGGCGATTGGCTATGCAAGGATGGTGTTGGACTTCTCGAGTGAAGGCGAGCTTGGAGTGGCCGACGGAGGTGGTGTAGCTTCTTGGAAATGGTCACAATAGTTCCTTATTGCCTAGTGGAGTTAGGGGTCGTGAATGGTAGGGAGAGGTTGGAGATGTTTTTGAAGGTATGATGGAACTCGAGGCCTAAAGGGGATGTCGATGGTCGGAGGAGCTATTATGGGTTGAGGTGAAGTACGACACTTATACAGTGTCGAGGCGGGGTTTAGGTCTCTTTCGGCCAAGTTTAATCGAGCGCCATGACAAAAGAGCGATGTGTTAGCGTGAACGACATTAGATATCGTCGAGCGATGCTCCGTATCAATGTGTGTATGTACACGGTTAATGGTGGGTTTTATTTATGTATGTTCAGGAAAGTGGGTATTTGATTTGGGAAGAAAGGTTAAGGAGGGAATTGATTTAATTAAGATAATTAGTGTTAATGATGTTACTTAATTAATTTAATTAATCCAAATTTTTACCAAACCAATAAGCTTTGTGTACGAGGTCTAAATCGATCACGGTCTTTTGCATTGCGCTCATAGGAGCATCATCTATGCACAGGAGTTGATTTCGTCATGTTTGGAGCAAGTATGATTTTGAGCACAAATCGAAGACCGTTCGATTTTAGATTAAGCAGGAATGCTAAAGCATTGGTTGGAATTTTAATGTCAACTTTAAGTGAATTCTATGTGATATACATGTGTTGATATAAATTATTGTTTATGTGCTCGAATGATTTCTTGGGTTGGTTTGGTAGAATTCTCGTTTTGAAAAGCCGGTGACATATATCTGATTTACAAAGGACAATAGAGAAACCCTAAAGGGTTTCATCTTGCTTATATAAATGTTCGGTTGTTGTTTGAAATGTTAAAATAGAAAAAAATGTTGAATAGTGGAATAATCGCGTTTTCGCACTTTGAAATCGTGCTATTGCACTTTGAAATTCTGTCTCTCTTTTGTTTATAACCTTGTGCTTGTGTTTGCATCACTTAATATTTGGTCGCTTCTTTGCATTTTTTCATAAATGTTGTTTAAACCAAGTTTGATGGCTCAGAAAAATTTATAACATCTAACTCTAAAGTGTTAAAAAATTAGAAAAGTTTTGCTCGCGGTTTTGCAGTTCGAAAGTCAAGTTTTAAAACAACTTCCAACTGAGTTTTGTTAACTTCAAAAGTCTTTGAATTTTTTTGAATGCATACTAGACTCATGGTATGATGTTCTAAAAATAAAGTATAGTTTTCACATTTTGTAAAAATGTGTAGAAAAATTCATTTTGAAAAGAACCGATTTAAAGGAATTTTCCATACTCTTTTGGTGGTAGTTTTGTGGTATTTTTTCAACTTTTATAAAATGGTTTTAAACTTGATTTTTCTTCTTCAATCCTTTTAGTGTACTTTTCTAACATATTTAAGTGTTTTAAAAGTGATTTGTTTATATTTCAGATGATTTAATATAAATTATTAAAGATGAAGTTTTGTTTTGAAAAATAAGGAAAGGAATTGGTTTTTTAGTTTTTAATATAAATTAAACTTATGATTTCCTTTTTAAATTATATTTGAAATGGATGTTTTAATCTATATTTCAAGTTTTTTTGAGTTTTTGAAAGTAAAAGGGAAGCATGGATTACAACACCATTGTTGTAATAATTGTTTTCCAAGAATCAAGAAAGAAGTCATGGATTACAACGTTTTTTATGATAAATGATTTCAAAATGTAGAAAAGAATCCATGGATTATAACACTTTTGTTACGATAAATGATTTTATCAAGCTATTAAGAAAACTTGTTACTTGACTTGATAAGTGTTGTTAGTTTTAAATCTTTGGAGGAGTTTTGTTTTAATGATAATAATAAGTTGATTTATAAATGTAATTTTATAAATGAAGAAGTATTCCAAAGATAATTTTAAACGTAAAGCTAAGTGTAATTAGTTTTGGGTTTGTGGTAAACAATATTTTATGGAATTTGTTTTTAACACTTCTTTTTGATACACTTAGGAATATGATTAGCTCTTAAAAGGAACATTTTAAAGAGTGTTTTTAAAGTGCTTTACAAATATCGGTGATGTGAAAATCAAGCACAAGTGTGAGTGAAATATTTAAAAGTTCAACGCTTTGATTTTGTTCATAGAAAGGATTTAGTCTTATCCTTAGTACTAAACATCGAGAAGGTTGATTCATTACTATCTATGAGATTTAAAGTTAGAGTGTCTAGGCAAGGCTAGGTGCCACTAGTGCCCTGACTTACCTGACTTCATTTTTAAGCGTGGGATAATTCGAGTTAGAAATTGAATTTTAGTAATGAGGGCAAGGAATTAATTTCCATAACTGATATGACTTATATAGAAAGGATATATGCATACACTTAATACCAAATGTCAAGGTATGGAAACTCGTCTCTACCTTGAAAGTTAAGAATGTATGTCGAGGTAAGGTCTGAAAGGCAACAATGCCCTAACTTTTATGGCTTCATTATTAATCGATGGATTGTGTAGGTTTGAAATCGATGAGTTATGATAAGGGTACGAGATATAATTTTCATATATGCTCAATTTGTTATTCCCGTTTGTTGATTTACAGACTATCGATTATGCTTTTTTTTGTGTTTCTTCAATTTAAGACGATTTGTTGCATATTTGAGCATTGATATCCTTTGTCGAAAATGATTAAAACAAAGGAGTAAATAGATGTTAAGCTATGTGGGGTTGCTCCTATTATGGTATCTTCATATCTACTCTAGATGAGATTCAGCTATACGTGGCGAAGATATGATATACTCAGTCGGTAAGGTTGGCAGGGTTTGGCTTATACATTTTCGAAAGAGTCATAGAGTAAATGACCCTCTTAGGTATATTTTCTAGAGGTATATTTTCGGAAGGGAGGCACACCCTCTTATTCATTATTGGAATTTTTTTTTCTTGTTTGATTCAAATATTTAAATCGTTTTCTTAATTGCATCGAGAATTGCTTCGTGCTCTTCTTGATGTTTAACTATTTGTGTCCATTCTTTAATTTTGGATTTTGATCTTGTTTGCATTCATCTTACAAGTTTGGATTTTGTTCTGAATTTCCATTCTTCCATGTATGGAAGTTCTTTTTGTGAGGAAAATCTCATTCCATGTTTAGTAGTGTGGCCTCATAAAATATTATGTGTTCATCATATTTCTTGTGTTTTTTTCATGCCGGTTTTTTAGACTGATCTAGGTGTTATTTTATTATAATACTCGGGCCAGACCGAGTTTTTGTCTATGTTGTTAGTGGGATATGGAGCGCATGGAGTAGAGCTAGACGTTCACCTACCGTAGTATTTTTAATTTCTGCTGTATTGTTTTGTATAGCTATCAGAAATTTTAAGGTCATAAGGTTTTAACTATCCAGGCCGATGAGGTTTGTTTTTAACTCTGATATACCATGTATCTTAGAGTGATAGCTTTTGCTTTCTTTATTATATTATATATTGTCATTCCACTGTGAGATTCTGCTTTCCCTTATCCTTTTATTTTTATTTTTATTTTACCCTAATAATCTGTCTTTTCTGCACTTGGATGCTTAGCATTCTAATATTGTGGATGTATTAACAGCCGATTTTCGAGAGTCAAAAAGACAGGTCGTTGCACTGCTAATTCAGACCATATATGATATTAGGCTATTATACCATTGATAAAACTAAGCGAGCACTCAATGTGTTAAATGGGTGAATTTTAAAAAGTTTCTATTTTAAATCTTATTGAGCCTTTGAAGTCTAATTTAATTTAGATCCAATCTAAGTAATAATAAAATCTTTATTTATCTAATTTATATAAAGAGTTGATTTTATATTTATATGTAATATATATAGTGTATATGTGTACCAAATACCACAGACGTGCAAGTGTACGTGCAACATATAAATGTGTACATGGTTTTAATAACGCGATTAACTGAATTTTTGTGAAATTTTAAATAATTGAATTTGGAAATAAAAATTTGATATTTGGAATACATCTATATAAACATAGAAGATGGTAAATTTTTATTAGATAATATGGAAGTTATTTTATTGTGTAATATTATTTTAATTTAAAACAGTTAATTTTTTATGATAATAAAATATTTTTCAAACCTAAATATTTTTATATAATAAATTTTTAAATCATCTTTCGAGTGAGATGTCATATTTTATTTCGCCAAATTTGTAACGACATTGCTCCGTTTATCTTACTTTCGGCGTTTTAGCAGCATTTTCGGTACCGATTATCGACTTTTGATAGGATGGTCGTACCACTGATATCTATGTATCATTCTGATTGCCTCGTCGTACTGATCTCCACTGTATATTCATTTATGTATTTCGAAGTTCGGTACGCGGTGATATATGTGAAAACGGTTAACCGTATCGGCGCCCAATTTTGAACTTTTGATATTCTGTGTCCATTCAAATTTCAAACAGCTAAGAATAAAACGGCCACATTCATTTATTTAATTTCAGCTTGACTTTTGCTTTTCCAGAATTTACTTCTAACTTTTAACGTTCCATTCCCTAGTTTCAATATATGTTTGTTGTTCCATCTTTATTTTTATTTTTATTTTATTTGTGTTCATTCACTTCAGCTATCATTCCCCCATCCTTTCTTCTTCCTATTGGTCGTGTTATTCTTTTTTGCTAAACTCGCCGCCGAAGCTTCCACTCACTTCACCATCGTCTCCCACCTACTTGCTCCTTCGCCCATTCTAATTGCCGAAACACCCAAGCCCTCTACCATCGCCGAGCTCCACACAAATGGTAGCCCTCTCACCTTCAGCCAAAAGCAACTTCCCCTCCACCTCTTGCCGAACCGCCACCATGTGCATCCCCCCCTCACCGTGCAGTCCAACCCCTCCCTGACCTCCGCCTTGTTGACCAACACCGCCTTGCCCTTCCACTGATGGTCGAAACCCACCACACAAGCCACCTCGGCCAGCCTTCCTCGCTCACCATCAACTACCGCCACCCTCTCCCATTCCACTAGCTAGAAACCATGCATGTCCCCTCCTTTTCTCCTATCGCACCTACGTTTGATCCGCCTTCATCCCACCTGGCCTCGCTGACCCATCAACCCACACCCCTTTCCCTCTGAGCTCGGCTGCACCGCCTGACCTTCTTCCTCCCCCTCCATACGAACGAAGGCCCTCTGCCTTCGCCACCCATCCACTAGCTTGGCTTAACTCCACTGCATCCAAACATCCTCCTTCACTTCTTCTTGCTTCACCTATTCTTGCTTTTGAAAATGTATATGTATTTATTCTACTGATAGTTCACATATATACACCTATATATATAAATTAATAGTGTTTTGTTATAGACTTCTTCTTCTCAGTAGTATGTATATAAGCTATAATAATATACATCTGCTCCAATATATGGTATAGCTACATATGTTTACTTGATTCTTTTATCAATTTTAAAATTTTATTTATAAAGATTTATTATGTTAAGGGTTGTGTATATATATGTATACATTTGTCGCTGCCTGTATATAGATTTCTTGTTTTAAAATATGCATTTATAATATATATAGGTTACAACATATTTGATCTGGAAAGAAGTATTATATGTGTTTGCTATATATATCTTATAGTATTTTTTATAAAAGAAGTATTGTTATAGATTATATTATGAAGTGGCCGATTACTTTACTCATTTTTATGAGCTATCACCATACATATTATATATATATAATATATTATACAGGTTTATTCTGCCACTCTTTACAAAGTATGTTTTACTCCGCATTGGGCCTTTACTGATTTTTGTGTATACGAACTGTTCGTGGCAAATTATGAGTTTATACAATGTTTTATATATGTTCCAATATTTAAATCTTCTGTACTAACTTCTAAATGTTTACGACATTGTATATGTGTATATATCTACGGTCAGTATAAATTTTGTATATAATATGCATATGTATGCTAATTTTATATAAATATCTGTGTGTATAATTATAGATTTTAAAATATAATATGTAGGCAAGCTTATATATATGTATATATTAGCTTATATACATAAGTACAAATGCGTTCGGGCTTCAAATGTATATAGATGTTGATTTTGAGAAATGCATATATGTTATATTGATTTACAAATATATATATATATATATATATATATATATATATATGTTTTAGAGATTTTTATTTTTAAATACGTGTTTAAAAATTTAAACTTTTTATATTTTGTTTCCATATGTATATATATATCTAGCTGTTTTAATTAGTTCTTCCATCGATTCCAAACTTCCAGCTATGCTTTGATCATCAAAATCGTGTTCATCGTACTTTACTTTGGAATTCATTGCTCAGATTCGCAGCTCAGTTCTTTTTCAAATTTATCCAAGCCTCGAAAGGTGAGAAATCACTCACAATT
The DNA here is from genome assembly GCA_030765085.1 of Allium cepa. Taxonomy (NCBI): domain Eukaryota; kingdom Viridiplantae; phylum Streptophyta; class Magnoliopsida; order Asparagales; family Amaryllidaceae; genus Allium; species Allium cepa. The sequence continues at coordinate 742,307,438 of CM060932.1, forward strand.
AACATTCTTATATTTCTTAAATTTGATTTCACTTGAAACGACAATTGAAATATGCTGCTATATATGATATGCTATTATCTGTAATTGTTCACTTGCGAGATATGTCACCATATCTTGTCGTTTACATTTTATTTAATTTATCATTGATAATATACGCCTGTTGTTGATATGTTATATGATTATCATAACTGTTCTCACTCTGCAAGTTCGCTGTTAGTTTAGAACTCCCTATGGGTTGAAATGATACATACCCGAACAATCCTGTAGAATATGAGGAAATTGTTATAGGTTGAAATGATAAACCCAAGCGATTTTCATTGACTTTAAAGTTTTGGATTGAAGGTTGAAATGATATATACCCATAGATATTTAAATTGCGGATTGAAATGATAAATATCTGTATCACTTGACCATAGGATAGAAAATTATATACAAACACCGTTGGTCTATATTTTGAAATTGATTTCCAAGGTGTTGAAAGGAAATATATGGTTTTTATTAAATATTGATTTTTAAATTAATATAAACAATTTATTTTAATATATGTGTAAAATTTAGAATTAAAATTTTTATATTTGGAAATTTTAAATTTATAAGATAGTTTTGAAAATATAATTTTTAAGATTTTTCTTATATTTTTATTACTTTAAAAAGATATAGAATAAGATTTAATACAAAAATACATTTAATGATAAGATTTAATTTAAAAAAATTAATTTAAATTAGTATATATTATGTTTAAGTATTTATTTAAATTTATATTAATATTTTAAAAATAAACTTTATAACTTTAGTAATGAAGGTTAGGAAGACAAATTAAATTGGGTTGGAATTTTAATTGGTTAATAAGTGAATTTAAATAGGAATTGACTTGAACTTATTGATTTTTGGGGTTTTGAAAGATATGATTTATAACTTAATTTGATAAAAGGCGATTTAATGGATATTCTCAACTTTAAATAAAATTGAGAAGGAATATTTAACATTGATTTAAATTTATAAATTGGGAATTGCTATTAAAATGATTAAGTGAATATTTTCCAATTGGTAATAAATGTAAGCTAAATGTTGAAATATAAATGAAATTTATATTGTGAATGTTTGAATATTTAAACTTGAATCTTATTGGAATTGAAGTGATAATTCAAACCTGGATTTGAAATCGATACAAATTGAAATGGTTTATTTAGAATTTGAATTGAATATTTGACCTTTAAATTGAAATGGTTAAACTGGAATTGATCTAAATTTTTTGGAATTTAAATTGATTTGAATCTATTTCTGGAATTGGAGGAAGCTATTTTATTGTATAAAGTATTTTAAATTTATGAACTATTTTGATATATATATATATATATACACTATTTTCAACATCTAATTCGTTTAAGTCAAACGTGCTATGATTTCCAAAGTGTTATGATTTCAAAAGTGTTATGATCTCAAAAGTGTTATGATCTCAAAAGTGCCATGATTTTGAAAGGGTTATAATTTGGAAAGTGTTACGATTCTGGAAATGAATATTATTTAATGTGAATAATGATATCGATTTTGATATGCTTTTGAAATGAATATGATGTTTTGATATGAAGTATGAACTATTTGAAATGAAATGACCATAGTGTGAAATAAGCCTTTGGTTGTTAAAGAGACCGGGATCAGATATTTTCATACTTTCTGCCAATACCAAAAATCACTTTAACAACTGTGTACGTGGTGGAGATTCCTGAATGAAGTAGGATGGTTTAGTGATGACTCTATATGGTATTTACGTATCCCTGACTCCCGTGAGTCAGCTTGATGCGGCTAAAACAGGAGCCATGCCAGGCCAAGTGAGGTTATTCCTCCGATAATACACATTTCTTTGATACCATTCTATTTCTTTTGTGATTTGATTTGAGTGCACCTTTAATTTGGGAGTGTGTCACGATGTGGGTGGTAGTAGCTGCTATGTGTTACCACCAGTCCGGATTCGCAAACGGTACACATACCTTGGCATTACCTCAAGTGCCTTGTCGCATGCCCTATCGCACCTTCTACGAGTTTGGTTTGTACCATACCTATGGAGTGCCATCTGATAGCCCTCCAGTTTACGGAGAATTACGGTACTATATAGACTCTGGGAATACATAAAAATGTGTTAATGGGATATGGGTAACGCCTTAACGCTATTTTTATTGTTTTACTTTACTATAGACATATTATAATAGCATATATTACTACATAGTAGATAGTTCCACGGATCCTTAGAGGATGGGTATCCCAAACATCATTTAAATTACTTGTATTTTAGTTGACATTTCACTTGAGTTGAATTTATCAATATAAGAATGTTAATCCTGAATCGAGTGTTTTGTGTTTTGCTTTATGCTTGGGTCAGACTGAGTGTCACAGCATTTGAGACTCACCTTTGGAGTTGGAGCTTCACTTAGAGATCAATCTGTATCTATTCAGCCTTCAACTATCCAGTTGTTGTGTTCAGACTTGTCATCTATTTGTATTCGAGACTATATTGTATTTGGGATATTCTATTGTACTTTATTTGAAACTCTATTGTTTATATATTAGCTTCATGAACTACTATTTATCTTTTCCACTGCTTATTGTTATATTACTCTATGTATGTGATTCTGCGATTGATTTATTTGCCGTATATGCTGAGTTTTGCCAAATATAAATTAACAATATGACATTTTGAGCAATTCAAGACCGACGTGTGTGGATGCGAATGACACGAAATAGCAGGTCGTTACAACGTGTCCGTATATAAGTGCTTGGTTTTACACTGTAATAGAAACATTGGCCCATTTATGTTTGTATTTTGTGACGACCCGGATTTCAACGCTCGAAAATCGACATCCATACTTCATCCGTATTCGAATGCCACCGATTCAAACGTTGAAATCCGATTCACCAGAGCTTATAACAACATTAGGTGATAACAATACAGCGGAAACAGAAAGAATAACTTTACCGATACACAAATGGATACAACAATCTGATACAAATGAAATATCAATATCAGAGCCAAAATACTAACAGCAGCGGAAAGATAACACCAAATGGTCTTCCAAAAGAGAATCCAATGTCTGAATCTTCATTGCCAAATCTCCAAGGACTCCCAAAGACTCTCATATCCAAAATCAAAAGCTTAAAGAACTCCCAAACCAACAAGCTCGAACCACCATCATGCGATAATGAAGCAATTTCGGTGCAGACCAAAGATTTCAAAGATTTCCAAATGCTACCAAACCAAAGACTGAAGGCTACTGAATCTACATCTACTAGCGACTATCTAAAAACCTGACTCTAGGCTTCCTGTATGGAAAATTGTGGACACCCAGAGTTTAGAAAGGGAACAATAAACTCCAGGTCAATCATGAGACTGGTGTGAGCAAACAAAAACAGTTTATCTTTAACAAAAGAAATAAAAAGAAAATTGATATGCTTTTTGGAAAATGAAACTACCATAAGGCCTCCCGCTACATACACAATGAAATCGCACACTTGGAGGAGATTTCTCCTTATAATAGTCAAACATGCTTGATACGCGAATTTTTTTTGATATTATTATTAGTGCATAGTGTAGAAAACATTTCGAAAGTATAATATTACTCTTAGCCAGCATACCACCATTATGGTATACCTACTATAGCTACCATGTTTTACGACAGGTTACCACCACACTGCATGGCAGGTTATACAACTAAAACCGTACATGGCTCGTATTGTTTTGTTTGGATTTCCAACAAATGGCCAGGCTAAGGAACTTCCTTCACCGAATGGGTACACCTCTGGGGGGACGCTCCAAGAACTTAACCAGCTCTCTGCCAAACAAGGCCTGGTCACCTATGTAACTTGGTAACTAACTGTCATGCATATGCCATCCCCTGGTCATCATCGATCTTTATCCGAGGTACCTCTACATCAAAAATTCCAACAACTATGTAATTTAAATATCTGGGCTCCGTACCATGATACCACTTTTTATCTAGAAGGAAATGCACATACCCTAAAGGGCGCGACCCTCATAACCTTTCTACATCCTTTCTGTTTTGACCATTTTCGAGGTGTGAGGTTCGAAGAAGTCTCATCCACAAAGCTACGGTTTTCATAAAAGCCATGCTTCGATCAACAAATGATCAACACTCAGCATGCCACATTACCAAATTGGGAATATACCACTAGTAACCATCAACTACAAAACCTCTGAGCTCGTACGTCTCAGAGAAGGGTGTTAAGCTAAGAGAATAAATTCTCCGCCACCAAACAGAAATGTATTTGATAGAAAATAGCTTTACATCTCAAAGCGTAACGTCGGACTTACATCCATACAAGTCCATCCTGGGTCTAAATGGAACCGAAGGCACTTCAAAAAATCCCTTGCAAATTCGGATAATCCCAATCACGTCCAGACTCCCCATCACATAGGCAAATCTCTAAACCAAGGCCATTCGGTGCAGAGACATTCAATAGGTAATCCTTTCGCTTTCGAAAATACCCGGTCTTCACCACCGTCTTCAAATGCTATCCATTTCGTCGTATCATTATTCGGAATGGGTTTTATGATACAAAGTCCTCTTCCGGCTAAACCGAATAATGAGCTCTTATTTTAAAAAGCATATGGATATATTGGGATCTTAGTTAAGTCACAACTTTTAGCCCAAAACCTTTCCTTTTGAATGGTTTTAAAACAAATTTCCACTTTAATCTTTTAATCAAAAGATTCACCCTTTAAGATCACTTTCAATTTGAAACAAGGTTCACCAATCTTTAACAAAGATTCATTCATAGCTTTCAAAACTATTTTCAATTTGATTCACCCATAACTTGAAATCTTTTCGAAAAAACTGGAACTTCTTTCTTTATATGAAAGCTATTATCATTTGAAAACACATGCTTTTCATTTCGGGAAAATCCGATTAAATTAACTCAAGTTATAGCCTTTCAAAGTATACATTGGAAAATCAACGAACTGCCATATATTCAGCAAGTTCTATTTGGGTTAAATTTAAATTCCCAAAATAATTCATTCAAAATACTTTTAAATTGGTTTAAAATCCATATCTATACATTATACAACCTGTATAACCCTTTTCAAACTATATTATTATTTTAATTTCCAAACTTTAACAAACCATTGTATATTTTAATTCCAAAATTCCCTTTCCAAAAGTTTTCAATATTTAACTCAAAAACACTTCCAAATCATTTTGGATTCAAAATTCAACTTGAAATTCTTTCACTATTTTGGATAAAATAATATTAAATTCAAAAACCCATGACTTAACCAATTTCCCATGAAATCCATATTGGTGTGTGTGTGTGGTGTAGTCCAAGGGTTTCACAGGCAACAATAGGATATCAACCATCATAAAATTCAAGCACAACAATATCGATAAGCGCTATAATCCTATAACACTTATGTTTCATTCATAGATAAACAAGTAAATTTATCACAGATAAATAAATCACGGTTCACAGCTCAATCCACACAATTCATATCGCAGGACATCACACATCAAAGGTATCAAACAATTCAAGGCATTCAATATAATCCAATCATCCATAGGTAAGATTGATTAATTCGTACTTAATTTAAACCAAATAAATTTAATTACTTAACCCTGCTTAATTAACATTAATTAATTAAAACCATTTGATTATTTAAATTAATTAGTGAGGGTTAATTAATCAACCTTAATTAATAAATCAATCAACCTTTAATCATTAAATAATTAACCCTTAATTATTTAATTATTCTTTAATTAATTATCCTTAATTAATTACATCAATCAATTATCCTTTAAATTATTAATTAATTAACCTTTAATTAATCAAGTAATTAACTTTAATCACAAATTATCTTTTAATTAATTATTCTTTAATCACTTGATTAATCAACCTTTAATCATTAATTAATTATCCTTAATTACTTACATTAATTAATCTTAATTAATTATCCTTTGATGTAATTACACAAAGTAATTATCCCTTAATTGCATTAAGTAATAATCTTTTATTAATTATATTAAGTAATTATACTTAATTAATTTCATTAAGTAATCATCCTTTAATTACACATCATTAATTACTTAACCCAAAACAAATTAATTAATCTTTTAATTTATTACAATAAGTAATTAATCTTTAATTACTATATTCCAATTACTAAGATCGTAAATAATTAAGATAAACCATATTCCTTAATTAATTACACAATGTAATTAGTCTTTAATTTAATCATACAAAGAAATTAGCTTTTAAATCAATTACACAAGGTAATTAGCTTTTAAATGATCACATCAAGTAATTATCCATCAATTAGTCTTTAAAAGCTTGTTTGAAAATTACTTTGATAAAAACTTATTTCTTAACTAACTTTGGCTTTATATCATTTTCCTTATACTTTAAAACTTTGATTTTCTTTGCTTTGAAATCTTTGTCTCACATTTTCTTTTATTTTCAAGTCTGGTACATAATTTACTTTCAAATTGTAAAACCTGAAAACATGTTTTCTTTTAAAACTTGAAACCCTGGTATCTAATTAAACAAACCCGAGCAACCCTCGAGATAAACTCGAGCTCAACTTCGAGCTAAGCATTCACTTCAATTCTTTCGAGACAATCACGCTTCGACTTCGAGATACGACCCGAGAAACTCATCTTCTTCCCTAATTTCAAACAGACCCAGATACAATTGATAGCTCGTGCACATGCACAAGCGTTCCGACCACCTTCGATCATCGTCGCGACCACTAGCACATCATCGACGACCAATAGCACATCATCGACGACCACACAAATTAACTCGAGTACCCAGATTGATGAAATCGCCTAGGAATAAAAACCGAACGAATTTTCAAAACCCATCAGGAAAACCCGATCACCAAACACCTCGATACTCCTATCATCGACCACCGGAGGCCACGACCTTGTGCTTGAATCTACGCCTGGGTTCCACACTCCCTTTCCCCTTGGTCCAATCCAACTCGATGCGACATCGACGATGACATGGCCTTGCAAACCCAGCCAACCCAAACAGCTCCTAAAACCCTATTTCGATGTCGATCAACCACCTCGGCGATCGAGAAAATTGCAGACCATTTTTCCTCTACTCTCCATGACATCCACTTCATTCAAGAACAAGCACGTCATCTAGCTCATCATCGAACGCCGTGAATCGATAGATATTCGAAAACCGTTCAATTCGAAATTTCTCAACATTTAATTGCTTAAAAATCATGATTTTAACATCAAAAATCATTATTTTGTAAAACAAATCTGATCCTATGATCAAAACTTGAGATTGTAATCATTGATTTCTGACTTGCATTGATTTTTCTCAGACATTTCTTATTTCCAACAATCATATATGTTGATAACACTTAATAATATTTTTGAAATTAAGATCGTGCTTATTCAAACACATTTTATTTGAACATCAAGCCTAACGGGATTAGGGAATTAGATTTTTGAATTTTGAACAGGTTTTTAAAACCTATAAAGTAAGAACAAAGATATATTTTGCTTGTGCATACAAAATATACAAGCATGCAAACATAATTTCACCTATACCAACATTTTCACAGCACATTTTCAAGCATCACTCATATGTAAACCAGATATAACAGTTTCCAGATTTTTATATAGGTAGTTTACTCACCAGTCAATGATGAACAGAGGACAGAGAAGCTTCATAAAAACTGGGAATAGATTTTGAACTTTGAAACTGGAAATGGATCTTTACTTTTGAACTTAAGCTTTGATCTGGAACTAATTTAATCTGTACTTCATTTTTCTTTAATTTACTTGAGTTTGAATCCTTGCTTAATGCTGAATTAGTCTGTATCTTGATGTGATTCAGTTTTGATTCCAGGTTTGATTTTCCTTTGCATAGCTTTAGATTTGAAAATAGTTTTACCGTTTTGATTTTGAGTTTGATTTCCAGGTTTGAGATGATCTGCTAGTTTTGAGATACATTTGTTTTCCTATTTGATTTGAATAATCTTTTGATTTTTATTTAATTTTTTCATTTCAGGTTTTAGTTTCTTTCTGAAAGAAGAGAGAGTTTGAACTGAAATTTAAAAGAAACATATTTGCCATTTTTAATACAAGTTATCTCAAGCTTACACATGTAATTGCATATAATGATAAGCTTACACTTGTTAATTCATGTTGTAATCATTTTACAAGTGTTATAAGCATATATTTTTATGTCTAAACCCTTTTTAATTAATTTATGAATTACATATATTATGTTTCATATATATACATTTCTTTTTATATTTTCTATAATTAATTAATGCATTTCCTTTTTATTTAAATTTACATAACCTTTTAAAGAAAAATGATTTTAAAATCTAATCATGCATTAATAAATAAACATACATATATATATATATATTATATAAGTTTTTAAAATATAGATTTTTAACTTTTGAATAGCTTTGGAAAAATTATTATATTTAATTAAAATATAAATTCTAAATAACAATGTGTATATATATAATAAATTATAAAACAAACTTTTATTAATTTAAAATAAGTGTTTTCAAATCTGATATATTTATAAGATATTTAATTTTGAATTTCAAATCAAATTTTCAAATTGCAATTTATATATATATATATAAACAAACACATATCTTATTTATTTTGAAAAATTCAAATTAATTCATAATTTAATCCAAAAATTTGTATTAATTACCAAAATAAATTTGGCTTAAAACCGGGATCGTTACAGATTCCCCCTTAAGAAAATTTCATCCCCGAAATTTGCTAGACAGGAAGACAACCAAGAATATAGAAAGATAGAGAAATGGTTCATCAAATCAAACTGAAATATTTATTCTATATTTGGCTTACCAATTCATAATATCATCAATAAATGTGAGAACAAATTTATTCAGTACTTCACAAGATACTCGGGTCATCAGATCTATGAAATATGCAGGGGCATTGGTTAGTTCGAAGGGATAACTAACCATTCGTAGAATATATTTGGATCCCAAAGAGTAGATAAATGGATATAATCCAATTTGGATTCATATTTTATTAACCAATTCATTCAAATAAAATTTCAAATTCATTAAAGTTAAAAATGAAAAGCTGATAGAAAATTGATGCATAAAATACGAAACAGAAACCTATCTACAATGTTGGCAAAATTCGCAAAGCCACCTCCACACCAAAGCTTCTTCTGTAGCTAACAGTAAGCCATCAAAGAATTGAAATTGGATGATGAACAAGAGAGATTTATAGAAAAAGTTGTTCCTTGTTGTTATAGGGTATCGACCATTTGTAGTGGTACTTCCCTGTCCCTTACCTCATCCTCTTCTTGCACTAAATGAACTTAGGCATATGGACAAGATATCTTAGGGATACTCATTTTAGGGAATTTCTATCCCTATCTCTAATGAGTCACCTAATGTGTTATACTCCAAAGCTAAAGTTCTTACTCAGCCTTTAGCTCTGATACCAAATTGTGGCGACCCGGATTTCAGCGCTCGAAAATCGATATCCATACTTCATCTGTATTAGAATGCCGTTGATTCAAACGTTGGAACCCAATTCGCCGGAACTTATAACAACATTAGGTGATAACAACACAGTGGAAATAGAAAGAATAACTTTATTGATACACAAATGGATACAATAATCCGATACAAATGAAATATCAATATCAGAGCTAAAATACAACAGCGAAAAGATAACACCAAATGGTCTTCCAAACGAGAATCCAATATCTGAATCTTCATTGCCAAATCTCCAAGGACTCCCAAAGACTCTCATATCCAAAATCAAAAGCTTAAAGAACTACCAAACCAACAAGCTCGAACCACCATCATGCGGTAATGAAGCAAGTTCGGTGCTGACCAAAGACATCAAAGATTTCCAAATGCTACCAAACTAAAGGCTGAAGGCTACTGAATCTACATCTACTAGCTGACTATCTGAAAACCTGACTCTAGGCTGCCCGTGTGGAAAATTGTGGGCACCCAAAGTTTAGAAAGGGAACAACAAACTCTAAGCCAGTCATGAGACTGGTGTGAGCAAACAAAAACAGTTTATCTTTAACAAAAGAAATAAAAAGAAATTCGCTATTCTTTTTGGAAAATGAAACTACCATAAGGCCTCCCGCTACGTACACAATGCAATCACACACTTAGAGGAGATTTCTCCTTATAATAGTCAAACATGCTTGATATGCGAAAACCTTTTGATATTATTATTAGTGCATAGTGTAGAAAACATTTTGAAAGTATAATATTAATCTTAGCCAGCATACCACCATTGTGGTATACCTACTATAGCCACCATGTTTTATGGCAGGTCACCACCACGCTGCATGGCAAGTCATACAACTAAAACAGTATAGGGCTCGTATTGTTTTGTTTGGATTTCTAACAAATGGCTAAGCTAAGGAACTTCTTTCACCGAATGGGTACGCCTTTGGAGGGACGCCCCGAGAACTTAACCAGCTCTCTGCTAACACAAGGCCGGGTTACCTTTGTAACTAGGTAACTAACTATCACGAGTATGCCATCCCCCGGTCGTCACCAACCTTTGTCCGAGGTACCTCTACACAAACAAATTCCAACAACCACATATATTAAATATCGAGGCTCCATACCATGATACCATTTTATATCCAGAAGGAAATGCACATATCCTAAAGGGCTCAACCCTCATAACCTTGCTGCATCCTTCCTATTTCGACCATTTTCGGGGTGTGAGGTTCAACGAAGTCTCATCCACAAAGTTATGCTTTTCACAAAATCCATGCTTAGATCAACAAATGATCAGCACTCAGCATGCCACATTACCAAATTGGGAATATATCACTAGTAACCATCAGATACATAACCTCTAAGCTCGTACGTCTCAGAGAAGGGTGTTAAGCTAAGAGAATAAATTCTCCGCCACCAGACAGAAATGTATTTGATAGAAACCAGCTTTACATCTCAAAGTGTAACGTCATACATACATCCATACAAGTCCATCCTGGGTCTGAATGGAACTGAATGCTCTTCAAAGAATCCCTTGCAAATCCGGAGAATCCCAATCACGTCCAGACTCCACATCACATAGGGAAATCTCTATACCGAGGCCATTCGGTGAAGAGACGTTCTACAGGTAATCCTTTCGCTTTGGAAAATACCCGTCTTCACCACCGTCTATAAATGATATCCATCTCGCTGTATCATTATTCGAAACGGGTTTTATGACACAAAGTCCTCTCCTGGCTAAACCAAATAATGAGCGCTTATTTTAAAAAGCATATGGATATAATGGGATCTTAGTTAATCACAACTTTTAGCCCAAAATCTTTCCTTTTGAATGGTTTTAAAACAAATTTCCACTTTAATCTTTTAAACAAAAGATTCACCTCTAAAAAACTTTCAATTTGAAACAAGGTTCACCAATCTTTAACAAAGATTCATTGATAGCTTTCAAAACTATTTTCAATTTGATTCACCCATAACTTGAAATCTTTTCAACAAAAACTAGAAGTTCTTTCTTTATATGAAAGCTATTATCATTTGAAAACAAATGCTTTTCATTTCGGGAAAATCCGACTAAATTAACTCAAGTTATAGCCTTTCAAAGTATACATTAGAAAATCAGCGAACTGCCGTATACTCGGCACGTTCTATTTGGTTTAAATTTAAATTCCAAAAATAATTCATTCAAAATACATTTAAAATGGTTTAAAATCCATATCTATACATTATACAACCTGTATAATCCTTTTCAAACTATATTATTATTTTAATGTCCAAACTTTAACAAACCATATTATATTTTAATTCCAAAATTCCCTTTCCAAAAGTTTTCCATATTTAACTCAAAACACTTCCAAATCATTTTTGATTCAAAATTCAACTTGAAATTCTTTCACCATTTTGGATAAAATAATATTAAATTCAAAAACCCATGACTTAACCAATTTCCCGTGAAATCCATATTGATGTGTGTGTAGTGCAGTCCAGGGGTTTCATAGGCAACAATAGGATATCAACCATCATAAAATTCAAGCATAACAATATCGATAAGCGACCATCATAAAATTCAAGCTCAACAATATCGATAAGTGGTATAATCCTAAAACACTTATTTTTCATTTACAGGTAAACAAGTAAATTTATCACAAATAAATAAATCACGGTTCACAGCTCAATCCATACAATTCATATCACAGAACATTACACATCAGAGATATCAAACAATTCAAGGCATCTAATATAATCCAATCATCCATAAGTAAGATTGATTAATTCCTAATTAATTTATAATTAATTCAAACCAAATAAATTCAACTACTTAACCCTGCTTAATTAATATTAATTAATTACAACCATTTGATTATTTAAATTAATTAATGAGGGTTAATTAATCAACCTTAATTAATAAATCAATCAACCTTTAATCGATAAATAATTAACCCTTAATTATTTAATTATTCTTTAATTAATTATCCTTAATTAGTTACGTTAATTAATTATCCCTTAAATTATTAATTAATTAACCTCTAACTAATCAAGTAATTAACCTTTAATTACAAATTATCTTTTAATTAATTATTCCTTAATCACTTGATTAATCAACCTTTAATCATTAATTAATTGTCCTTAATTACTTACATTAATTAATCTTAATTAATTATCCTTTAATGTAATTACAAAAATTAATTATCCCTTAATTGCATTAAGTAATAATCTTTTATTAATTATATTAAGTAATTATACTTAATTAATTTCATTAAGTAATCATCCTTTAATTACACATCATTAATTACTTAACTCAAAACAAATTAATTAATCTTTTAATTTATTACAATAAGTAATTAATCTTTAATTACATTAAGAAATTATGTTCCAATTACTAAGATCTTAAATAATTAAGATAAACCATATGCCTTAATTAATTACACAAAGTAATCAGTCTTTAATTTAATTATACAAAGAAATTAGCTTTTAAATCAATTACACAAATTAATTAGCTTTTAAATAATCACATCAAGTAATTATCCATTAATTAATCTTTAAAAATATTTAATCTTTAAAAGCTTGTTTGAAAATAATTTTGATAAAAACTTGTTTCTTAACTAACTTTGACTTTATATCATTTTCCTTATACTTTAAAACTTTTATTTTCTTTGCTTCGAAATCTTTGTCTCACATTTTGTTTTATTTTCAAATCTGGTACATAATTTACTATCAAATTTTAAAACCTAAAAACATGTTTTCTTTTAAAACTTGAAACCATGGTATCTAATTAAACAAACCCAAGCAATCCCCAAGATAACCCGAGCTTAACTCCGAGCTAAGCATTCACTTCAATTCCTTCGAGACAATCACGCTTCGACTTCGAGATACGACCCAAGAAACTCATCTTCTTCCCCAATTACAAACAGATCAATATACAATTGATACCTCGTGCACGTGCACAAGTGTTCCGATCACCTTTGATCATCGTCGCAACCACTAGCACATCTGTGACGACCCGGAATTTTCAAGCATTTAAAATCGGAATTACCGTTTGATCGTAAAATCGTAAATGCATAAAGAAAGCCATGCTTCGATCAACAAATGATCAGCACTCAGCATGCCACATTACCAAATTGGGAATATACCACTAGTAACCATCAACTACAAAACCTCTGAGCTCGTACGTCTCAGAGAAGGGTGTTAAGCTAAGAGAATAAATTCTCCGCCACCAAACAGAAATGTATTTGATAGAAAATAGCTTTACATCTCAAAGCGTAACGTCGGACTTACATCCATACAAGTCCATCCTGGGTCTAAATGGAACCGAAGGCACTTCAAAAAATCCCTTGCAAATTCGGATAATCCCAATCACGTCCAGACTCCCCATCACATAGGAAAATCTCTAAACCAAGGCCATTCGGTGCAGAGACATTCAATAGGTAATCCTTTCGCTTTCGAAAATACCCGGTCTTCACCACCGTCTTCAAATGCTATCCATTTCGTCGTATCATTATTCGGAATGGGTTTTATGATACAAAGTCCTCTTCCGGCTAAACCGAATAATGAGCTCTTATTTTAAAAAGCATATGGATATATTGGGATCTTAGTTAAGTCACAACTTTTAGCCCAAAACCTTTCCTTTTGAATGGTTTTAAAACAAATTTCCACTTTAATCTTTTAATCAAAAGATTCACCCTTTAAGATCACTTTCAATTTGAAACAAGGTTCACCAATCTTTAACAAAGATTCATTCATAGCTTTCAAAACTATTTTCAATTTGATTCACCCATAACTTGAAATCTTTTCGAAAAAACTGGAACTTCTTTCTTTATATGAAAGCTATTATCATTTGAAAACACATGCTTTTCATTTCGGGAAAATCCGATTAAATTAACTCAAGTTATAGCCTTTCAAAGTATACATTGGAAAATCAACGAACTGCCATATATTCAGCAAGTTCTATTTGGGTTAAATTTAAATTCCCAAAATAATTCATTCAAAATACTTTTAAATTGGTTTAAAATCCATATCTATACATTATACAACCTGTATAACCCTTTTCAAACTATATTATTATTTTAATTTCCAAACTTTAACAAACCATTGTATATTTTAATTCCAAAATTCCCTTTCCAAAAGTTTTCAATATTTAACTCAAAAACACTTCCAAATCATTTTGGATTCAAAATTCAACTTGAAATTCTTTCACTATTTTGGATAAAATAATATTAAATTCAAAAACCCATGACTTAACCAATTTCCCATGAAATCCATATTGGTGTGTGTGTGTGGTGTAGTCCAAGGGTTTCACAGGCAACAATAGGATATCAACCATCATAAAATTCAAGCACAACAATATCGATAAGCGCTATAATCCTATAACACTTATGTTTCATTCATAGATAAACAAGTAAATTTATCACAGATAAATAAATCACGGTTCACAGCTCAATCCACACAATTCATATCGCAGGACATCACACATCAAAGGTATCAAACAATTCAAGGCATTCAATATAATCCAATCATCCATAGGTAAGATTGATTAATTCGTACTTAATTTAAACCAAATAAATTTAATTACTTAACCCTGCTTAATTAACATTAATTAATTAAAACCATTTGATTATTTAAATTAATTAGTGAGGGTTAATTAATCAACCTTAATTAATAAATCAATCAACCTTTAATCATTAAATAATTAACCCTTAATTATTTAATTATTCTTTAATTAATTATCCTTAATTAATTACATCAATCAATTATCCTTTAAATTATTAATTAATTAACCTTTAATTAATCAAGTAATTAACTTTAATCACAAATTATCTTTTAATTAATTATTCTTTAATCACTTGATTAATCAACCTTTAATCATTAATTAATTATCCTTAATTACTTACATTAATTAATCTTAATTAATTATCCTTTGATGTAATTACACAAAGTAATTATCCCTTAATTGCATTAAGTAATAATCTTTTATTAATTATATTAAGTAATTATACTTAATTAATTTCATTAAGTAATCATCCTTTAATTACACATCATTAATTACTTAACCCAAAACAAATTAATTAATCTTTTAATTTATTACAATAAGTAATTAATCTTTAATTACTATATTCCAATTACTAAGATCGTAAATAATTAAGATAAACCATATTCCTTAATTAATTACACAATGTAATTAGTCTTTAATTTAATCATACAAAGAAATTAGCTTTTAAATCAATTACACAAGGTAATTAGCTTTTAAATAATCACATCAAGTAATTATCCATCAATTAGTCTTTAAAAGCTTGTTTGAAAATTACTTTGATAAAAACTTATTTCTTAACTAACTTTGGCTTTATATCATTTTCCTTATACTTTAAAACTTTGATTTTCTTTGCTTTGAAATCTTTGTCTCACATTTTCTTTTATTTTCAAGTCTGGTACATAATTTACTTTCAAATTTTAAAACCTGAAAACATGTTTTCTTTTAAAACTTGAAACCCTGGTATCTAATTAAACAAACCCGAGCAACCCTCGAGATAAACTCGAGCTCAACTTCGAGCTAAGCATTCACTTCAATTCTTTCGAGACAATCACGCTTCGACTTCGAGATACGACCCGAGAAACTCATCTTCTTCCCTAATTTCAAACAGACCCAGATACAATTGATAGCTCGTGCACATGCACAAGCGTTCCGACCACCTTCGATCATCGTCGCGACCACTAGCACATCATCGACGACCAATAGCACATCATCGACGACCACACAAATTAACTCGAGTACCCAGATTGATGAAATCGCCTAGGAATAAAAACCGAACGAATTTTCAAAACCCATCAGGAAAACCCGATCACCAAACACCTCGATACTCCTATCATCGACCACCGGAGGCCACGACCTTGTGCTTGAATCTACGCCTGGGTTCCACACTCCCTTTCCCCTTGGTCCAATCCAACTCGATGCGACATCGACGATGACATGGCCTTGCAAACCCAGCCAACCCAAACAGCTCCTAAAACCCTATTTCGACGTCGATCAACCACCTCGGCGATCGAGAAAATTGCAGACCATTTTTCCTCTACTCTCCATGACATCTACTTCATTCAAGAACAAGCACGTCATCTAGCTCATCATCGAACGCCGTGAATCGATAGATATTCGAAAACCGTTCAATTCGAAATTTCTCAACATTTAATTGCTTAAAAATCATGATTTTAACATCAAAAATCATTATTTTGTAAAACAAATCTGATCCTATGATCAAAACTTGAGATTGTAATCATTGATTTCTGACTTGCATTGATTTTTCTCAGAATTTCTTATTTCCAACAATCATATATGTTGATAACACTTAATAATATTTTTGAAATTAAGATCGTGCTTATTCAAACACATTTTATTTGAACATCAAGCCTAACGGGATTAGGGAATTAGATTTTTGAATTTTGAACAGGTTTTTAAAACCTATAAAGTAAGAACAAAGATATATTTTGCTTGTGCATACAAAATATACAAGCATGCAAACATAATTTCACCTATACCAACATTTTCACAGCACATTTTCAAGCATCACTCATATGTAAACCAGATATAACAGTTTCCAGATTTTTATATAGGTAGTTTACTCACCAGTCAATGATGAACAGAGGACAGAGAAGCTTCATAAAAACTGGGAATAGATTTTGAACTTTGAAACTGGAAATGGATCTTTACTTTTGAACTTAAGCTTTGATCTGGAACTAATTTAATCTGTACTTGATTTTTCTTTGATTTACTTGAGTTTGAATCCTTGCTTAATGCTGAATTAGTCTGTATCTTGATGTGATTCAGTTTTGATTCCAGGTTTGATTTTCCTTTGCATAGCTTTAGATTTGAAAATAGTTTTACCGTTTTGATTTTGAGTTTGATTTCCAGGTTTGAGATGATCTGCTAGTTTTGAGATACATTTATTTTCCTATTTGATTTGAATAATCTTTTGATTTTTATTTAATTTTTTCATTTCAGGTTTTAGTTTCTTTCTGAAAGAAGAGAGAGTTTGAACTGAAATTTAAAAGAAACATATTTGCCATTTTTAATACAAGTTATCTCAAGCTTACACATGTAATTGCATATAATGATAAGCTTACACTTGTTAATTCATGTTGTAATCATTTTACAAGTGTTATAAGCATATATTTTTATGTCTAAACCCTTTTTAATTAATTTATGAATTACATATATTATGTTTCATATATATACATTTCTTTTTATATTTTCTATAATTAATTAATGCATTTCCTTTTTATTTAAATTTACATAACCTTTTAAAGAAAAATGATTTTAAAATCTAATCATGCATTAATAAATAAACATACATACATATATATATATATATATTATATAAGTTTTTAAAATATAGATTTTTAACTTTTGAATAGCTTTGGAAAAATTATTATATTTAATTCAAATATAAATTCTAAATAACAATGTGTATATATATATAATAAATTATAAAACAAACTTTTATTAATTTAAAATAAGTGTTTTCAAATCCGATATATTTATAAGATATTTAATTTTGAATTTCAAATCAAATTTTCAAATTGCAATTTATATATATATATAAACAAACACATATCTTATTTATTTTGAAAAATTCAAATTAATTCATAATTTAATCCAAAAATTTGTATTAATTACCAAAATAAATTTGGCTTAAAACCGGGATCGTTACAGATTCCCCCTTAAGAAAATTTCATCCCCGAAATTTGCTAGACAGGAAGACAACCAAGAATATAGAAAGATAGAGAAATGGTTCATCAAATCAAACTGAAATATTTATTCTATATTTGGCTTACCAATTCATAATATCATCAATAAATGTGAGAACAAATTTATTCAGTACTTCACAAGATACTCGGGTCATCAGATCTATGAAATATGCAGGGGCATTGGTTAGTTCGAAGGGATAACTAACCATTCGTAGAATATATTTGGATCCCAAAGAGTAGATAAATGGATATAATCCAATTTGGATTCATATTTTATTAACCAATTCATTCAAATAAAATTTCAAATTCATTAAAGTTAAAAATGAAAAGCTGATAGAAAACTGATGCATAAAATACGAAACAGAAACCTATCTACAATGTTGGCAAAATTCGCAAAGCCACCTCCACACCAAAGCTTCTTCTGTAGCTAACAGTAAGCCATCAAAGAATTGAAATTGGATGATGAACAAGAGAGATTTATAGAAAAAGTTGTTCCTTGTTGTTATAGGGCATCGACCATTTGTAGTGGTACTTCCCTGTCCCTTACCTCATCCTCTTCTTGCACTAAATGAACTTAGGCATATGGACAAGATATCTTAGGGATACTCATTTTAGGGAATTTCTATCCCTATCTCTAATGAGTCACCTAATGTGTTATACTCCAAAGCTAAAGTTCTTACTCAGCCTTTAGCTCTGATACCAAATTGTGGCGACCCGGATTTCAGCACTCGAAAATCGATATCCATACTTCACCTGTATTAGAATGCCGTTGATTCAAACGTTGGAACCCAATTCGCCGGAACTTATAACAACATTAGGTGATAACAACACAGTGGAAATAGAAAGAATAACTTTATTGATACACAAATGGATACAATAATCCGATACAAATGAAATATCAATATCAGAGCTAAAATACAACAGCGGAAAGATAACACCAAATGGTCTTCCAAAAGAGAATCCAATATCTGAATCTTCATTGCCAAATCTCCAAGGACTCCCAAAGACTCTCATATCCAAAATCAAAAGCTTAAAGAACTACCAAACCAATAAGCTCGAACCACCATCATGCGGTAATGAAGCAAGTTCGGTGCTGACCAAAGACATCAAAGATTTCCAAATGCTACCAAACTAAAGGCTGAAGGCTACTGAATCTACATCTACTAGCTGACTATCTGAAAACCTGACTCTAGGCTGCCCGTGTGGAAAATTGTGGGCACCCAAAGTTTAGAAAGGGAACAACAAACTCTAAGCCAGTCATGAGACTGGTGTGAGCAAATAAAAACAGTTTATCTTTAACAAAAGAAATAAAAAGAAATTCGCTATTCTTTTTGGAAAATGAAACTACCATAAGGCCTCCCGCTACGTACACAATGCAATCACACACTTAGAGGAGATTTCTCCTTATAATAGTCAAACATGCTTGATACGCGAAAACCTTTTGATATTATTATTAGTGCATAGTGTAGAAAACATTTTGAAAGTATAATATTAATCTTAGCCAGCATACCACCATTGTGGTATACCTACTATAGCTACCATGTTTTATGGCAGGTCACCACCACGCTGCATGGCAAGTCATACAACTAAAACAGTATAGGGCTCGTATTGTTTTGTTTGGATTTCTAACAAATGGCTAAGCTAAGGAACTTCTTTCACCGAATGGGTACGCCTTTGGAGGGACGCCCCGAGAACTTAACCAGCTCTCTGCTAACACAAGGCCGGGTTACCTTTGTAACTAGGTAACTAACTATCACGAGTATGCCATCCCCCGGTCGTCACCAACCTTTGTCCGAGGTACCTCTACACAAACAAATTCCAACAACCACATATATTAAATATCGAGGCTCCATACCATGATACCATTTTATATCCAGAAGGAAATGCACACATCCTAAAGGGCTCGACCCTCATAACCTTGCTGCATCCTTCCTATTTCGACCATTTTCGGGGTGTGAGGTTCAACGAAGTCTCATCCACAAAGCTATGCTTTTCACAAAATCCATGCTTAGATCAACAAATGATCAGCACTCAGCATGCCACATTACCAAATTGGGAATATATCACTAGTAACCATCAGATACATAACCTCTGAGCTCGTACGTCTCAGAGAAGGGTTTTAAGCTAAGAGAATAAATTCTCCGCCACCAGACAGAAATGTATTTGATAGAAACCAGCTTTACATCTCAAAGTGTAACGTCATACATACATCCATACAAGTCCATCTTGGGTCTGAATGGAACTGAATGCTCTTCAAAGAATCCTTTGCAAATCCGGAGAATCCCAATCACGTCCAGACTCCACGTCACATAGGGAAATCTCTATACCGGGGCCATTCGGTGCAGAGACGTTCTACAGGTAATCCTTTCGCTTTGGAAAATACCCGGTCTTCACCACCGTCTACAAATGATATCCATTTCGCTGTATCATTATTTGAAACGGGTTTTATGACACAAAGTCCTCTCCTGGCTAAACCAAATAATGAGAGCTTATTTTAAAAAGCATATGGATATAATGGGATCTTAGTTAATCACAACTTTTAGCCCAAAATCTTTCCTTTTGAATGGTTTTAAAACAAATTTCCACTTTAATCTTTTAAACAAAAGATTCACCTTTAAAAAACTTTCAATTTGAAACAAGGTTCACCAATCTTTAACAAAGATTCATTGATAGCTTTCAAAACTATTTTCAATTTGATTCACCCATAACTTGAAATCTTTTCAACAAAAACTAGAAGTTCTTTCTTTATATGAAAGCTATTATCATTTGAAAACAAATGCTTTTCATTTCGGGAAAATCCGACTAAATTAACTCAAGTTATAGCCTTTCAAAGTATACATTAGAAAATCAGCGAACTGCCGTATACTCGGCACGTTCTATTTGGTTTAAATTTAAATTCCAAAAATAATTCATTCAAAATACATTTAAAATGGTTTAAAATCCATATCTATACATTATACAACCTGTATAATCCTTTTCAAACTATATTATTATTTTAATGTCCAAACTTTAACAAACCATATTATATTTTAATTCCAAAATTCCCTTTCCAAAAGTTTTCCATATTTAACTCAAAACACTTCCAAATCATTTTTGATTCAAAATTCAACTTGAAATTCTTTCACCATTTTGGATAAAATAATATTAAATTCAAAAACCCATGACTTAACCAATTTCCCGTAAAATCCATATTGATGTGTGTGTAGTGTAGTCCAGGGGTTTCATAGGCAACAATAGGATATCAACCATCATAAAATTCAAGCATAACAATATCGATAAGCGACCATCATAAAATTCAAGCTCAACAATATCGATAAGTGGTATAATCCTAAAACACTTATTTTTCATTTACAGGTAAACAAGTAAATTTATCACAAATAAATAAATCACGGTTCACAGCTCAATCCATACAATTCATATCACAGAACATTACACATCAGAGATATCAAACAATTCAAGGCATCTAATATAATCCAATCATCCATAAGTAAGATTGATTAATTCCTAATTAATTTATAATTAATTCAAACCAAATAAATTCAACTACTTAACCCTGCTTAATTAATATTAATTAATTACAACCATTTGATTATTTAAATTAATTAATGAGGGTTAATTAATCAACCTTAATTAATAAATCAATCAACCTTTAATCGATAAATAATTAACCCTTAATTATTTAATTATTCTTTAATTAATTATCCTTAATTAGTTACGTTAATTAATTATCCCTTAAATTATTAATTAATTAACCTCTAACTAATCAAGTAATTAACCTTTAATTACAAATTATCTTTTAATTAATTATTCCTTAATCACTTGATTAATCAACCTTTAATCATTAATTAATTGTCCTTAATTACTTACATTAATTAATCTTAATTAATTATCCTTTAATGTAATTACAAAAATTAATTATCCCTTAATTGCATTAAGTAATAATCTTTTATTAATTATATTAAGTAATTATACTTAATTAATTTCATTAAGTAATCATCCTTTAATTACACATCATTAATTACTTAACTCAAAACAAATTAATTAATCTTTTAATTTATTACAATAAGTAATTAATCTTTAATTACATTAAGAAATTATGTTCCAATTACTAAGATCTTAAATAATTAAGATAAACCATATGCCTTAATTAATTACACAAAGTAATCAGTCTTTAATTTAATTATACAAAGAAATTAGCTTTTAAATCAATTACACAAATTAATTAGCTTTTAAATAATCACATCAAGTAATTATCCATTAATTAATCTTTAAAAATATTTAATCTTTAAAAGCTTGTTTGAAAATAATTTTGATAAAAACTTGTTTCTTAACTAACTTTGACTTTATATCATTTTCCTTATACTTTAAAACTTTTATTTTCTTTGCTTCGAAATCTTTGTCTCACATTTTGTTTTATTTTCAAATCTGGTACATAATTTACTATCAAATTTTAAAACCTAAAAACATGTTTTCTTTTAAAACTTGAAACCATGGTATCTAATTAAACAAACCCAAGCAATCCCAAGATAACCCGAGCTTAACTCCGAGCTAAGCATTCACTTCAATTCCTTCGAGACAATCACGCTTCGACTTCGAGATACGACCCGAGAAACTCATCTTCTTCCCCAATTACAAACAGATCAATATACAATTGATACCTCGTGCACGTGCACAAGTGTTCCGATCACCTTTGATCATCGTCGCAACCACTAGCACATCTGTGACGACCCGGAATTTTCAAGCATTTAAAATCGGAATTACCGTTTGATCGTAAAACCGTAAATGCATAAAGAAAGCTAATTGACTTAGTCAAATATTTTTATAGAAGTCTCACCCCTAGCTTCTAAAGCAAGCCTTATTTTCATTTTAGTAATTTCGGCTGAAGCCTTATCCTACAGAATCGAAACCCTCAAATTTTGGCCGAAGCCGATCTTTAAAAAAAAACCAACGAAAGGGGGAACATCGCGATTCAAGTCAGAAATCGATGGTAGGCGGGCCGATGTCGCGGAGGGAAATCTCGTTCGATCGAGTTGGGGTTAGTCGTGCTGCGCGCTCGCGTTCAAGGGGGTTGGTCGCGCGCGAGGCGGCGTGGGCCGAAGGCGATGGACGTCGCCAGTTAGGGTATCGTGTTGTAATCTAGCAGTCGCGTTTTCGTCTTAATTTCAGCGAGGTTAAGCATAGAGATGCGAAGTCGCGTAGGGCAAGGCATGGGGTTGCGTTCAACTTTCGGGTAGGGCTTGTTTGGGGAGCACGACAACGTTGTGATAACGATGGGAAGTACGACTCAGGGAATCGACGAAGTCGCTCTTCGATGTAGTCGCACAAGTGACTCGGTGATTGCTGTCCGGGAAGGGAAAGATAGGTCTTCGCTGGGCGCGGTTCTAGAAGTCGACAGTAAGGTATAGTGTTTTTTTATTTAATTTAATAAAATATATATTTGCAGTTTCCAATTTAGAATATATACACATATATATATTGTGATGAGCAGAATATGTATAAAGGTTTGAAAAGTAAATAGGAATTTTTAAATGTGAAAGTTTTGAAATCTATAAATTATTTTAAGTATACATGAGTTTCAAAATGAAAAATAAAATAAATAAATACACATATATACCTATTTCCGTTTACTAGTGAAATTTTTAAATAATGTATTATGGAAATTAATTTGTTCTTAGTTACTTAAAGAAATTTAATAAAGGAAATTAGTTAAAAATTTAATTAATAGATGGTAATAGGCTGATTGATTGGTTCAAATGTTAATAAACTGTAAATTGTTATTCAAGGTTTGAAATCTGAAAAGAAAACAAGCCGGATTGGAATGGTTGCATGCGTAGTCAAAGGTGAGTTAATCTCACTCGATTAAATTTTAAATTTAAATAATTAAATTTAAATAATTGTTTGAATGGTTGAATTGATTGATGTGCCATAGTATGGCATATTTTGGGATTGGTATTTTATGTTGGGCTAACATCTGTGGATGCAAGGAAAACAGGTTGGAGGGATCCAACAGGATTCCTCAAAATTATTTAGAATTGTTTGATATTCTCTGTTATGAATGTTCGATATCCTGTGATAATTTTATTGATAATTGATGTATTGGATGACATGGTTGGATTGAACATTTGGCATACTGAGTTATTAGAATCTATAGAATTAGATTTTTGAAATGAAATAAAAGAGTAAAATTTTAAGTAAAATAACTATAGAGAGAATTTGAATAAATTAAAGAATGAATTGAAGGAAAAATAAAAGTAATTCTTCTTAAAATTCGAATAATTAAATTCTAAGTATGAAACAATGGAATTTGACTAATCAGAGGAATAATAAATTTTAAAGCTTAAGTGATATCATTAAAAGAATAAAGGATAAAGGATTTATTTTTAAATATCTAGTTTAAAGTTAATTAAAAGATACAGAGGAAATTTGGGAATCTGAATTGGTATTTTCAGTTAAAAAGTTTAATCATAATAAAGAAATAAAAATCTTAAAGTTAATAGATTTTGAAATAAATGAAGTAAGGGAAGGAATTTATTTCAAAGTGATGTAAGTTAGAAATAAATTGTAAATTTACTTAAGTGATTGGAATTGAAATTAAAGAAAAAAAATGAGATTTTGAAATTTATAAACTGGGTTTATAAAGGTGAAGTGGATTTGGAAATATAAATTCAAGGTGTGAATTTATTAAAGAAATGGTAAATTTGTTAAAAAAAATAATAAGAAAAAAATAAATGGAGATTTATTTTTAAAAGGATGTGAAAGAGGAGAGTATTTCCCTGGATAACCAAGTATGGTTTTCAAAGCAATTTTTAAATATAAGTTTAAGTTTTAATGTTGTTTTAAAAGCATGTTTAGAAATTTATTATCTCTAAATGTTTAACTTCTAAAGCAAATGTTTTCAAAACTATTATTGTAGTTATATTTTATAAAGTGGTCTTGTTTAAAGTATTTTTAAGTATACATATTTTTTTACAAAGTATTAAAGTAGTTCTAATTTTAATATTATAAAGTATATTTTATAATAACGTGATTTAAAATTATTTAAAATCTAAAGTATTTTATACTTGGCGTTCCAGTGGAAATAAATAATTGCAAAAAGTATTCTGTGAGAGGAAACTGGTTTGAAAACTGTTCTCAAAATGGATTGAAATTGAAAATTATATCTTGTAAAGATATTTTTGGGATTAATAAATAATTTGGGAAATTATTTATTGGTTGATGGTTGTTTGTGAATATTAATTGATAGTTAAATAACCGACTATCAATATAGGCCAAATGCGCTGATCGTTTCGAAGAGACCGGGATCGGGATTTATTTTCCGAAAACCACTTCGATCTGATTTGTACGTTTCGTGAAACGAGTTCGGAGTCTAAAATGGAGCTATGAAGTGCAAGGGCTAGTCGCTACTAATCCTGAGGATATTTCCAAAATGGATGTAGTAGGAATAGTGCCTTCGGTTCCGTTCGAACCCGGGACGGACTTGTATGGATGAATGCTAGCGAAACATGGTCAGGTGGACGATGGGCATTCTAAGGGATATGTTCTAAAAAGGTAACGCTTAGCCTCAAGCCTCATCAAATGGGAATGACTGAAAATCAGGGGTTATGCAGCAAGGCTAGGTGGGTAGCACCCAAGCAGGGTGTGGTCATTCCAGTCTAGATGTCCCTTTTTATTTCGACTTAGTGGGCGGTTGCTGATCCCAACCGCGGAGTGATCTCACTCGGGATTATCCAGTAAGGGGTAGTCCCGGCCTTGTGTTGTAGGGGAGCGGGCGTACTCCTCGGTACGGTGATCTAGGCCCCGTACTGTGACAGGTGGTACCCCAGTGCCTAGTCATTAGTTGGAAATCCATTCTCTCTATGAGCCTTGTACGAGTTTTGTTTGTATTACCCACTCTGTGGCTAGTAGCTGGAATTTAATGAATGTAACAATTTCGGCTATTTTATAAGTATTTGTATATAGACCCTATTATAATATCAGAGGAATTTTATAAAA
Organism: Allium cepa; assembly: GCA_030765085.1. Taxonomy (NCBI): domain Eukaryota; kingdom Viridiplantae; phylum Streptophyta; class Magnoliopsida; order Asparagales; family Amaryllidaceae; genus Allium; species Allium cepa. The sequence continues at coordinate 742,333,668 of CM060932.1, forward strand.
ATTGTTTTAGCTATCGTAAGGTAAAAACCCGACATGTTTATTTGTGGCGTGGTCTTACGAGATGCTTTTGTTTTCATAGGATTTTTGAAACTTTAATAATCAATTGCGTGTGATTTTCTCACGCTGGTATTCCAGACTGACTCGGGTGTTATTTAACTGTAATGCTCGGGTCAGACCGAGTATTATAGGATACATGATATGATGCTGTGGTGCTCAGGAGACGAGCTGGATGACGATACGTACTCTCGTACTTGTATATATATATATTTCCGCTGTGTTGAGTTGTTGTGTATCCATTTGTATGACATTGATGTTGAGTTGTGATTGATGTACTTTGATGATGTAATATATAAACAAAGATATTTGATGTTGAGTAAAGAGTATTTATTCTATTATATTTTATTCCGCTGCGATGGTTAGATTCTGATGATGTTTTCTATTTTCTTCTTCTACCTCTTCTTCTTTAACCCAAATAGTTCGTATTTCTATACAACTTGAGTTGATTTAGGTAGAATATTGTTGACTCAAGGGGTACGGATTTGCGGGCTGTTACAGTTGGTATCAGAGCTTAGGTTGGAGATAACCTTGGCTCTGGTGGGAATTACTCATTTAAATTAGAGTCTATAGTACTCTATAATGAGTTTGAGCATATTAATAAATATGGGTGTGTATTTGTTAGTGAATATAAATTGTTTTAATATTGTGTTGATTGATTTATTGAGTGGCATATGAACCTTCGTCGACATAGTCTGCGCAACTGTATCGAAAGAGTTTATAAACACTTGAATAGACAATTGACACGATATTGTTTTAAATATGGGTAAATGAAATAATTTACCCAAAATCATATTTTGATATAAAGAATAGATTTTGAAAACTATTTAGCTATTATATGGTTGCTTGGATGTTAATTGGATGTTAGAAATGAGAATATTAAAGTATTATCATTGTTAAGTGGAAATTTAACTAGAAATTGAAATGTAACTAAATTTTTAGGAAATAAATTCATTATAAAATGAAATTTATAAATATGAATTATAAATGTAATTTATAAATTGAAATATAATTAAATGGAAATTTGTATAAGCATAAACTGTACAAATGAATTATAGTTAAAATTTATTTAAGCAGGATTTGGAAATTCAAAATTTCAGAGATTTTGGGAATGTTTATCGAAGTGTTTTGAAGATAAATGATAACATTATTGTTTAGAGGAATTCCTGTAAGGAAATTGTTTTAAAATGGATTTTGAAAGTGATATAGCATTGAAATCACTTGGATTATTGGAAAATAATTCTGATGATGATGGCTGCATCATCAGTATTCATTTTCGAATTCCTAAGTGACGGATTGCTGCCAAAATTTGATTTGTTCAGAAAGCCAATTGTTTTTGAAAATCTCAAAGGAAATTTGTTGGGAATAAAACCAGGATTGGTTTAAATATTTAAGAAGTGAGATTTGAGATGTTGGAGATTTCAAAATGATATGGAACCAAAGTCGGTGTTTTTAAATTCCTGATGAGATAGTTGTAAGCTTATAAATTGTAAGCTTGTAAATTGAGACGAGTTTTAAATCAGGAAGGAAATATAAGCTTTGAATAATGGAATTTAAATTTAAAATGAAATGAAGTTAACTTGGATTGGAAAATAAAATTTAACTGGATTAACATTAACTGGATAGGCGAGAAATAATATCCAGTTATATTCGAATTAAGTTAAAATCGAACCGAGTCAAATAAATCTGAGTTTTAAATAGAATTGAACTGGAATAAAAATTCAATTGAATAAATTGAATTGGAATTGATTCTTACCTGGATAACTAGAAAATAAGTTGGATAAGAAATAAATTGGATAAGAATTAGATTGAAATAAATAAACCAGAATAACTTATAAAAGAATTAAAAATGCATGGAATAAAATATGCTTGAGTTATAAATAAGTGTAAAACTCGAGTCAAAAATAAAGGAAAAATATATTCAAGCCTATAATGAATGGAATAGTGTAAATAATAAGTTGTGACTTATAAAATTGAAAATGGAATACAAATCCAAAATAAATATTGTTGGATGAATTGAAAAATAAAATAAAAATCCAAACTTGAATTAAATTTAAATGAAGAGATTTTGAGATTAAAATCAAGTTCTGGTTTATAAGTTGGGGAAAGACTATTTAGATGATAATTAGATAATGAAATGTGTAAATGGAGTCTATTGCAGTTAAATAAAGCTGAATTGTGAGTTAATAATGAAGGTTGAAAATAAGACTCGAGTTATAAATTAAATTCGACTTAAATTGTCGATGAAGTAAATGTAAATGAATTGTGAGTTCATGAACTTTGTGGGTAAATTAAAAATGGATAATGGATTCAGAACTTGAGTTATTATTAAGATTTATTGTGAAGTGTTAACAAATTAAGTATAATTGAAATGTTTCGAATAAAAATGTAAATGGATTAAAATAATAATGGTATGAATTGCAAATTCAATCCAAATATGTGGAAATAAATTGGATATGGCCTTGTAATCAATTGAGTTAAGTTGAGTATAAAAAATAAATAAATTAAAATTACTTGTAAAATGAAAATGAGCTTAAGTATAAATTGAAGTAAATTGGCTTAAGCTGAATAGATGGAAAAGAGTTGAATTTAATTCAACTTAAACTAAGTTTAATGAAATTGGGGTGGTTTTAAATCAAGTGAAAATAAATTTTTAATCGAAATAAAATTCGACGAGTTATAAATAATATTAATGGAATTAAATTCTAGAAGAAATAATTGTAAACCATTTAAAATTATTAAGGAATTGAAATAACTTGAGAAAATAAGAAAATAGAATGTTTCAAGTTTAATGGAATGGATTTAAATGAAGTATGGACGAGTGGACTGTGAATAAAATTTAATAGGTAATGAAGATGAACCTAAGTGGTTAATGGTTTTGTATGAACTAGTTTGGTTAATAAAATGAAATGCGAGTGAATATATTCAAATTTAAATGCAATGAAGCTGAGAATATATCAATTGTGAAAAAATTAAAAATGGAATGGAATTAAGTATAAACTGAGTTGAAATCAATTTAAATTGGTTATAAAACATAAAGATTTATTTATTCACATAAATCTCGTCGAATTGCATGGAATAAATTGTCGTTGGATCTAAATAGAAGTAATTAAAATTCTATGTGTTGATAAGGGTAAAATAAATTGATTTTGAGAGCAATTGAATTAAATATGAGTTCAGTTTGCTTAAGAATAAATTAAATGTAAGCGACTGAGTTTTAAACCATTTAAATTGATCAAGTGGTATACGAATGGATTGAAAACCATTCAAATTGAATGAAAATGGTTTATAAATTAATTGAAACAGTTGAATTAGTATGAAATTTGTAAAAATTGCTTACGGAAAATGTTGGATGTGCATTTCTTTAGAATCCATATGTTTTAACCATTGCAACTAGGTGAAATATAGTTAAACTGCACATATTTGGCACTTACATGTTTAAATTGAGTAAGTACAGGTACCTGGAAGCCGTGTGGCTGGATCTGGTAGTGCTATTTGCTAAAAATTAATAAGCCGCTTGCTTAAAATGCTAAATAAGGTACGCTTACGCAATAAAAATAGGAAATATGAACTGTTTTTGGTTTTTTCGACCGTGTGGGTCGATGTATATATATTTATCTCTTTTGTCAAATTGCAAATGCTCCTCCGTACAAAGGGGACTCTGCCAAAAATTTTCGAAAATTTTGGGAGTTAGAAAATTTTTGAAAATTTTTGGAGAATTTTTGTTAATGACAAAACGAATTTAAATTGGCAACTAAAATAAATTAGTAAATGAAACTAACTAAAATAATAACATAAATTAGTTATAAACGAAGAATAAAATTTATATATTCAGAGTTAAGGATAAATTGAATTAATATGGAAATGTAAGAATCAATTTGAATAGAAATAGACATAAACTAGAGTGGTAATGTGAAAATAAATATAAGGAACATATTTCATGCTTATACTAACTTAAAAAGGAATGGTGAATTCTTAAATGAAAGATGGATGTTACAAATATAATCTAAGATAATACTGGAATGAATAGATATTGACATTTTGTAAGAAATCGATAGAATGTTTTGGGATATTGTGATTGGATATTAGTACTAGGCAGGATATGCAGGTAATATAAAGGGAAAAGAGAATTGATTTTGATTTCAGAAGATAAATATGAATTGCCCGACAAAAGGTATGTATTTAAATTTTGGTATGAAAATTGATTGGGTTTTTGGATCGAGCCACTTGGCCTTTTGTTTTCTTTTTGGATTTGGGAGGCCGTAGAGCCATTTTGTAGTTGTACCGAGCTAGCCGCGCAAAGGAGACACTGGCGAAATTTTTCGAAAATTTAGAGAGTTAGAAAATTTTTGAGAAATTTTAAACTTGATTTTGAATTATAACTTGAATAGTTGAATAAGTAAGGTTGGCTGGGACTAGGGAAAAGTTTAAGAAGTTAATAAGAATGATTATGGATCTTCTATATAAAGGATAGTTGGTAAGATGTTGAATTGTGAAAACTGTTTGGTTTTAGTGAAAAATAATAAACGGGTATTGGACCATTCTTCCTAACTAGTAAATTTCGGGGACGAAATTCTTTTAAGGGGGAGGAATGTGACGACCCGGAATTTTCAAGCATTTAAAATCGGAATTAAAAACCGTAAATGCATAAAGAAAGCTAATTAAATTTAATTGACTTAGTCAAATCTTTTTATAGAAGTCTCACCCCTAGCTTCTAACGCAAGCCTTATTTTCATTTTAGTAATTTCGGCCGAAGCCTTATCCTACAGAATCGAAACCCTCAAATTTTGGCCGAAGCCGATCTTTAAAAAAAAACTAACGAAAGGGGGAACATCGCGATTCAAGTCAGAAATCAATGGAGGGCGGGCCGATGTCGTGGAGGGAAATCTCGTTCGATCGAGTTGGGGTTAGTCGTGTTGCGCACTCGCGTTCAAGGGGGATGGTCGCGCGCGAGGCAGCGTGGGCCGAAGGCGATGGACGTCGCCAGTTAGGGTATCGTGTTGTAATCTAGCAGTCGCGTTTTCGTCTTGGTTTCAGCGAGGTTAAGCATAGAGATGCGAAGTCGCGTAGGGCAAGGCATGGGGTTGCGTTCAACTTTCGGGTAGGGCTTGTTTGGGGAGCACGACAACGTTGTGATGGCGATGGGAAGTACGACTCAGGGAATCGACGAAGTCGCTCTTTAATGTAGTCGCACAAGTGACTCGGTGATTGCTGTTCGAGAAGGGAAAGATAGGTCTTCGCTGGGCGCGGTTCTAGAAGTCGACAGTAAGGTATAGTGTTTTTTTATTTAATTTAATAAAATATATATTTGCAGTTTCCAATTTAGAATATATACACATATATATTGTGCTGAGCAGAATATGTATAAAGGTTTGAAAAGTAAATAGGAATTTTTAAATGTGAAACTTTTGAAATCTATAAATTATTTTAAGTATACATGAGTTTCAAAATGAAAAATAAAATAAATAAATACACATATATACCTATTTCCGTTTACTAGTGAAATTTTTAAATAATGTATTATGGAAATTAATTTGTTCTTAGTTACTTAAAGAAATTTAATAAAGGAAATTAGTTAAAAATTTAATTAATAGATGGTAATAGGCTGATTGATTGGTTCAAATGTTAATAAACTGTAAATTGTTATTCAAGGTTTGAAATCTGAAAAGAAAACAAGCCGGATTGGAATGGTTGCATGCGTAGTCAAAGGTGAGTTAATCTCACTCGGTTAAATTTTAAATTTAAATAATTAAATTTAAATAATTGTTTGAATGGTTGAATTGATTGATGTGCCATAGTATGGTATATTTTGGGATTGGTATTTTATGTTGGGCTAACATCTGTGGATGCAGGGAAAATAGGTTGAAGGGATCCAATATGATTCCTCAAAATTATTTAGAATTGTTTGATATTCTCTGTTATGAATATTCGATATCCTGTGATAATTTTATTGATAATTGATGTATTGGATGACATGGTTGGATTGAATATTTGGCATATTGAGTTATTAGAATCTATAGAATTAGATTTTTGAAATGAAATAAAAGAGTAAAATTTTAAGTAAAATAACTATAGAGAGAATTCGAATAAATTAAAGAATGAATTGAAGGAAAAATAAAAGTAATTCTTCTTAAAATTCGAATAATTAAATTCTAAGTATGAAACGATGGAATTTGACTAATCAGAGGAATAATAAATTTTAAAGCTTAAGTGATATCATTAAAAGAATAAAGGATAAAGGATTTATTTTTAATATCCAGTTTAAAGTTAATTAAAAGATACAGAGGAAATTTGGGAATCTGAATTGGTATTTTCAGTTAAAAAGTTTAATCATAATAAATAAATAAAAATCTTAAAGTTAATAGATTTTGAAATAAATGAAGTAAGGGAAGGAATTTATTTCAAAGTGATGTAAGTTAGAAATAAATTGTAAATTTACTTAAGTGTTTGGAATCGAAATTAAAGAAAAAATGAGATTTTGAAATTTATAAACTGGGTTTATATAGGTGAAGTGGATTTGGAAATATAAATTCAAGGTGTGAATTTATTAAAGAAATGGTAAATTTGTTATAAAAAAATAATAAGAAAAAAATAAATGGATATTTATTTTTAAAAGAATGTGAAAGAGGAGAGTATTTCCCTGGATAGCCAAGTATGGTTTTTAAAGCAATTTTTAAATATAAGTTAAAGTTTTAATGTTGTTTTAAAAGCATGTTTAGAAATTTATTATCTCTAAATGTTTAACTTCTAAAGCAAATGTTTTCAAAACTTTTAGTGTAGTTATATTTTATAAAGTGGTCTTATTTAAAGTATTTTTAAGTATACATTTTTTTTACAAAGTATTAAAGTAGTTCTAATTTTAATATTATAAAGTATATTTTATAATAACGTGATTTAAAATTATTTAAAATCTAAAGTATTTTATACTTGGCGTTCCAGTGGAAATAAATAATTGCAAAAAGTATTCTGTGAGAGGAAACTGGTTTGAAAACTGTTTTCAAAATGGATTGAAATTGAAAATTATATCTTGTAAAGATATTTTTGGGATTAATAAATAATTTGGGAAATTATTTATTGGTTGATGGTTGTTTGTGAATATTAATTGATAGTTAAATAACCGACTATCAATATAGGCCAAATGCGCTGATCGTTTCGAAGAGACTGGGATCGGGATTTATTTTCCGAAAACCACTTCGATCCGGTTTGTATGTTTCGTGAAACGAGTTCGGAGTCTAAAATGGAGCTATGAAGTGCAAGGGCCAGTCGCTACTAATCCTGAGGATATTTCCAAAATGGATGTAGTAGGAATAGTGCCTTCGATTATGTTCGAACCCGGGACGGACTTGTATGGATGAATGCTTGCGAAACATGGTCAGGTGGACGATGGGCATTCTAAGGGATATGTTCTAAAAAGGTAACGCTTAGCCTCAAGCCTCATCAAATGGGAATGACTGAAAATCAGGGGTTATGCAGCAAGGCTAGGTGGGTAGCACCCAAGCAGGGTGAGGTCATTCCAGTCTAGATGTCCCTTTTTATTTCGGCTTAGTGGGCGATTACTGATCCCAACCGCGGGGTGATCTCACTCGGGATTATCCAGTAAGGGGTAGTCCCGGCCTTGTGTTGCAGGGGAGCGGGCGTACTCCTCGGTACGGTGATCTAGGCCCCGTACTGTGATAGGTGGTACCCCAGTGCCTAGTCATTAGTTGGAAATCCATTCTCCCTACGAGCCTTGTACGAGTTTTGTTTGTATTACCCACTCTGTGGCTAGTAGCTGGAATTTAATGAATGTAACAATTTCGGCTATTTTATAGGTATTTGTATATACACCCTATTATAATATCAGAGGATTTTTATAAAAATTGTTTTAGCTATCGTAAGGTAAAAACCCGACATGTTTATTTTTGGCGTGGTCTTACGAGATGCTTTTGTTTTCAAAGGATTTTTGAAACTTTAATAATCAATTGGGTGTGATTTTCTCACGCTGGTATTCCAGACTGACTCGGGTGTTATTTAACTGTAATGCTCGGTCAGACCGAGTATTATAGGATACAGGATATGATGCTGTGGAGCTCAGGAGACGAGCTGGATGACGATACGTACTCTCGTACTTGTACATATATATTTCCGCTGTGTTGAGTTGTTGTGTATCCATTTGTATGACATTGATGTTGAGCTGTGATTGATGTACTTTGATGATGTAATATATAAACAAAGATATTTGATGTTGAGTAAAGAGTATTTATTATCTATTATATTTTATTCCGCTGCGATGGTTAGATTCTGATGATGTTTTCTATTTTCTTCTTCTACCTCTTCTTCTTTAACCCAAATGATTCGTATTTCTGTACAACTTGAGTTGATTTAGGTAGAATAGTGTTGACTCAAGGGGTACGGATTTGCGGGCTGTTACAACATCATCGACGACCATGCAAATTAACTCGAGCACCCAGATTGATGAAATCTCCTAGGAATCAAAATCGAACGAATTTTCGAAACCCATCAGGAATAACCCGATCACCAAACATCTCGATACTCCTATCACTGACCACTAGAGACCATGACCTTGTGCCTGAATCTTCGCCTGAGTTCCACGCTCCTTTTTCCCTTGGTCCAATCCAACCCGATGCGATGTCGACGATGATATGGCCTTGCAAACCCAGCCAACCCAAACAGCTCCTAAAACCCTAGTCCGATGTCGATCAACCACCTCGTCGATCGAGAAAATCCCAGCCTATTTTTTCTCTACTCTCCATGACACCTACTTCCTTCAGAAACAAGCATGCCATCTAGCTTATTCTCGATCGCCGTGAATCGACAGAGATTTTGAAACCGTTCAACTCGAAATTTCTCAAAATCTAATTTCTTAAAAATCATGATTTTAACATCAAAAATCATTACTTTGTAAAACGAATCTGATCCTATGATCAAAACTTGAAATTGCAATTATTGATTTCTGACTTGAATTGATTTTTCTCAGACATTTCTTATTTCCAACAATCCTATATGTAGATAACACTTAATAATATTTTTAAAATTAAGATTGTGGTTATTCAAACACATTCTATTCGAATATCAAGCCCAAAGGGATTGGGGAATTAAATTTTTGAATTTTGAATAGGTTTTTAAAGCCTGTAAAGTAAGAACAGAGATATATTTTTTCTGTGCACACAAAATATACAGGCATGCAAACATAATTTCACCTATACCAACATTCACAGCATATGTTTAAGCATCACTCATATGTAAACCAGATATAATAGTTTCTAGATTTTTATATAGGTAGTTTACTCACTAGTCAATGATGAATAGAGGACTGATAAGCTTCACAAAAACTGGGAATAGATTTTGAACTTTGAAACTGGAAATGGATCTTTACTTTTGAACTTAAGCTTTGATCTGAAACTGATTTAATCTGCACTTGATTTTGCTTTGATTCACTTGAGTTTGAATCCTTGCTTAATGTTGAATTGATCTGTAGCTAGATTTTGATTTAGTTTTGATTTCCAGGTTTGATTTTCCTTTGCATAGCTTCAGATTTGAAAATAGTTTTACTGTTTGATTTTGAGTTTGATTTTCAGGTTTGAAATGATCTGCTAGTTTTGAGATAAATTTGTTTTACTATTTAATTTGAATGATCTTTTGATTTTTGTTTGATTTTTTCATTTCAGGTTTTAGTTTCTTTTTGAAAGAAGAGAGAGTTTGAGCAGAAATTCAAAAATGACCAGGTTTCTCTAATACATATTATTAATAAAATTAACTTCAAAAGAAACATATTTACCATTTGTTAATACAAGTTATCTCAAGCTTACACATGTAATTGCATATAATGATAAGCTTACACTTGTTAATTCATGTTGTAATCATTTTACAAGTGTTATAAGCATATATTTTTATGTCTAAACCCCTTTTAATTAATTTATGAATTACATATATTATGTTTCATATATATACATTTCTTTTTATATTTTCTATAATTAATTAATGCATTTCCTTTTTATTTAAATTTACATAACCTTTTAAAGAAAAATGATTTTAAAATCTAATCATGCATTAATAAATAAACACATATATATATTATATATAAGTTTTTGAAATATAAATTTTTAACTTTTGAATAGCTTTTGAAAAATTATTATATTAAATTCAAATATAACTTCCAAATCACAATTGTATATATATACAAAATTAGAAAACAAACTTTTAATAATTTAAAGTATGGTGTTTTCAAATCCAATATATTTGAAAGATATATAATTTTGAATTTCAAATCAAATTTTCAAATTACAATATATATATATATATATATATATATATATATAAACAAACACATATCTTATTTATTTTGGAAAAATTCAAATTAATTCATAATTTAATCCAAAAAATTATATTAATTACCAAAATAAATTTGGCTTGAAACCGAGATCGTTACATATTTACTGTCTATAATTAATTTATTGTTATATACATACATACACAGACATACACATACACACACGTATATATAAATTTAAATTTGAATATGTCGACAAATTCAAATAATTCAAACTAAAATTTAAAATATCTTAGGATCGACTAATTTTAAACTAGATTTAAGTCTAGAATAAAAATCTATTTCAAACTTAAAATTAAAATTTAAAAAGTTAATATATATGTGTGTGTGTGTATCTATGTATGTATGTATATTTATACATATATGCATGTATTTTTTTGTTAGTTCAAAATATTATATGTATATTGTTTTAAAATTTTAATTATTAACTTAAAATATACATATGTTAAATGTTTCTAATTTTGGCCAAAACTAAAAATTTATAAGTAAACATATGTTTAAATTTTAGTTATTAATACAAAATAAACATATGTTATTTTTTTGCCCAAAATTTCGTTTTATCACATTTTCTTCTTCAAATCCATTCAGATTTAAAAAAGGAAAATTTTATTTACTTTAATATATAAAACCCTTAAAGATTATATATAGATCTATTTTTTTATAAAGATCCGTAAGGATTTACATCTATTTTTTTTTTAATTTATAGGTTTATGTGCGATTGAAAATTATTATTTTAATTTTAAATTTAATTATCCATATATTAGTATGTATTTTTTTCGTTTATATATATTTATATATGAATAGAAATTGTTAAATTTATTTGTATGTATGTATATGTATGTACATTGATTACAAGATTTAAATTTAATTAAAAAATTTCAAAATTATTCTAACTTTTGAAAATATTTTATATATTATTTAGTTGGCCAACAATAATATATACATAATATATAAACACATAAATATGTTTTTTTTATATAAGTGTGTGAATATATATATGCGTATGTCACGACTCGAAATCCGACGTCCGAAAATCGACATCCATACTTCACTCGTATTCGAATGCCGCAGATTCAAACGTTGAACTCCAGTTCGGATGGAGCTTATAACACATTAAGTAATAACAACATAGCGGAAAAAGAAATAAATATCTTTGATACAACAATGAATACAATATCTAATACAATATGAATATCAATATTATCAGAAATACAACAGTGGAAAAATGTACGGCGACAACAGCGGAACAATAATATCTTGAATGTGATCTTCAAGATAGAAGGAAAGAAAGAATCCAACATTGCAACTCTATTTCCAATGCTCCAAAGCACAAGCTCGAACCACCATCACATTGTATTATAGCAAGGTTGGTCATGTGAAACAAATGTGATCCCGAATCCAAAGATTAAAGAAGATTGCCAAAGACCAAAGACTGAAGAAGGTTTCCAATGGTACCAACCCAAAGACTCCAAAGAATACCAAACAGAAAACTGAAGGCTATCGAATCTACATCTACTAGCTGATTATCTGAAAACCCGACTCTAAGCTGCCCGTGTGGAAAATTGTGGGCACCCAGAGTTAGAAATGGAACAATAAACTCCAGGTCAGTCATGAGACTGGTGCGAGCAAACAAAAACAGTTTATCTTTAACAAAATAAAACAAAAGAATTTAAAAAGAAATCCGTAATGCTTTTTGGAAAATGAAACTACCATAAGGCCTCCCGGCAAAGCACAATGCAATCGCACACTTTGAGGAGATTTCTCCTTATGATAGTCAAACATGCTTGATACGTGAAAATTCTTTTGATATTATTATTAGTGCATAGTGCAGAAAACATTTCAAAGTATAGTATTAATCTTAGACAGCATAGATACCATTATATGATGCCTACTATAACTACCATTTAATAATGGCATGTTATACAACTGCAATCGTAAATGGCTCATATTGGATGATTGGATTTCCAACAATGGTCAGGCAAAGGAACTTCCTACACCGAATGAAACGCCTCTGGAGGGATGCCCCTAAGAACCTAACCGGATCTCTGCCAACACAAGGCCGGGTTAACTCTATAACTAGGTAAACCTACAAGTATGCCATCCCCGGTCGTTACCGACCTTTATCCTAGGATTCACCAACAAATAGCAACAACCACATAGGTTAAATATCTGGGCTCCATACTATGATACCCTTTTATCCAGAAGGAAATGGACATACCCTAGGGGCGTGACCCCTAACAACCTTGCCGCAACCTTCCTGTTTCGACCATTTTCGAATTGTGAGGTTCGACGAAGTCTCGTTCACAAAGCTACGCTTTTCAAAAAAGTCATGATTCGATCAACAAATGATCAGCAGCACTTAGCATGCCACATTATTAAATTGAGAATGTATCATTAGTAACCATCAACTACATAATCTCTGAGCTCGTATGTCTCAGAGAAGGGTGTTAAGCTATGAGAATAAATTCTCCGCCACCAAACAGAAATGTATTTTGATAGAAACTAGCTTTACATCTCAAAGTGTAATGTCAGACATACATCCATACAAGTCCGTTCCGGGTTCGGACGGAATCGACGACACTTCAAAGAAGCCCTTGCAATCTGGGTATTCACAATCCTGATCGGACACCCCATCACATATGGAGATCTCTATACCGGCGTGACTCAGTGCATAGACATTCGAGGGGTAATCCTTTCGTTCTCGAAAATACCCGGTCTTCACCACCGGTCTTCAAATGCTATCCATTTCGTCGTATTACTATTCGAAACGGGTTTTATGACATAAAGTCCTCTCCCGGCTAAACAGAATAATGAGCGCTAATTTCAAAAACATATGGATATTGGGATCTTAGTTAAGTCACAACTTATTACTCAAAATATTTCTTTCAAATGGTTTAAATAAATTACCATTTCAATCTTTCTAAAACAAAAGATTCACTTTTAAGATCCCTTTCAACTTAAAACAAAGTTCACCATCTTTCATAAAGATTCATAGCTTTCAAAACTATTTCAATTCCAAATCTTTTATACCAAAGATACACCTTTAAGATCCTTTTCTATTTGAAAACAAAGTTCACCAATCTTTAACAAAGATTCATTCATAGCTTTCAAAACTATTTTCATTTCAAACTTGAAATCCTTCAAACACAAATTGGAAATCCTTTCTTTATATGAAAGCTATTATTATTTGAAAAACAAGGGTTTTCGTTTCGGAAAAATCCGATCAAATATGCACAAGTTATATCCTTTAAAGTATAAACTTGGGTTAATTTTAAATTCCCAAAATAATACTTTTAAAATACTTTAAAGATGGTTTTAAAATCCATACATACATACATATATATATATATATATATATATATATATATTATAACATGTATAACCTTTTTAAAACCATAGTTTCCAAACATATATTCATTGAACTCAACTTCAAATCTTGGATTCAAATCAAACTATTTAAATTCAAAACTTTAACAAGTTATTCAAAACAATTTTCCTTTTTCAAAAGCTTTTCATATTTAATCCAATTCTATTTCCAAACCATTTTGGATTCAAAATTCAACTTTAAAAACATTTCATAATTTTGGATAAAATAATATTAAATTCAAATATCTATGACTTAACCGAATCCTCGTGAAATCCATATTTGTGTGTGTATGGTGTATTCCAAGGGTTTTACACAATAGTGCAGCATCATCAATCATCACAGTCCAAGCACAACAATTCGATAAGCGGTATAATCCTATAACGCTTATCTTCATTCACAGATTGACACATAAATAATATAAATTCATTATAGATAAATAAATTACATTCATCATAACTCAAATTAAAACAAATTCATATCACAAAGCATTACACATCAGGGATATCAAACAATTCAAAGCATTCAATACAATCCAAACATTCATAAGTAAGATCAATTAATCGTCTGATTAATTTAAACCAGATTAATTACTTATAAATAAATTATTAATCTTGGTTAATTAATATTAATTGATTACAAATCATTTTAATAAATTATCCTTTAATCATTTATCAATTAACCTTTAATAATAAATTAATTAACCTTTAATTATTAATTAATCAATCTTAAATAATAAATCAATTAACCCTTAATTATTAAATCATCCCTTAATCACTTTCATTAATTAATTAACCTTTAATTAATTAATTATCCTCAACTTAATTACCTTAATTAATTAATCCCATAAATTAATTATCCTTAATTATTAATTAATTAATACTTATTTAATCACCTTAATTAATTAATTCTTAATTAATTACCTTGATTAATTAACCTTTAATTAATCACATAAATAAATTAATCACCTTGATTTATTATCCTTAAATTAATTACTTTAATTAACCTTTAATTTCTTACATTAATTAATTACATAAATTAATGATCTTAATTAATTATCCTAATTAATTATCCATTAACTACTTCCGTTAAGTAATTATTCTTTAACCACTTTCATTTGAGTAATTATCCTTAATTACTTTTATGCATTTATTATACCATAATTTATTACATAAATAGATTATCCCATAATCAATTATCTTTTAATTAATCACATTCACTAATTAACCTAATACTTAATTATATACCCTAAACAATTTTGAAAACATTTAGCTTCAAATTTAAACTTTTTTAACTTGTTTAAAACTTATAAATACTTGAAACTTGATCATACTCTTTATTTTAAAAGCCTGGTTGTATTTTAAAACCTGAAAAAAAATTCTTTTTTTATTTTATTTTATTTAAAAACCTGGGAATAAAACAAAAATGGCCCGAGCCGAAACTATCAAAACTCCGAGCCCACTTCGATTCTTCCCCGAGAAAAACCCTTCACTGCCCCGAGCTTCAACCAACACCTGATACCGATGATACTCGTGCACGTGCACGATCAACCTATCGACCTGAAATCATCGTAGCACCTTCGGCACGACGACGCACACAGCCTCCTCCATTACGAACACCCAGATCATCCATTCATCAAAGAATCGGAAACGAGCAAGTCAACGCAAATCTGGTACAACCCGACCAACCAAAAACGCTTCATACCTCCAGGTCACGTCGCCTGAACCCTTGCGACTTCGTCTAAAGCAACGTCACACCCCCAAGCTTCTATCCCCTAGGTCCGGACAACTCCGATCAACCCACGACGATGCAACAACTCTCTTTTCGACCTTAAAAAAACTAGGCTTAGACCCTAATTTAACTTTGTATGATCATCATGGTCAACTAAAAATCCATTGATTATTTTGTCCAATGATCCTCAATCTCCCCTCTACCTCCAGCAACAATTACGTTGATCAACTCTTCACCGATCAACGAAATTTGGCGAAAATGTACTTTACATTCAACTTACAAATACTCAACATCCTTGAATCTAAAAATCTTGATATTGCTATTAAAATTCATCATTTTGAAGTTTGAATCTGATTGTACAATCAAAACAAGAATTCCCGACCCTTGATCTTTGACACATTTTGATATTTACTAAGATTTATCATTTTATAAACAAATATTTAATGAATACACTTGAATTTATTTTTAAACATGATGTTGTACTTATGTAAACACTTTTCATTCAGCAATCAAAGCCTAAAATTGTTTGGGTTGGGGTGATTTTAATTTTATAATAGGTTTTAAAACCTGGAATGTATGCACAGAGACAAATTTTGCCTATTTTCCAGACATGCACACTCTATGAGCATTGACCAGGCAGTTTAAACCGATTATTGTACAGTTGACCTCAGACCTATTCCCGATTACTTACACATATGTATATATCACATGAAAGCATATACAATTACTTTCCACAACATTATTCAAGTATTTATCATAATTATCAAATATAAAATAGATTTAAGATTTGAGGGTATTAGTTTACTCACCTGGTTTAAGAAAGAACAGAGACAATATATTTTTTATTCTGGAAATGCTTGTGATGATCTGGAACCTTTTCTTACTTTTGAAAAACTGAAACTTGAATATCATTGATGTCAGATTGAAATTTGAATCTGCATGCTTTCAGATTCGAGATGCTTTTGAATTTTGGTTTGAATCTGATCTTGAACTTTGGAACAGCCGCTTGATTTAAAACTGGAAAATGATTTTGCCTTAATCTGAAACTTTGTATTTATTTGCACTTTGATATGCTTTGATTTTGATTTGTTTCAGGTTGAAGATGTTGTAAGAATTTGATTTCACTGAACTCAGGTTTGAAACATGTTGAAGTTGCTATAGTTTGATTTCTTTTCTTTAGTTTTATTTTCAGATTTATTTGTTTTACTGGTTTTGATTTTCCTGGTTTAAGCTTTCTCAAGTTTGGTTTTGAATGAATCAAAGAAAATGAGAAATAAGAGGGTAATAATATTTATATAGCCTTGTTTTTCTTTTTATTTATTAAACTTAAAAACGAAAAGAAAATGAAAAATAGGACACTTGTATTTGCATGATGTAATTAAGCTAACACTTGTAATATACATGTATTAATTTTCTCACACTTGTTAAATTCAAATAAATTTATGTTTAGACCTTCTCTTTAATTTATTTACAAATTATGTTTAAACCCTTGTTTATAAATTACTTATAAATCTACATCATTTACACATGTGCTATAGTTATATTTATAAATATACAAACTATATTTATTCATTTTAATAGAAAATGTATTTTAAATTTTATACTTATGCTTTCAAAAGATATATATATGTATCAAAGCTTTATATTTATTTACATATATACTAACTATATTTATTTCTAAGTATATAAAAGAAATGTATTTTTAAATCTTTAATTAAATCTCATTTTTATATATTTTTATATCTTTACAACTTTTTTAAATAACCTTAAGAAAAATGATTTGAAATCAAATTATACACTTAATAAATAATTACGTACACACATATATGTAAATATATTAGTTTCTTTAATTATAAAGTTTTTAAATCCAATTTATCAATAAGATATTTATCTTTAAATTTCAAACCAAAATTCTATTTACAATCTATGAAACAAACACATATCTTTATGTAATAAGAAAATATCAAATTAATTCACAATTAAATCCAAAATTTAATATTAATTATCAAATTAAATTTAACTCAAAACCGGGATTGTTACAACGTAAATCAAGCAATAAATAAGTACATAAATTCATGAAAATATAAGGATCTACTCTGCACATGTACATTGACATAGATAGAATTATACATAACATAAAATACATTGGAAATTACCAATACGGAAGCCTTGAATATGCACGTGGAATGCTAAATCCTAAACTCCTTAGATCAAATTTGCACTCTTCCATAAACGCAGTTAACTGAAGAGATCACCGCACCTTTTAACTAGATTTAATTTGAGTTAATTTTATTTGGAAACGAAGAAGGGGATGCTATTTACTTATAGCCAAAAGTAAGAGGAGAATGAGGCAAAAAGTAAACTCTAAAAGAATGGAGATGGTTTGTTTAAATAGGCAAGAGAATGGAGCGAAAAGAGGGATCTAGATCTATCTGTTTACCTTTTCTCCTTACCAATTCAAATCAATATGTCGAGTAAATATCACTTCCCCCATCCCCTCCAAGCATAGTGGCCATCCCTATAGGAAAATGGGCCTATACTCATTTGCGAACCCAATCAATATTTACACCATTTTAAATTTAATTTAAAAGTTTATAGATATCATATATTGATACATACATACACACACAAATTTTATGTACACACTTTATTAAATAGTGATTCAAATAAATCAAATGAAATTTGATAATTAATATTTAACAAATATTAATTAATTTATAAGATTATAATTTATTTAAACCTTATGGTATTTTGGAGTATTCAATATTGCATTTGTGTGACTCATATAAGGAAATTCAATCAGCATTAAATCGAATAGTTCGAACATTAACATTGCATGTCATCTAAGCTAGTGGTGTGATAGTCTGGACTAATTTATCACTTATACAACTTTTGTAAAATCCAATTTTACTATTTTAAGTGGTTTCTGGTATGATGATTATTTACATTATTCTTTCCGTTAAAATTATATTTCACCAGGACTTATGAAATCTGGTTTTGGTCATAATTACAATATTTTCCGCGTTCAACTTGTATAATCCAAACACAAATGGTTCAATAATAGAAATTATTATTAATTGAACGTATCTGGCTAGAGACTTTGACTTTTGAGTTGACTATAGTTGACAATGATACGAATCTTATATTAACGAGGAGACGAATTTCCTATTGAATAATAGTGTTTTACTTCCAATGCTTCGACTCAGAGCCAACTTCAGTCATTCAATATACATCTTGACACGATTTAACTATAATCAAAGTGGAAGTTCGACAATATTATCAAATTGAGAGAACCATGTGATAGAGCTAGGGGTATGCCCTAAGGGCAATTATGTAATTTGTTACACATATCTAACTTGGTAACCAAAATTGTTCGAAATAATAGGTTTTTCTTTCTATTGTATACTTGATATAATGTGTTATATTAATTAATTTAATTAAAAGTGTATTTAATATAAATTCAATAAGTTGTATGTTTTGTGGTAGTAGTCACAATGTGTTTTATTCATGAGTGATTTATCGTAGACAAATAAACATATCGTTTTAAATATTCTTAGTCAAGATGTATCAAGACTGGATATCAATACATCCATTAAGACTAGAGTATTTAATGCTCTCCAAATGTTGGGTAGTGTATTACTCATAACTGTTGGGGGGCACCAAAGGGTTACATACTGATAGTTTTTGAATAAATATGGAATGACACACTCGAAAGTTTTCTATTGGTTAATATAAATAAGGTCTAGAAAATATCGACCTGACTAGCTTATACAGTTCCCTTGACTTGAGAATACCATCAATCTTTAATATGAAAGTTCTGTTTGATTGTAGTCGAATCAGGGCACGAAGTTCATCGAATGACTATAGTTAGGTTGAATGGAAGTATTGGAAGTGAAACACTATTCAAGAGAGGATTCGTCCTCTCAGTTATATAAGATTGGTAACACAGTCAAGTGAGGTCAAATAAAAGGTAAAATCTTTGGCCATAGTAGTTTGGTTAATAATAATTGTTATCATTGAATCAAGAACTTTGTGTTTGGACTATAGAGTTAAATATCGATGATATTGGAATTTTGATCATTACCAAATTCCATGGGTCCAAAGTGATATAGTTTTGATGAAGAGAACTGGTGTATATAAATGTCACTAATGTGTAACGCTTATAATAAATAAATTCAAATTTTACCAAAATATGTGTACGCAATTAATTCAACCAATTGTCATATCACTGGCTAAGGTGATGTGTGACCATTAATATTTGATTTATTCAATATTAATCGTTGATTGAATTTACACGTATGAGTCACATAATTGAAATAATGAAGATTCCGAATGAACTACATGATTTAATTAATTTTAATAGTTGAAAATAAAATAAAAAAATTAATATTTCTAAAATATTAATTATTGAATTTTGTTAAATTTATTTGTATAAAATTAGTATTTAGTAAAATTGCGTATATAAAAGTTATAAATACGCGTATCGTAATACGGTATTGGTAGAATATTTAAATTTGATTTAAACAGAATAAATAATAAAAGGGCTTTAAGTAAATTAAATTAATTAGTATTTATGAAATATTAATTGTTAAAAATTTCTTATTTGATTTATTTTATTTCCGTTAATATTTAATAAAGTGCATATATAACAGTTATAAGCGTGTGTATCAGTATATTTATCGATAGGAAATTTTAATTGGAATTAAAATAGGAATAATACCAATTGGTTTTGGAATGTTTTGGTGCCCAAATAGCCCATGTAATGGCCAATCTTACTATGAGGAATAAAACGGGTCTTTATTTTTGAAATGGAAAGAAAAACTTATTAAAAGGAGTGGAATCAACCTATAGTGAACGTTGCATTCTCCTTTAATAAAATTTTCTCTTTGTCATTTTTGGACTCTTTCATTCTTATCTTCTCTTCTTAGCATTGAAATTCTATGGAGATAAGGTTCTAAAAATTTCAAAACCAAACAAAAGAGAAAACTGTAGTTGTCTCTGGTAGATTGCAGGTCTAGAGGTCGATTTGTAGAATTTAGAAATTCTACTTCATTCAAGGTGTATTCTCTAGGCTTCATCTGAAAGGTAATTTGTTTTATTTATATGTAAATCTTCATGTTCACATGCTTGTAATTCTCTAGTTCTTCTATTTCTTCTCATCGTATGTTTTCTAGTTTATATATGATTATTAAAGTTCTACTTTTAAACCAATTATTTTGTCATCATATTGAATTTGACTTCTATTTTATATGTTACCATTTTAATATTAATAATATCAATCATAGATTCTCTTTTGTTCTCTTTTGTTTGATCATTATGTATAAAAGTAATTTATATCAAGATCTAATTATCACGAGTTTTTATATGCCTAATTCATCCAGTCCTTTTAATTTAGAAAACATTGTTTGAACAAAAATTTGTAATCATCATATTAGTGGATCATATTACATATTGCAAAGCTATGGATTTAAGGATGTTTTATAAATCTCATGAATATTTGAGTATTGTTTGCATGTTAATTAATTGAATTTAAATTTATATATTGTTCCCAAAAGGAAAAAAAGAACGGGAGACCTGCAAATTTCCTTTGATTTGTTTTATAATTTAATGTTTTGACTTATGGCAAGAAATTTTGTTTCGAAAGTATGGTTTTGAATTGAAAATTAGTCAAGTATATTTTTTTTGTTTTGTTTCAAAATAGTAATTTAATTTGTATACATATAAATATATGTATGCATATGAATTTATGAAGTTGTTTGTGTGTAAGTTCAAAATTCACTTTAAAAGTAAGTAATGATGTTTGAACTACCTTTTTATTTAAAGCTAATTTTAGATTGCCTTATATATATATTTCATACACATATGTTTACATCTATATACATATGTACATTTAATAATATAAAAAAAGTTTTTTCTTTGGAAGATAAAGGCATAAATGGGAGGGGATATGAGCCCGTTGTGGTGTAAATTCCAACACCTAAACATTAACATTTGCTATGCACACATTCATATATGTAACATTTATACATTCACACATAAGCGCAATTCGCCCATTAAATAGGTAAAAAATAATAACACAAACAATTTAAAATTATATCAAATTAATTTTAGATAATTATAATAAGATGAACATTTTATTTAAAAGAAAATTCAAAAAAGTTCTAGATGAATTTAGAGTACATAGGCCCAATAAAGATCCAAATGATTTTTTTTAAATTTACCCTTTAACTCCTCTATGGGCTGGCTCGAATCTTACACTGGTATAAGAGCCCAATAGTATATATGGGCTAAATTAGTCATGTTAGGACTAACTAATTAAGCTTGTGCCCACATAGTGTCTAGAAAGGTAATGTCTATAATTGAATTAGGTAATCAAGTACCCTGTCCTACCTGGTTACTTGCTTAGCTTGAAAGGTGAAGTAAGCCCAAAGGTTGCCCCTAATAGAAAAGGCCCAATTTGAATTGGGGCTAAGGCTACTTTTCAAAACTGTTTTGAAAATTAAAGTAAAGATTTTATATTTAAAAGTTAAATTTAAAATGAAATTTGTTTATTATAAAAGTTGTAATATAACATAATTCTTTAAGATGTTTGAAAATATAATAAAATTTTCAAAGTGTTTGAAATTTTAAAAATTCAAAATTCAGGCATTAATTTCGAATTTTTTTTATTAATAAGATTAATTAAATTAATTAATTAAATAAGTTAATTATATACCTAAATATATATATATATATATATATATATATTTATACACATCCATTTATTATACATATTGATATATGTTATATTCTTTAAATGTTTAAGATAATGTAAATATACATATATTTATATATTTAAAAAAATTCGAAATTAATTTAAATTAATTAAAAGTGTATAATTAAATTAATTAATGTAAATTTAAATTAATTAATGACTAATTAATTGAATGAAAGATACATACATACATACATAGATATATATATATTATATAAATGTATTACTGCTAAAGTTATAGTATATAGAATAAAGGTTATAACATACACATCCAATGTAAAAGTTAAATTAGAATAATAATATAAAATTAATTAAAGAGTTAATTAATTAAAATTAGTTAATATGATTTAATATAATGTTATACATAAGACTATTATATAAGTAAACTAAATTATAAAAGTTGTATAATAATGAATCTTATATAATATGAATGTATAAACGAAAGGCAGAACATGAAAGAAATCCTAAATACACTTAAGGGATAAATACATATGTATATTACATATACCGTGATTTCAGATGTGTCTAACACTTGAATGATGATGACATTCAATAAGAAATACATCATTCCCTAAGTCGATATCACTCAATCAAATATGTTGAACATTATGAAGTTTTAATGTAAAGGTGTCCTCTACAATTTATATATTAATAGATTACTTGCATACTTTGTAATTGTTGTGCTTTCCTCGAGCTAGAGATGTTATATGTTTTACTATTAATATATAAAATAGAAGAGGTAAGATAACCGTGCTTATTTGTTGAGCTTCCTTAAGGAATCTGCATTATATTTAACCGCTGCAAAATGGCGGGTACGAGTGAATAATCTCTTGTAACGACCCAGAATTTTACCGCATTGATTTGCGAATATTCAATAAATTTTTAATACTAAAATAATGGGTTTTATAATTAAAAATAATACGACTCTTTCAAATTATAACAAATGATGGTGCAATAGATTTGTAATCACCTAGGATTTTTCCACTTTGAAATAGGCTATATAAATATATTTATATAATCAATAAATGGATTTATGTTAGCAAATAAACCTATTTTAATTACTTAATAATGATAACAAAATCATTTTCAATTTTTATTTACCAATATAGATAGTTCAAATAAAAATAGAAAATGTGACCGAAGAACGTTTTCCAAAAGTTCGACTTTTCGACACCTGAAAGTCATCGAAAACGTTATGCACACTTGGTGTATCATGCACACATATATATGATAGCATTAGTAATAATAAAACACTCTTATTTACATACAAACACATATTTAATTAACCATAAAAATGGGTGTGACAAATTATGTTATAAAAGACACATATATATATACGCATAAACACACTTATATATATATATACACATATATACATACAAATTCTATGCCATAGCTTAAGTACCCCATAATATGGCCTAATAGGGGGATATTGTGTATATATGAGGGAGAGGGGAGGTATGGGTGCATGCGTGCATGTATATATTATTTTATTAAGCCACTTTACATATTTTAAAGTCAAAACCCTCTTCTCATGTTTTCATTTGCGTTCTGTTCTTTGTTTTCATTTACGTTCTTATGTCAAAACTCTCTTTTTATGTTCATGTATTTCAATGGCTTCCATCTCCAAATTCCTAAGAGAAAAGATAGAGAAAATAGTGTAAAAATATAACTAAAATCCTCCATTTCACTTCCAAACCCATTCTCTACTAAACAAGGCCATATAACCCCACAAAACCATCAAGGCCGAGCCTTATTCTAGCCATGGTCGAGTCAAATTTATCCAAAGCCAAGGCCATTTTGCTTCCAAAGGTCCACATCTTCACTTTGTTAAGCTAGGAGCAAGTGAGCTAGATCGAGAGCAAGTTTAGTTTGATTTAGTGAAAGTTTGGTGAGTAAAGTTTGTGTTTTTAAAAATTAAGTTACTAACTTTTAAAATTGCAAAATTTATGAGATAAATTGTTTGAGTAGGTGGTCATGTTATATATTGTGTATGCACGCATGTATGTTGATTTGATGTTGATTATTTATGCTGAAGTTTGAGTAGGCGCTAAAGATTATAACTTGAATATTGGAAAAGTTA
Organism: Allium cepa; assembly: GCA_030765085.1. Taxonomy (NCBI): domain Eukaryota; kingdom Viridiplantae; phylum Streptophyta; class Magnoliopsida; order Asparagales; family Amaryllidaceae; genus Allium; species Allium cepa. Next base: position 742,357,984 of record CM060932.1, read on the forward strand.
GTTATTATTGTGAAGTAATACTTTGTTTATGACGGTGCTATAATGTTTTGATGTGATATTATGTTGGAATGTTATACTTGTAGTTGGGTTCATGACACAAAAGTAGCAATTCACTAACCAAAAGCGATGTAGAAATCCGCTTTTTGTTAAAAGTTTGATTTTTGTTTTCAAAGTGAAAAGTTTTCAAGTTTAAATCTTTCATATTTAAAAGAGGAAAAGTGATCAAAATGGAAGTTTTAAAAGTTAGAAAAAGGAAATTTCAAGTTTTTGAAATTACGAGTCCGTATAGCGATAGTTGCTATACGCTCAGTTCGGAAAATCTAACTAGTTTTTCTAATCCGAACTAGAGTTCACATAGAAATCTTTTTAGAAAATGTTTTCTAACTTTAATTTAGTAATTAGGGAACCAATATTTAATTATTATTTATTTAATGATTAATTAACTAATTAGTATTTTATCATCGTTAATAATGGTTTTTAAACTTAAATGTTAATCAATTAAGTTAATCATGATTTGTTACTTAATTAAAGTTAATTATTAATTAAGGATAAATTTATTATTATATATAATTATTAATTTAAGATAATTATTAATTTATTATTATTTTAGAAATGGGTTTTATTTAATTAATCTTCGATTAAAGTTAATCATGTTTTAATAATATTTAATTAGGGTTTAACTACGTTTAGTTAGAGTTTAATTACTATTTAATAAGGATTCGATTCTCCTTTACAAGTGTTTTAATTCATTTTAAAATCACTTTAAGTTTGAGTAATCTGTTTTATTTTAACCCGTTTTTGTTTTTAAATTTGTTTTAAGTCAAGGGATTTCGCTGTTCCTTACCCTTAAGTAACCCCATATGCTGAGGAAAACTAAAAGACATCTATTAGCAGAACAAAACACCATTCTACTATTACAATCAACCGGGACATTTACTTAAGTTGATTGATTGTTATGTGTTGATCCCTTATATACCTGTTGTTATGTGATACCATATTAGATCGGATAAGTAAAACCAAACTAAAAGCACCATTATGGTCATTAAGCCTCTATTTGATTTTGTAAAGACGAATATTTCATTTCCTTTTTGAAATGGTTTCAAAGTTATTGCATTTTGAAAAAGATATTTAAAGAATGATCTAACAAATGGTTTTACTAAAGATGTTTTTAACTAATAGGAATGGTTTTCCATTTTATAAAAAGATGTTTTTATAAAGAGTTTTATCAAGGAATTTGGAAATTTATAAGGTGTTTTGGGGTAAATGTATTTGATTTTTTAAGCAAATAAGATTTCGTAAACAAGGAAGATTTATAAAATGGATTTGCTTATTAAAGGAAGCTAAATTGATTAATTAAGGAGTTGTTAAATAGGAAAGGTTTATAAAGAAGTTTTATAAATGATTTTTGGAGTATTTATAAAAGAATTTTAGGATGATTTGGATATGCATAAAAGGAGTTTATAAAAGGGTTTAGATATTTATAAGAAATTTATATAACAAGTTAGATATTTACAAAAGAAATTTATATAAATGATTTTGAATATTTATAAAAGGGTTTTATAAGTAAATTTGGAAGTTGGAAAGCATTTTGAAATGGATTTTGATTTCAAGAAAAAGAAATTTCATGAATGAAATAGATTTGATTAAAAAGGGTTTATCGAAAGAAGTATAAAATGAATTTGAGATCTGGGTTCTCCAAACAAACCTTTAAAAATGGTGGTATGGAACATCTGTTCCACATCTAACACCGAGGAGATAGTACTGAGGGTTGTCCTTACCTCCAATTTAAACAACATTTATTTAATACTTTTTAACATGATTTGGAAGTAAGAAGTTATTCACAAATGATTTGTGTATATACTATGTCAAAGGGATAAGTATATGGGTGTTTTAGACAAACATTTGAAAGGAGATTTATTAAATAAAGATTTGTTTTGAGGCTTAATGGTTGCTATGGATAAATAATCTCAAATTGAATTGGTTGTTGTTTGTTTATTTGATAGTTAAATAACCGACTATCAAATATGAACCCAAAATGTAACTTTGGAAATATCTAGGAGAAACACGTGAGTTGTAAGGCATAGTCATCTCCGACGATGTTGTACCATGTGTATAAATCTCGTTTCATTCTCCTAGGACAAATGATTAGGAAATCTGTCCACTAACGATTAGTAGGTGATCTCTACTCTTATCTTTGACTGCTTACTTCCTAAAGAACCGAGGTTAGGTTTACCGAAAACTATCCAATGTTGTTTCAAAGAGATGGGAATTGATATGTTATCCGAAAACCACTTTGATCCAACTCAAGCATTTTGAAGTGAAGACATCTTGAAGATGATGGAATGGAAGATGGATCTCTTTAAAGTACAAGGGCTGCTTGCTACTTATTTTGAGGGTGATTCCAAAATGGATGTAGTAGAAATAGTGCCCTCGATTTGAATATACCATAAACAACTTGTATTGATGAATGCTGGCATTGCATTACTTCCTGAAGGGCAGTGTTAGCATTCTAAGTGGAAAGTGCTTGTAAAAAATAAAACGTAGCCTCAAGCCTCATCATCCGATAATGACTAAAACGGGGAGATGCAGCAGAGCTAAATAGGTCGCCCCAATTAGGGTATGATCAACCCTATCTAGTGTCGATATTATCTATCATTTGTATGCTTCGAGGCCCATTAAATAAGGGGTGATCATATTTGGTACTACTAGTCAAGTGGCAGGCCAATTCTGTGTTTGAAGGGGATCCCGACGAGGTCCTCGATGTTACTTTATCTAGAGATGCACTATGATGGGCAATACCCCAGTAGCCCAGTCATTGTATGGAATCCCTTTCCTAGGAAGTGCCTTCTGTCTTAATTGTATGCCTATTATGCTAGAATTTAATCAATGTAACAATTTCGATTATGTTAATTATCTACTTCAAAACCCTAGACATTATTATGATATCACTGGATTTTATATACAAATGTTTTGGTTATCGTAATGTAAAAATCCGTCCGTGTTTGTATTCAGCGTGGTCTTACAAGAGGCCTTTGATTTAAAGGTTTATATAAAGTTAAAGACTTATGCTTTACTCACACCAGACCCATGTCTGAATTGGAGTTTATTTTTTCTTTTCTTAAACTCTTGGGTGCTCAAATTTGAATGGGCTGCCAAGTTGTTCAGGTTTTTCCACGTTTTGGAGGAGCTTTGAGTAGGTGGTTTCATCAATAACTAGTTATTACTCTTTTTCCACTACATTATATGTATATTATATCTGTTAGGTAGCGACAGGCTTTTATAACTGTCCTAAGCTAGAATTTGTATTAGTACGAAACATCTGTGACATTTTTGAAATGACATTGTAATGTATTATGTTGAGTAATATATATTGTCTCATTGCGTTGTGAGATTCTGTGTTGTCAGTTTCTTCTCTTCTATCTTATCTTTTTTTAACCCTTGATGGCTATCTTTCGGAGTGAAAAAGGCAGATCCTTACATCTCTCTTTATTTGTTGATCTTTCCTCAAGACAAAGATGAAATTAGGATAAAGATCACAAGTTAGGGGTTGTATATGATATAACCGATAAGGAGTTATCCATTGTATATGGGATTATGATTTGTTGACCTTTCCTCAAGGTCAAAATCCCAAGATATACGAGCCCTAACACCCACTAGTGAAGTTGAAAGACTTCTATGGTTTGTTTTAGGGCTTGAAGAAACTTAAATGACTAGTAGGAGCCTTGTTAGAAAAATGAAATAACGACATTTAACATTTCTAATATAGCAAGAAAAAGTTATAATAATTCACATAAATAAATTTAAGCAATTAATGTAATTGATAAAATGTTTATCGATTAAAATATATGAATGAACTAAATTAATATTGACATATAGAAATATAAAATTTACTTACTGTAACGACTCGCAAATTCAACACTTCAGATTTTTTTTAAAATATTCAAATATAAGATTTTTTTTTAACATAAAAGATAATTTTTTAAACAATAAATAATATTGGTAATCTTATTTTGAATAATTATTTACAAAAATACACACTTTGGAAGATATATCGAAAAAATGACCGAAAACCGTTTTATCAACAAACAACTCTTAGACCATCTGACATCGTGCATGGAGTTGGATACATACACTCATTTATATATACGAGCGTGAATATGTAATAAATTAAATTTTTATTTATAAATAAAATATATTTATGACATCATCAATGATGTCACTATTTTTAAATAAATGATTTTTGAATTTAAATTTAGTTTAAGCGATTTAATAATTTTTAAAATCAAATGAAGCCCTTTTTATTAATAAATAATAATGGAAATGTTATTTTCAAACTTTGTTAACAAATATGTGTGTATTAACTAAGAAGTGAAATGTGACTGGGAATCCGAATCGGAAATCATAATGGTTTAACATAGGAAAGTAATACACCGTTCTAGGCTATAAGTGACATACATATATACACTGATACACACATACACATCTACATCCATGCACATTCAAATACACATAAGAATTACCATATATATTTACAAATTCACTTATGGTAATATCAAGATATTTCTCACCAAAATCAAATCAACTTACCATCCAAAGGAGGCACATGGCACGCACATGGAGGGGTCATTTCAGCCAAACATGATGAAGGGGGTGAGGTATGATGTTGATGAAATGGTGACGTGTTTGTGTGGAAATATCATGATTTTTGCATCCTTGCATTTGCCTAAAAATAGCACCCACCTCTCTTCATTCACACTTCTTCTTCATAAAATTCCTAAGCTTTTCATCTTCTTCTTTTCTACATTAATGGCTTCCATAGCCTAAGAAAGAAAATAATACAAAATCAAAATAAAGTTATACCAAAATCAATCAAAATCTACATCACTTCAAACCAAAGTTCAAGTTAGTGATCTCTTCCTTCTCTTCCACCTCTAATAGCCAAGCAAGGCCGAGCCCATCCAAGCCTCCAAGACCAAGGCCAAACCCCCTAGGAGCATTTGTGCTGCTAGCCGTGATCTTCGATTTAGAGATAGTGGAGCTATAGCTGTTTTAAAGTTGTCCGATCAAAAATCAAGTAAGAAACTCTATTTATATATATATATATATATATATATATATATATTTAAAATGATGATTTGATATGATTGCTATAGATGTTTACTATGCTTTGATCATCAAGTATTGGTGATTGTAATATAGTGTATAATTGTGTGAACAAGTCACGTTAAATACACATCGATATTACATAAGGAAATCACTTTCCGAATCAAGTTATAAAAGTGATATAGAATCATTAAAATCCTTTGAAATGCTGTAAAATGGTTTATAAATGTTTTGTAAACACTAAACCCAATTTGGTGAAGTTTGGACAAGTTATGAAAATTGAGTCAAAAATAGGCACGTCGCGTAATGATTATTCGCGATTTCAAGCCATAAAAGTTTAAATCCATATATATGATGGAATCGGAGTCGGAATTCCTTGGAATAAGAATTTTCCGACCTCTTACAATCATATTTTTCACACAATAGAAAACGATCGAGATTTCATTTAGTAGATTTGAAATATGAGCAAAATAAGTTTTCAAAATAGCCGCAATTTGGCAATTCAGAAACCAAAGCAACAATTTCTTTAAAATGGATATTTTTAGTTCTTTAAAAAAATATGGAATAAATTCTATAAATATTTAAAATGTTTTAAAGGAGAGTTAAGTTATAAGAATGGATTTCTAGATGATTAAAAAGTTGTTTTGATCAAATAAGCCTTAAAAGCACTATTTACAACACTTTTAATAACTTTTGAAATATGGCTTTAAAATTAAGTATTATTTTCCAAATATTTAATAAATGTTTTCAATTAAATAATTAAGTATTTTAAAGATAATATGGAGGTTTTAAAATTTATTTTAAATGGTTTAAATAAATAATCTAAAGAAAAGCTGCATAATTAAGTAATTTAATCTTGGCTCTAAAAGCCGATGAGTAGAATGGATTTTTCTATTCATGAAATTTAGATATGAGGCACTTAAACCAAGGAGATGTTCAGGAGAAACCACTACCTTGGCTCATCTAGCCTCTTTTCTGGGTGAGGAATAAATAAGGTCGAAATGTCAGAAACGGGGCAAGTATAAAAGTTTTAATTTTTTCCAAATCTAATGAAACTTGGATTGTACAGAAATAATCTTCTTATACTTAGTATTAAATTCCAAGGAGGGAACCCACACTATCCATGCGAATTTAAAATGTGATTTCATCGTTATTCGATAAATAGTAATGGTTGACTATGGAAATTGGTGTTGAGTAGAATTGGTATAAAATCCATCGACCCATTTTCAACTCAGTAATATTTTCCAATATGACTTATGAAAATGATTTGGTATTTCAAAGGTTAAAGAGAGGTTTAATGATTCCGAATAACCTAAAAGATAAATTTTAAAAATATATATCTCTATAAGATATTTTTGATAAGGAGAAAGTAATTAACTAAATGATAAGCACCTATTAACATCTTCTTAACAATGATTGGTGCGAAGGAACCGAGGTCGGATTTGGGTGATCCCTATTTGAAAACCAGTTCGAATCAATTTAAATATTCAAAGTGAAGACATGGAATGATAATAAATGGAATGAAGGGCTGCTTGTCACTGACGCTCGAAGGAGATTTCCTATATCATTAATATATGGCAGTAATATCTTCATTTGATCTTTGATGCAAGGGCTGCTCGCTACTAATCCTAGGGATGATTCCCGATAGGATGTGGTAGGCTACTTCCTTTAGTTTGTTGTGTTCGGGACAATTTGTATGTGCGAATGTCTGACATTTCATTTCTGACATACACGTACATTGATTTTTACAAACGTACATCTATTTGGTGGTGTAGGAGGTAACTCTCCTATAATTAACACCCTTCTTTGAGATGGCGAGCTCAGTGGTTGTACGTTTGTGGAAATCGATAGTGTGTGATGGAATAGGCAATGTGCATTCAAAGTGGAATGTGCTACGTGAAAGGTAATCGTTACCTCGTGCCTCATCACTCGAAAATGGCTTAAAAAAGGCATACCGTGCTATGTGGTTTGCAACCATTAGGGTATGGTCATAACTTTTCTAGATTATTCTCTATATATCGAGTTTATTGTATATGCTATGGGATCCTAGATAGGTCGGTTACAATCGGGTTGATGTCATATTCAATTCTGTGCACAAACACATGGCTCTACGGGTAGGCCGGTCTTGCCAGGTGCAGAGGTTTCAAAGGTGCTGATCGTTGGTACATCCCTCTAGAGATGTACTGTATGGAAGGTAGTTCTTTACCTGCTATTGTATGGAAATCCATTCTCCAACAAGTGCCTTCATACTTGATTGTAGAACCTATTATGCTGGAATTTAATCAATGAAGCAATTCCGACTAAGATTATATAAGTTTATTTGAAAAGTATTTTCAAAAGAATGTCATTAAGAATAATATTACCATATTTTTTGTAGTAAAGATTTTGGTTATCATAAGGTCAAAACCCATTTCATGTTTATGTACAGTGTAGTCTTATGAGATACCCTTTGTTTTCAAATATCCATATTTTGACTTTCTCATACCAGTCCCATGACCGACCCGGAGTTTATTTTCCTTTTCCCTTAAACTCTGGGTGCTCTAATTTTTCCGGCCAGCCAAGTAGTTAAGTAGCTTGGAGCATTTTGGATGGAGAATGGAGCATGAAGCTGGAGGGTCCTATGTAGATAGTCATCTATTTCTATTAATTCCGCTGTATTTTGTCATGTATCTATTAGCACTTTTGAGGACAGACAGTTATAACTATCCTGACTGAATTAGTACTTACTTGAACTCTGATGTAGCAATTAGGAGTAATTGCATGTACTACTCATATGTATAATTAAATGTTAAATATGATGTAAGATTCTATTTTGTTTGTCTTCCACCTTTATTTTCTTTACCTCTTGATAAGTCTCTTTGGCACTTGGATTTGCAGCACGTGAATACTTAGGATGTATTAGTATCGATTTCTAAGAGCCGAGGAGGTGGGTTATCACATCTGCTATCAGAGCTTATGATTAGCGAATACCTAAACCTGGATATGGTCAACTCATTAGAGGTAGGGCTAGTAATACCTAGAATGGGTTTAGTCAGACAGAGCGCATATTTTATCCGAATAAGTATATTCCAGCTTTATGTCGATTCCCTAAGATAATTTCATTTATAATTCTGAATATGTTTCCTTACTACATGCAGATAGTAGAAGATGAGTAATAGAAGAAGATGGAGGGGAAGTAGTAACACTATGGCCACTAACAGTTGATCAAATGCTAAAGTAATTGAGGAAGTGGTAATCTCGATGCAACTTCAAATTTACTTTGCTACTCAATGCAAGAATTACACCAGTTTGGGTGGTAAACCATTCAAAGGAACGGAGTCCATTATTGAAGTTCAGGCTTGGATCCGCTCTTGTGATTTTTTTAAGGGATTGAATATCGAGGATGAGCATAAAAGGTTCATAGTTTCTTGGAAGTTATAAGAAGGGGCTCTAACACGGTTAGTGTCCATAACAAGGAATGATTCAGAAGATAATTTCTCATAGGAATGGTCAAGAAAGTCTTGAAAGAACAATATATTTCAGCTGTAGGAAAATCCCGCCTCTATCGGAATTTTATGAATTTTAAGCTGGAGAGATGTCAGCAGAAGAATATTCCAACAAGTTCAGTGAATTGTCCTATTTTGGGCCGGATCTGATAGATACTCCTTTAATGAAAAATGAAATGTTTATCACTGGGATGAAGGGGAAATATCTGAATAGGATGACTGACCATGTAAAGTGAATCGTTGTAGATTTAGTAGACATGGGTTTATGATATGAAACTGTAGATAAAAAGAATCCACCCATAATTAAAAGAAGCAATTATAACTGGAAGAAGATGAAGTTCCACCATTCTGGGAAGAAGCCATAGCAAGGCAAGCATGAAGGAGGACCCTAAGGAAACAATTTGAAGGATGTTACTTTTTATAGTTACCAACAGAAGGGTCATTTTTCCACCACCTGTAATAATACTAAGGCTCAGGATAGGAATTGCTACAATTATTACAAACCAAGGCACTAGAAGAAGGACTGCCCACTGATAAAAAAAAGGAGAACAAGTCAGAGTTTTTGCCATCAAAGATGAACCCTCAACTTCGACTGATGCGAAGGGAAAGAGAGCTCTAGAAGGTAACATCCGCATTAGTAAAAATCTAATTAGAGTATTATTTGATACTGGTGCTCTCCATAGTTTTATTTCTAAAGAATTGGTTGATAAATTGAAACTTACCAAAAAAATATTATATATCCCTATCTATGTCTTTAATCGCATAAGTGGTAGAACTAATTTCAATATAGTTTGTGAAAAAGTACAAGTTGCCTAACTATCCCAAAAAATTACATGTGACCTAATAGTCCTCGATTTTATTGGATTTGAGATTATACTCGGTATGGATGGTTGTCTAAACATAAGGCCGTTCTTGATTGTGTTAAAAGGATGGTGCATTTGGAAATAAAAGAAGTGAACCTTTTATAATAATGTGTGAAGAATCAAGTCCAGTAATGGATGGTTTTATGTATGTCGTAAATTCATTTAAAAAACATCTAGAAAAATACCAAATGTTAAGGAATTTCCGGTTGTTTTTGAGGAAATTAAAAGCTTATCCCCATATGGGGAAATTGAGTTTCAAATCGACTTGATTTCTGGTCCAATGTTTTTTTTCATTCTTCTCGAAGAATGGCCCCCAAGGAAGTAAATGAATCAAGGAACCAAATGGATAAATTATTAAAGAAAGGATTAAGACTTTGTACTGGAGCTCAAGTTGGAGCTCAGCAGTAGTTTTTGTCGCAAAGTCAGATGGCTCCTTAAGACTTTGTGTAGACTATAGAGAAATAAATAAGAAAATGATTAAGATAAGTATCCTTTACTCTGTATTAACGACTTGTTTGATCGACTTCATAATGCTTGAATATTCTCCAAAATGGACCTAGCTAAAGGATTCCATTAATTTAGGATAGTAGGAGATTACATTCCTTTTACTGCATTCAGTGGATGGAATGATTTTTATGAGTGGTTGGTTATGCCTTTTGGGCAAATCAATGCTTCTGCGTATTTTGTTGACCTTATGAATAGAGTAGTCAAAGATGTTCCCTAGAAATTTTTGTTGGTTTTTATTGATATATTCAAAGACCGACGAAGAACACGAAAGGCATTTAGAGATTGTAATAGAAATATTGAGAATGAATGTGCTCAACGCTAAGTTCTCAAAATGCCACTTCTAGAAAGAAAAGGTAAGGTTCCTTGGGCATGTTGTGCCAAAGGAAGGAATCTCAGTTGATCTAGGAGAAATTACAGCCATTCAGATTGGAAGCAACCACATACTTCGAAGGACATTCGTAACTTCTTAGGATTGGAAGTATACAATCGGAGATTTATTCAGGACTTCTCCAAGATTTCCTATCACTTAACGAAGTTGACTATGAAGGATGTTAAATTTAAATGGACGCTAAAATGTGAAGAAACATTCTAGAAACTTAAGAAAATTTTAACTATCGCTCCACTCCTGACTATAATTGATGAAAGTGACAGTTTAACCGTTTATACTGATGCTTGTGGTAAAGGAGTGGGCGTGGTACTGATGCAACATGGGAAGGTTATCGAATATGCTAGTAGGCAGTTAAAAACGCATGAGCGAAATTATACAACCCATGACTTAGAACTATCAGCCGTTGTGTTTGCACTAAAGATTTGAAGACATTATTTATTGGGCGAGAAGTTCAAACTCTTCATAGATCGCAAATCTTTGAAGTATCTTTTCACTTAGAAGGACTTAAATATGAGACAACAACATTGGCTAGAATTTCTCATTTCATATGATCTAGATATTCTATATACACCCGGAAAGCCAATGTTGTAGCAGATGCGCTAAGAAAAAAGCATATCGTTATAGCTTATATGGTAGTGACTTTGACTTTTCTAGAGAGAATTGTCAACAAACAAAGAGAATACCGTCATCTAAGGAAGACAATTAAGGATATAAGCAGAGTGTGGAATTCAGGCTTTGAACTAGATAACCATGGGATATCACGGTTAAAAGGACGAATTTGTGTTTCTAATATTAACAACTTAAGACAAGAAGTGTTAACTAGGTGCCATCAATCCAAGCTTAATATCCACCTTCGAGTTAACAAAATGTACAAAGACATGAAACGAACATTTTGGTAGGAAAGCATGAAGAGGGACATCTTTATACATGTTAGCAGATGTGCAAATTGTCCATAGATCAAAAGTGATCAACAAAAAACTGTTGGTTATTTTAACCTCTTGAAATTCCGACTTGGAAATGGAACCACACATCGATGGATTTCATCGAAGGCTTACCTCGATCAAGAAGAGGAAATGAAGGCATTTAGGTTATCGTAGATCGATTGACCAAAAGTACACACTTTATCCCACTAAAGCCAACAAGGATTGCTACAAGTCTTGCAGAAATATACATGAGGGAAATAGTTCGATTGCTTGGTGTTCCAAGCAGCATAGTCATTGGTTGAGACCCAATCTTTACTAGTATATTCTGGATGGCTTTACAAAAAGCTTCAAGAATGATGCTGAGTATAAGCACTGCATATCATCCCCAGACTGATGAGCAAACTAAAAGGGTAAATCTGGTATTGGAAGATATTCTGAGAGCTTGTATCTTAGATTTTCGAGGTTTATGGAAAAACTATATTCATCTTGTGGAATTCTATTACAATAATAACTATCAAGCAAATATTGGCATGTCACAATATGAAGCTTTATATAATCGTCCATGTTGATCTCTAGCATGTTGGATCGAAATCGAAGATTGGTTAGTACTGGGTCCTGATATGATTCGAGAAACTCTCTCATATGAGAGGAATGGTAAGATTTAGACAGGCAGGGAAGTTAGCACCTTGATTTATTAGACCTTTTCCCATTCTTGAGTGGATTGGCCCTTTAGCTTATTCTGCGGAATTTCCTCAAAGGTTATTTGGTGTGCATAATGTCTTTTACGTATCCCATCTATGGAAATATGTGCATGTCTAGAATGGATTATAGAAACAGATGCCCAGGAAGATTTAGAAGTAGAACCAAATTTGGCAGTTATCAGATGACCATTTCGAATCATGGATCATGATGAGAAGTGATTGAGAAGGAAGTGGTAAGGTTGGTTATAGTTCAGTGGAGTGGTGGTACCAAAGACTACATATGGGAAATAGAAGAAAGAATATGGAAAGCTTATCCTAAGTTTAGGATTGACGTATAGTTGCATGTGGTATTAAGATAGTGTACTCACCGCCTGTGGTGTGGTCACTTATCATATCTTGTATATATTTCCCTTGTTAAATATGTATTCCTTTTCGAGTCATTTTGTTATTATCCTTGATTTCGAGAACAAAATTCTTTTAAAGAAGGAAGTATGTAACGACCCGCAAATTTCAATTTAGAATTTTTTTTAAAATATTCAAATATAAGATTTCTAACATAAATGATAATGTTTTGAACAAAATAATAATATTGGTAATCTTAATATGAATAAATATTTAAACAATACATATTTTGGAAGATATATCGATAAAATAACCGAAAACCATTTTATCAATAAACAACTCTTAAACCATTTGACATCGTGTATGAAACTAGATACATATAGTCATTTACATAAATGAGTTAGAATATGTAATAAAATTATTTATTTTATTTATAAAAATAAAATCTCTTTATGACAAAATCAATGATGCCACTTTTTTGAATTTAAATTTAGTTTAAATAATGTAATAATTGTTTTTAAGTCAAATGAAGCCCATTTTATTAATAAATAATAACATAATAATGGAAATGTTATTTTCAAACTTTGTTTACAAATACATGTATATTAACTAAGAAGTGAAAACGTGACCGGTAATCGGAATCGAAAATCATATTGGTTTAACGTGAAAAGTTATACAACATTCCAAACTATAAGTGACATACATATATACACTTATACACACATACACATCCATGCACATTCAAATACATATAAGAATTGCCATATATGTTTACAAATTCACTTATGGTAAAAAGATCAATATTAAGATATTTCTCACCAAAAATCAAATCAACTTACCATCCAAAGGAGGCGCTTGTCCATGAACATGGAAGGGGCCACTTTAGCCGAACATGATGAAGGGAGGGTAAGGTATGGTGGTGATGAAATGGTGATGTATTTGTATGGAAATATCATGATATTTGCATCCTTAGATTTTCCTATAAATAGCACCCACCTCTCTACACTTCATTCACACTTCTTCATAAAATTCCTAAGCTCTTCATCCTATTCTTCTCAACATTAATGTCTTCCATATCCTAAGAAAGAAAATATTACAAAATCAAAACAAAGTTATACCAAAATCAATCAAAATCAATACCACTTCAAACTAAAGTTCAAGCTAGTGATCTCTTCCTTCTCCTCCACCAAGACCGTGTGCAACAAGCCCTCCACCACCACTTTCCAAGCAAGGCGGAGCTAGTCCAAGCCTCCAGAAACATTTGTGCTAGTAGTCGTGAGCTCCGATTTCGAGATAGCGAGGCTATAGGTGTTTTAAAGTTAGTCCGATCGAAAATCAAGTGAGAAAATCTATTTATATATGTGTGTATATATATATATAAAATAATGATGTGATATGATTTCTATGGATGTTTACCATTCTTTGATCATCAAGTATTGATTGTTTTAATATAACGTTTAATTGTGTAAACAAGTCACGTTAATTACATGTCGATATTACACAATGAAATCACTTTCCGAATCAACTTATAAAAGTGATATGGAATCATTAAAATCCTTATAAATGATTTAATATGGTTTATAAATGTTTTATAGAAACTAAAACCTGATTTGGTGAAGTTTGGACAAGTTATGAAAATTGATCCAAAAATAAGAGCATCGCGTAACGGTAGTTCGCGATTTCGCGTCGTAAAACTTTAAATCCATATATACGACGGAATCGGAGTTAGAATTCTTTGTAATAAGAATTTTTCAAAATCTTATGATCATAGTTTTAAAAAAAAAGAAATTTGAGATTTCAATTAGTAGATTTTGAATATGAGCAAAACAAATTTTCAAAATATTCGTGGTTTGGCACTTCGGAAACCAAAGCGAACAATTATTTAAATGAAAATTTTTAGCCCTTTAATAAAATATGGAATAAATTCTATAAATAGTTTTAAAATTTTTTAGAAGAGATTTATGTTATAAAAATGAATTTCTAAATGATCAAAATGTTGTTTTGATCAAATAAGCCGTAAAAGCACTGTTGGCGGCACATTTTGCACCATTTTTAATAACTTTTGAAATATGACTTTAAACTTAAGTATTCTTTTCCAAATCTTTTATAAATTTTTAAAATAAATAAGTAAGTATTTAAAGCTAATATGAAGGTTTAAAATTTATTTTAAAAAGTTTAAATAAATAATTTAAAGAAAACCTGTTATAATTAAGTGATTTAATCTTGGCTCTAAGCCGATGAGTAGACTGGATTTTTCTATTCGTGAGATCCAAATATGAGGTGCTTAAACTAAGGAGATGTTCCGGAGAAACCAATTCCCTAACTCACTTGGCCTCTTTCCTGGGAGAGGAATATATAACATCGAAATGTCGGAAACGAGACAAGTATAAAAAATATATATTTTTTCCAAATTTAATACAACTTGGATTGTATAGGAATAATCTTCTTATAGTTGGTATTAAATTCTGAGGAGGGAACCCATACTATCCGTGTGAATTTAAAAGATGACTTTTTCATTATTCGACGGGTAGTGAAGGTTGAATACGAAAATTAGTAGAATTGGTATAATTTCTGTCGACCCTTTTTTAACTCAATATTATTTTCCAATATGACTTATGAAAATGATTTCGTATTTTCAAAGTTAAAGAGAGGTTTAATGATTCCGTATATACTGAAAATAAATGTTTTAAAATATATATCTCTAAAAGATATTTTTAATAAAGAGAGAGTAATTAATCAAGTGATAAGCATATATTTACTTAACATCATTTTATCAACGAAAAGGTACTGGTACGTTAATGGTATCCATAATACCTAAAGCACTTGAACATGAAACAAAAGCATAGATTTCCAAAAACAAAATTTCTCTGATTACATTTCAAAACATATGTTTCACATTCAAATTACATAATCCCGTAATCGTTTTCCAGGTTCAGATAAAATATAATTGTTACATTAATACACCAAAAGCGACATATTATGATGCCCCCTTGGTTTACCAGAGTACTATATAAACATAACTGTCTTAGATACAGCACACTGGAATAAAGAAAAACAAACAACAACTCCTAATAGCTATCCATCAGCCACCTACTTGTCTCTAGAAGCTTTATTCGTCAATCTACTAAAACCTTAACCCTCAGCGTACTCAAATCAATTTTGAGCGCCCGAGAGTTTAAGGGTAAAAATATAACCCTCGAGTCAGACATAAAGCCTGGTGAGAATAATACTATACGTCTCGAATATACGATATTAAGTGAGACCACGCCGCTTAGCGAAACGGGTTTTCCCTCATTAATTTCATTTTAAAACTTATCTTTTGCAAATTATAGTCATGCAACCAAAACTGGTTAAAACTATAAAACATTTTATGTAAACTTTCATATCAGATAACAAATGGACTATCTGTCCAAACACAATAGTTTTGTTTGGCCAACTCCTAACCTTTGGCTGACTCGGGCCTACCAGAAAATAAAAATCAAAATAATCTAACATCTGTTAGACACCCCTCTTCTAGGAGGTTTGTCCTTAACTATCTGTTAAATACTTCTCTTTTGGACGATCTGTCATAAACTTAACATCTCCCAATATCACCTGATCCTAATGGTTTTGCAAGCTCACCAATAACCCCTCTATATACAAACATACATTCCCTTCTATGTGTAATTATAATTTTAGTCTTACCTATGACAAACCCCTACACACTAGAATTTTGGACTAAATTAGCTAGGGCTAATAGCTAATGTATAGGGTGCGGCCCTATACCAGTCCCATCTGATATTCTAATATCTGAGTCATTTTACTTAAGGATACCTTCCCAAAATTTTCCCTGAAAACCATTTCATCTAAAATTGATTTAAAATCTTTTAAACCAAACTTAAACAAGGAAAATATATAATTTGTATACCCTACTGAAAATCACGATGTTATATTATATATATACATATACTTTACTCAAACCTTTGTTGATGAAAATATTTTACTTTTGAAAGCCCCCCTTTCGAATCCACTGAAAGTATCCCTTTCAGAACCATTGAAAGCACCTCTTTCGAAACTAAGTAAAACCCTTCTTCCAACCTAGGCCGAAATGCCAAAAACTTCCTTTCGAAACCATTTATAGCAACTTTTCGAAACCATTGAAAAACCTTCCTTTCAAAATCTTTAAAACGTTAAACATCTTTCTTTTAAAACACTTTAAAACTGCATTTCAAAAACTTTGGAATACCTTTTATTTCAACCTTTCGGCATTAGGGAACCACCCCATAGAAATCTTTCTTTAAACCTTTCGAAAGCACTAGGGAAGCACACCTTCGAAACCATCATTTAAAACCTTTCGAAAGCATCAAACCTTTGTAAGCAATAAACCTTTCGAAAACACTTGGGTTCAATTTAAAACATGTGGAAAACACCTTTCGAAACCATTCAAAATTTACCCTTTCGAAACCTTTGAAAGCCATCTCGATCGAAACCATTTGGATTATACCTTCAAGTAGAGCAAATGGGTTTCACTGAAACCCGTTAAAGTCGAAAGCATTCCACTCAAAAGCTATTTTTTAGTCAAGAAGTGATGGTGTTGAAGCCATATTTTCGAAAGCATTGGAGAAGTGGCCAAGTTTAAAAACAAAGTATACCTTCTGAAACCATTGACTTCAAAAAGTAAGAAAAGCGGCAACCAGGAGTTTCAACCCCTTCGAAAGCGTTACTTAAAACAAAATAGAGCAATCCATTCAAAACCATTCCTTCAAAATAATTTGACCTAGTCGAAAGCTAACCAAGTCGAAAGCAAAGCAGGCGCATTTTCAGTTTGAAACAAAGGCATGCTTCAACCCCGTCGGAACCATATGTTTTTGATCCTATACCTTCCGCCTTCATCTAATTTGCTACGTACCAAGTATATTAATACCATGCGTATTGGTTTCGAAAGCAATGAGGGCGACATGTCTTGGTCGGAACCCTTGGTGTCGAAAGTGGAGAAAGCAGTGAAAAACAAGTAAATTTTATCTTCAACTTAAAAGAGAAATACTTTTTGACTAACCTGCTATGTTTATCAAAATCTTATTGGTTGCTGATTTTTCTGTTCTTAAAGCACTGCCACAATTTCAGAAATAATGATTTAATTTATTTTATAAAATACCCCTTCTCCTTTTATAAATATATAAAACATTTAAGTCTCATACCTCAAATAATTTTATATATTCATTAAAACACGTAGGAAAATTCTACAAAAATTGTAGAAAATAATTTTCAATATGTTTTCTAATATATATGAATTTCAGATCCAAATAAATTATTATTAAGTCGTAAATAATTTATAACCCAAATAATTATTTTCTACACTAGAAAATTTATATAAAATCTACCATAATTCAGAAAATAAAAAAATTGAAACCCATCTCTAAAATATCTTTTCTGATCTAAATCTAAAATCGCAAGGCATTTGGATGTCATTTAATAGGGTTTTCTTATCAAAACATATCATAAAATCTATATGAACAAGCACAAATCATCAACAAGCATATATACACATTTAATTATTTAAAAATATGGCATAAACTTGCAAAACACTTCGGATTTAACTTAAAATCGAAAACATTTAAAAGAATGAGATGTAGTCATTATTCACCTTAGCTTGAGATTAAGGATATGAGATTTGATAGCTTTTGATTTGATTACTCTTCTTCCTTAGCTTTAACCTCCTCTAGTTCTCTAAAATGGTAGCCGACCACTAGGTTTTTAATTTGCAAATGAGAATGAATTAAGAGAATACACGACTAAGGGGTTTAAGGTTTAGGGTACAAGAATTTTCATTATACCCATTTTGCCCCTGGCCCACTCCCAAACCCTTTATCTATTTTATTTCATGTTATCTCATTTTGATTTACTCATTAACGTGGCCCGGCTACCCCTTTTAATCACAAATCTCAATCCATTAATCACCTTACATTATTTTAGTTAATTTACCAAATTAAATATCCTAAATAATATTACTAAAAATATGGAGTGTTACATTCTCCCCTCCCTATAGAATTTTGTCCTTGAAATTACGATAATATACACAACAAAACGATCAAAGGTAAAACGCACCATCAAATAAATCAGGATATCCTGCTCTCAGTCTCCTAAGTATAGTCCCTATCATCGTCACTCCACTGGACCTTCACTAATCTGACTGTCTTTGTAACGACGCGGATTTTCGTTGCCGAAAAACCGGATAGTTATGGGTTTTAAAAAGAAAATTTAAGAAAAGAAAAAGAAAGAAGAGAGAAGAGATAGGAAATAGAGGGAAAGAAGATATTTGAAAACAGAAAATTTTATAATAGAACATAGAGAAGAAGGAATAGAAAATTTTAAAATAGAAGAAAAAGAGAATAGAGGAAAAAGAAAAACAGAAGAAAATAGGACGGAATAGAAAACAACAGAACAACATCAAAATCTCACAATTCGCAGCGGAACAACATATAATAATAAATGAATAATCTTTAAACAAAGAACTATATCAGTTATTACATTACATTTCATTTCATTACATCATATCATCAGAGTGTACAACAACATACAACATCAACAAACAGTGCAGCGGAAAAAGAAATACTATATAAACTAGTAATACGCCATGCCATCCAGCTTGCCTCCAGCAACTCCAGAATATCCAGAATATCCTGATAAACCTTAAACTCTTGACTGCCCGTGTGGAAATTGGTGGGCACCCAGAGTTTAGGAAGGAAAACAATAAACTCCGAGTCAGTCATGTGACTGGTGTGAGAACTCAAAACAGTTATTTATCTTTAAAATCAAAATAGAGGAATATTTTTAAATTCAATTCGCAATGCTTTTTAAAAATGAGACTACCATAAGACCTCCTGCCACACACACAATGCAAACGCAGACTTGGAGAAGATTTCTCCTTATGATAGTCAAACATGCTTGATACGCATTTAAAAAGAGCATTTGATATTATTATTAGTGCATAGTGTAGGAAAAATTCATTTCGAAAGTAGAATATAAATCTTAGCCAGCATAGGTACCATTATATTATGCCTACTAATAGCTACCATATTAGATGGCAGGTTCTACAACTAAAACCGTACAAGTCACGTATTGTTTCTTTGGATTTCCAACAAATGGTCAGGCCAAGGAACTTCCCATTGCCACTGAGAATGCCTCTGGAAAGACATCCCCGAGAACCAAACCGGAACTCTGCCAACACAAGGCCGGGTTACCCCTTAACTGGGTAACTACTGACACGAGCACGCCATTCCCCGGTCCTTTAGGACCTTTTCAACCGAGCGCTCGATATCCAACATCACACCATAATAAATAGAGTGTTTTCAACATGAGTAAGTATCTGGGCTCCATACCATGATACCACCCCTTTCCAGAAGGAAATGCACATACCCTAAGGGGAGCTACAGCAACCCCTAATAACCTTGCCGCATCTTTCCTGTTTTGACCATTTCCGGGATGTGAGGCTCGACGAAGTCACGTCCACAAAAACATACTTTATACAAAAGCCATGCTTTGGGTCAACAAATGATCAACATAATGATCACTAAGATAGACGATCAAATAAATGATCCTATCACAAAAATCAACACAATGATCATTTCAGCATCACTCAGCATGTCACATTTACCAAAATGGGATATATCGCTGATAACTTCAACTATATAACCTTTGAGCTCGTACGTCTCAAAGAAGGGTGTTAAGCAAAGAATAAATTCTTCGCCACCAACAGAAATATATTTGAAAGAAATCGGCTTTATATCTCAACTTGTAATGTCAGACATACAATCCATACAAGTCTGTTCCGGGATCGAACAGAACCGAAGGCACTTACAAAGAAGTCCTTGCAATCCGGATATTCACAATCCTGATCGAATTTCCCATCACTTATGGAATCTCTATACCAGGTGCGACCCAGTGCAGAGACAATCGATAGGTCATCCTATCGCTCTCGCAAATACCGGTCTTCAACACCGATCTTCAAATGCAATTCACAACGACGTATCACATATTCGGAATGGGTTATACGACCCCATGGTCCTTTCCCGGTTAACCCGAATAGTGAGCGCTTATTCAAAAATAAGTGTGCATTCAAATTCAATCATATTCACATCAAATACCCATTCAAAGGGAAATATTGATAGTCGGTTATTGAACTATAAATTGATATGCATACATCACCAGATTCCAAATAATTTTCCAAATTATTTATTTTTCAAAAATATCTTCACTAGATATTAAATTTCAACACTTCAAAAATAAATCAATATTTATTTTTAACAAGTTTCACTTTCACATATAAATTCCATAATGAATTTATATTTCAAAATATCCATGCATATGCGATTTCAATAATTCATTTCAATTTATCTTTAAAAAGATAAATTCTAATTTTTCACTTCATATTGGAAAACATTTCCATACTTATTAAAAATAAGTAATTCACAAATCTTTTTATTTTCAACACTTAGAAAATATTCAATATACTTAAATCGAATTAAGTATATATTTCATTCTATTAAGGAAATCATTCACTTAAACATATTTATTTGGGCCAAAACGAATGTTACGTAAAACATCGTTACGACAACCCAAAATCACTAGTATAGGGATTCGAAGTTAAAATAGATATATAAATCCCAATACTATACAAAAACATTTCCTTTCGGAAATCATTTACTATAACAACAGTGTTATAGTACATCATCTCCTTTCATTTCTCGAAACATCTATTTCAACAATAAATGTTGAAATCTATGGTTTCGAATCTCAACATGTTTAAAAACATCGTTAGATTGTTTTGATTCTATTTAAAACATCACATTCAAAACAATTCCTTTAACGTGTTATTCACTATTCAAAAATGTGAATAAACTTCGTTAACAAATCTCATCCTTTTATTCATTTTAATTCAAAGGATTATTCACTATTAAAAAATGTGAATATAACTCCATTTCTAAGTTATAACAATTAACTTGTCAAAATAAGTCATTTGCGAATTTATAAAACAACGTTTATAAATTCCTTTTTTTTATTTATTTAAAAAAAAAACTTCCTTTTTTATAAATCCTTTTATTTACCTATTCAGTTTATAATTCAATTATAGACTAAAAGTTCATATTATAAGTTAACTACTTATAAATCGATTATTTTACAAAATCGTTCTTTTTAAAGACTTTTCAATTTATAAACCTTATAACTTATAAGATTTATTTATTTAATCAATCTATCCTTCAAATAATTTCACCAAATTTATGAATCTTACTATTTATAGATTTCATTTATAACTTCACAGTTTATAACTCTATAAATTTCATTCATTTATGAAATTCATTTTCACTACATTCAAACACTTATAAAACTTGTTTTATAATGTCAATTTTTCAATTTATAAATATCCATTTATAAATCTCTTAATATAAATCAGTTTATATTATTATTCTAAAACGTCTTTAAATTCCTTTATAATTTCCTCATTTCGATTTATAAAATAATCAAATTTTATAAATCCTATATTTAAACTTTTATCATATATTCAAAAATCCAATCTAAATTATTTTATAAAATCATTAGTTCATATTTCTCAAAAATCGACTTTTAATCGTATTTCTAAAAATCAGCTTTTTAACTATATTTCACAAAAACCATAATTTTTATAACTTTAAAAATTATAACGTTTATTTATTTACAATGGATCAATTCCAAAAATATAGTATATTTTCAAAATCACTTTTAAAATCATTTTAAAATCCCAAAATTTGGGTCCAATGATGCTACACACCAAATAGTCAATCACGACTACAACGATCCATCATATATCGATATGATAATCCATCAAATATCAAAATATCTGAAATAAAATAAATACTGTTGAGGAATCCAGTTGGATCCCTCCAACCTGTTTCCTGCATCCAAAAACATTAGCACAATACCAATTTCGCTCCAGTACGAAATTATCGCGGTACATGTTCTTATTAAATATTATCCGCTTAATAACGGCGTAATAGGGTCTCATCCGCTAAACAAAAAATGCGGGAAATCAACAACTGCAATATATACATATGCCAATATATATATATTGATATTATATATAATACCAATTTCACTGTTTATGAAATATTCGCGGTATATGTTTATATTAAATAACATCCGCTTACTAACGGCGCATAATGTCTATTTTAACAATCAATAATTTACAGTCATCATTCAAACATGCATTCAAATATTTTAAATCTAACTATTTAAAATAAAATCGAAATCTATTCGATTGAGTGAGAAGTTCTCACCTTGGTTTTAATTTCCGTTTAAGCTTTTATTTCGAATAAAATTAAACGCGCGTTTAATTTTACCCGAAATTCTCACTAACTCCAAACGACTCCAAACCAACTCCATCGCGTAGTGCTCGTCCATACGATTCCAACGCAACTGAGTTTGCATTTTTTCGACCTCGTATGAAAAAGATATGAATTTTACAAGATCGTACACGATTTAAATAACTTAATTTACAACATACTTATATATTTTAAACCTAAGCTCATCCTAGCCCTCAGATCTTGCTCCAGCCTCATCACCACCGTGCGTGCTTTCTTCCCTCTTGCGTTCAAACTCCAGGCCATAGAAAATGAGGCCGAACCCAATTCATAGATTAGGGTTGATAAATGCTCTCTCCACACTCGACGATATCTCGATCAGGATGCGCCGTTGCGAAGCCCCACCTCTCCACTACACTCGGCCCCAAGGACCTGTAGCTCGGCCTGCCCTCTGGCCTTGGAAGTCGTGCCAAACCTGTAGCGAACGGCCACCTCTTGCTCCTCCATCGCCGCTCCAAACACGATCTCAACCGTACGGATCTAAAGCTCTTGATGCGCTCTACAAGTTTGTAGTTGATCACTTTGGCTAATTCTTGATGGATTGAGAGAGATTGATGAATGAAAGAGGATGATTTCTGGCCATTCATGTTTCTAGGGCCGGCTACAAATTATTAGGGTTTAAATTTTTTTTTTTTATTTTAAATGAAGGGTAGAGGCTTATTTATAAGGAACGAGCAAGCGTAAACACTATTCATCCCGGGAATTCCGAACTCCGATTTAGGCGCCGTAGCCAGCGTACCTAGGGTTTATCCCGCGTTCCGGACACAATGGAACAGGTTTCGGAAGCTAATTCGGAAGTATGTGCGAGTTATGGCTGAAAACGTTCAATTTAAATTAAACCGATTTAACTCGATTTCTAGGCGTTTTAATTTGTACCGGACAAACGGTAAATCCGATTGACTTGAAATTTGAAACCTTACAATAATATCACATTACGGATCCGATGAAACTGGTTTCGTCGAAATCCGAGACTTTTTGAAAAATGGCTATTTTGACTCGCCAAATTTAAATTAAAAACAAATCGATGCGTTTCGAGCTGCCACGATCAAACGATAGCTCCGATTGACACGAAAATTGAAATCCAGTAATAACTAACTATTACGGATCCAATGGAACTGGTCTCGTTCGATTCTGAGACTGTTCAAAAATTGGCTATTTTACAGTCGATTATTTAATATTAAAATATTCAATTTTCACAAATTAACTTTTAATTCGATTTTAAAAGTTCTAAAATATTTCTATAACTCCAGTATGATTAAATAAAATTTTACAAATTATTTTCAATCATATTTAACTCAATTTTTAATTATTTCCATAATTTAACGTATTAAATTATTGATTTAATTATTCAATTAAATCCAATAATTCAAATAAAAATTTATTTGACTTATAAATTCACTTATAAATATTTAAAATTAATTAAATATTCAAATTTAAATTTATAAAAATTCTGGGTCGTTACAATCTTCCCCCCTTAAAAGAATTTCGTCCTCGAAATTATCAAGTAAGAAAAGTTACAGAATCTATTAATTTTCCAAAATTTATAATTAAACTGCTTATGATAACTTTACTAAGTTTTTTAAATCATACTTAGTTATCATTTCAAAAACAACTACTATTGTTTAACTTTCAATTCCAAATCAAAGTTAAAGTTTTCAAAATTTTCCCAATTTTCTCAAAAAATTTTTTCTAACGCCTTAAATTTCCGGAAAAATTCGCCATAGTCTCCTTTGCGCGGCTCGATCCGAAAAAAAAAAGACAGTATATATATCACAAATATACATCTCATCAAGTAATGAGGCATTCCGAAGGGAAAAAAGTGTAAAAGTACGATATTTAATCCGAGATATGTACCTTATATTTTATTAGCAAGCATATACGGCTAATATAGCGCTAAAGCGAACTCCAAATGCAAAGCAAATGCGATCCGCACCTACTAAACTCAACAAACAACATGAGAACATGCACATATGCAAATAATCTCAATATACAACATATAGCAACATATCAACTATATATGTCACATAGCAAATGCAACATATTCAAACATCAACCAACTAGCATTCAACAAATTCATAATCAATATATATTCATTTATATTCTCATTAATATTAATGAATTGGTTTTCAATTCAAATCACATTTGATTCATTGACATTGGATTTTCTTACTAACATTCATTCTCAATTCAATTAGTTTACATTACTAATTAAATCTAATTCACATTCAATTCTATTCAAATTTATTTACTTTCTATTTGAATTCAATTTCATAGCTTCCAATTTCATTAAATCTTAATGAATTATAAACAATTAACTAACAACCATATAACAACCAATGTATATTAGTTACAACCAAATTCCTTTGCTTATATTCATTCTCATTTAATTTATTCAACTTCTAATAACATTAGATTTTAATGAATTATCACTTATATTCATTATATCATATCAATCATTCACATTCAATTGATTAACATTCAATTCATTCAATTTCTAAAGTTGAATTTCATTCACATAACTTAAGTTCACATTCATTTAATCCACTTGATTATTTACAACTCATATTCATAAATATATTTATATAGTTTCACTTCTTATATATATAAGTTTATTCACAATTGTAAATCACTTTAATTATAACTTAATTCTTATAATTCTTCTTTTATTTAGATTATTCAAACAACCTAACAATCAACTTACATACAATTTAATAATTTTGAAAAATTATTTCTTTATATATAAAATATAATCAAGGCAAAATTATTTCATTTACCCAATTAAAACAATACTGTGCTGAATTGTTCTATTCAAGTGTTTAGAAACCCCTTCGGCATAGTTTGACTGACCGTGCTGACGAAGGTTCATATGCCACTCAATAAGCCAATCATCACAATATAAAACAATTTTTATATTCACTAACAAATACGCTCTCATAGCTATTATTACACTCAAACTCATTCTAGAGTACTACTGACTCTATCTCTAATGAATAATACCCTACAGAACCATGGTTGTCGCTTAACCATAAGCTCTGATACCAAATGTAACGACGCGGATTTTCGTTGCCGAAAAACCGGATAGTTATGGGTTTTAAAAAGAAAATTTAAGAAAAGAAAAAGAAAGAAGAGAGAAGAGATAGGAAATAGAGGGAAAGAAGATATTTGAAAACAGAAAATTTTATAATAGAACATAGAGAAGAAGGAATAGAAAATTTTAAAATAGAAGAAAAAGAGAATAGAGGAAAAAGAAAAACAGAAGAAAATAGGACGGAATAGAAAACAACAGAACAACATCAAAATCTCACAATTCGCAGCGGAACAACATATAATAATAAATGAATAATCTTTAAACAAAGAACTATATCAGTTATTACATTACATTTCATTTCATTACATCATATCATCAGAGTGTACAACAACATACAACATCAACAAACAGTGCAGCGGAAAAAGAAATACTATATAAACTAGTAATACGCCATGCCATCCAGCTTGCCTCCAGCAACTCCAGAATATCCAGAATATCCTGATAAACCTTAAACTCTTGACTGCCCGTGTGGAAATTGGTGGGCACCCAGAGTTTAGGAAGGAAAACAATAAACTCCGAGTCAGTCATGTGACTGGTGTGAGAACTCAAAACAGTTATTTATCTTTAAAATCAAAATAGAGGAATATTTTTAAATTCAATTCGCAATGCTTTTTAAAAATGAGACTACCATAAGACCTCCTGCCACACACACAATGCAAACGCAGACTTGGAGAAGATTTCTCCTTATGATAGTCAAACATGCTTGATACGCATTTAAAAAGAGCATTTGATATTATTATTAGTGCATAGTGTAGGAAAAATTCATTTCGAAAGTAGAATATAAATCTTAGCCAGCATAGGTACCATTATATTATGCCTACTAATAGCTACCATATTAGATGGCAGGTTCTACAACTAAAACCGTACAAGTCACGTATTGTTTCTTTGGATTTCCAACAAATGGTCAGGCCAAGGAACTTCCCATTGCCACTGAGAATGCCTCTGGAAAGACATCCCCGAGAACCAAACCGGAACTCTGCCAACACAAGGCCGGGTTACCCCTTAACTGGGTAACTACTGACACGAGCACGCCATTCCCCGGTCCTTTAGGACCTTTTCAACCGAGCGCTCGATATCCAACATCACACCATAATAAATAGAGTGTTTTCAACATGAGTAAGTATCTGGGCTCCATACCATGATACCACCCCTTTCCAGAAGGAAATGCACATACCCTAAGGGGAGCTACAGCAACCCCTAATAACCTTGCCGCATCTTTCCTGTTTTGACCATTTCCGGGATGTGAGGCTCGACGAAGTCACGTCCACAAAAACATACTTTATACAAAAGCCATGCTTTGGGTCAACAAATGATCAACATAATGATCACTAAGATAGACGATCAAATAAATGATCCTATCACAAAAATCAACACAATGATCATTTCAGCATCACTCAGCATGTCACATTTACCAAAATGGGATATATCGCTGATAACTTCAACTATATAACCTTTGAGCTCGTACGTCTCAAAGAAGGGTGTTAAGCAAAGAATAAATTCTTCGCCACCAACAGAAATATATTTGAAAGAAATCGGCTTTATATCTCAACTTGTAATGTCAGACATACAATCCATACAAGTCTGTTCCGGGATCGAACAGAACCGAAGGCACTTACAAAGAAGTCCTTGCAATCCGGATATTCACAATCCTGATCGAATTTCCCATCACTTATGGAATCTCTATACCAGGTGCGACCCAGTGCAGAGACAATCGATAGGTCATCCTATCGCTCTCGCAAATACCGGTCTTCAACACCGATCTTCAAATGCAATTCACAACGACGTATCACATATTCGGAATGGGTTATACGACCCCATGGTCCTTTCCCGGTTAACCCGAATAGTGAGCGCTTATTCAAAAATAAGTGTGCATTCAAATTCAATCATATTCACATCAAATACCCATTCAAAGGGAAATATTGATAGTCGGTTATTGAACTATAAATTGATATGCATACATCACCAGATTCCAAATAATTTTCCAAATTATTTATTTTTCAAAAATATCTTCACTAGATATTAAATTTCAACACTTCAAAAATAAATCAATATTTATTTTTAACAAGTTTCACTTTCACATATAAATTCCATAATGAATTTATATTTCAAAATATCCATGCATATGCGATTTCAATAATTCATTTCAATTTATCTTTAAAAAGATAAATTCTAATTTTTCACTTCATATTGGAAAACATTTCCATACTTATTAAAAATAAGTAATTCACAAATCTTTTTATTTTCAACACTTAGAAAATATTCAATATACTTAAATCGAATTAAGTATATATTTCATTCTATTAAGGAAATCATTCACTTAAACATATTTATTTGGGCCAAAACGAATGTTACGTAAAACATCGTTACGACAACCCAAAATCACTAGTATAGGGATTCGAAGTTAAAATAGATATATAAATCCCAATACTATACAAAAACATTTCCTTTCGGAAATCATTTACTATAACAACAGTGTTATAGTACATCATCTCCTTTCATTTCTCGAAACATCTATTTCAACAATAAATGTTGAAATCTATGGTTTCGAATCTCAACATGTTTAAAAACATCGTTAGATTGTTTTGATTCTATTTAAAACATCACATTCAAAACAATTCCTTTAACGTGTTATTCACTATTCAAAAATGTGAATAAACTTCGTTAACAAATCTCATCCTTTTATTCATTTTAATTCAAAGGATTATTCACTATTAAAAAATGTGAATATAACTCCATTTCTAAGTTATAACAATTAACTTGTCAAAATAAGTCATTTGCGAATTTATAAAACAACGTTTATAAATTCCTTTTTTTTATTTATTTAAAAAAAAAACTTCCTTTTTTATAAATCCTTTTATTTACCTATTCAGTTTATAATTCAATTATAGACTAAAAGTTCATATTATAAGTTAACTACTTATAAATCGATTATTTTACAAAATCGTTCTTTTTAAAGACTTTTCAATTTATAAACCTTATAACTTATAAGATTTATTTATTTAATCAATCTATCCTTCAAATAATTTCACCAAATTTATGAATCTTACTATTTATAGATTTCATTTATAACTTCACAGTTTATAACTCTATAAATTTCATTCATTTATGAAATTCATTTTCACTACATTCAAACACTTATAAAACTTGTTTTATAATGTCAATTTTTCAATTTATAAATATCCATTTATAAATCTCTTAATATAAATCAGTTTATATTATTATTCTAAAACGTCTTTAAATTCCTTTATAATTTCCTCATTTCGATTTATAAAATAATCAAATTTTATAAATCCTATATTTAAACTTTTATCATATATTCAAAAATCCAATCTAAATTATTTTATAAAATCATTAGTTCATATTTCTCAAAAATCGACTTTTAATCGTATTTCTAAAAATCAGCTTTTTAACTATATTTCACAAAAACCATAATTTTTATAACTTTAAAAATTATAACGTTTATTTATTTACAATGGATCAATTCCAAAAATATAGTATATTTTCAAAATCACTTTTAAAATCATTTTAAAATCCCAAAATTTGGGTCCAATGATGCTACACACCAAATAGTCAATCACGACTACAACGATCCATCATATATCGATATGATAATCCATCAAATATCAAAATATCTGAAATAAAATAAATACTGTTGAGGAATCCAGTTGGATCCCTCCAACCTGTTTCCTGCATCCAAAAACATTAGCACAATACCAATTTCGCTCCAGTACGAAATTATCGCGGTACATGTTCTTATTAAATATTATCCGCTTAATAACGGCGTAATAGGGTCTCATCCGCTAAACAAAAAATGCGGGAAATCAACAACTGCAATATATACATATGCCAATATATATATATTGATATTATATATAATACCAATTTCACTGTTTATGAAATATTCGCGGTATATGTTTATATTAAATAACATCCGCTTACTAACGGCGCATAATGTCTATTTTAACAATCAATAATTTACAGTCATCATTCAAACATGCATTCAAATATTTTAAATCTAACTATTTAAAATAAAATCGAAATCTATTCGATTGAGTGAGAAGTTCTCACCTTGGTTTTAATTTCCGTTTAAGCTTTTATTTCGAATAAAATTAAACGCGCGTTTAATTTTACCCGAAATTCTCACTAACTCCAAACGACTCCAAACCAACTCCATCGCGTAGTGCTCGTCCATACGATTCCAACGCAACTGAGTTTGCATTTTTTCGACCTCGTATGAAAAAGATATGAATTTTACAAGATCGTACACGATTTAAATAACTTAATTTACAACATACTTATATATTTTAAACCTAAGCTCATCCTAGCCCTCAGATCTTGCTCCAGCCTCATCACCACCGTGCGTGCTTTCTTCCCTCTTGCGTTCAAACTCCAGGCCATAGAAAATGAGGCCGAACCCAATTCATAGATTAGGGTTGATAAATGCTCTCTCCACACTCGACGATATCTCGATCAGGATGCGCCGTTGCGAAGCCCCACCTCTCCACTACACTCGGCCCCAAGGACCTGTAGCTCGGCCTGCCCTCTGGCCTTGGAAGTCGTGCCAAACCTGTAGCGAACGGCCACCTCTTGCTCCTCCATCGCCGCTCCAAACACGATCTCAACCGTACGGATCTAAAGCTCTTGATGCGCTCTACAAGTTTGTAGTTGATCACTTTGGCTAATTCTTGATGGATTGAGAGAGATTGATGAATGAAAGAGGATGATTTCTGGCCATTCATGTTTCTAGGGCCGGCTACAAATTATTAGGGTTTAAATTTTTTTTTTTTATTTTAAATGAAGGGTAGAGGCTTATTTATAAGGAACGAGCAAGCGTAAACACTATTCATCCCGGGAATTCCGAACTCCGATTTAGGCGCCGTAGCCAGCGTACCTAGGGTTTATCCCGCGTTCCGGACACAATGGAACAGGTTTCGGAAGCTAATTCGGAAGTATGTGCGAGTTATGGCTGAAAACGTTCAATTTAAATTAAACCGATTTAACTCGATTTCTAGGCGTTTTAATTTGTACCGGACAAACGGTAAATCCGATTGACTTGAAATTTGAAACCTTACAATAATATCACATTACGGATCCGATGAAACTGGTTTCGTCGAAATCCGAGACTTTTTGAAAAATGGCTATTTTGACTCGCCAAATTTAAATTAAAAACAAATCGATGCGTTTCGAGCTGCCACGATCAAACGATAGCTCCGATTGACACGAAAATTGAAATCCAGTAATAACTAACTATTACGGATCCAATGGAACTGGTCTCGTTCGATTCTGAGACTGTTCAAAAATTGGCTATTTTACAGTCGATTATTTAATATTAAAATATTCAATTTTCACAAATTAACTTTTAATTCGATTTTAAAAGTTCTAAAATATTTCTATAACTCCAGTATGATTAAATAAAATTTTACAAATTATTTTCAATCATATTTAACTCAATTTTTAATTATTTCCATAATTTAACGTATTAAATTATTGATTTAATTATTCAATTAAATCCAATAATTCAAATAAAAATTTATTTGACTTATAAATTCACTTATAAATATTTAAAATTAATTAAATATTCAAATTTAAATTTATAAAAATTCTGGGTCGTTACAGTCTTGTTCCTCAATTTTTTTTCATCTCTCGCGACTATCCAGATAGGCTTCCTAACTATAGTCATGTCTGGTTCCACTACTAAATCCTCTAAGACATTCGATGCTATAGTAGTGTCTGGATCCCTAACACACTTTCTAAGATGAGATACATGGAAAACATCGTGGACACTTGCCAAACTACTCAGCAAATCTACTCTATACACGAGTTTCCCGATCCTCTCTAAAATAGGAAACAGTCCTACGTATCTCGGTGCTAACTTTCCTATTTTCCCAAACCTGATAACACCTTTCATCAGCGATACTTTAACGAAAACATGATCTCCAATAGAGAACTCTGAATCTTTTCATCTTTTATCTGCATATCTCTTCTTCGTAGACTGAGCTTTCTTATTCTTGCCCTTATCAGCTCAATCTTTTCTGCTGCTTCTTTTATTAAATCGGAACCAAGGATCAATCTATCTCTGTTCTCTAACCAACATGTATGAGATTTACATGGTCTTTCATACAAAGCTTCAAACGGTGCCATCCCTATACTAGTCTGATAACTATTGTTATACGAAAACTCGACTAGGTGTAGGTGGTCTTCCCATGATCCCTCGACGTCTAATACACAAGCTCTTAACAAGTCTTCCAAGATCTTTTTAACTCTTTCTGTTTGCCCATCTATTTGTGGATGGTAAGTGGTACTCATCTTGAGCTTGGGTCCTAAATTTTCCTGTAGATCTTCCAGAATTCACTAGTGAATAAGGAATCTCTATCACTAACAATACTATTAGGAATTCCATGAAGTCTAACCACATTCTTCATAAATAACTTAGCCAATACAGGTGTCATCCTATTTGGCTTAATTGTAATGAAATGGGCACTCTTGGTTAACCTATCCACTATAACAGATATACTTTCATTCTCTCTATTAGATCTCGACAACTCGTGAACGAAATCCATAGAAATAGAATCCCACTTTCATACCGGAATATCGAATGGCTGAAGCAACCCACTTGGCTTCTGATGCTCGGCTTTCACCTGTTGAGAGTTCAAACACTGTTTCACCCATAAGCCATATCCCTCTTCATTCCTACCCGAAAGAAACTTCTCTTCATATCTTGATACATCTTCCTTCCTCCTAGATGAATTATGAACTTCGAACGATGGTATTCCTCCAAAACTTCTTTCCTTGTGTCTCCCACATCTGGAATACATAATCTACCTTTTTTTCTTAACCATCCGCTTTGGTCAAGACTGAAATCCTTCAGGTCATCGCTCTCTGTTCCATTACTTAATTTCTTAATCCATTTAGCTAACACTGGGTCCTCTTCCTGTTTAGAAGCAATCTTCTCAATCAATACCATTCGGACTTCTAAACAAGACAAAATAGCAAATTCTCCACTAGACCCAGCCTCGGATCTCCACTGCACTCTACGAGTTGACAACGCTTCCAAGTCTTTCTATTCTGCTATCATATCCAACATTGCATTTTGATGTTCCCTACTAAGTGCATCTGCAACTTTGTTGCCTTTCCTTGGGGTGTACTCTATTCCAAAATCATAAGCGGCTAAAAACTCTAACCACCACTGATGTCTCATAATCAATTCCTTCTGAGAGAACAAGTACTTCAATGACTTATGATCCATATAAAGCTCGAACCTCTCTCCCAAAAGGTAATACCTCCACACCTTCAATGCAAATATCATTGCAGCTAACTCCAAGTCATGGGTCGGGTATCTAACCTCATGCGGTCGAAGCTGTTTAGAAGCGTAGGCAATCACTTTACCTCTCTGCATCAACACAGCTCCTAATACAATTCCATATGCATATGTATAAACTATCAAGTCCAGATTCCCTTTTGGAACCACTAACACATGTGCATGGATCAACAAGTGTGTCAAGCTCTAGAACGCTTCCTCACACTTATCCGTCCACATAAATTTCACATCCTTTCATGTTAGCTTGGTCATTGGTACTGCTATTTGTGGAAAATATTTTATAAACCTCCAATAATATGCAACCAATCCAAGGAAACTTCTTATCTAAGTTATCGTTTCTGGTCTCTTTCAATTATTAACAGCTTCGACCTTATATGGATCGACTGACAACCCTTTCTCTGAGACTACATGACCTAGAAATTTCCCTTCCTTCTTCCAAAAACGACACTTTGAAAACTTTGCCTTTAGCTGATGCTGCCTCAACATCTCAAGCACAACTCTAAGTTGAACTTCATGCTCCTTTTCATCCTTAAAGTATATCCGAATATCATCTATGAAAACCAATACGAACCTATCCAAGTGCTCTCGAAAAATCTGATTCATCAAATCCACAAAATATATCAACGCATTAGTGTGTCCGAATGGCATAACTAACTGTTCATATGACTATACCTTGTTCTGAACATCATCAAAGGTATACTATCTTATGCCACTCTAAGCTCATGAAAATCTGTTGCTAAGTCTAACCGAGAAAATACCTTAGCTCCACTCAGTTGATCAAACAAATCGCCAATCCTAGACAACGAATATCGATTCTTTATCGTTCTTTCATTCAACTTGCGATAATCGATACATAGCCTTAACGATCCATCTGGCTTCTTAGCAAATACTACGGCTGTTTCTCAAGGTGAACTACTTAGTCTAATAAAAGTCTTGCCTTCCAAATCTACCAACCGAGCCTTCAACTCCCTCATTTCTATCGGCGTCATCTTACTTGGTGGTCTACCCACTGGTTCTGCTCTAAGCACCAAATCTGTCCAAAAATCAATGTCTCGTTTCGATGGCAATCCAACTACCGGCTCGAAAATATATGCGAATTCTTTAGCCATAAAAACGCTATTTAACTCATCCTTTAATTCCACAACACCCAATAAAGCATTTGCCTCACAGCTAGGGTTTTCTTCGGTATAAACTATCCGATTAGTCTAGTCCAAGTGTCTAAGTGATATTTTCCTATCTTGGCAAAATATCCTAGCATCATATTCACTTAACCAATCCATACCCAATATGATTCGGAACCTTACAAAGTCAAATATATGCAAACTGCAAACAAAAGTGTAACCTAGCAAGTCAAACTCTAAGTGGTCACACTTCATCCCAAGTGCCGCATATTCTCCTATTGGATGTGCAACTCTTAAGGTAGTAACTAAATATGTGGGTTCTATGTTAATCTTATCTACCAATCACTGAGATATAAAAGAGTGCGATGCACCTGTATCAAATAAAACGCTAACAGACATATCATGGATCTGAAGCGTACCTCCTAAAATTGGCTTTCCTTTCTCCTACATTGTCGTTTCGAAGTAGTAGGCTCCAATGATACTTGGCCTTTTTTTCCTTTAGCTGGCTCTTTGCACTGGTTCTTGTAGTGTCCAACTTGATCACAGTTGAAACATCTAACTCCTTTCTTCTCAGCAGCCTTCTTTCCATTGCCTGTCCGGCACTCATGAGCATAATGACCTTTCTTATCACACTTGTAACAGACCATTTCAGACTTCCCCTTCTTTGTGGCTCCACTTTCTGAGCACCCTTCTTATGAAAGAAATTTCTCTTCTGACCTTGCACAACCTGGACCTCCTTCTCCTTTTTCTTCTCCAAACAATCAAGCATCTCTTCATGTATAAACGACATTTATTGTAAGGAACCGTTTTTCGTACCCTTTGAATCGACAATAAACCACACATGTTTAACTCAAATTGCATGAAAAATCGGATCATTAAAGGTGGAAAGAAAATAAAGACAGAACATAATCTCTCACGAATGGAATAACATATATTATTTCAATAATAATCTTTACAGTGGACAATTTTAAAATACAATATCAGAGTCTAACCTAGATTCAGCCTGGACAATTATAAACCCCTGTCCTTACAAATGCTGACAACAATAAAACAAATGCAATAGATGCAGCGGATAATAGAATACGTCCATACGATGATGAAGATCTCCAGCTCTCCTATAGAAACTCCAACCGTCTTCAACTAAACCTGAAACTACTTGGATCTGACCTGAGTATTAAAAATACCCAGACCAGGCTTGATAAACCAGCGTGAGATACTCGAAATTTTAAATGCATAAATCATGCCCACATATAAAGGGTATCTCATAAGATCATGCCCACATATAAACATGGATGGGTTTTTACCTTATGATAACCAAAACATTTTTTTACCAAAATACACTTGATATTATTTTCAATGACATTCTTTTCAAAACACTATTCAAATCAACTTATTCAAATAAGGTATCAATAACAAGACTAAGTCTAACGGTATATATTCAAACTAGTGGAAAGATCAATCTGTATCTACGGATTAGATCCAACACTCAGATGCCATTATACAACAACACAAATGGCTAAAAGTGGATACAATCTGCGAATAACACCCAAGGACTCGGACTTCGCACATTCCTGCCATGAGGCCCAGACGTATCTGACACTTAGGGCTCAGAACATCTGATAACCCAAATCATTACTATCCGAAATACGAGCATACATCCGACCACATAGAATCCCATCATAACCGGGGTGTGAGGCTCACGAGGCTACGCTCAATTTCTTCAAAGCCACGATTTTCATACAAAACCACGCTTTGATCATAACAAGTTCCACTTTGAATGCCACACTACCATCCTTTGATCACTAATTGACTCTCACAAGTATACAACCTCTGAACTCGTATGTATCAGAGAAGGGTGTTAAGCTAAGAGAAGTTTCCTTCTCCGCCACCAAGCAAATGAACATTTGTAAAATTCAAACGTTGTGTTTCAAAAATGCAATGTTAGACATTCGTCCATACAAGTTCATTCCGGGACTGAACGAAACTAAAGGCACTTTCCTCGGCCATTAATAGGTGAGAAGCCCATGTAATCCGAAAAAATCTCCACAATGAGGACTACTGCTATAAATAACTCTATAATAGGAGCAACCCAGAGCATGTCAACAAGCAGTCCTCATACTATGAAGGTCCACGGTCTTCAGTAATCATCATCTTCAACATGTCATCACTTTCATTGGGCCGAAGTGGTTTTCAGATAGGAATTACCTAAATCCAACTCTGGTTCCTTCGAAGCCAATTATCGCTTTAAAAGATGTTAAGTTGATATGTGGATATCAATCATAATCAATTATTTCATCTTTTATAAAATATCTTTCTTAGATATGTTATTTTCAATTTATTCATTTTCTTTTCAAATGTATATGGAATCATTAAGCCTCATTTATCAGATCATTAGGTTTATTTAAACCCTTCTTAAATCCTGGAATAATTCCAAACCATTTTCTCATTTACTTAGGAAAACTTTTCCAAATCATTCTTTTAACAAAGATTTCTTATTTTCAAGATATAACTTTTAACTTAGGGAAAATATTTCCAAATCATTTAGATCTTAATCAATGATTTCTTTCTTAACTTCAAATCATATTCTTGCAATCGAAGATTTTTATAACAGAGCAATACTGCCTCTTTAAATATGGTAATTTTCGCCTCCATGGACTAATGGCAAGTAATCCTACATCAAGAAGACCTTTGTCATCAATGATAATTGTCTTCAATATATTTTATTTCGAAAATTAGTTTGAAGGGGTTTTCAGATAGGAATCACCGAAATCCGATCCTGGTTTTTCAGATAGGAATCGCCCATATACGATCCTAGTTCCTTCGTACCAACCATCGAATAAAAGATGTTAATTCATATGGGGTTTTGAAAATTAGTATGTTGTGATTTTCGGATAGGAATCACTCAAATACGATCCCGGTCCTTCAGATAGGAATTACCCAAATCCAATCTCGGTTCCTTCCTACCAATTATTGAATAAAAGATGTTAAGTAGTTAAATAACATTCAAAGAATTTGTTTCTTTTCTTTTGTCTTGGAAAAACTTAAATATGATCTTTTAGAGCATCCGGGCTTTCCTTTCGATCTGTTCCATCCCTCGCCTAAAAAGAGAAAACATAGGCCATGTAAG
Source organism: Allium cepa (assembly GCA_030765085.1). Taxonomy (NCBI): domain Eukaryota; kingdom Viridiplantae; phylum Streptophyta; class Magnoliopsida; order Asparagales; family Amaryllidaceae; genus Allium; species Allium cepa. The sequence continues at coordinate 742,395,323 of CM060932.1, forward strand.
TTCAGGGCACTGGTTGCTCTATCCCTAACCTTAATTAAACACCTTGTTTTTATCTTCCCAGATCTCACAAGCGGGATAAATGTACTAGTCATTTCCGCATACTCAGATTGTTATTATATTCAATCTTCTTCATTTTTGTTTAAATGGTATAAACAATTCGTCTTAACCATTTATTCAAACTCTTATTAAAACTTTCAAATCATCTTTACATTACATAATTATTCCTTTAAAATCATTCACAAAATATTTAGGAAAGAATTGTTAAGGTTAAAACTACATTTCAAACGGTTATAGAATTCACATCATAAAATTGCTACTGAAAGTGCTATATAAACTTATTTGATTTAAACGACTTTTTAATATTTTAAAATTCATATTTTCCATTCCAAATCACTTTAAAGCCATTTTAATAGATTTATAACATTTATTTTATATTTTTAATCATTTAAAAATATCATTTATAAAGAAATCCACTTTTGGATTCCGAACTACAAAACCGCGATGTTTTTAGAAAATTGTTTTGGACATATTTCAAACTCTACTTGATGAAATTTTGATTTTCTTTCTTCGTTGGAAAACTATGGATATAATAGGCCAAAAAATTCTTAACTCGAAGAATTCTGAGCTATATTTCACTTCGTACACACATTTAACCTTTATGGCGCGAAATCGCGCAATACCGTTACGCGACGCGTCTAGTTTTGACTTGTTTTTCAATTTCTTTTCAAACTTCTTGGAAACACTTTTAAATGTTTACAAAATATTTATAAATCAACTCATTTTAAATAATATTTTTATATTTCAAACTCATATTCCATTTCATTCACTTTATAACATCATTTCTAACCTTTTTAAATTATTTAAAATCATTAAGAGGCTAAATAATTCCCATACACATATTTATATGGATTTAATTCTTATTTAATTAACTATGGTGAATTACCAATTATTTCTCTTATCATTTATCAAACAAGTGATCAACCACATAAACAACCAATTTGCAGCTAAGTTATCAAACATTCAAACAATTTATTCAATGGTTTAATGGACATATTAAAATAATTATAAGGACGATTCACAATTGAGTGCTCATAATTAGTTCCACTCCACCAAACTTTTGTACAGATTCCTGAATCGATTCCGACAGCACTTTCTTCTCTTTTTCTCGCTCCAAAGCTTCCCGATCTTGCTACTTCTCTTGATGTGCTCGGCGTTGACCTTGGAGGAGCTATATTGTTCATGGCCTAGGCTAGAGGGAGCTGGTTGGCTTGGGTTTTGAGGTGGAAGGGGGTGGCTATGGGTAGGAAGGAGGAAGAGAGGGGTTTTGAAGTGATTTTGGTGAAGTTTTAAGTGGATATTTCTTTGGTAAATAATTTTAGAATATTTTGGTATTATTTTATTAAGAAAAGAAGCCACTAAAGAATGAAGAAAGCTTGAAAGAGGAAGAAAAGAAGTGCAAAAAGTGAGAAAGTTGATGCTTGTTTATAGAAAAAGTTTTGGATTAAAATAATATTTTGTAAAAAGACCAAAATACCCTTTACTTGATTTTTAAGCAACCTTATTTTTTCAACACTTAATATCACATTTCAAATCATTACTATATGTCATTTTTACTTAAGTATTAAGTGAAGAATACAATAATTATGTTTGGTTTGATTTGATGTTTACCTTTTGCTTTGAAATGACATGTTTGTCTTTTTGTGCTTACTTTTTGTTACTTATATTCAAGAATCTTCTAAGTATATTTAGTAAAAGTAAACTTGATTAATGAATTAATTAATACTTATACTATTTGAATATATGTTTCTATCTAAGAAAATAAAGGTGTGACAACTTGCGACAATTTTTAATCGACAAAACGTTGATTTTCAACAAAAAAGTTTTACGGTCACATATTGACGTTTTAGTTAAACTATTTATTTATGTAAACCAAATTTAAAAATGAACCTTTTAATTTTTTAAATAAATTAAAACACGTCTCTTTATATTTTAAAATCATATTTAAATAATATCAAAATATCTAATTTTACGGTGTATGTAAACTGACAAAATGCGACAATATTTAGTTACTTTTGTAAAATGATTATTAACATACTTATATATATTTTAATATACTTTTATTATCTTTACTAAATGTTTTCAATAAGATTTATCTTTTTGAATAAATATTTAAACCTATTTATTTAAGCATTTATTTATTTTTAACAAATTTAGTTGATTTGTTCTAAAATCCAAATTTATACATTTTAAATTATCAACTATAAGAAAAAATAATTTCTCTATTATTATATATTATATATAAGTTATTTATTTAAATTTTAAATTTTTTTAAATTTAAAATAAATAAAATCTCTCATTTTCGAAGTAGCGAAATTACAGGTCGTTACATTTTTACTACCACATCACAAGAATTTCTGATATGCGATAAGGTAGCCCTAGCCAACTCGGGCTTCAACCCCCAAATAATCTTCTCAATCCTTTTCATCATCGTATTAACAGCGGCATACCCATATCTAGCCAACTCTTCAAACCTGCTAGCATACTCCAAAATAGACATTTCTCCTTGTTCTAACTCGGCAAACTTTAAAATCAAAACAGATTGTGCCATCACCAACATGAACCTCTCCTGGAACCTTCTCCTGAACTCTGCCCATGTCATTCTCCTCATCCACACCAGCTGTTACACTATCCTACCAAAATAAAGCTGCTCCTTGAAGTTGTCTCGAAGCAAGCTTCCCTTCCACTCGTCATTGAGACCTAAGTCAGCAAATATTCTTCACGGTATAGCAACCAGTTCTCCACTTCTGTAGCATCCTCAGTTCTGATAAACAGCTTCCCTCCATGCCTAGCATAGTCTCTACTGAAGTTGGCATAATGATTGACCACCGGAGCTTCCTGAACTCCTCTCGCAGCATTTCCTCCAACAACCCCAGCGACAATCCCAGCTTGCATCATGTTCATGAAAAACTGATGCATAGCTCCCATATCCACTTGTGGGACTCCAGCACCAACATTCTTAACTTGAGCCTGACTCTGAGTCCTCCTTGTATTGGGTCGGGAATTTCCATTGGTGGTGGTGCTATTCCCTCCTAGGTTAACTCTGCCTCTTCTAGCATCCATATCTGTATTCAAGCCTCGTGAGATACAGAAAAATAGCCTAATAGAGATAGGAGAATAGAGATATAACGTATACTTATATATAACAAATACAAGTACGTTGCTATAGCGTTATCCCATACCCCGATCTTACTCTAATTCCTAAGGATTATGTTTTCAAAAATCATTTTGAGTTAAAGTATTTCATAAAGTATGCTCTGATACCAAGCTGTAACATCCCCTATCTAAGGCCCAAAGCTAAGCGCCGCAGTCATCCATGGTATTAACTTCCGATGACTAAATACGGTTATGTTAATGTATCCATAATATCAAAAGCACTTGAATATGAAACAAAAGCATAAATTTCCAAAAATAACATTTTTCTGATCACATTTCAAAACATATGTTTCACATTCAAATTACATAATCCCATAATCATTTTCAAGATTCAAATAAAATATAATTATTACACAAATACGCTAAGAGCGACATATGATGATGCCCCCTTGGTTGACCAAAGTACTATACAAACATAACTGTCTTAGATGAGCACAAAGGAATAAAAAAATAAACAACGACTCTTAAATAGCTATCCGTCAGCCATTTATTCGTCTCTAGAAGCTTTATTCGTCAACCTACTAAAACCTATAAAACCTTAACCTTCGGCTTATTCAAATCAATTTTGAGCACCCAAGAGTTTAAGGGAAAAACATAAACCACGAGTCAAACATAAAGCCTGGTGTGAATAATGCTATACATCTTGGATGTACGATATTAAGTGAGACAATGATGCTTATCGAAATGGGTTTCCCCTTACTAATATCCTTTTAAAACATATCTTTTGCAAATTATAGTCCTGCAACTAAAACTGGTTAAAACTGTAAAGCATTTTATGTAAACTTTCATATCAGGTTATAAATGGACTATCTATCCGAACACTATAGTTTTGTTTGGCTAACTGCAAACCTTTGGTAGAATCTGGTCTAGCAAACAACAAAAATCAAAATAATCTAACATCTGTGAGACAACCCACTTTTGGATGGTCCGTCCTTAACTATCTGTTAAATACTTTACTTTTGGATGGTCTGTTTCAAACTTAACATCTCCCAGGGTCACCTGATCCTAATGGTTTTGCGGGCTCACCAATAACCTCCTTGTATACAAATATATATTCCCTTCCGTGTGTAATCATAATTTTAGTCTTACCTGTAACAAGGCCCTACACACATGAATTTTGGACTAAGTTAGCTAGGGCTAATAGCTAATGTATAAGGCACAACCCTATACCAGTCTAATCCAGTATTCTAATATCTGAGTCATTTTACATAGGGATACCTTCCCAAAATTTTCCTTGAAAAGCTTTTCATTCTGAAATTGATTTAAAACCTTTAACCCAAACTTAAACAAGGAAAATATATAATATCTATGCTTTACCCAAAATCACCTAGCCATGTTATATATATATATACATATACTTTACTAAAAACTTTGTTGACGAAAACATTAAACTGTTGAAAGTTCCCTTTTCGAATCCATTGAAAGTATCCCTTTCAGAACCACTGAAAGAACCTCTTTCGAAACCGAGTAAAACCCTTCTTCTAACCTAAGCTAAAAGGCCAAAACCTTCCTTTCAAAACCATTTATAGAAACCTTTTGAAACTATTGAAAAACTTTCCTTTCGAAAGCTTTAAAACCTTAGACATCATTCTTTTTAAACACTTTAAAACTACCTTCTGAAACCTTTGAAAAACCTTTCCTTTCAATCTTTCGACAGCATTGGGGAACAACCCCTTAGAAGCCTTTCTTTAATCCTTTCGAAAGCATTGGGCAAGCATCTCTTCGAAACCATCATATAAAACCTTTCAAAAGCATCAAAATTTGTAAACAACAAACCTTTTGAAAGCACTTGGGTTCAATTTAAAACATATGGAAAACACCTTTCGAAACCATTCAAAATTTACCCCTCCAAAACCGTTGAAAACTATTTCAGTCGAAACCATTTGGATTATGCCTTCAAGTAGAGCAAAAGGATCTGAAACCCATTAAAGTCGAAAGCATTCCTTTCAAAAGATATTTTTAAGTAAAGAAGTGATGGTGTCGAAACCATACTTCCGAAAGCATTGGAGAAGTGACCAAGTTTAAAAACAAAGTATACCTTTTGAAACCATTGACTTTGAAAGGTAAGAAAAGCGACAGTTAGGTGTTTCGGCCCCTTCGAAAGTGTTACTTAAAACAAAAGAGCGCAACCAATTCAAAACCATTCCTTTAAAACAATTTGACCTGGTCGAAAGCTAACTAAATCGAAAGTAATATAGTCAAAAGCAAAGAAGGTGCATTTTCAATTTAAAACAAAGGCATGCTTTAACCCTACCAGAACATCTTGGTCAGCCCCCTAGTGCTAAGTATATTGATACCATGTGCATTTGTTTTGAAAGGAATGATGGAGAAATGTCTTGGTCGGAACCCCTAGTACCGAATGTGGCGAAACAGGCTAAAAAAAGTAAATTTTCTCTTTAACTTAAAAGAGAAATACTTTTTGACTAACCTGCTACATTTGTCAAAATCTTAATGGTTGCTAATTTTTCTTTTCTTAAAGCACTTCCACAATTTCAGAAATAACAATTTAATTTATTTATTAAATACCCCTTCTCCTTTTAAAAATATATAAAACAAATAAGTCCTATACCTCAAATAATTTTATATATTCATTAAAAAATTAGGAAAATTCTACAAAAATTCCAAAAAAATCATTTTCAATATGTTTTCTAACATATATAAATTCTGACCCAAATAAACTATTATTTAGCCATAAAAATTTATAACCCAAATAATCATTTTCTACACTAGAAAACTTGTATAAAATCCACCATAATTCAGAAAATTATGAAAATTGAAACCATCTCTAAAATATTATTTCTGATCTAAATCTAAAATCGCAAGGCATTTGGATGTCATTTAATAGGGTTTTCTTATCAAAATATATCATAAAATCTATATAAACAAGCATAAATCATCAATAAGCATATATACACATTTAATCATTTAAAAACATGGCATAAACTTGCAACACGCTTCGAATTTAACTTAAAATTGAAAACATTTAAAAGAATGAGATATAGTCATTAGAGACTAAGGATTTTATATTTGATTAGCTTTTGATTTGATTAATCTTCTTCCTTAGCTTTTTCTTCCTCTAGTTCTCTAAAACGGTGGCCTGCCTCTAGGTTTTTAATTTGCAAATGAGATGAATTAAGAGAATACACGGCTAATGGGTTTAAGGTTGGGGTGTAAGTATTTCCTTATTCCTAGCTTGCCCATGCCTACTCACTAACCCTTTATCTATTTTATTTCATGTTATCTCATTTTGAGTTACTCATCAACATGCCCGTCTTACCCTATTAACTCTCAATCCATTAATTACCTTAGATTATTTTATTTTATTTAGCTAATTAAATATCCTAATAAAGTAACTAAAAATATAGGGTGTTACACCTCATCACCAGGAAATGGCTTAAACATGGCATGTTATAGGGTTATGTGGTTCGCAACCATTAGGGTACGGTCATCACTTTTCTAAATTACTATATATATATCTAATATGTTGTGTATGCTATGGGATATCGATAGGTCGGTTACGACAAGGGTGATGTCATATTCGGTTCTATCCGCCATTAGACGGGTCTACGGGTAGCCCTGTCTTGCCACGTGCAGAGGTTTCAAAGGTGTTGATCCTCGGTACATCCCTTTTTAGATGTACTGTATGAAAGGTAGTTATTTACCTACCATTGTTAGAAATCCATTATCTAATAAGTTCCTTCGGACATGATTGTAGAACCTATTATGCTAGAATTTAATCAATGTAACAATTTCGGCTAAGAGTATATAAGTTTGCTTGAAATGAATGTCATTAAAAATAATATTACCGAAATTTATGTAGTAAAGATTTTGGTTATCATAAGATAAAAACTCATTTCGTGTTTATATGCGACATGGTTTTATGAGATACCATTTGTTTTCAAATATCCATATTTTGAGTTTCTCATACCAGTCTCATGACTAACCCAGAGTTTATTTTCCTTTTCCCTTAAACTTTGGGTACCCTATTTTTTTGGGTAGCCGGGTAGTTCGGTAGCTTGGAGCATTTCAGATGGAGCATGAAGCTGGAGGGCCCTATGTTGATAGCCATCTATTTCTATTATTCCGTTGTATTTTGTTATGTATCTACCAGCACTTGTGAGGATAGGCAACTGTAACTATCCTGGCTGGACTAGTACTTACTAGATCTCTGATGGAGCAATTTGGAGTAATTGCTTGTACTGCTCATATATATAATTAAATGTTGAATATGACGTGAGATTCTATTTTGTTTGTCTTCTATCTTTATTTTCTTTATCCTACGCTAATCCGCCTCTCCGGTACTTGGATCTGCTGTACGTGAATACCAAGGATGTATCAATGTCGATTTATGAGGGTGGAGGAGGTGAGTCGTCACACTTACTAATAAGTTTTTACATATTGACCCATGCAAGTGCCTAATTATACATACACTAAATATGTTGTAACTTGGTTACTTATGAGTTTACTTGCACAAGACTATGTACCATCTTCAATAAGTTTCAAACTCTAAAAGCAATACAAGATATGCATATTTAATCCATATACAATAACATGTAAATGTTATATGATGAATAGTCACAGTTTATAATGTGCGAAACCTCGAAGAAATTAGTTTATTGAAATAAGCAAGTAAACTATAGTGTGAGATCATGTATTTAATATGATTACTTACCATAATGATCTTGATGTGTTAAATGTTACAACGGTCTAAAGGCTATAAGGTACATCTAAGAATTCGACCACTGAAATGTCAGACCGATCATTTTACGTAAAGTGCAATTGATTTGATATCCTTGAAAGTTAAGGATGACCAAATGCACTTTTGTAAAGAATTCGTTATGGTATTTTAGTGACGACTTCCTTTGAATGGTTCGACCATTTAAAAAGGAAATCAAATGTACAAAAGAGGATATAATCTAAGGCACAGTTAGGATAAAGAAAGTAAACGGTAACTTTTGCTTCATAAAGAAACATCAGAAACGAGAATTGTAAAATAATAAATGATATTTAAAATTGAAATGAGAAATATGATTATTATTCCAAAATGTATTTTCGAATATAAAAAATGTTTTCTATGTGATTTATTTCTTTTAGTTCAGAATATTTGATCTGAAAACTCTAAACTGTAAGCAGGTTATAGCAGATGGAATAAATAACCTAAAGTGTTTGAAAGGAACTCTGTACTTAGTATGATATTATAGTAATGGTTGAAATAGCAGGTGCATGCCATAAGAACTTATTAATTGCATCAGGTTACGGAATTTTTTTCCGTAAAATATATTGAACATTGTTTGTGAAATAATATATGTTTTCAGTATTAACTAACTAACAGAAATGGTTTTATTTCAATATGAATATTCATTATAAAATAAAACTAATATAATGGTATTCTGATGCATTGGAAATATGGAAGTATCTAAATTCATTTGCAATTATTTCAGAATTATGGACCGAGTCATAGTTTGGAGAAATATTATAGATTATGAATCACATGGCGCTAGCGAATTATATCTCAAACAACAAAAGGCAAAGTAGCTATTGAGTGGGAGTGTAATATTTTTTGATAAACTCTTACAATTGACACATATAGTTGTATGCAATCGAAATCTATTAATACCAAAATGGTTCCACATACTTCATTATTTCACTGATAAGTTATCACAAACATGAACAAATGTACATGATACACATGTAGTATGTTAATGATGAGTTCATATAATATTAAATAGAAGTAGATAAAACACCGTGCGATAGAAAATAAAATGATTCAATTTGACCGAATATGTGAGTATATTGGAAAGAGTTCTGAACATGCCTAAAAATGAATAAAGATTCAAACTCAAAAGTCGATCCTACTTATGACACATAATGATGCATCTATAAGGAGTAATCGAACTATGTCCGACCATGTATAATTAATTGTGAGCAAAGTTGAGTTGACTTCTTTCTATAAGGTCATTTACTTAAGAGTAATACACAAGGTGAAATTCAATTTCATCTAAATAATAGCTTACAAAATAATATAAAATAAGGATTTATAGGAAACCCTAACATATACTAGGCTAAAGAGTTGGCTGGTTATGCGAGTTGAAAGGCTACATGTAATAATTGTATGCGAGAGATCTTGTATGAATAGCCCCAAAAGAACTTTGGAAACAATAGTCATTAGATGACCAATTTATGTTCTGAATATAAGTTTTATAAATTAAAACTAAATCAGTTTTATGTAAGGAAATTCATTAACCGTGGATGAATACCTACTTTGTTGAACTGAGAAACAATTGTTGTTTCAAGAAATACCAACTTCATAGTTAAGGAATTTCTTTTAGAATGCACTGGTAGTAAATTGGATTTAGATCCATTCTAAGGAAAACTGAATATGAGGGATGAAACAAAATAAACCAATCCTAAAATGAACATAACACATTGGAATGCCTAATAAATATTCTCGCATGTTGAAGAAAAACTATGTGTTTCTTATCAATTCAAAAAAGATAATCCTCGTCTGTCAATTAACTCATTAAGAGTATTGACTCCATGATATGGTATGATGCGCAAATCCAAAGTGGATTACAGGCATGTTATTAAAATATGATTTTGGTAGTTATACCCAAAGTTATATGAACCATCGGTCACGAATATGTCTTCAGGAGCAAGACTAATGCAGTTGGAATATAATGTTACATCCTGCCTTTTAGTTTTAATGAGACAAATATACTTTTCCATACACAAACACACTCACACTACTGTTATATTTGTAGGAATACGTACAAGGACATAGGCAACATTGAAAACGAACTCAAATATTAAAAAAAATGTTAGTTGTATATTTATTAATTTAGATATAAATGTAAAATCTCCTATATGATGATTTCACACACACATAAATATTTCTATGGAAACTTGATTTTAAAAAGTATATTTTAAAATTTTAAGGAATTAAGTTTTTCGAAAGTAATTTAAAATGACAAAAGATAGAAAATAAATATACACTGAAAAATGTTTATTAGATGGGTAAATTAATTTAAGATGTTTGAAGTTTATTTTCAACTGCCTAAAATAGGTGTTTTATAAACTGTTTTATTTCTTCCTTTTCTTGTATAATTTTTGCCGTCTGATTTTTAAATTCACCGAGCTGACTTGTAAAAGGAGAAGTGTCTCTTATAGAAATTCGAATTTTGAAAAGTAGCCTTCTTCCCCAAAGGCTGCAATCCTTCTATTGGTCGTAACCCTTCAACTAGAACTCTTCACAACTATAAATATAGTTGAAACCTATCCTTTGAACAAACCAATTCTTACTTGATTTACTATTCTCCTACTCTTGTGAATTGCAAAGGCTTTCAACTTTCAACTTCCTAAATCATCATGTTTAAATCGTCATTTCAAGAGATTATAACAAGGGTGGATGTTATTGAATAATTCATGTTATTCAAGAGTACACAAAGTCAAACATTTTACTACTACTTGTAGTCGAAGTCCTGTTGGAGATCTTCGGGCATGAGGCCCTATTCGACAGCTCAGGCGGTTTGGAATATACCTGTTCCTCCGGGTTGAGTGTGGGTATTTTTTAAATTCAGAAGGAGTCTGGGACTGGCTATAGAATGGGAAGTTTGATCCAGTATAAAAATCTCTGGTGTGATCATTTTTACTTTCTTTAGTTAATTCCACTGGTTATCTACTAGTAATTACATATGTAGACTTTATTTAACCGATTAATATACAAGTCTCAATTTAAGTAGAATGTTTTATATTTCTCGATCCATAGATACTTTCATTTGGTATTAGAGCAAGGCCATCATATAACATAATAAAGTTTTTGATATTCAAATAACATGGACAACATCACTTCGACTTTTGTTGAAAGTCAATCTACTGGACGACCACCACTATTTAATAGATTAAATTATAATTATGGTTAACTAGGATAAGAATATATATTAAAGCTAATGGTTATAACACTTGGAATATCACACAACAAGAATGCATAGTACCTACCACTGACTATGCACAATGGTCAGACACTCATAAAATTGATGTTACTAATAATGCTAAAGTAATGAACATGTTTTTTTGCTCTCTAGACAAAAGTGAATTTAAAAGATTTAGTATGCATACAACTTCTAATAAAATTTGAGGCACTTTAAAAGTAACTCATGAAGGTACAAATAAGGTTAAACGGAGTAAAATCTCTATGCTTAAAAATCGGTTTCAAAATTTCAGAATGTGGCAAGATGAGAATATTAATGTTATGTACCCTAGATTTCAGGATATATATCATTCACTTCTTGCACTAGAAGAAAATAAATAGATTTTGATGTTGTTTTGAAAATCTTCAACTCTTTAATAGATGGCTGGGAACAAAAGGTCTTAGCTACGAAGAAGCTAATGACATTTCAACCAGAAAACCAAAAGAGTTAATAGGAAATCTCATGTCCTATGAAGTGAATTTGCAGAAAAAATGGGTATAAGCCCAAGATAGAAAAACAATTGCATTTCAAGTTTAGAAAGGAGAATTCGATGAAGAAGACTATGGTGTTGCGTTTCTAGATAGGAATTTGAAGAAATTTCCGAAGTTTAAAAAGAATAAAAAGTTTGGAAACAATAGAAATAGCAATAACAATCTGCCAACTTCTTCTCTTAAATGTTATGAATGTGACATGATAGGTCATATAAAGAAAGGTTGCCTGAACGTCAAGAAGGAGAAGAACAGCTTCAAGAAAAAATTGAGAAATTTTGCAAAAAGAAAAGGCTAGCATTTGCAGTCACATGGGATGACTCAAACTCATCTTCTTCCTCAAATAAGTGATCCGGAATAGGAAAACATATGCTTCATGGCTACTAATGGTGATGTAAGTGAATTTTCTTTTGATGATCCAGCAGAAATAAATTCTGAATTAATAAGTAGGCTAAAATATCTAAAAAGAAAATATAAAGACGCTTCAGGAAAGTTAAATAGAAGCAAATCGGAAGTGTACATGTTAAAGGATGAAAATAGAATCTTAGATGAAGAATTATTAAAATCTCAAGAATCTAGTGTAAATATAACATCTCTAATCACTGTAGTAAGTAGTGAAATAGTAGTTCATAAAGATGAGAATGTTAAACTAATAAAAGAAATTTGTAATTTTAATACTATTAATACACTAGGTATAGCAGTAACAGACCTTAAAACAAAGTTAGAAAATATTTCTAAAATTGTTTCAAAATTTTAATAAAAGTAGATTATACCTATCTAGAATTATTAATAATTCAAATTCTCTTTTAATAAGGAAGGTTTGGGTTAAGTAGTAAGGAAGTAAAATACAGTCCTAAGAATTAGGGATCAATATATACGAATTTCAAAAAGGAGGATGATAGTCAAAAGAAAACGATAGACAAGACTGAATCTATAAAGATATGGGTTCCAAAGATTAACAACCATCTCATAGGAAATAAGTATATACAGACATTTATATCTATCGTATATAAAATTTGTAATTTTATTTTCACGAGTGTGAAGTGGGTACATTTATATCTCACAAGAAATAAGACTAAACCCACTTGGGTACGGTTTCCTAAGACCTAACTCTTAGGACCCTAACATAGGAAGTGGGTACCAATACAATTCAATATTTTTGCAGGTACCAAATAAGAAAAGAGGAAAATCGATAATTGACAGAGATTGCTCCAAGCATATGATGAGTAATAAAGAAATGCTAACAAATATCATCTACTCAGATGGAGGAACCGTTACATTTGGAGATAACTACAAAGAATACGCACGGGAAAAGGAGACGTAAGCAATAATGGTATATCAATTCACCTCTTATTACTAATGTACTACCAGTTAAAAATTTAAACATAATTTACTAAGTATTAGTCAATTATGCGATAAAGGTTTTAGTATCTCTTTTTTTAAAGATAAATGCAATATTGTCGATCAAAATAAAAATCGAATTTTTGAAGGAACTAGTTGAATATGAAAATTAATCACAACATAGACAGGTGTTTAATGGACAAAGATAATGATCCTTGGCAATGGAACAAAAGATTCTGTCGCATTGACTTTAAAGCTATTGGTAAATTGTTTAAAAATGATTTCATAGAAGGATTACCAAAGACGAGTTATAAAGTAAATAATATTTGTGATGCATGCCAATTAGGAAAATAACTAAATCTTCTTTCAAATCATTTCTACATTAAAACCTCTTGAACTACTTCATTTGGATCTATATGGTACCACTCAGGTTCAATTTATAAATTATAACAAGTATGTATTTATAATCGTAGATGATTTCTCCAGATACATATGGACATTAGTTTTGAATAACAAAAGTGATATTTTCTGAAACATTTTAAAAAAATTCTAAAAGAATTCAAAATTTAAAAACCTTGAAAATTAAAAATATTAGAAATGATCACGGTGGCGAATTTGAAAACGAATCATTCGATACTTTTTACAACAAAAAGGGTATTAGCCATAAATTTTTATTTTCTAGAACTCCACAACAAAATAGAGTTGTAGAAAGAAAGAATAGGATATTACATGAATGTTCTAGGGCTATACTTAGTGGTAGCAAACTACCAAAACATTTCTGGGTAGAAGTTGTATCTATTGCTTGTTATGTTTTAAATAATAACCGTAAGACCACTTATCAAACATACTCCATATGAACATTTTCATGGTCGAAAACTAGACATTTCATATCTAAAAATATTTTATTCAAAATGCTTTATTTTAAACACAAAATTTCAAGAATAATAAAGATAATGAAGAAGAAATTACTGAACAACCGACTATTGAAAATCCACCTCAAAACGCTATAATTCAAATGAAGAACAACAAATTATAGAAAATCCATTTGAAAATGAATTTAAAACTCCTCCATGTATTTTAAAAGATTATCCAATAGGAATTATAATAGGAGAAGTAAATACTAATGTTAAAACTAGACATTAATTAAATAAATGACACGTAGCTTTTATTTCTAACATAGAATCTAATGTTTTAGAAGAAGCATCAACTGATGATTATTGGATTTTAGCTATGCTAGAAGAGCTAAACTAGTTTGAACGGAATAAAGTTGAGAGTTGGTTCCAAGGCTAAATGATCAAATAGTTATTAGTACGAAGTGGGTCACATACAAAGCCGATGAAAATGGTAATATAATCCAAAAAATATTAGGCTAGTCACACAAGGTTAAAATCAAGAAGAAGGAATAGACTATGAAGAAACGTTTGTCCTGTAGCCAGACTAGAAGCAAATATGTATCTTACTAGCCTTCTCCTGTCACTATAACTTTAAATTTTATTAAATGGGTGTTAAAAGTGCATTATTAAATGGTTTTATTAAAGAAAATGTTTTTTAGAACAACCACCACTTTCTATGTATGAAAATTATCCTGATTATGTCTACAAACTAAAAAAAGCTCTTTATGGTTTAAAACAAGCAACCCATGCTTGGTATAAACGGCTGCGAAGCTATCTTGTAACTCCTGGATTTGAAATTAGAAAGGTTAATCAAACTCTGTTTATTAAACGAAACAAGAAAGACATACTAGTTATACCAATTTATGTAGACAATATTATCTTTGGTTCTACAAATTATAATTTTGTAATGAATTCTCTAATATAATGAAAAGCGAGTTTGAGATGTCTCATACAGGAGAATTATCATATTTCCCCAGTCTCCAAATTAAGCAACCAAGTAATAGAATTTTCATTAATCAAGAGAAATATTGTAATAATTTAATAAAGCATTTTGGAATGGAAAACACTTCTTGTAAGCCGACACCTATTAGCACTACAATTCAGCTCAATAGAGATGAAAATAGAAAGAGTATGGATCAAAAACTATATAGAAATATGATAGACTCTTTGCTTTATCTAATCGTTAGTCGTCCCGATATAATGATAAGTGTCTGTTTGTGTGCACAGTTTCAAGCAAATCCTAAAGAATCACATCTGTGAGCCGTAAAACATATTTAGCATTATTTAACCAACACTAGAGATTATGACTCTTCTATCCAAAAGAATATCCTTTCGAGTTAGTATCATACAACGATGCCAAATTTTCAGGATGTTTGACGGATAGAAAGAGTACGACCGGTACTTGTCACTTCATCGAACAATCTCTAGTTCATGGTTTAGTTAAAAACAAAATTTTGCTTCACCATAGACGTGCAAAGAAAAATACAATTCTACTTCTTTGGCAAGTGCACAAGTCATATACATGCAACATAATCTTAAAGATTTCGGAATAAAATTAAAAAATCATCAATCTATTATGACAATACAAGCACTATAAATCTATCAAAAAATTCGATAAATCATTCACGAAAAAACACATTGATAAACATCATCATTTTCTAAGAGATAATATAGAAAAAGAAGTAATATCACTGGAGTTTGAATCATATGAAAATCAAATTGCAGATATTTTTACAAAACCTTTAAATGAAAATACGTATATTAAGCTTCGACGTGAACTTGGAATTGTAGTACTTCAAAACATAATACAATAAATGCAATAACTATTTATAGTATAGCATCTACTTTTGTTAAATAAATATTTGTTAAAATTCTTTTCAACAACATCCTATATATTTTTAGTATATTATGTAATTATCATCAATACCAATAGTCTTTTTTAACGGTGAAATAAATAGCAACCAAGTGTACATAACATTATTAATACTTACCATGGTATTATACAAAGCAGCCAAACTATATATCAATTAAAAAATATATATTTATCTCCTTAAAAAGCTCCCAAACTACTTACAAAATGGCTTCTAACAACGATTTGACGTTTTCCTCAATTAATTTTATCACACCATCTTCCAAAAGCGCATATTCATCCTCGTCAAAAACAACTCCTTCTTTTAATAGTTTTTCTCACTAAAGATTATTCCATCACTAAAATATTACACTGATTTCTCTCTAAAAGGAAAGAAGGTCTAGTAGTCAATTAACTGTAATGTTGTATTATCATCTACCAATGACCAGCGCATTGATGAGTTATATCATTATCAATAAGAAATGATGGGACTTTAGAAACAAATGTGTTGGAAAAAACGTAGCCACGGGGCGCATCTTAATTTTATCAAAATATATATTTTGGCATTGTGTGGACGATCACTAACAATACGTAACAACTCTCCTCGACTGATGTCCATTAGTCGTTTGCGACTCTAAGCCAACAAACTCATGGAAACTAGGGCTATCAGAGGAAGAATCCGAACCATCCGTAAACAAATAAATTGTCCTCACCCTATTTTATTTCATTCTTGATATTCTATTTATATACCTATATATAAAATCATTGTAATAAATAATGTAATAAAATCAACAAAATATTGTTCACCATTGCGGAAAATATATTTTACAAAAAATTAATATATTAAAATTAGACAAATTAAAATCAAATCAACATAGCATTATTGTTCGAATACAGGTGAATTCGGATGTCTGATTTCATAAATTAGACACTTGAAACCCATAGAAGATTAAAAAATTACTTCTAAATTTCAGACGCCTAAAAGCAAAACTAAACGTTTGAAAAAACATTCATACGTCTGATTTTAGTTTTTAGACGTCTAAAAGACCTTGACTTTACACTAAAAAGTTTAGGCTTCCCTTGTATATAATTAGACATTTGAAATTAAATTTCTAACGGCTGAATTACTGGGAAAACCAAAAATGACTAGTAAACTCCATCTTTTCACCCACCTAACCTCCTTTTATATCATCTCTTTCTCATTGTCTACCCCACCTATTAAAGTTCACATTGAAATAACTCTTTTTAATCTAAACTCTCAAAATCCAAAAATCCAAAAAGCAGAACCCTAAAATTTTCTAAATGACTCCTTAACAATCAATGAAAAGAGCAACGACTGAAGCAAGCTTAGATGCAGTCCCTTCTGAAGAACAAATTAAAGTATGGCTCCATCACAATGAAATAGGCATTAAAGTTTCAAGCTTCTCTCCAAGATGAAAATTTTCACCTGTATCTTGTAATGACCTGTCCTTCGAAACCCAAAAGTTGACACTAATACATCTATGGTATTCATGTGCCGAAGAACTAAGTATCGAAAAGACAGATTGTTACGGGAAAGAAAGGAAATAGAAGATAGAAGAAACAAAAACAGTCACAGAATCTCACAGAGCAACGGAATAAAATATATTAGTCAACATAATACTTTACAAAGTCATTTCAAAAATGATACATCAGAGTCATACTAATACAATTACACCCTTGGACAGTTATAACAGCTTTTACCTACTCAATTAATACAACATAGTATAATACAGTGGAAACCAGATAATAACTAGCTATCTATGAAGCCTCCTGCTCCAAGCTCCTCTAAAACGCATCCGTGGACACCTGAACTACTTGGTTGGCCATTAAAATTTGAGCACCAAAGAGTTTTAGGGAAAGAAAATAAAACTCCAGCTCAAACATGGGTCTGGTGTGTGTAAACTCAAAACAACTGAATTATTACTTAAAAAAACTCCTTTAAAATCAAGAGTATCTCGTAAGACCACGCCACATATAAATACAAATGGATTTTTACCTTACGATAAACAAAACACTTTTATATAAAATCCAGTTATATTATAATAATGTCTAAGGATTCAAAGTAAATATATAAAATAGCTAAAATGCTTGCATCTCACATTCCAACATAGTTGGGCACAATCAAAATCATAATGGCTTGTTTTGGAGATTGGATTCCATACTATGGCAAGGTAAGGGACTATCTTCCGATGATATGCCTCTAGAAAATGTATCTGGAGCCAAGAACCCATTGACCCCTGCCAATAAAGAAATAGCATGTCTATTTAACATAATAAGCCGAATTACCTCGCCCCTTTATGACACTAAGGCCTTATACTACCACGGTGTTTGCGCACAAACCAACTCTAATAAGGAACAATATAGAATGGGATGACGACTCCTAATGATAGCGGACCATATGCCTCTGCTGCATGCCCTGTTTTTGCCATTTCTCCAGGTTGTGAGGCTTGAGGCTACGTTTTATCATTTTTGAATAGCAATCCCACTTGGAATGCTAACACCGCCTTCCAAGCATCAATAAACTACTAGCATTCATCCATACAAATTCATTCTAGGACTGAACGAAGCCGAAGGCACTACTTCTACTACATCTGATGTGCACGTAAATGTGCATATTTTTACCACCATATTTATTCTATTTAAATTAAATAAATATCATATTGGGTATTTTAACTTGTTTTAACCAAAATCCATATTAATTTCAAATTGTCACATATCCATCTTCATATAGAGGGAAAACGGTCAGTTGTGTGCATATATTTCTTTGAGAAAAATTAATTAGAAATTTGCGTACTATTTTGTAGGAATTTGATTCCAATCACAAGTTGTTTCATGAAGAAGATATGCATGCACAAAAAAGAACACAAAGGAATGAAGATGGAAATAATTCAAAGTGAAGATCATGGAGGACCCCACCTACCCACTACCTTAATGTACAAATTAGAGGCTAATGCACATGCTTATGAAATTAATGGCTTCATGCAAATGGGGATTATGACATGCTAATGATTACTTGGTGGTCACACAACCTCAAGGGAATTTTGGGCATTCTCCACAAAAATATGAATTAGGGTTTCATACATGTATAAATACCCATATGTTTCATGTAATATCTGCTTACTTAGTCTCTCTTTAGTTAGTTTTAGGCTCAAAATAAAACCAGCTCTCTTCTTTCTTTTCATGGCTACTTAGCCATTTCCCCTTATGTAATTTTTTTATGCAACTTCAATACATGTTCTTTTCCTTTTCATGCTTATTTACTTTCATGTTGTAGTGTAGATTTATTTTTCATGCAAGTAGAATAGTTTTTCTTTATCTTGCTTTCTTTTTCCTTTTCTTTTTCTCTCATGTTGCAAGCTACATTTATTGTTTTAATGACAAATATGAGAGGCTAAACCCCTTCAATTTAGGGGATAATGAAGCTCTCTAATTATGTAGCTTCAACTATTTGTTAATTCATGCTCTCTTTTTGTGCTTAATGATGATCAACGAAGTGTTTTATTTGTTGTTCTTTCTTTGAATTTGATAGTCTATATTGTTTACACCAAATAGGCTATGCTTAAACAATCACTAACACAAATGCCTTTTCATCAAAATATGATTACGACATAAGAAAGTGATTTGAAATTCAAATTTGATGGTCTATATTTCTTATCAATAATTAATAGGCCATACTTAAAATAGATTTCATTTTCATTTTCTTCGTCAAGTTTCATGAAAGTTAGTAAGTTCTTTAAGGGATGTGTTATAGTTTGATGGCTCATGTTGGCTAATCAATAGTACAAATATGCCATACTATGATAAGCATATCAATTAAAGCACTAATGACTATAAAAGAGAGATCATGTTTCATATATGTTGAACTTTGTGATGTAGAGAGTGGATTTATTCTCTAAATTGTCACTTAACTCTTATATTTGCGTCTCTTTTCTTTTAGTTAGTTAGCTAATTTTCTAATTTTCTAACTTAACTTTCACTCGACTTTGGTTTAATTTGATTGAATAGAATTTTAAAATCATCAGTTCCCTACGGATCGACCCGTACTCGCATACGTGCTACATTCGTACACCGTACGCTTGCGGTTATTTTTAAATTTAAATTTTTCGACGGTTTTCTAGTTCCATAGAATTTCCGTCGATTAACAATTTTTTAGCGCTGTTGCCGGGGAGTTTTTTTGATTTGATTTTCTAGTTTTTGAATTATTTTTGTTTAATTATTATGTGTTTTAGTTTTTATGTGTGTGTTGCATTTTAAAAAAATTGTGTATTTGTGTGATTTTTGTTTGCATTTTGTTTGAATGCTTGTTGTTTTTGTTTAGTTGTATTTTCATTTGCATTTCAATTTTTTTAAAAGAAGTAACTAGTGCACAATCCCATTTGAAAAAGAAAGAATTTTTTTTCATTTCATTGTTTTTTTTTCATTTACAATTTTCAGTTTACAATTTTAAAAAAAAAACGGCTCTCTCACACGTTCTACTATTCTGTGCATCTCTTCTCTGCGTAAATCCTAACTGTGCCTCTGTACATATTTTCACAAAACAACAGTTCTACACTTCTGTTACAAACTTCTCTGGCCACAGCTTCATCTACCCACTCCTTTGCTCATTACTGTTCCAACTTCATCGCTTCTCATACAACTAAACTTCTTCCATAGCTACAATCACCAAACATTCTAGTTGCCATTACCACACCATACCTCCGCCTGATTTACAAACACCCTCTGTCTTCTCTTCACTGCCTCTACAGTCCTCTTTCAACACCTCACTGACCACCAAAACTGCAACAACCACTTCAACTTCCTCTCCATATAAAACTCTGCGTATTCCACTACATTGCTTGCCTGTCAACAAATTGCACAAACTACAACAGTCCATCCATCTGATATCAAACTGCGGCATCATCATTCGCCTGCGAGTCCACATAACAGCACAAAAACCTCAAACATCAACTTGTCACCTACTCTTCTTGACCACTCACAGAACCATCATGAACGCCTTCCACCTGAATACAGGGCGAATACAACACGACCAGACCATACGACATACACTCTCCAGTCATTCTTCCTCCTCCAAAAACTTCTTCCTCCTCCAAAAACTTCTACCACCTGAACCATTACAGTTCCTTCAAACCACCATAACTCCTTGCCTCCGCCAGCATCAAAACTCCACTGTCCTCTGCACATATTCAAGCTTGCACACCTGCTCAACTTATTTCATACAAAACTCCTTCAATCCACACTTCAATTCACAAGACAAGCAACCGTCCCCCCCCCCCCCCCCCACAACACTTCGGTATGCATCACTGCCTACACTAAACCATCATCTGCCTCAACTTGACTATCTACAGTTCCAACCATCTTTCCACTTCACAACAACTCCACTTCAATACTATGCATTTTCACTTCCCCTATTCACACTACATACATACATTTCAAACACTGACCGTCCAACAATATTGCACCTCCGCAAATCATTACCCAAATCGCCTAGATTTGCAACCACCAGAACAAGCACCTGTAGTACTCGCCCAATTCCAATTCCGCGACATCAATTCCTACGCGCGTCCCAATTCGAACCATCCCAATTGCCTTGCCTGCAACGACCCCTAACTAGTCGCCAAATCGCACCTACCTGTCATTGCACAATCGAGCTCCGCCATTATCGAATTACTCAAGCAGAATTCCATCACCCAGTCGACGAACCACCAGCAATCGAGCTCGAAGCAATTCGTCGTTCACTCATTTTTCTTCTTCTTTCTTTTCCGCTGTTCGTTTTTGTTACTTCTGGTTTGAAGAAGAAAGGCGACATCTTTTCATTTAACAGAGCAATCAATTGAATGGGAGAGTAAGTGGGTTGTTTTCAAGTAGGCCAGGTTTTCAAGTGGGGTTGTTTAAAAAAAAAAGGGAGGTTGAGCTGTGTTAGTCGTCCTCTTTTTTATAAAAGAAAAAAAAACCTAGTTTGTTTTCTTTTAAACTTTTTCAGTGAGCTTGTTTTCGGGGAAGTGAATTTGGTTTTGTCTGTTTAAAGTTGCCTCTTTGATTTAAAGAAAAAAACTACATATAAAAAATTGTATATATTTGGTTTTTTTTTCTTCAGCTTGCAGGAAATAAAAGGAAAAACTGCATGCCAAAAAAAAAAATAGCTCGCTTGCTTGCTAAAAAATAACTTGCTAATAATTCTGCACGCTCTAGTATCGTGCCATTTGTCCTTATTTCTATTTATTTGTATTGCTGATTGCTTGCATTTGCATTTATATATTTAAAAAAAAATCAGAAAACAAAAAATCCTTTCGTAGTTGCATTGTTAATACAAGTTTAATTTCTGCTTTGCATTTCATCTTAGAAATTTGATTAATAATAGCTGTTAGACATCGATAACATTTAATTGTATATTGACAATTTGTCTTCTTTCAATAATTTAATTTCTTGGTGTTTAGGCTACGGCAGAGTAATAACCATTTATAAAAACTACGGTGATTCATTATTATACTGGTTGTTCCTCTGAAGGTACTTAAACCTTCGGCTGCATTGCTACGGTGATTCGTTGTACACCGATAACTCATGTCCGTTACCTGGCCGACAACTATCTTATTGATTTAAAACAAAGTGTGACTATACAATTTTGGGTTAACTTAGGATAAATTATTTGCAATTAACCCTTGCATTCATTTAGTTGCATTAGTTCATGCATATTTTAAAAAAATTCAAAATTCAAAACCAAAAAAATTGTAAATATTTCTTAATTTTATTTCCTTTCTTTTTTTTAAAATCAAAAATCCAAAAAAATTAGAAAACCAAAATCCATAAAAATATAAAATATTTTCAAAAAAAATTGAAAACGCAAAACCAAAACCAAAAAAATTGTAAATTTTCTTTTTCTTTGAAATTTTTAGATCCTTTTCCTTTGAAATTTCAAAAATAAAAAAAAATATAAAACCTTTTCAAAAAGCAAATTTTTTTTTTGAAAAATCAAAAACAGAATGAAAATCAATTTCCTTTTGAATAGTAAATTTTATTTGTAAATTTTCCCTTTATAAAAAACAAAAAAAACAAAAAACATTCTTGAAAATGTCTCAATTTCCATATGAATTTTACAATAATTGTGAAAATCAATATAATCCATATAATTTCACTCAAAATTCGTATGGATATTTTAACGACAACTTTTGTATAAACAATTCAAATTTTGAACAACAAAATTTTCAAAACAATAACCAACCCTCGACTCTTGAAAATAGCATTTCATCTTTACTTGAATTTTTTACACAACAAAATCAAAGTATAGATGAAATGTGTAATTCATATTTGTGTAATAATTCGAGTCAAGGATTTCAAAATTTGGATTCAATTCAAAATTCAAACTAGTAGGATTATAACCCATGACAATTCAATTTCGAACTCCAAAATGAATTTCAAACTCAACATGAAAATAGGAACAACCTTTCAAACTAATTTGGCAATGGGAATAATCTTAACCACGTTACGAGTGAAATTTTTTGTTCTCAACAAATCCAACGAAAATTCTCAAGTCAATAATTATAAGTTGGATTTTGTTGAACAAATGAACGAAATTTACGATGATCACATTTGAAACATGTATGAAACAACGTGAAAAAACAAAATCAAATTCCAACGTGTGATAAGTCAAATAATAATCCATCTTTTATCCAAATCAACGATTTTCAAATAACAACTTTTGAAATTGAAAACGAAAATCTTAACGAACTTTTTGAAAAATTGGTAATTGAGTTGGATTTCAATTCTTTTGAGGGCGTGGAACCAAATTTAAAATCCAATCTTTCTTTTCTCGATTTTTAAAATTTGAATACAACAACTTTGAATTTTGAAATTGAGACATGTAATAAAGTTGTTGATAATCCAACAAAGGAAGATGAATCTAATGAACACGATTTTTTTGGACTTTTGCATGACGAGTTGTCTAATTCCGACGGGGAAGATGAAAATCACCATTTTGATTTTGAAATCAATAACTCTGAAAATGTTTTCAATGATAAGCTTGAACTTCAACTTGGTGAAAATAAACTTGAATTTCAATCAATTGTTTTATAAACCCCAAAAATCATCGAAAATAAAACAACTCGTACGATTTTTAATAAAACGACATTCGTTTTTCCAAATCAACGTTCAACTTCGAAATCTTTTGCGGTTTGGTTTTCTGCGCTTAAGCTGTGTCTCGCATACTTGACGAAACAAATGAATCGGTCTTTGGAAGACCGTTTCATTTATTTTTTAACGATATACTTTCTAATGCCGTGTAAATACATTTCATTTTCATGTAAATAATAATAAACGTTCCTTTCACTTGGGTTGACCATGGGGACACAGTCAAAATCAAGTGTGGGGGGAGACTCGTCTTCATTTTTAATTTTTCATGGTTTATTTTTTCTTTTTCTTTTAAAAACTCAAAAAAAAATATTAAAAAAATTCCAAAAACAAATTTTCTTTTGATTTATTTTTAAAGAAACACTATAGGATACATATATGGTTTCGGTTTACTAAACTAAAATTTTTAAAAATTTATTCGTCTTAACAAAAATAGAAATGAAGTTTGATTACAAATGACAATGGTTTAACTAGTATATAGGAAGATTCATACATGTTACTTATGAAATACATTCTAATTGAAAATCTTCGTTTTAAAAAATGGTTGATTTAAAGTAAAGATATAACATTTTTTTGTCCTGTAAGTTAAATGGTCTAAGATGATTTTGCCAAACTCTCTCTCTTTCTTAAAGAAAAATCAAATACAATAACATTCAAAGTATTCACTCTCATTTAAAAGTCTGCACGGTTATGCATGGGTGAATTACTTGGAATCTTTGATTATGTGCTTTCATACTCATTTAAAAGTCCTCACGGTTATGCATGTATGGAACACATGTAAAAAAACAGACTTAATAAAAACCATCTACGGTCGATAGGTGTATGCACGAAAGTGTGTGCACTCGCCATGCTCTGTACTCCCCTCACATAAGCCCGAAAGGCAGTGCATGGGTGGTATATCTGGCCTCAGTTTACCTGAGCTAGGTGTGTAATTTTTTCTTGCAAATAATGAGAGAGCAAGCCATTGAAATCCTAGCATTATTTTTACTTATTTGATTTGGTTTGTGATTGAAAAGAAATGAAAATACCACTTTGATAATCAACTAAGGATCCATTTAATAATTACACTTTGTTATCAACCGAAACAACGAGTTAAACTATTGTCTATTTGTTATGATAACTTGATTTTTGTTGGAAATTTTGACGAGTAAATGGCATAAATTTTCAAGATAATAACCAAGACCTATATTTAATTTATTAGTGTCGATTTAAAAATAAATCCTTCATTTGTAAATATTTTCAAAAACTTGCTTTCATCTCTTTGTAAATAAATCTTGCATTTTCTAAATATTTTCATCCTGCATTTGGATTTTGTGGGTAGTATCCCCTGAAAACCCTCACGAGACAACACTCATCCTACTAGGGACACCCAAAGATTTAACGGCTTGTTGCATGCGCTCAATTTAATCGTGCTCCCTACGAAAATGGATTTATCATAGTTTTGCTTTATTCGAGGACGAATAAAAAGATAAGTGTAGGAGTATGATGTGCACGTAAATGTGCATATTTTTACCACCATATTTATTCTATTTAAATTAAATAAATGATCATATTGGGTATTTGAACTTGTTTTAACCAAAATCCATATTAATTTCAAATTGTCACATATCTATCTTCATATAGACGCAAAACGGTCAGTTGTGTGCATATATTTCTTTGAGAAAAATTAATTAGAAATTTCCATACTATTTTGTAGGAATTTGATTCCAATTACAAGTTGTTTCATGAAGAAGAAATGCATGCACAAAAAAGAACACAAAGGAATTAAGATGGAAATAATTCAATGTGAAGATCATGGAGGACCCCACTTATCCACTACCTTAGTGTACAAATTAGAGGCTAATGCACATATTTATGGAATTAATGGCTTCATATACACTTAAATGGGATTATGACATGCTAATGATTACTTGGTGGCCACACTACCTCAAGGGCATTTTGGGCATTCCCCAGAAATATGAATTAGGGTTTCATACATGTATAAGTGCTCATATGTTTCATGTAATCTCCTCTTACTTAGTCTTTCTTTAGTTAGTTTTAGGCTCAAAATAAAACCAATCTCTCTTCTTTCTTTTCATGGCTACTTAGCCATTTCTCTTTATGTAATTTTTTTATGCAACTTCAATACATGTTCTTTTCCTTTTCATGCTTATTTACTTTCATGTTGTTGTGTAGATTCATTTTTCATTCAAGTAGAATAGTTTTTCTTTATCTTGCTTTCTTTTTTATTTTCTTTTTCTCTCATGTTGCAAGCTAAATTTATTATTTTAATGACAAATATAAGAGGCTAAACCCCTTCAATTAAGGGGGTAATGAAGCTCTCTAATTATGTAGCTTCAACTATTTGTTAATTCATGCTCTCTTTTTGTGCTTAATGATGATCAATGAAGTGTTTTATTTGTTGTTATTGCTTTGAATTTGATAGTCTATATTGTTTATGCCAAATAGGTTATGCTTAAATATTCACTAACACAAACGCCTCTTCATCAAAATATGATTATGGCACAAGAAAGTGATTTGAAATTCAAATTTGATGGTCTATATTTCTAATCAATAGTTAATAGGCTATACTTAAAATAGATTTCATTTGCATTTTCTTCGTCAAGTTTCCTGAAAGTTAGTAAGTGCTTTAAGGGATGTGTTATAGTTTGATGGCTTATTCTGGCTAATCAATAGCACAAATATGCCATACTTATGATAAACATATCAATTAAAGCACTAATGACTATAAAAGAGAGATCATGATTTTATATACGTTCAAATATGTGATGTAGAGAGTGGATTTATTCTCTAAATTGTCATTTAACTCTTATATTTACATCTCTTTTCTTTTAGTTAGTTCGCTAATTTTCTAATTTTCTAGCTTAACTTTCACTCGAATTTGGTATATTTTGATTGAGTAGAATTTTAAAATCATCAATACCCTGCGGATTGACCCGTACTCGCAACGTGCTACATTCGTACACCGTGGGCTTGCGACTATTTTTAAATTTAAATTTTTCGACGATTTTCTAGTTCCATAGAATTTCCGATTAACAACATCCATTTTGGAATCACCCTCAGAGTTAGCAGCAAGCAGCCCTTGCACTTCAATGGCTCCGTCTTCAATTCCATATGCTTTAAGACGTCTTCAATTCGAAACGCTTGATTTGGATCGAAGTAGTTTTCAGATAACATATATGATCCCGGTCTCTTCGAAACAACTTTCGATAATTTATGGTAAACTCAACCCCTGTAGTTAAGGAAATAAGAAGGCAAAAGATAAGTGTGAAGTTCACCTCCTAACCGTTTGTGGATGGATTTCCTTACATTTATCCTAGAAGAACAAAACTAGATTTATACGTACAGTACAGCCTCATTAGGATGTCGTGCCATATAACTCACGTGTTTCTCTTAGATATTTCCAAAGTTATGTTTAGCTCAAGATTTCGATAGTTGGTTGTTTAACTATAAAATGAACAATCATTCAAACATTGGATCAATTCCATAAGGGATTCACTAAGCCTTTATTAATTAATCTTTAATTAATAAAATCATTTTATAAAACTTGATCAAAAGATTTTTACACAACAGTATTTTCAAAACCCTTACTTTCCCTTTTTACTTGGAAAATATTTGTACTTATCTTAGGGGTATAAGTATAATATCAAAACATGTGGAAAATTCCATTTTCATATTCCTTTTTGAAAACATTACTCACTATAAACTGATCCACTTATCCTTTATAAAAAGTTTCATTTTAAAATTTCACTTCACTTTTAAATACCTTGTAAATTTCCAAAATTAATTTATATAACACTTTAATAAGTCTACATGTCAATTTACAAAACCTCTTTACCAATTTCTAAAATCATTTATAAAACATTTCCCTATATAAAATTCCTTTGATAAATCTCTTTTAAGAATAATCCTTTACAAAATATCTTTTGCAACTCATCCTTTTAAACCACTTTAAATATATCTTTTACTTGGTAAAATCCATTTTTATAAACAAGTTATTATTTGTAAATGCCATTATAAAATAATAATATAACTTGAAAAATAATTTATAAACCTTAAACCCCAAATTGAGTAAAGAATTGAAGTTAATTCAAAACCATACTTTATAATTTCAAGAAGAGGCTTAGCAATCCCAATGGTAGTAATTTAACTTACCATTTAACATCAATTTCACTGTCAAGTCACTTAACCATTTATTACATAATTCGACATGTATGTAAATGCAATTCATATCTAAATCAAAGAATAACATGTCAATATTACTCAACTGGCATATACATATCCAGATAACATTATAGTAGGATGTGAATTTGTCCTGCTAAATAGATGTCCATACAATTCAGTACTTATAGAGAAATGAGAATTTATTCTACTAAACATATGTCCACACAATAAACAGTTACATTATAGCAAAATGGGAATTTATTCTGCTAACACATGTCCAAACAATCTAACAATCAACCTATCGCAGAACCAAGATTTATTCTACTAACATATGTCCACACAATCAAACCATTTAAATAACTCATTCACCATTATTTGTCCACTTAATGGTATCGACATTTGAATCCCTTATGTTCAAACCATCTTTGAAAAAGAAGTACCTTTACAATTTGATCCTTGGAAATCAAGGATTAAAAACTTAAAACTCCATTTAGAATGATAAATTACAAGTTAAACTTTTACTAAATCATAATTAATATTTATTAAATTTAAACTTAATTTAATTGTAAATTAATAAATAGTTAAACCTTTAGTACATAATTTTTTATAAATTAAACCCCTAATTAGTCCTCTATTAATTATTAAATAATAATTTAAAACCTTTATTAATAATTAACTATTATTTAATCTAAATTAATTAACTAAATAATCTTTTAATTAAAACTTAAATAATTTAATAAATAATTATTTATAAATTAAAACCTTGATTAATTTATAATGAAAAATAATTAAACACTTGATTAATTAAATAAATAAGTAATCTACCCTATAATTAATTAACAATTTATTAAAATTAATATTATCTTTAAAAGATAATCAATTAGAAACTAAACTTTATTAATTAAAGTTAATAAACCTTATTTAATACTTAATTAATTATTAATAATTAAAGACATAATTAATTAATACTAATTATTAAATCCTTAATTAAATTTTAAAAACATTATTATTAGGTTTATAAAACATTTAGAAACAATTTCAAGTATGAAAACTTAGATTTGAAAATTTCGGATTTTGACCGAAACTTCCTCCTTAGTGACTATCGCTATGGATGCCGTTTGTTGGAAATGTTTCCTACTTTAATTTGAACTCATCATCTTTGAAAACTTGCAAACTTTTAAAAACATAAAGTAAAAGTTTTTTAAATTAAAACAAAACTTGGAAACTTGAAAACACTTTTTAATTCCAAAACATATTTACATAGTTTACACATAAAGGTTTCAAGTCGTCATTGCCAACAAAAGTCCAACTTCCTTAGCATTTACATCAAATATCCAAGTTTATACCTAACCACAACAACCAAAATCATATCATACTCAAAACATTATCATGATCTAACTTTAAACCATTTACAACAATTTTAGAGTTCAAATTCATGTATACCATACCATACGCAAGCAATCTAACCATATTCAATCAGTATCATATTTACCCAACAAGCAACTAATTTATTAACTAAGCAACAACATTCATAAAGCTACAAATTTTTTAAAAAATAGCTTTACTCACCAAAAATTTTCAAAACTCTTTTGAAAACTCGAAATACTTTAGAACTTGCAAAGCTTGGAAAACCACAAAATCAACTCGAAAATGAGCCTTCCCCTTGATTTTTACCCATGTTACTCTCAGAATTTTAAAAAGTGGTCAAAAGAAAGTTCTTGAAAATTATTTTCTCTATCATTTCAAAAAAAGAATCACTCAATTTGGATTAATTTTGAGAGTGGTAGGATCAAAAGAAGGAGTGCTATTTTGGGCTTGAAAATATAGGTACGAAAATGAGTCAGAAAAGATTGTATATTTGACCCAAAAATATTCGAAATTTGAAAAAATGATTCAAATGAAAGCTGTAGAAACTAGAATTCTACATGGTTTTAAAAAATTAAAATCTTAATTTAGAGTGGTCTAGCGGAAGTTTTGGCTGAATGAAGTGAGGGGAAAATGGGGAAAGAAAAGTTTAAAGCTAAGTTTTTAAAACATTTAAAAAGAAGTGAAAATTAAAATTAAAATTCTTTAAAATTTTAAAGAGAAGCCACTAAAACAAAGAAGAAGATGAAACTTAGGAAAAAAAATGGAAAATGCAAATGAAAGTGAAGAAAAAATAGTGAAGAAGTTTTATAAAAAATAAAAAAGTGAAATTACCAAACTACCTTTGCGTACTTTGCCCTTCACAAATAAATGCTACCTCTCCTCCATGTCACCTCTAACTCACGTTTTCCCTTATCCCCCTCTTCACTTTCATGATAAAACATGTTTAAATCTGTTTGTTCTTGAGTCGCCGAGGCATCACATCATGTCTCTTAAGGCACCTTTAGTTTTTTTTAAAATTTACTTAAAACCCTACATATCTAAGCATGTGTATACAAATACACACACATACACACCATATATATATTGGTAATGGAATATATGTTAACCCCAGGGTTTATGATTGTTTTGGCAACTTTTAACCAAAATGAAAAGTCGACAATTTGAAAAATGAATTTCGATCACATTTTCTGTTTTTCTTAGAACTAATTATTTTTATAAACAATTTAAAAACTATTTCACCACCAATGGTTATTATTCAAAATATTATTATTTTCATTCTAAAACCTATGAATATTAAAATTAATTAAATATTCGCAAATCAAAGTAATGAAATTCCAAGTCGTTACATTCCTTCTTCCTTATAACCCGGAAATTACACTTCAACCTAACCTAGAAAAAAATTAACACTATAAATCAGTTCATATGATGTATGTAGATCATTCTTATACAAAAATATGACTAGAGTTTAACTTCACTTCCGTATCGCTCGCCCGATTTTCTAATGCGGACTTTGATCAGGCTCCCTGTTTAGGAACCTCTATTCTCCTTACATAGTTGTAGCTATGATAGAAAACATTTGTCTCGTATGAAAAAGCCTCATCAAGTGCTCATCGTCAAAAATCGAGCAGCAGATCCTTATCTGGAATAGTGTGAAACAACTCAACGCCATGTACTCAAATCTTAGATCAAACTATATGAAAAGGAGAAATGGTCTACGTCCAACCTACACACTCTTTTAATTGGTTTTCCCTAATACCAATTCTATTTCCACTAAATTATTTATGAAAACATTTCATCAAACTAAACTTAGGTTCAACTTGGACACTACTCCACCACATCCTAAGAGTATATACCCCTATTTGAATTAACTATTCCATTTTGCATTTATTTCCCTAAGAAAACTCAAGATCCAAATACCCAGTCTTATTTCAAAAGCTGTTTGAATTGAAACAATATATTTTAACCATGTAATACACACACACACACACACGCATGAGTACTTTGGCACGTGCGATGCACATGCATAGGAGAAATTGGTATTATAAGACATTGTTTGTAAGATTTTTCGGATCTTAAAAAATTATGTTAACATGTACGTAATATTGCTTTTTTAATGTGCGTATAGTCACAAATCAAACCATTTTTCAAAACAAGAACAAGTCTAGGTTATTTTAGAAAATAATTAAACAGGTAAGGAAAGTAATCAACTGTTACATTAATATCCATAGAAATATCACAAATATTAAAGTTGGAGTTTTCTCTTATTTGGAACTTAGAAAACTTGCATCATCACTCATTTAAGAAGTAATATTTCTCTTCTACCATAAAGATTGCACTTCCCATGATACCTCCTTCCTCACAAACCCCTCAATATTTGCTAAAGTATAAAACTATTTGACGCTAGTGTATAGATTTTGAATTTTCCTTTACATTAATATCATTATAAAAATTTATAAGACTTATGGTGATGTAATAATTTTCTTTATGTTTTTTCAAGGTTGATGTCATTAGTAGTAGCATGTAAGTAATTTGTAAGAACTAAAGTGTAGTTGTAGCAATTGTTTTCTCTCCTCTTGTCCTGGGCTTGAGACTGACATCAATAATACGTAGATGATGGAGTTAAAAAAGTTGTATAAGAAATTTTTAATGTAAACTAACTCAAAACTATATAAAATAAACTTAAGTGTTATAATGTGCCTTGGCAATTGAGAACTAAAGTGCACAGTATCGTCCGCAAATTGGAGGATAGAGATACCATAACTCGTAATCTCATTTCTACTTTATAAGTAGTAAAAACTGAGATGAAAACATTTACCAAGACATTAAAAAATATTATTGATGATAATTTTACGTTATATCAATATTAGATTATAAGGATGATAAGAAATACAAAAATTAAAAAATTAAAATCCAGATTGTGTTTATTAATAAGCATGTAGGGGAAATTTTATCCTGATATACAAACATATAATCACCAATATGTAATCTAATACTAGCTTACAATCAAAATTACCCTTGTACTGTTAACCAACTCAATATATCATCATGGAATAAGGAACCTTTCAACACTTGGTAAATAATCAACAATATAATAGAGAAAATATACAATAGATTCAAGATTAATGTCACATTTTTAATGTCACTTAAAAAGCTGCAACGCTATACATAAATGCTAATCTCATCACATTAGCATAGTACAAATGTATAATATAGCTGCAAATTATTTTCTTTGATGACCATCCACTTCCATAATATGCCTTTCATCAGTGAAAAAAGGATACATAGAACCACTATAATTATTTGATCAAATGTGCACATGAGTACTCTCATATCCTCACAAATAAAATGCCACATGCTTGTAAAATAAACATTTAGTAAGTAATATATGGTAGGTAGAAGGGAAAAGAAATTAACCTCGAAAGGAAAATAACTTTGAATGTAAAACCATTTGGGCATGTATTAATGTGGTTGGGATGACGCAAAGTGATGAAACTCCAAAACTAAATTTACTTCCATATCCTGGTACAACTCTTCAACTACCATAACCTCCTGTAACCGACCATAGCTTTAGAAATGCTCTAACCACCGATCTGCAATAATATATCTTTTAGTTAAAAGATTGTGCAATGCCATCTTTTTAACATGCATCCTTTTTATTTACACGATATGATCATCATTCTTGTTGAAAGGCATGTTATATAACTTCATAAATTCAAATTTATGGTATATACCCCCACACAGCTCATAGCCAACTAATATTTTTATTTATAATTACACCGCCGATTCGAATTTCATCATAAATCATGATCACCGATTATGTTTCATTCGATATATAGTAACAAACGAACATTTTTACTGTAAAGAATATGTTGTCATGACCATAATCATTTGCATCTTTATTTACAAAGATAACTATTTTGAGATGCCTTTGCCCAAACAATATAATTGCCATATTTAGATATTTAATACAACTTTGTCCTTTCGAAATTTATGTTATGAGTAACACTCTACAACTACATTTTCTACATAATGCACGTGCACGAGCGCACATACACAGGCCTCCCAATTGAAAATTGACACACTATAGAAATAACTCATAACTTCATCGTCTATATCATAAGGACTGACTAATCATTTGAATAAAAGAAAATCATAGTCTCCTCATTAATTATTTGACTAAGGTGATATTAAAGATCTCAATTCTTCAAAAAGGAATTTCCTAAAATTACAAATCAGCCTGACTCATATATTAGACATGATTTTTTCATAACATGTTTTTTACATTTAGAAAGTTTGCCAATTTGATTCAAAATTGAAATACATAGTGCTTTTATATTTAAAGTCATAAATAATTGGTTAAGAATACAGTTGGCCTTGTAATTGAAAGGAACATAACAAAGAAAGAAAAGAGGATATCATAAAGCTAGGTACAATCTTATTAGGGTGTCTGGGAGAGGCTATCAGTTTAAGTTTTGCTGAATACAGCTTTAAGTGAAATTGACATCATACTTAGCATCAAATAAAAAACAATTAATATAAACCATAATGTGAATATATTCAAATAACAATCGGTCAATCACTCTTAGAAACTCACGTTTAACAAAAGGATAATCTGTTAATTTAGGCCGATTTTAAAAACTAATTACAAATTTAGACCAATTTTATAACTTATTACAAAAATAGACCACTTTACGCCACATCAGCACCACGCGTGCTGGCGGGATTTCAAATGCCACCAGTACATTTGTTCTTTTTTTAAATTCTGAACGGCATTTGAAATGCCTCCAGTGTGCGGCATTTCAAATGCCTCTCGGATTTTTTTTTATAAAATACTTTGCGACATTTGAAATGCCGTCAAACTATTTTTTTTCTTTCTAAAATGTACCGGCAGCATTTGAGATGCCGTCAGTACACATAGCGCTGATTTGGCACAACCGGTCTATTTTTGTAATAAGTTTTAAAACTGACCTAAATTTGTAATTAGTTGTTAAATTGGGATAAATTAAAAAAATTATCGTTAACAAAATTAATGAACAATGACTGAACTTAATCTCTTTTATTAATTAATTTAATGTGCCATAATGAGTGTTATGGTTGAATAAAGTACCACTCATATTCTATAAAATATGGGTCTTTAAAGCTAAGAATTACAAAATTAACTAATCTAGATAAGGCAAAAGGGTGCAACATTATCATGTATACCATGAAGAGGAAGAGGGAGTTTGGTATCTTGTGTCTCTATACAAAAAATCCATACATTTATTTTTTCTTAATGTGTAAATTAAATGAATTGATGTTAGTGTAATACTTCAAAGAATTATATACTAAACAAACCTACTTTCATAAGCTTAGAGTAACTATTTACTATCACATAAATAATCAAGGTGCTTTGAAAAATCGAATCCTTGTTTGTTCTGTTTAATATTGCACAAATTATGAAGGTAAGTGCAAAAATTAAGCTCTTTTAGATAATAAAGGAAATAGCATTATGTTTGTTACTGAAATAATGTTTCAAACTTGCATAAAAAATCTTATTCCCTGAACGAAATTCTATATATCAATTGGTATGTTTTGATGATGTTCTTCTGCTTAATTTGTTGACGTTTAAATATTCTCTCTTAGTAAAGAAATTTTAGTTGGTAATCAAGTGTGAGCAGTATTTATCCAAATCATTAATGCACTTGTTGATTTTAAGATGAACTCATCTACAAAAAAGATAAGAAGTGTAAAGAAGTCGTTAAAATTAGAATAACTTATTAACCTCACAGCGCAAAAGATAAAAATTAATTTATATCAATATATAGCCGAAGCCGAAACAATAGTGATTAGACTTTTGGGAACCAAGTCGGGAAATATATCTCTACTATAGTAAATGTAGTAGCTGTGGATATTTGTTTCTCGCTTCAGGAAACAATCTTGACTGTCGTGTACGGTTTATTGATTTTAGCTAGCTATACTAAGAATTCTATTGTTATTAGATTGAATAAAAGCGTAAATACTTCTCAGTCAAGGGTATTTTCTGTTATATGAATTTTAACTTGTTATAAGTAAAATGTATACCTCTTATACCAAAAGAAATCTAGATGTGCTTATTGAGGTGTATCAGCAGAAAATGCAATAAATCTCATTCGACAATGAACTGATTAGTTAAGATGTGAAAGAGGCTAACAAAAAGAGAGCAGCAAAATTTCAATTAATAATATTTGAAAAAAAAGATGCATCATTCCATGATTCATTTGATATATATATATATATATATATATATATATATATATGATTATTAACATAAAAGAGAATTACATTAAGAAAATATACCTTGTCATCTCTTATTGGAAATACCTTATTCACTTTGTAATACTTCTCCAAACACAAATTCCTAATAACAACAAGAAAGAAAAATGGTCATTAGGCTGAATTACAATTAAACAAAATAATAGTAAAATAAACTTATGGTAAATTTTAGATATAAATTCTTCTAAAAGCGAAGGTTATCAACATCAGAGGATATGGATCGGTAGATTCTTGGATCCACTATGGAAAAACTTGGTGGAGAAATCAACTCCATTTTAGATTGATTCCAAATTCTTCAAAGCATTAAGAAAGATAATATTTTAGTAGGAGTTGAATTTCCTCAAACATGAGAAGCATGATAATTATCATGCTGATTGCGATATAGGTTCGTGTAAATGTTACAAGTAAAATAATTAGAACACGAAGAGAAAAAATGAA
This sequence comes from Allium cepa, assembly GCA_030765085.1. Taxonomy (NCBI): domain Eukaryota; kingdom Viridiplantae; phylum Streptophyta; class Magnoliopsida; order Asparagales; family Amaryllidaceae; genus Allium; species Allium cepa. The sequence continues at coordinate 742,431,477 of CM060932.1, forward strand.
AGGGGAAACCACAAATTAAAATGACAATGTAGAAGTTACCAAAAAACCATGGATGGTGAGTTATGGAGTTGAATGTTTCAAACTTACCAAAGTACCCAGGTCCGAATCTACTTGTTGTGGTTATCTTAAAAGGGTGTTTTGGACAGTTCAAAAAAGGCTTCAGTTTGACTCGTTGACCAAGGTTTTGAATTATTATATAATATATATATAGCACGAGTAAATCCAAAATAGTACAAAGGAACTAGGTATTACCAAACACTATCATACACTCCATTATAGGAAGGGTATATTCAAGAGAAGTGTTTACCATCCGAACACATCTCTTTCCCGATTTTAAGTTATTTTCGAGCCACTCGAACTAGTTAACTGAAGAATATTACTTTTATTTAAAAATCCCATTTTTGAAGCAATACTTCTTATATTTCCAAAAAAACATTTGTCACCAACTTGCTTTGGGTTTGTTCAGATTTGAACTTGTTTCAATTGTACAATGATAAAGAGAATAATTTACTAAGTGTGCCACAACGTTCACCTAGGCAAACATCCGATCGTCACTTAGAAGATTATTCCGATTATCACAAAGCAATCAAGACTCATTCCCCCTAACCAATCCAAAGAAAATACTTCTTAATTAATGTTTTCATCCCCAAAATTTTATTTTTGAACCAAAATTGCTATGAAATAATATTATTGTTATCTTTCAAAACCTCGAAACATTTTCCAAAAGCCCCGGGATTTAAGTTCTCAAGTTTTCAACTTGAATCTTTTTAATTAAAACACACCTTCTTATATTAATAAATCAACTTTTATAACATCATTTTTTCCAGAATAATCTAACTTTAAAATAAACATATTTTAATAAATCAATTTTTTACCCTAACATTAACATCGAACGCCTTATAATTAAATTGCGAAACTTAATTCACTAGGTGTTAATTTTGATGTTTTCCCTGTTTCTATTTACTCACCCCAAATCTTAAAAAGGGAAGCTACTTAAACACACTAACAATAGTCAACACTCAACTAGATAAGCATGACTAAAAAAATCCTAATTGATAATAGTAGAATATTAGTATCTTCTAACAAACAACATGTCAACTAACTATACCATTATATACTATGCTATTTTGAAAATCATTCTTTATATATAAAATATATCCTTAGAAAAATTATTTCATTTACCCAATTTTAAAACAGTAGTGTTGGATGGCCTTGTTCAACTGTTTAGAGATCTCTATCAATAACGTTAACTACTCGTATTGACAAGAACCTATAAGCCACTCAACATATCAATCAACATAATATAAAATATTTTTATATCACTAACAAATACGTGCTCTTATATATACACATTCAAACTCATAATAAGGCATCCCATTACCTTATCTCTTAATGAGTTGCTCCACCAAAGCCAAGGTTTTTGCTTAATCTTACGCTCGAATACCACGCTGTAACGACCCGTCTTTTCGAAACCCTGAGGTCGACACTAATACATCCACGGTATTCATGTGCCAAAAAACTAAGTGCCGAAAAGACAGATTGTTAGGGGCAAGAAATGAGATAAAAGATAGAAGAAAAAAAACAATCACAGAATCGCACAACGCAATGGAATACAATATATTAATCAACACAATACTTTACAAAGTCATTTCAATACTGATACATTAGTGTCATACTAAGACAATTCTACCCTTGGACAGTTATACAGCTTGTGCCAACTCAACAAATACAACATAATATAATACAATGGAAACCAGATAATAACTAGCTATCGATGAAGCCTCCTACTCCAAGCTCCTCCAAAATGCATCTATGGAAACCTGAACTACTTGAATGACCATAAATATTTGAGCACCCAAGAATTTTAAGGAAAGAAAATAAAACTCCCGGGTTACATAGGTTTGGTGTGAGTAAACTCAAAATAACTGAATTATTACATAAAAAACCCTTTTAAAATCAAGGGTATCTCATAAGAACACGCCGCTCATAAACATGAAAGGGTTTTAGGTAAAGATAACCAAAAAACTTTTATTTAAAATCCAATGATATTATAGTAATGTCTAAGGGTTCAAAGTAAATATATAAAATACCTGAAATGATTGCATCTCATATTGCAACATAGTTCGACACTATCAAAATCGTTACGGTTCATATCGGAGATTGGGTTCTACATTATGGCAAGGTAAGGGACTACCATCCGATGATACACCTCGAGAAAATGTACCTGGAGCCAAGAACCCCTTGACCCCTGCCAACACGGAACTGGCCTGTCCCTTTAACATGATAAGCCGGATTACCTCACCCTGTTTTGACACCAAGGCTTATACTACCATGGTGTTTGCGAGACAACCAACTCTAATAACGAACAATCTAGAATAGGATGACGGCTCCTAATGTTAGCTAACCACATGGCTCTGATGCATGCCCTTTTTTGCCATTTCTCCGGGTTGTGGGGCTTGAGGCTATGTTTTAACTTTTTTGAATAGCAATCCCACTTGAATGCTAACACCGCCTACTAAGCATCGATGCAGTCCTAGCATTCATCCATACAAGTTCGTTCTGGAACTAAATGAAACTGAAGGCACTATTACTACTACATCCATTTTGGAATCACCCCCAGGATTAGTAGCAAGCAGCCCTTGCACTTCAATGGCTCCGTCTTCGATCCCATATGCTTCAAGATGTCTTTAATTTGAAACGCTTGAGTTGGATCAAAGTGGTTTTCGGATAACATAATCGATCCTGGTCTCTTCGAAGCAACTTTTGATAATTTCCAGTAAACTCAACCCTGATTCTCTAGGAAATAAACAGACAAAAGATAAGAGTGGAGTTATGTAACGACCCGTAAATTTTCGATAATTAAAATAGTTAATTTAATAAGATTTCATGATTTAATGTTGGAAGAATTAAAAATTTGTAATTTATTTATGATAATAATAACTAGAATGAATTGCAACAATATTTATTTAAGTTAATTATTAATGAATTGAATGAAATTCCAATCAATTGAAATGAATCAAATGTTATAACTTGATTATAAAGGGAATATAAAAAAATGTAAATATTTGATTAATTAATGAAATAGTATATAGTCAATGGTAATGGAATCAAATTGGTATTATAAAAGTAATTGTGACACTTGTTTGTAAATAATAAACTTATAAGTGTGATTAAAAGTTAATGGTGATAATTATTATAAGTTACCTGTTTATTTATCCAGTCAAATTTAATTTGGAAACCAATTGAAATTGAAATGAAATTATATATATTAGCTGGGCTCATGATCAATAACTAAAGTCGAATAATAATTGTGAATTATTTAGATAGAAACAAAATTTTGAAATAGAATCATTTCGAACATTTAAGCAGTAACAAGTATTAAAAATAAATGCTACTTATTAAATGAGTTCACGGTCAATAGTTGGATTAGATAATAATGTTGAATTCATTAGATGCAAATAAAGTAATTGATGGATAAGTACAATTCATTTAAAAATCCAATATTGAAATTTGTCGAATATTGAACAATTAAACTGTTTAAATTCAATATTGGAAATTAATTGAGTAACGGAAATTGAATAACTGTCTAATGGAAATGGTTGTTCTATAATTCGAATTTGTTTTAAAAGTTAAATCTTATAAGTTCATTTTAAAATATTTCAAAAGATAGTGAATTATTGAATAATCAAAAAATTTTAAATTTAATATTGCAAATATTTAAATAATTGAATTCTGAATATAATATGATTGAAAACGAAACTCAAAATTGATGTAAATTTTATGTGAACAACAATGAAGATTGACAACATCTAAAATTTGGTTTAAAAGTGAATAATTAGAAATTGAAAATTTTATATTATAGTCGAGACGTTAAAATAACGATCTGGGGTACGGTCTTGGAATTCGACAAAACCAGTTCCATTGGATCCGTAGTAATGTGTTATTATCAAATTTAAAACTTCGTAGTGTTTGGATTTATCATTTGGTCGTACGGGTTAGCAACGCGTTGGACTAAATATCGAAAATTTAATATTTTAGTTCGATCCAAAAGGCTATCTTCCACATACGATCGAATTAGGCTCCGAAACCTGTTCTATTGTGCTCAGAATAGGGGTAAAACATTATAAATTCCTGGCGGCACATTTCGTTTGGAGATCGTTTGAAAAGCATTTAAATTTTGGAAATAATATTAAAATAATATATATATAAATTGTATATGAGCATCTTGTACAGTAAAGCCCTGGGAAGTTTTCATGGCCGCCGCCAAAACAATTTCAATGGTCGAAAACCATTGACCTTCTCCCTCGTTTTGCTTCCAATCCATCGACTATTGGCAAAAACTTTCTATATAGAAATCGAAGAGCTCGAGGAGCTCTACACAGTCAATGGTCATGATCGTATTTAGTGCGGAATGGAGGGAGCAATCTGTAACGACCCGGAATTTTGGGAAACATTGATTTAATAATCTATAATAATAATTTAATTGATTTGATAAATTTTCTTTATAATTTGAATTTAAACTGGTGAAATTAATCTTATTAAGAATAACAAATATTTAATCTGGTAAGTGTGATCAATATCTTTTAACAATTTAAAAATTGGTTAGAATTGTTTTTCAAAAGCTAATAAATTTTATTCTATTTATAATATATATGTTTGATATATATTGTGAATGGGAATATCTTTTGTTTTAAATTAAAATTTTAATTTTCAAATTGTAATGTATGTAAGCATATGTTATAATTTGATATTGTTTTGAAAATTTAATTTAATCTATTAATAAATTATATATGAATGAATATTGAAATTGAAGCTTTATTTTAAAACATAATGTTTTTTCAAAAGAAAATTTAGTTTAATTCAATGGTTTCAAATATAAGATTGCTATTTATTTTTAAATAGGATAGTTTAAAAAGGTTTTAAACAAAGTTTTGTTTTGTCTTTCTCTTAAAGTATTTAAAATGTGATAGTTTAAAAATGATTTAAACAAGCTTTGTTTTGTTTTCTTTTATAATGCTTAAATTTTAAATGATTTTAAATGTTTAGGTATAATGTTTAGATTTTAAATACATGTATAAGATTATATTTATATTATAATTAGTTTAGGATATTTTCTTTTTAAAAGTAAACTTATTTATATACATGTAAGTATTTATCAATAAAGTAAGTAAATATGTAAGTTTATATTTACATTTAAGATTAAATAATATTCAATTTAAAAATACTTAATGACATGTGTATTCATATTAACATATCTTAATAACACTTGTTAGTAAATTAAGGAGTATAAGTGACAAGTGTCTTTATTTTGAATTTCATTTTCTTTAATTCTAATAAACATTTTGAGAAGAAAACTAGTTTCTTCATAACACTCTTATTACTTTGTTTTTTAACTTAATTCAAAACAGAAATTTATTCTCAAAATTTGAAATTAAATCCAAAAGTAAATTTTGGATCAAAATCTGAATTTAAACCATAAAGCAAATGCATTTTCTGGATAAAAGATTCAAGCTGAAATTCAATCAAAAAACCTGCAATTGAAGTAAATATTCAACCTGCTTGGAGTACAACTTCAATTCAAAAGCATGCAAAGGAATTCACTTCATCAGCAAAGCAAGAATTTAAAGTATTTTCCAGATTTAATATTTCAAGGCCTGGAACAAGTTCTGTTCTCTGCTCTGCATTTTTGAAAATCAGGTGAGTAAATGGAATTTTAAAAAAAAAACAGATTTGGTTTAGTTTTTGGGTTAAATAATAATGCATGTAAATAATTCTTGCTTTATAATATTTGATTATGTGAATACATTGATTATTTGTGTCTGCAGATTAAATATAAACTCTGTGTTAAGCAGGATCTTGATTTTTTTAATCTTTAAATCCAACATCCTTCAAAATTATAATTTGTGTGAATTTGTTGTATAAATGAAAAATGTATGTTATAATTTGATAATAATTTTAAAATTAGTCTCATATTTATTTTAAATCTGCAGGTATGTAAATATAGGAAAATCACAGTAAAGCCAAATTGTAGTCAAAAATCAATTATCCTAATTTTTGTTTAAAAGGGTATAATTGTGTTTGTTATACGAATTCATGATTTTAGAAGAAGAAATCATAATTTTTAACTAGGTATTTGATGAGAATTTTGTGTTTGACCCTTTTCTAAGTTTTTGGTGATTGCAGTCGAATTACTCGATGTTTCGAGTTGAAATTTGGATCGAGGGTAGCTATAGAAGTGTAGGATTAGGGAAAAATGTTGAATAAATTTTCCTATGTATAATTTGTTCGAATTTGGAACAATTAGGGTTTACGATTGCAGTTTTCTTTCGGTATGAATGGTGAGGCATTGCCTCGTGTATGTTGAATCGAGCTCGCTCGTTTTTGTGTAGGACGTTGTGCGTGGGTGTGGTGTCTCTATGGTGGGATCGGAGAGGATGAACGGCGACGAGATGGCGGTAATGGGGAAAGATTTGTGGTCGAGCTTCTCTGCAGCTTTGAGTTTAAGAGCGAAATTTCGATTCGAATGACTTTTGTTCGAACTGGTTGTTCGATCGTGTTCGTGGGTGGATGAGTGATGGACGGCGATAGGCGCGACCAACCAGTGTGGCCGGAGACGCGTGGATATGTGCACCGTGCACAGATGGTGTCAGGTTGGATTCTAGAACTTTGCTTTGGGTGAAGACGAAAGCAACTCGAAGTCGCTTTCGTATTTCTCGCGTGTTGACTCGGGGTAAGGAGTAGTGTGGGTTGTCTCGGGTAGTACGCGTGATACTGCTGCGTTTACCTCGGGTTATAGGGTGTGTGTGTGTTTTTCTTTTTAAGTACTATAGTTTGGAAGATAATGTTGCTGAGCTATAAACTTGTTATTGAATAAATCGAAGACAAGTGCTAAGTAACTCGAGTTTGAATAATTGAGAGAGCAAGCTTCAATAATTATAAACAAGTGTTTTGAATTTAAATTATTGAATCCAAGTTAAAGTAAATTTTTAAAGTAATGTTTTAGAAATATAGTTCAAATTTATACGGAAAATAAATAAGATTAAATTAGATGTTTAAAGTGTTTTAAATTTCAAATTTGATTTCTAAATAACTTATTTTCAAATAAGTTATTGTGATAATTTTGTAAACCAAATTAAATAATTTGTTTTCAAGTTATTAAAATTTGAATAATTCAAATGACTTAATTATGAGGATAATTATGGTTAATTTATTATCTTTATGAACTTAAGAATACTTATTTAATATGATTGTTAATAAGATAAGTTTGATTAAGATTTATGGTTTTCTTAATTTATTAAAGATTTTCTTTAATATTAGAAGTTAATTAATTAATTGTTTAATTAATTTTAAATAATTAGTTAATTATTTATTAATTTTAAATAATCACTTAATTATGGATTAATTAAGTAGTTAATGATTAATTTTTGAATGAAATTAGAATGGTAATTACTTATAGAAGTAATTAGTAGAAATTACTCATGGGAGTAATTAATGGAAGTGATAAATGTATGACCACTTAATGTTATCAATTAAGGATGTTGATTTATTTATTTGTTTTGAAGTTAATTAATTATGGGATAATTAATTAATTAAAGAATTAAGGATTATTTAATAATGGAATTTATTTATTGTCAAGTAATTAATTTAAGAAGTAATTAAGATTTATTAATAGAAGTAATTAGAAGATAATTACTTATGTAAGTAATTAAGAGTTAATTACTTAATTATTTTAGTCAAATAATTAATGTGATTAACTAATTAAAGAATGAGATTAATTTAAGATTAATTACTAAGTGTAATTAATTAAAATGAAATTAATTAATTAAGTAATTAATTAAGGATTAATTGTTAATTTAAATTGATTAATAATTACTTAATGAAGTAACTAAGATTTATTAATTAAAGTAATTAATCAAGGTTAATATAATTAATTAAGAAGTTAATTAATTAAGATAAGTAATTACAAATTATTAATTACTGATTATGATTAATGAGTTGATTAATTACAAGTTAATTATTTAATTATTAATTAATAAGGATCATTTATTAATGATATTAATCAAGGTTGATTAATATAAGAGATTTAATGTAAGTGTGATTAATTAATTGTAATTAATTAAGGATTAATGTAACTAATTATAGTTAATTAATTAATGAAGGACCATTATTTATTGTAATTAATGATAATAATTAAAGGTTAATGACTGAATATGGTTAGGGTTAATTACTTGAATGTAATTAAAGGATAATTAATCAGGGAAGATTAATTAAAGAAGGTCATTAGGAGATGATTAATGAATTTGATTTGTAATAAATCAATGAAGCAGGATTAAGATAATCCAAGCGATTAAAGGATAGTAATTAATTTAATTAGAGGTTAATTAAATTGATTAAGAGTCAATCAATTCTGCTATGGGTAATTGATTAATATTGAATGATTGATATTGGATGTTGAATAATTTTGGATGATTGGTATTGGGTGATTGGTTAATACTGGATGATTTGGATATCTATGTTTTGATATGCTGCTTTGTGAGTTGAATGGTTTATATGAATTATCTATAGTGATAATGTGATTCATCTATCTGTTTATATATCATCCTGAATATAAGTTAAACTGTTTAAACCCTTAAGTACAACTTGGACATTAAAATGGCATTTGGTTTCAATGAGATCGAGATCGGGTTTCCATATTTGGAATCCGAAAACCACATCGATTCCAATTAAACGTTAGGTCGGTAATCCAAGTGGAGCAAGTGAAGACTCGAGGTGTAAGGCTATACGTCAGTATAACTCTTTGGGTGATTCTGTAATGAGTTTGACGGAATAGTACTTATAGGTTCGACATGGAGATTAGAGTGCAGGGGCTATGGTCGTTGACTCTGAGGGTGATTCCAAAATGAGTGCAACGAGATAGTGCCTTCGGTTTCGTTCGAACCCGGAACAAACTTTTATGGATTGAATGCTTTCAGAACATCTCAGGTGGACGATGAGAATTCTAAGAGATGTGTCCTATAAAGGTAATCGCAGCCTCAAGCCTCATCAACCGGGAACGGCTAAAACAGGGGAGGTGCAGCAAGGCTTCGTGGGTAGCTCCCACTGGAGAGCAAGATTTACTCCTGTCTAGAAGACCCTTTTTATTCGGCTGTGTGGGGCGGTTGAATTCCGGACAACCGCCAGGGTTGTCTTGTTTGGGACTGTTCAGTAAGGAATGGTCCCGGCCTTGTATTGCAGGGGAGTGGGAGTACTCCTCGGTACGTTGATCTAGGCCACGTACTGTGACGGGCGTTACCCCAGTAGCCCTGCCATTGATGGAAACCCATTCTTCCTACGAGACCCTACGGTTTTGTTTGTATTACCCACTTTTGTGGCTAGTAGCTGGAATTAATAGATGTAACAATTTCGGCTATTTCATATTTACTTGAAAACCCTAGACACTATTATAATATCACTGGATTTCCTATCAAATGTTTTGGTTAGCGTAAGGTAAAAACTTTTCCATGTTTATGTGTGGGAAGTCTTACGTGATACCTTTTCTTTTCAAAGGATTTTCTAAAGTTAAGCAATTTTAACCCGTTTACTCACACCAGACCCCTGTCTGACCCGAGTGTTTATTTTCTGTTTTATTAAACTCTTGGGTACTCATATTATGTATAAGTAGTCAAGTGATTCAGGTTTGCTTGACGAATTCTGGAGGAGTAATGGAGCAGGAGGCTTCCACGTGTAGATATATTGGTTCCGCTGTGTTTGTTGTATCTGTTTCTCTTGTATCTTGAGTTGTATAGTTAGACAGAAGTTTATAACTGTCTATTATCTGTTTTTTTAAGTTGTGTACTCTGATGTAATGAGATACTATGTAATATTTTATGTTAATTATTATATTTTATTCGTTCCGCTGTGAGTTCTCTGATGTTGTTTGTGTTCTTCTTTCTCTTTTTTTTCTTATTCTATCCCTTTCTTTCTTCAAAATGATGCGATTTCCTGGAGATAGGAAGTCGGGTCGTTTCATAATCTTGGTTTGAACGGCCGGCGTTCGTTCTCCTTTTCTTGGCCGCAGGGTGACCGGAATCGCCGAGATTTTGGCCGAAGGTAGGTGGCGAGACAAGCTTGCGAGCGGCGGGTCATACTGGGGTTCGAAGGGCAGGTGATGGCTGTGACAATTGGGTTAAAACGGCGGCTATGGGTTCTTAAAAAAACGCTAGGAAAATTCAAATGAATGGGAAGGAAGAGGATTCGGCCTTGATTCGAAACGAACAGCCACGATCTTCCGTAGTAAAAAAATATTATAAATATATATACAAATCTTTAAACATTCATATCTTCATCGTACAAGGTTGGAATCGGACGAAATTGACGACGCTGGAATCGCAGAGACGAGATCTACACTGTAGTGCAGATCCGGAGATGTTGGGGCTCATTAAAATTTTAGGTTAAGTCGAACGTCGTTCGATTTGATTTAAAATTTTAAACTCAAGGTGAGTGTTTTATAATGCCACAACGTGCTAGAATATTCTCATGCTAGTTAAATTTGGTATTATGAAGTGATATGATTTTATTGGTCGTTGTTTAATAAATTTAATTGTCATCTAGATTGTCATTGAATTTACCGTTAAAAATAAAAATTGACAACTAGTTGGAATTGGAATTTAATTAAAATTAAATTACATGATATTAATAACTATGAAATTGTCGTGAATTATATTGTCTGTTTGGATGATTGATTGCGATCGATGCTATTGGTTGATATTTAAATGTTTAGATGTTTATTTGTTTATATATTTCCTGTCATCACAATGTGTATTATTTACAGTTGTAAGTTGAATCATTTCGAATAAGTTAAGAAATAGGTTGAATGATATATACCTATGACACTATGATTTGGATTAAAATGATATATATACATCCCTGAAATCAAATTGAAATAACTGATCACTTGACCATAGGATAGAAAATTATAAGCAGACACCGGATTGGTTAAATTAAATAATTTTTAAAATATTTGATTCGGAATTATTTAAATGTTTTGATTTAAAGGAAAATAAAAATCAATTTATAGAAATCAAATTTACCTTGAATTTGAGTTTGAAATGTTGAAATAAATTTTGGTTAAAACAAATTGTTAAATAATTGAAGTTGAGACTTTGAAATTAAAATCAGGATATGATTGAATTTTGTAAATTGATTTTTTTTATAAGATTGAAATTTTATTCGAGCTTTGAATATTACTAAGTAAAGGTTATATAAGAACAACATTTCGAAATTTAGCTCAGAATTGAATTATATTGAAGAATTGGATTTTAAACTGAATATTGAAGGTTAATTTAATTAAAATGTTTGAATCGATATTTTGAAAATCGAGCTCGAAAATCGTTATGAAGTGAAATCGAAATTGAAGAAATTAGATTTAAAAATGGAATTTGAATTAATTTGGATTCAGAGCCGAAATTGATTTGAAGTAAAATCAAAATTGAATCGACTGAATGGAAATTTGAATTTGATTCAGATTGGTATGTTGGAATTGAAATGGTTGACCTTGAAGCTATTTCATATTTGGTTTTTGCCAAATTATTCTGCTATTTAAACCATTTTAAAAACTTAAACTATTTTATATTAAACTATTTTAACCTATGTTAACTATATTAAATTATTTTAACCTATCTTAAACTATGTTAACTTATTTTAATCTATTTTAAACCTACTTAACCCAATTTAATTTATCTTAAACTAATTAAATATTTTAATTTATTTTAAATCTACTTAATCTATTTTAAAGCTATTTAACCTATTTATTGTATTTAATCTATTTTAAATCTATTTAACTATACCAAATTAATTTAAACTATTTTGAATCTATTTTTAAATATTTGAGAGTGTTTTAACTATTTAATTCTTTAAACTATTTTTAAAACTATTCAAACTATTTTCTAAAAATTCATACTGGTCAATAGGGTGAAATGTTTATATTTAAATCTTGGATTTAAATGCTAATTGGGCTAAATAAAGTTACAACTTAAATTGAAATTCGAAACGATTTTGGAATTGAAATGAGATATTGAGGCGAAAATAATTTTTGAAATGGAATCGTATATTTTGAGTAGATATGATGATTTTAGGATGGATTTGATTTTTGAAGCGAATATGATATTTTGATATCAATTATGAATTGATTCTGAAAATGTAAAAGAGCCATCTGGTGTGTAATAAGCGATTGGTTATTAAAGAGACCGGATCAGATATGGGCATACTCTCTGTCGATACTGAAAACCACTTTAACAACTGTGTACATGGTGGAGATTACAGGAATGAAGTAGGATGGTTTGGTGAACGATCCTGTATGAAGTATTTACGTGACCCTGACTCCGGTGAGTCTGCTTAGATTTGACTAAAACAGGAGCCACACCGGCCAAGTGAGGTCATTCCTCCTATCGGACACATTTCTTCGATACCATATTATGATTTTGTGATGATTTGGTGGCCACCCCTTGATTTTGATTATGGGAGTGCGTTCCAAGGTGGGCGGTAGTAGCTGTTATGCGTTACACCAGTCCGGATATGAGAATGGTATATCTACCCTGGTATTGCCTCAAGTGCCGTGTTCACATGCCCTAGAGCACCTTTACGAGTTTGTTTTGCACCATACCTATATGGTGCCCTTTATGTAAACCTCCAGTTTATGGAGGAGCGTACGGTACAGTATAAACTATAGAAATAAATAAAATGTGTTAAGGGGGATATGGGTAACGCCTTAACATTATTTTAATACTTTACTGTAGACACTATTATAATAGCTCATTGTATTACATAGTAGATAGTTTAACAGATCCTTAAGAGATGGAAAATATTGTAACATCTCTTAAGTTATTGCACGCATGTGGACACTGGATAGGAGATGTCAAAACTCGTAAACATCTCTGACGCTGTTACATTCATATTTATTTATGATTGATTTAACTTACATAAGGATATTTTAGTCCTGACTCGAGTGTTTTGTCCTTTTATTATGCTCGGGTTAGTCCTGAGTTTTTAGCTTATTGAAAATCTATTCTGGAGGACGAAGACGAAGATTTGGTATACTATTACTATTGTTATCCCTACATCATGCTGTCTGCTGCATTATTTTATTTGTTCTGTTATATATGTATAACTTTGATAAATGTTATAAATTATAATCAAAGTATAGTAAATAGCTTCATGGACTGTTTATTAGATTATTATATTTTATCGTTCCACTGCGAGATTTTGTGTTTGTTTTCTTCCTTTTATTTCTCTTCTTTTCTTACTTACCCTATTAACAATCCTTCCTTTTGAATGGTTTGAGTCGACATGTGTAGGTTTTTGTCGACTTAAAACTGTCCAAAAAGGATGGGTCATTACAAGTTCACCCCCTAACTATTTATGGACGAATCTCCTTATCATTTACCCTAGAAGAATGAAATGAGATTTATACGAATAGTACAGCCTTATTGAGGATGGCCGTGTCATATAACTCACACGTTTTTCTTAGATATATCCAAAGTTACGTTTAGCTTTAGATTTTGATAGTTGGTTATTTAACTATCAAATGAACAATCGTTCAAATATTGAATCAGTTCCATATAAGATTCACTAAGCCTTTATTAATTAATTAATAAAAACACTTTATAAAAATTGATCAAAAGATCTTTACACAACATTATTTCCAACACCCTTACTTTCCCTTTTTTACTTGGAAAATATTTAAACTTATCTTTGGGGTATAAGTATATTATCAAAACATTTGGAAAATTCTTCCTTTCATATTCCTTTTTGAAAACATTACTTACTATGTACCGATCCACTCATCTTTTAGAAGTTCCCTTTTAAAAGCTCACTTCACATTTAAATACCTTATAAATTTCCAAAATCAATTTATAGTACATTTTTATAAGTCAACAAGTCAATTTAAAAAACTTCTTAACCAAGCTCTAAAATCATTTATAAAGCATTTCTCCATTTAAAACTCCTTTGATAAATCTCTTTTAATAAAAATCCTTTATAAAATATCTTTTGCAACTCATCCTTTTAAATTACTTTAAATATACCTTTTTACTTAGTAAAACCCATTTTTATAAACAAGTTATTATTTATAAATACCTCTATAAAATAATAATATAACTTGAAAAATCATTTCTAAACCTTAAATTCCAATCGACTAAAGAATGGAAGTTACTTCGAAACCATACTTTATAATTTCAAGAAGAGGCTTAGCAATCCAAATGGTAGTAACTTAACTTACCATTTAACATCAATTTCACTTTCAATTCACTTAACCATTTATTTACATAAGTTTACATATATGTAAATGCAATCCATATCCAAATCAAAGAATAACATGCCAATACAACTCAACTAGCATATACATGTCCATATAACATAATAGCAGGATGAGGATTTGTACTACTAAATAGATGTCTATACAATTTAGTACTTATAGAAAAATGGGAATTTATTCTTCTAAAAATATGTCCATACAATAAACAATTACATTATAGAAAAACGAAGATTTATTCTGGTAACACATGTCCAAACAATCAACCTATCGCAAAACGGCAATTTATTCTACTAACGCGTGTCCACACAATCAAACCATTTACATAACTCATTCACCATTATTTGTCTACTTAATGGTATCGACATTTGATTCCCTTATGTTCAAAAGCATCTTTGGAAAAGAAGTACCTTTACAATTTGATCCTTGGAAAACAAGGATTAAAAACTTAAAATTCCATGTAAAATGATTAATTACAAGTTAAACTCTTAATAAATCATAGTTATTCTTTATTAATTTTGAACTTAATTTAATTATAAATTAATAAATAATTAAACCTTTAGAAAAATAATTTATTTGTAAATTAAACCCGTAATTAATCCTGTATTAATTATTAAATAATAATTTAAAACCTTTATTAATAATTAAATATTATTTAATATCAATTAATTAACTAAATAACCTTTTAATTAAAAATTAAATAATAAGTTAAACCATTAATAAATAATTATTTATAAATTAAAACTTAATTGATTTATAAACTAAAATTATTAAACACTTGATTAACTAAATAAATAAATATTTAAACCTACAATTAATTAATAATTCATTAAAATTAATCTTATGTTTAAAAGATTATCAATTAGAAACTAAACCTCGTTAATTAAAGTTAATAAACCTTGTTTAATACTTAACTAATTATTAATTATTAAAAATCTAATTAATTAATAATTAATTATTAAATCATTAATGAACTTTTGAAAACATTATTATTAGGTTTATAAAACACTTAGAAAACAATTTCTACTATGAAAACTTAGATTTGAAAAATTCGGATTTTTATCGAAACTGCCTCCATAGCGACTATTGCTATGGATGTCGTTTCTTGAAAATGTTTCTACTTTACTTCGAACACATCATCTTTGAAAAATTGCTGACTTTTGAAAAAATAAAGTAAGTTTTTTAAGTTAGAACAAAACCTGAGAACTTGAAAACACTTTTTAATTCCAAAACATATTTACATAGTTCACAGTGTGTAGTTAATGCGCTCGGTAGATTCAAAGCGATGGAGGTGCAAAAAGTCATAACGGGGATACAGGAAGGATATAGCGGGATATAGCGGATGACTCTAAAATATCATATAAA
Organism: Allium cepa; assembly: GCA_030765085.1. Classification (NCBI taxonomy): domain Eukaryota; kingdom Viridiplantae; phylum Streptophyta; class Magnoliopsida; order Asparagales; family Amaryllidaceae; genus Allium; species Allium cepa. The sequence continues at coordinate 742,447,129 of CM060932.1, forward strand.
ACTCGTACTTAATGTTTTTATGAATATTTAAATGGTAATTAAATGAAAAATTATTATTCAATTGAATTATAAATAATACATAAATAATTTTAAATAAAAGCACGTGCGAATATACTTTAAATAAACGAAAAACTGTTATATAATGTAATTGAATTCGGTAGAATATTACAGTATTTTCATTTCTAAAAATATATCAAAAATTAAATCAAATAAATTAATTTCATAATTTTATAATGTATAAATGCAATTTTTCAATTCATTTTATTAAAAAAGATATAGCGGAATATAGCGGAATTAGCGGGGATTAAAGCGGAAAGGCTATATTTTGGGGCTATATGGAAAAATCATAGCGGTAAAAATCCGCTATGAGATATAGCAGGGTTGTAGCGGGGTAATAGCGAGACATTAACTACACAGGACTTCACACATAAGGTTTCAAGTCGTCATGACCAACAAAAGTCCAACTTCCTTAACATTTACATTAAATATCAAAGTCTATACCCAACCATAGCATCCAAAATCATATCATACCCTAAACATAAGCATGATCTAACTTTAAACCATTTACAACAATTTTAGACTTCAAATTCAAGTCAGATACCATACCACATGCAAAAACTCATAGCATATTCAATCAATATCACATTTATCCAACAAGAAACTAATTTATTAACTAAGCAACAACAGTCATAAAACTACAAAATTTTAAACAAAAGAGCTTTACTCACCAAAAAATTTCAAACCCTTTTGAAAACTTGAAATACTTTAGAACTTGCAAAGCTTGGAAAACAACAAAATCAACTCGAAAATGCGTCATCTTCTCCTTGATTTTTAGCCATATTAGCCTTAGAATTTTAAAAAGCGGTCAAAATAAAAATTCTTGAAAATTATTTTCTATATTATTTCAGTAAAATAATCACTCAATTTGGATAATTTTTTAGGGAGATAGGGTCAAAAGAAGGAGTGCTATTTTCAGGCTTGAAAATGTAGGTTTGGAAATGAGTCAGAAAAGATTGTATTTTTGACCCAAAAATATTCAAAATTTGAAAAAATGGTTCAAACGAAAGCTGTAGAAACTAGAATTCTACATGTATTTAAAAAAATAAAAATCTTAATTTGAAGTAGTCTAGAGGAAGTTATGGCCAAATGAAGTGGTAGGAAAATGGAGAAAGAAAAGTTTAAAACTAAGATTTTAAAACATTTAAAAAGAAGTAAAAATTCAAATTTAAACTCTAAAGAGAAGCCATTAAAACAAAAGAGAAGATAAATCTTAGGAAAAAAAAGGAAAATGCAAATGAAAGTGGAGAAAAAAATAGGAAAGAAGTTTTATAAAAAAAGTAAAAACATGAAATTACCAAACTACCCTTGAGTACTTTGCCCTCCACAAATGAATGCCACCTCTCCTCCATGTCTCCCCTCCTCTCCCTCAGGTTTTCCCTTGTCCTACTCTTCTCTTTCATGATGAAATATGTTTGTACTTGAGTCGCCGAAGTGTCACATCTTGTATCTTAAGGCATCTTTAATATTATTTTTTATATTTACTTAAAACCCTACGTACCTAAGTATGTTTATACATATACAAATATACACACATACATATATATTGGTAAATGAATAAATATGTATTAACTTTAGGGTTCATAATTGTTTCTAAAAATTTTAGCCGATGAAAAGTCAATAACTTGAAAAACGAATTTCGGTCGCATTTTCTTTTTTCATAGAACTAATTATTTTTATAAACAATTTGAAAAATATTTCACCATTAATAGTTATTATTTAAAAGAGTTTTATTTTAATTATAAAACTTATTATTTTAATATTTAAAATTAATTAAATATTCGCAAATCAAAGTAGTGAAATTTCAGGTCGTTACATATCTTCTATAATCTCAATGATTTCCATATTTATAATCTACTAGCTTTTACGGAATACTAACTTGTTTGATAGATGTTCATGATAATAAAGTAAAAAAGATATAACTTGATTGTTCAACTCTTTCTAGCCAACATAAACAATAAAGGTATTAGGCTACATAGAGAAGAAGGTTGGCTTTTCTCAAGTGTTTATGGTAATAATGTCAAATTGCACATAAATGACATAGCTCGTACTTTGAAAATTGTAAGATATGGAAATGATTTGGAAAATATTGGCATTAAGGATAGGGTTAGAGATGAATTGAATCATCATTTATGGAATGATATTAGGGGAGATTCTAAATCAAAAGACCTACGTCCTCGACCAAAGTTACTGTTAAGAATGTTAATCAATACCATCTTCCTATGACTTGAGAGTCATGGTCTTATTTATGATCTAGAATATAAAGCGTTATATGCCATCTTTGGTAATATTGAAGTTAATTGCGCGAGATACATCTATCTTGAGTTTCGCAACTATTTCGACTACAAGAAGAACACTCTTGTATATGCTGCATATATCACTCGTCTTCTTAACGATCAAAACATTCAAGGGTTCAAACAAGATGTTATTGTTATCAAAATAACGAACAAAAAGTTTTTTAGTCTCATGCATCTACCCAAGGAAATTCTAAACTATGATCCGTTTGAAATATATATGCAATGTGTTCAAGCTCATAGAAGCAGAAAAGCTCAAGCTCATCCTCCCACTCAGCATGACAAAGGAAAATATTTGGCAACACAACAAAGCAAAGAAGGAAAGTGGCAATGACGATGATGAGGATGATACTAGTAATCAGAAAGAAGAAGAAAGTGAGGATGAATCAGTCAAAACAACCCGTAATGACAACAATACCTATGGTCAAAGTGAGATGTACTCTTCATCCATCATTAGAACAAGAAACCAAAAGAAGCTTGAAAAATAAATGTCTAAGGGATTTGCAGAAAGTAATTCAAGGATTGTCAAATAGAAACCAAAGTTGATCAAGTTTCAAATGAAGTAAAAAGGGTAAAAAGTATTCCTAAAAGGATTTGTAAAAACTTCGTCGGATGTTCTCCAACTCCCTCGCCTACGTGGGCAGAATGGTGAGGTAATATATCTATATACTCATTATTTTATTACAAACTTTATCATGCAAGGAAAAACCTATTTAAAAAATTGTTCACTTATATAAATCATATTTTCTATCGATCTTGCATCATGGGATTTTCTTGTGCTTGTTTTATGTTTTTCCATGAAATGGAGTATTTCAAGTCCACTAGCTTATGGAAATTTGGCTTTTAACTTATGTTCTTGTTTTATGAAATCGTGATGTCGGACAAACTATGAAGTCGGTGTTTTGTTATGTTGTAATCGTGATGTTACATAAACATTGTTTCTTGTATGGTATATAAAACATTGTATCATTTATTTTGCGATATTATGCCTCGTTTTCTTATCCTTGCTTAATTCTGCCTTGAAATTCATTTTTTTGTTGATGATAAGGGGGAGAAATAATATCAAATATTTAGGCATATTGACAGAGGGAGTTTTCACATATGACATATTGATAGGGGGAGTTATATTTGCATACATACTCAAAGGGTGACAACTATGCATTTCCATACACACACACACACTCTACTATTATATTTGGAGGAATTTATAAAAGGAGACAAGATGATCAACATTGGAAACAAGCTCAAATACCGAAAACAAAAATAATCATAGTCTTATATTTGTTATTCTAAACATAAATGTATAATCTCTTATATGATGATTTCACACACACAAACAGTTCTTTGAAAACTTGATTTCAAAAAAGTATATTTTAAAATTTTAAGGAATATGATTTTCAATAGTAATTTAAAATTAAAAAAGATAGAAAATAAACATATATTGAAAAATGTATTTCAGACGGTTGAAATTAATTTCAGATGTCTGATACAAATTCCGGATGTTCGAAATTTATTTTCAGCCATCTGACATAGGTGTTTTATTAAATATTTTCTTTCTGCATTTTCCTATATAATTTCAACCGTTTGATTTTAAATTCAGCCAACTGACCTAAATGAGAAGTGTCTCTTCATGGAAATTCAAATTCTAAGTGTAGCCTTCTTCCTTAAAGGTTGCAATCCTTCTAATGGCTATAACCTTTCAACTAGAACTCTTCACAACTATAAATAGAGTTGAAATCTATCATTATAACTAACCAATTCTTATTTTGATTTACAATTCTCTTAGTCTTATGAATTACAAAGGATTTCAACTTTTAACTTCCTAAATCATCATGTTCAAATTGTCATTTCAAGGAGATTATAGGAAGGGTGTACATTATTGACTAATTCGTGTTGTTCAAGAGCACACAAAGTCAAATATTTTTACTACTCTTTGTAGTCGAAGTACAATTGGAGATCTTCAGGCACAAAGTCCTGTTTAGCAACTCAATAGTATGTAATATCCCTGTTCCTATGGGTTAAGTGATAGTATTGTTTAAATCCAGATGGAATCTGGGACTGAACGTAAATGGGAATTTCAAACCAGTATAAAAATTTCCAATATGTTCATTTTTACGTACTTTATTTTATTCCACTTCTTATCTTCTAGTAATTAGATATACAGACTTTATTTAAGCTATTAATGTAGAAGTCTTGGTTTAAGTATAATATTTTATATTACTCGATCCATAGCAACTTTCATATAATGAGCAACATTGATAAGAATAACATCGTAAATTTCAATTGTTGAAATTAGTATAACAGATACATTATTCAACATGCTCAAGTTAAACCAGATTTACTTACAAAATTATCTTTTGTGTGACTTTGGGTTTTGCATCTATATGTTGAAATAGAAAATTCTAAATTATGATTTAGAATAGACTATTTGCACATAACAACCAAAGTGTCTCGAAGTCAACCTGAGCGATATTGAGTTGGTGGATTTTTCGGATATGATCCGAGAAATGATATGAAAGTATCGTTATATAAGCATCGGAATTGAGTGAGATTTTGATAGAAATGTCAAATTATTTGATTTTTAGTCCAAAAGCAGTGGAAGCGTGTGTCTATAAGAAAAAACTAATAAAGTTACTAAAATATTTCTAAAAGGTAAACAACATACTACTTATTGTTAACGATGTACTTATGTTAAAATCTATAATAGTTTGGTTGTTTAATACTCATATTGGATACGTAAATTTAATCATTTATAATTAGTACAAAGGATGTTGGGAATATCCCAAATGATATGCAAATACATTTTATTAAAATGTTTAATATGGAACACGTAAGATGGATTCCTTATGTATTGACAGTAGGAATTAACATACATGTTATACTATTGAAATTATCTTAGTTTTCTTATGTATTTGCTGCATGAAGCGAATATCAAATCCAAATTAAGATAACTAAATGGTAGTTAAGAGTATTCTCAAGTATTTATGAAATATTAGAGAATTATTTTATAGAAACAACAAATTTCTTATGAAGGAATACTTTGACTCGACATACCGAGTATAATATGTCAATATTAAATTCATGTTCAAACCTTAGTTAAGGAGATTTAAGTTGAAAATGTTCCAAATGAAACATTTTGGTCGATTCAATGAAAGGCTAAGTACATTGCCTTCGATAGCACCATGATAAAAGAAATGTATAAATATAAACATTTTGAATTATGTATGATTATCAAAGTTCTACTTTTAAATTATTTACCTTGTCATTGATTTTATTAATATCTCATGGGTAACCAATAAAAGGGAATTATTTACCTTGTCATCATGTTGAATTTGATTTCCCTTTTATTTGTTACCGATGAGATATTAATAATATCCATCATAGATTCTCTTCTATTCTCTTTTGTTTGATCATTATGTTTACATGCAATTTAGATCTGGATCTGCCTGTTACAAATTCATACATGCCTTATTCGTCTAATCCTTTTAATCTAGAAAACACCGTTTGAATAGAATTTTGGAATCATTATATTAATGGATCATATTACATTACAAACTTATGGATTAAAGGATGTTTTACAAATCTTTTGAAATATTTTTATTGTTTACATGTAAATTAACTGAATTTAAATTTCATATGGTGTCCTAAAAAGGGAAAAAAGGAAAAAAAAAAAGGATACCTTTAAATTTCCATTGATTTGTTTCTTAATTTAATGCTTAGACTTATGATAGCTATTTTATTTTGAAAATATGATTTTAAATTGCGAATTAGTTAAGTATAGTTTTGTGTTTTGTTTAAAATTATTAATTTAATTTGTATATGTATATGTATATGTATATATATGTATATATACATATATATATATATGTATGTTTGTATGTGAATATATGTTTTTGTGCGTGTGTGTGTATATGTACGTACGTATGTATGTATGTATGTGAATATATGTTTGTGTGTATCTATTTAAAGTTTAAGAAATTAGCTTTAAAGGTAATATAATGATGTTTGAACTACTTTATAATTAAAGCCAATTTTAGATTGCCTTTTATATCCTTCATACACATATATTTACATCTATATACATATGTACATTTATAAATAAAAAATAAAAAATCTTTGGACGACAAAGATATATATTGAGGGGATATTGGACTGTTGTGGTGTAAATCTCAACACCGAAACGTCCATATTTGTCATGCACACATTCTATATGTAACACTTACATATTCACACACGAGTGCAGTTGATGCACCCATCAAATAAATAGAAAACTAATAAATCAGACAATTTAAAATTAAATCAAACTATTTAAATAATTATAATAAGATGAACATTTTATTTAAAAGAAAATTTGGAGAAGTTCTAAATGAATTTAGAATACATATGTCCAATAAAGATCTAAAGGATTTTTTTTTTGAAATTTTCCATTTAACTCAGCTATGGATTGACCCGGTTCCTGCACTTTGTTATATTATGACTTTGATATTCTCTGTTTGACCTTAGTTATACGAATTAACATAAAACTATCGAGTGAGTCATTCAATAGTCATCCAATAATGATCATCACATTACCCCTTAGTGCCCTCGGCAGCTATGAGTAATACACTACACAACATTTTGAGAGCATTACATAATCTAGTCTTAATGGATGTATCGATATCCTATCTTGATACACCTTGACTAGGAATATTTAAAATAATATGTTATTTTCACTATGATAATTTTTTTTGATTATAACACATTGTAGTTACTATCACAAAACATATCTTTTAAGGATTTTCTATTGAGTGCACTCAATTTAATTAAATAATTACTATAACACATTATGAAAAGTATATAATAGAAAGATAAACACCTTTTCTTTCGAACGAAATTCTATTACAGAGTTAATAATCTACAATAAATTACAGAATTTTCCATAGAGCATACCCCAAACTCTATCAAAAGTTTATTGGAGGGAGTTATAAGCGCGACCAAAGTCGGTCAAGGATAGGATATTGGGATCAGCTCGACGGAAGGTGGTTAGAAGATGAGAGTGAATGGCTAGTATACGAGCGACTTTGTTTGATATGGTGAAAAAATAGCCATTGGGCTTGGGGGATTATGGACATGTGAAATGTGTCATGGTCCTCAAATTGTAATGGCACACATGAGGCCTCATAGGCGCAGAGGGCAAGGGCATGGATTAAGGCCCTTGTAATGCCCCAATTTTTTTTGACTTATTAATAAGTAATTAATTAAGAAAACATGGGCTTTGGACAAGGTAAATAATTATGGGCCATTTACAAGTGTCATTAAATTCAATAATATATAATGGCTTATTATGATAAGTATTTGGGTATACACTTATTATGATATAAGTTTAACATGGCTTGAAAATGAATTAAAATAGGGCCATAAAGTCGGTGACCCATATTATTATTGGTAGTGGGATATAATAAAATAAAGTAACCCTCATTTTATTCACACATTCTCATTCCACATAAACAAAAATAAAAACTTGGAAACTTGTTAATAGCGGATAAGGCAGAAAAAGAAGAAAAGGCGGATGAAAAGCTCATGAACCTAAGGAAACTAAATATCAAGTGAATCTAAAGGCTTAAGTAAGCTATACAACACCTTTTCTATCATTTTCAATGTTGTTTGAAGCCAGTTGGGATTTAATATGATAATGCTCGTATGTATAGGTTGTTTATATAAGATAAACAATGTTTATTTTGTGTTTTGGTGTAAAATAGCTATACAAGAGGATGTTTAGCTATGTTTCCTTACTCAAATGATTTCAAAATGATATGAAAATTTAATATGATGTTTTAAGCATGATTTTGGAGAGATGTTTTAAGTTAGAATATTTTTCTAGGTCAAAATATTTAAATGTGAATTTTTGAAGTAATGCATACGTTGAATAAGTAAGGAAAAATGGTCATTAAACAGAAATACAAGTAAAACTGTGCTAAATATGAGGAAATTGAGACTTAATTAAGCATGCAAATTTTATAACTAAGTAATAAGGGGACAAAATCCCATTAAAGCGCCGTAGAAATAATATAAAGGATACTGCCATTAATTAAAAGTAGAGGCTAAACAAATCCAGAGGCGACACGTGTAAAGGCGAGTGCCAAACATGTTTAGATGTCAAACTGTACTACATGCAGCTGACATAAAGTGGTAAACGAGAGTATAGTTACAAAAGGATAAGTCCAGTACCAAAAGCTACTATGAATTGATGAAAGACTAAGTAAATGTCTAAGTATAATGAATTAGAAAAATGTAAGGAAGAGAGTCAAAGGTGAAGCGCCGAAGGAGGAGGCTAGAGCTAGCAGCCAATGTGTGCGCAAAGTACAAGACTTGGTATTGCCAAAAACAAAAGGGGTATACTGAGACTAGCATGACGATGAGACAAGATATCAGAATGATCTCGTAAACTAACTAAGCTTAGGCAAGACTAAGGGTAGTATAACCGAGACTTGATTGACTTTTGGAGGAGAGTAAACCTTGAGCCAAAGGTTTCAATGAACCGGAAGCCTATTTAAACCATTATAATGATAGAGTCGGTATAAGTCTTATGTGGAATCCAAAGGTCTATGACGGCATTCGATGAAATCTAGGCATAAGGCCTGTATGGCATCCTAATGTTAAAAATGATATTGCATTTGGTAACGAGGTATTAGGTCTATGTAGCAACCTAGAGTTTGGATAAGACTTTGAATTTGGCAAATAGGTGCAAGGCTTGTGTGGCAGCCCAATGCCCGAGAGACATTGATTTCGGTAATGAGGTGTAAGGCCTATGTGGAAACTTTATGCCCGAAGAGAGATACTGCATTTGGTAATGAGGTGTAAGGCATAAATGAAACTTTGTGGCATCCTAATGTATAGATTAAAACTCATAAATGAAAGGTCAAAGCATAAGGTCTTAGTGAAAAATAAATATGATCATAAGACATAAGAAAGGCATAAGGCCTTCATGGTGGCCAAAACCATAATTACCATGATATTCTTAAGAAATAGGATAAGATCTAGTGGAAAACAAAAAACTAATTTTGAACCCTAGTCTTGATGGAGTAATAAGTGTAGGCAACAGTTATATATATAAGTATGTCTGTGTGTGTGTGTGTCTCTATGTGTGTTTGTGTGTGTGACTTGTACTACAATTCATGTTGATGAATTATGATTACTGATATGGAAGCAGAAAAATCGTTCTAAGCTTTAGCAGCGTGGTATCACTATGTGTTGTGTTTATGGTAATGTATTACTTGAAACACCCCACACCCCTTAATATACTCAAAAGACACATTAAAAGGTGTGGTGAGTTGTAGGTATAACTGAACTAACAGAGACTAAGATTCACAAGACAAATACAGATAAAAATAGCGAAAACTTAAAATAATAACTTAATTAAAACAGATCTTCATAATTGCTTCATAAATAAGTAAAATACCAAATACCACATACATGACTAAAAATCCAATATGTCTCATGAAACAAAAAATCATAGTCTAAAAATCAGAGTACATAATATCCCTCATAATAAGCCAGTACATAGAAAGAACTAAAGCTGAAACATACACAATAGAGAGCTCCTCTAAGAAACCGCTAAGCAGTAGCAATATTCTACTAACTTCTCCCTTGATTGCCTATGGGGGAATGGGGAAAACAGAGGAGTGGATCAGACTAACCACGGTAACATTCTTGAGGGCCTTCCAATCTTGCACTGCAATAACCTTGGCGGGGTCAACAGCCAAATCCTCCTTCGAGACTACATGCTCCAAGAAATGAACTTCCTCTCTCCAAAAATGACGCTTTGAAAACTTAGCTCTCAAATGATGACTACAAAGTGTACGAAGAACTTCTTCCAAATGGACAGCATGCTCCTCCGCATTCTTGGAAAATACCAAGATAACATCCATGAATACCACCACAGACTTATTTAGAACATCCCTAAAGATGCGGCTCATCAAATCAACGAAATAAGCTGGAGCATTGGTTAGCCTAAAAGGCATAACCAACCACTCGAAGAATCTATCTGGTGTCTAAAAGGTAGTCTTATCTATGCTGTCATCAACGACTCTAAGCTGATGGAATCCCTTGGCTAGGTCAAGCTAAGAGAAAACTGAAGAACCTACCAATTGGTTGAAAAGATTATCAATCCTAGGGAGCGGATATCGATTCTTCTTGGTGAGCTTATTTAATACCGTATAATCTATGCAAAGTTGGAGAAAACCATCCGCTTTAGTGGTAAAGATGACCGGCGCCCCCCAACTCCAATATGCTCCTTCTTATGAATCCCTTCTCCAAAAGCTCACAAATCTGCACGCTCAATTCTTTCCTCTCCCTAGGTGTCATGTGCCTCATCGATAACATCGCTGGCTTAGCATTCTCGGTGAAATAAATCATGAAGTCAATCTCTCTCTTAGGGGGTAGTCCCGTAACCCCCTTAAAGACATCTATAAAATCTCTGACGATAGGAACTGAATGCAACTCTGATGATGATGAGTCGAGGGAATAGAGAAAACTCAACATGACTAACCCTTGCGGGTTGCAGGATACCTTTAGAGTCCTACCACTACAAGTTTCAAGTCTAACGACTCTCCTCTCGCAGTCTAAGATAGCTCCGTATGTAGATAGCCAATCCATCCCTAAGATCATGCCATACCCCGAGAATCCCAAAACATAGGCATAGTAGTCAAATCTACGCCTAAGATAAATATTTTCAAACCCTTACAAACCATAAATAAGTGTCCCGATCCTCCTATGGGGTTTGAAACAATAATAGGGTCTATACTAATGATATGTCCAAGTGCAAAAAATCTACTAGAAAACTAGAGATAAAAGAATGTGATGCTCCAAAATCAACTAAAGTCCGAATGGGAAAATCAGATATAGAAATCAATACTTCAACTGTGACTTTCCTACCTCTATCTGGAATGCTATTGGAAGGTGCTGCGTCTAATGTCTGAATCTGCGCAACTGGTGCACACGTTCCCTAGGGACAACTCCTACTCATATAATTGGGCTATCCATAAGTATAGCACTTACCTTCCATCTTCTCATTTCAGCAATCCTTGGCCATATGTCCAACATTCCCATAAATATGGAACTATATTCCTTTATTATTCTACTTTTGAGGACCATCACCTTTCTTCTTCTTCTTATTCTTTTCGCACCACTTCTTCTTGAACCTTCTGACTTAACCTCCTCTTTTGACCCTCCCTCCTTAACTGTACCCGACATCAATGTCATCTCAACCGCAGACTCATAAGTAGCCTCCATCGGTACATAAGTAGCAATAATCCTTGAAAGGGTTGATTCAATCCCTTTGCAAACTTCATAGCTTTCTTATGCTATATGTTCAACAAATCCATACCAAACCACGATAGCTCATTGAATTAATTGATGTATTCCTTTAGATACAAACTCCCTTGCTTCAAATTGATAAACCTCTCCAACTGAACGCTCTCTTCCACTTGAGATAGAAACTTCCAATCGAATAGCTCCCGGAATCCATCCCAAGTAACATTTCTACCCTCCAACTCGATCACCTCCCACCAATAAGATGCCTCCTCCTTTAGCTGCCAAGAAGCCAGCTGAACTCGCTGCTGACCATCCAATTCTGAAAGACCAAAAATCCTCTCTGTGTCCCTAAGCCATGCCCTCGCCTACACAAAAGTTTCCTTACCAGAAAAAGTCTTCTCGCCCAAACTCGCCAAATCTTTACAAAGGTTAGAGAAATTGATGGCAGCAAGTGGGTTGATGGGATTCCCACCCGCTGGTGCAGGATTGGGTGCTGTTCCGTGCACCTTTAAGAGTCGTGGCTTGTAAGTACCTACGAAACCAGGCCGGGACTGTAATACCCTCGGGAAGGTTTAGGGCATCAGCCATTCTATTAAAAGAAATGGATAGTTCAGGAAAGAGTCAAGGGAGATTGAACTGGATTTATGAGGGGATTGTTATAAAATTTCCTTTTATACTACAATAAATCATTTCTAAAAGCTCTTTCCTGAAAAATACTTTTAGAACAAGTTATTTTGAAAAAAACTCTACTTTCAAAAATAAATTTTTAGGCATCCTGTAACGTTAGGCTCTGATACCAAGTGAAACACCCTCACATCCCTTAATATACCTAAAAGGACACATTAAAAGGAATGATGAGTTTTAGGTGTAACTGAAACTAACAGAGACTTAGATTCACAAGACAAATATAGATAAAAATAGTGGAAACTTAAAATAATAACTTAATTAAAACAAAGCTTCATAATTGCTTCATAAATAAGTCAAATACCAAATACCACATACATGTCTAAAACTCCAGTATGTCCCATAAAACAATAACTCATAGTCTCATAATCAGAGTACATAATATCCCTTATAATAAGCCAGTAGATAAAAAGAACTAAAACTGAACAAGAGAAATACATAGTAGAGAGCTCCTCCAAGAACTACTGACTTCTGCATTGATTGCTATAGGGGGAAGGGGAAAATATAGGAGCAGGTCAGACTAAAAGTCTTGTGAACGATAGTAATTACTAGAGTCTTCAAGCAAGATAAAAGTAACGGACTCTACAATAGTTCTAGCATAAATAAGGATAATAAAGGAAATAAGGAAGAGGTAAACTGGAAATATGTACGATTAAATATTGCTCAATTTATAAGATAGGTTAACTTTGATTGCTTGCACTTGTCCTAGATTTATGCTTTGATTAGGTTGAATTCCTAATCCTGTAGTTAGGATGCAACCTTAATTCTACCCTTTTGATCGACCTGCTACTCCATTGAACTACCTACAGACCAACTGCTGTATAACTCCCTACACAGAAGCCAATAGTATCTACGAAAGATGCACAGACCAACAACCATGGATCCGGATGACATATGTATCTCTCTGTACAGAAGGCAATGTTGTCTACGAAAGACACCTATACTAAGCGCTTGAAACTCATAGCTATTACCGAGCACCCGAATGGAAGTCGCACGTGTAACTACAACCATGTCCCTGCTACCTTTTGCTCCACTATTGGGTCTTCTTATTACCTCCAACTCCATCATAAGCGTGCCCCTCATCCCACTTTAGGCTAACGTGAAATCACCGTGTGTCCATAGAATCTATAGGGGAAATGTTGTTGGTACTTTCCCTTCATCCAAACAATATCTAATTGCGCCCCTTATCCAAATCCCCCATGATTTGGATTTCCATTTAACCAATTACTACCATTCTTAATATAAGCGTGCCCTAGGCTCACCATTTTGTGTAATAGGGAAAGCTATTTGGTACAGGTCCTACTTTCATCTTTTCTTATTTACTTAGGTAAATTATTTAAATAAGCCTTTACATTTTTCTCTACTATCCGTGCTTATCAATTTCTCCTAAGTCTTAAAATAAGCCTTATTATGTTCTTTTTCTTATTATAACCTACGTTATAATCATGCTTATTACTTAACCCAAGGTCTAAGTATGAAAATAAACTTCTTTCATCATTTACTCTTTTTAGTTATAATTCTAAGTTATAACTAGGCCAATCTTTTTAATTCAGTCCAATTAACGTCATAATTAGGCGTAATTTCAGTCCAATTCCATTTATATTACAGTCTTTAAAATTTACATCTTATATTCGTTATTTCATTTTTCTTACTATTTAATCCGTTTTCGCGTTAATCCTATTCTACGTGAAGAAGAAGGAAGAATAAAAGAAAACCGAACAAAATCCAAAGCATAGAAAGAAGATGTATAAATAACAATAAATAAACTAAAATACTGTAAATAAACTGTAAACAAACGGAAAAGCTATAATTAACATAAATGAATTAAAATTACTGAAAAGAATAGCTGAATGGAAATAGACTGAAAATAATTCTAAAAACTGTAAATAAACTACTGAAAAGACTATTCCAAAATCGTAGTAAAACTACAACTATTGGAAACCCTATTATTTTAAATTACTTAAAGAAATCTTAAAATAATTACAATCACTCACCTTGGGTCCTAAGCTATTCCTTTGGTTTTCTCGGATCCACTTGGAGTAGAAAATAATTTAATTTATAACGATTTTCCCTTTTGGAAAAAATTATTCCGTTTAGGGTCCTTCCTAGAAAGGTGAACCCATTGGGAGAAAACCTAAAATGAGAAAAAGTATTAGGTCTAAGGGTCTATTTATAGGTGTAGAAGTGGATCTCGGACCATTGGATTTAGAGATTGAATAGGATGCAACCACATCATAGGCTAAATAGGGGCCATTAGATGCAGAAATGGAGGGACCAGATCAGTTAAAACGATGCAAAATACGTGTTCAATCGCTGCTGATTCATTTGAACGAATGGACGTCCATTCGCTTGCCAAAAGGAAAGGCAGGTCAACCTGGCGGTCGATCGCCCCCTTGCCCAAGTCGACCGGCTGACATATATATATATATATATATATATATATATATTATTTCATTGATTATTTCGTTTTTAGCTCATATTAACTCGGATTCTGACGTTCTATATATGAAAATTGACTAAAAAATTACCACGGACACAATGGTGCAACTTCCATAGCTTAGTTATGATAATTTCACAAATTTATTTTTATTATATAATTAATTAACTAATTTATTATTATGGATTAAATTTTGGGTTGTTACATTACTCATACTAAGTTTCGTCTAACCATGTTTTTATTATTAATTTCCCCATAAACTCATCGGTGCTAGATTGAGGAGATTGAGCTTATGGATTTAGATAAGAAGCTTTGAAGGGATGAACAAAGTAGACCAAAGATGCAAGCATAAAGCTTAGTTTCAAATAATAGTTGATTAATTTCCATGGTTTAATTGTCCATGACTATATCCACACATGCCGAGCATGACACTCTATTTATGATCCATTACATATGACCTCTACGTGGTCACATTTTAGGAAGTATAGGAACACAAATTGTAAAGGCTATTAAGATAATTATGTGTAATGAATTTATTTAGCTACTTTATTAAATTATATTGTTATATGCGAGTGTGTGTGTGTGACTATACGCACACACACACACACTGAACTCATTCTATCATCGAAAGATAATCCTAATGTAACTATGGCATAGTGGGATTCCATCTTTTGGTTTTAGAAAAGGGACTTTACAGTTTGATATTAGATCTTAAGTTAGGGGACACCTAAGTAAAACAGAGTTAGAAATAGTCAAGTAATTAGTAGAATACAAATACCTTGTGGACGATATATGCTATTATATAACATACTTGTACTTTGTTATACATATATATATATTATGTATAAGCATACAAGTATATAGGTAGATGTATTTATTCTGTTATTGTTTTCACTCTCTTTCCTCTTGTTTCTAATGGAAATTTGCTTCACATAAAAGAAAAATAGAGATGAGGAGGGACGAACTACAGTAGGAGGAGTGAGTACAAGAAGAGAGGTCAAGAGTGTAACGACCCAGAATTTTCGATCCCGAGAATTCCAGATAGTTAGGGAAAAGAAGAAAGAGAAAGAAGAAGAAACAGAAAATTCAAACTCAGAATCTCAGATTCGCAGCTTATAAAATATAATGTCACATAAATAACAATTTTACAAAGAAGAACTGTATCAGTACACTTATATTTTTATACATCAGAGTTACAATATTTACACAAACACTGGACAGTTAAATATAACGTGTCCATAACAATATAACATAGCAGAAACACTCCATACGTCCCTGCCATCCAGCTCGTCTCCTGAGCTCCAGAACGTCTTTACCTGGAAATTTGTAATACTCGGTCTGACCCGAGCATTACATCAAAGTAACATCCGGGCCAGGCTGGAAACCAGCATGAGTAAACCCATCTAACATCAATAACAAAAGCATATAACTTATATATATATATATGTATGTATATATATAAAACCCGGGTAACTCGTATCATTTACAAATTCACAAATTGTTATAAACGTTACTGGTTTCACTCACAAATTTCTAAGTACCAAACTTAGATTAAATAGTCCAATTTACTTAAATCATTCCATAGTAGCTTATTGATTACACATATCAATCTATAAAGAATCGAAGTGGTTACGGGTATTTACTAATACCCGACTCCGGTCTCTTCGAATCCAATGTCATCTAAACTCAAGTTATTCAATTAAATACCATTCAAATTTAATTACCGGATAACCCTATTTTACACAGCAATTCATAATTGATAGATAATCACATTATCACTGTCCATCCAGCATATCACATCACAAAGCAATTGATATCAGAGATATCAGCCAATCCAAAGCACTTATCCTCATTAAATCATTCATAAGCAAGATTGATCACTTCCATTAATTACACTAATTAATGATCCTCTAATTACTTTCATTAGTTAATTATTCTTAAATTTCATTTAATAATTAACCTTTAACTTAATTACATTCATTAATCAACCTTGATTAATCACAATCAAAAATTAACTTTCCTTAATTACTCTATCAATTAAACCAAATCCTTGATTAATTATATTGATTAATCCTTTAATTACACTGAGTAATTATCACTTAATTTTTTTCCCACAAAGTAATTATCCTTTAATTACTCCCCAACAAGTAATCTCCTTTTAATTACATCCAGTAATATCCACTAATTACTTCACTAAGTAATCACAGCTCATTAATTGCCTTAGGTAATTATACTTAACCCGACCTCAAATGATTACCTTTAATTAATAAAAACTTAATTAATTAACTAAAATTAACCACATCAAATTAAATAATTACACCGAGTAATTAATTCCTTAATTAATTACCCTGATTAATTATTCTATAATTATTAATTAACTATCCTTTCATTAATCACATTCATTAATTAACTAACCTTTTAATTAATTCTTAAATTAATAAATTCTTTAATTAATCAGTCCTTATTTAATTACACTAAGTAATTAATCCCTAACAAATTTATCATTTAATTACTTACACCAAGTAATTTCATTAAGTAATTATTCTTCAATCACTTACATTAATAATCATTAATCAATAATTAATTAATTACTAATTTCCAATTAATTAATCTCTAATTAATTAATGATATTAAGCAATTATTTTTAACTGAAGTAATTATCATTAATCAATTACATCAAGTGATTAATCCTTGATTAGTCATCTTTTATTTAATAGCTTAATTAATTAATCACATTAATAAATCAATCTTTAAAATTGATTTCACAAATTAATCAACTGTTAATTAATAAATTGATTATTTTTGATTAATCCTTGATTTAATTACCTTATTAAAATCATCTTTGAAAAAATTTAGGAGTTTAACTTATTTTACAATTTCCTCTAAACAAACAAATTTTTTAAATAACTTAAAACTTGAAAATTTATTTAACTTACTAATGCTTTATTTAGAAGCTGTCTTAAATTTCCCTTGAAACTTGTTCATTTGATAAACTTTTTAAAATCGATTCAAAATTTACTTTACGTGCCCTTTTAAAATTTGGTTAACACTTGGCTTAAAACTTGATTTTACTCACCTAAAACATTTACTTACAGCCTGGAACAAAATAACCCCAAGTTTCAAAACCTGGTACCATAAAACAAAACCGAGTCAACCCAACAAATCTCCTGAGCTGTCTTCGATTAAAACTCACGTTATCCCACTACGAGACAACACACGAATGACTCGAGTAATACCCGAGAAACAACCGACCTCCTTTTCGATGTTAAACATCAAGGTGTCGCACTGATATGCCTGGAACTCGTGCACGTGCACGGGTGATCGTCGACGATCTTACGCCACCTCCCATCGTTGAAAATTCACCTAGCAACCCCGCCCTCGATTCCGACCATCCAATTCGATCATCAAGCTTGAAATCGAAATCGAGCTCAACCACTAAACCTGGAATGAACCATCACCCCAAAAACATTCCCGTGCCACCATCTTCGGCCTCCATAAACATCGACACTCCGACCATCCCTTCGCCATAGGCCCACGCACTAGCCACCTCCTACGATCAAACTCGATGCACCTATGTTGAAGTAATTGATTCGAAATCAATGACAAACCCAACAGGGCTTAAAACCCTAGTTCTCTGATTCACCGACGCCACAATGTTCAAATAAAACCCTAACCATTTTAGCCGACCTCTACGATCACCAAACATGCCTCTACCGAGGCCCCGATCATGCTAGTGTCGTTGATCACCAGAAATTCTTCTAAACCCATAATCGGACCAATATGCCATTTTCCCCAATTTACTATAATAAAAATCATGATTTTTTTTTAAAATCCTATGATTTGATAAATGATCTGATTATAATCTTAAAACAACAAATTAAACATGTTGGGAATTTAATCTATAAAAGTTTTTACTATTTTCTTCCTGCTTGTTTAATCTAACTTCATATAAATCATTTCGTCATTTTTAAATTTTAAATTTTGAAAAATTTTGTTTGATACTAAAGCCTAACAAGATTTAGAGAAGAAGATCTTGAATTATTCTCAAATTTGAAACCTGAACAAAGCAAGAACAGAGCCAACAGATCATATAACATGCACATTCATCTATCCAGACATATACACATAGAATCCATCTTCATGCAACCAAATTTTCAACAAATTTCAAAGATTTATTTATGCATCCAGATTTAAGTCAAAAATAAAGTTGTATTTACTCACCTATATGTGTTGAATAGAGAGTTTGAAGCAGTTGAGATTTTTGAAAACTTGAATAGCTTAAATCTGAAAATTGAACGCTTCAGGTTGAAAATTTATCGCTTGATGAATTTCTGGTTTGAGATTCCAGTTTTGAATACCCTTTAAATTGAACCAGATTTTCCATTATCTTGCTTTGGATTTAGCTTGTTTTTGATCTATAGTTTCTACTAGATGAAACTTTTTTTCATTCTGGGTTTCCATTTTTTTTTTGTTTGAATCTTAGATGATTTGCTTTAATTCTTCTGATTCCAATTTTTTTTTCAGTTTTAGTTTGAGAGAATGAAAATACTTTGAATTGTATAAAGCCTGGTTAATTCTTTTGGTATTTGTTTTACATTAAACTTTTTTTTTAAAGAAAATAAAAGTGCCACATGTTACATTGCATGCTAACTAAAATTACAATTGTTAATTCATGAATTGTAAGGCTTACGAATGTCTTAATAAAATTTATATATTATATTTGCTTTTTATTCATTCATGTGTTTTTATATCATCCCTATATTTTTATGTTTAATCCTTATATTAAAGAAAATATAAACCTGATTAAATCCTATATTGAATATTAATCTTTTCTTTTTATTTTAGTGCTTCATGTTTTATTTGATTTTATGTTTACATCTTTACATTAATATTTAAACTACCTCTTTTATTTACCAATACAATTAAAAAGAAAATGATGAAAATTCTAATTATACTCTTACAAATAATTATACTAATTTAATATAACTTTTATACTTCAAATTTAAATCCAAATTGAAATTCAATTTAAAATCCAAATAAAAATCAATTCAAGCAAATACATACATATATATATATATACACACACACACTCTAAACAAACCTATATTCAATTTGTGATAAATAATTCTATAAAAACCTATTTATCTATCTATAACTATACTTAAAAAAATCACATTATTATTATTTGAAAATAACTATTTTACCAATTTTTTTAATAAAGGAAATTATCACATTTTATTTGTTCAATTTATAAATTAGTAATTTCAATAATTAAATCAGATAATTATTCAATTATCTAATGCCTTAAAATCCGGCTTATTACATTCCTCCCCCTTTAAATCTTTTCGTCCTCGAAAAGGAACGAAGTTAGAATTTATTAAAACACTAAATATTAGTTAAATCTTCTTTTTAAAAAATTTTAAAAATTTTATAATCTAAATAATATTACCAAAATAGTTTTATAAAAATAGTTTTATAATTCGATGTTTCCACAAGTCTGTCCTCGTTCCGACAGAAATTCGGTCATACGTTGATCAGGCGTAAGACTGAAAATCTATAAGTGCTTGGCAGACCCATTTTCAACATCCAGTGAAAATACTTTTGAAAATAAATTTATTGAAAATATCAAAAACATTTTGAAAATAGAGGAAATATCTTTGGTGAGAATGCTCTGGAAATCATCACCCCCATCCATGGTCGCAGTTACATCCTGGGTTACGTTGTCGTCGCAGCAAAAGTCCATGTAACTGTAGGTGCTCCGTATCCCTCGATTATGCCATGGAACCCACAATAGATCGCAGTTACATTTCAGGGTTATGTTGCCATCACAGCAAAAGTCCATGTAACTGTAGGCATCAACGCCCTCGATTTTCGCTGCCAAAAGATTTTCGCTGCCAAAAATGAAAATCCTCCACTCCCACATAGGTCGTAGTCTACCGATGTAAAATCAAACGCAGACTGCTGGCTCTCAGCGGCACACACGACTTTCGCTATGTTACCATAGGTCGTAGTCTACCGATATAAAATTAAACGTAGACGGTTGGCTCTCAACAGCACACACGACTTTCGCTATGTTACCATAGGTCGTAGTCTACCGATGTAAATCAAATGTAGACTGTTGGCTCTCAACAGCACACACGACTTTCGCTATGATCTGCAGTAGATCGCAGTGACACCAAGTTAAACTGTCGTCACAGCATAACCCAAATGCCTCTGTAAGCATCAACGCCCTTGACTTTCGCTACACACTACACAAAATCCTTAGGAACTAGTTTTGTCCGGACTCCTCATAGGATCAACTTTAGAACCCCCCTTAGGGTTCAAGGCAGTACCAACCTATGGCAATCCTGAGGAGTTCATTTCAAGGGAGCGCCTTTTTCCCAAGAGCCATTTTCAAAACACTTTATACTATACACATATAGTATCTTACAAATCATACACCAAGTATGAATCTCATATAAATCTCCTTTCTCGAATCGATTATCCTAAAGTCGATAATTCTCAAATTAGGCTTTCCAAATTCCAATATTGATTTTACCCAAAAATCAAAAAGCCTTTCCAAATCCAAAGGTTCCAAAAACCTTTCCTCCAAAATCATTCTCATAAGATCCTTTATATATATATATATATAAATAATCTTGAAAAATCTTTGGATCATTTCAAACTTGTATAAAACCCCTATTATACTTTAAATATTTTCAAAACCCTTTCTTCTGGCTATAGATTCACAAAGGGAAATTTATCTTATATAACAAAGATATATATCTTTGTTTACGCCAAATCAAATATTCCAATTTGATTACTCTTTACAAAATCACTTATCATATCACTTTCTTCCATAAAGTAAATTTCTATTATAGAAATATCCAATTTCCATTTTATTCATGATATATTTCACAAAATATACCTTTCATTTCAAAAACTATTCACAATTATTATCCCCAAATTTCCAGTAACAATTTCATTCAAAACCGTATGATGTACACATATCATTCGTACGCTATATAAATCTGATCGCTCACTCGCTCACACAATTTCACTTCCGAACTAGTATCGTCCACACGACTTCTTAGTGCGGTCTTAGATCTGGTTTCTTGATCAGAAACCGTCATTCTCCTTGCATAGCCACAACTATGATAGAGAATATCGAACTAATCAATAATCCATATCCAGGTTCTCCGTCGAAAATTGAGTGAAAAATTTCAACTCGGATCGATACATCTATCTCGAAATTCTGTGCTCGAATCTGGATCAAATCACTATGCGAATAGAATAATATACCTACATCCTATGTATTTATATTTATTGATTAGTAGCCAAATCAATTCTCCTTTCTATTCACATTCACTTTAATTTCTATCCATTTACTCACATTTGTTTCAATCCCATTTGGATTATCACTTTAATCCTTATCTCAATTGGTAATTAATCATAAACAGTTTACACTCTGACCGGCTTAAACTTAGAAAATAATTTGAAAATTCTAAAATAGATAAGTAATTGAAAAATAATTATTAATTGTATAATAGCTGTAAAATAGTTAAGTAATTTTAAAATAGTTGGAAAATAGATAAATAGTTATAAAATAATTGCAAAATAGTTGTAAAATAGTAATTAGTTATAAGGTAGTTGAAAAACAGCAATTAGTTTATAAAACAGTTGAAAAATTGTTAAATAGTTCCAAAAATAATTATAAGCCAAGTATAAGATAGTTTTAGGTTTAAAAAGAAAAGTCGTATAGTAAATACTTTGAAAGAATAGATTTATATTAAAACAATTTATTTTGAAAATAGTCCAGAGTCAAACTATTCAGTTTCCAATCTCCAATCCTATCAATTCAATTTAAATTTCCACTTCCATTTAAATTGACTCAATTCCAATATAAATAACTTCAATTTCCATTGAAATTGATTTATCTCCAAATAAAGTTGAATTATTTCTCAATTTCTTTCCATTTTAAAATCAAATTCAAGTTGAATTTTAAACCTATTCAACTTTAATCACAATTCCAAATTATTCAAATCAATTTGGACTAGTTTCAAATTGAACCCTTTATAATTTGGAATCAATTCCAGTTTGAATTAATCCCAATTCCCATTTGAATTTTGAACTCGTTCAACTTCAATTTCATTTCAAATTTTCCATTTGAATTTTTAAACTTATCCATCTTCAATCACAATTCCAATTAATTCAAATCAAATCCAATTTGAACTAATTTAATTTAAATCTCAATTTTAAAGCATCTCGAATTATATAAATTCGAGTTAAATTTCCAAATGTTGTTTTATCCTTTAAATCAAATCAACTTATATCTTTAAACCATTTAATTCTGAATCCAAATTCCATTTTTAAACAACTAAATCTTTGAAATTCAACTTATCACCAAATTTAATTTTTGAAACCAATCCTTAACCATTTGAATTTCCAAGTCCCCTTAAACATTCAAACTTAAGTTCAAAATGATTTTATCTTAAAAATTCAACTTATTACCCAATTTATCTTAATAATGGATGTATTATCACAATCCATTTCTTCATTTATTTTAACAAATCTAATTCACAATTTTTAAAGATTATTAATAACAACAGGACGGTATCATTTAAATTATTTTAAAACATCCATCCTTTTCCAAATTTCAGATCTCAAACCCATTTTGAGATCACACAAACTCGCAATTCAAATTAACCATTTAACTTCCCAAGTTAAATCCCAATTTCATCTTGTAATTTCCAAATCAGGCTGTTCATCCAAACTTATTTAACTTCTTTTAAGTTAAATTTAATTTAAATCCCGTTAACCTTACTCAAATTTGAATTCTCTGTTCAAATTTCAAATTCTTATCATTTAAAAGTTTATAAACTTATTTTACCTTGGATTTTTACATCACGCTTCAAGGAAAATCAAAACTCGTTACTTCAGAGTTTATTCCAAATTATCAGTAATATTATATATATTCACACGTATATACATATTTACATCATGGCCCACCAAGCCAAATCTTAAAATTTAAACCACCTTAGGTTTTAATCCAACACAGATTTCTTTAAAGTTTTCAAACAACTTCTTATTTAAAATAAGATCACATTCAAAAATAGTCCGAATAATATTATTTATTCTTTTAACATTTTGAAACAATTCAAATGTTTCTAGACTTTAGGTTTTGAAACTTCACAATTTAAAATCTACTTCAATCTATAAGTTATGCTCATATTAAAAGTTTACTTCATTAGGCTTACTTATTAACAAATATATCATTATTAAACACAATAACTATTTATGATAATATCCAAGTTTATCATATCTGAATACCAATTCATTTTTATCTTATTCTTACTTCTTCAATTCAGGATTTTAGTCCAGTTTGGATCTATTTCAAACTTATCTTCATTTAATTTCAATTTGGTTGTAACCACTTAATTCGTATTATCATTTAATTCCAATAATCAACAACCAACTTCTTTATATATATCAAAAGATAAACTTATATAAAAATCATTTCTAAAACCATTTAAAATCTTCATATAAGTAAATAACAAGTACGCTCTCATATAAATATACACTCAACTCATTCTAGGGTACCATTGACCCTATCCTTAATGAGTATCCCCCACCAGAGCCAAGGTTCTCACTTAACCATCAGCTCTGATACCAAATGTAACGACCCAGAATTTTCGATCTCGAGAATTCCAGATAGTGAGGGAAAAGAGGAAAGAGAAAGATGAAGAAACAGAAAATTCAAACTCAGAATCTCACATTCGTAGCGGATAAAATATAATATCACATAAATAACAATTTTACAAAGAAGAACTGCATCAGTACACTTATATTTTTATACATCCGAGTTACAATATTTACAGAAACACTGGACAGTTAAATATAACTTGTCTATAACAATATAACATAGCGGAAACGCTCCATACGTCCCTGCCATCCAGAACGTCCTTACCTGAAAATTTGTAATACTAGGTTTGACCCAAGCATTACGTTAAAGTAACATCTGGGTCAGGCTGGAAACCAACGTGAGTAAACCCATCTTACATGAATGACAAAAGCATATAACTTATATATATAACCCAGGTAACTTGTACCAATTACAAATTCACAAATTTTTATAAACATTACTGGTTTCACTCACAAATTTCTAAGTACCAAAACTTAGATTAAATAGTCAAATTTACTTAAATCATTCCATACTAGCTTATTGATTACACATATCAATCTATAAAGAATCGAAGTGGTTTCGGGTATTTACTAATACCAGACTCCGGTCTCTTCGAATCTAATGTCATCTAAACTAAAGTTATTCAATTAAATACCATTCAACTTTAATTACCGAATAACTCCATTTTACATATCAATTCATAATTGATAGATAGTCACATTATCACTGTCCATCCAGCATATCATATCACAAAGCAATTCATATCAGAGATATCAGCCAATCCAAAGCACTTATCCTCGTTAAATCATTCATAAGCAAGATTGATCACTTCCATTAATTACATTAATTAATGATCCTCTAATTACTTTCATTAGTTAATTATTCTTAAATTTCATTTAATAATTAACATTAACTTAATTACATTCATTAATCAACCTTGATTAATCAAAATCAGAAATTAACTTTCCTTAATTACTCATCAATTAAACCAACTCCTTGATTAATCCTTTAATTACACTGAGTAATTATCACTTAATTTTTTTCCGCCAAGTAATTATCCTTTAATTACTCCCCAACAAGTAATCTCTTTTTAATTACATCCAGTAATTATCCACTAATTACTTCACTAAGTAATTACACCTCATTAATTACCTTAAGTAATTATACTTAACCCAACCTCAAATGATTACCTTTAATTAATTAAAACTTAATTAATTAACTAAAATTAACCACATCAACTTAATTAATTACACCGAGTAATTAATTCCTTAATTAATTACCCTGATTAATTATTCTATAATTATTAATTAATTATCCTTTCATTAATCACATTCGTTAATTAACTAATCTTTTAATTAATTCTTAAATTAATAAATCCTTTAATTAATCAATCCTTATTTAATTACACTAAGTAATTAATCCCTAACAAATTTATCTTTTAATTACTTACACTAAGTAATTTCATTAAGTAATTATTCTTCAATCACTTACATTAATAATCACTAATCAACAATTAATTAATTACTAATTTCCAATTAATTAATCTCTAATTAATTAATGACATTAAGCAATTATTTAGCTTAATTACTTAGTGATTAATCCTTGATTGGTCATCTTTTAATTAATAGCTTAATTAGTTAATCACATTAATAAATCAATCTTTAAAATTGATTTCACAAATTAATTAACCGTTAATTAATAAATTGATTATTTTTTATTAATCCTTGATTTAATTACCTTATTAAAATCATCTTTGAAAACATTCAGGAGTTTAACTTATTTTACAATTTCCTCTAAACAAACAAATTTTTAAACAACTTAAAACTTGAAAATTTGTTTAACTTACTAATACTTTGTTTAGAACCTGTCTTAAATTTCCCTTGAAACTTATTCATTTGATGAACTTTTTAAAATTGGTTCAAAACTTACTGTACGTGCCCTTTTAAAACTTGGTTAACACTTGGCTTAAAACTTGATTTTACTCACCTAAAACATTTACTTATATCCTGGAACAAAATAACCCCAAGTGTCAAAACCTAGTACCATAAAACAAAACCGAGTCAACCCAGCAAATCTCCCGAGCTGTCTTCGATTAAAACTCACGTTATCCCACTTTGAGACAACATACGAATGACTCAAGTAATACCCGAGAAACAACCGACCTCCTTTTCGATGTTAAACATCACGACGTCGCAATGATATGCATGGAACTCGTGCACATGCACGGGTGATCGCCGACGATCTTACGCAACCTCCCATCGTTGACGAGTCACCTAGCAACCCCGCCCTCGATTCCGACCATCCAATTCGGTCATCAAGCTCGAAATCGAAATCGATCTCAACCACTAGACCTGGAACGAACCATCACCCCAAAAACATTCTCGTACCACCATCGTCGGCCTCCATAAACATCGACACTCCGACCATCCCTTCGCCATAGGCCAATGCACTAGCCCCCCTCCTGCGATCAAACTCGATGCACCTATGTCGGAGTAACTGATTCGAAATCAATGACAAACCCAACAGGGATTAAAACCCTAGTTCTCTGATTCACCAACGCCACAATGTTCAAATAAAACCCTAACCATTTTAGCCGACCTCTACGATCACCAAACATGCCTCAGCCGAGACCCCGATCATGCCGGTGCCATCGATCACCAGAAATTCTTCTAAACCCATAATCTGACCGACATGCCATTTTCCCCAATTTACTATAATAAAAATCATGATTATATTTTTAAAAATCCTATAATTTGATAAATGATCTGATTATAATCCTAAAAGAACAAATTAAACATGTTGGGAATTTAATCTATAAAAGTTTTTACTATTTTCTTCCTTCTTTTTAATCTAACTTCATATAAATCATTTCGTCATTTTTAAATTTTATATTTTGATATTACAAACAAATTTTGTTTGAATACTAAAGCCTAACAAGATTCAGAGAAGAAGATCTTGAATTATTCTTAGATTTGAAACCTGAACAAAGCAAGAATAGAGCCAACAGATCATATAACATGCACATTCATCTATCTAGACATATACACATACAATCCATCATCATGCAACCAATTTTTCAACAAATTTCAAAGATTTATTTATGCATCCAGATTTAAGTCAAAAATAAAGTTGTGTTTACTCACCTATATGTGTTAAACAGAGAGTTTGAAGCAGTTGAGATTTTTGAAAGTTTGAATAGCTTAAATCTAGAAATTGAATGCTTCAGGTTGAAATTTATTGCTTGATGAATTTCTGGTTTGAGATTCCAGTTTTGAATACTCTTTAAATTGAACCAGATTTTCCATGATCTTGCTTTGGATTCAGCTTGTTTTTGATCTGTAGTTGCTACTAGATGAAACTGTTTTTCATTCTGGGTTTACAGATTTTTTTGTTTGAATCTGAGATGATTTGCTTTAATTCTTTTGATTCTAATTTTTTTCAGTTTTAGTTTGAGAGAATGAAAATACTTTGAATTGTATAAAGCCTGGTTAATTCTTTTGGTATTTGTTTTACATTAAACTTTTTAAAAAAGAAAAAGAAAATAAAAGTGCCACATGTTACATTGCATGCTAACTAAAATTACAATTGTTAATTCATGAATTGTAAGGCTTACAAATGACTTAATAAAATTTATATATTATATTTGCTATTTATTTATTCATGCGTTTTTATATCATCCCTATATTTTTATGTTTAATCCTTATATTAAAGACAATATAAACCATCCTTATATTAAAGAAAATATAAACCTTATTAAATCCTATATTAAATATTAATATTTTCTTTTTATTTTAGTGCTTCATGTTTTATTTAGTTTTATGTTTACATCTTTACATTAATATTTAAACTACCTCTTTTATTTACCAATATACAATTAAAAAGAAAATGATAAAAATTCCAATTATACTCTTACAAATAATTATACTAATTTAATATAACTTTTATACATCAAATTTAAATCCAAATTCAAATTCAAATTCAAATTCAATTAAAAATCCAATTAAAAATCAGTTCAATATATATATATATATATATATATATATATATATATATATATGCTAAACAATCCCATATTCAATTTGTGATAAATAATTCTATAAAAATCTATTTATCTATTTATAACTATATTTAAAAAAACATCACATTATAATTTGAAAATAACAATTTTACCAATTTTTTTAATAAAGGAGATTATCACATTTTATTTGTTTAATTTATAAATTAGTAATTTCAATAATTAAATTAGACAATTATTCAATTATCTAATGCCCAAATACCTGGGTTATTACAAAGAGTACTCAAACTAATTGGCAAGGTGTGGACAATCTCAAATGTAGGAGTCGAGGTCGATTTATATGCCAACTCTATCTATGGGAAACATATACATAAATGTGCTATTCTAAAAGTTCATGGCAAACTTACTGCAGCGGCAGGTTCGACAATTGGTGCCACCACAAGCCTTGGAAGTTCCAAAGAGGTTGGTGCAAGCTGTTAGAGATAAATTTACTAAAATGAAAGAATATTTTCAAAGCATGGGTGGAGAAATATTTAGTCGAACAAACCAGCTTTGGAAGCAAGTGATTAACTGAAGATGTGAAATAAATTATGAAGTTTTGGAGGTAACTGATGCTTGGAAGGTGAAGTTAGGATCCAGGCAATTCAAAGGGCTGTCTAGTATTTAGTGAGAGATTAGGAGGGCCAAAATTCCCAAGCAAGAAATTATTTAAGGAAGATTAAGGATATTTTTAGAGAGCACTTCATTTCGGCATCGTAGTCCTCCGCTATGATTTGGGAGTTTTTTGAGTTACAGCAAGGAAGCATGTCCGTTCCAAAGTATGTACAAGATTTTAATGCTCTATGGAAGTATGATGTAGACTTGATTAGAACACCAGGGAAGAAGGTGGAGAAGTTCATTATGGGTTTAAGGTCGGGATTGAGTGGTATGACATGACCCTTCTAGCACTTCCATTTAATGATGTGGGGGCGAGGTGGTATGATCTTATATATATCTAGAGGAGGGGTGTAGGTATGAAAGCTGTAGTTAACTAGAAGAAGAGTACCCCGTATTAGAAGGGGAAGAAAGGAGATGACAACCCACACCTCCAAACATACCGATCCAAAGCCCAAAATTGACAACTGAACTCGTGTCATGCCAATAAGTATGAATCATTAGGTTTTTCATAGTTTACATGATATAGAAACAATTAAAAATTTATAATATTCTACGCTTTAGATCTCATGATGGAAGGGAGTAAAATAAAATTTAAATACTGAGTATAAACAATAAGATATTAGTCTCAACACAATGTGGTCCATACAATAATTGGAAAATGGTATCTCCAAATGAATATATAAACAAGTCTGTATGATAGATAAAATAAGATACATAGGAGAATAACTATAAATAATATATCTCTGATGCACCAAGTCACTTTCTCTATACACCTTATGCAAATCACTTCACCTACTGCCTTGTCCTCCTATAACATACATAAAGATGAAGAAATGGAATGGTTCGGACAAGGTCTAGTAAGTCAATTATGTCACTACTAGTGTGATGTTGACATGTAATTTACCTTTAGTTATAACCTATACCTAGAGGAATTCTTTAATGTATGTGTCCCATGTATGTACAAGGAATTTGTTACCTTCGTGTTAAGGGTTGGCTATCCTTATTATGCTTAAATCCATTTATGATTATAAGATTTTCCATTCATAAATTGAACATACCAAAATAGAATAATCCTTAGAAACATCTCTAGTGTATAGTCTCAACGATACACTACTTCACCATGCATCGAATTAACATTCTCTACAGTAGTAGGTTGGGTTGCATCTAACCAAATGTACATCTAATGCCTAGCCCACCCATCGAATCACAGTCAACGATCTGGCCATCTTTGCACCGATACACCTAACCGAGTATACATCCAATGTCCAGTCCATTCATTGAATTACTATCCGAGGATACTTGTTATTTATGCATTGGTTAACTTTCTCATTAGTGTCTGTATCCTAAGCTCTATATCATTACACAACTAGAAACAAGGTTTAGATCCAACCCTTCAGTGGGATTGATAGATTATACTATGATGAACGCTTGAGCCTACTCTTTCCATCTTTCACCAATAGGTTATTAGAACCAACTACAAATGGTAAGAGAGCTTCTAACTGTGATGTAATCGCACACCATGCTGAGTGCCATGTTTAACAATTTCATGAAGTGAGAACCTTAGACGTCACCAAGTACGATACTTTTGCAGCTTGGTGCATGACCCCATTCAACTATATGAATTCCCAAATGGCAATGAAGCATGAAAAAGAGTCCCTAATCCATCCTACTTGGCCTATACCAGGTCTAGTTTTAATCTGGGCTTGCTGTAGTAATCCAAAAAAGACACGTTTAATACCCTATATAAAAAATTTGTTACAAACATCCACACATGTGACTTTGATTCCAGACGTCTGAATAATAAGTCCAACGCCTGAATCTAGCCAGATTTGAACCTTTTCATTTCTATTTCATATTTTCTAAAATATAGATGTCTGACTACAAATTTAGACACCTAAATTTGTGTTTTTAGGTCATGTAATTTATTCATTTTATTTCTTTTGTTCATTTTCTTCACGAACTCAAGTATACATGTTAGGAACATTTTTAAAAAGTGTTTTGCTACAATTTTCATTTTGTTTATACATAACTTCAATCGACTATTCACATATATTAAAGTTAATAAAATTGATATTGATAAATCCAAAAGAATGTATTCATCTACTTTTCATTTATCATATCAATTCAAACTTGTTATACAAAATCAGAACAATAGAATTATAGTAATTTCAATCCAATTTACCCCTCCCTCCCAAATAACAGTGTATTATTTTATCAATTCATAAGCATTTTCTATTAAACTAATTAATTTGGATTAAAAATTACATTTTTAACTATCAGAATGTATATAAATGAAAATTAACTACTTATCTACAACATAGTCATTTCGTAGATAAAACCACTCACCTTTAAAACCACTCACCTTTCTAGCTTTCCTTCTCTTTTTCTTGAAGTTCCCTTTCTAATCCGATTCCTGTGTCCTCTTCCTCTATCCTTTAATTCATTTATTCTCCTTTAATCCTCATTTTATCTTTTAATTTGTTTTTTTTAGTTTAGAAATTTAAAGTAGAGAATAGAAAAGTGTTTTGATTGAAGTAGCTTTTTGGAGAAAGAAGAAGAAAAGAATGTATAGAATTAGAGAGAAGACGGCTTGGGTTTTTAGTGAGGAGGGATGAGGGTTAGGCTTATAGTTATGGGTGAAAATTAGGACAATTAGGATAAATCCAAAAATATTATTTACAGAAACGCCACTGGTTCCAATTTTCGCTAATTCTGACTCATTTTACTAAATTTAGCAAGTTATATGTGTTTTCTGGCAATACATAATATTCCAAACATAACAGAATAGGTTATGGGACTTAATTCCAACATTTGTGAAAATTTACTACTTTTTCCTTTTATGTAAAATTACATTTTTTACACTTATTAGTGTTTTAGATTATTATTAAAAAATGTTGGGGAGTTACATTCTTTCCCTTAAAAGTATTTCATCCTCGAAATCTCCAAGGATGGAAAATGCAACTTACTCGTTAAAAATCAATATCTTAAACCATCTACTCAATCATTTGCAACCATTATCCTTACTTTTGAAATCTATAATGCAGCATTAACAAATATTTATGGAATGCATATGAAAACACACACACACACACACACACACACACATAGAGAAAAACAATGTGATCACCCGTATTAGTCAACCTCCTAAAATGCAAGTGTTTATGTCATATATCCACGATGTCTGCAATGTCCTATAGGTATAACTGCAATTCTATATGGATGAGAAACCATTCAATGCATATGAACAAAACCAAAAGCCATTATGCAAGTAAACTGATATGGAAAAATAAATAAATGATGCATATCATAGTCCTATATGAACCTATCAACTCATATGTGCAACACTAACTAATATATCCATTGGCAACCATCATACAAAACATGTCATACAAACACGTTCACATTTGTACCTATTATCCAAAGGCTACTACCTATAGAACATACTAAGCTAAATATTATGCATTCAAGCAATCATACTAACTTAAATGTAAACATACCGGGAAAGTGCTTTGGATGGGTAACTCGGATTTTGTCCTTAGGCTCTAATATATTCTTAATTGGATCGTCTCCCTATAAGACTCTGACCAATCTAATTACCTTACTATAAAATTCTTTGTCCCATGCTCAACAGTATAGGTAGGTGCATGATGAACAAATAACTCTCTCCACTTCAACTTCTTTCAACTAGCTCGGCTCGACCACATGAACCCCCACTAGCTTTTCGAGAAGCTCCATTGTATAAGCTAACTTCCTTATTCTTTCGAAGATTGAAAAAGGCCATACAAAGCCCCGTGCCAACTTTTCCAAACTATCAAACCTCATAACGTGTCTAAGTGGCAAGACAGCATAAAGACCATGTCGCGTACTGCGAACTCAAACTCTGTGCATCTCTTGTCAGCATATGATTTCTACCTATCATGTGTAGCCTTCATCCATTTATGGATCAAATCTATTTTCTCTAAAGTCTTCCTAATTAAGTCTAGTCCAAGAATAATTCTATCCATAGTGTCCCACCGATAAGATGGAGAATACATGGCTTTTCGTACAATTTCCCAAATGATGTCAATCTAATACTTGCCTGATAGTTGTTATTATATGCGAACTCTACTAACAGCAAGTGATCCTCCCAAAAACCTCTGAAGTATAAGATACACATCTGCTACAAATCCTCCAATACCGGATTCACCTCCTTAGTTTGTCTGGCCATCTGTGAATAATAGGTTTGTACTCACAAATAGTTCAATGCTCAAGGCCTCTTAAAGACTACTTTAAAACTCACTAGTGAAAAGAGGGTCTCAATTGCTGACAATACTCGAAGGAACTCAATGCAAAAAGACTATCTCCTTCATATATAAGGTTGCTAAAGATGCAGCTATCCTAGTACTCCTAATCGAAATAAAATGATCAAGTTTGGTCATATGGTTGACTATGACCCAAATACTATCATTCCACTATCTACTCCTAAGGAGCCCATTAAAAAAATCCATAGAGATGCTCCTCCAATTCCATTTTGGAATACCCAAAGGCTGTAGTAATCCATTAGGCTTCTTTTAATTGGCCTTTACTCTTTGACAAGTCACATAATTGGAAACAAACTCTGCTACAAGTCTCTTCATACTTAAAGATGGTAAAAATACCATCTTCATACCATATTACATTTTGTTACCAATAGGATGAATGATCATCCTAGAACAATGGGACTTTGCTAGTACCATATCAATCAACTCTTTGATAAAGGGAACATACAACCGACCATCTCTTTGTAGACATCACCTAGAATCTATGGAATAACTGTCCAAATGACTCGAATGATCTCCTCTGTTCAACTTCTCAAAAATATGCACTAACTTTGTGTCTTTCTTTTGACTAGAACCAATATGGTCCATAAGTGAAGGTTGAACATCTAAAGCTATCAAAAGCCCTGATGTAAGGTCCAATGAAAGTCGAAAAACAATATACAAATGAACTTCAAGTGCTTCTTGTAATCCCCCATAATTTACATATCGAAGTATCATAAAATATTAATATTATTTTTATTTAGGTTCCTATGATTCTATAACTTTGGAAAATAAATACTAGAGATATTTCCATCTTTAGAATTTTTACTGGGCGATTTTGACGCTGGAAAAATTGTGTAGCCTATAACTTTTGAAAGAAGCCGAATCGGAGTCTGAAACCTCTTCCATTAGATCGGGATAATGGTTTCTCTTTTCATGGAGTGGTCATAATAGAAAACGGACCTACCATTAGAGAATTATGACTATTTAAATTTTTACTTAATTTTGAATAGCTTAATGGGTAATTGGTAAGTTGATGGCCTAAAACCCATTTTGGGCCATTAGCATCATGTTGGGGCCGATGGGACTTCTCTCGATCATTTTACACTTTCCAAAAATAGAGAGAAAACCTCCATTAACCACTTCTAGGCTGAAAAGTTACCCTAAACCCACTTTAATTAGCCAAAACCTGTCGTTAGAAGAATATTAGTGAGATTAGAACTTGGGATTGGATATTTGTTGTTGGAGATCACTTGGAAATGCTGTTGATTCTTGGATTTCATGCACTCTTAGGTTGCTTTGGATTGCTTGGATTTTAAGTGAGTGCTTAGGAACTGCCACTTACTAATTAGTCATTATACACGTTAAAATGATGTTTTAAAATGATTCTTAAACTCTAGAATATGTTTTAAACCCTCTTTAATCACATATGTAAATTTCAAACGATTTGGAAAATATTTGTGAAATTCATGTTCTTATGGATCTCCTTTTTTAGATTTAGGCTTCACTTTCATGTGTATGGTTGTATACTTGCTAGGATATATTGTATGTAATGTATGCTTGAATTTTTGTTGAGTAAATGGTTGGAAACACCGATCAAATAGCGATTTAGTAATAAGAATATGCTATGAATCGATGATGACACATAAAGGTAAATTTTTCCAAATGACATCCGATCCATAGGGTAGGTCAAGAAAGACCCCCTAAAGCTACATTTCAAGTTTTAAGTCGTTTAGAGTTCATTTTCTCAAGTTATGACCAATTGAAGATGGATTGGTAATAATATAGAGACTATAGATCAATGCAAGATTGCTTTGGGGCATGTGCGTGTCTTGCGATGGTTCACTTTGAATTTTAGAGTGTATGCTTTGGGTCGCCCATTAGCATGGATGGACTGCATATGGAACGTAGAAAATAGAAAGTGTGGGATCAATAGTGCCCATGGGTCAGTGCCAATCCATAAGGTTACACGGTTCATGCTAGATGTTGGGTCAGTGGAGCAAAGGAGGAATTAGCTAATGGATGGATCGATGATCAAGGAAGAGAACCGATCCATGGGATACCGATCGGTGAAGGTGAAGGTTCAATAAAGGAGAGTTTCATATGGTGAAGCATGGTCTCAGTGCATTGGAGTGTGGGATCGATAATGGAATGGATCAGTGGTAATGGATCGGGCTTTATGGTTCAGTAGTGATGGATCGATGATGGAGATTTATGGGGCAACTTCGTGTTTCCATATGCTTGCTTCGAGGCATGGGGACAAGTGCTTCGAGCCTTCATGTTTGTAACTACTTCTGGCCTTGAGTGCTTTTACTTCGAACTGAGGGTAGGATCGGTACTTAACCATACGGTTTAGTGGCAATTTTCAATGACAATAATGCATGACTCAATGATGATGATTCCATGATGGGAAGTGGCTTTATGATGTATAGTTATACTTCAAGATGCAGAGTAAGTGATTATGAGTTCGATTGAAGGAACTGTTAAAGGAAGGCTATGAGGCAAATAATGATATTCTACGAATAATAATGGCTGTCAAGAATTGTTACGATCACGAGGACTTCATATTGGAGTTGCAAAGACAATTTCCAAATAAGCTCTACTATGGATGATGTCTGCAAAGGGATTGTTGATACTTGAGGGTTTCTAGAGTACTTGTAAAGCAAGGTATGCACTTCGAGGCATGGTGGCTCCTAGAGCATGATGGCTCCTTTTTTTCCAGAGGAGGGGTTTGTTACCCTGGACTAATGTGATGATTAGTCTAGTTCTTAGCCCGTCGAGTGTCATGTATTCAAATACCGCGAAACTAGAATGTTGACTATCATGATGGTAGTCAAGTCCGCGAGCATGATGGCACATGAGGATTACTGAATATCCAACGCACCGAGTGAGTGAATGTGAGGATGGATGATGGATGTTATGTTTGCATGATTGCTTATCACCTTAGGGATGTCACATGATGTAGATGTTATTGATGTGGATACTTAGACACCTTAGTACTTTGATGTATAGTACACCGATGATGACTATGATATAAAATCGCCTATATCTTGTTTATGTTCTAACTTTTTGCATGCAAGCACATGGTAGGTATGATTTCCATACTATTTATCTTAGTATATTGACTTTATAATATACGAGATTTTTTACTACTCATACTAGACTGTTTGAATGACTTGGGATTTTATGCTTTGCTTCCTATTATTCAAGGTACTCTTAAATAAGTAGAACAGGGATATCAAATCCGGTGAGCACATGGAGCTGGACAGAGAACAGACAAGAGGTCATACTCTCTTATTGCTACATTTACTTATTATGATTTACTATTTCACTACACAACACTATAGGGCTTGCTACTGCCTTTATTATTCGGAGATAGTTTATTTATGAGTTAATATTTGATGTATGACTCTATCACTTATATCGTATACTGTATGGATCCAAATACTCAGGTTTTTGTGATCTATTTAGTTATTACTCTCTCGCCTATTTTTATTTGAGATGTTTACCATTATATATTTTTCGATGTGATGCTAGATATATGACATGTTCTGTGATTAATTTTCCTTAAAACCTTGATGGTCATTCTGTATCGATCGGGCACTGTTGTAGCGCACTATGCTGGTCTTATTAGAAGCCATTGGTGTACAGAGGTCATCACACTTCCACTCCAAAAACATAGGGCTCAATATTTCATGCTTTATACTCAAGGCATCAACTACAACATTACACTTTCCTGGGATATATGAGATACTAAAATCATACAACGCCAAGATATTCATCCACCTCTCTATTGCCTTAAATTCGGATCTTTTGGAAAGAGAAAATACTTTAGAGACTTAACATCTATGAATAACTTAAATCACTCACCCAAAAGATAATGCCTCGATTATTTAAGGGCAAAAATAATAGCCGTGAACTTAAGATCATGGGTTGTACGGTTTGTCTCATATACTTTAAAGTATCGACTAGCGTAACAAATAACTCTACTCTCCTACGTCAACACAACGCCTAGTCATGTTCCATAAACAATTTTGAACCATCAGGGAGTACTAAATAGGTTCACTAGTCAACAAATCTTCTAGCTTAATAAAAAACATCCTTGCATTTCGAGTTCGACAAGAAAACTAAATTCTTCTTAGTAAGGTGTGTCAAGATGCAAATTTTTTTTCGAAGTCTTTAATGATCTTCCTATAATAGCCAGCCAAACCAAGAAAACTTCTTACCTCCGTACTATTCTTTGGTATGTGCCATTCGTGTACTGTAGCAGCTTTATTAGGATCGATTGATAGTCCATGCTCAAAATAACATGTCCTTAAAAGTGAACCTCCTTACGCCAAAAGTTACATTTAGAGAATTTCGCCCTTAGCTTATGCCTATGGGGAGTGTTGGGAACTTCTCTTAAATGTAATTTGTGCTCTTCCTCGCTTTTCGAATAAACAAGTATATTAATAATATATACCACCATGAACTTATTCAAGTTCCCTCTAAAGACTCAACTCATGATGTTGATGAAATATGATAGTTAATTGATCGGTCCAAATGGCGTGACTTACTTTAGGGATGTCACATGATGTAGATGTTATTGATGTGATACTTGGATACCCCTTAGTACTTTAATGTATAGTACAAGCATGATGACTCACTACAAGAAATTTGATTTTTAGTGGCCCTCAAAAAATGCTACAAAAAGTTTTGATGGCATTTTGATAAACGCTGCTAGAAAACATGCAACTAAAAATCCATGATTTTTTGTTGCATTTATTTTAACGCCGCTATAAATGAATTTTTGGCAGCGCTTTTTAAACGTTACTAAAGATTATTTTACAGCGTTTAAGAAACGCCACCGAAAAGTTGCCGTTTACTATCTTATTTTTTGTTGCACTTATTATTATTTTTTGCAGCGTTTTTTGAACGCCACGGAGATTATCTGAGTTACTATAATTGCTGCTTCTGTAGCGTTTTTTAAACGCTACAAAAAAATATTTTTGGTGGCGTTTTTTCTCCGCCACCGTATGTTTCAATTTTATTGCTTGCTGTTCCACGACTACACCTGATTTCGCCTCCAATTCAAGTACTTCAAAACTTATACAATAACGTAATATATAAACACATACACATTCAAAAATAAAACATTCAATGAACCACAATAACACAAACAAAAGCAATTACATAATCACCACTATATCATAACATTAGTGTCAAGACAAAAGGTTAACCATATGTTTACACAACCAAACTACCATAAACAGTTTCATAATAGTACATGCAGCTAAAGTAGTGCTGCTACCATACATACTAGTTTCATAATAGTTTCATAACAGTTTTAATCAACCTAACTACATACATGTGCTGCTACCATACCAAAAACCAGTGCCGCTGCTTGAATTCTTCACAAACGTTTATCTACCTGTAAACAATAATAATCATGTTACTAAATATTCACTCTGTAATTATTTTACAGTTAGATATTCATATCTGAAAAGATAATATAAATATATGTATGAGTTAATTTCAGATAATTATTAAAATTGAATTTACTGGCCATATTTTCATAGCACCATTTCATCATTTATGTCATACCAATATACCGTCGTGTTTGACGAATATTAAGATGGTCCAAGTAAACTTTTATTTGCTAAGTGAGACATGTAACAAACTTTAAGTAAACATATAATAAAGAATTGAAAATTTTGGGTAGACTTGCCTTTTTTGTGACCAAGGCTATGATGCTGGAGGATATGTTACTTAGCACACTGCATGAAATCAATGTATTAATATCTATGATGATCATAAAAATTTGACAAGTGAAATTTGAATGGCTTACCTTCCTCTACTCCATTGATCTCTCAATCCGCTAGGAAATATAATGTTGCTTCCATATCTTCTTAGCACCTGCTTAATTCTCTGTTTATGCAAAATTACATCAACACAACAAATGCTTCATTAGTTAATTTTGTTTTGCTCTTCTGTACTGTAAATTGAAATGTGTGTATAACTATATCTATTCACAACATTCAGTTTATCACTACAACAGTTTATGGGTTTTATAGCGTTTGAAAAACGCTATAACAGGCTACCATAGCGTTTCAGAGAACGCTGTGGAACAACAAGCTATGGTAGGCCGGCAGCATTGCATAGCAGCAAGAAAAACGCTATAATATCTTATAGCGTTTACAAAAAAGCATAGCGTTTGCAACCTACCATAGCGTTTTTTCTCTGTTATTAAACTTAAACGCTATAGGGAATATAATCCTTCATTTAACTTTATATAGCGTTTTTGAGTACATTTTATAGCGTTTCATCAAACCATATTATAGCATTACAATGTTTTTCGATAGCATTTGTTGTCATGTTTGTATAGCGTTTTTATTTTCTACTATAGCGTTTTTGATTCTATTATAGCGTTTTTGATGCATATCTAACATCTCATATAGAGTTTCGATAGCGTTTGATGAATCAACAGCGTTTTTCAAACGCTATTCTATATAATATTAATTTTAGCATTTGTTTCAATTTTCTTTTTATTATATTATATTATATATATATATATATATATATATATATATATATATATATATATATATATATGTATGCACACATAGATTACCAATTTGAATTTACAAACATTTTCACACAATTGCATATACATTACCAATTTCAGTCTTTACATTGTTTTTGATACATTACTACAAACCCTCCTAACTTTCTACTGCATTACATATCACACTTCCTCGAACATCACACCATCACTACCACTTCTGCCCACATTTTTGTACACAACTCAAACATACATCCACTCCTCTGACTCTAGCAACCACTGCATCACCAACAGTCATAACAGACCCTCTGCCATACTTTACCACCACCTTCATCCAACACACTTACTTGCCTTAACACCTTATCACCTTCAAACACCTCCCACTTCTCCGATTACCTTCACACTGCTTCAATCTCTGTCTACATCACCACCATTCCTATGCCCTTCCTATAGCCTATTTCAAAACAAAAAACAGTACATCACCGATTGAAACATGTATAATGAGAACTGATTTAATGCATTAACATAAATTAAGTTACACATAATACATTTAACTGATTGAAACATGGCATTTGTTACCGAATCATTAGAACTGAACTAAGTTAGGCTAGACTGAACTATATGTACCTGCTTCAGAAACGATAGAACTAAGCTAAGCTAAGCATTAGAACTGAACTAAGCTAAGCAAAAGAACCGAACTAAGTTACGCAATAATTTACACATGATTCACTAATCATTAGAACTGAACAAAGGTAGGTTAGACTTGTAACAGGAATACAATATCAAGTATTCATGCAGTTTGAATGCGAAGAATTGAAGAAAAGATTACCTAACTACGCCTCTAACAAGGTAGATGCTTTCCTGCCTGCTACAATGCCTTCTTGATACCCAATTTTAGTTGTCAGGAATTTCACAAGTTCCTTACCTAGTTTTGTGCATATAAATTCAAGATGATGCAGTAATTCTATTTTGAAAGGATACTGTATAAAATTGACCCTGTCTCAGTTTCCATTCTCTACCAATGGCGTTGATTGACCCATACTATCATTAGCAATGTTTGATTCTCCTTTTCCCCAAAACATTTAAATCTTTTGCAAGTAACCAATAGGATAGATCTAACGATTTGAGAAAGCAATAGAAAACATCAAATTTCTGATAATTTCACACCGAGGAAATAATGACACAAACGGGAAACAGTGAAAAATATTAAGAATTTACAAGATTCGGATATAAAATGAACACAACTATTCTTTCTTATATAAATTGCAAGGCTTTACCAAAAACATGCATAAATGAATAGCAAATCATGGAATAGCATCTGCAAAATTGAGAACCAAAATCAACTAAATTATAACAATATTTAGTAGAATTGTTCCATAAAAGTTTTTATGTATTTCCGTTTTTATCATCAACTAGATTCATGCTCAAATTCACGAGCGGGCCACTTTGAGAACCGTTGGAATAAATATATGTAAACAATCAGCCTACCTTCCAAACTCTTTTCAACTAAGCTTATAATTATTTAACAAATAGCTTCTGAAAGGCAAATACGCTAGTTGAAATAAATAGGACAATATCAAATTTTCTAATAAAGCTAAACATGTTACAAAACATGAATTGCATTGATCTAATATTTTATTCTTAAATTTTACACTATAAATTGAAAAATGAAAGCATATGACTTACACTTCCCCATCTAGTTGATGTATGCTGCAAATCTTCAGCTACAAATCCCTACAAATAACACAACCAGTTTGTTGGTATGAAAGGTTGCTATGAAGCTGGACTTTTATTGCCCGAAACAATGCTATGTAGACAATTTGAATTGTTGTTTTCCACCGTAATTGTGTTATGCCTTTTGCAAGATCCAATCTCATACTGCAGCATTACAAGTTAATATGAAATTAAGCAAGAATAAATGTAATTTCCAATCATATATATATATATGAGTGCCAGTAGTCTAGACTTTCCACTAAAGACATATAATTTGTTATACATACCTACCTCAAACCCAATGGAAACCCTTCAAGTTCGATAAGTGCATCCAAGGCGATACGCTTCAATTCTTGGCCATTTTCTTGTTATTGTATTCCTGTTATAATTTACACATGCTTCAATTCTTGGCCATTTTCTTCGTTTGTTGTAGTCTTCTTTCTCTCAGTACCTCGAGATCATCCATATCGAGGCGATCAAATGCTCTATTATCTGGAACATACTTCTACTTAGTTGGAGCATTATGGTATCAAAGAAAAGGAGCGGGCTTTCAATGTTACCTGCTTTACATGAGATTCATCCATGGTTGCAACTGGATTTGATCCGAGAAAGGATGGGTGGCTTTAGACTCAAATCTCAATTAAGCTTAAAAAATGCAGAGATTTTGTTAGTGATCTTTTTAACATAAATTAGCATTAAAAATATAGATGATGCATTCATCATAAGCTTTGCAAAACCTTCATATAAGTACTATTAATTCTAATAACCAGATTCCTTTTTTTCTAGAAATTAACTCAATGCATTTTATTCATAAGTAATTGTGGTTAGACAATTAGCATGTAACATTCAAAATGCTAAGGTAAGGGAAAATCTACTTGCAACTATATATGTGCCTAAGGTAAGGGAAAATCCTACCACTAACCACATCTTCATGACAGTTAAAAAGATAAGATAATAAATGATAATCTTTCTTAAGCGCTATAACTGTATTCTCACTAAGCAAAGACCACTCCAACAATAAACCATTGGCACAACCATCATTATCAACCCAGAAAGCCTTAACTACAACCATGATCACAAAAAATATAGCCCTGTGCGTGTTAACTGCTTCACTACGCAAAATATCAACCACTCTACTAACCAAAACCCCCCTCCAGGCACACATTCATGACATTTATCATCTAATTGAAAATGATTAACACATCCTGTAGAGCAATTTGTAGTACTAGATTCTTGAAGCGAAGGATGCAAATTGTGCTTCTTAACAACTGGATCTAATAGAATAGGATCAAAATAAGAAAAATTACCGTGATTCACTTGTAATATCTTAGCAAGCACAAGATCAACTAAAGAATCTCTATCAACTGAGCAAACATTAGAAACGGTGACATCAGAAGCACCCCTATCATAAGTAACTCCAACATTAGACTCAGGATTCAAAGAACAAAATTAGAATCCAACATTAGACTCAGGATCCAACATTAGACTCAGGATTCAAAGAACATTAGACTCAGCAAACCTTGGCGTGCTCAGTTGCAAAATTGGGTGTGCCCAATGACAAATCTAGGTGAGGCCATTTTACAGAAGCGCTCAATTCTACAAGATTAGGAAAAACAAGGTGCATGCTCGGTTTTGAAATTGAGAGCACTCTTGGTTGCAAAACAAACTCTATGATATGAAACTTCTAAAATCTATGATATTTAAGAAACAACTAGCATGATGAAGTGATTTTATGGTATGACTACCAGCATGCAAGTATTTATTATAGTATAGATACGAGATTTCCACTAATGTGCACAGATTTCACACAGTTAAGGCATACTAATCTAACTTCTATCAAATGAATGTGGTGGATTATAATTTCTTGGTTTTATGTCTTACCTAGAAATAATTTCATTAAACAAACAAAATTTCAGAATAGTTCAGAAGGTAGCATATAGTTCAGTTATAAAAAAATACATACCTGAATAAAGAAGCCAAATGCTAGCTTGGTAGCTATGGGCAAGAGCCAGATAAGAATATACCTATACTAAGGTCAAAAATTTTTTTAGGAAACATGCCAATAAAAAGCATAATAATATGATATTTCAATGGACTTATTATACACAGCTGAAAAGTACAAATTGACTTTCATGCATACCCTTCCAACGTAAAAATTTGGCTGAATAATGTTAAACACATAACGACATTTTGCACAGTGCTTCTTTGAGCAAAAAAGGCTATAAATCCAATTTATGTCAGGATTAAATTGTTTGATGTTGCTGAACAAAGGGGAAACTATATACAATTCAACTTGTAGTGTAGTTAAACTGCAATTCTAAAAACTTTAGTATTAATTGTTTACAAACTAGACTATAATTATAAAGTATCTTGGAAAATATTAACTTTAAATGATGATCCAATAACGGTTGTATTTCCTAGCTTTGCTACTAAATTAGAATTAAACTAAAGAATGATAAAAGAAAAAATAATACAAGACTATATATACTTTTGACCCCCAAATCCTTGGTTGCTATATTCTGAACATAATCTAAAAATGATAAAATCGAAATACGTTAAACATAACTCATCTTGCTTATGCTTGGCTGCAAATCGAAAACATAAACACATTATTATTATAGAAAAACATAAACAAGAGCAAAGAGCATACAGTACCGAAGAGTCTCTTCTCACAATGCCTCAAGTTCCACCCTTCCCGAGACCAGTGGCCACTACTCTAATATATGATGCTAACATCACTGCACCCACTTGGGATCGCTCGGCTCAGCTGCAAAATAGAGTATTCTTGGTCATCGAACATGAGAATTAACATCTTCGATAGAAAATTGTCTACATACATAACACATTCAACACTTTAGTTCTCTACAAAACTAATAGGTCAGAAAATATCCATAACTTTCTAGGTATAATGGATAACAAAACTTGAATCATGCATAACTTCATGTTTTCAATCTTTAATATT
Organism: Allium cepa; assembly: GCA_030765085.1. Classification (NCBI taxonomy): domain Eukaryota; kingdom Viridiplantae; phylum Streptophyta; class Magnoliopsida; order Asparagales; family Amaryllidaceae; genus Allium; species Allium cepa. Next base: position 742,491,718 of record CM060932.1, read on the forward strand.
TTCATTATCAAATAAGCTTATTGGGTTGACAAAACCCAATATAAGGATAGAAATACACCCTTGGAGCATCAAGGATTAAGTGATTAAACTTGAAAAGGATGCGATAAAAATAGACCAAGCAAGTGATTAATAGAGACAATATCCATCAAATTTTAGATAAATAACTTGCAAATTACCCATTAAAAAACAGGTTTACACATCGTTGTCTTCAATCAACGTATTGGACTGAATGTGTGTGAAAATGGGCCAACCAAACAGCCTTAATCAACCAAAACTGCAAATAACCTATTTAAATATATACCGAGTTCAGGTCAGACTACGGTAATCATAATAAAATAATTGGATTATTATTGATGATTTGATACGGTATCTTACCGACCAAATTGATTAGCATCTCCAACATTGACCATTGTATATTCTTTTTTCATGGCCTATTAAAAAAAAATTAAAACATGTAAGAAGGCTAGATAACAAAATACTTCTAGCAGTAATACATATTAAATTGTCATAAAATTGATATCAATAAAAGAATCATATTTCAAAGATAAAATGGTGATTTATAGATTCTCGCTGTATAACTTAGGAATTTTTTTCTCAAATGTTACTTTTTATAATATCAGAATCAAGATAAATGTCCTTTTAATAGTCGTTTGGGAGCATGAAACTAAAGTTGATATATGGGCTTTGAGTGCTTTGACTGTCAAGCTCCAGTTTATAAATTTGAATACAAAGTTCATTTAATATTTGAACCTCCATTTTCTCAAGCTATTCTTTTTCAATACATACAAGATTAACAAATAATTGGGCATTTCAATCAATAATATCTAGTACTACTGCCAAAATAACACGTCTTCATACATATAACATCCAAAGTGTAATTACCATCAATATTCAAATAATACGAAATACTGACATATGATACCTGGAATTACGTAACAATGATGAAATCGTTAATGCATCTAACGATGTACTAGTACAAATACTAGGCTTTTTCCTACTAGTACTAGTTAACAAACGTATGATGAATAAACTTTCTTAGTATCAGCTTTTGACACATCAAAATTTATTTATTTCTCAAATATCAGGAAATTACTATTCTACAAGGAAAATTGGAAATTACTAGAAGGACCATTGGTTTCTTCTTGGCAATGAAGAAACAAACATTCCCTACCATTATCGATGAGGAAAAAATTGCACTTGTACTTCATAGCCAATCAACTTCTCTTTAACTCTATCTTCTCTTTGTAATCATATGATCACCTTAATATTTCTCTTGTAAATTCCTGTAATGATTTTAAAAATTGGTATTAAAAGGCAAAGAAGAGTTGCCAAACATACCTTATTATACATAACAACTTAAGCTGTCTATATAACAGACAATAGTCATCAATAGCATTTGTCCTTGATAAAAAATATTTGTTCTTCTGAACCTGCTATCACAAAAGTAACTGTCATGTAACTCTTTCAAGAACAAAAAACATGTAAGAAACAAAAATTGGAAAAGAAAATATTACGAGTAATGACAAGCACCATTGTCCAAGTGGTTAATTGATTCGGCTTAGTGCAGGATGTCACAAGTTCGAAACTTGCTTTCGAACATTTATTTGATATGGGATATGTTGTCCCATTGATTTGTTGTATATAAAGTACCAGTTCAAAAAATAATAATATTACGAGTAATAATCATGCATTCAGGACAAACAAAATTAATATGGTGGCACAAGAATATTGTGGCAAATGAGTACCATATATGAATATATATAATGGCAAATGAGTAATAATGTCATAATAAGATGTGGTTTACTAGCTAACTAGCAAATGAGTATCGTATATTATTCAGCACTAGAAGTCGGTGGCAAAAGTAAGCAAATCATAAACATAAAATGATCATGCACAGTGCACATGAAAATGCCAACCCATCCATGCCTCTGCTTATAATAGCAATATCATGATGTTCTGTGCTAGATGCCAAACAATTCTTTTCTCCTGGGTGCTAAATTTTCAGTAAATAACCATCTTCCTAACAGAAGGTTACCTAACTCAGTAAAGAATAAGCAAATAATGTGCCGGATATTTCCTAACAAGTCTCAAATTGAAAATAAGCAATTTCCCACTTTGGTCTGCAATTCAGCCTCTCCCAAGCTGTGGCAGTAAAAAGGTATAAATTTACAACGTTGATAGCAGAGTTGAGAAAATTATTATTGATGATTTTTGGCTGTATTTATGTTTGCTAAAAAAAATTCTTTCGTATTTTTTCATTTGAGGTGTAGGATCAGCAGTAATTGGGATACTGAAATTGAAAATTCACATATTAACTGTTAGAGAAACCATAAACTGTATCAATTAATAGAGGTATTGTCTAGAAATAAGCTAAATGTTACTTGCTGTAAATTAATATAAAAAGGCAGCACAACATAAACTATAAACTTCAAAAAGAACATAGAATCGTAATTTTAACTGTTGCATCATAATATAAATAAAATTTATTTACCTAAAATCGGATTTTAAAAGAGAATTGATCAAGAGTTCTGAAGTGCGTGAAGCTTTTGATTGCAAGGTAAACTGAAAAACGGATCCGAGATCTGTAGTTTGCTAAGGATGGATTTATGGGGACATATATCCAAATGAATCAAAAATTAGGGGAAAATCAGGGTATTGTTGAGATTTCTATTGATTTAGGTTTTCTGTTGGGTTTGAAGTAATTTTGAGAGAGGATTCAAGGTTCTATTGTTTTCTACTTCTACGTGGAGAGGGATTGGAAAGAAAGAAAAGCGGGGAGAGAAAAGAAAGAAACAAAAGAGGCTAAGTATCCGCGCAGTGAAAATATTCTTAATTGAAGCGGGTAACTAATTTTTTGGCCGCGTAAGAAAAGAAACAGTGTTGTCAATTTTTATATTTATTTTTCTAAGTACTTCAAGTATCGGTACCAGCAGAAACGCTGATGATCAGTGCTATAACAAGTCTGTTTTCTTGTAGTGTATCTGGTCAAAGGACTACAGATGTGTGACTTACATGACTGCCAAATTCAATAGTGACCCAATGCAGAGCCTGTTAACTACATATCATCAACGTTCACTTGCCTTACCTCCAAAAAATCAAAACTGCTGCAATTTCAACATTAAATATCTTACCACCTGTTCTACACTTCACCCTCTTCAGCATGAATTATGAACGCTTCTACAAGGAAGTAATCCAGAGCTTGTTGCATGTAATCACCGCTGGAAGATGCCGCATTGTCACCTGCTGACCTATGAGTTATAGAACAACAGTTTGAACATATCAAAAGACTTTAGAAATTACTTCAAATATTTGCAACTAATTCCAGCATTCTGTCAACCAAAACATGTACATAGCAACTATAAAGTAATACTAACTTGATAGCTAAAAGTCTCGATAAATCCAGACAATTAAACCCAACTCCTACCATACCAAACTGGAAGAACACCCCTAACCAAATGTGTTTACAGTGTGATGTACCCTGCTTTGGTTTCCTATGATCAAGGCAATGTACTTTTTTTAAATAGAAACTCTGAAATAAAACTATAATAGTTCACAGAAATGACTATTCTCTTTCCAAATTCACTTGGATTCAATCCAAATCACATATCCTCTCACTTATCACTATTTTGGCATGTCGTTCAAATCTTCCCGTCTTCCTACTCCCATGGTGTCAACCTTACTAAGCTTTTTTCTTTTTTCTTTTTTTCTTTTTTTATTCTTCAAGTGAAAAATAATGTCTTGCTTTATAATTTATTTACAGAAAAATAACTTATGGTTTAATTTTACACTAAAAGAGTTAATGTAACAACTTATATTTTCTTGAAGCCTATATCCATAATTTTCTGTTCTTATTGTTTCGGCAAATTCATGAAATAATAACCAAATTCTGGGAACCATTGAGCATTGTTATTGTAACATTGTTAGTAAGTACCTTATTCAAGAGTTCTATAAATGAGTACATAACTATTTTAAATGGAAAATGGCGTATATTAACTTTCCATTAGAAGAATGTCTATAAACAATAAACTTTCTTACCTTTGAACGCATCCACACCAGCACTGGCATTCATGCTACTCATTGCAAGAGAGTTGACAGCAGCCATGATAAGATTGTCATCCTCGATCTGAGTCTCCACCACCTCCAGCTCCCCAATACTTGAAACATTACATCTTCTCACATCCCCAATATCAAGATTATCAGAACCTGCATTTGCATATGAATCTATGCCTTTCTTGAAATCAACATCACAAAGTTTACAACTATAACATCAATTGAATGAAGGATATTAGTAACCAGAGCATGATTATCAACATCATTCAGTAACTCTATAACCTTTGAGTGTATCTCCCCAACACCAGAAACGGACAGACTTCTCCCAACCATTTCATCAAGAACCCCAACCCCCTCACATAAAAGATCACAACAAATATCCACCTCATTACTTTCAAGCAATCCAACTCCATCCCTACGTATAACAATCTTCATAGAATCACTAGCCTTAAGATAATCAACACCATGCACACCGATATCTCGAGACTTATGTGCATCATCAAGAGTACCACTAGCCTTATGTGTATCACACAGTAAACTGGAATCACCATGCACTCTATCCATATCCACATAACCACATGAAACAGTCCAGTCATCAAAGACATGAGCATCCATTTTCTGCTTACTATCTACAACATAACTCTGAGAATTCACAACCGCACCTTCCATCAAATCAGAATTCATACCAAAATCTCCCATAGATTTGAGACAGTCAAAGCTATTAGCAATGCATATCTCAAAACACCCCCTTCACCAGACTTTGCTTTGGATCTTTTATTATGAACAAAAACAAATTCCTTGTTCGATTCACTCAGATGAACAACAGTACCTGAATCTCCTATAGCATAATCTGTATACTTACAATCAAACGAGGCATCATTTATTTTGTGAGAATGAGAATACACACTACAATGTGATAAAGCAGGTCTAAGAGAAATGGATCAAAGAAAGTTTATTTGCGATCAGAGGTAAGAAAGTTTATTTACGATCTAAATAGATGAACATGATCTAAATATTTAAACAATAAGTACTGTTTAAACTTTAAACGAAAAAATTAGAGCAAAAAATAAGACATAAATGCCCCTGTACTTGGAATCTGCTACCGAAGGCAAGAAAAACAAGTGATGGATTAATTAAAAGAATAAGAGCAATCAGAGTAAATCAAATTTATGGTTTGACACTTGTGTGAATGGTGAATCTCTTGCAGTACATATGCCATAGTAGTAGAACAAGGAGCGATGTGGTTGCTATCATTTAGAATTCTCAATGGGACCTCGCCCCATCAAACCTTCCACTGAACCAAGCAATATTGGTATTTACCATTTTCAATCTCAAATCTGCCTGGAATTGTACTCGACCTAAGAATTCAACTCTAACATGGTGTCATCATATATGGAATAGTATATGCCCACCCAAAATATCAATGTTTACATATCTTGCACCGTTGAACATGCTCAAAACTTTGTATACGGTTACAAAATGGTGTAGTGATCAAACAACAATATGTAAACTGTATGGCAATAATGAAGAAAAAAAGGACCATTTATTCTTTACATGTGATGTGAGTACCCAAACTCCATTATGGCTCCAGATCTAACCAAAATTAAAATTGGATGTGATTCAAACTAGTAATATCACAGAAATTTCCAACAACATAGCAAGTAAGTGTAACAAGAACAACATAGAGTCAGATCTAATCGACACTGCTATAATGACCACGGTTTGGCACATATGACATGAGAAAATATGAGAGCATTTGAGAAAAGCAAGCCAAAAGGGATACGGCTTGAACCAATCAAACATGACATGATAATCATAATAAGAAACCGAGATAATATACTGTAAAGAAATTTCAAACTTATCTGGTACAGTAGACTCGAAAGTTGAATCTTCTTGGCGATCCACGGTGCACATCAATGGTTGTGCTTATCAGATGGCGATAGATCTGGAAGCTTTACAATGGAAAGTACACTTCTTTCCTGGCAAACGGACGAAGAGAGAATTCTGTATCATCACAGTTGGTCGTAAGAAAAAAATAAGTTCCAAGATTTATCATGGACGCACAAATCGTATTGAAAATGAAATCAATAAAAATTACATCGAGACAAAGAGAGGAATTAATAATGAAGGAAGAAGCATTCACGGGTGGCAGTCGACGGAAGGAGGAACAACCAATGAATTTGGATTTATGATTTAGGGATGCTTATTTTAGAGGGAAAGTAAAATAAATATTAAGCAGTAAATGAAAATAAAAGAGGGTGGAAGAGGTTTTGTGCGGCCACGAAAATAATAAGTCCCGCCTTAAATTTTTGTTCCCTCCATTGGTTAGACTTAGATAATTACTTTTCTGTACAATATTGGTAGCACTTAAATAACTTTTTAATTGCACTTTATAATAAACGCCATGAATAAATGCAACTAAAAATGTTTTTCTTATAGTGACTATGATGTCGAGTATTTTATATCTTGTGCATGTGCTAACTCCGTGGATGTTGGGACATGTCAGGTATGATTTTCCATACTATTTGTCCTAGTATATTGACTTTATAGTATTCAAGATTTTCGATCACTCACACCTCACCAGACTGTTGTCCGACTTGGGGTTATTTCATTTCCTTTTTATTAATCCGAGTACTCTTAAATGAGTAGATTAAGGATATCAAGTTTGGTGGCACATGGAGTTGGACAAAGGATGGGCAGGAGGTCATACTCTCGTATTGCTGCATTTACTTATTATGATTTGCTCTTCCACTACATAGCACTATGGATCATGCTTGTGCATTTATTATTTAGAGATAGTTTATCTATGAGTTATTGTTTGATGTATAACTCTATCACTAATGTTATATATAGTATGGATCTGAGTACTTTGATTTCTGTGAGTAATTTAGTTATTACCATCTCGCTTGTTTTATATCTGAGACATTTACTATTATATTTTATTCTATGCGCTATGAGATATACAACAGATACTGTGATTAATTTACCTTACAACCTTGATGATCGTCTTGTATCGATCGGCCACTGTTGCTGTGCACTATATAGGCATTATTGGGTGCCGGTGGTACAGGGCGATCATCACATTTAGTGTCAAAGCTTAGGTTGCATAGTTTAACCTAAGGGATATGATGGTGCAGTAGAGATATGGTAGGAGTTCTCACCCAGGCTGGATTGAGAGTGTGTATATATGCGAGAGCACGTACTTGCTATATATTTTGGTTCCAAAACTATGTAGTAGTAGTATATATAATAAGTTGCATTACACACAAGTGCTACTTAAAATTCCCTATGGAGAGAATGATTATCCTTATTACAGATTAAAGGATGAGTCATGAAACAAGGAATGCTACAAGAAACTCCGTTTCCATAGTAGAAAAAGGAGCTGGCTCGGGAGCTGCTAATCCCAACATGCAGATAATATTCAATACCATGATGCGGAACATGCTGTAGATTGCACAACTTCACTTCAGATGTTGCTATTGATGATGGTGCCTTGGTGCAGGCGCCCTGAGCCAATTTTGCTAGTTTGAACAAAGACTTTACATGTCTAGGTGGTAAACTGTTCTAAGGAACGAAATCGGCGATGGAAGTGCGGGACTGCCTTGATACTTGCAAAAAGATTTTTGATGACTTAGAGTTGAATGATGCTAAGAAAAGGTGATTGACTTCCTAATAGCTTCAAGGGCGAGCCACGAACTGGTGGAACGTTGTGATGGCCAGTATTCCCGAAGATCAGTTCACATAGGACCAGTTCAAAGATTTGAAGAAAAGTTTATTCCCATAGCTCAAAAGACAGTCTTGTTCCATAAGTTCGCCAATCTGAAGCAAGGGAACTTATCTATCTTCGAGTATGTTGCTAAGTTTGATGCCCTATTGAAATATGCGACGTCCTTCATTAAAACTCCATTAAAGAAGAACAAAAATTCATCATTGGTTAAATAACTACTTAGGACAGAAACTCGTGTGCCACATTGATGATACTTTCAAGATGACAGTCAAGAAGACCCTAAGGCATGAGAGTCTCTATCCAAAGTCAAAGACTACTATTTCGAAAGAAGAGTCAAATCCGTAATTGGGATTGGGAGGCAAGAAGAAGTGGAATAATATGAAGAGGAAGAAATTTTAAGTTAAGGATAGCCAAAAGAAGAGAAAAGTTCCAGTGCTTTGCTACTAGTGTAGTGATAAAGGCCATTGTAGTATAGATTGCAAAGTTGAGTAAAAGAAATGCTACAATCGCAACAAGCTTGGGCATATTCAAAAGGACTGTCTAGAGCCGTTGAAGCAAAAGTAGATGGTGAAAGCATATGCTCTTAACGCTATCCCGACTCCATCGAATGCTCCATCGCAAAAGAGAAGTAGAAGAGCATCGATGTTCAAGGTATGCTTTCCATTTATGATGTTCTCATACATGTTTTTTGATACTAAGGCTTCACATTCGTTTACATCTACTGATTCGGTAGATCAATTAGGATTGGGACCCGAAATTGTTGACCGACTTTGATTATGACGAACCCTGTTGGAGGCTCCACGAGCCTGTGTATGGTTTATCATGGTTTAATCTTATCGGATCATGATGTTCTTTTGATTACGATTACTTTTTGGGTTTCCTTGGGTTTGGTATTATATTGGGGATGGACTAGATTCATAGATATGGAGTGATGGTGGATTGTGAAAAGCCACTGGTAACTATAGGGATAAATGATGGATGGAAGGTAGTATAAGGCTGCCTATCAAATGATGACGTGATGGTCAGGTTTCTATATTCACTCGATGTCCCATATGATGAGCTATCTTCAGTGCCGATTGCTAGGGAGTATCTGGGCATGTTTGAGGAGGTGATTGGATTTCTTCCATATAGAGAGATCGAGTTCCATATTGATTTATTTAAAGATGTCGGACTAACAGTAATGCCTTTGAGGAAGATGACACCTAGAGAGCAGTGGGAGCTCGAGGTTCAAGCGAATGACCAATTACGACAATTCATAGTAGTATATCCGAGTAGGGAGTGCCCGTACTATTCACCATGAAAGAGATTATTTCTTTAGATTGTGTATTGACTACTGTGAGCTGAATAAAGTGACGAGGAAGAATAAGTATCGTCTCTCATGTATTGATGACTTATTCGATTAGCTCCATGGTGCTAGAGTATTTTCTCAGTTGGATATTGCGATGGGATTTCACCAACTAAGAGTAGCGAAGGAGAGTGTGTCGATTACATTGTTTCGTACACCATCAGGTTGGTTATGCCATTCAGGCTAACCAATGCATTGGCATGCTTTGTTGATCTAATGAACCGTGTTTTCAAGGATCAGCTAAATAAATTTGTTACTGTATTCGTCAATGATATTCTCTTCCACTCACAAAAAGAGGATGTGATGACCGTCTTGCACCATGATATACACGTAATTGCAATGTAGAGGTGCTCAATCGATGCGAGGCAACCATCAAGAGTTGTAAAGTAAATAAAACATCACACAAAACCTATCGTATATCTCACATCGTATGGAATAAAATATAATAATAAACATCTCAGATATAAAATAGGCGAGATAGTAAATAACTAAATGAATAACAAAATTGGAGTGCATAGATCCAAACGGTATATAACATAACAAAAAAGAGTTATACATTAGATAATAACTCATAAACTGTCTCTAAATAGTAAAGGCACAAAAAGCTCCATAGTGTTGTGCATCAAATAGAAAATGAGTAAACATAATAATATGAGTGAATAGCCTCCTGCTCGCCACCTGTCCAGCTCCACGTCCTCACCAGACTTGTCATCCTTAATCTACTCATTTAAGAGTACCTAGAGTAATAGGAAGCAATACATAAAACCTCGAATCAGACAACAGCCTGGTGTAAGAGATAATAATTCTCTAAATACTAATATGATACTATAATAGGACAAATGGTATGAGAGATCATACCTGACCTGTCCCTACATCCACAAAGTTATCACATATACAAAATATATGCTAATATACATCATAGTCATTATGGGTGTACTATACATCAAAGTAGGGGTATCCAGATACCTACATCAATAATATCGGCCTCGTGTGACATCCTTATAATGATAAGGTAATAGCTGATCAAGCTACCAAAACATCCATCATCCATCCTTACATTCACTCATTTAGTGCATTAGATACATGATGACTCAAATGACCCGTCATGGTTAAGGAATACTTTATCAAAGCCAAGCAACCATAACATCCATCATCCATCCTTGGATTTAGTTATAGGAATAAGATATGGATGGTGATGACCCAGAAAGGGCAATTTGTCCAAATGTCATGCGATCTATAAGGTAGCTCAAGAAGGAACCCTAGAAGCTACGATTGAAGTTTCAAGTCCTTTGGAGTTCTTTTGCTCGAGTTATGACCAATTGAAGATGGATTGGTAGTAATATGGCGACTATGGATTAACGGAAGATTCCTTCTGGGTGTGTTGGTGCCTTGGGATAGTTTTATTTGAGTTTTAGAGTGTTTTCTTTAAGTTTCTCACTAGCATGCATGGATCACGTGAGGAAGGTAGAAAATAGAAAAGTTGATCAGTGCCGATCTGTAGGGTTACTTGGTTTGTACTTGATGTTGGATCGGTGGAGCAAAGAAGGAGGAATTTGGCTAAAGGATGGATTGGTGATCATGGATCGGTACCGACCTATGGGATACCGATTGGTGATGGTTTTGGTTTGGTGAAGGATAATTTCACATGGCGAAGCATGGTCCTGTTGCATTGAAGTGTGGTATCAGCGATGGGATGGATGCGTGGTGATGAATCAGGCTTCATGGTTCAGTGGTGATGGGTCAATGATGGAGATTTATGAGGCGACTTTGAGTTTCCATACGGTTGCTTTGAGTCACAAGGACAAGTTCTTCAAGCCTTAATGTATGTACCCCTGATTACTTCTACTTCGGGCTAAGGGTAAGGTAGGTAACGAACCATAAGGTTCGTTGGCAATTTCGGATGATGATAATGCATGACTCAATGATGATGATTTCATGATGGAAAGAGATGGCTTTGACATGTACAACTATACTTCGAGATGTAGAGTAAGTGGTTACGAGTTGGATTGAAGGAATTGTTAAAGGAAGGCTATGGGGCAAATAAGGACATTCTATGACTAATGATGGCTGTCAAGAATTGCTCCAATCACGAGGACTTCATATAGGAGTTGTAAAGACAGTTTCAAGATACGCTGTACTATGGGTGATGTCTGCAAAGGGATAGTTGATATTCAAGGGTTTCTAGAGTATTCATAAAGCGAGGTGTGCACTTCGAGGCATGGTCGCTCCTTGTTTTCAGATGGGAGGTTTGTTACCCCGGACTAACATGATGGCTAGTCTAGTTCTTAGCCTATCGAGTGGCATGGATTCAAATATCGTGAAACTAGGATGCTGACTATCGTGATGGGTAGTCAAGTCCCTGAGCATTATGTCTTAGGAGGGTTACTGAATATCCAATGCACCAAGTGAGTGAATGTGGGGATGGATGATGGATGTTATGTTTGCATGATTGCTTATCACCTTAGGGATGTCACATGATGCAGGTGTTATTGATGTGGATACTTAGACACCCCTTAGTACTTTGATGTGTAGTACACCGATGATGACTATGATGTAAAGTAGCCTATATCTTATTTATGTTCTAAATTTGTGGATGCAAGCACATGTAAGGTATGATTTCCATACTATTTTTCCTAGTAAATTGACTTTATAGTATTCGAGATTTTCCACCTCTCACACTAGACTGTTTGAATGACTCAAGATTTTATGCTTTGCTTCTTATCATTCAGGGTACTATTAAATAAGTTGATTAGGGACATCAAATCTGGTGAGCACATGGAGCTGGACAGAGAACGGGTAAAAGGTCGTACTCTCATATTGCTATATTTACTTATTACGATTTACTGTTCCACAACACAACGCTATGGAGCTTGCTAGTGCCTTTATTATTTAGAGATGGTTTATTTATGAGTTACTATTTGATGTATAACTCTAGCACTTATATCGTATACTGAATGGATTTGAGTATTTTGATTTTTATGATTTATTTAGTTATTACTATCTCACCTATTTTTATTTGAGATGTTTACTATTATATACTGTTTGATGTGATGTGAGATATATGACATGTTCTGTGATTGATTTTCCTTACAACCTTAATGATCGTCCTATTTTGACCGAGCATCGTTATAGCGCACTATACTGGTCTTATTGGATGCCGTTGGTGTACGGAGGTCATCACACTTCCACTCTATAAACATAGGGCTTAATATTGCATTCTTTCTACTCAAGGCATCAGCTATAACATTACCCTTTCCTAGGGTATAAGATACTAAAATCATACAATGCTAAGATATTCGTCGACCTCTCTGTTGCCTTAAATGCAGATCTTTTTGAAAGAGAAAATACTTTAGAGACTTAAGAACTTTGAATAACTCAAATCACTCACCCAAAAGATAATGCCTCGATGATTTGATGGCAAAGATAAGAGCTACGATTTTAAGATCATGGGTTGTACAGTTTGTCTCATGTACTTTAAACTATCGACCAGCATAACAACTAACTCTACTTTCCTGCGTTGACACAGCGCCCAGTCATGTACCACAAAACTTTTGATCCATCAGGGAGTACTAAAAAGGTTCACTAGTCAAAAAATCATCTAGCTTAATAAAAACATCCTCGCACTTCGAGTTCCACAAGAAAACTAAATTCTTCTGGGTAAGGTGTGTCAACATCTAGAATTTTTTTGAAAGTCCTTAATGATCTTCCTATGATAGCCAGCCAAACCAAGAAAACTTCTTACCTCCATAGCATTCTTTGGTATGTGCCAGTTGTGTACTATAGCAGCTTTATTAGGATCGATTGATGTCCATGCTCAAAATAACTTGTCTTAAAAAGTGAACCCTCATCAGATATACAAATAGAGGTTTTCTGAGTACTATCCTCGACCATACGCAAGTGATGAAATCCAATAGCTAAGGAGAGCTAAGAGAATAACTTTGCTCCAACAAACTGGTCAAAGATATCATCAATATGCGGTAGTGGATAATGATTCTTCTTTGCAGCTTATTCAATTCACGATAATCGATGTAAAGCCTCAAAAAGTCATCCGCTTTGATAGCAAATACAACTGATGCTATCCATTCTAAAATATTTCTTCGAATAAATTCAGTTCTCCAATAATTCTTTCACTTTCTTATTAGGCTCGCATCTTTCTCTAGGAGCTATATGTCTAAGGGTAAGGTAACATGTCTAGTATTCTCTTTGAGATAAATTTGAAATTCGTTATCCCTATATGGAGGAAGACAAAAATTTTTAGCAAAGACATCTAAGTAGTCATGAAACACTATTATTGAAGCTAACTCATCATGTGGTAGGTCTAAAGAATATGTGTAACTTAACATAACAGAACCTTTAGGATCACAATAAACCTGAATGTTGCACCCACACCAAGTAACTAAATGAATAATCTACCTATCACAATCTAGTACTATTCCACACATAGCCATCTAGTCCCAAAATTAAATCAAACCTAGAAAATCCCAATAAAAGATCATCATAATCTAATCGACACCTAAAATATATAATTTCAAACTCTTACAAATTATGAGTAAATGGATCAATCCCCCAACAGGTTCGATGGTATAACAGGGTCTGTAATTATAATAGTCTCTAACTACAGTCCATCTACTTGTTTACTCAAAATAAATGAGTATGATAATCCGATGTGAAATAATGTGCAGTAAATAAATCAGAGAGAGTTAACACACCTTTTATGATAATCTTCTTTCCCTTTTCATAGCTAGAGCTGCTGTAACACCTCGTAATTTGGCAATTGTCATCTAATTGATTAGATAGTTAATTAATAAGGCTCCAAAAATGGAATTTGTGCAAATGATGGAATTTGGCCACGAAATTTGAACCATTATGTTCATGGAAAAATTCTAGGCAACTTTCATGTTTGGAGTTTTGCGATCAGAGTCTAAACGAAAATGTTACGGATGAAAAAATGAATTGAAAAAATTAAAGTTACTAATCAATTGTCTTTACCCACAGGCCCACCTGCCATTGGGATCGTTCGACCCCTAGCGGTCAAACGATGCTTAATGGGCGCTGATTGGTCACCTTCAGGCGGCTAGGGTAGCCTATGCCACAACGGCTCGGATTTAATATTTTAGATCATAGGGTTCTGCTTGATTCTAATGCCTATAAATTTAGTCCCAGCCCTCCCTTCTCTTCCTATATTTTTTGTGGAGGCAATAGCGAAGCTCTGACATTTCTTCTTCTCCACTTTTTTTCTAAATTATAGAGATAAGATATTTGTATCTATATTCATACAAATCAAAGAAGAGTAGAAATCTAATAAAATAGAGAAGAGAAGAGAATTAACCATATGCATATTCGAGGTAATTCATATATTTAAATATTTGTATATGTTTCCTCTCCCTATCCCAAATCTCTTCTTAGGTTTGTAATTCTAATGTATGTATATACCTTTTATACATATCTCTTGGATTAAAAAGGATTTGGAGATGGATCAATGGTTCTACTTCAGATCTGGAGATTTGGATCGCTTTTAAAAGGTGAGTGGGAAATTATATAGATTGTTATAATATGAAAATTATCTCATTGGAGTTTATTTTATTTTATGCCTGATTGGATAATTGTATATGAGTTATAGGTAACGAATTGAATATGATTTGAATATAGTAAATATCGCCAACATATTTTTTCTTATAAATTGATTTAAAATTGTTTAACCTGATCTGAAATCAGTCCCAAAAGTATGAACTTATAATATTGATTTGAATGAAATTTGTTTCACATCTAAAATAGGTTGTATAATAATTTTATGAATTTCGATTATTACCCTAATCTTGCTGGAATATAAACTTTTTTATGTTTGGAATTTTTGGAATTTAGACCCGTTTAATAATTGTAAATTAGTTAATTTCTTTCCATTTTTGGAAAATACAGCGTTCAGCAAGGTATAGATGCAAATAAAAAGAGAAAGAGACGTGTAAAATATGAATTCATTTTAGTTTACACCGTCTGTTTCATTAATAAAAAGAAATGATTATTCCTTGCAATATCAAACGATGTAATCTTTTATATTTTAAAGTTAATGTTACAATATATGAAAATTATAGAGTGAATATGCTTTTATGTTGTTTTGTTTGGTCCCATATCGTGGAATAGGTTCAATCCTTAGCTCCAAAGCCTTTATATAAAGAAGGCTATGTAATGTAAATAGAGATCTATTCTTAGGAATGAATAATATATCTTCTGCCTCTCTCTCTCTCCGATGGCTTCTTATTTCTTCATTTTATAACACGTTATCAGCAAGAACTTTTTCTCGAATGTATTGGATATTCTAATCCAGAAGATTAGATCCTTTTTTTTCATATAGGTACATCTCTTTCTCTTATTCAGTTACTGAAATCAGATCTATCTCTTCCTCTTATTCAACCATTGAAATCAGGTTTGAAATTTTCTAGATATGCTTTTCTAGATTTATTTTGCGATTAATTTAGATCTAGATTTAAGTATTCTTGTTTCAAAATTCTATATCTGTTTTCTAATTTTTCAGATTTGGATTTAAGTTTCAGTAGATCTTATCTTTTCAAGATCTTATTTTGTTATAGATCTTAATTTATAGATCCTATTCCATTGTACATGTATTTTGGTCTTATTTCAGATCTCATTCTACAATAGATCCGATTTTTTTGTTCTTATTTTTCTGATCTCATTATATTGTAGATCTTAAAATCACACTCAAATAATATATCGTTGAGATCTGTACATTGTTTAAAAATAAAATGTTGTGATTTTTCGAATTTGGATTTGAATTGATTTCAAAATTACTTATTATTGCATGTTTTTTGAGTTCATTATTTTGTAAAGCAAGTTTTGAATTTGATAATTTCTGTTGTTGATTCAAATAAATTTATTGACCTTGATTGCGTTTTGGTTTGTGATATAGATCAAAGAAACCTATACATGTTTGATAAATGAAGTTTTCATCTCGAAAACTCTTTGATTTGGATTTGGATTTTGGAAATTATTTTGATATATATATTGTTTATATTTGCAGAAGAAATATTTTATTATTTCTTGGAGAAACATATACAAGAATAATGCATGTTTAGAAGATCATATTAGTTTAGATCCAATATTAATATTGATTTAGTACACCAGAGGTGAATGGAAACGTTAATGAAAACATATACGGTAAACTTAATTTCTAGCATTTGAAATAAAAGTTGAGAACCTGCAATTCATATAATGCTAAAAGCTTGAGTTTCCACAAATTATTAAATTTCAGTTTTCTTATAATAAAGAACCAGAAGTTTCAATAAAAGAGCAGAAACTTGAATTATAGAAAAAGGGATATATATATATATGTATATATATATATGTATATACATATATATATACACACATATATATATAAGAGTTATTTTAGTTATTTTAGAAATTTTGACTATTAAGAAATAAAGTTTCTCTTATGGTATTCATTTAATTTTATTATTGAGTATATTAAACATTGCTTTGAGATTAAATTTTGCTAACTAAAGTTAGGTAGATTGATTTATTTGTTTGTAAAGAAATCAATTCGTTGTGATAATATTTTATATTTTATGCCACAATAATGGTAAATTGCATTCATTTTTTTTAATCATAAATGCATTAAATGTTGTCATCATGGTAATAAATTAAATTACCATATCATCATAAATGCACTGGCTATGGTAAATTAAATGATGTTGTATTTTTATGTTTGGAATAAGAATAGACATATGGTTTATTATATGGTGTATTCATTTTGGCAAACAATGCTCGATATAATGAAAGAAATAAGTTTGAACAACAACCTGAAGTTGTGCAAAGATTTTTTTTTTTCCAACCAGAAGTTGTATTACTCAAAGTCCAAGACCTGAAGTCTTGAATTATGAAAAGATTTCTGATAAACTTTTCAAGCTCGAATTCTAATAGACTTTTATTTTGTAACAATATGGTACAAAAAAAGGGAGAAGTTTACACAAAATTTAAGAACCTGAAGTTCATAACAAATTAATGAACTTGAAGTTCATGAATTAGAAGCCCGAAGCTCTATTGAAATTATGTAAAATGATAAGGTTGTACTTCCTGAAGAAGTTAAAAAAATTAATAAATAATCATATGAGAAAATGATGCTGCATTCAAGAGATTACAAATATCTCCAAATGAGTTATACCTTACCATATATCTTAACATTTACACTACATTAACCAAATATCCTGAAGATATTATGTTACATGATATTTCAAACATCATTGGATGCGTATGTGTGTATATTAATCTCTTGAAAAGATGATTTATGGATTTATTTATATTTATATTACAAAATCTAACATCCCAGAAGAGATGCTATAGGAATTTTATTTTTGTTACATTGCAATTCCTTAAAAAGGAAATACTATATTCCCTGAAGGAATAATGATATAATTTTTTTAAGTAATGATAATAATTTATCCAAAAAAAATGATATTGTATACCAACGTTACACTCCAGAAGTAGTGGTTTTATCTCTTCGCATCTTACTTTAATTTGGTGCATCTAATTTTGTTACTATATTTAAAGTTTGATATGTCATTTCAAAGATAGTTACAACAAAAATCTCTAGTAGGGACGTTTTATGTTATTGCAAAGGTGGTTATTATGTAATTTCTACAAATAGAAACATTGTACATTGATATGACATTCCAATAGTACACACACACACACACACACACACACATAGAAGAGTTAAATTCACTGCAGAAGTAGTGATAATAAAATATCCCTAAAAGAGACTAATAAATTAGGAAATGCTAACATTTCTCTAGAAGAGATTTGCTTATATATTTGGTAATTTTATTAAACCAAATAAATGCATAGAAATTTGATTATAAAGGATCCTAATTTAGTTTAGATTAGATCCTACAAGTTTGAGAGCTATACATACGGTTTTGAGGAAATTTGTATCTGTAACATTCCAAGTATCCAGAAGATACTATTATCATTTTGCTGTAATTTTTTTTACAGAACTCTCTATAGAGATGTGCAGAAATGTCTATATGCAATTAAAAATTATTCCTTGATAAGTAATCATAATTAGTGTTCAAAACCGATATTTGAGATATAATTGAGGAATAAAACTTAAAAACTTGAAGTTATTTTGTTCAAACCAGAAGTTCAATATGGTTTCAAACCAAATGTTTTGAACATTATCATGCGGTTTTGAAAGGTTTGCATTGACATTGACTTATAAATAGAAATTAATAGTTTGGTTCCTTGTAACAGTTTGTTCTAGAAATCACTAATTCAAATGAGAAAGAATATGAAAATTTTATAATATATATGTGATACGTGGACGCATGTATACATCCATATATGTAAATATTTAGCTAACAACCTGAAGTTTGTTGTAAGCTCATCGTATAGATTATGCATAGATATTATTTAGTGATTTAAAATTCAATCAACATAAATGTTGAATGACCTGAAGTCATGTATGTATTCAAATGATCTACATAATAAGTAAATTCCTCCAATTGCTTAGATCAATGAATGAGAACAAACTCTAATAACCAATATCAATTGAATGCATCTTATCAACCAATAAAAGAATTATCCTCCTATTATTAATATTTATGATGTATTTTCTAGTAGCAATATCATAATGGATCAAAATGAGAGTCCAAAGATGATTATTATTTAATGTGACAATGTTTGTCAACATTGAGGGGGAGGATAAAGGGATACAAGCTCATTTTGATCATCAGTGTTAAATATTTGTTAAAATATACAATGATGCAAGATACTAAGTAATTTAAATAAATTATCAATAATATCCCTAGTAGACTTTCTCCAATATAGATTTGAATCCCTAAAGGATCAAAATTTGTAAACCACATCTGAAATATGGTTCAAAAGTCAGTTCAAAATATTTTTGGATTAAGTAATAAAGATGCCAAATAAAGGAGGTGAGTGCTCTTGAAGAAACACTTAAGGATGCTTTGAAAGTGATCCATGACATGATTCTCAAATAACCCTAGAAGTGGGTTAGGTACCTAAAACATGATAATTAAAGAGATCTCAATAAATCATGTCTAGAACTGACAAGAAATAATCATCGATGATAAATTTATAAATAATAAAACGCTTATGTTTATAAATGGATTAAAGATCCTGGATTAGAGAAAAACATGATTGGCCATCATGAAATTCTCCTTAATAAGAAATCTGAACTTGTAGTCCGCAAAGTACCAAAAGTACTTGAAATGCTTAATATACCCCGAAGGTATAAATATGGTTTAAATCATGTTAAATAATGAAAGTATACAAATTCCTAAAGAATATAAATAACTTTCATTGTTACAAAGAATGCAAAGAACAAGGAGAGTAGATTTCAACCTACTTTTAAGTATTGTTGTAATAAAAATCTTGATATAATTCATGATGAGTAGATTACTTCCTATTTTTAAGTATCGTTGTAATGGAACTCTTAATATCCATTGAAGTGATAGTTGTGATATGCAAATACTTATTAAAGTTTATAAATTTATGAAGAATATATATAACTTTTGTAGTTATAAAGAATAAAAAAGACATGAAGTGTAGATTACAAATTTCTTCTAAGTATTGTTGTAATGAAAATCTTGATACATCAAGATGAGTAGATTACTTCCTGCTTTTTAGTAATGTTGTAATGAAATTTTAATATTCATGAAAGATGTATAGTTGCAATACGCAAAACTGATTTGAAGTACAAAAATGAAAGCACATGAAGTGTTTTTCATAAAAGTAGCATACAAATGCATAAAATGCAAACCATGTTTGGAAGAAACAATCTTAGAAAATTTGATTGTATCGAAGGAAACTATTAATAAATTGTATTATTAATGAGATTCATATTTATAGATCAAAAAGTATCTATAACCAATTTGAGTTATCGAAAGATGAATATGAATTCAGAGGAAAATTTTAAATCAAATGGAGCATCCATAAGTAATTTATAATGCACTCTTTTTCGTTAACTAAGATTTTTTCCACTGGGTTTTTATTAGTAAGGTTTTAATGATGCATTATCTTGATCCAGAAGTATCCACTCCCCAGTAACATTTGAAAATAAGTTACAATGTACTCTTTTCCCTTATTTAAGATTTTTCCCACTGGGTTTTTCTTACTAAGGTTTTAACGAGGCATTTTCTTGATCTAGGAGAATCAAACGTCTTTTCAAGAAATAACATCTCAAATATGTTATTTACGTTAAATTATATTTTTATCCTTGACTAAGATTTTTCCCATCGGGTTTTCTTTATAAGGTTTTTAACGAAGTATTAAATTGATCCAGAAGTATCAAACTCTATCTGATGCAGTAAATTATTGAAATATGACATACTTGTTATCCCGCCTTTTGGCAAGGCCGAGATACCAAGGAACTAACTAGAAAGAAACAGGATCATACATCTTTAGCTTTGAATGATTGTTGGGCAACTACAAATATCGACGAATTTTATCCGAGTCCGGATCGGGCTACAATTGATAAGACACGTCAAGCAAAGCTGTAGAAACCATTGTTCCAAATTTCGAGGAAATCCGAGTTCGTATACTCAAGATGTCGCAAAAAGAAAATAAGGAGGGTAGGCCTTATTTCGAATCCATACGAGATACCCAGGCTCGAATCGATCAGAGTTCGAATCCATCAAGGCACGCATAGCTTCGAACCCAGGAGCGAGCCCTTGCCTCGAACCCATCTCACATATCTACGTTCGAATCCATCTATGTATGTCTCAGTTCGACTCCATCCAAAGAATGTAGGTTCGAATCCATCGAGGGCACGCCTTGTTTTGAATCCATCAGAGTGTTCCTGTCTTCGAATCCATCAGAGTGCTCCTGTCTTCGAATCCATCAAGCGAGAGTTCTTCGAATCCAATATACTGAAGCAACTTCGAATCGATCTGCAGTAGCTAACAACGATCGATCCGAACAAGTGCCAACATCATCGATTCGAAAGAAGATAACCCTTGAATCCAACACATCAAATCCATCAAGTTATAGCAGCTGAAACCAAGGACTCGACCCTATCGATTCGAAGAATATGGATTCGAAGCACGCATATCAACTAAAAATGCAATCTTGAATTGATCATAACTTGAGATCTACAAGTCCAAATGCTATGAAATTTTCACAGGAGCTTGCACGTACATAGAAGAATGTCCATGCCAAGTTTCATCACGATTGGACACTTTTTTGATCGATTCGAACCAAGGGTCGAATCGATCCAAAAGTGGGCCCGGATCTCCAGAATTCGGCCATGTGGGCCCCCCACATGTGCCAGAAGTGGTCTTCCCGAATTTTAGGAGAAATATCAGCCTCCAGCACTTATAAATAGAGCCCCTGGTCATTCAGAAAGGGGATCGGAGAATTGTGAAGAAAAAACACGACTAGACGCTGCCAGAATTGCTTCAGAGCACCACCACTGCCTTTGATTTTTAATTTTGGCTTGCTACTTGCTGTACTTTGACATCAAAAAGTTGTATTCTCCGAATATCAAGCAATAAAGTAACAAAACTTCATAGTGGACGTAGGCGAAACGCCGAACCACTCTAAATCGTTGTCTCTTGTGCAATTTACTTCCTGCTATTTGGAGTTTTTGTTAGATAATCCACGTTTTAATTTACTTTCTTCATTTATTATCTCTTCAAAAACTTCCGACGAGTGTTGTGCCCAATTTTGACACAAACACTTTGGTGCTTTCACTGAGAAAAAAAAACCCAGTTTTTTCTCCTGCTCCTTGGATCTATCTTCGATACCGGATTGCATAAATCTAAGAGAGAGATCCAGACCTCATATTCAAATTCCTTCCATTCTACTCAGATTTGTTAAAAGTCTAGGAAAGAATTCAACGTTTCAAAATGGTGAGTACAAGAACCACTTCTAACATTGGTGATCAGGAAGGCCGGGATAGGCAAAATCCCACACAGCTACAATCCACTAACCAAGATGCTGTTGGGCATACGGATCAGTCAGGTTCGGTCACAAGGCAAGAGTTCCAAGCGCTACTCCAAGAATTAACCCAAAGCAGACAACAGTTAACTGAGCAATTGCGCGCTAATGCTGAGTTGACCAATCAACTAAATTGCCAAAAGCGAAGAAGATCCAGAAGGGATCAAGCTCCTCGTTCTTCCACCGAAATCTCCGCTTCCTCTGATTACAATACCAGATCTATCCGTCCCAGGCTAGACGGAAATCATACGCAAGCCGCTGACTGTCAACAGGCAGTAACCGTTGGGAAAATAAGGGTTGGCCCATCTACCAGCTTCCATACTGGACCCTCCTCACGAGGAGGCACTATTCCTCAATACACTACAGACGATCGAGCTGCTACAGCCGCTGCAGTTGACATAGGAGTTGATGCTCGAGATCACTCCAATCAAAATTATCATCAGCAGGGACAGGCTCCAGAGCGATATGTCCCAGAAGACATCGAGCCAAGGAGGCGAGATGAGGATCGTCGACAGCGCCCGATCCCACCTCGCACTATGGAACCCGACCATACTTTGGCTCACCACCCACAGAATTTTCCAATACCAGATTTATCAGCCATGGTACGACGAATGATTCGCGAGAGTCAAGGCCTAACAAATGACGATTGGGGGATCTACCGGAGTCATACCCCATTTACCGATAACATATTATACGTTGAACCTCCTCGGCGATTCAGAATGCCAACCCTTCCCATGTATGAAGGAAATTCCGACCCAAATCAACATATTCTAAAATATGAATGGTCGATGACTGCTGCAAGAGCTGATGACGCAGTAAAGTGCCGCAGTTTTCCTATTTCCTTAGGGGGAATTGCGATAATGTGGTTCACCCGATTACTGCCACGATCTATTTCTTCGTTTGACTAGTTAGCTACTAAATTTGTTGAACAATTTCGCATGCATATTGCCCGACCTAAAGATGTTAATACCCTATCAAGTGTCACTCAAGCTCCCGGAGAAACACTTAGACGATATTTGGAGATATTCAATGCTGCATGCGCAGAGATCACCAACCCCAATGATAATTCCATTCTAATGGCTTTGACCAAAGGAATCGACCCTGATTCCGAGTTCGGAAATTGGTTAGCCGGAAAACCTCCCGCATCGTTGGACCGTTTCTATTCCAAAGCTGCTCAATTCTTGAGGCGAGAGGATGCGAAACAGTCTAGGAAGCAGGACGATGCAAGGCCCAGCAGTGAAGGGATTCAGAGTAATGTTGTGGTTAAACAATCCGGAGAAAATTCGGGAAAAGTCGAATTGAATATCCAAAATAAACAGGCCCAGCGATCAAGAAACGGTGATAACCGAAGCAAGAAGCAAGATCAGAATCGTGGTCCGAGACGTAGGGCCGCAATGTTTGACAGTTATACACCGCTTAACACGTCACTGGAAAACGTATACTTACAGACTTGTAATACTATGCAATACAAGAAGCCTGCTCCGAAGCCTCCGTCGGAGAAGCAAATTCAGGCAGGGAAGTTCTGTAGGTTTCATGAAAGTTATGGGCATAATACCAATGAGTGTAGACATTTGCAAGACCTCATTGAAAAGTTGATCATAGAAAGAAAGTTGGACCAGTTTGTTCGGGCGCCGCAGTCTGGTGGAGCAGGCCCATCTAATCAAAATCGAACGCAGAATCAGGAAAGACAAGGTGAACCTGCTCGCACGGGCGGAAGGTTGGTTATCAATACAATAAGTGGTGGTCCTCATCCGACAGACAGAAGTTGGAGAGAAATGGAGTCATATGCTAGCTCAATCAGGCATGTAGACTTTGAATGCTATAGCAACTTGGAAGACGGAACACCGGCTAAACAACAAAAGACAATGGCTGATGAAATCGTGTTTAGAAATTGAGATGCCGATAAAGTCGAAGCTCCCACAATTGACCCATTGGTTATATCCGCTCAAGTTGGTCCTGCTTGGATGAAGAGGATCTTGGTAGACAGCGGAAGTTCCGTAAATATATTATTTAAAAAAGCATATGATTTAATGAAAATGGAAGCTAAGGACTTAAAGCCTTGTCAATCACGAGTCCATGGCTTCAATGGGAGTGCAACAATACCAACTGGAATAGTTGAATTGCCAGTAGAGTTGGGAGCCGGAGAATGCCGAAGAGTTCGGATGTTGCAATTTGTTGTCTTAGATATTCCTTCCCCGTACAATGCTTTTTTGGGCCAACCGGCCCTTGCCGAATTTAGGGCTGCTATTGCCCCATGGTGTTTAACTCTGAAGTTCCCTACTGACCACGGAATAGGAGTTGTACAAGGAGATCAGGCTGCTGGAAGAGCCTGTTATGTTGCTGAGCTGCGGGAGGCGCAGCGGAAAGAGAAAGGAAAAGGCGTAGAGGAATCTCTCTGTGTCCGTTTTACTGACGATTGACAATTAGCGCCTGGGCTCCAGCCTGGGCACCACAAACAATTCCAAAAGGATCTTGATCCAAGGGACAATGACAATAAAGAAGAATCTACGGAAAGTCAGGCTTCTCCGGCCGAGCTAACCATTGATGTCTCGATTGACGATGATCACGATGACTCGAGAATGTTGAAGATTGGGTCTCAGCTTAATCAAAAGACACAACTGGAATTGGTTGATTTTCTCCGGACGAATCTTGACGTGTTCGCCTGGACGCATTCTGATATGTGTGGAATCTCGCCTGATATCGCGAGCCACACCTTGAACATTGACCCGCGGTATATCCCGGTCAAGCAAAAAAGACGTGGTATGGATCCAGAGAGATCTGCCGCCCTGAGAGAAGAGGTCGACAAGTTAAAATCAAATGGGTTTATTTGAGACGCTTTATACCCAGAGTGGGTGTCCAATCCCGTACTTGTCCGAAAACCAAATGGGAAATGGAGAACGTGTATCGATTACTCTGACCTGAATAAAGCCTGCCCGAAAGACAGCTTTCCACTCCCCCGGATCGATCAACTGGTAGATTCAACCGCCGGACATGAATTGTTATCCTTCATGGATGCTTACTCAGGTTACAACCAGATACCCATGCATGTACCGGATCAAGAACACACAAGCTTCGTAACCGACTTGGGGTTGTACTGCTACAAAGTCATGCCTTTTGGATTAAAGAATGCTGGCGCGACCTATCAACGCTTAGTCAACCGAATGTTTGCCAATCAGATTGGAAAGACTATGGAGGTCTATGTAGATGACATGTTGGTGAAGTCACGGTACTCTGGTGATCATGTCAAGGACTTGGAGTCAATGTTCGACATCCTCCGGAAATACGGAATGAAGCTTAATCCACTAAAGTGTCATTTCGGAGTCGCATCCGGAAAATTCCTTGGGTTCATTGTCAATGCCCGAGGAATAGAGGCCAACCCCGAAAAGATCTGGGCTATCAGAAATCTCCAAACTCCAAAAACCGTAAAACGAGTTCAGAGTCTTAATGGAAAATTCGCAGCACTGAGTAGGTTTATCTCGAAATCAACCGACAAATGCATTCCCTTTTTTTATTTGATTCGAAAGGGGAAACAAAATTTCGAATGGACTACAGAATGTGAGGGAGCATTTCAATCGCTAATTCAACATCTTTCCGTACCACTAATCTTATCAAAGCCTGTAGATCATGAGCAGTTATATCTTTACCTGGAAGTATCAGAGAATGCAATCAGTGCTGCATTAATTCGGGAGGAAGACCAAGTGCAAAAGCCGGTCTACTACGTGAGTAAGCGATTAACCGGAGCCGAGAGAAATTATCCAAAGCTTGAAAAGTTGGCATATTTCCTAGTCATTGCCTCGAGGAAGCTTCATCCATATTTTCAGGCTCATCCTATTACTGTGTACACCGACCAGCCGTTACGACAGGTCCTTACGCAGCCTGAGACGTCTGGTAGGTTGTTGAAATGGAACATCGAACTGAGTCAATTCGACATCACTTATACTCCAAGGAGAGCCATTCACGGCCAAGTCCTAGCAGATTTTATAGCCGAATTCACTATCCCTGAAGACTTGCCCGAAACCAGCAAACCTCCCAAATACCTCTGGAAGTTGTACACCGATGGTGCGTCAAACGATCGGTGCTCAGGAGCTGGGGTAGTGCTTGAAACCCCCGAAGGACGATCCATATGTTATGCTTTAAAGTTCGAGTTCCACGCAACCAACAACGAAGCTGAGTACGAAGCCCTACTTACCGGGCTAAAGCTTGCCCGTGATCTGAAAATCGTTGCTGTAGAGATCTACTGTGATTCCCAGTTGGTAGTATACCAAGTTCGAGGATAATATCAGGCCAAAGACCGAAGATTAGCTGCTTATCTGACTCGGGTTATGGAGATTCTTAACCAATTCGATTACTATGCCATTTTCTACATACCCCGAGAGCACAATCAAAAGGCTGATTCATTGACAAAGTTAGCAAGTACGGGAGAGGCTCAACAGTTGGGGGCTGTTCCGATCGAAACCCTATCCTCTCCGAGCATTGATCAAAGGGAGACTGATTTCACGTTTGAAGCTACCTCCAGTAAGGAGTCATGGATGACCCCTTATCGAGATTATATCGAACATGGTGTATTGCCTGAGCGTCGAAGCGAAAAAAGACGAGTTCTACGAAAGGCCTCACGATTTGTTATTCAAAATGGAATCATGTACCGAAGAGGATACTCTATCCCTCTCCTCCGGTGTATCGCGCACGAGGAAGTCAAACGAGTGTTACACGATGTACACGAAGGAGAATGTGGCGATCACACTGGGGGGCAAGCGCTCGCAAAGAAAATACTTCGATATGGGTATTATTGGCCTACTGTTAATCGCGATGCTGCAGACTATGCTAGGAAGTGTGACAAATGTCAGAAACACGCTCGGATTCCTAGGGCTCCTCCTACTGAAATAACCCAAATGGTCAGTCCTTGTCCATTCGCGATATGGGGAATAGACATCATCGGCACATTGCCTCTGGCCCAAGGTGGCGCGAAGTACGCCATCGTCGCAGTTGATTATTTCACCAAATGGGCTGAAGCTGAACCCCTTGCAACAATTACAACAAAGAAAGTAATCAACTTTGTAGTACGTAACATCATCTGCCGTTTTGGTCTCCCACATACTATCATCACCGATAGCGGAACTCAATTCGACAGTGCTGAATTCAAGAATTTCTGTCAACGATTCCACATCCATAAGAAATTCTCTGCAGTAGCGCACCCTCAAGCAAATGGTCACGTTGAAGCTGTTAATAAAGTTATCAAGTCCATTCTAAAGAAGCGACTGGAAAAAGCCGGGGGCAAATGCGTCGACGAGCTTCCTATGGCACTATGGGCCTATCGAACGACTCATAAAACTGCAACCGGCCATACCCCGTTTTCTCTATCTTATGGTTCTGAAGCCGTTATTCCGGTCGAAATGGAAGTGCATTCTCATCGTGTAACGTATTATGATCCGAAAACAAATGCCATACTACTTGCTGAATCTTTGGATTTACTCGATGAGAAGCGCGAAGAGGCTGATTTAAGGGCAGCTGCATATCGAAATCGAGTCGCCCGTCTGTACAATGCCAAGGTCCGTCCGCGAACCTTCGAACTCGGCGATCTCGTACTCAAAAGGGTTTACCCGGTCCCTTCACACATGAAGCCAAATTGGGAAGGGCCGTATGTAATTTCACAAAAGCTCGGAGATGGCACGTTCAAATTATCGACAGTTGATGGTCTTACTTTGCCGAGAGCTTGGAATAGCGAAAGTCTTCGTCGCTACTACATATAAAAAACTTTACTTATTTATTTTCTGTCAATTTATTCCTTTGCATTTTATTCTAACATTTCGAGATTTAAATTTGTAATAAGGCAACTGACTTTGCCATATTTTCTCATTTCAGCAATAAAATGCCATCTCTTCGAGCCAAAGCTGTGATTTACTAAATATGACATACAATAACACAATGCACGGAGAGCTAAGTTCCATCACGCGGTGGGATTTATTCAAATAGAGAGTGATTGTGATACGACCGGCCACTCGCTAAGTGAAACCCGAGCTCGGGGGCAGAACACTACATCAACATTCACAGGGATTGATACACGACAATCCCTCCTCCTACCCTAAATTCCCAGAGTGTGAATTGGGGTATAAACTTTAACTTTCGGTTCCCGGAGTGTGAACCGGAGTATAAATCCATCGCTCCCAGAGTGTGAGCTAACTCCAACTTCCCAGAGTGTGAATTGGAGTATAAACATTCAACAATTCGTTCCCAAAGCGTGAGCGGACTCCAACTTCCTAGAGTGTGAATCGGAGTATAAATATTCAATAATTCGTTCCCAGAGCTTGAACGGACTCCAACTTCCCAGAGTGTTAATTGGAGTATAAACATCAAATCCATCGTCCCCAGAGTGTAAACGAATTCCTAAAAAGCCCAAATAGGTGTGACTGACCATCTATCGGCTAACTCCAAGTCCCCAAAGCATGAATTGTAGTATAAACATCAATTCCAGGTTCCCGGAGCGCGAACCATACTACAAACATCGATAACTCTCAAACTCCCGTGGTGTGAATCAAGTTATCGATTACAAATTATCTTAAGTCCCCAGAATGTGGACATGAACTCAGAGTTTACAAAAATGCACTCAACCACCAAAACACAAATGTTATTCCCCGAGACTAGGGAGCAAAAAAAAAAGCTAAGTGTTAATCGCAAATCAAAGTGATACAATATCCGAAGTCCGATTATTCATCGATTACGACTTGTGACTAAGATTCGTAGACTTGGCAAATAAAAACAAACTCTACTTGACGGTGAAAACACCACAACTACACCGAACTGTTAACTACAGATTATGTTAAGTCCCCGAAGTGTGGACATGTATACGAGGCTTATAGCATATGTGGGCATAAGCTAATCAATGCAATACTTAAGCAAATAAGAAAAGAGTTGTTTTCTATTTTATTAACAAACGAAAAAAGAGTTTGATTACATGATAAAACCAAAAACAACTCATAAAGTGGGTGCCAAATCCACACTCATACACGGCCTACAAAAAGAGAAGTAAAAAGAAGTTCCACTTCGCAACTGCATGACAAGACGAGAAGTTCATTCCTTCTTCTTCCGGTGTCTCTTCTTTGTAGTTGAGCCGCTAGACCCGCTACCCGGCTTCTTACGAGATTTCTTGTCCTTCTTTGGAGCATCCTCAGGGTCTGGCATGATATCTACGTCTTCCTCAGAGCTGGAAGGGACAGAGATCCTTTTTAGAGGGCGAACCGAAGGCGGAGGAGCCGTAATAGGTGGCGAAGCTTCGACGCTTGAAGTTATAACAGTGCTGGTGAGAGAAGTAACCATTGAAGGAGTTAAGCTTGGCGGAGCAACATCACCTCCGGAACCACCAGCCGTCGTCACCGTAGCCATTTCAGCGCTTATCTCAGCAAGGATTTCTTCTTCTCGGGAAGATCAAGCGGCGCTGGAAACACTGACGGTCGGCATAAACGAGCTAAAAGTAGGGGCAACTCCACCCATTGCAAAGGAAGGAATTGTAAAGGGTTCACATGGTTGCTTAAGAAGCTCCTCAATCATCTGAACATCAAACGATATTGAACTCCCCTCTCCCATCTCGCCAGCTACGACAGTAATTGTGATAGCCTCAGTAACGACGGCTCCTTGCATTGGCTGCGAAGTTTGTGGTATTGGAAGTGCTGGCGCATCACTTTCCGTCGCTGTTAAAAAGAAAAAAGGATAATTAGTCAAATAATCGACCCCAAGTTCAACATTCTAAAAACACTTAAGCAACATTTAGAATACCTTCTTTGCCTCGGCTCGGTGATGGGACGAGCTCTGAAACGGTAGTTGTACCGAGAGACAGTTCCGGTCGGTCCGGGTTATATGCAGGGACAACATGTGGACCGACGGTAGTGGTGACTTCAGACGAGGTTGGGGCATCAACTGAAACATTCTCACTGTAATGTGCGGCTCCAAAACCTTCACCAGTTTCTACATGATGAAACCCAAGTCTCTCTCTCTCAGCGGAGATCATCGCATCATGGAGGAGTTTCCTTTCCTCTTCACTCAACAAGCGAGATTCAAGTTCAAATTCGTCTACGGTGCCTTCAGGGAGAGATGCTCTTTTATTCGCCACCAATTTTTTCCAAGCACTGAGTAGAAGCGTAGAATAATCTCCGAGCCACGAGAGATTCCTGTGCTCAAGTACATTAGCATTATAAGTGTCGAGAAGATCGTCAAACTCAGCTTCTACTCTGAATATCTCCGCTTGAACTCTCCCTTCTACCTCTGCTTCCACCGCTTCAACCTTAGCAACCGCCGCGTCTCGCTCAGCTCGGAGAGACACAGCTTGCTCGCACTCTTCCTGTGCGGCCGCATTAGCGTCATCTTTTTCCTTGTTTAAACTGGCGAATTTAGCTTTTAACTCCTCAAGTTCCCTGACCGCCGCATCTCGCTCGGCCTCAATGTTTTTGTACCGATGGCCTAAATCCTCAACTAAAGTACAATGCGCTTGTTGCATTTTCGCCATCTCAGCTAGTGTCTCGTCGACCTTCTGTAGCGACTCCAGTTCAGCCTTGCGAGAAGATTCCGTTTCAGATTGAAGTACGTCAACAATACGGTTCTTCTGAGCCAAGTCTGCTTTCAAGTTCTCAATAACTTTGGCTCGTTCGAAGGCTACTTTCGAGGCTTTAACAGCCGCCCTGTACCATTCTTTATACTGAGCATAAAAATCCCGGGTATAGCTGAGGGCGGTGTGCACGGCCTCTTCGGGAATTCTTTTAAGATTGGGTGGAAAGATATAGGCGTCAAAGCATATTTCTGGAAAGCCTTTTTTCAACTGAGCAATTCTAATAGCCCCTTCACCAAACGGTTCAAGAGGTGCCTCCTCCACGGTTACGGTCGTGGCCGTATCGGTCCTTGAACGATGACGACCAGGTTAAGAAATTTGTTGAGATGGTTGTTGCCGCGAAGTTTCGACTGCAGGTGCTTGGCCCCTGGATGACGGAGGAGAACGAGAGGGTGAATGATACCTTCGGTCCCTATCAGAATGCTCCTGGCTAGAATAATGTCGAGAATGGTCCCTATCTCGATGCTCCTGCTCATAATACCTCCGCTCACGATCTCGGTCAGAATCCCTGCGGCGAGACTCATAGTAGGATGAAGAATGGTGTACTCGCCGAAGTTTATCAAGTGTAGAAGGACGATTCGACATGGCACCTGTAAAAAAGGAACAATTCGGTTAAGTACCAAGAAAAAACACTGCAATGCGTGTGGAAGTCGTGAAGTGTTGTGAAAAGTGTATAAATGCGCAAACCCCCCGACCAACCAGAAGCGTCGATTACACTAACGGGTAAAGATTCCTTATATCAAGCGCTCCCCGGAGCTCTTCCAACCCGGACCCATGGTGGAGAGATACATAGTCCGGAATGGGAATATCGTCCAACCCTGTGAAAAGGTCTTCGGACTGACAAGGAGTGGTGCTGGAAAGAGTAACCCCAGGTTGGGAAAGGGTTACGACTACAGACTTCCATCTCTTAAACTTAGGTACAACGGCCTTGCCTTTCTGACCCTCTTCTATTCGGGAAAGGTCGGCTGCTATATCAGTGTCTGTGGGCGTTTTCATCATCGCTCATTTCTCTTATTACAACGCCAGGTTTTCTCTTTGCCACTTTCTTCTTCTTCCTCGAGGCCGATTTCGCCAAACCTTCAATCACAATACTCTGGCCCATCTCAATCAAACCCAATGTCCTTAAGTTATCATCAGTCAATAGCAAATCTATGTGCCTTAAGTCATGGGGAACCTTCTGCAAGCTTTGAACGACACCCCTATAATGCCCACCAGTAGGTCTCGAAATGATGGCTGCAAGAGTGGCAGAGTATTAGTGTAAAGTATTAAAAGTGACCATTCAATAACGAATTATGATGCTTACGTCTGGATAACCATCTCCTGGCAAACCCTGGGGGGCATCGAACAAAAAACCACTCGTTCTTGAAATAACTAAGCCTGGTCCAGGCCCCAGTCACGACCTGACAGTTCCTGACCGCCTCCAGAAAAGTGAAAGACGGGCTATCACCCCTACTCTTAAAGTTGAAGATGTGCTTGATCTCGTTAGGTCTTGGCGGGCGAAAAAGGCAATCCATAAATATGACGAAGACACTGTTTAGTAGTGCATGCCCGTTGGGATGAAGCTGTGAAGGAGCGATTCCTAAATACGACAGCATCTCTCTGATATATTGGTTAAAAGGAGGAAGAGATCCAGCCGCACAGGCATGGCGGTAGAAGGCAGTATATCCTTCAGGAGGGTTGTGTGGTCTATCACTAGCACTGGGTAATAAAACATCGTCCAGAGACATGTTGTGTTTCGAACATATCCGACCCAACAGAGACTCTGAGATATTGGATTGAACAGAATCAACCGGATCTTCGATAAATATGGCCTCCGGCAATTCATCCGGGGCCGGATCTACGACTTCAGGAGGAATGTCCGGAATCTCAAGTGCTGGAAGGGGCGAGCTTTGTGCTTCTTGTTGTTGAGAACTTGAAGACTCCATAATTTACTAACTCACCAGAAAGCGGCGTTAAAAACGTAAAAAAACCATGCATTCCCGCGGTGCAAAGTGTATGAGTATGTTGTGCAATGCAAGTGCTAAGCAAAAAATTTAAGCAGATTTTACAAGATGAAACGAGGTGTCCGAACGACGAAACTTTGGAATTTGAGAATGAAAATGACCGTCATCGCTGACCGTCACTTTCACGCCACCCAGAAGCTATTGGCCAATTCAAGTAATAAATTCGTTATATTTTGTTTTGTTTAAATCATGGTGCCATCAACGAGCTTCAACGGAGAGGTCAAGTTAAATTCGATTATGCAAGGCCGAAGCTCGTCGGGGTCAAGTATGCTAAAGTTCATTAAAACTCGACAAAATTTCAAACTTGAAATTGGTCATAGCTCAGAAGTTGGAGCCAATCAGAGAATCAGAAGTCTCAGATGTTCGAACGTTCGAATCGATCGACTCGAATCGATACGAGTCGAATCGAAGATGTTCGAATCCATGCATCTCGAATCCAAGAAGGTCGACTCGATGCAGCTTTAGGGTGGAGAAGTACTTCGAATCCATGAGCTATGCATAACTTCGAATCGATCCACACTGAGCACCTTCGAATCAATCAGGGTATTATCACCTCGAATCGATCGGCACGGTCCTTCGAATCCATCGGTTCGAAATCTCGCAATCTTGATCGATTCGAACTACCTATTCCTACATCGATTCGAAGTCTCGCCTTCTTGATTGGTTCGAACTACTTATGCCCTAATCGATGCGAAGCAAGGAAGGAAGATGA
This sequence comes from Allium cepa, assembly GCA_030765085.1. NCBI lineage: Eukaryota > Viridiplantae > Streptophyta > Magnoliopsida > Asparagales > Amaryllidaceae > Allium > Allium cepa. The sequence continues at coordinate 742,525,120 of CM060932.1, forward strand.
CATCCAACATTGCCTACACTTCTCCCCGATAACACTCAGAATCAGTACGACTTGAATGGTTTCGATCCCCAGATCCATCGAGTCAACCCATTTCAGATCTCACTATCACTCATGGTTTTCGAAAGAAAAGATTGAAATTGATGTCAAATTTTCAGTTTTCATCGTTCTATACTCGGATCGATCCCTTAACTTACCTGATTGGATTCGATTATAGGTAAAAACTTGGAAAAATTGGATCGATTCGTGCAGAATGCAGTTGTATCTGGCGTTGGAGGATCGATTCGGAGATATAACTACAGTAAAAAGTGAAAAGTAAGAAGTTAAAAATGAAGACGGCCTTGGATATTTATATGGGTTCCACAGAAAACGCGTGGCTCTTCGACTCCCGGTTGTATTTACTTCCTACCGCCGGTCACTAGCCAAACCCCATCGATTCGAACAAACGCTCGATAACCCATTGCGCTCGAATCCATCACAGTGTAAAGTCGTTATTTCGAATCCATCACATGGCCGAATCCATACTCCACTTCGAATCCATTACCTTCCAATCTTTTACACGATCGAATCCATCCCAGTTTAATCGATGCGAGGCACCATCGATTCGATGAAACACTGAGCAAAGGTAAGACCATTGATTCGAAAATACATGACTTCGAATCCATCAAGACAGCATCGATTCGAAGCACTTGAATGAGGACTGAGTTGAAAATTCCTATCGATTCGAACAACCTATTCCATAACCAGCAATTCCATCGATTCGAAACCTTATCGGTTCGAACAAGCATGCTTCGAATCCATTTAGCACCGTCGATGAGAATGAATACAACACTTCGATATGAAAAATTAACTGGTCTACCTTTTGCACCGATTCAGGAGAGGATCGATACAAAAGGATGATCATAGATGGCTATAACAACAATACGTTAACTCTAATCCCAAATCGGTTCAGGAGAGGGCCGATGCAGAATTCAATAACAAACCAAACTGGCAACAACTTGCAATCACGCAAAGTTAACCAAAGTCAAGGTGATACACGTATACACATATGTTTGACTAATATTTGATCTTTATCATTCACAGGGATCGGATATCCATCTTGTCATGGTCTCAACGACGAACAACCGATCACAATCATACGACAGTTGATAACAGCAATAAAGAATACAGCTTTCAGCAGAGCATGTCCTAATTGTCCAGCGTTAGATTTTAGCTTTTCAAAGCACGTCATGTTTACACAAGACGTACTTTGAGGGGCAAATGTTATCCCACCTTTTGGCAAGGCCGAGATACCAAGGAACTAACTAGAAAGAAACAGGATCATACATCTTTAGCTTTGAATGATTGTTGGGCAACTACAAATATCGACGAATTTTATCTGAGTCCGGATCGGGCTACAATTGATAAGACACGTCAAGCAAAGCTGTAGAAACCAACGTTCCAAATTTCGGGGAAATCCGAGTTCGTATACTCAAGATGTCGCAAAAAGAAAATAAGTAGGGTATGCCTTATTTCGAATCCATACGAGATACCCAGGCTCGAATCGATCAGAGTTCGAATCCATCAAGGCACGCATAGCTTCGAACCCAGGAGCGAGCCCTTGCCTCAACCCATCTCACATATCTATGTTCGAATACATCTATGTATGTCTCAGTTCGACTCCATCCAAAGAATGTAGGTTCGAATCCATCGAGGGCACGCCTTGTTTCGAATCCATCAGAGTGTTCCTGTCTTCGAATCCGTCAGAGTGCTCCTGTCTTCGAATCCATCAAGCGAGAGTTCTTCGAATCCAACATACTAAAGCAACTTCGAATCGATCTGCAGTAATGACGCAGCGGATAATTCGAAACAAACTTCAATCGATGAAATGTAGAAATCGATGGAATGAAGATACCGAAATGCCCAAATTCGTTGATCCGAAGATACCGAATTCTAGCTATCTCAAACACGTTGATAGCGCACTATACCGTGTTCAAAGATCTACGATTCTTCGCACGTTGATCTAGCGCACTAGATTCCGTGAATCGGCTTCAACAAACGTGGATTCGAGCGCACTCGAATGACGTAAGTGGAGATAGGAGATTACACTCAACTACCAATTGGAGAAGAAAGCACAAAGCAATCAACAAGAAATTTTATTTCAAAATCCACCACTACAAAAATTACAACACACACGCTATTTATAGAGTTTCCTGACCCAGCACCTTAAGTCGTCGCCGACTTACGACATAGCTTAAGTCGTGACCGACTCAACACACGCGACTTCACCTCTTTACAACAAAACACAAAGCAAACGACTCATGCAAGATCGTTACCGACTTATCATCAACACAGTTCGCACGACTCATACATATCCGACTCATCTACTTAAGTCGGCAGCGACTTAAATCACATGACTCAACAAACCCGCCTTATTACCACACCTCCGACTCAAGAAACAAATAACGACTCATCTTACAAACGACTCAAGACTTACATCATATCACAGTACACGACTCTCCTCTGGGCGACTCAACTCCATGCCTTCCTTGGGTCGTATAACCATAGGTCGCAGCTCATATGGCACTACCTTCTCCAGTTCCTTGTTAAGTCGTTGACGACTCATGGATGAGTCGTTGTGTCGTGGACGACTCATCAGACTCGAACTCCTCCAAGCTTCGTTAAACCGGCACCGACTCATGCTTCCACTATCCCGTGACCGACTCATCAAGCATGCACGTCTTAAGCTCGTGTACGAATTAATATGGTTTAACTTTTGAATTCCCATATGCCTTGCTGCATCATCCTCCCCTGGTTGAGAAAAATTCGACCTCGAATTTGCAAATTCTTTCTCATCAAAATGTTCATCCTCGTAATATGGCACCAGATGCTTAATATTGAATACGTCAGAAGTGTAAATATCCTCCGGCAGCTTCAACTTATAAGCATTGTCATTAATTCGCTTCACAATTTCGACAGGACCAACTTTTCTGGCTTTCAACTTATTGTAAGCACCCACTGGAAAACGATCTTTGGTTAACACGGCATAAACCAAATCACCTTCTTTAAATTCAACATTTCGACGTTTCAAATCTGCCGACTTCTTATACTTCTCATTCGATTTCTCCAATCGTTCCTGAACGATTTTATGACATTCAGTCAGCTCATCAACAAAATCGACAGCTCGTTTAACTGTTCCCTTTGATTGTGGTACTACTGCCAAATCCAACGGCCCCCTGGGTAAATTTGAATAAACAATCTGAAACGGACTGAATCCTGTGCTTCGATTTACTGCATGATTATGAGCAAATTCTGCCTGGCATAGCTTCATGTCCCAACTTCTCAAATTATCTTGTACACGACAACGCAACAAATTTCCCAATGACCTGTTAACAACTTCTGTCTGCCCATCAGTTTGCGGATGATAAGCACTACTAAATTTCAGTTTCGTTCCCACCATCTTCCACAAACTCAACCAAAAGTGACTCAGAAAACGAGTATCTCGATCAGAAACAATAGATTCTGGTAAACCATGAAGTCGATAAATTTCCTTGAAAAATAACTGTGCCACTCGAACTGCATCTGCTGTCTTCTTGCAAGCAACAAAATGCGCCATCTTTGAAAACCTGTCCACCACAACAAATATCGAATCATTTCCCCTTTGAGTTCTAGGCAAACCCAAAACGAAATCCATGCTAATATCAACCCATGGCTTAGATGGTACAGGTAATGGCATATACAACCCTGCATTCGTCGCTGTTCCCTTTGAAACCTGGCAAATATGACATCGCTCCACAAATCTTTCAACCTCTTTTCTCATCGACGGCCAAAAGTAAGATTGTGAAATCAACTGTAAAGTACGATCACGGCCCAAATGCCCTTCCTCGTGTAACTCTTTGACAATTTTCAACCTCAAGCTACAGTCTGGAATACACAAACGATTCCCTTTAAACAGAAAACCATCAACCAACATAAATTCATTGGTACTCCCATCCTTCACTTTTTCAACATATTTCACAAAGTAAGGATCTTCATTAATCATCTCTGGCAGTAATTCAAACCCCGTCACTTCAACTTTCATTGTCGTTAATAAATGACTCCTCCTACTCAAAGCATCAGCTACCCGATTTGTCGCCCCTGATTTGTGCTTAACGACAAAAGTAAACTGCTGTAAATAAGCAATCCATGATGCATGTCTTGCTGAAATCTTATCCTGCCCCTGTAAATGTTTCAATGCTTCGTGATCGGTGTACAAAACAAACTCCTTCTGAAATAAGTAATGTCTCCAATGTTTAACAGCTTGTACAACAGCATAGAATTCAATGTCATATGTACTGTATCTCATCTTTGCCCCTGACAGTTTCTCACTAAAATAAGCAACTGGCTTCCCATTCTGACTAAGAATTCCTCCAATACCAACCTTCGAAGCATCAGTATGCAATTCAAACAATAACTGAAAATTAGGTAAAACAAGAATTGGTGCAGACGTCAACAATTCCTTTGATCTTCTCAAAAGCAACTCCCGCTTCTTCTGTCCATACAAATTGTTTACCCTTCATGCAATCAGTAACTGGAGCCATCACGCTACTAAAGTGTGGAATGAATCTTCGGTAGAATGACGCTAGCCCATGAAAACTTCTCACTTCCGTAATTGTCTTTGGCTGTGGCCAATTCCTGACTGCCTCAACTTTACTCTGATCAACTTGAATACCTTCTCCTGAAACAACATAACCAAGAAATAAAACAGCATGTGTCATAAACACACACTTCTTTGTAGCAGCATAAAATTGTTCTTCACGAAGGATAAGCAACACTTCCCTCAAGTGTAGAACATGCTCCTCCATACTTCTGCTGTAAATCAGAATATCATCGAAGTAAACCACAACAAACTTTCCAATGAATGGTCTAAATATTTGATTCATCACCCGCATGAATGTACTAGGTGCATTTGACAAACCAAATGGCATAACCAACCATTCGTATAACCCCTCTCTCGTCTTGAAAGTTGTCTTCCATTCATCTCCAGGTCAGATTCGAATTTGATGATAACCACTCTTCAAATCAATCTTTGAAAATATAGTTGCCCCACTCAATTGATCTAACAAATCATCCAACCTCGGCATAGGAAATCTATATCGAACAGTGATCTTATTCAAAGCTCTACTATCTGTGCACATCCTCCATGTTCCGTCCTTCTTTGGTACTAATAATGCTGGCACGGCACAAGGACTCAAGCTTTCCTGAACACGTCCCTGTTCCAACAACTCTTCCACCTGCCTTCGTAACTCCTCATGTTCCTTCGGACTCATTCGGTAATGTGGTCGATGTGGTAACACTGCTCCTGGAACAAGATCAATTTGATGCTGAATGTCTCTAAGTGGCGGTAACTCCTTTGGCAACTCCTCTGGAAAGACATCCTCAAATTCTTTCAAAACTGGCTTTGCTTCTTCCGGGATTTCAACTTCTTCACTACTCTCTCTTCCAATCAACAAAAACACTTCCGGTTCTTCCTCCACTTCTTTAACAAACTCCTTCCAAGTCAACATAGTTTTCAATTCCTCAATCTCTTCTAGCTTGCTCTCCTTCTACTGTTGCTTCTTAGGAACCAAAGTGATTTTAGTACCCTCGAACATGAAACTGTAACTGTTGGCACGACCGTCATGCTGAACTGCTCTATCAAACTGCCATGGTCTGCCCAACAATAAGTGACAAACATCCATATCTACGACATCACACCAAATTTCATCTTTATACTTCTTCCCAATCGAAAAATTCACACAAGCTCTTCGACACACTTTCACTTCACCACCCTTCCTTAACCATGCTAGTTTGTACGGTTTAGGATGTTTCTCAGTCTTCAAGTTCAACTTCCTTACTGCTTCTGTAGAAATAATGTTATCACAACTTCCAGCATCAATAACGAACTTGCAAACTTTCCCCAGAATAGTGCATGTCGACTGAAAAATATTGCTTCTCAACCAACTACAATCCTCCTCTTGCTTTGGTGTAAGACATGACCTCCTCATCATAAGATTACAACCTTCATCTCCAAACAATTCTTCTTCCTCCTCAACATAAGGTATATTTGAACATTCTGCCTCCTCACCATCATCCTCCTCAACTTCTGCAACCATGGTTCTCTTCTTCGGCTTCGGACATTCATTGCTTTTGTGACCCAACTCCTGACAATTATAACATTTGAAAACACTGCTATCCTTCGCCTTCTCAACCTCCTTCACCACTGGCTTTGAAACAGGTTTAGGAACATTAGAACTTCCACCAACACCCCTTGCTTGATTATTGGAATTAGTAAACACACCACCTCCACGCCTTCCTTGTTTCTCCTAAGCCAACGCTTTCTGATGTGCCTCCGCAACTGATCTAGGATCAAACATATTAACCATATCCTGGATCTGCATTCTCAATCCCCCAATGAATCTAGCAGTTAGCTGTTCTTCCGTTTCCATAATATCATTCCTGGCAATGAGTTGGTAAAATTCATCAGCATAATCACTAACAGACTTCGTCCCTTGCCTCAGATTCTGCAACCTCTGATACATAAGTGATTGGTAGTTGTAAGGTAAGAAAGTAGATCTCATCAACTTCTTCATCTTATCCCACGATTCTATCTTTGACTTCCCCATTCTCTCCCGGGTAAGTTTAGTTTGCTGCCACCATGCCAAAGCTCTCCCCCTCAACCTAGTAGCAACCAACTTCACCCTTCTATTCTCAGGAACCTCCTTGAAATCAAAGATCTCTTCAACATTAGAAATCCAATCTAAGAATTCTTCAGCAACCATCCCGCCTTTAAATTCCGGAATCTCCATCTTCATACCCGATTCCCATCGACGATCATCTTCAACATCCCGATAAGAATTCCGAACTTGGTCTCGATCTCGATAATGAATACTAGCTCTATCACCCTCTTCAAAAAAATTAAAAGTACGTCTACATCGATCTCGACCATTATCATCCCTTCGTTCATGCATGCTTCTTTGACTATGTCTCTCTTCTTCTCTATATGCTTCATTGTCAAATTCACGTTGACTTCTTCTCTCTTCATGTGCATAGTCATGATGATCTCTTCGTGATGAAATTGATGTTTCTCTTCGATCTCTACAAGAATGTGGTGATACCCTCCTCGCTTCCGTAACCGATGGCGAAACTCGGTTTCCTCCATGGTTCGAGTTTGGTGATCTCCTCCTTTGATTCAAATCATTCATCAATTTCTCCAATTTTCCAATGCCTTCATCAAACTTTTCATTAATACGTTGTTCCATAAGTTCGGCTTCTTCTCTACGATACAAAGCTTCAACGTTTTGATGACGATTAGCTCTCCTTGGTGGCATGATTGAAAACTTCACAAAACTTCACATTCAATCACAAGACTTCAAAACTTTCAACACAATACAACAATCAACAAGTCACGGCTCAACAATGTCTCGGCTATGACACTTCACGGCTTATCACCACTAGCTTGCATCAACTTATCTCGGTTCACCACTAAGTCGGCAAAGACTTAGCTCGGCAAGGTTCTACACTTCAACCCTTGGCGCGCAAAATACCAAGTCAAAATTCAAACACCTTTGCTCCTTTGATCCACAATGGAATGGATCTAACACTTCAAACTTGTTGCAACTTCAATATGAACACGATGAACAACTTCAAACTTCAAAAACTTCAAAAACTTGGCTCCAAGAATCAACTTAGCTATGATTGGCTAAGTATGGCTCTGATACCAAATAAATGACGCAGCGGATAATTCGAAACAAACTTCAATCGATGAAATGTAGAAATCGATGGAATGAAGATACCGAAATGCCCAAATTCGTTGATCCGAAGATACCGAATTCTAGCTATCTCAAACACGTTGATAGCGCACTATACCGTGTTCAAAGATCTACGATTCTTCGCACGTTGATCTAGCGCACTAGATTCCGTGAATCGGCTTCAACAAACGTGGATTCGAGCGCACTCGAATGACGTAAGTGGAGATAGGAGATTACACTCAACTACCAATTGGAGAAGAAAGCACAAAGCAATCAACAAGAAATTTTATTTCAAAATCCACCACTACAAAAATTACAACACACACGATATTTATAGAGTTTCCTGACCCAGCACCTAAAGTCGTCGCCGACTTACGACATAGCTTAAGTCGTGACCGACTCAACACACGCGACTTCACCTCTTTACAACAAAACACAAAGCAAACGACTCATGCAAGATCGTTACCGACTTATCATCAACACAGTTCGCACGACTCATACATATCCGACTCATCTACTTAAGTCGGCAGCGACTTAAATCACACGACTCAACAAACCCGCCTTATTACCACACCTCCGACTCAAGAAACAAATAACGACTCATCTTACAAACGACTCAAGACTTACATCATATCACAGTACACGACTCTCCTCTGGGCGACTCAACTCCATGCCTTCCTTGGGTCGTATAACCATAGGTCGCAGCTCATATGGCACTACCTTCTCCAGTTCCTTGTTAAGTCGTTGACGACTCATGGATGAGTCGTTGTGTCGTGGACGACTCATCAGACTCGAACTCCTCCAAGCTTCGTTAAACCGGCACCGACTCATGCTTCCACTATCCCGTGACCGACTCATCAAGCATGCACGTCTTAAGCTCGTGTACGACTTAATATGGTTTAACTTTTGAATTCCCATATGCCTTGCTGCATCAAGTAGCTAACAACGATCGATCCGAACAAGTGCCAACATCATCGATTCGAAAGAAGATAACCCTCGAATCCAACACATCGAATCCATCAAGTTGTAGCAGCTGAAACCAAGGACTCGACCCTATCGATTCGAAGAATATGGATTCGAAGCACGCATATCAACTAAAAATGCAATATTGCATCGATCATAACTTGAGATCTACAAGTCCAAATGCTATGAAATTTTCACAGAAGCTTGCATGTACATAGAAGAATGTCCATGCCAAGTTTCATCACGATTGGACACTTTTTTGATCGATTCGAACCAAGGGTTGAATCGATCCAAAAGTGGGCCCGGATCTCCAGAATTCGGCCATGTGGGCCCCCCACACGTGCCAGAAGTGGTCTTCCCGAATTTTAGGAGAAATATCAGCCTCCAGCACCTATAAATAGAGCCCCTGGTCATTCAGAAAGGGGATCGGAGAATTGTGAAGAAAAAACACGACTAGACGCTGCCAGAATTGCTTCAGAGCACCACCGCTGCCTTTGATTTTTAATTTTGGCTTGCTACTTGCTGTACTTTGACATCAAAAAGTTGTATTCTCCGAATATCAAGCAATAAAGTAACAAAACTTCATAGTGGACGTAGGCAAAACGCCGAACCACTCTAAATCGTTGTCTCTTGTGCAATTTACTTCCTGCTATTTGGAGTTTTTGTTAGATAATCCACGTTTTAATTTACTTTCTTCATTTATTATCTCTTCAAAAACTTCCGACGAGTGTTGTGCCCAATTTTGACACAAACAATACTATATTGTACTTTTTTCATTCACTAAGAATTTTCCCATAGGGTTTTACTTAGTAAGGTTTTAATGAGGCATTAGTTTGATCCAGAAGTTTCAAGCTTCATTTAAAGGAATAAGAAAATAAAATATGTCATTGTACTCTCTTTCCTTCACTAAGATTTTTCCCATTGGGTTTTTTTAGTAAGGTTTTAATGAGGCATTGTTTTGATCCCGAAGTATCAAACGTTTAGAAGGAATATCATTTTTAGTATGATATCTATGATTTCACAAGTTGCACTCTTTTCCTCTTTCAAGGTTTTCCCATTGGGTTTTTTCCTAATAGAGGTTTTTAATGAGGCAATAGACAATATCTATATCGACTGAATCGATAAATGCAAGCAAGATAATAATGAGGAGGAGTAATCATCATACACGTTTCGAAACAGAAAAAAATTTCAAGTTATCTGAGCATCAAGATTTTGAAGACGCATATTCAAGGGGGAGTATGTAAATTATAGAGTAAATATGCTTTTATGTTGTTTTGTTTAGTCCCACATCGTGAAATAGGTTAAATCCTTAGCTCCAAAGCCTTTATATAAAGAAGGCAATGTAATGTAAATAGAGATCTAATGTTAGGAATGAATAATATATCTTCTGCCTCTCTCTCTGATGGCTTCTTATTTCTTCATTTTATAACAGTTAAATCTTTTGTTTTTCATTAATTTATGGAAATTATAGCGGATAATCCTTTTAGATATGATTCCAACAATTTAACAAAGAAAAGAATATTCTAGTGAAAATATAAAAACTAGAATATATTTGATAAAAGTAATGGGATAGATAAAAATGGAATAGATATAAAAGATTACTAATTTGAAATTAGTAATCATACATAAATGTCTTAGAAAATGTCCGTTTGGATTTTATGGAGAAATTAGCATTTATGAGCATTAAACGGGGATTTTTAGGTTGATAAATATTTAAGGTAAATATTATTGCCTTAAATAAAATGGGAATTAGTAAGCTAAGTCCAATATCTACTTATGATAATATAAGTAAAGACTTAGGATGGTTAACTGGACTTAGTAGGTTAGTGATGCGAGGTCAGTAGATTCACTCAATGGAAGATGCCCTTCACTTTGAGGCTACCAACAGTCGGGTGTACTACTGACGTGAGATATCACTAATCCTATGACCCGTGATGATTGAGAGATTGGCCTCTCTTTCTTAATCGGAAAGTATGAATTTGTCCAAATTCGAAATTAGGGGCGGTGAGGGATATCTCTATAGGGGTTCGCTTCTGGTTTGAGGTCTTAAGTGGCTGAAGGGTCCGCCTCTCTCCTAAATGGAAGTATTAAGTAACCTAGTAAGATTCCAAATAAATAAACAAGGATGTCTCTAAAAAAGGTTTACTTCAGTGTTGAGCTCTTAAATGGCTGAAGGGTCTGCCTCCCTAACGAAAGAAGTATCCTAATGAGATGCCATATTTATAATTAAAGAGTGATAGTGGATAACTTGGGAATGGTCCACATCAGATTTGGGGTCTTAGGTGATTTTAGGGTCCTCCTCTTTCCTATAAAAGAAGTATTAAGTAGCCCAATGAAATTTTCAAGCAATGACAGCTAGATAGTACCATTGAGGAGCATGCTTCTGGAAATAGGTCTTAAATGATGGGGTCTACCTTAATTAAGGTCTTAAATGACCAGAGTCTACCTATTTTCCACTTGGAAGTATTAAGTGGCTTGGGTACATTCTCTTATGTTGCTAAAGCCGTAATAACAATAGTATCATTGAGGAGTACACCTTGGGGATACGTCTTAAATGATGGGGTCTGCCTTAGTTAAGGTCTTAAATGACCAGAGTCTGCCAATTTTCCAATAAAAGTGTTAAGGGGCTTGGGTATAGTTTATTACATGGCTACGATTTTATTGGCGATAAATCCAATAATAGTTGGACATTAAATCTCGAAAGCCTTAAATAGTGGTTAGAGGTCTTATAGCTAGGATCCACCAACCATTGACAACATTTTTAGGAAACCACCTTGGGAATAGGTCTTAAATGATAGGGTCTATCGTTATTAAGGTCTTAAATGGCAAAGTCTGCCTATTTCTCCTTTTAATCGTATTATAGAAACCCGCTTCATATTTAAAAGTATTAGGTGGCAAATGAGTTTGGAAGTATTGGGTGGTTGGTAAAGCTTCATTATTATTTTGTATGTTGAGAAGGGGCAAGTGGGTAGTCATGTGTGCAAAGCAAGGTTATATTAGATTGCTAACCTTGATGGACATAATTATTATGTAGAAACCAATCGGTATAAGTTTATGTTACAAATAGTTTACATTTTCAGTCACCAAAACATTATTTCGATCCCACTCCTCATTGCAACCTACAGGGTAGAATTTAGAAGAACGTGTCACTGGAGCTGGATGTGCTTTGTTGTTGGAGAAGTCTTCTTTCTCTCATGCTCGATGCTAATGTGACAATCAGTATCATAGGGATACCATTAATTCCAAGGTAGTAACCATAGTCAGTATTCTAGTCCTATTATTGTTTTCCCTGTGAGTTTAGATTTCTATCAATCTCTAATAATGCTCCTATTTATTTGTAGGTACCAAATCCAATGATCTGTGCTTTGATGGACGTGGGTTTCGAATTTTATAGAAATTTAGGCCCATTAAGGTTGTTACATTTAGTATCAGAGCCTAGGTTAGTATATCATAGGAATTAAGATAAATTGAGAGAATTATTCGTACTTTCCTATCAAGTAATATTGTATTCTTATGCTAGATTCTAAGATCTTCGACTACAGAAGTAGTTGCAGTCCTACTCTGAGGGAATGGATAAAGCAACTACAGGTTAGAAATATCTTAAAGTTAAGATTTTCAGGCCAACTCTGAAGTACCCTATAGAGTGCTGGCAATGCATAAAGCGATGTTGATGAAGAGCATGAGTATGACATATGGCTGAATCCCGGAGAATGGAGGTGTTCGACTTGACGATTGAGATTCTAGCTACACAGTGATTTTGGATTTTGAGTTTCAATCAGATATATACAATTTTCCAGATAGGCGAGAAATTAGACTCTATATATCACAATTGTTCGAAAAAAGCTTTGCTATGGTGCATTCAATAATCACCTCTTGGATGGCAAAACCGGATTTTTATTTGAGCAATCAATGTCGATTCCTTAGTCTAAAACCTATGAGAGAATTTTTATAAAGCACATTTTGGAAATGCCTTAGATTTTGGAAAAAGGGTTTTTAATGGACTTCTTTTCCAAAGGATTTATTTTGAAAATTTTGTTTAGGGAAAGTTTTGAAACTTTAACATTCAAAGAAACAAGTATACCACTAAGTTGGTCGTGTTAAGAATTTCTTAGTTTATAAAAGATTAATTCTTTAAATCCTTATATATATATATATATATATATATATATATATATATATATATATTAGTAAAGGCTTGATTTTGATTTTTGGCAAGAATTTTTTTTTTCAATTTGGGTAATTTGTATTTTAATAAGAAGGTTTTTGGAAACCCTAAAATATATATATGAGTTTGATTTTTAAAGGGAAACTTTGGTATGAAATAGTTTCCATTATTTTGAAACAAATATAAAGGAGCATATAGTTAGCTTAGCAATTCTCCAGTTTATAAAATCAAGTTTTAGATTTTCTCTCTTTAAGCTACGGACAAAATAAGAACAACATTCAACTTTATTGGAGTATGTAGTTTGAAGTTTTGTTGTACCCACCAGCTATTGGAAGAAATATTTCCATGCAAAGCAGGCAGGAAATAGCAGTTGAAATATTTTTTGGTTTTTGAAATTGTTGTTGGTTGTGGCAGTTTTGTTGGGACTACTGTGAATTGCTGGAGCATGGTTCGAGACTAGGCGGTAGGCATCGACACTACACTAATGAGGATAGGAATTTTTCGGATCATGTCGAATCAAAGGAGAGACACGAAACAGTTATTTTTATTTAATCCGACCTTAGTTGGGTCTAGGTTCAATTAATGCCCAAAACTCGTCTAGCAGTTGACCACCTAGCGGTAATCCAAGAGGAGTTTGCCAGTTAACGAGTTTTGGCGCAACTTGAACTTAGAACGAGACTATAAAAGTTGCGTCCAAATTTCCCAGGTTGCCTTCTTTCGTTCCGCTTTCCCTAACAAGCCGAACCCAATCTACATCCTCCTCCTCATCCAAGTATCAGCCTCTCTCTACCGTTCCTCCCCTAGGCGATGCTGTTTTTCCCTAGGAGCAGTAGCCTCATTGTAACAACCTAATTTTTAATAACATTATTTAAGAGATTTAATTAGATAAATTAAATATAATAATGTAAGAATTAGACTGATGAGGAGACTGAGATTTGAATAAACGATAAGAAGGTCGTGCTTAATAAATTAAATGGGCTTAAGAATGGTTTGTAAACTAATTTACAATGGCATATTGGAAAATAGCTGCATCCTATTACCATAACCCTTATATATTCTCATTCCTTATACCATTCACGTTCATTTTCTCTTTTTTTCAAAACATAAAACATAATACACAAGAGGGGAGCCGACCATTACTAGAAAGAGAAGAGAAATCAAGTCAAGCTTAAGATTCAAGCTATGGTAAATTAATCTCAATTCAATTTCTTTATCCTAATCAAGGTGAATAATAATCTGTATCATCTCTATTTTGTGTTTATGATCATTTGTTTTTGGATTTAAGATTAAATCCATTTTAATGATAATTTGGATAATGATATGATTGGATTATAACATGTTAGATTTAAACAAGATTGTTTAAATATGATTTGGACGGTTTTAAGAGTAAAACTGATTATAATTGATTTTGAATGTCATGAGAAAATTTTAGGTTCAGTAAAACATGATTTTGGAGTTAGGTTTTAATTTTCATAACTTTTTAAGTTGTGGAGAATTTATTATGAATTTTCAAAGGTAGACATGGTTAATTGGGTTTCGAAATTTATTTTAGAAATTTATTGATAATTCAGGTTTGAAATTTAGATATGTTAGATACCATATTAAAAATGATTTTTGGGATTTTTGGGATTTTTCCTAAGTGATTTACTATGAGAATTAAATTATTTTAAAAGGAGGACCTAAATGATTTAATTGTTTTGCTTAATGGAAGGGCTTATTTATTAAATTAATCTTGGTTTAGATTTGAAAATATGTTGGTAGTTATTTTTGTAAAGAATCTGAAAATTTAAGGCAACCAATCACTTGTTTGCAAGTAGACAGGTTAGTTAGAAAGTATATGCTTTAATTGGCATTAATCAGCTTTTACCCAGAAATGTAGGTTCCTCCTCTATTAGAAGCACCTTTCGACCTTATGTTTCTGCCTTCAATCAAGTCGAAACCCTAAAAAGCCAAAACCAACAGATAAGGTATCAATTTTGGTACGTAGTTTATTGGAGAAAGGCGGAAGGCATAATGTCGAAACACAGCTTCCGATGGGAATGGAACCTTTGCTTTGATTTTAAATGTTAAGCGCATGCCTTTGTTTTACTAGAGCTATCGAAGGAGTCGGAACATATGCTATCGAAAGGGGTTTCCTAAATAGCCTTCAAAGAAGGTTGCCATCATTCATTTTTAGTATGATCTTTCGATTGAGTACCTTGTTTATAAAACAATGCTTTTGTAAATGGTGGTTCCGACCTAGTCAAAACCCTGCTGCCATCTTTTTGCCTTTCAAAGGTATTGAAGTCATCAATGCATTCGAAGGTTAGCTTTTTTTTAAACTTATACTAAGCCACTTCCTAAATGCTTTCGAAAGGGTTCAAGGGTTTCAAAGGCAATGCTTCGAAAGGGGTATCAATGCTAAGCTTCAATGTTTTACTTAAATGTTTTAAAGCTTTCGAAAGGATGGTGCCGACGCCATCAAAATTTCCCCAAACAATTTTATATGAAGATTTAGGGTTTCGAAAGAGATAGTTTCATATATATTCACTTTGACCCAAAAGATGTTTTTAAAACAAAATCCAATGGTTTCGAAAGAGTTACTTTCATTGGTTTCAAAGCTATGTTTCTAAGGATTATTAAATAATGTTTTGATACCTTCGAAAGGTATATTTTGGTTTCGAAAGTAGTGATTTAGCGAGCTTTGAAAAGTTTATATGTAATGTTTCGAAAAGAATTTTTCAATGCTTTCGAAGGAGGTTATCTAGGGGTTTCGAAAGTAATGTTTCAAGGTTTTGTAAGCCACAACTTTTTAGAACAAGTAAATCAATCTCATTTTAGAGGAAAACCATGGTATAAATAAAGTGTTTTGAAATGATTTTAAGTATGGAGATTTTGAAGAAATTTTCTTTGATTAATAGGTTAAAGGGATTAACCAAGTTATTATGTTTTTTCTTCATATATGTATATATTCACTTTGTAATGGACCCATAACAGTATTTTGGAGAATGGCAGAATAACCAGCTAGGTTGACCTAGTGGTGAATATAATTAACTCCTGAATGAGTGGAATCGCATCTAGGAGGTCAGGAAGACTAGAATATAGGATACTAAAATATTGATTAAAGAAGTTGTCAAGGAGATAGGTTCATAGTAAACCCCTGAACTACGTACGAAAGAAGTTGTCAGGGAGACAAGTTCATAGTAAACCCATGAAAACTATGATTGGAAAGAGTTATTGGTAAGGGCCAATATATTTGTAGTGAACCCATGAAAACTATATCTAGATTAAGTTATTGACAAATGTCAACAGGTTCCTAGTCAACCCATGAAAACTAGGATAAGTAGAAGTTATTGGAGTTACTAATAGGTTTAGGGAGAGCCCATGAAACAATGAAGTTATTAGCAGGGGCTAATATGTCCTTAATGATCCCATGAAAACTATAAAATAGGACAGGGAGTCTATACGTTTAAACAGGTTAATACTAAGCCCATAAAAACTATGAAACTGGATAGGGAGTCCATAAACATTAAACGGGTTATTAGTCAACCTAAGAAAACAAATAGGTTAATAGTGATCCTAAAAACTATAACTGAGATAGGTAGACAAAATGAATGGGGATGGGTAACCAAAATTGAATTACTTGTTTTGCATATCATCATAATATTTTGAATTGCTATGTTTTAACCATTGTGGATGTAGGAGCATAGTATATGGTTTTATAAAGATTTAAGATACTAATTAGGGGAAAATCCGTTCTGCTAGGCGGTGTGGTCTCACTAGATATCTATATGGTTTGAGATGGTAGATTATTATTCAAACCAGACTTTATGTCTGACTCAAAGTTTATTTTTTCCTCTTATACTCTGGGCTACTCAATTGATTTTGAGTAGTTTGAGAGTTGAGGTTTTCAGGCACCTTTATAGACGAATAAGCTTTCGAAGAGGTGCGAGAGGCATGATAGCTATTTAGAGTTTTCTTTTATTTTGATTCCGCTGTGTTGTTGTTGTGAAGGCAAAGTTGTTTAATTGCCTATATATACTCTGATCATCCAAGGGGGCATCTTCATATATCATCTTGGTGTATTTTGTAAAAAAATACATTTTCTCTAACGTGATTCTCATATTGGGATTATGTAATGAATTTGAAATGTTTTAAAATAGAATGAGAAAGATGTTTGTTGATTTTAAATTTTTTATATATCCATGTATTTCTGTTACACAATGTATCTAACCTTACCGTATTTGGTTGCCAAGGATTAATAACTATGGATTACTGCAACATCCGTAGTCATTAGTTTTGGGCCTCCAAGTGGGGAATGTTGCCAGTTCGTATAAGAGCGTAGGTTTATGAAACTTAAAAGAAATTTAAACATAAAAGATTTTCAAACATAATCCAATGAATCAAAAAATAAAATCAGGGTTTGGGTTAACGCTATAGTAACGTACTTGTGTTTGATATAGATATATATAAGTACGTATTCCCCTCTCTCTTAGACCGTTTTTTTATCTTACTAAGGCTTGTATGAAGATTTACGAGAAAGAAGATATGGAAGCAGGAAACGAAAGTGGAAATCTTGGTGGAGGAAGCACCATAACCAACGGAAATGTTCGACCTAATACCAGGAGGAACCAAGGTCGACAGGTTAATGCTAACCAAAATGTTGATGCAAATGTAGGTGTTGGAAATTCACCGGTAGATATGAGGCGTTGTATCAGTTATTCGTCAATATGATCCAAGCTGGAGTTACTGGAAATGTTGGAGGAGCTAATCTTGCGGCTCGGGTTGGGAATAATTATGCTAAGCTGAGTAGAGATTACACCAGTCTTGATGGAAAATCGTTTATAGGAATGGAGGATGCTATAGAAGTTGAGGATTGGTTGTTACATTGCGAGAGAATCTTTGCTGATTTGGAATTGGATGATGCGCAGAAGAGGAGGCCGGCCTTCAGGCAGCTGCAAGGGCTAGCACTTCATTGGTCGAATAGTGTTACTACCGGGGTTCTGGAGGAGGAGTTGACATGGGTAGATTTTAGAGGAAGATTTGAATAGATGTTTTTATCTGAAGCTGCTAAGTCAACATTGTTGAGAAATTTTATGGATTTGGTGTAGGGAGAAATGTTGGTAATCGAGTATGCTGCTAAGTTTGATGAGTTGTCCCGATATGGACATGCTACTATAGCCACTAACATCGGGAGAAATGAGAGGTTCATTTGAGGATTAAGGCCGAAGCTTGCTAGGGCGACCCTAACACATATCCATGATCCTTGTAATGTGGTTGTGGAGATGGCAATCTACCACGAAGAGATGCTACTTGTTTGTGCTAGAGAGAAGCCAGTTGAAATGTAGGGTTCTAAGGAAAGAAGAGAAAGTTCTTTAAGAAGAAGGGATCCCAGAAGGGGGAGGCTGCCAAGAAGACTAAAGCCGATTAGTTTGCTTCATGTGTGACAAGAAGGGTTATTATGCTCATGAGTGCTTGTCAGGCAAGGGGAAAAGGCTGCAGATAAGAAGAATATGAAGTGCTTCAACTATGATCAGGTTGGGCATTATAAGAACCAGTGTCCAGAGCCAGTCAGGGCAAACAAGGGAAATGATTTTGTTGTTGGACCATCATCTGCTAAGCCAACTGCAGCTGAAAAAGGAAGATTGTGATGGAAGGTACGTTTTTGATTCAGAGTATACCAGTTAGGATACTATTTGATACCAATGCATCACATTCATTTATACCTTGGAATTTGGTTGATAGTTCATGCTTAGAACCCACATACATTTTTACTCCCAAGGGTTGCAAATCTAATAGGGGGTATGCAACTCTGAGGATGAGATGTGATCAGTTAGAGCTTAACTTGTTAGGTCATAAGTTTGCATGCAGTTTGTATGTTTTCTATTTCGTAGATTTCGAAATCATTTTAGGTATCGATTGGTTGAGTAAGTATAAGGCTTTGATATTGTGCCAAGATGGGAAGATATCATTAAGACACCTTGATAGTCGCAACCGAATCATCTTCTCAACGAAGAATTCTGACCGTAGTAGTTGTGTTTTACTAAGTGTTATAGAAGTGGAAGAAGTGCCAAGTTAGGTTCGAGTAGCAAGAGATTTTGCAGTTGTCTTTGAGCCGGTTACGGGACTACCACCACAACAAGCTGTTGAGTTTCGGATAGATCTTGTGCCAGGAACTGAACCTATGAGTAGACCACCTAGCAGGATGATACCAACTGAGATGAAAGAATTGAAGGTGAATCTAGTGGATCTAGAAGAAAGGAATTTTATTAGACCAAGAAGTTCGCCTTGGGGAGCGGCCGAGGATGTGTATAAACTATTATAAGTAGAATGAGAGGACAATTAAGAATAAGTTGCCGAGAATAGATGATTATTTGATTAGTTGTGTGGAGCTAGAATGTTGTTCCAATTGGATTTGATGACAGGTTTTCATTAGTTAATAGTAGAAGAGGATAGTATTCCTTTGACAGCATTTCAAACTAGGTATGTTTCGTATGAGTGGTTAGTAATGCCATTCGGCTTAACGAATGCACCTACTTTCTTCATGGATTTGATAAACCGAATTTTCCGAGAGTACTTGGATAGCTTCATATCAGTGCATATATATGACATTATAGTGTACGCTAAGGATGAAAGGGAGCATGAGAATCATCTTAGAGTTGTACTTGAGATGCTAAGGCAACATCAGCCGAAGGCGAAGTTTTCAAGTGTCATTTTTGGGAGAAAGATGTTAAGTTTCTTGGTTACATGATTTTGGAGAAGGGCTTATCAATGGATCCAAATAAAATCGAAGCTTTTAATAATTAGAAGAAACCATAGATGGTGACTGAGATTAGAAGTTTTCTTGGACTTGCTCGCTATTACCGGAGATTCATCAGAGACTACTCGTGGATAGCAGCGCCTTTGACTAAGCTAACTTGAAAGGATGTAAAGTATGTCTGGTTCAAAAAAATGTGAGGAAGCATTCCTTAAGTTAAAGTATTTGTTGACCAAAGCACCTGTGTTAGTAGTTCCAAACCGAATCCATAGGTTGGTGGTTTATACTGATGCATGTATGATTGGATTAGTAGCTTTGTTGATGCAAAAGGGCAAAATGTTTGCCTAAGCTTCATGACAACTTAGACCGCATAAAAAGAGATATCCTACTCATGATTTGGAGTTGCCTGCGGTGATCTTCGCATTGAAGATTTGGAGGCATTATATCTTATGGGAGAGATTTGAACTATACACAAATTATAAGCCTTTAAGATACTTATTCTCTCAGAAATAGTTGAATATTTGATAGCAGAGGTGGTGGGAGTTTTTAGTTGCTTATGATTTTGGTATAGTGTATAATCCTGGAAAAGGAAATAAGGTAGCGAATTCTCTTAACAGAAGACATCATAAGGTGGTGTTAGCTATGTTGGTAGAATGAAAGGATTTGGAAGCTTTGGTTACTTGTAGTGTGCAGTTTAGATCGACTGCTAGTTCCAGTCAAAGTACCGCCATGTTGTCCCGTTTAGAAGTTCGACCAGTGCTGATTGAGAGGATTGCCTCTAAGCAGAAAGAGGATCCAATATTAGCTTAGAAGATTAGAAGGTTTGAGGTTAGAATGGAGATTGATGATCTAAAAGATTTTACTCTTGACCAGAGTGAATGGTTGAGAAAGAAAGGACGGTCGTGTGTTCCAAATGTTGAGAACATAAGGAAAGAAATTCTTGGAGAATATCATCTGTCTAAATTTATGATTCATCCTGGAGGAACCAAGATGTATCAAGATATAAAGAGGAGCTTCTACTGGAAAGGCATGAAGGGGGATGTTGGTTTATGGGTTAATCAGTGCACACTGTCAATAAGTGAAAGCCGAACATCAAAAGCCGAGTGGATTGCTACAACCTTTAGAGATTCCAATTTGTAAATGGGATTCATATCCATGGATTTTATAGACGGGTTGCCAAGGTCAAATAGGGGAAATGAGAGTATATGGATCATAGTGGATAGGTTGACCAAGGGTGCCCATTTCATTCCAGTTTAGTCGACCACGACGGTACCTGTTTTACATAAGTTGTTCATGAAGAACAAAGTTAGACTACATGGGATTCCTAGTAGTATAAAAAGTGACAAAGATGCTTTGTTTACTAGCGAATTCTAGAAGAGTCTACAGGATGTGTTAGGTGATGTGCACGTAAATGTGCATATTTTTACCACCATATTTAATCTATTTAAATTAAATAAATGATCATATTGGGTATTTTAACATGTTCTAACCAAAATTCATATTAATTCCAGATTGTCACATATCCATCTTCACATAGGGGCAAAACGGTCATTTGTGTGCATATATTTCTTTGAGAAAAATTAATTGGAAATTTATATATTTTTTTGTAGGAATTTGACTCACATAGGAGTGGTTTCATGAAGGAATATGCATGCACAAAGAAGATATAAAAGAATGAAGATGTAAATAATTTAAAGTAAAGAACATGGAGGACCCCACCTACCCACCACCTTAATGTACAAATTAGAGGCTAATACACATGCTTATGAAATTAATGGCTTCATGTACACTTAAATGGGGATTATGATATGCTATTGATTACTTGGTGGCCACACTACCTCATGGGCATTTTGGGCATAACCTAAAAATATGAATTAGAGTTTCATACATGTATAAATACACATATATTTCATGTAATCTCTCCTCTTTCACCTTAGTCTCTCTTTAGATTAGTTTGGGCTCAAATAAAAAAGAAATCTCTCTTTCTTTTCATGGCTACTTAGCAATTTCTTCTTTTATGTAATTCTTTTTTTATGCAACTTAATACATGTTCATTTTCTTTTCTTGTTTTTTCCTTTCATGTTGTAGTGTAGATCTCTTTTATTTTATGCAAGTAGAATAATTTTTCATTTAACTTTGCTCTCTTTTCCTTTTCTATTTCTTTCATGTTGCAAGCTATATTTGTTGTTTTGATAACAAATATAAGAGGCTAATCCCTTCAATTTAGGGGTAATGAAGCCTCTAATCATGTAGCTTCAACATTTTGATAATTATAGCTCTCTTTTTGTGCTTAATGACAATTCCTGAAGTAGTTTAATTTGTTGTTTTTGTTTTGAATTTGATAGTATATATTGTTGACACAAAATAGGCTATCCTTAAACAATCACTAACACAAATGCCTCTTCATCAAAATATGATTATGGCATGAGAAAGTGATTTGAAATTAAAATTTGATGGTCTATATTTCTAATAAATAGTTAATAGACCATACTTAAAATAGATTTCATTTTCATTTTCTTTGTCAAGTTTCATGAAAGTTAGTAAGTGTTTTAAGGGATGTGTTATAGTTTGATGGCTTATGTTGGCTAATCAATAGCATAAATATGTCATATTTATGATAAGCACATCAATTAAATCACTAATGACCATAAAAGAGAGGTCATGATTTCATATAAGTTGAACTACATGATCTAGATAGTGGATTTATTCTCTAAATTGTTATTTAACTCTTATATTTGCATCTCTCTTCTTTTAGTTAGTTAGCTAATTTTTTAATTCCCTAGTTTAACTTTCACTCGACGTTGGTTTAATTTGATTGAATAGAATTTTAAAATCATCAATTCTCTGCGGAACGATCCGTATTCGCCACGTGCTACATTCGTACACCGTGCGCTTGCGGTTATTTTTATTTTTAAATTTTTCGATGGTTTTCTAACTCGATAGAATTTCCGTCGATTAACATTAGGCACTAAACTCAACATGAGTGCTGCATATCACCCTCAAACGGATGGGCAGATAGAGATAGTCAATAAGGAACTCAAGAATTTACTATGGGCTTGTGTATTGGACGTTGGTGGATCTTGGGAAGATCACCTACATTTGGTTGAGTTTTCATATAATAATAGTTATCAGATTAGTATAGGAATGACGCCTTTTGATGCTTTGAATGGAAGGCTATGCAAATCACCAGCATGTTGGTTGGAGACTGCAGACAGATTAGTCTTAGGTCAGATCTGGTAAGAGAGGCAACAGAGAAGATTGAGTAGATCCAAGAAAGGACGAAGGAAGCTCAATCCAGGTAGAAAGATACACAGATAAGAGGCGTAAAGACCTAGAATTCTTGGTTGGGGACAAGGTTTTCATTAAAGTAACACTGATGAAGGGTGTGGTACGATTAGGAAAGTTAGGGAAACTGGCATCGAGATATGTTAGTACATTCCAGATTATAGAGAGGATTGGAAAGCTTGCATACAAAGTAGAGTTGCTAAGAAGTATGGAAGATGTCCATAATGTATTTCATGTGTCTCATCTTCGCAAATATGTGCATGATCCAGAGACTTATTCCTCCGATAGAGTTGGAAGATTTGGTAGTAGAGCCTAATTTAACTTTTGTTAGACAACTAGTTCGGATTGTAGCTAGAGATGAGAAAAGATTGAGGAACAAGATAGTCAAGTTGGTGAAAGTTCAGTGGAGCGATAACAAGAAGTATAATACTTAGGAGACAGAAGACGGGATTAGAGATACTTATCCTGATCTGTTTTGAGGGTATGTCTATATTAAATTTATATAGATAGTTGCTAGTCAGGTAGACTAGTATAGTAGTTAGGATTCGTTACAAATGATTGATATGTTTAGTATTTTGTCCTTACTGAATTTCAAGGATGAAATTCTTTACGGAGAGGAGCCTGTAACACCCCTAATTTCTAATAATGTTATTCAGGAGATTTAATTAGATAAACTAAATAGAATAATGTAAGAATTATAATGGTAAGGAGATTGAGATTTGAATAAACGATAAGAAGGCCATGCTTAATAAATTAAATGGGCTTAAGAATGGTTTGTAAGCTAATTGAATTACACAAGGGCATATTAGGAAATATCCGCACCCTATTACCATAACCCTTATATACTCTCATTTCTTATACCATTCACGTTCATTTTCTCATTTCTACAAAACACAAAACATAAAATATAAGAGGGGAGTCAGCAATTACTAGAAAGATAAGAGAAATTGAAGTAAAGCTTAGGATTCAAGCTAGGGGAAATTAATCTCAATTCAATCTCCTTATCCTAGTCAAGGTGAATAATAATCTGTATGATCTCTATTTTGTGTTTATGATCATTTGGTTTTGGATTTAAGATTAAATACATTTTAACGATAATTTGGATGATAATATGCTTGGATTATAACATGTTAGATTTAAACAAGATGGTTTAAATATGATTTTACACAGTTTTAAGGGTAAAACCAATTACAATTGATTTCAAATGCCATGAGAAAAATTTATGTTACGTAAAACATGATTTTGGAATTGAGTTTTAATTTTCATAATTTTCCATGTTGTGGAAAATTTATCATGAATTTTCAAAGAAAAATATGGTTAATTAGGTTTAGAAATTTGTTTCAAAACTTTATTGAGAATCCGGGCCTGAAATATAGATATGTTAGATAACATATTAAAAGTGAATTTCTACGATTTTTGGGATTTTTCCTAAGTGGTTTACTATAAGAATTAAATTATTTCAAAAGGAGGACCTAAATGATATAATTGTTTTGCTTAAGGGAAGGCTTATTTGTTAAATGAATCTTGGTTTAGATCTGAAAATATACAGTAGTTATTTTTATAAAGAATTCGAAAAGTTGAGGCAACTGATCACATGTTTACAACTAGTCGGGTTAGTTAGAAAGTATATGCTTTAATTGGCATTAATCAGCATTTACACAAAAAGCGGGTTCTGCCTCTATAGAAGCACCTTTCGACCTTATGCTTCCACCTTTAATCAAGTCAAAACCACACAAAGCCGAAACCAATACATAAGGTATCAATTTGGGTACGCAGTAGATTGGAGAAAAGTGGAATACATGATGTTGAAACATAGCTTCCGGTGGGATCGAAACCTTTGCTTAGCTTTTAAATGTTAAGTGGCTGCCTTTGTTTTACTAGAGCTTTCGAAGGAGTCGAAACATATGCTATCGAAAAGGGTTTTCTAACTAGCTTTTGAAGAAGGTTGCCATCTTTCATTTTTAGTATAAGCTTTCGATTGAGTTCCTTGTTTATAAAACAATGCTTTCGAAATTGGTGGTTCCGACCTAGTCGAAACCCTGCTACTGTCTTTTTGCCTTTCGAAGGTATTGAAGTCATCAATGCATTCGAAGGTTAGCTTCTATTTTTAAACTTATACTAAGCCACTTCCTAAATGCTTTCGAAAGAGTTCAAGGGTTTCTAAGGCAATGGCTTCGAAAGGGGATATCGATGCTAACCTTCAATGTTTTACTTAAACGTTTTTAAGCTTTTGAAAGGATGGTGCCGACGCCATCAAATTCTCCCCATACAATTTTATATAAAGATTTTGGGTTTCAAAAGAGATACTTTCGTATATATTTACTTTGACCCAAAAGATGTTTTTAAAGAAAAACCCATTAGTTTCGAAAGCGTTACTTTTATTGGTTCTAAGCTATGCTTCTAAGGATTATTAAGTGATGTTTTGATACTTTCAAAAGGTATATTTTGGTTTCGAAAGAAATGATTTAGGAAGCTTTGAAAGGTGTATATGTAATGTTTTGAAAAGAAGTTTTCAATGCATTTGAAGGAGGTTATCCAGGGGTTTCAAAAGTAATGTTTTAAGGTTTCGAAATCCTTGACTTTTCAAAAAAAGTAACCTAATCTAATTTTAAAGGAATGTTACCCGTGATGCATTTGTCTTTTTGATGGAGGTAATAGTTTGATTTGTTCAGAAGTGAAGGGTATCTTGATTGTGCTAACTAATAATGATCTCGTTGAGATTTTGGAGGTCTCTGCGAAGGACGTGGACTCAGATGATTTTAAAGTAGCCGACTCAAAGATTTCGCAGCAGATCTTTTCCCTAGATGTCGATGTTTGGAAGATGGATAATCTATGTTTAACTTCCTGTCTGATTATGTGCGTCATTCGGCACAACATCATCCCTAAGACAGAATGTTATGACCGAATCATCCCTTGATGCGGAAGACCACTTATGCTTGTATTGGTGGCATCGCCGTCAATTGGACCCGCATACTTTTGATTCAATTTGTTGATCAAGTATTAGCACTCTATAGAATAATTTTCACCTATCCAATCCAGTCTTTAGGAATTACAAGTGAACCTCCATGGAGAGACAGTTTAGTAGGAGGTTCCTTCTGCCATCATTAGATCCTTCCTTAGGAACATGGCAATTCTGAAGTTGTCAGCAACACCAATAGCGGCAGCGGCACGAGATTTGGGTGTATAGCCTCCATGCTATAACTATTCAAGGGTCGCACCAATAGATCAAGCTCTAACCGCGGAGCAAGGCATCTTGTATTTTGAAGGCATTGTTTTAGGATTTATGGTGTTGTTGTCTTTTCCTTTTCAGTATTTATTCTTTTCTTTTTGGTTGTTGGTTTGTAAAACTTTTAGTTGTCTCTTGTAAAAGGCATGCACAATATTATGATTTTCTATTCATTTTATGTGTTATTGTTTCTGAATATGCGAACGGCTCCTACATACGCAAAGTAGAAAAGCAATATAGATATGAGAATCTCATAAAGACACTTAACTAATAGTATAAGACTGGAAGTTTAGAATAGTTAGATAATTTTAGCGAAGGACATGATAAAGTTGTTTTGATATCACGGGTCATTGCACATGATAATAGATGTGTTGGAATTTTAAAAAAAAATGTCAATTTTTGGATAAAGGTTAGTTGTAGTATTTTGAAATTTGGTTTACGCGTTTAGGGCATAACCGTCTTCCGACTACGTTGAAATTATGGCTTGATTTATCAAAAATTTTGAGAAGGAAAATATTTTGGAAAATTTCCCCTTGGTTTTAAAAGTTCCCTTTTGAAAAAATAATAATTTTGTTTTAGTTATTTTGGCACTTAAATTACTTTTAGAATTTTTGTTCAAAATTTGCTTTCAAGGAAAATGTACGTCTAAGTATTTTGGGATTTATTTTTCAAATGACATACAAATTTCAAAGTGAGAAAGATATTTTATGAAAACTTCGATTTTAAAGACCACATATTAGGTGTGGAGAAGGCAAATTGAGTTAGAATTTGCGAACTGAGCAGTGCAGTAAGGTCGAAGATGCAATAAATGCAAGCGATAACAAGGGAAAAACTATTTTAGCCTTGAAATTTCTATTTCCATACCTTGTCGAGTACGCACAGATTTATTTTTAGACTTATTTCCATTTTAGAGATTGAAATTAAGCCTCCTTATGCGTTTTGTGCAGAGAAAATTTGGTTTAATCCTGGGAAGCAAAGAAATTGCCACTGTACTACGGGAATAGGACGATTATAGGGTGGTAAGAATGTTAAATTCTCCGCCTAAACTCCTTTTTCTAGCGTAGAAGTAACGTTTAGAAAGCTACTTTTCAATGTGTTAGATTAATGGATGGTAGGAAGTGGATGTAAAATTGGTTGCTTCATACTTCTATTTGTAGGAGTATGGGTTTTTGTTGATAAGATTTTTCAAAAAGCTGCATACATGTAGAACCGCCAGTATATATGTAGGTTGTTTGCATCATGCTCTCAAAAATATTTTCAATAGAAACACATTCATATAGGAGGATCCGATTTAGAATCGTTCTGCATATAGATTTTCTATATAGCAATACGGTAATACACTATATACTTATGCATGTTTGGTTGTAAAATTGGTTGCACACTCATTGGTTGTGTAAATTAGAATAATTAGGAGCCAAAACCATGATTTAGTCATTGGTGAAATTTCGAGGATGAAATTCTTTTTAAGGAGGAAGAATGTAACAACCCGTAAGTTGGTATGGTTATTTAATTAGTCATGTGATATCCCGGAAATTTTGGCAATATCAATTTAATAATCTGTATTTAAAATTAAATTGAGTTGATAAATTCTATTAATAAAAATTAACTTGACTTAATAATCCAATTAAATAAATGTTTAATTGGTGATTTTATCTTTTAAAAGCTAATAAATTGCTTTCAATTTATAATGTATATATATATATATATATATATATATTTATATATATCGTAGATAGATAAGTTTTGATTTGAAGTATAATTAACAAATAAAATCTTGTTTTTTTTTAAATTCTAATATCCATTTTGATAATTTAGAAATTATTATTTTATTTAATAAATAACTATTTGGTTTTAAGATACTTAAAGAAATAGTTTTAAATTATTTAAATATATTTTAAAGCATAGTTTAAATTTTAAATAAGATAAGAAAAAGTTTATTTTATTTCCTTTTTGAATATAGCTTAATAAATATAATTTGGAATTATATATGAAAATTTAAAATATCATTTATTTATTAAAACATTTAAGCATTTAAACAAGTTAGATTAGTGATATGTAATTTATAATTTCTTTTATAAATTATTTATATTAATAAATATGTTATTTTCAAATAATATTAATAAATGTATAAATATA
This sequence comes from Allium cepa, assembly GCA_030765085.1. Taxonomy (NCBI): domain Eukaryota; kingdom Viridiplantae; phylum Streptophyta; class Magnoliopsida; order Asparagales; family Amaryllidaceae; genus Allium; species Allium cepa. The sequence continues at coordinate 742,553,376 of CM060932.1, forward strand.
GATAGATTTTAAAAGACAACATTTTTATTGTTAAATTAAGTATGCTAATATAAATTAGTTTTAAATTGGATTTTCTAAATGTATGAATAGAATTTGAATTTGAATTTAATTTTGAAATTTCAAAAGAATAAACATATCTAAATTATATAAGTAAGCTTTCATCTTTTTATAATTTGTTTCATTTCATTTTCTTTAAAAAAATGCATATGCATTTACTTATGGTGATATTTTATATATATATATATGTATTTAATAAATAATGAAAAGAGGATTTCATTTACTTTTAAAATAAATAAAAATAAATAAAATTTCTTACAAGACACATGTTATTATATTAAGGGGTATATTGACACGTGTAGTTAACTTAAATGACTAATGTAACAAGTGTTAGTTTTTTTTACATGTGTCATATTTATTTTTAATTTTTCTTTCAATTTTTAAATAAATCAATTTCACTTATAAAACCATGTGTTCTTCAATCTTTCCATTTCTAATCTTCATTTTTTCAAAATAAGAAGAAAATCTCAGCTGATAATTTATTCAAAGCAAAAACTGTTAATCCGTGAATCAAAAACACCTCACAAACCTGAAAATCAAATCCATAATCAACATCCTTTGCAAAAATCATTTTTCTTCAATCTGTTCTATAAACCTGTGCATCCTTCTTTTCAAAAACTAAAGCATGCAAGCTTTTTGTTTTCAACCTGTAGTTCCTTTCTAAAGCAAATCCTCTGTAAATCCATTTTTCAAATGCAAAAGCAAAGCATATGCCTGCATTCTTTAAACCTGAAATCTGTAATGCAAGTTTAAATCAACAAGCAAGTAAACTCTACATGCATCTTTCAACCTGGGAATGTAAAGTGAAATCTGTAATTCATTTCAAAAGCATGCAACTGCAAGTTTGTCAAAGTCAAGCATTTCCAAATCAATCTGTCTACATTCCTTTTCAAAACTGCATGCAAATGCAGTTGTAATTCAGGCACTGAAATTTCAAATGCATCTGGAATCTTGGAACTGCATGCAAAATTTAAATAGCAAAAGCTCAGGTTTTAATCAGATTCAAAGAAGTATGGCGTTTTAGTTTAAAGGTTTCAAAAGCAACTCAAGTTTAATCAAAAGCTTCCCAAATCTGTGCTCTGTTTCATGCTATTTCCAGGTGAGTAACATCACAGTTTTAAAGATTTAAGTAAATATTTATGTTGCCTGATCATCTATAAAACAAATATGTTATGAATGAATTTATCAGTGAGCTTTGTGTATATATATGAAATGTTGTTGTGCATATATTTGTATTTCCTCTGATTCTAGTTCCAGGTCCAGTTTCTTATATAAAAAAAGAAGTCCTCTTGCTCTTGTTCAATATTTTTGTTAAGGCTTAAGTCCTGAAACAAACATGTTAATTATACCATAGTTTTAGTTTAAAACTTATTAAGTAAAAATAAATTTGGTGTTGTCTCTATAAATTTAAAAAAAAAACATCAGAGTATGTTAAATAAGGGTAAAAAATCAAATGAAATAATTTATAAATTCAGTATTATAAACTGAAAACTTAAACAAAAAGATGATTTTTAAAACTAAAATCATAGTGTTTAGATTGGAATTGAGACCGCAGTGCTTGTTTGAATAGAAAATGGGTTTTAGTCAATTTATGGTGATCGAGTTGATCGGAATGTTTGGGGTTCTTGGTGGTGGTAGTGGAGTGATCAAAGGGTGTGGAAAAAATGCTAGGAGGATGAATAGGGCTCGGTGAAGGCGATGGGAGGTTGATGAAATCTATTAACCTAGTTATTGGGCAGTGGAGTAGTTTTGATCGACATGGTGGCTACAGGGGATCGAGTGCTTCTATATTGGGGGAGATGGCTGCTTGGGCGTCGAAGAGATGTTGGACGGAGTTCCAAAGCCTCCGATGGCCGGAGGAGAGTGAATGGGGGTTTTCCAGGTTTTGGATTTGTTAATGATGGTGGTTCCAGTATATTTCAGGTTTTGAATTGGGGAACTCAAATTTGATTCCTTATGCTTGTGAGGGTCTGATGATCGTGGATGGATCTGTGGGCAAGCGCCGACATGCTTGTCGACTGGGTGGTGACTGGAGGCGGCCAGAACCACCGTGTGCACGGTGAAGAAATGGGGTCAGGTGATGTTTGGGTTTTTGCATGAATTTGGACTCGAGTCATACTCGAGTAATTCGAATTTTTGCTCGAAGATGATTAGGGTTTTACTTGAAGTCAAAATTGGGAGACTCGAGTATTTTTATGGTTACAGGTTTCCTAAGAAACCTGTTTTTCTCTATTCAAATTTGTTTTAAAACCCTGGAACAAGTTTTGAAATAGAATTTAAAATTTAAATTTAAAGTATGGATTTAAACTAAGTTTGGATTCCAGTTTTAAATCTAATTTGAATTTTATTAATTAAAATTTTTAAACAACTTTAAGAGTTTAAATATTTGAATTTAAGATAAAGCTTTAAATAAAAAGTAGAGATTTAAACATAATTTTTAAATCTGGAAATCAAAATCAATTTTGAATCAAATTTTGAAATGAAGGAAGTTTTACAATTTAAAAATGTTTAAACAACTTTGGATGTTGAAAATATTTTTAATATGATTTGTATCTGAAAAATGAAATTGGTTTAAATTTCTTTAAAATCTTTATAAAATAAGTAATTCTTTTGCATAAGTTTTAAAAAGGTTTTTTAAATGTTTTTAAAACTTTGTTAAAGTTAAGTTTGGTTTCATTTTAAATTTAAAATTTAAAATGTAATATAGAAACAAATTTTAAAATAAGTTGTTTTAAAATTTGCTTTGTTAATAATAATGAAATCATTAATGAGAAATGTTTTATTTTAAAATCAATCAAAGTTTTAATGATTTTGATTATTTAAATTAGTAAGGTAATTAGATGGATAATTAATTAATTAATTTAATTAATTAAGTAAGGATTTTGAATTAACTAATTAAGGTTGAAGTTAATTAATTGAGATTAACTAATTTGGAAATAATATCATTAATTAAATAAGTTATGATTTTAATTAATGATTAGAAATTAATTTATCAAGAGATTAAGATTAATTAAGTTAAAACTTAATTAATTAAACAATTAGTGATTAATTAAGTGATTATTAAAGATTAATAAATTTGTGATTAATAATGATTAATATAAGTTAATTACTTAAGAAAGGTAACTATGGAAATTGTTGATAAGTTAATGAAGGTCATTAACTTGGGATTATTTATTAATTAATTTAAGTGATTAATTTTGATAATTAATTAGATTAATTAAATTAGATAATCATTGATAGAATTTGGTTAAGTATGATTACTTTATGAAAGTAATTAAAGTTATTAATTACTCATTGTAATTAATTAATTAATTAATTAGATTAGTTTAAATTAATTAACTAAGTTTAATTAAATTAGGATAATCGTTTGATGGGTTGATAAGAGATTAATAATTACTTAGAGAAGTAATTAAGATGAATAATTACTGAATGTAACTATTTAAAGTATGAAAGAGTTTGGGGTTAATTGCTTGTGTAATTATTATGGGAGGATAATTACTTTGTGAAAGTAATTAATAATTAATTACTTGGTGTAATTAATTTAAGAATTTGACCTATTAAGTCATTTGGATAATAATTAAGTAATGTAATTAATTAAGGGTAATTAATTACTAATAAAATTGATCAAGAATGATTCATAAATATAAATAATTATTCAATATAATTAATTTAGGAGTAATCAATTTACTCAATGAAGTAATTAAGAGTAGTTAATTACTGAAGTTAATTAATCAAAAGTGATTAATAATTAAGGTTAATTACTTAATGAAGTTAACTAAATGTAATAGGAATCATTAATTAATATAATTAATGATGTAATTAAGAATTAATTAATTTAGATTAATTAATAAATGTTAAGTAATTAATGAAGTAATTAATTAATGTAATTAATTAAGGATTAATGTAATTAATTAAAATTAATCAATTAATGAAGTAATTAAAGGTTAATTACTGTATTTGATTAAGAATAATTAATTTGTGAAATTAATTACTTGAATGTAATTAAGGGATGATTAATCAAGGGTAATAAATCAAGGGAATTAATTAGTTGATTGGTTTGTAATCAATGGTTATATAAGCAGGATTTATATATTGAAGTAATTAATTTAATTTACTTTAAATTAATTAGAGATGATGTAATTAATTTAATTCATTTTAAATTAATTATATATGGTGTGATTATTAATCCTTGTTTATATATAGATGATATAGATTTCCTTGAATGGTTTGAATCACATATATGAGATTAGTATTGTTGTGTGATATGGATGCACTGGTTGCATTGTGATGATGATTTGGATTATCTTCTAATATGATAATACGGATTATCTTTGGTGATGATTATCTAATGTGATAATGTGAATTATCTATCTGTGTGTATATAGATAATTTAATTGGATTGTTTTAACTTAAAACAACTTGGACCTAAAAGATGGCGTTTTGGATTCGATGAGACTGGGATCGGGTTTCCATATTTGGATATCCGAAAGCCACATCGATCCAAATTAACGATAGGTCGTGAATCTCAAGTGAAGATGAAGATTCAGAGTGCAAGGGTTATCGTCGTTAACTCTGAGGGTGATTCCAAAATGAGTGTAACGACATAATGCCTTCGGTTTCGTTCGAACCCGGAACGAACTTGTATGGACTGAATGCTTTCAGAACATCATCAGGTGGACGATGAGCATTCTAAGAGATGTGTTCTCTAAAGGTAATCGCAGCCTCAAGCCTCATCAACCGGGAATGGCTAAAACAGGGGAGGTGCAGCAAGGCTAAGTGGGTCATGCCCAAGTAGGACGAGATTTTCCCCTGTCTAGAAGTCCCTTTTTATTCGGCTGTGTGGGCGGTTGGGTCACGGCCAACTGCGGGGTTGTCTTGTTCGGGACTGTCCAGTAAGGGATGGTTCCGGCCTTGTGTTGCAGGGGATTGGGAGTGATCTTCGGTACGGCGATCTTGGCCCCGTACTGTGATGGGGGGTACCCCGGTAGCCCTGCCATTGTATGGAATCCAAAATCCAATAAGTGCCGTAAGTATTGATTGTGCCCAACTATGTTGGAACGTGAGATGTAAGCATTCCAGCTATTTCTGTATTTTACTTGAAAACCCTAGACACTATTATAATATCAGAAGATTTCCTATCAAATGTTTTGGTTAGCGTAAGGTAAAAACTTTTCCATGTTTATGTGTGGGAAGTCTTACGTGATACCTTTTTCTTAAAGGTTTTTCAAAAGTTAAGCAACTTTAACCTGTTGCTCACACCAGACTCATGTCTGACCCGGAGTTTATTTCTGTTTTTCTTAAACTCTTGGGTACTCAAATTATTACGAGTAGCCAAGGAATTCATGTTAGCTTTGACGAATTGTGGAGGAGCAATGGAGTAGGAGGCTTCTACGTTGTAGTTATCTAGTTTTCCGCTGTGTTGGTATCTCTGAGTCGTCTGTTTGAGTTGTTTTGTACTATGTTGTAATAAGTAGACAGGTGTTTATAATTGTCTAGTATGTGTTGTATAATCTGTGTAACTCTGATAGTTGTTGTACATCTTTGTAATATTTTTGTTATTAATATAATTTATTCGTTCCACTGTTGAGATTCTGTTATTGTTTCTTCTTTCTTCTTTTTCTTTATCTCTTTCTTTCTTAATTCATGATACGTCTTTCTGATTAGTGGAAGATGGATTATGATAAGTCACTTAATTAATATGGCTCCAAAAATGAAATTTCTCCAAGATGGAATTAGACCACGAAACCTGCATCATTGCATTTGTGGTGAAATTCTTAGCAACTTTTATATTTGGAGTTTTGCGATCGGAGTTCAAAAGAAGAAGTTACAAATGAAAAACGAATTCAGAACGAAAATAATTAAAAACAAAAGAAAAATTAGCGTTTACTAATTAATCGTTCGAACCCATAGGCCGACCTATCATTGGAATAGGTTGACCCGTAGCGGTCAACTGATGGCCAATGGGCCATCGTACGATCGCCTTCAGGCAGCTAGGGTTGCCTTGGCCATAAGCCCGGATTTAATATTTTAAATCGTATGTTTCTAGTTAATTCTAGAGCCTATAAATTCAGGCCTAGCCCTTTCTTCTCATCTCATATTTTTGTGAAGGCAGTAGCAAAGCACTACCATTTCTTCTTCTCCACTTTCTTTATAAATTAGATAGATAAGATAGTATCTATATTCATATAATTTGGAGAAGAGTAGAAATCTAATAAAAAGGAGAAGAGAATCAACTATATGCATATTTGAGGTAATTTATATATTTGTATCTACTTTCTTTCCCTGTCCTAAATCTCTTCTCAGATATATAATTCTAATGTATGTATATACCATTTTATACATATCTCTTAGATTAAAAGGGATTTGGAGATGAATCAAAGAAATGATTATTCCTTGTAATATCGAACAATGTAATATTTTATATTTCAAAGTTAAATCTTTTGATTTGGACTAATTTATGGAAATTATAGTGGATAATCTTTTTAGATATGATTCCTATAATTTAACATGGAAAAGAATATTCTAGCGAAGAAATATAACTAGAATATATTTAATAAAAGTAAATATTTGTATGTAATTTACAACGCTTGTAGTAATTAAATAAAAAGCTAATAATGACACTTTCACGTATTATTCATGTTTAGGATAATAAACTAATAAGAAAAGAATTTAGAAGATCGTAACTCCAATAAATGGTAATAAATACGAAAGTTGCAATAATTTGATAAGGTAAATGGATTAATGGGACTGATAAAAATGGAATAGATATAAAAGGTTAATAAATTGAAATTAGTAATCATAAATAAATGTCTTAGGAAATGTTTGTTAAGATTTTATGGAAAATTGACATTTATGAGCATTAAAAGGGGATTCATGGATAGATAAATATTTAAGGTAAATCTTGTTACCTCAAATAAAAAGGGAATAAGTAAGCTAAGTCCAATGTCTACCTAAATAATATGCATAAAGACTTTGGATGGTTAATTAGACTTAGTAGGTTAGTGATGTGTGGTCAGTGGATTCACTCGATGGAAAACTGCCCTTCACTTTGAGGCTACCAACGGTCGGGTGTACTTACTCCTGATGTGAGATATACTAATCCTATGACCTATGATGCTGTGAGAGATTGGGCTTGCTTTCTTAATTGGAAAGTGAGATATGGTCCAAATTTGGAATTAAGAGCGGTGAGGGATATCTTCATATGAATCTGCTTCTAGTTTGAGGTCTTAAGTGGCCGAAGGGTCCACCTCTCTCCTAAATGAAAGTATTAAGTAATCTAGTGAGATTCCAAGTAAATAAATAATGTTGTCTCTAAAAACAGTTTACTTCATTATTGAGGTCTTAATTGGATGAAGGGTCCGCCTCCTTACCGAAAGAAGTAACCTAATGAGATGCAATATTTATAATTAAAGAGTGATGGTGGATATCTCGAGAATGGTAGGCTTCAGGTTTGAGGTCATAAGTGATTGTAGGGTCCTCGTTTTTCCTATAATTTTTTTAAGTAACCCAATGAGATTTTCAAGCAATGACAACTAGATAGTATCATTGTGAAGCACGCTTCAGGAAATAGGTCTTAAATGATGGGGTCTACCTTAATTAAGGTCTTAAATGACCATAATCTACCTATTTTTCACTTGGAAGTATTAAGTGGCTTGGATACAATTTCTTACATCGCTAAAGCCATAATAACGATAGTACCAATGAGAAGCACACCTTGGGGATAAGTCTTAAATGATGGGTGTTAACCCAAAAATGGATCAACTCCCTGGGTTAAGCATGAAAGCACCAACCCTGTTCTTGCAGATCAATAATATAGAAAATAGATGTAAAAAGAGCAGAAGTAGTAAAAGACAAGAATATTTTTATAGTGTTCACCTGTTAATAAAGCCTATGTCCACTTTATAACTTTCAATTAACTGACCGCTGTTACAAGTTGAATTAGATTACAATATGATTGAACCTCCTAAGTTAGATCAAGTTTCCAATGCAAGAGTTCACTGGAGAATCATAGTGAACCTTTAGATGATTGTTGTGAGGGAGGAGAAGAGTGAAGAATAGTTCCTGTAGAGTTCCAACAATCAGTTCAGAAGATCCTATTATGTTGCAGGTAGGTTTGTATTTATAGGGGTTGGAGAGCTATTGGGCCAGGCCACTTTGCCAGGAGCTTTCATTTGAAGGTAGGAAGATTCCATTAGAGTTTCATAGCGAGACAAAACAATATGATGGATCGCTAGTGATCCATGCAGTTAGTGTATTTTTAGCTTGTTTCGATAGGATCTTGTTCCTTGCCTTATCTAGGTACCCTCCATGCAATTTCATGACTAGATGCATTGTTTGATGATGTTTTATGTACAGGCTGCATTGAACTATTACTAGAATTAGATGAATGCCCACTTCTTGATATAGCTTACTTGGAATATTATGAAACTTTGCATACATCTCTAGAAAACATATTAGATCATGAGGCAAGAAGAATGGTTCTCCCTTGAGCAATATTGATGGATCGCTAGCGATCCATGGGTGATGGATCGTTAGCAATCCATCACCTTTTACTTTTATTTTTCATCTTTTGAGCCTTTCTTGGTTCCTTCTCCTGGTTATTTTGATTGACCCTTGAGTTGTTTCATCAGGCCATAGATGTTTTAGTTCCCTTTGAATTCTACTGTTTAATAACCTGGTTAACAATTGCTCCTCCCCATTTATGTCTTCGTTGGAAATAAGGCATGCTTTGGGAGTAATTGCTTTTGAGTTTTCCTTTAGTGAGGTTCAATTAATCGTGTTGAGGTCATCATGAGAATTTGGCTTTGGTTATTTAGCCTTCTGTTAAGTTCTGATGTAAAATTTTGTTGCTTATAACAATGAATCAATTTCGATCCTATAACTTTCCAAATGCTTGCAAATAACACGTGGATCATACATGGCGAGTTTGGAGAAAATTGATTGCAATTTGATGGATCGCTAACGATCCAAGGACTTGGCGGAATTTATTGCGCAACCTCCTATTTAACTTCATACGAGCCAACTTTCCACCATTCTATATTTTCACCGTCGAGCCGAGCCTTTTTACCTTGCGACCCGATCCAAAGTCTTCAAAACCCAGTCGCTTCCACCATCACCGCCGTTGATCTCCACCATTGAGCTTCTTGACATCGACCCCACTGGACTCCACTGTCACCTTGATCTGGCCCTTAGCTTTTGAAACTTTGTCTACTTGGATCACCGTCGACCTTGCCCACTTGGATCGCAACCAATCTTATCTGCATTGGGTCGCCAACAACCTGAGTTCAACCGTTTTCGTTGTTTGACAAGAGGTAGGTGGCATAGATTTTGGCATTTGTTTAGTGAATTGTTGAGGAAGTTGTGTTGGTGACGAACGCAATGGAGAACTTGAGTTGATTGTGATTTTATGAGAGAAGAAAGTGAATCGAGTCTTGAGTTCTTCACAGAGCGAAGCTTGGATCTTACCCTGGTGCTTGACATGTTTTGCTATCTTCATCCACAAAATCAGAATTAACTTACACCAATTCATTGATCCGGTATGACGTCTTGCGGATGGATTTTGGTTTTTCTGAGAGGTGATAATAGCTTAGGGTAGCATCTTGTATGCAGCTCATGCTCTTATCACTTTCTAGGAAACTGAAATTGACTTATGCTGAGAATTGTCTACTTAATTTAGACCCGTTGATCTACATTTGCTCACTTTGGATTGGTACTGCCATTGCACAGTTGATGCACCTGGAATAGGAAGAACTTTTCGTGTCGCTTTAGATGGTGGATCCATTTTTGATCGTTGGTTGATAATGGGTAAGTGTAGGAGAAATAACTTTAATAAATAATACGAAAAGCTCTTTTCTTTCTTTGCTACGAATGAACTGTCTACACATGATAGCGTGTTTGAAGAGTTTAGAATACCGAACCCATCCTACATGGATAACAGCCGCATTTACCCCAGTTGGCGCTTGAAACCCGATGTGTTGGCACAAATTGATATTTTTTTGGAATTCAAGTATTAAGCATAAGGGGACTTTTAGTTATAATTAGAATTACCCGACTACGTTAGATACAAGTTCTTCTGTATATAATAAAGCACACGTCATCCTGTTGTCAATCCAATGGAGGAAGTCTGGCACTCTCAGAAGTTGAATCGACATCAGTTGCACCTTCACAAACGGTTTTAGTAACGCTACTTCTTCAACACAGCTAGCTTGATACGGTCAATTGGTTTTGGTTGGTCCGATTGCAGATCGAACTCCTCCAAATTTTAGAGTTCTACTCAACTCTCTGGAGAGAGCTTCCTACATAATCTCTGCTAAAGTTCTGCATAACATTTGTTTGCAGGATGGCATTCTGCTCAATGACGTACGCCTTCCATCAGAAAATGAGTTTGCACATATGCCACCTTTGGGATACACGGCTGGCTACCGGTACACATTCTTGAATGGAGCAGTGCCTCCCTTCAATCACTTCTTGAGAGAGACTCTTCTGAACATAGGAATTGCCCCATTTCAGATTCATCCCAACGGATATGCGATTTTGACTTGCCTTCATGTTTTATTTATGCGGACATTCAATCATGACCCAAGCTTTGATGAGTTGATCTATTTCCTCTCATTCAAGAAGAGTGACGAATGTCCATCCCTCATGATCATCGAGGCACAAAGAAACCGTAAAAACGTGTTGTAGCTTTAAAGTAACCTATCCCAATTCAAGACCCAATATTTTTCGTTAGGTGACCTGAGGGATTTTATCGTCTTTGGACGACGGGGGGTAAGTCTTCTCTTTTACTCGTTGAGTTTTATTACATTGACGTGGGATTTTTAATAGGTTGAATACTCCTTGAATTTATTTCGAGACCGAACAAAGATTCATCACTCGATCCCATCTTCAATACTCTAAAGGCCATAGACACTAAAGAGAGATCGGTAAAGTTTTTGCTAACGGATGAGAAATTGCTTCGGTATGGGTTGTTGTATCCAAGGATATCTGGCGTAGCCATTGAAGTTTCATCTCCTTTCCATTCCAGAATTCGAACATGCTCAACTTCATCACACGACTCCGAAGAGGGCAATCTTCCAGAAGAAGGAGGTCATTTGGCGGGTCAACCGAAGAAATTCATGAAGGAAGAAATGTTACGACCGAAGCCAGTTGCCCGATTAGGATACCACTGATCCTGGAGGAGGGGAAAAAGAATTCAAGCAGCGTGAAGGAAAGGTTTCGGTGTAAGGAAAAGGAGGAGGGTGAAATTGAAAATAGCAGCAGCAATGCTTCCTCCTCTAATGATGATGAATTTGATGCAAGTTCTAGTGAAGGAAACTGTCGAATATGTGAGTATATGATTTTTTTTTTGATGATAATAAACATATATATTCATTTAAATGTATTTGTTAATGTACTATTTTATTTTTCACATAATTAAATAAATATTTGTTGAATAAAATAAATAACAGAGAATTTAATTCAAATAGATATTTTTTCAAACAAATAGTTATTACAATTTTGAATAGTACAAATTTGAGCTCTCACTATATATATACACACAATTTCGATTACAATACAAATTGACTACATCATAATTTTCTCTTTTACAAATGCACCTCACTACATATCACTCATTCACTCGTATTTATCTTCGATTCTAGATTGAATCCAGCATCTGAGCAATCTGTAAAATAAACACTAACGCAGTAAAATTGAAAAGAAATTATATTAAAATGTAAAATAAAATGTAATTTTGAAAATATTATTTGCTTCAGTTATTTGGGTTGTTCGTTATCATTTAAATTTGAATTCATCATATACGAACAGCTTGTGACATGCATAGTGTATCACCGTACATGCCATAAGGTCGTGCACATCGATATACACTTGATAAAATTGCAGGGAAGGTGAGCACAAGGTCAAACCCAAACCAAAAGCCGGGTTCAACTCAAGTGAAATAAATATTAAGTCACGATATCAACACAAGGTCAAACCTGAGCTAAGCTGGATTCAACTCAGGTGCAATTTCAAAAATCAACATGAAGTTCAAAGTGAACCAGACAAAATTGAAGCAAATACAAAGTCAATACAACAGTGATGAACCACTAACTCCAGTGAACAACAAGTGGAACAAGACTGAACCAGACACAATCCAACAATGGTAGCAACATGCACATGATTCAAGTACGCAAATTAACCAAAGATTCCAAACACAGTGAAGTACAACTTCAAGACACAAATATACAAGTCAATGACTTGACGCACAATGAAACTGCACCAGACCAGGCACAAGCTAGAAGTTCATCATGGTCACAAGTTTAATGCACAATGCAGACTTATGAACACACTAGGTCAATACCACAGAAAACAGAGCTATCACAACAGTTTGAAAATGCATATGTCAAAAGACAAAAGGTACACAAGTGTGTAGGGGAAACAATGGAAGTAGTCTGCAAGTGAGACTACAACCCAGTGCAGTACAAATGTTTTTAGACTCCAAGAAAGAACAAGTGAACCAGTGAATCACACACAATTCATAATAGTTTGAAAATGCAAGAGTAACTCGACTGCAATATCAAAGTAAAAACAATGGATACAACATGAACCTACTGACTACACATGACAATATCATTGCAGAGACAAAAATCAAATCATAGCAGTTTCAAATCAATACAACAGAGCATAAACAAGTGACACAATAGTTTTGAACAAAGACAGGGAAGCCGGAAAAAGATAGCTTGCATCAAGATATTCAAATTGAACAATTCAGGCTCGAAGTCAAACGTTATCTCAATATCAAGCCGCAAGTCAATCAAGTTTATCAGCAAATTCAAAGCACCAAAGATTCAAAACCGTGATAGCCAAGTAAACGAACCAAGTCAGAAATCAACGCCGTGATAATCAAGCAACGAAAAGAACGAATTGAACAAGTCAGGTCAATCTCAAGCATTCAACTAAAATCAAGCGGCCGAGATGAATTCAAAACAAAATTATCAGCCAGATTCAAAAATCAATTCGAATGAGAATATATGAATTCAATTCCTATTTAAACCCAATCATCACCGGCTACGAAATCATCGAGCTCAAGAATACTAACATAAAGAAAAAAGAAAAAAATCACATACCAATTTGTAGTCGAACTCGATCAAATCGAAGAAGCCATGTTCGAATCGAAAAAATGGTCGATTGCCAAAGCAAATCAAAGGATCAACAATTGTAATCGACCAACAATCAGTCGGCTTCATCGATTCCTCCAAGAGCCCTAATTTTCAAGTAAAGGAAAAGAGGAACGAGAGAATAAAGGAAGGAGGCCACCATTTTTACAATGGAAAGTAGAGCAAAGAAATAAAAGGGTCGGCCTTGTTTTATTTTAATAAAGGCTTTAGTTAATTAGGGTTTTAGACTTTTATTTGTTTTTAAATTGCTTTTAATTTTGTTATTCCTTTTAAACTTGTGTAATTTCTAGTCGTGTGACTAGAGGACGAGCTAGGTGGTGTAGTTCGAGAATTCGCAACTTAGTGGCTGAGTTGTGGTAGGGTTTTGAGCATAGAGTTAAGGTTAGTCGATAGCGGGTGTCGCGAGTTTACGTGTGTAAGCGTATGATTGCTTAATTTCTAGTAGAAACGTTGGGGGCAGCACGTAGGTAGGGTTTTGCCAAAGCTAGGTAAATTCTATGTTGTTCAATTTCTGCATTTATTATTCTTCTATTATTTGTGCTGCTATTATTCTGATATATCTGTGTTGAAAATATTTATAAACTTCCGCATTAAATTTTTATAATAGTATCACCCTATTCACCTCCCCTCTAGAGTGAAATCGATCCTACAAGTGGAATCAGAGCTAGGAACATAAGCCATTTTTGTTTTAAAAGTTTGATTTTTCAAAGACTAATTTTTCTTACAAATTTGAATTTTTTAAATGGCTTCTATTAATAATGTTTTTACCGTGGGTCGGTCCAATATTATTCCTTATGTTTTTGATGGAACATATTTTCTGAATTGGAAATTAAAAATGGAATTTTATTTAAAATCTGTTAATGTTAAATGTTGGAATATTATTGAAAATGAGTGCGATATAATAGATGAAAAATTACCTTGATGATGCTCTTGCTATGCATATAGTATATTCTCATGTTAATCAAGATAATTTTAACTTTATCTCTCATTGTGAAAATGCACAGGAAATTTGGAATACTCATTATGCAATATATAGTGCAAAAGTCAACAGTGATAAGAAATTCCTCATAATCAACTCAGAAACGTGCTTAACAGGATTGGTAAAATGCAGTAATTATGAGGATGAGGATGATGATGATGAAGGAGCTGAGCTGGCGATGAAGTGATTCAAAAAGAGGAACAACAAATATAGAAATCCAGCTCTAAATCAAAAATTAAAAAGCAGAATAATCAAAGCACTAGACAACTAGGAAGAACATGAGATCATTTGTCACAAGTGCAACAAACCCGGTCATATCAAGCCTAATTGTCTTTGACTTCAACATGACCAAGAAAAGAATTCAAAAAGGAAAAGTTTTACAGCCACGTGGAATAAAAGTGATGATTCTGAAAGCACGAGCAGTGAGAGTGAGAAAGCAGATATGTGCCTTCGAGGTGATATAACTGATAGGTATGATGATGAGCCAAGCGAGGTAACAAAACTCACTCACTCAGAATTACCTATATATTTCCACGAAGTAAATGGTTGTTTTGAACGACTTAGGGAGAAGTACGCCAAAATTGAATCACAAAGAAATTGTTTGATGGAATCAAATAAACAGCTTAATCAATTGGTTAAAAACTATCAAACTAAAAGCCCTAAGTGTAATAAGTGTCCAACATTCGAAGAAGAGATTAAAAAATTCGAAATCAAAACTAAATCGCTTGAAAATGAAATTCTGTTTTTGAAAGAAAGTGAAAATACAAGAAGAGAAAATTCTACTAAAAAGTGCAAACAATTATTAAACGAAAATGAATCTCTCAAAATATACGTCCAAAACTTATCTACAACTTTAGGAAACTTTTCCAAAAGTGAAAGATCACTAAATATGCTAATAGCAAAACAAACTGTTAACAATGATAGACAAGGATTTGGGTATACTCACTTTGAATATGTTAGAAGAAAAATTAATTAAGTTAAATATGAGTCCACTATTTGTAGAAAAATTGGACACAATCAAAATATTTTTTGGTATAGACTCAAAAATGTGAAACCTTATCGATTTGGGTTCCAAAAGGCACAAATATAAAATTCACTAAAGTTAAACAAATCTGGGTGCCGAAAGGAACATATATAAATAGCTTTGGGTCTCCACAAAATTATTTTTCAAAATATTTTGCCACTAACAACCATGGACCTATAAAAAAAGGGCAACAACGAAAAATTATCGTAAAGGTAAAATTGGTAAAGGTATTTTGAACGATATATGTGAAAATCTGCACCATAATCTAATTTAATTCAGCCAGTTATTGATAAAGAAATAAATGTTGATTTTGATTCCGACTTATTCAAAATGTTGACCAATCATCTTTTCATCTTTGAACTAATTCATATAAATTTGTTTGGATTAATGATGATGTTTTATTGATTGATGATTACTTATGCTACAATTGGATGTATTTGTTTATTTTATCTGACTTTATATTCACGGTTTTAGTTTATTGGCACGACTTCAGTTAAAATCCAAAAGAATTTCATTGTAAAAAGATTTTAAAATAATTGTTGCAACTTCGCTGTCTGGTCTATGACTTTCATCTAATGATAATTTTCAGTGAAAGAAAAATTCAGATGCAAATTACACTGGTAATCTAGGTGATAGAAAAATTTCTAGTGGAACGTGATTTATGTTGAGACATTCAGTAATTGCATCATTTTTTTCAAAGAAAATATCTGCATATTTTTCATCTTATATAATTTTCAATTAGAAGACTTTTTCTTTTATAAAACCCCTTCCTGAAAATCATTTTTGTTGATCTTATTTCAGATTAGTCATTTCTGAAAGATTTGATTTTATAATTATCTTTGGATTTGATTTTAAATGACTACATTAACTAATCTAACTCCCTACTGATTATCAAAAAGACAAATAGTGATTGAAAAAGTGACGAGTGTCGATATTAATCATATATTATAACTTGAGACAGTATAATTAGTAAATTTCTTTAGAAATTTAAACAAGAGTTATAAAAACTTTTTGTTGGTAAAAATTCCACGACCATATCTATTTCTATCATATTTCTGTCAACCATCACTCATCAAAATCCAATATAGTATGTCAATATATGGTATTTTAAACGGAAAATCATTCATTTTTCATTTTATTATATTTTTTTAAGAAATAAAAACATCCAAAGTATTCACTCTCATTTAAAAGTCCTCATAGTTATGCATGGGTGAGTTACTTGGAACTTTTGATTATGTGCTTCCATGCTCATTTAAAAGTCTTCACTGTTATGCATGTATGGAACGCATATCAAAATTGATTAATTAAATAGACAAGTTGATTCTAATCCCATTTAAAAGTCCTCACGGTTATGAATGGTTAGAAGATACTTGAATTTATTTTTTAATAAAAATATGGAATACTACTAATCTCATTTAAAAGTCCTAAAGGTTATGCATGGTTAGTAGGTATTCAAATTCTTGAAATAAATATATCACAAATAGACACAACCTATGGTTTTATATGATGACATTACCCCTATCACTCTAAAGTGGAATATGAACCTAAAAGAGTATTTATGATTTTTGTTTGATTTTTTAATGAAATTTAATATTTATATTCAATTGAGTTTTAATGTTGTATTGATGTCTATCACTTTATCTCTATTTTTCTAATACTATTACTCTTTTGCTGGAAACAAAAGAGGAAGAGAAAGGTTAGGACTTTGGCAAATAAAGGTCAAATAATTTATTTTGTATTTTCTATATGCATCTAGGTTCATTTATTCATTTTTACATGCATACATGAAGGGGGAGCTTTGTGTAGAGAGGAGCATTCAAATAGGGGGAGCAAATAGAATGATTAAATACATTTAACAAACTCAAAATCTTAAATATATGTTTGTTATCATCAAAAGGGGAAGATTGTTAAATATGCGAGTATGTGATTTTTGTTTGATGATAACAAACATATATATATATATATTCATTTAAATGTATTTGTTAATGTACTATTTTATTTTTCACATAATTAAATAAATATTTGCTGAATAAAATAAATAACACAGAATTTAAATTCAAACGGATATTTTTTCAAAAAGATATTTATTACAATTTTGAATAGTACAAATTTGAGCTCTCACCATATATATACACAATTTCGATTACAATACAAATTTGACTACATCATAATTTTCTCCTTTACAAATGCACCTCACTACATATCATTCATTCACTTGTATTTATCTTTAATTCGAGATTGAATCCAGCATCTGAGCAATCTGCAAACTAAACACTAATGCGGTAAAATTGAAAAGAAAATATTTTGTAGTGTAAAATAAAGTGTAATTTTGAAAATATTATTTGCCTCAGTTATTTGGGTTGTTCGTCGTCATTTAAATTTGAATTCAACATACACGAACAGCTTGTGACATGCACAGTGTATCACCGCACATGCCACAAGGCCGTGCACACCGATATACACTTGATAAAATTGCAGGGACAGGCGAGCACAAGGTCAAACCCAAATCAAAAGCAGGGTTCAACTCAAGTGAAATAAATATCAAGTCACGATATCAACACAAGGTCAAACCCAAGCTATAAGTTGTATTCAACTTAGGTGCGATTTCAAAAATCAACATGAAGTTCAAAGTGAAACAGACAAAATTGAAGCAAATACAAAGTCAATACACCAGTGATGAACCACTGACTGCAGTGAACAGAAAGTGGAACAAGACTAAATGAGACATAATACAACAATGGTGGCAACATGCACATGACTCAAGTATGCAAACTAACCCAAAGATTCCAAACACAGTGAAGTACAACATCAAGACACAAATATACAAGTTCAATGACTCGACGCACAATGAAACTGCACCAGACCAGGCACAAGCTAGAAGTTTATCATGCTCACAAGTCTAATGCATAGTGCGGACTTACGAACACACTAGGTCAGTACCCAAGAAAATAGAGCTGTCACAGCAGTTTGAAAATGCACATGTCAAAAGAGAAAGGTACACAAGTGTGTGTGGCAACAATGGAAGCAGTGTGCAAGTGAGACTACAACCCAGTGCAGTACAAATGTTTTTAGACTCTAAGTAAAAACAAGTGAACCAGTAAATCACACAGCAATTCACAATAGTTTGAAAATGCACAAGTAACTCAACCGTAATATCAAAGTTAAAAAAAATGGATACAACATGAACCAACTGACTACACATGACAATATCATTGCTGAGACAAAATCAAATCATACCAGTTTCAAATAAATACAACAGAGCATAAACGAGTGATACAATAGTTTTGAACAAAGATAGGGAAGCTGGAAAAAGACAGCTTGCATGAGTAATTTCAAATTGAACAAGTCAGGCTCGAAGTCAAATATTATCTCAATATCAAGCCGCGGGTCAATCAAGTTTATCAGCAAATTCAAAGTACCAAAGATTCAAAACCATGATAGCCAAGTAAACGAACCAATTCAGAAATCAACACCGTGATAATCAAGCAACGAAAAGAACGAATTGACCAAGTCAGGTCAATCTCAAGCATTCAACTAAAATCAAGTGGCTGAGATGAATTCAAAACAAAATTATCAGCCAAATTCAAAAATCAATTCGAGCGAGAATGCAGGAATTCGATTCCTATTTAAACCTAATCATTATCGGTTAAGAAATCATCGAGTTCAAGAATATTAACATAAAGCAAAAAGCAAAAATCACATACCAATTTGTACTCGAACTCGATCAAATCGAAGAAGCTGTATTCGAATCGAAGAAATGGTCGATTATCGAAGCAAATCAAAGGAACAGCAATTATGATTGACCAACAATCAGTCGACTTCATCAATTTCACTAAAAGCTCTAATTTTTGGGCAAAGGAAAAGAGGAACGAGAGAATAAAGGAATGAGGCTGCCATTTTTACAATGGAAAGTAGAGCAAAGAAATAAATGGGCCGGCCTTGTTTCATTGTAATAAAGGTTTTAGTTAATTAGGGTTTTAAACTCTTATTTATTTTTAAATTGCTTTTAATTTTGCAATTCCTTTTCAACTTGTGTAATCTCTAGTCGTGTCACTAGGGGATGAGCTACGGTGGTGTAGTTCAAGAATTCGCAACTCAGTGGCTGAGTTGTGACAGGATTTTGAGCGTAGAGTTAAGGTTAGTCGATAGCGGGTGTCGCGAGTTTACGTGTGTAAGCGTTTGACTGCTTAATTCTAGTAGAAACCTTGGGGGCAGCACGTAGGCAGGGTTTTGTCGAAGCTGGGTAAATTCTGTGTTGTTCTATTTCTGCTATTATTTGTGCTGCTATTATTCTAATATATCTGTGTTCAAAATATTTTATAAACTTCCGCATTAAATTTTTATAATAGTATTACCCTATTCACCCCCCTCTAGGGTGAAATCGATCCTACAGAAACTTCAAATAGTGTAACGAAACTCCACGAATGAGTCCTATTCTCCTGGATTTGCCTTCCCAAGAGATTCATGCTAAAAATGCTCCCCCAGTAGCCAAGCGACGTCATGGTTCTCCACCTAAGGAAACCAGTATTAGCTTCAAGGACTTGAGAAATGTTTATGTGGATATCAATGAACTCATGAGAGATGATTTTGAGCTCGAGGGATTGTCTCCTTGCCCCGGTCATGCTACGTCTAGAGTTAGCCCGATTCCCACGTGGCGACTTCCCGATCTGGTTTGTGAAGTCCTTTTAGACCACCCATGATGCGTTACACATTTCACTAGGGTCACTTTCACCTACATATGCATCATTTAGGTTTATTTCTTGTCGCTAAAGTTCTTTAATTTTTAGATCAGGTACTATGAGAGACCGTGGACTTTACAAGGACCTTGAACAATTTACCGATGCACAATATTGTTCAAGATGGACTTCAAGTCACCATCAGCCCCGAGAAAACGAGGAAGAGTGGAGAAGGAGGAAAGATGTGGAAGCTAAAGTTTATCGTCGGGACAACAGGGACTGATGCACTACAGGAATGGTTATGAGAAGAGGAAAACTCTCAACGACCGGGAAGAGCCATCCAAGAAATCAACGCTAGATCGTGGTTCTCATCCTTTTGAGTACCAAGCAATTGAAATTCCGACTTCTACTGTTCAAGTTTCTCATCAACCCAGGCCCCATCAACTCAAGTAATGCCTATTTTTGGTTCTTTACATCCCCTGAGGAGGGGGCTTATATTCTCTCGTCCGGTTTCCCTAAGCTTGAAGCTGCGTTCCCTAGATGGTTTCTGAAGGGGGTTAAATTTGGTCATGACCTGCACCTAATCCATAAAGATTCTTATATGCCCTATCTTCAGGAAATTCAAAGCCATTTGGATCAAGCCGAAGGATGGGAGATGTTTGTTAATCGACGGAAATTCTATGGAAGTAGAAAACTGTCAAAAAATTTCGAAATAAAAATAACCGCAAGCGCACGACGTACTATCGTAGTACGTGGCGAATACTTGTCGATCCGTAGGGAATTCATGATTTTAAAATTCTATTCAATCAAATTAACCAAAGTAGAAAGTATGACCAGCTAAAAATGTAAGAAACTAACAAAAACTAGCAAAAGAAAAATAGATCAAAATGAGAGTTAAGTGACAATTTAGAAAATAAATCCACTCTCTGGATCATGTAGTTCAGCACATATGAAATCATGATCTCTCTTTTATGTTTATTAGTGCTTTAATTGATGTACTTATCATAGGTATGGCATATTTGTGTTATTGATTAACCAACATAAGCCATCAAACTATAACACATCCCTTAAAGCACTTACCAACTCTCATGAAACTTGACAAAGAAAATGAAAATGAAATCTATTGGCCTATTAACTATTGATTAGAAATATAGACCATCAAATTTTAATTTCAAATCACTTTCTTATGCCATAATCATATTTTGATGAAGAGGCATTTGTGTTAGTGATTGTTTAAGCATAGCCTATTTGGTGTCAACAATATAAGATATCAAATTCAAAGAAAGAACAACAAATAAAACGTTTCATTAATCATGATTAAGCACAAAAGGAGAGCATGAATTAAAAAATAGTTGAAGCTACGTAATTAGAGAGCTTCATTACCCCTAAATTGAAGGGGTTTAGCCTTTCATATTTGTCATTTGATTAATAAATGTAGCTAGCAACATGAAAGCAAAATGAAAGCTAATGGAAAAGAGAACTATTCTACTTGCGTAAAAGAAAAGAAATGTACACTACAACATGAAAGAAAAACAAACAAGAGAAGAAAAGAGCAATGTATTAAAGTTGCATAAGAAGAAATTATATGAATTAAAAATGACTAAGTAGCCATGAAAAGAAAACAGTAGCTTTCTTTTATTTTGAGCCTAAATTAATGAGGAGGAAGAGGAGGCTACATGAACATAATGGGTTATTTATACAAGCATGAAACACTAATCCATAATTTGGAGAATGCCCAAAATGCCCTTGAGGTAGCGCGGAGGCCAAGTAATCATTAGCTTCTACTAATCATCATTTAAGTGTACATGAAGCCATTAATTCCATAAGCATGTGCATTAGCCTCTACTTTGTACATTAAGGTGGTGGGTAGGTGGGGTCCTCCATGATCTTCACTTGGAATTATTTCCATCTTCATTCCTTTGTATTCTTTTGTGCATGCATATCTTATTCAAGAAACATCTTGCAACTGAAATCAAATTCCTACAAAATATTATGATAATTTCTAATTAAATTTTCTCAAGTTAATTTATGCACAAAAATGACTATTTTGCCCTTGGATGAAGTTGAATATGTGACAATTTGGAATTAATATGGATTTTGGTTAAAACAAGTTAAAATACCCAATATGATCATTTATTTGATTTAAATAGAATAAATATGGTGGTAAAAATATGCACATTTACGTGCACATCATAATACCCCCACACTTATCTTTTTATCCGTCCTTATATGAAGAAAAACTTAGATAAATCCATTTTCGTAGGGAGCACGATTGCATTGAGCATATGCAACAAGCCTTAAACCTCTAGGTGTCCCCAGTAGGACGAGTGTTGTCTCGTGGGGTTTTCAGCGGATACTACTCACAAAATCCAAATGCAGGATGAAAATATTTACAAAATGCCAGAATTATTTACAAAGAGATGAATGCAAGTTTTTGAAAATATTTACAAATAAAGGATTTATTTTTAAATTGACACAAATAAGTTAAACATAGGTTTTGGCTATTATCTTGAAAATTTATGTCATTCATTCGTCAAAATTTCCAACAAAAATCAAGTTATCATAACAAATAAACTATAGTTTAACTTTTTGTTTTGATTAATAACACACTGTAACTATGAAATGGATCCTTAGTTGATTATCAAAGTTTATCAAAGTGGTATTTTCATTTCTTTTCAATAACAAATCAAATCAAATAAGTAAAATGGTGCTAGGATTTCAATTGCTTACTCTCTCATTATTTGCATGAAAAATTACACACTTACCTCAGGTAAACTGAGGCCATATTACCACTTATGCACCGCCTTTCAGGCTTATGTGAGGGGAGTACAGAGCATGGCGAGTGCATATACTTTCATACACACACCTATCGACCGTAGGTGGTTTTTATTAAGTCTGTTCTTTTTTTACATACGTTCCATACATGCGTAACCATAAGGACTTTTAAATGAGTATGAAAGCACATAATCAAAGATTCCAAGTAACTCACCCATGCATAACCGTGAGGACTTTTAAACGAGAGTGAATACATTGGATGTTAATTTTTTTTAAGAGAGAGAAAGAGTTTCTAAAATCATCTTAGCACCATTTAACTTAGAAGACAAAGAAAATGTTATATCCTTTACTTTAAATTCGCCACTTTTAAAACAAAGATTTTCAATTAGGATGTATTTCATGATTAACACGTGTGAATCTTCCTATATACTAGTTAAACCATTGTTATTTGTATAGGAACTTCATTTTTATTTTTGTTAAGACGAATAAATTTTCAAAAATTTCAATTTAATAAACCAAAACAATATATTTATCCTATAATGTTTCTTTAAAAATAAATCAAAAGAAAATTTGTTTTTGGGAATTTTTTTAATATTTTTTTTTTGAGTTTTAGAAGAAGAGAAAAGAAAAATTAATCATGAAAAATAAAATAGAAGGTGAGCCTTCCCCCCACATTTGATTTTGACTGTATCCCCACAGTCAACCCAAGTGGAAGGAGAAAAATCAAAATAAAAACATGACCTTTATTTAAATGAAAATTAAAGGTATTTACACGAGATTAGAAAGTATATCATCAAAAAGTAAATGAAACGGTCTTCCAAAGACCGATTCATTTGTCTCGTCAAGTATGCGAGACACATCTTAAGCTCGAAAAACCAAACCTTTAAAGATTTTAAATTGAATGTTGATTTGGAAAAACGAATTTCGTTTTATCAAAATTTGAATGAGTTGTTTTATTTTAATGATTTTCGAGGTTGATAAAACAATTGCTTCAAATTATTTTCACCAAATTCAACTTTATCATTGATTTCAAAATCGAAATGGTGATTCAAATCATCCCCTTCAGAATTTAGCAAATCATTTTCAAAAAGTCTATAAAACTCATGTTCGTTAAATTCGACTTCCTTTGTTGGATTATCAGCAACTTCATCGCGTAAATCGATTTTAAAATTCAACGTTGTCGTATTCAACTTAATTACTGCATTTTCAGAAAAAGGAAGATCGACGTTTAAATCGAGTTTCGCACCCTCAAAGGAATTGCAATCCAACTTAATTACCGCATTTTCAACAACTTGATTAAGATCATCATTATCAATTTCAAAAATTGTTACTTGAAAATCATTGATTTGGGTAAAAGATGGATTATCGTTTGACTCGTCGCACATTGAAATTTGATTTTGTTTCTCACGATAATTTTTCAATGTTTTAATCAACAATTCGTGTGATCATCATAAATTTCATTCATTTGCTCAAAAAGTCAAATTTGTAATTATTAACTTAAAAATTTTCGATTTGGACTTCTTTAAACAAGAATTGTCAATTTCGATAAACGGTAGATTATTATTTGATTCTTTGCAAGTTGAGATTTGATTATGATTTTCATGAAAAGTTTTGTATTTTTCAAGTAATAAATCCCCGTTATCTTTTTCCATTTGGTCAACAATGTTGAATATGCGCTTTGCGCTATATGATTTTTGTTTGATGATAATAAACATATATACATTCATATAAATGTATTTGGTAATGTACTATTTTATTTTTCATAGTTTAAATAAATATTTGTTGAATAAAATTAAATTTCACAGAATTTGAATTTGAATTCAAACAAAACAAGTTAAACAGATTTTGAATTCAAACAGAAATTTTTATTCAAACAAATATTTTGTATAGTATGTATTTGGTTAAATAAATATCTGTTGAATAAAATAAATTACACAGAATTTGAATTTTAATTCAAACAGAACAAGTTACACAGTTTTTGAATTCAAACGAATATTTTATTCAAACGAATATTTATTACAAACTTGAATAGTACAAATTCATGCTCTCACTATACATATACATTTTTGATTACAATCACATCACATTTACATTAATAACCTCACTACATATCACTCACACTCGTATTTTGTCTTCAACTGCATGCCAGTTTGAATCCAGCATCTGAGTAATCTGTAAAAATATTTTCAAACGCAGTAAAATTGAAAGAGAAATATTTTTGAAATTTGAAATAAACGATGATTTTGAAAACATTGTTTGCCTCAGTTATTTGGGTTGTTCATCATCATTTTTGACTGTGCAATATCTGTGCATATCAGTATTTTTTTATCAGGGACATGTAATTATAAGTGGCTGCAGTACACACGTGTACATTCGTATACGTGTGCACTGCCTCGCCAACTCATGTGCAAAAATCAAACAAAAGCACAGAAATCAAACACAAGGTCAAACCCAAGATAGGTTCAACTCAAAGCACCACTGACCAGAAAATGCAAGCAACTCAAGCTTCAGAAAGTGATGTGAATACAACTCAAATGAACAGAGAACATGCATGAACACTGAATGAAGTACACAGCATGTGTTACAGAGTGATGCAAGTGTCGACCAAGTAACAATGCAAGCACAGTCTCAAGCATGAAACAAGGTGCACCAGACCAGGTTGCAAGATGATCAAGGCAGACTACAAGTTCAAGTGGATAATGCAAACAGGAATCAAATATGCAATGCTCAATATCACTACAAACTGCAGTGGACAGCATAAGTCAAGACAGCTGCAACAACAAATATGGTGAAGCAGCATTGATATAGCATCTGTGTCAAAGAAAATGTCAACATAAAATGTATGCAATTCAAAGTAATATATCAGCAAATACCAGCATCATCAAATCAACATGAATATCACAAGCATGCAACAGCAAGCATGTAACAGAGACCAAGCAAGGCATTGCAACTGCACAGCAACAGTGAATGGGGGGCAATGCACAAGACAGTGTACAAAGCCAAGCATGATACAGTGAGCAGACTCAGATGAACAATGCAATTTAACATGAGCAAGTGCAACAATGTGCACAGTTCAGACAGATAGTAGTGAAATGCAGAATGAATGCATCAGTGGACATAAGCAACAGTGAAGTTCAACATTATCAGAGAGCATATGGAAGGGTCAGATGTACACATGAACAAGTATGGTGAAGCACTTACACAAGATTGCCACCAACATAGCAGCAAGTACATGAATGCAAAATACAGGCAGTTAAGAACATCAAGTAAATGATACAACTGACTCAAATACAACTACAAGGCATGAAACCATAGTGAAACAGTTCAAGTGGACAGTGAAGGCAGTACAGGCCAGTGAACATAGAAGAGAATGACTCGAAGCAGTTGTGAACAAATGTACATATGCAACCATACAGCAGTCATGTATGCAACAGGTTCAAGGCCAGAATGCCCAGTTACAACTACAAGAGTGACGCAGTGAACAATGCAACATAAAGCAACAGACCAACAATGGAACAGCAGTTCATATAAACAAGTGTGCAAAGGCAATATGAACAAGTGACTCAGGTAACAACCAAATTAAGAATCAAGTGGAAATGAATCGATGTCCAATATGCAACATGGTCGAGCATTGATACAAGACACAAATGAATGACAATGAATGCAACAGTGAAGCAAAATATGGCAGTAAAGATATAATGGCCGTGAACAGCAAGATGATCAGCCACTAGAATTTCAAATGAAGCAAATCCAAGTTTACATACAAAATTCAAATGCAGTGATATGCAGCAGGGTAAAACATCACATTACAACAATATCGAGCAGCCAATTTTCAAAAAGGAGCACAGAGTAACCACAGTCAAAATCAAGTGACCGAAGTCAAAAAGCAAACCACTGTCGTGATAACCAAGTAAACAAAATAGGTCAAAGCCAAGAAATCACAACTTCAAAACCGTGAGTATCAAATTATACGAAATTCATCAAGTCAGAGAAAGTCACGGAACCAAAATCAAATTCAAGCCGAGAATTCTCTACCGTGTCAACCAAGGAATCAAGTGCATACGAATTTGATTAAGTCAAAGAAATCTCAAGCATCAATACATAATCGAACGACCAAAGCAATTTTTTGAAATAATCAGTCGAACGCAAAAATAGGAAATCAAATCCTATTAAAACCCTAATCATCATCGGCATTTCAATTCGATCGAGTTCAAGTATCAAATTAGAAAAGCAAAAGGAGACAGCACATACCGAATTCACAAGCATCAAAACTCGATCGAGCAACTGCAAGCAAGCTAGGGCAACCAATCACAGATCAATTGAAGAAACCAGAGCTATAATTGCAACGAAGAACCGAAGCCCTAATTGCAACGAAGAGCCGAAGCCCTAACTGGAACGAAAGGGAACGAAGCAAGCCGCCATTATTCTCACGAACGAAACAAAAGGGGATCGGGCTGGAGATAACAAAGAAAGGAAGTGGGCCGGTCCTTAAAAATAAAAAAAGGGGGTTTTGTTTTGTTTAAGGGTTTTATTAATATTGTTTTTAGGGTTATTGTTTTTTAATTTATTGTTTTTTATTTTACGAACCAAAAAGTTAGTAAATCACCACCTAGGTTAGGTAGTGTCAGATTGTCTATTTTGAATTAGTTCAGTGAGCAGAGCATGCGAGTTTGCAAAGCTCTATAGGCGGGAGCAGTGTTTGCGAGTGAGCGAAACTCTATAGGCGGGAGCAGGGTGTGCGAGTCTAGTAGAGTGTTTGTGAGCGGGAGCAAAAGGGTCTGCGAGTCTAGTAGAGTTGTTGTAAGCGTGATACTGTTTAATTCTAATAGAAATCTGTGAATGCAGCAGTAGGCAGGGGTTGCCGAAGCTGGGTAAATTTTGTGTGTGATTTACTTTTCAGCATATTTATTTCTGCAGTTTATTTCTGTGTTTAAATCGAGAAAATTTGCTATAACCCTATTCAACCCCCCCTCTAGGGTTAATCTAGATCCTACAAACAAAAACAAATTCATGATTATTAATTTGAAAATTTTCATTTTGAATTTGTTGATAACCAAAGTTTTCAATCGTATCGTTATTGAAACTATTCCCATTGCCAAAATTATTTGAAAATTGGTTCACATTTTCGTCTTGATTTTGAAATTCATTTTGAAGCTCGAAATTGAGTTGGCATGGGTTATACTCGAAATCATTTGAATTTTGAAGTAAATTCAAATTTTGATTATTTTTTACTTCAACTATTGCAAAAATATAAGTTACACAAATCGTTTATACTTTGATTTGTTGTCTAGAGAGTTCAAGTAAAGATGAAATGCTATTTTCGAGATTTGAGGGTTGGTTATTGTTTTGAAAATTTTATTGTTCAAAATTTGAATTATTTATACAAAAGTTGTCGTTAAAATATCCATACGAATTTGGAGTGAAATCATATGGATTATATTGATTTTCACAACTATATTCACGTGAGTAAAGAAAAGGAAACTCAAATATTTTCAAGAAGTTTTTATTTATAAAGGAAAAATATTTACAAATAAAATTTATTTTTCAAAAGAGAAATTGATTTTTGTTTTGTTTTTTTTCAAATTTCTTCTTTGTTTTTGAATAGGTTTTATATTTTTTGTGGATTTTGGTTTTTGTAAAAAAAAGATTAGATTTTTTTTGAAATTTCAAAGAAAAATATTTAAAATTTCAAAGAAAAAGAAAAGGAATATTTACAATTTTTTTAGTTTTGGATTTTGAATTTTTCTAAAATATGCATGAACTAATGCAACTAAATGAATGCAAGGGTCTAATTACAAATTATTTATCCTATGTTAACCCATAATTGTATAATCACATAATGTCTTAAATCAACAAGATAGTTCTCGGCCAGGTAACGGACAGGATTTATCGGTGCACCACGAATCATAGTAGCAATGCAGCCGAAGGTTTAAGTACCTTCAGAGAAACAATTCAGTATAATATTTACGAATCACTGTAATATTTATAACTGATTATTTCTCTGCAGTAGCCTAGACACCAAGAAATTAAATTGTTCAAAGAAGACACATTGTTAATATACAATTAAGAGTTATCAATGTCTAACCATTATTATCAATAAAATTCTAGGATGAAATGCAAAGTAGAAATTAAATGTGTACTAATAATGCAACTATGAATGGATTTTTGTTTTTTGATTTTTTTTAGGTTTTTGAATTTTTTTTAATGTAGAAATGCAAATGCAAGTAATTAATAATGCAAAGAAAACCAAGAGATGAAAGCACGATAGATAGGGGTTTAGAGCAGCAAATTTTTTTTATGCACAACCTGAAATAAAAACAAGGTATATACGATTTTTTTTATGTATAAGGATGTAATTTAAAACAAATGAAAACAAAACAAAAGAAGTGAAAAAAACGAAAACAAGAAACATCAAAACAAATTAAAACAAAACAAACGAAAATAAATTCAAACTCTTTTTTTAATCAAAATTTTCTTTTGTAAGCTAAAACAATCTAAAACAAACTAAAACTAAAATGAAAACAAAGTAAAAAGTACATTCACCCTACTTTAAAACCCGGCCCAAATTTCAATTCAATTAAAAACTCAAGACTTCCAACATCAATTCCACAGACCACAGCTACTTCCTCTATTTTTAGATACGAATCAGAGCTACCTCCCCCGAAATTAAAAATCCAATTAATTTGCAGTTCTCGGATTCGCAAATCAAAAATTCAATATGACTTCACAAAATCAAAGGTCCATTTGAAGTCAAAATTCAATTACCAAATCTCAATACGCGAGGTTCGACTGGCGAGTCGCGGTGCTAAGGAGATGGGCTGTTGGGGATTCGTGATTTGGTTGGATTTGTTATTGGGAGTTCGAAGCGATTTCGAGTTGGAAGGGCGTTGTGGTGATTGGTGGTTATGAACTTGGCCGAGGAGGTTTGATCATTTGCTGGTGGTCGACTTGTTCGAGGATGGTCGCAGTTGTGAAGTTATTGGTGGAGGTGGCGAATTTGTGGATTTCGGTGTAGTTATTGGCGATGGTGGCGGAGTTGCGATTCGAGGCGATTGATTACACGGTCGATGTAGTGAGGCGATGACTGCTGTGGTCAGTGATGATTGAAAGGGGGAAGTTTGGTTAATTTGGAGTTTCGGTGCTTGTTGATATGCAAATGTGAATGCTGTGAGTTGGTCGTTATGGTGAAATGTTGTAAGCAAGATGGCGGAGGAGGTGTTCAGGCGATGAGTTGAGCAAGTTATTGAAAGGTCAAGGGAGGTTTGCAGAGGCACAACGTTGATGGATGGTCGAATTAGATTTGGGGCGATTGCTTGCAGGCGATTGATGGTTTAGGGAATTAGGATGGTGATGTTTTTCTTTGTACTATGCAGCAGTAATAGGAGATGACTGGCAGTGTAGTTATGTTTGAATAGAGACAGATTGTTGTATTGTGGTTTTTCTGGTGATGTGTGATGTTGTTGAGCAAGAAGTGACTGAGCCATGCAGCAGAGGGTGGAAATGGAACAGAGGTGGATGGATAGGGAGATT
Organism: Allium cepa; assembly: GCA_030765085.1. Taxonomy (NCBI): domain Eukaryota; kingdom Viridiplantae; phylum Streptophyta; class Magnoliopsida; order Asparagales; family Amaryllidaceae; genus Allium; species Allium cepa. The sequence continues at coordinate 742,583,571 of CM060932.1, forward strand.
GATGAACTGTGTATTGGTGATACTCACGGGTTTGTGGAGATGGTTGGTTGAACTGCTATATTGGAGATGTAGTATCTATCGACAATGTTTGTCGATGAATGGTGGTTCAGGTTGGCCAATGGATAGTGCACAGTACACTTGATGTTTACGTATGATGGGTGACGAATGGTTTAGGAAGGTATTGTTGCAGGGAGCAGTGGAGATAGTGGAGTATGAATATGGTATGTTGTTGTGGATGTGGGCACTGTTGCACAAAGAAGTGGAGGACGATGGTTAGTTGTAAAGAGGTTTTGATGTTGAACTCTGGTTGCAGGTCAGCGGGTAAATGAGGTAGAATTTGGTAAGAGGATGGTTTAGAAGTATATGAAGTAGAAATGCTGTGAATCGGCTATGGGGTGAAGGTTTGTGACAGTACGTTTTGGGATGACAGTGTTTGTGGAGAGTTGAATGATGAGATAGAACTGGATGAAGTTTGGGTTAAGGGTCAGTGGTCATAGCAGTTAAAAGTGAATGTGGAGGTGAATTTGGGTATATGACATAGGAAGTGAATGTCGGGGTGGAAGTATGAAGGCTGATGGGTATGTGCAGGGTTGTGTATAGAGAAGAGAGAAAGTGTTGAAGGAAGAGAATCAACAGCAATAAAACAAAACAGTGTTTTTTTGTAAATTATAAATGGAAAGTGTAATTGAAAAGGAAATGGAATAAAATAGTTTTTTTCAAATATGTACAAATGCAAATTGTAATGGCAAGAAACAAGCACACAAAATCAAATCACATAACAAACATAAACACAATTTTTTTCAATGCAAACACTCATACAAATCAAACAACAAACAATTCGAAGAATAGAAAATCAAAATCAAAAACAATTTCCCGGCAATGGCGACAAAAACTTGTTAATCGACGGAAGTTCTATGGAATTAGAAAACTGTCGAAAAATTTCGAAATAAAAATAACTGCAAGCGCACGGCGTACTATCGTAATACGTGGCGAATACTTGTCGATCCGTAGGGAATTGATGATTTTAAAATTCTATTCAATCAACTTAACCAAAGTAGAAAGCATGATTAGCTAAAAATGTAAGAAACTAACAAAAACTAGCAAAAGAAAAATAGATAAAAATATGAGAGTTAAGTGACAAATTAGAAATTAAATCCACTCTCTAGATCATGTAGTTCAACAAATATGTAATCATGTTCTCTCTTTTATGTTCATTAGTGCTTTAATTGATGTGCTTATCATAAGTATGGCATATTTGTGTTATTGATTAACCAACATAAGCCATCAAACTATAACACATCCCTTAAAGCACTTACTAACTCTCATTAAACTTGACAAAGAAAATGAAAATGAAATCTATTTTAAGTATGGCCTATTAACTATTGATTAGAAAATAGACCATAAAATTTTAATTTCAAATCATTTTCTTATGCCATAATCATATTTTGATGAAGAGGCATTTGTATTAGTGATTGTTTAAGCATAGCCTATTTGGTATCAATAATATAGGCTATCAAATTCAAACCAAGAACAACAAATAAAACACTTCACTAATCATCATTAAGCACAAAAAGAGAGCATAAATTAACAAATAATTGAAGCTACATAATTAGAGAGCTTCATTACCTCTAAATTAAAGGGGTTTAGCCTCTCATATTTGTCATTTGATTAATAAATGTTGCTAGCAACATGAAAGCAAAAAAAGAAAGGAAAATGAAAGCTAATGGAAAAGAGAACTATTCTACTTGCATAAAAAAAAGAAATCTACACTAAAACATGAAAGAAATACAAATAAGAGAATAAAAGAGCAATGTATTAAAGTTGCATAAGAAGAAATTAAATGAAATAAAAATGGCTAAGTAGCCATGAAAAGAAAAGAGAAGTTTTCTTTTATTTTTAGCCTAAACTAATAAAGAGGAAGAGGAGGCTACATGAACATAATGAGTTATTTATACAAGCATGAAACCCTAATCCATAATTTAGTGAATGCCCAAAATGCCCTTGAGGTAGTGTGGAGGCCAAGTAATCATTAGCTTATACTAATCATCATTTAAGTGTACATGAAGCCATTAATTCCATAAGCATGTGCGTTAGCCTCTAATTTGTACATTAAGGTGGTGGGTAGGTGGGTCCTCCATGATCTTCACTTGGAATTATTTCTATCTTCATTACTTTGTATTCTTTTTGTGCATGCATATCTTCTTCATGAAACATCTTGTAATTGAAATCAAATTCCTACAAAATAGTAAGAAAATTTCTAATCTAAATTTTCTCAAATTAATTTATGCACAAAAATGACTATTTTGCCCTTGGATGAAGATGAATATGTGACAATTTAGAATTAATTTGGATTTTGGTTAAAACAAGTCAAAATACCCAATATGAACATTTATTTGATTTAAATAGAATAAATATGGTGGTAAAAATATGCACATTTACGTGCACATCAATGTTATGCAAGCAACTGGCAGACATTAACCATAACAACTACCAAGAGATCCTTTCCTCCGAGTTCGAAATGAGAGGATATTAACAGAACGTGTTTCCCGAATCGAGCAATTGACAAAGGAGAGGGACACTGCACTCCAAGAGAGTAAGAGAAACACCGGTTTGCTGAAGGAATTGAGAAAGGCCTACGCCAAAATTAAGACCATGTTCCGAGATGAAATCAAGAAAGCCCGTGCGGATGAGGTTAAGCTGAAAGAAGAGCTTGAAGCCTGTGACGAGACTATCGAAGCTCATAAGAAAACTATTGCAGGTCATAATGAAGCCGTCGAAGCTATAAAAAGGTAATCTCTGATTATGCGAGAATAATGGAATCTTATGACAAGACCATTTCTGATCAAACCTAAATGATTGCTTCGCTCAAGAAAAGAGTCGCACAGCTTAACGCTGAGAAGACCCAAGTTGAAGTTGAGAAGGCCGCCATGACAGCGAACTACTTGGAGTTGCGTGATACTTTTGAAAGGAAAATGGAGAAGATGGATGAAACCATCTTGAATTTCTATGTCAACTCATTGCTGCATCAGGGGAGCCTCAGCTATCTGGGCCCCAAATTCCCGCATACTCTTGTTGTGGTTTGGGAAGAACTTTTGGCCGATTTTCGAGAAAACGGGGATGTATACACCAAGTAAGAGTTGGAGGATGTCTATCTCAATGAAGAGTCGAAGAAGGCTTTGGTAGAGGGTTGGGTGATCATTCAGATTGAGAGGGAATATGAGGCCGCCAATGCTGTTGCGACTACAACTGCTAAAGCGTTATCAGAGCCTTTCATTTTTGATCCTGGCAAATCATCAAAACAACCTCACAATCAGTTAGGAACTATTTCGAGTTCAACCAGTACTGCTTTGTTGCCGTCCCTCTAGCAGCCGTCTTGGAAGCCTCCGGTGGTCCTGGAACTACTCCAAAGATCATGCAGCCATCCAAAGAAGGAGAAGGTGGTGAGCATGAAATTTAAATTCTCGGCCACACTTCTTATGCAGGTAACCTTCTTGTTTCCCCCAAGTTTGAGAATTTTCATCTTATGCTGCAAGAACAAGATGAATTGAATGCATTCATTTTTGATCTTATAGGTCCGTCTTCTTTGCCTACAAACCAACCGATCTCTTCGGTCCTTGGGAGTGCTGCTATTTCGACTGCCTCAACGCTTGTTTCTATAGCTGCTTCAATTGTTGTGCCCACGTCTGGCTCACAACCGAGACTGGAATCCAAGAAGATTGCTGCATTGCACGCCCTAGACAACCTTTTTGTATCTCTGGTCGGCGATTTCGCTACAGCTAAAGCTCAAGAGCAGGAAGACCAAACTGGCTAGCTAAGTAAAAATGAGTAGCAGATGGTGGCCGTTAAGAAGGAAAAGATTAAGGAGAGAAAGTCTTCAAGGAGCTCCCGCATGTCCCGAAAGTGCAAGACCAATGGCGAGTCTTTTGAAAAGGTCGAAGAACAAAGAGGAGACCTAGGCACAGAGTCGATAATTGATAGGCAGCAACATGACTTATGTTAGGGATTATGAGAAGAAGATACTTCCAACCAAAGGTGAGAAAGGGAGAGGTGGAAAGAAACATTGACAGACTCGATTAATAGTGGAGCCAGATATTGGGACATTCTGATTTGTCTAACATGTATTTTGTATTTTGTACAAGTGCAGAGTCTACACTTATTATTTTTGTTGTTCTAGCATCTGTGTTTTTCATTTTGTTGGCCGATATTGTATGGTATGGCCCCTACAATTTGACTTTTTATATTAAATATTATAAGGAATGAAAAGGTTAATATTTCATCTGTCATCTCTTCTGTAATCTTCCTTACTTGTCATGTACTTAACTTGCTTACTTATGTATGCACATGGCGCGATTACTTGTCCCATAATTTCTATATTTCACATTGTCGTGCCGTGTTTCTTGGTATGTAACGCCTTTATTTCTACGATTTTACGCAATACGTACATACTTTTTTAACTACATCCGTTGTGATTCCCAAAATTCTTTATTTAGAGAAACTGGCATGTGGAATGGCTTTCCTTTCAACTAAATGTTAGTATGTGTGTGCCCCCCGCTTTACAGGGTTGTTTTCTTCGAACACTTAACAATTGACTAGTCGATCCGAGCGATCCCTTGGATGTCTGTAGCCGAATCTAACTTACGATTCCTCTCTTTGGGAACTTATGACCCAAGTTTCTTCACTTCGGGGATTTTTTCGACCAATAATCAGATTTATTTGCTGATTTCTAGTTGTGCGATATTGTTAGACCCACATCTATTACTTTTGATAGTGGAAGTGGATTTTTATTAGTCCTGCAATAAATGAATTTCTGGGTATTGTCGAAACAATACCAGTACTTAAAAGTGTGCGCGGCTTATGAAATGTGCAGCTATTAAGAGTGTGTGTATCATATGAGAAGCGCGGTTTTTGGGAGTATGCGTGGCTTTTGGGATGCACGGCTTTTGGAATCGATATGACCCGTCAATTCAAAACGGTTTGGAATTTCTCGATGTTACCAATCTTCAGGTAATGCGAGAAGTTCGTGTTTCGAGAGCATGGTCCCACGGCTCCAGAAGAAATGCATGGCTTTGAATGGGGCCTCCCGGTGTTGCCGAATCAATACCAGTTCTTAGAAGGTAGAGATCGAGTTTCATCGATCCAACGGTTTGAATCAATTTGCTTCCATCAACCCGGTGGGTAAATGGAGCGTACTTAAGTGCGGTTCCACTACTCAAGCAGCGATTAGATGGTTTTGAGTCGATTTGACCCCGTCGACTTAAGGTTACTTTTGTGAATAAAGTTTTAGTAGTTCAAAAAGCAAAGTGATTTTATTAATAAAAGTTGGGAATTTTTGCTTATTTACAATGCCTTCGGTATTCCGGGATGGTTTATTTGTGGGAAATAGGAAATACATAAGACGGTCTTAGATAAAGTAATGGCGCATCGATTCATTGTTCCAAGCTCAGGAGATTTAGGTTCCATCATCGGTTGTTAACTTGAATGTGCCGTCACCTAGCTTCTGGCCGATCACATGGAGCCCTTCCTAGTTTTGTTTGAATGTTCCTGTTACAGGGTAAACCCGTTCGAGGACAAGATCTCCCACTTCGAAAGTATGATTATAGACTTTAGAATTGAAATATCATGCGAACCTTTTTGGTGAGAAGTAGTGCTTAACTTAGCTTCTTCCTTATTTTCGCCGATCAAATCGAGCGACTCGAATAGGTGTTGCTTGTTTTTCCTTTGATTGAAGTTTTATCTTTGATGAGAGGGGTCTTCTAACTCGACAGGGATCATTTCTTCTGAACCATATGCTAGGGCGAACGGGGAGTGCCTGTTTGTAGATTTGGGCATGTCCTGTAAGCCCATAGTGCGAGTGGAAGTTCATCAATCCAATTTCCTTTAGCTATAGTTAGCCGCTTTTTGATGGTGGACTTGATGATCTTGTTCACTGCTTTGCCCGTTTTCCTATGGATGTACAACAACAGAAAAGCTCTTCTCGATTTGGAAGCATTTACAGAAGTCTTTAAACTCGACACTTTCGAATTGAGTCCTATTGTTAGTAATGATCTCTTATGGCACTCTAAACCTACATATGATGTTTTTAGTGACAAAATTAATAACTTTCTTTATGGTAATAGTGGCCAGCGGTTCCACTTGACCCATTTGGTGAAATAACCAACAACAACTATAACATATTGGCTCCTCCTTTGGCCACAGGTAATACTTCAATCAATCAATTCCCCATAATGTGAATGGCCACGGGCTGACCATCTGTGTCAAATCTGCTAAGGAACTTTTTTGATCTTGTCGAATATTTGACATTGGCTGCACCGCCTGGCATAATCTGTCGTGTCGCAATTTACTGTTGGCTAAAGATATCCATATGAGAGGACTTTCTTTACGAGGTTTTGCCCCCTAATGTGATCTCCATAGTAACCTTCATAAACTTCCCTGAGGATTCTTTAGGCTTCGTGATTGGTCGTACATCTGAGAAAGAAAGTAGAGAATCCCTTTCGGTAGAGCATCCCATTCTATACTACAAACCGCGACGCCTTTCTAATGAGATTTTTTCGATTATTCTTGTCTGCACGGAGTGTTCCTTTGAGCAGGTAGTCTTTGATTGGAGTCATCTACGATTCTAGCTCTTTGTTTATCTCCAAAATCCAATCTATATCCATCTCGCTTATGCTTGCAGTGGTCAGGGTTTCAACTGGGACTATCCCCAAGGACCGAGCTTCTTTGAAACTGGCCAATTTTGATAGATAGTTTGCCTTCTTGTTTTGTTCTCTCCGGATATGAGTTATGGTGTAATGTTCGATGCCATTCAGTAATTCCTGCACTTTAGATAAATACAGGATAAGGTTCTCTCCTAAAGCTTGGTATTCATCTTTCACCTGGAAGACGACTAGCTGAGAGTCGTTATAGATGTGTACGGACATTATCCTAAGTTCCTTCACAATTTTCAGCCCAGCTGTTAATGCTTCGTACTTTGCTTTGTTATTTGTTATAGGGAATTCCAAGCATAAGGCATAGCAAAATGGATCGCCCTTTAGGAGTTTCGAGAACTACTCCAGTCCCCGAGAAGAAGTTGTTAAATGCACCATCGAAGAGCAATTTCCAACATGTTTCCACTTCTGGGTCTATTATTTCTTTGTTATCTCGTATGGTAAACTCGACTTTGAAATCTACTAGCGCCTGCCGTTGATCGCCCTTCATGGATGGTAATTAATTTCGTATTGACTCAACTCGATGTTACATTTGATAAGCCGCCCAAAGGTCTCGGGTGGTACAATATTTGCTTCAGGGGTTGACCTATTGGTACTTTAATCGGATGTTCCTAGAAGTATGGTTTTAACTTTCTGGATGCGATCAAGAGGCAATAGGATAATTTTTTCAATTTTAGATAGTTTTTCTCGACTCCTGTGAATCATTTACTGACGTAATATATGGGTCGCTGGATCTTAGCTTCTTCTCGTATGAGCATGATACTTAATGCATGAAGCGAGACCGCTAAGTAGATAGACAAGTTTTCTTCGTTTACCGACTTAGACCGGATTGGCAAGGTTTCCATATGTAGCAGCAGCTCTACGAACGTAGTTTGATAAGATTGATTCCATTTGAAGTTCTTCTTTTCCTTCTTTAGCACATCAAAGAATGGTATACATTTGTCGGTTACTTTTGAGATGAATCGGCTTAGTGCTACAACTATATCATTCATTCTTTGTAACTCCTTATTTCTCAGGGACTCAACTTCTAGCAAAGCAGTAATTTTTTTGTGATTTTCTTTGATGCCTCTAGCGCTTACAATGAATCCTAAGAACTTTCGAGAGGCTACTTCGAAGTGACACTTAAGTGGATTGAATTTCATTCCATTGCGAACTATTTCAAACGTCTTGGCGAGTTTTCTCAAGTGATTTGCAGCTATGCATGATTTAACCAACATATAATATACATAAACTTCCATAGTCTTCCCGATCTACCCTTTTAATATGGCTTTCATCGGCCGTTAGGAGGTTGCCCCAGCATTCTTTAAGCCGATTGACATTACTTTGTAGCAGTATAATCCCAGATCAGTGAGGAAACTGGTATTTTCCTAGTCAAGTTCATGAATCATGATCTGGTTGTACCTCGTGTAAGCATCCATAAATGATAGTAGTTTATGTCCAGTAGTTCCATCCACAAAATGGTTGATTCTAGGCAGAGGAAAGCTGTCTTTTAAGCAACCTTTGTTTAGGCCTGAATAGTCGATACAAGTTTGCCATTTTCCATTGGGCTTCTTGTCTAAGACCGGGTTGGATACCCATTTGGGGTATGTTGGATCGTGGACAAAACCACTTGCCATTAACTTATCCACTTTTTCTCTTAGTGCTTTGGACCATTCAGGTACTCGGTTGCATCTCTTCTACTTCACCAGTGTATAGTTCGGATCAATATTAAGTGTGTGGTGTGCAATCTTTGGTAAAACTCCATACATGTGTCCAAGCATATACGTCCAGGTTGGCATGAAGGAATTTGATAAGTTCCTGTCGCATCTTGTTACAAGGATGTGATCCAATCTTAGGACCCGTGTTAGGTCATTCATATCGACTGGTATAAATACAATCTATTCTGTCGGTGCTGCCTATTCCTCTACTGAACTCTTCATTTTAGGGTCCAAAGCCTTATCGAATCCGCTATGGTCCCCAAGCTAGGGGCAGCTCTATAGTTTCTATTTGGTAGGTTCAGGAATGTGGAGAGTTCTCCTCACATTATGCTCCTTTTCTTTTCTTCTACACTCACGTAGTTCCACGATGTAGCTCTCTTTTGTGGAAAATTAGTCTCCTTTGATCACCCCAACTCCATTCTCTATAGGAAATTTCATGCTTAGACACCATTGAGCTAAAGCAATCCTAAAATCTGCCAAAGCGAGCTGACACAAGAAAGCATTGTGGGTGAATATTTCATCTACAATTATAAATGTTTAGATGAGAATGACTCTTCGATCACCTTCTCCTAGCTTTTTGGATAAACTAATTGTTTCGACGGGCTATTTAGGTTCATCGGTGAATCCAAGAATTTTCGTTTGACAAGCGAATATGTCTTTCATAGTGATCTTCATTTGATCAAATGTGTTTTTGAGAAGGATATTCACATAACCGCCACTGTCTACCAATACTCGTAGGGCCACAGCTGGTCCGATTCTTACCGTCACGACAATGGGGTCAAGGGTTGGAGCTTCTATTCCTTCAGTATCTCGGTTTTGAAAAACTCTATCATCGTTCAGAGTCCTTTGTTGCTTCTCAGGAGTTCCATCTTCGAGCACAAAACATTAATCTTTCAAAGCGTGCCTTAGTGAGCTCATAAATCGCTCCATTTCTCCACAACTCTTCTTCATGGGATGAGGTCGTCCAGATATTGTTCTAATAATAATTCTCTAGTTAGACAGTCAGATCCCTCTTCATCGGTTCCAGTTTGGTTTCCCTGTTCTTTGAGAGCTTGAAGTTCTGTAGGCTGGTCAAGATTTTGCGGCTTCCTCATATACCACTGAAGCTTGTTTTCTCGAATCGGTTCTTCAATCAGGTTATTCAAGTGGCAGCACTCATTCGTGTTATGACCAAGCGTTTCATGGAAATAATAGTACTTTCCGAGATGCTTTTTCTGTTTAATCACTTCCTTTTTAGGTAGCTTCTTATACTCCTTCGTTCCTTGTGTCATCAGGTAGATGTTCTTTAGAGTATTATTGAGCAGGGTGTAGTTTTCGGGCCTGAAGCCTTAAGTCTCTTGCTACTTCATTTTTTCTTGTCGGAATTCTGATTTTTCCTTTTTCGATTCATGTCCTTTCCTACATTTCCTATGGTAGTCCCGGAGGTATTTGCGCCTTGGTTTGCCGCCATACCATTCTGCCTAACTTTGGTTGTAGGTTAACATATCTATCTTCTAGATCTTCCGCTTCTTCCAATCTCAGGTATTAGCTCATCGTTCGTTTAAAGTCCTTCCTAGTGGTAGGTTGCTTTATTTTGATGCACTTCCTAAACTCAATATTGGGACAGATGGCGTGGACCAGAGCCATGAAGACCATATCTTCATTTGGATTACTTACTACAGTGACCGTGGTGTTAAACCGACAAATGAAGGATTTCAAAGATTCATTTCATCCCTGGAATAGGCCAGATAAGGACATCACGTCTTTTAGTTGTGTCGTGTGAAGCCTAAACTGATCAAGGAACCCCGTTGCTAATTCACCGAAAGTGGAGATGGATTTAGGTGGAAGCATAGTGAACCACATGATAGCATTCCCTTTAGAAAGATTGGAAAACATCTACATCAAACAGCATTCGAAGCATTCGCTATGTTTATGTACCAACTGTACTTACACAAGTATGGTTTCGAGTCCCTAGTTCCATAGCAGGTTGGGAGAGCTGATAGTGAACTTTTTAGGATATCGTTCATTTAGAATGTCATCAGTGATGGAAGTCTGGCTTGGGGCAGATCCCCATTAATCATCTCTTGTATTCTTACTCTCATCTATCAGGCGTTTGACCATGTTCGTGATATACGCCTCAGATGTCTGGTAATTTATAGGTTGGCTATTAGTGACTGTACCAAGTATTTGATTTTGCAAATGGTTTGGTTAGTGGGCTGAAGCCTAGAATCTCCTATCTTTAGGAGAGCCACTCCCTCGGAGTTCCGTTGGCTTGCGGTCGGTCGTACTAGGGCAATTTGGACCTCTCTGCTGGTTTTTAGTGCGTTAGTGTTCTCTTTCAACTCATCATCAAGTTGTTCTCCATCTTCAAAGTTAGAGAGATCCAATGCTATATCTTTCCATGGGGTTTTCATCCTCAGATTCAAGTTTACGGCGAGGATGCTTGCATTTCCTCCATTGATGTTTCTTGTAGCTCCACCTACTACTCTTTTTTCTGTTTCTCCTGTTTAGGCCAGAAACAAAAGAGTTTTCCTACTTTGTAGCAGCCACAGACTTTGGCATGGTTCTCGGGGTGGCAAGCGATTGCATGGCCAGGAGGGAATTTAATCTTTCCATAAGAGATTTTTGGTTATTCTCCATCTTTTGATTGATTTCATCAATCATCTTGTTTAACTCGCCTCTAGTGACAACTTTATGTTAGATAGAAGATCCCGACATTCGATCCCCTATATTGATGCCAGAGTTTCCTCTGGCTAATGGGTTGTTGGCGCCATTGACTTTAACTTCTTGAGGATTGGTATCCTCTCCAGGTATTATAGCTGTTATTGATTTTCGAAAGTAGTTCTCTTTCTTCCTGGTGCCATTGATTCTCAATAGATAATTCTCTAAGGAAAGGATTAGGGAATTAACTTTTGAACACGTTCGATCCAAAGTAGATAGCTAGATCCAAGTCTAAATTCAATTCTCAGTGAAATCACCAAAATGTTAACCCAAAAATGGATCAACGCCTTGGGTAGACCGTGAAAGCACTAGTCCTGTTCTTGCAGGGCAATAATATAGAAAATAGATGTAAAAAGAGTAAAAGTAGTAAAAGACAAAATGATTTTTATAACGATTCGGCCGTTAATAAAGCCTACGTCCACTTTATAACTTTCTATGAACTGACTGTTGTTACAAGTTGAATCAAATTACAATATGATTGAATATCCTAAGTTAGATCAAGTGACCAATGCAACAGTTTACTGAAGAATCACAGTGAACCCCTATATGACTATTGTAAGGGAGGAGAAGAGTGAAGAATAGTTCTTACAGAGTTCCAGCAACCAGTTTAGAAGATCCAGTTTATGTTGTAGATAGAATTATATTTATACGGTTTTGAGGGCTATTGGGCTAGGCTGTTTTGCAAGGAGCTTGCATTTGAAGGTACGAAGATATCCCCAAAGTTTCATAGCAAGATAACCCGATATGATGGATCGCTAGTGATCCATAGGGCATGTATCGCTAGCGATCCATGCAATTAGAGTATTTTCAACTCGTTTCAATTATATGATGTTCCTTTCCTTATGTAGGTACCCTCCATGCAATTTCATAACTATATGCCTTGATTTGATAATGGTTCATGTACAAGTTGCATTGAACTATTACCAAAATCAGATGAATGTCCACTTCTCTAAGTAGCTTGCTTGGAATATTAAGTAACTTCATAGACATCTCAAGAAAACATATTAGATCATGATGCAAGAAGAATGGTTGTCCCTTGAGCAATATTCATGGATCGCTAGCGATCCATCCCCTCAAGCTATTTTTGTTTTTCGTCTTTTGAGCATTCCTTTTTTCCTTCTCCTGGTTCTTCTAGTTGATCCTTGAGTTGTTTCATCCTGTCGTAGATGCTTTAGTTCACTTTGAATTCTACTAGGTTAAATACCCGGTTAACAGTAGGGTATGCCTTAATTAAGGTCTTAAATAACTAGAGTTTGCCTATTTTCGAATAAAAGGTATTAAGTGGCTTGGGTATTATTGATTACATGGCTACAATTTTATCGACGGTAGATGTGGTTTTAGTTGGACATTAAACGTCGAAAGCCTTAAGTAGTGGTTGGAGGTCTTATAGCTAGGACCCACCAATCATTGACAACACTGTTAGGAAACCACATTGGGAATATGTCTTAAATGATGGGGTCTACCTTGATTAAGGTCTTAAATGGTAGAGTCTGCCAATTTCTCCTTTTAAAAGTATTGTAAAAGGCCTCTTCATATTTAGAATTATTAAGTGGCAAATGAGTTTGGAAGTATTGGGTGGTTGATAAAGCTTCATTAGTATTTTGTACCTTGGAAATGGATAATGGGTAGCTATATGTGCAAAGGAAGGTTAAATTAGAATTGTTAACCTTGATGGGCACAACTATTAAATAGAAACCAATTGGTATAAGCTTAATTCATGGATAGTTTATATTTCCACTCACTGATACGTTATTCTAACCCCTCTCCACATTACAACCCACAGGATAGAATTTAGGGGAACATGTCACTGAAGCTAGATGTGCTTTGTTGTTAGAGAAGTCTTCTTTCTCTCATGCTCGATGTTGATGTGACAATCTGCTATCCTAGGAATATCATTAATTCCAAGGTAGTAGTCATAGTCAGTATTCTTATCCTATTATTGTTTCCGCTGTAAGTTTAGATTTCTATCAACCTCCGATAATGCTTATGCTTATTTGCAGGTACCAAATCCAACGATCTGTGCTTGATGAACTTGGTATTTGATTTCTGTCGAAATTTAGGCCCATTAAGGTATGGGTTGTTACAGCTATGCTCGAGCAAGAGACAACATCTAGTGCATAAGCAGGAACAACTTGGGTAGAAGTATTAGACAAGGTAGGACGCTCCCTCTTCAGGTGACCAGGCTAGTTGCAGTTGTAGCATTTGATCTTTGCTAGGTTCTTTTTGCAATTCATATCCACATGTCCATTGAAAGTGTACTTCCTACATTTGATCTCCTGCTTCTTTATCTTACCTTGAGCCCCCATTCCACCCCGCATTGATTCAATTGAACTAGATTGCCTTCTAACTTCTTCATTCCATCCTTAGCAATTGAATTCAGCAATGTCATCTTGAACAAGCTCTCAAAAGTAGCTCCAATAGGTATATGACTAGAAATATCCATCAAAGTTTGACTTAATCCCTCAACAAACTTTTTCTCCTTTCTCATTGGTGTATTGATAAGGTTGATGCCATATTTTTCTAGGCGATCAAATTCATTGACATATTTCTTGACACTACGGCACCCTTACTCCATATGAATGAACTTATCTAGTTCCACACACCATTCTACCTCAGAAATAGACTTAGTCATAAAGAGCCTTTTAAAATCAGTCCAAGCAATCCTAGTCTCAATAATAATTATCTTCCACTAGTTCAAGCCTCTCCTTGCAAGTGCCACAAATATCGTATCACAATTCCTCAACCAAGCTCACGTCTCCACAAATGATTTAGTCCCAAAATAATTCTTTCCACCTAGAATCTTAAAATCTCGGTGCATCTTAGGGAAATCCAAACCAAGTAGAGGAGCTATAGCTACACATTGCACTTGCACTAGGGCCATCCATTGGGGTTATGTTCAGTCTGATCTCTTGCTTGAAGATATTGACCGAACCATATAGGAACATTCATACCCAGAACTTCAACCGCTTCACCAAAACAATTTCTAGCTTGATTTCTCATTTCACTTATCTGTAATGGGAATTATTAGCAACTTTCCTCAGATAGTATTAAGAGTCATTGGAATTTAGTAAGTGAGTTGGTGTTATACTTATATTTGTTAGTTTCTAAGATGATGGTTTTGATGACAACAACCTTAGGACTTGTTATAAAATATAAATACTAATATTCTTGTCTAGATATATATGTATATGCAAGGTATATATATGCAGGTACTGAGAATGAAGACTGTATGGTATAAAGATACAAGACTGAGTATAGAGATTCAAGACCGATGAATTCAAGATTGTAGAAATCAAGACTGATGAATCATGAGTATCAAGATTATCAAGAGTTCAAAATATCAAGATAAGTAAGAGAGTCTAGTTTTATGCTAAAACTTCGTAATAACACTTAAATCTTTATTCAAATTTTAACTATGGAATGGAATCCACCTTCTCGCTTTAATAGTGGGATGGAACCCATGACCTCTTTAGTGGGATGGAACTCACGACCTTCTCTAGTGGAATGGAATCCATGAAATTTTCAAAATGACTTATTTTTAGATTTTTTTTTCAAAACTATCTTTTAAAAAGACATCTCTCTCTATTTTAGCCTTAATTAAAAAACTATTTTTAATCATATTAATTTCAGAATCATCTTTTTTTTTAAATTATCTCTTGATTTTAATATTTTATCTTTAATATATTTTAAAGAAATCTATACTTAGTTTTTAATATTACTTTTATATTATAGATTATATATTTTAAGATTACTTTCTAAAACTCTTTTATTAGTTTCAACTATATTCAAAATGGTTTACAAAGTTTAGAAATTGTTTTGACAAGTTTTATAGTAGAAATCATTTTAAAGAAAAATCTATTTTCAAAAATAATATAGCCATGTTGGCATCCCTCATCCCCCCAAGTCGACATGGTAACTGTAGAATTCATATTTCAAATTTTCAAAAGAAGTGTCTATTCGTCATAACCTTTTGCAAATGGACATGACCGTAGTTCTCATATAAATACCAGTTGTTTTCAACGTATTTTAATTTAGTTTTATTTATTTCTTCACTCCTTCTCCACACAAGTATTCTCTTATATTTCAATTTCTTTAACAAAACTATGTTGAAATTCTAGGTGAATCAAACTTGATCATCTTTAGTTTGATCTCTACCACTCTCTCTCAAAGTCTTAGTGCTATTCAGAGTTATAACATCATTTGTAATCAAAGAAGTGTGTCGAGCCTCTCTCTATCAAAGTGTGATTGAAAACGATGTGATTGTGGCCCATAAATCAATTAGGTGTGATTACAGCCTGTAAATCAGTTCAATGATCTTGTAGCATGATTAAATCAAGAGAGTTTGCCCTGGACTCGGAGATAGGAGGGTGTATCTCATGGCCTTGAAATCGAGGTTGTAAAATCGATATTATATTTGAAAAGAAATATGCATAAGAAATTGTGTGGGACTAGAGGTAGGGTAACTCTGAACCAGTATAAAATTTTGGTATGTTCTTTCCTTTATAGCTTTTATTTACAATTTGCATTTGTGTCTGAATCTGTGATTGTTCCTGTGTTTGTGAATTGCATCTTTTTGGATTTATTTTGAAAAGATTTCAAAAAGATTTATAAAATTAATTAAACAGTATTCACCCCTCCCCCTCTAGTGTTAATTCTGGCTTAAGATCCATAATTCGCATTTCTTACATTTGGTATCAGAGCATTGGTTTTTAAAGTAATCAGAATATGAATTTTGAAAAAGTTTAAAATGGCAATTTTTGGAGATTCTGTTAACACTAGTTCAAAACTGTCCAAATCATCATTGTCTCATAAGTTTGTATATCGTTATTATAGAAAATCAAGTTATCTACTGAATTGGTGTGTTGTGCAGGAAAAGATGTGTTATATGGCTTTTGAAGAATCAACACTCAATAGATAAATGGTGAAAATCAAGAAAAACAAATGGATACTTGATAGTGGATGTTCAAGACACAAGACCGGTAATCTAGAGATACTGAATGACACAATTTATGAAGACGGAGGAATGGTCAACTTTGGAGACAGTTCAAAAGGATATGTGATTGGCATCGACAATGTTGGTAACTCTAAAACTCCTACTATTTCTGATGTTCTGTTAGTTAGGAATCTAAAACAAAACTTACTTAGAAAAAGTCAACTATGTGACAAGGGTTACAAAGTTAAATTTGAAAAGGATAAGTGTCACATTGAAGATAATAAATCAAATATTATCTTTGAAGGAATTAGGAAAAAAATTATTTATATTCTCAGTATGAAAATCTCAAATGATAACCTATGTCTTTTGGCTAATGCAAGTGATACTTGGATTCGGCATAATAGATTTAGGCATTTGAATTTCAAACTCTTATCTAGACTTCCAAAACTTGATCTAACAAGAGGTCTCCCTAAAATGGATTTTAAAGCAGATAGCATATGTGATGCTTGTCAATTAGGAAAACTTAGAAAGATTCATTTAAATTGAAAGATATGTTTCAACTTCAAAACCTCTTGAGTTACTTCATTTAGATTTGTTTAGTTAAATATGTTTTTGTAATTGTAGATGATTAATGTAGATTTACATGGGCAATTTTTCTAAAACATAAAATTGATTTTTTTGATTTGTTTAAAACTTTTGCAAAAAGAATTAAAAATCAACTATCTTTAAAAATCAAAACTATTCGTAGTGATCACGGTGGAGAATTTGATAATGAAAATTTTGAGAATTTCTGTAATAAAAAGGAATAACTCGTAATTTTTCTTTTTCAAGAACTCCACAACAAAACAGAGTGGTAGAGCGTAAAAATAGGACGATTCAAGAGTGTGCAAGAATAATGCTTTCAGATAGTAAATTACCAAGAAATTTTTAGGCTGAAGCAATCACTACAGCTTGTTACATTTTGAATAGGAGTTTAATTAAACCTCTAACCGATAAAACACCATATGAACTTTTTCCAATAAGAAACCAAAGGCATATTATTATAAAGTTTTTGGAAGTAAATGCTTTATCCTAAATACAAAGGACAATTTGGATAAATTTGATCCTAAATCTGACAAAGGAATCTTTATCGGACATTCCAATATAAGTAAAGCATACAGAGTTTTTAATTCAAAAAATAACACCATTAAAGAAAAAATGCATGTATCTTTTGATGAAAATTTCAAAGATTTTTTTCAAATAAATTATGGAAATGATTTTGTTACTTTAAATAATGAATCAAATGAAATAAATTATGAAAGTGTTCATCCTAATAAAATGATCAGGATTTTAAAGATCATCCTACAGAAAATATGCTAGGAAATGTTGAATCTGTTGTTAGAACCAAGAATCAACTAAACAAAACGAGTAATGTAGCTTTTATATCAACTACTGAACCCAAAAATCCAAAGGAAGCATCATCTGATGATTCAGGGATTCTTTCTATGCAAGAAGAACTGAATCAATTCACTAGAAACGATGTATAGGAATTTGTTCCTAGACCTGAGGACAAAACTGTAATAGGAACTGAATGGGTTTATAAAAATAAAGTGAATGAACAAGGTGAGGTTGTTAGAAATAAAGCTCGGTTAGTCGAGAAAGGTTATTGTCAAGAAGAAGGAATAACTATGGTGAAACCTTTGCACCTGTAGCAAGATTAGAAGCCATTAGCATTCTACTTGCTTTCACAAACTATAACAATTTCAAATTATTTCAAATGGATGTCTAAAGTGCCTTTTTAAAAATTTTGTTAAAGAGGATGTTTATGTTGAACGACCTCCACTTTTTGAAGAAGAAAAGTTTCCAAATCATGTTTACAAATTAAAGAAAGCTTTATATGGTCTGAAACAAGCTCCTAGAGCCAGGTATAACAGATTAAGATCTTACCTATTAAATCAAATTTTGAAATTGGTAAAGTAAATAATACTCTTTTTATTAAAATAAACAAAAACGATATCCAATCAGTACAAATTTATGTAGATGATATAATTTTTGGATAAACAAATAATGAAATGAACAAAGAGTTTTCTGAAATAATGCAAAAGAGTTAGAGATGAGTCATATGGGTGAAATTACTTTCTTTTTAGGACTGCAAATAAAACAATTGGATAATGGTATTTTGATTAGTCAAGAAAAGTGTGCTAGGGATCTAGTTAGTAAGTTTGGGATGACCACAACGAGTGGAAGACCCGCTCGTATGGCAACCAATGAAGACTTAAATAAAGAAGACATGTCAAAAGTTGTTGATCAAAAACTATACAAGGGAATGATTGGATCGCTACTCTATATAACTGCAAGTAGGCCTGATACCACGCATAGTGTCTGTCTCTATGCAAGATACCAATCTCAATCCAAAGAAATCCATTTAAAAGCTGTTAAATGTATCCTAAGATATGTTAAACGCACTTTAGACTATGGCCTATTTTACCCTAAAAATGATTCATTTGATTTAATCTCATATTGTGATGCTGACTATGCTGGTTGTAAATCAGGCCGAAAAAGTACAAGTGGAACCTGTCGCTTTTTAGGACATTATCTTGTTTCCTGGTTTAGTAAAAAGCGAAATACTGTCACACTATCAACAATTGAAGCAGAATACATCTGTGCTACTTTAGCTTGTTCTCAAGCTATCCATATGCAACAGACCCTAAAGGGTTTTGGATTAAATATTTCAAAATCACCAATTTATTGTGACAATACAAGTGCAATAAATTTATCTAAAAATCCTACTCGTCATGCTAGAACCAAGCCTATTGATACCAGACATCTTCTCAGAGATAATATAAGTAAAGAGATTATTTCTCTTGAATTTATCAACACCAAGAATCAAATTGCTGATATTCTGACCAAATCCTTGAATCAATCAACCTTTATTAAATTAAGAAGAGAACTAGGTATTTGTTCTATAACTGAGATATAGAATATAGATATAGTAACATATATATTTAAATAAATAAAGAAAAAAAAATTGTAAAAAATTTCAAAGAGATGTCGACATGCCCCTAACCCCCATGTCGACATACAACGATAAAATTTGAAATTTTATTTTCCCCCTAAAATCAGTTTGGTGTTTATATAATCACAACATTTTGAATTTTTCTGTCATCTTACTTCATTTTCTCTGTAATAAACTTCTGAAAATATAAATTAATGGCCTCTCTTCTAAATTAAGCCAAAATGCAACATGTTCCTTCCCTTCTCCTAATTCTGGTCCATTTCAACGAACTACATTGCCTCGAGTAATGAAGATCGAGGAAATTATGAAGGATTTCTACAAATGCTGACTGAATTACAATTCGTGCAAATAAGGATGGCAAAAGAACAAGAGAAACAAGGCAAGCTTCTTAGAAATTTGCAAAAATTTCTTATGGATAATCATGCAGACCCTATTGTGATTGAAGATGATTCCTCTAACATACGTGTTCATAGTCCATTAGAGTACGACGAAGAAGAAGACGAAGAAGCGCAAATGGGCGAAGACGATAAAGTTATTTTCGTTGGAGAAGTCTTTTTTGACAAAAATGGTAATTTGGTTGAACAACATGGAAACTTTTATCTCCATTACCCTAATCGTTTGATTCACAGGTCACCAATTGTCAAGGACTCTCGCTAGATTGTTATCATATTATATTTTTATATTTTGTGTACCTATATATATTTATGTCTATCTTTCATATATATGTGTAATATAGCATAATATATAATAAAATTAAATTTACGTTTTTCTTATTATACTTCGTTATTAGCATTTAGTTCCATAGGATTAGTTTTTATTGATGACAAAGAGGAAGAATTATAAAATAGGATAGTTTGGTTATTAGGCTTAGAGTAAGGGAGAGTTAGTAGATTAAAGGGGAGTTGTTGGAATAAGGGGAAGTCGGAGTAGAATGGAAGTTTGTTGGAGTAGATTTTATAAACATAAGTTGTCATCATCAAAAAGGGAGAGATTATTAGTTCTTGTGATGATGGTTTTGGTGACAACAACCTTATGACTTATAATAAAATATAAATACTAAAATTATTGTCTTCATATACATATGTATATGCAGGATATATGTGCAGGTACTGAGAATGAAGACTGTACAGTATAAAGATTCAAGACTGAGTATAGAGATTCAAGACTGAAGACTCATGAGTATCAAGATTATCAATAGTACAAGAGTTTAAGATATCAAGATAAGTAATAGATCTAGATTTACGTTAAAACTTCATAATAGCACTCAAATCTTTATTCGGATTTTAATTGTAGGATGGAATCCACCTTCTTGCTTTAATAGTGGGATGAAACCCATGACCTCTTTAGTGGGATGGAACCCACGACTTTCTCTAGTGGAATGGAATCCCCGAAATTTTCAATATGACTTATTTTAGATTTTTTTTCAAAACTATCTTTTAAAAAGACATATCTCTCTCTCTCTCCATTTTAGCCTCAATTAAAAAGACTATTTTTAATCATATTAATTTCAAAATCATTTATTGTTTTTTAAACTATCTCTTGATTTTAATATTTTTAGCTTTAAAATATTTTAAAGAAATCTATACTTAGTTTTTAATATTACTTTTATATTATAGATTATATATTTTAAGATTACTTTCTAAAACTCTTTTGTAAGTTTCAACTATGTTCAAAATGGTTTACAAAGTTTAGAAATTGTTTTGACAAGTTTTATAAAAGAAATCATTTTAAAGCAAAATCTATTTTCAAAAATAATATAGCCATGTTGACATCCCCCATCCCCTCATGTCTACATGGTAACCGTAGAATTCAAATTTCAAATTTTTAAAAGAAGTGTCTATTCGTCATAACCTTTTGCAAATGGACATGACCGTTGTTCTCCTATAAATATTATTATTTTTTAATGAATTTTAACTTAGTTTTTATTTGTTTCTTCACTCCTTCCCCACTCAAATATTCTCTTATATTTAAAATGCTTTTAACAAAACTCTGGCGAAATTCTAAGTGAATCAAATTCTATTCTCTCTAGTTTGATTCTCTGCCACTCTCTCTCAAAGATCTTAGTGTTGTTCACAGTTTTAGGATCATTTGTAATCAAAGAAGTGCATCGAGTCTCTCTCTATCAAAGTGTGATTAGAAACGGCGTGATTGTGGCCCGTAAATCAATTGGGTGTGATTGTAGCCCATAAATCAATCAAGTGATCTTGTAGCCTGGTTAACCAGGAGAGTTTGCCCTAGACTCGGAGACAGGAGGGTGTATCTCATGGTCTTGAAATCGAGGTTGTAATGTTGACATTATATTTGAAAAGAAATCTGCATAAGAAGTGATGTGGGACTGGATGTAGGGTAACTCCAAACCAGTATAAAATTTCGGTGTGTTTTTTCCTTTACTGCTTTTATTTACTATTTGCATCTATGTCAGAATCTATGATTGTTTCTGTGTTTGTGAATTTCATCTGTTTAGATTTAATTTGAAAAGATTTCAAAAAGATTCATAAAATTAATTAAACATTATTCACCCCCTCTAGTGTTAATTCTGCCTTAAGATCCGTAATTCGCATTTTCTACAATATTATACAAACACACACACATACAATATACAATTGGATAGTGGTTCAAATTATTATCAATGAGTGGATGGAAAAGTATACATATAATCTTGCATGGAATAAGGTCAGAGAACATCATGCAACTACAAACCGATCAAAAATTATTTGGCACAATATAAATTCAAGGAAGACGAATTTCTACTCTTGTAAAGCCTACCTCGATAGATTGTATACGTTAGACAGAATATCATACTAGGGGTTAACACAAAATTCTATATGTGTGTTGTGCGGTGAAATGAATGGAACAAGCGAACTCTATTTTTTTAGTGTACACATAATAGATACTTGTTTTGCAGGTTAAAGCTAAATCTTATGTCTGACACCCAGACTTCAGTGTTTACTATTCTAGGGGCAGCGGAGGAAATTCTTAACTCATTCCCTGCTTGAGATCAAATAAGGGATGTGGCGTGTTTGGAACATACTATGATAATTTACATGATCGAGAACGAAAGAAATCACGTATAGTCAATAGGCAATTAATCGATAAAGGTAATGAATGAAAAATAATTCAGGAGGTATCCTATCTGGTTTAAGGGAATGGCAACAAATCTGCTCGTATGACGCGAAATCTACAGATCATGGAGCTTTGGATATGAATTTGGTCGACACAAGCTAAAGAGATTTAACAACAATCTTAAAGAAGGCACTGCCACTACTAGCCCATGGGTTTCTATTATTTGTTCTAGAGATGAGTAGCTGAATGTGGTGTTTTTTTTACAAGAGTTTAAGATATCGGGCGTTTTCACCCGCTTTTGAAGGAGGGCATACGTCTACTTTTGTCAAAATTCTTTTTAAATATACAAGAATTGTATACTGGGCTATATATGGGTAGTATTATTCTATATGTTTCCCTATTTTGAATTATGTATGTTAATATATGGATGTACTATATGTTCTTTTCCCTTACAAAGCACTCATTTTGGGTTAGGGGGATTGCAGGGTTCTAGCGAAACATATTACTGAAGTGTATGATTAGTTTTTATTACGTTAGTACCAATTTTCAAATACACATGCGCGCACGTGGTAACTTTGAAAATATACAAGTACATTTTCTCAATGCATGCCTAATCTCTAAGAAATCTTAAACCTATGCTCTAATACGATGTGTGACAACCTACAACTCCAAACACACCGATCTAAAGCCCAAAATTAATATTTAAACTCACATCATGTCAAGAAATATGAACTGTTAGGTTTTTATGGTTTACATGACACAGAAATAGTTATAAATAAGAACATACTATACTTTCAGATCTCACAACGAAAATGAATGAAATAAAATATAAAAACTAAAAATAACTTGATCAAATAGTAGTCTTAACATAATGTGGTCCATACAGTAACTTAAAAAATTCCTCCAAATGAATATACAAATAATTCTTTATGATAGATAAAATAATATATGTAGAAGAATGAATATAAATAAGTATATCTCTGAAGCACCAAGTCACCTTCTTTATGCACCTTATGCAACCACTTCACCTACTACCTTGTCCTCCTATAATTGATATAACAAGGGAGGAATGGTGGGGTTCAAACAAGGTCTAGTGAGTGAATTATATCACTAGTGGTATGGTGTTGATAAGTAATTAATGTTCAATTATGGCCTACACTTAGATGAGTTTTTAGTATGCATACCCTATGTATGTATAAGGATAGTTACCTTCACATTATGGGTTGATTGTCCTTAATATGCTTAAATCTAGTTATGATAATGAGGGTTTCCACTCTCTGGTGGAACATATCAAAACTTAATAATCCCTAGAAATATCTCCATTGTATAGTCCCAATAATAGATGTAAGGACTTGTATTTTACGTATCGAAGGATCATAAAAAAATTATTTTTAAATTCGTATGAGGTAATATGACTTTATAACTTTGAAAAATGCCTACTAGTGACATTTCCTATCTTTTGAATTTGTCTGAATGATTTTACCCTTGAAAATTTGTAGCGGCTATAACTTTTGATAGATACGATGGTTTCCCTTTCTTAAGAGTGGTCATAATAGCGATTTGGTTTTTCTGGCTAGGAGATATGACTATTTCAAGATTTGCAGTTTTGAAGCAGCTTAGTGAGTAATTAGTGAGGCTTAGGGGCAAGCCCGCTAACCCATTTCGGGTTTGGAGGTTATAATAGGCTGAACCATTACCCTTGAATCATTTTAACCACTTCTCAAATAGATCTAAGCTTCCATTAACCCATTTCTCATTCAAAACCTTCTATTTTCTCTCCAAATCAAGTATAAATCATAAAATAAGGGTAGATTAGCAAGGTGATTCATTAGAGATATTCAAATCTATATTTTTGGGGAGGGAAAATCAGGTCTTTGTTGTTTGGTTTTTGGATTTGCCTCGATTTGCGTACAAATCTCCATTTTTTATGAGTGATTTATAATCTCTTACTTTATTATATATGTATCTATAGGTTTTAACATGTTTTAAACCTATTTCTAAAGTAAATATCATGTTTTTGGACTGTGTTGAAGTGAAACCTTAGGTAAAAATGAATTAAAAATATTTTGAAATATTCTAATCACGTTAATTTGATGTACGGTTACCTTAATGTGTGTTTGGCTATGTTAAAGATACATTATATGATGTTTATCAAGAACTATTGTATATTTGCATGATTGGTCGCATAATTTACATGTTTAAATGATGTTTGATGATTATGTATATGGTAGTATGGTTGAAAATGCTTACCAGCAAAGTAAATGTTAGAACCATGAAATTTGACTTCAATGGATAGGCTATAGAGCGTTTGCAGTCTTATCATTGCATAGGCGATCTATGAGGGTCGAAGTGTTGAATGGAGTGATAGAATTGGCATGATGTTGATGTGCTAAAGAGCTACATGTTTTTGGCTTGATGGAGCTTTGTTCGACAGAGGATGGTCTGGTGGTTGGCTCAGCTAGCAAGGGGAGACCAAATAGGAAATCTTGTTCAGTGGTTGTTTGGTTCAATAAGGGAAGTCGGACAGAAAACACTGTCCAGTAGTTATTGGTTCGGCAATGAAGGATGAGAAAGGAAATCATGTTCGGTAGTTCTTTGGTTTAGTAATAAGGAGCCAAACAGGAAATGTTGTTTGGGGGTTATATGGGTTCGGTTATAGGAGATACTAGGCAGAGTTTAGGAATGAGATTTCTGGCTAATGGCTTTGAGCATGGTGACCAGTTGCTTCAGGTCTATACTTGGGGTGTACTTGGTGGTTTTGGGAGTTGGTTAGTAGTAGGGATGGATGGCTCCGAGGTGACTTTCGAATGGACGCCAATGAAGTACGACAACTTCGTCGACTCGATGTGGCAAGTGATTATGGCATCTGGTGATGAACCGAAAGGATGGTTTTTGCATGATAGCTCGTAGAGTAGAACATGATATTGTGATGCTCATGAGTAGGACGGGTAATCTGCGTGTACCTTGGGTAGTCTGCATGTACCCATGTGTTTGGACGTCTATATGTGTCCAGTCCTTAGCCATCTGCATGGGCCTGAGTTGAGCATCTATGAGGTAGTTCTGCTATCTATACATGTGCTAAGGGATAGATGGATGACTCTATGGTTGTGATGCTCATTGTTGGAACAGGGTAGTCCATGCATGTACCTAGGGTAGCCTACGTATACCCATATTTTGGGCATTTTCATGTGTCCAATCCTTTGCTATCTGCGTGGGAATGAATTGAGAATTTATGGGAGTTATCATATATTTGAAGCACTTGAGTAAGAGACGCGAGGCAGTGTGATGGATGCTATGTTTGCTATGTGCTTGAGATGTCATGTGATACTCCTATACCCCATATTTTCCACCTATGATGGTAGTTTATCATATACGATATTTATGTGCTAACTCTTTGGATGTTGGGACATGTTAGGTATGGTTACTCATACCCTATACCCTATTTACTATATATAATTTTAGTATTTTGAGATGATGTACCACTCATATCAGACTGTGACCTAAGGTTTTATACTTTGCTTCATATTATCTCGGGTACTTTTAATGAGTAGATTAGAGATAACAGGTCTGGATAGCACATGGAGCTGTACGAAGTGTGAGTCAGAGGTTGCACTTGCATACATCTATATTTGGAGCTTACTATCGTTTATATTCCCTTATGCAGTACTGTGAAGCTATACTAGTACTTGTATTATCTTAAAGACAGTTATAGAGTTTATTTTGGAGATTTAGGATGTATAAACCCTATTATTATTTCAGTTTTTGTAGAATCTATGAACCTGTGGCACTCTGATGCTCTTTTTTATGGTTCATTTGATTATATCACTGTCTTGCCTATTTTACATATATGTTATTATATATATTTTTCTATGTACTATGAAATGTTATACAAGTTCCGTGTTCGAATATTTTTTTCCACTTTACACTCTTGGCTACCGTCTTGCATCGGCTGGGTACCTCCATAGTGCACTATGCAAGTACATAGGTATCGAGGGGTGTAGGGCAGTCGCCACAATAGACCACTTAACCATGCATCTAATTAACATTCTCTATAGTAGTAGCTTGGGTTGCATCTACCTTAATGTACATCCAATGCCTAGCCCACTCACCGACTCATAGTTTCATGATACTTGCCATCTATGTGCTGGTACACCTAACCGAGTACCTGACCTACCCATCGAATTATGATCGGACGATACTTGCTATCTAGTCATTGTTATCTTTCTTATTAGTGTCTATATCGTAAGCTCTATATTGTTACACAAGTAGAAACAAGGATCAAATCCATCCCTTTTGTTGGATTAATAGATCCTTATATGATGAGTGCCTTCTCCTACTCTTTCCAGCTTTGACCAAGAGGTTAGTAGGAACGGCTACGAACAATAAGAGAGCTTTTAATTACGATGTAATTGCACACCTGTTGAGTATCGCATTTAAAAACTTTGTGAAGTGAGAACCTAGGATTTCTCCATGTGACATACTTTTCCAATTTTTTGCTTGACTCCATTCAGCTACGTGAACTCCCAAAAGACAAGGAATTTTGAACAAGTTTTCTTGATCCATTCTACTTGGCATCTATCGGGTCCAGGTTCAACTTGGGTTTGCTGTAGTAATCAAGACTTTTGGATTTTTATTCAGATGCCTAATACCCTATATATTATTTTTGGTATAGGCACTCGGACATTTGATCCTATATTCAGACGTCTGATTTTAATTCTAGATGTTTGACTAAGAGTTAAATGCCCGAATCTAGTCAGATTTGAACTGTTTCTTATCTGTTTTGTATTTTCTGAAATTTAAGTGTTTGGCTATAGTTTTCATTTTATTTGTACACAAATTCGAGCAATTTTATTTCGTCGACTGTATATGGTATTTCAATTCAGTTATCTACGTATACTTCAATCAACTATTAACATATATTTAAAGTTGATAGAATCAAATCTAGGTAAGGCTAATAAATGTATTCATCTACTTTACATTTATCAAATCAATAGTATATAGTAATTTTTATCCAATTTCCCCTTCCCTCTTAAATTGCAGTGATTATTTTATCAATTCATTACATAAGGTTTTCCAATTCTTACAATTCATAAGCATTTTTAACTAAAAATAGTTCATGTGGATTAATATTCACATTTGTAACTGTAAGAAGATATATAAATGGAAATTAACTAATTATCTACAACACGATCATTTTGTATACAAATCTACTCACCTTTCTAATTTCTTCTCTTTCTCTTGAAATTCTCCTTCTAGTCTGATTCAATATCCTTTGATTCATTCATTCTCCTTTAATCCTCTTTTTCTCTTTTAGTTTTTTTTTGCTTTTTTAATTTAGAAATTTCAAGTGGATAATAGAAAACTATTTAGATTTGAGAAGTTTTAAGGAGGAAGAAGGAGACAAGAATGTAAAGAATTAGAAAGGTGGGGGCTAGGGTTTTCAATAAAGAGGGGTAAGGGTTAAGCTTATATTTATAGGTAAGCATTAGGTCTATTAGTTTAAATTCTGAAATTATCATAAACAAAATTGCCACTAGGTCTAGTTTCCACTAGTTCTGAACCGTTTTACCAAATTCAAGAAATTGTACATTTTTTCACTGTAAACACCATTTCGACGCAATGGAATAAGTTTTAAGACTTAACTACAACATTCTGAAAATTTGACTTTTTTTCCTTTTATGTAAAATTACATTTTTTTTTTACAATTATTAGTTTTTAATCTATTATTAAAATTTTCGGGGTGTTACGAAGGCTAGTGAGTAGATGGAAAGTTTATGGGGAGCAAAGAAGGAAGTTTTTGAAGTCACTTGCTATAATTGTGAGCACGTGGGATACTAGGTGTCAAAGTGTCCAAGACCAAAGGGATAGTGAAGGTCAAGTGCTTCTTTTGGGACAAGCATGGCCATAAGTCGAAAGATTAGGATTGGAAGGGCCGAAGGGAGGTCCGTATGCTGAAGGAAAAGGCAAGGGAAAAATCTTCGAAGGTATGGCTTTAATTTTAGGTATTTCAACTAGAATATTAATTGATATTGGTGCTACCTATTCATTTGTAACAAAGGCCTTAATTGATAGTCTTGGGTTAGAAATGACCTATTTAGTTTGTTTGTTCATATAGTTAATCTGATAGGAGGATATGCCATTCTTGGATTTAAGTGCACCAACTTAAATATTGAGTTAGGTAATTGTAGGTTTTTGTGCGATCTCTACATGTTTGATAGGTTGTAGAACATAAAGATATAGAAAGGATTTTAGTACTAGGACATCTAGACCGAAAACGAGAGTAATTTTAGCCCTAGAGGAACTGAGACTGGATTGCCAAGGAGGCATGTTCACCTTAGTCTCGAAGGAAGCAAAGTAAGCGACGTATGATTGATAAGATACTTCCTTCTTGTGTTTGATCCTATTTCGAGATTACTACCATAGAGTGTTGTTGAGTTCTAGATTGAGTAAATACCAAAGGTTAAACCATTTTGTCAAACCCCTGGCAGAATGCCTTCAAAGGAGATGGAGGAGTTAAAGAAGCAATTAATGGAGTTAGAAAGTAAGAGCTTTATTAGGTGGAGTAGTTCACATGGGATGCTTCTCCTGTGTTCGTGAAGAAGTTTGACGGGTCTTTGAGAGTACATATTGATTATCAAAAGTTGAATGAGAGAGATGTAAAGAACGGATATCCCTTGCTAAGAATTGATGATTTGTTTGATTAGTTGAGTGGAGTTAAGTTATCTTCGTAGGTAGATTTGAGTTTGGGGTTCCATTAAGGGTTGCAGAAGAAATTGTTCCATCGACTACTTTTAAAACAAGATTTAGTTCGTATGAGTGGCTAGTGATGCCATTTGGATTTACAAATGCACCGGTGTTCTTTAAAGACTTGATGAATTGGATCTTTCGAGATCAGTTAGACTGATACATGTTGATGTTTATAGAGGATATATTAGTGTACTCAAAAGATGGGAAGGAACATAAGCTTCACCTAAGGCTTGCATTGGAGATGTTGACACAACATAAATTAGAGGCAAAATTTTCCATGTCATATCAGGAGAAGAGAAGTTAAGTTCTTAGGCCATGTTGTTTTGGAGATAGGCTTGTCCATGGACCCTTCGAAGGTAGAAGTTATGAAGCGATGAAAGTGGCCTAAGACTGCTACGGAGGTTTGGAGTTTCTTAGGTTTGTAGACTACTACCAGAGAGTCATTAAGGATTTCTCCCAGTTAGTAGAGCCTTGACGAGATTTACTTGAAAGAACAAAATGTATGTATGGACTGAAGAATGTGAGACATCGTTTTGAGAGCTGAAGCTTGGGTTGGTGAATGCTCTAGTTTTAGTTATATTCTAGGAAGATGAAGATATGGTTATGTATACGTATGTTTCAAGTTCGGCTTAGGGGTAGTGTAGATGCATAGGGGCAAAGTGATAGCTTTTGTATCTTGGTAGTTGTTACACCCATGAAATTCTGTATCCAACACATGACTTGGAGTTAACAATTTTTCTTAGCATTGAAGATTTAGAGACATTACCATTTGAGAGAAAGGTTTGAGTTATATGTTGAACGTAAGTGTAAAACCTTAATAATTTAATAAACATTTATTAAAGAATACTTATGATAATAAATGTTTAATGTGGTTGAAATGAAATTAAATAAGAAGACGTGTAAATTAAGCTAGGTAAATATTTAGGGTTGCTTATTTACTTATTGTGTAAACGTGATTAAATTAACAAAAAAGAAATTAATTATTTAGGTGATTTAATTAATTGAGATATAATTAAAATTGAATGTGTATAAATACGTGACTGCGAAAAAAATATAAACATTTGAATGAAGGAGATTTTTATTAAGGGAAATAAATTAGGAGAGGAAGAGTTGAATGTAGGAGATCTAATATTAAGGGAAACAAAATTGATAAAAATTGGGCAAGGGATGATTTTTCAAACTAAAATCCTTACCATATATTTATGTGTGTATGTATATATGCCACTAAACATAACCTTCCCCTTATATGTTCATTCTCTCCTTAAAAATTAAAATAAAATAAATACTTTATCGATTGCCATTGCTAAAAATTAAAAGAAGAAAAGAAGTCCGAAAAGAGAAAAAGATAAGGAAAACTTAGAGCATTTAAAGATCAAAGATAATCAAGGAATTTAGGTGAGTAACACTATTTAATTTTAGCTTGATTTCATATATGTTAATTACGACTTTGTTTATACAGGATAAAGTTTATGGAAAAAATAATGCAAAGACTATTATGCATAATGAACTTATTTATTGCTTTGTTTACATAATTGTTTATATATAACAAATCCTATCTCTATCGTCGAAAGATAATTCAAAGATGGCTACAACACACTAGAGTTATATCTTTGGGTTTCAAAATGGAAGATGTTATAGTTTGGTATCATTGCTTAGGCTAGGGGACACTCAAGTAAAACAGTGCAAGAATTAGATGATTACTCAGTAGAAAAATAAATAGCTTGGAGAGGATATACGCTATTATATATAACACTTGTATTTTCTATATAGATATATAGGTGGATATATTATCCTTCTATTATTGTTTCACCTTCTTTGTATATATGTTTCTAACAAGGCTTGCTAACATAAAAATAAGATGGAAACGAGGAGTGGACGACGTTAATTTGCGGAAGTAAGGATCTTAAGGCTAATTTAACACTAGAGGAGGGGTGAATAGTGTTTAATAACATTTATGAATATTTTTTAATTCTTTTAAGATTACAATTTAAACAATGCAAATTGACAATCATAGATGCAAAAACAATAGATATAAATGCAGTAAAAGTAAATAGTAAAGAGTTAGAGAGATCATATCAGGATTTTTAACTAGTTCGGAGTTACCCTACATCTAGTCCCATACAATTTCTTATACAGATTTCTTTTCAAATATCAAAGCCTATACAATATCTATTTCAAGGCTACGAGACACACTCTCCAGATTTCCATGCTCCAGGTACACTCACTGGATTCGTACGGGACAGTAGCACATTCACTTGGATTTACATGGGACAGCAAGCACACCCACATGATTCAAAAGGGACACCAGCGTACCCACTTGGATTTCAGAGGCACTAAGCATACACAAGAGATTTTGAGTATGATCTGATAGAGTTCATAAATCAATTTCTTAATCTTAAATAAAAATAATCCTATAGCATCTTGAATACCACTTTGACCTTGATTTGAGTGAGAGAGATGAGAGAGTAAATAGCAGAGAATCAAATCAATTGAGTTTGAATTTGATTCTGATTGAATTTGAGAAGATCTTAAGTAGAATTTCTTTTAGAAATCATGAGAGTGAAAAAGCAGAGAAAATGTAGGAAAGCAGTTATTAAAAATTCATTGAGAGAACCCCCCACTTATATAGAAACAACAGTCATGTCCGTTCACGAAGAGATATTGCGAAAAGACACTTCCATTCAAATTCTTAATTTTGAAAGTCTCAGACTATATGTCGACATATAGCTTCTATGTATATCGATATATCATTTTTAATTTGAAAAAATACTTGATAAAAATGGTTTTGGAAATATTAAATTTTGTAAAATATTTTAAAAATTTGTAAAATCATTTAAGCATAGTTTATACACATCTTAGTTATAATAAAACTTAATAGAAATTTATCAAATTATTTTTAATATTTTAGTATATAAAGGATTTAAAAATGAATTTCTTTTGAAGAATAATATATAAAGTATAAGTGAATGTATATTTAAAATCAAAGTATTAATGAATCTCAAATTATACTTTTGAATACCATAAATATTTAGAAAACATAAAACCAAAATCTATATCTAAACACAACAAATTTAAAGTATACGTTAAAATATAAAATACTTCAAAACTTAATATAATAATTTTGTAAATAAATAATTAAAAGGATAGGGATCGTTTAAAAGCTAATTTGAAAAGGTGTTTGAAAAATCATTTTGAACATTGGGATGCTTAGAAATCATTTTTGAAAACCAGGATATTTGAAAATCATTAAAATAAGAGAAAAGATTTAAAAAAAAAAGAAAAGATGTCATAGGAAGTGTTACTAGGACTTTAACAAAATAATCTATGACTCTATAACTTACCTTGATATCTTGAATCTTCAAACTCATGAGTCTTCAATCTTCAACTCTTGAATCTCTAATCAGCTTCTTTATTAGCCTCTTGAGTCTACTCTTGATACTATACAATCTTCTTAATCAACACATATCTGTATACTATGTATAACTTGATAAAACATTAGTGTCTATATTTTATATGATCTCATATGGTTGTTTTCATCAAAACTAATACCTAAGGTACTAACAAACAAGGTATGGTAGGATGGAAAGATGAAAAAGGAGAGATCAAAAGCACCTAGACTAATGGGAGAAATGAAGGTAAAGTGCCAAGAGCTGTAGAAATTGAAGTCGCTCCACCAACCAATGCGATGGGTATGAATCTTGTTTTAACAATTTATTATGCAATGATGGAGAATATGGAGAATAGTATGCGGGATTTTTCTAAGATAAACAAAGAATAATGAAACTTGGAAGGAAAGATGTTTACGAGGAAGGAACCTATGGTTGATGTGTTTTGATTGGCTAAGAGTTTGTGATAATCTCTTTAGATATTTAGGATATAATGATGAGCAAATAAGAAGGCTTGCTTCGAGATAGTTGCATGAAGATGGTTTAGATTGGTGGGAAATGGTGACTACTCAAACCTAAAGAAGACACGTAGAAATAGTTAAAGGAGAGGCTTAATACTCTGTTCATATCCAAATCTTAAAGGAGTGTGTTGATGTGAGAGTATATCGAATTGAAGCAGGGAGACCTTTCAATGGAAGGGTATATCTAGAAGTTCAAATAGTTGGCTAAGTATGCTTGAGAGATAATTAATACCCTACTAAAATTGAGAAGTTCGTTTGAGGTTTAAAGCAAAGGTCTGGACCATAAGGTGGTGGAACACTTAGTGTCTCTTTTTGAGTTCGTGGTGGACATGACTCGTAGGTATAATGGGATGTGACGAAGCAAAAGCCAGTGCAAAGAAGAAGTTCACTCCTTATGCTAAGGGTATGAAGGCTACGCTGAAAGGAAGGAGTGCCGAGAATGCTATTGTTAAAATTGCTTGTTTTAATTGTGGGTTGAAGGAGCACTATGCATCCAAGTGTCCAGCGTCGAGAACTCTTGGAAAGATAAAGTGTTTTAACTGCAAAAAAGTTGAGCATCAGAAGAAAGATTTTCCAGACTCATGGACTAGTATTTGCTTTGGAGGGATAAAGAGAAGGACCGTCTGCCAAAGAGAAAGGAAAAAATGTTATTTTGGAAGGTAAGTGTCACGAACCATAATTCCGTACTCTTTGAATCGACAATAAACCACACATGTCCAAATCAAAATTGCACGAAAAAATGAAACATGAAGGGTAATAAAGAAAAATAGACAGAACAGAATCTCATACGAATGGAATAATATATAATATTGAACAAATATATTTACAGCGGAAATTTTTTAAATACATATATCAGAGTCTAACCTAAATTCAGCTTGGACAGTTATAAACATCTGTCCTTACAATTGCTGACAAACATCAAACTAAAACTAACAAAGCACATCGGATAATAGAATATGTCCATACGTAGATGAATATCTCCAGCTCTCCTCTGGGAACTCCAACCGTCTTCGACTAAACCTGAAACTACTTGGATCTGACCCGAGTATTGAAAATACCCGGATCAGGCTTGATAATCCAGCGTGAGAAAAACTCAATAATAAATCACAGTGTCATATATCAGCCTTTGAAAAAAATCCTTTGAAAAGAAAGAGTATCTCATAAGGCCACGCCCACACATAAACAAGGATGAGTTTTTACCTTATAATAACTAAAAAAAATTTATATAAAAACCTTTAATATTATTTCTAATGATATATCTTTGAAAATATTTGCAAATAAACTTATTAATCTTATCCGAAATGGTTACCATATAGCATTTCGAAGCTATACATTACACTAATACAAACAAAACCGCAGGTTCTTATTGGAGAATGGATTTCCATACAAATGATCAAGTGAAGGGGCTACCTTCCGATGGGTACACCTCTAGATGAATGTCCCGAGGAACATCACAAAAGAACCTCTACCAACACAAAACCGGCCTATCTTTTTAACTAGATAGTACCGAATACACCATCACTCGGTCGTTACCGACCTTTAAACCGGGATCCCAAGCATACAAACCACATTAATTTAGATCTCGAACATCATAGCGGGAAGAAATATATCTAGAAGGGGGTGATCATACCCTAATTGGGAATGAATTACTTAGCCTTGTCGCATCTAACCCTGTTTCGGTCATTTTCGGTTGATGAGGCTTGAGGCAACGATTACCTTTCCACCTAGCACATATCACATCTCTAAATGCCACATTGCCATTTTCGTTGACTACTAATTGCCTTCCTCAAAAATACAACCCTTAAGCTTGTATGTCTCAATGAGGGGTTAAGCTAAGAGGAGTTTCCTTCTCCCCCATCATAGATGCATGTTTGTAAAAACCAATGTACGTAATCTTTAGAAATGCAATGTAAGACAAACGTCTATACAAGTTGTCCAGAAACAGAACAAACCAAAGGAACTCTCCTACTACCACTAGTAGGAGTAGTCCTTGCAATCCGAAAAATCTCAACAACGAGGAGACCACTGCTATAAATAACTCTATAATGGAAGCTACCCAGAGCATGTCAACAAGCAGTCCTCACGCTATGAAGATCCACGGTCTTCAATAATCATCATCTTCAACATGTCTTCTCATTCGAACGTATACATTGGTTCGTAGTGGTATTTTTGGATAGGAATCACCAAAATCAGACCCCGGTTCCTTCGAAGCCCATCATCAATAAAAAGTGAATATGAGAATACAAGATTTATTAAGTCTCTTTTCATTTTAACTCTTTTCGGATGATTTCAATATCTCTTTCTTTTGACTTAGAATAATTCTAAGTAATTCATTCTTTTTCTTTGGATAATATCTCAAATTCCCTCACTTAATTCTCGATCCAAATTCCTTAACTTTTAGGCGGGTCAAAAACAATGTTATTTAAGACATCGTTTACAATAAACCCTAAATTCAATCTTAGCCAACATTTTTGAGTAAATAAGATCATAGAAATCATTCTAATTTTACTCAACATCAATTTCCGTATTCAAAAAGTGCTATGGGCGGAACAACGGTGAAATCACCTTTTAAATTCCATGAGTAGGACGAGTTCCCTCTTTGGATTTTAATACCAAGTATAAGAAGTTTATCCCTATGCAATCCAAGTCATAATTTGTTCATTTTGAAGATTGCTTATATTTTTGGATAATACTGACCTTCTTTTATTTCAGCAACTTGATACGATCTTTTTAGAGCATCTGAGCTTTTCTTTCGATCTATTCCACCTCTCGCTTAAAAAGAGAAAACATAGGCCAGGTAAGTTCAGGGCACTGGTTGCTCCATCCCTAACCTTAGTTAAACACCTTGTTTTATTTTTCTAAATCTCACAGGCGGGACAAATGTACTAGTCGTTTCCGCATACTCAGTTATCAACTTTATTTTGGAATTGATTATAAAGATTCCAAATTATCTTTCAAATGCTGAATTTTCCTTTTAAAAACATTCATTATTGATTCCAGGAAAAATCGTCACGTTTAAACTCATATTCAAAAAGTTGTAGAATTTACAGGATAAAAATGCTATATAAGCTTTTTTGATTTAAACAAATTTTTAATATTTGAAAATTAATATTTTCCATTTCAAATCTCTTTTAAACTATTTAAATAGATTTATCAAATTTATTTCATATTTTTCCGTAATTAAAAACGTTCATTTAAACCGATTTTCCATTATGATCACTTAACTGCACTAGCGCGATTTTTTCAAAAAATTGATCTGGACTTAATTCAAAATCTACTCAACAAAATTTTGATTTTCTGT
The DNA here is from genome assembly GCA_030765085.1 of Allium cepa. Taxonomy (NCBI): domain Eukaryota; kingdom Viridiplantae; phylum Streptophyta; class Magnoliopsida; order Asparagales; family Amaryllidaceae; genus Allium; species Allium cepa. The sequence continues at coordinate 742,619,618 of CM060932.1, forward strand.
CTTCGTTTAAAAGATATAGATATAATAGTCCACAATTTTCTTATCTCGAAGAATTCTGAGCTGTATTCCACTCTGCAAACTCATTTGAAATTTCGGCACGAAATCGCGAACTATCGTTGCGCGGCGCACCTAGTTTTAACTTATTTTTCGATATATGAAATAATCTATTCAAATTGGATTTAACATTTATAAAATCATTAAAAATCATTTTATATCAATATTTTCACCTTTTAAAGCTTTTAAAATGAATTTTCAGTATTACCATATTATAATACTATTATATTCCTATTTTTTTAATATTAAATTTTGAATTTCAATTTCAATTCTAAGTTCAAATTAAACTCAATTAAAACTTAGATTTCAAATCTAATTGTAATTTAAACAAAATTCAACTTTAATCTCACTTTCAATTTTGAAAATCGATTTCAATTTCACTATTCATCTCAATTTCAATTTCACTTTAACTATTTTTTTAATCCCGTTTCATTTTAGATTTCAAATTACCTTTTATTTCTACTTTAATTTCAATTCTAATTGAAAAGAGACTTATTTTTCCAAAGTATATCATATCACCAAAATTAATCTTATTTAACAAAGAGATCACTTAATCAATGATGATAGAAATTCGATGTCCATATTAACATCACAAGCATACAAACAATCATGTGACATTAACATATTCAATATGGTAAATGTCATAACATTACTTTAGATTATCCAACATTTAATCAATTATTCATACATCCATATCATACGGTGATTATCTTATCATAGCAAATCAATTCAACAATCAATATAAATTATATAGCGGTGAGAACACCTTCATATCCACTCCGTCAATCTTTTACGTGAGATACGCATCTCTCGAGCTATCGTTCTATTTTTTAAGCGTCTCTAATTTTTCGATTTTCTTTCCTTCTCTTTTTCTTTACTTTCTTGTAACGACCCGATTTTTCGATGCCCGAAAAATCGAACCATTAGGGTTAAAGAAGAGGAGGTAGAAGAAGAGAAAACAAACAACACAGAATCTAACCATCGCAGCAGAATAAAATATAATAGATAATAACAGATCTTTACACAAAAGAAAAATACATCTCTTTTATACATTACATTATCAGCGTACAACAAAATTCATAACACACATCTGGATAGTTATCATAATCTGTCCTCACAAACTGACTATGCAGTAAAACAACACAGTGGAATATTGATCAAGTACGGAAGTACGTCTCGCCATCCAGCTCGTCTCCTGAGCTCTTCAGCAGTCCATCCAAGATCTGTACTCTATAATTGTAACAACCCGCATATTTAACGATTTTATATTTAGATGTTTAATTTAAATATAGCGTCGTTAGTCGGATTTTGGTCCGAAATGTTACTTTTTGCAAATGGCCGAATTGGACCTCGAAACTACCTCCATTGGTTCCAAAAGGGCGTTTGCGATCTTTTTGAGTATAATCTTTGATATATTTGGAGTAAGTTGAAATTTGACCCTTTTTCTACTTGGGTTTGAGTTTGGGTTCAGCCCATTGGCTAGCTAACTCACTTAACCTTCTACTTCAGCCCCTTCCCCTCATCTCTCTTCATTTCATTTTATTTCTTAAGCTAAAAACTGAAATGGGGGAAAGGAAAGAGGAATAGAAATTAGCAAGCCCTAGTTTCTCCTTTGTAACTTGATTCTTGCTCCAAAATCAAAGAGAATCCATTGGTAAGTTCATCTCCATCTTCTCCATCTCTTCTCCTCTTCAATTTCATTAAATTCCTAACCCTAACTTAGGAAATACTTGCTTTGATTCTAGATTGAAGCTTGTAGTGTTGAAGCGGAGTGTAGTTGGTTGATTCCTTGCATTTGTGCTTCTTAATCTTCTTTGTTTTGTGTAAAAAGGTGAGTTTTGAAATCACATCTACTTCTTTTGATTTCATTGATGTTGGGTATGAATTCCTAACACCTTGTTCATATGCACTTGCATTTGGTTTGGGTTGAATTGGGGGATATTCCAATTTTTAGTGTTTTAGGTTCAAATCTTTGAAATCCTAATTTAGGTGTTTTGATCAAGTTTTAGTGATGCATCGAGGAACATATAGGGCCGGGTTGTCGATTGGCATAAGCCCTTAGAGCCAATGTTCGTCTGATTGCATTTTGGAAGAGTTTGCTCTTCATTTGAATAAGGCTGAAAAACAGCCCAGGCGTGATTCAGTCGACTGAAAACTCTGTTCAGTCGACTGAACCTGGAACCCGAAAGTTTCCAGGCATGATTCAGTCGACTGAAAACTCTGTTCAGTCGACTGAACCTGGAAACAGAAAGTTTCCTAAACCTAGAAAATTTCCAGGTATAGGGTCAGTCGACTGAAAACTCTGTTCAGTCGACTGAACCTGCTGTTTCAGCCCACTTTGCCTTTTGGGATTGAATTTCCAATTTGAATCGATTCATGATGACCCTATGTATGATTATCAATTGTTTTGACTTTGATGGCTCCTTTTAATTTTAATCCACGGGTTTTTATAAAATAATTTCTCAAATCGCATTTAAAAGCTCGTTTCTCTAATTTATAAATTCTATTTAAAACACACACTTTCGCACTTCGAACGAAGTGGAAGGGTGATTAAATGGTTGGGCAAAGCACGGACCATGAATCTGTGCGTTTATCCTTCTGATTAATCCTCGACCTATTCGATTGATCGTTTTGGCCTTCGGGTTTGGTTTATCGATGATATGAGATAAATTTGTACTGCTTTGAGTGTGAAATAAACTAACGGATAGTAAACCGTTTAGTGCGAACGGGTGGTTATGGGACTCACGTTACCACTTTTTGGATTCCTCTCTGGGAGTTTGTGACACATGCTGCCTTTGGGATAGTGTCTTCGGACTGTCTCCTCTGGCTTGTTTCCTTTAAATATCGCTTTTGGAGTTGGTCCTTTGCCCCGACTCGAAAGATATTTGGGGTTTTCGGTTACCTTTAGTATTGCTTTCGGAGTGGTTTCTTCACCACCGCTCAAGAGATATTGGAGTGGTTTCTTCACCACCGCTCAAGAGATATTGGAGTGGTTTCTTCACCACCGCTCAAGAGATAACGGAGTGGTTTCTTCACCACCGCTCATGATGCTTCATTTATATGTATATTCCCTAGGTATTGCTTTTCTGTAATGGTTCTTTAGAGCCACACGAAATATAGCGTTTACCCTGTGGAATTCGTATTTATTGGTATTTGTTGTTTGCCTTTATGGCTTGCCTTGGGATATTCTTATCCTTTGTTTCTATATGTTGCCGATGATATGAGGCTTGATCTCTATGATTCATCTTTCGTTAGATGATTGTGTTATCTCTTTTAGAGATATCTATTATGCTTTGTAACCTTGCAGGTTTATTGTTGTTCAGTTTATTTAACTGATTTGTTATCTAGACTGATCCGTGTATTTTATACTCGGGTCAGACCGAGATGTTTCAGGTTAGGTGCTTTTGGACTTAGCCTATTTTGCTTCCGCATGGACTATTCGCTAGCTTCTTTTTGTTATAGCGTCTTTTGTAGTCCTTATCTGTTGTAACTCTGATTTATACTTTTTTGTCTCGTCCGTATATTGTGGTCTCCTGTACCACTTGACATGTATTATTTTGTATACTCCGTTGTGTATCTGTGTATGTGTATATTATGATCGACTGTTCTGTGATGTATATTACATTTGAGTTGTTATATTTTCTTCCGATAGATCCTATAGCCATTGTAATTTTGCTTTAAATATTTATTGAATAGGTCGAACTTTAATGTGTTTCTACTTTTCGACGTATTTAGTGAATAGTTAAGGTAAGATTGCACATGGTCGCTTCCATTATACTCTATTGTCCGCGTTAGCCGACAGTATTATCTATGTAATACTCTTTGTTAACGAGGCTCTCGGAGTGGGGCGTCACAGCGTGGTATCAGAGCTGAGTTCAGAACAAAATATGATAAACACAGAATAGATGCACATATTATTGTACATCAAAGTGTACAAGTGATACAGATCCTTGAATCATAGTGTCTCTTTATTCCATCAAGGTTAGATAGAGTTTGGGAATACGTCTAGGATTATTCCGTAGTATCCCATATTGAAATATCTACCATATGAATAATCTTTTCCTTATCTTGACTTTCAGCTTATGTCTGGAAGAGGCAGAGGCCGACGTTCGGATGCTGGGCAATCTAGTGGCTCACATCCGGATGGCGTATATATGTCTGCCGATCAGTTTATGGAGTTATTTAGGAGCACTCAGCCTTCCGTTCCTCCTCGAGGGTCTCCACCTCGCAAGTCTGCTTTTGCACATCAGTGTAGTGATTTTGCTCATCTTGGAGGAAAACCGTTTAAGGGTTTCGAATCCGTTCTTGAAGTCCAAGCTTGGCTTCGCACGTGCGAGCGTATCTTTTCTCGCATGGATCTTTCTGACCATGATCGAGTTCTTGTGACTTCTAGCTTATTACAAGAGCATGCTCTTGATTGGTATGAGCTTCTTGTAGCCGAGATTGATGAGTCTACTCTTTCTTGGACTCAGTTTCGGGGACGATTTGAACTCAAGTTCGTTCCTGAATCTGAAAAAGTTTTATTGACCCGTCGCTTCCTTGAGTTGAAGCAAGGGAAATCTTCTGTTTCTGAGTATGTTGCATCGTTCGAAGCTTTATCTCAGTATGGTCTTGAATTTATCAGCACTTCTTACAAGAAGAATTTGAAGTTTGTTTCTGGTCTTAAGAAATATCTTAGGAAGTCTTTGTTGCTCCAGCTTAAGCTTTCTTTCGAGGAATTGGTTGACTCGGCACTTCACCTCGAGACCATCGAGAAGGAGGGTGATAGTGATGTAGATGTTGAGGTTTCTAAGAACCCCAACAAGAGGCCGTTTCTAATTCAGAAGAAGCCTTTTCCTTCTCATAAAAAGAAGACTGGTGGTCCTAGTTTTCAACATCAGTCTTCCGGAACTCCTTTCGTTCGAAAGTGTTTTAATTGTGGTTCTCCGGATCATATTATTCGAGCTTGTCCTAAGCCTCTCTTCTGCCGTTACTGCAAGAGGGAAGGTCATCGTAGTTCCACTTGTCCCATTGCTCCGAATAATTCTTCACCTGGCAAGTTAAATGTAGCGAATGCTTCTGGAGGTCCTTCTCAATCCAAAGGTATATCTCCATCTATTTTGGAAGGTCTAATTTTATTTTATGACCATAGTATACGAGTTCTTTTCGATACGGGTGCTTCACATTCTTTCGTATCGAAAAAGCTCGTTGATGATTTATCTTTGGATGTTTCTTGTATGGTTACTTCTCTAAGGATTGCGGATCCTATTGGGGGATCCGCGACCCTTAGTTTGCTTTGTGATAATGTTGAGATTGTTTTATGTGGCTTTTCTTTCCGTGCGAATCTGCACGTTGTTTCCCATTTGGGTTTTGATATGATTTTTGGTATGGACTGGCTAGTGAGGTACGATGCCAGGATTATTTGTTCCGAGAGAATTTTATATTTTTGTCATCCTGATTCGCCTTCTCAGTTATCTCTTATTCTTCGGGATGTGGATAATTCCGAGATGGCTTTATATTCTCTTGATTCGCGAGATGATGATGATATATCTTGTATTCCTATTGCTTGTGACTTTTCTGATGTTTTTGAACCTGTTTCGGGTTTGCCACCCAAACGGGCAATTGAGTTCCGCATTGATCTCATTCCCGGCGCGCAGCCAGTTAGTCGTCCTCCCACAAGGATGTCTACAAAGGAAAATGAGGAACTCAAGAAGCAGCTTTTAGAGCTTGAGTCCAAGCAGTTAATTCAGTCCAGTTTTTCTCCGTGGGGATCCGCGGTCATTTTTGTGAAGAAGTCTGATGGAACTCTTAGGCTTTGCATTGATTATCACAAGCTTAACGAGTTGACCATTAGGAATAGGTATCCATTACCTAGGATCGATGATATGTTCGATCTATTGAGTGGTGCTAAGGTCTTTTCTCAGCTTGACCTTGCCATAGGTTTTCATCAGTTACGAGTCGCGGAGGATAGCATACCTCTTACCGCTTTCCGCACTCGATATGGTTCTTTTGAGTGGCTCGTTATGCCGTTCGGTTTGACGAACGCTCCTGCTTTCTTTGTTGATCTCATGAATCGGCTATTCCAGGAATATCTCGATAAGTTTGTCCTTGTCTTCATTGATGATATCCTTATTTATTCTAAGTCTGAAGCTGAGCATGCAAATCACTTGAGAATAGTCTTGAGTACTCTCCGTCATCATCAGCTTAAAGCCAAATTCTCCAAGTGCCACTTTTGGGAGAATAAGGTTAAGTTCTTAGGCCATGTTGTATCTTCCGATGGCATTTCTGTCGATCCCTTAAAGATCGAAGCCATTCAGAATTGGAAGAGGCCTGAGAATGTTTATGAGATTCGTAGTTTTCTTGGATTGGCGGGGTATTACAGTCGGTTCATTAAGGATTTTTCCCGTATTGTGCTTCCTCTCACCTGCCTTACCCGGAAAGGCATTCGTTTTATTTGGTCCGACAAGTGTGAAGCTTCCTTTCAGGCATTGAAAGAACTTCTCATTAATGCTCCTATTCTTGTGGTTCCCGAAGGGAATCATGATCTTGTTGTCTACACCGATGCTTGTGGTAGTGGTCTCGGTGCTGTGCTTATGCAGAGGGATCGGGTAGTTGCTTATGCTTCTAGGCAACTGCGTCCGAATGAAGTTCGCTATGCCACTCATGATCTTGAGTTAGCCGCCATTGTCTTTGCCTTGAAGATTTGGCGACATTATTTATTGGGCGAGCGCTTCATTCTCTATACCGATCATAAATCTTTGAAATATTTGTTTACTCAGAAGGAACTCAATATGAGACAACAGCGTTGGCTCGAGTTTCTTGCTTCTTATGACTTTGGTATCCAGTATACCCTTGGTAAGGGTAATCGTGTTGCAGATGCGCTTAGTCGCAAACATTCGGCTGTTATTTCTATGATGCTTGCCGAATGGAATGTTCTTGAGACTCTATCTTTTTGTGAAATTTGTGATCGAGGTTCATCTTCTGATTCTCCTATTCTATTATTTAGTTTGGGAGCTCGACCTATTTTATTGGATCGTATTGCCGATGCTCAGCGGCGTGATCCTGAATTGTTGCATTTTATTCAGCTTTGTAAGTCTGGATCTTGTGATGAGGCATTGCAAGATTTTAGCATTGATTCTCATGGGTGTCTTCGTAAGAAGATCCGTCTTTTTGTGCCTTCTGATTTTGCACTGAGGCATGACATTCTTGATGATTGCCATCGTTCTAAGTATACCATTCATCCCGGTAGTAGTAATATGTATGCCGATATGCGTCGTCTTTATTATTGGGAAGGCATGAAGCGCGATGTGGCGAGTTATGTGAGCAATTGCATAACTTGTCAGCGTTTTAAGGCCGAGCATCAGCGTCCTTCGGGTCTTCTTCAACCTCTTGAGATTCCATTGTGGAAATGGGATCAGATTTCTATGGATTTCATTGACGTCCTACCTCGTTCGAGATCAGGTCATTCTAGTATTTGGGTTATTGTTGATCGCCTCACCAAGTCTGCTCATTTTGTCCCTATTAAGTCTAATAGAACTGCTTCGCATTTGGCTAAGTTGTATGTCAAGGAAATCGTGAAACTTCACGGTGTTCCTAGTTCTATTGTGAGTGATCGTGATCCTTTATTCACGAGTCATTTTTGGAAGAGTCTTTAGCAAGCTTTGGGAACAAAGCTTAATTTTTCTACAGCTTATCATCCGCAGTCTGACGGACAGACTGAACGGGTGAATCGTATTTTGGAAGATCTTCTCCGTATTTGTATCTTTGATTTCGGTGGTAGTTGGGAGGATCACCTACCTCTTGTAGAGTTCTCCTACAACAATAGTTTTCAGTCTAGTATCGGTATGGCTCCTTTCGAAGCCTTATATGGAAGGCCATGTCGATCACCTTCTTGTTGGTTAGAATCTGGTGAGAAGCTTATTCTTGGTCCAGATTTTGTTCGTGATTCTTCCGAGAAGATTGATCTTATTCGGTTGAGAATGAAAGAGGCACAGAGTCGCCAGAAATCCTACGCGGACAACCATAGGAAGCCTCTCGAGTTCTCAATTGGTGATCTTGTTTTTATTCGTGTTTCTCCTTTGAAGGGGGTTATGCGTTTCAGTACGACTGGGAAATTGGCTCCACGCTTTATAGGACCATTTTCTATTACTGAACGTATTGGCCCTGTGGCTTATAGAGTTTCACTTCTAGCTCATTTATCTGGCATTCATGACGTGTTTCACGTCTCGCAACTTCGGAAATGTCTTCGGGAATCGGATTCTGTTATTACTTCTCCTGATTTGTTAGAGCTTGAGATCTCACCAGACTTATCTATTGTACAGCAACCTATTCGCATGCTTGACACGGAGGTGCGACACCTTCGGAACAAGGACGTGCCGCTCGTTAAAGTTCAATGGTCCGCTAATCCCCATGACTGTACTTGGGAAACCAGAGAGTATATCGAACGATCTTATCCAGGTTTTCTATCCTTGCTTCGTAATGGTAAGTCTATTTCTGTGTCTCAAGTTTATTCTTTCTTTTGTATGTTGTATGTATGTAGTTGTTACAAATATTGTCTCTAGAAATTGCGGGGACGCAATTTTGTAAGGAGGGGAGATCTGTAACAACCCGCATATTTAACGATTTTATATTTAGATGTTTAATTTAAATATAGCGTCGTTAGTCGGATTTTGGTCCGAAATGTTACTTTTTGCAAATGGCCGAATTGGAGCTCGAAACTACCTCCATTGGTTCCAAAAGGGCGTTTGCGATCTTTTCGAGTATAATCTTTGATATATTTGGAGTAAGTTGAAATTTGACCCTTTTTCTACTTGGGTTTGAGTTTGGGTTCAGCCCATTGGCTAGCTAACTCACTTAACCTTCTACTTCAGCCCCTTCCCCTCATCTCTCTTCATTTCATTTTATTTCTTAAGCTAAAAACTGAAATGGGGGAAAGGAAAGAGAAATAGAAATTAGCAAGCCCTAGTTTCTCCTTTGTAACTTGATTCTTGCTCCAAAATCAAAGAGAATCCATTGGTAAGTTCATCTCCATCTTCTCCATCTCTTCTCCTCTTCAATTTCAGTAAATTCCTAACCCTAACTTAGGAAATACTTGCTTTGATTCTAGATTGAAGCTTGTAGTGTTGAAGCGGAGTGTAGTTGGTTGATTCCTTGCATTTGTGCTTCTTCATCTTCTTTGTTTTGTGTAAAAAGGTGAGTTTTGAACTCACATCTACTTCTTTTGATTTCATTGATGTTGGGTATGAATTCCTAACACCTTGTTCATATGCACTTGCATTTGGTTTGGGTTGAATTGGGGGATATTCCAATTTTTAGTGTTTTGGGTTCAAATCTTTGAAATCCTAATTTAGGTGTTTTGATCATGTTTTGGTGATGCATCGAGGAACATATAGGGCCGGGTTGTCGATTGGCATAAGCCCTTAGAGCCAATGTTCGTCCGATTGCATTTTAGAAGAGTTTGCTCTTCATTTGAATAAGGCTGAAAAACAGCCCAGGCGTGATTCAGTCGACTGAAAACTCTGTTCAGTCGACTGAACCTGGAACCCGAAAGTTTCCAGGCATGATTCAGTCGACTGAAAACTCTGTTCAGTCGACTGAACCTGGAAACAGAAAGTTTCCTAAACCTGGAAAATTTCCAGGTATAGGGTCAGTCGACTGAAAACTCTGTTCAGTCGACTGAACCTGCTGTTTCAGCCCACTTTGCCTTTTGGGATTGAATTTCTAATTTGAATCGATTCATGATGATCCTATGTATGATTATCAATTATTTTGACTTTGATGGCTCCTTTTAATTTTAATCCACGGGTTTTTATAAAATAATTTCTCAAATCGCATTTAAAAGCTCGTTTCTCTAATTTATAAATTCTATTTAAAACACACACTTTCGCACTTCGAACGAAGTGGAAGGGTGATTAAATGGTTGGGCAAAACACGGACCATGAATCTGTGCGTTTATCCTTCTGATTAATCCTCGACCTATTCGATTGATCGTTTTGGCCTTCGGGTTTGGTTTATCGATGATATGAGATAAATTTGTACTGCTTTGAGTGTGAAATAAACTAACGGATAGTAAACCATTTAGTGCGAACAGGTAGTTATGGGACTCACGTTACCACTTTTCGGATTCCTCTCTGGGAGTTTGTGACACATGCTGCCTTTGGGATAGCGTCTTCGGACTGTCTCCTCTGGCTTGTTTCCTTTAAATATCGCTTTTGGAGTTGGTCCTTTGCCCCGACTCGAAAGATATTTGGGGTTGTCGGTTACCTTTAGTATTGCTTTCGGAGTGGTTTCTTCACCACCGCTCAAGAGATATTGGAGTGGTTTCTTCACCACCGCTCAAGAGATAACGGAGTGGTTTCTTCACCACAGCTCATGATGCTTCATTTATATGTATATTCCCTAGGTATTGCTTTTCTGTAATGGTTCTTTAGAGCCACACGAAATATAGCGTTTACCCTGTGGAACTCGTATTTATTGATATTTGTTGTTTGCCTTTATGGCTTGCCTTGGATATTCTTATCCTTTGTTTCTATATGTTGCCGATGATATGAGGCTTGATCTCTATGATTCATCTTTCGTTAGATGATTGTGTTATCTCTTTTAGAGATATCTATTATGCTTTGTAACCTTGCAGGTTTATTGTTGTTCAGTTTATTTAACTGATTTGTTATCTAGACTGATCCGTGTATTTTATACTCGGGTCAGACCGAGATGTTTCAGGTTAGGTGCTTTTGGACTTAGCCTATTTTGCTTCCGCATGGACTATTCGCTAGCTTCTTTTTGTTATAGCGTCTTTTGTAGTCCTTATCTTTTGTAACTCTGATTTATACTTTTTCGTCTCGTCCGTATATTGTGGTCTCCTGTACCACTTGACATGTATTATTTTGTATACTCTGTTGTGTATCTGTGTATGTGTATATTATGATCGACTATTCTGTGATGTATATTACATTTGAGTTGTTATATATTCTTCTGATAGATCCTATAGCCATTGTAATTTTGCTTTAAATATTTATTGAATAGATCGAATTTTAATGTGTTTCTACTTTTCGACGTATTTAGTGAATAGTTAAGGTAAGATTGCACATGGTCGCTTCCATTATACTTTATTGTCCGCGTTAGCCGACAGTATTATCTATGTAATACTCTTTGTTAACGAGGCTCTCGGAGTGGGGCGTCACAATAATACTCGGTCTGACCCAATAATTATAGTTAAATAACACCCGAGTCGGTCTGGAAAATCATCGTGAGAAAACACACTCAATTGGATTATTAAAGTTTACAAAATCCTTTGAAATCAAAGGTATCTCGTAAGACCACGCCACAAATAAACATGTCGGGTTTTTACCTTACGATAACCAAAACATTTCTTATGAAATCCTCTGATATTATAATAGTGACTATATATAAATACTTATCCAAATAGCCAAAATTGTTACATTTATTAAATTCCAGCTAATAGGTATACAAAAAAAAACCGTAAAGGCACGTAGGGAGAATGGATTTCCAACTAATGACTAGGCACTGGGTTCCACCTGTCATAGTACCAGGTCTAGATCAGCGTATCGAGGATCCACCCTAAATCTCCTGCAACACAAGACCGGGACAACCCCTTACTGGATATTCCCGAATAAGATCACCCCATGGTTGGGATCAGCAATCGCCCACTAAGCCGAATAAAAAAGGACATCTAGACAAGGATGACATTATCCTAATGGGCGCGACCCACTTAGCCTTGCTGCATAACCCCTGATTTTCAGTCATTCCTGGTTGATAAGGCTTGAGGCTAAGCGTTACCTTTTTACAACATTTCACTTAGAATGCTCATCATCATCTTGACGATGTTCTGAAAGCATTCATCCATAGAAGTCTGTCTCGGGTTCGAACGGAACCAAAGACACTACTCCTAATACATCCATTTTGGAATCACCCTCAGGATTAGTAGCGATTAGCCCTTGCACTTCACTGCTCCATCTTCGACTCCCAGCTCTTGTCTTCCTCATGAAAACGTTCAAACCAGATCGAAGTGGTTTTCGAAAAATAAATTCTAATCCCGGTCTCTTCGAAACGATCAGCGCATTGGCAAATATTGATAGTCGATTATTTAACTATCAAATAACATTCACAAACAATCCATCAGACATTAATAATTTGAGAAATTATTTATTAACCTCAAAATATCTCCGCAAGATATATTTCCACTTTTCAACCCTTTAAAAGTAGTTTTCAAATCACTTTTCTCTATCTCTCGTGGAAATAAATTTCCACCCAACTATTTTATTTCCACTGAAAACCGCCAAGTCAAAATACTTAAGATTTAAAATAATTTAAATCATTTTATTCTAAAACATACTTTAAATCATTTAAATTAAAATTACTTAACACTTTATTCAAAAATATATACTTTAAAAATATTTAAAATAAAACTGCTTTATAAAATATAAAACTAATTTTTAAAATAAAAATTAATCCAAACTAAATTTAAAATAAGAGTTACGAAATTCTCAAATAAACTTTAACCAAACTTTCCTTTAAAATGAAACTATTTTATAAAATATAAATATTAGTAATTGTTTTTAAAATCATAACACTAGTCAAACCTTTCAAATAATTATTATTATAATTAATTAAAATAAATGTTTACCTTTGAAATTTAAACAACTTAAATAAAAATTTCTTAAGAACATTCCTTTAACCAACTTAATTTTTTTAACTTATACTAAAATCTGCTTGGAAAACGTACTTGGCTTCCCAGTGAAATACACTTTTCTCCCACTCCTTTAAAAATAAACCACTGTTTATTTTTAAAACAAATTCCATTCCTTTATAAATTCCTAACGTGAATTTATACTTCCAAAATATCCTCTGATATCCTATTTCACTTTATAAACCCAGTTTATAAATTCCATAGTTTCATCTTCTTTTTGTAATACAAATTCCAAACACTAAATCAATTTCCAAATTGATTTTTCAAAATTTAATCCATTTAAAAATAAATTCCTTTACTTGCCTAATTTTTTGTTTTAAAACCCATTAATTTCAGAATTTAACTTCTTTATTAAGATTTAAAATCTTATTTTAACTGAAACAACCATTTCAACATTTATTTAAAGTTCTTTTATTTTTCCTAAATATTTAAATCCTGAATGGAATAAATCTTTTATTTTTTAAAATAATATCATTTAAGTTTTAAAAAAAATCATTTATTCTCATTTATTTAAAAATCTCTTTTCCATAATTTGGAATTCGTTTAATTTAGAATTTAAAATCAACTTTTATCGTTTTCCAATTCAATTTATCCAAATTCTTTATAATTATTTTTCTTACAAATCCTCTTTTTATTTCCTTTTCGAAAATCCAATCTATATATTTTTGGAACTCAATATACATATATTTAATCAATCCATAACATCCATTATTTCCATTAATCAATGTAATTTATCATAGATTATTCAATAAATGATAACACAAAATAATTAAACAAATCTAAATATTTTGAGGAATCCAGTTGGATCCCTCCAATCTGTTTCCCTGCATCCATAGGTATTAGCACAATATAAAATACCAATTCCACTTCAAGATGGAATATTGCGGTATATGGGATTATATTCATATCATCCGCTGTTATGCGGCGGATATGGTCTCATCCGCTATGTAATGCGGGAAATCAATCACTCCAATATATATATATGTATATAATTTACCACATCTAATCAATTCAATCATGAAACCAAAATTTAAACTTAACAATTTAAATTTAAATTAAAAACCCAAATTATGTGAGATTAACTCATCTTTGATTTTATTTGTAACCCAATTTCCATTCCGGCTTGATTTCTTCATGATTTCAGACCTTGTATAAACATTTATACGGTTTAATAAATGTTTGAATCGATCGAACAATTAATTACCATTTAATTAACTAACTATTTAATTTAACTAAAAATTTCCCTTTAAAAGTCTTTTAGTAACTAAAATAATTATACAAGTTAGTTAACAAATTTAATTACTCTAGATATATTATTATTTCAAAAAAATAAACCAGTAAATGAAAATAGGTATATCTGTAAATTTATTCTCTTTTGAAACTATATGTATAAAAATAATTTAGGATTTAAAAATCTAATTTCATATAAAATTTCAACATTTTAAAATCTCTATATTCCCAAATCTTATCTCCATTCATTTTCTGTTTTATCTATATATATACACATTAAATTCAAAAATAAAATTCCTTTCAACCCATATGTAAGTGAATTACAATATATATATATATGTGTGTGTGTGTGTGTGTGTGTGTGTGTGTAATATATATTCATTAATTTAAAAACATAATTATATCTCACCGATATATATATATTCTGTGTATGTAAAAACACATATATATAAATTTACATCAAGGAAAAAATATCCTTACAGTAAAATTTCCTTCCTATTATAAATATACACACATGTATGTGATTTAATAAAGTAAAATAAGATATCTTTACTGCTGTTATCATTTTTTTATATTAACAACCCAAATTCAAACAGAAAATTAAAAAGTAATTGTTATCAGAATAAATTAAATCATCTGTTAATTACCTCACTCTAGATCAAACCGAGCCAACGAAGTCACTGCGTCTACGATGAAAACCTGACCCACACGGCACTCACGTCGGCGGCTTCCACCCAAAATCATAAACCTTCGCCTTCCACGAAACCGCACAACCACTGACCACGAGCCAATCCCGCCATCTCTCCTTCAACACACGCGCGTCCAAACATCGGCGACACTAGCTTCATCTGCCTCCACACTTCCGGATCGCCACTGCCCTGAACTGCACCTCCTCCGCACGAGTCACCGATCCCAAAGTTGCTGCTTGACACATCGCGACACCTGCTCTAGTGATGCGACCTGTCCCATTTTCCCTTCGAGCGCGAGCTTCGATAGGGATTTTGATCTGATTACATCGACTGCAAATGAAAGGAAGCGCAAATAGATTTGAGGAGGAGGGAACTATGTTCGAAGATGAACCGTTGACAGCCATTGCTTTCCTTTTTCTTTTTTCTTCGATTCGAAATTGAAATTGCCTTTTCCCCTTTTTTAATGATTTGGCCATAAAACTACTGTGTTTTTAGTTGAACGAAAAATGGCTTGTTCGTTCCTTTTTTTTCAAACGAGAAATTCTTCATCGTCATTTTTATTTAAGATGTGTGTTAGCCCCGTTGAACACGTGTTTTTTTTTAAATTCCTTTACGTGTCTGTAGATTTGCAACAGTTCCTATGCAATTGTATTATATATTTGAATTTAAATTCAAATTTAAATCATCTTGATTTCCACACTCACAATCTCGATCTTCTATTGAGGCGTGCTGCCAGGTGTTGTTAAACCCATTTTCGTATGGAGAAGATAGCTTTTTGGACCAGTTATTGTATTGAATTTCGATTAAAATTTCAACACGTTTATCTATCGTATGACCAATCAACAACTCCAAACACTACGAAAATTGAAATCCGATAATAATAAAATATTAGATCCAATGGAACTGGTTTCGTCGAATTCTGAGACTGCACCTCGGAAGGCTATTTTTAAACTCAGTTTAAACTATATATTTTTAAAATTAAATAAAACGTCCCCAGATTCAAATTTAGAACTTCTATTATCTCCAATATTGTAAATATAAATTTTCTAAGTCTTTGAAATATTTTTATCCAGCTCAAAATCCAAAATTCACTATTCAAACCAATTTCAGATTATTAAATTCAACTATTTAATTTCCAAATAATATTGATATTTGAAATTCAAGTTAAACCAACTTCCAAGTATTTAGAATAAATTAAATATTCAAATATCTAAAATTTCCGGGTCGTCACATTCCTCCCCCCTTAAAAGAATTTCGTCCCCAAAATTGCTAATTAAGAAGAATGGTCCAATACCCGTTAACTATTTCTCATTCTAATAGTTTTTGTCAACTTCCCAAAACCAAACAGTTTAAACAATGACTAAAACCATCTTTTAACAAAGACATTATCAACCTTACTAACTTTCCAAACTTCTTTCATTAGTTCCAACCAATACCTCTTATCCAACCACTCAAATTTAAATTTAAAACCCAATTTTAATTATCAAAATTTCTCAAAAAATTTCTAACTCTCTAAATTCCCAAAAAAAATTGTCAGCGTCTCCTTTGCGCGGCTAGCTCGGTACAACTGCAAAATGCCTCTACGGGCCTTCAGATTTCAAAAGAAAACAAAAATCCAAGTGGCTAAACCATAAAATCATTAAATTTCATACAGAAATTTAAACACATACCTCTATGATGTCCAATTCAAATTTATCATTGAAAATCAAAACATCCATTTATCCTTTGCCTTTAGATACCTGTGCATCCTACTAAGAAATCATATCCAATTACAGATTTCAAATTCTTTTTATACATTTCTTTACAATAATTTCAATATCTATTTCATTCAAGCCCGTACGATGTACATATACCTTCCATACGCGATATCAAATCCGATCGCTTACTCGATCACATAATTCCACTTTCGAACTAGTATCGTTCACCCGACTTCCTAGTGCAGACTCAGATCTGGTTTCTTGATCAGAAACCGTAATTCTCCTTGCATAGCCACAAACTATGATAGAGAATTCTCAGAATCAATCAAAAATCCATATCCTGGGTTCGCCGTCGAAAATCGAGTGAATAATTCTAACTCGAATCGATATAACTATCTCGAAATTCTATGCTCGAATCTGGATCAAATCGTTATGCGAATAAAATAATATGCGTACATCCAACATATTTATCTAATTGATTATTAGCTATATCAATTCTCTTTTTTTTATTCACATCTATATTGATTTCCATTCACTTATTTACAACCATCTCATTTCCAACTTCCAGTTTAAATTTCATCCAATTATTAACTTGGTATATTTTCAATACCAAATTTACTTAAGAACTTTCACCCTTAACTTTTCTTGAGTTTAATATAAGCATTTTATATATCCTTATATTATTTCTTTCACCTTACCACTTGGTTTTTATCTATAGTTAATCAATTTGGATTCCAATTCCACATAGATTCAATTTGCATCAATTTACTAATTAATCTCAAATCTCAATACCTTTTCCAATTTTTCATCCATAGTTTCATTTCCAATTCTACTTGAATTCAACTCATCTTCAAACTCTGAATATTGGATTTTTGTTCACCTTATCTCAAACCATTCTTAATTAACCATTTCTTTAAATTAGATTCATTAACTAGTTTGTTTTTAATCAATTTCAATTTCAAATCTGAATAACTTACTAATTTATTTATCACTTCATTTCCAAATTAAATCTTAAATTTAAATGAAGTTCTATTTCCCAAACCTTTATTTGACCCTTTCAAGTTGAATTTTATTTCACAAATTCCAAATTTCGATAAAAAGTTTATTTCTAAACTTTTACTCCTTTAGTTCCTTGGAACAAAAATTCTATAATTTCCATTTTAACTTTTAAACTTCCTTAAGTTTCCAACTTATTTAAATTCCGTAAACATTTTAAAATAAATTCCAAAGTCTCTTTTAATCAATTACTAAACATTTCAAAGTCATTTTTGAAATCAATTATATCCAACCCAAAATATTCCTTTACATTACAAAATTTAACTCAATTTAGCAACAAATACCAATTCAAAATATTCAATATTCCTTTGCATTTTAAATCAAAACGGTTTTACCAAACTAAACTTCAATATTTCAAAAAAATCATTTATTTTTTATTTATTATTATTATTATTTTGGAAGTCCATAATTTAATTGCATATCCAATTATCCTTGAATTTTTAAAACCAACCCGCTTTTGCAGACAACTCTGAATTAAATCATTCAGGTAGCAATTCCTCTCATGGAAACTCGAAAATGAACATCGATGATGCTGGAGTCATCACCGAAGTTATTTTCCAGCGACCGAAAAGAGTTTAGTGTTTTACCTCTTAAAACCCTTCAAATATTTTTAAATTCAAAATCCCACCAGATTTCAAATCCAATTCAAAATATTTTCCGTAATAATACCACTATTATTTCTCAAAAACCTTTGAAAACCATTTACAAACTCAAAGGAACTCAATTATCAAAATTTCAATTCCAAATTCTTTTAATTCATATTCAAATACTACTCTGGAATTTTATTCTATTATAAATCACATTTATAATTCACATTTACAAATTCCATTCTTTTATTTGAATTTATTTCCTTAACTTGGTTATAATTTGATTTCTTATTTCAATTTCCACACATCAATTATAATATTTTAATATTATCACTTCCTAATAACCAAGCAACCATATATAACTATAATAATTTACAGAAAATTATTTCTTTTATATACAAAAATAATTTGCGTAAAATTATTTCATTTACCCTATTTAAAACCATACCGTGTCGGTTTATCTTGTTTAAGAGTTTTGAAACCCCTATCGACGATGTGGCGTCCCACATATCGACCAGAATCCATAAACACTTACCGATAAGTCAACATAATATAAAAATAATTTTTATATACACTAACGAATACGCACTCATATTATTAATACACTCAAACTCATTCTAGAGTACTTCGGACTCTATACTAATGAGTAATTCCCACCAGAGCGAAGGTTCTCGCTTAGCCTTCAGCTCTGATACCAAGTTGTAACGACCCGAGTTTTCGATGCCCAAAAGTCGAACCATTAGGGTTAAAGAAGAAGGAGGTAAAAGAAGAGAAAACAAACAACACAGAATCTTACCATCGCAGTGGAATAAAATATAATAGATAATAACAGATCTTTACACCAAAGAAAAAAACTTCTGTTTTATACATTAGATTATCAGAGTACAACAAAATTCATAACACACATCTGGACAGTTATCATAATCTGTCCTCACAAACTGACTATGCAGTAAAACAACACAGTGGAATATTGATCAAGTACGGAAGTACGTCTCGCCATCCAGCTCGTCTTCTGAGCTCTTCAGCAGTCCATCCAAGATTTGTACTCTATAGTAGTCGGTCTGACCCGAGCATTATAGTTAAATAACACCCAAGTCAGTCTGGAAAACCAGCGTGAGAAAACACACTCAATTGGATTATTAAAGTTATCAAAATCCTTTGAAATTAAAGGTATCTCGTAAGACCACGCCATAAATAAACATGTCAGGTTTTTTCCTTACGATAACCAAAACATTTCTTATAAAATCCTCTGATATTATAATAGTGTCTATATACAAATACTTATTCAAATAGTCGAAATTGATACATTTATTAAATTCCAGCTAATAGGCATGCAAACAAAACCGTAAAGGCACGCAAGGAGAATGGATTTCCAACTAATGACTAGGCACTGGGGTACCACCTGTCACAATACCTGGTCGAGATCAGCGTACCGAGGATCCACCCTAAATCCCCTGCAACACAAGACCGGGACTACCCCTTACTGGATAATCCCAAATAAGATCACCCTATAGCTGGAATCAACAACTGCCCACTAAGCCAAATAAAAAAGGACATCTAGACAGGGATGACCTTATCCTAATGGGTGCGACCCACTTAGTCTTGCTACATAACCCCTGATTTTCAGTCATTCCTAGTTGATGAGGCTCGAGACTAAGCGTTACATTTTTATAACATTTCAATTAGAATGCTCGTCGTCCTCCTGACGATGTTCTGAAAGCATTTATCCATACAAGTCTGTCCCGGGTTCGAATGGAACAGAAGGCACTACTCCTACTACATCCATTTTGGAATCACCCTCAGGATTAGTGGTGATTAGCCCTGCACTTCATTGCTCCATCTTCGACTCCCAAGTCTTGTCTTCCTCACGAAAACGTTCAAACTAGATCGAAGTGGTTTTCGAAAAATAAATCCCGATCCCGGTCTCTTCGAAACGATCAACGCATTGGCAAATATTGATAGTCGGTTATTTAACTATCAAATAACATTCACAAACAATCCATCAGACATTAATAATTTCTCAAATTATTTATTAACCTCAAAATATCTTCGTAGGATATATTTCCACTTTTCAACCCTTTGAAAATAGTTTTCAAATTACTTTTCTCTCTCTCGTGGAAATAAATTTCCACCCAAATATTTTATTTCCACTGAAAACCGCCAAGTCAAAATACATAAGATTTAAAATAATTCAAATCATTTTATTCTAAAACATACTTTAAATCATTTAAATTAAAATTACTTAAATACTTTATTAAAAATAATATACTTTAAAAATATTTAAAATAAAACTGCTTTATAAAATATAAAACAAAATTTTAAAATAAAAATTAAGCCAGACTAAATTTAAAATAAGAGTTACAAAATTCTATACAAGTTTTCAAATAAACATTAACCAAACTTTCCCTTAAAATAAAAATATTTTATAAAATATAAATATTAATAATTATTATTAAATCATAATACTAGTCAAACCTTTCAAATAATTACTATTATAATTAATTAAAATAAATGTTTACCTTTGAAATTTAAACAGCTTAAATAAAAATTTCTTAAAAACATTCCTTTAAACAACTTAAAAGTTTTCAACTTATATTAAAATCTGCTTTGAAAAACGTACTTGGTTTCCATGTAAAAACACTTTTCTCCCACTCCTTTAAAAATAAACCACTATTTATTTTTAAAACAAATTCCCATTCCTTTATAAATTTCTACGGTGAATTTATACTTCTAAGATATCCTATGAAATCGTATACACTTTATAAACCTAGTTTATAAATTCCCTGGTTTAATCTTCTTTTTGAAACACAAATTCCAAACACTAAATCAATTTCCAAATTGATTTTTCAGAATTTACTCCTGATAAAATAAATTCCTTTACTTACCTAATTTTTTTATTTTAAAACCCATTAATTCCAGAATTTAACTTCTTTACCAGGATTTAAAATCTTATTTTAACTGAAACTACCATTTCTACATTTATTTAAAATTCTTCTTTTATTTTTCCTAAACATTTAAATCCTAAATTGAATAAATCTTTTATTCTTTAAAATAATAACATTTAAGTTTAAAAAAATCATTTATTCCCACTTATTTAAAAATCTCTTTTCCATAATTTGGAATTCATTAAATTTAGAATTTAAAATCAACTTTTATCGTTTTCCAATTTAATTTATCCAAATTCTTTATAATTATTTTTCTTACAAATCTCTTTTTATTTCCTTTTCGAAAATCCAATCTATATATTTTTGGAACTCAATATACCCAAATATATTTAATCAATCCATAGCATCCATTATTTCCAATAATCAATGTAATCTATCATAGATTATTCAATAAATCATAACACGGAATATTTAAACAAATCTAAATATTTTAAGGAATCCAGTTGGATCCCTCCAACCTGTATCCCTGCATCCATAGATGTTAGCACAATATAAAATACCAATTCCACTTCGAGGTGGAATATCGTGGTATATGGGATTATATTCATATCATTCGTTGTTATGTGGCGCATAGGATCTCATCCACTATATAATGCAGGAAATCAACCACTCGAATATATATATACTACTATATATAATTTACCACATCCAATCAATTCAATCATGCAACTAAAATTTAAACTTAACTATTTAAATTTAAATTAAAAACCCAAATGAGTGAGATTAACTCACCTTTGATTTTATTTGCAACCCAATTTCCATTCCGGCTTGATTTCTTCATGATTTCAGACCTTGTATAAACATTTATACGGTTTAATAAATATTTAAATCGATCGAACAATTAACTACCATTTCATTAATTAACTGTTTAATTTAACTTAAAAATTTCCTTTAAAATCTTTTAGTAACTAAAATAATTATACAAGTTAGTTAACAAATTTAATTACTCTTCATATATTATTATTTCAAAAAAAAATAAACCAGTAAATGAAAATAGGTATATCTATAAATTTATTATCTTTTGAAACTATATGTATAAAAATAATTTATGGATTTAAAAATCTAATTTCATATAAAATTTCAACATTTTAAAATCTCTATATTCCCAAATCTTATCTCCATTCATTTTCTGTTTTATCTATATATATGCACATTAAATTCAAAAATAAAATTCCTTTCAACCCATATGTAAGTGAATTACAATATATATATATATGTGTAATCTATATTTATTAATTAAAAAACATAATTATATCTCACAGATATATATATATCTTTTCTGTTTATGTAAGCACACACATATATATAAATTTAAATCAAGGGAAAAATATCCTTACAGTAAAATTTCCTTCCTAGTATAAATATACACACATGTATGTGATTTAATAAAGTAAAATAAGATATCTTTACTATTTTTATCATTTTTTTTATATTAACAACCCAAATTCAAATAGAAAATTAAAAAGTAATTGCTATCAGAATAAATTAAATCATCTGTTAATACCTCACTCTAGATCGAACTGAGCCAATGAAGTCACTGCGTCGACGACGAAAACTTGACCCACACGGCACTCACATCGGCGGCTTCCACCCAAAATCTCAAGCCTTCGTCTTCTACGAAATCGCACAGCCACTGACCATGAGCCAATCCCACCATCTCTCCATCAAAATACGCACGTCCCAACATCGGCGTTTCATCCGCCTCCACGCTTCCTGATCGCGACCACCCTGAACTGCACCTCCTCCACACGAGTCACCGATCCCAAAGTTGCTGCTTGATACATCGCGACACCTACTCCAATGATGCGATCCATCCCTATTTTCCCTTCGAATGCGAGCGTCGATAGGGATTTCAATCTGATTACATCGATTGCAAATGAAAGGAAGCGCAAATAGATTTGAGAAGGAGGGAACTATGTTCGAAGACGAATTGCTGACGGCCATTACTTCCCTTTTTCTTTTTTCTTTGATTTGAAATTGAAATTGCCTTTTCCCTCTTTTTTTAATGATTCGACCATAGAACTACTGTGTTTTAATTGAATGAAAAATGGCTTGTTCGTTCTTTTTTCGTCATTTTTATTTAAGATGCGTGTTAACCCAGTTGAACACGTGTAGTTTTTTTTTTAAAATTCCTTTACGTGTTTGTAGATTTGAAACAGTTCCTATGCAATTGTATTATTTATTTGAATTTAAATTCAAATTTAAATCATCTTGATTTCCGCACTCACAATCTCGATCTCCTATCGAGGCGTACTGCCGGGCGTTTATAATGTTAAACCCATATTCTAGATGAAATGGAAAAGGTTTCAAGTCCTAACTCAATCATATGGAGAAAATAGCTTTTTGGACCAGTTATTGTATTGAATTTCGATTAAAATTTCATCTCGTCTATATATCGTATGATCAATCGACAACTTCAAACACTACGAAAATTGAAATCCGATAGTAATACAATATTATGGATCCAATGGAACCGGTTTCGTCGAATTCCAAGACTATGCTTCGAAAGGCTACTTTTTAAATTCAATTTAAACTATATATTTTTAAAACTAAACAAAGCATCCACAGATTCAAATTTAGAACTTCTATTATCTCCAGTATTATAAATATAAATTTTCTATGTCTTTGAAATATTTTTATCCAGCTCAAAATCCAAAATTCACTATTTAAACCAATTTCAGCTTATTAAATTCAATAATTTAATTTCCAAATAATACTGATATTTGAAATTCAAGTTAAACCAACTTCGAAATATTTAAAATAAATTTAATATTCCAATCTCAAATATCTAAAATTTCCGGGTCGTCACATTTCATTTTCTTCTCTTTTTTTTTCTTGTATAGGTGTGACCGTGGCTTTTGGAAGGGGGTATGGAAGGTACGGCCTAGGGTAGCTTGGGTATGTGGCTTTGGATAGGCGGGTAGGTGGGGTGTAAGTGTGCTTTGAGGTAGGTGGTTTGGAAGGCTCGGCCTTGGCTATAGTTGGTGGGTGGAGCTAGGGTGTGGGATAGTGGAGCTTGGCCGTGGGTTTTAAAAGGTGGGTAGGTGGTGATGGAGGCGAGTATGGGTGGTAGAATTGGGGTTTGGGTGTGTTGAAGCTTGGTTAAGGTGACGGAAGTTACAGAAGTGAAAGGGAGGTTAGATGCCATGGAAATGGAAGTGGAGAAGATGAAGAAGAAGATGGAGAAAGTGAAGAAGAAAGGTAAAGAATGAAGTGTGCAAAAATGAAAGGTGTGCATGCTTATTTATGATTGAGTTAGGAAACGCAAATGACTTAAATACCCTTACCTTACTTTTTGACTGATGTGAAGTGAATTAATGGTGAAAAGGATGTTAAGATGTGATTTATACTTAAGAAATGATGTTTGCCCCTTTTTCTTACACTTTAAAATGTTAAAATAACATTTGCTCCTTTTCCATGTAAGATAATACTTATGCATTAATGAGAAAATATGGTTTAGTTATGATGTTGTTTAGTAAATATTTGTTTATAGGTTTATGTCAAATCATGTTACTTTTTGAATTATTTGTAAATTTTGACTTTTCAAAGTGCACTTTCTTTTATATGTTAAATGTAACATGTAATATAGTTTGTAAAGTTCATATATGTATTAGGAAACATACCATGTTGCAACAACTTGACGACAACTTTTTTTGGTTGAAAACGGTGTTTTTGTTGACATATTTTACAGTCAAATTTTGTCGTTTTTGTTAAGCTATATATTGAAGTAAACCAAACTTAAAAATGAAAATTTTACTTCTTTTAAATAAATTAAAACATGTCTCTTTATATTTTAAAATCATATTTAGATAATATCAAAATCTCTATTTTTATAGTGTATGTAAAACTGACAAAATGTGACAAATTTTGGTTATTTTTGTAAACTGATTATTAATATACTTTTAAATCTCTTAATGTACTTTTATTATCTTTATTAGTTGTTTTTAATAAGATTTAACTTTTCAAATAAATATTTAAACCCATTTATTTAAGCCTTTATTTGTTTTTTTACAAACTTAACTTTTGTTGATTTGTTCTAAAATTCAAATTTATACTTTTTATTTAGTAGTTATATAATAAATAATTTCTCTGTTATTATTTATTATATATAACTTATATATTTAAGTTTAAAGCCCTTTTTAAATTTAAAATAAACAAAATCTTTCATTTTTGAAGTAGCGAAACTACGGGTCGTTATAGTAAGACTTTGATTTCTAGTATTTTCAGTAAGAATGTTGTTTGATACTTGTGCCACATATTCATATATAGCAAAAGACTTAGTTGATAGACTATGGTAAGAGGTTACCTATGTAGTAACTTCCATTTATGATAAATTTGATAGGATGATATGCCACTCTTGAATTTAGATGCGCTAACTTAGAGGTTGTGTTTGGTGGTGTAAGTTTTGTGTGATCCCCAAATGCTTGATTTTATAGACATTAGAGTTCTTTTATGGATGGATTGGTTAGAATTTTATGATGCTAGAATATACTACACCAAAAGAGTTATAGATTTGAGTCACTCGGACCAAAATGAAAGAGTACTTGTAGTCTTGGAAAGGCTTAAACCTGGGTGCAAAGGTGTATTGTTTTCTTTGCTTCAGAGGAAGGAAGTATGATAGAAGTACGAGTGGTAATATACTTCCTATATGTATTTGACTTCAAGATTGTCATCCATGAGGGTAGTAGAATTTCGATCGAGTTGATATCGAGATTGGAACACTTTAATCAACCCCCAAGTAGGATATCTCTAAAGGAGATGAAGGAGTTAAAGAGGAAACTAGTAGAGTTGGAAAGCAAGAGCTTTGTAACACGAAGTAGCTCTCCGTAGGGAGGTTCGGTTGTGTTTGTGAAGAAGTCTAATGGGCCTTTGAGACAATGCATTAATTATCAAAAACTGAATAAGAAGACTATAAAGAACATTTATCCATTGCCAAGGAGTGATGATTTGTTTGCTCAGTTGAATGAAGCAAAGGTATCTTCACAGCTAGATTTGGGCTTCAAGGTTCCATCAACTTAGGGTTGTGGAGGAAACTGTTTCGTTGATTGCTTTTATAATGAGATATAGTTTATATAAATGGCTAGAGATGCCTGTTGGACTAACTAATTTTGCATTCTTTATGGACTTGATGAATCAAATCTTTTGATAACAGATAGATCGATATGTGTTAGGGTTTATAAATTAAATTGTGAAGTATCAAGGGATGAGAAAGAGCACTGAGTTCACCAAAGACTTGTGTTAGAGACATTGAGAAAACATAAGTTAACGGAGAAAATTTTTAAGTGTCATTTTATAAGAAGGAAAGTTAATTTCTTTGGTTATGTTGTTTTGAAGAGAGGCTTGGTTGTAGGCCCATTGAAGGTTAAAGCTGTGAATGGATGGAAGAGGCCTGCGACTGTTATAGAGGTTTGAAGTTTTCTAGGATTGGCCGGCTACTATCAGGGTTACATTAAGGACTTCTCCCGAACAATAGCACCAATGATGAGGCTTACTTGAAAGAACGAGAAGGATGTTCAAAGTAAGGACTGTGAGACGTCATTACAAGGGTTGAAGCTTCGGCTTTAGCTACACTCGAGCGAAATGAAAACATGATTGTTTACATAGATGCTTTAGGTTTGATAGAGTTAGAGGTATGCCCTAGGTGTAATTCTGTAATTACTATAAATTATTAACTTTGTAATGAAATGTCGTTCAAAATAAAATATGTTTTATATCTATTATATACTCAGTATAATGTGTTATATTAATATATTTTTTTAATTTAAGAGTATAGAATAGAAAATCGATAAAGGTATGTTTTGATAGTAGTTACAATGTGCTGCGTTCGTGAGAAATTTATAAATGATAAACATATCGTTTTCAATATCCTTAGTCTAGATGTATTAAGACTGGATATCGATATATTCGTTGAGACTAAAGTATGTAAAGCTCTCCAAACCTTGGGCAGTGTATTACTCTTGGGTGCAGGAGGGCACCAAGGTATGACGTACTGGATAAATATGGAATGACTCACTCGATGATTCTCTGCTGGTTAATGTTACTACGGTCAAACAGAGAATATTGAAGTGACAATATTACACAGTTCCCCTGACTTAAGAATACTATTGAACTTCAATGTAGACACTCCACTTTGATTATAGTAAATCATAGCATGACATTGATCAAACAAATATAGTTGGGTTGAGTTGAAGCATTATTTAATTATGGATTCGTCTTCTCAGTTATAAGAAGTCAGTATCACGGTCAACTATTGTGAACTCAAAGTCAAAGTCTCTAGCCGGAGTAGTTCTATTAATAACAATTTCTATTGTTGAACCAAGGACTTTATTTCTAGATTATACAAGTTGAATGTGGACGATATTGGAATTTGACCAATACCAAATTCTGTAAGTCCTAATGTGATATAGTTTCGATGAAGAAAATTAGAGTAAATAATCATTACTAATGGAGATCACTTAAAATAGTAAAATTGGATTTTGCCAAAAATTTGTAAGCAATAAATTTGCCCAAAAAATCACACTATTAGCAAAGATGACATATGAATGTCAATATTCGAATTTTTCGATATTAATTGTTGATTTAATTTACACCAATGGGTCACCCAACCCAAATGTTTAACACTTTAAATATTACGAGATTTAATTAAATTATAATTTTTTTAACTTAATTAATGTTTGTAAAATATTAATTAAAAATATTTGATTTATTTCAATCAGTATTGAATGCAGTGCATATATAAAAAATTATATATGTACGTATCGGTACATGATATCAGTGTATATTTAAATTAAATTTAAAATGTGCAAATGTCGGTCGGGTTTGGAAATGTGTATAGGCCTGTTAGTATGACTAACCATAATAGGTGGGAATGAGGTAACATTTTAATTTGAAAACAAGGGTTTGAATTGGTTTAAAAGAAAAGGTAAAAATGAGACCCAGATCTCCTCATTTTCTCCTTCTCTTTTCTTATACAAACTCAAATCCTTCTTCCTTTTAAAGGTTGCCTTCTCAAGCCTTCACCTTCTTATCTTGGTCGAAAATACTAGCCTCCTCCCTTCTTTATTTCTCAAACCAAAGTCAAATCAAAGTAAATTCTAAATTTGGTGCTCTCTTCGGTTAATAGCTTTTTAGGAAGGGATTAGGTATGATTCAAGGAGTTTTCTTGGTTCAACATTTAAGATGCTATATCAAGGCCATAGTTTAGGCAACATTAAATTTTATATCCATGCGTTTATATATATATCATTGTATGTATGTAGGTTAGAATTTATAATATCATACATTTATGAATTTATTTGCTGTCAAATCTATGTACATACATATAGACACACACATGTATATGCATGCGCGTGTATGTGCGTGCGCACGTGCTCTATCTTTTTTGCATATGAATGCTTTTTTGTTACGGGCATGTAAAAAACGTTCAACAGCAATATAATTTTAAAATATTTTTAAATTTGAATTTGACTTTTAAATTGATATTATATTCATTATATATATAATTTATTTAATAAATTTCATGTAAATATGTTTTTGCACATAAAAGTTAAATACATATAAATATAAACCGAAGCAAAATTTAAATTTACACATAGAAACACACACATATATACATATATTTCTACATATCTATGTTTATTTAATATATATATATATATATATATATATAAGTATATATATTTTATAACATAAACTAGATTCAAAAATTGTAGTTAATTTTTTTAATAATAATCCGTATAAAATATTTTAAAAATACATTTTTTAAAAATCACATGGATTTATAAAAAATTGTCAAAAACTATTTCAGGTGAAAAGTAAAAAATTAGAATTTTGTTTTTTATATAAAAATATATGTGTATATTTAATATTATATTTATAAAATTAGATTTTTATAATTTAAAATATTTATACGAATACGTTGTATATTTTACCAAAATAACAAAAAAAATTAATTCGTATACACACAGATATATATATATATATATATATATATGTGTGTGTGTATGTGTGTGTGTATTAAATATATAATATTTAACTTTGTATTTGTATTTTAAATATGATATTATTTTGAGTCTAGATCTTATTTCAAGTTTCAATATTTCTTATGTGATTTTAAATATTGAACTTTGAATTAGTTTTATGCTTAGAATAAATTTAAAAATAATCAATCTAGTGTGTATGTGTGTGTGTTTATGTATATGTAATGTGTGTGCATGTCTTTTATATTATATTAATTTTAAAATAGTAATACATGGAAAATACATATATAAATGGGCTAATGTGGTCGTTGCAGTGTAAATCCCAACACTTATATATGGGCATGTTAAACCATGTACACATTTATATGTTATATGTACACTTACAAGTATGCCGGTATTTGATATACATGTATCTTTATATATCGTAGATATATACAAATTCAAATCTTTATTTTAATCAACTAAATAAAATAATGGTTTTACTTAAAATTATTTGGATCGGATCTTAATCAATTTAGACTTCATAGACCCAATAAAATCTAAAATGGTAATTTTATTTAAAGTTCACCCAGTTAACCCGTTGCATGCTGGTTCAGTTCAATCAATGATATCAAAGCCCAATAGCCTATGCAGTCTAATTTAGCAGTATTAGGATCAACTTATTAAAGCCTACTAGTGTAATGACTCGTGTAACAACCCGCATATTTATCGATTTTATATTTAAATATTTTATTTAAATATTTTATCGTTAGTCGGATTTTAGTCCGAAAAGCTACTTTTTGCATACGGTCGAATTAGGACTCGGGACCACTCCCATTGAGTTTAAAATGCCGTTTGCGACCTTTTTGAGTACAAGCTTCGATATGTTTGGAGAAAGTTGATTTCTGCTACGTTTTATTTTGGGTTTGGTTTTTGGGCTCAGCCCTATGTTAACTTATACTCCAAAACTGAACCACTCTCCCCATTCTCCCTCACTTCTTTCTCTTTTCAGTTTTCTTAGCTTTAATGGTGGGAGAGATTGGAAATTAAAACTCCAAAACCCTAGTTTCTCTTGCAAATCAAATTCCTAGCTCCAAACTCAAGAAGAACCCATTGGTAAGCTTCTCTTCTTCTTCTCCAACTTGTTCTCTTACCAATTTCAGAAATTCCTAAACCTAATTTTGGGAATGTTCTTGTTTTTTAGCATAGATTCAAGCTCATTTGGGTTGTGTTGAAGAGAGGTTGATTCTCCATTTGCTTTCAAGCTTCTTCTTGTTTGATTTTGAGAAAAGGTGAGATTTTTATCTCACATCTATGACTATAATTATCTTTGGTTGTTGGGTATGAATTCCTAACACTTATTCATGTGCATTTGCTCTTGATTTGGATTGGTTTTGTGAATATTCCAATTTTTGGGTTTTTAAACCAAATTTGTGTGAAAATCCTTTTATGGATGTTTGATCATGCTTTTGGTGATGCATCGAGGAGCATATAGGGCCGGGTCGCCGATTTGCATAAACCCTTAGAGCCAATGTTCGTCCGGTTGCATTTTGGAAGAGTTTGCTCTTCATTTGAATAAGGCTGAAAAACATCCCAGGCATGATTCAGTCGACTGAAAACTCTGTTCAGTCGACTGAACCTGAAACCCGAGAGTTTCCAGGCATGATTCAGTCGACTGAAAAACTCTGCACGGTCGACTGAAACTGGAAACAGAAAGTTTCCTGAACCTGGAAGATTTCTAGGTAGAGGGTTAGTCGACTGAAAACTCTGTTCAGTCGACTGAACCTGCTGTTTGAGTCCAATTTGCCTTTTTGGATTGAAATTCCAATTTAAATCAATTCGTGATAATCCTATTTGTTGTTATCATCTATTATGACTTTGATGACTCTTTTTAGGGATTTTTGAATATCCATTTCGATGGATCCTTTATCGATTTCGTTGGATTTTATTCATGTCTTCGTATGTGAATTTTTATGATTGATTGTTCTTACAATCTTCTTCGTGATTTGTCACTTTAAAAATATAAAGGTTTTCTATACTAGTAGTAAATATCAAAACTCTTTCCTCAAACGATTTCAATACTATTTTAATACCAAATTCGTTTATAAAACCGTTTTCCAATCTATTAGTATATACAAACCTTTACCTCACTCGTATGAGAAATCTAATTAAACGGCTTAGTAAAACAAGTGGTATGAAACGCTTGCGTTTACTTTGTCGGTTAATTCTTGGACTTGTTCAATTGAACCTCTTGTGACAATTTTCTAGTGGAGATTTACAGTTTGTTCGTAAATATTTAAGTTAAGCAAGTGGTTATGGGACATGAAGCTAAACTCATATATTTACTAGCTTAGTGTAATCGACACTTCTCGCTGATCATGACGATCATCTTTGTGATTTAGACTAGCAATGTGCTATGTCTCTTTGTCTGCGAGGGAGACTAAACCCCGTTTTGTGGAGTTTCGACTCAATTTGTGATGGGGTAGCAACCCATGGTCTTCGGGCCGTTTGTGGAGCTTCGGCTCAATTTGTGATGGTTAGCGACCATGGAATTAGCGTTCCGTTTGTGATACACGTGTTGGTGAGCTTTATGCTCCCGTTTGTGATAGGCCTCCCACCCTATTTTTGTGATTTCTGGATTTCTTGTGTAGATTTCTAGAATTTGTGTTTCACCAATTTTTCATGATTTCCATTGATAAGTCTTATCGATATTTGTGCATTGGTGAATTTGTGTGTCATTGACTTTTGTGATTTCTGGATTTCTTGTGTAGTCTTCTGGAATTTG
Organism: Allium cepa; assembly: GCA_030765085.1. Taxonomy (NCBI): domain Eukaryota; kingdom Viridiplantae; phylum Streptophyta; class Magnoliopsida; order Asparagales; family Amaryllidaceae; genus Allium; species Allium cepa. The sequence goes on from CM060932.1 coordinate 742,651,304, forward strand.
TGCGTCATTGACTTTTGCGATTGACATTGATATTATCGTCAATATTTGTGGTTTGATGAACGAAATAAAGAGTATGACACTTCTTGGATTCTTGTGAAGATTTTGTGATATTGATTAATCTCTTGTTGATTATCGACTACTTATATATCACAGCTTGGCCTTGTGATTATTATGTGTTTAGTCATAACTCTGATTCTATATCGTTTCATCTGATATCTATAGTTAGACTGATCTGTTTATTATTTTCTTATTAAATAATACTCGGGTCAGACCGAGATGTTACAGGTGCTTTTGCTTGACTTCTCTCTTGGGATTGATTTCTCTTGCTTTTGGTTAACTACTTAGATTAGTAGTTTTTGTTGTATACATTTGAGATATAGACTCCATAATGTATACTTATTCTTTTGCGTAGCTCATGTAACTATTCTTTTGTGATATTGTGGATCTTTTTAGACCACTACTCTGATGTACACTTCCAAGTGTAATATTCATATCTATTTTCCGCCTTTGTGATATGAATTGTCTGTGACTGATTTGTGTTATGCTTATTTCTATATTTGTTTTCCGAGGGATTTATATAGCCACCGTGTAGTAGCTTTGAGTTTGTGTTGGTATGTCGGATTTCCTCTTGAAATAGAATGCATGTTATATTATCTGACATATCGGTGCTCGCGCAAAGAAATTACACGGATGGTCGCTCCTAAACAGCCTTATTCTCCGTGCTAGTTGACAGCATTCACAGTAATGTTCTTGTCTAGCGTGGGTATAGAGGTGGGGCGTCACAGCTTGGTATCAGAGCCAAACTTCGAAACAATATGGAATATTATAACAAGGATCATCGTCCTAAGTTCATCTTAGGAGTCGTGCTTTAGGATTTTATTCGGGTCTACGTACCATTCTATCCTATTTTCTTTTATGATTCCATGTTTTGTCTATGAAGATTGCTTGATATTCAATTTGGTGAATAACCTTTTTCTTCCTCTTCTTTCTTTCTAAAGGAAGAGAAATGTCTAGACCTGGCCGCCCCAGAGCCGTGCCATCTAGCACTCCGCCCCAGGATGGAGTTTTTATGACTGCTCAACAGCTTCTTGATTTAGTGACAAATTCTCAAGCAGCTGGAGCTAACCCGGAACCTACTCACCCAAAGTCGGGATTTGCACGCTTGTGCAGCGATTACACAAATTTGGGTGGGAAGCCATTTAAGGGTTCCGAAACTGTTATTGAAGTACAGGCCTGGCTAAGGTCATGCGATCGAATCTTTTCTCGCATGAATCTTATTGACCTTCACCGAGTTCAGGTGGCCTCTGGTATGCTCCGAGAAAGAGCATTGGACTGGTACGAACTTCTTATTTCTGAGATTAATGAAGCGGATCTCACCTGGGAGAAATTCCGAGAGCGCTTCGAGTTAAAATTCGTACCAAAAGCAGAAAAAGTGACATTGGCTCGACGATTTATAGACCTTGTTCAAGGTGAGTCATCCGTGACTGATTACGTCGCCTCCTTCGAGTCGCTTTCCAAATATGGGGTTGAATACATCAACACCCCTCTTAAGAAGAATCAGAGATTCTTCTATGGCTTAAACAAAAGTCTCAAGAAGCCATTACTTCTAAAGTTAGAAGTTTCTTTCGACCAACTCGTTGATATCGCTCTTCGTCTTGAAGAGGCGGATAGAGAGAATGATGTTGAAGTGGTGGGTTCCAAACCAAACTTCAACAACAGAAAGAGGCCAAACAAATTTAAAGGCCCTTATCCCAATAAGAAAGGGAAGCAAGCAACCTCCGTGGCAAAGACTTCTTCCTTTGGTCGTGGGGAATGCTATAATTGTGGTTCGAAGGACCATTATGCGAACAAGTGCCCAAAGTCTCTTTCTTGTCGCTACTGCAAAGTTCCCGGTCATGTTGTATCTTCATGCCCCAAGCTTCAGGGAAAGAAGGAGGGAAAGTTAAATGTTGCTCAAGCCCCTGGCAACACATCTCGTGGCCAAGGTATTTCTCATTCTATTCTAGATGGAATTATTTTGTTTCGTGATCATCCTATTCGAGTTCATTTTGATACGGGTGCGTCCCATTCTTTTATATCAAAAGAACTTGTTGATACTTTTTCTTTGGATGTTTTGTGTTTAATGACTTCTTTGAGAATTGCGAATCCGGTTGGTGGATCCGCAACAATCAGTTTATTGTGTAAAGATGTCGAGATTATTTTGTGTGATTTTTCTTTCCGAGCCGATTTGCATGTCATGCGTTATTTAGGCTGTGGAATGATTTTGGGAATGGATTGGCTTAACCATTATGGAGCTCATATCCTATGTCCTGAGCGGACTATTCATCTTCGACATCCTCAATCTGTTAATCAGGTTTCTGTTATTCTTAAAGATTCAGATTCTGCTTTGGTTGCATCTTTATATTCTTTAAATCCTCGTGATGACGACGATGATGATGGGGGTGATATTATTTCTCTTATTCACGTCGTTTGTGAATTTTCCGACATATTCGAGCCCGTTTTAGGATTACCACCTAAGCGAGCAATTGAGTTCAGAATTAATCTTATTCCGTGAGCTCAACCTATCACTCGTCCTCCTTATCGTATGTCCAATAAAGAAAACGAGGAGATGCGTAAACAATTATCTGAATTGGAAACGAAGCAATTTATTCGCTCTAGTTCCTCGCCTTGGGGAGCTTCAGCTATTTTTGTGAAGAAATCCGATGGTACACTTAGGCTTTGCGTTGACTACCGCAAGCTTAATGATCTTACTATCAAAAATAAATATCCTTTACCTCGGATCGATGATCTATTCGATCAACTTAGTGGTGCTAGAGTCTTTTCACAATTGGACTTGGCTACCGGTTTTCATCAGCTTCGTATTGCAGAGGATAGCATTCCTTTGACATCGTTCCGTACTCGGTATGGATCTTATGAATGGCTTGTGATGCCATTCGGGTTAACGAATGCCCCAGCTTATTTCGTTGACTTAATGAATTGAGTTTTTAAAGACTTTCTCGACCGGTTTGTTCTCATCTTTATCGATGATATTCTTGTTTATTCTAAAACCGAGGAGGAGCATGAAAAACATCTTCGGATTGTGTTGGAAACTCTTAGGAGTAATCAATTAAAGGCAAAATTTTCTAAGTGCCACTTTTGGCAATCTCGTGTGAAGTTTCTCGGTCACATTATTTCTGAATCCGGAATTTCCGTGGATCCTTCAAAGATTGAAGCGATTCAAGATTGGAAGAGACCGGAGAGTGTGACAGAGATTCGTAGTTTTCTCGGATTGGCGGGCTATTACCGTCGTTTTATCAAAGACTTTTCTAAGATTTCCGTGCCTCTCACTAGCTTGACGAAGAAAGGTGTTAAATACATTTGGTCGGACAAATGTGAAGCTTCTTTTCAGAAATTAAAAGGACTTCTTTCTGATGCTCCTATTCTTGTTATTCCCGATGGGAATCAAGATTTCGTTGTTTATACCGATGCTAGTCGCATTGGTTTGGGTGCCGTTCTTATGCAAAAGGAACGCGTTATTACTTATGCTTCTAGGCAATTAAAGCCTGTTGAGACTAGATATGCCACTCATGATTTAGAGCTCGCGGCTATTGTTTTTGCTCTTCGGATTTGGCGTCATTATCTCTTAGGAGAGAAATTTTTTCTTTACACAGATCATAAGTCTTTGAAATATTTATTCTCTCAAAAGGAACTTAATTTGCGTCAACAGCGTTGGCTCGAATTTCTTGCACCATATGATCTTGATATTCTTTATACTCCCGGTAAGGGTAATCTTGTCGCCGATGCTCTGAGCCGTAAACAACAAGCTGTTGTTTCTATGATGATATCCGAATTGAACGATCTCGAGATTTTATCCACTTGCGAAATTCGAGACCGTGTTTCCGATTTATGCTCATTATTTGTTTTATGTAGCCTTGAGGCTCATCCATCTCTTTTAGACCGCATTCTTGAAGCTCAAAGGCTAGATACTGAATTGGTTCTTCTTGGCCAAAATATAAAGGATAAAATTGATATTGAAGGTTTGAAAGACTTTAATATCGATTCTCGTGGCGGCATTCGGAAATTTGGTAGACTTATCGTGCCAAATGTTAGGGATCTTCGTAAAGGTATTTTAGAAGATTCTCATCACTCTAAATTTACCATTCATCCCGGTAGTAGTAAAATGTACGCGAATATGAAGCGACTTTATTATTGGGAGGGAATGAAACTTGACATCGCTAACTTCGTTAAACGTTGCATGACTTGCCAACTCGTCAAGGCCGAACATCAAAGGCCCGGAGGGTTATTGCAACCTTTAGAAATTCCAGTTTGGAAGTGGGATCAAATTTCCATGGATTTTATAGATGGCCTTCCCCGTTCTCGATCGGGTTATGATAGCTTATGGGTAATTGTTGATAGACTTACTAAATCCGCCCATTTTATTCCCGTTCGGTCTAACCGAACCGTTCCTCTTTTGGCCAAAATATTTATCAAAGAAATTGTTAAATTGCATGGTGTTCCTACTTCTATTGTTAGTGATCATGATCCATTGTTTACTAGTGGATTTTGGAAGAGTCTTCAAAAAGCTTTAGGAACGAGGCTTAATTTTAGCACCGCTTATCACCCCCAGTCCAATGGACAAACTGAGCGTGTGAATCAAACTCTTGAAGATCTTCTTCGTTCTTGTGTGCTTGATTTTGGTGGAGGTTGGGAAGATCATATTTCACTTGTTGAATTTTCCTATAATAATAGCTTCCAATCTAGTATTGGTATGGCACCTTTCGAGGCACTCTACAGAAGGCCATGCCGATCTCCTTCTTGTTGGCTTGAGGCCGGTGAGAAGCTGGCTTTAGGTCCAGATTTTATTCGTGATTCCACAGAAAAGATTGATCTTATTCGTCATAGGATGAAAGAAGCCCAGAGTAGACAAAAATCCTATGCCGGTAACCGGAGAAGGAAGTTAGAATTTTCTGTGGAAGATCTTGTGTTCATTCGTGTTTCACCTATGAAAGGTGTTGTACGTTTCAGTCGATCGGGAAAACTTGCGCCTCGATATATTGGGCCATTTCCTATCACCGAACGTATTGGTTCCATGGCTTATCGCCTTTTATTACCGGCTCAGTTTTCTGCTATGCATGACGTGTTTCACGTTTCTCAACTTCGGAAATGTCTTCGAGATTCCGATTCTATTCTTGAGCCCGGTGTTGTGGAAGAGATTGAAGTTTCGCCTAATTTAACTTATGAGCAACATCCTATTCGTATCATTGCTTCGGAAGTCAAACGACTTCGAAATAAAGATGTTCCGCTTGTTAAAGTTCAATGGTCTTCAAATCCTAAGGATTGTTCTTGGGAATCTAGAGAGTACATCGAGCGTACACATCCGGGCTTACTTTCTCGTGCTCTTTGAGGTGAACTTCTTATTTCAAACTTCTTTTGTGTTGAATATGCTTTTATGGTTGTTACTATATATCTTCTTCTTGTAATATTGCGAGGATGCAATATCTTTAAGGAGGGGAGTCTGTAATAACCCGCACATATTTAAATATTTTATTTAAATATTTTATCGTTAGTCGGATTTTAGTCCGAATAGCTACTTTTTGCATACGGTCGAATTAGGACTCGGGACCACTCCCATTGAGTTTAAAATGCCGTTTGCGACCTTTTTGAGTATAAGCTTCGATATGTTTGGAGAAAGTTGATTTTTGCTACTTTTTATTTTGGGTTTGGTTTTTGGGCTCAGCCCTATGTTAACTTATACTCCAAAACTGAACCACTCTCCCCATTCTCCCTCACTTCTTTCTCTTTTCAGTTTTCTTAGCTTTAATGGTGGGAGAGATTGGAAATTAAAACTCCAAAACCCTAGTTTCTCTTGCAAATCAAATTCCTAGCTCCAAACTCAAAAAGAACCCATTGGTAAGCTTCTCTTCTTCTTCTCCAACTTGTTCTCTTACCAATTTCAGAAATTCCTAAACCTAATTTTGGGAATGTTCTTGTTTTTTAGCATAGATTCAAGCTCATTTGGGTTGTGTTGAAGAGAGGTTGATTCTCCATTTGCTTTCAAGCTTCTTCTTGTTTGATTTTGAGAAAAGGTGAGATTTTTATCTCACATCTATGACTATAATTATCTTTGGTTGTTGGGTATGAATTCCTAACACTTATTCATGTGCATTTGCTCTTGATTTGGATTGGTTTTGTGAATATTCCAATTTTTGGGTTTTTAAACCAAATTTGTGTGAAAATCCTTTTATGGATGTTTGATCATGCTTTTGGTGATGCATCGAGGAGCATATAGGGCCGGGTCGCCGATTTGCATAAACCCTTAGAGCCAATGTTCGTCCGGTTGCATTTTGGAAGAGTTTGCTCTTCATTTGAATAAGGCTGAAAAACATCCCAGGCATGATTCAGTCGACTGAAAACTCTGTTCAATCGACTGAACCTGAAACCCGAGAGTTTCCAGGCATGATTCAGTCGACTGAAAAACTCTGCACAGTCGACTGAAACTGGAAACAGAAAGTTTCCTGAACCTGGAAGATTTCCAGGTAGAGGGTCAGTCGACTGAAAACTCTGTTCAGTCGACTGAACCTGCTGTTTGAGTCCAATTTGCCTTTTTGGATTGAAATTCCAATTTAAATCGATTCGTGATAATCCTATTTGTTGTTATCATCTATTATGACTTTGATGACTCTTTTTAGGGATTTTTGAATATCCATTTCGATGGATCCTTTATCGATTTCGTTGGATGTTATTCACGTCTTCGTATGTGAATTTTTGTGATTGATTGTTCTTACAATCTTCTTCGTGATTTGTCACTTTAAAAATATAAAGGTTTTCTATACTAGTAGTAAATATCAAAACTCTTTCCTCAAACGATTTCAATACTATTTTAATACCAAATTCGTTTATAAAACCGTTTTCCAATCTATTAGTATATACAAACCTTTACCTCACTCGTATGAGAAATCTAATTAAACGGCTTAGTAAAACAAGTGGTATGAAACGCTTGCGTTTACTTTGTCGGTTAATTCTTGGACTTGTTCAATTGAACCTCTTGTGACAATTTTCTAGTGGAGATTTACAGTTTGTTTGTAAATATTTAAGTTAAGCAAGTGGTTATGGGACATGAAGCTAAACTCATATATTTACTAGCTTAGTGTAATCGACACTTCTCGCTGATCATGACGATCATCTTTGTGATTTAGACTAGCAATGTGCGATGTCTCTTTGTCTGCGAGGGAGACTAAACCCCGTTTTGTGGAGTTTCGACTCAATTTGTGATGGGGTAGCAACCCATGGTCTTCGGGCCGTTTGTGGAGCTTCGGCTCAATTTGTGATGGTTAGCGACCATGGAATTAGCGTTCCGTTTGTGATATACGTGTTGGTGAGCTTTATGCTCCCGTTTGTGATAGGCCTCCCCCCCTTTTTTTGTGATTTCTGGATTTCTTGTGTAGATTTCTAGAATTTGTGTTTCACCAATTTTTCATGATTTCAATTGATAAGTCTTATCGATATTTGTGCATTGGTGAATTTGTGTGTCATTGGCTTTTGTGATTTCTGGATTTCTTGTGTAGTCTTCTGGAATTTGTGCGTCATTGACTTTTGCGATTGACATTGATATTATCGTCAATATTTGTGGTTTGATGAACGAAATAAAGAGTATGACACTTCTTGGATTCTTGTGAAGATTTTATGATATTGATTAATCTCTTGTTGATTATCAACTACTTATATATCACAGCTTGGCCTTGTGATTATTATGTGTTTAGTCATAACTCTGATTCTATATCGTTTCATCTGATATCTATAGTTAGACTGATCTGTTTATTATTTTCTTATTAAATAATACTCGGGTCAGACCGAGATGTTACAGGTGCTTCTGCTTGACTTCTCTCTTGGGATTGATTTCTCTTGCTTTTGGTTAACTACTTAGATTAGTAGTTTTTGTTGTATACATTTGAGATATAGACTCCATAATGTATACTTATTCTTTTGCGTAGCTCATGTAACTATTCTTTTGTGATATTGTGGATCTTTTTAGACCACTACTCTGATGTACACTTCCAAGTGTAATATTCATATCTATTTTCCGCCTTTGTGATATGAATTGTCTGTGACTGATTTGTGTTATGCTTATTTCTATATTTGTTTTCCGAGGGATTTATATAGCCACCGTGTAGTAGCTTTGAGTTTGTGTCGGTATGTCGGATTTCCTCTTGAAATAGAATGCATGCTATATTATCTGACATATCGGTGCTCGCGCAAAGAAATTACACGAATGGTCGCTCCTAAACAGCCTTATTCTCCGTGCTAGTTGACAGCATTCACAGTAATGTTCTTGTCTAGCGTGGGTATAGAGGTGGGGCGTCACAACTCGCCTTTTTGACCATCGAAAGTCAACACCGAATACATCTATGATATTCGAATGTTGAACATCTAATTGCCGGAAAGGAAGATTGTTAAGGTAAAATAAAAAGAATAGAAAGAGAACAAGGAAATTTTAATCTCACAGTGAATCGACAACATAAAACATAACAAAGACGGTAAAACCGTCACTCTAAAATATAGAGTACATCAAAGTCAAAAAAAAACCATATCAGTTGGACAGTTATAAAATTCCGACCTTACAATTGATGATAGGTATAATATATAATGTGTGGAAAATAAAACACTACGATAGGTGAACATCCAGCTCTTTTTCAATAACTACATATCACTAAAGCCAATCTTTTAAAACTCGGTCTGATCTGAGAATTATAATAAAATAACATCCGGGTCAATCTGGAAACCATCATGAGAAAACTCAAGTAATATGATGAACATGTAAAAATTCTATAGGACCATGCAGCTAATGCCAAACAGGCTTTTATCTCACAAGAATAACATCTATAGAGAAGAAATTGGAAAAAATCATAACAACAATCCATGCATGCAGGAGTGGAAATAAACACCGGAAACAAATCCAAATATAAATAAATGGTTTGAGTAAGAATAAATCTCATGCTTAATGAATGGGCATAGATAATAACAAATTTCAGACTTAAAAGAATGGAAATAATTTGATGGAGAAATGGGAAAACAAATCAGAATCAAAAACCCAATCTAGAAAGAATGATCATCTACAATATCAAAATCCAAACTTAAAGAATGGACATAAACAATTAAACATCACGAAATGCTCTTGACACTTCTCAATGAAATTAAGAAAGAGGTAATTTAAGAATTTGGAATCAAAGGAAAGGAAAGGTAAATTTTCCAACAAATGACTAGGAGGGTGCATTCCTCTAATTGAAAGTATACCTCTAGAAATATACTTTGAAAGGGTTACCTTCTTGCGATACCTCTCGGGAACTCCAAGCTGGTCCCTGCCAAACTTACCGAGAATCCAAGTATTTAACATCTCGATGCACAAAATGAATCTAGAGTGGATGTGAAGATACCCTAATGGGAGCAACCCCACATAACTTGGCCCCACTCACTTTCTAGTTTTAGTCATTTCTCACAAAGAATAACAAAGCTCAAAAGAGCAAAAAATCATTTTTAAGGTGATGATACACTATGGTGAAAGCTGAACCGATAGTTAATAAATCAACTATCGAAGATAATTAAAAACGATCATATATGGAAATTCAATTTCATATTCTTACTACTACTCATTGATTCCAAACAAATGTTATCCTTTGGTTGAAAATGAAGCGGGCAAGTTGAGGCAATGTTACCTCTAGGCATTGCCTTGACGACATCATTAACCTTTGAGAGGAAACGAGTCTATTTCTTGACATTTAGTGTTAAAGGTATGACTAGATCCTTTACATATAAGCGATATCGTTTATGGAACTAATTATCCATAACCAAATCAAATTTTACTTTAAAACCAAACTTTACTTTTTAAAAACATTTGATTCGCATTTGAGCTTGATTTTAACTTCAAATATTGTAAAACACTTTAAAAATACTCTTTGAAATATTCTTTTAAAAGCAAAATTATAATACTAAGTGTATTATCATAAGGGTAGAAAACAAATGCCATTAAAATATTTCTTGCTATAAACCCCAAATAATTTACACTTACCTTCATTTTTAAACAATTTTATCAAAAACAGATTTTTCATTTATAAACTACCATTTGTAAATTTAAAACAATATTTATTATCCCTAAAGATAATAAACAAATTTGAATGCTTATCAAATTAAAACAATGTTAATCATCCTGAAGGATGATTTATATACTCTTTTATAACTTTAAAACCACGTTAATTTTCTCGAAGAAAACAAATCAAATTTGAAATCTTTTATTAAATTTTAAACAAAATTAATTACCCTGAGAAATAATTAATCACATTTATTATCTTTTAAAATTTAAAACAATATTAGTTATGATAAAAGATAATTAATCACATTAAAAATCTCTTTTAATAAACAAGTCAATTATCTTTATTAAAATAGTTAATTATCTCAAAAACACCTTTGTTTAATCAGTAAATTAACTTTTCAACCTTAGTAAATCAGTTCATTAACTTTGATACACTAAATCGGTTAATTATCTTTAAAAGACATTTATTAAATTAATTAATTTACTTTAAGGTCTCTTATTAAATTAATTAATTAGCTTTTAAAACAACAATAATTAAAAATGTTGACCAAATTCAAATATCATAACATCGTTAAATAAACGATTAACAAAATTTGAAACATCATTAATTAAAATAATTAATTAAAATCAAAACATCATAATTAAAATGATTTATTAATTTAAAATATCATTAATTAAAATGATTAATTAATTTAAACATCTTTAGTTAAAATGATTCATTAACCTAAAACATCATACTTAAAATGATCAACTAAATCCAAATATCAACAACTAAATTGATTAATCAAGTTCAAACCTCACTGGCTAAATTAATTAATTAAATTTAAAAAATCATTAATCAAAACAGTTGTATAAATTCAAATAATCATTATTAAAAATGACGAATTTAAATTTAAACATTTAATACAAGCTCAAGTTTGGCTCACATGTCAAATTTTAGGGGGATGATATTCGATAATTTATGATATAGCGATAATTGCTATACGACAATTAAGTAATTTAAATAGAATATGACGATTAAGTACAACTAAACATTACTATAAGCATTATAAGGAAATAAATAACAATTATTGGCGAGAAACCCCTTAGGGTCTCTTTACAGATATTCCCTGCAAATCAACGGTTATGGACAATATATATAATCATATGAGTTCATAGCAATTAAGTTAATATGTCATTTATTTTCCAAAACAAGATTTTCAACTAAATAAACAATCAAACAACAACAACATCAAAACTATCAATCAAGCATTCAATAATAAATTTATAGCATCATAGACATTATATAGCTGATTTATAGGTGAGTAAACTCACAGAAATTCCAGTTCTCGCCGAAGCGTTCCATTCTAAACTAAAATCGAATGGGCGTTCGACCTTACCACAAAATTCCGTTAGCTCCAATCTCAAACAATCTAGTTCCAATGCAAAGATAATATTCCTGAGTGCAACATGACTGACCGAGCTTAACCCGATCTCGTATGAGCAAGATATCGATGTTATAAGTTTTTGTGTTTAAGCAATCGAATTAATTTAGTTAATTATTATCATTAACTATTAGTTACCCTATAAAATGGTCTTCCCTAAAATTGAAAATTACATTTCCTTGTACAAAGCTGCCTGATACACGTTGATACAAAGAAATACCCATGTCGTGCCTTCCCCCTTCAATATCTCCACCTACACTCACCTAAAACACATGCCACCGCTTCCAAAAACCCGCTCTTCTTGACCACTACTTCTCTGATCTGGTCATGTCAGGCATGGCAAAACAGAGGGAAATGCGACCTGTAGGCTATCGCTGGCCGCATGAAATGTCGCAATCACCAAATCGCCGTCCCACCACCACCAAGTCATGGTCGTAGCTGCACCTCGTCATGAAAAAAGCCAACTACACTCACCACAAAACCTATCTCCTCCTACATAGTCTGAAATCTCGAACCCTAGTTTGACCCAAAGCTACGGCTATTCCCAAAACTTGAATGCATGTTACCAAAATGACAAGGGTTGAAGGTCTCAAGCCAATGAACCCGAAATTAAATTTCATGAAACTTAGATGAATGTTGGATTTATTTTAAATTTTGAATGATTGGCCATTAATTTTTTTACTAGAATAATAAAGAAAGAGAGTAAGGGGGATAAAAGAAAAAATTGGTATAATTGATGATCTTATTTTCATTTTATAACCAAATTAATATTCTTAAGCCAACAAAATGTTTTGAGCCACCAAACAATGTTTTGAGCCACCAAAATGTCCGAGCAAGGATATATAAGATTAATGTGCAAAGATTAGCAAAGATTCATGATTGTCGGCTATTCGTTTTATAGATTTTTATTCGCATACAGACCACGAACGATAAAACAAAATAATGGTCGTGCTAAAAAATGTGACACGATCTCAAATTGATAATAAAATACACTAATTATTACATTATGTAAAATCATAAAAATATCATTGTTTGCTGAAATATCATCAAATGACAATTTATGTATTCACCAAATTAAAAATTATGGAAAAATTCAATAAATTAAATTAAAAATATGTTATTAAAAATCAAATTCTTTTATAGTCATAATAAATTTCTCATTATTTAGTTGTACCGTTTATTGATGCAATTCAATTTATAAAATATATTTACAATTATTATTTATTAATTACAAGGAGTTAAATAAGATTATTAAATCTATTTAATTAATATTTAATTCATAAATCCATATATTCAAATGATCACTATATTTGAGTCTATGTTTTTAAATTCAAAAATCTAATTATTTAAATATTTGAAATTAATTAAATATTTAAAGTTCAATGACCTAAAATTCTGGGTTGTTACAACTAGTTTACTAGGATATGTAGAAAAGTATTATCTAGGCTGAGTTATTAGGTAATCAAGTACCCCATCCTACATGGATAATGGCCTAGCCTGAAAGGTGAGGCAAGCCCATAGGTTATCCAAAATATATGTATATATATATCCAATTTGATTTTGGATTTTTGCTCTTTGGGCTAATTTTCAAAATCTATTTTGAAACTATAATAAAATTTTAAATTTAAAAGGCTAACTTTAAAATAAATATAAAAATTTATAAATGTTATAAAATAATTTTCAAACTTTTTGAAAATTAGATAAAAAATTTCGAAAATTATAAATAATTAATTGGATTAATAATTTAATTCGGTTCTATTTTTTAAGCTTCATCTCCAATCATTCAAACGTCTCCGCTCGTTCTTCTTCTTCCTGGCTGTGATGCCTCATTGTAAGAAGTCGCCTTTGTTTGCCCTTTCTGCACTTAGGTCGGAGACTAGATCTGGAAAGAGCTTTCCCCATCCAACCTAAATCTGGCTCTGCCTCGTCTCGCCATTACAAACGATCCTCTGGCTATCCATTATTCTCAGGCAACTCCACCATCTCAAGGAATGCATCTCGGCCACCAAGGGGGGCTAGAATCGAATTTTGTTTCTTCAAACAAAGCTTTAGCTGTCTCTACCCTGTCGAACTCTCTATTTGAGTCTTTGAAAGGCCTGCCGATCTCAGGTATTGACATACCCGTCTTGAGTTCTCTTCAGTTGCCATTGCTTAGTGCAGAATGACATGTAGTGAGACGAAGCAATGGTCCGACTTTTCTGTCCCTTCCCTTAGTTTGAATGATGACTGTGTCAATTTGTTATTCATGTTGATAATGTTGAGTCTCTCATTAATGATTCTATTAAAAATGAGGGAGCGGTTATCCCTATTGGAACTGCCAATATGAAAAGTGGTGTATGCCCTATTCCTGCTTGTAGAAATGTCTGTGATAATGTAGTTTCAATTGGCAGGTCTAAGTGTATTCATCTTGGCCCAGCTTCTCCTCCAGCTATGCCGTCAAAATGGTCTTCTCTATTCACAAAGCTGCCCAGCAATGCGGGTATTCATTCCTCGAGATTGTTTGATAATGTTGAGAATGAAGGAGCTATGGTTCCTCCTTCCGAAGTGATACAAGCAGGCATTGACTTTTGGAAGGACTACTTGGTTGGATTTTTCTTAGATTCCAAACCTGAATATCAACTTGTTAAAGCGAGATGCAACCAGGTTTGGAAGCCCAGAGGAGGTCTTAGTGTTCACTTTGATAATGTTAGTACTATTTCAAGTTCTATCGTTCAGATAAGAGGTAACGTATCCTTGAATCTGATCTGATTCTTATTGCTGGGAAGCCATTCATTATCACTTCCAGGAGTCCATTTATTGACAGGGCAATTGAGCAGGTATTATCTATTCCTGTCTGGGCATATTTTTCTTGTATTTCTTCAGTGCTACATCCTATGATCGGTATTAACTAGCTGGCAGGCCTTGTTGGCAAGGTGATTTGTTATGATGTGAACATAGTGGCAAGGAAGAGACTAGTTTATGCTAAAGCCCTGATTGATATAACTCCTACCAAGCCCTTACCATCTATTCTTCGGGTTCGTCTTCCTGGTGGTCATGAAGCCGAGATTCTTGTACGTTACAGTTGGTAGTCATATACTTTTACGTCCTATCAGTCTTTTCGGCATTCCCCTGATTCTTGTACGCTTGGGATGGCTGTTGCTCCTGCTCTTTTTTCTTCGTGGATCTCGCTTCCTAGACCCCTTGTTAGGAAGTGGGTTCCAAAATATGCCCCAGTTATTCCTTCCCCTCCTTCTGATTACATCATTCAAGTTTCTCCTCATGAAATTCCTCCACCTGTTATTGACTTGGTCATGGATGTTTCTTCTATCCCTGTGAGTGATGGACCTTCCTTTGATACTATTGTTTGGGACGTTGATAAGCGTGCTTGGCTACACCTACCTTCGGACATGAGGTTCTTGCTTGAGAGTAATACCTTTTATGCTTTCATCAGTGACTCTGTAAAGGAAATGAGAAGTCTTATTTACCATATTGATGGTGAGGGCCTTGCCCTCACTAGGGAGGGTGAGATTGGTGAGGTAAACAAGAGTAAGTTCTATGATGTTTCATAGGATAAGAGTTTATTTACTCCCCCGATTCTGTTGGTTATGCTTCTGACCTGGCTCTACTTTTTGCTGGGTATGCTGATGTTACTGGTCCAGAGTTAGATGATGGTAGTGCTTGTCCTTCCTCCCCTTCGGGGGGATAGGAAAGTTCTTTGTAGTAGTATAGGCCTATTTGTCTATCTCTTGTTTCTTAGTTTGTCAGTGGCTTGTCCACTTTAATCAACCGCTTTGTGCATGTACATATCATCTGTTCTTTATTTATACATAGTGGCACAACCTACTATAAAGCCAGTTAGCTTTGCTAAAAAACTAATCAATTAATTAAAGGTAATCGATTAAATGAATCTAACATACTTGCAATATGAAACATTATCTTAAAGTGTTTAAGGTAATATATATATATATATATACACACACACACATTTTAAGTTAATTAAAATTGTTTAATTAAATAAATAAATTAAATGGTAATAAATAAATAATATAATATACGTATATTAGGATATACGAGTATAAATATAAATGTTGTGGTGTGCATTTCAATTTAGAACGTATAAAATGAATAAAGTAAAATTAATTAAAAATGTTAATTAATCGATTAATTAAATTAATTAAATATAATTTAAATAATAAAATTAGTATAATATTATACATAAGACTATTATATAGTTTAATCAAATTGTAAAATATTATACAAGAATTAAACTATATGAATGTATAATAAAAGGTAGAATAGTAAGATACCCAAATCAAATTTAAGGAATAAATACATACATATAGTACATATACCATGATTTTAGATTTGTTTGACACTTGAATCTCGAGGATATTTCATAAGAAATATATTATTTCATAAGTTGATATCCCTTAAGTAAATATATTAAAGACTACAATTCGTAATGTTATCCTATACCATTTATATATTAATAAATTACATGCATACTCTTTAGTTGTTGAGATTTCCTCAAGCTAGAGATGTTATGTGTAGTGCTATTAATATAATATGTGAGGTAAGATACATGCATATATTTGTTGTGATTTCCTTAATGTGCATGCATTATACATAGGCCATAGTGAAATGGTAGGGATGAGCAAATAATTTCTCTTTACTTGTTAAGCTTTCCTCTAGGTAAAGATGAGATTAGAACAAATACCATAAGGTTAGGAGTTGTATGCGACACAACCAATAAGGCTTTATCCATCACATATCAGCTTATGATTTGTTGATCTTTCCTCAAGGTCGGAATCCCAAGGCATGCAAGTTCTAACACCCACTAGAAAAGTCGAAAGATATTTATGTTTTTTTAGGATTTTAAGAAACATAAAAGTCTAGTAAGAGTCTTATTAGGAAAATGAAATTGTAATATTAAACCTTTCAAATATTATAAGCATTTGCAATAAAATAATCTACATTAGTAAATTTGCACAACTAACAAAATTGATAAAGTGTTTTTCAATTAATACATACAAATGAACGGAACTAAAGATGGATAAAGAAATAAAAATATGTGCTTGCCTCTAATCTTTTAGCAAGTTTTTGCTTCAAGATCCATGCAAGAGCCTAACATTACACTGCTAAATACATTCGTAACTTTGTCACCTACATGTTTATTTACCCGGGAATGTGTATTCTTCTGTGAATTTCGAGCTTTCAAAGAAATTCATGAATATGGATATTTGATTCGTATACCATGACATATAAATGTTATATAGTGAACGGTCATAATTCACAATGTACGAAATCTCAATGAATTTAGTTCATCAAAATAAGTAAGTAAACCATAGTGCAAGTTCATGTATTCACTATGATTGAATACAATAAGAATCTTATTATGATAGATGTAACACTAGACAAAAAGGTATAAGATATATCCAAGAATTCAATCACTGAAATGCAAGTTTAAATAGTTTATGTAAAAGCGGAACTTATTTGATACCTTCAAAAGCTAAGGATGAGCAAATGCACTTTTGTAAAGAGTTTGTCATAATATCGTAGAAGGGTTTCCTTTAAATAGTTTGACCATTTAGAAAGGATAGTAATATACGAGAGTTGATTTGACCTAAGACATGGTTGGGATGAAGAGAATGAATGATCACTTCTGCTTTATAAAGAATCATTGGAAACTATAATTTTAAAATAACGATAGATACTTAACTTGGAATAAGAAATATGATTTTTGTTTTGAAATGTATTTTCATATTAAAAACTATTTTCTATGAGATTTATTTCTTTGAGTTTAAGATGACTTAAAAATCCTTGACTGTAAAATGGTTACAGTAAATGAAATAAATAGCTTAAATTAAAGGTAGAATGGAGCTTCGTATTTTGAACGCCATTATAGTAACATTGGAAATAGCACGAGCATCATACCATAACACTTCTTAGGAGATGCATTACATTACGAAAAAATGTTTTCATAAACCAACCAAATATTATTTATGAAATAATAACTATTTTTAGTATTGACTGAAAATAGACATAGTTCTATTTCAATAGGAACATTTGAATATTCATTATTAAATATAACTATAATAGCGGAATTTGTTTTCATAAAAAAGTGATGCATTGGAGGATAAAAGAGTATATGAAATTTTTGCAATAATTTTGGAGTTACTGACTAAGCTACATTCTTATGATATAATTCTTTAATCATATAACTATGAATTATATGGTATCGGTGAATTATATCTCAAATGATAAAGGGAAAAACACTCATTCTATGGAAGCAACATAAAAGTTGGTAAACTCTTTGGCTTGATACATAATGATGTTTATAATCATAAGTCTAATAATACCATAACAGTTCTACATACTTCGTTAATATTCACCGATGAATTATCATATAAATAAACATGTGTATCTACTGCACATAGAATAAGTTAATAGAATATAAAATGGAAGTAAGTAATGTGGTGTGAAAAAGAGAATAAAATCGTTCGATTTGATAGAATTTATAGGTATAATGAAAGAGTTCCAAACGTATCTAAAATAAATAAAGACTTAATCTCAAAGATCACTCTTCTCTTTAATACATTATGATATATCGATAAAGAAGTAATCAGACATAATTGAACAAAATTTAATTGATAATGTGTGAAGTTAGCTTAGCTTCTTTCTATAAAATCATGTACTTAAAGTAAAGTACATAAGGTTAAAATAATTTCATCTAAAATTATAATTTACAAAATCATACAAGATAAGATTTTATGAAAAACCCCAATATATTCTAGGTGAAGGAATTGACAAGTTGTGCGAGTCGAAAAAATGCATGTAATAATTGTTCGAGAGTGATCTTATGTGGAAAACTTAAAGGAGTTTTATTGACTGATCCATTTATACTATGAACATAAGTTTTGTAAATCGAAACAAAATTAGTTATATATATCTGGTCATTCATAAAATGAATATGTATACCTGTTCCATTACACCGATAAACAATTGTTGTTTTAAGAAATGCCAACTTCGTGATGAAGGAATTTCTTTTAGAAATTATTGGTAGTAAAATGGATTTGGATACGATCTAAAGATAAAATTAGTTATGAGGGATGAAATGAAATTGAAACCTAATTAGAAGCAACACATTAGAATATCTAATAGGTATTCTTGAACATTGAAGAGGAACTATGAGTTTCATATCAATGTCGAGAAGAGAACTTCTAAGTTGTCAATAAGCTACTAAGAGAATTGACTCTGTCATATGACACGTTTGGATAATCCGAAATGGATTCCAAAAACGTTATCAAAATATGATTTTGATTGTTGTACATGAAGGGATATGATCCATCATCCATAAATGGGTCTTTAAGAAGGAGACCAATATAGTTGGAGTACGGTAAGCAACATTAATGAAAATAAATGAATGTCAATTGTTGAAATTGACATGGAAAATTCCTCACTCAACATGTGACGACCCGCATTTCAGAAGGTCTAAATTGACAATAATTCACCCATGTCCAACTCAAACAATCCGAAACACAGATAATCAATGGGATTAATTAAGAAAAATATGAAAAGAAGAGGAAATAAATCATAGAATCTCGCAGGGAAACGACAAAATATAATAATCAAATAAACAGTTCATGAAGCCGTCCATATTATACATTTGTTTATAATTTTAAAACATTTATCAGAATTAATATATACAATGGAATTATAGAGTAATGCAGCAGAACAACATGATGCAGGGGATAATAATAGTAATAATATACCAAATCTTCATCTTTGTTCTTCAGAGAATAATCTTCAACACGTTGAAAACTACGGGCTGATCTAAGCGTAATGAAAAGACAAAACAACCAAGTCGGGACTAAAATATCCTTATGTGAGTCAAATCGATATCACATAACATGAGTGTAATAGCATCAGGGATGTTTATGGGATTTAACATCTCCTACCCGGTGTATATCGTGCGTGTAGTAACTCAAGAGATGTTACGCGATTTTCCATCTCATAAGGATCCGTCAAAATATTTATATATAGTAGAATACGCTATATATGTAATGTCTAATCAGTAAAATAAATATTTTTCATAGCATTAAAGCTTTACATTAATCCCCCTTAACGTGTTTTAAGCACTGTCGTACAGTTTGCATATAACGCCCTTGTAGCACTCGGGGGATAGGGATGCGCCGTGATACGACAACACTAAACCAAAATCGTCGAGATCTCGTATGGGGATAAAAGTATAACAAAGCATGTGAGGCAATTCCCAAGGTAGGATACTACTAGTTCGGATCGCAGGGTTGGTGGTAATGCATCGTAGCCACAATCACCACCGTGTCCATCCATCCCATATCGAGTCAAAGGTAGGTAATCCCAAAATAAAGGTGCACCAATTGAAACCAACATCAAAAGTAATAGTATGGACCAAGTCCAAGAAGAAAATCGAAGAATGGATGTCCGCTAGGGGTAGCTAGCCCGCTTGGTCCTGTCAAGCCATCCTTTTTTAGTCATTTCAAATTGGCACAAGCGTCGGGGTCTATCCGTCAATGTTCTATTTTTTCAAATCGCCAAAGCCAATCACTTCTTTCTGGAGTCTCCTCCAAGTATACAGTTGTTAAAGTGGTTTCAGTGTTGACAGAGAGTATGCCAATAAGAGGCCCCGGTCTCTTTAACAACCAAATGTGATTTTACACACCGGTTGGTACTTTTACGTTTCGAAAACATTTCATACGTTATACCGAAATGTTTGCTTTAAAATATCATTCGTTTCAAAAATCCTCACATTTACTGAAAATATGTCAATTTCACTTCAAAATTCGATTTGAAATACAATTTATGTTATAACTTCATTTTAACCTCATTCGCATTTAAATCCACGATTTAAATATAAATGTTTTCCATTTTGACCAGTTTGAAGTTTTGGAAAATAGTTTGAAAATTTTCAAATGGTTTAAATAGTTAAAATAGTTTGATATAAAATGATTTAAGTATTGAAAATGCTTTATATAGTAAAATAATTTAGAAATCAAAATAATTAGAATATTTCAAAAGATAAATTTTAACAGTTTATATTAAAATAATTTATTTAAAATAGTTTTAAAGTCAAACTGATTCAATTACAAATCTTCCAATTCAAATTAATTTGACCTCAATTCAATCTGAATCTAATTGATTTGGATTTTAATTCAAATCAATATCAATTTGAATTAATTTTAATATCAACATCAATTCCAATTAATTTGGATTTCGATTTTCATTGATTCAATTCAAATGTTTTAAGTTGCAATTCAATTTCCAATTTTTAAACCATTTCAATTCATATAAAGATCAAGTTCAATTTCAAAATATCGATTTAAATCATTTAATTCAAATTAACCTTCATTGTTCGAATTTGAGATTCAAATTTTTAGAATAATTCTATTTCGAGCTCAAATTTGAAATATACATTTAAATTACCTTTACTTAACTAACTTCAAAGTTCAAGTAAAATTCAAATCTTTCTTAAACAATTCAATTTCGATAATTCAAATCATATTTCAATCATGACTTCAAATTCCAATTAAATTCTTTAAAAAAAATTCTTTTATTAACATAACTTTCAAACCGTAAATCATGTTCTACAACTTTCATGTATTGAGTTTTCTGCAATGTTGGCGTTAGCTATGTCAAAATTGAATTTTTCTACTGCTAATCGGAGAGCAAAATCTATATATGCACTATGTTTGAAGCTGAAATGAAATTAGCCATAACTTCTTCGTTTCTTATCCGAATTTGATAATTTTAGATGTTTCGAAAAACACAAATCATGTATTACAAGTTTCCTATTTTAAGTTTTCTTAAATATTGATGTTTTTGGTCAAAAATGTGTTTGATTGGTGGGGCGTTATAGCTTGGTATCAGAGCTCTTAAAACATCTCCAAAACAACCATCAAAATCGAAAAAGAATGAGAGCAAAAATAAGCTAATACACTACTCAGGTCAATAATTGTTATTGCTGTCATTTTGCTCTCGAAACAACGAAACACAATTTAATTTCAACATTTCAAACTCGAATTCATAATTAATTCAATCTTCACAAATTTGATTTTTATTTCTTTAAATCAAAATCATTTAAATAATTTCAGAACCAAAATTTTTAAAATTATTTAATTCAACCAATTCGGTGTCCGTATATAATTTTCTATCCTATGCCTAAGTGATCAGTTATTTTAATTTTAATTTCAGGGATGGATATATATCAATTCAATTCAAAATAAATAGATATCATAGGTATATATCATTTCAACATATTTCTTAATTTATTCGAAATAATCTAGATAATAGTTCATATGATGTCAATAATATACCGGGTGATAACATGGATATATAAAAATAAATAAACATCCAAATCATCTAAAATATCAATCAATAACAGGCATCACAATCAACATTCCAAAACGTTCAATATATCACAATAATTACCCAATTATCAATAATTGGGAGTTTAACTAGCAATTTTACTCCTATTTCAATTTAACTATGAAATAAAATTCCTAATAGTTAAATTCATATGACAATTAAATGTCAACTAAATTATCAAATAACAGTCAATAAAATAAAAAAACTTCATGATTATCAATTTTACTAACATGAAAATATTTTAGTATGTCATGAGCATTATAAAATACTCACCTTTATTTGAAATTGAAATTTTTTTAGCTTCAGATAAATTTCACTTCCACTCCATGCTATAGACGACGTCGATACAGTCGCAACACGACTCGTTCCGTTCAAATTGGACCTCGTGCGAACAATATACAAATTTATTAATATAACAAGGTGATTAAATTTAAACTAACAAAAAAAAAACTACCTCTTCTCTCCTGCTCAAGCCTGCGTTGTTCCAAGCCAAAGCACGCACTCCACAGGCCATCGCTCGTCGATCGGAGGTAATCCCCCAAAGCGCCTCAGCCTTCTCCATCACCGTCGACCTTCCCGACAATCGCTCTTTCATTTAGCCCATTGTCACCCTAGCCATCGATCGCGACTGCTCGCTCCCCTTGCGCAATAACCTCAGCAAAATCCTAACCCTAAAATGTCGCCGACCGCGACCATCTTCACTTAGCCTCCGGTCGCGCGCTCGCCTGCCACTCACGCGTATGCACGTACGCGATTACGTTTTTTTTTTTTTAAATTAATCTACTGATTTTGAAAATAAGGAAAGGGGGGGTACGGGGGAGAATAAGGGTAGACGGGATGTACGAAATGTTGGAAGAAGGTAAGATAAATATATATTATTTAAATCAGAAAATATCTTACTTGAACATCCGAAATTCTCGAACTCTATATGAGGCGTGCAACCTGGCGTTCTATATGTTATACCCTTATTTCGAATGTAATGGAACTAGTCTTGAGGTCTAATTCGATGTTATGAAAAAGAAAGCTTTTCAAAATCAAATTAATTTAATCGAATTATGAAATTAAATTCTATGCGTTTCAAGCTCGGACGGCCAAAAGATAAGTCCGATCGCTAAGAAAATTGAAATCCTATAATAACTCACTATTACGGATCCGATGAAACTAGTTTCATCGAAATTCGAGATAATGGTCAAAATGACTATTTTTACTCGTTAATTAAGACAAGTAATTTCCAAAAATCAATTTAATCACCTTAAATTTAATTTGAAAAGTTTACTAGCATCGTTCTAGTTTAAATAAAATTTAAATCAACTTTTAAATTCATTTTCATTCATATTAAATTTAGTATTCAATTATTTGGATAATTTCAATATTAAATTTAAACAATTCAATTATCAAATAAATAACGTTAGTAAATCATAAAATTTCAATTGAATTTTAATTATTAACAATTATTCTATTTTCAGCTAAACAATTTAACACTTATTATTCAAGTCCACTTATTGATTATAACCACATTCAATATCTTAAATTTCATTTCAATACTTGTTATTATTGCCAAAATTTTCAAAATTAGCCATTTCAAAATTTATTCAAGTTCATGTTAAATAAATTACATAAATAAAATATAACTTTTTTTATTTCTAACCATTTTTATTCAATAATCATACTAAATTTAATAATTAAAATAATTAAAATTACGGGTCGTTACACTCTTCCCCACTCAAAACTTTTCATCCTCGAAAAGGGTTAAGTAGAGAATTTAACACTTGATATATTTTATTCAAAATAATTAGCTTATAAAACATAAAATCTTATTTAAAAAACCTTTACTATGATTCTACTATGCCACTCCAATATCGGTTTTACGGAATTAACAATTTATTTAAGAAAAGAGTTCCAAAATTTTAAAACCTCAAAAAATAATTCTAAACACTCGAATTTACGGAAAATTTCGACAACATCTCCTTTGCGCGGCTCGATCTGAAATTTTTTATAATACAATATATAACACAAATATATATCAAATATACCAAATATACATCTCATCTCAATAATGAGGCATCCCGTAGAGAAAAATATAAAAGTGCGTTATGTGATTTGAGATATGTACCTCACTATTTTTAATACAAGCGAGTTCGCTCACATTAAGCAAGCAAGAGCATATTAAATTTGCGTATACATCCAAACGGTCTTGTATGTACCTATCTCAAACTCAAATTTGAAATATTAGTCACTTATAAATATATAAAACAAGTATGAGTTAAATAGAACCACATAGCATGAATTTTAAATCCAAATCATAAACGTTAGCACCAATACACAACAAAACAATCATATGCAGCCACAAGTAGTAATAATAATGGTTTGTAACAAAAGAAACCATTCAACAGTTAATATTTATTCAATTAATTCATAAACTATCATAATTTTACATTTCCAATGTCAATATTTAATTTATACAATTCATTTCTTATTAACATTCAATTTTTATAAACATTTAATTGGTTTACTTCCAATTTATTCACATCTATTTCATTTGCATTCAATTTATTAAAATTTGAATTATTTCACTTTTGTTTAACATATTTCATATCAATTCGTCTATGCACCATTTTACAAAATCATTTCATTTATCCTTATCTAAATTAAATTTTATTTCACTATCACTTAGTACATTCTCTTTAACACTAATATCATTTATAAAACATTTCATAAAACCATTTAAGTTTATTATGATATTCTATAAAATGCACTCATGTTTACGTATTATTTCATAACTTAAGTTCATATCAATTCATTTCATTTACCTCATTAATTCATTTCATTCATTCATATCATTAAATTTACTTAATTAAATTTTATTTTATACTCAAATTCATATTAATAATTTTTTTTCTTCACAATCACTTTCATTCAACTTTTTTAAGTTAACTTCCATTTTATAATTTATTTCATATTCAATTAGTTAACATTCATTTTATTAAAACTCATTCCATTTGCATTCAATTTATTTACATCCAATTTGACCAATTACTCATATAAATTTTCTTACACTTGTTTATTCTCATTCAATTTCTTCCACAACTCAAATTTGAATTTCATTTTATAATTCAAGTTCTTATTCATTCTATTGATTCATTTTATAGCTTAGGTGGAATTAATTCACTTTACTAATTTATTTAATTCCATTCAAATCCAATTCAATTTATTTAATCTTTATTAAGTTACACGTTATTTCATTTAGTCCATTACTCGGTTTATTTAACTTTATTTAAGCAAAAATAATTCTTTCCTTATCATTCACATTCAAGAAATTAAAAAAAAATTGCTTAATGTTTCTCAAATCTATAAGTTATACAACTTATTCACTTAAAATTTCATTTCATTATTTTATCCAATTCATTTTTATTTAAGCTTTCTTGAGTTAAATTTCATTTTATATTCTTCATTTCACTAACTCAATTTATTTAACATTTGTTAGGTTAATTCTTTTTTTTATATTTCATATCTCAAATTAAAATTTTCTTTTGTTTGATTAACCAAAATGTTCAATTAAAATTTCAATTTATTTTCGTATTCAAATTTATAAGTTATAAACTTATTACTTACCTATTTTCAACTTATAAGTTCTAAACTATTTTTATATATTTATCAAATCACACTTGGAATATTTTTTTTCAACAATCAAAACTTGTTCTAACTAGAAATAAATTTCTTTTGGTAGAAATTCTCACTCAGAAACTCAAAAATGAATATTAGCGATGCTGCAGTCATCTCCATAATTATTTTCCAATGACTAAAGCGAGTTCAATGCTTTTATTTCTTTCAGCAATATTTTCAAAATATATTTCTAGTCAAAACACTTTCAATAATATTATTATTAATTTTGAAGGCTTTCAAAACAATATTGAAATTCAATGGGATTTAAATTCCAAAATTCTCAGCTTTTAAATCCTTCTATTTATAATATAGCTTATACAACTCCATTACCTTATTGTGAAGACATTTCATTAATTTACAACTTTGTTATTCCAAACAATTCTTAATGAAATTAGATATCATTTCAATTTAATTATCGAACCCTTCGTGAAGTAGAGTTCACAAAGTATTCGGTTTTAATTCAATTCAAACAATAATCGATGATAACTAAATATTATCATCTCCTAACAAACAATATTAATTGATAATGTTTTGACCAAAATTCATAAACAAATCAACGGATAAACAAACACAATATAAAACATTCCATATTACTAACAATTATGCGCTCTCATATATATATGCTCAAACAAACCCGTTGAAGGGTATTGCTACCCTATCTCAAATGGGTCAAACCCCACAAATCTAAGATTATCGCTAAACCAAAGCTCTGATACCAACTGTGACAACCCATATTTCGGAAGGTTTAAATTGAAAATAATCCACACATGTCTAATCTAAAAAATCTGGAACATAGATAATCAGTGGGGTTAACTAAGAAAAATAAGAAAAGAAGAAGAAAACAAACATAGAATCTCGCAGCATAATGACAAAATATAATAACCATGTAAACATTTCATGAAGCTGTCTATATTATACATTTGATTATAATTTTACAACATTTTCAAAATTATATATATGCAGCAGAATTATAGAGTAATGCAGCAGAATAATATGATGTAGGAGATAATAATAGTAATAATATACCAAACCTTCGCCTTCATCCTCCAAAGAATAACCTTCAACACGTTGAAAACTCTGGGCTGACCCGAGCTTAATGAAAGGACAAAACACCCGAGTCAGGACTTAAATATCCTTATGCGAGTCAAATGGATATCACATAACATGAGTGTAATAGCATCAGAGATGTTTATGAGGTTTTACATCTCCTATCCAGTGTATATCGTGCATGAAGTAACTCAAGAGATGTTATAGGATTTTCCATCTCTTAAGGATCCATAAAATATTCATATATAGTAGAATACGCTATATATGTAATGTCTAATTAGTAAAATAAATATTTTTCTTAGCGTTAAGGCTTTAGATTAATCCCTCTTAAAGCATTTTTAAGCATTGTCGTACAGTTTGCATATAACCCCAGTAGCACGTGGGGGGATAGGGATGCGCTGTGATACGAAAACACTAAACCAAAATTGTAGGGGTCTCGTATAGAGATAAAAGTATGATAAGGCATGTGAGGCAATGCCTAAGGTAGGATACTACAATTTCGGGTCGTAGGGCTGGAGGTAACGCATCGTAACCACGATCGTCCACCGCGTCCATCCATCCCATATCGAGTCAAAGGGTGGTTATTCCAAAATCAAGGTGCACCAATCGAAACCAGTATCAAAAGTAATAGTAAGGACCAAGTACAAAAAGAAAATTGAAGAACGGATGTCCGTTAGGGGTAGCTAGCCTGCTTGGCCCTGTCAAGCCGTCCTGTTTTAGTCATTTCAAATTGGCACAAGTGTCGGGGTCTATCCATCACCCAGCAAATGTTCGCACCACTATGAAGTCTCCTTCACGTAAAGTTGTTAAAGTGGTTCCCATATTGATAGAGCGTATGCCAATAAAAGGCATCGGTCTCATTAACAACCAAACGTCATTTTACATATCGGTTGGTACTTTTACATTTCGAAAACAATTCATACTTTATATTAAAATATCATTCGTTTCAAAAATCCTCATATTTACTCAAAATATGTCAATTTCGTTCGATATGTCAATTTCACTTCAAAATTCGATTCGAATTACAATTTAGGTCATAACTTCATTTTAACCTCATTCGCATTTAAATTCACGATTTAAATTTAAATGATTTCAACTCCGACTAGTTTGAATTTTTAGAAAATAGTTCGAAATTTTTAAATAGTTTAAATAGTTAAAATAGTTTGATATAAAAATATTTAAGTATTGAAAATTGTAAATTTGTTTGGAAAACAAAAATAATTTGAAAATTTTAAAAGATGGATTTTAACAGTTTATATTAAAATAATTTATTTAAAATAGTTTCAAAGTCAAACTCATTAAATTCTGAATATTCCAATTCAAATTACTTTGATCTCAATTCAATTCGAATCGATTCAATTTTGATTTCAATTCAAATCAGTTTCAATTTAAGTTCGAATTAATTTCAATATCAACCTCAATTCTAATTAAT
This sequence comes from Allium cepa, assembly GCA_030765085.1. Taxonomy (NCBI): domain Eukaryota; kingdom Viridiplantae; phylum Streptophyta; class Magnoliopsida; order Asparagales; family Amaryllidaceae; genus Allium; species Allium cepa. The sequence continues at coordinate 742,679,316 of CM060932.1, forward strand.
TTCAATTTCGATTTTCATTGAGTCAATTTAAATTTCAATTCAATTTCCAAATTTTTAATTCAATTCATATAAAGTTCGAGTTTAATTTTACAAATTAAACTTCAATTGTTGAATTTTAGATTCAAATGTTTAGAATAATTTAATTTCGAGCTCAAATTTAAAATATCCATTTAAATTACCTTTACTTAACTAACTTCGAAGTTCAAGTAAAATACGAATCTTTTTTAAACAATTCAATTTTGATAATTCAAATCATATTTCAATCATGACTTCAAATTCCAATTAAATTCTTTAAAACTCTTTGAACCAAATTTAATTTCAACATTTCAAACTCGAATTCGTAATTAATTCAATCTTCATAAATTCAATTTTTATTTCTTTAAATCAAAATCATTTAAATAATTTCAAAACCAAGATTTTCAAAATTACTTAATGTAACCAATCCAGTGTTTGTGTATAATTTTCTATCCTACGGCCAAGTGATCGGTTATTTTTATTTTATTTCAGGGATGGATATAAATCATTTCAATACCAAATAAATGTCATAGGTATATATCATTTCAACATATTTCTTAATTTATTTGAAATAATCCAGATAATAGTTTATATGATGTCAATAATATATAGGGTGATAACAAGAATATAAAAAAAATAAACATCAAATCATCCAAAATATCAATCAATGGTATCCATCGCAATCAACATTCCAAAACAGTTAATATATCACAACAATTATCCAGTTATCAATAGTTGGAAGTTTAACTAGCAATTTTACTCCAATTTCAATTTAACTGTTAAATAAAATTCCTAACAGTTAAATTCATATGTCAATTTAAATGTCAATTAAATTACTAAATAACTATCAATAAAATAAATAATTTCACGATTATCAATTTAACTAACATGAAAATATTTAGTATGTCGTGAGCATTATAAAACACTCACTTTTATTTGAAATAGAAAAAATTTCAGCTTTGAATAAATTTCGCTTCCATTCCATGCTGTAGATGACGTCGATACAGTCACAACGCGACTCGTTTCACTCGAATCGGACCTCGTATGAACAATATATGAATTTATAAATATAATGATGAAATTAAATTTAAACCAACAAAATTAAATAAATAAAACAAAAATTCCTCTTCTCTCCCCCTCAGGCACACTTTGTTCCAGGCCAACGCACATGGGTGCTTTCTCCTCTAATCATGACACTTCACAGGCCCCGCTCGTCGATCGGTGGTAATTGCCGAAAGCTCCTCAGCCTTCTCCATCATCGTCGACCTTTCCGACAATCGCGCGCCCGTTCAACCCATCGCTACCCTAGCCATCGATCAATACTTCTCGCTCCCCTCGCTCGTGTGTCGCCCGCAATCACCTTGCCGAAACCCTAACCCTAAAATGCTGCCGACCGCGACCATCTCCACCTAGCCTCTGATCGCGCGCTCGTGTGCCACTCACGCGTATGCACGCACATGATTTCATGGAGATGGTCGCGGTATGCATGCACGCGTATGCACGCACATGAGGGAAAGATGGTGTATGAGGGAGAAAAAGGGTAGGCGGGATGTACGAAATGTTGGAAGAAGGTAAGATAAATATATATTATTTAAATTAGAAAATATCCGACTTGAACGTCCAAAATTTACAACTTCAAATGAGGCATGCCGCTTAGCATTCTATATGAACGAAATTGAACAAGTCTTAAGGCCTAATTCGGTCGTATGTAGAAGATAGCTTTTCAAAATCACATTATTTTAATTAAATTCTAAAATTAAATTCTACGCGTTTCAAGCTCTCACGGCCAAACGATAAGTCTGATCGCTACGAAACTTGAAATTCTATAATAACTCACTATTATGGATCTGATGAAACTAGTTTCATCGAAATCCAAGACAGTGGCCAAAATGGCTATTTTTACTCGTTAATTAAAACAAGTAATTTCCAAAAATCAATTTAATCGCCTTAAATTCAATTTTAAAAGTTTATTACCATCATTCTAGTTTAAATTAAATTAACTTTTAAAATCATTTTCATTCATATTAAATTTAGTATTCAATTATTTAGATAATTTCAATATTAAATTTAAATAATTCAATTATCAAATAATTGTGTTAATAAACCTTAACATTTCAATATTATTTTAATGATTAACAATTATTCTATTTACAGGTAAATAATTCAATATTTATTATTCAAGTCCAGCTATTGATTATAACCACATTCTATATCTAAAATTTCATTTCAATACTTGTTATTGCCAAAATTTTCAAAATTGATTATTCAAAATTTATTAAAGTTCATTTAAATAAATTACATAAATAAAATATAATTTTTTTATTTCTAACCATTTTTATTCAATAATCATATTAAATATAATAATTTAAAATAATTAAAATTACGGTTCGTTACATAACATGCTTGAGTTAGTTCGTATATTACTCGCAAAAATCATCACCAATATGATTTTGAGCCTTGGAAAATTTATGTTGAAACAAATTTTCAAATAATGATTTAGTATAGATTGTTTGTACATAATGACCAAAGAGTCTCGAAGCTAATAGGAGCGGTACTGAATTTGTGAATTTTGGATATGATCCAAGAATTGATATGAAAGTATAGTTCAACAAGCAATGGAATTAGGAAATTATTTTAAAAGACAAATCAAGCAGTTTAATTTTCAGTCAAAAATGCAGAGGAAGAGTGCGTCTATAGGAAAGAACATTAAAACGGTACTTAGATATTTCTAAACTATAAGCAAATAACATACTGCTGATTGTTAATGATATACGTATATTAAAATCAGTTCTAATTTGTTTGCTTAATTTTCGATATTGGATTTGAAAAGACATCTTTTATAATCAGTACAATATTATGTTAGGAATGTCTTAAATGATATAAACAAAATCCATATTAAAATGTGTAAAATGGAAGATGCAAGATGGATTCCTTATCCATTGGCCATAGGAATTATCATACATGTTGTATTGCTTACAATATCATATTTCACTTACATATTTGAGACATAAAGAAGTACCAAATCAGAATTAAGATTGCTAAATGGAAGTTAAAACTATTCTTCAGTTTTTCCATTTCTCAAGAGAATCAATTATATAAAAAAACGAGCTTCTTCTAAAGAAATATTCAAACTCAAACTTCATAAGTGATATCGAGTGTAATATGTCAATATTAAATTCATATCCCATCTTAGTTAAAGAGTTTTAAGTTGCAAATATTCCCAATGATAGATTGTAGCGATTCAATGAAAAGACCTAAGTACGTCACCTTGAATAATGCCACATTAAAAGAAATGTATAAATATAAATGCACAAATTTATAATTGATGTAGGGTGATTTCAAATATTGAGAATACTATGTCATTAATATATGATAACAATGTCATGATAAAATCACACTATAAGTCGAGAGACATACTTCGAATAGTTCCATATGATAAAGTCAGTATATCAACATCAAAGAGAGTTGATTGAAAGTGTAGATAATTAAAACAACATAAAATATCCATCACGAAGGGACTACCTCGACCGGCTCTCACCAAACTGATTGAAGGGATGTGATCGAAGTTCCATAATGGGCCCAACGTGCAAATGGGAGATTGATAATGTTAGGAATATGCCCAAGTGTAATTCTATAATTTACTGCAAATTATGAACTTTGTAATAAAATCTCATTCGAAATAAAAGGTATTTTTCTTTTGGTTACATACTTTATATCATGTTTATATTATTTATTTATCTAATTTAAGTATATTTAATAAAAAAAATTATAAATGGTATGTTTTGTGATATTAGTTACAATGTGTTATAATCATGAGCAGTTTATCACAATGAAAATAAACATATAGTTCTAGATATTCCTAATCAAAATGTCTGGAGACTAAATATATATACCTCCTTTAAAACTAGAGTACGTAATCCTCTACAAATGTTGGGAGGAGTATTACTCATGACCGCTGAGAGCACCAAGAAGTTAAGTACTGATGGTTATTAGATAACCATAGAATGATTCGCTCGATAGATATCTGTTGGTAAATATAATAACGTCAAACAGAGAATAACGAAGTGACAACATTACATAGTTCTGTTTACTTGAGAATACTATTGAACTTCTGTGTGAAAACTCTGCTTTTATTATAGTTAAATCGTGGTGCGACATCCATCGAATGACTATAGTTAGGTTTAAGTTAAAGCATTGGAAGTTTAGCACTATTCAATAGAGGATTCATCTCCTCAGTTATATGAGGTTAGTACGACGGTCAACTACTGTCAACTCAAAGTCAAAATCTTTGGCCAGAGCAGTTTGGTTAATAATAATAATTATTGAATCAAGGACTTTGTGTGTAAATTATACAAGTTGAATATGGATGTGGAATTTTGACCAATGTTGAATTTCTTAAGTCATAATGTGATTTATTTTTGACGGGGATAATTAGTGTAAATAATCATCATTATTGCGGACCGCTTGAATAGTAAAATTGGATTTTAACCAAAGTATGTAAGAGATAAATTCATCCAAACTATATACTGTAACCACCTAAAATTTTTAACGATTTTTATTAATGTAATTAACTAAATTTTTCATGAAAATACACAATAAAATTTTAGAAATGAAAATTTAATATTTGGTATGCGTCTATTTAAGCATAGCAAGTGTTAGATTTTCATATGAAAATTTGAAAAGTAGTTTAGTTGTGAAATTTCAATTTTTAAATTTAATCAGTTAAAAATTTGATGGAAATAAAATATTTTTGAAATCTGAATATTTTTATAGAATAAAATTGTAAATCATATTCTGAGTAAGACGTCATAATTCGTTTCGCCAAATTCGAACTGCTCTAGCTCCGTTTATTTTTATTTTCGGCGTTTTGGCAGAATTTTCAACAGCGAATATCGAGTTTTGATTGGTGGGTCGTATGACTCATATCTATTTACCATTCTGTTCATCACGTCGTGCTGATCTCCGCAATATATTCATTTGTGTTTTTCGGCATCCTGTACGTGGAAAAATCTACAAAACGATTAGCCGTTCGGTTCCGCATTTGAGCCTTTTGGGTTTTCCTGTGTCCATTCAGTTATCCATTGGCTGAAAACAAATGGCCACTAGTCATTAATATTTCCAGAATTTAATACTCTGACTTTCACTATTCCCTGGTTTCAAAATAATATTTTCTATTTCATTTTATCTCCGGTTAGTTCATTTCCTTTCCTCTCTTCTCTTTGGATTTGTTCTTTCATTTGTGAAAGCTAATATTATATTATATAGTTTATATATATTATTATATATATTTGCTACTCTCATCTCTTTCATTTTTGAGAGACACAAAGATCCGCCTTTACCCTTCCTGTTACCGACCATTGCTCCCCTCTCACCACCGCCGCACCATCCTTTCTCCGCTAGCCTCCACATCGCCTATGCGACCCAAAACTGCACGCTTCGCTTGAACCCATAGCCAGCAAGCCACCTCAACTCCTCTATCAGCCTCACCTCCTTTATTTTTCCTTTGATACCCCTCTCTCACTCGACCACCTACTTTGTCAGCCTTTCCACATCGCCACTCAGCCATCTTTTTGTTGTTTCCATCGCAATTTAGCCATCTTTTCGTTGTCCGGAGATTACAGCAGCAATTTTCTGCTTTGTTGTGTATCCATGTGCGTGTCCATGTCATCTTCTTTGCTCTCGTTATTTCTCTAGCCTCGAAAGGTGAGCGATCACTTACGATTAACATTCGTATATTTAGTAAATTTGATTTCACATGAAATGACGATCGAAATATGTTGTTAAATTTAAATTGTTAAATTGTTAAGTATGATATGTTATTATCTGCAATTGTTTACCTATATTTATTGACACATGACACCATAACCTGCTATTATATATATATATTTAAATTATTAATTATGATCATATAGATCATTGATATGCTATGTCATTTTATGCTATTATTTTATTGTTCTCACTCTTCAAGTTCCTTGTTAGTTTAGGAAGTCCCTTTGGGTTGAAATTATACATACCTGAATGACCTTATAGATTAAGGGAAAAATCACTATGGGTTAAAATGATAAACCCAAGCGATTTTACTGATTTTTGAAATTTTAGGATTCCGGGTTAAAATGATATATACCCATAAATTTTAAGCTATTGTAGATAGAAATGATAAATATATGTATCACTTGATCATTGGATAAAAAACTATATATGGACACCATTGGTCTATTTTTGAAAAATAATTTCCAAGGTTTTGAAAGGAAATATATGGGTTTTAATAAATTTTGATTTTAAATATAATATAAAATCTATTTTAATATATTTGTAAATTTAGATTTTTATATGTTTGAAAATTTTAAATTTATAATTTAAGTTTTGAAAAATGTAAATTTTAAGATTTTACTTATAATTTTATTATTTTTAAATATATAAAATAAGATTTAAAATAGATTTAATAATAACATTTAATATAATATAATTTAATAAAATTTAATTTAAATAGTGTGTATATAGTATGTTTAAAATCTTTAATTATAATTTATATTAATATTTTAAAATAGATTTTGTAATAACTTTAATAAAATAAAGGCTGAAAATATAAATTAAGTTGATTTGTAATTTAATTTTTTTGAAAATTGAATATAAGTAAGAATTGATTAGAAACTTATTTATTTTTCAGACTTTGAAAGGTATGACTTATTTAATTAAAGTTAAATTAGATGAATATTTCTAAATTTAAATAAAATTGAAGTTTAATATTCAATACTGATTTAAATCTATAATTTGAGATTTTATTTAAATGTTATTAAAAATGATTAAGTGAATATTTCCAAATTTAAATAAAATTGAAGTTTAATATTTAATATTGATTTAAATTTGTAAATTGAGATTTATTTAAATGTTATTAAAAATGGTTAAGTGAATATTTTAAAATTTAAATAAAGTTGAATTTGAAATATAAATGAAATTTATCACATTGAGTTTTGTAAATTGTTTGGACATTTAAACTTTGAAACCTATTAAATTGGAAGTGGTTTAAAGTTGTTGTTCAAACCTAGACTTGAAATCGATATAAATTAAAATGGTTTTTATGAGAATTTGAATTGAACCTTTAAACTTTTTAATTTGTTGAATTGAGAATGATTTAAATTAAATTTTGGAACTAAAGTTAATTTGTGAAATTATAAGAAAAACTATAATTAGAAACTATTTTTGATATACTATTTTTAATATATATAAACTATTTTTAATATATAAACTATTTTATTCTATAACCTATTTTTTAAAAATATAAACTATTTTAGTGTATAACTATTCCAATATATAAACTACTTTCAATGTTCAAACTGTTTATGGTGGAAGTATTATGATTTAGTTTAATGGATTTAAATGCGAATACTTTGATATGATGGCTTAAACTATTTTGTGGTATTATTTTGGAATGAATATAATTTAAAGTGTATAATGATTTCGAAAGTGAATATGATTTCGAAAGCGATATGATTTCGAAAGCGAATATGGTTTCGAAAGCGATATGATTTCGAAAGTGAATATGATTTCGAAAGTGATATGATATTTTGATATGATGTATGAACTGTTCGAAAAGAAAAAATGACCAAGGTGTGAAATAAGCGTTTAGTTGTTAAAGATTATAGGATTGGATATTGTCATACTCTCTACCAATACCAAAAACCACTTTAACAACTGTGCACGTGGTGGAGATTCCAGAACGAAGTAGGATAGTTTGGTGTACGTCCGTTTGAGGTGTGAAAGCAGCCCTGACTCCCTCGAGTCAGCTTGATGTGAATAAAATAAAAGCTATTCCTGGAGTCCAAGTGAGTTTGCACCTCCGATCGAGCATGCTTCTTCGATACCATTTCTATTATTTTGTGATTTGGTTGGGTGCACCTTTGATTTTGGAAGTGTGTCTCGAGGTGTGCTGTAGTAGCTACTATGCGTTACCACAAGCCTGGTTCTGCAAAACGGTAGAATCCTACCCTAGGCATTGCCTTGCGTGCCTTGTCACATGCCTTATCGTGCCTTTTACAAGTTTTGTTTGTGTCGTACCTATGGAGTGCTCCCTGATATCCCACCAGTTTGGTGGAGTTTACAGTACTGTATAGACTACGTTATTTATATAAAATGTGTTAAGGGAGATACGAATAACGTCCTAATGTTATTTTAATATTTTACTTTACTATAGACATTATCTATGTAGCATACTGTACTATGTATGTAGATAGTTTCACGGATCCTTAGAGGATGGAATCCTAAACATCCTTTAAGTTATATTGCATTTCACTTGGACATTTCACTTAAGTTGATTTACTTGCATAAGGATGTTAATCCTGACTCGAGTGTTTTGTGTTTTGATTTATGCTTGGGTCAGACTGAGCGTCACAGCATTTGAGACTAACCTTTGGAGTTTGGAGCTTTGCTTGGAGATCCATCTCTTTTTGATCAGCTTTTAGTTATTTTTAGTTGTTTTGTTCAGACTTGTTAGTTGCTTTTGTATTAGTGAATTCTATATGCTTGGGAATTTCTATTGTATTTGTTTCAGACTCTGTTGTTTATGTAGTAGCTTTATGAACTACTATTTATCTATTCCGCTGCTTATTGTTATATTTCTCTATATCTGTAATTCTGTGATTGATTTATTTACTGTATATACAAAGTTTTGCCAAATATAAATTAACAATCTGTTGTTTTAAGCAATTCAAGTCCGACGTGTATGGATGATTGTCGATTTGAATGGTTCGAAATACCAGGTCATTACATACACCACTAGCAAAAGTGAAATGTGAACATTAATATTCGAATCGTGTGATACTAATCGCTGGCTCAATTTGCACCCACGAGTCGCACAACCGTAATGTTAAATACTCCAAATACCACATGATTTGATTAAATAGTAATTATTATAAATTAACTAACTTTTGTCAAATATTAATTATAAAATTTTATCTGATTTATTTGAATCAGTATTGAATATAGCGTGTATATAAAAGTTATATACGTACGTACCAATATACGATATCAATGTACATTTAAATTAGATTTAAAATATGCAAATACTAGTCGGGTTTGCAAATGAGTATAAGCCCATTGGCACCTAGTATGGTCAGACAATATAGGTAGGAAGGGGATGTGATTTTTTAATATGAAAATATGGTTTTGAAATGGTTCAAAAGAAAAGGTAAAAGTGAGATCTAGACCTCCTCTTTTCCCTCCTTTTCTTTTCTTATATAAACTCTTCGTTTTAAAAGTTTCTCTCTCTAGCCGCCATCTTCCTATCATTTTTGAAAATACTAGCTTCCTCTCCTCTTTATTTTTGAAACAAGAATTAAATCAAACCAAATTAAATTCAGGCCTTGGTGATCTTTTCGGTTAATAGCTTTTCTAGATGGGGTTGGATGATTCAAAGTGTTTTCGTGATTCAACGCTCAAGGTGCTTTATCAAGGCTACAACTTAGGCAACATCTATTCATACATACACACACACACACACACACACACACCATGGTACGTATGTTGGTAAGAATTTATAATACCATGAATTTATATATTTGTTTGCTGTCAAATATATACATATGTATGTGTTCTTTAAAAAAAATTGTTTGCATATAAATGCCAATTTTGTTTTCGACCATACAAAAAAAATTCGAAAGTCATAATAATTTTTAAAATATTTTTAAATTTTAATCTAAATTTTAAATTGATACTACATTCATCATATATAATATATATATATAATAAATTTCATGTACATATTTTTTCGCATAAAAATTATATATATATGTGGTGTGGGAGTGTGTGTTACTAAAATGAAAGAAAAAATTATATTTGTGTGTGTGTGTGTATTATTATTATTTTTGTTATAATATATATTTACAAGAGTATGTCTGTGTGTGTGCGCGCGTTTGTAGGTTAGTTGCATAAAGTACATTTGAAAATTATAGTTTTGGATAAAAAATTCAATAATAAATCCGTACGTAAAATAATTTTTTTTAAACCGCACAGACTTAAAAAATTGACCTTATCAAAAATTATTTTTGGCAAGAAGTAAAAAAATCAGCATTTTTTTATTTTTATATATACATGTATAATATCATATTTAACATAATTAGAATTATGTAACCTTAAAAATATATATGTGAGTATGTTATATATATTTTGGAAATAATAATTATAAAATTTATATTTTAATTCGTACATACACACACACACATACATACGTCCATACATACATATATATTAAATACGTAATATTTAAATTTTAAATTTGTATTTCAAATAAGATATTATTTAGAATCTTGATCTTATTTCAAGTTTGAATATTTCTTAAGCTATTTTTAAATATTGAATTAGTTTTATATTTAAAATATATTCATACATAATTCATTTAGTGTATGTGTGTATAACCGTATGCATATGTAATGATAGTGTATGTGTGTGTAGCAGTGTCTTTTATATTATATTAATTTTAAATAATAATACACAACAAATACATATATAAAGGGGCAAAAATGTCCATGGCGGTGTAAATCTCAGCACTTATATATGGGCAAATTAATCCATATACAAATTTACATGTTGCAAGTGTATTTACTCATATGTGTATATTTGATACATATACACACTTTATGTAACACCTCGTAAAATTAACGATAATTATTAAATAATTAGTTAGGCTCCGAAAATGGGATTTGAGAAAATGTTGGAATTTAGCTACAAAACTTGCACAATCGTATTCATGGCGATTTTCTGAGCAATTTTTATATTTAGAGCTTCACGATCGGAGCCAAACTAAGAAGTTATTAGCATTTGAACTTTCCAGAACGAAAATAATTAAAAAACAAGAAAAGGAAATAAATGCGAAACCTTACCGGCTGACCCCTTCCTTGGGTCGGTCGACGGCCTATAGGAGAGTGACCGACCAGTCATTAAGTGGTGTCTAAGATTTGAACCTTGGCCAAATGGTCCGGATTTAATTATGTTTATCTAACGGATACGATTGCTTCATGTGTCAATAAATGCAGGTCTATCCCCTCACTTCTCTGCTCATATTTTCTGATCCAAGCAGCAAAGCTCTACCACTTTCCTTTTTCCACTGTTTCCATTAATTATAAAATATTATATATATATATATATATATATAATTGGAGAAAGGCGGAAAATAAAATAGAAGAAGAGAAGGAGCGAATCAATACTATGGAAAAGGGTAAATTTCATTATTATAAATCTTTATTCCCCTTAACCTCAGATCTCTTCTCGGATATGTAATTCTAGTAGTATGCACAAACCTTGTTATACATATTATTTTGAATTGAAAAGGAAAAGGAGTCAAGTAAATAATGGATTCAGATTTTGGAGATTTGGAAAGATTGAAAGGTAAGTGAGAAATTATATAATTTATTTATAATATTGAAATTTATATCATCGAGTTTTTTTTAATTAGTATGCTATGTTAGATCTATTGAATTGTAGGCTTAAACGAGCACATTTAGTTGAAATCCAACCTACATACTTCCCAAGTTGGGTAACTAGAGTAGTATGTACAACCTAATCTGGGAATTTGAAATCAGTCTCAAATATTAATGATTATAGAATGTCTGTGAAGTTGTAAAGTTTATTCCAGGTTTATAATAGGGTTGTAAATTAGGTTGCCCTAATTGGCTTGGAATGTGAGTTTCTATATTTTAATTTATCAGCAGCAGGGTATAATTTAATTTTATTTATTTTCATTTAATTTCCATAAATTATCTAATTCCTCAAATATATAAAAAGTTCGTCATTGAAATAATAAGCGATATGCCAAAAAGAAAAGAGATGTGTAAAGTATGGATATTCTTCTCCATATTTTGCACTATCTATTTCAATAAAAGAAAAGAGATAATTCCTTGTAATTTCAAACCAAGCCAAAATCTCATTTTTGGTAATTTATGAAAAATTATAATAATGATCCTATTTATAAATAATAGCTTTAATAAATTAAAATGTGAAAATTAATGTTCTGAGATTCCTATGCATGGGAATTAAAGTGGTAGGAATAGGAATATATACACACATATAACCGCTTTTGTAATACGTACGAATACATACTTTCGATATATTCATTAGTTATAATTAGGATGATTAATTATTAATAACGTAGTAATTATAGGCTTGGAGGTTGAAAAAGAAGGGAATTGTAATTTCAAAATTTATGGACAATAACTACAAATTTAATGGGAAATAAATTTTTACTTAATAAAGAGTTAAAGGAATTAAACGGGGACTGGTCAAAGAATTTGTATGGGATTTATGAGAAATTTGAATAGGCACAATATGTGGATTTTGGAACAGGTAAATAAATGTCATCAGAGATTGTCCAATTTTGACATTAATGACCAATTATTACGGACAATTGACATTTATTAGAAATAAGAAGGAAAGAAAGAAAATAGGTAACAAGTGTATAAAACAAGAATAATTATGCATCGAATAATACTGTTAAATATACTTAGTAGGCAATATAATCTTCATAGAAGAAAATTACTTAGCTTCAATTAAATGTTTAGAACGAGCATGAATTAGTGGGCCTAGCTTAATACTTAGGCTTTGGGTGATTGGTTTGGTTTAGTAGGTTGGGATGCGAGGTCAGTAGAGTAATGCAATAGAAATCTACCCTTCACTTAGAGGTCAGCAAACTTGTGTATACTTACTGCTAATGTAGGACATCTCGGATCACAGAATCCATGGGAAAGGGAAATGCGTAGGATCTGATTCTAATCATAGTATTAAGTAGCTATTGTAGGATCCGCCTCCTTACTGCTAAGAAGTATTAAATGGGTGGCGTTATTGTTTAGGAATGGTAGTGGGAAATTTCCGAAGGGGTCCACTTTAAGTAGCTATGGTAGGGTCCGCCTTTCTCCATAAAGAAGCATTAAGTGACATGATGAGATTCTATGCGATGTTATCTAGGGATTACAAAAGAGGGGTCCACCTTGGGTTAAGTATTAAATGACGGGATTGCCTAGAATATAGACATTAATGGTCAGAGCTTGCCTAATTCTCGCTAAAGAAGTATCAAGTGGCTTGGGTACTTTCTCTCACATTGTTATGACATGATTGATGGTAGTTGCATGGGTCTTGGAAGGGTCTTTGGCCTACAGTTGAGGGTAAGTTATAGAGTAGGACTGCAAGTGCCTTTGAGCTTACAATTGAAGGCATTGCGTATAGAATATAGTTGATATGCGTTAGTAATATGGTAATTATATTACGATGACGTATCTAGGTGTCATCCGTCTCTGTAGCTAAGACCGATTGACTAGCAATTATGTTGCGAAGGGCCCACTTCGTGAACTGAGGTATTAAATGGCCATTGGGTCTACCTCCTCCCCATTCAACATGTATTAAGTGGCCAGGTTTTTGGGTTGTATAGTTTTAATATATATGTATATTGGCATATATATAGTTGTATCTTAGAGGAGGTTAGAAATATCATACACGCATATAGGATTGAACTGCATGAATAATAGATATAACACTTAAATAGGAATCAGTCGCCATAAATTAATGTTATGGATAAAGTATGCAACTTTCCAGTCACTAGAACATTGTTTTGACCCCCTCCTCATTACAGTCCATAGCATAGATTTTGATGGATAAGCTGCTAATAAGAGTTTAGATGGTAGATGCAGAAGTCTTCTTATTCATGCTCAGTGCTGACAAGGCAATTAGACTTCTACGGAATAATAGTGATTCAAAGGCAGTAGCCTTAGTCAATATATGTATTATATTATATATTTTTCAGTTCCATTGTGAGTTTACATTAATCGCTCTCTGATATGCTTATATTTATTATAGCTATCAAAACCAACGATCCCTACTCTGATGGAGTTGGGTTTCGATCTAGTCGAAATTCGGGCCCATTAAGGTGCATGCTGTTACATTTAATATCAAAGTTTAGGTTATTCGATCATAGGAATCAGGCAAGTTGAGAGAATGTATTTGTATTTCTACCTATAATTTTATATATTACACGCCAAACTCTGTGAATGATGACTATAGAATTAGTTGCGACCGTATTCTAAAAGGATGGGTGAGGCAACTATGAGTTGGGCCAATAAATAGAGTTAAATTTATGCACCTACCATCATTACCCTACGGAGTGTTAGCTGTACCATAAGGCGTTGACCAAGAAAAGTATGAGAGCGACAAATAAAAGAATCTTGGTAGTTGGATGGCACATGACTCCTTTGTTCGGCCTAGGGTTCCTTATGACCTTGGATTTGGATGGATTGTTGATTGAAGATGCATATTTCATCCAAATAAATGGGAAGTAAGAAATTGTATGTTGCAAATATCCGAAAATATGGTATAATAAGAGTGAAGGAAGATCCCACAAGTAGGTGTACATTAATCACCACAAGAAGATAACTGAATTTTTATGAAGGTGAGTAGAAAGGAGAAAAGTCCAAAAGAGAGGAAAAATAAAGTCTATTTCTGAGTCCGACCCCATGTGGAAGAATTTGACAATTTTTTTTTAAAATTCATTGAAATGTTTTGAATGGGTTTTTCAAAGGATTTATTAGGAAGTGGATGTTTTAAAAGACAAGGAAAATTTGAAATTCTCACTTTAAAATTAGTTAAGTCAAAAAGTTTTGGTCTAAAGATTTTTAATAAGGGGATTTTTCATTTTTGAAATAAATGGAAAATAGAGTGCAGGTTTGGCTGATCCTATTTTTATAAATTTGGAAATTCCTTTTTAAAGTTATTTCTAAAGGGTTGACAAATGGAAATGGTACTTGATTGACATGGGATAAAAAGAGTAGAAGGGCAAGAACACCTGATAATTTAGATAGAAATAGTATTAGATATTGATATAAAAATAGGATTAGTAGTCTAGTTAGAAATAATATAGAAGAAACGTAATAGGAACAAGATAGGAAGAATGGATGAATTCTACAAATATGTAGTAATTGCGCATATATTTAAGATAGAGGCTTAGATAGATGCAACAAATGCATGTATCTTTTAGGAGTCCCCCTCCTATGCTATCAAAATCTCAGCTAAGGTTGAAAGTGAAAATAGCATGAGTAATAAGAAAATAATAGGATGGAAGCTGTCCTTGTCCACTCCATTTTTCATCGATTCAAGTTATAAAAGGTGTTTTGAAAAATAGTTGGTGTGAATATTGGGTTTAAATGTGATAATTTTTTTGAATTAAAAATCCAACTTTTAAAAAGAAGTAAATTCTTGTTGTAGGAAGTCTTTAAAAAGGGAAAGTTGTTTAGAATGATAAAATTTTCATGGTCCTTTTTGGGAACCAAGCAAATTTTGAATTCGTAAAAATATTTCCAAATTTATATTTACAAAGATAAAGGTTTTGGATTAGGTACTTCATAATTTTAAAGTTTTAGTTTTATAAAGAATGGAGAAACCTAAATCAAATTTTGATATGGAGTAGATAGGGATGGTTGCCTAAGTAAGATGTGGTAAATGTTTAGGCTATGAATAAAATATCCATGGATGCTCATAGAGTAATAACAAGGAATCCCCGTTGAATTTAAAGAATATTGGTATGAGCTTAGGAATGTTGTTTAAACATGTGTGGAAGCCATAAGAAGAACCCTCGAAGGAATGGGAATGTATCAAAGTACAATTTGCTAGTCATAGGGTACAGTCGCACGGATTGTCAAGGATAAAGAAAAAAACCAAAGTGAGGATACTATCAAGAGATTTCGATTGAACAAATGCAGTAGTATGACTAAGTGAGAGAGTAGTGAGATGGCAAACACACATAGGGGATGATGGTTGTGTCAAGGTTAAAGAAGGCGAGATAGGTGGTAGGAAAGTTATTCCACCAAACAAATTTTCTGATCAGTTATTCTAATGTGCATAATTTATATTTCATAACCACCGCGTGTGGGAATGCATAATTTATCCAATAATCGGGTGTAATGATTGATGTAATGGATGGACCATATTTATTAGGAGCTAAGGAGGTAAGTTAAGACATGTGAATTATAGTTGAATGCCATACTTGAAATGTCCATCATAATGTAGTAAGAAGCGATAAGGCGACAACATTATTAGTGCCAATTGATGTTAAAGGGAAGCTTCCACCAATTATCTCTTGTAGGATTTTTGGGTTGCAACCGCTAGTTGTCTCCTTTCAAATATTGAAATGTGTACGACATGATAGAGATATCTCTATTTCTGTGTTGAATTTGTGGATGGCTTAGAGTTATATATATATATATATATATATATATAGGAAAATATTATAAATAAAGGGATACCATAAGGATGCTTAATTAGTGATAAATGCTAGTAAAGATGGAAGTTAATTAGGAAATCTGGTTAGCAACTAGAAATTAAAAATGCTTAAATTCCAAAAACTTTTGGACTTTGGAAAAAATGAATTTTGGCAAGCAGAGGACAGGAAAATGTAGTTGTGAAATCATAGGTTGCTATCCCTATACCTTAAAAGGTATAATTTATAAGTAGGCTTGTGTGTCGATATTTAGGAGTAAAAGGAAAGGTCCCCAAATATAAGTTTAATTGGACAATATTATGGTCAATCAAATGCATTAACTAATTGACAGAGTTCTGATTACATTAGAACATGGCTTGATTTGTTTTAAGGATAGAGCATCAAATGTTTTGAAAAAATATGTTCAAATGCTTTTGGAAAAAATTATTCAAGTGCTTTTAAAAAAAAATTGGCGTTTAAATTCTTTTGGAAATTCTATTTTTCAAGCTATTTCGCACGTTGTTAGAAGTGGAAAAGTTTCTTTTGAAATGCGAAATTTTTTGATTTTCAAATGATGCATTCTTAGCATAAGGAGCGTCGACGTGTTAGTAAATGTGAGTTTTATTGTCCGATAAGGGTGATCGTATACAAAATATAGATAATAACAAGGGGAAAATGTTGTTTAACTTTGGAATTTCTATTTCCATACCTTATTGATGGTGAAACGCAATTTGCATTTAGGATAGTTACGTTTCAACATCCAAAAATAAATCTCCTTATGCAAATTGTACATGGAAAAGTCAGAAAAGTTTTAGGGGCAAAGAGAAGGATATGAGATATAGGTTTTAGTTAATTATATAATAGAAATAGTAGAGAACGGATTTAGAACATCAACTGGAATTTGAACATATTTTTTCAAAACATTTGCTTAACCTCAAATCTCTTCTCAGTTTTGTTATTCTAATAGTATTTATATACCTTGTTATACATATTCCTTTGGACTAGAAAAAAAAGTAGTTAAATAAAGGAATGGATTTAGATTTGGGAGATATGGAATGCTTGAAAGATGAGTGCAAAATTATATAATTTATTTATAATATTAAAATTTATATCGTTATGTTTTATTTTATATTATGCCTATGTTGAATCTATTGAGTTATAGGCTTAAACGAGCATTTAATTAAAACCCTGCCTATATACTCCGTAAGTAAGGAAATTGGAATAGTATGTACAACCTAATCTGGAAATTTGAATTTGGTCTTAATATTTATCATTGTATATTGTTTGTAAATTTGTAAATTTTATTCCAAGTTTTGTAAATGGCTTGTAAATTAGAACGTTTAGTTATTAATAGCATATTAATTATAGAGCTAAGAGGTTGAAAAAGGATGGAATAACAATTCCAAAATTTATGGACAATAACTACAAATTTAATAGGCAATAAATTTATAGTTAATAGAGAGTTAAAGGAATCAAATGGGGCTGATTAGAGAATTTAATATGACATTTGGGGAAATAGAATAGGCATAATAGGTGGATATTGAAATGGTAAATAAACGTCATTAGATATTGTCCAATTTTGCCATTAATGACTAATTATTACGGACAATGTACATTTATTAGAGTACGTAAGAAGGAAAATGAGGAAAATAGGGAATAAGCATCTAAAATTGGAATAACCATGCAGCGAACAAGTAATTTGTTGATATTATTAAACACATATAGAAGGCAATATAATTTTCATAATAGGAAATTACATAGCTTGAATTATACGTTTAGAACAAGCCAGAATTTAAGGCATATTTCAACACTTAGGCTTGGGTGATTGGTTGATTTAGTGGGTTAGAATGCAAGGTCGTTAGAATACACAATAGAAGTCTGCCCTACACCTAAAGGCTACCAATTGTTGTGTATACTTACCACCGATGTAGGATATATTGACTATATTACCCATGGGGAAGGGATATGCATAACCTGCTTCTAGGTTGGAGGTGTTAAGTAGCTATTGTAGGGTCTGTCTCCTTCCTACTTAAGAAGTATTAAATGGTCGGGGTTATCGTTTAGGCACGGTAGTGGAATCCATGGAGGGGTCCACTTTGGGGTCGAGATATTAAATAGCTATGGTAAGGTTTGCCTCTCCCCATAAAGAAGTATTAAGTGGCCTGATCAGATTTCATGCGATGTCAGCTAGAGAATACCAAATAGAGGTTCGCCTGGTGTATTAAATAACGGGGACCTGTGAGGATACATGTATCAAATGGTCAAAGTCTGCCTAATTCCATTAAAGAAGTATTAAGTGACTTACATACCTTCTCTCACATTGTTAGGACATGATTGATGGATGTTTCGTGAGACCGGAAATGGCCTTTGGCCTATAATTGAGTGTATGCTATAGGGTTGGACTGAAAGAGCCTTCGGGATTATGTTGGAGGCATTTCATATAGGATAGTTGAGATTCGTTAGTAATACGATGATTATATTATAAACCTGTTTCTAGGTGTTATCGATCTCTATAGCTAGGAGCGATTGACCAGTGGTTATGCTGCGGAGAGCCACTTCGGGGACTGAGGTATTACATGGTCGTTGGATCTGCCTCCTTTCTATTAAAGAAGTATTAAGTGGCTGGGTTCTTCCAGTCATGGATAAAGTATTATTTTTTGAAATTCAATTGGCATAAATTTGTGCTAGGGATAAAGTGCTATTTTCCAGTCACCAGAACGTTACTCTGACCCCTTCCTCATTATACCCCACAAGATAGATTTAGAGGGACATGTTGTTGGTGCAAGTTGGAAACAGTAAATGGTGAAGTCTTCTCATTCATGCTCGGCACTGACAAGGAAACTAGATATCCAAGGGATAATATTAATTCCAAGGTAGTAGCCTTAGTCAATATATATGTTCTATTATATTTTTATGCAATTTGCTATGAGTTTATATTAATCGCTCTTTGACATGCTTGTGTTTATTACAGGTTACTAAAACCAATGATCCATACCTTAATTGACGTGGATTAGGTTTCAATTTAGTCACAATTCGGACACATTAAGGTGTGGGTTGTTACACTTTATGTATCATAGATATGTACAAGATCAAATCTTTATATTAATTAACTAAATTAAAATATAGATTTTATTTAAAATTATTTAGATTGGATTTAAATAAATTTTAACTTCATAGGCCCTATAAGATCTGAAATGGTAATTTTTTTGAAATTCACTTATTTAACCTGTTGCATGTTGGCCCAGTTCCATCAAGGTTCGATGTTAGGAGCAGTGTTTATGCAATGAGGAAAAGAAATAGCTTATGCATTTAATAAACTGTGACCCCATGAAGTTGGATATCCGACACATTACTGGAGTTGGCACTATAGTCCAGATCTTTGCTTTGTGCCTGTCTTTAGGCTGTTTTGTTTCTTTGTCTTTGGAAGCTATCTCCTTTTGTGGATTCTCAATTTTTATAGAAAGGTTCTTTTTTGATTTTATCATCCTTCTTGCTCTCCCTTTCCTATGTTATTATTATCAAGAAATTCTTCTTCAATCAGCTAGACCCATAGATAGCTTCCTCCATAGATTATACTATTCCACTAGCTCTTAGAGAAGTTCTAGGCCCGTCTCCAAGTCCTTCGATGAGATGTCCTTCACTTTATACATGAACTGGAGCCCTATTAGATCCATCCTGAGATGTATGACTTTGTGCTTTGTCAAGTATTTTGTATGGTATGGCACCTAAAGTTAGGAGCAAAAGACTAGTAGTAATGGCGACTTGATCTTTTCTTGGACATCGTTCCGGGAGAAAAGATGACGAGGAGTGTGCTATTTTAGATTTAGGTTAGGTTAGAGCTAAGGCATGAGTAAGAGGGGGCAGGGCTAGAATTTTCCCTTTTCGATGGCTGGATTTGTTAGAGTGACAACATTGATCCTTTGGAAGTATAGACCGGGCCTGGTATGGCGAATTAGAACTTCTCTTTGACAAAGCGGTCCCTAAATTCTCGGAGGGGTGCTTTCTTCTTTCTTTATTTCTTACCCAGAGTCTCGAAATGGGATCTACCCATGGTATCTAAAAAGAGAAAAAGATTGGATTAAGGTTGTGAAAATGTGCGCATGTGAAGTGTACATGCTTGTGATCCTAGAAGTTGTGTAAGATGTTGGTGTATTTTATGATTCTACGAATAATGCTTGTTGGGTTGAGAGGTTGAAGTAACTTACCTAACAGAAGTAAGAGGCACACCAGTGCCAAATAGAAAATTAGGAATCGAAAGGTCAAGATCAAACTCAAACCCAACAAAGATAGGGACATTGTCGAGATTGGACAAGTAACCAAAGATGTCATCTGCAGATATGTCGAGGAATAATCCCCTGATGGAACTTTGTTGAGGCTCGATCTTCGATCTTAAAGTCTTGATCTTTACTTTTATAGTCGAGATGCTAGTAGAGTGATGTCTTCTTGAGGATCATTCTCCCCAATTGATTCCTTCTCATCGACGTCATTGTCTTCATCTTCTTCCTCTCTTTCTTCTTCTTCTTATTCATCTTCTCCTTTTTATCCACCTATATCTCTTATCATTCCTTCGACTTTAAAATTTCATTCATCCCCCTCATCATCAGTGCCGTGAACTTCCTTGACCACATGTGGGATGTCTTGATGAGCAAGACTTGAAGGTTCCTCTTTAATCTCTTGAGCAGCTGGGGCCGCTTGTGCAATTTTGGGTGCAAGGAGCATGTAGCTAAGAATTCAATCATTATATAGCAGTCTGATGTGGTGCATCCTGAGATCTGTGAGAAGGTTTGTTCTTTTCCTATTCTTACATATACATCCTTTAAAAATTTGGGGGTACTTGTCATAGCAGCATTTGTAATTTTCCAAGGAATATTTATTGGATTAGAAGTAAAAATTAGTAAATAAAGTGGAGTAGGCTTCAATTGACTAGGGTGTAGAAGTGGAACTTACATCTAGATAGCCACTTTTGGGAAAAACCAGTTGGACATTGGACAAATAAATATTCATGAAAGTTAACTTGTTGAGCTTATTATGGATACCAACAACTACTTAGAAGTGATGGTGTGAATCCGTGAAAGTGAGAGATGGGCTATCAACCCTCTTCTTGGAGTTCTAGATGTATCATATCTCTTTGAATGTAGGTACCTTACCCTGGCAATGGATAAAGATCATGAATGTACAATAAAGTGTAGCGTACCCATTTGGATGCAGCTGGGATGGAGCAAGCTTAAGAAGTTGGAGAGTCGGTCTTGGAAGTTGATTGAATAGTAGGATTCCTCTAAAGAGGCACATATATTGGTTGCATATGGTACAACTCTCTAAAGTAATTTGTGCTCTAAGATGCATGATGGGGGTCTCCTCCAAAGCGATGCCTTGATGTTCCTAGATTTGCTTGACATCCACAATTATTAGCATTGAGATTGGGGAATCTAGTGGGTCATCAAGGATGGAAACGCCAACTTATTGACATTTTGAGCAATGTCGGCATGAGGCTCCCTTTCACTAACATATAGAGCAATAAGTATATTTTAATCAGTTGGTGTCGAGATTGCCTACCCTAAATGGAGTTGAAGTACAGGTTGCGACATAAGAAAATCTTATAGTTAGAGGCATGGAAGGGCCCGCCTTAGTGGAGTGTTGCCATAGACATATAAGGGATTCCACTTATAATGAATGCTTGAGATAGAAGCATGGTCAGGTATGATTTAAATTTAGCGTTTTCTTTGATTAAATCCTATGTAGCCAATGTAGAAAATCCAATGGATGTTGATGTGTTGACTAATCAGGTTCTTTACATAGATCGAGACAGTGATTTGTGATTCAATTTGTGCGGTGTGTGTCCTATGTCCCTGGCACGATAAATGGATGCACTATATGGAGATAGCTCGCTCGTGCTGGTAAAAATACTCCAACACATAATGGAACTGTGCCGGATATTACGCATTAGTGTAAGATCTACATTGGTGGAACAACTGTCCAACGTGATACAAAACTCATCTTTGTAGGGCTGTAGGAATATAGTATCGATTCAAGTGTTATTTGGAAAATTTTCCAATTATGCAATGACCCTTGAATTCAGTAAGTGTTGGAATGCACTTGTAAAGGTCGCATCTTTAGTCATATCTATCAAATTCCAAAGTGTCGATACATACTTGATGTTAATTAATGAATTATTTGAAGTTGGTGAGTGTTGCTCTCATCCTTCACCACCCTCACCTTAAAGCTTGTTCGTGGCATGCCACGACTAAGGGGAAGAAAAGGCGATGATGATGAAGTGTGATTAAGCGAATGACATGGATTAATAACTCTTGGAATGATGGTGTCGAGATGTCGTAGTGGTGTAGTCGAAGTCGAGGTGAAGCCTAAGTGGACAAAGACTATGGCAGCGCCTACCTACTAAAAGTTGAAATCAAAATCTGGAAGTAAAGATGATAGCGTCGAAAGAGGGATAGATTCAAGATCTAGAGTCTTGTTCTCATGGGTTGGCGATCTTTGGAGGCGATGGATCTAAAAGCACATTATTGATCTGAAGGTGGTGGCACTAGTGAGATAGCGAAGGCAGTGAAATCATTGAGAACAAAGAAGAATGAAGTTGGGAAATACAAAGTGAAGGAAAAAATTTCTAAATATTTTGAATATATGCTCAATGTTTCAGATGGATTGATACTGATCCATATGAATTGGTACCAACCCATATGAGTTTTAAATGGAATTATTAATTGGAATTTCATATGAAGAAGTAGAGTCCTACTTGACCAAGCAAATAGGATAGCTTTCAGACACTCCTATGGTTGAGTGAAGAATTCAACTGCAAGACCCCAACTTTTATATCTTCCAAAGGGATGCGATTCTACAACCATTTGGAGCAGCATGCCAATATTCTCAGAGTAGATGCAAGATTTCATGAAAATAGCTTAGATGATATGAGCATCTATATATATCTAAATTCGGATTTAGCCTCTTATCTCGATCCAAAGCACGTTTTGTTGCCATAAAAGCATACTTAGGGGGCAAGCATTACCGGGTATATGAACCAAGCGACATTTTGATGGGTATAGACTGAGAAATGATGGACAAATCAATCAAGAACCTTGGAGGGCATCCAAAGTGTCGATATTGAGGAACATAACAATAAATTGCTAAGTATTGAAGACTCTCCAATAGATCAGTACTGAACCATTAAGAAAGTTAGGGGTCCACCCCACTCTTCGAGATTCGTTCTTTGAAGTTGAAGGGTGAAGTATTTTTGAAGTGGCTTGGATCGGTATTGACACATGTGGGTTGGTACCTAACCATATTTGCCTTTAGAACTAGGGATAAGGAGCATTTGAGGACTTATACTATGTTAAGGAAATAGTCAACGTTGGAGTCAAAGCTATCGTTTTGTACTAACCCATATGGGTCGATATCGATTGATATTGGTTGATAGATTTGATACTATTTTATCTATTCCTCACGTTGGACTTTAGATTAGGAGTATTTACTCATTCAATTTGGATTTCATGGTTTTGATAGTGGATTTCATCTACAAATAGAGGGCAACCATCAACAATAGAAGGAATTTTGAATTATGGAACTTTTGCAAATAGACTTTGCCATTTTTGAGCTCTATCTTTTTCCAGATCTAAAATCGATTGTACTTTGGCTATTCTTGTAAAAATTAATCAAAATAAATGCGATAGTGGACGCTGGCTTAAGCTGAACCACTTTAAAAAATTTGTGTCTTTCTTTTCGTTCTTTGAATTCTTTACTTTTAATTTTCATTTGTCATTGAATTGGGATGTTTGATGACACTTTGTGCAAACACCACACTTCTTAAACTATTTATGCGAACACCACACATCATATGAATAAGATCTCATGAACTTTGCTTTAGACAAAACTAAATCTAACTTATGTACATACTCTTAAGGACTAGTCCTTATAGGAGAAGTTAACTCAGCTTCATCCATCATCAATCGTACTTTGTCCAACAAAGTTCGATAAGTATTTATCGATACATCATTATGTATCATGGGCTGGAGTGATTTTTGAGATTGAATCTCATTAGGTTTTACGTACTTTTGGAGCTATTTTCCAATATACTCACCTATTTGATTAATCAAATTATTTTATTTCTTTGCATGTTACATTTTCTACTTCCGTTTTAAATTCTCTAAATTTATCAAAGATATACAACTTTTTTATCAAATACACAAGTTCATGCTTGTGACGGTTCATCGGTGAATTTAACGAAATAAGTGGATCCATTTTGGTAACATTAGACCTTGGATTACATACATACATACATATACATACATACATACATACATACATATACATATATATATATATACATATACATATATATATATATCGATCCGAAGAGTTAATGAACTCTTGTTCCACTCCCACTGAATGGGTACTTTGCCTTAATCATTTGGGATACGGTTCACTAATGCCATATGATTTATAATCATATGATTAAAGAATCATTTGTCAAAGATTTGGCATAGTCTGCATTTCAAAAGTAATTATAAGGATTTTAGATACTTTTATGTTTTCTATAGGTAATGCATCATTTTTGTTATGATAACAAAATACCACTATTACAGTTGTACCTTACAATGAATATGCAAGGTATTCTTATAAAACAAAACTAAGTCTATTTTCAGTCAATGTTGAAAAATAGTTATTATTTCATAAATAATATTTGTTACGTTAAACAAAAACAAATAAATACCGATTTTGACGGATATACAATAGAAAGTTCAAAACTTCTAGCTGCTCGATGCAATTTGTGCCAAAGATAGGAAGTAAAAAAAATCCGAAATCTCTTCTTTGTGATGCTAATGCCAAAAATATCAAGTTAGCTCGTACACCTTTCTTTTTCTTTATATTGATCGTTCCAGGCCTCTTGAATCTTCTTTTTCCTATTTTTGTTTGTTTTTGTTATTTAATTTTTTGTTTTTTGTGCGTAATGCGGTTCGACTTTTGTTTTACTGTTGATAGGAATTCCCTTGTTAAGACCCTATAATCAATTAAAACCTCAGATTCATACAAGAAGCACGATGATTTAATCCCAAGCTAAATAAAAGGGTTCTTTGAGTAAAAACCATTTGATCATCAATTATTCAATTTCAATGAGTGGATGTAATGACTCAACAAAATCTAGAGAAAGAAGTTGTTCTTCAGATAAAATTCATTTCATAAGTCTAAAGAAAGAAAAATTATTTAATTTAGGAAATACCCATCTGAAATTTTTTTTAGTCCGGTTGCGAGGTCTAAATAATAAGTATGAATTATAGTTAGAATATTTTTTTCTTACTTTTTTCTATAATATTCCGTGTTCTAGATATTAGAATAAATATCCGACGGGGTGGAATCATCTTAATAGAGATGACAGAGTCGTTCTCTGTATTATCAATAGGATCAATTATAACAAGTCACAGGCTCATATTCCGGAAATACCGAAAAAAGAAATACCACAGTCGAACTACCAAAAAGGTCTATAAATCCAAGTTTTAAATAAAAAAAATATTGATTGAAAAACTAGAGGCTCATAGTTCTTATAAACCTAACTCATTGAAATTCCATCCAGTAAAACGGAAGAATTATAAATTTCCAAAATAATAGATATGAATATTGCAAATAGAGCCATTGCAACTCCCATAAGTGGTGTAGTCCCCCAGCCCGGAGTTACTTTACCAGTTCACTTTATTGCATACATTAATAAATGTTATATTCCATATTCCCAATATTTTCGCCATTTCTATAACAATATATGAAATACATAGCTTCATTAGGCCACTTACCATGGGCAATTCATTTCGTCCACTATAACTAGTTTGTAGCCAAGAGCTTGAGATAAAATATCTTGAACTCAAAGAAATAAATATTATATAAGACAATTATAAATATATACATAAATTTGGAATGGAAATCACATTTCTCTTTCCTTATTGAATATCTATATTATTCTACACAATCATCACTTCCTATGTCTCTTCATGTAGTAGACGTGACCATTCACGCTCTTTATCCCGGCCGTACCTATGTTATAACCACTCTCGAACATTCACTTTCAAATGGTCTAACCATTCAATAGGAAAATCTTACTACACGACCATATCAAACGCTTTATAAAAGTTCATTCGGACGTCCTTAGCATTTAAGGATATTGTATATGTTTCCTTAAATAAACCAATGAAATAGACATTTCAATGATTAAATTTCTAGGTCTATCTACTTGGTTTTAGTCACTGCTGCTTCTAAAACAAGAAGATTCTTATTGCATTCAATCTCATTTAACATATTATCTTGAACTATGGGTTTACCTACTCATTTCAAATGAAATAATTTCATTGAGATTTCATACACTACAAACATGATTGTTCACTATACAACTTTTGTATGTGATATAATTTGGATCAAATATCCATATTCTTGTATTACTTTAGAGTTGAATACTTATAGAAGACAATGCATAGTCTTGGACAAATAAATACTAATTGACCAAGTTACTAATGCATTCAATAGTTATATGACTTTGTCTCTTGCAATCTTGAAGCGGCAACATGTAAATTATTTACCAAAGAATATATTTGATACTTCTTTACAATACTGATTCAGTTTGTTTGTATATTTCAATTAATAAACAACTTTATCAATTATATTAAATGCAAAGATTTGTTGAAGTAGATAATATAATTTTATATAGCATATGTAACCTCAATGTTAGAATAAATGTTATCATTTCATTTTCTAATAAGGCTCATACAATATTATTATATTTCTAAAAACCCTAAGAGAAATATAGAAATCTTTTGATTCCTCTAGTGCGTGTTAGGATTCATTCACCCCGAGATTCTGACCCTGAATTTGCTCAACAAACCATAGGCTTGCAAGTGATGAATAACTCCTTATCGATTGCATCATATACAACTCCTAGCCTTGTTCATTTCCCTAGTTCCGACTTCGACCATGAGTTTGCTCAACAAATCAAGAGATATTATCAACTCTTACCTATCATTTCAAGATGACCTAAGTATAATGCACACACTTTGAGTTTGCTCAACAAATACATGTATGTATCTTACCTCATCTAACCACATGTTAATAGTACTATACATTACATCCCTAGCTTAAGTTTACTCAACAACAAGTGAGTATGCATGCAATCTATCAATATATAAATGATAGAGGACAACTTTACGCATTAGAAAATCATAATCTCTATTGTAAACATTAAAGTAATATTAATTCAAGGAATAATGTGGTTTTTATGAAATGCGCTCACGATTTAAGTGCCAACTGAAATCATGGTAGACTTACTTTACATTGTACATATTCTAAAAATATGTTTTTGGTTTATTTCAGTTCAGCCTTCATACATACATACATACATACATACATAAATAAATACATACATACATACATACATACATATAGTTACACAGTTATATAAGTTTAATTTATTTATGACAACTTATAATTTAATTAACTTATATAACATCCATTTATATATTATTATTAAACCACATTTAATTGACTTTAACATATTAATTAAATCATAATTAAGTAATTTTAGTTCTTTATAATTAACAAATTCAATTAAACTTTATTTAAAATTGTAGAAAATTTATTTTATTCATCTTAAACCATTAAGAGGAAAATTCAACTATAACCAATATAGTTATATATATATATATATATATATATATATATAGAAATTAATCAACTATTTATTTAATTAAACGCTTTAATTAAATATTTAATGAGGAAAAAACTTTATTAATATTGCCTCTCAAGCTTTTTAATTTTTTTAATGGCCTCTGTTCCCTCTTTCCCTCCTCTCCCCGTACTTTCAAACTACTCTCCCGTCCTATCCAACATCCCTCCCATACTTTCCATCGTCACTCCTCCTGTTCATCTCCAGCCCCCTCAATTTCCTCCTGAACCTCTCCCACCTGATCCAGCCCCTTCAATGCCTTCTGTGTCCCTTCTCCCCTTGATGTTCCCCTTGGTCTTTCTTCATCTATGCCAAATCTGAACTGCCAATCTTCATTGGTTGTGCCTCCTGTCCAATGGAATTCCCTCTTTAAAGCAAAACCTCATAATGCAGGGAAGCATACACCAATTCAAGTTCCTCTTGTCTTTGAAGGACATGTCCTAGTGCCTCCGGAGAATGTAATAAAGGCAGGAAATGAAATTTGGGGAGAATACTTGGTAGGTTTTTTCCTTGATAAACCACTTTCTTATCTCACTGTTATAACACATCTAAAAAGAGTTTGGAAATTAAAAGGTTCAATAAAAGTTAAGTCAGATGGATTCCTGTTCCTATTCAATCTGTCTTGTGAGGAAGATAGAAGGAAAATAATTGCTTCAGATCCAATTATCACGAGGAACAAATTATTCATTATAAAGCAATGGGATCCAAATGTTGGAAATAGTTGTAGCACTATAAAATCTGTTCCAATTTGGATCAGGCTTTCGAATATCCCATTATATGCATGGTCACATCTAGGCATCAGTTGGCTGGCATCTCGAATTGGAACTTTCATGTGTATGGATGAGCAAACTGAGAAGTTGGAAAGAATTGGTTTTGCAAAATGTATGGTAGAAATCACTCCAACAGTTGAGTTATTGGATGATTTTGCAGTGAGGTTACTTGATGGATCAGAGCAGATTGTGAAAGTAGAATACTTATGGAAACCTGAAGTATGCATTGGATGCAAAGAATTTGGACATATGACTGATTTGTGTTTGAAAATGAAATCAAAACAAGAAGGGAAGGCATCACCAGATAATGAGGCTAGAAAGGAAAGCAGGGTTTATGAAGTAGACAATGAAAAATAATAAGAGCCACAAAGAAAAAGCAGGAGTGGAGAAGGGTGGAAAGTAGGGGAACAAAAATGAAAAGAGATAAGGAAAAAGAAACTAGAACTGAAAGTCAGCAAATTGGAGAAGTTATAACTGTGGATGAACCCAAAAATATTGAGGAACTTGTAACACATGCTAACACAGTGAAAAAAGGAAAGCAAATAAATGCAAATGAAGAAATCTTTACAAGCACCAACAGATTTACAGTATTGATGGAAGAAAATGAGACTGAGTCATGCTATGCTATAAGTGAAAATGAACTATGCAATGTTAACTATGACAAAGAAGAGCAAATGGAGGAAGGAGAAATTTTGGGCATTCTACAGGCTGATAATTGTGTTGAGCAAGATACAACTTTCATAATAATGCAAAATGAAATGGAGGTTCAGGAAAACAGCAGATCAGGGAGAGCAACAACAAGTGCTAACACAAGTGCAGCTGAACAGAATAAAAAAAGCCCCTGATACAATAGTATATGAAATTGCCATCTTAAGTGAAGGAATTTCAAAGCAAACAAGTGACATTCGGGACTTAAATGCTAAAAAAGGAATAACAATATTGAATTCACAACATGCTGAATCCAAGTTTAGGGAGGAACTAGAAAAAGACTTAATGAGCCTGATCATGGCAAATCATCAAAAAAGTAACTTCCCCTCATCAGGTTGTTACTCTTTTTCTGGTCATCTACCTGGATGGATATCTTTGCCTCCTATCACAAACAACTCTCAAAATTTCCCAAGGTCAGGAAAGAAAAGTGGCAAAGGTCTGTCTGATAATAAAGAACAAAATGTTGATATTAACACTGGTCAAAGAGGATCTCCTGCAACTAGGAGCATGAAAAATGTGGTTCATCATTCATTGAAGTATACCAAATGATGCAAAGCTATGCAATATGGAATATTAGAGGAGCTCATTCCCTAACAAAGCTAGATCAAGTGAAATATCTCATTAACCATCACAGAGTTTCCCTCTTTGCTATACTTGAAACTAAACTTAATGAAACCATTTCTATAAAAGCTGCAAAACACATAAACCCTAACTGGACTATTAACCATAATTTGAATCAAGCTTCCTATGGCAGAATCATGGTAATCCATGATCCTACTGTATTATCTCTATCTACTGTCCTTAGTACTGACCAAGTTATGCATTTTCAGGCCAAACATATTGATTCTTCCCTCTCTTTCTATATATCTATTGTCTATGCCCACAACTCTTCTTTCTCAAGACAATCTTTCCTAGAACTCCTTCCAACATTTAGGCAAAATACCCACCCCTGGCTTGTCTTTGGGGATTTTAACTGCTGTTTATCCTTGAATGACAAGCATGGTGGTCTTCCCCTTCTCCCAAATGACATTTTTCCCCTCAATAAAGCTATTGAGGATTCTAGCTTGCTATCTATTCCCGTAACTGGTGTTGAGTTTACTTGGAATAATAGGAGTAGATCTGGAGTCAGAACCTACTCCAAAATTGATCACTCATTTGCCAACCTCAAAGCATTAACCACATGGCCAACAATGTCTTCCTTTATCCCCCAACCAGTTCTTTTTGACCATTCCCCTATTATTTTCTCTTTGGGACAAAAGTTGTTAAACAAAAAAAGAAGTTTCAAATTTTATAATGCTTGGGTCCATGTACCTGAGTATACTAATATCATAAGTAAAGCATGGACTGAAAATTTCTAATGGTAACCCAATGTTTATTTTTTGCAGGAAATTAAGAGCTACTAAGTATGCACTAAGAGAATGATCAAGGAACAAATTTGGTGATGGCACATTAAAATCAACTATGCTAAGGAAGAAACTCAATCATGCTCAGAAAGAAATGATGAATAATCCTGATAATCCTGAAGTAGCTGATACTGAGAGAAATTTGTTTGATCAATTAAGTGAAGCATTGAAGTCTGAAGGCAATATGAAGAGGCAACAACTGAGGCAAAATGGGCATCTGAGTGAGACAACAATACTACTTATTTTCACGCTGCCATTAAGGTTAAACGGGCTAAGGAGCACATTACTAACATTTTTGATGAGGAAGGGGAATTGCACTCCAATGCTGCTGCTGTTGACATTGCTCTCCTTAACTTTTTCAAGAATTTGTTAGGTAACAAAGATGAATTCATCCCAACAATTGAAGATCTATACCAAATTCAATTACCAGAAGTGCTCCCAGAGGAAGTTGACAAGCTTGTCATAAAGTTAACTGATAAGGAAATTAAAGACACTCTATTTTCTATGAATAGGCAATCTAGTGGAGGGCTTGATGGATTAAATGTCAATTTTTTTATCCATAGTTGGGATATTATCAAGAAGGAATTTCTAAAGGCAGTCCATAACTTTGTCAATACTTTCAATCTTCTAAAACAAGTGAATGCAACAAATTTGGTTCTTATTCCTAAAGTCGATACTCCCTCATCTGTTGCTTCATTTAGACCAATTTCTTGTTGTAATGTTATGTACAAGTGTATTTCAAAAATTTTGGCCTCTAGACTTGTTGTTATCCTTTGTAGAATTATATACAGAAATCAATCTGCATTTCTTCCCAGAAGAAATATGCTTGATAATATTCTGTTATCTCATGAATTATTAAAAGGCTATGGATGTGCATAAGCTTTCAAAAATGCTATGCTAAAGGCGGACTTAATGAAGGCTTATGACTGTATACACTGGATATCAATAGTGAGAATAATGGCTCTGATGAAATTTCCCAAAGTTTTTGTAGCATGGATATACAGCTGTATCTCTACTCCATCTTACTCAATTAAGTATAATGGCTTCACTTCAGGGTTTTACATCAGCAAACAGGGGATCAGGCAAGGGGACCCTATCTCTTCTTCTATATTCATTCTAGTTATGGAAGTTCTAACTAATATGCTGTCAAGAAAATATGTGCAGAAGGATATATTATACCATTCCAAATGCAAATCCCCCCAAATTACATCTCTCTTATTTGCATATGATATCATGATCTTTACTAAGCCTGATCAGAGCTCAGTTGAAAATATTATTGCAACCCTTGATAATTTTTACCTTATGACTGGGTTGAAATTAAATGCAAACGAATCACATATTATCACTTCTGGCATATCTTCTCAGGAAGCTAATAGAATAACTGCCATATTTGGATTGCAACAAATGGATAATAACATGAATTATTTGGGTATTCCATTATGTACTTTAAGAATTACTACTAGACACTGTCTGCCTCTTTATACAAAAATATATAACTTAATGACCTCATGGCAAATAGGTTTCTTTCACAAATTGGAAGACTTGTGCTCATCAAATCTGTAATCTCTTCAATGATGGTGTACTGGTCAAGAGTGTTCATTCTTCCCATTAAGATGGTGAACATGGTAAGAATTGCCATGCTAAGATTTTCCTGGACATGCTCTATTCATTCTAAAAAAATCATCCCATGCTCCTTTGCTAAAATGGAATTGCCAAAAAAGAAAGGTGGACTAGGTATTTTCAACTTGCAAACTTGGAATAAAGCTGCAATAAGTGCTCACTTAAATTCTTTGCTAAGTGGTGTTGATTCCTTATGGGTTGAATGGACCAGAAAATTTAACTTAGGAGGTAGGAATTTCTGGACAATGCCTGTACCCTAGAATTGTAGCTGGACATGGAGAAGTATATTGGGTTTGAGAACTAGTTTCACTCAGTTTATTAAGTATGAGCTCTCACAAAACAGTAGCATCAAATTTTGGAATGATCCATGGATGGCTGAAGGCTTAGTGCTTGTCAATGTGTTTACTCCCTATCAGATTGAACAGGCAGGCATAAGTAGGGATGCTCAAGCAATTGATTACTTATTTGAGGGCAAGTTGATGCTTCCCTACACCAGTAATCAGGACATAAGGGCTGTTTGGAACTTATATCAGAATCACACTAAGGTATGGCAGCTAGGGATGATGTTCTGTGGAGTGGGAAGCAGCACTCTATCTCTGTTGCTTACGACCTTCTTACAAATGTGACTGGAAGGACTTCTACAGAATGGAACAAGGTTATATGGTCAACATCCTCTCCTGCAAGGGACAACCTGATGATGTGGAAGGTTATCAAGAATGCTTTGTTAATAAAGAACTAAATGTTGAGTTATGGAATGAATGTTGATCCCCTGTGTGTCTATTGAAAGTTGCAGGTTGAGTCAGTGGCTCATCTATTTTTTGACTGCAATGATTTACTGGGACTCTGGGGAAGATTAGTTAGAAGAATAGCTGATGATCATAAACATGGCTTGTTTGAATTAGAGTGGGACCTAATTAGTAAATCAACAAGGTGGAGGAAAGATAGAAGAACTGTCTTCTTTTTCTATCTTAAGAAGTACCTGAATTTAGTTTGGGAGGAAAGAATTTTGAAGAAAGAAGTAGGAGTATGCAACAACTATGGGAAGTTCTTAAGAATGCTATAATCTCTGGTATGAAGGAAAGCAAATATGGCTTCAGTTCTCATTTGGCTGAAGTTTGGACTTAACTCTTTGGTGTGTTTTGTTTCACTTTCCCTCTCTAACTGCCATGTTATCCCTGTGTCCTGTTTTTCTTTTCTTTGTTTTTTTTCTTTTTTTGTTCCTGAGTGTTTTTTTCTTTATTTGTTATTTTCTATTTTGGTGACTATGAGCATGTTCATAGTTACTTTCCTTTTCTCAATAAACTAGTAAGGGACCAGTTAACCCCGCTTGCCTTGCAAAAAACAAAATATTTAATGAATTTCAAAATTTTATTTAGTTTATTTTCTCAAACAATTTTAAGAACAACAAAATATTTTAAATTATTGAACTGTAACATTTATAGTTTTTTACATATATATTAGCATGTATAATTTAATTAATTAACATTTGATTAATTATCTATCAAATAAATCATTTATTTAATTAAACATTTCAAGTAAATATATTAATAAATTTTAAAATATTATTTGATTTACCGTAATAAGATAAAATTTCAACTATAACCTTTATAGTTAAATGCACATATACCACTACATAAATGCATATTTTAATTAATTACTTATTTTAATAATAAAATTAATTAATTATTTATAAAATTTTGGAAAAATATAAAAATAATTTCTTAAGAAAATTTGAAATTATTTAAATTTATTTTGTAACATTTGTAAAATATCATTTTCATATTTTAAATTTCAAATATCTTTTACTTTTTCAAACTAAAATTGAAAATTAGTCGGAGGCCCAAATGAATTTTGGCCTTTACAATCGGGTCAACCTTTTCGGACTTACTCTACCCATAGGACCAGGCTGGTGACCATGGAGTGGAGAATACTTGATTATTCAACCCTAAGCCAATATATTAATTTTCTAGACTCCATCAAATATGTAGCCTTAACCAGTTAGCTCTAAAGTTGCCAATTTGCCACATAAACCATTTGGATCCGATACCATTGGAGGAATCCAGTTGGTTGCGCAACAAGTAAAATAGGTGAATTTCAAAAAATTCCCTACTTAAATCATAGTGGGCCAGTGAAGCCTAATGGTTTGCACTAGATCCAATATAGAAATTAAATAAAATCATTTTTATTTCAGCATATGTTACGTTTGTTGATTAATCATATCAATTAGTTCAATTAAATGTTTCTTTGGATGTATCATATACATACATATGTTAGGATTTATATCTATTGTACACATATACATTATACTTACACATGCATATGACAATTTCATATGAATATCAGGAATGTAAATACCTAAGTATTGAACATATTATGATACGTGTATATGGTTTGTATACAGTGTTTATAGTATCATTTATATAGTTTAAATACACACAAACATATATGTGATATTTTGTTATCTCTTGTATACTATACACACACAAACATACATATGCGCACATACACATAAATAAAACTATGAAAACAAATATATATAATAAAAATCAAATAGTTTCAAAATAAGAGAATGCTTGATTGAAAGTGAAGATGAAAATAAAATTTCACATTGGAGCAAGATCTTATTAAACCAAATTGAAAGGAAATAGAATAAGGTACTATTTTAAATTTCCTCCTTTAAAAACACTAACTAATAATAGATTAGATACCATACAATTCCACACTTAATCACAAATATTTTTTAAAATTACAAATATGAAAATACACATTCAACGTGTAAAATTTCTATAAAATAGTATTGTTACAATTATGTATATAGAAAACCTCAATAAAACAACTAATTTTAAAACATTATATGTATATACATACACACACGTGTATATTGTAATTTAAGATTTAATTTCAAAACCAAACCTTTGACTAAATAACAAGCTTGAATGTATTAATTTAAAACAAATTAATCTAATCAAAGATTTGACTTGATATTGGTTTACAATCTTGAAATACATGGCGTTGAAGCATATGAATATATGTGTGTGTGTGTGTGTGTGTGTGTGTGTGTGTGTGCATAATTCAATTAACTAAATATTAAACCCATATTTATATATGAATTAAATTATGATAATCGAAGTAAGATTTTGTTATAACAAATCAGATCTACATTAACTAATAATCTGAGGTCTAACAAACAATATTAGTACATAAAATAAACTAATCACATATATATTTTATATTAATTTAATTATGATAACATAATAAATTTTGTAGTAAACCAAATCATTATAAACTAATGATTTCAAATCCAATAACAATAGTAATACACACAAAAAATCATACACAAGAAAGATTTTACACTTAGATGACAATACAAGGTTTAAAATAGATTCAATAAAAGGTAGTTCAGTACATAAATATGTAAATTAAGGTAGGGTTAAACATCATGAATGAGTACAAATAAAAAGAAAACAAGCTCAAAAACTCTTCCATTTTGTAACACATTGATTTGAGATTTCCCTCAGATCTTAAAGTGGACCACGCCTATCTTTGCATGAGAAGAATAAACCACTCAGATTTTATTTTATTTGATATTTTCATTTGAATTGGAGTAGATTTTGCTTTGGAAGTGATAAATTTATTTTTGGCCTTGACCCTAGAGAGGAGAGAAAAAGGGAAACAAATTAATTAATTAATGAGGATAAAATTAGTGGATTTGTTTTATTTAAAAGAATGAAAAAGTATCTTTCTTTCAATTAAAAATTCTCTAATTAATCCCTTAAGTTTTCTTTCTTTCAATTAAAAATTCTCTAATTAATCCCTTAATTTTCTCACATTTCACTTTACTCACTTCTCAGATATGGTCGACCAAACATGCCATCAAATGACATAAAATTTTCATAAATCCCATTACGCAATCAACTTTTACTTAAAATGTTTAAAGCTACACTAATATCGTATATCGATGCAAGCAAAAAATAGGTTTTATATATGCACTCAAATAATAACAAATGAATTACAAACAACTAATAAATAAAATAATAATTAATATTTCTTAGATATTAATTTAATTAATTAATTTACAGCATTTTTTAAGTTAATTAAACCGTATGGCTTTTCGAAGAGTTCATAAATATGACCGTGTGACTCAAATGTATGAATTCAATCAACAATTAATATAGAATAATTCAAATATTAACATTTATATGTCACCTTAACTAGTGGAACGATAGTTTGGCCAAATCATCCTTATAGACTTTTTTAGTAAAATCAAATTTCATATTTTTTTAAGCGGTATCTTTTAGCAACATTTATTTACATACATTCTCTTTGTAAATAACATATCACTTTAGGATTTATGGAATTTGGTTTTTATCAAAATTTCATGGTCATCCTTATTTAACTAAGCTAGTCCATAAATAAAGTTCCTGGTTCAATAATAATATTTATTTTAACAGTACTACTATGGCAAGAGATTTTCACTTTGAATTGATCGCGGCTGACTATGGTACTAACCTCAAAGACCGAGGAGACGAATTCTTTATTGAATATTGTTTAACTGTCAACGCTTCGGCTTAGACCCAACTATAATCGCTCAATGGATCATCGTACCATGTTTAACTATAATCAAAGTAGAGTATTCATATTGAAGTTCCATAGTATTCTCACATTGAGTGATCTGTGTAACATGATCATCTTAAGATTTCCTATTGACATAATTATTTTTAACCAACTACTCTCTGATGAGTCATTTCATAGTTATCCAATAACTATAAGCATGTAATAAATTGGTGCCTAGACAAACCGTGAGTAATACTGTAACAACCCGCATATTTTACGACTATATATTTAAATGTTTTATTTAAATATAGCATCGTTAGTCGGATTAAAGTCTAAAATGCTACTTTTTGTAAATAGTCGAATTAGGACTCGAGACTATTTCCATTGAGTCCAAAATGTCGTTTGTGACCTTTTTGAGTAAACATCGATATGTTTGGAGTTGATTAGAATTTTGGTAATTTTCTATTGGGCTTTGGTTTTGGGTTTCATCCCACTAACCCAACAAAATACCCTAACTCCAC
Source organism: Allium cepa (assembly GCA_030765085.1). Classification (NCBI taxonomy): domain Eukaryota; kingdom Viridiplantae; phylum Streptophyta; class Magnoliopsida; order Asparagales; family Amaryllidaceae; genus Allium; species Allium cepa. Next base: position 742,716,842 of record CM060932.1, read on the forward strand.
CCCCTCTTCATTCATTCATTCTATTTTCAAAACTCTCTCAAGATAAAGGAAAATGGGGGAAAGAAGAGGAAATTAAAATTCCTAAACCCTATATTACTAGGAAATTCAAGATTCAAGCTCTAAAATCAAGGAGAAACTTAGGTAAGCATCCTCTTCATCTTCTCCATCTCAATTCCTTTCCAATTTTCAGAAATTCCTAAACCCTAACTTAAGAAATATTTGCTTATGAGCTTAGATTGGAGCTTCTTGAGTTGAAGTTGAAGAGTGGTTGATCTTTGCCTTGTTTTAAAAGCTTCTCAGTCGTTTTTTTTGGGTTTAAAGGCGAGTTCTTAAACTCACATCTATGTCTATACCTTTGATAGTTGTTAGGTATGAATTCGTAACATCTGTTTCATGTTCATTTGCTTTTGAATTGAATTGAATTGGATTGGTGAATTTTCTAAGTTTTGATATTTGAAGTCAAAATATATGATAATCCTATGGATGTTTGGAATTGTTGTTTGGAGTGTATCGAAGAGCGTATAGGGATGGGTTTTCGTTTAGCATAAATCCCTCGACTTAGTTGCTCGTCCGATCGCTTCCGAACCAATTTCGCCATCAATGGCCTAGGCTGATTTTGGCTTAAGCTTAAGCTCAAACGCCTGGTATAACACTCAGACGTCTGGGCCATCGAAATAAAAATTCCAAATGTACAGCTTAGATGTCTAAGCTTACTTCCCAGACGTCTGGAGATCTAGAATAAAATTTTCAGTCTTTCAGCTCAGACGTCTGCTAGACCTCCAGATGTTTGGAGCTGCTAATTTCATCCAAATTATCTGTTTTTGATGGGTTTCTGTTTTAATCGATTTTTGGTTGATCTGATTGGTCGTCGTTATTTATTATCAACTTGATGACTTCTTTCTGGATTTTTTCGATAATATCCATTTGATGGATTTGATATCGTTTTTTACGGTTTTAATTCACGTCATTGAATGTGAATTTTTGGTGATTGATTGTTTTTACAATCATTTCTGTGGTTTATCACTTTAAAATACAATGGTTTCTATACTTGTAGCAAATACTCAAACTCTTTCACAAAAATGATTTCAACGTTATTTTTAATACAAAACTCCTTTTTTTAAAATCGTTTTTCAATCTATTAGTATATACAAACCTTTACCTCATTCGTATGAGAAATTTAACTAAATGATTTAGCAAAACCAGTGGTATGAAATGCTTTTGTTTTCTTTGTCGGTTAATTCTTAGACTTGTTCGATTGAACTCTTGTGACAATTTTCGAGTGGAAATCTATAATTGTTTCATAAATATTTAATTTGAGCCAGTGGTTTTAGGACATGAAGCTAAAATCATATATTTACTAGCTTAGTGTAATTCACACTTTTTATTGATCAATGGTGATCATTTTATGGTTTAAACTAGCGATATGCGATGTCTCTTGGTCCATGTGGGGGACTATACCCAGTTTTATGGAGCTTCATCTCATTTTTAGGGGCTAGCGACCCCTGATCTTTTTGACCATTCGTGGAGCAATCGGCTCAATGAGTTCGGTACATGGGGCGTATCATTTTAGGTGCGTCGATGTTCGGCTCAATAGGTATGTGCATGGGGCATATCTTTTCAGGTGCGTCGATGTTCTACTGTGCATAGGATGTATCTTTTTAGGTGCATCAATGTTCGGCTTATCTACCCCAAGGGGGGACAACACCTCGTATTTTCATGGGATAACATCCCGTTTGTGATACACATGTTGGTGAGTTTTCATGCTCCCGTTTTTGATCGGCCTCCCCCTTTGAGATTTCAGGATTTCTAATTGATGATTTCTAGAATTTGCGTTTCATCAATTTTTGTGATTTATATTGATAAGCTTTATCAATATTTGTAGTTGAATAAAATCAAGAATATGACATGCTTTTTGGTGTTTGAGAAAATTTGAGATATTGTATGATTTTTATTGTTATCTAATGTACACCTATCACAATATGTCATTATTGTTATCTTACGTTTTTGTCATATCTCTTGTCCTATCTCATTTTATATGATATTTATAGCTAGACTGATTCGTTTATTATTTTCTTCTTAAATAATACTCGGGTCAGACCGTGGTATTTCGGGTGTTTTTGCTTGACTTCTTACCAGTCCGTCATCTGACTTTTGGCTAACTACTTTATCTTAGTATTTTTTTCTTTTATACATTTGAGATAGAGACTCCTTGATGTATACATATTCTTTTGTCTAGTACTTGTACCTATTCTTTTATGATGTAGTGGATCTTGTATGACCACTATTTTGATTTACACTTCTATGTGATATATTCATATTTGTTTCCACCTTAGTGATATGAATATCTGTGACTGATTTATGTTATGCTTATTTTATATTTGTTTCCGAAGACCACATAGCCACTGTGTAGTAGTTTTGAGTTTGTTATTGATGTGTCAGATTTCCTCTTGAAACGAAATGCATATAATACTATCTGACATATCAGTACTTGCACAAAGCAATCACACAGATGGTCGCTCCTCAATAGCCTTATTCTTCACGCTAGTCAACGACATTATCCCTTAGTGTTCTTGGCTAGTGTGAGTATAGAGGTGGGGCGTCACAGCTTGGTATCAAAGCCAAACTTTGAAACAATATAGAATATTATAGCAAGGATCATTGTCCTAAGTATTTCTTAGGAATCATGCCTTAGGATTTAATTCGAGTCTTAGGACCCATTCTATCCTATATTCTACATGATGTCTGGTTTTATCAATCAAGTTTGTTTGATATTCATTCTGAGAATAACCTATTTCCTCTTATTTCTTTCTTTCTTAAAGAAGAGAAATGGTTAGACTTGGTCGTCCCAGCGCTGGTCAATCCAGTGTTACTCCTTAGGATGGAATGTTAATGCCTGCCCAACAGCTTTTGGATCTTGTAAAGAATGCTCCAGCTGCTGGACCTATTACTGAGCTTACTCACCCTAAATCGAGGTTTGCATGCTTATGCGGTGATTATACCAATTTGGGTGGAAGGCCATTCAAGGGTTCTGAAAGTGTTATAGAAATTCAAACTTGGCTTAGAACATGCGATCGCATCTTTTCTCGCATGAATCTTGAAGATCTATATCGTGCCCAAGTGGCTTCTAGCATGCTCCAGGAAAGAGCATTAGATTGGTATGAGCTTTTGGTTTCTGAGATTATCAAAGCGGATCTTACTTGGGAGCAATTGCGGGAAAGGTTCGAGTTAAAGTTTGTGCCAGAGGCTGAAAAAGTAACTTTAGCCCGACACTTTATTGACCATGTTCAAGGTGAATCTTCTATGACAGATTAGGTCGCATTTTTTAACTTCTCTCTAAATATAGGGTCGAGTATATTGATACTCCATAGAAGAAAAATCTAAGGTTTATTTATGGGTTGAATAAGAACCTCAAAAAGCCTTTACTTTTGAAACTAGAAGTTTCTTTCGATCAGCTTGTTGATATCGCTCTTCGTCTTAAAGAGGCCGATAAAGAAAGTGATGTTGAAATTGTGGGTGCCAAAACAGAACTCCAACAATAACAAGAAGAGGCATATTAAGTTCAAGCCTAATCCTAACAAGAAAGTGAAGCAAGCAACGTCGATAGCAAAGACTCCTACTCCTAATCATGGAGAATGCTACAATTGTGGTTCTAGAGACCATTATGCAAATAGGTGCCCGAAACCTCTTTATTTCCGCTATTGCAATAGTTTGAGTCGTCATATACTTTCATGTCCCAAACTTCAAAGCAAGAAGGAGGGAAATCTAAATGTTGTTCATGTCCCTAGTAACACTTCTCTTGCTTAAGGTATTTCTCATTCTATCCTTGATGGCATTATTATGTTTCGTGATCATCCTATTCGAGTTCTTTTTGATACAGGTGCATTCCATTTTTTTATATCAAAAGAACTTGTTGATGCTTTTTCTTTATGTGTTATGGTTTTGATGACTTCACTGAGAACTGCGAATCCGGTTGGTGGATCTGCAACACTCAATTTTTATTGGAAGGATGTCGAGATTATTTTATGTGATTGTGCTTTCCGAGCCGATTTGCACGTTATGCGTTACCTTGGTTTCGGAACGATTTTGGTAATAGATCGGGTTAACCATTATGAAGCCCATATCCTATGTCCTGAGAGGATTATTCATCTTCGACATCCTCAATCTGTTAAGCAGATTTCTATTGTTCTTAAAGTTTTGGATTCTAATTCGGTGGCATCCTTATATTCTCTAAATCCATATGATGACGATAATGATGATGAGGAAGAGGTCATTTCCCTCATTCACGTTGTTCATGAATTTTCGGACATATTTGAGCCCATTTTAGGATTACCCCCTAAGCTAGCAATTGAGTTCAGAATTAGTCTTATCCCTGGAGCTCTACCTACCACTCGTCCACCTTATCGTATGTCCAAAAAGGAAAATGACGTGATGCGTAAACAATTATCCGAATTGGAAACAAAACAGTTTAATCATTCTAGTTCCTCTCCATGGGGAGCTTCAGTTATTTTTGTGAATAAAATCTGAAGGTATACTTAGGTTTTGCGTTAACTACCGCAAGCTTAATGATCTCACCATTAAGAATAAATATCGCTTGCCTTGGATTGATGATTTGTTCGGTCAACTTAGCGGTGCTAGAGTCTTTTCATAGTTAGACTTAGCAACTGGTTTTCATCAGCTTCGTATTGTAGAGGATAACATTCCTTTGACATCGTTCTGTACTCTTTATGGATCTTATGAATGGCTTGTTATGCCATTTGGTTTAACGAATGCTCCAGCTTATTTCGTTGACCTTATGAATCGAGTTTTCAAAGACTTCCTCTATCGATATGTTCTCATCTTTATAGATGATATTCTTGTTTATTCTGAAAACGAGCAAGAGCATGAAGAACATCTTTGGATTGCATTGGAAACTCTTAGGAGCAATCAATTGAAAGTAAAATTTTCTAAGTGCCACTTTTGGCAATCTCGTGTGAAATTTATAGGACATATTATTTCTGAATCTGGAATTTTCGTGGATCCTTCAAAAATTGGAGCAATTCAAAGTTGGAAGAAACCGGACAGTGTGATGGAAATTCTTAGCTTTCTTGGATTGGCGGGTTATTACAGTCGTTTCATAAAAGATTTTTCTAAAATTTCTGTACCTCTTACTAGTTTGACAAAGAAGGGAGTTAAGTACATTTGGTCAGACAAATGTGAAGCTTTTTTTTAGAAATTAAAAGAACTCCTTTCTGATGCTCCTATTCTTGTGATTCTCGAAGGGAACCAAGACTTGATTGTTTATACCGATGCTAGTTGTATTGGTTTGGATGCCATTCTCATGCAAAGGGAACGTGTTATCGGCTTATGCTTCTAGGCAATTAAAGCCTTCCGAGACTAGATATGCCACTCATGATTTAGAGCTCGCGACCATTGTTATCTCCCTTAGAATTTGGCGTCATTATCTTTTGGGAGAGAAATTTATTCTCTATACCGACCATAAATCTTTGAAGTATGTATTTTTTCAAAAGGAACTTAATTCGCATCAACAACGTTGGCTCGAGTTCCTTGCATCTTATGATCTTGATATTCTTTATACTCCCGAAAAGGGAAATCGTGTTGTCGATTATCACGACCCGAAATTCAGAGATTGAAAATTGACATCAAATACCTCATTTGTATTCGACTGCCGAAGATTCAAGCGTTGAACTTCAGTTCGGATGGAGCTTATAACTGTGCAGTTAATGCGCTCGGTAGATTAAAAGCGGTGGAGGTGCAAAAAGTCATAGCGGGGATACAACGAGGATATAGCGGATGGCTCTAAAATAGCATATAAAACTCGTACTTAATGTTTTTACAAATATATAAATGGTAATTAAATGAAAAATTATCATTCTATTGAATTATAAATAATACGTAAATAATTTTAAATAAAAACATGTGCGAATATACTTTAAATAAACGAAAAACTGTTATATAACATAATTGAATTTGGTAGAATATTAGAGTATTTTCATTTCTGAAAATATATTAAAAAATTAAATCAAATAAATTAGTTTCATAATTTTATAATGTATAAATGCAATTTTTTAATTCATTTTATTAAAAAAGATATAGCGGGAATAAGGGAATATAGAGGAAATAACGGGATATAGCGGAAATAGGGGTGATTAAAGTGGAAAGGCTATATTCTTGGGCTATATGGAAAAATCATAGCGGAAGAATTCCACTATGAGATATAGCGGTGTTGTAGCGGGGTAATAGCAGGGCATTAACTACACAGGCTTATAACAACATTAAATGAAAATACATAGTGGAAATAAAAGATGATTTCATTTATCACAATACAAATACAACAACATCACAATATTTGATTACAACAATTTAAGCCCACCATCAAAGTGATATACACATGATACAATATCAGAATGATAACACCACACCGGAATAATAACAATAAGTGTTCAAAAAGGTTCCAACATACTTTGACTTCGATAGGGTCTTCCAAGACTCCAAACACTTCAAAAGATTTCCAAACCAAAAGCTTTCCAAAATCCGACATCTTCCAAAAGACATCTAAATCCAAGCTAGCTCCAAAAACACAGATAACCTGCTTCTAGGCTGCCCGTGTGGAAATTATAGGCACGCAAAGTTTAGGAAGGAACAATAAACTCCGTGTTAGTCATGGGACTTGTATGACTAAACAAAACCAGTTGTTTGTACAAAAAAAGATTATAAAAGAAATCAGTTCATGATTTTGGAAAATAAAACTACCATAAGACCTCTCGCCACACACACAATGCAACTGCACAATTGGAGGAGATTTCTTCTTATGATAGCCAAACATGCTTGATATAAGAAAACTCTTTTTGATATTATTATTAGTGCATAGTGTAGAAAACATTTCGAAAATATAATATTAAACTTAGCCAGCATACACATTTTGTAGTATGCCTACTATAGCTACCACTTAAACGGCGGGTCATCACCATAAGTAAACGGCAGGTTATACAACTAAAACCATACAGGGCTTATATTGTTTCTTTGGAATTCTAACAATAGTCAGGCAAAGGAACTTCCTACACCGAATGGGACCCCTCTGGAGGGATGCCCCCAAGAACCAAATCGGATCTCTGCCAACACAAGGCCGGGTTACCTCTGTAACTAGGTAAGACCTACAAGTATGCCATCCCCGGTTGTTACCGACCTTTATCCCGAGATTCTCCAACAAATAGCAACAATCACACAGTTAAATATCTGAGCTCCATACCATGATATCACCACTTATCCAGAAGAAAATGGACATACCCTAGGGTGCGACCCCTAACAACCTTGCTGCAACATTCATGTTTCGACCATTTCTAGGTTGTGAGGTTTGACGAAGTCTCGTCCACAAAGCTATGCTTTTCACAAAAGCGATGCTTTGATCAACAAATGATCAGCAGCACTCAGCATGCCACACTACCAAGTTGGGAGTATATCACTAATAACCATCAACTACATAACCTCTGAGCTCGTACGTCTCAGAGAAGAGTGTTAAGCTAAGAGAATAAATTATCCGTCACCAACAGAAATGTATTTGATCCAAATCAGCTTTATATCTCAAAGTGTAATGTCAGACATACAACCATACAAGTCCGTGGTTCGAACGGAACCGAAGGCACTTCCAAAGAAGCCCTTGCAATCCGGGCATCCACAATCCCGATTGGACTCCCCATCACATATGGGGATCTCTATACCGAAGAAACTCAGTGCAGAGTCATTCGACAGGTTATCCTATCATTCTCGAAGACATCCGGTGTTCACCACCATCTTCAAATGCTATCCACTTCGTCATATCACTATTCGGAATGGGTTATATGACACAAAGTCCTCTTCCGGCTAAACCGAATAGCGAGCGCTTAATTTAAAAACATGTGGATATATATCAATCACAAAGATTCACCATTAAGGTTCGCTGTGGGTTTCCAATAACCAAATGGAATCCGACTCCCTGTCGCATCAAAATTCAAATGTCGTTTTACCGGCCAAGGTGTTTTCACATTTACACAGTAATATATTTACAGATGTCACAGCTCAGCACAAAGCAATTCATATCACATGGTATCACAATCACATATCAGAGATATCAATCAATACAAAGCATTCAATAATAATCAATCATCTATAATTAGATGAATTTATCATGTGATTATAATTAATTAATCACATAATTATTTTTCACTAATTAACCTTAATTACTGATTAATTATCTTTAATTATTAATTAATCCTTAATTATTAATTAATTAATCTTAATTAATAATTAATTAACCTTAATTATCATTTAATTAATTATTCTTAATTAATGCTTAATTATAAATTAGTTAATCTTAATTACTTTCCTTAATTAATTATTCCTTAATTAATTAATTCTTAATTATAAATTAATTAACCTTAATTATTAATTAAATTAACCTTTAATACTAAGTAACTAATTAAGTAATTATATTAACAAATCATTAATTACTTAATTAATTAAAAGATAAACTATTTTATCTTTATTAATTACTTAAATTATCATTTAAACTTTGTTTAATAAATCATCATTATCACACTAGTTAACCTAAGATCTTAAAGTTTGATTAATGTTTAGAAAACACTTATTTTCATAATTATTTACTTAATTACAATGATTAAGTTTATTTAAAGTAAACATTTAAAATTAAGGTTGTATATTTATTAAACACTTTACTTAATCAAATTAAAAAAAAAATTATTTTTAATTCTTTTATTAATCTCAAACTTAAAAAACATTATCTTTAAAGAATAAGTTAAAAACTTATTTAACTTAATTTATTTTTAAAATTTAAAACCGTTTTTAAATTTTTAAAACAGTTTCACATTAACCCCAGACTAACTCGAGTATCACCCGAGCTAACACGCCGCTTGTTTCGAGTTTTTCCTAAAACCGACCCGTATGTTTTTCTTTTTCAACTTAAATTTATTTAAGTGTTAAAACCCGGTACATACTTGAAAATACACAGACTCAAACTCGAGCCAACATGTAAACTTCTGAGGAACACTTCGAGTCATTCCTTTCTTTCTCTTTTTCAGGCAACTGACACAACCTAATGGCGTGTGCACATGCACCAGAGCTCCAACCACCTACGATTCAAACTTTGACCTTCCACACATCGGCTACGACCCATACTATTCTCACGATCACTCAAAAATCAGAATCGACGTCGAACTCGCAAACGAACCATCTGACCTAAACTGGAACAAAAATGATCGTCACGTAATCGCCTCGTTCTTCCACCTTTGACCATCAAAGGTCACGTGATCATACCCGAAGCTTTGACAAGACCTTACGCTACTATCCCTACCAAAGCGATCAACTCCGGTCAATTGAGGATGACACAGCAATAAAAATTCCGACCAATACGAAAACACGAGCTTAAACCCTAGATGAATATCGTTCGGTCGCTACCATGATCAGGAATTTTCCTAATCAATTTTCCCAAGCTCGATCATCCCCTGGCTACCTACAGCCACGATGCCGAGGCCTCTCCGGTCATTAATTAATAGAATTTGCCCTCAAACCCAATATCGTTCATCCTCAAATTTCTCGATGAATACTTTCTTAAAAATTTCGATTCCACCTTTAAAAATCTTTATTTTCAATAACGTTTAAAATGGTATGGTTGAAACCAGAAATCATGATGGTTGAAAATTTACCATTTATTGGGTTTGCTTGTAATTTTAAATTTACAGGTAAAGCTTTAATTTGTCTTGTTTAAATTTATTTTTACAACTTAAATCATGTTTAAAAGAACAAATCTTGTTTAGATCCTAAGGCATAAAAATGATCAGGGAAGAAACAATTGAATTTTGAGCAGGTTTTTAGAAACCTGGAACAAACAGAGGCATCTCTGCCTATATATCAGACATGCACATTCATTACACACACACACACACACACATATATATATATACATATATTTACATGCATGTATATACTTTACAGTTTAATTTCCAGCCTGATTCAAACAACAACAAGAATCCAGATTTTTAAAAGTTTACTCACCTATCAACTTGAAAACAGAGAGCCTGTTAATTGATTTGTTTCTGAGCTTTGAAATCCTGTTTTGATCTTGTTGTTTTTGATGATGGAAACTTTGATTTGTTTAGTTGAAGCTTTGAATTGTTAAATTACTGAGATGATCCATGCTTTGCTTAATCACTTGATGGCTTGAGATGATTTCCAGGCTTCAGACTTTGAATTGTAAAAGGTGTTTAATTTCCAGGTTTTGTTTTGTTTTGATTATTTTCTGATTTTGATTTGTTTCCAATTCCCTGATTTCTGATGTTAGAGTTTGTATAAGCTTAGTTTAAAAATGAAGATAAAGGAATGAGAAGAAGGAGATCAGAGATGTTATATAGCTTTATTTTCTTTTTATAAATTTTCTCAAAAATAAAAACAAAAAGATGACACTTGTTCATTTTTATTACAAGATCATTACACATGTTAATTCTTATTTTACTTATCTTACACTTGTATTATATATGCATAAATATTTTTATATTACATTTCCTTATTTTTATAAAGGCATTTCCTTAATTTACAAATACATTTACTTATATTATCATATACTTATTTAAAAGAAAATGTTTTAAAACAATTACACACTAAATAAACCACATATATATTATTTTAAATTCAAATTATTTTACCGAGATATTCATTTAAATTTTAAATTCAAATTTGAATTAGAATCCATTTATATATGTATAAATCAATACTAATTATATTTGTCTTGAAAAGTTTTAAATTAATTCCAAATTAAATACCAGAAATCAAATCAATTACTAATTTTAAAGTAGATAAAATTTAAGATGTTACAGATTCCCCCTTAAGAAAATTTCATTCTCGAAATTTGAAAAAGAGAGAAAGAAACAAAGAATATACGAGTAAAGAAAAAGATAGAGAAATGGCTTACCAGATTAAGCTGAAATATCCACTCTGCAATAGGAATAGGACTTCTGCATGCTATCCTCTGTTTCCCAAGTACAATCATCTGGATCACCACTCCATTGCACTTTAACCAGTTTCACAACTTTATTCCTCAATTGCTTTTCAACTCGATCAATTATCTTTAACGGTTCTCTCTTCACTGCCAGACTTGGTGTGATCTCCAAATCCTGCTGAGCGGCTTCTTTAATAATACAATCTGGATCGTGCACGTATTTCCAAAGGTGAGAAGCATGAAACACATCATGCACGCCAGATAACCAATTGGGCATCTGCACTCGATAAGCCAATGGACCGATCCTCTCCAGTATAGGAAAAGGACCAATATATCGTGGTGCCAGCTTACCACTCTTTCTAAACCTCAACACACCACTCATTGGAGACACTTTTAGGAAAACAGAATCTCCAACCTAGAATTCTAGAGCTCTTCTCCTGTGGTCATAATAACTCTTCTGACGACTTTCAGCAGTTATCAATTTCTTTCAAACAAAATTAACTTTTTCCGTAACTTCCTTTATCATATCTGGTCCAAGGATGAGTCTATCACCTGACTCGATCCAACATGCAGGTGATTGACACGGACGGCCATATAAAGCTTCGAAAGGAGCCATTTCGATACTGGCATGATAGCTATTATTATATGAGAATTCAACCAGATGCAAATAGTTCTCCCATGAACCGCCAAAGTCAAGAATACAAGCACGCAATAGATCTTCTAAGATTTAATTTATTCTTTCAGTCTGCCCATCAAACTGTGGGTGATAAGCAGTACTGAAGTTCAGTTTGCTTGCCAATGCAGCTTGAAATGCCTCCCAAAATATACTAGTGAAGATCGGGTCACGATCACTCACTATATTACTCGGTATACCATGGAGACTAACGATTTCTTTCACATACAATTTAGCCAAAGTTGCTGCTTTCCGGGTAGATTTTACTGGGATAAAGTGGGCAGTGTTGGTTAGATGATCCACTATAACACAAATCACTTCATTACCTTTGTGAGTTTGTGGCAACCCGTCGATGAAATACATCGATACTTGATCCCACTTCCATTTAGGTACTTCCAATGGCTGAAGTGAACTCGCCATCTTCTTCTGATCACTTTTAATTTGTTGACAAGTAGCACAATGACTCACGTATATAGATATATCCCTCTTCATTGTTTTCCACCAGAAAGTTGTTTTGATATCTTGATACATCTTATTAACTCCTGGATGCATACTATGTTTGGACTTGTGACATTCGTCCAAAACTTCACGTTTCAGATCCGGGATATTTAGGACACACAACCTACCTTTCAGCCTTATAACTCCTCTATTATCAACTTCAAACCTGATACCTTCACCTTTACATATTCTTTTATTAATTTCACAAAGAAACTCATCTTCTTTCTGCTTTCTTGCAATCTTCTTAAGAAGAGTCGGAGTGACAACAAGATATGCGAGAACAACATGTCTTCAACTCAAGGCGTCGGCTACTACGTTGGCTTTTCCATACGTATGCAGAATATCCAGGTCATAAGATGCTAGAAATTCCAACAAACATTGTTGTCTCAGATTTAAATCCTTCTGGGTAAATAGATACTTCAGAGATTTATGGTCGATGAATAATTCAAAATTTTCACCTAGAAGAAAGTGTTTTATTAAGTATATTTATCAAGTTAAGTTAAACTTTTGAATTCTTAGGAAAGATGAAAGAGATTTTTACCCAAAAGATAGTGACACCAGATTTTCAAAGCGAAAATAACAACCAAGAGCTCTAGATCGTGGGTTGGGTAGTTTTTCTCATGAGGATGTAATTGTCTACTCGTGTAGGCAATCACTTTCCCATTCTGCATTAGCACAGCACCCACACCATCACCACAAGCATCTGTATAAACAGATAGACCTTGATTCCCGTTAATAATAGTGAGAACGGGAGCAGTAGTCAATCTCCTCTTTGACTCCTAGAATGCTTCGTCACATTTCGGAGTCCAATCAAATTTTGTATTCTTCATAGTTAGCTTAGTCAACGGACTGGCTATCTTAGAAAAATCCTGAACAAACTTTCGGTAATATCCCGCTAAACCCAGAAAATTTCGAACTTCCTTCGGAGTTATGGGTCGCTTCCAGTCTAGAATAGCAGAAATCTTGCTCGGATCAATAGAAATTCCCTCCTCATTAACAATGTGCCCAAGAAATCTGACTTCCTCGATCCAAAAATGACACTTGGAAAATTTAGAACACAGAATGTTCTTCCTCAATATCTCCAAAACAATTCTTAAATGTTCAGCATGCTCCTCTTCACTTTTGGAGTAGATCATAATATCATCGATAAACACAAGAACAAAATTTTTCAATACCTCTCGGAATACACGGGTCATTAAATCTACGAAGTATGTAGGAGTATTGGTTAGTCCGAAAGGCATGACTAACCATTCGTAGAATGTGTCTGGACCCTTGAAAGCTGTTAAGTGAATACAATCTTTAGCAATTCGCAACTGATGGAATCCTTGAGATAGATCCATCTTCGAAAAGAATCAAGCATTGTGCAGCTGATCGAATAGATCATCGATTCTGGGTAAAGGAAATTTATTTTGAGAGTTATTTTATTGAGATCGCTGTAGTCCACATACAATCTCAAAGATCCGTCAGATTTGGCTATGAAGACAATAGCTGAACCCCAATCGGAAATACTAGGACGTATTAACCCTTTTTCTAACAAATCTTAGGTTTGATTGACTAGTTCTATTCTTTCCCTAGGTGCCATCTTGCGGCTTGCATGAACAACAAGACAAGCATTTGGAACCAAATCAATTCTGAATTCAATTTCTATATGTGGGGGTAAAGATTTAACCTCTTCGAACACGTCTGGAAATTCTCGGACAATAGGTATGGACTCCAGACTAGGTTCGGGATATCCCAAAGTATACATTAGTTTATCTCTCTTAGGACTCGGATCCTCACAAGAGATTTCAATGAAATTCCCAAATTTGGTTCTGATCAAAATCAATCGATTGTTACAATCTAATTTGGCTTCGTATTTCGTTAGCCAGTCCATTTCGAGTAAGATTTCAAATTCATTAAAATCGAGAACAAAAAGACTAATAGGAAATTGATGACAAGAATACGGGATAGGAACGTCTTTACATCGTAGACAAAGTTTCGCAAGGCCACCAACCGGATTTTTCACGCAAACGGGCTCGTCAACGAATTTTGGTTTAAGTTTTAATTCATTTACGGTTGTTGGGAGATAAAGCTATGTGTAGCTCTCGTGTCGAAGAAAAATCTAACAACTCTTGTGACGACCCGCCTTTCTTTCCATAGAAAGACGCATCATCTTTAAGAAAGAAAGGGATAGAAAAGAGAAAGATAGAGAAGAAAGAAAAGAAACAACATCAGAATCACAACAGCGGAATGAATAAATTATATTAATCACATAAGATATTACATAGTATACAACATCCATCAGAGTTACACAGATTATACATCACATACTAGACAGTTATATGCATCTATCTATTTATTACAACTCAATACAACACAAACATTTGACTCAGAGATCACACACCGGAATACTATATATCTACAAACGCTGAAGCCTCCTACTCCATTGCTCCTTTAGAATTCGTCAAAGCTAACCTGAATCCCTTGGCTACTTGTAAAAATTTAAGTACCCAAAAGTTTAAGAAAAAAAGAAGATAAACTTCGAGTCAGACATGGGTCTGGTGTGAGTAACAGGTTAAGGTTGCTTAACTTTAAAAACCTTTGAACAGAAAAGGTGTCACGCAAGACTCCCCACACATAAACACGAGTAATTTTTTACCTTTACGCTAACCAAAACATTTGATAGGAAATCCAGTGATACTATAATAGGGTCTAGGGTTTTCAAATAAATAAGAAATAGCCGAAATTGTTACATTCATTAAATTCCAGTTATTAGCCACAAAGTGGGTAATACAATCAAAACCGTAAAGGCACGTAGGAAGAATGAGTTTCCATCAATGGCAGGGCTACTGGGGTACCGCCCATCACAGTATGTGGCCTAGATCACCGTACCGAGGATCCACCCTAAATCCCTTACAACACATGGCCAGAACCATCCCTTGCTGGACAGTCCCGAACAAGGCAACCCCGCAGTTGTTTGCAACCAACTTCCCACACAGTCGAATATAAAGGGACTTCTAGACAGGGGTAAATCCCATCCTACTTGGGTGCTACCCACTTGACCTTGCTGCACCTCCCCTGCTTTAGCCATTCCCAGTTGATAAGGCTTGAGGCTACGATTACCTTTAGAGAACACATCTCTTAGAATGCTCATCGTCCACGTGACGATGTTCTAAAAAATTCAATCCATACAAGTTCATTCCGGGTTCGAACGAAACAGAAGGCATTATCTCGTTACACTCAATTTGGAATCACCCTCGGAGTTAATGACAATAACCTTGCACTGTGAATCTTCATCTTCACTTGAGATTCACGACCTATCGTTAATTTGGATCGATGTGGTTTTCGGATTTCCAAATCTAGAAACCTGATCTCGGTCTCATCGAAATCCAAAACGCCATTTTTTAGGTCCAAGTTGTTTTAAAGTTAAAACAATTTGATTCAATTCATTATCTATATTCACACAGATAGATAATCACAATGTCACAATAGATAGATAACTCACATTATCATCACAAATAGATAATTCACATTATCATCACAAATCAACCAAAGCACCCATATCACACAGCATCACTTATCTCATATCTGAGATCTCAAACCATTCAAGGAAATCAATATCATTCAACATCCATAAGCAATGATTTATTAATCACCATCTATAATTAATTTAAAATGTATTAAATTAATTACTTCATCTCTAATTAATTTAAAATAAATTAAATTAATTACTTTCATCACATAAATCTTTCTTACATAACCATTAATTAATTACAATCAATTAATTAATCATTCTCTAATTATCCACCTTGATTAATCACTCCGATTAATCATTCTCTAATTACATTAAGTAATTAGTCTTTAATTAATTTCACAAACTAATTATCCTTAACCATTTACAGTAATTAACCTTTAATTATTTTATTAATTAATTAACTATAATTAATTATATTAATCCTTAATTAGTTACATTAATTAATTACTTCATTGATTAATTATTCCTTAATTAATCAACCCTTAATTACATCATTAATTATATTAATTAATGATCCCTTAATTACTTCTCTAATTAATTATTAATCATATTTAATAATTAATCTTTAATTAATCTTTATTCATTAATCAACCTTGATTAATCACAATCAGTAATTAATTAACCTTAATTACTTCATTAAATAAATTAATTACTCCTTAATTAATTACATTTAATAATTAATCTTTAATTAATTATATTTATTAATCACCCTTATTTAATCTTATCCAGTAATTAATTACCCTTAATTAATTATATCACTTAACTATCTTCAAATAACTTTATTAACCAATTCTTAAATTAATTATACAAAGTAATTAATTATTAATTACTTTCACTAAGTAATTATTCTTCATATTAATTACTTAAGTAACTAATCCGAAATCTCTTCCATACTTCAATTAATTACACCCAGTAATTACCCATTATTTACCTCTCTAAGTAATTATACTTATAAATTACACTAAGTAGTTATACTTATCCCATCATCCAATGATTATTTAAAATTAATTAAACTAATTAATTAACTTAAACTAATCATATTAATTTAATTAATTACACTAAGTAATTAATTCCTTTAATTACTTCATTAAGTAATCATGCTTAAACAATTTCCACAAATGATTATCTTTAATTAATTAATATAACTAATTATTAAAAGTAATCACATTTACTAATTTAATTATCCCTAGTTAATGATCTTCATGAACTATTCACAATTCTTTAATTACTTCTCTTAAGTAAGTAAACTTAGATTAATCATTTTTAATTACAAATTAATTAGTCTTTAATAACCAATCAATTAATCTTTAATTATTTAATTAATTAAGTGCTTAACTGTAACTTAATTAATCCTTAATTAATTAATTAATTAATTATATTCCTAATCATTAATTAATATTCTATACTTATCTAATTAATGGTTCTTAATTACAAATTAATTAATCCTTAATTAATTTACTTAAACCTTAATTAATTAATCTAACCCTTAATTACTAAATTAATTAATTCAAATCCTTAATAAATTAAATTAATTAATTAATTTTTAATTACCTTAATAATTTATCCCAGATCATTAAATCTTAACTGACTTTAAGATAAAAACATTATTCTTATTAATGACTTAATTATCACTTATAAATACATTTGAAAACATTTCACTTCAAATTTACTTTTAAATTCCATTTCAAATTAAGATTCAAACTAAATACAAATTAAATTTTAACAAAATTTAAAAACAATTTAAAAACCTTCTTAATCAAATGTTAAAGAACACTTATCTTTATAAAAGAAATTTATATAAGAGTTTTAAAACCAAATCATTTAAATTCAAATCATTTTATAAAATATACTTTAACATTCAAAGTTGTTAAAACAATTTAAATTTGATAAAACTTTATTTATCTCAAAACTAGGATATAAATTAAATTTGAATCCAGATTAAAACTTCGTTTAAATCTTGCTTTCAATAAAATCATTTTAAAATTTAAAAGCAGACAGGTTTTCTAAAAAACCCCGTAACAAAATTATTTGACCCAACCCATAACCTTTAGACTTCGAGCCAAAACACCCCATACTTCGAGCAATTCGCGAAGCAACTCGAGTAAAAACTCGAGTACTCATCCTTTGTTCAACCCAACATCACCAGAAAATAAGAATGCATCGTGCACATGCACGGTGACTCTGATCAACTCCGGCCATCTTCAATGACCTTCCCACATCGGCAACCATCCCACCATCCCACAATCAACAGATCGTCAAAACAAACTCGAGATCAGATTCGAGCATGCAAACCCAAACCTGGAACCAAAAGAGCAAAACCTAGAATCTCCTCACGCTCGCTTCTCCGGCCACCAGAATGTCAGAAGCTCCAACCACTACTTCGCCGACGTCCAAGCATTCATTCCCCTGAGTTCTGTTGAACTCGATCATCCAGGGTTGCCGTGATGAACAAAAACCCCGACCTAGTCAAAACTAGGTTTACAAACTAAAATCGATCGTCGCCGCCACCACAGTGCCTTGATCACCTCTCTGACAATTTTCCCACCATCGCCGATCATCCTACTACCCCCAGAAGGAACCCCGACCTCCCAGACCATCGAGATCATTAGAAAACCCCCAAAACCCAATTTATGATCAAACCAGAACTGCTCTTTCAATCTAACACTAAAAATTGTGATCTTCGTTATAAAAAATCATAATTTTGTATGAGGGTTCAGTTCATATGCCTGAATCCATGAACTAAGAAGTTTGATTTTTCACTTATATTTAAACTTGCTTTGTTTATTTGATTTCTAGAGACACTTCAATATTTCTTTAACTTAATTTTAATTTTAAACTACAATTTGTGATGAAACTAACAAGTTTTATTTGAAACTTAAGTCTTAACAAAGACTAGATCAAGAGATATTGAATTTTAATCAAAGCTTGAACCTGAGAACTATAAACAGAGAGGTCTCAGATGAAAACAGACATGCATACCATACATTTATATATACATAGCAAATTGCACTTAAATATACACACAATACATATTCATTCTAGAAAACTAACATGCGACCATATTTGTACTTAAGTTTTTTTTTAAAAGGAAAAGTGTCACTCACTGTTTTGGAAATGAAGAACAAAGCCTCCTTTATTTTGAAAACTGGAATGCTAACATGAATTGCTTCCTTGTTTTGATTTAAAAGCTTGAGTTCCTTGAATTTGTCTTTGATTTGGAACTGCAGTTTCATGCTACTGAAACTGAAAATACTTTGTTGCTGTGATGTTTTAACTTGCTTTAGTTTGAAACCCAGGTTGAAGAAGAAGAATGCACAGGCTTTGAATTTGAAATTTGAAAATGGAATTACAGGTTGATGGATTTTCTGATCTTGTTTTCAAACAGAGTTGAACTTGCTTTGATAAAACTCAGTTTGGAAGAGATGCTTGCATATTTTGATTATAGGTTGTAGAAGAAAATGATTTACAGTTTATTGTTTGATAAATTTTGGTTTGTGGAAATTGATTTCAGATTTAAGATTTCTGGTTTGAGAGGCAGATTTTGTTTTGAGATATTATTTTACCGGGTGAAGTTTCTTTTGACTTTGAAAAAGAATAGAAAAAGATGGAAGGTAAGAAAAATGTATATATAGGCTGAACTTTGATTTTTTTTTTTAAAAAAAAACAAAAGAAAAATTAAATTAAATGTGATACTTGTCATTAGTATTATTAATTACTTAACACTTGTTATTACTCTTTTTATTTAATTTACATATGTTATATTAAGCTTTAATATAATAACACTTGTCCATTAAGTATTTTCTTTTTATTAAATGTTAATAAAGGTTTTTTTAACTCAATTAATAAATTCTTATGTAAATACATATATGAATTTCTTTTTAAAGAAAATGTAATAAAACAAATTATATATAAATAAAAGCTTATACATATATCTTTAAAAATCCAAATCATTTTAATTATCTGTCTTTTGAATTTTAAAATTTTAAATTCAAATTAAATTCTAAAATCAAATTTAAAAATCAAGTTATATATATACATACATAACTGCTTATTCAATTTAAAAATAACAATTCTATTGTCTTTAAAACCTATCTATATCTATACATTTATTAATATTATTTGAAAATAACACATTTATCAATTTGAAATAATTTATAAAAGAGATTACCTTATTATTAATAAATTACTTATATCAGTTAAATGAATTAATATATCATATGCTATATTGTTTTCTAAACTTTTATATCTACTTACAAATCAATTTATTAAACAATATTAAAAAGAAAATAAAATAAACCTTTTTGTTGATTAATTTAAACTTAAACTTAAGCTAAAATAAATTTTAAACAATTTACATTTGTCTTAAGTATTTAAAACTACATAGTTAGCTATTAAATAGCTTTGAAAACTTACATATTAGATTTAAATCAAAATTTTCAAATTACCAAAATGTATATTTGAATTTGAAAACAAGATTTATTTGTTTATTAAATTTCAAACCAAAGCTTTTCTACTTACAATATATACAAATATATATATATATATATACATTACAAATAGAAAATAATTTATTAGCTTTTAAAAGATAAGTTACCAATTAAATATTTATTGAAATGAAGATTATTAAATCAATTCAAATTTATTAACAAAGATTATCAAATCCATTTAACTATTAATACAGATTATTAAATTGATGTTGCCTAAAATTCTGAGTCATCACAACTCTATCATAAATAATTAGGTTACCTTCAAAAACTCCTTTTCCTTTATCCGCCTTTGAAGTTGAGGGGTTATCTTTTATCGCGTACTTTTGGGCCACTTGTGCTTGCTTCTTTTTCGGGCAATTTTTAGCTTCGTGACCAGGCTTGTGACAGTAAAAGCATTCCTTAGTTCTTTGACCTGTCTTCACAGGTTGATCTTTCTTTACTTGTTTCTTTGGTTTCTTACAATCGTTTGAATAAATGGCCCTTCTCCTGATAGTTGTAAAAAGTAATATCTCTAGCCGGATTCTCCGAATTACTTTTCTTCTACTTGCTTTGATACGTTTCTTCCCTTCGAACTTCCTTTTCTTCCAATTCGGATTGTTTGAAATTCCTTTATCCTCCCGAACTTCCTGCTTGTCCAGGGTAGCATATCTATAACCCATATCGATAAGTCAGAAAAGGATTCTTTAACGTAGGTTGTCATCCTTTCATGGAATTTCATATTCATTCCCCGAATGAATCTCTTATTCTTCTTTAGATGTGTATTCACCAACTTCGGACCAAACCAAGTTAACTCGTTGAACTTATTCAAGTACTCCTCAAATGACAAACTTCCATGCTTCAAATCCATGAATTCCTAGTACATTCTGGAGATACCAACAGACGGCATGTATCGCTGCTCAAACACATCTTTGAATCGACTCCAAGTGAACTCATCTTTCGGCTCATCCACTGTAACAGTCTCCCACCAGGCTAGAGCTTCCTCTTGGAGTTGCCTAGAAGTTATCAACCTCATCTGATCATCTTCCAACTTCAGACCTCTGAAAATTCTTTCGTATGATCGAATCCAGGCTTGTGCTTCGGCAATAGATTCCTTGCTAGTGAACGTCTTACCACCAAGTCTGGAAAAACTTCTATGTTGATCAGCCAGATTCGGCTGAGGTTGAGTGGGAATAGCTGTTGTTGCAGGGCCTTGAAAATTGTAATGGTATTTCCCCGTCCCGGTGTTTCCCGGTCCCCTACCTCGTCCTCTTCTAGTGCTCATTCTCACTATCTGTATAAATAGTAAGAAAACTTGATTTAGACAATACGGACGAGATATCTTAGGGAATATCAAAAGTTTAAAGAAATAGACCAAGAAATTTTAGGGTTTCGGTCTCTCAATTTATACTCGTTCTAGGGGGTTCTTCTCCCTATCTATAATGAGCTACCTAATGCATTATACTCCGTAGCTAAAGATCTTACTCAACCTTTAGCTCTGATACCACTTGTCACGACCCGAAATTTAGTGATTGAAAATCGACATCAAATACCTCACTTATATTCGACCGTTGGAGATTCAAGCGTTGAACTCCATTTCAGATGGAGCTTATAACAACATTAGATGAAAATAAACAGTGGAAACAAAAGATGATTTCATTTATCACAACACAGTTACAACATTGTCACAATATTTGATTACAACAATTTAACCCCATCATCAGAGTGATGTACACATGATACAATATCAGAATGATAACACCACACTGGAACAATAACAACAGGTCTTCAAAAAGGTTCCACAATAATTTGACTTCGATAGGGTCTTCTAAGACTCCAAACACTTCAAAAGATTTCCAAACCAAAAGCTTTCCAAAATCCGACAGCTTCCAAAAGACTTCTATATCCAAGCTAGCTCCAAAAATATGGATAACCTGCTTATAGGCTGCCCGTGTGGAAATTATGAGCACCCAGAGTTTGGGAACGGAACAATAAACTCCGGGTCAATCTTGGGACTGGTATGAGTAAACAAAAATAGTTTACAAAAGAAATTCGTTCATGCTTTTGGAAAATGAAACTACCATAAGACCTCCCGCCACACACACAATGCAATCGCACAATTGGAGGAGATTTCTTATTATGATAGTCAAACATGCTTGATACAAAAAAATACTTTTTAATATTATTATTAGTGCATAATGTAGAAAACTTTTTCGAAAGTATAATATTAAACTTAGCCAGCATACACATTTCGTAGTATGCCTACTATAGCTATCACTTAAACGGTGGGTCACCACCATAAGTAAATGGCAGGTTGTACAACTAAAACCGTACAGGGCTCGTATTGTTTCTTTGGATTTCCAACAATGGTCAGGCAAAGGAACTTCCTACACCGAATGGTACGCCTCTGGAGGGACGCCCCCAAGAACCAAATCGGATCTCTACCAATACAAGGCTGGGTTACCTCTGTAACCAGGTAACACCTACAAGTATGCCATACCCGGTCGTTGCCGACCTTTATCTTGGGATTCACCAACAAATAGCAACAACCACACAGTTAAATATCTGGGCTCCATACCATGATATCACCTCTTATCCAGAAGAAAATGGACATACCCTAGGGGTGCGACCCCTAATAACCTTGCCGCAACATTCCTGTTTCCACCATTTAGAGGTTGTGAGGTTCGAGGAAGTTTCGTTCACAAAGTTATGCTTTTCATAAAAGCCATGCTTTGATTAACAAATGATCAGCAGCACTCAGCATGTCGCACTACCAAGTTGGGAGTATATCACTAATAACCATCAACTACATAACCTTTGATCTTGTACGTCTCAGAGAAGCTTGTTAAGCTAAGAGAATAAATTCTCCGCAACCAATAGAAATGTATTTGATAGAAATTAGCTTTATATCTCAAAGCGTAATGTCAGACATACAACCATACAAGTCCGTTCCAGGTTCGAACGTAACCGAAGGCACTTCCAAAGAAGCCCTTGCAATCAAGGCATCCACAATACCGATCGACTCCCAATCATATATGGAGATCTCTATACCGGAGCAACTCAGTGCAGAGTCATTCGACAGGTTATCCTATCGTTCTCGAAGACACCCGGTCTTCACCACCATCTTCAAATGCTATCCATTTCGTCGTATCACTATTTGGAATGGGTTATATGACACAAAGTCCTCTTCCGGCTAAACCGAATAGCGAGCGCTTAATTTAAAAACACGTGGATATATATCAATCACAAAGATTCACCATTAAGGTTAGATGTGGGTTTTGGATAATCAACTGGAATTCGACTTTCTTTCGCATCGAAATTCAAATGCCGTTTTACGGGCCAAGGGGTTTTCACATTCACACAGTAATATATTCAAAGATCTCACAGCTCAGCACAAAGCAATTCATATCACATGGTATCACAATCACATATCAAAGATATCAATCAATACAAAGCATTCAATAATAATCAATCATCTATAATTAAGATGAATTAATCGTGTGATTATAATTAATTAATCACATAATTAATTTTTCACTAATTAACCTTAATTACTGATTAATTATCTTTAATAATTAATTAATCCTTAATTGTTAATTAATTAATCTTAATTAATAATTAATTAACCCTAATTATCATTTAATTAACCTTTAAATATTAGTTAATTATTCTTAATTAATGCTTATTTATAAATTAATTAATCTTAAATACTTTCCTTAATTAATTATTCCTTAATTAATTAATTCTTAATTACAAATTAATAACCTTAATTATTAATTAAATTAACCTTTAATATAGCACTAGAATCGGTCATTAACACCCTTAAGAGAGATTTGTGTAGAGAGATTAAGGAAGAAAGTAAATTTAAATAGAGCACAGTATGCTAAATTAAATGCAGAAAACAAGAACACCAGATTTATAGTGGTTCGGCGTAATTGCTTACGTCCACTTTGAAGTTAATCTTTATTGCTTTACCTAACCACTAATTACAGATACAATCCGTACACCAACTATTTGAATACAACTACTAAGTGAAAAGGATAAGTCCTGAATGAGTCTTGAATGCGACAGAGTCTCCCCAGTGTTCTCGAAAAAAAGGTCCATTTCACTGTGCTCCTGCCCTTTGATTTATAGACGAAGATGGGTTGGACTTCCCTAACGGGCCTAGTAGCAAGATACCTCGGCTCGTGGTGAGTGACTTCTGTGTGCCGAGCCACAAATGCCAAATGGAAAATGCGGAGCCATGTCTCCAAGACGAACAAG
The DNA here is from genome assembly GCA_030765085.1 of Allium cepa. Taxonomy (NCBI): domain Eukaryota; kingdom Viridiplantae; phylum Streptophyta; class Magnoliopsida; order Asparagales; family Amaryllidaceae; genus Allium; species Allium cepa. Next base: position 742,741,237 of record CM060932.1, read on the forward strand.
GCAGTGTGTTGAGTGAAATGTGTAGGCTATACGAGATATGATGCCGATCGAGGGGAGATGCCGAACGAGGATGGAATTTCGAGCGAGGCTGGAATGCTGAACGAGGCTGGAATGCCGAGCGACCTACTTGCACCGAACGACCTAGTTATGCCGAACGACCCAGTTGTGTCAAACGACCTAGTCATGCCGAACGACCCAATTGTGCCGAACAACCTAGTTGTGCCGAATGAGCTAGTTATGCCGAACGATTTAGTTGTGCCAAACGACCTAGTTATGTCGAACGACCTAGTTGTGTCGAACGACCTAGTTGTGCCGAACGAGCCTTCCACATAAAGTCTCCGTTTACCTGGTCAATCCACTGGGTAATCCTTGCCCCCCAAAGTGTATCATGTGGACAAACATGATATGCTTTGAATCATGAGCACTCCATACACTCCTTTAATCTCTTGATTTGTTTTTTCGATAGTAGCTTCTCCTGAATACCGAACGAGGCATTGTATGCCGAGCGACATGCTAATGCCGAACGACATATGAATGCCGAATGACTTGGTTGATGCCAAGCGGCATATAAATGTCGAAACAGCATTAATGCCGAACGAGGGAGGTGCTTTGACCGGTTCTACCGGTCGCTGTCCCTTCGACTTCTCTTCTCTCTATATAAGGCGATATCTCTACCTCCCTTTCCTTTTACTTTTACCTTTGCTTCTTCAGGACTTACGAACTTGCCTTTTTCCAAGCCTTTGTCAACACTTCAACAACTCCTTTAGCCCTCGAGTCTTCTTGGCTATTTCTCGACTGCCTTCAATAGTAATCCAGAGTAGATCACTAATTTCAATTTGAGCATTCCATCAGACTTTGCCCCCTATTCTAGGTATTAACCCTTTTCTCGCTTGACTCTCCCTGAGTAAGGATTTAAGACAAGACTTGAATTCACGCCCTTCCTCTAACCCATGAACGATGAGACTCGTGTAGAACGGAGAGGAAGATGGAAGAAGACGTTAGTCTTAGGAACAGGTGGAGTGGAGGATGGAAGAGGGCGACGTGTTGATGTGGCTCCGCATGATGTCCTCGTGCCAAACGACATTGGAGAAAAGCACTGGAGTAAAGTTGTAGTTAGTTTTGGCGTGTCGAGCGATACGGCTCGGCATGATCATGGCTCGGCATAATTCTTTTATGTCGAACGATGCTAGTAGGAGTGCAGGTGAAAATGAGAGGTGGGCAGAGTGCCGAGCGATGCGGCTCGACGTAACTGTGGTTTGGCATGACTCCTTTATGCCGGACGATGGAGAGGACAGTTGAAAGAGTGGCGTGCCAAACGGTGTGGCTCGGCATGTTTGCGTTCGGCATGTCTTGCCGCATGCCGAGCAGTGGTAGGTGAGTGTTGGTGTTGAGGGTAAAATGCCGAGCGAGGTGGCTCGACATGATTGTGGTTCAGGCATGACTAGTCGAATGTCGAACGATGAAGTGGTTAGGTAGGAGGGTTGTGTACAACAGCAACATCAGTCGAACCTAATGCATAATTGACTCAACACATATTTTATGCCTAAACATACGATGGTGAACAAGGACAGACTTAAACAACAAAGCATATCGGACAATCCGGACTAATAAACCCCATGTTTAAACAACTGAAAACTTGGACTTCACTCGCTTAACAGTTAATAACCTATCAAATGCAGTGATGATGTCGAGTTCAAAATATAAACCGTCTTCCGACAAGCTTTCATAGACGGTCAGCGATGACGGTCTTCGAAGACGACAATTCGAAGCTTAAACTTATTTTGTCAATCCAGCGACTTTTCACTTCTTGGCACTCATATTTGAATGATCGCACTAGTTCACACACCACACGGAGGGAATATTTATGTTGTTAAGTCTAATGTCGATTATTTTTCAAGTATAGTTCAAATAGGTGCTTTGTCAAATTCAATCTTCATTACAGATGTCTAGGAAATCTAGCTCTGCTATGATCTTGGATAGACCTGGGCCATCCTCTCGACAAGAAGTAGTAAGAACTTCAAATCCGTCAACTACTCCAGTACAAGACTTGCCGAGCCCTGCGACCGCATCTATCGACTTGGCTCCCGATGCTCTAGAGGCAACAATCTTCTTAGACGATCCAATTGATTCCCAAGCCTCAAAGATCAACGAAAGTATGCTCCGTCGGATATGCTCAGTCCATGGAATCCCCTTCGATGATGTGTTAGTTCCATCGGGGAATGATCGTCCTCACTTGCCCGTAGTCGGATACACAGCCTGTAACACAGATTCATATGTTGGGTTAGCAGCATGCCGCCATTTAATTCCTTTCTTCAAGATGTGTTGTAGTATATCGAGATTGCCCCCTCGCAACTGCATCCGAACAGCCACGCATTCATATACGACACTTGTATTCTCTTCATGAGTGTCCTCTTCAGGCTTCCGACTCCGGGCGATATCCGCTATATTTATCGCTTCAAGAGACGGTCATATAGCCCATCCTTTATATTCCTCAAGCCATATAGTAAATGTCAAATCCTGACTGGGGCATGAAGGAAATTTGCCCAGTACAAGCAAGAGCGGTCTACGCTTGTTGTCCCCCTAATTTCGCTAGGAAATGGGTAGAAGGAAGTGAGTTCCTTTTCTGAATCTATACTTGAATTTGGTGAAATTTTCATCTTTTCTAACTCTTCGTCTACTTTCATAGGTATTAACCCTCGTTCCGAGGGCCTCGGATATTCTGAAGATGTCGAAGCCATCCGAGCTCTCCCCCGCAGAAGACGGGGACATCAGGTTTCTCATTTCGAATGAGTCGCTCATGAAATTTGGGTTCCTGGCGGAAGGTCGTCAAATAAGTCTCCTTCAAGATGTTATGATCACCAGGCCTGCTTCGGGCAAATGAAAAAAGCAGGCCAAGCCTTCAGCATGTAACGCCCCTGACATACTAGAGGAGGGGGAGATTAAAGAAGCCGAAACGCCCGAAGTACAGGGCAAAAATGTTAGTCCATCTCAAGACCTGTTAGTTGAAGTTCATGACATTGAAACACCGCCTTCCCCTTCGAAGAGAAGAAGAAACTGACATATAAGCCGAGGAAGAAAATAGTGGGCGGAACTTCTAAAGTTACCCTTAATCCGGTGGAGAAAGAAGCTTCCTCGTAGCGCTTAGAAAGTTCTCTGAAAGGCCTGTCGAACCTCACCATACCTGAAGATCTGCTCAACTATGGTTTTGAAGATCCAGAGGCCCTTAAGCTTCATTCACCCACGAGAGGCGATACAAGCGCTCAAGCCCAAAACCAGGGAGAAAAAACTCCTATTAGTAAAGAAACTGGTCCATCGGGGGGAAACACTGGGACACACACAAACACATGCACTTCACCTTGCACTTAATTTTCTATCATCACCCTGCTCTTTGCTAACCCGTCATTACTTAAATTTGTGTAGGTGACATGGGGCGCACACATGGACTTGATCGCCTTCGCGGTTCATCGATTTTTCACCAATCCGGATGGGATTCGGGTTCCGGCAAGCATCGAGATAGAGACGACTTCGGTGATCGAGACAACCACCGCATAGAATCGTCCTACCAGAGAAAATCTTATAGTCATCCCTCCTACCCTTGTGATACTCCTTCTCAATCAGAGCATAGCAAAGAGAAACCTACACATAAGGGGTCTCGGCCTGAGGCCCATCGAGATCAACACTCTGGTTCATCATGTACCAGGCAATCTCGAGATCCCCACAGAACACCTACGGTCTCCATGCAGGCTCCTCTCGCCCTGTTTCTGATCCATCGGTCACAGACCGACTTGCTGAGCTTAAAGCCTCGTTCCCAAAGATATGCTTTGATGGCTTAAAATTCCTTCCTGTGATTCACTAGATTCCAGGACATGTCAAGCAAAGTGTTATTGCATGTACTAATGACGTCTATGTCTAGCATGACGTATTCGTGCACTTAGCCAAAAAAGTTTCAGAAGTTTCCATAGAGCATCAGCATGAGATCGATCACCTGAAGCTTGAGGCTATCCATGATAAAGATATTATTAAATCTCAGGACAAAGAGCTTGCTTCTTACAAGTCTCAGCTTGAAGCCGCCCAACAGAGCGCTAAAGATACAGCAGAGGCCGTCAATCGTTTGGAGTCAACTCATAATGAAAGAAATTGACAAGGCATCCAACGCTATGGGGCCCTAGCTTTAGAGAAGGACTCAGTGTAGAAAGAAAGGGATGCATTTGCCCTCCGAGTCAAAGAACTGGAGGGGAAACTCCGCAAAGAAAGAGAGGAGAAGTTTGCTGCCCAAGAAGAGTCGCAACGATATTGCGACGAGATCGTTGCTACGCGACTTCTAAAGGCGAAGCTCGACGACAAGCTTTCTAAAGTTCGGATATTGAAGGATGAAGCCCATGAAGAGGGCAAGAAGATAGCATCTGCGGAGATTGACTCTCACCTGGAGGCGGTTAAAGAGGCTGGTAGGGAGGAGGTCAAATGCATGTTTGACCCATTGATTGCAGAATTCAACGCATGCATCCTCATGCATCGAGACTTAACTTTTCTGGGTGAGGACTACCTCGAATCCCTAGCTGAGGCATGGGAGACTTTAATAAAAATTAGGAAGGTCGAGCTTGGAATCGAGGAGGTCGATGAAGGTGCTTTAATAAAAGAATTTCTTAAGGGGAACGAGCCTTCAGACCTGTCTGCGGCGAAAGCTCTTTATACAAAGGTTCTCCCTCATCGAAAGGGAAAAATGTTATTGCCGGTCCATCCGGGACCGAGTCTCCAGCTCATGCTCCTACTCAGTCTGCCGATCGGCCGATACTTGATCCATTTGAGCAACATATTGGTTACGACCCGGAGGACCCTGACCTTGGCGTTCACATTCTATCTCCCATTCCAAAGGATGAGACCACTCGGATGGTTGAGAGTCAGCAAGAAGCTGGTAAATAACCCTTCACTTTATCATTCCAAGAGTCGTCATTTTTGTGGAGAGGCTATTGTATTCTAATGTTTGTTTTCCACGATTTTGCGCATGCCGTTCTGATTCAAGCCCACTCTGAGGAGCGATGACGCCAAGGAGGTGAAGGGAAAAACAAATAAGGCTACTCACGTAGGGAAAGCTCCCAGTCTATATGCTCAAATGATTGAGGCGCTTGATGAGGATAAGTCTGAGACTTCATCTCCCATCGAGGGAAGTTATGAAATTGAGATCACAAGCACCTCTGAACATACTTCTAAAATGAGCATGAAGGAGCAGCTCGAGGAGGAAAATAAAAGGACAGCCGAAATAAAGTCGAGCCTCGAGTTGTGGACCTAGATGATCCTCTGAATAAGCCGTTGAAGGTCATCGTTCCTGGTGGGTCTAGGCCAGTGGAAGTTCCTCATACTTCTTCGGTTGTTACCTCCCCATCAAAGAAAATTAAGGGAAAATGCACAGGAGAGGAGTCGTCTGAGATGGCGAAGGAGGGAAAGAAGTCGAAGAAATTGAAGAAGTAATTGTTACTCTTGTTCGAGGAGAGTTAGTTTAAATTATGTAATTATTTTTATTTATTTTTGTAGATCATGAAAATAGACTTTTGACTCCGAGTTTTGGAGGAGTTTTAGTAGAAACTTATTTATGAATAAATAAAGCTTAGTTCTTTTGTCTTTCAAAAGACTTTTATCCTTTAGCTTTCTGTATGATTGTGGTCGAAACCCAAGTTATTGTGAATTACATAAACTTCTCAATTTATCGTCATATAACTCAAAAATTCTTTGGAGTTGTTCATCCTTTATTTCATGCTTCAAGCACTTAGAATATTTTTTAGCCCGTATGTCGGGGACTTGATGACTTCAAGTTGTTTGTGTCCCAGTTCGCACTTTGGGGACTCATAGAATTTAAATCGTTTATACTCCAACCCACACTCCGGGGATTTATAGGACTCCAGTCCGTACTCTAGGGGCTAGAAATTTTTAAGTCATTTATAATCTAGTCCACACTCTGGGGACTTGAAGATTTCAAGTCGTTTATATTCTGTTCCGCACTCAGGGGACTCAGAGTACTCCAGTCCGCACTTAGGGGACTTGGAGATTTCAAGTAATTTATACACTAGTCCGCACTCAGGGGACTAATAGTACTCTAGTCCGCACTCTAGGGACTTAGATTTTAAGTAGTTTATACTCTGGTCCGCACTTAGGGGACTCGGAGTACTCCATTTCGCACTCAGAGGACTTATAGAGTTTAAACCATTTATACTCTGGTCCACACTTAGGGGACCCAGAGTACTCCAGTCCGCGCTCAGGGGACTTGGAGATTTTTAGTCGTTTATACTCTGGTCTACACTCAGGGGACTCGGAGTACTCCAGTCCTCACTCTTTGGGGACTTGGAGATTTTTAGTCGTTTATACTCTGGTCCACCCTCAAGGGACTCAGAGTACTCCAGTCCGCATTCAGGGGACTTGGAGATTTTTAGTCGTTTATACTCTGGTATGCAATCAAGGGACTCAAAGTACTCCAGTCTGCACTCAGGGGACTTGGAGATTTTTAGTCGTTTATACTCTGATCCACACTCAGGGGACTCAGAGTACTCCAGTCCGCATTCAGGGGACTTGGAAGTTTTTGAGTCATTTATACTCTGGTCAGCACTCAAGGGACGGAGATTTTTAGTCGTTTATACTCTAGTCCACATTTCGGGGATTTAGAGGACTCTAGTACGTACTCGGAGGACTTGGAGATTTTTAGTCGTTTCTACTCTGGTCCACACTCAGGGGACTCAGAGTACTCCAGTCCGCACTAAGGGGACTTGGAGATTTTTAGTCGTTTATACTCTAGTCCGCACTCAGGGGACTCAGAGTACTCCAGCCCGCACTCAGAGGACTTGGAGATTCTGAGTCGTTTATACTTTGGTCCGAACTTAGGGGACTTGGAGATTTTTAGTCGTTTATACTCTGGTCCGCACTTAGAGGACTCAGAGTACTCCAGTCCGCACTCAGGGGACTTGGAGATTTTTAGTGCTCATACACGTTCGTACGTCAGACAGAATATTGTACCTCTTAGTTGTTTTCCACAGAGTTATCATACACAGAACATCAACAATCCATGGAAAAATGACTTCAAGCCTTTATTAATGCAAACAAGCTAAATTGTCTTATTACATGCCGTAAACTAAGAATAAAAACATGCTGGAAATAATTACAACTAAACTATGAAAGAAATGAACTAAGTATAATAATGCCACAAATGCTTGCTAATCCATGCTCGGGGGAGTGTCGCACCATCAACGGGGCAAGTCTTTGTCCCTTCACTTGATAGTCTCCCCGCACCTGGTATACCGCCAGTTGTGAGTCATAAAAGATTTCAACCAATTTTACTCCCAGTTCTTTGATAAGTCTCAAGCCAGCAATCAATGCTTCATACTCGGCTTCATTATTTGTCGCTGGGAATTCGAGCTTCAAAGCATAACAAACTGATCGGTTTTCAGGAGTCATAAGAACTACGCCAGCTTTCGAGCAACGGTCAATAGATACCCCGTCAGTGTACATCTTCCATCGTACGGGAGGTATGACATTCTGATCTTTTGATTCGTCCGACACGGTGAATTCAGCAAAGAAGTCTGCTAGTGCTTGCCCTTGTATGGACCTTCGTGGCAAGTAGGTAATATCAAACTTAATCAACTCGATATTCCATTTTAACATCCTTCCAGAAGTTTCTGGTCGTTGGAGTACCTATTGTAAGGGTTGATCGGTGTAAACACTAATGAGTGTGCCTGAAAATATGGATGAAGTTTGCATGATGCAATCACCAAGCAATAGGCTAGTTTCTCAATCTATGGATAATTTCTTTCTGCCTCCATCAGACGTTTACTGACATAGTAAACTGGCTTTTGAACTCGGTCCTCCTCGTGAATCAAAGCTGTACTGATAGCATGTTGGGATATAGCCAAGTACACATATAACATTTCGTGGTCTATCGGTTTCAATAGCACCGAGGGACTTTCTAAATGCCTTACCAGAGCTCGGAATGCTTCCTCACAATCGGATGTCCACTCGAAATTTCTCTTTCCTTTCGTTATCACATCGAAGAAAGGAATACACTTGTTTGTAGCTCTGGATATGAATCGACTCAGCACAGCCACTTTTCCATTCAAGCTCTGTACCTGCTTTATAGTCTTGGGCACTTGTATGTCCCGAATAGCTTGAATCTTCTCCGGATTAGCATCGATTCCCCGCGTATTCATAATGAAACCCAAAAAATTCCCTGATGCAATGCCAAAAGGACACTTCAAAGGGTTGATTTTCATCCCATAATGCCTGAGTATATCAAACATCTATGCTAAGTCTCGAATGTGGTCGTTTGACTGTCGTGACTTCACGAGCATGTCATCCACATATACTATCATCGTTCTACCAATCTGATCTTCAAACATTCGATTCACCAGACATTGATAAGTTTTTCCTGCATTTTTCAATCCAAAAGGCATTACTACATAGCAATATAGCCCCATATCTGTGACAAAACTGGTTTGTGCATCGGGATCTAATTGTATCTCGAATACGCATCCATAAATGACAATAACTCGTGTCCGGCCGTAGAGTCAACGAGCTGGTCAATTCTGGGTAAAGGAAAACTATCCTTTAGGCATGCTTTATTCAAATCAGAGTAATCAACGCAATTTTTCCACTTTCCATTTGCTTTCCTCACAAGCATAGGTTAGAAACCCATTCAGGGTAGAGCGCATCGCAAATGAACCCATTGACTTTGAGTTTGTCCACCTCCTCTCATAGAGCAGCGGACTTCTCCCTATCCATCCCTCTCCTTTTTTGTTTTACAGGAACGTGTTTCGAGTCTATGTTCAACATATGACTCGCAATTGCGGGAGAAATCCCGCACATATCAGAATGTGTCCAAGCGAAAACATCCAGATTTGCTCGGAGGAAATAAGTAAGGTTCTCGGCTACTGAGGGGTCGAGTTGTGATCCGATATTAAGAACACATGATGGGTCATCCCAGCTGACCAGAACGTCAATCGTCAGCTCTGCTTGTGCTGCATTCGCTTCCATGAATTCCCCATCATTGTCTCTCGGATCTATGTCTCTAAGGATCCGAGAATGCCACCCGAGCTAAGGCTCAGGCACCATTTGTCAATTGTCAGTATTTAGGATGCGGACGGAGTTGTCCGCAACCTTTCCTTTCTTTCTCCGCTGAGCCTCTCTCAGCTCAGCCACATAACATGCACGACCGGTCGCCTGATCGCCATGTACCACACCAACTCCCTTGTCTACCGGAAATTTTAACGTCAAACACCATGGGGCCAAAGCTGCCGTAAACTTTGCCAGGGCCGGACGACCCAGAAACACATTATATGGAGAATCAACATCCAACACTATGAACGGTAGGATTCGCACCCTCCTACGTTCACCTTGTCCCAGTTCAACTAGTAACTCAACGTACCCCACTACATCAGTTGCAGCGCCATTAAAGCCAAAAATACGCGCTTTAGATGGCTTCAAATCCTTTGTCTCCATATTCATTTGGTCGTACGTCTTTTTGATGATGATCTTAACGGAACTTTCACAGTCAGCCAAAATTCTCTTCACGAATGCCGCCCCGATCGTCGCAGATATGACCATTGGGTCGACGGTAGGAGCCTCCACCTTGTCCGCATCTCAACTCCTAAATACTATATCATCTGTCATCGTGCGTTGCTGTTTTGGGGGAGTCCCATCCTCAACATTCGAGCAACACTCATACTCCGCATGCCTTAAAGAGTTAGCATATCGCTCTATCTCCTGCCAATTCTTATATGCAGGATGAGGTCCGCCTACTATTGTGTTAATGATCAATCAACCCATAGTTTGGGTAGGTTCCTCTGGTTGGCGTGGAGCCGGCCCGCGTCCGAGGTCAGATGTTCCTTGCCTACGCTCCTGTGGGTTCTTCACAAATTCCTATAGCTTTTTCTGTCTGATCAACTTTTCTATAGCGTCTTGGAGGTGTCTACACTCCTCTGTATTGTGCCCATAAGACTCATGGAAGCAAAAATACATCCAAGTCCGCTTCTGTTGCTCTGGTGACTCCTTCGGGGATGGCTTTCTGTATTGAAAGGTATTACAAGTTGACAGATAAATGTTCTCAAGAGATGCATTCAGTGGGGTGTATTCATTGTAGGTCGGAATCCTTGGCTTCCATTTCCCTGTTTGTCTTTTCTTTTGGGGATTTCCACCTCTAGATCCTTTAGATTGCCCAGGCTTGTTCTGGACGTTGACTTGAACTTTTCTCAAGTTGTCGCCAGATTGCTTCACGGCGATATTACTTTTCACAGTTTCCTGAACAGGCCCTGGTGCCTTATCTCATCATGTCCATCTAATCTCTTCTCTCCTTATGAACTGATGAGCCTTTGAGTAGAAACGCTCCAGTGTAGTTGGAGTCTTTCCTGCCAACCAATCTCCAAATTCTGGATCCGGATCTACTCCTCGCATTACCGCCATCAGAATTGCGTGGTCCCTAGGGTTACTAACTTCGGTAGTAGCAACATGAAATCTCTGCAAGTACGCTTTCAATGACTCCCCCGGAGCCTGGATTACGCTTGATAAGGACAATTCATCCTTTGGACGAGTAGCATGTGTCCTGAATTGTTCTACAAATTTCATTGCCCGTTCATCAAAGCTGGATATAGACCGTGGGGGAAGTCCAGTAAACCACATGGTGGCGATTTCGGATAAAGTAATTGGGAAGCACCTACACTTGGTCGCATCATTCGCTCTTGCAGAATCCATCATCAATTTGTACCTCATCACGTGTTGCCTGGGATCAGTCTTCCCTTCATAGGCTGGGATAGTCGGCATACTAAACTTCCTGGGATACTCAGCCTATAGAATAGTATTTGTGAAGGGAGTATGACTCCTGGACACTCCCCAATCTTCATTGGTCAAACATTGGTTCTCTCTTATCAACTGTCTAACCATTGCCGATAAGTCTGGGGTAGGTATGGAAGATGGGAGGTTAGACTTCGTTTTACGGGGCCGCTCAGGTTGATGTCCCCTCTGCTGGTGATCGGCCAAACATGCATCTTGAACGCCAGCTTCATTAGGATCTTGGTGAGCCAGGCGTCCAGTCTCCTCACGTGCTTGATCCCTAGTTGATCGATCAGTGGCACCTACCTATGCATTTTTAGTCTTACGACGTCTACACCTAGGAGGTTCATCGGCTGAGGTCGAGCTATCAGATGAAGAATAAGGACCGGGGCTACCTCCAGCATTCTATTGCTGCTGCTGAGTAAGCTAAGTCATGAGATTAGCGTTAGCCTGAATCTGCTCAGCAAGTTGCCTTCTACTTTCCCTGAGTTCCATCATCAAATCATTGAACTCTGTCCTGGTGATGACTTCCGTTTGAGTTTGGGCGATAGTCCCTGCACCTAAATTTGCTTCTTGATTGTTAGGTCCAAATTCTTGCACGCTAGCAGTCTCGTTGATGTCCGCTGTGAGAGGCTGATCGGGTACTTGTTCTTCCTATAGTAGAGTTAATGGTCGAAACTCTGAGTAGATTCAATGGACGTCCTATAAATAACTTGGATCTCCTTCGGGGATTTATTCGATCCAGTAGCTGTAAAGTAGATCCTAATGGCCTGAGAATTCGATTCTCAATGAAAGAACCAAAATGTTAGCACCAGAATTGGTCGCTAAGATTCTTAAGAGAGATTTGTGTAGAGAGATTAATGAAGAAAGTAAATTTAAACAGAGAATAGTATGGCAAATTAAATGCAGAAAACAAGAACACCAGATTTATAGTGGTTCGGCGTAATTGCCAACGCCCACTTTGAAGTTAATCTTTATTGCTTTACTTAACAACTGATTACAGATACAATCCATGCACTAATTATTTGAATACAACTGCTAAGTGAAAAGGATAAGTCCTGAATGAGTCTTGAATGCGGCAGAGTCTCCTCGGTGTTCTCGAAAAAAGGTCTATTTCACTGTGCCCATGCCCTTCTATTTATAAACGAAGATGGGTTGGACTTCCCTAACGGGCCTAGTAGCAAGATACTCAGCACGTGGTGAGTGACTTTTATGTTCCGAGCCACAAATGCCGAACGGAAAATGCCGAGCCATGTCTCCAAGCCAAGTGAGGCAGTGTGTTGAGAGAAATGTGTAGGCCAGACGAGATTCGATGTCGATCAAGGGGAGATGCCGAACGAGGCTGGAATGTCGAGCGAGGCTGGAATGCCGAACAAGGCTGGAATGCCGAACAACCTAGTTGCGCCGAATGACCTAGTTATGCCCAACGACCCAGTTGTGCTAAACGACCTAGTTATGCCGAATGACCCAGTTGTGCCAAACGACCTAGTTGTATCGAACGAGCTAGTTATGCCGAACGATCCAGTTATGCCAAACGACCTAGTTATGTCGAACGACCCAGTTGTGCCGAACGACCTAGTTGTGCCGAACGGCCATTTATGTCGAACGTGCCTTCCACATCAAGTCTCTATTTACCTGGTCAAGCCATTGGGTAACATTAAGTAATTATTCTTTAAGTAATTATATTAACCATTAGTTACTTAATTAATTAAAAGATGAACTATTTTATCTTTACTAATTACTTAAATTATCATTTAAACTTTATTTAATAAATCATCATTATCACACTAATTAACATAAGATCTTAAAGTTTGATTAATGTTTAGAAAATGCTTTATTTTTCATAATTATTTACTTAATTACAATATTTAAGTTTATTTAAAACAAACATTTAAAATTGAGGTTATATATTTATTAAACACTTTACTTAATCAAATTAAAAAAAAATTTAAATTATTTTATTAATCTCAAACTTAAACAACATTATGTTTAAAGAATAAGTTAAAAACTTATTTAAGTTAATTTATTTTTATAATTTGAAAACTATTTTTAAATTTTTAAAACAGTTTTACATTAACCCGAGATGACTCGTGTATCACCCTAGCTAACAGCCGCTTGCTTTGAGTTTTTCCTGAAACCAACCCGTATGTTTTTCTTTTTCAACTTAAATTTCTTTAAGTGTTAAAACCCGGTACATACTTGAAAATATACGGATTCAAACTCGAGCCAGCATGCAAACTCACCGAGGAACACTTCAAGTCATCCCTTTCTTCTTCATTTTCAGGCAACGGACACAACCCAATGGCGTGTGCACATGCACTAGAGCTCCGTCCACCTACGATTCAAGCTCCAACCTTCTGCACATTGGCTACGAGCTATACTATTCTCATGATCGCCCAGAAATCGGAATCGACGTCGGACTCGCAAATGAACCATCTGACCAAGACTGGACCAAAAACGACCGTCACGTAATTGCCTCATTCTTCCACCTCTGACCATCAGAGGTCACGCGATCGTACCCGAAGCTTCGTCTAGACCTTATGCTACTATCCCCACCGGAGCGATCAACTCTGGTCAACTGAGGACAACACAACAATAAAAATTCCGACCAATACGAAAAAATGAGCTTAAACCTTTGATGAACATCGTTCGGCCACCACCATGATCAGGAATTTTCCTGATCAATTTCCTAAGCTCGACCATCCCCTAGCTACCTGCAGCACGATCCTGAGGCCTCTCCGATCATTGATTAACAGAATTTTCCCTTAAACCCAATATCGTTCATCCTGAAATTTCTCGATGAATCGTTTGTTAAATGTTTTGATTCCACCTTTAAAAATCATTATTTTCAATAACGTTTTGAATGGTATAGTTGAAATCAAAAATCATGATGGTTGAAATTTTACCATTTATTGCGTTTGCCTGTAATTTCAATTTTACAGAGAAAGCTTTAATTTATCTTGTTTAAATTTATTTTTACATCTTAAATCATGTTTAAATGAACCAATCTTGTTTAGATCCTAAGGCCTAACAATGATCAGGGAAGAAACAATTGAATTTTGAATAGGTTTTTAGAAACCTGGGAACAAACAAAGGCATCTCTGCCTGTATATCAGACATGCACACTCATTACACACATATATATACATATATTTACATGCATGTATATACTTTACAATTTAATTTCCAGCCTGATTCAAACAACAAGAAGAATCCGGATTTTTAAAAGTTTACTCACATGTCAACTTGACAACAGAGAGCCTGTAAATTGTTTTGTTCCTGAGTTTTGATCTTGTTGTTTTTTATGATGGAAACTTTGATTTGTTTAGTTGAAGCTTTGAATTATTAAATTACTGAGATGATCCATGCTTTGCTTAATCACTTGATGGCTTGAGATGATTTCCAGGCTTTAGACTTTGAATTGTAAAAGGTGTTTAATTTCCAGGTTTTGCTTTGTTTTTGTTTTGATGATTTTTTGATTTTGATTTGTTTTTAATTCCCTGGTTTCTGATGTTAGAGTTTGTATAGGCTTAGTTTAAAAATGAAGATAAAGGAATGAGAAGAAGAAGATTAGAGAAGTTATATAGCTTTATTTTCTTCTTATAAGTTTTCCCAAAAATAAAAACAAAAAGATGACACTTGTTCATTTTTATTATAAGATTATTACACATATTAATTGTTATATTACTTATCTTACACTTGTATTATGCATGCATAAATATTTTTATATAAATTTTTATGTTACATTTCCTAATTTTTATAAAGGCATTTCCTTAATATATAAATACATTTACTTATATTACCATATACTTATTTAAAAGAAAATGTTTTAAAACCAATTACACACTAAATAAACCAAATATATATTTTTTTAAATTCAAATTATTTTACTGAGATATTCATTTAAATATTAAATTCAAATTCAAATTTGAATTACAATCCATTTATATATGTACAAATCAATACTAATTCTATTTGTCTTGAAAATTTTCAAATTAATTCCAAATTAAATCCCAGAAATTCAAATTATTTACTAATTTCAAATTTGATAAAATTTGGGATGTAACATCGATGCCCTTAGTCGTAGCAACAAGCGATTGTTTCAATGATGATATCCGAATGGAATGATCTCGAGACATTAGCCACATGTGATATTCGAGATCGTGAATCCGATTTATGTTCATCTCTTGTTTTATGTTGCATTGAGGCTCATCCTTCTCTTTTAGACCGCATCCTAGAAGCTCAAAAGCATGATCCCGAATTGGCTTATCTTAGCCAAAGTTGTAGGGATAGAAATACTGAGGGTTTGAAAGAGTTTGAAATCGATGCTCGTGGCGGCATTTGAAAACTTGGTAGACTTATCGTGCCAAATATTAGTAATCTTCGTAAATACATTTTAGAAGATTCTCATCATTCTAAATTTACCATTCATCCCGGTAGTAGTAAAATGCACGAGGATATGAGGCGACTTTATTATTAGGATGGAATGAAATTCGATATTGCTAACTTTATTAAGCATTGCATGACTTGCCAACTCGTTAAGGCCAAGCATCAAAGGCCCGGTGGGTTATTGCAACCTTTAGACATTCCCGTTTGGAATTGGGATCAAGTATCCATGGACTTTATTGACGGTCTTCCACGATCTCGTTCAAGTCATAGCAGTTTATAAGTGGTTGTAGATAGGCTTACAAAATCCATCCATTTTATTCCCGTTCGGTCTAATCGGACCGTACCTCTTTTGGCCAAACTCTATGTTAAGGAAATTGTTAAATTGCATGGAGTTCCAACTTCTATTGTTAGCGATCGTGACCCATTATTTACCAGTGGATTTTGGAAGAGTCTTCAAAAAGCTTTGGGAACGAAGCTTAATATTAGCACCGCTTATCATCCTTAGTCCGATAGACAAACAGGGCATGTGAATCAAACTCTTGAATATGTTCTTCGCGCATGTGTTCTTGATTTTGGTGGAAGTTGGGAAGATCATATTTCTCTTGTTGAGTTTTCCTATAATAATAGCTTCCAACCTAGTATTGGTATGGCACCTTTTAAGGCACTTTACTTAAGGCCATGCCTATCTCCTTCGTGTTGGCACGAAGCCGGTGAGAAGCTGGTTTTAGGTCCAGATTTTATTCATTCCATAGAAAAGATTGACCTTATTCATCATAGGATGAAAGAAGCTCAAAGTAGAAAAAAAATCATATGCCGATAACCGAAGAAGGAATTTGAAATTTTATGTGGAAGATTTGGTATTCATTGCGTTTCACCTATGAAGGGTGTTGTGCATTTCAGTCGATCGGAAAAATTAGCACCTCGATATATTAGCCATTTCCCATCACCAAACGCATTGGTTCCGTGGCTTTTCGCCTTTTATTACCGGCTCAACTTTCTGCTACTCGTGACGTTTTCCATACCTTCAACTACGGAAATGCCTTAAGGATTCAGATACTATTCTTGAGCCCGGTGTTATTGAAGAAATTGAATTTCACCTAATTTGACTTATGAGAAACATCCTATCTATATCATTGCTACGGAGGTTAAACGTCTTCGTAATAAAGATGTTCCGCTTGTGAAAGTTCAATAGTCCTCAAATCCTAAGGATTGCTCTTTGGAATCCAGAGAATTCATCGAGCGAACACATCCGGACTTACTCTCTCGTGCTCCTTAAGGTGAACTTCTCACTTCCAAAAAAAATTATTTTGTGTTGGTATGGTTTTGTGGTTATTACTCTTTATTTTCTTCTTAAGTATTGCGAGGACGCAATTTCTTTAAGGAGGGGAGTCCGTAACAACCCACATATTTTACGACTATATATTTAAATTTTTTATTTAAATATAGCATCGTTAGTTGGATTAAAGTCCAAAATGCTTCTTTTGTAACAGTCGAATTAGGACTCTAGATTACTTTCATTGAGTCCAAAGTGGCGTTTGCAACCTTTTTGAGTATAAACATCGATATGTTTGGAGTTGATTAGAATTTTGGTATTTTTCTATTGGGCTTTGGTTTTGGGTTTCAGCTCACTAATCCAAAAAAAATACATAAATTCCACCCCCTCTTCGTTCGTTCATTCTACTTTCCTAACTCTCTCAGGTTAAAGGAAGATGGGGGAAACAAGAATAAAATAAAATTCCTAAACCCTCTATTACAAGGAAATTCAAGATTCAAGCTCCAAAATTAAGGAGAAGCTTAGGCAAGCATCCTCTTCATCTTCTCCATCTCAATTCCTTTCCAATTTTTATAAATTCCTAAACCCTAACTTAGGAAGTATTTGATTATGAGCTTAGATTGGAGCTTCTTGAGTTGAAGTTGAAGAGTGGTTGATCTTTGCCTTGTTTTAAAAGCTTCTCATTCATTGTTTTTGGGTTTACAGGTGAGTTCTTAAACTCACATCTATGTCTATACCTTAGATAGTTGTTAGGTACGAATTACTAACATCTATTTCATGTTCATTTGCTTTTGAATTGAATTGGATTGGTGAATTTTTCAATTTTTGGTATTTTGAAGTCAAAATCTATGATAATCCTACTATGGATGTTTGGACTTGTTATTTGGAGTGCACCGAAGAGCCTATAGGGCTGGGTTGTTGTTTGGCATAGATCCCTCGCCTTCATTGCTCGTTCAATCGCTTCCGAACCAATTTGGCCATCAATGGCCTAGGCTGATTTTTGCTTGAGCTTCAGCTCAGACGTCTGGTATAACGCTCAGACATCTGGGACATCGGAATAAAAATTCTAGATGTATAGCTTAGACGTGTGAGCTTACTTCCCAGATGTTTGGACGATTTGGAATAAAATTTCCAGTCTTTTAGCTCAGACGTCTGGTAGGCCACCAGATGTCTGGAGCTGCAAATTTCAACCAACTTACCTGTTTTTGATGGGTTTCCGTTTTAATCGATTTTTAGTTGATCTGATTAGTCGTCGTCATTTATTATCGACTATGATGACTTCTTTCTGGATTTTTTTAGAAAAATCCATTTTATGGATTTGATATTGATTTTTATGGTTTTAATTCACGTCGTTGAATGTGAACTTTTGGTGATTGATTGTTTTTACAATCATTTCTGTGATTTGTCACTTTAAAATACAAAGATTTCTATACTAGTAGTACATATTCAAACTACTTCACAAAAATGATTTCAGCGTTATTTTTAATGCAAATCACTTTTTTAAAAACCATTTATCAATCTATTAGTATATATATACATTTACCTCATTTGTATGAGAAATCTAATTAAATGACTTAGCAAAACCAATAGTATGAAACGCTTGCGTTTTCTTTGTCGGTTAATTCTTGGACTTGTTCGATTGAACTCTTGTGACAATTTTCGAGTGGAAATCTACAATTGGTTCGTAAATATTTAAGTTAAGCCAGCGGTTATCGAACATAAAGCTAAACTCATTTATTTACTAGCTTAGTGTGATTCACACTTTTTATTGATCAATGGTGATCATTTTATGGTTTAGACTAGCGATATGCAATGTCTTTTGGTCCATGTGGGGGACTATACCAAGTTTTATGGAGCTTCATCTCATTTTAAGGGCTAGGGACCCCTGGCCTTTTTGACCGTTCATGGAGTAATCGGCTCAATGAGTTCGGTACATGGGGCATATCATTTTAGGTGTATCGATGTTCGGCTCTATAGGTATGTGCATGGGGCGTATCTTTTCAGGTGCGTCGATGTTCGATTATGCATGGGGCATATCTTTTTAGGTGCATCGATGTTTAGCTTATCTGTCCCCAAGGGGGGAAAGTACCTCGTATTTTTATGGGATAGCATCTCGTTTGTGATACACGTGTTGGTGAGTTTTCATGCTCCTATTTTTGATAGGCCTCCCTCTTTGAGATTTCTGGATTTCTAATTGATGATTTCTAGAATTTGTGTTTCACCAATTTATGTGATTTATATTGATAAGCTTTATCAATATTTGTAGTTTGGTGAATGAAATCAAGAATATGACATTCTTTT
Organism: Allium cepa; assembly: GCA_030765085.1. Lineage (NCBI taxonomy): Eukaryota > Viridiplantae > Streptophyta > Magnoliopsida > Asparagales > Amaryllidaceae > Allium > Allium cepa. Next base: position 742,760,000 of record CM060932.1, read on the forward strand.
TGGTGTTTGAGAAAATTTGAGATATTGTATGATTTTTATTGTTATCTATTGTATACTTGTCACATTATGCCATTATTGTTATCATACCTATGATTTTTGTTGCTATCTAATGTATAATTGTCACATTATGTCATTATTGTTATCATATCTTTTTGTCATATCTCTTGTCCTATCTCATTTTATATGATATTTATAGTTAGACTGATCCGTTTATTATTTTCTTCTTAAATAATACTCGGGTCAGACCGTGGTATTTCAGATGCTTCTGCTTGACTTCTTATCAGGGTCCGTCATCTGACTTTTGGCTACCTACTTTAGCTTAGTAGTTTTTGCTTTTATACATTTGAGATAGAGAATCCTTGATGTATGCTATTCTTTTTTCTAGCATTTGTACCTATTCTTTTGTGATGTGGTGGATCTTGTATGACCACTAATTTGATGTACACTTCTGTGTGATATATTCATATCTGTTTCCGCCTTAGTGATATGAATATCTGTGACTAATTTATGTTATGCTTATTTTATATTTGTTTCCAAAGACCACATAGCCACTGTGTAGTAGTTTTGAGTTTGTAATTGATGTGTCAGATTTTCTCTTGAAACGAAATGCATATAATACTATCTGACATATCGATACTCGCACAAAGCAGTTACACAAATGGTCTCTTCTCAACAGCCTTATTCTTCATGCTAGTCGATGGCATTGTCCCGTAGTGTTCTGGCTAGTATGAGTATAGAGGTGGGACATCACAAATACATTGCCCAATATTTTAAGAGCATTACACACTTTGGTCTCAGTAGATATATCGATGTCCTTTCCTAAAACGAATTGACTAAGAATATTTAAAACAATGTGTTATTCTATGTTGTGATAATTTTCTCGTGATTACAATAGTTTATAACTATTATCACATAACATATTTTGAGAGAAATGTGTGATCCTCTATAATATAGAGGAGAGCACACATATAGCTATGTATATATCACAAAGATAAGTGCTTCCAACATGCATGGCAGGTAGCAAAAGCTAGATATAAGAAAAATAAATAAAAAGGTACCCCTAAGATGAGTTCCGACAAAGCCATCACGCATCACATCCTAATATCCAGCTCCGTCATGGCCATTGTCCGATAATAAAGTGTTTGAAGTACCTAAAAAACTAAAGAAAAGCCAAAATACAAGAAATCATCACAAGCTAAGAAAGAAGCTCCATGCTATAATGGAATAGGTGCCAAGCATCATAGATCCTCTAGATAATAGAACGCCATAATGAAGATGAAGGAGCCTTGTATATGAGATGGATCTGCTAGTGTATATAAGAGGAAAAGTCTGCTTTGATGGTCTCTCTGCAATCCAAAATCCTGCAATCCAGCATCTGTGGTGGAACAATCAGTGTATCTGAAAGGAAAACTCTACGCTGAAGCCTTCTCTGCAATCCAAAATCATGCAATCTGAAGTCATGAGAACCTACGAAGTGAACCTAACACCCTATCTTCCGTACCTGCTTCTACATAATGACTAGGAAAAGAGTTAGATATATATATATATATATTTGGTAATTAATGTACATATATATTTATGAAAGGGAAAGAAAATAAGATGTCTAAGTAAGACTAACAATCTAAACAAAAACAAGTACAGTAATTGGACACAATAACTTAAAAAATATTTAATAACCTCCGATCCTAAGCAAATTATGGTTAACAGTGAAATCGTTATATAAATTTGGATAAATAATAATACTATTATTGTTAATGTTAAAAATATTATTATTAAGTTTAAATGAATTAATATTGTAACTAACTTCATTAAGGTACCCTTTAAAAAAATTGTTTTCAGCTAATTTATATTTGAGATTAGAAATCCAATTAAAACAAAAAGTAGAAATTGTATATATCAGTTTATTAACATGACTATCATTGTTATTAAAAATTCTTTGATTTCTTTCAAACCAAATATACCAACAAATAATAGTGAATAAAGTATCTAGTAAGAATCTAATATTCTTTTTGAACCTAAAGCTAAAACTTCTCCAGTAGAATTCCCAGTCATTAATTTTAGTTATTATATTAAAATTAAAAAAATTAGAGCATTGTTTAGGATGTAATAAGAATCCATGCAATCATAATAAATGTGTTTAATATATTTAGAGTATATATTACTAAAATAACATTTGTTGTCATTTTGAATGTTTTTTCTCTTTAAAAATTCTATAGTATTAAGTTTTCCATGTAGTATTAACCACATATGAATTTTGGATTTAGGAGGAGCATTTGCTTTCCAAATAAAATTAAAAGAGACGTTTGTTGTACCCAAAAAATAATAAATTTGTAAAAAGAGTTGATGTATATTTCTTACTCTTATCCCATTCCCAACTAATAATATCATTATCATTATCAATATTATAAAGATTTAATTTAGCACAAAGCAATGAAAGTTGCCTAAGAGTTGAACCTGCTAGAATTTTGTTAAAACTAAAATTCCAAGGAGGATCATTTTCAGGAGAAAAGACTTCACTAATTAAAGCATACTTAAAATTATAGATTTCATAAAGCTGTTTCAATTCTATCTTAAGAGGTAAAACACAAATCCAATGGTCGTGCCAAAAAAAGAAGTACAATTACCAGAATGAACTATCGTATTAAGACCTAGGTTAAAAGTGTCATGACATTTCAAAATGGATTTCCAAAAATTAGATAGATTTTGACTGACATGAGAAATGATTTGATATGAGTTAATGCAACGACTGTAGTAATATTTTATAATGATCCCTTTCCAAGTAGCATTATCATTTATATCTTTAAATTTCCATAACCATTTACCTAATAAAGATAAATTCATATTACGCAAATTAATTACTCCTAGGCCACCTTCCTTGTTAGCTTTGCAAACCGTTTCCCAATTTGCTAAACATTTTATGCTATTGTTAGTATTTTCCCCACTCCATAAGAAATCTCTTCTAATTTTGTCTATTTTGTCTATTACCCTGTCTTGAAATAGATGCATGGACATCCAATATATCGAGAGGGCAGATAAAACAGAATTTATTAAAACTAATCTACCTGCTCTAGATAATAATCTCCCATTCCAATTAGATCTTCTATTTTTGATTTTATCAATGATTATAAGACAGTCATCTTGTTTGAGTTTAGTAGGTCTAATCACAAAACCGAGATAATCAAAAGGAAAATTCATAGCCTTGCAATTTAGAGTATTTGCGACTAAGTTTTCTACATTTTCATAATCATTCAAGTTTTCTACATTTTCATAATCATTTAAAACTAAAACAGAACTCTTATCAAAGTTTATTTTCAAACCTGATAGAAGTTTGAAACTATAAAGAATAAACTTAAGAGAAATGATATGTCTGGGTAAATGAGAAGAAAAAAGCAAGGTATCATCAGCAAATTGAAGGACTAATATACCATTACGTGATATATCATTACCTATATTTCCCAAAGATCCATTATCAACTGCTTTTTTCATTATCTTAGCAATAACGTCTGCAGCTAAGTCAAATACTGGAGGCGATAGAGGATCCCCTTGCCTTAAACCTCTCTTAGATTGAATTTTGTTTCCTAAAATACCATCAACCATAGTACTAGAGTTACCAGTTTTGAGCAAATTCATGATCTAGCTAATCCATCTATGGATAAAACCTCTAGTATGAAAAATATCTATTAAAAAATCCCAATCTATGGAATCAAAAGCTTTAGCGAAGTCTAGTTTTAAGATAGCATAAGTAATATTGTCCTTATAACAGTAATTAATATATTCTTGAACAACAGCCACCCTATCAGTGATATTTCTCCCTTTAATGAAAGCAGATTGTAAACAGTTAATTAGATCATTCATTCTTATACTCGGTCTATTAGCTAATACTTTTGAAATAATTTTAACAGAAGAATTAATCAATGAAATAAGTCTAAAATCTTTTAAATTATTTGCACCTACTTTTTTATGTAATAAAATAATATTTGCAAAGTTGAATCTTCCTAATTGCAAGCTTCCATTATAAAAATCATTAAACATGTTGATTAGATCTAATTTTAAAACATCCCAAAACGTTTTATAAAATAAAATAGGAAACCCATCCAGACCCGGAGATTTATCATTAGGCATGTCATTAATAGCTTTTCAAATTTATTCTATAGTAAAAATGATTATCTAATTTAGAAAGATCAACATTGGAATCTGACAGATAAATATCATTCCATTTAACATTTATTCTAAGTTTATTTTTAGTACCAAAAATATCTCTATAATATTCTGTGAAAGCCTTATTAAGATCTCTTTGATCACATAACATATTATTTAAGGATTTTCTATTTATAAAATTTAAATTAATTACTTAATTAAATATACTACTATGTAACAAAGTATATTATATTAAACACCTTAATTACGAGCAAGATCGATTACAAAGTTAGATTATGTGCCCTAAGCATACCCTTAACTATCTCATGAACTAAATAAGAACATAGTCGAAAGCGATGGCTAAAGCGGGTTTCAAATAAAGGCGACAACATATGAAAATTTCTAAAGATTTTCCAAACAATTGTCCATAAACAAGGCTTCATTAGGACCAAACTTGAGCGTAGTGATTCATAGCCAAGGCATATTAACTTTTTTGGGAAAGTCAACACCTAGACCTATTCGAAAATGCACGTCTGTAGGTGGATCTGATAATATGGCTAGCTAGTTATGTAATACAATAAATATGTAAAGAGTAAAATAAAGTAAAGTAATCACACTAGGATTTTATACTAATTCAAACCTCTTGTCCTACGTCCTGTCCCAAAACTTCTGTTATTAACATATTCATTTTGTATTAGAAGTAGGCCCAATATTGTACTCGGCCCAAACTGCTATTTTAGGCAGGCCGTATCTATTTTTAAATCTTCCCTCTTTTCATTTTTTTATGTACACAACACAAATATTGAAGTTTTGCTAATGGCGTCTGATAATTACATATTTCCTTTTTTAGTATTAATTTCTACATGGTATCAGAGCTATCGGATCTGAGATCTTTGAGATAAATCTGCAGTCTCATTTTCTCGCGTACGCACTCTTCTGTATTAAGCTAGCAAACGATGTCTGAATCCAAGGGAGTCGATGTAATGGCGTTGATGCTTAAAATCACTGATCGGAAATTGAGTAGCTCAAATTATAATGAGTGGAGTAAAATGATTCGACTTTACATAAGGAGTATTGATAAAGTCGATCATCTGACTAATGATTCACCTCAACCAGATTCAAAGGCCAAAGCAGATCTGGAATGGCTTCGTGATGATGCTCGCCTATTTTTGCAGATTCGAAATTCAGTTGAAAACGAGGTGATTGGATTAGTTAATCACTGTGAAACTGTGAAGGAATTAATGGAGTATTTGGAGTTTTTATATTTTGGTAAGGGTAATTTGACAAGGATGTATGATGTTTGTCGATCGTTCTATAGGGCCGAGAAGAAGGACATGAGTCTCATGAGTTATTTTATGGCATTTAAACAAACTTACGAAGAACTTAATCATTTGTTACCAATGAGTTCAGATATTAAAGTGCAGCAGAATCAACGTGAGCAAATGGTTATAATGAGCTTCCTAGCTGGGTTGCCATCTGAATTTGAAGGGGTTAAATCACAAATCCTTGCGAGACTGAAATAACCACTCTTAGTGATGTGTATAGTCGAGTATTGAGATCTGAAATTGGATCACTTGGTAGTGACTCAAGTGGAAACAATGTGGAGAGTGCATTTGTTGGGAGTGCAAATGTGGTATCTCATGAACCAATTGATACTAATAGAAGTGCACAACAACGTACACAAAAATGGAGACCATCTAATTCCCAAACTCAGCAACCATTTAATTCCCAAACTTGGAGACCGCCTCGAGCAACTGAAGAGGACAGAGATCACAATGGAGACCGTCAGTGAACCAAAACAAGATGTGCAACTACTGCAAACGTATTGGTCATGTAATCTCTGAATGCAGGAGTCGTTTTTGGAATCAACGACACACAAATTCTTCTAATATCAAAACAGTGCTAATGACCGCTGATGAATATGACAAGTATTCAAAACTACAAAACTCACTGCATAACTCATCACTGGATTCATCAACTACTTCAGCAACAACGTCTGTTGCTAATATCAGCTCTGGCTCAACTACACCAAATTGGATCATAGATTCAGGGGCCTCTGATCATATGTCAGGTAATCCATATCTGTTTGAAAATTTACGAGAATCTAATGCACTACATAAGGTTACATTAGCTGATGGTTCTCAATCTTTAGTAAAGGGAATAGGTAAAGCAACACCTAACTCTGCTATCTCCATGAACTCTGTACTATACTTACCAACCTTATCATTCAACTTACTTTCTGTAAGTCAAATTACAAGGGATCTCAATTGTAGCATTATCTTCTATCATGATCATTGCATATTTCAGGATTGTGTGACAAAGAAGATTATTGGTAAAGGAAGTCAAACTGGCGGGTTATATACACTTGATACATTTTCTGGATCTGTAGCATGCACAGCCATGAATCCTGCTCTAAAAATGCACTGTCAACTTGGTCATCCTTCTCTCTCCTTATTCAAGAAGTTATGTCCTCAGTTTAGCAATATTTCTGCATTAAACTGTGAAGCTTGTCAATATGCAAAACATCATAGAACTAGTTTGCAACCTAGAACTAATAAACGTGTTGATTGTCCATTTGCATTAATACACTCAGATATTTGGGGACCTTCATCTATTGTCTCTAAACCAGGATTTAAATACTTTGTAACTTTTGTGGATGATTATACTCGTTTTACATGGTTGTTCTTGATGAAATCTCGAAGTGAATTATTTCATATATTCTACAAATTTCATACTGAACTGCAAACTCAATTTAGCACTCCTATAAAGATTCTTCGTAGTGATAATGCTAAAGAATATACATCAGTTGAATTCAACAATTATTTAACCCAACATGGCATCGTACATGAGACTTCATGTGTGGATACACCCTCGCAAAATGGGGTAGCTGAAAGAAAAAATCACCATCTACTAGAGACAGCTAGAGCTCTGTTATTTCAAATGAATGTGCCCAAAGTGTTTTGGGCAGATGCAGTGTCAACTGCGTGCTTCCTGATTAATCGAATGCCATCTTCAGTTCTTAACAATGATATTCCATACCAAGTCTTGCAACCAACAAAAGATATGTATCCAATTAAACCACGTATGTTTGGATGTATCTGCTTTGTAAGGGATGTGAATCAGCAGCTGGGAAAGCTTGATCGAAAATCGTTGAAATGCATATTTGTTGGATATGCAAGACATCAAAAGGGATATAGGTGCTACTGTCCAAGCTTGCAAAAATATATTGTTTCAATAGATGTGTCTTTTATGGAGGATGTGCCATTCTATCAGAAAAACACTTCGCAAGAGACAAGTAATGAAGAAGAATTTCTTGTGTACACAACTATACCAAGTGAAATACCCAGCAAGAGTTCAACAGGTGATGATAATTCAAGTACTCAACAAGACGAAGACATTCCTCAGTCTAGTGGTGATCCCAGTTTGGAGCTACCTATTGCTTTAAGGAAGGAAAAACGAAAATGCACATATCCTATTGCTTCATACGTGTCCTACAGTAAGGTACCTCAATCATCACATGTTTTTATCTCCACATTAGAATCTATAACACTACCCAAAACTATTGAAGAAGCAGTGGCTTCATCTGAATGGCGTACTACAATGATAGAGGAAATGAAGGCGTTAGAGTCAAATAAAACATGGAGTTTGGTAAAGCTACCTCCAAACAAGAAAGTAATAGGGTGCAGATGGGTTTTCTCTGTGAAGATGAACGCTGATGGGACAGTTGCAAGACTCAAAGCTCGCTTAGTTGCCAAAGGGTATGCTCAAACATATGGTGTCGATTACTCAGAAACATTTTCACCAGTGGCAAAAATGACTTCTATACGATTATTTATATCTATGGCTGCACGGTACAAATGGAAACTACATCAACTTGACATCAAAAATGCGTTTTTACATGGAGAACTCTTGGAGGAGGTGTATATGAAGCAACCCCCTGGATTTGTTGCTCATGGGGAGTCAAATTTAGTGTGCAAGCTTAATAAATCATTATATGGACTTAAGCAAAGTCCACATGCTTGGTTTGCCAAATTTAGCCTTGCAATGGAGAGATTTGGAGTTAAAAGAAGCAAAGTTGATCACTCTGTTTTCTATAGCTCGGATAAAGGCATGATTTTGGTTATAGTCTACGTAGATGACATCATTATTACAGGAGGTGATGAAGATGGGATACGTGCACTTAAACATTTCATTCATACTCAGTTTCTGACAAAAGATCTTGGAGAACTTAGTTATTTCCTGGGTATTGAAATATTAAGAAGCAATGGAAATATGTACTTGACTCAAAGGAAGTACACTTTGGATCTCTTAACTGAAACTAGAAAGTTGGGTGTTAAACCGAGTAATACCCCTTTATTGCCAAACTACAATATGACTGAAGACAGTAAGCCAATTGAAAACCCAGAGCAATATATGAGGTTAGTAGGTAAGTTAAACTATTTGTGTGTTACTCGACCAGATATAGCATATTCAGTTAGCATAGTTAGTCAGTTTATGGCCAAGCCGAATAGTCATCACTGGGCGTTGTTGAATCAAATATTAAGCTATCTTAAAGGAACTGCTGGAAAAGGAATTGTGTATACTGATAATGGTCATATGTGCATCGAGAGTTTTAGTGACGCAGATTGGGCTGGATCGAAGATAGACAGACGATCCACTTCTGGTTTTTGTGTATTTGTTTGGGGTAATCTGGTCTCCTGGAAAAGTAAGAAGCAAAATGTAGTGTCACGATCAAGTGCAGAAGCAGAATATCGTGCAATGGAAAATGCTGTTTGTGAGATTATGTGGGTAGTACATTTGATGGAAGAAGTTCAGTTACAGATAGAGCGACCAACAAAGTTATGGTGTGATAATCAGGCAGCAATGCACATTGCTGCAAATCCAGTATTTCATGAATGAACGAAGCATATAGAAGTTGACTGTCATTTTATTAGAGAGAAAATTGAAGAAGGAATCATTGAAACAAAGTATATTCGAACTGGAGAACAAATTGCAGATGTGTTTACTAAAGCTTTGAATGGTACTCGAATGGAATATCTATGCAACAAGTTGGGAATGACAAATTTATATTCTCCAACTTGAGGGGGAGTGTTATTAACATATTCATTTTGTATTAGAAGTAGGCCCAATATTGTACTCGGCCCAAACTGCTATTTTAGACAGGCCGTATCTATTTTTAAATCTTCCCTCTTTTCATTTTTTTTATGTACACAACACAAATATTGAAGTTTTGCTAATGGCGTCTGATAATTACATGTTTCCTTTTTTAGTATTAATTTCTACAACTTCCATTCGGTGTTTCAGTAGTAAAAAATTCTCACTTCACTTAGAGGAATGTGTTTACAATAGGCTGCCCTAAGGTCCACTATAGTGTTTTTCCACTTCAACTATAATAAAGAGATCGACATTTCTTTGTATCTTCGAATACCGATATGTCACAATGAAGTACAATGGTCCTATAACCACAAGTAACCTCAAAAAAAGAATGAACAAGGTTTAGGATGAGAATTGAGTTGATTAGTGTATTTGAAAATTGAAATCTTTGATATTACAGAGAGAGAAGTTTCACAACGGTAAAAAAAGTTGAGTTTCTATAAAAACGTTTGCAATATTTTTATAGAAGTACAAAGATGCATCTAAAAATTACAATAGTTAGTTTAAAGGTCAGTAGTCATTGGCGAAGGGATGTTGGAGTTTTAGGGAACGTACATTTCAGAATTTAATGTTAATTTTTAAAGATAATAACATAATAGTTTGACCGCTCTAAAATTCACTAGTTGACCTATGACATCATCAAACAATCGTTGATTTTTAAAGCGGTCGACCGGTGTTCGACTACTCTTGGAAAACGACATGTTTTCAAAAAGCGTTTGAACACTTATTTTTAAATTCCAATAAAAATAAATAAAAATTACTGTAAATTATTTCAAAATTAAGAGCGGTGAGTTAGAGATTATAAGCGATTTTAACAATTTAAGATCAAGGACTCGACTAAAGAAAATTCAAAGATAATAAAAGAATGTACATATCTCTTCCATAGTCGACTCCAGTTCTACTCTATCTCGTTAAACTCTTCAATATCCTGCCTTCTTTTCTTCTTCTACATATTTACACTTCATCTCTCAACTGTTTTTTAACATCCTACAATTTCTTAATGTAAAAAATATATTTCATTGTCATCATCAAAATATAGTTCTAACACCATTGGCTTTTGGAGGAAATATAATACTGAGATCCAAGGCTTAAGATGATTAATAGTAGAATTAAGAGTTTTCTAAAATACGATGCATCACAAAAGTAGTATCAAGACTTAAGATGGTCAATGGTAGGCTAGGGGCCTAAGGAAGCTAAAAGAATAGCTAAAGCCAAAACCTAATAAATGAATAATTACGGGAGGTTTGAAAGGTTAAAAATAACTATGAAGTAAATAAGTAAGTACCTAATCATGTGGGTTCGGAAGGACTATTGATCCTGAGCGGGGTTGCTAACTCAAGTGCACTAGCATTAAGATGTAAGGTTTGGGTTCAACTTCCAAAGGCATGCAGAACATCCAGAACGTTTGTATGCTTTCGTAAAAGTGATTAACTATCTTATGTGGTTCAAAATTAAGAAAAAGATAACGATACTACTTAGTTTTGTAATTTGCAATATAAAACTTAAAGAACCAGAACTACTTAAGTTGTACTTTATAGTATAAAATAAAGAAGGTGAGACCGCATAAGATCAACAAAACATGCAGTTTCCTTATTTACCACACTTGGTTTAGTTATTTCCATATATGGAAGATATGGACCAGAATTTCCACATATACATACTTCCATAAACATTTTGTTCGAATCGGTGGTTATGTTCATAGGTTGGATCTAGATTGGTTTTAGGCCCTATTCATTGTTGGGCACCCCTGGATCCAGTAATCACCAAACAAACTTTTCTACTCGATAATCTCACTACCAGAAAAGAAATATAGTATGTCGATCTTACTACCAAATATAATTTTCTGTTCGAAAGTTAGACCATCGGACAGGAATTTCTTTTGGTAGCTTAACTACCGAGCAAATGAGTCGGGAGAGCTTTTCCTTATCTACTTATTGTATTTCTATCGGTAAGACCTAAGGAGCTTCTTGCTCCTTTTAGTTTAGTGTATTTAGACACATCATATTCCCAGTGGCGCACACACCCCTTAACTTCTCTTATCCCGAGCTTGAATAATTTGCAAGTATCTCTCCTTGAGGTGGAAAAGCCCATAACACTTGCCCTTAAAATTACATTGTAGAATGTAGAGTGCGCTTCGCTTATCTTCCTCGTTAAATCTTTATACTAATCTCATAGTTTGCTCGCTATTTTCCATACTCACCTCCTTTTCCTTAGTCTAGTAATGTTTGGCCATTCATTTTTCTGGTTCCCTACCAAAAAGAAAATAGGGTTTGGTCCTTATCTGTCCAGTACCAGACTAGGCTGGTTACTTATATAAATTCCCCAGCCTCAAGCTAGAAACAATTTATCTCATTTTGTTGATACCTTATATTACTGCACCTATTTGTCTCCCGCATGTACCAATGCTTCAAATCCATTCCAAATCACACCAAAATTCGATTTTCACCAATTCTCAGCAAGTAACTAAGATATGAATTCTCTCTTGTTAATTTTAATGCCTGTTGCATCAATTTTGATGCCAAATTCTTTTGCTTCCCGCTACTTTTGTTCATAATACCAATGTAAGGGATTTGTCATTATGAACAACTAGGGCTTGCATAATACTTTTACTTTAGCTTCTTTGATCTCATGTGCATTTAGGTATGAGAATTTTTTTCACATTTCTTTAGGAGGCTGGAATCTATTCAACGAGGGTTTTAGTTGCCAAATAAAGATGATTGAAATATGATTCGGACCATCCTTGGTCATACTAGCATAACTTGATGTGCTACTCCAAGCAATTTTTAGGAAATAGGGGATAGCTTTTGATTTAAGTCATAACTGGCATGGTTATAAGGCTTAAATTTAGGACCATCAAACCAAAAGGTAGGATGGAAATGGTCATTAGCTTAACATTCTTAGCTATATAGCTTTATTCTTGTAATTTGGACCCTTGAGGATTTATACACTTTGGTTCGGTAGCCGTGATCACCAGTCATAAAACTTAGACAAATTTATAAGGCCATAGGCTACTTATAACCCGACCACCAAATCGAACACTTAGGGATTTTAGGTTGGTTTTCTTTATATTACAGACTCGTATGTTTTACAATCTTGTATTTCATATGTCATGGCATGCATACACGTATATTTTATGGAATTATGTGAGATGGGTTGATGTATTAGACAGGCATGTCGAACCATCGCCATGCTCGCTCATTGAGCGCTGCAGGAGCCGTGCCTCCTTCATCTGCTCATACTATGCCAACATCATCAGAACCAGAGTTAATTAGTGTAGCATAGATTACTCCTTAGTTTACAGATATGGTCCTCCACGCTTATTGGTGGATCCTATTGAGTCGTCCACCTTTACCTTGTCCTGTAGGCAGCTGGATACTATAATCACTACTCACAGATTGCTGACGAGAGATATGCTATTGCCAACCCTTACCAATGGGGTCACACTTCCCCCGAGGAATATATAGCTTATTCTATGTATCATTGCATGGCGGGAGCCCTACCTCCTATCCGCTAATGGATTATGATATTTTTGGTATACATGAAGATTTCCCCATTTTAACTACACCCAAACGACAATGCTACCTTGATTAGCCTTACTACACCTATTCACTGATTTAGCCACCCATCCTACCGCCTCATTAGATACGGCTATTAGCCATTTCAAATTTGATACGGCTATTTGTAGCGACCCAACCTTCTAACACCAGAAAGTCGCATCACTAATTAAGAAAGAAAAGGATAGAAGAAGAAAAGAAAGAGAAAGAAGAAACACAACAACATCAGAGAACTCACAGCGGAACGAATGAAATATAATATATCACATAAATATTACATAGTATCATATTACATCAGAGTACACAACTTATACAACACATATTAGACAGTTACAAACATATATCTAACTATACAACTCAAGAACATAAGATATAGAAACCAAACAAATACAGCGGAATCATAATATATCTACACGTGGTAGCTTCCTGCTCCATATCTCCTCCAGAATTCGTCAAGCTAACCTGAATCACTTGACTACTCATACATAATATGAATACCCAAGAGTTTAATAAAACAGAAAATAAACACTTGGGTCAGACAGGGGTCTGGTGTGAGTAAACGGGTTAAAATTGCTTAACTTTAGAAAATCCTTTGAAAGAAAAGGTATCACGTAAGACTTCCCAGACATAAACATGGAAAAGTTTTTACCTTACGCTAACCAAAACATTTGATAGGAAATCCAGTGATATTATAATAGTTTCTAGGGTTTTCAAGTAAATAAGAAATAGTCGAAATTGTTACATTTATTAAATTCCAGCTACTAGCCACAAAAGTGGGTAATACAAACAAAACCGTAGGGTCTCATAGGAAGAATGGGTTTCCATCAATGGCAGGGCTACCGGGGTACCGCCCGTCACAGTACGTGGCCTAGATCACCGTACCTAGATCACAGTAGTGGGCTATTGGGTTTTTAAAAATGTTTACTCACCATTTATAAGCAGAGCCGATTTTATTACTTCTAGGCTTTGAACATTTAAATCTGAATAATGCTTTGATTTTGCTATGCTGTTGAAAAGTGAATCCTTGCATGCTTTCTAATTTGGTGTTCTTAAAAGTTGAACTGATGTCGAAACTGTTCTTGATCAGCCTTATGAATTTGCAGAAGATTTGGATTGCAGGTTGATTGGGTGTTGCAGCTTGTAAATTGCAGATTTTATCTTTTGCTTCATATTTGATTTTTGTTTTAAATTTCAGGTTTTTGAAAAAATTTCTGTTTTGCCATTAATGTTTAGTTGAGAAATAATGGAAATAGATTGAAGAAAGAAGAAGAGATGAAAAGGTTTTTATTCTTATATGAATTATGTTATGGTTTAAATTCTAAAACGAAGACACTTGTCACTTAATTTGTTTAAAAGCTTTACAAATGTTATTAATATGTCTTAATATGTTTACACATGTTTATTATGTATTTTTAATTAATTTTTACTTAATTTAAATGTAAATATAACTTACTTATTTAATTTAAATAATAATGTAAGCTTACTTATTTAAGTTACTTTTTAATAAATTTTTACATATGTATATAAATTTACTTTTTAAAGAAAATATTATAAAACTAATTATAACACAAATAAATCTTTATACGTATATTTTATAACCATCTTAAATTTAAGCACTTTTAAAGAAGAAAAAAACAACACTTTGGTTAAACTCCTTTTTAAACTATCATGTTTAAAAATAAACAATTATCTTATAATTTGAAAACAATTGAATTAATCTAAATTAACTTTTGAACAATATGGATTTTTAAAACAAAGCTTTAAATTACAATTCATACATATATAAATTATCAATAGATTAAATTAAATTTCAAAACGAATTCCAAATTATAACATATACATACATATATATTACAATTTGAAAATTCATCTTTTAATTAAAACAAAAGATTTTCCTATTCGCAATATATATATATATATTATAAATAGAATAAAAATTTTACTAACTTTTACAAATAATCCATTTCAAATTTGTTAAAAAGATATTGATCAAAATTACCAAATTAAATATTTATTAACCTTCAAAAAGATTAAATTTACCAATTTAAATTAAAATTATAAAGAAAAATTATCAAACCAATTTAATTATTAATACAGATTATTAAATTGATATTGCCCAAAATTCCGGGTCGTTACAATCCCCCCTTAAAAGAATTTCGTTCTCGAAATTTAAAAGAAAAGATAATTTAATAACCCAGCAAAGATTTTAATTTAAATCAACAAAGCATACCTAACATCCAGTTGCTAACAACCATAGCAATTAATCAAACAAACAAACCTAACTAATTATCCTGACATAAATCAGAATAAATCTCTAATACTATCTCGAGTTTCCCAAGTATAAACCACTGGGAGACTCGCTCTACAGAAGCTAAACTAACTACACCTCCAAAATCTAGAGCTCCTCTCACCTCTAGATCCACCATCCTGAACAGAACATCAGACTATACTCAAGTCCAGCTCAACATCCATATCCAACTGAACTACAGATTCCACAACCAACAATGAATCATACACGTACTCCCTCAGAGATACGTGAAATACCATGAATTCCAGCTATCCAAACTGGCAATTCAATCTTATCATATCAAAAACACAGATAAGAAATCCCCAAATACCTTAGAGCTAACCATCCATCTTATCCAATTACTACTCTCTTAACCAGAGAAATCTTAACAACAATGAAGTCTCCAACTTCGAATTCCAAACTCCTTATCTCATATCTGTATAACTCAACAGACAAACCTGGGCTGCCAATTCTCTTCCTGATCAGCTCAACCTATGCTAATACTTCCAGAAACAACTAGACCAAAACAAACCAGTTTCTGGATCCTATCCAATAGAAAGGTCTTCCAAAATCCATCGAAATCTAGAACACAAGCTCTACTTCTCAAGCAATAGCAAACTGAACTTGCTTCCTTCCTCGTACAGCTGCTACCTTGCTTTCGCTGCACAGCTCTAAATCTGAAATAGATGAGAGTACTGTTGATAAACACGAATACAAACTTATCCAATGTATCCAGGAAACTTTGTTCATCAAATCCATAAAATCTTAGTAACCCATCTGACTCGGTCACACAACCTTACAGCAGAATCCAACATCAAAAACTAGATCTGACCAATCCAAATTCCAAAAAAATTCTGATCCGCTACACCAACTCTTCCTCTCGGCTAACCACCAAAATCGCTTCAGGAACCAAAACAATATGGAACTCAATTCCAGATGCAGACAAACTTTTGATTACATCAGTAGCTCATACTTCCATATGAGAATCCTCAGTCTCAAACAAAAGATATCCCAAGAAAAATTCCCAAATTAATCGCAAGTCACTTTTGCGCTCCTACCTAGTTTGGATTCCAAAGAAATTGTCCCCTCTTTACCAATTAGAACAGCTTTAAGCTTCTCCAAACAAGGTTAACCCTTCAAGAAAACTTCACCATCTGCCCGGACTGCGGATAGAAGAACCACCGAGATTCCCGAACCGTTGGAGAAACGGCCACACCGCTGCTTCGAAACTCTACCTCGATGATACGGCAAAGCTAAAAGACCTTCTCGTCAGCACACCGAACACTTCGAGTTGCAACTGCTACCACAGCTAACCAAAGACTTCTAATCCAAAGGCTTCTCGAAAACCAAAATGATCAATAAACCACACAACGGACTTTCGAGATGGCAGACAACCTCTTAAGAAACTCGGGCTCCAAACCAAGCATCAACGTCTTGCTCTCCTTAAGGAATGACAATGAGACCATGCCGAAGTGAAACAACTCATAGACCTTAGTCTCGTATTCCAAAACAGCCAACCTTCATGTTAAAGATCCAGACAACTTCCACACAGACGAAACTTCCCTGCGGCGGGTAAAGACTGCTCCTCAACCACTTCTAAAACTGCTTCAAGAGAAAACATCTTCAGAAATATCCATGGATACTGCATCTCATCACGCAGTTATCAAGATACCATCACTTGCTTCTGCACTTCCGACAGATCCAAACTTACACTTCAAAGAGAAACTCTGAATCTTTAAAAGATTTCCTTCGGATATCAGAGAAATCCTTACTCCAAATAACAAATCTCACTCGAGACGGTATCAGGTCTACAGTCTCGACAAATACTTCCAACCTCAAACATATGGACCTTTTCCATCAGTGGTAGTCGTATTACACACACACCACTACTCCATCTACCTAAAATCTTATGCTGAAAAATCCGAACAGATAACCCAACAGATTAGGTGTATATATATATATGTATATATATATATGTATATATATATATATGTATATGTATATATATATATATGTATGTGTATATATATATATATATGTATATGTATATATATATATATGTATATATATATATATATATATATATATATAAATTACAAGTACGCTTTCTCAAGAAAGACACCACTCCAGAGCCTAGGTATTCACCCAACCTAATGCTCTGATACCAACTGTAGCGACCCGACCTTCTAACACCAGAAAGTCGCATCACTAATTAAGAAAGAAAGGGATAGAAGAAGAAAAGAAAGAGAAAGCAGAAACACAACAACATCAGAGAACTCACAGCGGAACGAATGAAATATAATGTATCACATAGTATCATATTACATCATAGTACACAACTTATACAACACATATTAGACAGTTACAAACATCTATCTAACTATACAACTCAAGAACATAAGATATAGATACCAAACAAACACAGCGGAATCATAATATATCTACACGTGGAAGCCTCCTGCTCCATATCTCCTCTAGAATTCGTCAAGCTAACCTGAATCACTTGACTACTCATACATAATATGAGTACCCAAGAGTTTAATAAAACAGAAAATAAAAACACTCGGGTCAGACAGGGGTCTGGTGTGAGTAAACGGGTTGAAATTGCTTAATTTTAGAAAATCCTTTGAAAAAAAAGGTATCACGTAAGACTTCCCACACATAAACGTGGAAAAGTTTTCACCTTACGCTAACCAAAACATTTGATAGAAAATCCAGTGATATTATAATAGTGTCTAGGGTTTTCAAGTAAATAAGAAATAGCCGAAATTGTTACATTTATTAAATTCCAGCTACTAGCCACAAAAGTGGGTAATACAAACAAAACCATAGGGTCTCGTAGGAAGTATGGGTTTCCATCAGTGGCAGGGCTATCGGGGTACCGCCCGTCACAGTACGTGGCCTAGATCACCGTACCGAGGATTATGCCCAATCCCCTGCATCACAAAGCCGGAACCATTCCTTACTGTATAGTCCCGAGTAAGATCACCCTGTGGTTGGCGCGACCAACCACCCACAAAGCCGAAATAAAAGGGACGTCCAGACGGGAATGACCTCGCCCTGAAATGGGTGCTACGCACATAGCCTTGCCGCACCTCCCCTGTTTTAGCCATTCCCGGGTTGATGAGGCTTGAGGCTGAGATTACCTTTATAGAACACGTCCATCTTAGAATGCTCATCGTCCACCTGACGATGTTCTGAAAGCATTTAATCCATACAAATTCGTTCCGGGTTCGAACAAAACCGAAGGCACTATCTCGTTGCACTCATTTTGGAATCACCCTCGGAGTCAACGACCATAGCCCTTGCACTCTAAATCACCATCTCGAACCTATAAGTACTATTTCCGTCGAAATCATTACGGAATCATCCCCAGAGTTATACTGACGAATAGTCCTTACACTTTGAGTCTTCACTAAGCTCCACTTGGATTCACGACCTAACGTTTAATTTGGATCGATGTCGTTTTCGGAATTCCAAATTTGGAAACCCGATCCCGGTCTCACCGAAACCAAACGCCATTTTAATGTCCAAGTTGTTTTAAGGGTTTAAACAGTTTAACTTATATTCAGGATGATATAAACAGATAGATGAATCACATTATCACAATAGATAATTCATATCAAACATTCATCTCACAAAGCAGCATATCACATATCATAGATATCCAAATCATCCAGTATCAGCCAATCACCCAATATTAATCATCCAATATAAATCAATCATCCATAAGAAGAATTGATTAACTGTAAATCAATTGGATTACCTAAATCCTTCGTCATTTATTTATTCCAAATAAATAAATTAATCATCTCTTAATGATCTTCTTAATTAACCTCCCTTGATTAATTATCCTTTAATTACATTCCAGTAATTATCCTTAACCATATACAATAATTAACCTTTAATTACTATCACTAATTACATTAATTAATGATCCTTTATTTATTTCCATTCATTAATCAACTATAGTTAATTACAATTAATTAATCATACTTAAATTAGTCACTTTTATTAATCAACCTTGATTAATGTCATTAATTTTATTAACTAATGGTCCTTATTAATTAATAATTCCTTTAATATATTAAATAATTAACATATAATTAATCATCCCATTAATCATAAACAGTAATTAACAATTTGTAATTACTTATCGTAATTAATTAACTTCTTAATTAATTATATTAACCTTTGATTAATTAATATAATTAATTAATCTTAATTACTTCATTAAGTAATTATTAACCAATTTAAAATAATTAATAAAACCTTAATTAATTACTTTATTAATTAATTACATTTTAATTAATTACCAATAATAATTAATCTTAAATTAATCACATTCATTAATAAATTAATCACATTAATTAATTAACTAAAATAAATAAGTAATTAACTCTTAATTACTTACATAAGTAATTATCTTCTAATTACTTCTATTAATAAATCTTGATTACTCTCTTAATTAATTACTTAACAAATAATTAATCCCATCATTAAATAATCCTTAATCCTTAAATTAATTAATTACTTCATAATTAATTAACTTCTAAACAATTATTTTAATTAATTCCTTAATTAATAGCACCAAGTGATTATCCCTTAATCACTTTCATTTAATTACTTCCATGAGTAATTTTCCTCTAATTACTTTTATAAGAAATTTTCATTTTTAATTACATTCAATAATTAACTATTAATTACTTCATTAAGTAATTACACTTAATTAAGTGATTATTAAAATTAAATAAACAATTAACTAATTATTTAAAATTAATTAAATAACTGATTAATTAACTTCTTATATTTCAAAATCCTTAATTAATTAAGAAAGTCATTTATCTTAATTAATCTTTTACTTAATTACAAATCATATTTAATCAACTATTCTTAAGTTCATATCCAAATAATTTAACCTTATTTATCTTCATAATTAAATTATTTGAAATAATCAAATTATAATAACTTAAAAACAAATAATTCTATTTGGTTTTCAAAAAATCATAACAATAACCTTATTTGAAAATAAGGCATTTAGGAATCAAATTTAAAATTTAAAACCCTTTAAATTATCTAATTTAAACTTATTCATTTTCAAAATAATTTGAAAACTTTGTTATTAAACATTACTTTAAAATTTATCTTAAAACTTTGATTTAATATTTAAATTCAAAACATTCCTCATTTAAATTTAAGATTCAAATTTAATTAAATTAAATTACTTTCAAAAGAAACATCTTAAACAAATTTAAATATAAATAAATTTAATTAACACCCTTTTTAAAGTTTGATTAACTTTAATTCTAAACAACAAGTAAATTAATATGTAAATTAATTTCCTGCTGGAAAATTTAAGCTTTAAATTGCACAAGAGAACGTCTCGGGTCAAACCCGAGTGGAACTCGCCAAAATCTCACGCAAGTCACAAAGCAGCCCCACCTCAAAAAGCTTCGAATCGACTACAGGAATAACGCGAGAAATACTTTGAGTTCAGCTCATCTTCCCCCAAACCAAAACTTCACTCGTCCCAAATCGTGCATAAGGTACACATGCACCTACCTAACTGCCTCCGGCCACTGACGATCAGTGCGACGATCGCCTACAACTCCATGAACCCATACGAGCATAGAAACAAACCCAGATCAAACGAAAAACCAATGCAACAAAAACGATCCAAAAACACGACACTGCTACCGACGCCACCGTTCACGATTAACCTCGCCATCCACACTATCCCTTCGTCTCAACCTCCAGCTACACTCGCAAGCCACGTTATCAATTCCGATCTACCACGCACGACGCAATTGTTGTGACTGTCAAACCCAGCCGAAACAAGCTTAAACCCTACTACCCCCAATTCCAACCACCACGTCGCATGATAAATCAAGCGAATATTTTTCCACTAATCCCAGATCCATCCTCTTCCTCAAGACCAAAGCCCATGGCCTATCATCACTTCGTTCGCTAGAATTTGACGAAAGTACCAATTCCGTTCATCTCACAAAATCACAACGGTTATCAACCTAAAAATTATAATTTTGGTACCTAAATTCATCATTTACTATTATTAACCTATTCCTGGAATCAAATTACAAAATTATGAGTATTTATTTTTGACATGCAAATGATTCGTACTGTATATTTTCATTAAAAATAATTTACTCAAATAATAATCCTAATTCCATTTTTAAAATCATCCTTATACATTAACAAACAACTTCCATTTATATGTTGAAGATTAATGTTGATTTGATTAGAGAATTGAATTTCTGAAAGCAAACATGGCCTGTGGAACACAGAGAACAGAATATACATACAGACGCACTTCCACACATATATTCATACCAATTCAATTATATAGAAACTGAAAAGTTTTCATGCAACATCAATAACAATTCAAAGATCAACACATGATTAAAGATAGTCACGAATTAAGCTGTTTTTAATGTTTACTCACCATTTATAAGCAGAGCAGATTTTATTACTTCCAGGCTTTGAACATTTAAATCTGAATAATGCTTTGATTTTGCTATGCTGTTGAAAAGTGAATCCTTGTATGCTTTCTAATTTGCTGTTTTTAAAAGTTGAACTGATGTTGAAACTGTTCTTGATCATCCTTATGAATTTGCAGAAGATTTGGATTACAGGTTGATTGGGTGTTGCAGCTTGTAAATTGCAGATTTTATCTTTTGCTTCAGATTTGATTTTTGGTTTAAATTTTAGGTTTTTGAAAAAATTTCTGTTTTGCCATTAATGTTCAGCTAAGAAATAATGGAAATAGATTAAAGAAAGAAGAAGAGATGAAAAGGTTTTTATTCTTATATGAATTATGTTATGGTTTAAATTCTAAAATGAAGACACTTGTAACTTAATTTGTTTAAAAGCTTTACAAATGCTACTAAGATGTCTTAATATGTTTACACATGTTTATTATGTATTTTAAATTAATTTTTACTTAATTTAAATGTAAATATAACTTACTTATTTAATTTAAATAATAATGTAAGCTTACTTATTTAAGTTACTTTTTAATAAATATTTACATATGTATATAAATTTACTTTTTAAAGAAAATATTACAAAACTAATTATAACACAAATAAATCTTTATACATATATTTTATAACCATTTTAAATTTAAACACTTTTAAAGAAAACAAAAACAACACTTTGATTAAATTCCTTTTTAAACTATCATGTTTAAAAATAAACAATTATCTTATAATTTTAAAACAATTGAATTAATCTAAATTAACTTTTGAAAAATATGGATTTTTAAAACAAAGCTTTAAATTACAATCATACATATATACATTATCAATAGATTAAATTAAATTTCAAAACGAATTCCAAATTATAACATATACATACATATATATTACAATTTGAAAATTCATCTTTTAATTAAAACAAAAGATTTTCCTATTCACAATATATATATATATATATATATATATATATATATATATTATAAATAGAATAAAAAATTTATTAACTTTGACAAATAATCCATTTCAAATTTGTTAAAAAGATATTGATCAAAATTACCAGATTAAATATTTATTAACCTTCAAAAAGTTTAAATTTACCGATTTAAATTAAAATTATAAAGAAAAATTATCAAACCAATTTAATTATTAATACAGATTATTAAATTGATATTGCCCAAAATTTCGGTTCGTTACACTATTAGCCGTATCTAAAAATTTAGACACAATTAATAGCTGTACAAATTTGATACGGCTAATAACCATATCTTATTTCGTGTCTATTTTTGACACAAAATTTCCACCCCAAAACGCACTGCTTCCCTCTAGAAAATTTGCTTTCCCACTTATTTCGATACGGTTAATAGTCGTATCAAATAAAGGTCTGGATCTGGCCAACTGTAATTAGTTTGAAGTCGTGCTTCGCTCATTTTCTTTCCTAAATTTTATTCATGCGGTTTCCCTTCCTCCTCACCACCGATCTCTATTTTCCTTGATTTTTCCTTCATATCAAATTGATTCATGTACCATGGCAAGGTAAGATATTTTATCTCTCTATCATTTTCAATTACGTTAATTTTACCAGATTTCATTTTTCCTCAAACTTATACCTTCGTAACTACCTAGCTCCATTGATTAGCACATGATTTGATTCACCCCTATCTCATTTGCTTTTTCCCTGCAATTTTGACGTTTTTTTGCTGCTAATGCTTCACCATCCAATTCTCTCTCTTTTGTCCATATCTATTATTATTCAAGTCTGGAACGAAAATGCATGTCAACATTATTTTAAATAGGAAACATTGAAATATTTCCTTGTTTATTGACATAGAGAGGTTGATTTTGATTTTAACTCTTATAGATCTAAGATTGTTTACTTTATTATTACATAATAGCAGTAATAGTTACTAATCTGATACAGATCAATTTTTAAGATGCTTATTCAAAATCTTATCATTTTTGGGTCCTAACTTTTCTATTTAACATTTTAAGTGGTATAGTGATGCAGCTAGGCTGTTTTAGAATAGTTGGAAAGAGTTAATATATAACTAGAAAAGGCGGACCAATTATGACATTCCTGGAGAGAAAATGGCAACCTACCACTTTCATACTTATTATAAATTTATTTATTATTATTATTATTTGTTAGAATGCTTCTTAATACCATTAGGACATATCTAGAAAATTTGGTTCTATTTGGAATAAAACTCAAAAAATTGTTTGGATGTTGGGTAGAATGTGTAGGATAAGGGTATGGGCAATCTCTTTCCAATAAATGAAATAGTATGGTCTTTCATCAAACCGTCTGATATTCCACACTAAAGGTACAAAGTTGAATGAAAACATCAAATCGGGTACGTTTATTTATGATAAGGTTTGCTACAACCGAGATCATGCCAGTCTAAAAGGTGAATCACTAGAAAGAAAATAATCTGAATATGTTAAATTCATATTCATGTTGTTGACTCATTATGTCAACCACTATTTCTTTTAGCAGAAACTCTAGTTAAAGAATCTACGAATCGTTCACTCTAATCACAACAATATGAATATATATTCAAATTTGCTTAGCTTGTCACAATGTTGTAAATTAACTTAGCATTCCCTTTTGCCTTAAAGCATTTTATATAACAAGATAATCAAATAATGAATTACACATCAATGAGTGTGAGCCAGTGACAACATGAGTAGTAATGATTAATGAATGGTTATAGTGCAAGTCCTATGACTATCAGACACAACAAGGACTACTAAATTAGCTTAGATAGATCCTATTAGGCCATAAAGCTATATAGTCCATTGTGTTACATAATGAATAATATTACTTAACTTCGATGAATAAAATAAATCCAATATATTAAAAGAAAATTCAAGTTAATATTTATTGTTTCATATCTATTATTAAAAACAAATTGGTACGACCAAAAGTATGTTCGTTTTTAAGTTTTTCATGATTTTTGTTTAGTGATATGCAGGTTTATTAACTATGAAGTATGAATTTGCATTTGACTTATAATGTATTAGTGGAGGTCTATCTACACTGCAATGTTAAATTACGGTTTCATAGTAGCAGTTCAAAATTTTCATGTAGAAATATATTACAACTCATTGTTTGCACAATTTTATTTACCTATATCATAATGACATTTTTTTATGTTTATTGCTTCAAAATACTTTTCTGCTGAATAAAAATATGAAAGGAAATTTGATTGTTAATTCAATAATATGTACATTATCGCTAACGAATTGTATAAAAAAAGTGGTCGAACCCTTTAAGTGAAATAAGATATAAATTATAAAATCAATTAAAAACTAATTGACCATTTAACTTCCATGTGATTAATGTAACATTTTAGACTAATAATATATTTCAAGATAATATTTTCTTCACATTTTTCACATTTTTCACATTTGAAGACTTAAAAAACTCATCAACCTTTCGATCCATGCAACGCAAGGGCTTACCTCCTAGTATGTTTGACAAAATCACCTTCTTTGTTTTTCAGGTTGGAACCACTTCTTCTACTGCAGTTGATCCTTTGCCAGAATTAGGGAAGATTTCCAAGGTATTCAACAAGCAGGGTTAAAGCCCAGCAATTTATTTTGATCTGTTTAATAAATTATTTGTAGTCAATTAGTCAAAATGTGATTGATAAAATTTAGCAGTTGATATAGTCCACAATAACTAAAGTACTGGTGATTTTTATCTGTCTAATAAATTATTGGTAGTTGATTGAGTTGATTGTTGTAGGATAATATCAACTAGTGATATTATTCGATTGGTAGTTGACTTTGATTATTACTGTAATGATGCTTTGTAATGAGTAATGATTCATTTGCTTTTGGGATTAGTGGTGCTGGGAATATTAAGTAGTTGGGATAAAACTATTTAAAAGGCATTGTTGTATATGGTTCTGACATTGTTGTATATTCAAAAGGCGTTGTTGTATATGGTTCTGACATTTTTGTATACGTGGATAAAATTGTTGTTAATGGTGCAAGCCAAGTCAGGAGAGGGGTAATGCATAGAGGTTACTCCGGTGCTACAAAATAGCTTCGTTGTAATGGCAATTTTTTTGGAAACAGTTTGGTGCTAATTTTAACTTTTATTGAAATGCTATTTTTATAATTAAGAGTATCATAGAAAATAGTCTATATCAATATACTTCACACATCTGAAAACATGACCCTTACCTTACAATGTGGGAATATTCTCAAATAAGAGCTTATATGCTCTTTTCGTATTTTTAATAATTCATTTCAATTCAAAAAAAATTCAATAATTTCCCACTTGAATTTTTCAAAAATATTCTTTTCGAGAAATTGGAACGAGGACCCATTGAAGGGCAAGTCTCATGTTCTGTTATATATGATATAGGAGGGCAGTATGTCTTTCAGCATAGATAAATAATGGATAAATGAATCAGATCTAAGATCTACATACCATATAGAAGAGGTGCAGAAGTTCATTAGTTTTGTTGAAGAAAACGGTGGTAAGAAAGGAGTATATTTAAGCCCTTGCACCCAGTGCAAAAATATGAAGGCGATCAAATTAGACAACATTCATTTTCATTTGCTTAGATGGGGTATTATCCAATCATATACATTGTGGTATTTTCATAAGGAAAAAAGGGCGGAGATGGAAAAACAACAACTAGTTAGTCATGCCACAACTACTGATGAGTCTAAACATATTAGGATGGAAGATCTGGTCAATGATGTAGATAGATTTCATCATTTTCAACCTAATAATCCGTTGCCTGATCATGCTAATGTTGGAGAGAAGTCTACTGATTATCCAGATTGGCAGGCCAATGAAAGTAAGAAGTATAAATCATTTTTTGGTAGCGTAAAAGAGCCACTATATTCTTCATGTTCAAAAGGGATTACGAACCTGTATGCCATTGTGAAACTGAATAGCTTGAAGACCCAATACAGCTTTTCAGATAATGGTGTGACTACACTCCTCGAACTAATAAAGGAGTTACTCCCCGAAGGTAACATGCTGCTGACAACGTACTACGACGTGAAGAAGATCATTAAGCAAGTTGGGATGAATTACAAAACTTATGATGCATGCATCAATGATTGCATGTTGTACTGGAAAGATGATGCGAACAAAGTTTCTTGTACAAATTGCAATGAACCAAGATATATGACATCATTCAACGAAGATAGAAAAGGCACCAAAGTACCTCGAAAGACATTAAGATGTTTCCCTTCAATTTCTAGATTGAAGAGACTGTATAATGTACCATGGATAGCAGATGCGATGACCTGGCATGGTCGTGCCAACTCTGATCCAACCATAATGCGTCATCTATGCGACACTTCTCAATGGAAAGCCGCAGATTCTTTTGACCAAGCTTTTGCTGCCGAGCCACGAAATGTCACACTTGGAATAGCGACATATGGTTTCTGTCCACGTTCTTCTCTCTCTAAACCTTGCGGTTGTTGGCTAGTAATTGTGATACCATATAATCTTCCTCCGTCTATGTGCATGAAAAGAGAGTTCTCAATGTTAACATTGTTGATTTCTAGGCCTAAACAACCAGGGAAGGATATTGATGTTTATTTGCAGCCGTTGATTGATGAGTTAAAGCAGTTATGGGAAGGAGTCGTTACATTTGACTCGTTAAATAAATCTGAGTTCACAATGAGAGCTAGGGTGATGTGGGCAATCCATGATCACCCTGCTTTTGGGACTTTATCGGGATGTACAACTCACGGTTATTTTGCATGTCCTGTTTGTGGGGAAAATACTTATTCTTATCATCTTCCTGAAAGTAAGAAGATGTGTTACATGGGACATCGAATGTTTCTTCCTAACGAACACAAGTTTCGATACGATAAGACAAATTTCAACAACGAACATGAACTTCGTCGTCCTAAATGGCCATTGAATGGTTTTCAAGTTGAAAAGAAGTAGCAAATATCAAAATGAAAGTTAGTAAACAAAAAGAAGAAATTATTCGAAAATGGAAAAAGTCAACCAATGAAGAAGTTGATAATGTTTCTGGATGATATAGGAGGTCTATCTTTTTTTATTTACCATATTGGAAAGCAAATTTGATCCGACATAATATTGATGTTATGCATACGGAGAAGAATGTCACAGAGCATCTCATCAACGCCATTATGGACCACAAAGATAAGTCAAAAGATAGCATCAATGCACACAAGGATTTGAAAACCATGGGTATAAAACAAAAGTTGTGGGTGATGGAAGATCCTGAAACAAATAAAATAATCATACCAAAGGCAAATTTCAGTTTGAGCAAAGAAGAAAAGATACGTTTTTGCACCGTTTTGAAAAATCTGAAAGTGCCTAACAAATTCTCTTCTAACTTCCACAACAATGTGAGAATCAATCCTCCTGAACTAAGAAATATTAAGTTACGTGATTACCATGTCATAATGCAACATTTGCTTCCGGTATTGCTTCAACATTCTTATCTCAACATAAGGATCTACGAAATGTTGTTTATCGTATTAGTCTATTCTTTAACATTTTGTGCTCAAAGGTGATCAATAGGGAACATCTTTTAAAAGCAAAGTCTAGCTTGGTAGAAGGAATGTGTGTTTTTGAAAAACATTTTCCACCAGCATTTTTTGATATCAGTATCCACCTTATGGTTCATTTAGCCGATAAAGCATTGATATGTGGCCCTATCAGATATAGATGGATGTATCTCTTTGAACGGTAAATTTCTAATTTCAGTTATGTACATCATTATTCGATATAAATAGCTACCATCTACAATATATAATTGATCACATTCATAGGTTGATGAAAACATATAAAGGATATGTGCGCAACAAAAGATACATTGAAGGGTGTATTGTAGAAGGATATATCGTACAAGACGCTAGTCTTTACTGCATGGAATATATGCCAAACGGAGGTGATGGCAATCATAAACATAACTGCGAAGCGTTTTTAGACGAGGACGATGAGTTTTCTGGTGAGATACCTCCAGATAATGGTAAAGACATAACGTTAACCCAAGGGCAGTTTGAACAAGTGCGTAGATGGGTCCTTAATAAGTACGATAGATTGGATGAATGGAAAAAGTAAGTTCACGAACTTGTCTCGAATTTCCATTTTTTTAATTCAATTTATATATATGTTTTGATATGTGTTTTCCGTAGGAGGTATAACTCCTATGTGAAAAGTACTAGATTTCAACCTCGAGGCAGGGTTACGAATGTGGAAGCCGTTCAAAGTTTTAATCTATGGTTACGTAATGAGGTATTACATCGTCCTAAGTATTTCACGTGTTTATAAGTGGGCAATACACCTTCGCGACCATGCTTTTTTACTTATTTTGTTTTATGTAGTTGTTAAAGACCATCGATGTTGATCCAACTCTGTGGCGGCTAGTGCACGGGCCGAAGTTCATGGAGCGTAGTTATAAGAAGTACCAAGTGAATGGATTTTCATTTTCCACTAAAAAGTACAAAGACCGTATGGTAACACAGAATAGCGATGTATGCATGAGAGAAATTACAAAATTTAGAGCGAGTGGTAAGGATAAAAATTATAAGGAAGCAAAAACAACATATTACGGAGTCATTCGACAGATACTTGAGTTGGATTACACTGACTTCAAACAACTAGTTTTTTATTGTGATTGGGTAAAGGTCGAGGATAAGGTCAATGGTTGGAAAGTAGATCGCATTTCAAACCTAATCATGGTAAATTTAGGGAAATTGAAGAACAAAAATAACGTGAATGATGAACCATTTATTCTTGCAGCAGAAGCGAGTCAAGTGTTCTACTCAAAAGATTTAAAAAATAACAGATGGTCTGTAGTTTTGCATACACCAAAACGGTTGACTACAAATTTGGATGACATTGAGTTCACTACCATCTATCAACCAGCTTTTGAAGACAACGAAAAATTAGAAGACCTTACCAAATCCATATGTTAACTTATTAGTATTCGTACATCACATGATTGTGCATAGTATTGAGTACCTTCTCAAAAGACAATTGGCTCGGCTCCAGAAAACGTAATCTGCACTGATATACATGGCCTTCTTTAGAAATCTATTCTTTTTACAGTCTTTGTACTATCAACATAAGGCATATATGATGAATATTTTCCTAATGTTGATTGTTTTTCTCATTATCTAGATTTTTGGAGAATAGTGGGCCGTTGAAGATTTTTTTCTTGTTCAGGTATGTATTCCAAAGGTATTTTATCGTATTATTCGCTATTTAGCCTAGAATTCTTCCCGCTATTGAAATACACTATTTTTTTAGTTTAGAAAATGGTAATTAGACTTGGCAAAACAATGTATTTTCTCTATGCTTTATGATATTGTTCTTATGAACTGCGAGGTAATGAAACAACTATAGCAGCGGTTTTTTCCTCTTAAATAAATATATAATATAAATATAGAAGGTTTTGATTTTTTTTAATTTTATTGTTTGATCAGATGCGAGTAATGAATGGATTTGAAGTAACCAAACGTACACCTGAAGATGAAAAGAAATATGGATTTCATATTCCTATAACTTTATTGTTTTGATTTTTCCTCTTACTATTTTGATTTCTTTTCATTTGTATTTTTACATCTTGATTTCTTTATCAATTCATAGTGGAGTTCTAAACTTTTTATTTGCACTGTAGTTGCAGACAAAGTAATATTATATTTTGCAGGAAACCATGTCACAAAATCCAACAGCTTCACATTCATCATGTTCAGAAATCAAGAAAGTGGATCAAAACTTACTTGGTATTCCGGTCTCAGATAATGTTGGAAAAATCGCTACTATGCTTGGTAAATTAGTAAGAGCTCATGTGCCTATATCATATATAAGTTGGGACAAAGTACCCAGAATATTCAAGCACGCCGTTTGGAACGAATTGGTGGTAAGTATATTGGACATCTATCGCAGTGTGTTTCGATATCTGTTGCATGGAATAGATTTAATTAGCAATCTCATGATATATACACCGAAAAATTCAAACGAGAGTAGATAGGATTCTATTTTCTTCAAGTAATAGTTATCCATGATAATTTGATGTGTCACCTTATAAATTTTTAACCATCCATTAGCACAGCAGATAGATATCTAAGCTTCCATTTGCAGATCTTACGTTATAATTCTTCTAAAAATGAATAATTAACAAAAGATCGCTAAAAAAATTTCAATTAATCTTGGGTTCAATATACTAGCCTCGACTTCCATTGGTATTAATACAAAACGGACAATTGTTAGCTTATCTCAAACTGTGAGACTTTCATTTCACCTAATGAATCTTGGTTCTAAGCTCTTTAGATGTCTCGAACGTCAATTTTCCTTCAATTTTTTATGGCCCGTTCAGCTTACACTTGATTTGTTACACTCGCCTAATTAATTACAGTACTGGTCCACACATGGCATCTAACTTAAGATCGTTGCTCATATTCAATCAAACTCTTTCCTAAAATGATGGTTTTTCTTCACCGGCTTAGCAAAGTGATCAGCTCGGCCAACTTAATTTAAGATCTAAATCCAGATCAAATTGTTGCACCTACCTTCCCAATCTGAATATGTACTGCACCTTATATGTACCTCTACTGTACTTTGTAGTAAATTTCAATATTTGTATGACATGTTTGAGTATATCAAATAACCAAATTTTCTATAATATACTTCTTCGACAATGTACTGCCTGACCTACGTTTTTTCCTTCAGTACAGCCTATGAGCCCATTCATTTATTATTTCATACTACCTGTTCTGAATACGGCCATTGATTCTTTACATTATACTCCCTGATTATCAAATTAAAAAATAAAATTCAATACATACATGTTTTTATATCATTTTTCCACGGGCAACAACATATTTATTTACATTATAACTAACCTTCTCCATTATGTACATTTATTTTTATTTTCGGCTATTGTTTTATTAACATGGCACCGAATTACTAGGTTGCCAATTTTGCAAAAATTATGATTGCTTTCTATACAGTTTTTCATGTACTGTGACTTGGATCCTTTTCTTCTAAGCTCTATGTAATATGTATTTGGAAAGATATTTCTTTATATGCTTAGATATAATAATGATACCACATCAAACTTTCAATTTACAACAATATCTTATTATGTTCAATAACTAGTTGAACGGGAAACTGATTTTTTTTCCACTTCAATACGTACGAACACTACAAGTGGAATATCTTTGCTCAATTAATTCCACTACCAACTATTTCTGAAACATGTGGATGGTATTTTACTACGACTATTTCAACATGCATTGCATCATTAGACTATTAGTTGATTCCCATATTTTCATTTCTTATTCTAATCTCCTTCCTCAGCGACTGTGATATTTTGATTCATTTATGTCATTATTTAATAACATTTCAACGTCAACCTCTATTTTATAGGGAAAAATCTTTGCTTTCGGAGCAAAAATAATAGGCATTAATCTCGACAATGGATGGCTCACCGTTCCTGCATCAAAGAATATATAAAAATTTATATGGGCATGCATTGTTACTGTTGCACTATATACACATATACATATGTGTGTGTGTGTGTCTATATATATATATGTATTAAGCTGCCTTGTTATAGCTTGCTGTGCATCGAGTTGCTTCAGGATTTGATATCTCGAATTGGTTTTTCGTGTTTTGTCTTTTTACAAAAAATTTATGAGCTCGATCCGCTTTCAAAAGTATTGTTTTTAAAGAGAATGTTGGAGGCTTTAAGGAGACATAAGCAACACTTAAGAACAACTTATTATGACACTTTCAATAATGACGAAGAACGGATGAAAAATTGTCCACCTACAATTGCTCAAGAAGATTGGGAAGAGTTCTTAAAAAATGAAGCAATGCCTGAAGCGAGCGGAAGAAGAGAGTCAGGCAAAAAGAACAGATCATTGCTCAGTTGTGCTCACCATGCAGGACGTAAAAGTCACGCTAAAGTAGAACAAGAAATGGTAAATTATATTCATTTTCTTTCAAAAATGGTAAAAATCACAACTAATATATTTTATATATTGCATATCGCTGCTAGTCTATCAACAAATATCAATCGTCGTCAAGTATGGGAGAAGACACACACGAAAAAAGATGGTAGCATATCAGATGCCACTTCCTCGTACTTCTTAAGTCAAACAAGTACTAACTTGCATATTCTTTTCATTAAACAATTTTTAGTGTACACTAATCTTCAAACTACAATCTCCCACTATGTACATAAGATTGATTATGAAGTTATTATGAACTTAGGAACCAAGATTGTAAGTTTGAACTATCTCCACTATGCCTGACATTGCTTTGCTAAAGATAAACATAATTTATCATTTTGTCAGTTTTCTGCACTTCTTTAGAATTTAGTATGCATTCAGATAACAAGGAGTTGGAAAATACTAATATGCATATATTAGTAATCAATTAGCATTCAGTAATATGATATATGGATTAAAAAAATACTAATTACTGTTGTTTTATAAATATTTCAGGACATACTGCGAAAGCCAAGGAAAAGATCACTGATAGTGACGAAGAAAAATTGACAGTGGATGAAGACATATTAGCACAAGTGCTTGGTAAGGATGCAAGGGGTAGGAGCTGAGGTGTTGGGACCGTTGTAACAAAGACTAATGTTAAGGCTTGTGCCATTGTACAAAAACGACTCAGACATGTTCGTGGAGACCAAGATGAATTGAAAATAAGGATGGAAAGTTTGGAGGGTACAGTGGGAAGTATGTCTAGGCAATTGGAGGTTCTGATCAACATGGTGGGAAACATCGAACATTGAATTCACGCACCGGGCAATTCTTCTGACGGAGGACACGCCACACAATTAAATGCTCCTGAATTCGTTGTTTCTCAGTTCCCGAATTCGACCGATGTAGCCAACAATCAAATATGTGAAATCGTCAACTCTGATTTAGACATAATAGCAGTAGGTATTTATTACAAGCTTTCTATTTTTTAGTTGCTTTCGAGCAGATATTTTGTTGGATAGATCTAGACATCTTTATTGCAACCGGTACTGTATGCCGAGATTCTACATCGTCCAAAATCCATGTGAAATCTGTACCACATACTCATGAAAAAGTGGTGTTGGACAACATACTGCAACCAGATGAGAGAACCAGCAAAATAAATCATCAATTTGCAGAGACCTTTGCTGAAGTTGGAGTGGGTGGGTATGTGTGCCATCCGAAGGGTCTTATTCAATATCTTTAGACGTTGGAGCAGGTATATTTTCTGTGTATGTTAATCTTTTACTATGTATTGTTTTTTGAAACCTCTTCCACTATATACATGACATGTCACATTTAATTTCCTTAAATGTGATAAGGAAAAAAAAACACGTTTGTAATGCTTCATTCCTTTCTGTTTTGAAGTTGTTTGAAGAGCTTGTTCTTTAGATTCACTGTGGCTAGATTTAAAACATATCTGTTTTCGAAATGCTTGAATAGGACCGTGACCATGTTATTTTATTCTTGACTTAGGTGATAAGATTTCATAGGATAGCTAATATGTCATTTAAGAAAGTTCAGATAATTATTCAGTATGGTAGCTAGCCGGCCTATCTCTCATCGCACCTTTATGTCATCTTATGCAACTAGTTTAGGCCCTTAGGGACACTTAAAAAGTTATTGGCTCTTGTTACCTATTAAAAGTACATTTACTATTGTATATGATTTTGATTTTTATATTTTCTTCCTTCTAGGATCAAATAAAGTTAGGGATAACATTAATATTGCAACAAAGTTCACTGCTTATCCATGGCGCTTGACATCTGAATAGTTTGTGAAAGCATACAAGTACATTTTTTGATTAGTATTTGATGCTTTATAAAATGTAACTTAACCATTTTCATGATATAGTCGCATGCTACTAATTTATGTTTCATCGTCATTGATGGCGCTATTGCTAAATTTAGTCTTTCATATAAAAGTAGTAGCACCTGAAGTCCGCAACTGTTGCATTCACTTTCATGTTAATATAGGTCTGGAATTTGGTCATTACTTTGAAACCGTTTATCACTATAGTTGATGGAGGAATATCATGCTCAGTTTAGTGCAGTCAAATATTAGTATCACCTGAAGTAATTTTTTTCCTTTCAATGAATTTAAAAAAATATCCACTGTCAAATTGATATTATTTCTTTCTCCACTGTTAGAAGCAAAAAAAAAAATATACAACAGTAGTTCAATAAGCTGTTGCGAATGGTACCTCTCAAGAAGATACAGATAATGAACCTTTGAGTACAATGTTCACGTAAGTTTTTACATAATCTTAGGTATGATAGCTAAATATGTTGCATATACAACATGATTTACAGTAAAACAGTCACAAAATAGTGTCATTTTTCTTGAAACATAAACCAAAGAAGATGTGGAAGTTACCAGATCGGTCTTTCGTCTCAAGTTTTGCTTCTGGATGAACAGCATGAATAAATAATGAATTGAGATTAGGGCATCTTTAAATCATTTTATATACTGCAAACGAATGGCCAAAATTCTCGATCCATCTAAATTCCAAATACACAGTGATAATCAGTAGCTTACATTAGTTGTGATAAATATGTTGTATTCATGTTCAGTTAATATGTTGTATTCATTTTCAGTCGCAGTGATAATCAGTAGCTTACATTAGTTGTGATAAATATGTTGTATTCATATGTTGTATTCATATTCAGTTGCAGTACATGCTTGCTAATACAAACAATTATTTTTGTATGGATAGACTCGGAGAATAGAAAGTGGAGATTGAAGATTGAAGCTGACTGTGTAGTTGTTGACATTTGACATGTTGTATTAATGTAATGTAATAACTATAAACTATTTATAAATGAAGTAACTATGAAATGAGTGACTGTGTGGGAACCTAAGTAACCAAATATGTAAGGGTGGATTGGTAGTGATAATATGTATTGTAACTGAATGTATTTCTGTTTTAGAATGTAACTGAATGTATTTGAGTAATTTATTGTATAATATGCATCATTGCATTGTAATTGAATGTATTTCTGTAATGTATTGTATAATATGCATCATTGCATTGGGTATTAGATATGAACTATTACTGAATGTGTGTGATTATATAAATTGATTGTATATGTGCAGTATCTAGTTGAAAAATGGGTGCAGATTAATTGTCAACTTAGGCACGGCTAAAAGCCGTATCTAATGAACAAGGCAATGGCTCAATAAGATACGCCTTTGAGCCGTATCTATAGTTTTGTTAGATACGGCTTTAAGCCATAGCTAATTGACATCATAGATACGACTTTAAGCCATATCTAATGGGTCAATTAGATACGGCTTAAAGCCGTATCTACGTTGTCAATTAGCTATGGCTTAAAGCCGTATCTTATTGGCCACTTAGATACGGCTATGAGCCGTATCTAATTTAACCATTAGATACGGCTTAAATCCGTATCTACCTGTTAAAGATGCCATATTTTGATACGTCTTATAGCCGTGTCTAAGTTAATTCGATACGGCTTTTAGCTGTTTCTAATTATCGTTTATGGTGTAGTGCCTCTATGTTAAATTCATGCCACCTACACACTAGCCGATTAGATTCTTATATGTTGCCAAGAGTAAGGTGGAGGGTTCCATTTTTCTTTATCTCGGGGATGACAACAATTTTAAGCCTATAGTGGATCTGCATTTAAAGCACAACATGTTTAAGAGAGAGTACTTCTTTACTAGGGATGATTCTCCTTATATTCATCAGTGGCATTTGGAATGTAAGTCGCCTTAACTATTTGTTTATGTTCCTTTCACCTAGAACTTTTATTTCGATTGCTAATCCTTTGCTCGAATGTTTCATTAGGTTCCTTAAGGATGCCACTATTGAGGACATGGAAGAGATGCTTAAGAATTTGAAGCAAATTTTGGTGGATTCAAGAGAAATCGCCCGTTTGTTTATGAGCGAGAATTTGAGGCAACATGGCTATTGGTTGAGGAGCATTCTATTGGGAAAGCTAGATCCCCGTCAACACAAAGACCTGCAAAAAAGGAAAAGGAAAGGCTTCTATGGCTGGCGATACAAGTGAGGGGATGGACTTCTCAACCTCCCGTTCCTAGTGCTAACTTAGCTTTGTCCCTACCAGGCACCGATCTATAGTGGACACGGATGTTATGGAGTCAGAGTTAGAGTCTTTCTGTAACACCCTTAATTTTTTATAACATTATTCGAGAGATTTATTAGATAAATTAAATAGAATAATGTAAATGTTGAGTGATAAGGGGATTGAGACTTGAATTAATAGTTAAGGTCGTGCCTAATAAACAAACTATGGGCTTAAGAATGGTTTTCGGTTAATTAAATTACATAAGGGTATAATTGGAATTGCCGCCCATTGACTCTTACACACATATGTATTCATTCCTACCTTATTCTTCCCATTCACATCATTTGAAAGTGCAAACTAAAAGATAGAGGAATGGTCGACCATTAAGAAGAAGAAGAAATTCAAATTAAAAGCTAGAGAATCAAGCTTCGGGGAAATCAATCCCAATCCAATATCCTTACCTAGATCAAGGTGAATAATAATTCCTTCTCTGTTTTTGTTTGAATCGTATATTTTCGGATTTAAGGGTAAATTCATTTTTATGATATATTAGATATATGATATGTTTGATCCAATCTGGTATTGACACGTGGCAGGTTAGTTAGAGAGAAGTTTGCTTCATAAAGAACTAAACCAGGTTTACTCAGAAATAGGTTCTGCTTGCTTTAGAAAGCACCTTTCGACACAGATTCCTCTACCTTTATCCTAGTCGAAGACTATCATGCAAAACCAATACACAAGGTATCACAAAGATGGTACGTAGTGGATTAGAGAAAGGTGGATGGTAAGGTGTCGAAAGCATGGCTTCCAAAGGAATCGAAACCTTGGTTTGTTTTTAAAAGAAAAGCGCCTGCCTTTGTTTTGATTTAGCCTTAGACGGAGTCGAAGCGTTAGGTTTCTAAAATATTTTTAAAATGTTTCAAAAGGGTTGCCATTAACTTAAGATTGCATTCGACTGGGTTCCTTACTTATGAAAATATGTTTTGAAAAAAGGGGTTCCGACCTAGTCGATACCCTGCTGTCGTTCTTTGACCTTTCGATGGTGTTGAAGATATCAATGCTGTTGAAAGGATACTTAGTTTTATAAGATAAAGCCACTTCTAGTATCTTTTGAAAGGGCTTAGGGGTTTCGAAGGTGATGGTTTCAAAAGGGGTTTCGACACCAACCTTCTAATAATTTTACCCAGATGTTAAAGGCTTTCGAAAGAGTTGGTGTCAATGCCATCAAGTTTTCCCCAGTATTTTTATTTGATAAAGGATGGTTTCAAAAGAGATACTTTTGTCTATATTCACTTTAACCCAAATAATATTTTAAGTATAAACCCAAAGCTTTCGAAAGGGATACTTTCAATGATTTTGGAAGGGATACTTTAAATGTTGTCGAAAGGGGTACTATCAATTGGTTTCGAAGCTAAGCTTCTAAAGTTAAATGCTAATACTTTAATATATTCGAAAGATTTTGAAAGGTTGGATATAAAGTATTTTAAGGCAGTAGCCTAATGTTTGTAAGATCATTCGAAGGAGGTCATCCTATGAAGTCGAAAGCTAGGTTTCGAAGGTATCGAAAGGTTTTATAACCCAAACTCTATTTGTAAAAGAAGAAATCCATGGCAATACTAAATGAGTTTTATAATGGTTTTGAAAAGAAGCTGTCTTTGATAAAGTAATAGGTTAAAGGGATTAACCGTGTTTTTATCTAAACCCACAGGAGTGGTATTGCTATGTTGTTATGTTGCTTCTTCAAATATGAATATATTCTTTTTATAATGGACCCATAACTGCATTTTGGGGATATAGGGTAGAAGAACCAGTTAGGTTAACCTAGTAGTGAATATAAACTGAATAAACTCCTGAATGAGTAGAATTGCATCCAGGAGGTCAGGAAGACCAGAATATTGGATGTTAAAATATAAAAGAAGGATATTAGCAGGGGCCAATAGGTTCTCAGTGAGCGCATGAAAAATGTGTATAGGAAAAGATGTTGGCAGGGGCGAATAGGTTCATAGTTAGCCCATGAAAACTATGTATAAATGAAGATGTCAGAAAGACAAGTTCATAGTTAGACCATGAAAACTATGTACAAAGGAAGATGTTAGATAGACAAGTTCATAGTTAGCCCATGAAAACTATTATTGGATACTGGCAGGGGTCAGTCGGTTTGTAGTTAGCCCATGAAAACTATATCCGGATGAAATATTGACAGATGTCAATAGGTTCCTAGTCAACCAATGAAAACTAGGATGAGAGAAAGTATATTGGAGTTACCAATAGGTTCCTAGTCAACCCATGAAAACTAGGACAAGAGTAAGATGTTGGAGTACCAATAGGCTCCTAGTAATCCCATGAAAACTATGTAATTGGACAGGGAGTCCTTAAATGTTTAATCGGCTATTTGTCAAACGATGAAAACTAAAGGTTAATAGTAACCATAGAAACTACAATTAAGACGGATAGTCTAAAATGAACGGGGATGGGTAATCCAGAATTGATTCATTTGTTTTGGCATATCATCATATTATACTGTTTTGAATTGTTTTAACCATTGTTGATACAGAAGCACAATGTATGATTTTATAAAAGGTTTTGAGATACAGGTGAGGGGAAACTCGTTCCGCTAAGCGACTTGGTCTCACTAGATAGCTATTTAGAGTTCTCTTTTCTTTTGATTTCGCTATGTTGTTTGTAAAGGAAAAGTTGTTATATTGCCTGTATATGCTCTGATCATCTAAGGGGGCATCTTTATGTGTCGCTCTTTGTGTATGTTGTAATAAATATTGTTTCTCTGAACGTGATTTGCGAATTTGGGATTATGTATTGAGTTGGAAATATTTTGGAATAAAATGTGATTTTTTTTAAGTTTAATTTTTTTTCCATATTCATGTGTTTCTGTGTATCAATGAATTTAATACCACCGTATTTGGTCGCCAAGGATTAAAAACTATGGATGACTACAACATCTGCAGCCGTTAGTTTTGGGCATCCAAGTAGGGGGATGTTACAAGTTGGTATCAGAGCATAGTTTTATGAAATTTTAAAATAAATTTAAACCTAAAATATTTTCAAACATAATCAAATGAATTTGAAAATATGATCGGGGTTCGGGTTAACGCTATAGTAACGTACTTGTATTTGATATATATATATATATATATATATATATATATATATATATATAAGTACGCGTTCCCCTCTCTTTTAGACCGTTTTTCTGTATCTTACTAAGGCTCGTATGTAGATTTACGAGAAAGAAGATATGGAAGTAGGAAACGGAAGAGGAAATCTAAGTGGAGGAAGCACCACAACCAACGAAAATGCTCGACCTAATACCAAGAGGAACCAAGGTCGACAGGCTAATGCTAATCCAAATGTTGAAGCCAATGTAGGTTCCGGAAATCCGCCAGTAGATGCGGGGATGGTGTACCAGTTGTTGGCCAATCTTTTGCAAGCTAGAGTAGTTGGTAATGTTGGAGGAGCTAATCCTATGGCTCCAATTGGCAATAACTATGCTAAGCTAAGCTGAGACTACACCAGTTTGGGTGGAAAGTCGTTTGTTGGAATGGAGGATGCTGTTGAAGTTGAGAATTGGCTACTGAGTTGTGAAAGGATCCGTATTGATCTAGGCTTGGATAATGGGCAAAAGAGAAGGCTAGCCTCTAGGTAGTTGCAAGGGACGACACTTCACTGGTGGAATAGTGTGACCGCCAGGGTACCGAAGAAAGAGCAGACATGGGCTGACTTCAGCAGGAAGTTTGAGCAGAGGTTTTTGTCTGAGGTTGCTAAGTCGGCATTGATGAGAAAGTTCATGATCTAGTTCAAGGAGAGATGTCGGTGGTCGAGTACTCTGCTAAGTTTGATGAGCTATCTCGATATGGATATGCTATGGTTGACACTGATGTAAGAAGGAATGAATGGTTCATTCGAGGACCGAGACCCGAGCTTGCTATAATGACCATGACTCATATCCGAGAACCTTGTAATGTGGTGGTGGAGATGGCCATTCACCA
This sequence comes from Allium cepa, assembly GCA_030765085.1. NCBI lineage: Eukaryota > Viridiplantae > Streptophyta > Magnoliopsida > Asparagales > Amaryllidaceae > Allium > Allium cepa. The sequence goes on from CM060932.1 coordinate 742,800,677, forward strand.
TGAAGAGATGCCTGCTATTTCAGCTAGAGAAAAGCCAGTTGAGTCCTAGGGTCATTAAGGAAAGAAGAGGAAGTTCTTTAAGAAGAAGGGAACCAAGAAAGGGGATGCTGCCAAGAAGCAAGGCTGATTTAGTTTTCTATAAATGTGATAAGATGGGTCATTATGCAAATGAGAGTCGGTCAGGCAAGGGGAAGAAGGCCGTAGACAAGAATAATGTGAAATGCTTTAACTGTGATCAAGTTGGGAATTATAAGAACCAGTGTCCAAAGCCAGCCAATGCGGACAAGGGGAAGGTTTTTGCTATTGGATCATTAGCTAAGCCCACTATAGTTGACAAAGGAAATGAAGTGACGGAAGGTATGTTTTTGATTTATAGTATACCAGTTAGGATACCTTTTGATACCGGTGCATCATATTCATTTATATTCCAGTATTTGGTTAATAGGTTATGCTTAGAACCCGCATACCTTGTAACTTCCTTAATAGTTGTTAATCTAATAGGAGGGTGTGCAACTTTGGGGATAAGATATGACAGTTAGAAGTTGATTTGTTAGGTCATAAGTTTGCATGCAATTTGTATGCTTATGATTTCATAGATTTCGGAATTATTTTGGTCATGGATTGGTTAAGGAGGTATGAGGCCAGTATATTTTGCCAAGATGGGGAGATATCTTTGAGACACCCTGATGGTCATAACCGAATTACATTCTCGGTAGAGAATTCTGACCGGAGTTATTGTACTTTGTTAAGTGCAATGGAAATGGGAAAAGAGTTAAGTCTGGTTCGAATAGCAAAAGATTTTGTAAATGTCTTTGAGCCAGTTACAGGACTACCACCAAAACAAGTTGTTGAGTTTCAGATAGATCTTGTGCCAAGAGCTGAACCTATAAGTATACCACCTAGTAGGATGACACCGACTGAGATGAAGGAACTGAAGGTGCAGCTAGTGGATCTAGAAGGAAGGAATTTTATTACACCAAGCAGTTCTCTTTGGGGAGCGGCCCTGGCGTTCGTGAAGAAACCAGATGGGTCATTAAGGATGTGTATTGACCATCGTGTGCTAAACGAAAGGACGATAAAGCATAAGTATCCTTTGCCGAGAATTGATGATCTGTTTGATCTGCGAGTGGAGCTAAAGTGTTTTTTCAGTTGGATTTGGTGACGGGGTTCCAACAGTTAAGAGTGGCAGAGGACAATATTTCTTTGACTGCATTCGTACTAGATATGGTTCATATGAGTGGTTAGTGGTGCCATTTGGATTGATGAATGCACCTGCTTTCTTTGTGGATTTGATGAATCGAGTCTTCTGAGAGAATTCGGACAGATTCATGTTGGTGTTTATAGATGACATTTTGGTATACTCTAAGGATGAGAGAGAGCATGAAGATCATCTTAGAATTGTGCTAGAGCCGCTGAGGTAGAATCAGCTAAAGGCAAAGTTTTTCAAGTATCATTTTTGGAAGAAAGAGGTTAAGTTTCGTAGTCATATGGTTTTAGAGAAAGGATTGTCAGTCGATCTAGATAAGATCGAAGCTGTGGACAATTGGAAGAGACCAGAGATGGTGATCGAGATCAGAAGTTTTCTTGGACTTACTGGCTATTACTGGGATTCATTTAGGATTTATCGCAGAATGCAACGCCTTTGACCAAACTTACTAGGAAGCAAGTGAAGTTTGTTTGGTCCAACAAATGTGAATAAGCATTCCTTAAGTTAAAGCATTTGTTGACCAATGCTCCATTGTTAGTAGTTCCAGATGGAAACCAAGGGTTGGTAGTATACACTGATGCATGTAGGACTGGATTGGGAGCAATATTGATGTAGAGGAGCAAAGTCATTACTTACACATCTAGGCAGCTTAGACCGCACGAAGTAAGATACCCTACTCATGATTTCGAGTTGGCTGCGGTGATTTTTGCCTTGAATATTTAGAGGCATTATACTTTGGGGGAGAGATTTGAGTTATATACCAATCATTAGTCTTTAGGATATTTATTCTCTCAAAATGAGTTGAATATGAGACAACAGAGGTGGCTAGAGTTTTTGGCTGCTTATGATTTTGGTATGGAGTATTCTCTTGGGAAATGAGATAAATTAGCAGATGCTCTTAGCAGAAGACATCAAAATGTGGTGTTGGCTATGTTAGCAGAATGGAAGGATTTAGAAGCTTTGGCCAATTGTGGTATGCAGTTAAGATCGATTTCTAATTCTAGTCAAAGTACTTCCATATTGTCCTATTCAGATGTCTGACTAGTGTTGATCGAGAGAATTGCTTCTAAATAGAAGGAGGATCCATTATTTGCCAAGAGGATCAAAAGGCTTGAGGTTAGAATTGAGGTCGATGATTTGAAAGATTTTTGTCTTGACCAGAGAGGATGGTTGAGAAAGAAGGGACGGTTATGTGTTCCAGATGTTGAGAATTTGAGAAAAGAAGTTCTTGTGGAATGTCATCAATCCAAGTTTATGATTCATCCTGTAGGGACCAAGATCTATCAAGATATGAAGAGGAGCTTCTATTGAAGGCATGAAGAGGGATGTGGGCTTGAAGGTTATGCAGTGTGTAAACTGTCAACAAGTGAAAGTCGAACATCAAAAGGCGAGTGAGTTACTTTAGCCTCTAGATATTCCAGTTTGGAAATGGGATCGATATCCATGGATTTTATAGATAGGTTATGAAAGTCAAGGAGAGGGTATAAAAGTATATAGGTTATTGTGGACAGGTTGACCAAAAGTGCCCATTTCATACTAGTAAAGTTAACAAGGACGGCATCTGTTTTGGCGAAGTTGTTCATAAAGAACATAGTTAGATTTCATGGAGTTCCTAGTAGCATAGTCAGCGACAGAGATGATTTATTCACTAGTGAATTTTGGAAGTGTCTACAGGATGTGTTAGGCACTAAGCTCAAGATGAGTACCGCGTATCACCCATAGACGGATGAGCAGATAGAGAGAGTCAATAAGATACTCAAGGATTTGTTGAGAACTTGTGTGTTGGACTTTGGTGGATCTTGGGAGGATCACCCCCATTTGGTTGAGTTTTCATATAATAATAGTTACCAGAATAGTATAGGAATGATGATTTTTGAAGCTTTGTATGGAAGGCCATGCAAATCCCTTGCATGTTGGTTAGAGACTGGAGAGAGATTGGCCTTAAATCCAGATTTGGTAACGGATTTTTCATAGAAGATTGAGTTAATCCGAGAACGAATGAAGGAAGCTCAATCCAGACAGAAGATTTGCGCAGATAAAAGGCGTAAGGACCTAGAGTTCTCAGTTGGAGACAGGGTTTTCATTAAAGTATCACCGATGAAAGGAGTGGTACGGTTCGGGAAGTCAAGGAAACTGGCACCGAGATATGTTGGTCCATTTCAGATTATAGAAAAGATTGAAAAGCTCACGTATAGAGTAGAGTTGTTGAGCATTATGGAGGGTGTCCATAATGTATTTCATGTTTCTCATCTTTACAAGTATGTGCATGATCTAGAGGCTACTATTCCTCAGGCAGAGTTGGAGGACTTGGTAGTAGAGCCAGATTTGACCTTTGTTAGAAAACCAGTTCGGGTTGCAATGAGAGATGAGAAAGATTGAGAAACAAGACAGTCAAGTTGGTGAATGTTCAGTGGATCGACAACGATAAGGACTGTACTTGAGAGACAGAGGACATGTTAGCGATACTTATCCTGATCTGCTTTGAGGGTATGTCTATATTAGATTTATACAGATAATTCCTAGTCGGTAGACTAGTATGGTTGTTAGGAGTCATTACAGATGATTGCTATGTTTAGAATTTAGTCCTTACTGAATTTTGAGGACAAAATTCTTCAAGGATGGGAGCCTGTAACACCCCTAATTTTTTATAACATTATTCAGGAGATTTAATTAGATAAATTAAATAGAATAATATAAATTTTAAGTGATAAGGGAATTGATACTTGAATTAATTAATTAAGGTCGTGCCTAATAAACAAACTAACGGGATTAAGAATGGTTTTAGGTTAATTAAATTACATAAGGGTATAATTGGAATTGCCGTCTAATGACCCTTATATATATATATAATCCGACCTTATTCTTCCCATTCACGTCATTTTTGAAAACACAAACTAAAAGATAGAGGAACGGCCGGCCATTAAGAGGAAGAAGAAAAACAAATTAAAAGCTAGAGAATCAAGCTAGGGGAAATCAATCTCAATCCAATCTCCTTATCTAGATCAAGGTGAATAATAATTCCATCTCTATTTTTGTTTGAATCATATACTTTCGGATTTAAGGGAAAATTCGTTTCTATGATATATTGGAGGATGATATGCTTGATCCAAATTTATTTAATTTAAATAAGATTGTTTAAAAGGGGTTTTACATGGTTTTAAGGTAAAACCGAGATCTAATGATGTTTAAATGTCATGAGAAAATTTTATTTTATGAGAAACATGATTTTGGAGTTGGGTTTCAGTTTTGAGATTTTCCAAGCTATGGAAAGATTATTATGAATTTCAAATGAAAATATGGTTGTTTGGGTTTATAATTTATTTTGGAAAATATATATAGAATCTGGGTCTGGAATTTTGATATGTTTGATAACATGATTAAAGTGAATTTCTAGAATTTTTAGGGATTTTTCCAAAGTAATTTGTGGTGCAAAATAAATTGTTTTAGAAGAGTGACTTCTTTGCAAAATTGATTTTGTCTAATGGAAGGGCTTAATTGATTAACTTAACTATGGTTTAGATCTAATTAGCGGCAGTTAATTTTTGAAAAGAATTTGGAAAAGTTAAGGCAACCAATCTGGTGTTGACACATGGCGGTTAGTTAGAGAAACGTTTACTTTAAACTAAGCCAGGTTTACTCAAAAAATAGGTTCCGCCTGCTTTATAAGCACCTTTCAACATAGATGCCTCTGCCTTTATCCTAGTTGAAACCTACTATGTTGAAACCAATACACAAGATATCACAAAGGTGTATGTAGCGGATTGGAGGAAGGCGGAAGGTAAGGTGTCGAAAGCATGGCTTTCGAAGGAGTAGAAACCTTGGTTTGTTTTTAAAAGAGAAGTGTCTGGCTTTATTTTGATTTAGACTTCGACGGAGTCGAAGCGTTTGGTTTTGAAAGTATTTTTTAAAGGTTTGGAAAGGGTTGCTATTAACTTAAGATTGCTTTCGACTGGGTTCCTTACTTATGAAAGAATGTTGTGAAAGAAGAGGTTCCAACCTAGTCGACACCCTGCTGCCATTCATTGACCTTTCGATGGTATTGAAGATTCAATGCTATCCAAAGGATACTTTGTTTTATAAGATAGAGCCACTTATAGTAGCTTTCAAAAGGGGTTAGGGGTTTCGAGAGTGATGGTTTCGAAAGGGGTTTTGACACCAACCTTGTAATGTTTTTACCCAGATGTTAAAGGATTTCGAATGAGATTGTGCAACCGCCATCATGTTTTCCCCAATATTTTATATGATAAAGGATGGTTTCAAAAGAGATGCTTTTGCTTATATTCACTTTGACCTAAATAATACTATAAGTATAAACCCAATGCTTTTGAAAGGGACTTCCAATGATTTCGAAAGGGCTGCTTCTGATGGTGTCGAAAGGGGTACTTTCAACTGGTTTCGAAGCGAAGCTTCTAAAGTTATATGCTAATACTTTATTCTAAAGGTTTCGAAAGGTAGAATTTAAAGTTTTGTAAGGCAGGAGCCTAATGTTTTTAAGAGCTTTCGAAGGAGGTCATCCTATGAAGTTAAAAGCTAGATTTCGAAGTATCGAAAGGTTTCATAGCCCAAACTCTATTTGTAAAAGAAGTAACCCATGGCTATATTAAAGGAGTTTTATAATGGTTTGGAGAAGAAGCTATCTTTGATAAAGTAATAGGTTAAAAGGAATTAACCATGTTTTATTCTAAACCCACAGCAGCGTTATTGCTATGTTGTTATGTTGCTTCTTCAAATATGAATATATAAACTTTATAATGGACCTATAACTGAATTTTGGGGATAAAGAGTAGAAGAACCAGTTAAGTTAACCCAGTAGTGAATATAAACTGAATAAACTCCTGAATGAGTAGAATTGCGCCTAGGAGGTCTGGAAGACCAGAATATAGGATGTTAAAATATAGAAGAAAGATACTGGTAGGGGCTAATAGGTTTCAGTAAGCCCATGAAAACTATGTATAGGAAAAGATATTGGCAGGGTCCAATAGATTCATAATTAGTCCATGAAAATTATATATAAATGAAGATGTCAGAAAGACAAATTCATAGTTAGCCCATGAAAACTATGTATAAATGAAGATGTCAGATAGACAGGTTCATAGTTGGCCTATGAAAACTATGTGGATTTTGGTAGGGGTCAATAGGTTTGCAATTAGCTTATGAAAACTATATCTGAATGAAATATTGACAGATGTCAATAGGTTCCTAGTCAACCGATGAAAACTAGGATAAAAGAAAGGATATTGGAGTTACCAATAGGTTCCTAGTCAACCCATGAAAACTAGGATAAGAATAAGATATTGGAGTTACCAATTGGTTCATAGTAATTCCATTAAAACTATGTAATTGGACAAGGAGTCCTTAAATGTTTAACCGGTTATTAGTATGTCTATGAAAACTAAAAGGTTAATAGTAACCCTAGAAACTATAATTGAGCCAGATAGTTTAAAATGAACGGGGATGGGTAATCCGGAATTGGTTCATTTGTTTTTGCATATCATTATATTATATTGTTTTGAATTGTTTTAACCATTGTGGATGCTGGAGCATAGTATATGATTTTATAAAAGATTTTGAGATACTGGTGAGGGGAAACCCATTCTGCTAAGCGGCGTGGTCTCACTAGATATCTAAATGATTTGAGATGGTAGATTATTATTCATACCAGACTTTATGTTTAACTCGAAGTTTATGTTTTACCCTTCAACTCTCCGCTACTCAATTAATTTTGAGTATTTTGAGAGTTGAGATTTTTACGTACCTATTAAGACGAATAAGCTTCCGGAGACGTGCAGGAGGCATGATAGCTATTTAGAGTTCTCTTTTCTTTTGATTCCGCTGTGTTTGTTTTGTAATAGCAAAGTTGTTACATTGCCTGTATATACTTTGACCATCCAAGGGGCATCTTCATATGTCCCTCTTGGCATATGTTGTAATAAATATAGTTTCTATGAACGTGATTTGCAAATTTGGGATTATGTAATGAATTAGAAATATTTTGGAATAAAAATGTGATTTTTTTTAAAGTTCAATTTTTTTCCATTTTCATGTGTTTATTTGTATCAATGGATCTAACATCGCCTTATTTGGTCGTCGATGATTAATAACTATGGATGACTGCAGCATCTGTAGCCACTAGTTTTAGGCCTCCAAGTAGGGGGATGTTACACTTTCCGGCTTCAGCCTCCAGTAGCTGGTTGACTAAAATATCTTAAGGATTGGGAAGATGATGGTATTTATAGTACAACAATCATAAGGAAGAGCCTGCATCACTATGACAGTGAGGCCACCACTTCCAACCAAAGTAAAACTCATACTACTAGGCATAGTTCATACCTAGGGATGTTACCATTTTTGATTATTTATAAGACCTGGAGTCATGGATTGACTATTGGGATTCTACGTCGCTAGTAGAGATTCAACAACAATTGGAAATACATGAGGACCTAAAGGGTTCGTTTAAATGCTGTACACACTTCATTCACACTCATTTTACATGTGCTATATTGATGGACTTCCTTTGTTATAGTACATTTCTAACAACTTACTCTTATCTTCTTTGTAGGGAGCATGAGTTCGAGGATGACTAAGCTCCAGTCGAAGTTTAAGCAACTATGTCGAGATGACCCTTCGAAGGAGGTTAAGGAAGCGACCTCTTCTCTCGGCCGAAGCCGCAATATAGGGCAACCAGAGATGGAACTCAAGATGGGGAAGAAGGTATCCTACTATCCATATGACAAAATAGATAAACGAGATAGACGTAGTGGCTCCCAAAAAAGATCGTGCTCTTCTAGCAAGTCAAGGTCCAAGACACCTCCTCCTCCATCCAAATCTCTAAAAGCATCATCATTCACTCTTTCGAAGTTGGGGACCTCCTAGGATAGAACGATTAAGCGAGGAGGCTCCATAACTGTTAAGCAATCATATACTACTAGAGCTGTTCCAAGGGTCAGGCTAAGGGGAAGGAGAAGGAGAAGGCTACCATCATTACTGATCCATCGATTCCTGATATAACAAATTCCGGTAGCCTTACCAGCCTGGAGCTCCTTTAGCTAGACTGCTTACTAGTGTCCCCTCATTATCTTCAATGATGTGATTAACCACTTTGGGGATGGGCGGTAACAACCCATATTTTACGTATCAGAGGATCATAAAATATAATTGTTAAATTCATAGGGTCGTATGACTCTATATCTTTGGGAAATGCATGTTAGTAACATTCCCTATCATTAGAGTTTTATCGGATGATTTTATCCCTAAAAACTTGTAACGTCTAAATTTTTTGATAAAATTCGAATTAATGTCAAAGACCACTTCAATTGAAAATATATGATGGTTTCCCTTTGCGTAGAGTGGTTATATAGCGATTTGGACTTTCTAGCTTAGAGATATGGTTGTTTAAAGTTTAACGATTTTAGGAGTAGCAAAGTGGGTAACAAGTGAATTTAAGGAGAGATCCAGCAACTCATTTCCGGCCTAGAAACTACATTGGCTGAAACAAATATCCCCAAATCATTTCTATCGTCTTCCTAATAGATCTAAGCCTCTATTAACCCATTCTTCATCCAAAACCTTCTCTTTTGTCCTCCGAATCAAGTCTAGATCATATATTAAGGGTAGATTAGCAAGGGGGTTAGTTAGAGGTCTTCATTTCAACATTTTTGGAAAAGAAAAATTGGATCTTTGATGTTGATTTTTGGATTTGCCTCCATTTCCATACAAAACTTGTATTTTTAAGGGTTTGGTGAGTGATTTATCACCTCTCAACTTATTATATATGTATCTACAGGTTTTAACATGTTTTGGATCCATTTTGAAGTTAAAATTATGTTTTATTTTTGTTTTAAAACTCTACCAATTGTGAAAACAATAATAAATTGATATTTGGTATTATACACAAATTATTTGGATATATGTGTGCCTTGATATATGTTAGGTTATGTTGTTGACACCTTTTATGATGAGTGCTATAATTATTTTGTAATTTGCATGTTTGAATGTTGTTTAGTGCATTCTATGGTGTTTGGTTATATTCTTGAATGGTTGAAAATACTCATCGGAGCGAATTAGAGTTAGAGATTGTCGAACTGGACTTTGACAGGTTAGGAGTCATATCGATGTGTAGGGAAGCAATATAGGTCAAAGAATGGAGCGTAGCGATAAAATCTACATGAAATTGGAGTTTGGAGAAATTATTAAATTTCTGTTAGGTAGCAATTCTGTTTGGTAGCATTTGTTTGATTATTGGGTGCTTGGTGTGTGCTTTTAGTCGATTGTAGGGTGTGCCCGGGGTATGCTTTGAGCCAGTGGTGAAAAAACCCATGCAACAAATGTAGTCTTATGGTGTTGTGTTCAGGGCCCGGATAAGAATTCTTGTCTAAAGGGTGCTTCAGGATGCACTTTAGGATTTTTCTAGGGTAGCTTCAGGCCTTACTTTGGGACGATACCTAGATAAGAACTAGGGCATGGTCTTTTGCGGCTGCTTCTGGCCTTGCTTTAGGATTTTCGTAGAGAAACTTCGGGATTGACTTCGGGCTGGGACAAAGAACTACTCAGACAGAAAATTTGAAATTTTGGAATTTTGATCGTGTCGAGGCAAAATTTCGTGATTTCTTTGGGGCTTGTTTTAGGGGTCTAGTAGGTGATATGGAGTAAGGTAGACAACTCCAAACGACTCGGGAAGGTCTTGGATTTTGTATGGTGACTAGTAAGGTGATGGAACAGCGCTTTAACACGACAACGATGATGACGACTTCAGAACTTTAGTACAATGGCTCTGCATCTTACGATGGATGTTTAGAAGCATTCTGAAGATGACGACTTAACAATAAGTGTCATGAGGGTGATCCATAAGGGCAAGTTCAACGATGAGGGCTTGCAAGTAGAATTTTCTACCGCGTTATATTATAGAGATAGTTGGGATGGAATAATGATTGAGTTTCGTTATGGATATGCGTGCAAAAGGATCGTTGATAACTTGAAGGTTTCTAGTGTTCTCATAAAGGAGATATATATGAGTAGCTCCCAACTGGATTTGTAATTGTGTCCAAATATTACGATAGTAGATTATATTGGGCTTTTGAAATTGTGAGCCTGGTTCTTAACCCTACGAAGTGGCATGGATTTGAGCACCTTTGAGGCAAGGATTTCGATAAAGTCCTTGGTTTGTGAGTGTGCCATATAAGTTATCATATATCCAATGTGCACGAGTGATGATGAGGATTGTTTGATGAATGTTATGTTGCCATGTTTGTTTATCATTCTAAGGTGTCACATGATGTAGGAATTTTTGATCGTATACCTAGACATCGGACATTGTACTTCGATTGTAGCACACTAATATGGAAATGGTAGTAGATTAGCTTATAATGGTTATTATGTGCTAACTCTTTGGATGAAGGGATTACTACGTATGGTTCTTCATACCCTATGCCCCTATTTTCTATACATAATTCTTATAGCATTTCTTAAATAAAGTATCGCTTACACCAGACTGTTGACTGACTCGAGGTTTTATGATTTCCTTATTATTATTTGGGTACTATTGAATGAGTATATTAGGGATGATAGGTCTGGATAGCGCACGGAGCTATACAGAGTACGAGCAGGAGGCTAAGCTTTTATACATCTATACTTAGAGTTTATTATCGCTTATATTAGGCTATGCAGTACTGTGGAGCTATACTAGTACTTGTATTACTTTAGACTCTTAGAGGAATTTATAGAGTTTATTTTGGAGATTTGGGATTCAAAACTCTTCTATTCTAGTTTTTGTATAATCTATGAATCTATCACACTATAATGTCTTAATGTACAGTTTATTTGATTATATCATAGTATTACCTATTTTGCATCTATGTATTGCATTATATTTTGTCCATACACTATGAGATGTTTTATAGTTTCTATATTTGGGTTTTTTTTACTTTACACCCTTGGCTACCATCATGCATAATTCGGGCACCTTCATTGCGCATTATATAGGTATATTGCATATCGAAGGTGTAGGATGGTCCTCATATTTAGTATTAAAGCTTAGGTTGCTTAAATGACCTAAATTGATGCTAGGATCCATCGGAGGTTAAGAGGAGTTATCACCTTAGGATGGATCAAATGGTATATGCAAATGTACTTGTTATATTTTGGTTTTCAAAACTATATACTAGTATATTGTTATCCAGCCTTATGAATAGGCCATATTCAGGCACATTGGGTTGGTCAACCTAAGAGATTATCCTACAGAAACCCATAACGACATCCACCAAGTTTAGGTACTGAGCAAAACCAAATATTGAAGCCCAAATTCAACCAAGAACATCCAAAACAAAGATGCACACACCTCTTAGAATAAGCTACAAGTTACAGATCCGAGGCACAAAAAGGGATGGATCGGTATCGATCCCTGACTAGGGTTTGGTTCCAATCCCTGACTAGAGTTCAGTACCGATCTCTAAATGATCGCCTATTTTGGCACTTACCTCATATGCTACCAAACCAAGGTGTTTACAATCAAGTCCATGAAATGTAGGATGGCCTGCGAGTCTTTGTCAACTACAATAACAAATACATAAGTCAAAGGCTACTGCCCCATCCCTGAACTAAGAAATTTACTCAGATCCATGTCCCTAACAATGCAACTGAAACAAAGGAGACAAAGATGCCAACAAATAGAGCATAAGAAAAAACCAAGCGGAGACACAGAAGATAACTTTATGGATCGATACTGATCCTTGACCATGGATCAGTACCAATCCCTGAATGTTGATGACCTAGCTATGTTTTCTTCAGTTTCGCTTTCTTGGACGTACAACACGTAGGTTGAAATATGAGCGAATGGTTCCCGGCAACCTGTAACTATAAATAGAGGGATATGTGCATAGTTTTAGGGATCTTTTTATTGTTTAACCGAGTTCTTGTATTTCTTTGTAATTCCATGGATCATCACTGATCCTGTAATGACCCTAATTTTAGTTAACATTATTTAGACATTTAATTGGAGAAATTAAATTAAATAATGTAAAAGGTTAAGAGGTTAAGATTTGATAAACAAACTTGAGCCATGCCTTATGAATGAACTAAAATAATTAATTAAAACTTAAGATAAGGAGGAGGAAAATTAGAAAGGCAATATAGGAAGAGCCTTATTTTCATAAAACCCTCTCATTCTCCACTTCTTTCATTCAATTGCATTTGCAAACTAAAATAAAACCTAAGAGGTGTGGTCGATCATTAAAGAGAAGGGAAACCAAAGATTAAAGCTAGGAGATTCAATATCAAGAGCTTAGGAAATCAACCTTGATCCAAATCTCAACATTCTTAATCAAACCATGGTGAATAATTAGTTCACATCTCACTTTTGATAATGATTTTGCTTTCAAATTAGATCCAAATTATTTTGTAAGTATCATGCCATATTTTTGATTCTTTAAATGGATATATGTGCTTATTGATGATTTATATGGATTTTATGATATGGTTAGATTAGAAAATCTAACAAATGACATCTAAATGATTTTCATTTTTGAGATATTGTCAAAATTATTATTTTTGAAGAGGGTTTCAAGTTTCATAATTTTTTAAGCAAATATGAATTTATTATGAATTTTCCAAGAGATAAAATAATGAATTTAAGATTTAAATTATTTAAGGCACTTAAATAATGTTTTTAGGCTTGAAATATGTGTGTGTGTGTGTGTGTGTGTGTGTGAGTGTTACAAAACATATTTAATGTGAATTATTTTGATTTTTGGGGATTTTTCTAAGTGATTAACTATGGTATATAAATTATTTATGTTATAGGACTTAAATGATTTAAACGTTTTATTAAGGAGAAGGGCTGAAATGTTGATAAAGTTTTATCATCCCATAAGATTTTGACATATGTTGATGATAGGTGAAAAGTATTTTCTTTAATAAGCAAAAATGTAGTTTTCATACAAAATTATATCTTTGCCACTTAACCCAGCTAGGTTCCGACAGCAAACTCTCGCCTTTAATCCTTCCGCATCCATTCGATACCAATATACATGGTATCAAGCTAATGGTATGAAGTGTGTTGGACCTATGCGAAAGGAGTAATGGTGTCGAAAGTATACACGCGTAAGGGGTGAAGTTGTATTTTCAGGTTTCGAATCTATAAACCCGCTTTTGATTTAATATGTTCGAAAGGGTTGCTACTGTCGTAACCCTTCGATACCCTAGTTGATGCGTTAAAACCTTTCGCCTTAGTAAGAGACTGCTTTTTATAACCCTTAGATCAGTGAGTGCGAAAGGTAGGTTTCGAACCAATACCCCTTCGCCTTCCCCAATGTTTCATAAAGGAATGATTTAGCCACTTTTACTAATAGCTTTGAAAGCATTGGTTTTGAAAGGATAGCTTTCGAACGAGTCCACTTTTATACTTTCTAGTCTGTTTTGTTTCCAAACTATGGTTTCAAAAGTAATACTTTTAATTAGTTTCGAAACTATGCTTCCATAACTTTTTACTTGAACCCAATGCCTTCGAAAGGTATGTTTTATGTGTTTCGAAAGGTATGTTTTAAGTGTTTCAAAAGGTTTTAAGTGTTTCGAAAGGTTTTAAGTGTTTCAAAAGATATGATTAATGGCTCTGAATAAGGATGTCTAAGATTTTAAGTAATGATTTCGAAAGTTCTACTTCCAATATATTTGAAAGGAAGGTTTTGGCCCTTTAGCCTATTATTTTCATGGTCAAAATATTTATCTTATTTCGAAGGGATAGATAACCCTATGGATTTTAAGTTTCCATCAACGTAATTCTATGTACAAAGCCTATACCATAGCATTGGTATTTTGAGTGAAGCAAAGAGTAGATTTTCCTTGTTTAAGTATGGTTTAAAAGGGTTGAATCAATTTGAAAGAAATATTTTCAAGAAAAATTGAATAGGGCAGTTGGCCGTAAGTATATGACTCGGATATTAGATGACTAGATGGGATTAGTATGGGGTCATCCCCTATTATTTAGCTAGTAGCCCTGGCTAATATAAGTCTAAGATTCTAGTGTGCAGGGCTTTGTCATAGGTAAGACTAAAATGATGTTACACACAGAAAGGAATAGATAAAGTAAATATAGGTTATTGGTGAGCCTGCAATACCATTAGGATCAGATGACCCTAGGAGAAGTAAGTTAAGGATAGACCATCCAATATTGTGTCTAACGGAATTTAGAATTTTTATTATGTCTGGTAGGCCCGAGTCAACCAGTGGTTAAGAGTTAGCCAGATAAAACTATAATGTTCGGACAGATAGTCCATTGATTACCTTATTTATATGCATAAATGTTATAGCTATTGGTGCTGTAATCAGTTTGATTGCAGGATTTCGATTTGCAAAAGATATGTTTTTAAAGGATATTAGTGAAGGGAAACCCATTTCGCTAAGAGGTGTAGTTTCACTTAATATCAGTAAACCGAGATGTAATAGAATTATTCACACTAGTCTTTATGTCTGACTCGAAGTTTATGTTCTCCCATTAAACTCTTGGGTAAAATTTAATTTGATAGACTAGGAGTTAAAAACTTTTCATGTTTAGTAGGTTGGACGAATAAGCTTCCAAAGATGTGCAGGAGGCAAAGCTAACTATATAGGGGTTATTTAGTAGTATTTCCATTGTGATGTATTTATGAATGATATGTGTATTTATCTAGTACTCTGATCATCCAAGAGGGCATCTTCATCCATTACTCTTGGCATATTTTGTAATAGTTATATTTGATCAAAACCCAAGAATCGTTTTGGGATTATGTAATTGAATTAAGATATTGATCTGAAATGTATTCAGACAAGTTTTTTTGAAATCTGAGTTG
Organism: Allium cepa; assembly: GCA_030765085.1. Taxonomy (NCBI): domain Eukaryota; kingdom Viridiplantae; phylum Streptophyta; class Magnoliopsida; order Asparagales; family Amaryllidaceae; genus Allium; species Allium cepa. Next base: position 742,815,701 of record CM060932.1, read on the forward strand.
ATTTTATTTCATATTTATATGCATCTGATATTATGGATACCATTTACATTACAGTATTTTGTCACCGAAAGTTAATACTATAGATTACTTCAGCATTTGTAGCGCTTAGCTTTGGGCCTCAAAATAAATGATGTTACAACTTGGTATCAAAGCATAAGTTTATGTGAACTTAAAAGAAATTTTAAACTTAAGATGATTTTTGAAAACATAATCCTAAGACATTAGAGAAACGATTGAGTATGGGATAACGTTATGGTAACGTACTTGTATTTTCTATATATAAGTATACGCTTTATCTCTATTCTCGTATCTCTCTTAGGCTATTCTTTTGTATCTTACAAAGACTCGAATGCAGATTTAAAGAGAGTAAGATATAGATGCTAGGAATGGAAGAGTTAACCTTGGTGGAGGAAGCACCAAAACCAATAGAAATGTCAAACTAAACACTAGAAGGAATCCAGGTCAGACACAAGCTGTTGATGTAGGTGCTGGAGCATCGCAAGTTGATATAAGAACTTTGTATCAATTCCTCGTCAACATGATGAAAGCTGGAGATGCTACGGCAATAGTTGGAGGAGGAAATCAGGAAGCTCAGGTGGTCAATAACTTGCAGTATTGAGTAGAGACTATGCTAGGCTTGGAGGAAAGCCGTTAATCGGCACTGATGATACAATTGAATTGGATAATTGGTTGCTTCATTGCAAAAGGATTTTTTACTGATTTGAGACTCGACAATGTGCAGAAAAGGAAATTGGCATCCAGATGTTGCAAGGGGCAACACTGTACTGGTGGAACAGTGTTATCGTAGGAATAACTGAAGAGGCTATGTCTTGGGCAGAATTCAGAAGAAGGTTTGAGGAAAGATTCATGTCGAAGATTTCCAAGTCAACTCTGCTCAGGAAGTTTGCTGAGTTGGTGCAGGGAGATATGGTAGTGCTTGAGTGTGCTACCAGATTTGAGGAATTACCGAGATACGGATATGTTATGTTGATAGGTTTATCAAAAGGAATGAGTAGTTCATCCATGGATTAAGGCTCGAGCTTGCTAAAGCAACTTTACCACATAATAGGGATCTTTACGATGTAGTTGTTGAGATGGATTTGAGGAATGAGGAGATGCTCCCTTTCTTTAATGGTAACAAAGCAGTGGAAACTCAAGTTGGGAAGAAGTAGAAGAGAAAGTTTTTCCATAAGAAGGGAGCTCAGAAGAGTGGAGCTGCCAAGAAAGGGAAGACAGAAGTTATCTGCTATAAGTGTGATAAGAAAGGGCATTTCACTAATGAATGTCATTCAGGGGAAGGAAAGAAAGTGATTGGGAAGAAGAATATCAAATGCTTCAACTACGATCAGATTGGACATTATAAGAACCAATGCAAGGAACCGGCCAAGGATGGAAAGGGCAAAGTGTTTGCATTAGAACCAGCTACCTCAGGACCAACGATAGGGGATAAAAGTAAAGCTATGTTGGGAGGTACGCTTTTGATTTTGGGTGTGTTGGTTAGAGTTTTATTTGATATTGGTGCATCACATTCTTTTTTATCTCATTATTTAGTAAATAAGTTTAACCTAGAACCTTCATACCTAGTTACATCCTTAAGGGTTGCAAATCCAATAGGAGCGTATACGAATCTTGGATTGAGATATGACCACTTAGCGCTTGAATTGTTAGGTCATTTATTTGCTTGCAGTTTGCATGTGTTTGATTTCGTAGGTTTCATAATTATTTTAGATATGGATTGGTTAAGTAAGTACGACGCTAGGATAATTTTCCATGATAGGAAAATATCACTTAGACACCCAGTTGTAGTGATTGGATTATATGCACTATAGAAAACCAAAAATTAGATTCTTGTACTTTGTTGAGTGTTATGGACAAAGAAGACAAGTTGAATTGAGTTTTCGTTGTTAGAAAATCACATATGTCTTTGAGCCCATGATAGGACTACCGTCGAAACGAGCCATTGAATTTCAGATAGATTTAGTACAAGGAGCTGAACCTATGAGTAGACTGCCAAGTAGAATGACACCTACCGAGATGAAGGAGCTAAAGGTGTAGTTGGTGGATTTAGACGGTAAGAATTTTATCAGACCAAGCAGTTCGCCTTAAGGAGAAACCACAATATTTGTTAAGAAATCAGATGGGCCATTGAGGATGTGTACTGATTATCGTATGCTAAATGAGAAGACGATAAAGAACCAGTACCTATTACCAAGGATTGATGATTTGTTCGACCGATTGAGTGGAGCCAAAGTATTTTCTCTTTTGGTTTTGGCACAGGGTTCCATTAACTTGGAATAGCAGAGGACAGTATTATTTTGCTGGCATTTAGGACCAGATATGGATCATACGAATGGTTAGTGATGCCATTTGGTCTAACTAATGTGCCGACATTATTCGTGCACTTGATGAAAAGAATCTTCCGGAAGCATTTGAACAGATTTGTTTTAGTATTCATAGACGACATACTGATATATCCAATGATGAAAGGGATCATGAAGTTCATCTTAGAATAGTGCTTGAGACATTGAGATAGCATCAAGTGAAGGAAAAAAAATTTGAACCGTCACTTTTGGAAGAATGAGGTGAAGTTTCTTGGTTATGTAGTCTCAGAGAAAGGGTTGTCAGTAGATCCGGCTAAGATCGAGGTAGTGAATAATTAGAAGAGACCTGAGATAGTGACTAAGATAAAGAGTTTCCTTAGATTAGCTGGCTATTACTGAAGATTCGGTAAGGATTTTTCACGGATAGCAGCATTGATGACTAAGCTAACTCAGAAAGATGTGAAGTTTGTTTGGACTGATAAGTGTCAGGAGGCATTCTAGAAACTGAAATATTTGTTGACTAATGCACCTGTGTTAGTTTCTCTAGAGGGGAATCGGGACTTAGTGGTATACATAGATGCATGTGGAACAGGATTAGGAGCTGTATTAATGCAGAGAAGTAAGGTCATTGCGTATGCTTCTCAACAGCTCAGACCACATGAGGTTAGATATCTAATTCATGATTTGGAATTAGCAGCAGTAATTTTCGCATTGAAGGTGTGTAGACATTGCCTTTTGGGAGAAAGATTCGAGCTGTTTATATATCATGTGTCACTAAGATATTTATTCTCTCAGAAGGAGTTGAATATGAGATAGTAGAGGTGGTTAGAGTTTACAACTGCATACGAATTTGGTATTGAGTACAAACTGGGAAAAAGAAATAAGGTTGTAGATGCACTTAGCAGAAAACATCAGAATGCGATATTGGCATAGCTGAGTGGAAAGATCTAGAAGCACCAACTACATGCAGAGTACAATGGAGATCTAAGGCTTGTTCTAGTCAGGTGACCGTCATGTTATCATGTTTAGAAGTTCAACTGATGATGATCGAAAGGATTGCATCTAAGCAGAAAGATGACCCTGTGTTAGTTGAGAAGATTAAAAGGCTAGAATTCAGAATCTAGATTGATGATCTGAAGGATTTTAGTCTTGACCTGAGAGGGTGGTTGAGAAAGAAAGGATGATTGTGTGTCTCGAATGTAGAAACCTAAGAAAGGAGGTCCTTAGAGAATGTCATCGATCAAAATTTATGATTCACTTTGGGGGAACCAAGATGTATCAAGATATGAAGAGTAGTTTCTACTAGGAAGGTATGAAGAGAGATGTAGGCTTAAGGGTGAGGCAGTGTTTGAACTGTCAATGGGTAAAAGCTGAACATCAAAAACTAAGTGGGTTACTTCAACCTTTGGATGTTCCGATATGTAAATGAGATTCTATCTTAATGGATTTCATAGGTGGGTTGCCAAGGTCGAATAGAGGAAATGAGAGTATCTAGGTTATATTGGACAGGTTGACTAAGGGTGCACACTTTATACCATTTAAGTCGACTAGGACAGTACCTAATTTAGCTAAGTTATTCATGAAGAATATAGTTAGACTGCATAAAATTCCTTGTAGTATAGTAAGCGACAGAGATCCCTTATTCACTAGTGCATTCTAGAAGAGTCTACATGATACTTTAGGTATCAAGCTCAATATGAGTGCTGCTTACCATCTGCTGACTGATGGACAAACGGAGAGAGTTTACAAAGTCGTCGAGGATTTGTTAAGAGCTTGCGTGCTAGATTTCAAAGGATCATGCGAAGACCATCTGCACTTAGTCGAGTTTTTGTATAGCAAACAGTTATCAGACTAATATAGGGATGGCACCGTTTGAAGCTTTGTGTGGAATACCATGCAAATTTCCCTTTGTTGGTTAGAGACCAGCATAGAATAGTTCTTGGTCCGAAATTGGTTAGAGAAGATGTAGAGAAGATTGAGTTAATTCGGGATAGAATGAAGGAGGCTCGGTCAAGGCAGAAGAGTTACGCTAATAAGAGACGGAAAAGAATTCTCGGTTGGAGATTATGTTTTCGTAAAAGTACCACCGATAAAGGGCGTGATCAGATTCGGTAGATTAGGGGAGTTAGCACCAAGGTTTGTTGGACCATTTTCGGTTATAGAAAGGATAGGGAAACTAGTGTATAGGGTAGAGTTACCGAATAGTTTTGTAGGAGTCCACAACCTTTTTCATATTTATCAACTAAGGAAGTGTATTTGAGATCCAAAGACTACTATTACACCGACCGTGTTAGAGGGTCTAGTAGTGGAACCATATATGAGTATAGTTAGAAAACTAGTTCGTATAGTTACGAGAGATGAGAAGAGACTAAGGAACAAGACAGTCAGATTAGTCAAAGTCCAATTGAGTGACGACGAGAGAGACTGTACTTGGGAAACCAAGAGTGGGATTATAGACACTTAACCTGAATTTTTTCGTGGTATGTTTTAACTTTATGTCTGATTGTGTAGGTACCTTATCATAATTTCGAGGATGAAATTCTTTAAGGAGGGGAGTCTGCAATGACCCTAATTTTAGCTAACATTATTTAGACATTTAATTAGATAAATAAAATTAAATAATGTAGAAGGTTAAGAGGTTGAGATTTGATAATTAAACTTGAGCTGCCATATGAATAAACTAAAATAAGTAATTAAAACTTAAGATAATGAGGAGGAAAATTAGAAGGGAAAAATAGGAAGTGCCTTATTTTATATCTTAAAATTCTCTTGTCATCCACCTCATTTATTCAACTATATCTACAAACTAAACTAAAACCTAAGGGGTGTGGTTGATTATTAAAGAGATGGGAAACCAAAGATTAAAGTTAGGAAATTCAAGATCAATAGCTTAGGAAATCAACTTTGATCCAAATCTAACCATTCTTAATCAAACAAAGGTAATAATTAGTTGACATCTCACTATTGATAATGATTTCGGTTTCAAGTTAGATCTGAATTATTTTGCAAGTATCATGCCATGTTTTAATACATTAAATGGATATATATGTGCTTGTTGATCATTTATATGGATTTTATGATATGTTTAGATTAGAAAATCTATCAAATGACATCCAAATGATTTCATTTTTGAGATATGGTAAAAATTATTCTTTTAGAAAGGGGTTTCAAGTTTCATAATTTTGTAAGTAATTATGGATTTGTTATAAATTTTTCGAGAGAGAAAATAGAGAATTTCAGATTTAAATTCTTTAAGGTAACTAAATAATGTTTTTTAGGCTTGACATACATATATATGTGTGTGTATGTGTTAGAAAACATATTTATGTGAATTATTATGAATTTTAGGGATTTTTCAAAGTGATTGGCTATGGTGCATAAATTATTTAATTTATAATACTTTAATGATTTAAACGTTTTATTGAGGAGAATGGCTTAAATGTTAAATTATCTTCAAAAGGATTCAAACTGGTTTCGGTAGAAATTCAGAAAAGAGAAGTTGATAAATTTTTATCATCCAGTAAGATTTTGACATATATTGATGGTAGGTGAGAAGTATTTTCTTTAATAAGCAAAAATGCAGTTTTCATACAAATTACATCTTTGCTACTTAACCCTACCGGCTTCTGGTAGCATACTCCCGCCTCTAATCCTTCCTTTTCCATTGTACCAATATACACTGTACCAACTTATTGGTATGAAGTGTATTGGACCTAAACAAAAGGTAGTAATGGTGTCAAAAGTATACATGCATAAGGGGTGAAGTTGTATTTCCAGGTTTCAAATCGATAAACCCGCCTTTGATTTAATATCTTCGTAAGGGTTGCTGCTTTTGAACCCTTTTGATACCCTAGTTGTCGCATTAAAAACTTTTGCCTTAGTAAGTCACTTTTTTTAAACCTTAGATCAATGAGTGTGAAAGGTAGATTTCGAACCAATACCCCTCCATAACCATTGAAGCCACCTTTCCCAATGTTTCTGAAAGAAATGACTTAGCTGTTTTTACTAATAGTTTCGGAGGCAATGGTTTCGAAAGGGTAGCTTTTGAATGTGTCCTCTTTTATACTTTTTAGTTTTTTCTATTTTCTAACTATGGTTTCGAAAGTAATACGTTTAATTAGTTTTGAAATATGCTTTCATAACTTCTTACTTGAACTCAATGCCTTGGAAAGGTATGTTTTAAGTGTTTCGAAAGGTATGTTTTAAGTGTTTTGAAAGGTTTGTTTTAAGTGTTTCGAAAGATATGATTAATGGCTTCGAAAGAGGATGTCTAAGATTTTAAATAATGATTTCAAAAAGTCTATTTCCAATACATTTGAAAAGAAGGTTTTGGCCTATCGGCCTAATGTTTTCAAGGTTAAAGTATTTATCTTGTTTCGAAGGGATAAATAACCCTATTGATTTTAAGTTTCCATCAACATTGTTTTATGTAAAAAGCATATATCATGGTAGAGGTATTTTGAGTAAAGCAAATAGCATTTTTTCCTTCTTTAAGTATGATTTAAAAAGATTGAATCAATTTGAAAGAAATGTTTTCAAGGAAAATTGAATAGAGTAGTGGACCCTAAGTATATGACTCGGATATTAGATGATGAGATGGGAATGGTATGAGGTCGCGCCCTATACTTTAGCTAATAGCCCCTAGCTAATATAAGTCCAAAATTCTAGTGTATAGGGATTTGTCGTATGTAAGACTAAAATGATGTTACACGTAGAAAGGAATACAAAGAGTAAAGATAGATTATTGGTAACCTCGCAAAACCATTAGGATCAGTTGACCCTAGTAGAAGTAAGTTAAGGACAAATCATCTAGTATTGTATCTAACAGAAGTTAGAATATTTATTATGTCTGGTAGGTGCGAGTCAGGCAGTGGTTAATAGTTAGCCAAATAAAACTATAATGTACGGAGAGATAGTCCATTGATTACCTGATTTATATGCATATATATTATTGCAATTGGTTTTATAATCGATTTGATTACAAGATTTTGATTTGCAAAAGACATGTTTTTAAAAGGATATTAGTGTGGGGAAACCCGTTCTGCTAAGCGGCGTGGTCTCACTTAATGTCAGCAAACCGAAATGTAATAGAATTATTCATACCTGACTTTATGTCTGACTCGAAGTTTAGACTCTTGGGTTCTCAAAATTTAATTTGAGTAGACTAACAGTTAACAAATTTTCAGGTTTAATAAGTTGGACGAATAAGCTTTTGCAGACGTGCAAGAGGCAATGCTAACTACGCAGGGGTTATTTAGTAGTATTTTTGTTGTTATGTGTTTATGACTAACATGTGTATCTCTCTAGTACTCCAATCATCCAATGGTGCATCTTCTTACGTCGCTCTTGGCATATTTGTAATAATTATATTTGATCATAACCTGGGAATCGTTTTGGGATTATGTAATTGAATACGAAATATTGATTTGAAATGTAATCAGAAAAGTTGTTTTTGAAATCTGAGTTGATTTTATTTTATATTCACGTGATTATGATATTTGAACACCATTAATATTACCGTATTTTATCACCGAAAGTTAATACTATAGATAACTGCAGCATCTTTAGCGCTTAACTTCGGGCCTCAAAATATGGGATGCAATAGATCCCTAAGAACAGCCTTGTAAGAACTCATCAAAAATTATCAACAAAGCTTAAGTGGATGTAGGAAAATGATTAGTCGAACTGCTATAATTTCTATGTGTTCATTTCTTCCTCATTTTCAAGTTAGTTTCTTCATTTTATAATCTACTTTTAATCTTTGGGTGTTTGTACCAACGTTTGCTGTAAATATTTTGATGCTTTCACCGAGAACATTGATCTCGGTCTATTAGGATCTATTTTCTACTTTTGGATAGTCCAAATCCACGAGGTAGATCCGTCAGTTTTATTATTGCAATCCATGACTATTTAAATTCTAGCGGAATCTATCGAAGGTTTAATGTAATGGTCCATTTTTCCATACCCTTCGAATCGACAATAAAGCACACATGTCTAACTCAAATTAGACGGATCGTTAAGGGTAGAAAGAAAATAAAGACAGAATGGAATCTCACACAAATGAAATAACATATATTATTACAATAATAATATTTACAGTGGAAAATTTTAAAATAAAATATCACAGTCTAACTTAGATTCATCCTGGACAGTTATAAACACCTGTCCTTACAGTTGCTGACAAACATTAAACTAAAACTAACAAAAACCATTGCGGATATGCCCATACGTAGATGAATATCTTCAGTTCTTCTATGGAAACTCTGAACGTCCTCGACTAAACCTGAAACTACTCGGATTTGACCCGAGTATTAAAAATACATGGATCAGGCTTGATAAACCAGCATGAGATACTCAAAATTTAAATTGTACAGATCATGACAATGTTATCAAAACCTTTGAAAAGAAGGGTATCTCATAAGACCACACCCACACATAAACATAGATGGGTTTTTACCTCATGATAACCAAAACATTTCATACTAAAATACACTTGATATTATTTTTAATGACATTCTTTTGAAAACATTTTTCTAATAAACTTATTCAAATAAGGTATTAATATCTGGACTAAGTCTAAGGTAATATATTTGGACTAGGTCAACGGAATATACCGAACGGAATATATGATACCAAAAGGGGTAGTTGAATGTTTGCAAGTCATTACAGCTATTTTGGGACTACAATCAATACTGTAAATCTCGTATTAGGATTGGATTTCCAACATGATAGGAAACTAGTGGAAATATCAATCTATATCCACGACTTATGTCCAAGACTCAGACGCTGTTATACAACACCAAAAATGGATAAAAGTGGATACAATCTGCGAATAACGTCCAAGGACTCGGACTTCGCGCATCCCTGCCATAAGGCCCAGACGTATCTGGTACCTAGGGCTCAGAACATCTGATAACCCAAATTACTACCATCCAAAATGCGAGCATACATCTGACCACATAGAATCCCATCATAACCGGGGTGTGAGGCTCGCGAGGCTACGGTCAATTTCTTTAAAGCCACGCTTTTCATACAAAACTACACTTTTATCATAACAAGTTCCACTTTGAATGCCACACTTCCATTCCTTTAATCACTATTAGACTCCTACAAGCATACAACTTCTGAGCTCGTATGTCTCAGAGAAGGGTGTTAAGCTAAGAGAAGTTGCCTTCTCCGCCACCAAGCAGTTGTACATTGGTAAAAGTCAAACGTTGTGTCTCAGAAATGCAATGTCAGACATTCGTCCATACAAGTTCGTTCTGGGATTGACCGAAACCGAAGGAACTTTCCTGGGCCAAAACTAGGCGAGAAGCCCTTTCAATCCGAAAAAATATCCTCGATGAGACCACTGCTATAAATAACTCTACAACAGGAGCTACCCAGAGCATGTTCAACAAACAGTCCTCACGATATGAAGATCCACGGCCTTCAATAATCATCATCTTCAACATGTCTTCACTTTCGAACGTATACATTGGTTCGAAGTGTTTTTTGAATAGGAATTACCTAAATCTGACCCTGGTTCCTTCGACGCCAATCATCGCTTTAAAAGATGTTAAGTTCATATATGGATATCAATCATCAATCAATTACTTCATCCTTTATTTAAATCAAATATCTTTATTAGATATAATCTTTTCAATTAATTCCATTTTCTTTTCAAATGTATATGGAATCATTAAGCCTCATTTATCAAATCATTTGGTTTATTTAAACATTTCTTAAATCCTAGAATAATTCCAAATCATTTTCTCTTTTACTTGGGAAAACTTTTCCAAATCATTCATTAAATCTTAATCAAAGATTTTTTGTATTCAAGTTATAATTTTTAACTTAAGGAAAACATTTCCAAATCATTTATTAAATCTTAATCAAAGATTTCTTTCTTAACTTCAAATCATATTTTTGCAAATCGAAGATTTTCATAACAGAGCACTACTGCCAACTTAGATATGGTAAATTTCACGTCCAGGTATTAATGGCAAGTAATCCAAAAATGTGAAGATCTTTCTTCAATATATTTTATTTTGAAAATTAGTTTGAAGGGGTTTTCGAATAGGAACCACCCAAATCCGATCACGGTTCTTCGGATAGGAATCACCCAAATCTGATCCCGGTTACTTCATACTAATCATCGATAAAGATGTTAAGTGGTTAGTTAACATTCAAATAATTTATTTCTTTTCTCTAATCTTGGAAAAACTTAAATATGATCTTTTATAGCATCCGGGCTTTCCTTTCGATCTATTCCGCCCCTCGCCTAAAAAGAGAAAACATAAGCCAAGTAAGTTCAGAGCACTGGTTACTCCATCCCTAACCTTAGTTGAACACCTTGTTTTATCTTTTGAGATCTCACGGATGGGACAAATATACTAGTCATTTCCGCATACTCAGTTTGTTATTACATTCAATATTCTTCTCTTTTTGTTTAAGTGGTATAAACAATTCATCCTAACCATTTATTCAAACTCTTATTAAAAATTCAAAATCACCTTTAAATTACTTAATTATTCTTTTAAAAAATTTCACAAGAGACTTAGGAAAGAATTGTTAAGTTTAAAATTACCTTTCAAATGTTATTTCAAACTGCTGCGAAAAGCGTTGCGAAAAGTGTTGCAAATAACGTTTTAAAAGCTGTATTCTTCAAAACGACTTTTATATCATTTAGAAACCCATATTTCCAACTTAAATCTATTTTAATACATTATAAAAGAGTTTTAGGATTTATTTCATATTTTTAAAAAAATTAAAAAATCAAATTTAAACTTTGGTCACTTTACGTAAAAGTGCGATTTTTTCTGGAAAATTCGTTTTGGACATATTTAAAATATACAAGATGAAATTTTGATTTTCTTTTTTTATTTATTTAAACATATTAAATGTTTATAAAACATTTCTAACTTATTTTAAAACTATTTCCGAAAGGTTTTAGCATTCCATATACACCATTTTATTTTCAAAAGGAAAGTGTTTTCCTTTGTGCTCATTGACGTGTATTAATGTGACTTGGTAAAACAATTTAACAATCATATCAAAACGATCAATACTTGATGATCAAAGCATATATAAGCATCCATAGCAATCATAACAAAATATCAAACTTGTATATATGTAAACAGAGATGTTAAATAGAGTTTCTCACCATAAACCAAAGCGATTAACTTCCTACTAACATTCCAATCAACCAATACTTCACTATTAATTCCTAATCCATTAAACACTAGAAAACAACTCTCTTTTTCTTCCAAGCTAGGCTTGAGATAGAGGTTGGCCGAAAATATAGAGAAGAAGCGTTACAGCTTTGAGCTTGAATTCTCAAAATTAGACCCCAAAAATAGGCCATCTTTTCTCTTGTTTTTAACTCTCTTACTCTCAAAATTTGAAAAAAAAATTAACCGGAAAGTTGTTGCAAATTCTTTTCTCTTGAATTTAGAAAAAAAATCACTTGATTTTGATTAATTTGAGGAAGATATGGTAGAATGAAGAAGAGGTATTGTCGGATTGACAAAGATGAAGCCTGAAAATGCACTTCAAAGAATTGAGTTTCAGGTGTAGCAAAATACAAAATTGAAAAACGTGATCATTATAAAAGTTTTAGCCACTTGAATTTCATATGGTTTGTAAAAAAAATTCTTAATTTGGATGTGTTATGATCAAGTTATGATCAAATTAAAATAGCATATTCTCTGGCTTAAAAACCGGGCTTGAAAATGCACTTGAAAGAAGTGTATTTTTGACAGGTTAATTTTAGAATGAGACAAAGTAGTCAACATTAAAGTTGTAGCCATTGGAAAAATACGTAATTTTAAAAAAAATGCATTTTGGTTCAGTTTTGATGAAATTATGGCCGAGAGAAGAAGAGGTAAAATACGAAGAAAAAAAGAGTTTGATTTGAAGAGAATGATCATTGATTTTTTTTGAATATTTTGTAAATATTTTAACATTATTATTTTCAATTTTTTCCTTTGACTTGGATGCCATTAAAGAGAAGAGGAAGAATGTGAAGAAGCTTGAGAAAATAAGAAGAAGAAATGTGAATGAAAGTGAGAAGGAGGTGGGTATTTATAGAAAAAGAAAGAAGTGGTAAATTTATCAAAATAACCTCTTACCAAATTACCAAACTAACCTTACTTCAACCCAAAGCAATCTCCACTTTATTGATACTAAACATTGTATTTCACATCCTTAATTTATGTCTTTGTCACTAAAAGATTAAGTAAAGAATATCATAATTATGTTGGTTTTGATTTGATGTGATTTGATGTTTACTTTTTCTTACTTTTGTTAATTCTTACTTACTTTTACTAATGACTTCTAGAAGTGTTCTAATCTTATTTAGTAAAAGTAAACATGTTTAGTGAATTAATTATACTTATACTATTTGAATATATGTTCCTATTTAAGAAAATAAAGGCGCGACGACATTGCGACAACTTTTAATCGACAAAACGTTGATTTTCGACAAAATGTTTTTCGGTCACATTTTGACATTTTAGTTAAACTATTTATTTATGTAAACCACATTTAAAAATAAATTTATATTGCTATTTAAAAATATAATAACTCATAAATAAATTAAAATAATTTATTTAACCATTGAAACTTACTTTTCTAAAATCAGCATTTTGTCACTTTTGTCGATATAGGCAAATGTTACATTTTTGTGCATACTTTTTTTCCAATCCTATCTAATATTGTTTGAATCATGAAACTTTGCCTATTTTATATTTAAAATCAATTTAAACAGTATATTTTAAAGTGGTCAAATTTTGGGTCGTTACATTTCCCCTACTTAAAAGAATTTCATCCTCGAAATTACCCAAACAGAAGTTTACCTAAAACATTTATCTTTAAACTTAATTCCATATAATATACACGGATCATCCGTATGAAATATCTTATTGGATCTCCTATTCGAATACACAACTTTATTTCGGAACTAGTACCGATCCCCCGATCCTCTAGTGCGGACTTTAATCAGGCTCTTTGCTCAGAAACCTTTGCTTTCCTTGCATAGCTTTCAACTACGATAGAAAACTGAAGTACCTAACCATAAACCCTAGTCAATGTTCGTCGTCAAGAATCAAGCGATAAATCCTTTTACGGACTAGTGTAAACACCTTAAAGTTCCAAACTCGAATATAGGTCAACATTTGTGTAATAATATGATCTACATATAATATATGTATTTATTAACTCTCAAAACTTATCATAAACTTTTTTCTTGAGCTTAAACACTTTATAAATGTGCTTCTTTGTATAATCATTTTAGTTATTTATCTTCTAAAAATTTTATAAAGCAAAATATTCTAAAGAAACCATTTTTCACTCAAAAATAATTTATCTTTATAAAAAAGTCTTCCCAAAATCTTTTAACTCGGTATATTTCATTTAACACTAATATTATTTAAGAATCATTTCGTAAAACTAAAGTTTATTATATCTTATAACTTATGGAAATCAATCATATTTTAAAGTCTTAAGTCCAAATTCTTAATTAATGCTAGAATTTATTAATAAAACATTTTCCATGTTATAATTATCTTTTTGAAGAGTCATTATTTTATTCAATAGTTCACGACCTAAATCTACATTTGTATGATATACCTTTACATCTTAAGTGTATATACAAATCCCAAATTCTTGATCGGTTTTATATCCGGGTGAATTACAGTTTGTTGTAGGTTGTTATCATTTTAAGTTTATAATTACAAAATTTATTTCTGGTTTAATGCTATTACAAATTTCCCCACTTTTAAATCCTTTTTAATTATAATCACATTTATAAATTATACTTATCCAATTTTATTTATTCAAAATATTTCATAATTGTTTATCTTTTACCAAACGTTTTCATAAATTCCTTAGATCTAAGTTTGGTGTCATTCAGAAATTTTCGACTGCCCAAAATCGTCGAGAATCCTGCTCTATCTTATCAATTAGCGATCTCAATTTCTCTTTAGTTGAAACACTTTTATGAAGATTATTAATCAATGATTTACATTATTTCCTTGACTTAAGAAAAAAAATTACATAGATCGAGTAACTCCAAAGCAATCCAAGGAACTGGATACTACCAATAGTATCATATATCCTCTTAACAAGAAGAGTAATACTTAAAAGAAGTGTTTACCATTCGAACACATCTCTTGCCCATTTTTAGTTTATTTTCGAGTCAATCGAATTAGTTATCATAAAATACCTCTTTTTATTTGAAATAATACCATTTTCAAAATCCTTTAGAGATTACTTTATAAATCCTATTTTACAAATTCATTTTATCTTATATTAATTAACTTCATTTAAATTTCCACAATTCTTTTACTTGAACTTAAATTCTCATTGTTTTTATATTTATCTTTTTACACAATCGTTTAAATAAATTTTTACCTTACGTGTTTATTCCTTAAACAAATCTTATTATCAAACACCTTATAGTCAAATCGTGAAACTTAATTCACAAGGTATTTGTACTTAAACTATTGAATCAATCAATTGGTCAATTTATGATGATAACTTAACATTATCATTTCTTAATTAATCATTTTGGAATAAGTATTAAAGATATTAATTACCTTATCGAATTTCTTACTTACCGATTATCTTTATGAAACATCTTATAGTCAAACTGTGAAATTCTAATCATAAGATGTTCATATTTAAATTTCACTAATCCTGACTTCTAACTATACAACTTTTCAAAATATATATTTTATATTCAAAATATAATCCTAGGTAAAATTATTTCATTTACCAATTTTTCAAAATCAGTGCCGGTTTCTCTTGTTTAAATGTTTACGACCCTCATCGATAACAGCGATCAAGCGCATCGATCAGAATCCATAAATCACTCAACATATAAATCAACAAAAAGCAATTTATTATTCACTAACAAATACGTACTCAAATATAATACACTCAAACTCATTCTAGGGTGTTGCTAACCCTATCTCTAATGAGTTACTCATCCTAGGGTATTGCTAACCTGAAACTACTCGGATCTGACCCGAGTATTAATAATAACCGGATCAGGCTTGATAAACCAGCGTGAGATACTCGAAATTTAAATTGTATAGATCATGACGATGTTATCGAAATCTTTGAAAAGAAGGGTATCTCATAAGACCACGCCCACACATAAACATGGACGGGTTTTTACCTTATGATAACCAAAACACTTCATACTAAAATACACTTGATATTATTTTAATGACATTCTTTTGAAAACACTTTTCAAATTAACTTATTCAAATAAGGTATCAATATCTGGACTATGTCTAAGGTAATATATCCGGACTAGGTCAACGGAATGTATGATACCAAAAGGGGTAGCTGAAATGTTTGCAAGTCATTACAGCTATTTTGGGACTATAATCAAAACCGCAAATCTCGTATTGGGATTGGATTTCCAACATGATAGGAAACTAGTGGAAAGATCAATATGTACCCATGGCTAACGTCCAAGACTCAGATGCCATTATACAACAACACAAATGGCTAAAAGTGGATACAATCTACGAATAACATACAAGGACTCGGACTTCGCGCATCTCTGCCATGAGGCCCGGATGTATCTGGTACCTAGAGCTCAAAACATCTGATAACCCAGATCACTACTATCCGAAATGCGAGCATACATCTGACCACATAGAATCCCATCATAACCGGGGTGTGAGGCTAACGAGGCTATGCTCAATTTCTTTAAAGCCACGCTTTTCATACAAAACCACACTTTTATCACAACAAGTTCCACTTTTAATGTCACACGGTCATTCCTTTAATCGCTATTTGACTCCCACAAGCATACAACCTCTGAGCTCGTATGTCTCAGAGAAGGGTGTTAAGTTAAAAGAAGTTGCCTTCTTCGCCGCCAAGCAGATGTACATTTGTAAAAGTCAACGTTTGGTCTCAGAAATGCAATGTCAGACATTCGTCCATACAAGTTCATTCTGGGACTGAACGAAACCGAAGGCACTTTCCTCAGCCATTACTAGGCGAGAAGCTCTTGCAATCCGGTAAAAACTCCACAACGTGGAGACCACTGCTTTAAATAACTCTATAATGGGAGCCACCCATAGCATGTCCAACAAGCAGTCCTCACGCAATGAAGATCCACGGTCTTCAATAATCATCATCTTCAACATATCTTCACTTTCCAACGTATACATTGGTTCGAAGTGGTTTACGAATAGGAATTACCCAAATCCGACCCCAGTTCCTTCGACGCCAATCATCGCTTTAAAAGATGTTAAGTTCATATATGGATATCAATCATCAATCAATTACTTCATCTTTTATTTAAATCAGATATCTTTCTTGGATATATTCTTTTTAATTTATTCCATTTTATTTTCAAATGTATATGGAATCTTTAAGCCTCATTAATCAAATCATTTGGTTTATTTGAAGCTTTCTTAAATCCTGGAATAATTCCAAATAATTTTCTCTTTTACTTAGGAAAACTTTTCCAAATCATTCATTAAATCTTAATCAAAGATTTCTTATATTCAAGTTATAACTTTTAACTTAAGGAAAACATTCCCAAATCATTTATTAAATCTTAATCAAAGTTTTCTTTCTTAACTTCAAATCATATTTTTGCAAATCGAAGATTTTCATAATAGAGCACTATTGCCACCTTGTATATGGTAAATTTCACGTCTAGGGACTAATGGCAAGTAATCCTACATCATAAAGGTCTTTCTTCAATATGTTTTATTTCGAAAATTAGTTTGAAGGGGTTTTCGGATAGGAATCACCCAAATCCAATTCCAGTTCTTCGGATAGGAATCACCTAAATCCGATCCCGGTTCCTTCATACTAATCATCGATGAAAAAACATTATGTTAATACGGGGTTTCAAAAATTAGTTTGAAGTGATTTTCGGATAGGAACCACCAAAATCCGATCCCAGTTTTTCGGATAGGAATCACCCAAATACGATCCCGGTTCTTTCGTACTAATCATCAATAAAAGATGTTAAGTGGTTAGTTAACATTCAAATAATTTATTTCTTTTCCCTTATCTTGGAAAAACTTAAATATTATCTTTTAGAGCATCTGGCTTTCCTTTCGATCTATTCCACCCCTCGCCAAAAAAGAGAAAACCTAAGCTAGGTAAGTTCAGGGCACTGATTGCTCCATCCCTAATCTTTATATAAACACCTTGTTTTATCTTTATAGATCTCACAGGTGGGACAAATGTACTAGTCGTTTTCGCATACTCAGTTTGTTATTACATTCAATATTCTTCTCTTTTTGTTTAAGTGGTATAAATAGTTCATCTTAACCATTTATTCAAACTCTTATTAAAACTTCCAAATCATCTTTAAATTACTTAATTATTCTTTTAAAATCTTTCACAAAAGACTTAGGAAATAATTGTTAAGTTTAAAATTACCTTTCAAAAGTTATTTCAAACTGTAGCGAAAAGCGTTGCAAAAAGTGTTGCAAATAGCGTTTTAAAAGCTGTATTCTTCAAATCGACTTTTATATCATTTAGAAATTAATATTTTCAAATTAAATTTATTTAAATACATTTTAAAATATTTTTAGGATTTATTTCATATTTTTAAAACATTTAAAATATCAAATTTAAATTTTGGTCACTTTACCGCAAAAGCGTGATTTTTTTCTGGAAAATTCGTTTTGGACATATTTAAAATATACAAGATGAAATTTTGATTTTCTTTATTTATTTATTTAAATATATTTAAATTTTTATAAAACATTTCTAACTCATTTTAAAACTATTTCCGAAAGGTTTACGCATTCCGTATACACCATTTTATTTTCAAAAGGAAAGTGCTTTCCTTTGTGCTCCTCGACGTGTATTAACGTGACTAAGTAAAACAATTTAACAATCATATCAAACAATCAATACTTGATGATCAAAGCATATATAAGCATCCATAGCAATCATAACGCAACATCAAACATGTATATGTAAATAGGATGTTAAATAGAGTTTCTCACCATAAATCAAAGCGATTAACTTCCTACCAACATTCTAATCAACCAACACTTCACTAATTAATTCCTACTCCATTAGACACTAGCAAACAATACCATCTTCCTTCCAATAGCTTAGACGAGGCTTGAGATGGAGGTTGGCTGAAAATATAGAGAAGAAGCGGTAGAGCTTTCAGCTTGAATTCTCAAAATTAGACCCGAAAAATAGGTCATCTTTTCTCTTATTTTTTTGACTCTCTTACTCTCAAAATTTGAAAAACTTTTTAAATGAAAAGTTATTGAAAATTATTTTCTCTTGAATTTTAAAAAATGAATCACTTGATTTTGGTTAATTTGAGGAAGATATGGTAGAATGAAGAAGAGATATTATTGGATTGACAAAAATAAAGCCTGAAAATGCACTTCAAAGAATTGAGTTTCAGGTATAGCAAACTACAAAACTGAAAAACATGATCAACAAAAAAGTTGTAGCCATTAGAATTTCGTATGGTTTAAAAAAAATTCTTAATTCCGATCTGTTATGATCAAGTTATGATCATAATAAAATAGCCCATTCTCTGGCTTAAAAACTAGGCCAGAAAATGCACTTGAAAGAAGTGTATTTTTGACATGGTTAACTTTAGAATGAGACAAAATGGTCAACACTAAAGTTGTAGCCACTGGAACAATACATAATTTAAAAAAAATTGCATTTTGGTTTAGTTTTGAAGAAGTTATGGCTGAGAGAAGAAGAGGTAAAATATGGAGAAAAAAGGAGTTTGATTTGAAGAGAATGATCATTGATTTATTTTGAATATTTTGGAAATATATTGACATTATTTCTTTTTAATTCTTTCCTATGACTAGGACGCCTTTAAAGAGAAGAGGAATAAGGTAAAGAAGCTTAAGAAAAGAAGAAGAAGAAATGCGAATGAAAGTGAGAAGGAGGTGGGTATTTATAGAAAAGGAAAGAAGTGGTAAATTTACCAAAATAACCTCTTAACAAATTACCAAACTTACCTTACTTCAACCTAAAGCAATCTCCACGTTTTCAATACTTAACGTCATCTTTCACATCCTTAATTTATGTCTTTTTCACTTAAAGATTAAGTAAAGAATATAATAATTACGTTGGTTTTGATTTGATGTAATTTGATGTTTACTTTTTTTTACTTTTGTTAATTCTTACTTACATTTACTAATGACTTCTAGAAGTTTTCTAGTCTTATTTAGCAAAAGTAAACATGTTTAGTGAATTAATTAATACTTACACTATTTTGATATATGTTCCTATATAAGAAAATAAAGGTGTGACGACGTTGCGACAACTTTTAATCGACAAAATGTTGATTTTTGACAAAATGTTTTACGGTCACATTTTGACATTTTAGTTAAACTATTTATTTATGTAAACCAAATTTAAAAATAAATTTGTACCGCTATTTAAAAATATAAACTCTCATAAATAAATTAAAATAATTTATTTAACCATTGAAACTTACTTTTCTAAAATCAACGTTTTGTCACTTTTATCGATATAGGCAAATGTTACTATTTTTATGTATACTTCTCTTTCCAATCCTATCTAATATTGTTTGAATCATAAAACCTTACCTATTTTATATTTAAAATCACTTTAAATAGTATATTTTAAAGTGGTCAAATTCTGGATCGTTACATTTAATTCAAGCTATGGCCCCACGAAAAGAAATAGTTACAGCTTCCAAACCTCTTAATGATGCTGAGAATGCTGGTTCTCAACGTAGTGAAGTAGCGCACAACCGGACACTATCGAAGTTTAGACACCGTCAGATATGATAATAAGGATCGAAAAGGATCAAATGATGAAAGAAATGAATGATATACTACATGAGAGTCGGGATGAGATGAATAGGTAGATGAAGGAGAGCCTTTATTTTTAACTGACCTGCAGTCATAGAAAGAGTAGGAAGCAGTTGACGCTTCCCGATTTAGATGAATACAGTTCTTCATCGTTTGGAGAAAGGCATAGAGAATGAATAGGAAAGATGAAAAGGAAGGAAACATGAGTTTCTAAAGCAAGATTGAATGTTGATCTTTCCAGAAGCTTGAGGATTGGTACCGAACCATACGTAGGGATCAGTACCATATCTGTAGTTCTCAACTTAGTCAATGAGAATATTGATGCTATGGAGAATGATCTTGGCGGTGATGTTGGTCATGCTGTAGAGGCCTCGGATTTTGGAATTTATGCAACAACTATTGATCTATCATGACAAAACTTAAATAACAGATGAGTGAAAGGCTCTCCTAGAGTCAGGAGAACATAGGTATCATGGTACTAACCGAGACCATTTTCCAGGCCAAACACGTAGGATAGCCCACGTTAACCGTCATTCGATGGATCTAGTAGAGTTGGAGTCTTCGGTAGAGATGGTAAGAAAGCTAATAAGTGAGACTCGGTATAGGACTAACAACAAATGATGCTCTTCACCCAGTAGAAACCCATTCACCGAAGAGATGTGGCATGAAGTGTATCCTTGAAGTTTCATAATGTCGACGATGCCATCCTATAATGGAACGATGGATCTGAGGTAACACTTAATGAAGTTTGATTGGCAAATGGACTCAACTAGGGCGAGGGACGTCGTTAGGTGTCAGTGTTTTCTAATTTTTCTAAAAGGAGTAGCGATGACGTGGTTCACCCAGCTTCCGCCGAGATCCATGTCATCATTTGACCAGTTAGCCCTAAAGTTTGTTGAACGGTTCTATTTACATGCTACTCATCTGAAAAATGTAATGTCGCTATCAAACCTCTTCCAGGAAGCGGGAAAGTCGTTGAAATATTTCTTTAGTGGATTCGATACGGCACTGGTAGAAGTAAGTAACGCACAGGAAGACATTATACTAATGGCCTTGATGGGGGGTGTATCCAGATGTTGATTTCGAGAGTGGTTAAAGGTTAAACCCCTACCGACAATGGATGTTTTTGGAGGTTCGATTTCACCTTAGAGAGGGGTGAATAGGGTAATACTAATAATTATAAAAATTAATGCGGAAGTATATAAAATAGTTGCAGTACAGATAATAACAGAATAATAAAAGCAGAAATAGAACAACATAGATTTACCCAACTTTCGCAAAACCCTGCCTATGTGCTGCCCCTAAGGTTTCTACTAGAAATTAAGTAGTCGGACACTTACACACGTAAATTTGCAACACCCGCTATCGACTAACCTAACTCTACGCTCAAAACCCTGCCACAACTCAGCCACTGAGTTGCGAATTCTCGAACTACACCACCGTAGTTCGTCCTTTAGTCACACGACTAGAATTTAATAAAAGTTTAAAAGAAAAATACAAATTAAAAATAAATTACAAAGCCCTATATAAAATTTAAGCCTAAATAACAATTATAAAAGAACCGGCTCGATATAAAATTTCTTTCTTTTCTTTATTTCGGCCCGTATCCTTTACTTCGTAAATTAATGTCTGCTTCTTTCCTTTGCTCGAGAATGTTCGTTCCTATTTCAAAATAAATTAGGGCTTTGCCAATTTCAATTGATCGATCCTATAGATGTCTTCGCGTTGATTGCTCTATCGGTCGATTGTCTCTTTGATTTGCAAACCGCTGCTTCTCGATCGAGTTTGAATTAAATGAACTGGTATGCGATTTCCTTTATTTAGTCTCGTTGGTATGTCTGAACTCGATTCAAGTTATTGATTTGAAACTTTGCTCTGTGATATTCCTTAAACTCGAATGGGAAGTAGCCGATGATGAGATTGGGTTAAATAGGATTCAAAATCCTATGATCTCGTAAGTATCTATTTTATTTGATTTCTTCAATTGATATCTTGGCTACTGATTTTTGATTTAGTGCCGGTGATTAATCCTGACTAGTTTAATTCGTATATTTTCTGTTATGGTTGCTTGGTCACCACGGCTTCATGAGTTTGCTTTAGATTTTGTTCCGTTCTTTTCTGATTTGACTTCGGCCACTTTGAATATGTGATAATTGACTTCGACTTCATGAATTTTCTTTGCTGACAATTAAAACTTCTCTGGAGTTTGCTTAAAATCTGCATTTGAATGTGACCTTGACTACATTCGAATTTTGTTCCTCTTTTTATTGCTGCAACTTAATTTGCTTTGTGCTTTGCTTCCTTGTTCTTGTTTCAACCATTAGTAACTGTACACATACAAACATGTATATACATACATATATATATATATATTTGTGTATATATGTGTTGTGCATTTTCGTTTGTCTACCTAGCTTGGACATTCATGTTACGGTAATCATGTTACTTTAAAACTGTCCATCTCATTGGACTTGTATCTTGAATCTAGTATGGTTTCAGTTTTGGGTATCCAGTTTCCTCTAAAGCTTTGCATTCATGTTAATTCATTTGTATTATCCTTGCTGAAATGCAGCGAATCATTGCACTGATATAGGTGTATATATGTTATGTTTTTTTGTCTCTGTTTCAATTTGGCATGGTTCACTTTGAACTTTTGATCTGGATTCATCTTGATTTTGGAACTTCTCTGCACTTTGGTTGATGGTCTCCATACATATATACATACATATGTGTATGTATATATGTGTGTTTGACTTGATTGCACTTGTATCCAATGTGGTACTTACTGTATGAACCTGAACTGATGTTGCCATTACACCTGCTCTCTTTGTTGTATCTGTGATGGTCTCTAGCTCCTTTTGGTTTGTTGTTCTAGTGGCATGTGTTAGTACATTCATAGTTTAGTTTCTGAATTTCATATTTACATCCATTTGCTATGGCTGGTCTTGGATGATCCGATTCACTTCAGTTCCGAACTTGTTCATTTTATTTTTGACCTTTGTATATTTGAGCATGTTGAACTTATGTTAATTTGGGACTTCATATATACATCATTTTGTTGCAGTCTTCTCTATTGTATATCTTCATGCTTTTCAAAACTGCTCTGCCAATCTTGTACATATGGTTGAGGCAGTTGTCATATTTGTTGGATTTTGAAGTCTAGTGAACTTTCTCTGTTGCCTTCTTTCTTGGTTTTGGTCTTGGCCATTCATTTGTTGCTCCTTTATGTGTTGTCCACAACTTTTTGTACTGGTTTGGTTCAATATAGTTCTTGGTTGGTTTAGTTGCTTTTGTATTGCTATGTTAGGTGTTGTTCCTATTTGGTGCACATGTTGATTTTTTACATTTTGATTCTGGTTCCATATGTCTGTTTCCATTTGTGCTTTGCACCTGTAGTCTTGTTTCATGTCTTTGTTTTGGCTAAACCAGAGCATGTTTGAAATGTTGGTTGAGCTGAAATGTTGTATGAGACCTTGTACTCGACAATTTTGTGATGTATTTGTATTGCACCTGAGTTGAATCCAGCCTCGGTTCGGGTTTGACCTTGTGCTCACTTGTCTCTGCTATTTCATCAAGTGTATATCGGTGTGCACGGCCTTGTGGAATGTACAGTAGTGCACTATGCACGTCACAAGTCGTTCATGTATAATGAATTCAAAATAAGTGATGACGAATAACCCAAATAACTGAGGCAAATAATATTTTCAAAATACACATTTTATTTTACACTTCAAAAATATTTCTTTTTCAATTTTACTGCGTTAGTGTTTATTTTGCTGATAATTCAGATGTTAGATATAGACTGGAATATAGTTAAAGAAAAACTTATGAGTGAATGAGCGATATATATTGAGGTGCTAATGTAAATGATAATTGTATTGTAATTGAAAACTACATATACAGTGAGTGCTCAAATTTTGTACTATTCAAAAATTGTAATAAAATATTTATTTGAATAAAATATCTGTTTGAATTTAAAATCTGTGTTATTTATTTTATTCAGCAAATATTTATTTATTTATGTGAAAAGTAAAATAGTACAATAATAAATACATTTAAATGAATATATATATATATATTTATTACCATCAAACAAAAATTATGTACTCGCACATTCAACAATCTTCCCTTTTTGATGATAACAAACATATATTTAAGATATGGAATTTGTTAGTTGTATTTGGTCATTAATGAACTATGTTGGCTCCTTCAATTTGAATACTCTCTCTCTACAATAAAGCTCTCCCTTCATATATGCATAAATATGAAAATGAACTTAGATGGGAACATGCAAATAAAATAAAAAAATATTTGAATTTTTTTGCCAAAATCTTAACTTTTCATCCCCCTTTTGTTATTAGCAAAAGAGTAATAGTGTTTGAAAAATAGAGATAAAGTGGTAGATATTAATACAATATTAATACCCAATCAATTATAAATGTTAAACTTTAACAAAAAATCAAAAAAAAACATAAATACTCTGTTATGCGCATATTCCACTTTAGAATGATAAGGATGATGTCAGCATATAAAACCATATAGTTGTGTCTATTTATGATATATTTATATCAGGAATTTGAATACTACTAACCATGCATAACCATTAGGACTTTTAAACAAGTTAGTAGTATTCCCAAATTTAAAAAAAAAATGAATTTCAAACATCTTCTAACCACGCATAACCGTGAGGACTTTTAAATAGGATTAGAATCAACTTGTCTATTTAGTAATCAATTTTGGCATGTGTTCCATACATGATAAATGAGAATGAAAGCACATATACAAGTATTCCAAGTAATTCACTCATACATAACCATGAGGACTTTTAAACGAGAGTGGATACTTTGGATGTTTTTATTAGAAAAATAAAATGAAAATAAATAATTTCCCGTTTAAAATACCACATATTGACATACCATATTGGATTTTGATTAGTAATGGTCGATAGAAATATGATAGAAATAAAGATGGTCATGGAACTTTTACCCATCAAAAGTTATTACAAATCTAGTTTAAATTTTTAAAGAGATTTACTACATATACCGTCTCAAGTCATAATATATGATTAATATCAGCACTTATCACTTTTTCAATCACTATTTATCTTTTTGACAATCAGTAGGGGGTCAGATTAGTTAATGTAGTCATTTAAGATCAAATAAAATGAAATTTTCTAAAATGACTAATCTGAAACAAGATCAACAAAAACTATTTTCTACAAAGGGTTTTATAAAGATTGTCTGCTAATTGAAAATAAGTTGAAATGAAAATATACAGATATTTTTTTGAAAACGATGCAACTACTGAACGTCTCAACATAAATCACATTCCACTAGTAATTTTTCTATCAACTAGATTACCTGTGTAATCTGCATCTGAATTTCCCTTTGATTCAAGATTATCATTAGCTGGATGTTATAGACCAGATCATGGAGTGTGCAACAAATACCCTAAAATTCTTTTTACAACTTTTAAATGAAATTCTTTTGGATTTGGGTTGAAACCATGCAAATAAACAAACAGTGAACATAGTGTCAGATCTGGAAGCAGTAAGATAAACAAATATATCCACATATTTCAAGAGTAATCATCAAACATCGTTAGTCCAAGCAAATCTATATGAACTAGTCCAGAGATTCTAGAGGTACTTATAGTGTTCCTGGCATACAAAAAATAATTGGTCAACATTTTTCATAACTTAGAATCAAAATCAACATTCATTATCACATAATTGGCTGAACTAAATTAGCTTATGGTGCAGATTTTCACATTTAATATATTGTTCAAGATAAATGTACTGTTACCTATTTTACTTTTACGATAATTTTTCGTTGTTGCCTATTATGATTCTGCCACGTACCAGGCTAGGAAACTTTGATTTTTCATCCATCATGTGCCTGGAACAGCCAGAATCCATGTAACACTGTTACTGTTCCTTAGCCTGCCACCACAGCTACACAAGAAAAGATTTTTATGACCTATTTGTTTTTATAGGTCCGTGGTTGTTAGTGAAGAAAGGTTTTGAAAAATATATTTGTATAGTCCCAAGACTATTATATTTGTTCCTTTTGGCATCCATATTTGTTTAACTTTAAGGGATTTTATATTTGTGCCTTTTGAAACCCAAATTGGTATGGTTTTTACATGTTTGGGCCTATACCAACAATTGTTTTGATTGTGTCCAATTTTTTTGCATATTGCACTTGGAAGTTACTTTATTAATTTCACTTCTAACACGTTCAGATTGATTATACCCTAGCCCTTATCTAACAGTATTAACAGTTTGTTCCCCTAATAGCATATTTAGTGATCTTTCTCCTTTGTAAAGTTTTCCTAAAGTTGTAGACAATCGTTGGAATTGTGTTTTGAGAGATTCATTTTCATTCAATAATTGAGTGAACTTTCTAATAGAGTTTTCTCTCCTAGTATGTTCACTCTCTTTCAAGATCAGAATTTCATTTTCAAGTGATTTTATTTTAATTTCTGATTTTTTTTATTTCTTCTTCAAATGATGGACACTTATCACATTTAGGGCACTTGTTTTGATAGTTTTTAACCAATTGATCAAGCTGTTTATTTAACTCCATCAAACTATCTCTTTGTGATTCAATTTTAGTGCATTTATCCATAAGTTTTCAAGATAGCCATTTATTTCGTGAAAATATATAAGTAATTCTGAGTGAGAAAGTTTTGATACCTCGCTTGGCCTGTCATCATCATTGTCCGTTATATCACCTCGAAGGCACGGATCTGCTTGTTCACTCTCACTGCTAGTGCTTTTATCATCTTCATCAGTTTCATCTCAAGTGGCTGCAAAACTTCTCCTTTTCGGTTTCTTTCATTGGCTGAATCGATTTTGAGGACAATTTGGCTTAATATGACCGAGTTTATCGCACTTGTGACATACGATCTCCTGCTCTTCTGAGTTGTTTAGTGCTTTGGCTATTCTGCTTTTCAATTGTTGATTTAGAGCTGGATTTTCGTATTCGTGATTCCACCTTTTGAATTTCTTTATTAATAGAGCTAATTCAGCTGCTCCGTCATCATCATCATCACTTTTCGTTGTTCCTTTGAGAGCCATTGATTTCTTTCGAGTATCACCTCCTTCTCGTTCTTCTTTGAATTCCATTTCTAGCTCATAAGTGATGAGATTTCTGATGAGTTCCTCAACTTTGATTTGTTTCAAATCTTTTGATTCTTAAATGGAAGTAACTTTTGCTTCAAAATTTCATGGAAGGACTCTAAGGATTTTTTGGATTATTTCCAATTCAATGTATGATTTTTCGAAAGCTTTTGATTTATATACAAGATTTTAAAAGTCGTCCATACATCTCTTTGACATTTTCATCCTTAACCGTTGTGAAGTTCTCGTATTCGCTACTAAGATGGCAAGGCGAGATTCATTGACTTGAGATGTTCCTTTGTGAGTCATTTCAAGTGTGTGCCAGATTTTCAGTGCAGTTAGACAATTTGAGACACGATTAAATTCAATTTGATCTAATAAACATATAATAGAATTCATAGCTTTAGCATTAGCATTCTGTAGTTTATTTTCAAGATCTGCCCATTGATCCATCGGTTTATCTATTTCCTGATTATCTGTCACTATAGTTAATGTCCTATATCACGTCTCAACAATATTCTATGCATCACTAGTTTTTAGAAAAAATTTCATTTTATTTTTCCAGTAAGCATATTCACCACTGAACATAGGTGGTCTTACTATGGACTGTCCTTCAGCAAAAGCATTATTAAAAGAAGCCATTTTTAAAGAAAATCAAAATTTTAAGACAATAATTTGTTTCTGAAAAATCAAATTTTTAAAAACAAAAATTGACTTTTTTCCCCAGCTCCGATACCACTTGTAGGATCGATTTCACCCTATAGGAGGGGTGAATAGGGTGATACTAATAATTATAAAAATTAATGCGAAAGTATATAAAATAATTGCAGCATATATAATACCAGAAATAATTAAAGCAGAAATAGAACAACATAGATTTACCCAACTTCGGCAAAACCCTGCCTATGTGCTGCCCCCAAGATTTCTACTAGAAATTAAGTAGTCAGACGCTTAAACACGTAAACCAGTGACACCCACTATCGACTAATTTAACTCTACGCTCAAAACTCTGCCACAACTTAGCCACTGAGTTGTGAATTCTTAAATTACACCACCGTAGTTCGTTCCCTAGTTACATGACCAGAATTCAATAAAAGTTTAAAGAAAATACAAATTAAAAACAAATTACAAAGACCTATATAAAATTTAAACCTGAATAACAATTATAAAAGAACCTGCCCAATATAAAATTTCTCCCTTTTCTTTATTTTGGCCTATATCCTTTACTTCGTAAATTAATGTCTGCTTCTTTACTTTGCTCGAGAATGTTCGTTCCTCTTTCAAAATAAGTTAGGGCTTTGCCGATTTTAGTTGATCGATCAAATAGATGTCTATGAGTTGATTGCTATATCGGTCGATTGTCTCTATGATTTGCAAAAGGCCGCTTCTCGATCAAGTTTGAATTGATTGAACTGGTATGCAATTTCCTTTATTTATTCTCGTTGATATGCTTGAACTGGTATGCGATTCGAGTTATTGATTTGAAACTTTGCTTTGTGATATTGCTTAAACTCGAATGGGGAGTAGCTAATGATGAGACTGGGTTAAATAGGATTCGAAATCCAGTAATCTCGTTCGTATCTATTTTATTTGATTTCTTCAATTGATATGCTTGGCCACTGATTTTTGATTTAATGCTGGTGATTGATCTTGAGTAGTTCAATTCGAATATTTTCCATTATGGTCGCTTGGTCACCACGGCTTCATGAGTTTGCTTTAGATTTTGTTCCGTTCTTTTCTGGTTTGACTTCGGCCACTTTGAGTTTGTGATAATTGACTTCGACTTCATGAATTTTCTTTGCTGGAAATTAACACTTCTCTGGAGTTTGCTTAAAATATGCATTTGAATGTGACCTTGAGTACATTCGAATTTTGTTCCTCTTTCTAGTGCTGCACCTTAGATTGCTTTGCGCTCTGCTTCCTTGTTCTTGTTTCTACTATTAGTAATTGTACACATACAAACATGTATATATATATATTTGTATATATGTGTTATGCATTTTCATTTGTCTACTTGTCTTGGACACTCATGTTATGGTAATCATGTTACTTTGAACTGTCCATCTCATTGTACTTGTATTCTTGAATTTAGTATGGTTTAGTTTTGGGTTTCCAGTTTCCTTTGAAGCTTTGCATTCGTGCTAATTCATTTGTGTTATCCTTGCTGAAATGCACTGAATCATTGCACTGATATACGTGTATATATGTTACTGTTTTGGTCTCTATTTCAATTTGGTCCGGTTCACTTTGAACTTCTGATCTGGATTCATCCTGATTTTGGAACTTTTATGCACTTTGGTTGATGGTCTCATACATATATACATACAGATATGTATGTATATATGTGCTTTTTACTTGATTGCACTTGTATCCAATGTGGTACTTACTGTATGAACCTAAACTGATGTTGCCATTACACCTTCTTGCTTTGTTGTATCTGTGATGGTCTATGGTTGCTTTTGGTTTGTTGTTCCACTGGCATGTGTTAATACATTTCTGGTTTAGCTTCTGAACTTCATGTGTACATCCATTTGCTATGTTTGTTCTTGGATGATATATTCACTTCAGTTCTAAAATTGTTCATTTTCTTTTTGACCATGTATATTTGAGCATGTTGAACTTATGTTAATTTGGGACTTCATATACATCATTTTATTGCAGTCCTCTCTGTTGTATATCTTCATGCATTTTGAAACTGCTCTGCCCATCTTGTACATATGATTGAGGCAGTTGTCATGTTTATTGGATTTTGAAGTCTGGTGAACTTCCTCTACTACCCTCTTTCTTGTTTTTGGTCTTGGCCATTTACTTATTGCTCCTTTATGTATTGTCCACCACTTTTTGTACTGGTTTGGTTCATTATAGTTCTTGGTTGGTTTAGTTGCTTTTGTATTGTTGTGTTAGGTGTTGTTCCTGTCTGGTGCACATGTTAATTTTGTTCATTTTGATTCTGGTTCCATATGTTTGGTTCCATTTGTGCTTTGAACTTGTAGTCTTGTCTCATGTCTTTGCTTTGGCTAAACTAGAGCATGTTCGAAATGTTGGTTGATGTTGCATAAGACCTTGTCCTCGACAATTTTGTGATGTATTTGTAATGCACCTGAGTTGAATCTAGCCTCGGCTCGCGTTTGACATTGTGCTCACCAATCTCTACAATTTAATCAAGTGTATATCGGTGTGCGCGGCCTTGTGACATGTACAGTATTACACTGTGCATGTCACAAGTTGTTCTTATATGATGAATTCAAAATAAATAATGATGATCAACCTAAATGACCGAGGTAAATAATATTTTCAAAATACACATTTTATTTTACACTGCAAAAAATATTTCTTCTTCAATTTTACCGCGTCAGTGTTATTTTGTAGATAATTCAGTTGCTGGAAACTGATTGGAATATAGTTTAAGAAAAACTTATGAGTGAACGAGTGATATGTAGTGAGGTGCTAATGTAAATTATAATTGTATTATAATTAAAAAATGTATATATAGTGAGAGCTCAGATTTTGTACTATTCAAAAATTATAATAAAATATTTGTTTGAATAAAATATCTGTTTGAATTTAAATTCTATGTCATTTATTTTATTCAGTAAATATTTATTTAACTATGTGAAAAATAAAATAGTGCAATAACAAATACATTTAAATGTATATGTATATGTTTATTATCATCAAACAAAAATTATATACAAGCATATTCAATAATTTTCTTATTGGTTGGTGAATCAGTTCTTGCGCTTGGAGGAGGCAAGTGCTACCGCTAGGAAAGCTAATGTTGGGCAATCGGCTGAGGTTGTTTAGATTAATGTTGCTGTGAAGCAGACTGGGAGAAGTTCTTGTAGAATTGATGTGAATGTGGACAACAAAGGTAGTGCGCATAAAGAAGTTAATCGAAGATGGGAGACAAGAAACCAAGTTCCAATACATAAACAAGATTCCCGAGATTTAAGGATTACACATCATTGAATAACTCGATTTAAAATATTTACCTTGCCACACAAGGTATCGACCATTATAAGTAAACATCTCCAAGAGAGTAAACGGAGAAAGAGAAGAAATCTGATAAGTACTACCACTTTCATGAAACCCATGGTCATAACACGAATGATTGTCGATATCTACGTGATGTGATAGAACATTTAATTAGAAAACGGTAATTATAGAAATTTGCTAAAGCCCTGTTGGATGGCGGGAAAGGAAATGCGTATCCTTAGTGGGAACAGTACTATTGGGGCCAAACTAGGCCTAGTGATGACGAGTGTAGATAGCTTGGGAAAAGATTAGCCATAAACATGATTTCTGATGAACCTAATCCAGCTATGAAGAGCTAGAATGAGATGGGGTGATATTAGAGTTCATTGAAGCATGTTATAAATAAGAGTTGCTTTAACGTCGAAGATGGAGCTCTAACAAAACAACTCAAGACAATGACTAATGAGATTGTTTTCAAAAACAGAGAAGCAGACAGGGTCGAAGTGCCTATGCGTGCTCCCTTGGTGATATCGGCCATGATTGGGCCATCAATTGTGATGAAGGTGTTGATCGAGTGTGGTAGCACAATAAATATCATGTTTAAAAAATCTTATCACCAAATGAAGATGGATAATTAAGATCTTAAGCCATGCAAATCCCAGATCTAAGGATTTAACGGAGTGGCGACAGAACCTATAGGAGATGCGGACCTAAAGGTGGTTTTAGGTGAAGGTGGATGCAAGTGAGTGTAGGTTGTGACCTTCTTGATGTCGGGCATTTTCTCAGCTTATAATGCTTTTATGGACTTGGCCAGCCCTTACCGGCTTTCAATGGCCCTGCCTCATTGTGCTTGAAAGTAACAACCATGAATTTTGGTCCTTGAATTTTAAATATTTAATTAATTCTAAATATTTAAATAATTGGATTTTGTAATTTAATAACTTGAAATCAAATACAGTGGTCATTTAAATTTTGAAATTATGAATTAAATATTAATTGAATGGATTTGTTTAACTCCCTTCAATTAATAAATAATATTGGTGAATTTGATTTGTAAATTTATTTACAATAATAAATAGTTTAGATAAATATAAAAAGTCTGATCAAAAACAAAAAACAATATCTAAATGTGTGAAATTATCATTAAGGGGCATTGTTTTGGGTTTTTACGAGACTAGTGCATTAGACTTGGAATAATGAGTTGTTGTACACTGACGAGTTTAGTGACGATCGGACGTATCAGTTGATCGAACGAGCTCGAAAATGCATAATGACTAGTTTTAGAGAATTTTGATAATATAATTGGATTTTAAAACACTAACTTCTGTATATAATAGAATATCTCTTGAAAATAGTTCTATTGGGTTTGGAATAGGGGTATTTAGCTAGAAACGCCTGTGAGCACGCCACGATTGGAGTTTTCCAGTTTTCGGGCATTAATTGTTCCGTTTAGAGAATCCTATATAAGGACCCACCCCTTCATTCTTTTTCCCAAACTCTAATTATATCACCCTAGCTACCATTTTTATTTCCTCCCATCTAATGGTCGTCATCATTCAGGAAGCTAAGGGTGTTTTTGGTCGAAGGTCTCAACTAAGAAGTTTTTCGAGGAGGCAAGACGAAAATGATGAGCGGCTGGATCATGCTAATTTGTAGCATGGCGGTGAAAAAGGTTTTCGACGATGATGTTTTCTTTGGTTTAGATCTCAGCATCGGCGGCAAGTTAAGGGGCAAATCCCGTGGCTTTTGGTGCATCTTGGCAAGGTCTTCCAAAGGGGGTGATGTGGTGGCGGCATGAGGCGTGTGGCGGTAGTGGCAGGTAAATGGAAGCCGTAATGTAGGGTTCATGAAGTTGCAGCCTGGGTTAAAAGATGATTAGGATTTTTAGTTTAGGCTAATGATGTAATTACTTTAATTAATTACATTATTTTTCTTGAAAATATTTTTAAATCCGTAATTAATTCATACAAGGTCAGAATCGAGCGCGGGAATTGCATTGCGCTCGTAGGAATGTCTTCTTCGGTATGAGTTGGATTAATTGAATTTGGAGCTAATGGAATCTTATGCTAAAAATCAAACGCCCATTCAATTTTAGTTCAAACTGAAGTGCTTCAGTGATAACTAGAATTTTAGTGAGTTAAACTCACCTTTTTGATCAGTCAGTATATTATATAGTAGATAAAAATTATTTGTTGCATGTTTGGAAGTTAGTTTAGATTGTTGTTTGATTGATTGTTTGGATTAGATTCTCGTTCTAGAAATTCATATAACTATATATATTATTGTTTGTTCCCGCCTAGCAGTAGATGACATAAATAACCATTTTTTACAGGGGACAAAATTAAGAAGTCAGACGAACAGGTCGCTACGGAACACTTCGAAAAATGCACATACATATGTATGGTTTATGTTAACCCACCTTTTGGCAAGGCCGTAGATAGGCCGATTTAACTAAATCTGTTGCTCGGTTGTGAAGACTGGAATATGATGGGTATTAGTCAATTGGATGGATAGACAATCAATCACAGATGGTAATCATGATTATGAAGCCAAGATTCGACATATTCCATGGACAAAAGTCGTGGGATACTCGAAATACGAGTTTTGAAAAAAGCTGAGTTGTTACGGGTTGCTTGGAGTTTGCTTCGAGTTGTATTTGGACTTGATTCGAATTTTCTTGATGGTTTCTCTAAGTCATCCAGTGTAATGCTCCAG
Organism: Allium cepa; assembly: GCA_030765085.1. Classification (NCBI taxonomy): domain Eukaryota; kingdom Viridiplantae; phylum Streptophyta; class Magnoliopsida; order Asparagales; family Amaryllidaceae; genus Allium; species Allium cepa. The sequence continues at coordinate 742,849,630 of CM060932.1, forward strand.
ATCGGCATGCTGGAGTCGGGAGTGGGTCGGCATGTTGAAGTCTAGAGTGGTTCGGCATATTGGAGTCTGGAATGGGTCGGTATGATGGAGTCTCTAGTGGTTCGTCATGTTGGTGTCTGGAGTGGGTCGTCATGTTGGAGTCTCGAGTGGATCGGCATGTTGGAGTCTCGAGTGGGTCGGCATGTTAGAGTCTCGAGTGGGTCGGCATGTTGGAATCTCGAGTAGGTCGGCATGTTGGAGTCGCGAGTGGGTGGACATGTTGGAGTCTGGAGTGGGGCGGCATGTTGGTGTCTGGAGTGGTCGGCATGTTGGAGTCTCGAGGGGTCGGCTTGTTGGAGTTTTGAGTGGGTCGGCATGTTGGAGTCTCGAGTGGGTCGGCATGTTGGAGTCTGGAGTCGGTCGGCATGTTGAAGTCTGGAGTGGGTCGGCATGTTGGAGTTTGGAGTGTGTCGGCATGTTGGAATCTAGAGTGGATCGGCATGTTACATACTCCAGGAAAGCAATGGTCGGCTATATGGACTCAACTATGGTCCTAATGTGCCCGATCACTCAGGAAGCCCAATAACTCGAATTTTGCCTATAAATACTGCAAGCGGACTTCAAAAAAGAGATCTACATTCTATTTGCCTTCTTCTTCTTCATTAAGGCAACTCTTCCATAATTGTAACAACCCGCATATTTGGACCATTTAAATTGACAATAATCCACACATGTCAACTTAAATAATACAAAACACGAATCAATATGGGATTATAAATACATAAATGTAAATGAGAATCAATACAACATCACAGTCACAGAATAATGCAGCGGAAAATACATCGTCATAATAGCAGTTCATGAAGCTACTACATAAAGTACAACAATGTCTAAACAAAAGGTGAATGAAAGGAAATACATAAATGTCCAAACAAAAGGTGAATGAAAGGAAATACATAAATGTCCAACAGACAAGGACATAAATACTGGAATAGAAATAGACTGATAAAGATAAATGCTAAGTCTTCAGCATCTTCAACCAACCTTGATCAGCAAACTGGATAGCTTCAGACTGACCCGAGCATATACAAAAGGAAACACTCGAGTCAGGACTCAAATCTTATACAGGATAATCAAGTACAGGGAATAAAATCCATAACTCAAATATGAATAAAACATCTCTAAGGATCCGATAAACTATCTATATATACAATAGAATACGATATGTAGATAATGTCTAATCAGTAAAGTACGATATTAAAATAGCGTTAAGGCGTTACCATAATTCCCCTTAACAAATTTTATAATGCCATATCTATACAGCACCGTAAACCCCACCGTAAACTAGTGGTTATCATAGGGTACCCCATAGGTATAACACAAAACAAAACGTAGTGGCCGCGAATAGGATAATCAGCATGACAAGGTACATGAGGCAATACCAACTAGGATACTAGTAGTTGCGTGATCCGGACTGATGTTGAGCATAGTATCTACTATCTCAACACCGCGAAACAACACTCCCAAATCAAGGGGTGCACCCAAATCGAATCACAAAAGTAATAGACATGGTATCGAAGAAGCTTATCCACTAGAGGTGGCGATCCTCAATGGCCCGGCGCGGCTCCTGTTTTAGTCATGTCAGGGGTCATCCAATATCGTTCTCTTTCTTCAGTCAACGCGTTCACCAAACCATACACTTCATTCTGGATCAACACTTCGCGTATAATAGTTATTAAAGTGGTTTTCGGTATCGACAGAGAGTATGTCCATTCTCGATCCCGGTCTCTTTAATAACTACGTATTTATTACCCGATGGTCGGTTAAATTAACGTTTAAACAAATCAAAGTCCAAAAGTCAAGGTGCAAATTTGACTTCCAAAATTTGACATTTTACGATTCAATTTATTTTAGATATTTTAAAACATATTTCCAAATGCAATTTTCGTTCAAACATTTGAGTTGACAAATTAAAATTAAGTATTCAAGTTCGATTTAATAAGGTCTAAATGTTGCTTATTAAATTTAGTTCATAATCAATGAATTCAATTTAATGGTGAACTTAGTTCAAATCATTAAATCAAGTTCAATTCATGTCACTTTATGTTTACATCCACTGTTATCATAAATTCGATTAAATCAACTTTATTAACTAAATTCCCCTTTTCAAAACTTCATTTGTTTTATCTATCGATTCAATTAAATTTCTAATCAAAGAAGTCCATTTCCATTTACAATGTCCTAATGTGGTTAATTCGTTAAATTTAAAATCATTTTAAATTTAAATATCACTAAGTTATATCCATAAAAGTTTGGTAAATTTTGTATTCCTCTTAAGTCCAATTTCCTAAATTTCCAAATAAAATTTATAACATGTTCCAAATCTATTTAATTAAAACCGAGTTTTAATCTAAACCTAACAAATCTAATAAAGTTTTAAGTTATCAAATTCTAAACTTACTTGTTTCTAAATCTCATTTCAATTAATTTGACCATTCATTTTCATTCAATTAAATAGGTTTATCAATCCGTTCACTGTAATATATTAAATTACTTCAATCTAATCCATAAAATTTATCTCAATTAAATCCGAGAAATTTATTTCAATTACATCCATTAAAACCGTTACCAAATTTCCAAACGAATTGTTAAGTTCATTCCTTAATTTAAAATATATTTCAATTTCGAAAATGATTTTGTTGACCAATCGGGTTTCTTATTTTTTTATTTTCTATCCAAGGCCAAGTTGTTTAATTAGGTATTTATCATTTCAACCCAATATCATTCAATATAAAACAAAGCATAGCAAAGGGAACTTGCAGTGTGATAACTAGGATGGTGTCAAAGTAAATAAACAAGCAATAGCAACCATACATAACAATTTAACAATTTATTAAATAATCCCGAAATAATCGTATTAACTTACATTTGTATTTATGCAAATTAATATAATTATTCCTAGAATCCACACTATCGTTTCATGCAGATTAAAGATTATTACATTATGGTTTTCACTTGGTGTCTATTATCAAATTACTACATCAATCATACATTCAATGGTTCAAAGTGTAGTTAACGCTATTTCTACGCCACAATTTATTTAACATTTAAAGGGGTCAAGTTCAACATATATAATCCATTTTAAATTGTTGACTATCCTATATCAATTTTAATTTCATATTAAATTTCAATTATATTAACAACCAAATTCAACTTCACATAACAATTTAGTGTCACAACTATTTGTCGTAAACTAACAATGTTCAAATTTAACTTGCATCGCGATTTACAATTCTTATTTCAGCAATTTTTAACAATCAACAATTTAATATCCAAATTAATATTAACAACAATTTATCACTTGATTATCATAGCATAATAGATTGAGTCGTGAATGAAATATTCACCTTGCGTGGTTGAAGAAGATGACGGCGAAGCACGAGAATGAATAGACTAGATAGACGACACAAGCACGAATACGATCAAACAACTAGATGCAAATAAGGTAGATAGAGCCTAGGCCTGAGATTCCGGATCAGCTACAACTGTCAAGCAAGCGAAACAACATCTGAGCTAATGTAACTCATATTCATTTATATACTAAATATATGTAGATTTGTACTTGACAAAATATATATATATATATATATATATATATAATACCTTTCAACATAGTTTATATACTAAACCATAACCTTATACAAAAGGAAACGAACGTGTAGACTTTGTACGTTATATAGGTAAACCAATTAAAACAAAAGTCTTATAAACTCATAAAATATTTCTATATACAAAACCAATATAGATATAACAGTATATATGGAAATTTCATATGAATGGAATCACTGCTTCAACAAATATAACTCAGTAAACTAAACTAATATATATAACGTGACTTATACTACTTCAACACATACTACCATTGCTTCAACACATACTATACATATAACTTAGTAAACTAAACTTAGTTTACTTATAACTTAGTAAACTAAACTAATATCACTGCTTCAACACATACTGCTTTTACATATATTTTATTTTATTTTATTTTTCCAAACAAACTGTATATAATTAAAGAGCAAGGTGGTCGGCTCGGTGGAGTGGGGAAACGGGCTGGTGCAGGCGACGTGGGCAGTGGACTGCGGTGGTCTGGACGTGGCTGTGGGCGTGGCGGAGAGGGACGGAGGAAAGCAAGCAGTGGGTAGGGAGAAGTGGCATGGGTGAGCAGTGGAGGGACACGTGGGTAGTGGGTTGGAGCTGGTAGGGGGTGCGTGACGGCATGGGCGGAGGCGGTTGCAAGGGGAGCCGTTAGTGGGGGAGGCCGGTAGGGGTTGGGGAAGCATGGAGCACACGTGGAGACGCGGGTAGTGGCAGTTGTTGGGTCTCGGTTGGAGGCCGGTTACTGGTAGTGGAGGGGGTGGCCGGTAGTGGGGGTGTGAGGCCGGTAGTGGGGTGGCCGAGTGGAACGTGTGAACTGGGTGGAGCGGAGGGGAAAGACGGTGGTGCAGCTGGGGCGGCTGATGGGCAGTGGGCGCGGAGGCGGTAGGGGTGGCGAAGTGGGTGGCGGTCGCGGGTTGGGCAGTGGCGCAGGCAGGGGTTCAGTCAGGGTTTCGGCTGCATGGAGGCGAGGTGGACTGGCATGGGCGGTGGCCGAGTGGGCCGTGTGGGGACGTGGCTGGAGACGATGCGAACTGGTAGGGGTGGAGGGTGATGTGGGCGGATGTAACGACCCGCCTTTTCGGACAGTTTAAACCGACGATCAAATACACATGTCGATTCCAAACCATTCAAAAGTGCAGATAGTTATTGGGGTAAATAAGAAAAGAAAAGAAAAGAAATAAAGGAAATGAAACAACACAGAATCTCGCAGCGGAACGATAAAATATAATAGTCAAATAAACAGTTCATGAAGCTGTTTACTATACTTTGACAATTATTTATACAACATTTATCAGAGTTATACATATACAACAGAACAAATAAAATAATGCAGCAGATAGCATGATGCAAGGGTAATAATAGTAATAGTATACCAAATCTTCGTCTTCATCCTCCAGAATATATCTTCAAAAATCTGAAAAACTCAGGTCTGACCCGAGCGTAATGAAAAGACAAAACACTCGAGTCAGGACTAAAACATCCTTATGAAAGTTAAATCAATCGTAAATAAATATGAGTGTGACGGCGTCAGAGATGTTTACGGGGTTTGACATCTCATATCCAGTGTCAACGTGCGTGCAATAACTTAAGAGATGTTACGGGATTTTCCATCTCTTAAGGATCCGTTAAACTATCTACTATGTAGTAATGTACGCTAAGTAGATAATGTCTATCAGTAATATAAAGTATCAAAATAGCGTTAAGGCGTTACCATAATCCCCCTTAACACATTTTATAATGCCATAGTCTATACAGCACCGTAAGCCCCACCGTAAACTGGTGGTTATCAGAGGGTACCCCATAGGTATAACACAAAGCATAACGTAGTCGTCGCGAATAGGATAATCAGTATGACAAGGTACATGAGGCGATACCAACTAGGGTACTAGTAGTTGCGTGATCCGGACTGATGTTGGGCATAGCCAGCAGCCACCCCAACACCGCGAAACAACACTCCCAAATCAAGGGGTGCACCCAAATTGAATCACAAATGTAATAGATATGGTATCGAAGAAGTGTGTCCGCTAGAGGTGGCGAACCTCAATGGCCCGGCGCGGCTCCTGTTTTAGTCATGTCAGGGGTCATCCAATATCGTTCTCTTTCTTCAGTCAACGCGTTCACCAAACCATCCACTTCATTCTGGATCAACACTCCGCGTATAATAGTTATTAAAGTGGTTTTCGGTATCGACAGAGAGTATGTCCATATCCGATCCCGGTCTCTTTAATAACTACGTATTATTACATCGTTGGCTCTTTTACATTTCAAATCGATTCATAATTGATATCAAAATATCATGTTCGCTTCAAAAATCAAATTCATTCCAAATATCGACATAGCCATTCAAAATTTAAGGTTCCTTTTCAAAAATCATTTTTCGTCTCAATATCTCATTTCGATTTCAAAATCATTCCGAATTTCAATTTAGGTTGCAACTTCATTTAACCCAATTCGTATTTAAATTCAAGATTTAAACATAAACATTTCACCTTATTAACCAGCTTGAAATTTTTTTAGAAAATAGTTTGAAGTAGTTTAAAAGTAGTTTAAATAATTAAAATAGTTAAAAATACTTAAAATCTTTAAAATAGATTTAAAATAGATAAATTAGTTTAAAATAATTTAAATTGGGTTAAGTAGATTAAAAATAGATTAAAGTAGTTTAAGTATTCAAAATGGTTTATATAACAGAGAAATTTGGAAAACAAATTAAAACAGCTTCAAAACCAATCCATTTCAATTATAACTTCCCAATTCAAATAAATTTCAATTTCCAATTTACCGATTCAATTTCGATTTCAATTCAAATCAATGTCAACTTTGACTTCAAATTTATTCAATTTTACATTCACCTTCAACTTATTCAATTCCAATGTATATCGATTTTTAGCTTTATTTTTTCCAAAATATCAATTTTTAACACTTAACAAAATTTTCCTTCAATATTCAAATTTAAATCCAAATTCCAAATATGATTCAATTCCAAACTCGATTTCAAAATATCTTTTTTTATATCACTTTTACTTAGTAATATTCAAAGCTCGAATTAAGGTTAAATCTCTAAACCAATCAATTTTCGACCTTCAATCATATCCAATTTCAAATTTCAAAGTCTCAACTTAATTATTTAACAAAATTCCTTTAACCAAAATTTATTCAACATTCCAAACTCAATTTTTCGATAAATTCGATTTCTATAAATTGATTTCTATTTATACTTTTAAATCAAAACATTTAAACAAATTTCAAATCAACGATTTCAAAATTTATTAATTTAGCCAATTCGGTGTCCGTATAAAATTTTCTATCCTATGGCCAAGTAGTTATTTATTTCAATTTAAATGTCAGGGATGAGCATATATCACTTAAACCAATCACAGTGTCATATGTATGCATAACAGTATATATAAGCAAACAAACATCCAAACATTTAAATATCAACCAATAACATCCATCAAAATACATCATCCAATAGACAATACAATTCATGGCAATTTCATAGTTATCAATGTTAGGTAATTTAATCGCAAATCAATTTCAATTCCAATTTAACTGTCAATTTATTTTTTTACGGTTAATTCAAATGACAATCTATATGACAATTAAATTCTATCAACAACGACAATAAAATCATAACACTTCATAATATCCAATTTAACTAGCATAAAGATATTTAGTACGTTGTGAGCGTTATAAAACACTCACTTTGATTTTTCGATTTTAAATCAAATCGAACGACGTTCGATTTAATTCAAAATTTCCCTAGCTCCAAATGATTCCAATCCAGTTGCATTGCGTAGAGCTCGTCCATACGATTCCAACACAAAAAGTTTCGTCCGAATCCGACCTCGTATGAAAGAGATATCAATTTTTAAAGTTTGAACGATAATTAAATATAATCAATTTACAATTAATTTTCATTTCCTAACCCAAACCATCATCTGCCGTTAGATTTAGCCTCTCCACATCAGGCTGTTCGGCCCTTCTTCTCCCCCTACGTGAAAATCACGTACTAAGAAATCCAAACCGCCCCTTAAAACCCTAATACACGCAACCCATACATCGACTTCCAGGACGATCGGGATACGCCATATCGAATAGCATCTCAAGAGCCACCTGCGCCTGCCATGGGGTGGAGCTCGGCCCCCCCTTTCCCTCTCGAAATGCGTGAAAACGTATTGACTTTATGGTCAATTTCCCGACGATCCGCTGACCCAATCACGATCATGACCGTTGGATTTGTAGATCTCGTCGAGATCTACAACTTTGTAGTTGAGAGTTTTTGCTAATTCTTCACGGATTTGGAGAAAATTGAGGAGGAAGTTCGACAATTTCTGGCCTTCGAAAATGAAAGTGGCGGCTGGTCAAAAAGAGTTAGGGTTTGGAGCAAATGGAAGAGGATGGGTCCTTTTATAGAAAATTGCAAAAACACTATTCACCGAAAAATTTTCGAACTCCAAACGAAGCGTGCCGGCAGGCGTTTCTAAGGTTTACCCCATGATCCAGACACAATGGAATAGGTTTCGGAGGCTAATTCGATCATATGTGTGAGTTACGGCAATAAACGATCAAATTTAGATTAAACCGATTAAACGATTTTCTAGGCGTTTTGGCTTGCCCCGGACAAACGGTAAATCCGATTGACACGATATTTGAAATCTTACAATAATATCACATTACGGATCCGATGAAACTAGTTTCATCGAAATCCGAGACCGTTTGAAAAATGACTATTTTAACTCGCCAAATTAATATTAAAACAATTTCAACGCGTTTCGAGCTGCCACGGTCAAACGACAACTCCGATTGCTACAAAAATTGAAATCCGATAATAACTAACTATTACGGATCCAATGGAACTAGTTTCGTCCAATTCTGAGACTGTTCAAAAATTGGTTATTTTTCAATCGATAATTAAATATTAAAATATTCAATTTTCACAAATAAATTTTAAATTCAGTTTTAAAAGTTCTATAACATCACTATAACTCCAATATGATAAAATAAAATTTTACAAATCATTTTTAATCATATTAAACCCGTTATTCAATTATCCAATAAATTCCAATTTTAAAATCTTATTAACTCCATTATAATCCCGATATAACTTACATTCACTTTGGAAACCAATTTGAATCATATTAAATCAAATTTCAATTATTCACTCTATTTTCATATATTAAATTTCAATATCAAATTAATCATATCAAATTCAGAATTTAATTATTCAAACATTTATAATATTAAATTTAAATAATTTGATTATTCTTAAATCACTATCTTTTGAAATATTCAAACGAACTTATAAAATTTAACAAATTCAAATTATAGAACAACCATTTCATTAAAACAGTTATTCAATTCCCGTTATTCAATTAATTCAATAGATTCCAAATATTAAATTTAAACAATTTAATTGTTCAATATTTGACGAATTTCAATATTGGATTTTTAAATAAAAATTTCATTATCAGTCGATTTACTATATTACATCAAATGAACTCTACATTATTATTAATCAACAGTTAGAGATAATGCACTCAACTAATATATGAACTTTCATTTCAATTTCAATCGGTTCACAAATTCAATTCGACAAACTAAATGAATAGGTAACTTAAATAATTATCGCCGTTAACTGTTAATTACTTATAAGTTTATTATTTACAAACAAGCGTCACAATTACCTATACAATACAAATTCATTCAATTACCTTTGACTACATATCATTTCGATTGATTTTGGGATTTTATTCAATTCATAAATAATTAACTTAGATAAAATCTTGTTGCATTTCATTCTAGTTATTATTTTTTCAAACGACTTACAAATTTTTTCTAACACTAAATCACGAAATCTCATTAAATTAGCTATTTTAATTATCGAAAATTTACGGGTCGTTACACTCTCCCCCACTCAAAACTTTTCGTCCCCGAAAAGAAAAAAGAAGGGAAAAGGAACTAAGTAAAGAATTCAACATTTGATATATTTTATTAAAAATTATCCACTTATAAATAATGAAATTCCATTTATAAAGTCATAACTACGCTTTCACTAAGTTACCCCAAACGGCTTCCTAACTTTAAAAGTTAGTAATCAAAACAAGTTATAAAATATTTTAAAACTTGAAAAATTTTCTAACACCCGGATTTTACGAAAAATTTCGGCAGAGTCTCCTTTGCGCGGCTCGATTGAAAAAAAAAATAACAGTATATATATCACAAATATACATCTCATCAAGTGATGAGGCATCCCGCAGGGAAAAGGTGTAAAAAATACGATATGTAATCCGAGATATGTACCATATATATTGTTAGCGAGCATATACGGCTAATATAGCACGAAAGCGAGCTCCAAATGCGTAGCAAGCGAAATCCGCACCTACTAAACACTCAATAACTAAGTGAGAACCATGCATATAAAGATAGATCGATATACTTAGCCTATACAACATATATATAACATATTTAGCTTCAAAACTGAGATTCCAATTTCAGGACAACAAACAAATCTTAATTTTAGGACACCCAAACGATAAAATTCAGCAACAGAATCTAAACAAAAGTTGTTGCATTCATTTCAGGCTTTCCGGAATATCCAAAATCATGGAATTCGGAACACACATTCAAAAATTATGGTCGTTTTACTTAGAGGATACGCCTCAGCCTGGGCAATGAATTGCGCAGGTTAGCGACGTTCACCCGCGTTTTCGACCTTCTAAACGACATCAAAACAAAAAATACTTAAAACAAAAGTTTTAGCTTAAGTTCTTAGCTTTCCATAAAGTGCAAGATCATCAAAATCCGATAATCCAGTCAAAAGATATGGCGAAAATACTAAGGGTGTATACTATTGATTTTACTTATTTTTACACAGGACAACGAGTAACATTCAAGTTTTTAACCTAGTAGACAAAGGAATTTTCGCAAGTTATCCAAACAAAAGTTGTGCTATAATTTCTAAGCTTTTCGAAAAGTCCAAGATCGTCGAATTTCGTTCATCCATTTAAAAGTTATGGTTGTTTTCGTTTCAGCATATATTGGACAATTTTGGATTTTTTTTTTCTTCCAAAATTTGCTTTTATTATTTCAAAGTAGAAACCATCAAACTTCAAATTTTCTAAAGAACAATCATAAACACAAAGTCATCTATTTTCTTATTCATCTATGCAATAGGTTTACATTCAGTTTGTTTTCGATTTATTCAAGTTTGTTTCATTCACATTTTAAATTCAAGTCAATTTGCTTCAATTTAAATTGAATTCAATTATATTTAATTTCACTTTGCTTCAAATTTGAATTTAATTATTTTAAAATTTTATTCCGTTTATTCAATTCCATTAACACTAATGAATTCTACTTAATCAATTATCATCCATCTAACAACCAATGCATATCAAACAATAACATCCATCCAAAATCTACACTAAATCAATTATACATTTCCAAGTCAATTTTAATTTCATACACTTCCAAGTTTATTGACATTTGGTTATATTCAAATTTAATTAGTTTCCATTTACCAATTTTATATTTCATTAATTTTAAATTTTATTTATTCACTTAGATGTATCATTCATTTTACAGCTTAAATTTCTTTTATGTTTACGACTATCAATAGATCTTCACATTTTATTTTCACTCTCACACTGGTATATTATTCCTCTACTTATCCTTATTAGCATTTTAAACCTTTTAAGTATTTGGTAAGTTATAGTTATTCAAATAGAATGTATTTAAACAACATACAACCTTTTTCACTTAAAGTTGAATTTTCAATTAATTAATTCTTAAGTCATTACTTAAATTTCACTATAATTTAATTTCACATTTACATTCATATATAGTATTTCCATTTTATATTAACATAATTGTGAATCACCTTTAAATGTTAATTTAAATTCCAATTATTTACTAACAATTTTATTTATATTTGCAAACCATTAATTAAATGCATATTTCATTATTCAAACCTATACTTGTATATTATCCAATTAACAATTTATATAACATTTTTGAACTTCTTAAATATTTTGGTAAGTTATATCTATGCTATAGAATGAAATTTAATACTATGCGAGTTTTACAGTTTCAATTTTATTTTAAGTTCATAATTTCCTAATTCTAAGGATTTCTACTTCAATTGATATTTTCACTTAGCTCTTAGGTTCATTTCTCATTTCACAATTCAGAAGTTCCTTAATGATTCAAGTCTAAATTCATATCAATCATTTAAAAAAATCATTAATTATTAAAGGACTTAAGAATTCTAATCCCGATTTCATTTCAAATCAAGTTTTGAAATAATATATACTTATACAATTTATATATCAAATCATACTATAGAGAATACAAAATAAAATAAAATTTGAATCAAAACAAGGTTTAGACAAGCTATTAAGTGGTCTGCCCCACTCGGACTCTTGAAAATAAACGCCGATGATGCGTGCACTCATCACCGAAATCATTTTCTAGCGTCAAGAGTAGGGAATATAACACTTATCATAAAAAAAAATCCTTCGAAAACAATTTCAACTCAATTATACTGTCATATAATACTCATATTATATTTTTCACATTCTTGTAAGTCAATTTCAAACACCGGAATTTAAATTCCCAAATCCAAGTTAAAATTCATTTATATTCATTATCAATTGTGTTTACAAGATTTCATTTTCCTAAATCCATTGTTATTTAATCAATTGTTGTAAATATTGATTGATCAAACAATAACGACAATAATCTAATATTATCATCTCCTAACAATCAATTCAATCAAAGTGAATAAATATTCAAATAATTCTTTTATATAAAATATATTCCAAAACGATATTGTGTTGGTATGTCCTATTCGAGGGTTTAGAAATTCCTCTCGACGCCTTGGCGTCCCAAGTATCGACCAGAATTCATAAATACTCAACGGAACAAAGTTAACACAATATAAACCATTTTACATCAAATAACAAGTACGCTCTCTCATATACACTCAACTCATTCATATAGTTTATCTCTATTTCAATGAGTTATTCCCCACTAGAGCCAAGGTTTATCGCTAAACCAAATCTCTGATACCAACTGTAACGACCCGCCTTTTTGGACAGTTTAAACCGACGATCAAATACACATGTCGATTCCAAACCATTCAAAAGTGCAGATAGTTATTGGGGTAAATAAGAAATGAAAAGAAATGAAATAAAGGAAATGAAACAACACAGAATCTCGCAGCGGAACGATAAAATATAATAGTCAAATAAACAGTTCATGAAGCTGTTTTCTATACTTTGGCAATTATTTATACAACATTTATCAGAGTTATACATATACAACAGAACAAATAAAATAATGCAGCAGATAGCATGATGCAAGGGTAATAATAGTAATAGTATACCAAATCTTCGTCTTCATCCTCCAGAATATATCTTCAAAAATCTGAAAAACTCAGGTCTGACCCGAGCGTAATGAAAAGACAAAACACTCGAGTCAGGACTAAAACATCCTTATGAAAGTTAAATCAATCGTAAATAAATATGAGTGTGACGGCGTCAGAGATGTTTACGGGGTTTGACATCTCATATCCAGTGTCAACGTGCGTGCAATAACTTAAGAGATGTTACGGGATTTTCCATCTCTTAAGGATCCGTTAAACTATCTACTATGTAGTAATGTACGCTAAGTAGATAATGTCTATCAGTAATATAAAGTATCAAAATAGCGTTAAGGCGTTACCATAATCCCCCTTAACACATTTTATAATGCCATAGTCTATACAGCACCGTAAGCCCCACCGTAAACTGGTGGTTATCAGAGGGTACCCCATAGGTATAACACAAAGCATAATGTAGTCATCGCGAATAGGATAATCAGTATGACAAGGTACATGAGGCGATACCAACTAGGATACTAGTAGTTGCGTGATCCGGACTGATGTTGGGCATAGCCAGCAGCCACCCCAACACCGCGAAACAACACTCCCAAATCAAGGGATGCACCCAAATCGAATCACAAATGTAATAGATATGGTATCGAAGAAGTGTGTCCGCTAGAGGTGGCGAACCTCAATGGCCCGGCGCGGCTCCTGTTTTAGTCATGTCAGGGGTCATCCAATATTGTTCTCTTTCTTCAGTCAACGCGTTCACCAAACCATCCACTTCATTCTGGATCAACACTCCGTGTATAATAGTTATTAAAGTGGTTTTCGGTATCGACAGAGAGTATGTCCATATCCGATCCCGGTCTCTTTAATAACTACGTATTATTACATCGTTGGCTCTTTTACATTTCAAATCGATTCATAATTGATATCAAAATATCATGTTCGCTTCAAAAATCAAATTCATTTCAAATATCGACATAGCCATTCAAAATTTAAGGTTCCTTTTCAAAAATCATTTTTCGTCTCAATATCTCATTTCGATTTCAAAATCATTCCGAATTTCAATTTAGGTTGCAACTTCATTTAACCCAATTCGTATTTAAATTCAAGATTTAAACATAAACATTTCACCTTATTAACCAGCTTGAAATTTTTTTAGAAAATAGTTTGAAGTAGTTTAAAAGTAGTTTAAATAATTAAAATACTTAAAAATACTTAAAATCTTTAAAATAGATTTAAAATAGATAAATTAGTTTAAAATAATTTAAATTGGGTTAAGTAGATTAAAAATAGATTAAAATAGTTTAAGTATTCAAAATGGTTTATATAACAGAGAAATTTGGAAAACAAATTAAAACAGCTTCAAAACCAATCCATTTCAATTATAACTTCCCAATTCAAATAAATTTCAATTTCCAATTTACCGATTCAATTTCGATTTCAATTCAAATCAATGTCAACTTTGACTTCAAATTTATTCAATTTTACATTCACCTTCAACTTATTCAATTCCAATGTATATCGATTTTTAGCTTTATTTTTTCCAAAATATCAATTTTTAACACTTAACAAAATTTTCCTTCAATATTCAAATTTAAATCCAAATTCCAAATATGATTCAATTCCAAACTCGATTTCAAAATATCTTTTTTTATATCACTTTTACTTAGTAATATTCAAAGCTCAAATTAAGGTTAAATCTCTAAACCAATCAATTTTCGACCTTCAATCATATCCAATTTCAAATTTCAAAGTCTCAACTTAATTATTTAACAAAATTCCTTTAACCAAAATTTATTTCAACATTCCAAACTCAATTTTTCGATAAATTCGATTTCTATAAATTGATTTTTATTTATACTTTTAAATCAAAACATTTAAACAAATTTCAAATCAACGATTTCAAAATTTATTAATTTAGCCAATTCGGTGTCCGTATAAAATTTTCTATCATATGGCCAAGTAGTTATTTATTTCAATTTAAATGTCAGGGATGAGCATATATCACTTAAACCAATCACAGTGTCATATGTATGCATAACAGTATATATAAGCAAATAAACATCCAAACATTTAAATATCAACCAATAACATCCGTCAAAATACATCATCTAATAGACAATACAATTCATGGAAATTTCATAGTTATCTTTGTCAGGTAATTTAATCGCAAATCAATTTCAATTCCAATTTAACTGTCAATTTAATTTTTAACGGTTAATTCAAATGACAATCTATATGACAATTAAATTCTATCAACAATGACAATAAAATCATAACACTTCATAATATCTGATTTAACTAGCATAAAGATATTTAGTACGTTGTAAGCGTTATAAAACACTCACTTTGATTTTTCAATTTTAAATCAAATCGAACGACGTTCGATTTAACTCAAAATTTCTCTAGCTCCAAATGATTCCAATCCAATTGCATTGCGTAGAGCTCGTCCATACGATTCCAACGCAAAAAGTTTCGTTCAAATCCGACCTCGTATGAAAGAGATATCAATTTTTAAAGTTTGAACGATAATTAAATATAATCAATTTACAATTAATTTTCATTTCCTAACCCAAACCATCATCTGCCGTTAGATTTAGCCTCTCCACATCAGGCCGTTCGGCCCTTCTTCTCCCCCTATGTGAAAATCACGTACTAAGAAACCCAAACCGCCCCTTAAAACCCTAATACACGCAACCCATACATCGACTTCCAGGACGATCGGGATACGCCATATCGAAGAGCATCTCAAGAGCCACCTGCGCCTGCCATGGGGTGGAGCTCGGCCCCCTCTTTCCCTCTCAAAATGCGTGAAAACGTGTTGACTTTATGGTCAATTTCCCGACGATCCGCTGACCCAATCACGATCATGACCGTTGGATTTGTAGATCTCGTCGAGATCTACAACTTTGTAGTTGAGAGTTTTTGCTAATTCTTCACGGATTTGGAGAAAATTGAGGTGGAAGTTCGACAATTTCTGGCCTTCGAAAATGAAAGTGGCGGCTGGTCAAAAAGAGTTAGGGTTTGGAGCAAATGGAAGAGGATGGGTCCTTTTATAGAAAATTGCAAAACCACTATTCACCGAAAAATTTTCGAACTCCAAACGAAGCGTGCCGGCAGGCATTTCTAAGATTTACCCCCACGTTCCGGACACAATGGAATAGGCTTCGGAGGCTAATTCGATCATATGTGTGAGTTACGGCAATAAACGATCAAATTTAAATTAAACCGATTAAACGATTTTCTAGGCGTTTTGGCTTGCCCCGGACAAACAGTAAATCCGATTGACACGAGACTTGAAATCTTACAATAATATCACATTACGGATCCGATGGAACTAGTTTCGTCGAAATCCGAGACCGTTTGAAAAATGACTATTTTAACTCGCTAAATTAATATTAAAACAATTTCAATGCGTTTCGAGCTGCCACGGTCAAACGACAACTCCGATTGCTACGAAAATTGAAATCCGATAATAACTAACTATTACGGATCTAATGGAACTAGTTTCGTCCAATTCTGAGACTGTTCAAAAATTGGTTATTTTTCAATCGATAATTAAATATTAAAATATTCAATTTTCACAAATAAATTTTAAATTCAGTTTTAAAAGTTCTATAACATCACTATAACTCCAATATGATAAAATAAAATTTTACAAATCATTTTTAATCATATTAAACCCATTATTCAATTATCCAATAAATTCCAATTTTAAAATCTTATTAACTCCATTATAATCTCGATATAACTTACATTCGCTTTGGAAACCAATTTGAATCATATTAAATCAAATTTCAATTATTCACTCTATTTTCATATATTAAATTTCAATATCAAATTAATCATATCAAATTCAGAATTTAATTATTCAAACATTTATAATATTAAATTTAAACAATTTGATTATTCTTAAATCACTATCTTTTGAAATATTCAAACGAACTTATAAAATTTAACAAATTCAAATTATAGAACAACCATTTCATTAAAACAGTTATTCAATTCCCGTTATTCAATTAATTCAATAGATTCCAAATATTAAATTTAAACAATTTAATTGTTCAATTTTTGACGGATTTCAATATTGGATTTTTAAATAAAAATTTCATTATCAGTCGATTTACTATATTACATCAAATGAACTCTACATTATTATTAATCAACAGTTAGAGATAATGCACTCAACTAATATATGAACTTTCATTTCAATTTCAATTGGTTCACAAATTCAATTCGACTAACTAAATGAATAGGTAACTTAAATAATTATCGCCGTTAACTGTTAATTACTTATAAGTTTATTATTTACAAACAAGCGTCACAATTACCTATACAATACAAATTCATTCAATTACCTTTGACTACATATCATTTCGATTGATTTTGGGATTTTATTCAATTCATAAATAATTAACTTAGATAAAATCTTGTTGCATTTCATTCTAGTTATTATTTTTCCAAGCGACTTACAAATTTTTTTCTAACACTAAATCACGAAATCTTATTAAATTAGCTATTTTAATTATCGAAAATTTACGGGTCGTTACAGCGGAGCTGCATGGGGGGAAGAACGTGCAGGTGAAGGGTTGGAAGAAAAAAAAGTGAAAGAAAGTTTGAGTTTCTTTGACCTTTTGCAAATTAAAAGAATATGAAGAAGAAGGAGGGGTTAGGTTTTAGTCTAATGGAGAGGACAAATAAATAGTAAAAGAAAGATGGGGAGGGAGAAAGAGAATAGAATTATGCAGAGGGAGAAGAGAGCAGAGCTATCACGTAGGACTAAGTGAAACAACTGATGATGCAGAGCAATTAATGAAGCAGAATGAAGGCAGAGGTGTTCAGTGTGCGCAGTTAATGCAATGATGTTTTTGCAAAGTGGTGGCTATTTAGGTTCCCAAGGCAGCTGAATAGGCTCTGAAATTTTGAATGCTGGAAAGTTGGGTACCGGTTTGTGCTGCGTAACGGACCGGTTTGCGCTCCGTTAACAATCATAATTTGCAACGCCGAACTCCGATTAACACAAATAAATATACCGTTTTGATCAACGCGTCGAGACGGACAC
The DNA here is from genome assembly GCA_030765085.1 of Allium cepa. NCBI lineage: Eukaryota > Viridiplantae > Streptophyta > Magnoliopsida > Asparagales > Amaryllidaceae > Allium > Allium cepa. The sequence continues at coordinate 742,867,704 of CM060932.1, forward strand.
TACGGTATGAAGATATTGATGGTTTGACATTGTTTGAGAAGTGGTTACTCTTATTTAACCATTTGCACGAGCGAACATTTTAACTAGCAATTAAAAGCAAATTTGACGAAACGAAATGCGTCGTCAAGTTCAGAATATTTTTCTTATGCAACTTTGTGAAAAATATTTGAGTTCGAACGCTAGGAAATTTACACATAAGATTTGAACTAAAATGTAAATGCGACGGACGTAATTTACTTCAATATTTTTCAACGAAATTTGGCGCACGCCTATGTCTATCTAGACGCATTCCAAATGTGAAGTTTGGATAGCAACGGAAGTTGTTTGTGAAAATCCGAATTTCTACATTAAATAACCGATTTTTAAAATTTTAAATTGGGTCTGAATTTCGGGTCGTTACATTCTCCCCCACTCAAAACTTTTCGTCCTCGAAAAGGAACGAAGTAAAGAGTGGAAGAACAATAAAAGAGATACGATGGATATAGAATAGATTATCGAATAAAGTAAAGAATATAGAATGGAATTTACCTTCAATAAACAATTCTGGATTAGAATCCCGGATACTCTCCTCGGTTTCCCAAGCACAATCACGATCATCGGGACTCCATTGGACTTTGACTAGGCTAACTGATTTTCTTCTAAGCTGCTTCGTATCCCTATCAACAATACGAAGTGGTCTCCTCTCTATAGTCAAATCCGGCTCAATATTAACCTCATCTAACTGAGCAATAGGAATGGTCATGGATGGATCATGTACAACCTTCCGAAGATGTGAAACATGGAATACGTTGTGCACGCCCTCAAATTTCTCCGGCAGTGCAACTCTGTAGGCTAGTGTACCAATCCTCTCAGTGATAGTGAATGGTCCAACAAATCTAGGAGCGAGCTTCCCTCTACGACCAAATCGAATAACATTCTTCAAAGGTGATACCTTAAGAAATACCTCATCCCCAACTTGGAATTTTAACTCTCTTCTACGCCTACCTGCATAGCTCTTCTGCCTATCCTGTGCGGTTTTCATCTTCCTTCTGATCTCATTAACCTTCTCGGACGCTTCCATAATCATATCTGGGCCAAGAACTAATCGATCACCAGGCTCAATCCAACAAGCTGGCGATTTGCATGGCCGTCCATATAAAGCTTCGAACGGTGCCATATCAATACTCGCCTGATTATAAAGATAGTTATATTTCAATTCAAATCTTTACTTATTCAAATTGAAATTTTTTTTGATTACCTGATAGCTGTTATTATAAGTGAATTCAACCAAATGGAGATGGTCTTCCCAAGATCCACCGAAATCAATAATGCAAGCTCGGAGCAGATCTTCCAAAATCTGATTTACCCTCTCAGTTTGGCCATCTGTCTAAGGATGATAAGCTGTACTCAGATTCAGTTTAGTGCCCAAGATGTCCTGAAATGCCTTCCAGAATTTACTAGTGAATAAAGGATCTCTATCGCATACAATACTAGATGGAACTCCATGAAGTCTAACAATCTCTCTCATGTAAATCTCGGCCAAACTCGAAGCAGTACGAGTGGTCTTAACAGGAATAAAGTGAGCAGATTTGTCAACCTATCAACAATCACCCATATACTCTCGTTACCTTTTATGGTCCTCGGTAATCCGTCAACGAAGTCCATAGAAATCTGATCCCATTTCCAACACGGAATCTCTAGGGGTTGAAGTAATCCTGCCGTCTTCCGATGATCGGCCTTGACTTGCTGGCAAGTGGTGCATCTACTGACATATATGGAAATATCTCTCTTCATCCCACTCCACCAATATTAACGCTTCATATTTCGATACATCTTGGTTACACCAGGATGAAATGAAAGTGATGACTGATGGTTCTCTTTAAGTACTTCTTGTCTCAATCCATCGACGTTAGGAACACAAATACGGTTGTCAATCTTCAGAACTCCATTACTATCTATCTGTGCTCCCACTTTACTGTCAGCATTTCCCACTCTACCAAGAACTAACTCCTTCATGCGATAGAGCAAGGTGTCCTCATATTGCTTAGCTTTGATGCGATCCAAAAGAGATGGGGAGATTACCAGCTGAAATAGCATGCCTTCTACAAGGTTACAACATGACAATGCTTTGCTACGGCTCAAAGCATCAGCTACAACATTTGCTTTTCTAGGAGTATAATTGATGTCGAGATCATATGCGGCTAAGAATTCAAGCCATCGGACTTGTCTCTGGTTCAAATCCTTCTGGGAGAAGATATACCTCAAGGACTTATGATCCGTGAATAATTCAAATTTTGTTCCCAGAAGATGATGCCTCCATAGTTTCAAAGAAAATACAACTGCAAGAAGCTCTAAATCATGTGTTGCGTAGTTTACTTCATGGATCTTCAACTGACGACCAGCATAAGCAACAACCTTACCATTTTGCATTAAGACAGCGCCTAAACCTTCTCGACAAGCATCGGTATAGACAGTTAATCCTTCACTCCCGTCAATTACCGCAAGAACTGGGGCTGAAGTTAACTTACGTTTCAGCTCATTAAAAGCTGATTCGCACTTCTCACTCCAAATAAACTTGACATCCTTTCGAGTTAAAGCAGTAAGTGGGGCAGAAATCCGGGCAAAGCGCTCAATAAATCTGCGATAATAACCGGCTAGGCCCAAGAAACTACGGATATCAGTAGGAGTTTTGGGAGTCTCCCAATCCTGTAGATAAATTTTCAAATTAGAAAGGAATAAGATGGATCGAATAGAAATAACGAATAGGATAGAACTTACATTGATTACGGCGATCTTAGCTGGATCGACCGAAATCCCGTTTTCAGAAACAATATGGCCAAGGAATCGTACTTCGTCTTGCCAGAAGTGGCATTTCGAGAACTTGGCTTTAAGCCGATGATTTCGGAGAGTTTCCAGAACATATGCAAGATGTGTTTCATGCTCTTTCTCATCTTTGGAGAAGACGAGAATATCATCAATGAAGACAAGAACAAACTTGTTAAGGACATCACGGAAGACTCGATTCATTTAGTCGACGAAATAAGCAGGTGCGTTGGTCAAACCGAATGGCATAACCAACCATTCATAGAATCCATTCTCGGTATGGAAACTCTGAGTTGGTGGAACCCAGTGGCTAGATCAAGTTGTGAGAAAACTTTAGCTCCATGGAGCTGATCGAATAAATCATTGATGCGAGGCATCGGATAGCGGTTCTTGAGAGTGCGTTTGTTTAATTCCCGGTAATCAACACACATGCGGAGAGATCCATCAGATTTGGTGACAAATACGACTGCGGCGCCCCATTCAGAACAACTTCTTCTGATCAAACCCTTAGCAAATAAATCATCAATTTGGGTTTTAAGCTCAGCTTTCTCCTTAGGAGCCATCCTTTTGTGAGGGAGAACTACGGGAGTAGCTTCGGGAATAAGGTCAATGCGGAAATCGATCTCCCGTTTAGGCGGTAGAGAATTGACCTCTCCAAATACATCGGGAAATTTCTGAACAATAGGAGTAGTACTAAGGTCATCCGGGTGAGCATCAAGAGAAAATATGAAGCTTCCGGCATATTTCTGAGGTGATTTGCATTCAATGACAAGTGGTAGACCCTTGTCGTTGACTAGAGAAACAGATCGAGCTTTGCAAGAAATAACAGCATCGAATTTTCTTAACCAATCAGCACCCAACAAAATGTCAAATGCTATGAAGCCAAGCACATAAAAATCCCAAGTGAATCGATATCTTCCATACAAAAGCACAACCTCTTTACAAATTCGACTGAGGTTGGCAAGTCCTCCAGTAGGGTTGGAGACACATAAGGAAGTAGTAGCAAGAGTAGGTTCTAATTTGAGCTTATTACAAAGATCAATAGATATGAAGCTATGAGATGCACCAGTATCGAATAATACCCTAACAGGTAAATCATGTAATGAAAAAAAATACTTCGTAAGGTACCTCGGTCATCCTGAGCAGGTGGTGGAAGCGGTGTAGGAGTGGTGATAGCATATACTCCAGATGGTGTGCCTTTCTTCCGCAATGGGCAGTCTCTCTTGAAGTAACCTGGATGGAGGCAGACATGGCATAAATCATTCCTCATCTGAGAAGGTGGCGGAATAGCAGCTCCGGTGGATAGACAGCTATTAGCATAATGGCCCTTCTTATCGCATTTGAAGCAAGTGATGTTGGCAAGGTCGATTGGGCATTTTTGGGCATATCCCAATCCTGTAGTCTTTTGCCAAGCTTTCTTTTGTTGATCAAAGTTCATCTTCCTCTTTCCGGGCTGGCTAGAAGAGGGCTGAGTAGGAGTGGCCTTAGCAGTGGGTCCCCTAGGCTTTGCCTCATATCTAAGGGCAAAATCAACAAGCTCTATGAAGGTGCAGTGAGTGTGGCCAGTAAGCAAGTCATAATACTCTGGTCTAGCTCCCAAAATGAACTTCTCGTTCTTTAGAAGTGGTGTGTCGATCAATCCCAGGCCAAACTTGGACAGTTCGTTGAATTTCCTCTCATACTCAGAAAAAGTCATACTGCCTTGCTTAAGATCCATAAAAGCTCTATAAAGTTGGGTTTTTCCAGCAACCGGCATCCATTGTGCCGTGAAAGTATCCCTATCAAAAGATAGACTAGATGAATAATATTTCAAAATTTGAAGGAAGAATTTAGACTACGAAATCCGAACAAATTTATACCTAAACTGGGCCCAAGTAATGGTGTTCTCCTCGATACGAGAAGTTATCGATTCCCACCAATCTTGTGCGGCATCCCTAAGTTGCCAAGCAGCAAGCTGACGCTTCTGAGCATCAGTGATTTCTAATCCGGTAAATATCTTTTCTAAGCCTTTGAGCCATTGCTGAGCTCCGATAATGCCCTCGGATCCCGAAAACTTAATACCCCCTAACTGGATATACTCTTTACTAAGAGCGATGAATTTGACTGGAGCTGGGGCGGCAGGCGCAGCCTGGGCAGGACCATGGCCTCTTCCTCCCCTATTGCTTCTTCCGGTACTCATCCTGAAATATCGAAAGAGATTTAGAACCAAGGATAGAAAAATCATGAAGCTTAAAGAAACTCTAATTAACGAATCAAAAGAAGTTTGAATTTTAGGATCTGGATATTGAATCGATTCTCCTCATTCAAGGGTATTGTTATCCTATCTCTAATAAGTTTATATAATCCCAAACTAAGGTTTTTAGGGAAACCCAAGCTCCGATACCAACTGTAACAACCCGCATATTTGGACCATTTAAATTGACAATAATCCACACATGTCAACTTAAATAATACAAAACACGAATCATTATGGGATTATAAATACATAAATGTAAATGAGAATCAATACAACATCACAGTCATAGAACAGTCACAGAATAATGCAGCGGAAAATACATTGTCATAATAGCAGTTCATGAAGCTACTACATAAAGTACAACAATGTATAAACAAAAGGTGACTGAAAGGAAATACATAAATATCCAACAGACAAGGACATCAATACTGAAATATAAATAGACTGATAAAGATAAATGCTAAGTCTTCAGCATCTTTAACCAACCTTGATCAGCAAACTGGACAGCTTCATACTGACCCGAGCATATACAAAAGGAAACACTCGAGTCAGGACTCAAATCTTATACAGGATAATCAAGTACAGGGAATAAAATCCATAACTCAAAGATGAATAAAACATCTCTAAGGATTCGATAAAATATCTATATATACAATAGAATACGATATGTAGATAATGTCTAATCAGTAAAGTACGATATTAAAATAGCGTTAAGGCGTTACCATAATTCCCCTTAACACATTTTATAATGCCATAGTCTATACAGCACCGTAAACCCCACCGTAAACTAGTGGTTATCAGAGGGTACCCCATAGGTATAACACAAAACAAAACGTAGTGGTCGCGAATAGGATAATCAGTATGACAAGGTACATGAGGCGATACCAACTAGGATACTAGTAGTTGCGTGATCCGGACTGATGTTGAGCATAGTAGCTACTATCTCAACACCGCGAAACAATACTCCCAAATCAAGGGGTGCACCCAAATCGAATCACAAAAGTAATAGATATGGCATCGAAGAAGCATGTCCGCTAGAGGTGGCGATCCTCAATGGCCTGGCGCGGCTCCTGTTTTAGTCATGTCAGGGGTCATCCAATATCGTTCTCTTTCTTCAGTCAACGCATTCCCCAAACCATCCACTTCATCCTGGATCAACACTTCGCGTATAATAGTTATTAAATTGGTTTTCGGTATCGACAGAGAGTATGTCCATTCCCGATACCAGTCTCTTTAATAACTACGTATTTATTACCCGATGGTCGGTTAAATTAACGTTTAAACAAATCAAAGTCCAAAAGTCAAGGTGCAAATTTGACTTCCAAAATTTGACATTTTACGATTCAATTTATTTTAGATATTTTAAAACATATTTCCTAATGCAATTTTCCTTCAAACATTTGAGTTGACAATTTAAAATTAAGTATTCAAGTTCGATTTAATAAGGTCTAAATGTCGCTTATTAAATTTAGTTCATAATCAATGAATTCAATTTAATGGTGAACTTAGTTCAAATCATTAAATCAAGTTCAATTCATGTCACTTTATGTTTACATCCATTGTTATCATAAATTCGATTAAATCAACTTTATTAACTAAATTCCCCTTTTCAAAACTTCATTTGTTTTATCTATCGATTCAATTAAATTTCTAATCAAAGAAGTCCATTTCCATTTACAATGTCCTGATGTGGTTAATTCGTTAAATTTAAAATCATTTTAAATTTAAATATCACTAAGTTATATCCATAAAACTTTGGTAAATTTTGTATTCCTCTTAAGTCCAATTTCCTAAATTTCCAAATAAAATTTATAACATGTTCCAAATCTATTTAATTAAAACCGAGTTTTAATCTAAACCTAACAAATCTAATAAATTTTTAAGTTATCAAATTCTAAACTTACTTGTTTCTAAATCTCATTTCAATTAATTTGACCATTCATTTTTATTCAATTAAATAGGTTTATCAATCCGTTCACTGTAATCTATTAAATTACTTCAATCTAATCCATAAAATTTATCTCAATTAAATCCGTGAAATTTATTTCAATTACATCCATTAAAACCGTTACCAAATTTCCAAACAAATTGTTAAGTTCATTCATTAATTTAAAATATATTTCAATTTCGAAAATGGTTTTGTTGACCAATCGGTTTCTTATTTTTTTTATTTTCTATCCTAGGCCAAGTTGTTTAATTAGGTATTTATCATTTCAACCCAATATCATTCAATATAAAACAAAGCATAGCAAAGGGAACTTGCAGTGTGATAACTGGGATGGTGTCAAAGTAAATAAACAAGCAATAGCAACCATACATAACAATTTAACAATTTATTAAATAATCCCGAAATAATCGTATTAACTTACATTTGTTATTTATGCAAATTAATATAATTATTCATAGAATCCACACTATCGTTTCATGCAGATTAAAGATTATTACATTATGGTTTTCACTTGGTGTCTATTATCAAATTACTACATCAATCATACATTCAATGGTTCAAAGTGTAGTTAACGCTATTTATACGCGACGATTTATTTAACATTTAAAGGGGTCAAGTTCAACATATATAATCCATTTTAAATTGTTGACTATCCTACATCAATTACAATCTCATATTAAATTTCACTTATATTAACAACCAAATTCAACTTCACATAACAATTTAGTGTCACAACTATTTGTCGTAAATTAACAATGTTCAAATTTAACTTGCATAGCGATAATTCTTATTTCAGCAATTTTTAACAATCAACAATTTAATATCCAAATTAATATTAACAACAATTTATCACTTGATTATCATAGCATAATAGATTGAGTCGTGAATGAAATATTCACCTTGCGTGGTTGAAGAAGATGACGGCGAAGCACGAGAATGAATAGACTAGATAGACGACACAAGCACGAATACGATCAAACAACTAGATGCAAATAAGGTAGATGGAGCCTAGGCCTGAGATTCCGGATCAACTACAACTGTCAAGCAAGCGAAATAACATCTGAGATAATGTAACTCATGTTCATTTATATACTAAATATATGTAGATTTGTACTTGACAATATATATATATATATATATATATAATAATAATACCTTTCAACATAGTTTATATACTAAACCATAACCTTATACAAAAGGAAACGAACGTGTAGACTTTGTACGTTATATAGGTAAACCAGTTAAAACAAAAGTCTTATAAACTCATAAAATATTTCTATATACAAAACCAATATAGATATAACAGTATATATGGAAATTTCATATGAATGGAATCACTGCTTCAACAAATATAACTCAGTAAACTAAACTAATATAAATAACGTGACTTATACTACTTCAACACATACTACCACTGCTTCAACACATATTACACATATAACTTAGTAAACTAAACTTAGTTTAGTTATAACTTAGTAAACTAAACTAATATCACTGCTTCAACACATACTGCTTTTACATATATTTTATTTTTATTTTTTTCAAACAAACTGTATATAATTAAAGAGCAAGGTGGTCGGCTCGGTGGAGTGGGGAAATGGGCTGGTGCAGGCGACGTGGGCAGTAGACTGCGGGGGTCTGGACGTGGCTGTGGGCGTGGCGGAGAGGGACGGAGGGAAGCAAGCAATGGGTAGGGAGAAGTGGCGTGGGTGAGCAGTGGAGGGACGCGTGGGTAGTGGGTTGGAGCTGGTGGGGGTGCGTGACGGCATAGGCGGAGGCGGTTACAGGGGGAGCCGTTAGTGGGGGAGGCCGGTAGGGGTTGGGGAAGCATGGAGCACGCGTGGAGACGCGGGTAGTGGCAGTTGCTGGGTTTCGGTTGGAGGCCGGTTACTGGTAGTGGAGGGGGTGGCCGGTAGTGGGGGTGTGAGGCCGGTAGTGGGGTGGCCGAGTGGAACGTGTGAACTGGGTGGAGCGGAGGGGAAAGACGGTGGTGCAGCTGGGGCGGCTGATGGGCAGTGGGCGCGGAGGCGGTAGGGGTGGCGAAGTGGGTGGCGGTCGCGGGTTGGGCAGTGGCGTAGGCAGGGGTTCGATCAGGTTTTCGGCTGCATGGAGGTGGGGTGGACTGGCATGGGCGGTGGCCGAGTAGGCCGTGTGGGGACGTGGCTGGAGACGGTGCGAACTGGTAGGGGTGGAGAGTGATGTGGGCGGAGCTGCATGGGGGAAGAACGCGCAGGTGAAGGGTTGGAAGAAGAAAAAAAAATGAAAGAAAGTTTGAGTTTCTGTGACCTTTTGCAAAATAAAAGAATATGAAGAAGAAGGAGGGGTTGGGTTTTAGTCTACTGGAGAGGACAAATAAATAGTAAAAGAAAGATGGGGAGGGAGAAAGAGAATAGAATTATGCAGAGGGAGAAGAGAGTAGAGCTATCACGTAGGACTAAGTGAAACAACTGATGATGCAGAGCAATTAATGAAGCAGAATGAAGGCAGAGGGGTTCAGTGTGCACAGTTAATGCAATGATGTTTTTGCAAAGTGTTGGCTATTTAGGTTCCCAAGGCAGCTGAATAGGCTCTAAAATTTTGAATGCTGGAAAGTTGGGTACCGGTTTGTGCTGCATAATGGACCGGTTTGCGCTCCGTTAACAATTATAATTTGCAACGCCGAACTCCAATTGACACAAATAAATATATCGTTTTGATCAGCGCGTCGAGACGGACACAACGTTATGAAGATATTGATGATTTGACATTGTTTGAGAAGTGGTTACTCTTATTTAACCATTTGCACGAGCGAACATTTTAAATAGAAATTAAAAGCGAAATTTGACGAAACGAAATGCGCCGTCAAGTTCATAATATTTTTCTTATGCAACTTTTTGAAAAATATTTGAGTTCTGACGCTAGGAAATTTACACATAAGATTTGAACTAAAATGTAAATGCGACGGGCGTAATTTACTTCAATATTTTTCAACGAAATTTGACACACGCCTATGTCTATCTAGACGCATTCCAAATGTGAAATTTGGATAGCAACGGAAGTTGTTTGTGAAAATCCGAATTTCTACATTAAATAAGCGATTTTTAAAATTTTAAACTGGGTCTGAATTTCGGGTCGTTACAATAACTGTTTTGAAAACTCAGGATTATAACTGTAATTGATTCTCATATCAATAAAAAAGGAAATTTTGGAGTGGACATTGGCCAGAATCAACTGAACCACTATAAATCCACTGTTTTTTCTGCTTTCTTCTTAATTTTTACTGTTCTTCGTATTTATACTCTCTACATACACTCTATATGTTGCATGTGACTGTCAGTTGGTGCTTTCATTTACATTTGGGTGTTAGTGAACAATTTTAGCGCTAACATTTTGATGCTTTTACTGAGAAAGCTAGCACTCGGGGATTCTAAAGCTTGGACTTTGGATTTAAAGGCTTAGAAACTCGGATTCTTGGGAAGCTATGTCAAAGCAATCAACAAGGAGACAAAGAGCGGAAAGAAGTCAGCAAGAAGGAAGTCAGGAGGCTTCCTCAGGAGCTAATGAGACCTCGGTTTTCATCACCAAAGATGAGATGGAAATGATGATGGATGCTATGCGGAAGGGATACTAAAAAGGAGGAGGAAACGATACAGATCCTGCTCCAACAGATTAGACAAGTTGGAGTGAAAAACTAAAGGAATGGAGTAACAGGTGATGCTAGAAATGAGGATCACGCAGCAAGAGCAATAGGAACGGAGGCAGCCTAGAATTAGGACCAATGGCATGAAGAGACCGGAGTATGGGATAGAGTTGGAACATCGGGAACGACCCTTGAACTATGGGGAGTGCCCTCGAATCGTGTAGGCTCCATTCCAATAAGGATACCAAGCACAGCTTGGAAATTTGGCATTAATAGGGAAGTGGATGCTCATCCAGAAGGGCGGGTTCCAGGATTCCCTCGTGGACATGGGGGCAGGTTGGAGACAACCGACAAAGGCCTTTACTTGATGACAATGACAGGTTAGCGGACATAATCAGACGGGCTATGAGGGAAAGATTGGTGAATAGAGATTTGGATGACATGAACAGGAGCCCAGATCAGGCAGGCAAGGAATCCGTCGGATTTCAAACTACCATCGCTGGAAATGTATGATGGGAAAACAGATCACACTGTTCACCTAACAAGGTATATGAGGCACATGGAAGTACTAGGGGCATCGGAGGAAGTCATGGCATGGTGCTTCCCTTTGTATTTGGTGGATATGGAGGCACTATGGTTCAGACAACTGGAAAGTGGCTCTATTGGCACATGGATGGAGCTGATTGATAGGTTTATGAGATAATTTCGGGTCCACATCACGAGACCTAGGAGTGTGATGACTTTGATATCGATGAAGCAATGGAAGGGAGAATCACTTAAGGATTTCTTAACCATATTCAATGCGGCAGTGGCTCCGGTGGATTGACCTAATCCGTCGATGGTTTTGATGGTGGCAATCATAGGGATTACGGATAATTCGAATTTCAAGATATCGTTGGAACGGGATCCACCAAGGGATCTCTGGGAATTTTACCATTAAGTAGAAAGGTTTCTAAGACAAGAAGATGAGAAGGTTGAAAGAGAAGGTAGAGAGGTAGAGGTTTATGCGGTAAAAGGTGGAGGTCTACCCAGGGAGGATTCAAACAAGGACGACAGAGCTAAAAGGAAAATGGATAGCGAAAACACATCGAAAAGGCAACAGAGGAAATCAAAATTCTCTTCTTATACAGATTTGAATGAGACTCTTGAAAGAATTTATTTAGATACTTGAGGATGCCTCCAGTATCGAAAGCCAGGAAAGAAGGAACCCTCCAAACAAGAACGGGCATCGGGAAAACATTACCTATTCCATGAGTTGGATGGGTATAACACAAATGCCTGTAGGCATTTGAAGGGTATCACGGAGGAACATATAAGGAATGGTCATTTACAACAGTACATAAGGAATCAAGCTGTGGTAGTGGAACAGGAACAAACACTGCCCACATCAGACGAAGATGGCACTGGATCTAGGCATCGTCACCTTATTATCAACCGAATGTATTTATGGCTTTGAATAAGTAGTGAACCCCAAAGTAAGGCGGCTAAGTCACTTACACATGTACGGGATCGACAACGGTCTCTAGGCATGCTCTGATATAATGATATACCGTGATGCTCGGGTTTATGAAATTTTGTTTTTTCTATTTTCTGTGAACTCTAGTTTCTTTCTTGGTACTACGGACATTTGATTTTCTTTATTGTATGGACTTTTATTTTATCAATGGAACGTCTGGATTTGGAATGTTAATGTAATAAATAGTACAGGTCACACTGTTACGGTCCCGATCGAAGAGACAGGGCAGAAATCGCATGTCACGAGTCCCTTCGCCGGAGAGTGATGGAATGGACTCAAGCGTGGAATGGACTCGAGAATATAAAAGTCCTCGACTGGAGAGTTGAGGCCAGAAAATATCAAAGTCCTCGACTGGAGAGTCCAGGCTGGAGAATATAAAGTCCTCGACTGGGGATCGAGGTCGGAGAAGGATACCCCCACGGATTAATTCCTTGACCGAAGAGTCGAGGCTGCAGTAGGATTAAATAACCTGGATTTGAGTTACAGGACCCAAAGAGGTCCTAGATCTGGGTATGGACTAGGTGAGGTCCCAGGTATGGGTTATAGGTCCCAGCGAGGTCCCGACTTTGGACATAGACCCAATAAGGTCCCGGATATGGATTATAGGACCCGGTAAGGTCCCGGCGCTGGATATGGACCAGCGCGGTCCCAGCTAGGGTTATAGGAGCCGAAGAGGTCCAGGCTTGGTTTTGTTAATGATCCGGAGAGATCATGGATTCGATTAAAGGATCTAAGGCTATTCAAAACACACCATCCAATGTAAGGCATGTTTTGGGGGGCAAATATTGACCTGCCTTTAGGAAAGGCCGTAGACAGATAAGTTTAACTAAATTGGTTGCTCGGTTGTCAAGACTAGAATATGATGGGTTTTAGTCAATTGGATGGATAGAAAATCAATCACAGATGGTAATCATGATTATGAAGCCAGGATTCAGCATATTCGATGGACAAAAGTCGTGGGATACTTGAAATACGAGTTTTGACAAAAGTTGAGTTGTCGTGGGTTGCCTGGAATTTGCTTCGAGTAGTATTTGGACTGCTTCAGGTTCTCTTGATGGTTTCTCCAAGTCATCCAGGGTAATGCTCCGGGTCGGCATGTTGGAGTCTGGAGTAGGTCGGCATGTTGAAGACTCGATTGCTTAGGCTTGTTGGAGTCTCAAGTTGGTCGGCATGTTGGAGTCTCTAGTGGTTCGGCATGTTGGAGTCTGGAGTGGGTCGGCATATTGGAGTCTCGAGTGGATCGGCATGTTGGAGTCTCGAGTGAGTTGGCATGTTGGAGTCTCAAGTGGGTTGGCATGTTGGAGTTTGGAGTGGGTCGGCATGTTGGTGTCGAGAGTGGGTCGGCATGTTGGAGTCTCGAGTGGGTCCGCATGTTGGAGTCTCAAGTGGGTAGGCAAGTTGGAGTCTCGAGCGGGTCATCATGTTGGAGTCTCGAGTGGGTCGGCATGTTGGAGTCTCGAGTGAGTCGGCATGTTGGAGTCTCGAGTGGGTCGGCATGTTGGAGTCTGGAATGGGTCGGCATGTTGGAGTCTCGAGTGGGTCGGCATGTTGGAGCTCGAGTGGTTCGGCATGTTGGAGTCTCAAGTGGGTCGGCATGTTGGAGTCTGGAGTGGGTCGGCATGTTACATACTCCAGGAAAGCAGTGGTAGGCTATATGGATTCGACTATTGTCCTAATGGGCCCGTATCATTCAGGAAACCTAGTAACTCGGATTTTGCCCATAAATACTGCAAGCGGGGATTTAGAAAAGGGATCTTCATTATGTTTACCTTCTTCTTTCTCATTAGGGATACTCTACCATAATTGTTTTGAAAACTCCGGATTGTAACTGTAATTGATTCTCGTATCAATAAAAAGGAAAATTTTGGAGTGGACGTAGGCCAGAGTCAGCCGAATCACTGTAATCCACTGCTTTTTCTGCTTTCTTTTTAATTTTTACTACTCTTCATATTTATACTCTCTACATACACTCTATCTGTTATATGTGATTGTTAGTTGGTGCTTTCATTTATGTTTGGGTGTTAGTGACCAATTTTGGCACTAACAGTTTACATGAGACATTTGTAGAGAGACTCAAAGGAGTTTCTTGCTATTATTTATTTATTATGATCTGCATCTCATATATATTCTTTAATTACTTATATTGATGTTTAGTTAAAATAATTTGTGACTGTCTATTTGAATTGTTTTGGTGCCATTATAGTGATTTTTCTCTATATTGTCACTTGTTGAATATCATCTCCCTAAACCTTTATGTGTTGAACTTGAGCTTGTATTTCATAAAATAGATGTTTAAAATTCATTAATTATTTTTATTTAGGATATTTGAATTTAATCAATCATTTTAATTTATGATGTTTAAATTAGTAAATCATATTAATTAATGATTTTTAAAATTAATTAATCGCTTTAACTAATGGGATTTGACTTTAGTTAATCATATTAATTGAAGATGTTTTAAATTTAGTTACCTGTTTTAACTAATGATGATTGAATCTAATTAACCATTTTTAATTAGTGATATTTGGATTTAATTACTAATTTTAATTAGTACTGTTTGAATATAATTAAACAATTTAGTTAATGTTATATGGATTTAATTAATGATTTTAATTAATGGTGTGTTTAAAGTTAATTAACAATTTAATAAAGAGTTAAAGTAAATCAACTGATTTAATAAAAAATATTTAAAGTTACTTAATTGAGTTAATAAAAATGTGTCTAAGTTAATTAATTAATTTGACAAAAGTGTTTAAAGGTAACTGATTGATTTATTAAAAAGATTATAAAGTTGTATCTAAACTTTCCTTTGGGACAAATTAACATTGCTTTAAACATATAAAGGCATTTAAATTGATTTATCATCCTTTGGGATGATAAGTATACTTTTAAATTTATAAATGCTAGTTTATAAATGAGGAATCTTTTAGCAGAAATTGTTTCAAAATAAGCTAAGTAAATTGTTTTGGGTTTATAGTTAACAATATTTTAATGACATTTGTTTGACCCTTGTTTTAATACACTTAGTATTATAATTTTCCCTATTAAAAGATTATTTCTAAAAGTATTTTAATTTTTTTCGCAATATTTGAAATGTGAAAATCAAGCCTAAGTGTGGATCAAATGTTTTAAAAGTTTGATTCATTTATTAGTGGTAAGCATATGCGATTTAATTCTCATACATAAATCACTTTGTTATTCTTGATAGTCGATTTATTGACTCTTGATTTTGATTCTACTATCTTCTTTGTATTTCATCACTCTGAGATAACTTGCTGCTCTTTTTGAGTTTTGATATCCTTTTTAAAAATGACTAAAACAAAAGAACGTGTAAAGGAGGGAGAACCCTCCTAGTCATTATTGTGCTTTGTCATTCTAAGACAATTTGTCGTTAGCATTATTCCAACAGCGGAAAAACTAAAAGCAGAGTGCGAGTGAGAGCCAGGCAATGTGGGATGCACCCATTAGGGTATATTCAAATTCATCTAAAGAAGTCGATAGCATGCATGCATTGATGTGAGTGTATTCTAATACCTGTGGATTTAATAGGGTCTGGCTTGGAAGTTCCTAAGAGTGACACGTATGCTCTCAAGTATATTTTATCTAGAGGTATATTTTTGTTAAGGGGGGAGAACTCTCCTAGTTATGTTGGATAAATTCAATTTCCTTGTTTCTATCTTGAACCTTGGAATTGATATGTTCATCTTTTATATTTCTTCAATTCAAGACAGTTTGTTGCTTATTTGGGTATTGTTATCATTTTTTGGAGATGACTAAAACCAAAGTGTGAGTGATGCCAAGCTATGTGGGATTTTTCCCATTAGGGTATCTTCAGATCTACTCTAGATTGGATTCAGTGGTATGCGTTTGGAGATGTGAAATACTCATATTCCCGGTAATCCTTGGCAGGGTCCAGTTTGGTATTGCCCGAGAGCCATCGTTGATCTCAAGTATATTTCTAAAGGTATACTTTATATAAAGGGGGCTTGTCCTCCTAGTCATTTGTTGAAAAATTACCCTTTCCTTGTTTAATTCAAATCTTTGAATTATGTTTCATAATTTGCATCGAGAAGTTTTTGAAGCTCTTCTTGATGTCTAATTATATTATCCGCTCTATAAGTTTGGATTTTGTCATTATTAATGTACACCTTTCTTCTTTGGATTGTTATTCTAGTTGTTTCCCATTTCTTAATGTATGGATGTTGTTCTTGTAAAGTAAAAACCTATTCTGCGTTTAGCAGCTTGGTCTCATAGAATTATTAAATGTTAGCGTTACTTGAATTTCACATGCTGGTTCTCCAAACCGATGCCCCGGTCAGACGACATATTTTTCTAGGTCGTCGTTGCTGAGACATGGAGCTCATAAAGTAGAGCTGGATGTTCACCTATCGTAGTATTTTAATTTCCACTGTATTATACATATGAGAAATTGTAAGGTCGGGATTTTATAATTATCCAGCTTTAAGGTTTATTTTTAACTTTAGTGTGCTCTGTATTTCGGAATGACAGTTTTTACTATCTTTATTATGTTATATGTTATCATTTCTGATATTGTTGGTGTTGACAGTGCGATAGTGGCTCTTACATTATGAACTATGTGATGAAGATTTGTCTCTCACCCCTACATGTCCCTTTACAGGTTGATTGGCAGATGGCCTGCAGTCGAGAGGTTGGCTGTAAAGTCAGGAATGAGGTTACCATTTGTAGTCACCACCCTTGAGGCGGGTGAATGTTACATTTGGTATCAAGGCTGAAGTTTAAGTAAGAACCTTGGCTTTGGTAGGATATCGCTCATTAGAATTAGGTTAAGTGGTACCTTAGAATGAGTTTGAGAGTATTACATTTACGAGCACGTATTTGTTGTTACTATAAAAATGTAATGTGTTAATTTGTCTACTGAGTTGTTTACGAATTCTGGTCGAGACATAGGATGCCACGGTATTGATAGGGATTTCTAAATACCTGAATAAGGCAAGCAGACACAATATTGATTTTTGAACATTTGACAAATGAAATATTTTGCCTAGGATTATATTTTTGATATATATAAAGGAATAATTTTCAAAATTTATATAGTTATCATAGGGTATCTGTTCGAAAATGATAGTATTTATTTATTATCATAATTGTTTGATTTGTTGTGCTCTGATAATTTTGAAGCATTGACTATTGTTTGTTAATTTACTCTCGACCTGTTTATGAGCATTTAATATTTGATAATTGTAGTATATTTGAATGAACCCTTTCGTGAATTAAGTTTCACAATGTGATAATAAGTTGTTTGGAGAAAGTGTTAAGTTAAAAGTCATCTTTTAATAATGTTAAGTTAAAAGTAAAACTTTTTGTAAAAGTTGTTTAATATAATCTAAATGGGAAGGTAAGACATTTAGAGCATAAATTTTTGAGAAAATTTTATTATAATAAAGAAGAATTATTATAATATGATATAATATATAAAGGAAACTTTATATAAATTTTGTTTATAAAGTGTGTTTTAAGAAGGATTATTGAATTTAAATCCCGATATTGATAGAAATGATTTCTAAAAGGTTATTGAACAATAATGGTAATGTTACTTGGAAGTATTTATGAGAATAAATATTTCAAAGTGAAATTTTAAAAGTAAAATTTATAAACAGAGTTTATAAATAAAAAGGGATTTAAGCAGAGAAATTGAGAACTTAAATCCCGATGTTTTCGAAAGTTGATTTCAAAATTTTGGTGGAAATAATAGTAGTATTATTTAAAAGTATTTGAGTATAGAAATATTTTTAAAAGGATTTTAAAATAAATAAGAAAGCACTGAACTTATTTCTATCACTGGAAAATAATTATGGTGATGACTGCAGCATCATTGGCGTTAATTTTTGAGTTTCTAAGCAGGGGAAATGCTATTGTAGTAATTAGCTATATGGTGGTTTTGGTAGAAAAATTATTTTAAACTCTTAAAGCATGATTTGATATACCAAAAGGAGATATGTATATTATTATTATTATTTCAAAAATGATTTGAAATAAAAACTAGGGATTTAGTTTTTAAGTCTCCTTAAGAGAAATTGATTTTAAGAAATATAAAAAAAGTTATTGTGATAAATAATTTGATAAATGAAATTTTTTAAACTCTCGACAAAAAATAATTAATTTAACTCAAGTTTTAAATGGGTTAAATTGGATAAGAAGGATTTAATTAGCATTTTTAACTTAAAAACCATAGTTTTTGTTAATCATCTAAGTTATATAAACTATTTGGCGATATTGGGCCAACTTGTAAGTACCTTTCCTTAGAACACTCTAGGGTAAAGCAATCGAAGGGTTGACTCAGTTTTAAACACCCATTTTTTTTGGGCCTCTAATTAAATTTAAGAAAATATAAAATAAATAATGACAAATAGAAAAAATAAAGTTGACTTTTTGCATGTAATCTTAGGATGTAGAGGAGTATTCTACAAGTAAATAAGAGTGGAATAATTTTTAATCTAATGTTTTATAAAGATGAGACATTATAAAATGTTAATAAACCTAAGTAAAATTCTGTGAAATAATTCATAAATAATGATATTATTGAATAAAATACTAAGTGAATAATATAGGTGATTTAGAAAAATTGGTATGATTAAGAAAACAATCGAATTAAGTACGTAAGTTATATGTAGATCATTCCACTCACACGGGTTTTGATCTAGGGTTTGAATACATAGCTTTGGGGTGATTCACACCAATCCTAAAAGGGATTTCTCACTTGGTTCTTGTCAGCAAACACTTGATTCGGATTCTCGATATGATACTTAAGTTATCTATCATAGTTTATGGCTATGCAAGGAGAACAGAAGTTTCTAATCGACGAATCTGATCGGAGTCTACCCTAGAAAGGCTAAGTGAGAATTATTAGTTTAGAAGTAGAAGTTTATATATCCGAGCAAGTGATCAGATCAAATATAGCGTACGGACGATTTATGTATATTGTATAGGCTTGAGTATATTGGTATACTTAGTGTGTGACATAAGGAAGATTGAGTCTAAATGAAAATTCTAAACCTTGTTTATTAGTCATTGGCGTTTTAAATGATGTTAAGTGTTAGTTTACTCCTTTATAAAATTTGATTGATTTGATTGATAATGCTATTTTATAGATTACGGCTTATGAAAGCATTATTTGTTAGGACTTAAATCCCGGTGCTTTAAAAAAAGTGATTTCGGAAGAATTTGTGAAAGAAATAATAATATCATTATTTTAAAAACTTTGGGAAAGTATTATTATTTCAGTAAATTTAAAAAAAATATTGGTTAAAGTAATTTTTCGTGTATTTTTGAGTTATGACTAAAATTAAGAAAAAAAGGATTTTCCCAATTTGGATGACTCGTCGATATATCTGTTTTCTCTAGTTGTTGTTTTGGAGGTACCAGAATACCATTGTATGCTCCATGTTGTTTGATTCTAGAGTTATACCATAAGCCACTAGGGGAAGCCCCTCCTTGTCATAATAGATTTTGATTTTGATTTAAATTCTCTTAGAAGAAAACTTGAAAATATATTTTGAATATAAAACCCAAGCATTTAGTTCTGAAATTTACCTCCTGAAAAGATTGGATGTGTAGTTTTGATATCAGAGTATTCTTTGTGTTTTGTTGCATAGGGTTGATAGATTATTTTGTTTGTATGTGACTTTATGTATTCAAGTTGCATATAGATTTATATCATGCTATTTTTCGTATGTAGAGTTGCATCATTACTA
Source organism: Allium cepa (assembly GCA_030765085.1). Lineage (NCBI taxonomy): Eukaryota > Viridiplantae > Streptophyta > Magnoliopsida > Asparagales > Amaryllidaceae > Allium > Allium cepa. Next base: position 742,887,558 of record CM060932.1, read on the forward strand.
TTTGTTACATCATATTGATGTTTAGTCAGCCTGACCCTCTTTTTGGATTGTGTAAGTACAGGTAAGCAAGAGATTGCTGTTTGATTTCTTATGCACCTGCATTTGCATCGAGATAATAAATTACTTGTAAAAATATAAATCAAACGCAAAAGGTAGGTACTAGATTTAGAACTAAAATTGGTTGATGATTTTATACCCTTGATATGGTGAAATGACCCGTAGTTCCGTACCCCTCTGAGTCGAAAATATTCTCTAATAGTTCAACTCAAAGTGGACGGAAATACAAACCATTAGGGGTTAAAGAAAAAAAGAGGTAGAAGAAGAAATAGAAAACAACATCAGAATCTCACAAATGCAGTGGAACGACATAGAATATATAACGATAGATTTTTACACAAAAGAATCTGTAACTGTATAATACTTGCAATCATCATAGTACAACACAATCCATAGCACACAACTGGACAGTTATAATACTTGTCCTCACAAAAGCTGACTATACATCTTACACTGCACGGCGGAATATGTGTTAAGTACATGTGATATGTCTAGCCATCCAGCTCGTCTCCTAAGCTCCATGACATCCTATCATGTATCTGTAATACTCGGTCTGATCCAAGCATCATAATAAAACAACACCCGAGTTAGTCTGGAAAACCAGCGTGAGAAAACCACACTCAATTGGATTATTAAAGTTTTGAAAAGCCTTTGAAACAAAGGTATCTCGTAAGATCATGCCACACACAAACAAATATGCCAAGTTTTTACCTTACGATAACCAAATTTTTTTTATCAAATTCGTCTGATATTATAATAGTGTCTATAGAAAGTAAAATAGAATCTAGCTGAAATGCTTGCATCTCACGTTCCAGCATAGCTAGGCACAATCAAAACCGTACATGTGTTTACTGGAGATTGGATTCCATACAATGGTAGGGCTACTGGGGTACCGTCCGTCATAGTACGTGGTCTAGATCAACGTACCGAGGACCACTCCCTATCCCCTACAACACAAGACCGGAGCTACCCCTTCTGGATAGTCTGAATAAGATCACCCCACGGTTGAGATTAGCAACCGTCCACTAAGCCGAGATCAAAACGGGACATCTAGACATGGATGACCTTACCCTAATTAGTTGCTAGCCACTTAGCCTTGCCGCACCTTCCTATTTTAGCCATTCCCGGTTGATAAGGCTTGAGGCAAAACGTTACCTATTTAGGGATCTCATTTTACTTAGAATGCTTATCATCCTCCAAACGATGTTCTAATAGTATTCGTCCATACAAGTTGTCCTGTGTATGGACAAACCGAATCACTGTCTTCATCATCTTCACGGTCTTCATTCGCAAACGTTTAAGCCGAATCGAAGTGGTTTTTGAATAACTAAATCTGATCCTGGTCTCTTCAAAATGATCAGCGCATTGGCAAATATTGATAGTCGGTTAGTTAACTATCAAATTAAACAATCATCCCACCAATTATTTTATTTCCCCTGAAAAGCACCAAGTCCTTTAAAATTTAGCTTTTTGAATAAATTTGAATCACTTAATCCAAAAATATACATTTAAAATAGTTAAAATAAAACTACTTAAAACACTTTGTTTAAAATACTAGTTATATCTGTAATAAAATAAAACTTTAGTCAAACCGCTTTTGAAAATAAAACTGCTATATAAGGTATAAATATTTTATAGTTATCCTTTACATCAAAATACTAATTAAACTTTAAAAAAATAATTACTACTACAATTAAATAAAATAAATATTTACTTTAACAATTTTAAAACAACTGAATAATAATTTTTCTAAACATCCTTTCAAAACCACTTTTAAACTTTTAATTTATACTTAAAATTCTCCTTTGAAATTATACTTGGCTTTTCAGGAAATACACTTTTCATTCCAATATAACCTATCTAATCATTTATAAATCCTTCTCGATTTATCCCAATTTGATTTACGTCCCAATCCCGTAAATTTACTTTTCACACTTTTTAAAAACAAATCACTATTTATTTTTAAAACAAATCACCCATTCCTTATAAATTCCCGCCATGAATTTATACTTTAAAATTATCCACTAATAAATATTTCACTTTATTTATAAACCCTGTTTATAAATTCCATAGTCTCATCACCCTTTTAATCATTATTATCAAAACACTTAATCGATTTCAAATCGATTCTCTAAATTAGATTTGTTGAATATGCGCTTATATGATTTTTGTTTGATGATAATTCTATTCATTTGTTTAAATGTATTTGATAATATACTATTTTATTTTTTCACAGATTAAATAAATATTTGCAGAATAAAATAAATAACACGAAATTTGAATTCAAACGAATATTTTATTCAAACAAATATTTATTACATCTTTGAATAGTTCAATTTCAAGCTCTCACTATAACTATACAACTTTGATTACAATTACATCACATTTCACATTTACAATTCACCTCACTACATATCACTCACACTCGTATTTATCTTCAACTTCATTCCAGTTTGAATCCAGCATCTGAGAAATCTGCAAAAATATTCACTAACGCAGTAAAATTGAAAAAGAAATATTTTTGCAAAATAAAATAAGATATGATTTTTGAAAATAATATTTGCCTCAGTTATTTGGGTTGTTCGTCATCATTTAAATTTGAATTCATCATACACGAACAACTTGTGACATACACAGTGTATTACTGTATATGCCACAAGGCCGTGCACGCCGATATATACACTTGATTGTTTTACAGGGACAGGTGAGCACAGGTCAAACCCAAATGAAAAATCAGGTTCAACTCAAGTGCCAACAAAGAATCAAAGCTCGGCCAACATAATGCAACTATGTTCAAACATGACAGAAACATGATCAAAGCTATAAGTGATGCAGCATCAAGTAAACAGTGCCAAATGAAGCACAGCTGCAAACAACATGACAGTGAAAACTCGAGTCACAGTGCCATGCTACAGATTATAAAATGAAATTCATAAATGCAACAACCAAATGAAGTCAGCAGTCAACAGTGATAATGGTCAAGAACTATACAAATGAATGAAGCATGCAAGCTCAAGACATCAAGTGATACAAGGTCAGGGGAGCAACATGAATGCAACAAAGACCAAGCTGCAGCATCAAGATAAGAAGATCAAAGTGAACCAGATCAATAGCAGCTCAGTTATACAAGCTAACCAAGTTTATATGCAATGCAAAGACCACGGCTACAACAAATGTACATATATGGACAGTGAAAACAGAAGTGCACAGCAACAGTAAGGAAATGGACAAATGCAACTGAACCAACTACACAAATATGCTATGCAGTAAAGTCAATCAGAGGCATCAACAAAGACAATGCTTGACACCGAGCATGTACAAAATGATGCATGATGAATCAGATCATACAATATGAAACAGAGGCAACAAGACTATATGCAAGCAAAGTCTCTACATGGATGCAGTGATACAAGTCAGAGCAACAATATCAAAGCAATGGTGATGGGCCGAGAGGACCAGTGATATAAGTAAAGATGAGTGCAGATTCGAAGTCGAAAGCAACACCATGTACAACAATGCACTGGAACACATGATGCATATGTCGAGTTCAATGCAACATAGCACCAGGCATCACTATGATACAACTTACAAACCCAAATGACAACTCAATAAATTTTGCAGTGATACAAAACAAGTTCAACAGGCAACAAGCAAAAGTTCACAGAGAAGTCGAAATCATGAAAAGTGGCACGGCAATTTTTGAGAAGAACCAACAGAAATTGCCATGTCAATGTTGAACAAGTCAAAGTAAAAATACCAAGAAATCAACATGAAATATACGAATATGACAAAGTCAAATTAAAGCCATGCTCATCACAATTTTTAAAGCCGTGTCAATCAAGCAATCGAGTATTTACACAATTGATTTAGTCAAGGAAAAATCACGAGCATCCAAGTGTAATCGAATGGCCAGAGCAAACAATTTGACAAATTCATAGATATTCGAACGAACGCAAATCTAGGGTTACAAACCCTATATAAAGAAATCATCATCGGCAATTTTATTTATCGAGTTCAACCAAGCATAAAACCAGCATAAACAAAAGCATAAAATTACATACCGAAGAAGGGACGAACTTGATCAACGAAGCAGCCGAAGTGAGCAACAAGGGGTACGATCGATCAAGGCTAAACGCAAATACTCACTGAATCGATCAACATAACGTCGGCTTTTAGAATAACCCTAAATTAGATCAAGGAGCAAAAGCCCCAAAATTCACAGAAGCCCTAGTTTTTAATCAGGAGGAACGAGAGAAAGAAAAGCCGCCATTAACATAAAGAAAAGAGAAGGGCTAGAATATAAAAGAGGCCGGCCTATTGTTTTAAAAGGGAGAATTCTTTTTTTTTATAAGGGTTTTTAATTAGGGTTATTTTGTTTTATAATCGTTTTTAATTGTATTTTCTTTTTAAACCGTTTTAATTTTCTAGTCGTGTGACTAGGGTGCAAACTACGGTGTGTAGTTTGGGAATTTGCAACTCGGTAGTAGAGTTGTGGTCAAGGTTTTGAGCGTAGAGTTAGATTAGTCAATAGCGGGTATAGCGAGTTTACGTGTGTAAGCGAGGGACTATCTAATTTCTAGTAGAAACCTTGGGGGCAGCACGTAGGCAGGGTTTTGCCGAAGCTGGGTAAATTCTATGTTGTTCTGTTCTGCATTTTATTATTCTGCTATTTATTTCTGTGCTGGTAGTATTCTGTGATCTGTGTTAATATTAGTTTATAAGCTTCCGCAATTAATTTTTATAATTAACACTATCACCCTATTCACCCCCCCCCCCCTCTAGGGTGAAATCGATCCTACAAATGGTATCAGAGCTAGGAATAGAAGTCAGCATTTGTTTTAAAAATTCTATTTTTTTAAAAAAAAAAAAATCAGTTTTTGTTTAAAAATTCAAATTTTTAAAATGGCTTCTTTTAATAATGCTTTTGCAGAAGGTCAATCCATAGTTAGACCACCAATGTTCAATGGTGAATATGCTTTTTGGAAAAATAGGATGAAAATTTTTTTGAAAACCATTGACGCTTGGGATATTGTTGAGACAGGTTATAGAATACCAACTATAACTGTAGATGATCAGGAAATAGAGAAACCAAAAGAACAATGGACAGAACTAGAAAATAAATTACAGAATACTAATGCCAAAGCTATGAATTCTATTATCTGTTCATTAGATCAATTTGAATTTAATCGTGTCTCACATTGTCTAACTGCGCAGGAAATATGGCACATATTAGAAGTAACTCACGAAGGAACATCTCAAGTCAAAGAATCTCGCCTTGCCATGCTAAGCAGCGAATACGAGAACTTTACAATGGCGAAAGAAGAAAATGTCAAAGAGATGTACGGACGACTTTCCAACATCATATACAAATCAAAAGCTCTCGGAAAAACATACACCGAATTGGAAATAGTCCGTAAAATCCTCAGAGTCCTTCCACGAAGCTTTGAAGCAAAAGTAACTGCCATTCAAGAATCGAAAGATTTAAAACAACTCAAAGTCGAAGAACTCATCGGAAATCTCACCACTTATGAGCTAGAAATGAAATTCAAGGAAGAGCGTGAAGGTGGAGATACTCGAAAGAAATCAATAGCTCTCAAAGGAACGACTGAAAGTGATGATGAGAATGATGACGATGATGATGGAGCAGCAGAGCTAGCGCTACTAATAAAGAAATTCAAAAAGTGGAATCGCAAATACGGAAATCCAGCTCGAAATCATGAATTGAAAAACAGAATAGGCAAAGCACTAGACAACCCAGAAGATCAGAAAATCATCTGTTACAAATGCAACAAACCCGGCCATATCAAGCCACAATGTCCTCAAAAACGATCAAATCAAGGAAAGAAACTAAAGAAGAAAAGCTTTGCGGCTACTTGGGATGAAACTGACGAAGATGAAAGTGATAACACCGAGAGTGAGAGTGAAAAAGCAAATATGTGTCTTCATGGTGAAGTTACAGACAGTGATGACGACGAGCCAAGCGAGGTATCAAAACTCACTCATTCTGAATTACTAATTTATTTCCATGAAGTAAATGGCTGTTATGAACGACTTAGGGAAAAATATGCTAAACTTGAATCTCAAAAGGATACTTTGATAGAATGCAATAAACAACTTGATCAATTAGTTAAGAACTATCAATGTAGAATTCCTAAGTGTGATAAGTGTCCAACATTCGAAGAAGAAATTAAAAAATCGGAAATCAATATAAAATCACTTGAAAATGAAATTCTGATTTTAAAAGAGAATGAAAATACTAGGAGAGAGAATTCTATTAAAAAGTGCACACAGTTGTTAAACGAAAATGAATCTCTCAAATCACAAGTCCAACAATTGTCAACGACTTTAGATAAATTTTCAAAAAGTGAAAAATCGTTGAATATGCTATTAGGAAAGCAAACTGTTAATACGGTTAGACAAGGACTTGGATATAATAATTCGAAAATTGTTGAAAACAAGATTAATCAAGTTAATTCTATGTGCACAATTTGTAGAAAATTTGGACACGGTCACAATAATTGTTGGTATAGACCCAAACATGTGAAAACTATACCGATTTGGGTTTCAAAAGGCACAAATATAAAATCTCTCAAAGTTAAACAAATTTGGGTGCCAAAGGGAACAATTATAAATAGTTTTGGGTCTACACAAAATTATTTTTCAAAATTTTTTGCCACTAACAACCATGGACCTATAAAAACAAATAGGTCACTAAACTCTCTTCTCGTGTAGGTATGCTGGCAGGCTAAGGAACAACAGCAATGGTACTTGGATTCTGGCTGTTCCAGGCACATGACAGGCGATAAATCGAAGTTCCTTAGCCTAGAAAAGTACAAAGGTGGCAGAGTCACAATGGGGAACAATGACAAGTGTAAAATTGTCGGTAAAGGTAAAGTAGGTAACAATACATTTACCTTGAATGACGTTCTATATGTTGAAAATCTGCACCACAATTTGATATCAATAAGCCAGCTATGTGATAAAGGTATGAATGTTATCTTTGATTCTGACATGTGCAAAATTGTTGACAAATCATCAAAAGAAATCTTATTTTCAGGAAAAAGGAAAGGTAATATATATTCTCTATCTTTTGATGATCTCATCCTCTCCAAATGTTTGGTAGCTAAGGATATAGAAGTGAATTTATGGCATAGACGTTTAGGGCATGCTAGTATGAACTTATTAAACAAATTAAAAAGAAAAAGTTTGGTAAGAGGGTTGCCATCACATGAGTTTGAATCTGAAAACATCTGTAAAGCATGTACTTTGGGAAAACTTAGAAAATCATCGTTTCATGCCAAAAACAATGTAAGCACTTCTAGAGTTCTTGAACTTATTCATATGGATCTATTTGGACCTAATGACATTGCTAGCTTAGGAGGTAAGAAATATTGCTTTGTGTTAGTTGATGATTACTCAAGATATACATGGGTATACTTCTTAGCTAAAAAATCAGAAACTTTTTCATACTTCACAAGATTCGCAAAATTTGTGCAAAATGAAAAAGAAGTCTCTATTGTTTCGTTAAGAAGTGATCATGGTGGAGAATTTGAAAATTATGAATTTGAAACTTTCTGTGATGAAAACGGAATCAAACATGAGTTCTCTGCACCACGTACTCCACAACAAAATGGGGTAGTTGAGAGAAAAAATCGAACTTTACAAGAATTGGCTAGGTCTATGTTAAATGAATATGAACTACCTCTGCATCTCTGGGCAGAAGCTGTAAATACAGCATGTTATGTAATGAATAGAGTTATCATCAGACCGATTCTTAACAAAACCCCCTATGAGCTATGGTTCGACAAAAAACCAAACATCGCTTACTTCAAAGTGTTTGGATGTCCTTGCTATATTCTTAATACAGGTGATCAGTTAGGAAAATTTGAAGCAAAGGCTGATGATGGCATCTTCATAGGTTACTCTTCGAGAAGCAAAGCTTATAGAGTCTACAACAAAAAGACTAAAACAATCGTAGAGTCAATCAATGTGAAATTTGATGAAGGCATTGACGAACAGGATACATCCAAAAGCAACGTTGAAGAGGAGAAAGAAAAAGATGAATTTGAAAAACCAAAAGAAACTGCTGATGCTAGAGAAATTACCACAACTCAAGAAGTCCGAAGAAATCTGGATCCAGAAAAGCTGAAATACAAAACAGACCATCCACCAGAATTGGTAATTGGAAACCCTATAGCAGGTATACAAACTCGTTCATCTTTTAAAAATCTATGTGATCTGTGTTTATATAGTGGATTTATTTCAGAAATAGAACCAAATAACATAGATTCAGCCCTTAATGATGAAAACTGGTTCATGGCCATGCAAGAAGAGCTAAATCAGTTTGAACGAAATAATGTTTGGAGTCTAGCACCTAGACCTAAGGATTATCCAGTTATAGGAACAAAATGGATTTTCAAAAATAAATATGATGAATCTGGAAATATAATTAGAAATAAAGCTAGACTAGTTGCTAAAGGATACAATCAAATTGAAGGAGTTGACTTTGATGAAACTTTTGCGCCTGTAGCTAGACTAGAATCAATTAGAATATTGTTAGCTTTTGCTTGTTACAAAGGATTTAAACTAAGACAAATGGACATTAAGAGTGCTTTTCTTAATGGAGTTTTAAAAGAAGATGTGTTTGTTGAACAACCAGAAGGTTTTGAAAGTCATGAATATCCAAACCATGTATACAAACTAAGGAAGGCATTATATGGATTAAAACAAGCTCCCAGAGCTTGGTATGAATGTCTTACTTCTTATCTCCTTGAAAATGGGTTCAAAAAGGGATGTGTAGATACCACACTATTTCTGTTGCATGAAAACAATGATATTTTGATTGTTCAAATATATGTTGATGACATCATTTATGGTGCTACTAACAAGTTATTGTATGAGAAATTTGAAAAAGTCATGCAGGAAAAGTTTGAAATGAGCTTGGTTGGAGAGTTAAAATTCTTTTTAGGATTTCAAATCCAACAAAGCAATAAAGGCACATTCATTTCTCAAACAAAATATATTAGGGAACTTGTCAACAAATTTGGATTGAAAGATGCTAAACCAGCAAGAACTCCCATGAGTACAACACTTAAACTTGACAAAGATGAAAAGGGTAAGACAGTTGATCAAAAGCAGTACAGAGGTATGATTGGATCACTCCTTTATCTTACCGCCTCTAGACCTGACATCATGTTTTCTGTCTGCTTATGTGCACGTTTTCAATCTAACCCAAAAGAATCTCATTTAAAAGCTGTTAAAAGAATTATAAGATATTTATTGCACACCCCACGATTTGGTCTTTGGTATCCATCAAATGATAATTTTGAATTGAAAGGTTTTTCAGATGATGATTATGCCGGAAACTTGGTTGATAGAAAAAGTACTAGTGGAGCATGTTTTATGCTAGGACATTCATTAGTTGCATGGTCGAGTAGAAAACAAAATTGTATTGCATTATCCACAACAGAGGCAGAGTATATTGCTTTGAGCGGTTGCTCTGCTCAAATCTTGTGGATGATACAAACTTTGCATGACTATGGTCTAAATTTTAAACGTGTACCACTAATGTGTGATAGCAAAAGCGCAATTGATCTCACAAATAATCCTGTACATCATTCGCGAACAAAACATATAGATGTAAGACATCATTTTATTAGAGATCATATTTCCAAAGAAAATATCTGCATAAATTTTATTTCAACTGATTCTCAATTGGCAGACATCTTTACAAAACCCCTACCAGAAAATAGTTTTTGTAAACTACGACTCAGTCTAGGTGTTTTAGAAATTTGCTGAATATTTAACATTTTTTTCTCCCTACAAATCATCAAAAAGAAAAATAGTGATTGAAAAAGTGATGAGTGTTGATATTGATTATATATTATAACTCGAGAAAGTATAATTAGAAAATTTCTTTAGAAATGTAAACAAGAGGTATAAAACTTTTTGTTGGTAAAAATTCCATGACCATCTCTATACCTATCATATTTCTATCAACCATCATTCATCAAAATTCTATATAGTTTGTCGATATGTGGTACTTTAAACAGGAATCGTTCGTTTTTCATTTTTTTTAAATAATAAAAAAAAATAAAAATAAAAAATAAAATAAAAAAATAAAAAATTAATAACAATAAATAAATACCAAAGTGTTCACTCTCATTTAAAAGTCCTCACGGTTATGCATGGGTGAATTACTTGGAATTTGTTATGTGCTTCCATGCTCATTTAAAAGTCCTCACGGTTATGCATGTATGGAATACATATCAAAAGTTGATTTTTAAAAACAAGTTGATTCTAATCCCATTTAAAAGTCCTCACGGTTATGCGTGGTTAGAAGATACTTGAATTCATTTTTCTAAAATAAATTTGGAATGCTACTAATCTCATTTAAAAGTCCTAACGGTTATGCATGATTAGTAGATATTCAAATTCCTGATATAAAAATACCACAAATAGACACAATTGTATGGTTTTATATGATGACATCATCTCCATCATTCTAAAAGTGGAATATGCGCCTAACAAAATTTTTATGATTTTTGTTTGATTTTTTTATTGAAATTTGATATTTATATTAAATTGAGTTTTAATGTTGAACTGATATCGATTACTTTATCTCTAATTTCTCTAACACTATTATTCTTTTGCTGATAACAAAAGGGGGAGAGAAAAGTTAAGATTTTGTCAAATAAAATCTAGCAAAGGTCGAATAATTTTCCATTTTGCATCTAGACTCTTTTGCATATTTTATTTGTATGCATATATGTAGGGGGAGTTTTGTGTAGAGAGGAAGCAATTAAATAGGGGGAGCAATTAGGATATATCAATGATCAAATACATTTAACATATTCAAAATCTTAAATATATGTTTGTTATCATCAAAAGGGGGAGATTGTTGAATATGCGCTTATATGATTTTTGTTTGATGATAATTCTATTCATTTGTTTAAATGTATTTGATAATATACTATTTTATTTTTTCACAGATTAAATAAATATTTGCAGAATAAAATAAATAACACGAAATTTGAATTCAAACGAATATTTTATTCAAACAAATATTTATTACATCTTTGAATAGTTCAATTTCAAGCTCTCACTATAACTATACAACTTTGATTACAATTACATCACATTTCACATTTACAATTCACCTCACTACATATCACTCACACTCGTATTTATCTTCAACTTCATTCCAGTTTGAATCCAGCATCTGAGAAATCTGCAAAAATATTCACTAACGCAGTAAAATTGAAAAAGAAATATTTTTGCAAAATAAAATAAGATATGATTTTTGAAAATAATATTTGCCTCAGTTATTTGGGTTGTTCGTCATCATTTAAATTTGAATTCATCATACACGAACAACTTGTGACATACACAGTGTATTACTGTATATGCCACAAGGCCGTGCACGCCGATATATACACTTGATTGTTTTACAGGGACAGGTGAGCACAGGTCAAACCCAAATGAAAAATCAGGTTCAACTCAAGTGCCAACAAAGAATCAAAGCTCGGCCAACATAATGCAACTATGTTCAAACATGACAGAAACATGATCAAAGCTATAAGTGATGCAGCATCAAGTAAACAGTGCCAAATGAAGCACAGCTGCAAACAACATGACAGTGAAAACTCGAGTCACAGTGCCATGCTACAGATTATAAAATGAAATTCATAAATGCAACAACCAAATGAAGTCAGCAGTCAACAGTGATAATGGTCAAGAACTATACAAATGAATGAAGCATGCAAGCTCAAGACATCAAGTGATACAAGGTCAGGGGAGCAACATGAATGCAACAAAGACCAAGCTGCAGCATCAAGATAAGAAGATCAAAGTGAACCAGATCAATAGCAGCTCAGTTATACAAGCTAACCAAGTTTATATGCAATGCAAAGACCACGGCTACAACAAATGTACATATATGGACAGTGAAAACAGAAGTGCACAGCAACAGTAAGGAAATGGACAAATGCAACTGAACCAACTACACAAATATGCTATGCAGTAAAGTCAATCAGAGACATCAACAAAGACAATGCTTGACACCGAGCATGTACAAAATGATGCATGATGAATCAGATCATACAATATGAAACAGAGGCAACAAGACTATATGCAAGCAAAGTCTCTACATGGATGCAGTGATACAAGTCAGAGCAACAATATCAAAGCAATGGTGATGGGCCGAGAGGACCAGTGATATAAGTAAAGATGAGTGCAGATTCGAAGTCGAAAGCAACACCATGTACAACAATGCACTGGAACACATGATGCATATGTCGAGTTCAATGCAACATAGCACCAGGCATCACTATGATACAACTTACAAACCCAAATGACAACTCAATAAATTTTGCAGTGATACAAAACAAGTTCAACAGGCAACAAGCAAAAGTTCACAGAGAAGTCGAAATCATGAAAAGTGGCACGGCAATTTTTGAGAAGAACCAACAGAAATTGCCATGTCAATGTTGAACAAGTCAAAGTAAAAATACCAAGAAATCAACATGAAATATACGAATATGACAAAGTCAAATTAAAGCCGTGCTCATCACAATTTTTAAAGCCGTGTCAATCAAGCAATCGAGTATTTACACAATTGATTTAGTCAAGGAAAAATCACGAGCATCCAAGTGTAATCGATTGGCCAGAGCAAACAATTTGACAAATTCATATATATTCGAACGAACGCAAATCTAGGGTTACAAACCCTATATAATGAAATCATCATCGACAATTTTATTTATCGAGTTCAACCAAGCATAAAACCAGCATAAACAAAAGCATAAAATTACATACCGAAGAAGGGACGAACTTGATCAACGAAGCAGCCGAAGTGAGCAACAAGGGGTACGATCGATCAAGGCTAAACGCAAATACTCACTGAATCGATCAACATAACGTCGGCTTTTAGAATAACCCTAAATTGGATCAAGGAGAAAAAGCCCCAAAATTCACAGAAGCCCTAGTTTTTAATCAGGAGGAACGAGAGAAAGAAAAGCCGCCATTAACATAAAGAAAAGAGACAAGCTAGAATATAAAAGAGGCCGGCCTATTGTTTTAAAAGGGAGAATTCTTTTTTTTTTATAAGGGTTTTTAATTAGGGTTATTTTGTTTTATAATCGTTTTTAATTGTATTTTCTTTTTAAACCGTTTTAATTTTCTAGTCGTGTGACTAGGGTGCAAACTACGGTGTGTAGTTTGGGAATTTGCAACTCGGTAGTTGAGTTGTGGTCAAGGTTTTGAGCGTAGAGTTGGATTAGTCAATAGCGGGTATAGCGAGTTTACGTGTGTAAGCGAGGGACTATCTAATTTCTAGTAGAAACCTTGGGGGCAGCACGTAGGCAGGGTTTTGCCGAAGCTGGGTAAATTCTGTGTTGTTCTGTTCTGCATTTTATTATTCTGCTATTTATTTCTGTGCTGGTAGTATTCTGTGATCTGTGTTAATATTAGTTTATAAGCTTCTGCAATTAATTTTTATAATTAACACTATCACCCTATTCACCCCCCCCTCTAGGGTGAAATCGATCCTACAAGATTCCCTTTAAAATTTATTTCTCGATTTATATAAATTTATTCCAAAAACCGTTAATTCTAGATTTACTCCTTTATTATGATTTAAAACCTTATTTAAATCTGAAATATCATTTTCACACTTTATTTTCAAACTTCTTCTTTTATTTTCTCCAACTTATATTAAATCTTGAATTTTAAAAATATTTTCCTTCGTACTTATAAACAATATTATTTAAGTCCTTATTTTAAAAATCCTCTTTTCACATTTATTTAAAATTCCTATTTTTCCTATATACCAGAATTTAATATATAGGATTTAAAAACCAAACTATTTATTTTCCAATTCTTTTCTTTTTAAATTTATCCACCTTTCCTATAAATTTCCTTCTTTAAATTTTTCCTTCTTTATTTCCCTTTTAAAATTAGATATTTATATTTTTAAAATGCCACAATATATCCATCACTATATTAACATCAAATAAATTAATTTCCAACATAATATCACAGATTATCCAACATTTTATACCACTGAATAAGAAAATAAATTCAACATTTTTTAGGAATCCTTTTGGGTCCCTCCAACCTGTTTCCCTACATCCACAAATGTTGGAACAATAAATAAAATACCAATCCTGCTTCAAGATGGAATATCGTGGTATATAGGGTCATCCGCTATTATGCGGGGCGCATAGGGTCTCATCCGCTATATAATGTATGAATATCAACTCCAATATACATACACACACAAACTACTATATATAATATCACAACAGACTGATAATAAATTATCAATTCAAGCAATCAACCAATAATTTAAATTTAAATTATCTAAATTTACTAGTAATCCCGATGTGAGTGAGATTAACACACCTTTTATTTTTCTTTTGCAATCCGACCCAAACCGGCTTGCCTCTCCACTATTTTTGACCTTGTATAAACATTATACGGTTTATTAATATTTGAAATAATCGAACAATCAGTTACCTTTTTAATAAATTTTAATTTTAAACAAATTTTCCTTTAATAAATTATTTCCGGTAACTAAAATAATCAAATAGGTTAATTAAACAAACTAATCACCTTGAAACCTATTTTTAAAATAAAAAAGTAAATTCGAATGTGTATATAGAGTTAAAAATCTAATTTTTATATAAACTTTTCAACATTTATAATTCCTATATCTTTTTCAAAATCTTATATATATATATATATACATATATTCTGTTTACTTATATATATTTACTAAATTCTAAGAAAATAAAATCCATTTCTAGCCTATATTAAATTAAAACAGAACTGCCCCTCCTTTTTTTCCTGCTGTTCATCTCATTCTTCTTTTTTCTGTACAAATATATATAAATTGCTAAAAAATTATGTATACATTTCACTGTATATCTTTATATGGATATATCCATATTTATATATTTTTTCCTTTACTGATAACAAAAATGGCAATTTCCTTTTACTGTAAAAACTTTCTGGTTAATGAATAAAGATTAGCAAATTTAACTAAGGATTTAAACTAGAATAACATTAGATAAAAAGGTTTAAAATGATCAGGTACATAATTACTGTAAAATAAAAATTCCCCTTCTTTAATAAATATATGTTTGTAAAAATAAAAAATCTGGTTTTAAAAATTTCTATATATCTTTTTCCCAAGATCTTATCTGTAAGTATCTTTTCCAGATTACCTATATATGTGTGTGTGTGCGTGTGTATATATATTCAACATGTATGCATAAATATATTTTATTAAGTAAAAAGGATGGTACCTTACTGCCTTGGGTCGAACCCGAGATACTCAAGCCTCTACCAAAGCCTGTCGCGCCGTGGTCGACAATTGTCGTCCCCTCTCTCTAATGTGTGCGCGTACGCGAGCGCACACCACCCAATCGATCACGCCGCCTCACCCAAAACATAAGCATCGCTGAGGAACTTTGCATATTCCGACCTCCTACCCCTTGTGCAAGCGTGCGCGCCCCTGCTTCTCGTTGATGAATCGAGACAGCCACGAGTTTGAATTGAATTTGAATGAATCGAATCGAACTTATACTTGCAAATGATTTTGTATAGTAGAGATCGTAATGAACGAGATTCATAAAATTAAGATGTTTCGAGACCTTGAACCGATTTAATTTCGCATAATAATTTTTTTTCGATTTGCCGCTTCGAAAATAAAGAGCAGCCATTAAATTGATTTTGAAGTTTTGAACTGGAATGAGAGCAGCAGCCATTAAATTGATTTCGAAGTTTTGAACTGGAACGAGAGATAAATGCGCGATTTCGATTTCGAGAGAGAGAGAGAGAGAGTTCGGTTTTGCTTTGAATTGAAAGAGGAGAGCCGCCATTAAAAATTTTAAACGATGGATTTGAAAAATCTGAAAGCTCGGCTATTCTTTTAAAAAGTTGAAAAGGGTGAACGGGGAAACACGATGTGATGTTACCTTGCCTGCAACCCTATGCAATACTAGCTACAGTATTCTTAAAAGGAGGCAAAAAGCTTTGATGTAGAAGGAAATACAATTGAAGGGACTAGGTTATAAAAATATATTTTGAATTTTGAATTCAAATTGTCTCGATTTACGTAGCTTAAAATCACGAACCCCTATCGAGGCGTGCCGCTAGACGTTCACAATGTTATACCTCTATTCTGAACGCAATGGAAAAGTTTCGAGTCCTAATTCGATCGTATGGAGAAGATAGCTTTTTAGACCCAGTCATTATATTGAATTTTCGATATAAATTTCAGTGTATTTACATATCGTACGATCACACGACAACTCCACATGCTACGAAAATTGAAATCCGATAATAACACAATATTATGTATCCAATGGAACTGGTTCGTCGAATTCCGAGACTGTGCATCGGAAGGCTATTTTTAAATTTCAATTTAAACGGTATATTTTTAAAACTGAACAAATCACTTCCAAATTCAATTTTAAAGCGTTTATTACCTTCAGTATTATCAATATAGATTTTACAAGCCTTCAAATTATCTTTAACGGGGTTAAAACTCCATATTTCAAATTTTACCCATTTTCCAGTAATTAAATTCAATAGTTTAATTATCCAATAAATATTGATATTTGAAATTCAAGTTGAAAATTAACTATTAAATATTTAAAATCAATTAAATATCTCAATTTCAAATATCAAAAATTCCGATCGTCGCATATGGGAGGCCGCTTGGCTTATGTTATCTTTGGTCGGTTGAGGGCCCATAGAGGCAATTGTAATTTTTCCGATCGAGCCACGCAAAGGAGATGCTGCCGAAATTTTATGTATAAATTTTAAGATTTAACTTATAAGTTTGATGACTCATTTTTATTAATAGCTTTAAACTTAAGGGTATGGAAACATTTTCTTCCTTGGAAATTTCGAGGACAAAATTCTATTATGGGAGGATGCAACAATCCAGAATTTTGGCCATTGAATTTTAAATATTTAATTAATTTTAAATATTTAAATAATTGAATTTTGGAATTTAATAACTTGAATTCAAATATAATGGTCATCTAAATATTTGAATCATGAATTAAAATTAATTAAATGGATTTACTGGTTTTATTAAGCTCCTTTCAGTTAATAAATAATATTGGTAATTCGATTTGCAAATTTATTTGCAATAATAAGAAGTTTAGATAAATATCAATAATTGGATCGAAAATATAAATGATATTTAAACGTGTGAAATTATCATTCCAAGGCACTGTCTCAGATTTTTATAAAACTAGTGTTGTTGGATCCGAAATAATGATTTGTTGTATGTCGACGAGTTTTGCGAAGATCGAACGAGCTCGAAAATGCGTACCGATTAATTTTAGAGAATTGAAATAATATATTTGGACTTTAAAAGCTAACTCTATATACAATAAATTATCTCTTGAACATTGTTCTGTTGACTTTAGAATAGGGGTATCTAGCTAGGAACACCAGTGAGTAGGCCTCGATTGGATTTCGTCTATTTCGGACGTGAATTATACAGGTTAAAGAATCTTATATAAGGATCCATACCCTTCATTCTTTTCCCCAAACCCTAATTATATAACCCTAGCCGTCATTTTTTTTCTTTCCATTAAACAGCCGTCTTCGTTCAGGCAGCTGGGGGCATTTTTGGTTGAAGGTCTCGACTAAGAAATTGTTCGAGGTGGAAAGATGAAGATGATGGCTGGTTGGATCATGCTAATGCATAGATTGGCGACGGAAAAAGAGGTTCGATGGAGACATTTTCTTTGGTTCAATATCGGCATCGGTAACGAGATAAGGGGCAAGGTCGGTGGCTTTCGGCGCATCTTGGTAGGGGTTTCCAATGGCGGTGATGCGGTAGTGGCTGGAGGCATGCGGCAGCGGCGAGCAAATGGAATCGCAATACATGGTTTATGAAGTTACGACCGTGGTTAGAAGATGATTATGGTTTGTTAGTTTAAGCTAATGATGTGATTATTTAATTTAATTATATTACTTAGCTTGAATTTTTTTTAAATCCATAACTAATTCATACGAGGTTGGAATCGAGCGTGGGGAGTTGTAGTGCGCTTATAGGAATGTCTTCTTCGCTATGGGATTGGATTGATTGAATTTGGAGCTAATGGAATTTTGTGCTAACAATTGAATGCCCATTCGATTTTAGTTCAAATTGAAACGCTTCGGAAATAACTGGAATTTCGGTGAGTTAAACTCACCTTTTTGGTCAATCAATGTATTATATAGTAGATAAAAATTATTTATTGCTTGTTTGGATGTTAGTTTAAATTGTTATTTGATTGATTATTTGGATTGGATTCCCATTTTATAAATTCATATAACTATATATATTATTGTTTGTTCCCATCTAGTAGTGGATGGCATAAAATAATTTTGTTGCAGGGGACAAAAAGAACTCGGAGTGTTATCATAGTGAACAGGTCACTATGTAACATTACGAAAAATACACATACATATGTACGATTTATAGGGGACATTTTTAGAGTGACCCAAAGGGGTATCTCGCTATTATTTATTTACTATTATCCGCATCTCATTTATATTATTTTGTTGCTTGTATTGATGTTTAGTTAAAATAATTTTTGACCATCTATTTGAATTGTTTAAGTGTCGTTATAGCGATTTTTCGCTATATCATCACTTACTGAATATCATCTCCCTAAACATCTGTGTGCTGAACTTGAGCTTGTATTTTCATAAATAAATGTTTAAAATTATTAATTATTTTTATTAATGATATCTGAATTTAATCAATCATTTTAATTTATGAAGTTTTAATTTAGTAAACTATATTAATTAATGATATTTAAAATTAGCCAATCACTTTAATTAATGGGATTAGTATTATTTAATCATTTTAGTTAATTAAGTTTTAAATTTAATTAATCATTTTAAGTTTTTTGAATGGTCGTTATCCTTCCATTGAGTTTGTTATTTGCTTATAGTTGCATCTCTTTTTGTTTGTCGTAACCATTAGTTGATTTCCAACAGTATAAATATAAGATCATAGCTTGTCGATGATAATCCTATTTTGGTTCTAGTGATTATTAGGCTCCAGCATCCTAGTTTTTTCGTATCTCTGATTCGTTTCAAGTAAGTATTCAATTTTGGTCGATTTCAAAAATTGAATTTTGAAATGCATACTAGTACACGTACGTGTTTATACCTAACTCCCGATCACGGTTGCACACTCACGAGTCATTGTCAAGTTTTGAAATTTTCGTAAATGATCATTACCGATCATTATCTTTTCATCATTCATTCTTTATACATAAATGTTTATAATGGATCGTTACTTCTTTTTCTTTCCTTCTCTTTTTTTTATTACTGATCACTGCCTTGTACTAGAAGATTTTAGATCATTTTGAGTTATGGAATAATCGATATAAAATCATTACCACAAAACGATCGGTATAATTTTGGGCCATGAACAATCAGTATACGATCTACCTATATGAGCATTTGTACTTAGCCATTCTTTCCTTCATCTTCATTTCATGTCGTATCGTTCCAACTCAAAGTTGAAAAAGAAAAAAAAAGTCTCCCTTCTTTATTCCCTTACCAATCCAATCAATGGTTCCAACTCCAAGATCAATCTCCTTTATTTACGAATCATTGTCGTACTTCTCCATATCTCACCGCGATTCGAATTTGACTCTTGTTTTCTCAGATCTCAATTTAGGTCGAACGATTTGAATTTGCTTTAAGATTCGAGGACGAGACTTCGAGCTTCATATATATCATGGGCTCCATCTTGAATGGTGGAATGTATTAGTAGAATGATTAAAAGAGTTGATGGAGATGAAGATTAGAGGAAACAGAGGCCTTAACCAATCATTATGGAGTTGGTGGATTTTGAGTTGGATAGGTCAATATTGCGGAACGATCCATTGGAGTTAAGGAGTAACCAATTGGTGAAAATGTGACGTGAAATATCGGTGAACATGGCCAATTGTGAATGATCGGTAGAAGTGGTCCAGGGAACGATCGGTGATGAGGCATGAAGTGAACGATTAGTGCTCAGCACATAGGCTCTAAAAATGGAACTTAAATAAAGGGACATGAACTCAATGATGAGCTTCGGCCTTGCATATTCCAGCGAACACATATGACTTGTACATGACTTGAACTGCGTATTCGATAACGTGTGACATTTAAACTTTGATATGAATCAATGCCTTTAACTGTTCTGTTGAAGCTCATCGGCAACTTGAACTAAAAAATCAAACATTTACTTGTTGACAATCTATCGTGAAACTCAATGTAACAACCCTTGTTTTTTGATTACCTTTAATAAATCAAAAATAATGATTTTAATTTGGTAATTTTATAATAAGTTGAATTTAGGGAGAAATAATTGCTAAAACTTGTTTATTTTGAATAGACAAAGGGTTTGAATTGATAAATAAGAATTTATGTTGCATTGGTTAAATTAGAAAGTAATCATTGTAATTGCTTTTAAATAAAATAAATAAAGGAATAAATTTCCAAAATATAATTTTGGAATATGTTTACATTAAAAGAAAGGAAGTTTCAAGCCTATAACATATAAGTTTTTGTGTTAAAATATTAACAAAGGATTTTAATTTGAAAAAGAGAAATAATTTCGTTAATTGTTGCTAAATAGTGACATTTGTTATTTAACAGACTTGTTTAAACTAAATTGTTTTTGTTTTGTGAAGTAAACTTGTGAAATATTGTTTAAAATGATTTATAAGGTGTGTAATTATTTTTATAATTCTTTGTTATATTAATATGGACAAAAAGATGAGTTTTAAGTAATTTTTGAAATTAATCGTATCATTATTAGATAAAACATAATTAAAGGTGATAATATTTAATCACAAAATTTATATTTTTATCTCAAAAGTTTTTTTCATGTTGACATTTGTTGTTTTGTTGTTTGATAATTTTATGATGCTTAAAACGTGTAAAAGTTGTAAACAAATAGGTTATTTAGGCTAAAATATATGTTAATTTGCGTAATTATAAATTAAATAGGGTGTTTAGGCTATTGGGTAGGATTAGGTTAGACCCAAACCCATTTACCTATGAGGTAAAAGAAGAAATAAAATGTATTGATTCATTCAGTACGTACTTTTTTTTTCCTTCTTTCATCTTCCTCTCTTCTTCTCCAGCCTGAAAACTATTTCTTCCTTCCTCTCCAATCTCCAAGCCAAACTCAAAATCTTAATCAAAATTAAAAGGAAAATAAAAATTAAATGAGAGATTTTAACAGGAAATCGCTACAAAACCAAAAATATTTCAGCTTGAATCAAGATTCAAAATCTACTTTCTGTAATTTGTTTTGGGTTTGCATGTCCACTCTTCTTCTTATTTTTAGGTTCTTGAAACTTTTAGTGGAGAAAAAGCTTCTAATTTGTTGTGATTTTCGTGTATCTTCGCTGTAAGGTGAGTAACAACTCACAATTTTGGCTTAGTTCAGTTTTCATGTTTGTTTGGTTGTACTGGATGAATCTACGGTTGAATTTGTGAATTTGGAAGATGATTTTTGGTTTCTATGCTTGCTGAAAATGCATTAGGAAAATGCGCAGAAGTAAAATAGTGATATCATACACATTTCAAACCAGTTTGAGTTTATTCTTTTTGGGTTATAAACTAATTCAATGAGAAATAATTTTTCCTTTGGTTACATTTCGATATATAGATGTTTTGTTGGCTTGAAATAGAATTAAAAGTAAAAGTGCAATTCTGTCCTTAACAATAATTTCTAAGATTGAACCTAAAATGAATTTGGCCATATCTTTTACGTTACTTAACCAAATTCGATAATTTTTGATATCCTGAAAAGTCTAGACTTTGTACTTCATTTTTTGAGTTTATAAAACTCTGAAGTTAAATTGATCTAAACTGTACTTCGTTGTTGCTGTTCTGAGAATAAACGACAACGACAATGCATTTAAACCTGAGAATTTTTTTGGACATATCTTTTGATACGTATATCTGAATTAGGTGATACATTTTCTACCTTCGAGCTAAGGCAATCATCTTCAACTTTTATGTTTTATGTTTTATCGTATTTTGGGTTTTAAAGGGCCTAATTAGCTCTTTAAGCCATAGCCCTGTTAATTTTCTATTTATTCAGAGTTTTGTAATTTTATGTCCTGATAATGAAATTGCCATAACTTTCGATCCGTAAGTCCGAATCAGGTGATTCTTTTTTTGACATTAAGCTAAGGCAATCATCTTCAAATTTTATGCCTTATGTTCTACCAGATTTTGGGTTTTAAAGGGTCTAATTGGCTCTTTAGGCCGTAGCCTTATCAATTTTCTAATTATTCAGGGTTGTAATTTTATGGCCTAAAAATGAAATTGCCATATCTTTTTATCCATAAGTCCAAAATAGATGATTTTTTTTAAAACCTCAAGCTAAGCTTACCATCTTCAACTTTACTTTTTTGAGTTATACAAAATTTTGAGTTTTAAAGGGATGAAATGGCTAAATAAACCGTAATTCTGAGTTCTATTGCTAAGTTTTGTGCAGTTTTAATTGCTGTTCAGTGACCATTTCTTTATGAATTCAGAACCTAATTATTGTTAACATTTTATGCTATTAATTTATGGTTTTCCATGAGAATTTTTTGTAAAATATTTGGCTTGAATTGCTTTTGAATTCGATGTTTTTGTGCACGTGCTTTGGAAACGATTTCTTAAGTAAATTTTCGATTAAAAGCTAGTTTTGAATTAATATTTTTCTAAATCAATTTCTATTAGTAATAATATTTTTCCAAAGCATATTTTATGTGTTTATAAATATATATTTCTCAATAACAAAGAGATTTTGAAAAAAAAAATTCTATTATGTTTCAAAAAATCGTTTTAGAACTAGTTTTCTTAAGCTAAAATATTTTCTTATAAATCACACGTTTTTGCACGCTTTGAGCGAACGAGGAAGTGATTTAAACGATTTAGTAAAACAAGTGGTATGTGACACAGGCATTTACTTTTTAGTTAATTCTGGACTTGTGCGATTGAGGCCATACACAAGTGAAGTTGCCTAACTCGTAATAAACATTTGAGTGAGAACGTGTAGTATGGGTCGCATTATTGTCACTTATTTGGTTATTACCGGAAATCTTATGACACTTACCCTTTGAGGAATTTCGAGCTATGATATAGCCTTAGTTCTATTTAGTCGTAACAAATGATGGTCACCATGCCATCGCTAGAACACCAGCTTTCCTTTGTACGACTTCTTAGTCATAATAAGGATAGTCACCACGCCATCGCCAGAATGCCAGCTTGGTCCATATACAACTAAATTTATAAAGGATGGTCACCACGCCATCGCCATAATACCATTTGGCTAAATTATAGCCATGGCCTATTTGCACGTGCGACGTAGCATAAGCTAGCCATTCGATTTAGCCCTCTTTTTTTATGACGACTTTCATATTTTCTTTGATAGTTTCTGGAATTAATGAATTGATGTTGTCACCAATTTTATTTAATCTGTTTTAAGGCATTTACCTTTGAAGCTACTTGTAAACCGAATATTTGTGATTACATATTTATGGAATTTTATGACTCTTTTCAGAGTATCGCCACTTTGGGCATTTGAGATGCATCGAATTATTTTCACCAAAAATGCTTTAACCAATATTTAGTCGTTAGCTTTCATGCTTTGACAATTGAAGTTTGGTGAATAATTTTATGCATAAATTTATGCTCTTTGAGAACTTTATAGTAACGGGCCTTGTAGCCCAGGGTATTTACCCCTTTCATGTATGAAGTTGAATAACTTTATGTTCATTCACTATTATGGGATTAGCAATTTCTTTTATGACTTCATCTTATATGCACTAACATTTCTATTTATGCCAGACTGACCCGTTTATTATTTCGTATAATACCCGGGTCAGGCTGAGTCTTTTTAGGTTAGACTTTTGGATGCTATGGATCTTATCTGTTTTAGTTTGTGCTTTTGGAAGTTCACTATCGATTCTACTTAGTATACACGTATATTAGAAGTCTTTTGTTTCCAAGCTAGACTCCTTCATGTATATTCTTTTGATGTAGCTATGTTTGTATATGTGTTTCATGAGAGCAATAAACTTATATAACACTAGACATGTTTCCGTTGTTTGTATACATATATGTACATGTTCTATGATATATATTGTTCTGAATCGATCCTTAAGCACCGTAATTTTGTGTTAAGCCTGAATTGAGTATGTCGATCCTTGGAAAAAAATTCAGACCACCTAATCGACATATTCGATACGCGCTTAAGACAAAATTCATGGAGCTCTATTCTCTGCACTAGCAGACAGTATTACATAGTAATACTATTTGTTAGTGTGAGTCTTGGGGTGGGGCATCACAGCATGGTATCAGAGCTGAGTTCAAAACAAGATATGATAAATACAGAACAGAAATAGAATAATACATGTGTTACAGTGCATCCTAGGGATAGCGTGCCTGTTATCCTTAACCTTTCCTATCAACCTTATGAGTCTTTTGGGTGTAGATAATAGGTTTTAGGAATATGTCTAGGAATGTGTCTTTTAAATTCCATAGTATTTCATGTATTGAATTCTATTAACAATTTCATACCCCTACGAATAATCATTATCTTATCTTGTTATTTCCAGCATTATTATGGTTGGAAGAGGCAGAGGGAGCCATGCTGATGCAGGGTAGTCCAATGGCCCTCATCCGAATGGAGTTTATCTATATGTCGATCAGTTCATGGAGTTATTCCATAGCACTCAGCCTCTAGCTCCTACTCATACATCTCCTCCTCCTAAATTGCCTTTGCTCGCATGTGCAATGACTTTTCCCACCTTGGAGGCAAGCCCTTCAAGGGATCGAAAAGTTTATTGGAAGTCCAAGAACGGTTGCGCACTTGTGAGTGCATATTTTCCCTCATGGATTTATCTAACCACCATTGCGTTCTCGTAGCATTTAGTATGTTGCAAGAACATGCTCTGGATTGGTATGAGCTTTTGATTGCGGAAGTTGATGATTCTTCTCTTTCATGGGATCAATTCAAGGAATGTTTCAAGCTTAAGTTTGTTCTTGAATTAGAGAAAGCCCTCTTTGCCCGTCGTTTCCTTGGGTTGAAACAAGGAAAATCTCCCGTTTCTGACTATGTATCTTCCTTTGAAGTTTTATCTAAATACGGTGTCAAGTACACCAACACACCGTTCGAAAAGAATCATAAATTTGTTTATGGTTTGAAGAATTATCTAAGGAAAGCCTTAATGCTTCAGCTTAAGGTTACATTTGAGGAGCTTGTTGACTCGACGCTTCATCTCGAAGCTGTCATGAAACCAAGATAGTAGTGATGAGATTGAGGTTCGAACGAATCCTAATAAGAAGAAATTTCCTTTCCAGAAATTCAAATCGTTTCAGCGCAATAAGAAGTTCAAGAAGCAAGGTGGTTCCAATTCTCCCCCTAGTGTGACATCTTCCAACTCAAAGTCTTGTTACAATTGTGGTTCTAGTGATCATTTTGTAAAAAGCTGTCTAAAACCCCTTGTTTGTAGTTATTGCAAAAAGGAAGGCCATTGGGTTTCTTTATGCCATAAAGCTGCCAAAGCCTTGCTACATGAAAGCTTAATATTGTTGATGCTTCTGGTAGATCTTCTTAGCCCAGAGGTATATTCTCTTCTATCCTTAAAGGTTCCATCTTATTTCATGATCAATCTATTCGAATTCTCTTCGATACGGGTGCATCATACTCATTTGTATTGAAGGAACTTGTTGGTGCTATTCCTTTGAATGTGACTTGCCTTATGACTTCTTTGAGGATTATGAATCCTATCGGAGGGTCTGCAAACCTTAGTATGCTCTGTGAAGATGTTGAGATTATTCTTTGTGATGATTCTTTCCGTATGAATCTACACATCGTCCATTATCTTGGTTCTGATATAATTTTGTGGATGGATTGGCTTGTTCAATATGAAGCTCGAATTCTATGCCGCGAAAGGATCCTATATCTCAAGCATCCCGATTCTGATAAGTAGCTATCTATTATTCTTCGAGATGTTGACCATGATTCTGATGCTTCATTATTTTCTTTTGAATCTCAAGAAAGTGATGACATATCCTGGATTCCAGTCATGTGCGAGTTCCCTGATATCTTTAAGCCTGTTTCAGGTTTGCTACCCAAGCGGGCAATTGAGTTGCGCATTGAACTTATCCCATGTGCTCAGCCTGTCATTTATCCTCCCACGAGGATGTCTACCAAGGAGAATGAGGAACTCAAGAAGCAGTTATTGGAACTAGAAGCTAAGCAGATTATTCAATCTAATTCATCTCCTTAGGGCGCTGCAGTTGTATACGTTAAGAACTCTGATGGTGCTTTTAGGCTTTGCGTCGACTATTGCAAGCTTAACGAGTTAACTATCAAGAACAAGTATCCATTGCCTAGAATCGATGATATGTTCGATAAGCTATGTGGCACCAAGGTTTTCTCTCAGCTTGATCTCGCCATCGATTTTCATCGGCTATGAATTGCGGAGGATAGCACACCTCTTACAGCATTCCACACTTGTTATGGATCTTATGAGTGGCTCATGATGTTGTTCAGCTTAACGAACGCTCCTGTTTACTTTTTCGATCCCATCGAGTATTCCGGGAATATCTCGATAAGTTCATCTTGGTTTTCATCGATGACATCCTTGTTTATTCCAAATCCAAAGTTGAGCATTCCCAACACTTGAGAATTATCTTAAGCATTCTTTAGAAAAATCAGCTTAAGGAAAAATTCTCCAAGTGTCATTTTCGGGAGAAGAATGTGAAGTTTCTCGGCCATGTTGTTTTTACTGATGGTATCTCTGTCGATCCTTCAAAGACCGAAGCTATTCAGAATTGGAAGAGGCCGGAGAATGTTTCTGAGATTCGTAGCTTTCTAGGATTGGCAGATTATTACCGTCGGTTCATTAAAGATTTTTCCTATATTGTCTTACCCCTTACTAGCCTCACAAGGAAGGGAGTTCGCTTTATATGGTCTGATAACGTGAAGCTTCTTTTCAGAAATTAAAGGAACTCCTTAATCACGCTCCTATCTTGGTGGTTCCCAAAGTGAATCAAGAACTTGTTGTCTACATCGATGCTAGTAGGTTGGGTATTGGTGTTGTCCTTATGCAGGGAGATCGGGAAGTTGCCTATGCTTCTAAGAAGTTGAGGTCGAATGAAGTTTGATATGCTACGCTTGTTTTGGAATTAGCTGCAATGTCTTTACCTTAAAGATTTGGCGACATTATTTGTTGGGCGAGCGGTTTGTCCTTTTCACTAATCACAAATCCTTAAAATATTTGTTCACTTAGAAAGAACTTAATATGCGGCAACAACGTTGGCTCGAGTTCCTTGCTTCCTATGACTTTGATATTCAGTATACTTTTGGGAAAGGGAACCGGGTTGTAGACGCATTAGGCTGCAAGTAGCAAGCTCTCGTTTCCATGATGTTAGTTGAGTGGAAGATGTTAGAAGTCTTATCTTCTTGTGATATTTGAGATTGTGCTTCAGAATTTGATTCTCCTTTTCTATTATTCAGCATGGAAGCTCGTCCTACTCTCTTGAATCGTATTGCCGATGCTCAGAGGCAAGATCCAGATCTTGTCCATCTTGTTCGACTTTGTAGGTCAGAATCCCTTGGCGATGAGTTGAGGGATTTCGATATTGATGCTCATGGTTGTGTTTGGAAGAAGGGAAGGTTGGTTGTTCCTGATCATGATAATCTTAGAAGGGACATTCTTGAAAAGTTTCACCATTCTAAGTATACTATACACTTTTGCTAGTAGTAAGATGTATGTTGATATGAAATGCTTAAACTATTAGGAAGGTATGAAGCGAGATGTGGTAAGTTATGTGAGCAATTGCATGACTTTTCAATTCAATGAAGCAGAGCATCAGCATCCGAGTAGTCTCTTGCAATCTCTTGAATCCCGTTGTGGGAAGACCACCTACCTCTCGTTGAGTTCGCCTACAACAATACCTCCAGTATCGGTATGGCTGCTTTTGAAGCCTTATATGGAAGGCCATGTTGATCGCCGTCTTGTTGGTTGGAGTCTAGGGAGAAGTTTATTTTAGGCCCAGACTTTGTTCGGGAAGCTTCTGAGAAGTTAGATTTCTTCAAATAGAGAATGAAAGAGGCTCAGAGTAGACAGAAATCCTACGCGGACAACTGTAGGAAACCATTAGAGTTCTTTGTTGGTGATCTCGTATTTATCCATATTTCTCCTTTGAAGGGGGTAATGCATTTTAGTCGGATTGGAAAGTTGGATCCTAGATATATTGGACCATTCCTAGTTACTGAGCGCATTGGCCCAGTTGCTTATCTATATCACTTCTAGCTCGGTTTTCTAGCATACATGATATATTTCAAGTTCCCAGCTTCGGAAATGTCTTCGAGATTCAAATTCAGTTTTAGACCCTCATGTTTTAGAAGAGCTCGAGATCTCACCCAACTTGACTATCGTGCAAAATCTAGTTCGAGTGCTTGTTGCGGATGTTAAATGCCCTTGAAATAAAGACGTTTCGCTTGGGAAGATTCAATGGTCTGCTAACCCCAAGGATTGTACTTGGGAAACCAAAGAATTCATTGAGCGGACATATGCTGGTTTTCTTTCCACAACTGATTGCAGGTGAGTTATCTGACTCGAGCTAATCTCTTTCCTATATTTGATTCCATTTTAAAGATGAAATAATTGTATTGTTAATTACTCTTCTCTGGAAATTGCGAGGATGTAATTTTTATAGAGGGAAGTCTGTAACAATCCTGGTTTTGTGATTACCTGTAATAAATCAAAAATAATGATTTTAATTTGGTAATTTGATAATAAGTTGAATTTGGGGAGAAATAATTGCTAAA
Source organism: Allium cepa (assembly GCA_030765085.1). Classification (NCBI taxonomy): domain Eukaryota; kingdom Viridiplantae; phylum Streptophyta; class Magnoliopsida; order Asparagales; family Amaryllidaceae; genus Allium; species Allium cepa. Next base: position 742,916,479 of record CM060932.1, read on the forward strand.
ACTTGTTTATTTTGAATAAACAAAGGGTTTGAATTGATAAATAAGAATTTATGTTGCTTTGGTTAAATTAGAAAGTAATCGTTGTAATTTTTTTTAAATAAAAGATATAAAAGAATAATTTTCGATATATAATTTTGGAATATGTTTACATTAAAAGAAATGAAGTTTCAAGCCTATATTATATTAGTTTTTGTGTTAAAAGAACAATAAAGGATTTAATTTGGAAAAGAGCAATAATTTCGTTAACTATAGCTAAATGGTGACATCTATTGTTTTAAAGACTTATTTAAACTAAATTGCTTTAATTTTGTGAAGTAAACATGTGAAATATTGTCTAAAATTATTTATAAGGTGTGTATTATTTTTGTAATCCTTTATTATATTAATATGGACGAAAGATGAATTTTAAGTAATTTTTGAAATTACTTATGTCATTTTATTAGATAAAACACAATTAAAGACATTTAATTAAAGATAATTTTTAATAACAAAAATTATATTTTTGTCTCAAAAGTATGTTTCATGTTGAAACATTTGTTGTTTGATAATTTTATGATGCTTAGAACATGTAAAAGTTGTAAACAAATAGGTTATTAAGGCTAAAATATGTGTTAATTAGTGTAATTATAAACTAAATTGGGTGTTTAGGCTATTGGGTGGGGTCGGGTTAGCCCAAACCCATTTACCCATGAGGTAAAATAAGAAATAAAGTGTACTGATTCATTCGGTGCGTACATTTTTTTCTTCTTCTTTCATCTTCCTCTCTTCTTCTCCTGCCAGAAGGCCTATTACTTCCTTCATGATTTTTGGTTTTTGGTTTCTATGCTTGTTGAAAATGCATTAGGAAAATGCGCAGAAGTAAAATAGTAATATCATACTCGTTTCAAACCAGTTTGAGTTCATTCTTTTTGGGTTAGAAATTAGATACAATAAGAAACACTTCCTATTTTGGTTACATTTTGGTATATGGATGTTTAATTGACCTGAAATAGAAATGAAAGTAAAAATGCAATTTTGTCCTTAACAAAAATTTATGAGATTGAACCTGAAATGAATTTGGCCATTTATTTTATGTTACTTATCCAAATTTGATAATTTTTTATATTATAAAAAGCATAGACTTTTTACTATAAGTTTGATGCTTGAGTATTATAAAATTTTGATGATAATTGGTCTAAACTGTACTTCTTTGTTGCTATCCTGAGAATAAACGATAGCGATAATGAATTTAAACCTGAGAATTGTTTTGGACATATCTTTTGATTCGTATGTCCGAATTAAGTGATTCTTTTTCTGAATTCGAGCTAAGGCAATCACATTAAACTTTTATGTTTATATATTACCAGATTTTGGGTTCTAAATGGTCTAATTGGCTGTTTAAGCCGCATCCCTATCAATTTTCTAATTATTCAGAGTTTGTAATTTTATGTCTTGATAATGAAATTGCCATAGATTTTGATGCATAAGTCCGAATTAAGTGATTCTTTTTCTGACTTTGAGATAAGGCAATCATCTTTAACTTTATAACTAAATGTTTTCTCAGATTTTGGGTTTTAAAGGGTCTAATTGGCTCTTTAAGCTGCAGTCCTGTCAATTTTTGAATTATTCGGTGTTTTGTAATTTTATGGCCTAAAAATGAAATTGCCATATTTTTTTATCCTTAGTCCAAAATCAGTGACTATTTTTTCGGACTTCAAGCTAATCTTACCATCTTCAACTTTAATTTTTTGAGTTATACAAAATTTCGAGCTTTAAAGGGGCGAAATGACTAAATAAGTCGCAATCCTGAGTTCTATTGCTAAGTTTTATGCAGTTTAAATTTCTGTTTTGTAACCATTTCTTTATGAATTAAAAAGCTAAGTATTGTTAAAATTTTAAGATATGAATTTACGGTTTTTCATGTGCACTAATTGTAAAATATTTGGATTGAATCGTTCTTGAATTTGATGTTTTTGTACACGTGCTTTGGAAATGATTTCTTAAGCAAATTTTCGATTAAAAGCTAGTTTTGAATTAATATTTTTCTAAATCAATTTCTATTAGTAATAATATTTTTCCGAAGCATATTTTATGTATTTATAAATATATGTTTCTCAATAATAAAGATATTTTGAATGAAAAGAATATCTATGATGTTTCGAAAAATCGGTTTAGAACTAGTTTTCTTAAAGCAAAATATTTTCTTATAAATCAAACGTTTTTGCACTTTTCAAGCGAATAAGAAAGTGAATTAAATAATTTAGTAAAACATGTGGTATGGAACACATGCATTTACTTTTTCAATTAATTTCGGACTTATGCGATTGAGGCCATACACAAGTGAAGTTGGCTAACTCATAATAAACATTTGAGTGAGAACGTGTGGTATTGGTCGCATTATTGTCACTTATTTGGTTATTACCTAAAAGATTATGACACTTACTCTTCGAGGACTTTCGATTCATTATATAGCCTTAGTGCTATTTAGTAGTAATAATGGATGGTCACCACGCCATTGCCAGTATACCAGCTTGGCCTTTGTATGACTTCTTAGTCATAATTAGGATAGTCACCATGTCATCGCCAGAATGCCAGCTTGGTCCACATACGACTAAATTTATATAGGATGATCACCACACCATTGCCTGAATACCATTTGGCTAAATTATAGCCATGGTCTATTTGCACGTCCAGCATAGCATAAGCAAGCCATTCAAGTTTGGCCCTTTTTTTACGACGGTTATCTAGATTTTCTTTGATAGTTTCTAGAATTTATGAATTGATGTTGTTACCAATCTTCTTTAATATGTTTTAAGGCAATTAGCATTGAAGCTACTTGTAAACTGAATATGGTGATTACATGTTTATGGAATTTTATGACTCTTTTTAGAGCATCACCACTTTGGGCTTCTGAGATGCATTAAATTATTTTCACCAAAAATGCTTGAACCAAAATTTAGTCGTTCGCTTTCATGCTTTGACAATTGAAGATTGGTGAATACTTTTATGCATAAATTTATGTTCTTTGAGAGCTTTGTAGTTACGGGCCTTGTAGCCCAGGGTATTTACCCCTTTCATGTATGAAGTTGAATAACTTTATGTTCATTCACTATTGTGGGCTTACAAATTTCTCTTATGACTTACTTCATCATATATGCATTGACATTTCTATTTAAGCCAAACTGAACCGTTTATTATTTCGTATAATACTGGGGTCAGACCGAGTCATTTTAGATTAGACTTTTGGATGCTATGGAACTTATTTGTTTCAACTTGTGCTTTTGGAAGTTCATTATCGAGTCTACTTAGTGTACATGTATATTAGAAGTTGTTTGTTTTCGAGCTAGACTCCTTCATGTTTGTTCTTTTGATGTAGCTATGTTCTGTATATGTGGTTCATAAGAGCCACAAACTTATGTAACACTAGAAATGTTTTCGCTGTCTGCATACATATATGTACATGTTCTGTGATCTGTAAACTGTTATTTTATTATCTATTATTCTGTATCGATCCTTAGCCACCGTAATTTTGTGTTAAGCCTGAATTGAGTACGTCGATCCTCGGAGAAAAAAATTTAGACCACATAATCGACGTATTCGATACTCGCTTAAGACCAAATTCACAGACGGTCGCCCCTAACCAGCCCTATTCTCTGCACTGGAAGATAGTATTACATATTAATACTCTTCGTTATTGTGGGTCTCAGGGTGGGGAATCACACTCAAACTGCATCGTCCCCTAAAGATATAGAGAAATGGTTAAGACGGTCAGGAATAATGGTCATTCTGGTCGAACCTTGAAGCCATGTCATCTTTTCCTTCTTCAATTTCGTACAACTTATTACTGTATAGTATTGCACTTCACCACACCACACTAGCACTCACTATGCACTGGGGTGTAAAGGTTACTTTATCTAATCATGATATTTTACTAAACTGAATAGCAATGGTTTCTAGACATTCTGAGTATCATGTAGCTATGTTCGCTGGACTATCTAAGTTCTACAGCTAAGTTTGATAGTTCGTCCTCCATTCATCATTCAGAACAACCAGAGAGCCTAGGCATACAATTCTATTTTTCCTATGCAGTTCCCATTCTTTCAAGAAAAATTATTAATATTGCCGCCGACACTCTGGAGGATGCAGTTATTCTGGAGGATGGTGCTAAATCTATAGCCTCTAAAATTAATGAAGATGCTCTTCGTCGAATCTACGTAAGTCATGAAATTCCTTTTGACGATGTACTGGTTTCATCGCAGGAAGATAGAGCTCATAAACCTCCAGAAGGATATACAGCATGCAATAAATTCATGTACTGGTCTGGGTCCACCATGGAACTTATACATTCGGGAAATTCTCTATTTTTTAGGATAGCTCAACGCAGCTTCATCCAAACGGCTATGCTCTTCTGAATTGTACTTATATGGTATTTATGGAGTCCTACATCGTCCTCTGACCATCGATGGCATTCTATTCATATTCTGTTTTGAGCAATGGATGGGGAATTTTTCGTTTACGTTTCTTGAGACAGCGAAAAAGTGTCAGATTCTAACTGGCACATGGAATAAATTAAGCGCTTTTAAAAGTGAATGGTTTTTTATTCAACGTCCTCCCAGTTTTGCTCGACAATGGCTGGAAAGATGTAATTGTTATCGATCATTTTCCTATTAGTGTGTAATTCTTTTTACAAGCATCGTCGCATGGCCTGGAAGTAATCTTTATGAGGAGATGGTCACAGCTTTTAAAAATACGCCACATGAAGATAGGGACACCGATTATCTTCTCATGGACGAATGCCTTATTACTTTTTGTTGATGAAAGAGGGTCTCAGCATAGGCTAACAAAAGTTGCTCGAGCTATAGGAGTAAGATTATGGTCTACAGCCGATCGAACGGGCAATTGAATCGATCATGTTATGCCCTCAACTATGGGTGCTTAGGAATTCATCGACATTGATGTCGAAGGAGATAAAGGCGATGTGCTTGGTTGCAATGACGACGGATCTAGTCTTCGAGTCGAGGTCGGATCCTCGCAGACCTCGCAGCCTTTGGCTCTGGATAAAGGAAAAGAGAAAACACTTGTTTATAAATTTCCCAAAAGTCATTTTCATGATCAATTCAAGTTTTTGATCACTCCCAAGGTTGTTCAAGATGAATCCTCTTTTCAACCTTCGGAGCGTTCAAGTCTGCCGCTCGATTCTTTGTTTGGTATGCCAATACCGCTTGACTCTGACACTTTCCATGTCATTGATGTGAGTGTTGATGGTTTGGAATCTCCTACCAGAACTAGCACTGATATTCCAACTTCTAAAGGGGAAGTACTCCAATGAGCAAAGCTTCTGCATTAGTCTGTCGGGGGAAAACATAAGGACACTTGCACACACTTGCACCCTTCAACATTGCATTGTTCTCAACTTGTGCCCTTTAATGCTTAAAGTTAATTAACTTTTGTTTTCCTTTGCAGAAATGATGGTGAAGAAAAGGAATATGTTCGATTCCCTTTAGGATATACACCACCAACCCTTTGGTTTATGCTCTAGCTCGTACCGTCAAGGTGGAGGTCGCGAGTATCATAATTTTAGTTATTTCTCTATCGGGAACAGGGTCATCAGGATCAGGGTGATAGGGATAAACCATATCAAGTTAAGCATTGATCAAGATCTAGGTCCCCTCCTTAAAAGGGTTCTGATAAGCTAACTGATCATTGGGATCCATCTATCGCTTGCTCTTGTGGTCTCCCTCATGTCTCAGTTCCTCCACAGCCTTTAGTTCCTTCTCATTCTCAATGGCTTAGTGATTGTCGTCACCATAGCGAACATGTTTCCACTCATAGGCCTTGCAAGGAAAACACCAAAGGTGAAATTGCTACCGAAGATCATGTGATCGATCTAAATTCTCGCATGGTATAGCTTTGAGAAGAGTTTCCAAAGCTATGCTTTGAAGGGTTCTTTTTCCCTCCTAATTTGAAGAGGATCCCAGACCATGTCCAAAAAATAACTATTGATTGTATCACTGATGTAACAACCCGCATATTTATTGGTTTTATATTTAAATATTTTATCGATACTCGGAATTTAGTCTGAAAAGCTACTTTTTGCAAATAGTCGAATTAGGACTCAAGACCACTTCCGTTGAGTTCAAAACGCCGTTTGCGATCTTTTTGAGTATAAGCTTTGATACGTTTGGAGTTATTGGAATTTTGCTACTTTTTCACTTAGGGCTTTGATTAGGGCTGAGCCCATTAACCCCACTTATGTATTCAGTCCCAACCCCTTCTCATCTTCATTACTTCATTCCTCATTTCCTAATAACTCAAGCTTTTATAGCAACGGAGAGTAGAAGAGGAAATTAAAACTCCAAGCCCTAGTCTTCATTAGCAAATCCAACTTCTAGCTCCAAATTCAAGAGAACCCATTGGTAAGCCTTCACTTCTTCTTCTCCAACTCATTCGCTTATCAATTTCAGAAATTCCTAAACCTAACTTTGGGAATGGCTTAGAATCAAGATTCTTGAGTTGGATTTGAAGAGTGGTTGATTCTCCTTTGGTTTCAAGCTTCTTCTTCATTTTTTTGGGTTCAAAGGTGAGATTTTTATCTCACATCTTTGTCTATAATTATCTTCGATTGTTAGGTATGAATTCCTAACACTTATTTTTGTGCAATTGCTTTTAGTTTGGGTTGAATTGGTGCATATCCAAATTTTTAGTGTTTGGGTTCAATTCTTAAAGATCCTAACTTTGGTGTTTGAGCATGTTTTTGGTGGCGGATCGGAGAGGTAATGTAGCTGGGGTATCAATTGGCTAAGGCTCCTTAGGTCCATTGCTCGAACGGTTGCGTTTTGGTGGAATTTGCGCTTCATTGAAAAAGGGCAGGAACTGTAGAAATTTGCAGTTCGGCCGACCGATCCATGTGGCCGATCGACCGACCTGCTACTCCGTGCAAGTTTTCTGCTTCTGGCCAGTCGACCGAGCTCTGTAGCCGGCCGACCGACCTGATGCTATTTTGCCTACTTTGTCTATTTTGTTGAAATTCCAACTTTAATCGATTCGTGTTGATTCCCTTTTGTTATTATCACTTATTATCGACTTTGATGACATTTCTTCATAATTTTGGGAATATCCACTTTGATGGATTCTGTATCGATTTCTTTGGATTTTATTCACGTCTTCGAATGTGAATTTTAGTGATCGATTGTTCCTACAATCTTCTTTGTGATTTGTCACTTTGAAAATATAAAGGTTTCTATACTAGTAGTAAATATTAAAATTCTTTCATCAAAACGATTTCAATACTATTTTATTACAAAGCTCGTTCCTTAAACCGTTTTCCAATCTATTAGTATGTACAAGCCTTTACCTCACTCGTATGAGAAATCTAATTAAACGACTTAGTAAAACAAGTGGTATGAAACGCTTGCGTTTACTTCGTCGGTTAATTCTTGGACTTGTTCGATTGAATCTCTTGTGACAATTTTCTAGTGGAGATCTACAATTTGTTCGTAAATATTTAAGTTAAGCTAGTGGTTATGGGACATGAAGCTAAGCTCATATATTTACTAGCTTACTGTAATTGACACTTCTTGATGATCATGACGATCATTTTTGTGATTTAGACTAGCAATGTGCGATGCCTCTTTGTCTGCGAGGGAGACTAAACCCCGTTTTGTGGAGTTTCAACTCAAATTGGTGGGGTAGCAACCCATGGTCTTCGGGCCATTTGTGGAGTTTAGGCTCAATTTGTGATGGTTAGCAACCATGGAATTAGCATTTCGTTTGTGATACACGTGTTGGTGAGCTTTATGCTCCCGTTTGTGATAGGCCTTTTCCCCTTTTGTGATTTCTGGATTTCTTGAGATGATTTTTAGAATTTGTGCTTCACCAATTTTCGTGATTTTCATTGATAAGTTTTATCAATATTTGTGCATTGGTGAATTTGTGTGTCATTGACTTTTGTGATTGATATTGATATAATCGTCAATATTTATGGTTTGGTGAACGAAATAAAGAGTATGACATTTCTTTTGATCCTTGAGTAGATTTTTGTGATATTGATTAATCTCTTGTTGATTTTCAATTACTTATATATCACAGCTTGGCATTGTGATTACTATGCGTTTAGTCATACCACTTATTCTATATCGTCTCATCTGATATTTATAGCTAGACTGATCCGTTTATTATTTTCTAATTAAATAATACTCGGGTCAGATCGAGATGTTACAGGTGCTTCAGCTTGACTTCTCACTTGGGATTGACTTCTCTGACTTTTGGCTAACTACTTAGATTAGTAGTTTATTTTGTTGTATACACTTGAGATATGGACTCATAGTTGTATTCTTTTGTATAGCACGTGTTGCTATTCTTTTGTATTATTGTGGATCTTCTTGACTACTACTATGATGAACACTTTTGTGTGTTATATATATTCATATCTATTTCCGCCTTTGTGATATGAATTATCTGTGACTGATTTGTTTTATGTTTATTTCTATATTTGTTTCCGAAGACATAATAGCCACTGTGTAGTAGCTTTGAGTTTGTGTCGGTATGTCGGATGTCCTCTTGAAAGGAAATGTCAGTTACATCTTATCTGGCATATCGGTACTCGCACAAAGCAATTATACACATGGTCGCTCCTCAACAGCCTTATTCTCCATGCTAGTTGACGGCATTACAACGTAGTGTCCTTGGCTAGCGTGGGCATAGAGGTAGGGCGTCACAGCTTGGTATCGTAGCCAAAGTTCGAAACAATGTAGAATAATTTAACAAGGATCATAGTCCTAAGTCCTTCTTAAGAGTCGTGCCTTAGGATTTAATTCTAGTCTTCGTACCGATTCATCCTATTTTCTTTATGATTCCTTATTTTATCTATCAAGATTTGCTTGATATTCATTTTGTGGATAACCTTTTTCTTCTTCTTTATTTCTTTCTAAAGGAAGAGAAATGGTTAGACCTGGCCGTCCCAGCGTCGGTCAATCTAGTGCTACTCCCCAAGATGGAGTTTTTATGACTACCCAGCAACTTCTTGACCTTGTCACGAATGCTCAAGCAGCTGGTTCTAATCCGTAACCTACTCACCCTAAATTTGGGTTTGCACGTTTGTGCAATGATTACACCAACCTGGGTGGGAAGCCATTTAAAGGTTCTGAAACTATTATTGAAGTCCAGGCTTAGTTAAGGACATGCGATCGAATCTTTTCTCGCATGAACCTTATTGATCTTCATCGAGTTCAGGTGGCTTCTAGTATGCTCCAAGAAAGAGCATTAGACTGGTACGAGCTTCTGATTTCTGAAATAAATGAAGCAGATCTCACTTGGGAGAAATTCTGAGAGCGCTTCGAGTTAAAATTCGTACCAGAAGCTGAGAAGGTGACTTTGGCTCACCGTTTTATTGACCTTGTTCAAGGTGAAGCCTCTGTGACTGATTATGTTGCATCCTTCGAGTCACTTTCCAAATATGGGGTTGAATACATCAACACCCCATTGAAGAAGAACCAAAGATTTTTCTATGGCTTAAACAAAAATCTCAAGAAGCCATTACTTCTAAAATTAGAAGTTTCTTTCGATCAATTCATTGATATCGCTCTTCTCTTGAAGAGGCGGATGGGGAAAATGATGTTGAAGTGGTGGGTTCCAAACCAAGCTTCAACAACAACAAGAAAAGGCCTAATAAATTCAAAGGTCCTTATCCCAATAAGAAAGGGAAGCAAGCAACCTCTGTGGCAAAGACTTCTTCCTTGGTCGTGGGGAATGCTATAATTGTGGTTCGAAGGACCATTACGCGAACAAGTGTCCAAAGTCTCTCTCTTGTCACTACTGCAAAGGTCCCGGTCATGTTATATCTTCACGCCCCAAGCTTCAGGGCAGGAAGGAGGGAAAGTTAAATGTTGCTCAAGACCCTGGCAACATATCTCGTGGTCAAGGTATGTCTCATTCTATCCTTGATGGCACCATTATATTTCGTGATCAACCCGTTCGAGTTCTTTTTGATACGGGTGCATCCCATTCTTTTATATCAAAAGAACTTGTTGATACTTTTTCTTTAAGTGTTGTTGCTTTAATGACTTCTTTGATAATTTCGAATCCAGTTGGCGGATCTGCAACTCTTAGTTTTCTTTGTAAAGATGTCGAGATTATTTTGTGTGATTTTTCTTTCCTAGCCGATTTGCATGTCATGCATTATTTAGGCTTTGAAATGATTTTGGGAATGGATTGGCTTAACCGTTATGAAGCTCATATCCTATGTCCTGAGCGGACTATTCATCTTCGACATCCTTAATCTGTTAAGCGGATTTCTATTAATCTTAAAGATTCGGATTCCAGCTTGGTTGCATCTTTATATTCTTTAAATCCTCGTGATGACGATAATGATGATGAGGAAGATATAATTTCTCTTATTCGCATTGTTCGTGAATTTTCCGACATATTTGAGCCCGTTTTAGGATTACCGCCTAAGCGAGCAATTGAGTTCATAATTAATCTTATCCCTGGAGCTCAACCTATTACTCGTCCTCCTTATCGCATGTCCAATAAAGAAAATGAGGAGATGCGCATACAATTATCCGATTTGGAAACGAAGCAATTTATTCGCTCAAGTTCCTCGCCTTGGGGAGCTTCGGCTATTTTTGTGAAGAAATCCAATGGTACACTTAGGCTTTGCGTTGACTACCGCAAGCTTAATGATCTTACTATCAAAAATAAATATCCTATACCTCGGATTGATGATCTATTCGATCAACTTAGTGGTGCTAGAGTCTTTTCACAATTAGACTTAGCTACTGGATTTCATCAGCTTCGTATTGCAGAGGATAGCATTCCTTTGACATCGTTCCGTACTCGTTATGGATCTTATGAATGGCTTGTTATGCCATTTGGTCTAACGAATGCTCCGGCTTATTTCGTTGACCTTATGAATAGAGTTTTCAAAGACTTCCTTGACCGGTTTGTCCTCATCTTTATTGATGATATTCTTGTGTATTCAAAAACCGAGGAGGAGCATGAAAAGCATCTTCGGATTGTGTTGGAAACTCTTAGGAGTAATCAATTAAAGGCGAAATTTTCTAAATGCCACTTTTGGCAATCTCGTGTGAAGTTTCTCGGTCATATTATTTCCGAATCCAGAATTTCCATGGATCCTTCAAAGATTGAAGCGATTCAAGATTGGAAGAGACCGGAGAGTGTGACGGAGATTCGTAGTTTTCTTGGATTGGCGGGTTATTACCGCCGTTTTATCAAAGACTTTTCTAAGATTGCCGTGCCTCTCACTAGCTTAACGAAGAAAGGTGTTAAATACATTTGGTCGGACAAATGTGAAACTTCTTTTCAGAAACTAAAGGAACTTCTTTCAGATGCTCCTATTCTTGTTTTTCCCGAGGGGAATCAAGATTTCGTTGTTTATACCGATGCTAGTCGCGTTGGTTTGGGTGCTGTTCTTATGCAAAGAGAACGTGTTATTGCTTATACTTCTAGGCAATTGAAGCCTGCTAAGACTAGATATGCCACTCATGATTTAGAGCTCGCGGCTATTGTTTTTGCTCTTCGGATTTGGCATCATTATCTTTTAGGAGATAAATTTGTTCTTTATACCGATCATAAGTCTTTGAGGTATTTATTTTCTCAAAAGGAACTTAATTTGCGTCAACAACGTTGACTCGAGTTCCTTGCTCCCTATGATCTTGATATTCTTTATACACTCGGTAAGGGTAATCGTGTCGCCGATGCTCTTAGCCGTAAACAACAAGCTGTTGTTTCTATGATGATATCCGAATGGAACAATCTCGAGATTTTATCCACTTGCGAATTCGAGACCGTGTTTCCGATTTATGTTCATCTCTTGTGTTATGTAGCCTTGAGGCTCATCCTTCTCTTTTAGACCGCATTCTTGAAGCTCAAGGGCTAGATCCTGAATTGGCTCTTCTTGGCCAAAATATTAGAGATAAAATTGATATTGAAGGTTTGAAAGACTTTGATATCGATTCTCGTGGCGGCATTCGGAAATTTGGTAGACTTATCGTGTCAAATATTAGTAATCTTCGTAAAGATATTTTAGAAGATTCATATCGTTCTAAATTTACCATTCATCCCGGTAGTAGTAAAATGTACGCGGATATGAAGCGACTTTATTATTGGGAGGGAATGAAACTTGACATCGCTAACTCTGTTAAGCGTTGCATGAATTGCCAACTCGTTAAGGCCGAACATCAAAGGCCCGGTGGGTTATTGCAACCTTTAGAAATTCCAATTTGGAAGTGGGACCAAATTTCCATTGATTTTATTGACGGCCTTCCCCGTTCTCGTTCGGGTCATGATAGCTTATGGGTTGTAGTTGATAGACTTACTAAATCCACCCATTTTATTCACGTTCGGTCTAACCGAACCGTTCCTCTTTTGGCCAAACTCTTTGTTAAAGAGATTGTTAAATTATATGGAGTTCCTACTTCTATAGTTAGTGATCGTGATCCATTGTTTACTAGTGGATTTTGGAAGAGTCTTCAAAAAGCTTTAGGAACGAAACTTAATTTTAGCACCGCTTATCACCCCCAGTCCGATGGACAAACCGAGCGTGTGAATCAAACCCTTGAGGATCTTCTTCGTGCTTATGTGCTTGATTTAGGTGGAAGCTGGGAAGATCATATTCCTCTTGTTGAATTTTCCTGTAATAATAGCTTCCAATCTAGTATTGGTATGGCACCTTTCGAGGCACTCTATGGAAGGCCATGCCGATCTCCTTCCTGTTGGCTTGAGGCCGATGAGAAGCTGGTTTTAGGTCCATATTTTATTCGTGATTCCACAGAAAAGATTGATCTTATTCGTCGTAGGATGAAAGAAGCCCAGAGTAGACAGAAATCCTATGCCGATAACCGGAGAAGGAAATTAGAATTTTCTGTGGGAGATCTTGTGTTCATTCATGTTACACCTATGAAGGGTGTTGTACGTTTCAGTCGATCGGGAAAATTAGCGCCTCGATATGTTGGGCCATTTCCTATCACCGAACGCATTGGTTCCGTGGCTTATCGCCTTTTATTACCAGCTCAGTTTTCTGCTATTCATGACATATTTCACGTTTCTCAACTAAGGAAGTGCCTTCGAGATTCCGATTCTATTCTTGAGCCCGGTGTTGTGGAAGAAATTGAAGTTTCACCTAATTTAACTTATGAGCAACATCCTATTCGTATTATTGCTTCGGAGGTCAAGCGCCTTCAAAATAAAGATGTTCCCCTTGTTAAAGTCCAATGGTCCTTAAATCCTAAGGATTTCTCTTGGGAATCTAGAGAGTTCATCGAGCGAACACATCCGGACTTACTTTCCCGTGCTCTTCGAGGTGAATTTCTTATTTCAAATTTCTTTTGTGTTTAATATGCTTTCATGGTTGTTACTATATATCTTCTTCTTAATTATTGAGAGGACGCAATTTCTTTAAGGAGGGGAGTCTGCAACAACCCGCATATTTATCGGTTTTATATTTAAATATTTTATCGATACTCGGAATTTAGTCCGAAAAGCTACTTTTTGCAAACAGTCGAATTAGGACTCGAGACCACTTCCGTTGAGTTCAAAACGCCGTTTGCGATCTTTTTGAGTATAAGCTTTGATATGTATGGAGTTAGTGGAATTTTGCTACTTTTTCACTTAGGGCTTTGGTTAGGGCTGAGCCCATTAACCTCACTTATGTATTCAGTCTCAACCCCTTCTCCTCTTCGTTACTTCATTCCTCATTTCCTAATAACTCAAGCATTTATAGCAATGGAGATTGGAAGAGGAAATTAAAACTCCAAGCCCTAGTCTTCATTAGCAAATCCAACTTCTAGCTCCAAATTCAAGAGAACCCATTGGTAAGCCTTCTCTTCTTCTTCTCCAACTCATTCTCTTATCAATTTCAGAAATTCCTAAACCTAACTTTGGGGATGGCTTAGAATCAAGATTCTTGAGTTGGATTTGAAGAGTGGTTGATTCTCCTTTGGTTTCAAGCTTCTTCTTCATTTGTTTGGGTTCAAAGGTGAGATTTTTATCTCACATCTTTGTCTATAATTATCTTCGATTGTTAGATATGAATTCCTAACACTTATTTTTGTGCAATTGCTTTTGGTTTGGGTTGAATTGGTGAATATCCAAATTTTTAGTGTTTGGGTTCAATTCTTTAAAGATCCTAACTTTGGTGTTTGAGCATGTTTTTGGTGGCGGATCGGAGAGCTAATGGAGCTGGGGTATCAATTGGCTAAGGCTCCTTAGGTCCATTGCTCGAACGGTCGCGTTTAGGTGGAATTTGCGCTTCATTGAAAAAGGGCAGGAACTGCAGAAATTTGCAGTTCGGCCGACCGAGCCCTGTGGCCGGTCGACCGACCTGCTACTCCGTGCAAGTTTTCTGCTTCTGGCCAGCCGATCGAGCTCTGTAGCCGGCCGACCGACCTGATGCTATTTTGCCTACTTTGTCTATTTTGTTGAAATTCCAACTTTAATCGATTCGTGTTGATTCCCTTTTGTTATTATCACTTATTATCGACTTTGATGACATTTCTTCGTAATTTTGGGAATATCCATTTTGATGGATTCTGTATCGATTTCTTTGGATTTTATTCACGTCTTCGAATGTGAATTTTAGTGATCGATTGTTCCTACAATCTTCTTTGTGATTTGTCACTTCAAAAATATAAAGGTTTCTATACTAGTAGTAAATATTAAAATTCTTTCATCAAAACGATTTCAACACTATTTTATTACAAAGCTCGTTTCTTAAACCGTTTTCCAATCTATTAGTATGTACAAGCCTTTACCTCACTCGTATGAGAAATCTAATTAAACAACTTAGTAAAACAAGTGGTATTAAACGCTTGCATTTACTTCGTCGGTTAATTCTTGGACTTGTTCGATTGAATCTCTTATGACAATTTTCTAGTGGAGATCTACAATTTGTTCGTAAATATTTAAGTTAAGCTAGTGGTTATGGGACATGAAGCTAAGCTCATATATTTACTAGCTTACTATAATTGACACTTCTTGATGATCATGACGATCATTTTTGTGATTTAGACTAGCAATGTGCGATGTCTCTTTGTCTGCGAGGGAGACTAAACCCCGTTTTGTGGAGTTTCGACTCAAATTGGTGGCAACCCCATGGTCTTCGGGCCATTTGTGGAGTTTCGGCTCAATTTGTGATGGTTAGCAACCATGGAATTAGCGTTCCGTTTGTGATACACGTGTTGGTGAGCTTCATGCTCCCGTTTGTGATAGGCCTTTTCCCCTTTTGTGATTTCTGGATTTCTTGAGATGATTTCTAGAATTTGTGCTTCACCAATTTTCGTGATTTTCATTGATAAGTTTTATCAATATTTGTGCATTGGTGAATTTGTGTGTCATTGACTTTTGTGATTGATATTGATATAATCGTCAATATTTATGGTTTGGTGAACGAAATAAAGAGTATGACATTTCTTTTGATCCTTGAGTAGATTTTTGTGATATTGATTAATCTCTTGTTGATTTTCAATTACTTATATATCACAGCTTAGCATTGTGATTACTATGCTTTTAGTCATACCTCTTATTCTATATCGTCTCATCTGATATTTATAGCTAGACTGATCCGTTTATTATTTTCTTATTAAATAATACTCGGGTCAGACCAAGATGCTACAGGTGCTTCAGCTTGACTTCTCACTTGGGATTGACTTCTCTGACTTTTGGCTAACTACTTAAATTAGTAGTTTATTTTGTTGTATACACTTGAGATATGGACTCATAGTTGTATTCTTTTGTATAGCACGTGTTGCTATTCTTTTGTATTATTGTGGATCTTCTTGACTACTACTCTGATGAACACTTTTGTGTGTTATATATATTCATATCTATTTCCGCCTTTGTGATATGAATTATCTGTGACTGATTTGTGTTATTTTTATTTCTATATTTGTTTCCGAAGACATAATAGCCACTGTGTAGTAGCTTTGAGTTTGTGTCGGTATGTCGGATGCCCTCTTGAAAAGAAATGTCAGTTACATCTTATCTGGCATATCGGTACTCGCACAAAGCAATTATACAGATGGTCGCTCCTCAACAGCCTTATTCTCCGTGCTAGTTGACGGCATTACACCGTAGTGTTCTTGGCTAGCGTGGGAATAGAGGTGGGGCGTCACAACTGATATCCACAAGAAGTACTGTGAATGGATGAAAGCAGCAGAGAAGATGTCGAATGTATCTTTCGAGCGTGCGGTGCAAATTGAAAAGTTAAAATGCTAGGAGGCTTAAAATAAAAAGATTATCGGTACTTTAACAAATGAGTTATAGGCTTCTGGGACATTTCAAGCGGAGGCTAAGGGTAAAGCTGATGCTACCGTCAAATCAATGGAGGAGACAAAGTCCGGTCATCTAGATATGGTCCAGGTGTTACATCATCGAAATCAAGAAATCGCATTTGAGGGAGATGCAGCTCGAAGTAATGAATCTGCAGTCTTAAAGGAGATAGCAGAACTCAAGGCTAAGCTTGAGTATGCTAAGAAGGAGAAAATGATTCTCAGAAAATTGCTCAAGATGATTTTGATGAGCTAGCAAATGTCAGACTTGAGAGAGATACAGCTGTTGAAAGGGCCAAAGATGTTGATGCACTCGTTCAGCGTGAAGTAGAAGCTGCCAAGGATAAGGCTAGGGAAGAGATGATGAACAAGCTCGATCCACTTCTTATTCTTTACAACGCCAACGTTCTCAAGCATGGAAATATAATATGGCTTGACGATGACTATTCCTACTAGCGCTGGCGCACATTGGATTTTCTTGTTGCAGAGGAAAAGAGATTCCTTAACACTGAGGAAGTCGACATATCTAGGATTGAAGGCGAAATGATATTGGGCGATGAATCCAAAACATTGCATGATATTCAGCTTACACTTCAGAAGGAATCTACTACTGCCTCTTCACATGAAGTGGGTGAAGGATTCGGGTCGGCATAACTCGATGTTATAACTGACATAACAACCCGAATTGCAGTGGGTTCGTATTTTTCGTAGAAATACTAAGTCCAAGCCCACTGAAGCCTAAGTTGGGTATCTGGTATCCTGAAAATAGGCAAAGATAAATTTATCAGAGCTCAAATAAATATCTCATAATGGAACTGACTAAAATATAATAGTAAGTAAATACTCATCAAGATAATAACACTTTCTAAACAAGTGTCTTAAAGCTAGAAAATTTCTGCCATTTACCTAACCTGTGGGATGTTATGAGGAGGAGATCAAAACTAAAGTTCTATTGAATGGACAAATTATACACTTTTAAGCTTAATTCTACATATACCGTTTTATTTCCATTTTTTGTTATGTTAGGTTTACTAGGTTATAACACTCTCACCTCTATGCATGAATCGCACCCCATCTACTCCCTAGTACATTAAAACCTAATAACCAATATATATGTAGATACATGCCCAAAGACCTCATCGGTCCTAGGCACTACCCATAGTAACTTTCGTATCCTCCTCGAAAAGGACTCCGTCGTCTTGCTCCTAGAGCATTCTGTAACTACATCCGTAAAGGACAGCTTCGTGAGGCCTATAATATAGATGCTCGGTCATCTACTATGAAAACATGAAACTGCATCCGCACTAGCTTATGCTAATGCTCGGACAGCCATAATGTATCACCCAATGCGTACCTTGAGGACTATACCTAATTGTTCTGCATACTCCCTGAATCCCACCAACAAGGTCTACCTTTTACGAAACTCGGTCGTGGATTTTCTATATCTGTAAAGGTCTGCTTTGTTAAGCCTACAATACAGATATTCTACTTGGTCTGTCTTTTTTCTAATCGTGGCTATGGCCCCACGCAGCCCCCCTTCAACTAATTGAAAGACCTATCAAGAGCTAAGTGGTTGTGCCCTACTGCAAACATTATAAACATCCAATTGGCTGCGCCCTCATCCAATGTCTCGATAGTGAAAGAATCATTGGCCTGTTGGTTTAACTCTAGTCTTACTCGAACTCGCTCTAATTGATGATGGCTTGATCTCCGCATGCGACTATCCTTTTGCATCCTGCCCACTATAACCTACTTGCAACCCAGAGTACGGTGTCATATAAATGTCCTACTTCATCATCAACCTTTTGACTGCCTATAAAGGTCCGCTTCATTAGGCATGTAATGCAAAAGCAGTCAAGGCATACTCTCTTGATGGAACACCTATAGACCTGCCTACGGGGGTGCAGCTTCGTTAGACCTACTCCAAAGGGCCATCGTAGAGTATCCTCACGTCCCGTTGAAGTATCATACTTCCTTCTAGCCTAAACTAACTAAGTTGGACGTGCTCTTTCTGTACTAAAATCTATGATGAACTGGTTCGTTAGGCTCTTTATCCAGATTCTCTTTCGGGCTGCTCCAAATGCACCTTACCATTTTATTAGACCCCATGTTTAATCTTTTACTATGCTTTTAGTTTACTTTTATTATTTTGTTGGCTACTTATTTAACCTAATCAGCAAGCCTAGCCCCACATATATGTGAGACCATTAGTCCTAGACCTAAAAGGGAATGCTGCTGGTATGGGCCACTTCTATTATTTTTCTTATTAACTTAATTCAAGATCTAATTTTTGATAAAATAAGCCTCTTCTATTTCTTTCTTTTTAATTATAACCTTCGTATTACAATTATACTTGCAATTGTTACTTTTATATTCTTTTCTTTCTTTCATAACCTACATATTATAAATGTAATTACAAGTGTCTCTTTTCTACTCTACTCTGTCTTCTTTTATTATGATAATAAATTTTCTTTAGTTCTCTTATATTATATAATAGTATTAGCATGGGACTACGTCCAACTATCGTAGATTACTTATCATAATAGCTGCTTTACTTTTTATTCTTCTATTTGCACAGTAAATGCAGAATAGTTTTATATTCTGTTTATTATTTCTAGTCTTGTCAAATAATTAACTTGATTATTTCCCCTTCTTTAATTTCTTTAATGCTTCACGTTATTCTCTTTTATTCTAGGAAGTAGGTCTATTCTTTTTGGTTGGTTATAAAAACTGTGCTAAAAATCCATTTCCATATTTTTATACTAAATAATATTGTAAACAATAACTCGTAACTGTAAGATATTTCTTTTATTGTTTCTTTAATTATTGAATAATGCAAAATACAGTAATGTCTCTATTTTGCACTAATTCCATTTTTCTTGCTTCTATTTTTGCAATTACATTATTGTAATTCTAATATTAAACCATGGAAATGTATTCCCTTTTATAAACCAACCAACTGATCTATCATTAACTTCCGAATCAAGTTATTAGACATTCCCCTTTTAGTTCTTTTCATAATTTATTGTAAATTTTTCACTTTTAGGCTTTTGCCTTTCTCGACAACTTTTAAGCCTAATACTACTTATATGTAATTGGATTCCTTTCTTATTCCATATAAATAACATTTAAATATAAGTACACTTTTGTTATAAAATTTATAGTTTCAACATAACTAATTAGTAGACTAATTACTGAAATAAATGTTGAATTAAATTTTTAACAGGAATCTAACAATAATATATATCATAAACATAAAAGAGATATAATTTAAATCCACTCACAAGTCGTCCTTAGCTTTACTCCATGGCCTTCTTGGATCCCCTTCTAAGGCATCTAATATTTTTATTGAAAGGAACTTATCCCCGAAATATTTTGTATTTAGGGTTCAGTCTCAGGTAATGAACCCAATTCGGAGAAAGTCTGATTGTAGAAAAATAGCTAGGACTAAGGTTCTATTTATAATGGAGTTTGGGGATCTCAGGCCGTTGGATTTTTGGATTGAATAGGGTGCAACCACGTCGCAGGCGCACTGCGAATCATTGGATTCGGAAAACAACGCTCTAGATCGCGCAAAAATCAACTTAGAGATCTTCGGCACGTCCCTGGACGATTTTGCGTCCAGGGCAAAACATGTATCGACCTATAGGTCGACCTGTGTTCTTTACGGGTCGACTATAGGGTCGACCCTTGTGCTTTATGGGTTGATCTATAGGTCGACCCGTAGGTCTTACTTTTTTTTCCTTTTTCTTTTCGTTAAATTCTAATATCTTGTTCTTCTCGTAACTTCTTCGTAACAACTCGGATTTCGACAAGTTATATATTGAAATTATTCATAAAATCACCACGAACACAATGGCATAGGTTTCAAGGCCATATTCTGACAATTCTGAAAATGCTTGTTTTCATTGTTCATCGTTATTTGATAATTTAATTATCTAAAAATGTGGGGTGTTACAACTAAATTACCCCCAGCATCCCAGGCTATCCATATCTCCATGGCAGATTCTTCAACCATCCCCAAGCATGATCCGTATAAGCCTCGGCATTTTCTAATTCTTGAACGCAGTTCTGAGGGTATTTCTTCTTGACTTGGGAGCCATACCGAGGAAGGTATTTTGCTGACATCTTCCATCTTTCAAAAGGTCGGGGTGTCACCAGTTGATATTTCTAATCTTTTCACATATTTTTCCACAGTTTCAAATTAGTCAAGTGTCATTCCTTCTCTCTCACAAGAGCCTCAATTGGGACCATAAGCGGCCGTGGCGAAATATGGACCCATCAAGAGCTAAGTAGTTGCAACTTCAACCACTGCTTAGGGTGCTCAAGAAGAAATCTTCATTATCGATGAGCTATTCATGGAGGCACTGTTTAAGGAAGGAGGCGACCCACATCGTGAAATTCCTTTTAATTAGGATGTCGTACTCACGTGATCTTCCTACCCTACTGATGAGCTTAGCTTGAAAGAGCGTGTTGAGAAGGAAGAGTTGCTGAAAAGAAGGCGAATTTTGAGCCTATCGATGTGGATTCCAATGAGCCAATTCCTATCTCGCTTCAGATAATCCCTCCTGGTGGGACAATTCCCCAAGATGAGGTCCCTTGCTTCCGATGTTGAGTGCCTCGATCCCTTTTGCTTCTAAAGATGGTGCCACCTCGATCCCCATAACTAAAGAATTTTCTACGAAGAAAAGCTGAGGTGTAAAAGGATCAAACAGAGGATCGAGTGGAAATTCTGATGGAACCACTCCCTAGAAACAAAAGAAAGAGAGGAAATCCAAGAAGTAATCGTTGGGTTGATGTGATGTGTAAATAGCTTAGACGGTTAATTTTTCTTTTTGTTGGTCATTTTTGTATGGGTACCACCTCCACTTATACTTCTCATTTTGGATAAACTTGTATTATGAACAGCAAGTTTAGTGTGAATAAGTATTCTTTTGTTCTTGTGTAGAATTCTTGTACATGCTTGTTTATATGATCGAGCTAGTATCTTTTCCATTTAATGTATTTGTGATTCATTGATCGTTGGGTCTGATATCGATCTGATGTATCTATCCCAAGGCCTCCGTGAGGTCATGACCTCGACCCGTATCCAAGTGTTAGGCTTTAGCCCTAACGTTACGCTATCGAACTCAGTGATCAAGTCATCGTGCCTCTTCCCCAATCTTGGTTTGGTAGGGTTGATTAGAAGATGGTCGAATTCCATCTCCACTAACTTCATTCTCATCCCGTCAAAGTCAAGTCTAAGTTATTTAAATAATAAGTGGTCGGATCACACTTTTTTTTATGCGCATATCCGCACTCTGAGGATGAGAGTCATTTCATAGGTGGCAAGTCACATCGATTTAGCATTTATACTCAATCTACACTCTAGGGATGTGAGTTATTTCATGGGTAGTCAGTCACACCTATTTAGCATTTATACTCATATCCACACTTTGGGGATATGGGTTATTTGGAAAACTGTTGAGTTCAGTTCTCTTTGGTCAGTCGTTTTGTCCTTAAGTATGAGTTTCATTCAATAAGCGACCGGTTGAATCTCAGCCACTCCTGAGTTATGTCGGTCCCATCGAACAGTGAGATTTAGTCGGTCGTATATCGCAACTAACATGTACTACAATGGCATGTCACCTATATGATGGAAAATTCGAAGCTCAATTACTGAATGGAAAGAAATGACATAATTTGTCTTATCACATATTTGAAAAACAAAATGCTATGAAAAAGAAAAAACTAAGTGAAATAGCATTGTAAATGCTCGCTATTCCACGCCCTTGGGAGTGTAATGTCATCAACTGTGACTAGCTTGAAAGTTCCCTCTCCAAGCTACTACTCAATGACATACGGTCCTTTTCAAGTTGGATTCATATGCGACGGGGTAGGCCCATTTTAAGACAAGATTGCCGATTTCAAAGGTTCTATGTCGGACTTTAGTGTTGTAGTATTAGGCGACTCGGTATTAGTGTGCAGCTGTCCTCAAATCAGCTTCCTCGCGCTTCTCAACAATAAAGTCTAGAGATTCCAAGAGGAGATCTTTATTCATTATGGGATCATAGTAAGTCACTCGATGAGAAGGAATATCAAGCTCAACAGGAATAATGGCCTCGAAACCGTAAGTGAGGGCGAATGGAGTATGGTCAGTCTCAGACTTATGGGTGGTCCTATAAGACCATAGAGTTGTTGGGAGTTCATCCACCTGCTTGCCTTTGGCCTTTTCTAAACGCTTCTTCAGAATTGATTTTATGATTATGTTCACAGCTTCAACTTACCCATTCACTTGAGGGTGAGAGACTGCCGCAAGTCTCTTTTCAATATGATGCTGACGGTAGAAGTCTTTGAATTCAGCATTATCGAATTAATTCTCATTGTCTGTTACGATAGATGTGGAAGACCAAACCGACAGATGACGTTTCAGACAATGAAGTTGATTATTTTCTTGGTTTTGATCATGGCTAAAGGTTCCACTTCGGCCATTTTGGTGAAGTAGTCAACTGCAAAAATAACGTACTTCGCACTACCCTTAGAGAACGTTAAGGAACTGATAATATTTATACTCCAAATGGATTACGTTCATGGGCTGATCAATTGTGTAATTTCTATCAATGTCTAGGAACTTTTGAATATATCTTGCACTTATCACATCGCCTTACATAATCAATAACATCTCGATTAATGATCGGCCAATAATACCCATAACGGAGTATTTTCTTTACTAGAGTTTGCACCCCAGTTGGATCGCCACATTCCCCTTCATAAAAATCCTTTAGGACTCATTTTATTTCATCATGAGCGATACACCGGAGCGAAGAATGGAAAAACCCTTTCTATACATAACTACTTCATGTATGATAACCTTGAATCTTTGTGAAAGACTTGTCGCTTTTCATTCTTTCATTCGGGAAGAACTCCCTATAGCAAATATTCTTTAATCGGAGTCATCTACGACTCCTTCCTAGGCTCTGCCTCTAGTACCCGGTCGATTTCCATCAGGCTTATGCCTAGAGCATTTAATACCTCGACTAGAACTAATACCATCTATTATATATCCCCGGTGCTAGCAAACTTTGCCAATGAATCGGCCTCTCTGTTTTGATCTCGAGGAATGTGCGCAATGTCATAGTACTCAAAGTCAGCCAACAACTCTTGGACTTGGGTAAGGTATGGACCAAGTCATTGTCCTTTAGCTTGGTAATCTCCCCTGACTTGGCATACTGCCAATTATGAGTCGCAAAAGATTTCAAGAGACTTTGTCCCCAATTCTCTAGCAAGTTTAAGTCCAACAATCAGGGCCTCATACTCATATTTGTTTGTTGTAGGGAAATCAAAATTTTAAAGCATAGCAGATTGATCGTGCTTTAGGAGTTATATGCACAATTCCAGCTCCAGAACAATGGCGATTGAATGCTCCATCTTTATATAACTTCCACCATATGGTAGGGGTTTCACTGTTCTCTGGGAAATCATCCTGCGTAGTAAATTCTCTTATAAAGTTTGCCAATGTTTGACCTTGGATAGTCCTCCGAGGATGATAAGTGATGCTGAATTGGCTAAATTCAATATTCCACTTGAGTAACATTCCAGACGTCTCTAGTCGCTGCAAGACCTATCATAATGGATAGTTGATGTAAACATTAATAGGATGCACATGAAAGTAAGGGCGAAGTTTTCGTGATTCAACTAGCAAGCAATATGCCAATTTCTCTATCTTCGAATAATTCCTTTCAATTCATGTTAATCGCTTGCGAACATAATAGACCGGTCTTTGGATTTGATTTTCTTCGTGAAGCAATGTGGCAGTTATAGCATGTACTGACACGGCCAAATAAATATATAAGTCTTCATGATCCACTAGCTTTGACAAGATGAGAGGTCTATCTAAGTGATTCATCAAAGCTTGAAATGCATCTTTACAATTTTGTGTCCATTCAAAATTCCATTTCCCTTTCCTAATCAAGTCAAAGAAAGGAATGCATTTGTCTATGGCTCTTGAAATAAATCGGCATAGGGCGGCAACCTTCCCATTCAGGCTCTATACTTTTTGATAGTCTTTGGCTTTTGGGTATTGAAAATAGCTTGAATCTTCTCAGGATTAGCTTCAATTCCATTGGCATTAATTATAAACCTAAGAACTGCCCTGATGCTACGCCAAAAGAACACTTCAAAGGATTAATCTTCATCTTGCAATATCCGAGGATGTCAAACATTTCTGTCGATTCACTCATGTGGCTGCTTGACCTCGTGACTTCACAAGCATATCATCCATATATACCTCCATCATTTTTACGATATGATCATTGAATATTCTGTTGACTAAGCGCTAGCAGGTCACTCTTACATTCTTTAGTCCAAATGACATCACCACATGGCAATATAATCCAACATTGGTAATGAAGCTGGTGTGCTCTTGATCAAGAATATGCATCGGGATTTGGTTGTATCCCTGAGTATGCATCCATGAAAGATAGCAAATCGTGTCCTGCGGTTGAGTCCACCATCAGGTCAATCCTTGAAAGAGGAAAGCTGTCTTTTAGGCATGCCTTGTTCAAGTTCGAGTAATCAACGCATGTCCTCCATTTCCCGTTTGCCTTTCTTACAAGTATAGGTTTAGATACCCACTTAGGGTATTCTCTTTGAGTCTATCCACCTCCTCTTTAAAAGCGCCAGTTCTCTTCGGATCCATGCCACGTTTTTTGTTTCACTGGGACATGCCTTGGGTCGATATTCAATTCACGGCTCATAATGGCAGGCGACCCCATACATTTCAGTGAGTCCAAGTGAACATGTCTAGATTCGCTTGGAGAAATCCAGCAAGTTCTTTCATCGTCGGGGGGCTGAGTTGTGATTTGATCTTTAGGACCCTTGTCAAGTCGTCGCGGCTAACAGTGATGTTAATCGTTAGCTCGGCCGGTGCAACCTTAGTCTCTTTGGGTTCCTCCTCGTTCTCTCTTGGATCTATATCTTTATAGATTTGATTGTGGCGCCCGAGCCAAGGCTTAGGCACTAATTGTCAAGTGGCTTGGATGCGGACTAACTTGTCCATTCCCTTACCTTTCTCCTTCCATTGGGAATCCCTCAACTCAGTTACATAACAGGCACATCCGATCGTCCGATAACCATTAACAACTCCAATGCCATTATTTGTCGGGAATTTCAAACTCAAACACCATGGGGCAAGAGTTGCTCGAAACTCAGCTAGGGCTGGTCGGCCTAAAAAAGGGTTGTATGGAGAGTCAACATCTAAAACAACAAAAGGCAGAAATCACACTCTCCTACGGTCACCTTCTCCCAACTGTACAAGTAATTCAACATCAATTGCAGCACTATTAAAGCCATGAATGCGGTTAGACGGTTTTAAGTCCTTGGCTTCCATCCTCATCCGATCATAATTTTTTTTGAAAATTATGTTTACAGAACTTCCACAGTCAACCAATATCCTTCTCATTAAAGCGGGGCCAATCATAGCCGAAATGACCATTGGGTCAATCTTTGAAGCCTCTAGCTTGTCTGCATCTTTATTTCTAAACACAATATCATCTGCCATTGTACATTACTGTTTTACCAGAGCTCCATCTTTTGTATTTGAACAACATTCAAAATCCATATGCTTAATCGAACTAGCATAGCGCTCCATCTCATGCTAAATTTTATCAACTGGATGTGGTCCCCTAACTATTGTATTAATTACCGATCTTCCATCAGTCCGCACAGGCTCCTCATCCCTGTGTGGTGCTTTTCCTAGGTTAGGGCCAGATGTCCCATGCCCACCATCCTACGGGGTTTTTACAAACTATTGTAACATCCTTTCTCGAATCAGCTTTTCGATAATATCTTGGAGATACTTGCATTCATTTGTGTTATTCCCATAGCATTCGTGAAATCGACGGTATTTTCGGTTTATTTCTACTTCTCTGTTGATTCTTTTGGAGGCGGCTTCATGTACTGCATGATATTGCAAATAGAAAATATATATTCTCTAGGGACATATTCGGTGGCATGTAAGTATTGTACATCACAATCCTAGGCTTTCCTCTTCCAGAATTCCTGTATCATTCTCGGCTCCTATCTCTACCTTTCTTTTGTTGATTCGGTTTATTTTGGACATTCACTTGAACTTTTCTAGAGCTATCCTCAGACTGCTTTACAGTAATATTACACTGTATTCCCTCTCCACTTGGTCTTGCAACATTCTTCTTCCTGGAGATCTAGCTTCCTCCTTCCTCATATACCGAGCCGCCTTTGCATAAAAACGTTCCAACGTTACGAGTGGCTTGCCAGCTAACCAATCGCCAAATCAGATTCTGGATCAATTCATCTTGTTACGACCATCAATATTGCATGGCCATTCGGATTAATAATTTCTATAATAGTTGTATGGAATATTTCCAAATAATCTTTCAACAATTCTCCCAAAGCCTGGATCATACTGGATAGTGATATAACATCTTTGGGGCGAGTTGCATGCATTCAGAAGTGCTCCATAAACCATGTTGCCAAATCATCAAATTTAGAGATCGACCGTAGGGTTGACATTGTAAACAAAATCATTACTATTTCAGAGAGAGTTGTGGGAAAACATCTACACTTGATTGCATCATCTATTCGTGCAAAATCCATTAGCCATTCATATCTCATGACGTGCTGCCTAGGGTCAGTTTTTCCCTCGTAGGCAGGCATGGATGGAATGTTGAACCTCTTTCGAAACTCTACACGTAGGACATTATCAATGAACGGGATATGGCTTCTCGAGATTCCCCAATCATCATTAGTCAAGCCTTGTCTCTCTCTCGCTAACTGTATGACCATAGCCAACAAGTCTGGCATTTGGATAGTAGATGCCAAGCGGCGGTCGAGTTGCACCTCATGTGAATAGTCCAGTCGATGTCTACGTGCCATTCTATGCCTTCTTGGTTTAACATCTTTCCAATGTATATCCCATAAATTCACTTCATTATTGTTAGTCCAAAAATTCACCTTCCACTAAAGTAAGGAGACTCAAACAAAGGGAAGAAGGAAAAAAATACGGATTAAACCTCCCAAAGAGGTCGAAGGGATGCAGTCAACAATATGAAGCGACTCAAGACCTTTCGCAGAAGATGGAGAATATTATTCCACAACATCTAAGAAGCTCTTGCCCTCCGAAGGAGGCAAAGAAATCAAGACAAGGACAAACAACCCTATAACAACCATTGTGAAAGCATAATAAGCTTTCCAGGCCAGTCAGAACACCTACTAAACACCTTTCGATGGTGTTGAAGGGTCTATGATGAAGACAACATTTGTAAACGAGCAAAGAACATAAGGCAATTCTTCAACAACGTTCAAGAAAAGCTCGGCTCTCAGCAACATCCAAATAAGAAGCAACCTTCCAACAAAATCGAAGGGTTCACAATAGCAGGAAACCCTTCGGTACCCCCGGAGGGTTCACCTACCATACATGTGACAGAGTTTCTAACAAGGGCGTAAGTTTCTAAAAGCAAATGGAAGAAAGGATCCTTCGGTAGTTCTCAGAGACCGCAATAACATGCAAAAGGAAAACCTTTCGACGAAGTTGAAAGATTAGCGACTGTGTAAAAGAACGGAACCTTTCGGCCCAGCCGAAGGCACATGGATGGAATCATGGCCACCAGCATCTATAAATAAAACCTAAGGGGCCCTGTTTTGGGGTGGATTTTCTTTGATTCAAAAACTTGTAACTTCTTCATCATAACTTTGTAACCCTATTTGGGGATCAAATGAGGAGAATCTAATAAAATGAAGTCCTTTCTTGAGTTTTGAGGGAAGTCTTTAACTTTGAGAATTGCTTTGTTGATTACTTAAATCTTTGTTGGCTTAACTTCAATTTTCAGGATCAACTCCATTGAAAGGTTCTTGTCCATAAACTCAGAAGCTTGATTAGTTAAGCAACAACTTCAAGCTTCGTAAGTCATTAATTTTTATGCCCTAACCTTTAGATAAGGTCGACAATTAGCTTGGATTAACATGAGTGGTAACCATCCAGAATAATTGGCATTATGACCTGTACTCTTCAACTAAATTAGTGGATGCTTATACTTTATTAACAACAAAACCTTCCACGGTCATTAACTGAGAAATCCAACCCTTCGAGATAGCCTATGTTTAGGGATATAAAGCTTGATCCAATGATTATAATCCTAATACCTTTCGACAAAGCTAAAACCAACTTCCTAAAAGTGACCAAACCTTACGGTAAGGTCAAAGGTTCTTATACACCACCCAGGAAGTAATTATCTGACCTACTGCTAAGGAGATTAATCACTCAAACCTTTCGGAAGTATTATAGCTTGGCTCGGTTAATTACCATTCGGGTCATAAAGAAAAGCTCCACAAAACTCCTAATAAGCTTTACCTTTAGTACTAAGTCTTCTACTTGAAAGATTAAACCTTTCGACTACGTCGAGAGATTTAAATCAAAGTCAACGATTATTGAAACAAAGTGCAGAGACTATTATTAGGGATATCTTACCCTTCTATTCAAATTACCTTCCCTTTCTTGTTGAAGCACTACCTGGGGTGTTGACCAAAAATTTGGTTAACATTTTTGGTGCTAGAAGAAGGGCTCGAACCTCCGACTTAATTAATTTCCTGACACTGCAATTCTCTGATTCTCATCGAACCAGTTCCGCATCAAATTCACTTATTACTGATTAGATCACGGCTAAAAGATTCAAGAGGTCTAAGCAAGGGTCTTTCGAACCACACTTGGTAAGGCGTTCCTATGTAAGAATCAAAGTCTCTAATAAAGATGAGGAACAAAGGTTAAGGGTTAAAGCCTTGAAGATTATAAACAAAAAGAATGCGGAATCTTATGACCTTGAAAAATGGAGCTTGAACCCCTTTCATATGGGACTGACCCCAATTTTTGCACTTGGAAAAAGAATAAATGGAAGTGGCAAAATTTTTAATTGAATGAGAAGAACTATCCAGTCATATTCCCAAGGAACTATCTTTGAAAAAGAGATTATAAAGGATTATGATAATTTCACGAACAAATAGAGTATCATAAGTGAGGCCTGCCACCTAAGGGAAAACTATGAGCATCTAGGAAAATCTACGACTAAAGAAATAAACAGATAAAAGAACTGCCCAGTGGAAACATTAGAATTTCCATGGAGTTTCCAACCGAAACCCTGAGACTGGAAGGAAAGCCTTTGAAAGGGAACCAAAGGGCAATGAAATGGAAACCTACCCTTAAGAAGAAGTATTTGAACCAGACTACAAAAGAGTTAGACGCCAGTCAAAGACGGCTCGAAAATCAATACTTCTTGAAGAATACAATCTTACAACGTCAATCAAGGACATTTATATTAGAACCAAAGAGGAACTGAACTATTGGTCATCTCAAAAGAAAATGCCAAGGTTTGAGAGAAGGTCTAAAGGAGCATATTGCAACTTCCATCTCATGAATGGACATGATACCAACCAGTGTAAAGTAATTGGAAAAATGGTCCTACACTTTCTAAAACAAGGAAAGCTGAAACAATTTGTAAAGGATTAATCAAGCCATGAAATAAGGCTCTATTTTCAAAATAAGAAAAGTCAACATGATCGGGAGAGAAATTCTCGTTAAACTTGGACTACCTAAAAAGGTAGGCTTCCAATAATGGTAGAAAGCTCTTGGTCATATCAAGATGGCCAGGTCAAGGCACTTCCTAGAGGAAGGGCGTAATCCTTTATCCACGCCAAAACCAGAAATAGCCAGGTTAAAGTAGCACAAGCCCTTATCCGCGTCACGCTATGGCCGGGATAAGCACCTCCTGGAGGTAGGATGGGTAATCTTTGGTCCCGCCATGCTATGGCCTGGCCAAGGTACTAAACAAGCCCTTAACCGCGTCACACCATGGCCAAGTTACGGCGCCTCCTGGAGGGAGGTCGGGTAAGTCCTCGAGCCCTGCTTCAGAATAAGCTAGCCAAGTGCACTGGAAATCTGGATGAAATGTATGGTAAGTCCATGCCTAACATAGGCACCACCAGAAATTGGCATCGCTTAAAATAGCAACCACAAAAAAGGTTAGTAGTGTCAAAAGTTGACAAACGGCCTAAAATAGGCTCTACTTAAATAAGAACAAAATCGAACAAAGGAGTCCCCGCCTTAAATAGGCCAAAACAAATAACAAATGGACAAAGAAAAACTCGGGTCCGAGAAAGCAAAAGCATACAAGACATCCTCAAAGCCTGAAGATGACACATTCAATAGATAGAATCAGAAAGAATTCTTGAACTTCTGCCAGACAAGTAGTATGTCTTCTATTACTTATTACCAGAATTGGTATTCTGGTCTTCTATTACTTATTACCAGAAATGCTATTCTGGTCTCTATTATTAATTACCAGGAATGGTATTCTGGTCTTCTATTGCTTATTACCAGAAATGATATTTTGGTCTCTATTACTTATTATTAGAAATGGTATTCTGGTCTTCTATTGCTTATTATCAGAAGTGGTATTTTGGCCTTTTATTGTTAATGGTACCTTGGACTTTTGTTGCCAGAAATGAAATTCTAAAAGTAGCATTCGGCTCTTCCATCACTTATTGGTCTTTTATTACTCATTGCTGGGCTAAGTTCATGATCCTTCATTGTTAATTGCTAAATATGGTATTCTTAACTTTTATTACCCAAATTCCAAGATGGGTTTCTTAGTCTTCTGATACTAAATACCATGGTGAATTCTTGGTCTTCTACCAAATGTCAAGTGTCGCATCATATCAAAGATCTCGGTATCTTATCAGCAAATATGAATTTCTATCCTTATGATGACCATCATTGGAAACGATACAGCAAGGTTCTACTGCTTATTATTAAGGAAAAGCATTTCGACTTCTAACTCTCCATCGCCTATTATCAGAGTATACCAAAAAGCGACTGCCAAATTATTTTAATATTTTTTAATACCTAAACCTGAGTCCGGTGGTATCTTGTAAAACTTCATCATTAATGATGCTAAGACTACTGAATATTGAAAGTCCCAATTTGGGTACACAATCTTTGGGTTTTTATTTATCTCAAGTAATTTGACCCGAATCAAGGAATATTATTGGAAGAAGATTATTGCCAAAAGAGTCTCCTAATGGGAACTTTTGACTTTCTCATTCTTAGATTCCCTTGATAATGAGGAATGAATCCAAAAAAACTACTATATGAAGATCTCAGTCACAAATGTCCCATCAGGGTCTTCATTGAGTAAATGTTAGATTTCGATAATTATATATAGCCTAACATTAACTATTTTCAAGAATGCCAAATAAGTGAAAGGAGCTAAGTCTGTGTCCCTCATTGTGGATAAAGATGAGACTTTGACATTTTTGATGAATCACTTTTCATACAATTGCCATAATGATTTTCTAATCTAGGCAACTAAGGCTTTTAGATTAGATTGTCAATTCAAGCTAATAATTAAAGAGTACTATATGCTACATGTTTTGCAGGAAAGATAGGGTGACAAAGAATCTAGATTCACTTAATCACAAGAGGAGTCATGGATTGAAATGAAAAACTTGGAGACACATCAATCACCAAGAGGCATATCGAAATCAAAGGTAAAAAAGGTGAAAACAAAGATAATGAAACAGGTAGTATTTACAATATTATAAGTATTGCATTATGCTGCATAGAATTACCAAGGTATGGAAAACACATCCTATGTATAAATTGAGATGCTCGTGACCTTATCAATCATACTAGCAAAACTCATGGATATTATAGTATTGACACTTGAAACTGAATTACCAAATATGGATTCTGAAGATTTGCATGAAATCCGACTATCTTTAGATTTTATTTCCAAGCTGTCTATCTTCCCATGAAGCTTAGTTATTTCAAGTCGATATTTACACAAGTATCTCCCCCAATGAAATGCTTTAAAACTTCAGTATCCCATCCTCCCTCTTTCTTAAAGATTTAATTTCAAGATCTCAATTTCCTTAAAGAATCTTCGAATATTGCGACATTTGAGCTTAAAAATTAAAGAAGTCTTTGTAAAAATTAACTGTGTTTGAGATCCATTCTTAACTTATCCAAGATCATTGCAAACTCCAAAGAAGGAGCTTCGGAAGGAAAAACTAGTCTTGTTCAAGTCTCCTATATCAAAAAGCAAAACAGAAATAAAATCTCTTTATTTCAGCAATAAGAACACATACTAGAGCATGTTTATTGTTAAAACTTGTTGTTAATAATAAGATATAATAACCTCATCTAGAATGGTAAATAGTGTGTATTTGCTAATTTCATCTCTCGGTTAGAAGAGTATTAAAGAATAACTATCAATCAATATCGAATAAAATATCCTATCTTTCTTTAAAAGAAATTTTCCTTCTACCTTCGAACGAAGCCGAGTGAGGAGAGAGGGTGTTCTATGTACAAAAACTGTTTACCCTAAGGTAAATGATATTAGGCCATTTTTGAAGGAGACCTTCCTCTGTATAGCATGTTGACTAGGTTTGCTTATTAAGGAGACATGATTTAAGGAACAGTTAGTTTGGAATAACATAGTATAGACAAGCGTAACACAAAATATGTACTAAGAAATGTATATTCACAGAATAATTGCTTATCACCTATTTGTAATCACTCCCCTAATTTGTATGAAATGGACTTAGAAGGAAATTCAAAAATAAACCTATACTTATAACACCTAAACCACTTAAGGAAATTTTTTGACAAACGGTCTGATTCAAAGCAAATTGCAGCACACACCAGGGTTTAGGCCAATACCTAACCTACAATAGAAACACTCAAATAAACCCCTGCCGAAATTTACATAAATAACAAGAATTTGATGGCAGAGTGCCAAAAATGCACTTTACATGGAATTAGCCAAATGTCTCTCTCTACGCCCAGTGAAAGATAAGGAATTCGCTGCACTTTTCCAAAAAAAAAAGCGTCGTACCAAGCCTATCATTTGTAGAATTTCCCTGGATAATTCCTAGCCAACATTTTTTTTCAAATCAAAATGGAGCGGTAATTATGCAAAAAGACAAAAACCCGTAATGATGATTTCTAGAATATAAGAGAATGTCTCATTTTTAGCTCTAGAATCACTATCATGATCCGTTCGTCTTTCTCCCCCTCTTTTCTAATTTTTATTATATAGGCATTTATTTCTAAAAAAGAAGAAAACAAACAAAACAAAAGAGAAGCCTCAATGGCTGCCTGCAATCTTCACACAATCCATCCCGCTTTCATCAACGTGGAAGCACCAAACTGTTGTTGCTTCTTTGCGTTAGGTTTATTAAACCCACTGCAAGAGGTGGAAGAAGGCAATAGCATGCAATCTAGCAACACAAACCACCTGCAGCCTAATGTCCTTAATCCACATATAAAAGCAACGTACTCCTTACCTTTTGATCTGGCCATGAACACGTTCTGGATGGATTTAGCCATCTAGGATGCTTCAGCGAAAAACCTTGCGCTTATAACCTACTCGCCATATCAGCCAATCTGGGTAGAACCCATCATCATCAACTCTATGGATTTCGCTCCTGACCTTCCGCCTTTTTCGAATGATCTGTAGGAAGTAGGGAAAGAACACGTTACTGCTTTTAATTGCTTTCAGTGTCTAATGCTAGGATGTTAATGTCATTTTGAACATGTACATATTGAAAAATTACTTTGGAAAATGTAACACAAAGCGGTATACATGTGAATATTTTGATATTTTAGTTGAATTTCTAAAGTAATGTTGTACAGCTGAAAATGTGTTTATTTATTTGTTACCTTGTTATATGATGTTTTGATATACAGAAAGGAATTAAAAGGTTTAGGACTCCTAGACTTCAACAAAAGTTTATTGTCAGAAGGACGAACCATTAAGCTATTTAGACCTTCCAACAATAGAAAAAAATTGAGGTTGGAATACCTTTCGATCCTATCGAAAGGTTCAAAAAAGGGCAAATTCATTGTCGTAGCCTCAATTCCCTTCAGAGTGGCAAAAAGGATACTCAAGGTTGCCAAAATGTTACTTAAATGGATCTCAAGTTATACTATTAAATTGATACTGAATGCAGCCTTAAATCTTACTTGGAAAAATAAATGAGTAGGAAAGATGGCCAAAAAGGTTTTAATTTATGTTTAGAAAATGACCTCTCTTTTTTGAGGGAGGTCAAATTGTTTAAAAGAAATCTTTTATTTGTACTTGGTAATTACATTTGCAGGAAAATGAAGCTGGAAACTCTATAGTTCTTAGAGAGGATGAATTGAAATTTCAAGACAAACTCTATGCATGGGAGGGAGGACAAATGTTACTCCAAAAATTCACCTTCCGCTGAAGTTAGAGGATCTCAAACAAAGGGCAGAAGGAAAAGAATACAGATCAGACCTTCCGAAGAGTTTGAAGGAATGCAGTCAACAATACAAAGCGGCTCAAGACCTTTCGCAGAACACGAAGGGTATTATTCCACAACATCCAAGAAGCTCTTGCCCTCCGAAGGAGGCAAAGAAATCAAGACAAGGACAAGCAACCTTGTAACAACATTTCTGAAAGCATAATAAGCCTTTCGGGCCAGTCGGAACACCTATGAAACACCTTTCGACGGTGTCGAAGGGTCACGATGAAGGCAACATTTGAAAACCAGCAAAGAACATAAGGCAATTCTCCAACAACGTTCAAAGGAAGCTCGGCTCTCAGCAACATCCAAGTCCGACAAAGTCAAAGGGTTCACAATAGCCGGAAACCCTCCGGCACCGCCGAAGGGTTCACTTACCATACATGTGATAGAGTTTCCAACAAGGGCAATAGGTTTCTAAAAGAAAATGGAAAAAGGTTCCTTTAGCAGTTTTTAGAGATCCGCAATAACATGCAAAAAGAAAACCTTTCGACAAAGTCGAAAGTTTAGCAACTGTGTAAAAGAACGAAACCTTTCGGCCCAGTCAAAGGCACAGGGATGGAAGCATGGCCACCTGCATTTATAAATAAACCAAAGGGCTCCTATTTCGGGGTGAATTTTCTTCGATTCAAAAACTTGTAACTTCTTAATCATAACTTTGTAACCCTATTTAGGGATCAAATTGGGGGAATTTAATAAAGTGAAGTCCTTTCTTGAGTTGTGAGGGAAGTCTTTAACTTTGAGAATTACTTTGTTGATTACTTAGATCTTTGCTGGCTTAACTTCAATTTTCAAGATCAACTCCATCGAAAGGTTCTTGCCGATAAAGTCAAAAGCTTGATTAGTTAAGCATCAACTTTAAGCTTTGACATTCATCAATTTTTATGCCCTAACCTTTTGATAAGGTCGACAAGTGGCCTGGGTTAACATGAGTGGTAACCTTCTAGAACAATTGGCATTACAACCTGAACCCTTCAACTAAATTAGTGGATGCTTATACTTTACTAACAACAAAACCTTCTATAGTCATTAACTGAGCAATCCAACCCTTCGGGATGGTCTAAGTTCAGAGATATAAATCTTGATCCAATGGTTAAAATCCTAATACCTTTCGACAAAACTATAACCAACTTCCTAAAAGCGACCAAACCTTACGGCAAGGTCAAAGTTTCTTATACACCACCTAGAAAGTAATTATCTGACCTTTTGCTAAGGAGATTAATCCCTCAAGCCTTTCGGGAGTATTAGAGCTTAGCTTTAAAGGGATACATTTGTTTAATAACCATTATGTCATAAAGAAAAGCTCCACGAAACTCCTAATAAGCTTTACCTTTGGTACTATGTCTTCTACTTGGAAGGTTAAACCATTCGACTACATTGAGGGACCTAAATCAAAAGTTAGAGATTGTTGAAACAAAGTGCAGAGACCTTTATTAGGGATATCTTACCCTTCTATTCAAGTTACCTTCCCTTTCTTGTTAAAGCACTACTTGGGGTGTTGACCAAAAATTTGGTTAACAATCGTTATCCTAGGGAAGCATTTGGTCAACATTGAACTGAACTCCGTCATCCAAATTGGCTGTAGCGGCTCCAGTTTAAATCCCAACTTGCATAGATAAGTTCCCTTCTTTGGAGGAGGGATCGACACTGATCCTAAAACACCACACACCCCTTAGTATATCCAAAAAGGATACACTAAAAGATGTGGTGCGTTATAGGTATAACTATACAGAGACTAAGATTCACAAGACAAATAAATAAAACAGCGGAAACATTTAAATGGTAGTTCATTATTCAAAATAAAATTTCATAAATAAGTCTGAAAAACATCACATGTCTCAAATATTAAATACACATGTCTTACGAAAAATACATCTCAGTCTCATAAAATTAGAGTACAATAAAATAATCATCCATCTCATAAGTGCCAGTACATCAAAAACCAAATGAAAAGAAAACTGAAAAGAAGAAGAATACATGAAGAACTCTAGGAATGTATCTCCAAGAAATCTGAATCACTATCCTTGCCTCTGCTGCCCTATGGGGGAAAAGGGGAAATAGAGGAGTGGGTCAGACTATAAGTCTGGTGAGTGAAAGTAACAACTATAATTTTTAAGCAAGATAAAGATAATAGACTTAGCAACAGTTCTAGTATAAAAAGGAAATAGAGAAAAGATAAAGATGGAATAAAATAGTGTTTAACATATTTTGCTTGCTTTGACTGTGATTGTTTGCACTTAACTTAGATTACAGCTTTGATTTGGCTGAAACCCTAATCCTATTTTAATTAGGCTGAAATTCTAATTCTACCCATTGATCGGCCTTCTATCTCTGTTGTGCCATTGTGAGGTACTCACATCATATGGGTCCCGCAGCAAAAAACATGTGTTTAGCGCTTGGAATGCAATAGCGACTTATCTACCATAATCAATGCCACATGCACGGTCATCGCTGGTACACGCTAACGGTCCCCCCCTCTTATGACCTCTTACTTACCCTAATCAGCATAAGCATGCCCAGCCTCACCTAATCTGTTGTGAGACCATCAGCCCTAGTTTGAAAGGGTCCTGCCTAGCCTCACCTAAGTGTTTTGTGAGACCATTAGTCCTAGTCTGAAAGGGAATGCAACTAGTACGGGTCCTAACAAATAAAATCTAATTGTGCCCTTGTCCAAATCCCTCGATTTGAGCTTCTATCTATTGACCACTTATTTACCGTGTGTCCCAGCCTCTCCTAACTATTATGAGACATCAGTCCTAGTCTGAAAGGGTCCTGCCCAGTGTCACCTAATATGTTGTGTGACCATCATTCCTAGTCTGAAAGGGAATGTTGTCGGTACGGGCCTTATTTCTATCTTTACTTATTAACTTAGTGTAAGTTTTAAAAATAAGCCTCTTCTGTTATTTCTACTCTATTGGCATATTAACTTAATCTAAGTCTTAAAATATGTCTTTTCTATTGTATCTGCTATGTTTGCTTATTAACATAATTATAACTTTTAAAATAAGCCTTTACTGTTCTTTCTGCTTAATCATAACCTACGTTACTCTTATGTTCTATCTTTTTGGTTACAATCGCTAGTTATAAACATGCTTGCAAATGTCTCAAATTTGCCTATTTCAACATGTCTTCCTTTTATTACAGTTTTTATTTTACATCTGATTTCTATAATTTTAATGTTTTCTATTTTAATCCATATTTATGAATTATTAATATTCTTATATTTTATTCATGCAAAAAGGAATAAAAAGAAACAAAAATTACAGGCTAAGTTCTAATATAAAACAAATGTAAATAAATGCAAATAACTGTAAATGACTGAATAAAATAGCTGAATGAAAATAACTGAATAAAATAGGCTGAAAAGAACTTTAAAAACTAACCGTAAAAAACTTATATAGAAATTGTCTCAAAATTGCAAAAAAAATACAACTATTGAGTACCTATTATTTTAAATTACTTAAAAATTTAAAATGGTTAGTAAACACTCACCTGTGGTCATTAGCTCTAGTCCTTGGTCTTCCTTGATCCACTTCTAGAGCGTAGAATATTTTTATCAAAAAGATTTCCTCCTTAGAAATATTTTCTATTTAGGGCCTAACCTCTACCAATGAACCCAAATAGGAGAAAATCTGAATGAAATATATAGCTAGGCCTAGGGTCTTATTTATAGTGTAGTCTAAGGATCTCAGATCATTGGATTTGAAGATTAAATCTGGTGCAACCACGTCATAGGCTCACTAGGAACCATTGGATGGAAGCACGAACACACAGGATTGAGGAAAAGTAGAAAAACATGTCACGCTTGGATATGGACAGAACAACCACTAAATACAGGAGTGGGTCGACCTGCATATACTGGGGGTCGGCCTATAGGTCGACCTGTGCATATTAGGGGTTGACCTGACATTATATATATATATATATATATGTATGTATGTATGTATGTATGTATGTATGTATATGTATATGTATATGTATGTTCGTTTTCTTCGTTTCTTGTTTATTTCGTAACTTCTTCGTTTTAGCTCGGATTTTGACAAACTAAATATGAAAATTGACCAGAAAATTACCATGGACACAATGATGCATCTTTTGTGGCTCAATTCTAACAATTTTACAAACTTATTTTATTAATTAATTAATTCGTTAATTATAGCTTGAATTTTTGGTTGTTACATTCTCCCATCCTTAAAGGTTTCGTCCCTGAAATCTCTAAGAATAAAAGAATGAAATAAATGTTTTCATCCAAATTCTACAACCATATACTCAACCAACATCCATTATGTCCATTTTCCTTAAGTTTTCTAATGCAATTTATGATATATATATATATATATATATATATATATATATATATATGCAAATAGTGTAGTGTCAATGTCCCTAACTAATGCAAAAGATTAGGCGATCTACTGATACAGTCGACCTCATTTTTATGCAATCATGTCCGTGTCATGTATCCAAATGAATGCAAATTCCATAATGATAACTGATAGTTCTATATGCGTGCTACAATTATCATCCAAATGCAACAACCTTATGTTAATCATCCATTTATAGCAACCATGGAATAAAATAAAAATGCAAATGAGCATGCTTTAGTGACCTACTTAGGCCGATATCGAAGAGATAACAGTGCCTAGTGTATGTATATACGTCGTTAGCATCCACTAGCAAACACTTGCAACCACTAGCGTCCATCGTACATAACAAGTTCTAGTAACATGTTTACATTCAATCCAACCATCCATAGGTTAAATCCTAAGATCTATCCTCCAAAAGGATACTAAAGGAAAGAACCTATTCAAAACTAAAGATGGAAATAGAAAATTCAAAACGTACTATAGAAAAGGAACGAATAAGAGATACGTATTTTCTCTTCACCCTCCCTTGTAGCGTCTTTAAGGCTATCTCCCCACCGCACCTTAACCAAAGGGACTTCCTTATTCCTAAGCTTCTTAATATCACGCCCAACGATCTTAGTAGGAATACGAAAAACCGATGCTTCTCTCTCCACTTCGACTTCCTCAAGTTGACTAAGTTCTACTATCTCTGCTGAATCATGTAAGCATTTTCTCAAGTGCGAAATCATGGAAAACATTATAAACTTCTGCAAGCCTCTCTGGTAGCTTTATTTGATACGCCATCTTCCCTACTCTTTCCACGATGGGGAACGGTCCTACGAATCCGGGAGCAAGTTTCCCACTTGATCCAAATCTCACTACCTTTCTTAGCGCAGATACCTTAATGAAAACCAAGTCTCCTACTTCAAATTCAACGTCCCTTCTCCGCTTGTCTGCATAGGATTTTTGCATATCTTGGGTCGTCTTCATTCTTCCTCTAATTAAATCAATCTTTTATGATGTCTCTCTAATCATGTCAGGACCAAGTAGCAATCTTTCTATAGACTCCAACCAACATGAAGGCGACTTGCATGGTCTTCTATATAGAGCTTCAAAAGGTGACATCTCAATGCTAGTCTGGAAACTATTATTATATGCAAACTCCACTAAACGAAGATGCTCCTCCCAATTTCTTCCAAAATCAATGCACATCCTCAAAAAATCCTCAAGAACTCTATTAGCTCCCTCTGTTTGGCCATCCATCTGAGGGTGATAGGTCGTACTCAATCTAAGCTGTGTTCCTAAAGCCTCTTGCAAGCTTCTCCAAAACTTGGTAGTAAAGATGTGGTCTTTATCACTCACTGTGATAGAGGGAACCCTATGAAGTTGGACTATATCACGAACATATAAGGATGCCAAATAAGGTGTTGTCCTCTTAATCTTGATTGGAATGAAGTGGGAGCTCTTAGTCGGGCGATCTACAATCACCCAAGTACTGGTATTCTCTTCCTAGATCGAGGTAAGCCATCTATGAAGTCCATCGAAACACTATCCCACTTCCATTTGGGTACATCCAATGGTTGAAGCAATCCATCGGGCTTTTACTCCTTCGCGTCAACTCTTTGGCACACAAGACACTTGGCCACAAACTCTGTTACATCCTTCTTCACGCTGCTCCAATAAAACACTCCCTTCATGTCCCTATGCATCTTATCACTACCCGGACGAATAGTCATTCGAGAATGGTGTGCTTTTGCTAGAACTGCTCTTTTCAAATCACTAGTCGGGGGACACAAAGTCTTCCATCTCTCCTTAGCCACCCTTTACTACCCATGGAATAATGTTGGAGATGTCTAGAGACCTTTCCTCTGCTAATCCTCTCTAGAATATCCATAAGCTCTGAATCCTCTCGCTTCCTTGAGCCAATCTGATCTGTGAGGGTAGGCTTAACCTTAAGTGCTGCCAATAATCCAGGGGTAATGTCCGTAGAGGGATTTAAATCAAAGGTGGAAATAGACTCTAGGCTTTTTCACTCCTCGAACATTGGACTAAGGGTTAATTTCTTCCTACTTAACGCATCTAGGCTATCTCAAAGTCATATGATGCCAAAAACTCCATCCAACGTTGCTGCCTCAAGTTTGAATCCTTTTGTGAGAATAGGTACTTCAATGATTTATGGTCGCTGAAAAGCTCGAACCTCTCTCCTAGTAAGTATGTCTTCAAGACTTAAGCACGAAAACAATAGCAGCCAACTCCAAATCATGGGTGGGGTAGTTCTTCTCATGAGTTCTCAACTGTCTACTACCATAACATACTACCCTTCCTTCTTGCATCAATACTGCTCCAAGACCCCTCCCACATGCATCAGTGTATATTGTAAAAGGATTAGCTCCATCGGGTAAAACTAACACTGGTGCACTAGTAATGACCCTCTTTAGCATTGTGAAGGAATTATCACAATCCATGTCCTATACGAATGCCGCATTCTTCTTAGTGAGGTGAGTAAGCGGTGCTGAAATCTTAGCAAAATTTATGACAAACTTCCTATAAGAGCTAGCTAAACCTAGGAAGCTTCTAACTTTGGTAGCGTTCGTAAGGGCCTTCCAATCTTGTGTTTCTACTACCTTAGCAGGATCCACCGCTGGACCCTATCTTGAGACTACATGCCCTAAGAAACGCACTTACTTACGCCAAAAGTGACACTTCGAGAACTTTGCTTTCAACTGATGAACATGAAGCGTACGAAGAACCTCCTCAAGAACTTTTGTGAAATCTCTAACAACAGGAACAAAATCTAACTCTCATAGCGATGAATCAAGGAAATAAAGGAAGCTCAACATGACTGACCCCCGTGGGTCGTAAGAAACCTCGAGAGTCCTATCGCTGCATCTCTCTAGTATGACGACTCTCCTCTCACAGTCCAATATAGCTGCATAAGTGGATAGCCAATCCATCCCCAAAATCATCCTATACCCCCAAAATCCCAGAACATAGGCGTCAAATCAAACTCTATGCTCAATAAAAGAAATTCAAACACCTACAAATTGTGGATAAATGTGCTGATCCTCTTATGGGCTTTCAAATTATTATAGGGTCTACTGCTAGAGAAATATCTAAGTACAAACAATCAACCAAGGAACTAGAAA
This sequence comes from Allium cepa, assembly GCA_030765085.1. Taxonomy (NCBI): domain Eukaryota; kingdom Viridiplantae; phylum Streptophyta; class Magnoliopsida; order Asparagales; family Amaryllidaceae; genus Allium; species Allium cepa. Next base: position 742,958,569 of record CM060932.1, read on the forward strand.
TAAATGAATGCGATGCTCCGGAGTCAAAAAGCATCCGAATAGGAAAATCCAAAATAGAAATCAAACCTTCTACAGAGACTTTCTTACCTCAATCCGGTTCACTACTAGAAGGTGCTGCATCGAAAGCCTATACTTGGGCTATAGGTGCGCTTGCTCTCTGCCCCGTCTTCTGAGGAAAAGCTCTACTAAGATGACCAGGCTGCCCACAGTTGTAACACCTTCCCTTCATCGTGTCCTTCTTACAGTCCTTTGCGTAATGCCCAAGCAATCCACAACTATGACACTTCTCGCCTTTCTTGATCTGCTTTTAAGGTCCTCCTCCTTTTCCTCTTGTCTTATCCTTCTTATTCTTCCAACAATGCTTCTTAGAGTTTTCTGATTTAGGAACCTCCTTAACCTCTCCCTTATGCTGCCCATTGTTTGATGGTGAGTTTTCTATCGGTTTAGAAAATCGTCAAAAAATTTCAAATTAAAATTTAACGCAAGCGCACGGTGCACGATTGTAGTACACATATGCGAGTATGGGTCGCTCCACAAGGAATTGTTTAGATTTTTGAAATTCTATTCAATCAAATTAAAACAAAGTCGAGGGATTATTACTAACTAAAAAAAGTAAAAACAAACTAAAACTAAGGCGAATAAAAATATGAGATTAAAGAGCAATTTAGAGGAAAATCCCCTACTCATGATCACATAAATCAACATAATGAAATTATGATTACTTTTTGGTCATTTGTGAGTTTAGTTGATGCATTTATCATAAGCATGGCCTAATTGTGTTATTAATTAATACACTTAAACCATGCACCCTCTAACCCACTTACTAACTTTAATAAAAATAACATGAAATTAAAAGTAGAATCTATTTTAAGCTTGACTTATTAACTATTGAATTAGAAACATAAATCATCGAATTTTGATTCTAAATCCACTTCCATTACCATGATCATATGTAGATGAAGAGGTAATTAGTGATTCATATGACTAAGCATAGCCTATTTGTTTTGAACAACATAAACTATCAAACTCAATATTAAACACAATATCATACAAACATCTAACTTTCCATTAAGCACAAAAAGACATAAATTAAAAATTATGCTGCACCTACAAGATTTAAGAGAGCTTCATTACCCCTAAATTGTAGGAATTAGCCTCTCATAGGTATTGTTAAATCAATAAATGTAGAAAGTTACATGAAATAAACAAGAAAAAAAGAGCAAAATAAAAAGAAAAGATAAGTAAAAAGAAAATAACACTAAGCTACTAACAAAATAAGAAAGAGGGCATGTAAATGTAAAAGAATATTAACTAACATTGCATAAAAAGAAAGATTATGAAATAAAAAAAGGATAAGTAGCCATGAAAAAGAAAAAGAAAAGAGCTTTGTTTTTTATTTTTGTTCCCAAACTAAAACTAACTAGGAGGAAGAGGAAGGTTGCATGAAGATATGGGGTATTTATACAAGTTAGAAACCCTAATTTTTTGGAAATGTCCAAAATACCCTTGAGGTAGTGTGGCCCCCAAGTAATCATTAGCACGTCTTAATTCCCTACTTAAATGTACATGAAGCTTTAATGTCCTTTTAGCATGTGCATTAGCTCCTAATTGAAAATCAAGGTAAGTGGGTAGGTGGGGTCCTCCATGTTCATGAGTTTGATTTATTTTCATCTTCATTTTCTTTGTTTCATTTTGTGCATGCATATCTTTATTAAACCACTTGTAATTTCCATTCAATTCTCTTACAAAATAATATATAAATTTTCAATTAAATTTTCTCAAATTAATATATGCACAAAATTGACCATTTTGCCCCTATATGAAGATGAATATGCGATGATTTGAAACAATTTGAATTTTGGTTTTAACAAGTTAAAGTACCCAATATGATCATTCATTTAATTTAGATAGATTAAATATGGTGGTTAAAATATGCACATTTACGTGCACATCAAATACCCCTACACTTATCTTTTTATTCGTCCTCGAATAAAGAAAAAAACTAAGATAAATCCATTTTCATAGGGAGCACAATTGCATTAAGCATATACAACAAGCCATTAAACCTATGAGTGTCCCCAATAGGACGAGTGTTGTCTCGTGAGGGTTTTCAGCGGATACTACCCACAAAATCCAAATGCAAGATGAAAATATTTACAAAATGAAAGATTTATATACAAAGAGATGAATGCGAGTTTTTGGAAATATTTACAAATGAAAATTTTACTTTTAAATAGATACAAATAAGTTAAATATAAGTTTTGGTCATTATCTTGAAAATTTAAGTCATTCACTCATCAAAATTTTCAACAAAAATCAAGCTATCGTAACAAATAGGCAATAGTTTAACTCATTGTTTCGATTGATAACACAGTGTAACTATGAAATGGATCCTTAGTTGATTATCAAAGTTTATCAAAGTGGTATTTTCATTTTTTTCAATACCACGTCAAATCAAACAAGTTAAAATAGTGCTTGGATTTTAATTGCTTACTCTCTCTAATTTTTATTTGAAAATTTTATTTATACTAACAATATTAACGTATGCCTAACTCAGGTAAACTGAGGCCAGATATATTACCTGTGCATTGCCATATGGACCGATGTAATGGGAATACAGAGCATGGCAATGAACACATAAGTGTGAACACTTATCGACTGTAGGCGTTATTAAAAAGAATTTTTATATACATACACCTAACTCATACAAACTGAGGCCAGATATACCGATCATGCACTGCCTTTCGGGCTTACATGAGAAGGGTACAAAGCATGGCGAGTGAACACACGAGTGTGAACACATGACTCTAGGTGTTAAAAATATATACATATATACAAAAGTTTTTTTTTCTATATACTTTTTTTGTTTCTTTGTTTTTTAAGAAAAAGAGAGTTTTGCAAAATCATCTTAGCACCGATTAACTTAGAAGATAAAAATGTTATATCCTTTACTTCAAATTTACCACTTTTTTAAAACGAAGATTTTCATCTAGGATGTATTTTATAATTAACACATATGAATCTTCCTATATACTAGTTAAACCATTGTTAATCAAACTTCATTTTTATTTTTGTTAAGACGAATAAATTTTAAAAAAAATTAATTTAATAAACCAAAACCATATACTTATTTCATAGTGTTTCTTAAAAAATAAATCAAAATGCTAAAAGTAAAATGTTTTTGAGATTTAGAAATTTTGAGATTTTTCTTTTTAAGCTAAAAGAAAATCAAAATTCAAAAATGCCGTGAAACTTAAAAAATGAAAATAAGACTCCCTTTCACACTTAATTTTGACTGTATCCCCATAGTCAAACCAAATGAAAGGAGAAAAATAAAACAGAAATAAAAAGGCGACCTATATTTACATGAAAACGAAAAGATTATTATTTACAAGAGTTCAGAAAGTATATCGCCAAAAAGTAAATAAAATGGTCTTCCAAAGACCGATTCATTTGTATCAACAAGTATGCGAGACACGGCTCAAGTGTAGAAAACCAAACCGTAAAGATTTCTAAGTTGAACGTTGATTTGGAAAAATGAATGTTGTTTTATTAAAAATCGTACGAGTTGTTTTATTTTCGATGATTTTTGGGGTCGATAAGACAATTGGTTGAAGTTCAAGTTTATTTTCACCAAATATAAATTCAAAATCTTCATTGAAAAAATCTTCAGAATTATTGATTTCAAAATCAAAATGGTGATTTAAATCTTCCCCTTCAGAATTCGACAACTCGTTTTCGAGAATTTCAAAAAATTAGTATACATTAAATTCGTCTTCCTTTATTGGATTATCAACAACTTCATTACATGTATCAAGTTCAAAATCCAAAGTTGCTGTATTTAATTTTTCGTAACCGGGAAAAGGAAGACCAAAATTTAAATCGAGTTTATCACCCTAAAAAGAATTGAAATGCCAGTCAATCACCAAATCTTCAAAAACTTCATTAAGATTTTCGTTTTTCAATTTCAAAAGTTGTTAGTTGAAAATCATCGATTTGGGTAAAAGGTGGATTATCACTTGACTAGTCACACAATAGGATTTGATTTTGTTTATCACGTTGTTTCACATATGTTTCAATCAACAAATCTGTGTGATCATTGTAAATTTCGTCCATTTGCTTAACAAAATCCAATTTATGGTTATTAACATGACGATTTTCACTTTGAACTTGTTAAGAACAAAGATTTTCAATCGTAACATGGTTAAGAGTATTCCCATTGCTAAATTCATTTGAAAAGTTGTTTCCATTTTCATTTTGAGTTTGAAATTCGTTTTGGAGTTCGAAATTGGATAGGCATGGGTTATCATCAAAATCGTTTGAATTTTGAATTGAATTTAAATCTTGAAATCCTTGACTCGAGTTATTATACAAATCATTTATACTTTGGTTTTGTTGTGTAGAGAATTCAAGTAAAGATGAAATGCTATTTTCAAGAGTCGAGGGTTGATCATTGTTTTGAAAAATTTGTTGTTCGAAATTTGAATTATTTACACAATAGTTGTTGTTTAAATATCCATAAGAATTTTGAGTGAAATTATATGGATTATTTTGATTTTCACAACTATCGTAAAATTCATGTGAGTAAGGAAATTTGGACACATTTACCCCGATGCAAGCTGAACTCTCTATTGTTCCTCCAATCCCAACGGCCCAAATATCCACTATGTATTCCTCAACCAAGCTCGTGCCTCCATAAAGTCCTCTGTCAAAGTCCTTGCATAGCTTAGAAAAATTGGCTATTGCAGGTGGATTAATGGGATCTTCACCTGCTGGTGCTATACTGGGCGATTGCCCTTGCATTCTGGTACCGTAGCTCTACGAAACTAGTCAGCCATACTATGCAAAGAAAAGAAAATTTAGGTTCGAAAAAGTTTAAACTAGACTTTGAGGGGATTTTTGTAAATCCTCTTTTATACCTAAAAACTATTTCGAAGAGTTTCTTTCAAAAAAAATACTTTTAAAATATGTTACCTTTTGAAAAATGCTTTGTTTTTTAAAACAAGTTTTTAGGAATCCAGTGACCTTAGGTTTTGATACTAAGTGAAACACCCCCACACCCCTTAGTATACTCAAAAAGGATACATTAATAGATGTGGTGCATTATAAGTATAACTAAAACATTACATAGACTAAGATTCACAAGACAAATATACAAAATAGAGAAAACATTTAAATGGTAATTCATTATTCAAAATAAAAATTCATAAATAGGTCTAAAATAATCACATGTCTAAAATAATCACATGTCTCAAATAACAAATACAATTGTCTTATGAAAAATACATCTCAGTCTCATAAAATCAGAGTACAATCAAATAATCATCCCTCTCATAAGTACCAGTACATCAAAAACTAAATGAAAAGAAAACTGAAAGAAGAAGAATACATGAAGAACTTTGGGACTGTATCTCTAAGAAATTCGAATCAACTATCCTTACCTCTGCTGGCCTATGAGTGAAAGAGGGAAATAGAGCAGTGGGTTAGACTATAAGTCTGGTGAGTGAAAGTAACTACTAGTATTTTTAAGCAAGATAAAGATAATAGACTTAGCAACGGTTCTAGTATAAAATGGAATTAGAGAAATCATAAAGCTAGAATAAAATACTATTTAACAAATTCTGTTTCTTTTAATTATGATTATTTGCACTTGTCTTGGATTACTGCTTTGATTAGGCTGAAACCCTAATCCTATTTTAATTAGGCTGAAATCCTAATTCTACCCGTTGATCGGCCTTCTATCTCTTTTGTGCCACTATGAGCCAGTCTCATCCCATGGGTCCTGCAGCAAAAGACACCTATTTAGCACTTGGATCGTAGTAGCAACTTATCTACCCTAATCAATGCTGCATGCATAGTCATCGCTGGTACACGCTAACCGTTGCCTCCTCTTGTGACCTCTTACTTACCCTAATCAGCATATGCGTGCCTAGCCGCACCTAATCTATTGTGAGACCATTAGCCTTAGTCTTAAAGGGTCCTGCCCAGCCTCGCCTAAGTGTTTTTTGAGACCATCAGTCCTAGCCTAAAAGGGAATGCTGCTGGTATGGGTCCTAACAAACAAAATCTAGTTGCTCCCTTGCTCAAATCCCCCGATTTGAGCTTCTATCTATTGGCCACTTATTTACCCTGCGTCCTAGCCTCACCTAACTATTGTGAGACCATCAGTCCTAGTCTGAAAGGGTCCTGCTCAACCTCACCAAATCTGTTGTGAGGCCATCAGTCCTAGTCTGAAAGGTAATACTGTTGGTACAGGTCCTATTTCTATCTTTGCTTATTAACTTAGTGCAAGTTTTAAAAATAAGCCTCTTCTGTTATTTTTGTTCTATTCGTTTATTAACTTAATCTAAGTCTTAAAATAAGCTTTTTCTGTCATCTTTGCTATATTTGCTTATTAACTTAATTATAAGCTTTAAAATAAGCCTTTATTGCTCTTTTTGCTTAATCATAGCCTACATTATAATTGTTACTCTTCTGTTCTATCTTTTTCGTTATAATCACTAGTTATAAACATGCTTGCAAATGTCTCAAATTTTCCTATTTCGATCTGTCTTCTTTTTATTACAATTTTTATTTTACATCTGATTTCTGTAAATCTAATGTTTCCTATTTTAATCCATATTTGCGAATTATTCTCTCTTTTAATATTCTTATATTTTATTTATGCAAAAAGGAATAAAAATAAGCTAAAATTTGTTGAGTCACAAGCTTTATGAAAGTTTTGATTTCTGACAAATAAGGCGATTGATTTCTGACAAACAAGGCGATCGACAAAAACAAGGTCAATAGAGCTATATATGGTACTCTAGATTATAGGTTGATTATTTGTTGTTGTAATAGTAATAAATTTGTTAAAATCTATCCTCAAATAATCATGCATATCAAGGGAATCAATATATATACGAATAATTTATAAGTTGCATGCAGTTGCACAATTCAATGTGTAATTTAACAGGCACCGGTCGACCGGTCAATATAGGTGCGGTCGACCGTTCCTGTGTAAATTGCACAGTGAACGTGCACACATGCACATAACGTATATATATATTTGAATTCCTGTCTACCGGTCCATTTTTGACCTGTCGACCGTTTTTAAACAGAAAGCAACTTTTCCAAAAGACACTTCTCTTCTCCAAAGGTTGCATCTCCTATCTTTCATCAATGATCATAACTCTTAATGGCAACTGTTCACAAAGAGTTACAACTATTTTTCTCTATATATACTCATCTAAATCATTGATTCAAACACAAGTTTTTACAACGATTTCATATATTCTTTTAATCTAATCTCTGATCTCAATACTGTATTATAAAAGCTCTAAATTATTTATTGAATCTTTGAAACTATTTCATATCCTTTGATTCAATAATATACTTTCCTTAATCTTTTCAAAACATCATATCGCATACTTTGAGGATAAGATTATAGGAAGGGTGTACTGCTAGTGACAAATCCGTGTTTTCAAGAACACAAGTTGTCAACAACAATTGTATTTGTTCTTTTGTTGAAGTCCTCTGTGTTGTAAGAGGCAAGTGTTGAAGTCCTCAGTGTATTAGAGGCGTGAAATCCCGTTCGGCTGTTCGGGTGTTGTAAACCTGTTCCTCCGGGTGAAGCGAGGTAGTTAATAGTGAAAATCCAGATAGAAGTCTGGGACTGGACGTAGGACGGTGCTCCGAACCAGTATAAAAATCTCTGGTGTGATTTTTCTATTTTCTATTTACAATGCTATTATCATCTATTTCCGCATTTGTATTGTAATCCATATTACACGATCCGTGTATACTATATTAGCACATATAATTGTATACAAACCGCACTTTCAATTGGTATCAGAGCACGGTCATCATATAACCGTAACACAGTTATTTGATATATTCTTGTAATATGGCAAATAACGCAAGTACTAGCACTCAAAACACCACTTACACAAAAGGGCAATCGACACAAAGATCTCCATTTTTCAATGGTCTTAACTATAGTTATTGGGCAACACGTATGTCATTCTTTATGCAATCAAGTAGCTATGATGCTTGGAATGCTACTCAAAGAGAAATAGTGAATCCAACAACTGATTATTCAGAATGGACTGTGGCTGAGAAAACGGCAGCAGCCATAAATGCAAGAGCAATAAATATGTTGTTCTGTGCATTAGACCAAAATGAATATAACCGTGTTAGTATCTGCACTACTGCATATCAAATTTGGCAAACGCTAAAAATCACTCATGAAGGTACTAACAAGGTTAAACAAGCCAAAATAGCCATGCTGAAAAGTCAATTTCAAAATTTCAAAATGAAACCAAATGAAACAATCAATGACATGTATTCACGGTTTCAAACTATTCACCATGCACTTATTGGGTTAGGACAAAAGTATTCTGATTTTGATGTTGTTTCAACAGTCCTACATTCTCTGACCAATGAATGGGAAGGAAAAGTATTAGCAATTGAAGAAGCTAATGACCTTTCCGTCATGAAGCCAGATGAATTGATAGGAAATTTAATGTCCTATGAAGCAAATTTGCAGGCTAGAAAAGAACAGAAAGAAGAAAAGAAAAATGTAGCATTTCATGTTGAGAAAGATGAAAATGAATCAGATTCTGAAGATGAAGATTTGGCGTTCATTGCTAAAGGTTTCAAAAAATTCCTAAAATATCGAAAAGCCAGTCGCTACAATAAAAGGAAACCTGGATCAAATAAACCATCTTCATCTGCTATAGAATGTTTCAACTGCCATAAAAAGGGACACATGCAGAAGGATTGTCCAGAACAAAAGAAAAAGTCAGAAAATGACAAATTCAAATATAAAAAGGACAAATCAAAGAAACGAGCCTTCTCAGTAACATGGGATGATTCAGAGTCATCTTCATCAGAAAGTGAAAGTGATTCGGAGAATGAACAAGCTAATGTTTGCTTTATGGCAACAGAAGATGAGGTACAAATTCCTACATTTGATGAATTACTTGATATTAATGCTGAATTGATAGTCAAATATAAAGACTTAAAACGTCAATTAAAAGTAGTCAAAGCAGATTTAAGTAGAGCAGAGTTTGAACGAGATATGTTAAAAGATGAGAAGAAAATATTGGAAGAAGAACTTGAAAATATTCAAGAATCATCATCTAATGTTGACTCTCAAATATCTCTTTTAAGTCAAGAAATAGAAGCTCAAAAAGAGAAAAATAATGCTCTCATTACTGAAAATCATGAACTTAAAGCAAAAGTCAAAATTCTAGACCTAGAAAAAGCTAGTTTACAAACAAAGTTTGATGACATTACTCAAAATGTTTCTAACTTTAACAAAGGTCGAGAAAATTTGACTAAAATCATTAAAAGTTCACAATCTATTTCAGATAAACAAGGTTTGGGATATAACAAACATGAAACTAAGAAACATCTTAGAAATAAAAGGAAGAAGAAAGTACAAAAAACTGAAGCTAAGAAAAATCTTAGTTTATTATATTTCAAACCAAAACCAGTTGTGAAATTTCAAAAGAGAAATGTCAAGGCTATCAAAATATGGGTTCCTAAAACAAATAATAATTTGATTAGGAACAAATACATTCAGCAATTCATGAATAATGTACATTTTAATAACAATTATATATATAAAGGGGATACCGGACCCAAATGGGTTTGGACTCCTAAGACCTAACTCTTAGGACCCTATAAAAAGTGGGTACCATGAACTTAATTCTATTTTTTGCAGGTCCCACTGAAGAAAAGAGGAAAGTGGATATTGGACAGTGGTTGCTCAAAGCATATGACGGGAGACAAGAGCTTATTAACAAATATTAAATACTCAGATGGTGGCTCAGTCACTTTTGGAGACAATTCAAAAGGTTATATCATCGGCAAAGGCGATGTGAGCAATTGCGGTACATCTAACTTACCTCTTATTACTAATGTCATGCTAGTTAGAAATTTAAAACACAATTTACTTAGTATTAGTCAGTTATGTGACAAGGGTTTTATAATTTCCTTTTCAAATAATAAGTGTAGTATTTTAGATAAAGACCATAATTTGGTTTTTGAAGGTTATAGAGACAGAAATATATATATTCTAAATATGAATATTAATCATAATTCAGATATGTGTCTTGTGGCTAATGACAATGATCCATGGCTATGGCACAAACGTTTCTGTCATATAAACTTCAGAACTATTGACAAGCTAGCCAAAAACAATCTAGTTAGAGGACTACCCAAAATGAGTTTTAAAGTTAACAACATTTGTGATGCATGTCAATTAGGAAAATTGACCAAATCATCGTTTAAATCCAAGAAAGTCATATCAACATTACAACCACTTGAGTTACTGCACATGGATTTATTTGGACCTACTAGAGTTCAATCAATAAATCACAGTCAATATGTGCTTGTAATTGTTGATGATTTCTCTCGTTATACATGGACAATTTTCTTAAAAAATAAAAGTGATACTTTCGATCATTTCAAATCTTTCGTCAAAAGAATTCAAAAATCAAAAGGGATTAAAGTTAAAAATATAAGAAGTGATCATGGCGGAGAGTTCGAAAATAATGAATTTGAACATTTTTGTACAAAGAAAGGTATATATCATAATTTTTCGTTTCCCAGAACTCCACAACAGAACGGAGTAGTAGAACGAAAGAACCGAACTTTACAAGAATGTGCAAGAACATTATTGAATGGAACCACCTTACCAAAACATTTCTGGGCAGAAGCTGTCGCAACTGCCTGTTATGTTTTAAATCGTGTGTCCATAAGACCTCTTACCAAGAATACTCCTTATGAATTGTTTAACAAAAGAAAGCCCAAAATCTCATACTTCAAAGTTTTTGGTTCCAAGTGCTTTATTTTAAATACGAAAGACCAGCTTGGAAAATTCGATCCAAAAGCCGATGAAGGAATATTTGTCGGTTATTCGGAACGAAGTAAGGCCTATCGGATATTTAATAAACGAACCAAAACTATTGAAGAATCACTTCATGTCTCTTTTGATGAAATTTATCAGCATCCTCACACAATATCAGATGATGACGAATCAATAGTCATTGATAATCCAATCATCTCAAATACTGATTCTGACTCAGAAGTAATTATTGAGAATACTCCTCAAATATGTGAATTACAATCACCACCAAGAATATTAAGAGACCATCCGGCCCAAAATATAATAGGTGAAATAACATCACATGTCAGAACAAGGAGTCAACTCAATCAAATGGGTCATGTCGCTTTTCTCTCAAATATCGAACCCAAGAATCCAAAAGAAGCTGCTACAGATGATTACTGGATCATTGCCATGCAGGAAGAACTAAATCAGTTTGAGCGCAATGACGTTTGGGAACTTGTTCCGAGACCAACTGATCAGTCAGTAATTGGTACTAAATGGGTCTATAAAAATAAGGCTGACGAACAAGGAAATATCACCAAAAATAAAGCAAGATTAGTAGCACAAGGATACAATCAGGAAGAAGGTATCGATTATGAAGAAACTTTTGCACCAGTTGCTCGACTAGAAGCTATTAGAATTCTATTATCTTTTGCTTGTCATCATAATTTCAAACTTTATCAGATGGATGTCAAAAGTGCTTTTCTCAATGGATTTATCAAAGAGAATGTCTATGTCGAACAACCTCCTTTATTCGTACATGAAAAATATCCTGACCATGTGTTCAAACTTAAGAAAGCTCTGTATGGTTTAAAACAAGCACCTCGTGCTTGGTATGAACGATTACGTAGCTATCTTATTAATTCAGGATTTGAAATAGGCAAAGTCGATCAAACTTTGTTTATTAAACATTCTCGAAAAGATATTCTGGTTATCCAAATATATGTAGACGATGTCATCTTTGGTTCAACAAACGATAAACTCTGCAAGGAATTTGCAAGTATTATGACCAAAGAATTCGAAATGTCTCATATGGGAGAACTATCTTATTTTCTTGGACTTCAAATCAAACAACTTTCAAATGGTATTTTTATCAATCAAGAAAAATACTGTGAAAATCTTATCAAACGCTTCGGATTACAAAATACATCTGGTAAACCAACTCCTATGAGTACAACTACACATCTTGAAAAAGATGAAAGTGGTAAGAATGTTGACCAGAAATTATATCGAAGCATGATTGGTTCTCTTCTTTATCTTACAGCTAGTCGTCCAGATATATTAATGAGTGTTTGTTTATGTGCTCGTTTTCAAGCCGATCCAAAGGAATCACATTTACGAGCAGTGAAACGTATAATTCGTTATCTTAATAATACCAAAGATTTTGGTCTTTTCTATCCAAAAGAATGTCCATTTGAATTAGTATCATATAGTGATGCTGATTTCGGTGGCTCACGAACAGATAGAAAAAGTACAAGTGGTACATGCCATTTTATTGGAAAATCACTTGTCTCTTGCTTTAGTAAGAAACAGAATTGTGTTTCACTATCAACATGTGAAGCTGAATATATATCAGCGGCTCTCGCTTGTACTCAAGTACTATATATGCAACAAACACTTCAAGATTTTGATATTCATTTATCAAATTCTATTATATACTGTGATAACACAAGTGCTATAAATCTTTCTAAAAATCCAGTGAATCACTCTCGAACTAAACACATTGATATCCGTCATCATTTTCTTCGAGATAATATTGAAAAAAGAAATATATGTCTTGAATATGTCCATACTGAAAATCAATTAGCAGACATTTTTACTAAGCCGCTGCTCGAATCTAATTTTATTAGATTACGAAGAGAGCTTGGTTTAATTTCAAGAAAAAATCTTGACTAAGCAATTACTAATGTACACCTTCTCTTTTGGTTATTCTCTTTAATTATAATTTTTTTGTTTAAACTAAACTAATGTCTTTTCTCCTAGTAACCGTATCTTTTACTTAACCTATTTTTTATATTAAATATTAGCCATTGCTTTATTTAATGGTTAAAATCTATTTACTCATTTTATAAATTCAGTTTTAAAAACAAAGCTATTTTTAGATTTACAATAAAATTTCTGCTTATATTTTCGTGGTTAAAAGTTATCATTAACTCACATCCATAAGAGTATATATAAGAAACTTATATATATAAGCTTGCAAAAAAAAAAAATTATTTTTGTTCATCTTTACTTCTTATCTAACCATAATACTATATTCAACTTACACTATGGCTCATATTTGTGACAAATGTGCGCAAGAATCTCACATTTCTATTACAAGCTCTGAGTCGGACGAATATTATTCTCCTACTACTCCAAAACAAAAATAGAGCTGTCATCATCAATGCTCTTATATGTCTAATAAAACTCCAAATTCAAAACGAGTTAAAAGGACACTATTCTATTCTCCTCGAACCAAAGCTCAAATTGATGAGATACACCACTACCAAAAACATCAGATAGACCTTCAGAGACAACTCCATTACGGGCAAAGTCAACTTTATCACGAGCAACAACGGACATCGGCACGATTGTCTGTTTTAGAAAAGTTGGCAACATTTTTCTGCGGTTCCAACAAACATGACGTACATGAACCAATGCCGTCTAGGCCATCAACATCTAAAAGTCCTAACTCATGGGATCGGAACTATGAAAAGAATGAAGGAGCTCAGAAACAATGGAGTCCATGGTCGAATCGTATTGAAGGAAACAACGATAATTCTAATGACGAACTTTCTCATTAGATTTATATATAGTTGTTAAATATTTATCTATCTCTTGTGTAATGATGGTTATATTTTGTATTATGTATAAAATATAATATATATATATATATATATAGGTTGATATATAATAAAAAAACTTGAAAAAGAATCCTATATGCACAACAGACCAGGACCGGTCGACCGCCCATATTATTGCCGGTCGACCGTTTGCTCTCTGGTTGAAAACGGTCAACCGGCCAAAATTTGTAGGTCGGCCGGTTACGCATTTTTCAGTTTTTTATATATAACCCTATACGTTTCTTTACCCTCTACCCTCATTCACTCTCTACTCAAACTATTCTCTATCCCCAAATCACAAACCCTAGTTCCCATTCTTCAATTCCCAAATCACAAATCCTCCAACAATGGCTCCTCCTCAAAAGAAATCAAAGAAAGGAGCAATCTCTGAAACTTCATCTCATACCATCTCCGTCAAAAAATGGCTTCAAACTCCAATTGCTATAACACGATGGAATCAAATGACAAATTACAAGTTTCATCCGGGATCTTTCATCAAATTTGATGATTTCACGGCTTACGGAGTTCGAAGGTTAGCCGATAATGCCAACATTACTCCATTGATAGATTTTTCGGCAAATAGTGTGGAGATAAATCATTTAATGATTAAATTATTTTACGCCAACATGAATCTTGATGAATATCAACCTGATAATCCAAACGGCGTCATCTGGTCTATGGTCTGTGGAAAACAAATTTTTCTTACTCATGCTAGAATTGCCTCTATACTTGGCATACCAAATCGAGGCGAAGAATTTTCATCTACCTTCTGCGAAGTTTTCACTCGAAATAGTACAAGTCATCAGTTTATAGAAGACAATAGTGATGGCACTAAGTCTATTGGACTTCGACCGACAGCAAGGTTACTTCATCGGGTCTTGATGCATTCTCTTTTTCCTAGATTTGGAAATTATGATGCGGTGTACAAAGAAAACTTCAAGGCACTCTATGCTATCTATGGTGAAATCCAAATCAATTGGGTTCACATGCTTTTTGATGAAATTCTCAAGGTAAATAATTCAACCCGGCCTCATTTCTTCTATAATGAATATATCATGAGACTTTTGTTAGCTTGTGGGGTCAATCCTCCTGATTCTGCAACTTCAACACCAAAATGCATTAATTCCATAACCATCAAAAGAATGAAGCTTCCTCCACCTTATCTTGAGATTATGCCTTTTGAAGAATGGCAACAACGAGGACCGAGAAAACAAAGAGCAACTTCCTCTCGACCTCGTCCCGATGAGGTGAAACTTTTAAGATCAAAGTCATCAACAAAAGAATCTCTTGAAACCATTGCGCGTAATCAATTTCTGCTTGAATCTCGTCTCAAGCGTATGGACTCTAAAATTGATAAGCGCTTCAATAAGGTCAAGTCGTTCTTCGGTATGCTATGGGATGCTATATCATGTTCCTCATCCACCTCTGTTCAAGCACAAGATCCAGGAAAACGTCATGCTGCTCCAGTTTTCACATGGACATCATCTGACGAAGGCGAATCGTCTAGAGGGAACAATGATGAGGAGGAAGAGGAAGAAGATGAAGATGATGATGATGACGACAATGACGATGATGAAGAGGAGATTCGATCTGCTTCATCCTAGATTCTATTATGTTTTAGCTCTTCAAAAACATTTTTCGACACTTGTACTAAATAGTGTCGTTATTTATGCTTTTCAATTAACATTATGTTCTGTAGTAAACTCTGTTATGTCTTTGATGTGTTAATAATTTATTTTTCTATGCTTATTATATTCATTCTACGCATATCATATTCTAGTGATCTGTTACTCCTTTTTGTCGATGACAAAGGGGGAGAAAGGGCTAACAATTGCTTGCAGGAAAGAAATCACATACTCAGGGGGAGATTCAGATTTGCAGATATATATATTGTCATCAATCAAAAAGGGGGAGAATGTTGAGTCACAAGCTTTATGAAAGTTTTGATTTCTGACAAATAAGGCGATTGATTTCTGACAAACAAGGCGATCGACAAAAACAAGGTCAATAGAGCTATATATGGTACTCTAGATTATAGGTTGATTATTTGTTGTTGTAATAGTAATAAATTTGTTAAAATCTATCCTCAAATAATCATGCATATCAAGGGAATCAATATATATACGAATAATTTATAAGTTGCATGCAGTTGCACAATTCAATGTGTAATTTAACAGGCACCGGTCGACCGGTCAATATAGGTGCGGTCGACCGTTCCTGTGTAAATTGCACAGTGAACGTGCACACATGCACATAATGTATATATATATTTGAATTCCTGTCTACCGGTCCATTTTTGACCTGTCGACCGTTTTTAAACAGAAAGCAACTTTTCCAAAAGACACTTCTCTTCTCCAAAGGTTGCATCTCCTATCTTTCATCAATGATCATAACTCTTAATGGCAACTGTTCACAAAGAGTTACAACTATTTTTCTCTATATATACTCATCTAAATCATTGATTCAAACACAAGTTTTTACAACGATTTCATATATTCTTTTAATCTAATCTCTGATCTCGATACTGTATTATAAAAGCTCTAAATTATTTATTGAATCTTTGAAACTATTTCATATCCTTTGATTCAATAATATACTTTCCTTAATCTTTTCAAAACATCATATCGCATACTTTGAGGATAAGATTATAGGAAGGGTGTACTGCTAGTGACAAATCCGTGTTTTCAAGAACACAAGTTGTCAACAACAATTGTATTTGTTCTTTTGCTGAAGTCCTCTGTGTTGTAAGAGGCAAGTGTTGAAGTCCTCAGTGTATTAGAGGCGTGAAATCCCGTTCGGTTGTTCGGGTGTTGTAAACCTGTTCCTCCGGGTGAAGCGAGGTAGTTAATAGTGAAAATCCAAATAGAAGTCTGGGACTGGACGTAGGACGGTGCTCCGAACCAGTATAAAAATCTCTGGTGTGATTTTTCTATTTTCTATTTACAATGCTATTATCATCTATTTCCGCATTTGTATTGTAATCCATATTACACGATCTGTGTATACTATATTAGCACATATAATTGTATACAAACCGCACTTTCAAAATTTACAGGCTAAATTCTGACGAAAAGTAGATGTAAATAAATGCTTATAACTATAAATAACGAAATAAAATGGTTGAATACAAACAACTGAATAAAATAGACTGAAAAGAACTTTAAAAACTAACTATAAATAACTTATATAGAAATTGTCTCAAAATTGCAGAAAAACTACAACTATTGAGAACCCTATTATTTTATTACTTAAAAATCTAAAATAATTACTAAACACTCACATGTGGTCCTTAGCTCTAGTCCTTGGTCTTCCCTGATCCACTTCTAGAGCATAGAATATTTTATCAAAAAGATTTTCTCCTTAGAAATATTTTCTACTTGGGGTCCAGCCTCTAGCAATGAACCCAAATAGAAGAAAATCTAAATGAGAAAAATAGCTAGGTCTAAGGTCTTGTTTATAGTGTAGTTTAGGGATCTCAGACTGTTGGATTTGAAGATTAAATCTGATGCAACCACGTCATAGGCTCATTGGGAACTGTCGGATGGAAGCACGAACGCACAGGATTCAAGAAAAGTGGAAAAACACATTACGCTTGGATCTGGACAGAACAATGACCAAATACAGGGGCAGGTCGACCTTCATGTTGACCTGTGTATGTTGGGGGTTGACCTATAGGTCGACCTATGCATATTAGGGGTCGACCTGTATATAAATTTTTCGTTTTCCTTGTTTCTTGTCTATTTCGTAACTTCTTCGTTTTAGCTTGAATTTTGACAAACTATATATCGAAATTGACTAGAAAATTACTATGGCGACAATGGTGCAACTTCTATGGTACAATTCCAAAGATTTCACAAACTTATTTTATTTTTTATAAATTCGTTAATTAATTATTATAGCTTGAATTTCGGGTTGTTATAAATCCCTATGGAGGGATCAGCACCGATCATTCTTAGCAGACCACGATGGTATGCCAATTGACGTCCTGAAGTTTCTACGCAATAACCGTCTATTCTACGATGCCTATGCCTATAATACACATCTGATGAACTAGAACTCTCCGACACCGAGTAAGGGGTAGGGTCCTTCCTAGCTTTTCCTTGTTGTTGCTGACTGAGTTGGTTGACTGCTCGGACTCCAACTGGTTCAACATTCACATCCATTGGTTGACTACTCAGGCTTCCTTACTGGATACTAGCATTCTCGTTTCCTTCCACATTCTGAGTAGTGATCTGGTGTTCCTTACCATTTTTGATAGCTTTGCTTAGATTTTTGCAAATCTGAGTAGAACAAGCAAACTTTGCTAAAGAAAACTGTGGATCTCCTTTGTGGGATTTATGCAATTCAGTAGCAACAAAGGGATCCTAATAAGCTAAAAATCAAGATTCTCGGTTAAAATATAAAAATGTTTGCACCAAAAATGGTCACAAACACTCAAGAATAGTTTTTGTAGAGAAGTAAAATTAAACTAAGTAAATGAATAAGCAAGCAACAGTGAATAAGTAGTAATAAAAAATATAGAGGTTTATAGTGGTTCGGCGTTGTATGCCTATGTCCACTTTGAAGATCATGCTTTATTATTCTCTTGTTAATTGAATTACCATGGTAGAATAGTGCCAGCACTTGATTATAATAGAGTCTAGGGTAATAAGTAGCATAAAGATCCTGAAAATGAACGTATAGGTCTGTATTTATAGGGTGAGATGACAAATTATTTTGCTAAGATTTCGGCCGAGGGCTCTCCAAGACTATAGGGGCCCACCATAACGGTCGGTAGTCATAATTCATCATTTTAGAGTGATTGGTAATGGCTACACCGATCATTAGTTTTGTTCCCTGATTAATGTGTGATCATTTTGGGAGGGTCCCACATGCCTTTAGACTTAGTTCCTAAAATTTGGTGTCATTTTGAGTTGTATTTTGTGAGATGTTCATCTCTCTCTATTGTGCTTGGATTGCTTATAGAGGTATACCGATCTTTATGAACGATTGGTATAGAATGATAGGTAATTTCATGAACTTGAGAGTTTTGACCTACGACTGTTCGTGGAGGCTCATTCTTTAATATATTGATGCTTTGAAAGTTTCGAGTGAATTGGCTTTGTAGATTTTGAGATATCAATCGATCATCGTTGATTTGCGCCGTTTTATGGATCGTTCTCGATTGATCCATAGAAACCTTGTTTTGCCCTTAACTTGAGCATTTGAACTACAATTAACTTGAAATTTGAAATTTAGCCTCATAGCATTGCTTATCACTTCATACTGATTACACCTTGATAGGGATCCAGTCCAAATCTACTCAACCATCGTCCTTAGCACTGTATATAGGTTATTCTCAGGGCGAATAACCATCCATTTTTAGCCAAATCGATGGTATCACGACCTTGCCAAAAGGCGGGATAACAATATGTGGTTTAATTCCCATACACAAGTCTCTTTGTTATTCACGATAGTTGATTTATCGACTATCGATTTTGCTTCTGCTATCTTCGTTGTATTTCATCACTCTAAGACGATGTGTTTCTCTTTTTGATTTTTGATATCCTTTGTCGAAAATGATTAAAACCAAAGTGTGTGTAAAGGGGGTGCACCCTCCTCCCATTGTTGTGCTTCGTCATTCTAAGACAATTTGTCGCTCATTTTAAGCATTGTATCGAACTCCAAAAAACTAAAATCGAAGCATGAGTCGGAGCCAAACCATGTGGGTCGCACCCATTGGGATATTTTTGCATTCATCTAGAGAAGTCGATAACATGCTTGCATTGATGTGAGTATATTCGGATGCTTGTGGATTTAATAGGATCCATCTTGGAAGTTCCCGAGAGTGACGCATGTGCTCTCAAGTATATTTTATCTAGAGGTATACTTCTATTAAAGGCGGGAGCACCCTCCTAGTTATGTTGGACAAATTCTCTTTTCTTGTTTCTATCTCGAACCTTGGAATTTGTATGTTCATCTTTTGTGTTTCATCAATTCAAGATGATTTATTGCTTATTTGAGTGTTGTTATCCTTTGTCGAAGATGTCTAAAACAAAAATGCGAGTGGAAGCTAACTATGTGGGATTTTTCCCATTAAGGTATCTTCGTATTTACCCTAGATTGGATTCGATGGTATACGTTCGGAGATGTGAAATACTTGGATTCTCGGTAACGGTCGGTGAGGCCTTTTTTGGTATTGTCCGAGAGCAATAGTAACTCTCAATTATATTTCTAGAGGTATACTTTTAGTAAGGACGGTGCACCCTCCTAGTCATTTACTAAAAATTCCCCTTTCCTTATTTAATTCTAACCTTTGAACTGTATTTCGTAAATTGCATCGAGAAGTGTCTAAAGCTCTTCTCGATGTCTAATTATATTTTTCCATTCTATAAGTTTGGATTTTGCTGTTAGCTATGTACATCTTTTCTTGTTTTGATTGTAATTCTAATTATTTCCCGTTTCTTAATGTATGGACATTGTTCTTGTGGGGGTAAAACATGTTTCGTGTTTAGCGGCATGGTCTCACAGAATTATTAAATGTTAGCCTTATTAGTTGAATTTTCTCATGTTGGTTTTCCAAACTAATCCGGGTGTTATTTTGTCATAATGCTTCGGTCGGACTGATTATTTTTCCAGGTAATAGTTGGTGAGACATGGAGCTCATGGAGTAAAGTTGAATGTTTACATGTTGTATTATTTTACTTTTCGGTGTATTATATATACCTACCAGCAATTGTAAGGTTAGGATTTTATAATTGTCCAAATGATAAGGTTTATTTTTAACTATGATGTACAATGTCTATTTTGGAGTGACAGTTTTTATTATCTTTGTTATATTATATATTGTCGATTCCGTCGTAATATCCTGATTTCCATGTTCCTTATTCTTTTCTTTTATCCTAACAATCTGCCTTTTTAGTGATTGGATGTTCAACATTTAAACATCGTGGATGTATTGATGTCGACTTTCGATGTTCGAAAAGGCGGGTCATTACACTAACGATGAAATTTCCTATGGATAACGAAGTGGGAGTTATCCAAGAAGACCAAAGTGTCGGGCGTGAATGTTATGTCATGGAGCCAAAGGAGGCAAAGTGTAATGACCAGCCTTTTCGACCCTCAAAAGTCGACACTAATACATACATAGTATTTACGTGCCAAGCATCCGAGTGCTAGAAAGGTAGATTTTTGGGATGAAAGAAAAGAAAAGACTGAACAGAATCTCACATCTTGATGAGAATATATATTATACACATGATCTTTACAAAAATAATTGTAATATACAAACATTAGTTAGAGCAAACTAAATTATTATCAGCTTGGATAGTTATAGCATTCTGTCATGACAAACGCTGATAAATACAATATGAGAAATGAAGTAGAAAATAAAATATGTAAATAGTCTTGGAGGCATCTAACCCGTCTACTAAAGCTTCAAAGTGTCGAGCTAAATCTGGAAATATGCTCGAGCTGACCCGAGCATTATAAGAAAATAACGCCCATATTAATCTGATATGAATTTTTAATGTTATAAAAACTTTCAAAAGTAAAGGTATCTTATAAGACCATGCCGCATATAAACACGGATGGGATTTTACCTTACGATAACCAAACCATTTTTATTTGAAAATCCGGTGATATTATAATACTATCCAGGGTTTGAAATAAATACTTAAATAGCTGGAATAGTTACATTAATTACATTCAATAGCATATTTAGTATACAACCAACTCCGTAAGACGCGTATTGAAAAATGGATTCGACTAACAACAAGGTAAGGGACTACCTTCCATACAGTACACCTCTAGAGAAAATGTATCGAGGCTGCAAACACATTGCATCTTTACTAACACAGAACCAACCTACCCTTATTGGATAGTACCAAATATGATCACCACCCCGAATGCCAACTTGATAATCGTTTCCATGGCCAGAAGCATACATAATCTGTAAATATCGATCTAGATACAAGTGATGATCATACCCTAATGGAGCGACCCATATAACCCTGCCGCATCTTGCATGTTTTAGTCAATCCCAGGTGTGAGGTTTTAGGCTAAGTTTTAACTTTTTAGCAAATCCCACTTGGAGTGCTAACACAGGCCTCCAGGCAACAATACAATGCCAGCATTCATCCACACAAGCTGTTTTGGGACTAAAAAACCAAAGGCACTACTTCCACTACATTTATTTTGGAATCACCCTTGGGATTAGTAGCAAGTAGCCCTTGTACTTCAAAGAACTTCATCTTCGATTTCCATCATCTTCAAGATGTCTTCAAAAGAACGCTTATGAAGCTCAAAGTGGTTTTCGGATAACATATTCGATCCTGATCTTTCAGAACCAATAATTGATAGTTTCAAAACTGGCCAAGATTTGATGGCCGATTATTTAACAATCAAACCAGCAAACAACCAAATTAGAGATTACTAAGCATGATTACGCACATAAGCAACCACTATGCCTCTTTAATTAATCATTTCATTAATTAAAATCACTTTGTAAATACTTGTATCAAAATACATTTACAAAAATATACATATGTATACTACTCATTCACTATTCATTTGTACTCTTTCAATGCTTGAAAAAATATCTGTATACCTACCTCATCGGTATAAATATATTCACAAACACTACACTTTCAATACTAAAAAAATGTATCCATATACTTATCTCAACGGTATAAGTGTATTTACAAAACATTCTAAGAGATTTTATATTTCAAAAGCATGCTTAAATGGTCAAAACAAATGTTATTCAAAAACATCACTTATTACAACCTAGACCACTTTCCTTTTGGCGTAAGTAAATGGATCCTATGGAAATTAGACAAAATATATTACCACCACTCTCCAATTTCAATATTGTCCCTCGATTAACAATGAAGTCAGACAAGTTAGAAAATTATCCTTGCTTCGACATCATTCTTAATTCTCATAGATGGTGACGAGTTTCCCTACCTTGGAATTTGTTGTTAAGTATGAAAATAATACTTTCCATACCATCATAAATTCAAAGATCATTTATAGAAATCAAATCTCTTTTTCCATTTATAAAACTCCTTTTGGAAATCTCTTTTTCTATATATAAAACTCATTTTATAAATCTCGTTTTCTATTTATAAAACTCCTAATTTTGAATCTTATATACTTATTATAAAGCTTCGATTTCAAGGTAGGGCTAATGTTGTCCATAAAATGATCATTCCATAAATCACTATAAATCCACAAATGTGATTTATTATCCCCATTCATCAAAATTATATCATTTTCCTTTGTAAAATTAATTTTTTATTTATAAAATACCATTTATAAATCTATCTTTCTATACAACATTTCATATAAAGTGTTCTACCAATATTTATTCCAAAATATTTCTATCTTCTTTAAAAACAGAATCACCTCATTATAAAAGATAAACCCCCTTTTCCTTTTTCTTTATAATAAACATCCGCTATTACATTAACTATTCTGTAAAATAAATACTTTCCAAAATAGTATTTAAAACATTTCCATATAAATTATAAGAGACTAACAAAAGGGTTAGAGTAAAATAGAGAAGTTGAAAAAAATTCTAAATAAAATGTCGTAGGAAATTCCAGAAGTCACATTTAAAATCATCTTCCAAATCAAAACCATTTTCAAATCAAAAACAGCAAATAATAGTATTTCCAAAATACCATAATGAGGCATAGAGCTACCATAGCACTTAATAAGTGCTTTCCATATAAATGTAACAAGTGTAACAATGATAAGGCCGATATCGAAGTCATATATCAAAGTCACATCTAATAAGGCTAAACTACCAAGCTTTTGGCATTCAAAAATTTATAAACCAAGTATATAATTGAAATCAAAGTCAACAATAGCGAGGAACCCTTAGGATCCCACTATAGAATTTTTTGAGTTTCCTATATTTCATTACACATTTCATCCGTTGTCAAAGCGAAAATTCAACCAAACCAACCAAAGAAATTATTCAAGCACACAAACAATAACTTATATCAACACATGTACCCTATTATGTTCATCCAAAGGTGAGTTCACTCCCTAAAATTACATCCATTGCTTATGCATTCCTGCTCGATCTAAAATCGAACAACATTCGATTTTAACTTATAACCCTACTTGCTCTAAACTTGACAAAATCAACCCAAGTGCGTAGATATAACTCCCATGAGCACAACGTAGAAGATCGCATTCAATTTGAGTCTTGTATGCAAGAGTTATTGACTTTATAAGAATTTGATCAGTTAAAACATAAATTAGTTAACTCAGTAAATTAATTAACTTATAAACCCATCACCGCACCTTCTCTCTCCTACATTCTCCCCTATGCTCAATGATTCATCGCACCATCGCTTGCAATGAACTACACTTTGCAAGCTCCATACAATTGACTAAAACTTGTCAAGCCCAATCGCGGTGAGCAAATCATGACCTGCTAAGCTCTCTACAACAACCCTAATGTCGCACTATGCTATAAGAGGTCGGAGCTCTGGTGATCATTACCAAATGGTTCTGCTCCTCATGAGAAACACGACGACAATCACCACTTTGCTTAACGCTACCTAAATCCTCACCGAACCCAAACCCTAGTTCGGCCTCCATAATGTCGCATACAGCCAATAAACGCCGCACCCCCTCTCGCCTACATCAATGCGAAGATCTCTTTACCATGATTCCGATGGATCCAATGAAAAGTTCTTACATCTTCAAGCTTGAGGAAGAATAGATGAAGGTGGCGGCTCATTTTATTTACATTGAAGAAAGAAAATGAAAAGGAGAAAGAGGAAAAGAGAAATAATATTATATTATATTATATTTTAGTTATCTTTTTTATCATCATGCATTTCAAGCTCGAATAATCACATAGCAGGTTCGATCACCATGAAACTCGTCGGCGTATATTGTCTTATTATTCTGGTTCTGATGGCACTGATTTCATCAAAATCCGAGATAGCACTCTGGAATAATAATTTCACTTGTTATTTAAAAGGAATTATTATTAAAACAAGTTTAATCACACTTATTAGTTATTACTAAATAAAGGTTTACCATTGTCATTTACTATTAAAAAGAGTCTAAATTTTTTTTTAAATGATTTTAATATCATTAAATCCATGATTCAAATATTTAAATAATTCTGATATTTAAATATAAAACATTTGAAATTCTAGGGCGTTACATGAAGTGATGTGAGAAAGGCGCTGGATGCATAGCAACCATCGCCTAAGCCTTGGCTTGGGCAGCATAGTCGATTCCATAAGGATAAGGATTCCAGGAAAGAGCCAAAGGATGTGAGTGCGGCCCCCATAGAGTTAACAATCAACATCCTGATCAGTCAAGACAACCCTACACGGGTCTTGAAGATCAGATTTCTACTTACCTTAAGGATGATAAAAGAGCCGATGGGATTCTTTAAGTAAACCTGGATGTGTTCGCCTGGATGCATTTCGACATGTATGGAATATCGATGGAGATAGCATGCCATACATTGAATATTAACCCTAAATGTGTTCCTATAAAGCAAAAAAAATGTAGCCTGGGTTTAGACCGATATGCTGCATTGAAGGAGGAAGTGGAAAAGTTGAAAGATAATGGCTTTATCCATGACACTTTATACCTAGAATGGGTATCCAATCCGGTTCTGTTTAAGAAGTCTAATGGAAAATGGAGGACGTACATTGACTATTCAGATCTGAATAAGGCTTGTTCGAAGGAAAGTTTTTCATCGCTGAAGATCGATTAATTAGTATATTCAACCATTGGGTATGAACTACTATCGTTTATGGGTGCTTATTCTGGCTACAACCAAATCCCAATGTATGTCCCAGATCTGGAGCACACCAGATTCATAATCAATTTGGATGCTTACCTTGTCATGCCCTTTGGTAGAGTTGTATCGAGGAAGTTCTTGGGTTTCATAGTGAACTCGAGAGGAATAGAAGCTAACTCATTCGAGGCATTGAGGAACATTGAAGCCCCAAAATCGATGAAAGAGGTTCGAAGCTTGAATGTAAATGTTGTCGCCCTGATCTGGTTTATTTCAAGAGCCATAGATAAGTGCATACTTTCCTTCGACATCCTCAAAAAAAGGAAGAGGAACTTCGCTTTGACGCAGGAGTGCGAAGATGCCTTTCAAGCTTTGGTGGATCATTTGGAGAGGCCTCCCATCATGTCAAAGCCCTTGGAGGATGAAGACTTATTCATTTATCTAGCAGTGTCTGCGCATGCTTTGAGTGCCGCACTTGTGCATGAGGAGTCCCGAATCCAGAGGCTGGTGTACTACATTAGCAAACAGTTGATAGGGGCAGAGAGTAACTATCCAAAGCCATAAAAGCTAGCATATTTCCTATTGAATACTATGAGGAAGCTCCGTCCTTATTTCCAGCCTCGTCCAATTGAAGTACCGATTGACCAACCTTTGAGACAAGTCCTGCAACAACCTAAGACTTCGGAAAGATTACTCAGGTGGAACATTGAACTCAGCCAATACGATATACCATATCATCTTCGAAGAGCAATTCAAGGCTAGGCGTTGGTAGATTTCATCATCGGATACACAGCTCGAGAAGACAATGCAGAGGGGTATGGAACAGAGTGCTATGTGGAAAATGTATACCGATGGGGTGTCCAACGAATGTCGCTCAAAGGCTGGAGTTGTCTTGGTAACCCTAAAGAATTCTCGATCTGTTACGCTCTAAAACTTGATTTTCCCATGATGAATAACGAGGCCAAGTATGAAGCATTAATCACGGGACTCAACATTGCAAAGGAGTTAAGAGTCAAAAGTTTTGCATAATTTTTATGGCTCCCAGTTAGTAGTATGCCAAGCGAGGAAGGAGCTTCAAGCAAAAAGGGAAAGGATAGTCCCTTATTTAACCAAGGCCCTAGAGTTGATGTATAGCATTGAATATTACATGATAATGCATATTTCCAGAGATAAAAATGCAAAAGCCGATTCACTCAACAAACTGGCTAGTTCTAGGGATACACAACTCATGGGTTTAGTCCCGATGGAAGTATTATCAGCTTCGAGTGTCGCTAGATGGATTTAATGGGATATTGGAGGCTGAAGGTGAGAGGAGTTGTGTCTGACTTCAATTATGGACTACCCACTGAAGGGAATCCTTCCTGAAGGAAGGAATGAATAAAGAAAGCTCCTTTATAAAGCTTCATGATTGATTATTTAGGAAGGAGTTATGTATAGGAAAGGATTCACTATCCCAATACTGTGATTTGTTGCTGGTGATGAAGCCAAAAGGGTGCTCACGGACGTGCACGAAGGGGCTTGTGGTGACCATACTGGGGGCGGACCTTGGACAAGAATATTCTTTACTATAGATATTTTCGGTCAACTGTTAACTAGGACGTGGCCGATTATGCTAGGAGGTGCAATAGATGTTAGAGGTTTGCGAAGATTCCTAGAACTCAATCGAGGGAAATTATAAAAATGGTCGGTCCATGGCCATTTGTAGTCCGATGAATCGACATCATTGGTGTGTTGCTAATATTTAAGGGTGGTTCGATGTATGGCAACCTTGGGTTGATTACTTCACTAAATGGGCAGAAGCGAAAATGGTAACTAGATTACAACAAAGAAAGCAATCAATTTTGTAATTAAGAACATAATCTATCGAATAAGGCTCCCAATAGCAGTCATCTCCGATAATGGGACCCAACCCAACAGCATCGAGTTCAAAACCTTTTGCAACCATCACCACATCGAGAAAATATTTACAGCGATAGTGCATCTACAAGTGAATGGACAGGTGGAAGCTGTGAACAAGATAATCAAGTCCATTTTGAAGAAGCAACTGGAGAAGGCCAAGGACAAATGGGTTGATGAATTACCATTAGCACTCTAAGCCTACAGAGTAACCCATAAGTCCATGATTGGCCATATACCATTTGCCTAACTATGGGTCAGAGGCTATGGTTCCGATTGGAAGTAACTTCTCATTGAATAACTCATTATGATCCCAGAACGAATGAGAGGCTCTTGTTGGAGTCACTTAACATGAACGATGAGAAGCGTCAAGAAGCTAAACTGAGAGCCGCTACCTATCGAAAATGGGTTATAGGATATTACAACACCAAGGTTAGGAATCTTACATTCGAGAATGGTGAGCTTATCCTCAAAACCATCTTCGTTGATCCTGTAAATATGGGCTCAAGCTAGGAAGGTCTATATGTGATTGAACATAAGCTTGGAGGCAGGATATTCAAGCTAGCAACTATTGACGGGATCTAGCTCCCACGTGCGTGGAATAGCAAGCTTTTACGATGCTATTTCACTTGAAATTTTACTTTGTAAATATTCCATCAATTTCGATGTAACAAGATAGAATCTATCATTTCTTGTGAACATAAAACAAAATGACTTCTGAAATCTATGAACCTTTCTTAACATAATTATAAGCAGCAAATCATGGCAAACATGAATAAATCATCATGTACATAATGTAGAATACATAGGCGCCCAGAGATAAGTGTGGACCAAACTTCTGTAGTCCATGATCAGCTCTATGAAGTAATACTATTCTAGGTATCCATAGATAGATACCGATCAATTCCTCCAACCCATGACTTAGGGAAGAAGTATAAATATCCAATGGTAGAGCAAGACAGTTCAACGTAACAGCTCATGCCTAAAGTTTGGTTGAGCGTCAACGCCTTGCCTAAAAGATGGCAAGATAGAATATCAATTCCAATAAATGCCCAGAGATAGGCATGATCGGAACTAAACATCTTGATGTGGGATGTCCAAATCACCAACCAAGGTGATTAATTCTAATAAACCTCCAGAAATAAGCACGATGAGATCCGAACAAACATCCTAACATAGGATGTCCAAATCACCATCTTAAATTACTAACACCGATCAATGCTTGAAGTTAGGTGTGACCAGATGCAAACATCCTAGAGAGAAGTGTTCGAGTCGCCATTCCAGGCATTCAAGCTCGGTTGAAGCCTAGAGTTAGGCATGGCTAAGAAAAGGTGCCGGGAGATAGTTTCCCATGCCAGAACTTCTCGATTAAAGGAATAATGTGGTTCCAACTGCAACTGCTAGCCAAACGAAACTTGACTGGAAATAAACAAGATAGGCCATTAATTTGGCTAAGTGTTAGCAAGGAAATAATTCATGTACATACAAATGAAATAATAAGCACATCTCTCGATACTTAGATGAATCAACACAGGACTTGAAAGAAAAACAAGTCTAAATTTTATTAACATGCCGCTTAAACCAAAAGCAAAGGCTGTATTCACACAACATCAGTCTATATACACAAGTTTTGAACAAAACTAAACACGACTAAAACAAGGAAAGGTGTGATTATGTCTTCTTCCTCCTTTTTGACTCTTTCTTCTTCTCCTCGGAAGAAGGCATGCCAAACTCACCACGCTTTATTCTTTATTTTCCTCTGCCCCTACCACTCTTTGAAAGGTCGCCCTCTGAAGATCGAAGGGGCATGATTTGAGCACTTCCAAAAGAAGGAATTGTAATCAGGACTAAGATGGGCTGACTAGGTAACACTATAGACAAAGGAGGAGGAATGTCATCAACCGGTTCCTTCTTGTTCTCTTTGGGCAATAGAACTTGAGTTCGAAGCATCTTCTGAATGGTGGGACCTAAAGATGGCTTATAGGACCTAATTACGAGAACATCACCCCTAACCTGAGCTTCCCGGTCATCTATCTTCTCCTCTTCCAAGGAAAGGCATGAATCACTTATGTAGCAGGTTTGGGGGCCATGCCAGTTGGAACATCCAGAACTGCTTGAGGACAGACACGACCACAGACTTGGTCGTTGAAGCTTGTTAGCCCAGCTGCGGACCTTCCTCGAAAAGAGAAGCAATGAGAAGCTAACCTGAAACTTGAGAAACATAAAAGCAGAGATTAGTGACGTCAACCGGTGTCATGTGAGCCATATCGAACATGGGAGAGGTTAATTAAATACCTCCAGCTGATGCAGATTCAACATAAGCTGACATGCTGCCCGAGCCTCCTTCCGCAATAGGGGATAATGTGAGTGACTTCGAAAGTAGGGGTTTGTCATGGTTGTACATAACATCTGTCACTAATGTTAGGACCATGAAAACTTAAGAAATGGAACTTTTGGTAATTGGCAGGCCTGAGGTCAAAGAATAAGTGATGTTCGATGTTGGGTCATAAAGAGCAGATCCAAAACTCTCGGCTTGGTCTTTTTGAACATCGGAGGCCAATTCAGGATGTATAACATGCTTACCAGCTTTAAGCATCTCCAAGTCCCCTTTATCCAAGAGATCGAGCTTCAATTACTCCACATCAACTTTGGCCATGCCAGAAAGCTCTTACTCTTGCCTAATAATTTATTCTCATGCCAGAGCCAAGGCCATGGGTTATCTACCATTAAGCCATCTCAAGTTCCTAAACCCGATAACATTCGCATTGTAATTGATAATTATCGTCTTGAAATTGTCTTTAACCTGCTTCTCAACAGCTTCGACCTACTTTTAAACATATTTTGCTTGGGCCTATGCAGCATCTCCCGCTATGGGAATTTCCATTATCTCCTCATAGTAGTTCTGGGCCTATGAAAGGGCTTCATCTTTCTCTTTCTTTTCGATCTCTAGTAGCCTTTTCAATTATTCCACCTCCTTTGTAAGGCAATCGTTCTTTTCCGATAAAACATGACTTCTATAATGGGTGGTCTCAACTTGTTTTTAGTGGCTTTGTTGCTCCAGCTTGGCTGACATAGTTAGGTCTTCAGCCTTTTTCATGGCCTCATTTAGCGAATTATTTAGCTTCTCCACTTCCCCACAAAGGTAGGATATTATACGCTTATCATGCTCTGCTAAGGGTTTCATGCCTTTAAGTTCCATCTTTCTCTTATACGACCCTTCCGAGATGACTTCATCTATTCGCTTCCACTTGAAGTATTGACCATGTTCATCATTATCATAGGCCACATTATCTATTCTAACATGCGGAGGAATATCTTTCAAATCAGGAGCGAATATGACATCGTCGAAAAAAAATTCAGGAATTTTCATTTTAGATCCTCCAAGTGGGGGTTAGAGGCCATTTCCATTTCTGTGGTAGTAGTAGTCTTTCTAGTTGGCCCTTTTCTAGGCCTTTGATAGGAAGGAATAGGAATAATAGGCCCAAAAAATTACTCGGAACGACGGGGCTTAAGATGGGGTATTGTTTGCTGTATTCGAAGGGACCCCAATATGTGAAACATCGTCCGGTCTCACCGAGAATCTGTCTATGCTTCGAGGTAGAGGTGACCAAGACCTATGTCATGAAGGTAACTCATGAGATCGATAACCCCTGTCTCGGTTCCTTTGATCTCGACCCAAGTGCCTACCGCTATTAGAATAATAAGATAAACTATGAGAGTGGGGGTGTGATCCGTGCCTGTTATGCTTCTTACCTTGGATTTTGAGAGTATCATACATGCTCTTATGCTCCATTGAACCTGCAAATGAAACTAGAATGAGTTAAGTCCGGTAAGCTAAGAGCATGTCGCAAACTAAGCAAAGTGCAGCACGCGTGTGTGTCTTGGTGTCCCCACATAGACATAAACTTGAAGTTTGCTGACAATGGTGACCTCCCCTATACGAGTGGCTGGCACTTCAATGAGCAGATGAATAGGGGAACCAATATCCCTAATGCCAACGTTTCCTAAGTCGTAAGAGTCGAATTCATCGAAAATAAAACCGAGATTTCTATAAATATTGTCAAAGGGAAAATGGGAGTTTCGTCTATCACAGTTAATGGTAGGGATTGTGTGGGAGTTCGTAGTGGAACAATCTTAAATTTAGGATGCCACTTTAGAGGAGAAGCTTGGTCATCATCACCACCATTGCTAGGGAACTCATGACCAGCATCGGCATCATTATTATCTCCTCCACCACTTCTCTCTTTCTCGGCATGCTCATGCACTTCTTCAGTCTTTGCAACATTGTGGGCATCCCTTGGTTTTCACCATCATCCTCCACAAAGAACTGTCGTTACCCTTGTCTTCAGCTCCGAGAGCATGGTCGATGTTGCTATCCTCTCCTAAGAGATTATAAGCTTTCAAATTCTCATTGGTGAGAAATATTATCATCTCCCTCTCTTCAAGTGGAACTTAATGTAGATCGGCTGGGTTCTCACCAAAGTAGTGCTGCTAGGCCTCCTCGAATTATCTAAAAATACAAGGAATGCTAATCAAATAATTGAAACTGTAAGATCCATATGAATAAAGTAAGGTAAAAATAAGACTTACGTCTAGATAGCGACCTTTGAGCGAAGCCAGGTGGACAGCGAACAAACAAAAATTTATCTTTGAAGTTTCTTAATGTATTCCAAAGGCCCATCACTATTCGACAACCCCTAGAAGGCTCTAGATAAGTAAGTAAAGGAGGTCCTTTTCAGTGTTTAAAACTATATAAATAACAAATTTCTTTAGCATTAGACTCACGGTTCAAGTGGTGGGCAAAAATTATATACATGCTATGCAAGAATGCATAGCCGTTCAGATGCAACTGAGCCCGAGCAAGCTTCGTATATTGCAACATCGAGCAGATATAGAGATTGAATTATGGGATGCTATCCCACCGATGGAAGATGCGCTTGTTAATGGTATGAAGGAGCTACTACATCTTCAAATGGAATGTCGTGTTTCTCGCATATCCTTTGAAAGTACATCTCTTCAACCTTCAATGAGGGAGAGTCCTAAGGATCATCTAAAATAATAGCGCCTCCCTCATCAACATCACAGGTGACACTAACCGTAGGTTCTACGAACGACACAAAAGAAATCATTTGAAGAGGTTGTTCAATGGGATTACTAGTTGGTTAAGGTCTGGAATGTACATGAGTATGTCTTGGCACGGGAAGAGTAGTAGAATTAGACTCTGTATCGGATTCAGCATAAATAGAAGTTGAAGGATCTACTGCCATCATGGAGAGAGATCAGGAGGATCTATGATCCATAACTATCAAAGCTCAACACATATGTAATATCAGGCACATTGAAAGCTGTGATCTCCATGCTAAAACAGAGAACCCAATGAAGTCAATGTATAAAACCCGATGAATATCAACGTGTGTTGATTAATCGAGTATCGCACATCGATAATAGGCAGTCGTATGCAATTAAAAGTGTTGTGTAGTGCATTTAAAGTAATCTACAATAAGCAAATTTAAGCGGTATGAGCACATGAAGTCACACATGATATTGGTGAAGGTTTATCTATGCCTCGTCAACCGTAGCTTAACTATATTTGGTTATTACAACTCATTTATGGCTCAAGAATTTTTCATGCAAAACTCGGGCAAACAAGAGGACTTATGTCTCGATTTGAACTCGAATCAAGCTTTGAGTAATTAGGGCTAGCAATCAAATGATCTCGTATTGTGTGCAAAGTGCCTTCAAACACTGGAGTTTGGAGGAAAAATGCCCTAAATGTGGGTCGGTACCGATCCCCAAAGCCAAACACTAAGGAGGTTTTCGTTCTTCTCCTTCATTCGTGTATGGCCTGAGATGAAGTCGGCAATGAACACGACGACCTTACCTAATGAAGAAAATGCCGATGGACTCGAGAAATTTCAAGTTCAAATCCTTAGTTCGTTTAGATATTTTGCGCAAAATCGAGGCCTAGAGGTTTGATGCGTAGAGGCAATGAGTTCAACATCATTTGGTGCCTAAGGTACAAGATGGAGAGGAGTTGAAGCAATGCTTTGATCTAAGACAGAGTAAGTTAATGGCAAGCTCAAGCTTCGAAGGTCCAAAAAGAAAAGGTGAACAAAGAGGTGAAGGGTTCGTTAATATATAATACCTAAACCAAGAAATTAGGCAACATAATCGCCCAATTCTTCGAAGGCTGGGATCGATGCTAGTCCCTGATCATGGGTCGGTACCAAACCTAAAAAAATATAATAAAAAATATAAATTATAATGAATGTATGTATGTATGTATGTATGTATGTATGTATGTATGTATGTATGCATATGTATGTGAAAAATGATTGCCAATCTACATGTGTGTGCACGTGTATATATGATACTAGACAACAGAAACTCCAAGTCGACAATTGCAAACCTACAAATTTGGCAAAGAAGTTCATTAAAATCTTTCAAGTTTGGAATGACGAACTTCAAGAGCACAATTCTACTTCTACATTGTCGGGAACTTGCAGGCCTCAAATAAATGAAAAGAAGATGCTACGCTTCACTATAATAATATAAGGATAAGACAACATCTATTCGAAGTGTAAATTAAAACCCGATGCGGAAATTTCAATATGTCTCATTCCAAAAGCATATCTTGTTGAAATAAGATATACTTAAGAGGGAAATTGTCACCCAGCCTTATGACTAGGCTATATTTGACCACATTGGGTTGGTCAAACTAAGAGATTATCCAGCAGAAATCCATAGCAACATCCGCCAAACTCATATATCGAGCAAAACCAAATGGTGAAGCCGCAACCAAGAACATCCACAACAAAGGCTCTCACACCCCTTAGCAATAGGAAACAAGGAAGATGAAGATACGAACAAGTAGAGCATACACAATAACCAAGTGGAGACCCAAAAGATAACTCCATGGATGAGTACTGATCCCTGAATGTGAGTTGGTACCGATCACTGAATGTTAATGACCTAGCCATGGTTTCTTCGATTTAGCTTTCCTAGACATGGAGAGTGTGGATTGAAACGTGGGTGAGAGGTATGTGGCTATAAATAGAGGGATGGGTGCATAATTTGCGGGATCATTTTGCTTTTTAACTAAATTCTTATATTCGTTCCCGCGAATCATCACTGATCCTTAAGAGCAACCTTGTAAGAACTCATCAGAAAGTACCAACAAAGCTTAAATGGATGTAGGCAGACGATTTGTCAAACCACAATAATTGTTGTATGTTCGTATCTTCCTCATTTTAAAGTTATTTTCTTTATTTTATTCTCCACTTCTAATCTCTATGCATTTGTACCAAATTTTGGTGTAAACATATACCTATGGTAAGTCCCATTGCACATATGAGTACCATTGATGCAGTTTTCCTCTATGAGAGACTGATCATTCTTATTACAGTTTCTAAGAATGGACAGGCATACTAGGAATTTCCCATTAGAAGCTAAGGATGGAAGGGACGTCGGGATAGCAAATGACCAGGAAGTGTAGGCAGCATTCACTTTTATGATTATGAGCATAATGCAAGCAGCCCAAAGAGAAGCTACAGGGGTAGTGGATAGTGGTGCTCAAATGCAAGCACCATAAATTGTTATTCCTCAAGAGAAAGCTAAACTGTAAGTAGGTGGAAGTAGCAAGAGAAAGAGGGAGAATAAAGGTAGATGACAGTCCTAGAAGAAAGTTGACCAAAAGAAAGGCAAGAGAGAGCCGAAGTTCTTTAATCGTAATGAGGGGTCATATTAGTAAGGGATGTAAGGACACAAAGGGTGATATGAAAATGCGCTTTAAATGCGGTAGGACTGAGCATGTTAAGATAGATTGTCCGGAGCGGTTAAGGAGGCGCAGCCTGTAACAATCCCTATCTTAAGGCCCGAATCTAAGCGCTGCAATGCTATAGTCATCTATAGTATTAAATTTCGGTGACAAAATACGGTAATGTTAATGGTACCTATAATATCAGAAGCACATGAATATGAAATAAAATCAACACAAATTTCAAAAAAAAAAATTTTGATTACATTTAAAACCCATTTTTCATATTCAGTTACATAATCCTAATATGATTCCCATGTTTTAATCAAATATAGTTATTACAAATTATGCCAAGAGCGACATACGACGATGCCCCCTTGGATGATCATAGAACTAAATGACATATAAGTCATAAATACATCATAGCAGAAATAATACTAAATAGCTCCTACATAGCTGGCTTTACCCGCTGCACGTCTTTGGAAGACTATTCGTCCAACCTACTAAACTTGAAAAGTCCTTGACTCTAATCTATTTAAATTTATTTTTGAGCACCTGAGAGTTTAGGTGGAAAATATAAACATCGAGTAGGACCTAAAGCCTGTTGTGAATAATACTATTACATCTCAATTTACTAACGTTAAGAGCGACCACGCCGCTTAGCGGAACGGGTTTCCACTCACTGACATCTTTTTTAAAAACATATCTTTTGCAAATCAAAATCCTGCAATCAAACCGATTATAATAACAATAGCAAATACATATATGCATAGTGATAAGGAAATAAATGGAGTATCTATCCACCCTATAGCTTGTATTTGGCTAACTATTAATCATTGGCTGACTCGGGCCTACCAAACATAATCAATAATCTAACATCTATTAGACACAATACTGGGCTATTTGCCCTAAAATATCTTCTTCTAGGGTCAACTAATCCTAATGGTTTGCTGATATCTGAGTCATAAACTTAGCGTTAACTACCCTACTCAAATTTCATTTCCTGTCATATACTTAAGATTAACTACCCTGTTCAAATTTCATTTCCTTGAAAACAATCTTTGCAAAATGATTTACCCTTGAAATCGTATCTTCATAAAATAAGAAAATCATACTCTTTGTTTTACTCAAAACACTTATGCTATGGTATATGCGTATATAAAATAATGTTGATGAAATCAATCAATGGGATTATCTATCCTTTCAAAATAAGTTAAAACCTCTTTTTAACTTAAAAAACTCTATGCTATAAGGTCAAAATAGCACCTCTGAAACCTTTGTTTAAAACCTTAAACAACCCCTTTCGAATTCATTGGAAGTGCTCCTTTCAAAATAAGTTAACTATTTTAATCTTGAAAACACCAGACTGAAAGGCCAAAACATACCTTTCGAATGTATTGAAAGTAGACCTTTCAAAATCATTACTTAAAACCTTAGACATCCCCTTTTGAAACCATTTAAACCTGTCTTTCGAAAGCATTGGAAACCTTTCATTCAAACACTTAAATATACCTTTCGAAAACATTGGGAACCTCACTTTAGAAACTCTTATAGCATACCTTTTGAAAGCATTTGGGTTCAAGTAAGGGTTTATGGAAACATTGCTCCGAAACCATTTAAAACCATTCCTTTCGAAACCATTGGGTTTACTTTTAGTATAACTAAAGGGTCATAAAGAACTGGGGAAAAGCATTACTTTCAAAACATTAATCCCAAGTAAAAGAAAGAGGATAGTTTCAAAACCCACCCTTTCAAATTCATTGCCTCCAAAACCATATTGAAAGCGCCTATACGACCCTTTCGAAAGCATTGAGAAGACGACTTTAAAGTAAAAAGGCGAGAGCACTCTTTCAAATATGTTGATTTAAGGATTTAAAGAAAAGCGGTATTAACTAGTTCGAAAGGTATGAATGCGGAAGCTAGGTATCGAATAGGTCCAAAAGAGGCAATCATTGGAAAGCTTCTTTTAAAACAAAAGTATGAGGTAACTCATTCGAAAGCTCTTTTCTAATAACAAAGGCAAGTTGATTGATTCGAAAGCTAATAAAGTTGGCTTCAACCCCTTCGAAAGCATCTTTTATAAACTGAAGTAAGTGGTGGATTCGAAAGCTTATAAGAATAACTTCTACCCTTTCGAAAGCATTGTTTCGACATGGTCCCTTCCGCCTTTCTCCAATGTGCTATCAATTACTTGATACCGTGTGCATTTGTTTCAAATGAGTTCTTTAGCAGAGGCATGGTGATGAAAGCTAACAGATGGAAGTGGCGAAGTGGAAAATTAAAACATAACTAATTTTATGCCTTTCAAAGTAATTTATTTTCACCTAACTTGCCTAATCTATCAAGATGTAATTGGTTTCCATTTCTTTATCAAAACATTCTAAAAGGCCGCAGAATTCAAAATTTTCAATTAAAACATTTTAACAAATAAGCCCTTCTCCTTGATAAAATATATAAAACATTTAAGTCTCTTAACTTAAACAATTTTATAACCATAGTAAAATACTAAGAAAAGTTCCCCAAAAACCACCATAATTCACTTTTATATGTTTTCTAACAAATTTGACTTTCAGAACCGAATCAATATATAATTGCCTTTAATAAGTTAAAACCGATATTAACTATTTTCTCTCATACAAAATTCATTCATAATAAATCCATAATAGCTTAAAAATTATAAAACTCGAAACCCACTTCTAAATAATGTTTTTGATCATATATCAAAAACGCAAATCATTTGGATGCCATTTATCGGTTTTCTAATCTAAACTTATCATAAAATCTATATGAAACAATATAAATCATCAAAAAGCAAATATATCTATTTAAAAAAACATAACAAGGCATATTATTCGCAAAATAGTTTGGATCCAACCTTGAAATCGAAATTATTAACAAAAGTGAGTTGTAAATCAAATTATTCACCTTAGCTTGGTGTTAAGAAGGTTGGGATTTGCTCCTTGATTGAATTGCTTAAGCTTTTTACTTGAATCCTAGCTTTTCTTCTCCTTGACTCTCTTTAATGGTGGCCGGTCGAGCTTATAAGTGTTTTGGGTTTTGTTTGTAAATGTTGAAATGAATAATAAATGATGGATAAAAGGGTTTAGGGTACAAGAACAAAGGCTATTCTTAATTTTCCCTTACCATGTTCCTCCTACTTACTTATCTTTAATTCTCTTTTGCATATACATTCATCAAGGCACAACCTCCTTATTCATTTACAAATATCAATCCCTTAATCATCTACATTATTTCATTTTATTTTTCTAATTAAATGTTCTTAGTAGTGTTAGCCAAAATTAGGGTCATTACAGACTCCCCTCCTTAAATAATTTCATCCTTGAGATTACAATAAGGCACCCACAACAATTAAACATAAAGGTAAAACATACCATGAAATAAGTCAAGATAAGTATCTCTAATCTTGCTCTTAGTTTCCCAGGTACAGCCCCTCTCGTCATCACTCCGCTAGACTTTACTAATCCGACTGTCTTGTTCCTTAGTCTTTTCTCATCGTTTGCAACTATACGAACTGGTTTCCTAACTATAGTAATATCTGGTTCCACTACTAGATCATCTAACATGGTCGGTGTAATAGTAGTTTCTGGATCTCGAATACACTTTCTTAGATGAGAAATATGAAAAACATTATGGACTCATGTAACTATTAAGCAACTCTACTCTATACGCGAATTTCCCGACCTTTTCTATAATAGGAAATGGTCCAACGAATCTTGGTGCCAATTTTCCTGATTTTCCAAATCGGATTACACCGTTCATTGGTAACACCTTGATGAAAACATGATCTCCAATTGAGAATTCTATGTCTTTCCATCTTTTATCAGCATAACTCTTATGCATAGACTAAGCCTCCTTCATCCTAGCTCGAATTAACGCAATCTTTTCTTCAGCTTCCCTAGCCAAATATGGACCAAGAACTAACCTATCCTCAGTCTCTAACCAATAAACAAGAGATTTGCATGGCCTTCCATACAAAGCTTCAAATGGTGCCATCCCCATACTAGTCTAATAACTGTTGTTATGCGTAAACTCGACTAAGTGTAGATGGTCTTCCCATGGTCCCCTATAATCTAGCACACAAGCTCTTAATAAATCCTCTAAGACTTTGTTAGTTCTCTCCGTTTATCCATCTGTCTATAGATGGTAAGCAATACTCATCTTGAGATTGGTACCTAAAGTCGCATGTAGACTCTTTCAGGACTCACTAGTGAATAAGGAATCTCTATCACTTACAATATTACTAGGCATTCTATGCAGTACAATTATATTCCTCATGAATAACTTAGCAAAATCTGGTATTGTCCTAGTCGACTTAACGGGTATAAAGTGTGCACTCTTAGTCAATTTAATGCACTATAACCTATATACTCTCATTTCCTATATTCGACCTTGGCAACCTATCTATAAAATCCATTGAGATAGAATCTCATTTTCATACTGGAACATCTAAAGGCTGAAGTAACCCACTTGGTTTATGATGTTCAGCTTTTACCTATTGATAGTTCAAACACCGCTTCACCTATAAGCTTACATCTCTCTTCATACCTTCCTAGAAGAAAATCCTTTTCATATACTGATACATCTTAGTTCCTCCCGGGTGAATAGTTAACTTCGAACGATGGCATTCTCCAAGAACTTCCTCTCTAATGTTTTCCACATTTGGAACATATAATCATAATTTCTTCCTCAACCATCCATTCTGGCCAAGACCAAAATCCTGTAAGTCATTACTCTTAATATCGTTCCTTAACTTTCTGACCCGTTCGGCTAATAATGGATCCTCTCCTTGTTTAGAAGCAATTCTTTCGATCATCACCAGTCGAACTTCTAAACTCGACAACATAGCAGTTTCTTGAGTAGAACTACTCTTAGATCTCCATTGTACTCCGCATGTAGTCAACACTTCCAAGTCTTTCCACTCAGCTATCATTTCTAATACTGCATTCTAATATTTTCTACTAAGTGCATCTGCAACCTTATTCCCTTTTCCCAGTGTGTACTTAATACCAAAGTCAAAAGCAGCTAAAAACTCTAACCACCTTTACTATCTCATATTTAACTCCTCTTGTAAAAAAAATATCTCAATAACTTATGATCTGTATACAAGTCGAATCTTTCTCACAAAAGGTAATGTCTCCACACACTTATCAGCCCAGACAAACTTCACCTCTTTTCGAGTTAGCTTAGTCATCAGTGCCGCTGTCCGCGAAAATCTTAATGAATCTCCAATAGTAACTAGCTAATCCAAGAAAACTCTTATCTTAGTCACCGTCTCGTTTCTCTTCAAATATTCATTGCCTCGATCTTAACCAGATCTACTGACAATCCTTCTT
Organism: Allium cepa; assembly: GCA_030765085.1. Taxonomy (NCBI): domain Eukaryota; kingdom Viridiplantae; phylum Streptophyta; class Magnoliopsida; order Asparagales; family Amaryllidaceae; genus Allium; species Allium cepa. The sequence continues at coordinate 742,999,037 of CM060932.1, forward strand.
TGAGACTACATGACCAAGAAACTTTACTTCCTTCTTCCAGAAATGACATTTTGAACATTTCGCTTTCAATTAATGCTTCCTCGACATTTCAAAGCACCCCCTAAGATGAACTTCATGCTCTCTTTCATCTTTAGAGTATATCAAAATGTTGTCTATGAATACTAACACGAATCTGTCCAAATATTCCTGAAAGATTCTACTCATTAAGTCCACAAAGAATGCTGGTGCATTAGTTAGTCCGAACGGCATCACTAACCATTCGTACGATCCATATCTGGTCCTAAACACTGTCAAAGGAATACTATCCTCTGCTACTCTAAGCTGATGGAATCGTGTTGCTAAGTCTGACTGGGAAAATACTTTGGCTCCACTCAACTTATGGAACAAATCGTCAATCCTTGGTAATGGATATCGGTTCTTTATCGTCTTCTCATTTGGCTTACGATAATCGATACACAACCTCAATGATCCGTCTGATTTCTTTGCAAACACTACGGTTGCTCCCTAAGGCAAACTTCTTGGTCTGGTAAGACTCTTACCTTCTAAATCCACCAAATGCACATTTAACTCCTTCATCTTGGTAGGTGTAATCCTACTTGGTGGTCTACTCGCCGATTCTGCTCTTGGTATAAAATCGATTCGAAACTCAATAGCTCATTTCGACGGTAATCCTATCACGGGCTCAAAGACATCTACAAATTCTCTAACAAAGAAAACTCGATTCAATTCGTCTTCTACGTCCAGAACACCCTACAAAGCATTAACCTCAAAACTAGGGTTTTCTATGGAGTATATAATCTGATCACTATAATCAGGGTGTCTAAGTGATATTTTCCTATCATGGAAAAATATCTTAGCATCATACATACTTAACCAATCCATACCTAAAATAATTCCAAAACCTACAAAATCAAACACTTGCAAACTACAAACAAATACATGACCTAAAAATTCAAACTCTAGGTGCTCACATCTCATCCCACGAGTCGCATACCCTTCAATGGGATTCGTAACCCTTAAGGAAGTAACTGGGTATGAGGGTTCTAGGTTAAGTTTACCTACCAAATAATGAGATATAAAAGAATGTAATGCACCAGTATCAATAGAACTCTAAATGACACATCATGAATCAAAAGCATACCTCCCAACACAGCTTTTCCTTTCTCCTCTGTTATTGGTCTTGAGGTAGCTCGTTCCAATGCAAACATTTTGCACTTTCCATCCTTGGTTGGTTCCTTACACTGGTTCTTATAATGTCAAATCTGATTACGTTTGATACATTTTACTTCTTTTTTGTCAGCGGCTTTCTTTCCTTTGCATGTCTGGTACTCATGAGCGAAATGTCCCTTCTTGTCGCACTTATAGAAAACTATATCGGCCTTCCATTTCTTGGTTTCTCCTCCTTTTTTAGCACCTTTCTTACGGAAAAACTTTCTCTTTTGGTTCTGCCCACCTTGAGCTTCCCCAGCTTTGTGACCATCAAGAAAACAACTGCCTCAAAGCCATCTCAACAATTAAATCACATGGACCCCTAATATGTGGTAAGTTGCTTTAGAAAGCTCGGGTTTCAATTTGTGGATGAACTTCTTGTTTTGTTTTGTAACTGCATCAACCGTAGCAAATCCATATCTCGGTAGCTCCTCAAATCTGGTAGAATACTCCAGCACTATCATGTCTCCCTGCACCAAATTAGCGAACTTCCTGAGCATAGTTGACTTAGCATTATCCGATATGAATTTTTCCTCAAACCTCCTTCTGAATTGTGCCCAAGTCTTGGTCTCTTCATTTACTCCCACAGTAACATTGTTCCACCAGTATAGTGATGCTCCTTTAAACTGCCTAGAAGCAAGTCTCCTCTTATGCTCATCGTTAAGTCCTAAATCAATAAAAATCCTTTCCCAATAAAGCAACCAATTCTCCACTTTAATTGCATCCTCAATCCCGATGGCTTTCCTCCAAGCCTAGCATAATCTCTGCTTAGTATTGCATAGTTATTGACCATCTGAACTTCCTGATTTCCACCAACTAATCCCGCAGCAGCTCGAGCTTGCATCATGTTGACGAAGAATTGACATATAGCTTCCATATCAACTTATGGTGCTCCAGCACCCACATTTGCAGTTTGTGCCCAACCTAGATTCGTTCTAGTGTCTGGTATTGCATTTCCATTAGTTGTGCTGCTTCCTCCACCAATGTTAACTCTTCCACTCCTAGCATCCATTTCTTGCTTCATTAAAATCTTCATTTGAGCCTTTGTAAGATACAAAAGAATAGCTTAAGAGAGATGGAAGAGATAAAGCTTATACTTATATATAGCAAATACAAGTACGTTACTATAGTGTTATCCCTTACTCGCAATCTTTTTCTCTATTTCCTTAGGATTACATTTTAAAAAATCATTTTAAATTTTAATTTGCATTTAAGTTTCCATAAACCTATGCTCTGATACCAAGTTGTAACATCCCCTATCTTGAGGCTCGAAACTAAGAGCTACAGATGTTGTAGTCATCTATAGTATTAAATTCTGGTGACAAAATACGGTAGTGTTAATGGTATCCATAATACCAAAAGCACATGAACATGAAATAAAATCAATACATATTTCAAGAAATAACTTTTCTAGTTACATTTCAAATCCATATTTCATATTCAGTTACATATCCTAAAACGATTCCCAAGGTTTGATCGAATATAATTATTACAAATTACGCCAAGAGCGACATATAAAGATGCCCCCTTTGGACGATCAGAGAACTAAATAGACATATCGGTCATAAATGCATCACAATGAAAATAATACTAAATAGCTCCTACATAGCTAGCTTTGCCTCCTGCATGTCTTCGAAAGCTTATTCGTCCAACCTACTAAACCTAAAAAGTCCTTAACTCTCAATCTACTTAAATTTAATTCTGAGCGCCCGAGAGTTTAAGGGGGAAAAAACTTTGAGTTAGACATAAAGCCTGGTGTGAGTAATACTATTACATCTCATTTGTTTGATATTAAGTGAGACTATGCTGCTTAGTGGAACCGGTTTCCCCTCATTAACGTCCTTTTTAAAAACATATCTTTTACAAATCAAAATCCTGCAATCAAATTGATTATAAAAACAATAGCAAATACATATATGCATAGTAATCAGGAAATAAATGGACTATCTATTCACGTTATAGTTTTTATCTGGCTAACTATTAACCATTGGCTGACTCAGGCATATCAGACATAATAAATAATCTAACTTCTGTTAGACACAATACCGGGTTGTCTGCCCTTAACTATCTTCTTCCAAGGTCAACTGATCCTAATGGTTTTGCAGGCTCATCAATAACTTATCTTTACTCTGTATATTCCCTTCTATGTGCAAAATTATTTTAGTCTCATCTATGACAAAGCCCTAAACACTGGAATTTTGGACTTGTATTATCTAAGGGTTGTTAGCTAAAGTATAGGGCATGACCATACACCAGTCCCATCTGGTCTTCTAATATCTAAGTCATAAACTTAGCGTTAACTACCCTACTCAAATTTCATTTCCTGACATATACTTAGGGTTAACTACCCTATTCAAATTTTATTTCCTTGTAAACAATCTTTGCAAAATGATTTACCCTTGAAAACATATATTTATAAATAAGGAAATCATACTCTTTGCTTTACTCAAAACACTTATGCCATGATATATGCTTACACAAAACAATGTTGATGAAATCAATTGATGGGATTATCTATCCTTTCAAAATAAGTTAAAACATCCTTTTAACTTAAAAAACTCTATGCTATAAGGCCAAAAAGTACCTTCTAAACCTTTGTTTAAACCTTAAACAACTTCTTACGAATTCATTAAAAGTACCCCTTTCAAATAAGTTAACTACTTTAATCTTGGAAACATTAGGCCGAACGGCCAACACATACCTTTCGAATGTACTGAAAATAGACCTTTCAAAACCATTACTAAAACCTTAGACATCCTTTTCGAAACCATTTAAACTTGTCTTTCAAAAGCATTGGAAACCTTTCTTAAAAACTTAAATATACCTTTCGAAAACATTGGAAACCTCCCCTTCGAAACACTTATAGCATACTTTTTGAAAGCATTAGGGTTTAAGTAAGGTTTTGTGGAAACATTGCTTTGAAACCATTTAAAATCATTCCTTTCGAAACCAATGGGTTTAACTTTTAACACAATTAAAGGGTCATAAAGAACTGGGGCAAAAGCATTACTTTGAAAACATTACTCCTAAGTAAAAGAAAGAGGACAGTTTCGAAACCCACCCTTTTGAATTCATTACCTCCAAAACCATTTTGAAAGCGGCTATACGACTCTTTCGAAAGCATTAAGAAGACGACTTCAAAGTAAAAAGGTGAAACCATCCTTTCAAATATGTTAATTTAAGTCTATAAAGAAAAGCGACCTTAATTAGTTCGAAAGGTATGAATGTGGCAGCTAGGTATCGAATAGGTTCAAAAGCGGCTATCCTTTCGAAAGCTTCTTTTAAAACAAAAGTAAGAGGAAACTCTTTCAAAAGCTCTTTTTCTAAAAAAAGAGGCAAGTTGATTGATTCGAAAGCTAATAAAGTTATCTTCAACCCCTTTGAAATTATCTTTTATAAACAGAAGTAGTAGTGGTTTCAGAAGCTTATAAGAATAACATCTACCCCTTCGAAACTATTGTTTCGACATGGTCACTTCCACCTTTCTCCAATGCTCTACATATCAATTGATTGATACCATGTGAATTGGTTTCAAATGAGTTCTTTAGCGGAGGTATGGTGACGAAAGCTAACAGATGGAAGTGGCGAAGTGGTAAATTAAAATAAAACTGATTTTATGCCTTTAAAAGTAATTTCTTTTCACCTAACTTTCCTAATCTGTCAAGATGTACATAGTAAAATACTTAGGAAAATTCCCCAAAATCACCATAATTCACTTTTAATTTGTTTTCTAACATATTTAAATTTCAGACCCGAAATCAATATAAAATCGCCTTAAATAATTTATACTCAATATTAACTATTTTCTATCAAAAAAATTTCATAATAAATCCATAATACCTTAGAAAGTTATAAAAATCGAAACCCACTTCTAAAATGATGATTTTGACCATATATCAAAAATGCAAATCATTTGGATGTCATTTAATAGGTTTTCCAATCTAAACTTATCATAAAATCCATATGAAAAATATAAATCGTCAACAAGCATATATATATTTAAATAAACATAACATTGCATATTATTTGCCAAAAAGTTTGGATCCAACCTTGAAACCAAAATTATAACAAAATTGAGATGTAAATCAAATTATTTACCTTAGCTTGGTGTTAAGAAGGTTGAGATTTGCTCTTTCATTGAATTGCTTAAGCTTTCTACTTGAATCTTAGCATTTCTTCTCCTTGATTCTCTTTAATGGTGTCCTATCAAGCTTATAAGTATTTTGGGTTTTGTTTGTAAATATTAAAATGAATAAGAAATGAAGGATAAAAAGGTTTAGGGTATAAGAACAATGACTATTTCTATTTTGCCCTTACCATATTCCTTCTACTTACTTATCTTTAATTCTCTTGTGCTTATATATTCATTAAGGCATGGCCCTTTTATTCATTTATGAATCTAAATACCTTAACCATCTACATTATTTTATTTTATTTATCTAATTAAATGTCCTAAATAGTGTTAGTCAAAATTAGGGTTATTACACAGCCCCAAATGAAGAATGGTCCAAGGAAGAGTGAAGAAAAGCCTATTTATTATAACTGTAGAAACAAAGGCCATAAGAGTAAGGATTGTAAGAGAGAAGGTAGGAAATGCTACTTCTGTTAAGGGTTTGGGGCATCCATAGGGATGAGCAAGCTATGGAAGTTTCTACATTGGATGTTGTCTCAACTTCGTTGAAGGCTCCATTGGCAGAGGAGTAGGGGAAGTGTAATACAATTATAGGTATGTTTTATTTACGATATACCTATTCATATTTTCCTTGATGCCGATACATTAGATACTTATATCTAGCGACCTAGTGGAGAGGCTAAGACTAAGATCCAAAGCAGTAGACTGACCCTTGACTATATCGAACCTAGTGGATGGTTCGGTAAATTTGGCCTTGGGTTATCATTATATAGTGTTGTTGAGTCATGGATCTTTCTTTGTTTGTGATTGCTTTGTTCTAGGTTTTGTAGGGCTCGGTATTATTTTGGGTAATTGGCTGGCCGAGGAGGAATGTAGTAGTGGATTGTGAGAGGTTGTTGGTGACAATAGGGACAAACGATGGGCGTAGGTTGTAGTTAGGCTGCTGACCTAATAATGAGGTGATCATTAGCATTTTATAGTTTCTTAAGATCCTACATGAAAAATTATCATCTATTCCTATAGTTGGGTGGTATCCAAACATTTTCCTCGATTTTTGATGAACCTAGGGGTATAATTTATAAGAAATAGATCGTAGACTTATTATTTTATGTTTTTGACATTCACGGGGATTTTTATTAATCTCAAGGTTTCTTTTATGTACTTGTGAAATGGATGATAGCCTTTCTTCTCCGTTTCTTAATCCTGCAAACCCAGTTACCAAAACGAAAAAAGGGCTGAAGAGGTAACATACGGGGTGATGCCTTTGGCTAATCTCCTAAAAGGCTACTATGACTTATCCCCTTCCTTCTTTAGATGCGCTCTCTATTCCACCTCTAAAGCATGTTCAAGACCAGCACACTTGATATTTGCCCCTACCCAAGGGTGCTATAACCGACCTTGCTAAGAGGTTTGGGAGGTTGCCTTGGAAAACATATCCAGCTTCGCTTTGTCTCCTCCTTCTCTTTTGCACTTTCCACTTCTTGAGCTCTCTTCCTTTGAGCTCTTGGCCACAATGAATAAGTCTTGGACTTACGTATGTTTATTTTATCCATATATATGATATTACTATTATCCTTCTCTCTTTTTTAGCTTGGGGCCTTGACAATTGTGGCCCTAAAGAATTGGGAAGGAGAGTAGGTCGCTTCCTTGGATCGTGTAACTACTATTGAAGCAAAATCTACTTCAACCGCTTCTAAAAATGCTAAAGTTGAGGAGGATCTTAAAGCATGTTTGGCCACAGCCCAGAAGGAAGCAAAGGATATAAAGGCTGTGGTGGAGGCTTTGGAGTCAAAGGATTGCAACTTGGACGAGAAGGAAGCGGCTTTGAAGAAAGCAAAGGACAACCACGAGCGAATTACATACGCGGTACTTTCTTAATTGTACGGTTCAGTTCAATGTCAATTTTCCTTTTAAGTTAATCTTAGCTTCCTACGCAAGCCCGAGATGATTGAAGATGCCCTTAATTATTACAGAAAGAAGAGGACCTAGCAGTCAACCATAGAGGATGTTTCTCCTTCTGCTTCTGAGCTACACAGTGGGCATGATATGCTCAAGGAATCCAAAGTGCATGATGATACTGAGGTATCCAAAGAAACTAGGGTCTCTTCACCTCCTCATGTAACTACTTAACTTTTGAATGTGAATCTTAGGACCCTTTCAATATGCGAAACAAAAATTAGCTTGTTTCTTTTTCTTTGTTACAATAGATTTTCTTATTTGTTATTTTATTTTGTTACTGTCTTATGAATAACCATTTTGTCTTTATTGCTTTGTTTATTTGTTTTAGTCTTTTAAATAAGTTTTGTTTACTTCAACTTTGAAGAAAAGCGAGGATAATCGAACTTTATATCATCTTGGTGTTAGAGTTGCAGCTATTCGTAGGCAAAAGAAAGAATTAGATGATTAATTTACAAATCCTAAGGATAAAACCTAAGGATTGCTTTGTAGGATTGATCAAGTGGTTAAAGAAAAGGAGGCATTCAGTGACTTTGTAGCATCATGGCGATAAACCTTAATAAGTGGCTCTTTCCCACCTGATAGCCCTCACTTGGGGTGGTTTGAGCATAGGCTTGGAAACATAAATAAGGATTGAGTTTTGCTTTCTTTTTTCATTTTTTGTATGTGGGTTTATTGAATTTATTGTATGACGACGTAGTTAAAAATATATGTTTCTATTTAACTTTAACCTGGTGCATTTCGATCTTCTTTGAGTCAAACTTTTAATTATTACCAACTACGTCGGTTCCCATGGGATTTCATCCAAGTTTAACGAAGTCTTTCAATTCAACATTCCTTCTGCCTCCTTCATTCATGGCCCTGATGACAGAAGTGTGCCCGAATTTAAGGTTGAATCCCCGACTCTTATTATTGCCTCAAAAGAGTAGAATATCCATCTAATAATCATTAATGAAACGCTTGAAATAGATTTAAGGAGACCTATACAGAGCTTAAGGTGGAAAAAGATGCATTCAGCCATCAACAATGACTTAATGTTAAGCTACGTGAAAGGGTTATGGAAATTCAATCAAAGTTGGATGACTTGCTGCAAGCCTTGAAAGACGGCGAGGCACTCTATGGTGTCGTTTATCAGGCAGAGATAGTGAAACTGAATAAGACTATAGAAGACTTCTTTGCTCAACGTTACTAATAGATTGAGGAAAAGGAAGGTACAAAAGAAGGAAGAATGGTAGAGGGGCCTAGTTTGGAATTGGATCCTGCTCCCTTACTGATGTGGATTCATATTAGGCAAACGAGTGGAAGAAGAGGATGGAGCTTTACTTCTAGGACAAACTTACAGAGGCAAAGGCTCACTATAAACACTAGTTAACGTAGTTGGAGCCAAAGGCGCTTTACCATCTGCGGAGGAAAGGGTGGTGAACCAATGCTCTTAGGTATTTTGGTGGTTTTGCTAGACATACCAAGAAAATTAAGGCTCGGTTGATTGATACTTTAGAAAGCACAATGGATAAAGTTATACATAAGATTCATGAATTTAAGGATGGAACCGCCTCTTTAGAAAAATTTAGATGACAGAAAGAAAAAAATCAAGATGGGGCAGATTTCCTTACAGTGCGCCAAGGACGTCTTTGATTATTTCTACGCTACGCTTGATTTGAGCTTCCTACACAATGTACTAGGTTTCGAGGTGACTGCAGAGGAGCTAATAATCCTTATGCAGGCACTTACTATGACCCCTGGAGGACTGTACCTGTTAGCTCAGCCCTGCCTCTCGCCAATATACTTTAAGTGTTTTTAGTGTAGTATTTTAGTAACTTGTAACAAAGAATGACTATGTAATTTTATATTATTAATTACCTTTTTCTGGGTTGTGCATATACTATGTAAATCAAGGTTCTTTGCAAAGTTTGTGAATTTCCTGTAAGTGCTTAACTTGGTTGTACTTCTTTCTAATTTTTTGGGTTGATGGTCTCTATATGCTTCATGATGGGTTCGTAATCATCTTAGGAAAACTATGATATGTGTGATGGATAGTCCATATAATTTTATACAAATGATAAATGTGTAATGGATAGTCCATATGAATTTTAGTTGGATAAATCATGTGTGATGGAAAGTCCATATGGCCCTGGATGGATAATCCACATAATGTTTATATGTGAGATGGGTAATCCATATAAATTAAGATGAATAGACAGATTAAGAAGGACGGTCATTTAAATTTAGATGGATGGTCTATTAAATTGGGATGCATAATCCATTATATGATTTTAGGTGGGGTAAGGAGTGTATAGCACTACGAAGGCAGATTAGTCAGACTTACCTATGTTGCATGCTTGTAAATGATTATTTTTACTATGTTCTAACATTGTGATTGTAGGTGCATGAATTTTGACTGACTTGATTAGTTAAGACACTAGTAAGGGGAAAACCCGTTCTGCTCTGTAGTATGGTCTCACTAGATATCTATTTTGGTTCGAGATGGTAGGTTATTATTCACACCAGACTTTTTATCTGACCCAAAATTTTTGTTTTCCCATTAAACTCTAAGGTGCTCATTTGAGTAGGCGAGTAAGGTTTTCGGGTTTCCAAATTAGACAATGTAAGCTTCCCGAAACGTGTAGGAGGCAAGTTAGCTATTATAGGAGCTTTTATTTTCCGCTGTGTTGTTTTGGTGTCTAAATGGATGTAACGACAGAAGTTATAAGTATTAAGTATTAGACTCTGATCAACCAATGATGCATACTCATATGTCGCTCTTGAAGTATTTTGTAATAATTATATTTCCTCTGAACAAGTGATCGAATGGAATCATGTACTGAATATGAAATCTTATTTGTGAAATGAAATGCGAAAGCTTACTATTGAATTGAGTTTTAAAAAAAATTCATATTCTTGTGCTTTTTATGTTATCGATACAATTAACATGGCTGCATTTTATCATCGGAAATAAATATTATGGATGACTGCAGCATCTGTAGTACTTAGTTTTGGACCTTAAAATGGGGTAAGTTATAGTTTGATATCAGAAAATAGGTTTGTGTAAAAATTAAAGGTTTTTGAAAACATAATTCATTGAGTCGGAAAATAAGATTAGGGTATGGGATAATGCTAAACTTACGTACTTGAATTTTCTTTATATAATTATGTATTTTCCCTCTCTCTCAGACCGTTTTCTATATCTTATTAAGGCTCATATGCATATTACAAGAAAGCAAGATATGGAAGTAGGAAACAAAAGAGAAAACTAGGTGGAGGAAGCACCAAACTAATGGAAATTCTCGGCCTAATACTAGAAGGAACCAGGGTCGACCAACAAATGCTAATCAAAATACAAATGCTAATGCGGGGGCCGGAACCCCACCAGTAGATATGGAGGCTGTGCATCAATTCTTTGTAAACATGATGCAAGCTAGAGCTGCTGCTGGTTTAGTTAGAGGGAATGTAGTTAATGCGGAAGAAGCTAATCCCATGGTGCCTATTGGCAACAACTATGCTATGTTGAGCTGGGATTACACTAGTCTTGGAGCAAAGGCTTTTCTTAGAACCGAAGATGCTATTGAAGTGGAGAACTAGCTATTACACTATGAGAGTATTTTTGCTGATCTAGGTTTGAATGATGAGCGAAAATGGAGATTAGCATCAAGGCAGTTGTAGGGAGCTGCTTTGTACTGGTGGAACGGTGTAACCGTAGAAGTCTCAGAGAAGGAATTGACTTGGGCTGAGTTTAGAAGGAGGTTTAAGAAAAGTTCTTGTCTGAGATAGCCAAATCAACTTTGCTCAGGAAATTTATGGAAATGGAGTAAGGAGAAATGTCTATCTTGGAGTATGCAACTAAATTTGATGAGTTGTCTAAATACGGATATGCCACCATAATACTATGATTAAGAGAAATGAAAAGTTCATCCGAGGTTTAAAGCTAGAGATTGTCAAGGCAACAATGTCGCGTCTTAAGGATCCAAGTAATGTAGTGGTAGAGATGGCTATAAGGAAAGAGGAGATGCTTTCGAATTTTGGGAAGGCTGGTAGGTAGAAAACAGAGTTCTTAGAATAAGAAGAGAAAGTTATTCAAGGGGAAGGGAGCTCAGAAGGATGGTGTTGTTAAGAAAGGAAAAACTAATATCGTTTGTTACAAACGTGACAAGAAGGGGTACTATGCTAATGAGTTTCGATTTGGTAATGGTAAGACGGTTGTGGGAAAGAAGAATGTGAAGTGATCTAATTGCAACCAGCTGGGGCATTATAAGAATAAATGTCCAAAAGAGGCTAAGGAGGAAAAAAGAAAGGTCTTTGCTTTGGAGCCATCATCTTCTAGGCCAATAGCGGAAGATAAGAGAAAGGTGTGATGGGAGGTACGCTTTTGTTTTATGGCATACCTATTATAGTATTATTTGATAGTGGTGCATCACATTCTTTTATTTCTCAGCATTTGGTAGATAAGTTAGATTTAGAACCATTATAACTTATTGCTTCCTAAAGGGCCGTGAATCCAATAGGAGGGTATGCAACTCTTGAAATGAGATGTGACCGTATATAATTTAAGTTGTTAGGTCATACTTTTCCCTATATTTTGTTTGAGTTTGATTTTATGGTTTTGGGATTATTTTTGATATGCATTGGTTGAGCAAATATGATGGTACGGTATTTTGTCAGGATAAGAAAATATCATTAAGACACCATAATTGTAGTGATTGATTTATATACTCAGTTGAGAATTTGATTTTAGATGTTTGTGCTTTATTGGTGCAATAGAGGTGGAGATGAGTTGAGTTGGGACTTAGTATAAGAGAATTTGCATATGTTTCTGAACTAGATATAAGATTATCACCGAGGAGAGATCTTGAGTTTAGAATTGATCTTGTATCTAGAGCTGAACCCCTTAGTAGACCGCTTAGTAAAATAACACCTATTGAGATGAAAGAGTTAAAGATGCAGCTTGTGGTTTTAGAAGGAAAGAATTTTATTAGACCAAGCATTTCACCTTGGGAGCAGCTGCGGTATTTGTGAAGAAACTGGATGGGTCATTAAGGTTGTGTACAGATTATTGTAAGCTAAATGAGAGGATGATAATGAATAGATATCCTTGCCGAGAATCGATGATTTATTTGATCAGTTGAGTGGAGCCAAAGTGTTTTCTCAGTTGGATTTAGCAACAGGGTTCCATCAACTTAGGGTGGCTGAGGGCAGTATTCCGTTAACGACATTTTGAATGATGTATGGTTCATTTGAGTGGTTAATCATGTCATTCGGGTTGACTGTGTGCCGCTTTCTTTCTAAACTTGATGAATCGAATTTTATGAGAGCACTTGGATAGGTTCATGTTGGTAATTATTGATGAAATTTTGATATATTCTAAGGGTGAGAGAGATTATGAGATTCATCTTAAAATAGTGCTTGAGACATTGAGGTAGGATTAACTAAAAGCGAAGTTTTTAAAGTGTCATTTTTGGAAGAGTGAAATGAAGTTTCTTAGTCATGTAGTTTCAGAGCAAGGGTTGTCTATGGATCCAGCTACGGTTGAAGCTGTAAATAATTGGAAGAGGACCCGAGATGGTAACCGAGATAAAGATTTTTCTTGGATAGACTGGCTATCAGCAGAGATTCATTAAGGAATTCTCTTGGATAGCAGCACCCCTGACTAAACTAGCCGGAAAGGACGTAAATTTTTTTGTCTTAGTAAATGTGATGAAGCGTTCCAGAAGCTAAAATATTTATACACCAATGCGCCCATGTTAGTTGTGATTGATGGTAATCAAGGTCTGCTAGTATATATAGGTGTATGTGGAACATGATTAGGAGCTGTGTTGATGCAAAGAGGTAAAGTTATTGCCTTCTCGACAGCTCAGACCACATGTACTTAGGTATTCTACTCATGGTTTGGAGTTAGTAGCAATGATCTTTGCTTCGAATGTATGGATACACTATCTATTAGGAGAAAGATTTGAATTGTTTACGAATCATAAGTCTTTGAGGTATTTATTCTCTCAAAAAGAGTTGAATATGAGATGGCAGAGATGGCTTGAGTTTTTAACAGCTTATGATTTAGTATTGAGTATGCATCAGGAAAAGAAATAAAGTTATTGATGCACTTAGAAAGAGACATCAAAATGCAATGTTAGTTTTATAGCTGAATGGAATGATTCAGAAGCATTGACTACTTGTGGTGTGTAGTTAAGATCAACGGTTGGTTCTAGTTGGGAAACTGTCGTGTTGTCGTGTTAGGAAGTTCGACCGATGATGATCGAATGGATTGCTTCTAAGTAAAGGGATGCTCCATTGCTAGTCGAAAGGATTAGAAGGCTTGAAGGTGGAAATGAGATTGATGATTTAAAAGATTTTCGTCCTAACCAGAATGGATGGTTAAGAAAGAATGGACGATTATGTGTTCCAAATATTGGGACCTAAGGAAGGAAGTTCTTAGGGAATGTCATCGATCAAACTTTATTATTCATCATGGACGAACTAAGATGTATCAAGATATAAAAAGGAGTCGCTTTTACGCAGGTATGAAAAGGGATAAAGGCTAACGAGTAAAGGAATATTTGAATTCCCTACAAGTGAAAGCGGGCATTAGAAGCCAAGTGGATTACTTCAGCCTTTAGAAATGCCGGTTTCAAAATAGGATTCTATATTTATGGATTTTATTGACGAGCTTCCAAGGTTTAATAAGGGAAATGAGAGTATTTGGGTTATAATCGATAGACTGACCAAGAGTGCACATTTCATTCCTGTTAAGTTGACCAGAACGACACCTGTATTGGAAAAATTATTTATGAAGAACATTGTTAGACTGCATAAAATTCCTGTAGTATAGTTAGCAATAGAGATACTTTGTTTGCTAGTGAATTCTGGAAGAACTTGCAAGAGGTATTAGGTATCAAGCTTAAGACTAGTATCGCTTATCATCCACTTACGGATGGGAAGACAGAGAGAGTCAATAAAGTACTTGAAGATTTTCTAAGAGCTTGCATACTAGATTTTGGTGGGTCATGGGAAGACCATTAGCATTTAGCCGAGTTTTCCTACAATAATAGTTATCAGATTAGCATAGGAATGACACTTTTCGAAGCATTATATAGAAGGTCGTGCAAATCACCGGTATGGTGATTGAAGACTGAAGATAGAATGGTTCTTGGTTCACATATAGTGAGAGAAACCGTGGAGAAGATTAAGTTAATCCGAGCTAAGATGAGAGAAGCTCAAACTAGGCAAACAAGTTACATATATAAGAGGCATAAGGATCTAGTGTTCTCTGTTAGAGATTGTGTTTTTATTAAGAATCACTAATGAAGGGTGTGGTGCGATTTGGAAAGTCAGGGAAACTTGTAGGCAGATATGTTAGATCATTCCCCATTATAGAGTGGATTGGAAAGCTCGTGTATTAGGTAGAGTTACGGAGTAGTTTGATAGGAATCCATAATGTTTTTCATGTTTCTCATCTTAGAAAGTGTGTGCATGATCCAGAGACTGCTATTACTTTGACTACATTGGAAGATTTAGTTGTGGAATCAAGTCTGACTTTTCTAAGACTACCAATTCGTGTTATGGCCATGGATGAGAAGAGGCTAAGGAATAAGATATTCAAGTTAGTGAAAGTCCAATGGAATGACAATGAGAAAAACTATACTTGAAAAGTAAAGGATATGATTAGGGATACTTATCCCGAGGTGTTATGAGGGTATGTTCTATACTTGTTATATAGACTTTCTAGCTGGTAGGATATACTGGCCTTTTTTTTACAATTGTTTACATGATGGATATGCTTATTATGTGAATCCTTGCTAAATTTAGAGGATGAAATTCTTTAAGTAGGGGAGCCTGTGTCATCCTTAATTTTTGTTTAACATTATTCAGAAGATTTAATTGGATATATTAAATAGAATAATGTAATGGGATAAGAATGATAAGATTAGATAATTAATTAGGTCGGGCCTTAACTAATCGGCTAATAAGATTGTTTTAAAACTTAATATAGAAGGGAATAAATGAGAGAGGAAAATTAGGAATAGAGCCTTATTTCATCCCTTAAGCCCTCCCTCACTCATTCATTCTCACTTTACATTCACAAAATAATCAAAAGAAAGCGGAGAGGTCGGCCATAATCAGGGAAGAAAGAAGGGAAAACTAAAGAGGATTCAAAGGGAAAATCTCAGAGAAGCTAAACTCCATCAAATCTCAATCTCACCATCCAATATACGGTGAATAATAACTAACCATATCTATTTTTGTGTTTGAATTCGGCTATGGCTAATTTTGGATTGATCTTGATTGTTTTGCCATGTTATGGATGTTTGATCATTGTGTGGATAGAATAATAATGGTAATTTTATAGAATTGTTATGATAGGTTTTAAAGGTAAAACCTAAATTTTAATCTCCAATGGATTTAATTTGCTGGTATGTTGTGTAAAATATTATTTTGGAGATGGGCTTTTAATTTCATAATTTTCCAAGTTAATATGAATATTTTATAAATTTCCTATGGAGAAAATAGAGTTTATTTTAAGTTTTAGTTATTAAAAATAATTAAATAATTATTTAGTCCCGAAAATTTTACAGAAGAAGGAATATATAAATTCTGACTTTTAGTGATTTTTAAGGACTTTCGCCAAAAGTTTGTGATTTTCTGCGAATTTAATAATCTAGAAAAGCTTATAATTAATGTTAATTCTCAATATAAAAACAAAGGTTATCTTCCAAGTCCAACGCTCCGTATTCATATGTATTGCAAGAGTTATGCTGCTTAAAGATGAACAGGTTGAGCCCGTCTCGAAAGAATAATACCACAGGCCGAAGGGAATAGCCCATTAGCAGATCCAAAGCCCAAACACCAATCAATAACGAAAGGAATCAACGGTCGAAGCGACCAAAAAGACAATATGCGTCCCAGATATAAGAGGCCATTTAGGCGGAAAGACAATTCATCAATCTATACTCCTTAAACAGCAATGCTAGATGTCGAGAACAAGCTCCAATCGTAGTTGTACAACAATCAACCTTAGCAATCCAAGAAGAAGATTCTCCGCCAATGGCATTATAGCACGTTGGCTATAAATAGGCGACAATCTTAAGGCATAAGGGATTTTTGGCACATAAAGAACTTACATAATCATGTAGCACTTTCTTATATTATAACTCTATTCAAAACTCATTAACGGTGGAAACGTCTAGATTCAATGTAATAAGCCTCTCGGCTAAACAAAAATAACTAAATAAGGAAAGGACAGTGGACGTAGGGACTTTTAGCCTGAACCACTATAAAAATTCATGGTGTTATTTACATTGTACACTTTATCTTCTTCTCATTTACCATCACGACATTATAGATTAGCCTTTTGTAACTCCAACCTATTACTTCAAGTTTCAGTAACCACGTTCTCGGTACCCCTAACTTAAGTAACTTTTAGAGTTATATCTTCAAACCTCAGGGTGTTGGTGCAAACAAAATTCTACACTAATATTTTTGGCGCATGAAGGAGGTCTCGAACCTCCATCATTTGTTCCCACTTGGAAAATCTAGTAACATCATCCCTCCAGACATGGTTAACATTGAGAAGCTAACCCCGGAGTCACCCCTTAACCTTCGTATTTGGCTTAGTGAAAGCACGACAATAAGAGATTGATTGCCCTCATTTTAAAGAAAGAGAAGGCAAAGAATATGATCATGTTTATGAACTTCAAGCTCTCCAGATCAGATAACTTTGGAAGTATCTTCGGGAGTCTCTCCAAGAGTATGCTCAACTCAGAGGGACAGTCAACGATACATCGATCAAAATTAAGGATCTAAGTACTCTGCTAAAAGAGCCCTCCCGCTCACTTTTACTCTTCGACTATGGAAGAAGGCCCAATGAGACTAAGTCTCCACTCCCCTCAATCAGAGCTTGTCTCGGATCTTTCTAAAAACACGTGAAGAATTCCATTATTCAAACTATCCCCTAACTATCAAAGAAGATCCAAAAGGAAAGAATTACTGTGTTTACCATCAAGGGAATGAGCATAAAACAGACGAATGTCAAAGACTTTCTCAAGACATAGAAAACTTTATAAAAAAAGGGAGTTTGATTGAGTTTATTAAACAGTTACTTATATATCTCATCTTTATAAATGTTTAGCTTTTTTTCTGCGTTTCAAAGGAATTGTAGGCTCATTCAACTGAATACACATACACACATACATATATCCCCCTTTTGAAGACAAAGAATGTTATGTGGATCTTTATAGAAATCTCTCATCTTAGCAAAGATGCTCCGTTCAGGTTTAACTTTTTCCTCTCTTGGTAAGTGCAATTTAGTCTCAATACCTATAAAAATTATTCTAGTACATCCCCTTTTTTAGTTATTTTCAATTGTTGTGTCTGCATTTAAAGTCCAAGGGTCGAAAATGCTTTATTGATCTGACGAGGTCAATAAAGAGTTTCACTTTTTTTCTTAAAAAATATTAATTTCGTTGATAATTCTCTTTATCAAACTTAAATTAAATAAGTTTTTTACCTAACAATAGAGCCTACTAAATACTCAATTTCAAAAGTCTTTTACAAAGTAATCCGAAAGCATTCATACTTCTCTTTTACCAAGTTACAATTAGCTTTTCGTATAACCAGTAACGTAAAACATATTTAAATGGCTGGTTGCAATTAGCTTTCCATATAACCAGTAATGTAAAACAGATTTAGATGGCCGATACCAGCCAAAAGCGGTTGTAGATGGCAGACACCAGCCAAAAGTGGTTATAGATGGCCGACACCAGCTAAAATTAGTTATAGATAGCCGGCGCCGGCCAAAAGTGGTTGTAGATTGGGACCGTTGACCTCGCCATAAAAGCTCCCCCACAGTGATGCACAACAAAGTGTAAGGCCAATATCACCTAGGTTTAAAAAGACATCAAATATTAGAATGCATGTTGATAACGAGTCATAGTCAGTACAATCATTCACTAGGTTGATCCTTAATTAGATCAGAATATTAGGTAGATTCCCCATAATAGTGAGCCATGGTCAAGTAATACCATGCATTGAGTAGATTCCCAGTTAGATTAGAATGTTGGTAGATTCCCAGTTAGATTAGAATGTTAGTAGATTCCCAGTTAGATCAGAATGTTGGTAGATTCCCAATCAGATTAGAATGTTGGCTAGATTTTCAATTAGATTAGAGTGTTGGGTAGATTCCCAATGATAGTGAGCCATGATCAGGTAATACTATACATTGGGTAGATTCCTAATTAGATTAGAGTGTTGGGTAGATTCCCAGTGATAGTGAGTCATGATCAGGTAGTACCATACAATGGGTAGATTCCTAACTAGATTAGAGTGTTAGGTAGATTCCTAATGATAGTGAGCCATGATCGATAAGTATCATGCATAAGATTAAATTCATATAGAATTCCTGATGAGATTAAGAGGAGAGTTCCTAAGTAAGAATAAGCACTGGGTAAGGATCCCAAATCGAGCTGTAAGGATGGACATCGAAAATCCTGATACGGAGAGATGCCAAGGGGAAAGAAGAACCCCGACATAGAATTAGAAAGGATAAGCAAAAGCCTGCTCGACTTAAATTAACTAGTTAACCAAAAAGATAAAAAAAACCTCACTATTATAGATAGATTAAGTGATTATTAGTACATCTGGAATATAACGTACAAGAAGGAAAAAAGAGTGGGAAATATCTCATAAGCCTTCATATATGTTTTTGACTTTAGTTTCGACCTCCTTAACAACCTTCTTCAGACAAGATTTGAAATGCTCCTCCGCCTTGTCGTATGTGTTAGATACCCATTCCTTTTTAAACTGCTTGAATGAGATGTTTCGACTATCCTTATTACCCACAAGAATGTCTGATATATTAAGTACCGGGCTAAGGGAGAACTCCTCTTGGGTTGACAACGTGGCCCAGAAGGGACAACAATGGTTCTATAAGAAGAAGAAAATCCTATACCAGCACGACCTCTACCCTTTCCGTAAGCTAGAGGGGCAGCAACCGTAACCTCGTTAGTTTGTTCATTTTTAGTTTCAAGTTCTTTTAATTTAATTGTCGAAAGCTCTCGATGAACATCATCCAATTATTGTCGGAGAATAGACGTGGCATAAATTAGAAATGACAGGTTCCGAATCCTGACAGTAACCAGCATTGCCTTCGGAATTGGGGACATTTTCTTGGATAAATCTTCTAAGATTTTGCTTTAAAGATTCATTGTCTTTTAAGGCAACATGAATATTGGTACCGAGATTAGGGCTACACTTCATTAGTTCAGCTATTTTATCATTAACACTCCGTTGCAAAAAGGCGCAGTCTCTCTCCAGTTCTAAGCAGTTGGGACATGATTTCTCCTAAAAAAATTCAAATTAAAACCAGAAAAGGCATATCATCGTAAAGGTAATTCTATTTCATTCTATTAAAGATTAATACAGATAAAAAAGAGGATACAAAATATATGGTCCCCTAAGATGAGCAAATTTCTCGTTAGTAGCCAAAATAATCTTAAGGCCCTTACTCCTAGTATCAACAAGGAACCCTGGGGTCTACCATATTGGAGGAAGAAATGTCCTTCCCTAAACCACCCTTTGGCATTGAAAGTTCTGAAGGAGAAGAATCTACTAGGGATAGGTTATGTTTAGCTTCTGAAACATATTGGGAAATGTATTTCGAAACATGTTCACTTCAGGGAGTCTTCCCTTCAGCAATAGCTAGTGGAGATGGAGTTACACTTCGATAACCAGGTAGAACCTCCAGAGTTATAGTTAATCTTGGATCATAGAATCTCTTGGTGAAAGATAGTCTTTTATTCTTCAACTGAGGGTCTCTTGGATGTAGTTTAGAGAGTCAGGAAACCCTTAAAAAACCTCGTCTTGGTCATCCAATGCAAGCTTTAATTTACCTCTAAGACCCAAGACTTGGTTAGCTAATCTTGTAGCTCTAAACCTAAGAGATTTAATCAATTTAGCACAAGTTCGGTCATGTTTTTTCTTTACGTCCATGATCTTATTGGATAAGTTTATATTCCTAAGTCTATTGGATGTTAATTGGGATTGAAGGGCACCTATGGTTGCTAACAACTTCGAGTTTCTGGTTTAACTCCTCTTCTATAATATTTCATAAAGGGAAGAGAAACCCAACTTTCTCTATTTAAAAATGGGTAAAGGAATAAGTACTTTATAATAGACGTGATGAAGTCAATAAGGAAAACAATTCGCAAAAAATCCAGACATCAAACAATGGTATCATCAATGCCAACAACCACAGATTCAAACAAACAAAAGGGAAATGTACCAAAAAATTTACAAACCAGAAAGTTGGACATTATCAAAAGCAGATTTCTAGCAATTATAATGATGACTTACCTCGTCTTAATCAACATTCTCCTCCATTAGAACCGAGGGTCCAACACTTGCCAAGGCCCATGCTTTCTCATACCTCTGGGAGAAGCTACCTTTAATCCTTTTACCATTGGGGTTGAACCCTATAAAGAGAATCACACCCTTGTTTCAGTTATGGTCATAAGCTTCCTAAAGAATTTTAAAGGCTTCAATGTTAGCCACCTTTTCAGCCTCTTCTTTAGTAACCTGGTCCGAGACCCTTTTCTTAGCTTTATCTAATTCCTGTTCAGCCTTTTGACGCTTGGCTTTTGATCTTTTAAAGCCTTCGGTGGTCATGCCCTAACCATGGGTGAGTCTGATTACTACTCCTGGCTAAGGTTTTTGGGTCGACCGTCGATGTGAGATACTAAGTGGGTGGTTATGCCCTAATCATGTGTAAGTCCGGTCTACGACTACCCGCCAAGGTTTTTAGGCAAATCGTGAATGGTTAACTACCTGGTTGATGGGTCATGTCTTGACCATGGGTAAGTTCGATCCACCATTACTGACCAAGGTTATTGAGGGTGTGCTTGATGCTATCCCTCGAGCATAAGGGAATTCGGCTCATGAAGTTGTAGATCGCTTGATTAGTATGTGCATTAAGCTTTGTTCATACTAAGTGACCAGTTAAGCGAGTCCGTTTGCTTACTCCCACCACTATCGTCCGTTTAAGGGAGTTGGAAAAGCCAAAGTAGTTGACAACTTCCCATGCATTGGTCTAAGTGTTTGTAATGGTCTAAGCATAAAGAAAGAAACCTGATACAATAAGATTTCAAGGGATAATATTTTATTGATGATTATTTAGTAGTTGCCTTTATTATAAAATAAAAGTACTTGAATAAATAACAAAATAGGAAATAAGGATTAAGTAAAATTACGATGAAGGATCTGTGCATTTCAGGTTTTCCTGAATATAACCTTATCTACCATGCTGAGGATATAGACTCCTTTTTCTAAATCTTTATAAATGATGTACAGTCCTTCCCAGATCATGTCGAGTGCCTTGTGTTTAAGGAATATTTACTTTAATACTAAGTCTCCTTCCTAAAGTATGCGGTGTTTGACTTTGGAGTTATATTGTTTGGCTACCCTTTGCTTATGTTCTAAGACTTTCAAAGCAGCTCCATCACATTTCTTGTCTATCAAATCTAGAGACATATTCAATAGCTCCTCATTCTTATCTGAATCATAGTGAATCCACCTGTAGGATGGTGCTATGGTCTCAACGGATAGCATAGACCCTAACCCATAAGCCGGGGGTACGTCATATTGCAGTCTTATAGGAAGTGCGATAAGCATGTAGAGTTAGAGGTAGTTCATCCACCCATGCTCCTTTTTCCTTTTCCAGCCGCTACTTATGAGAGTTTTAAGAACCTTGTTGACTGCTTCCACCTTTCCATTAGCCTATGGGTATGCCAATATGGAAAAAACTCTTCTTTACCCCATGTTGTATGCAGAAGTCGGTAAACTCTTCACTGTTAAACTATAATCCATTATCTGAGTAATCCAGGTGGGACTTTGCTTTAGCATATTACATTCCTGATCAAAAGCCTTGGTAGAAGACATATTAGTAAGTAGTTCTGCTTCACCCCACTTAGTAAATTAGTCTACTATCACGATGGCATACTTAGCTCCACCCTTGACCGTAGGAAGTTCTCCGATCAGATCGATTCCCCAAGTTGCTAAAGGCCAAGGCCAACCATGTGTATCAACTCAAACAAGGGAAACCTTGGGTTGTTTGTGAACCTCTAACATTTTTTGCATCTCTTTGCATATTCCATCGCATTATGATTTAATGTCAGCCAGAAGAATTTATATGGCAACATCTTTTTGCTAAAGTTTGTCCCTCAGTAGTATGGTCTCCATAACTGCTCTGATGTATGCTATCCAACATCTCTCGAGCATCCTTTGTAACACCCCTAATTTTAATTAACATTATTTAGGATATTTAATTAGATAAATTAAATAGAATAATGTGATGATTAGAGTGATAAGGAAATTGAGATTTGAAAATAAGTAAGGTCGTGTCTTAACCAAATAAATCTATAAGCTTGTTTTATAACCTAAACACATATTAGAATAGGTAAAGGGTAAAATAGGAATATATTGATATTGTAACCCTTAAATCCTTATATCGTTCTACTCACGTTTTCATAAATCAAAACAATTAAAGAGCTCAAGCAAGGCTGGCCATTAATCACAATGTAAGTCATAATTCAAGTGGAGATTCAAGGAGGAAAGCTAGGAAGATTAAGCAATATGCAAATCTCAACCCATTATCAAACCAAGGTAAATAATAATCTAAATCCATTTCATTTACATTGTTTTTTTATTGATTCGAATAGGTTTAGATGTAAAACTGAATGTACAAAGGTCCTGATGATATGCCATGATGAGTTTGTCATATTTTGAATAAGAGATAATTTATAAGAATTTTATGAAGTTAAATAATTCAGTTTTAAGGCTAAAACCATTGTTCTCGATCTCCAAATGCTATGAGTTTTTGATATGATGTGTAAAAGTTTAATTCAGAGATGGGTTTTTAATTTCATAATTTTCTAAGTTAAGATCAATATTTTATGAATTTCCTAATGGGAAAATGGATTTAATTCGGGTTTAATTCAATTAAGTAATTAAATTATGATTTTCGACTCGAAAATTTTATATGGTGAAGAAAGTAGTATTTTAGAATTTTTGAGAATTTTGAGGTTTCCCATGTGATTTCATATTATTATTAATAAATTATGTTGAAAAAGCATGTAAATGGATAATTAATTAAGAAAGTTAATTACTTGGTTTAACAGGTGTTTTGGACTTGAAAATTTTGATGTTGCAGCAAAATCCAAAAAGAAATTATAAATCTTTGTTGAAACCAATCATATTTTGACAAATAAATAAGGTTTGGTAAAAAAACTTCCTTTTATTACTTATGGCAGCTGCATCTTCCTCATCGATCCCTAACCCTACGAACTTGACCTGCTCATCGGATCTCCCTTCTCAAGAAGGAGAAGACAAAGATAATTTGCAAGAGGTCGGAAGAAAAGGTAAGCAGAAGATGGCGGCTAACCCTAACTCAACCCATGTTCTTTCAACCTATGCTGATGCGCTGAGATCTTAGGTATTCTCGAAGGAAAAGATTAAAAGTTGGACAAAAGCCATTGATTTCAAGGAGAGCATAGATAACAATGTCCGATTTTATGAAAAAACTGTAGATGATAAAGGAGAATTTGCGGAGATTGATGAGAATGACTTTGCACAGGTTGTTAGTATGTGGAAAAATTCTGTATACATATATATGGCAGGGAAAAGCCATATTATATTCATTTTAATGCATATATCAAAAGGGAATGGAAACCAGAAGGGGGATGGAACATGTTTGCAAGAGAAAATGGTTACTATTTGGTTAAATTTGAACTGGAATTGGACTGTCAAAAAATATTGAAAATGGACCATGGTTCATGGACAGTAAGTTACTTTTTATTAAAAGATGGGAAGCAAATTTAAGACTGGAGCGTAACATGCTAGTTCGCACCCTATATGGATTAGATTAATGAATCCTAACTTAGCATTATGGAGCAGCAGAGGAATAAGCAAACTTGCTAGTCTTATAGGCAAACCAATAAAGATGGATGAGGATAAAAAAACACCTGAGAAAACTTAGATTTGCTAGGGTCCTTGTAGAAATTACAGTAGATTCGAAATTACCTAATAAGTTACGTGTTAAGGATAGTGATGGAAAAGAATACGAACAAGATGTGGAATATGAATTTGTTCCTCCAAAATGTACACGATGTCTATGTTTTGAACACACACAAATGCAATGTACAAGAAGTAACACACAAGAATGGAGGGTTAAGGAGAAGAATGTGGAAGATCAAAGTGCAAGTGATCAGAGAAGTGATCTAGTTGAAGTGGGAAAATCAAGCAATATACAAACAAGTCAAAATGAAACATCAGATCAACCAGATATATTACAAGGCCCACAAAAACCTACAACTGTTAATATAAACATGGAATCAACTGACAAACAGAATGCACATAACACTGACAACACTTTCACTGATTCAATATATCATAGTACTGTTGATAGTCAAATACACTCTGATTGTTCCCCAAGCTCTGAAATGGATTACCCTGAGATTGACCAAACAAACCAGCAATAGGAGAAGTTGAACAATTTGCTCCAGGATAAGGCACAGAAATAGGTGCTTGATGAGATAGACCAGAATGAAAAGGAACCTGAATCATCGGAAGATATTAGTAAAATGAACATAATCTTGGCTTCCAGTGACGAGGAGTTGAACTTTGATCCAAAAACAAGTACTTACACTGGAACAGTTCAATAAAAAAGCAAGTAAACATTATCCAAAGAATTTTGCTCCTAGAAACTTGAGGAGTAATAAGGCACCACCCTCTCAATGACAATTATTTGCTGGAATGTTAGAGGTATTAATATTGATGAAAGATAATTAGACCTCTTTAATTTAAGAAATAAATATAAACCATCATTATTCGGTTTACTTGAAATTAAAATGAATAACGATAATATTGATAATTTTCATTTTACTTTTAGGGCAAATTGGAGTATATATCATAATAGCTCTTCTACTTGTAAAGGAAGAATCATAGTAGCTTGGTGTTGTGAATTTTGGTTGTGTTAACTGCTAAGCATGGATGATCAATAAAGTAAAAGCTACAAACATGGGAGGTTTGGCAGTTCACATTACATTCATATATGATAGTAACTTTGCATCAATTCATTCAGGACCCTGGAAACATCTTATAAATATATCAAATCAAATAGACGGTCCTTGGTTCACTATGGGAGATTATAATGCAATGCTAAAGGCTGAAGATAAAGTTGGTAGTCTCACATTGAAGGCATCCTAGCTGGAGGAATTTAACGGTAGTGTCATTGTTGCTGGATTGACCGAGGTTGCCCACACTGGACTGAAATATACATGGAGAAGTGGATAAGTTAAAAAGATTTCTTGTAAACTGGACAAAGTTCTTGTGAATGCTGAGGCTATTAACCTGTTCCCTAATATGAAAGTAACTATTTTGCCTTTTTCTACTAGTGATCATCTCCCTCTCTCTAACAACCCTGTATTTTATGATTATTTTAATTGTATATTTTAATTATTTTATTTGAAATCCTGATTTAAAAATTTTAATTTATTTATTAAAATGAATAATTTTTGTTATTTTAAATATAAATTTTGGTTTTTATGTGAATTATAATTTCAAACATGAATAAATGGATTATTTTTCAGAAAATGTGAATTTTGGTCAATATGGTCAAACTTTGACTTTTAAATTTAAATTTTAAATATTTGAAAATTTTAATTTTATCTTTTATTATGAAAGTAAATAAAATTTCTAGAATACTGCTTTTTGTTTCGTTGAAATCCGATTAATAGTGAAAGTTGGGCTTTTTACAATATTGTGTGTAAATTGTTTTATTTAACAAAATTGTTTATTTTAATTTTTATAAATAATATTTTGTTTGTCAAATCATGTTCTAATATTTATATATGACATGTTATGTATATATTTTATTTTTAAAACATTTTATAAGTATAGTTATAATTTTTCAAATGTAATTGTATATTGTTTATATTTTTAAATTCTAGTTTCAATTATTAAGCTATTTTCTTTATTTATTTTTATTTTTCCTTAAAATACTTATTTATTTTGTTTTTCGTTTTATTTTGTTCATATTTTTATTTTTTTTACTGAAATTTTAGTTAGTTTATTTGAATAAAAGAAAATAAGAAAACAAAGAGACAAAACCTTTCATTTTCTAGTGTCCTTTCATTTGCTTGTGACCTTTCCTTTCCTTTGCCTTTTCATTGTTTGGCCGTTCATTCTTTTACTTTGGCCGTGCATTTCCTTTTGTATTTCATGTGAATTTCCTTCTCATCTCATTCAATTCATGGCTATTTCCATTTGAGGATAAAAAGAAAGAGTAATGGCTTCCTCTTTCTCTTGTTTTCTTCATTCTTTTGCTTTGATTTATACCTAGCCTTCTCTAATCTTGCTTGGCTATAACCACCATCACCTCCACCAACCACCACCATCATCTCCTCCTCATCATCCATAGCCTACAACCATCCCTCTCCTCTATCCATGACAGGCCGTGACCACGAAGAGAAGCAATCACCACAAAAGTTGCAAAAATTCCATGAAAACCACGCCAGTCGACCAATACTTCAACACAACTTCCATATCTTGCCTTGGCCACCTTCCCTAGATCCACCACCATCAAGACCTAGCCACCAACTTAACCTCTGACCTGACCTGAAATAGCACTTGACCGAGCTTTAGATGCACCAAATCCTCACATCCCTTGACCCAAAACCTTCCATTCCTTGACCGCTTCCTTGCCTCCTTAGCCCATGCCTTGGTCTTGCTTTTTTTTCTTTTCCATACCCATAGGCCGAGCCTATGTGCTCAAGACTCAACATGGTCGAGCCCATTAAGCATAGGCCAAACCAAGGTTGGCATGTGCAAGCCACTTTTGTTCAAGGCAAAGTGATATTCTCATCTTATTCTAATTGTTTGTAAATTCAATGTTGTTGTTTATAATTTATGTGTTTGTTATTCATAATTACAATATTTATATTGTCTTGTTTATTTTTTTTATACAAGATCAATATCAAGGCTCTACATTCATTCAAATCAAAAGTCGTGCTGTATCGTGCTTGTCGTGCTTTCTGGAATCTATTCTGTGTGTTTTGATTTGCTAACTCCAGCTTGAAAAGATGAGTCTTTCTTACTCTGACATTTTACTTATGAAATGGTGAATTAATGACAAGTGTTTAGTAATTAAAAATGTTTATGTAAGTTAATGATGATTATATGATACGCCATGCCATGTTATTATCATGTTAACTCTATTGAATTATCACCTGACATTTGATAAATGACATTATATTGTGACATTTACCTGTTAGTGAAATTATTTATATTGTTTATGCATATGTTCACTACAAGTTCCCTGTTAGAATAGAATCACTATGGGTTGAAATGATACATACCCGAATGGACTTTAGAATAAGAAAAAATTGTTATGGGCTGAAATGATAGGCCTGAGCGATCTTTATTTATTTTATTTGACTTGGGATTGCGGGTTTGAAATGATAGAACCCGGTTTTTCTTTTTAAATTGCGAATTGAAATGATATACATCTGTATCACTTGACCTAGGTTAGAAAATTATATGCAGACCCTGTGGTATATTTTTAAATGATTTTTATTAAGATATGTATTTTTAAAAGTATGCAATTTGATTTAAAAATATATATTTATTGGTTTTGAGAAGGCTAAATATTAAGTTTTGAATTTGTGAATTTAAGTATGTAAATTTGAGGTAAATGTGATTTTTGACTTTAAATTATATTTTTAAAATGTAAGTAAATAATGGAAATTTAATTTAAAGTTTGAAATGATATTTGAAGTAAAATGTTAGGTTTATTTAAATTTATAAGTTAATAATATTGAATTGTGACTTAACAAATGAAAGTGAGTTTTAAATTGAATATTTGATTTAAAAATTTTATTGTGATAAATCATATGTTAAATTGATTTAAATGTGAAAGTTTAGAAGCCTAAATATGATTTACAAGTTTAAAATTTGCTAAAAGTTGAAAATTATTGTTTTTGAAAAATTATAATAAAATCTGGAATTTTATTAATAGCATTTCTAAAATGCTGTAGTTTTATGACAACAATTTTAAATGTTGTTGTTTTTGAACTTAACTATGTTTGAAATAACTAAATATCTATTACAGAATTTTATAAATGCCATTCTTCCTAAACTAAACTATTTGGAAACTATAAGCTATGGTTGCACTTTATAAATGCCGTCGTTGCTATATTTTGACAATGTTTTGAAATATTATAGATTTTAATACTGTTTGAGTTATATTTTAAGTGTTAAATGATATAACCCTTGGAATTGATTATTTGTGAAATTTCAGGAGTTTTGAAAATATTTTAATATTTAAATTTGAATTTTAAGGAATTTAAAGTAAAATTGAATTTAATAAGGCTTACTTGGTTATGTGTCAAATGGATTGAAATGTAACGAGATAAATGAATTTTTGAATGGAATTTTGAAATGTGTTTTGTAATGATATTTGAAATAATAAATGAATGAAATATTTGATTTTAAATGATATTTAAATTTGAATATTTGAATTTGAATTCAAATAATAATTTGATAATGAGGTTTTGAAAGGAATTGATTTTGTAATGGTTTGGAAATGATTTAATCTTTATTTTGATGAAGAATGTGAATTTGAAATGATATTTGATTTTGATAAATGAATACTGAAGTCTATATTAGTATGAAAGAATATTTGGTTTACTTGTAATTTGAGTTATTTAAATAATATTGGATTTATGAAATGAATATTTCAAGACTAAGTAATAATGAAATTAAATTTGAGATATATGACATTTTCAAATTTAGTTTGAAATATGATATATTTAAAGCTTTGAAATATATTAAAAATTGAATAGTTTATTTTGTGGATTACATCTGTATTTTGAAATTGATAAGATTTGGAATGTTTTGTTGGGAAACTAAATTGAATTGAAACTGATGATTTGAATTGAGTTAAATTGGAAATTTGTCTTCGAAATGTTATTATTTTTAAAGTGTAATGATTTCAAGTATTTTGGTTTTGAAAGAGTTATAACTTTGAAAGTATTATGATTTTGAAAGGTGAATGTATGTTTGAAATGGAAATGATATCATATTGATTTGGATATAGTTTTGAAATAAGAATGGTTTGGTTTCGAAGTATAAACTATTTTGACAAGAATATAGTTTGAAATGAAATGATTTGATTTTTTTAAGCATAACTATTTTGAGATGGCTACGGCGTTATAATAACGATTGGTTGTTAAAGTGATCGGGATCGGAAGTTGTCATACTCTTTGCCAACTCCGAAAACCACTTTAATAACCATGTACGTGGTGGAGATTCCAGAATGAAGTAGGATGGTAGCGACGATCCTATTGAGGTATGAATATGGACCCGACTCCCGTGAGTTGGCTTAAGTTTGCTAAAACAAGAGCGATCGATGGGCCAACTGAGGTCATTCCTCCGATCGGACACATTCCTTCGACGGTGTACTCTTACTTGTGGTTGATTTGATGGCCATCCTCCGATTTTGATTTGGGAGTGTGTTTCAAGGTAGGCGGTAGTGGCTGCTATTCATTACCACCAGCCCAGAAGCGTAATTGGTATATCTACCCTGGCATTGCCTAGTTGTGTCGTGTCACCTACCATATCGAGCCTTACTACGAGTTTATTTTTCTCCCGTAGCCTATGGAGTATTTAGGGTAGTCTCCCGATCTAGAGATATGTTGATGCTGGATGGACTATTGGGACTATTATGTGTTGGGGCTATATGGGTAACCCTTCAACGCTATTTTAGAATAGGTTTATTTTACTATAGACATTATTATAATAGCGCAATATTACTACATAGTAAATAATTTAATGTATCCTTAAAGGATGGGCGATCCCAAGCATCCTTTAAGTTACTGATGCATTTTATTACTGTTCACTTGAGTTGATTTATAGTTCATAAGTATTTATGTCCTGAGTTGAGTGTTTTGTGTTTTTCTTTACAC
Source organism: Allium cepa (assembly GCA_030765085.1). Lineage (NCBI taxonomy): Eukaryota > Viridiplantae > Streptophyta > Magnoliopsida > Asparagales > Amaryllidaceae > Allium > Allium cepa. The sequence goes on from CM060932.1 coordinate 743,029,331, forward strand.
TCGAGTCAGACTGAGTGATTCAGCATTCAAGACTCACCTTCTGAGTTGGAGCTTTTCTTGAAGATCCAGCCATCTATTTTGCTTTCAGTATCCAGTGGTTCCAGTGTTGTATTCTAATTTATACCTGATGTATCTTGTTATTCTTTAGTTGTATCTTGTTTAAACTCTGATGTATCTTATTTTATATAGTAGCTTCGTGAACTACTATCTCTTTTAATTTCGCTGCATTATTATTTACTCTATATTTGTGATCTGTGATTATTTATTTACTGTATATTCTGAGATTTTCCTAAATTTTATTTACAACGCGGTATTTTGAGCAATTCAAGTCCGACATGTGCAGATGCGAATGGTTTAAAATATCGGTTCATTACATTTGGTATCAGAGCTTTGGTAGCTCTAGGCAAAACTCAGCATATATGGTAAATATATTTACAGAATCACTTTCATTCGAGTTGAATCTCTTCCTTTTAGACTCGATTCCTTCGAATTTTGGAACGTTCCCTGCGGTTTCAAAATCTATTCGTGTCCCTCACCATTAGTCTTCTTTTGATTCTGGTGTATTCCATAACTCCACTTCGAATGATCTTTATAATGAGTCGGCAGTCTCGTCAATCTCAAATTGATTTGTAAAGGGGTGAAACTCCTTTATAACAGCATCGATTCACCAGAGATTTTTATATCTTTGGTTTAGATGCTGGTATCTCTAATTATCCCAAATTATATCTCTTGAGATCAAATGTTGATTTTTCCCATAAAATCCACATCGATCTTAATCTTTAAGTCACGGTTGACCCGGTTAAGGTTTTCCATGATTTATATAAGCATATCCATCTTCCTATACTGTTATTTAATCATCTCATCTTTGTTTCCAACTTATCTTCAAATCATTCTTGAATTGTACTTGTAAATCTATATTTAAGATGTTTTATATATTGTGTTGTTTGAGTTGTTGATGTTGATTTGGGTTTCTGATCGATTCGTCTAATCAACGCTATCGATAAGATTTCCAAAACACTTGAACAGGGAAAACTGACACAATATGGTTTTTAAAATTTAGTAATGAAATAAATTTTTGTTACTATATTATAAATCTTTTTCTGGATTTTATCGAATTGGTTGTTAAGAAATAATATTTGATTTTATATATCATTATCACTTGTTTCATATATAAATAATTGAACTATAAAACTTGGTTATAAATTTATTTGGAAATATTAAAATGAATTTAGAAACAAGAATTTGAGAATTTAATTTCCAATGGTTTTAAAACTTTTTTTAAAAGTTTTAAAGGATAATCATTTAAAGTATTTTCGAATAGAAATTTTTTCCAAAGAATTTTAAAGTTTAAAATTTATGTTCTTCTCTTTGTCGCTAGAAAATAACTTCGGTGATGACTGCAGCATCATCGACATTTATTTTCGAGTTTCGAAGTGAAGAGACCGTTCTGTAGTCTTGCTATAGTTTGTTTTGGGGAATTTAATTGATTTGAATTTCTAAAATAAGACTGGATTTATAACATATGCTGATATATGATTAAAATTTGAATGGATATATATATATAGTATATGTGCATTTATTTATCTCTAAACAGTTTGGAATTTATCGAAAATTTAATTCCTAAATTTTATCTTGAAGGATAATTTCAAGTATAATTTCAAGATTTGGATAAATATTCAAGCTTGAAATGATTGAATCAGAAAGTTTTATTTGTATAATACACAATTTCATTCCAATATAACTTACCTAAATTATACAGAAGTTGAATATGTAATTGGATAATATACAATATGAAAATATTTTATAAATAAAATTTGAGTGGTTATAATAAATGTTATACACTTAAATTTTAGTTATAACAAGATTAACAAAGGTAAATAAAGAAAAAGGGTAATGGAATAATTTACAACATAAAATGATGTTAAAGGAACTAAGAATAAATTTAATGCACTTATAATAAGTGTAAATATATTTAACATAGGTGATAAAATATATTGAGAGGAATAATTTTAATTTTAATTAAGAATAAAGAAGAATTAATTTATTGAGTACATTATGAATATAATAAATGATTTTTTTTAAATCCATGATTTTAGAAATTGTGAATTTAAGATAATTGGATGATAAGATAATGAAATTAGAGATGGTTAAGATTTATTTAACTTATGAAAAATTAATTTTCAATATAATTTGAAATTTTCATGGTTTCAAATTTATTATCTTATTTTATTTTTCAAACTATCTTTTGGTTGCCTTTATTTCCCTATCTTGCTACAGAATGGAGAGGCTATTGCATATACCATTCTGTTTAGAAATCTTTCTATAATCTTTGATAATCTTTGGGTACTCATCAAAATCTGAGCACTGCTTACCATCCATAGACCGTCGGTCAAGTGGTAAGGGTGAATCAGATTCTAGAGGATCTTTTTCGTGCTTGTGTTTTTGATTCTGGAGGATCTTAGAAAGATCATCTCCACCTTATTAAATTTACCTATAACAACAGTTATTATGTACAATTTTAATCTTCTTGTCATCTTGTCTTAATCCGATTTCATTTTATTTTTTCTGTGCTTTCCTGTGCCTCATTCCTTTTTGGGGACGAAAAGTTTTGAGTGGGGGAGAGTATAACAACCCTGTATTTTGTGATTATTTTAATTATATATTTTAATTATTTTATTTGAATTCCTGATTTAAAAACTTTATTTTATTTATTAAAATGAATAATTTTTGTTTAAATATAAATTTTGATTTTTATGTGAATTATAATTTCAAACATGAATAAATTGAATATTTTCCAGAAAATGTGAATTTTGGTCAATATGGTCAAACTTTGACTTTTAAATTTAAAATTTAAATATTTGAAAATTTTAATTTTATCTTTTATTGTGAAAGTAAATAAAATTTCAAGAATATTGCTTTTCGTTTCATTGAAATCCGATTAATATTGTGAAAGTTATGCTTTTTACAATATTGTGCGTAAATTGTTTTATTTAACAAAATTTATTATTTTAATTTTATAAATAATAGTTTTGTTTGCCAAATCATGTTCTAAGATGTATATATGACATGTTATGTATGTATTTTATTTTTAAAACATTTTATAAGTATAGTTATAATTTTTCAAATGTAATTGTATATTGTTTATAATTTTAAATTCTAGTTTCATTATTAAGCTATTTTCTTTATTTATTTTTATTTTTCCTTAAAATATTTATTTCTTTTCTTTTTCATTTTATTTTTTTCAGATTTTATTTTATTTACTGAAATTTTAATAAGTTTATTTGAATAAAAGAAAATAAGAAAACAAAGAGACAAAACCTTTCATTTTCTAGTGTCCTTTCATTTGCTTGTGACCTTTCCTTTCCTTTGCCTTTTCATTGTTTGGCCGTTCATTCTTTTACTTTTTCCATGCATTTCCTTTTGTATTTCACGTGAATTTCCTTATCATCTCATTCAATTCACGGCTATTTCCATTTGAGAACAAAAAAAAGAGTAATGGCTTCCTCTTTCTCTTGTTTTCTTCATTTTTGCTTTGATTTATGACTAGCCTTCTCTAATCTTGCTTGGCCATAACCACCATCACCTCCACCAACCGCCACCATCATATCCTCCTCATCATCCATAGCCTACAACCATCCCTCTCCTCTATCCATAACAGGTTGTGACCACGAAGAGAAGCAATCACCACAAAAGTTGCAAAAATTCCATGAAAACCATGCTAGGCGACCAATACTTCAACACCACTTCCATATCTTGCCTTGGCCACCTCCCCTAGCTCCACCACCATCAAGACCCGACCTCTGGCCACCAACTTAACCTCTGACCTGACCTGAACCAGCACTTGACCGAGCCTTAGATGCACCAAATCCTCACATCCCTTGACCCAAAACTTCCATTCCTTGACCGCTTCCTTGCCTCCTTAGTCCATGTCTTGGTCTTGCTTTTTTTTCTTTTCCATGCCCATAGGCCGAGGCTACATGCTCAAGACTCAACATGGCCGAGCCCATTAGGCAGAGGCCGAGCCAAGGTTGGCATGTGCAAGCCACTTTTGTTCAAGGCAAAGTGACATTCTCATCTTATTTTAATTGTTTGCAAATTCAATGTTGTTGTTTATAATTTATGTGTTTGTTATTCATAATTACAATATTTATATTGTCTTGTTTACTTGTTGTATACAAGATCAATATCAAGGCTCTCCATTCATTCAAATCAAAATTCGTGCTGTATCGTGCTTGTCGTGCTTTCTGGAATCTATTTTGTATGTTTTGATTTGCTAACTCCGGCTTGAAAAGGTGAGTCTTTCTCACTCTGACATTTTACTTATGAAATGATGAATTGACAATAAGTGTTTATTAATTAAAAATGTTTATGTAAGTTAATAATGATTATATGATATGCTACGCCATGTTATTATCATGTTAACTCTGTTGAATTATCACCTGACATTTGATAAATGCATTATATTGTGACATCTACCGGTTAGTGAAATTGTTTATATTATTTATGCATATGTTCACTGCAAGTTCCCTGTTAGAATAGAATCACTATGGGTTGAAATGATACATACCCGAACGGACTATAGAATAAGGAAAATCGTTATGGGCTGAAGTGATAGGCCGGAGCGATTTTTATTTATTTTATTTGACTTGGGATTGCGGGTTTGAAATGATAGAATCGGTTTTTCTTTTTAAATTGTGGGTTGAAATGATATATATCTGTATCGCTTGACTAGGTTAAAAAATTATATACAGACCCCGTGGTATATTTTTAAATGATTTTTATTAAGATATGTATTTTTAAAAGTATGAAATTTGATTTAAAATTATATATTTATTGGTTTTGAGAATGTTAAATATTAAGTTTTGAATTTGTGAATTTAAGTATGTAAATTTGAGGTAAATGTGATTTTTGACTTTAAATTATATTTTTAAAATGTAAGTAAAGAATGGAAATTTAATTTAAAGTTTGAAATGATATTTGAAGTAAAATGTTAAGTTTATTTAAATTTATAAGTTAATAATATTGAATTGTGACTTAACAAATGAAAGTGAGTTTTAAATTGAATATTTGATTTAAAATTTTTATTGTGATAAATCATATGTTAAATTGATTTAAATTTTAAAGTGTAGAAGCCTGAAAATATGATTTATAAGTTTAAAATTTTCTAAAAATTGAAGTTTATTGTTTTTGAAAAGTTATAATAAAATCTGGAATTTTATTAATAGCATTTCTAAAATGCTGTAGTTTTATGACATCATTTTTAAATGCTGTTATTTTTGAACTTAACTATGTTTGAAATAACTAAATATCTATTACGGCATTTTATAAATGTCGTTATTCCTAAACTAAACTATTTGGAAACTATAAGCTACAATAGCACTTCATAAATGTTGTCGTTGCTATATTTTGCCAATGTTTTGAAATATTATAGATTTTAATACTATTTGAGTTTAAATGATATAACTCTTGGAATTGATTATTTGTGAAATTTCAAGAGTTTTGAAAATATTTTAATATTTAAATTTGAATTTTAAGTAATTTAAAGTAAAATTGAATTTAAATAAGGCTTACTTGGTTATGTGTCAAATGGAATGAAATGTAATGAGATAAATGAATTTTTGAATGGAATTTTAAAATATGTTTTGTAATGATATTTGAAATAATAAATGAATGACATATTTGATTTTAAATGATATTTAAATTTGAATACTTGAATCTGAATTCAAATAATGATTTGATAATGAGGTTTTGATAGGAATTGATTTTGTAATGGTTTGGAAATGATTTAATCTTTATTTTGATGAAGAATGTGAATTTGAAATGATATTTGATTTTGATAAATGAACATTGAAGTTTATATTAGTATGAAAGGATATTTGGCTTACTTGTAATTTGAGTTATTTAAATAATATTAGATTTATGAAATGAATATTTCAAGACTAAGTAATAATGAAATTAAATTTGAGATATATGAGATTTTCAAATTTAGGTTGAAATATGATATATTTAGAGCTTTGAAATATATTAAAATTTGAATAGTTTATTTTGTGCATTAAATCTGTATTTTAAATTGATAAGATTTGGAATGAATTATTGGGAAACTAAATTGAATTGAAACCGATGATTTGAATTGAGTTAAATTGGAAATTTGTCTTCAAAATGTTATGATTTTTAAAGTGTAATGATTTCAAGTATCTTGGTTTTGAAAGAGTTATAACTTTGAAAGTATTATGATTTTGAAAGGTGAATATATGTTTAAAATGGAAATGATATCGTATTGATTTGGATATAGTTTTGAAATAAGAATGGTTTTGGTTTCGAAGTATAAACTATTTTGAAAAGAATATAGTTTGAAATGAAATGATTTGATTTTTGAAGTATAAACTATTTTGAAATGACCACGGCATTATAATAACGATTGGTTGTTAAAGAGATAGGGATCGGAAGTTGTCACGTTCTCTGCCAACTCCGAAAACCACTTTAACAACCGTGTACGCGGTGGAGACTCCAGAATGAAGTAGGATGGTGGCGACGATCCTATTGAGGTATGAACGTGGACTCGACTCTCGTGAGTTGGCTTAAGGTGGCTAAAACAGGCGCGATCGACAGGCCAAGTGAGGTCATTCATCCGATCGGACACATTCCTTCGATACTATACTCTTACTTGTGGTTGATTGATGGCCATCCTTCGATTTTGATTTGAGAGTGTGTTCCGAGGTGGGCGGTAGTGGCTACTATGCATTACCACCAGCCCGGAAGCGTAATTGGTATATCTACCCTGGCATTGCCTAGTTGTGCCGTGTCACCTACCATATCGAGCCTTACTACGAGTTTGTTTTTCTCCCATAGCCCATGGAGTATTTAGGGTAGTCTCCCGATTTATAGATATGCTGATACTGGATGGACTACTGGGACTATTACGTGTTGGGGGGTATATGGGTAACCCTTCAACGCTATTTTAAAGTAAGTTTACTTTAATGTAGACATTATTATAATATCGCAATGTTACTACATAGTAAATAGTTTAACAGATTCTTAAAGGATGGGCGATCCCAAGCATCCTTTAAGTTGCTGATGCATTTTGTTACTGTTCACTTGAGTTGATTTATAGTTTATAAGTATTTATGTCCTGACTCGAGTGTTTTGTGTTTTGCTTTACACTCGAGTCAGACTGAGTGATTCAACATTCAAGACTCACCTTCTGAGTTGGAGTTTTTCTTGAAGATCCAGCTATCTATTTTTCTTTCAGTATCCGGTGATTCTAGTGTTGTATTCTAATTTGTACCTGATGTATCTTGTTATTCTTCAGTTGTATCTTGTTTAAACTCTGATGTATCCTATTTTATATAGTAGCTTCATGAACTACTATCACTTTTAATTCCACTGCATTATTATTTACGCTATGTCTGTGATCTGTGATTATTTATTTACTGTACATTCCGAGATTTTGCCAAATTTTATTTACAATGCGGTATTTTGAGCAATTCAAGTCCGACATGTGCGGATGCAAATGGTTGAAAATATCGGTTCGTTACATTCTCCTTATTGAACTCATTCAAGTCAACATAGAGAAGGGTAAGCCGTTCAGTATGCCAATTTTTGGCCTTTATGTAAAGATTATTACATGGCGGTTGATTTTTCGACTTTAGATATCTTTGAAGGCAACAATCATTTATCTTGATTATGATTCTTAAACACATTAAAATGAGACTCAAAGAATGGAACAAATGTAGAACAAAGCAAATAAACAAAATTACACAGCTTCAGGAAATCCTAGAAAAAACTCAATCTGCACTGGATAAAGACCCTACCAATATGAGTGAAACAAAAAATTCTTTAAAGTACAACATGAACTCAAGAATGCGTTACAAATTCAAGCTATGGATTTGAAGCAAAAAGCCATGGAAAAATGGTTGATTGAGGGAGATGAATGCTTTAAAATTTTCTATACTAAAATGTCTCTTAGACAAAATTATAATAATTTTATAATGTCATTGATGGAAAAGGAGAACATGCTACAAATCTGAGTAAGTTGGAGGAGGAAGTAATAGCTTATTTCACTGACCTATTCAATGGAGATTATCCAGTGGACTTACCAGTTTTTCAAACTAGAAGTTTGGTTAGTGAAGGGGGAAGCCATATGCTGACCAGGGATATTGAAAGTAGGGAAATTGAGGAAGCTGTTAAATCCATTCATCATGACTCCAGCCCAGGACCAGATGGGTTGGGCTCTCATTTCTATGTAACCCACTGGCAAAACCTGAAAGAAAAATTGAGATTAGCTTATCAAGAAGCTCTCGACACTGGTAGAATAGTAAAAGAACTGAACCACATATTCATTTGTCTTATACCAAATAAAGATAAACCAGCACAAATCCAGGACTACAAGCCAATTTCATGCTGTAATGTCTCCTATAAAATTCTAATTAAAATTATTTGCAATAGGATTAGACTCATTCTATCTGAATGCGTAGGAGAATCCTAAAGTTCTTTTATTAAAGGGAGAAGTATATCTGAAAACTCTTTATTAGCACATGAACTGGTCAGGAACTTTAACAAGAAGGGAGTTGATAAAATATGTTTAAAGGTTGATCTTCAAAAGGCTTATGACAGAATAAATAGAAGATTTATCATTCATATGTTGAGGTGTATGGGTTTTCCTGGCAAAATATTGAATCTTATCAAAGAATGTATAAGTTCACCCACTTATTCAATATTAATCAATGGTGTACCTAAAGGGTTTATAAAGAGTGATAGAGGTCTGAGACAAGGTGACCCCCTATCCCCTTACCTATTTGCTATTGCAATAGAATTCTTTACTCTCCAGATGGAAATCTACGCCTACAACAGCATAATACAGCCAATATATAAAATTCAACCTCAAATAACACAACTTCTGTATGCCGATGATCTTGTTATTTGTTATAAAGCTAATTATACTGCTATTCTGGGTTTAAAAGAAATATTTCACAAACTTGAACAGTTTGTTGGACTGAAGGTTAATGACCAGAAGACTAAATGTTACTTTAATGATCATTGTAGATACAAATAGACCTTTTGTTCACTCCTTAATTATAAAGATGGCCAGCTTCCTGTTAAATATCTTGGTGTGCCATTATCAACTAATATAATAAATGACAGGGAATGTGGAGTTCTAGTTACAAAAATAAGAAACAAGCTACAAAGCTGGAGCTTAAAATTATTATCTTTTGCTGGCAGAATTGAATTGGTCTACACTGTTATTACATCTATGGTAAGATTTTGGCTAAAAACATTTCAACTCCCTAGTGCATCCATTGGAAAAATTGAGAGTGCTTGTGCTAATTTTATATGGAGAGGGAGAATCCACAAAGTCTCATATCACACTCTATGCAAACCAAAAAATGAAGGAGGAGTTGGACTCAAAAATCTCAAGGATTTGAAAAAAGATTATACAACTAAATTGGCTTGGAAAATTCTAAGTGGAAAGGGTCTTTGGGCTGAACGAATGAAAAGCATATATCTAAAAGATAATTTCTGGATCCAAAAGGAGGATATAAATGCATCAGGTATATGGAAGACAATTCTCAAGGCTAGAAGCGACCTTCAGAACTTGGTGTATAGAAAAATTGCAACTAGAAAGAGCACAAGTTTCTGGTTTGATCCTTGGTTGAATAATGAAAGTGTTATAAATAAACTAGGATGGGACTGCTTTACTGCTTATGGAGGAAGAGACTTTATGTTGGACAAAATTATCCATGATAACTCATGGGTATTCCCTTCTGTTTCTATTGCTAATCAGATAATAAAGGAAATAATGAACATTCCTCTAAGTTCTACTACTATAGTGGCTGACTCTTGGATATGGAAACCAAATAAAAAAGAATTCACTCTGAAATCAGCTTGGGAACAACTCAGGGAAAGAGAAAAGGAAATTGAATAGGCTCAAATAGTCTAGAATAGAGCTAGAACTCCTGAAATGTCTCAAACTACTTACAAAGCTCTCATCCATAGACTCCCTACTATGGATAGACTAAGACAATGGGAGATAATAAAGAATTCGACTTGCTTTCTTTGTAATCTGGAGGAAGAAAATCATAAACATCTTTTCTTTTCCTGTGCATATACCATAGCAATCTGGGACAAACAAAAGATAATTCCTAACTGCAACCTACAAGATGAATTTCTAAGTGAAATCACGATCTACCTGACTAGATGCTGTTAATCGAAAAGCTTGATGGGAAAAGATGCTTCCATTTTACCAACCGCTACTGTTTGGCATGTGTGGAAAGAGAGGAATAGACAAATTTTTCAAAATAAACACAAAACGAGCATGCAGTTAGTGAAATGATCAGAAGAGATGTTCAAATCATCATGAAAAAGGTAGGAAGATGTGCTCTTACAGATTTATCAATTACTGAACAAGAGACATTGCAGAGGATGGGACTAAAAGTATAAAATACTGTGATTCATTTGGAGAAGACATAGAAACCTCCATGGTAGCTTGAAGGAAGATGAAGCAGTTTCTTTTACTTTTGTTTATTTTGCGTTGTATATTGAACTAACAACTGATAGCTAAATGTAATGGGTCAGGCCAACCTTATTTATGCTTATTAATAAAGCTTTTACCTATTTTCAAAAAGAAGGTTTGGCCAAAAAAGTATACTTTATTAAGCAAAAATACAGTTTTTGGGCTAATTATGATAATGCCACAATACCCTTATTATCGCCGCTCATATTCCTTATCCTATAATCTTTGACGTCGATGAGACGAAAATACAGGGCATTATTATGATAGTGCGGAGCATTTTCGAACCCATCGAGGTCAAAGGAATCAGCAACATTCATATACCATGCCGCAAGTTTTGAAGCATAAGGGAGAGAAGCCATCGAGCATTGGATAGTGTTAAAATGCTTTATGGTGCAACATTATCATGAGGCCACATCATCGAGTTACGACCTTATCGACTTGTCGTATCATTGAGTTGTCGCCTTATCGGGTTGCTGCTTTATCATGTCGTCGATGTTGATGATGCAGATGCAAGCAAGAAAGTAGGCGGATAGCTTATGTTATTGATGCTCGATGCCGACATTGTCGACTAGGTGCATAATGCCGCACGTTTTTGTTTTAAAGGCTTCTAAATAGAGGTAGAGAGCCTTAAGTAGCGACAACGATATGAGACGATGTCGATGTTGATCAAATTAAAACGTTTTGAAAGTGACAAATCTTATATCATTTTCAATCTTGCATATGGCAATACAAAAAAGGTTTTTACAAATGGCATTAGACATTGAAAATACAAAGAGATGATTTCCTTGTTTAAATTATGGGTTAAGGGTATTAACCATACACCATTAAAAAATGATTACAAGGACTCTAATCATGGATGTCGACGCTAATACACATCGAGCTTATAAATGGCAGAGAGCCATTTATTGTAAAATTCTAACTTCAAACCTTAGGGAGACTAAGGTATACCTTAATGAGTTTGACAAGAAATCGGTGGAAATGTCAGTGTTGGAGTAGGGGAGATGTCAGTATTGTAGTATTCTACGAAGTTTGATGAGCTGCCCAGGTATGGATATACCACTGTGGACATTATCATTAAGAGGAACGAGAAGTTTATGTGGTCTATCAAATGCAGTAGTGGAGATAGCGATTAGAAATGAAGAAATGATTTATACCTATGGGAAGGAGAAGCCAACGGAGACTCAAGAGTCTCGAAATAAGAAAAGAAAATTCTTTAAGAAGAAGGGTGCTCAGAAAAGAGGAGTTGCTAAGAAGGGAAGGTAGATGTTGTCTGTTACAAGTGCGATAAAAAGGGATACTATGTTAATGAGTGTCACTCGAGTGATGGAAAGGTGGTTGTAGGGAAGCAGATTGTGAAGTGCTTTAACTGCGACCAAGTGGGGGCATTATAAGAACAAGTGTCCAGAAGCAGCCAAGACTGAGAAGGGTAAAGTCTACATTTTAGAACCATCGTCTTCTAGATCAACAACAGTTGAGAAGGAAAAACTTGTGATGGAAGGTACGCTTTTGATCCATAGTATACCAGTTAGGATACTATTTGATACCGGTGCATCGCATTCATTTATATCTTAGTGTTTAGCAGATAAGTTATGCTTATAACCTTCATACCTAGTTACTTCCATATGGGTTGCGAATCCAATAGGAGGGTATACAACTCTAGGGATGAGATGTGACCTGTTAGAACTTGATTTGTTAGATCATAAGTTTGCATGCAATTTGTATGTCCTTGATTTCATAAATATTGGGATCATATTGAGTATGGATTGGTTAGATATGGTCTTAGAATATTTTGCCAGGATAGGGAGATATCATTGAGACATCCTAGCAGTAGTGGCCGAACAGTATACTTAGTCGAGATTTCGAGTCCAGGAATTGGTGCTTTGTTGTATTCTATGGAAGTAGAAGAAGAGTTGAATCGGGTTTTGGTAGCAAGAGACTTTGCAGATGTTTTTGAACTTGTCATAGGACTACCGCCGAAATGATCTATAGAGTTTCAAACAGATTTTATGCCAGGAGCAAAACCCGTAAGTATACCACCTAATAGGATGACACCTATCGAGACGGATGAGTTAAAGGTGAAGCTAGTGGACTTAGAAGGAAAGAACTTTGTCAGACCAGGCAGTTCACCTTAGGGAGCAACCACGGTATTCGTGAAGAAACTAGATGGGTCTTTAAGGTTATGTATCAACTATCATAAGTTGAATGAGAAGATGATTAAGAATAGGTATCCTTTGCCCAAGAATCGACAACTTATTCGATCTGTGGAGTGGAGCTAAAGTGTTTTTCCCAATTAGATTTGGCAACAGGATTCCATCAACTGAGGACGGTGGATGATAGTATTCCATTGATGGTGTTTCGAATAAGATACGGTTCGTACGAATGGTTAGTGATGCCATTTGGACTAACTAATGTGTCTGCTTTCTTCGTGGACTTGATGAACTGAGTTTTCCAAGAGCACTTGGATAGGTTCGTATTGGTATTCATAGACGACATTTTGATATATTCAAAGGATGAAAGAGAGCATGAGGTTCATCTTATAATAGTGTTAGAGACACCGAGACAACAACGGCTAACAATGAAGTTTTCAATGTGTCATTTCTGGAAGAAATAAGTAAAGTTTCTTTGTCATGTAGTCTCAGGAAAAGGGTTATCAGTTGATCCAGTTAAGATTGAAGCGGTTAATAGTTGAAAGAGACCCGAGACAATGACCAAGATAAGAAGTTTTCTGGGATGGCTGGATGTTACCGGAGATGTATTAAGGATTTTCGCAGATGGCAACACCCCTAACTAAGCTAACCAGAAAGGACGTTAAGTTTGTTTGGTCCGACAGATGCAGAGAAGCATTCCTTAAGTTAAAGCATTTATTGACCAATACGCCCATGTTAGTTTTGCCAAATGGTAATCAAGGGTCAGTAGTGTATACAGACGCACATGGAACTGGATTTGGAGCTGTCTTGATACAGAAGGGTAAGGTAATTGCTTACATTTCTCGACAACTTAGACCACTAGAAGTAAGATATCCAACCCATGATATAGAGTTGGCAGCGATGATCTTTACATTGAAAGTGTAAGACATTGTCTTTTGAGAGAAATATTTGAGTTGTACATGAATCATAAGTCTTTAAGATATTTATTCTATTGGAAGGAGATGAATATGAGGCGGTAGAGGCGGCTGGAGTTTTTAGCAGCTTATGATTTCGGTAGAGAGTATACATCGAGAAAAGGAAATAAGGTATTCGATGCTCTTAGCATAAAACATCAAAATGTGGTGTTAGCTATGTTGGCTAATGGAAGGATCTTGTGTGTATTGTGCGGTTAAAATTGACGGCTATTTCTAGTTATAGTACCGCTTATCATCCTCAGACAGACAAACGACAAAGAGAGTCAATAAGGTACCCGAGGATTTGTTGAGAGCTTGCGTACTAGAATTTGGTAGATTATGGAAAGACCACCTACACTTGGTTGAGCTTTCCTACAATAATAGTTATTAGACTAGTATAGGAATGTCACCTTTCGAAGAAGCTTTATATGGAAGGTTGTGCAAGTCACCGGCATGTTGGTTGAAAACTAAAGACATGTTAGTCTTAGGCAGATCTGGTGAGAGAAGAAATAGAGAAGATTGAGTTAATCCAAGGTACGACGAAAGAAGCTCGATCTAAACAAAGGAGTTATGCAGATAAGAGGCATAAAGATCTCGAGTTCTTAGTTGGAAGCGGAGTCTTCATCAAGGTACCACCAATGAAAGGTGTGATGAGACTCGGTAAGACATGAAAGTTAGCACCGAGATATGTTGGAACGTTCACGGTTATAGAGAGGATCAGAAAACTCGCATATAGAGTAGAGTTACCGAGAAGTTTGGCAGGTGTCCATAATGTATTTTATGTTTCCCATCTTTGCAAGTATGTGCATGATCCAAAGACTACTATCACTCCGACAGCATTGGAAGATTAAGTATTAGAACCGGATCTGACTTTTGTTAGGCAACCAGTTTCGATTTGTAGTGAGAGATAAGAAGAGGTTAAAGATCGAGACAGCCAAGTTGGTGAAAGTTTAGTGGAGTGACAACGAGAAAGACTATACTTGGAGACGGGATTAGAGATGCTTATCCTGATCTGTTATAAGGGTATGTTCTATATTTAATATATATATATATATATAGTTTACTAGTCAACTAATCTAGTATTGTTATTAGGTAATGTTATTGATGTTTGCATGGTTGATATGCTTAGTATTCAGTCCTTAATGAATTTCGAGGACGAAATTCTTTAAGGAGTGGAGCATGTAACACCCCCTAATTTAATTAACATTATTCAGAAGATTTAATTAGATATATTAAATAGAAAAATGTGATTACTAGAGTGGTAAAAGAATTAAGATTTGAAAATAAGTAAGGTCATGCCTTAACTAAATAAATATATAGCCTTGTTTTATAACTTAACTACATATTTGAAAAGGGAAAGGGTAAAATAAGTATAAATAAATCTTATAGCCCCCAAATCCTTATTCCATTCTATTCATGTTTATATAAATCAAAACAATCAAAGAGCTCAAGCAAGGCCAACCATTAATCACAACCTAAGCCATGAATTCAAGTGGAGATTCAAGGAGGAAAGCTAAAAGATTAAGCAATATTTAAATCTTAATCCATTATCAAACCAAGGTGAATAATAATCGAATTCCATCTCATTTTCATTGTTTTACGATTGATTTGATTTGGTTTAGATTTAAAACCAAATGTATAAAGGTCTTGATGATATGTCATGATGAGTTTGCCATGTTTTGATTAAGAGATAATTTATAAGGATTTTATGAAGTTAAATAATTCGGTTTTAAGGTTATATCCATAGTTTTCGATCTCTTAATGTTATGAATTTTTGATATGATACGTAAAAGATTAATTTGGAGATATGTTTTTACTTTCATCATTTTCTAAGTTAAGACCAATATTTTATGAATTTCTTAAGGGGAAAATGGATTTAATTCGGGTTTAATTTAATTAGGTAATTAAATTATGATTTTCAACCCAAAAATTTTATGGTGAAGAAAATAATATTTTAATTTTTGGGAATTTTCCCATGTGATTTCATATTATTGTGAATTAATTATGTTGCAAAAGCATATAAATGGATAATTAATTAAGAAAATTAATTAGTTGGTTTAACAGATGCTTGGGACTTGGGAAATTTGATGCGGCGACAAAATCTGAAAATAAATTGTAATCTTTGTTGAAACCAATCATATTTTGACAAATGAAGGAGGTTTGGTAAAAAGCATATACTTTATTAAGCAAAAATACGGTTTTGTGTTAATTACGGTAATGCCACAATACCCTTATTGTCGTTGCGCCTATTCCTTAGCCTATAATCTTTGATGTCGATGAGACGAAAACACAAGACATTATTATGATAGTGCGGAGCATTTTCGAACTCGTCGAAGTCAAAAGAAGCGACATCATTCATATACAATGCCGCAAGTATTGAAGCACAAGGGAGAGGAGTCGTTTATTATCGGATAGCGTCGACATACTTCATGATGCCACATTATCATGAGATTGCATCATTGAGTTTCCGCCTTATCGATTTATCGCATCATCAGTTGCCGCCTTATCGAGTTGCCACTTTATCTTGTCGCCAAAGTCAATGATGTCGATGCAAGCAAGAAAGTAGGTGGATAGTTGATGTTCTTGAGCTCAATGTCGTCATTGTTGATGAGGTGCATAATGTCATATGTTTTTGTTCTAAATGATTTTAACAGAGGCAAGGAGCCTTATGCAGTGACGCCGACATGAGATGAAGTCAATGTTGATCAAATTAAAATGTTTTAAATGTGATAAACCTGATATCATTTTCAATCACGTGCATGGCAATATAAAAGGGTTATACAAATGGCATTAGACTTTGAAAGTGCAAAGAGATGACTTCCTTGTTTAAATTATGGGTTAAGGGTATTAACCATACATCATTAAGAAAATGGTTACAAGGACTTTAATTATAGATGTCGACGCTGATACACATCGAGTTTATAAATGATGGAAAGTCATTTGTTGCAAAATTTTAACTTCGAACCTTAGGGACACTAAGGTATATCTTAATGAGTTTGACAGGAAATCTATCGAGGGTTACCAATGTATATCAGCATGGAATTCAAATAACTAGGGGGAAATAACTTAATCGAGGACACCAATAGAAATAAGTTATACATGTGGATAACATGGATAAATGTTGAACATGTGGGTGGCATGGAGTAAAGTTAAACATGCGGGTAACATGAGATAAGTAGAAACATGTGGATAACATGAATTAAATGGTCAAGTGATGGTTCATAGTCATCCTAGGAAAACTATGAGATGTGTGATGGATAGTCTGCATCATGTCGGAGATGGATAGTATCTAATTGGTTAGTTTAAGAGTTCATAGCCATCTTAGGAAAACTATGAGATGTGAGGTGGATAATTCAAATCAGTTTAAATGATAAAGTGTAAGATGGATAGTCCACATTAGCTTAAGTAAAAATAAAATGTCGGATGGGTAGTCCACATGAATATAAAATGGGTAGTCAATGAGAACTTAGATGGGTAGTCTAATAAATGGGGATGGGTAATCCGGTATATATGAAATGTTTACGTAGGATTAAGTTATTTTATTATAATTATTGCACATATAGGAACACAATATATGTGTAAGATAAGTAATTGGGTACTAGAGAGGGGAAACCCATTCCGCATAGTGGCATGGTCTAACTAGATATCTATTAGTTGAGATGGTAGGTTAATATTCACACCAGATTTTTTATCCAACCCGAAGTTTTTTGTTTTCCCCTTAAACTCTCAAGTGTTCATTTGAGCAGATTGAGAGTAAGGGCTTTTTGGGTTTCATTTGGACGAATAAGCTCCCAGAAATATGCAAGAGGCAATCTAGCTAGTAGGAGTTATATATCATCTATTTTCCACCGTGTTTTGATTCTACTTTTTTGTTGTAATGGAACGTTGTACTAAATGCCAGATATTTGACTCTGATCATCAAAAAGGGGCGTCTTCATATGTCGCACTTGGAATGTGTTATAATAATTATATTTTCTCTAGACATGGTTTGTGAATTTAGATTAGGTAATGAAATTAAAATCTTATAATGAAATGAGATGAGAAATTTTATTTTAAAATTTTTTTGTTGAGTTTCTATATTCATACGTTTCTAGTTTTATCAAAATAATTAACATAGCCGCATTTTGTCACTGAAAATTAATAAATATGGATAACTACAACATCCGTGGCACTTAGTTTTCGGCCTTAAAATGGGGGCGTTACATCTTTCCCTAGCAACGCGTCTTAATAACAGGTTAGAGAATCCTCTCTGATATATCATGCCATCCTAAATAACGAAGAAGGTGCCTTCCACAAAACCTTCATGGTTTCGTTTTTATTCCTTGGAAGGACTCCCTCGCTCAGATTCTTTATGATCATGGTTATTCAGTTTTCCTCTCCATCAGTAGTTGAAACTATCACGATCACCTCCTTAAAGCTAGGGTTTGGTAGGGTCGTCATCGACATGATTCTGATAGTGGTTCATTTCCCGAACTTTCCAATTTCACTAATTCATCTGCATCCCGATTTTCTTCCCTTGGAATATAGTTGATCACATAATGCTCCATCTAATTAAGTAATGCTTTCATCACTTTTATATAAGACTCTAAGCGTTCTCCTTTAGCCTAGAATTTCCTAAGTACTTAGCTTACAATCAGCTGAGAATCACTTTACACGCATAATGGTCTTATTCCCAGTTCCTTTGCTATCTCAATCCCTACTATCAATGCCTCATACTCTGCCTCATTACTTGTTGCTTTGAACTCCAACTGCACTGCGTAGCTTAGCTTTTGTCCCTCGGGTGTATTACACTACACTTGCGTTGGAGTCATGCTTATTTGACGTTCCATCCACATATGTTTGCCAATTAAATGCCTCCTCTTCCCAAGGTCTGGTCTCGTCATCTCTAATCGTGAACTTAGATTTAAAGTCTACATAGGCCAACCTTTGATTGGCGTTCGAGGATGGTAGGCAATCTCATACTGGCTTAGTTCGATACTCCACTTAGTTAACCTCCCTAAGGTGTAAGGCCAATGTAGGACCCTCTTAATGGTTGATCCGTCAACACTCGAATATGATGAGACTGAAAATAATACCTAAACTTTTGAGATGCTATCAGTAAATAGTAGGCCAACTTCTTTAGCATGGTATATCTAGATTCTTTTCCAACGAAATGTTTGCTGACATAATCACTAACTGTTGCACTCGGTCTTCTTTTCGAACTAATGCTACACTCTGGGCACGTGTTGATACTGCTAGCTATAGGTATAGATCCTCCTATTACTAGTGCAGAAAGAACTGACAGCTTCTGTAAGTGTTCCGGTGAGTTAAGAAATGCGGCCAGACACTCGTCTGTCTAGGTAAACTTTCCTTTCTCCTTTTTTAACACTTCAAAGAGTGGAACACACTTATCAGTTGCCTTTGATACAAACCTGCTCAACGCCACCACTTTGCCATTCAAACTCTGCATCACCTTTTAGGTTTTCATGATTTTGATGTCTTTTAAAGCTTGGACTTACTTTGGGTTAGCTTCGATTCCCATAGCACGTAAAATAAAGCCCAAGATTTTCCCATGGGAAACCCTATAAGAACACTTTAGCGCATTCAACTTCAATCAAAACTCCCAAAAAACTTGGAACATCTCATCTAGATGAGTAATATAGTCACTGGCCTTCTTAGATTTTACTAACATGTCATCAATATTGACTTCCATAGTTATCCTAATTTGATTAGCAAACATTTTATCAACCAAGCACTGGCATGTTGCTCAACATTCTTAAGCCCAAATGACATAATTTTATAATAATAGAGTCCCAAGTTAGTAATGAAGCTAGTGTGCCCCTGATCCGGGATGTACATTGCGATTTGATTATATCTAGAGTATGTTTCCATAAAAGATAAGAGCTCATGTCCTGTGGCTTCATGTACTAGTTGATCAATTCTTGGAAGTGGGAAATAATCTTTAAGGCATGCATCATCTAGATTTGAAAGGTTGATGCAAGTTCGTCACTTCCTATTCGATTTCTGCACAAATATCGGGTTAGCTATCCATTCCGAGTAGCAAGACTCCCTAATGAATTAATTTTCCAGTAAAGATTCTATATCCTCATCGAGGGTTGCTGATCGCTTGGGGACCATACTCCTTTTCTTTTGTTTCATCGGGGTCTTCTTGCATTAATGTTCATGGCATGGCATGCAATAGTAAGGGAGATTCCATGCATGTTTGCATGAGGCCAATAAAATATATCCTGATTATCTCGTAACAATCCTATCAACTTTATCTTCAGATCCCGTTTTAATCGGGATCCAATTTTCATGCACCTAGTCGGGTCATTACTATCCACCTCCATAAATTCAACCTCCCTATGGACATCTTACCTTCTCCAGTAAAGCCATTCAGTTGCTTGTTACATGGCATCACATCCTTCATGGATAACCCTATTTTGTCAAATTCATCTTTAAGTAGGATGTTAATCGAGCTTCCATTATCTATTTGAATCCAATGCACTTCCCCTGGTCCAAGCATTGCTAATAGTATCATAGGGTCTGTGTGAGGATAACAATTCCTATGCAAATCACCATCGTTAAAAGTTACCTCGACCTGTTCCTGATGAGGGGCTCGTCGCGCCTCCTCTATGGCATAAACAAAACCATCTCCATTTTTCGACGATTTAACATATCGTTCCATCTCAATCCAAATTTTTCCCTCTATTTGAGGTCCTTTTGTAATGTTATTGATTACCGATCTCCCATCCTTTATGCGATTAGCACTGGCTCCATCTCCCTCATTCCCTTATTGGGGCTGCTTAGGTAGTTGTCAAATAGGAATGAGGGGAACATTATGATTTTTGATGTACCCTTCTAGCCTTTTCTTTCTAATGTATTCTTCAATAATCTCGTAAATGACGGCATTCATCTCTGTCATGTCCATGGAATTCATGAAATCGATAATACTTCCTCGAATTTAGGTCCGCTTCAGTTTCCTTTCTCGGTTGAGATCTATTGTACTTAAGTTCTATCTGCATCACAAGGTAGATGTTTTCCATAGTATCGCTCAGGCCTGTATAAGCATTGAACCTCGTTCCAAGTCTGAACCTCCTCTGTTCTACCTTCTTTCCGCGTGAGCCACTTTAGTTATTATTCTTCTTCTTTTCAGTGAAATCGTTTCCATTTCAATTTACCATAGCATTTACACATTAGGTGCCACCGTTGATTCCAGAACTAATCCCGTGTGCCGCCCAAGTATGGTGTCTTCTAACCTCATATGCGGCTACCTCATAGGAAAAATCCTGTAAGGTAGCCAGTTTTTCCTTAGTTAATCTTCCAGCCAGCTTTGTGTCCGGGTGTACTCCATCACATAAAGCCACCAAAATAATTGCTCATCTTCATTCCATGTCCTAGTTGCAACTGCATTGTAGAGGGTTAAATATTACCATAATGATTCATCTTCTCTTTGTTTTATATCCGACAACGAATATGGATCCTTTGGTTGCTCCACATATACTCAAAACTGGTTGATAAACTTTTCTTATAACATTTTGCATGAGTGGATCAAGCCTGGAAGTATGTGACAAAACCACATGGTGGCCAAGTCTAATAGGAACATGGGAAAATACTTGCATATGACTTCCTTCGTGGCCCTACTTATCAGCATTTCTTAAGCTTATCGTTGTAGATGCACTATTAGGTCAGTGAAACCTTTGTAAGGATCCACGTTAGGCATTTGGAAGTCCTTGGGATCCCGGGTGGTTTCTATTTTAGGCAGAAGGGGCTACCAACCCTCGCTCTGATGCATCATTCCACTTTCTTATGCCAAACGTATTCCCTAACGATTGATGTCATTTTGTCTTCCAGCTCAACCAAAAGTTAGGGGTGGGTCAACCTTCCCCTAGGGTGAAAGACCCCTTTCGCATCCTTAATAACAACTTGACCTTTGATCCCGGCCTTGATCTCGACTTCGAGACCATTCCCAATGGTTGGATCGCCTTCCATTTATATCCATTTCGACTAAGGCTGGAGAGTGTCATCTAGAGTGAGAGGGGTTAGCCATAGCCGACCCTGGCCCAATATGTCCCCTAGTTGGTTCGACACTGAATCGATCCACGAGCTCAACTTTGGGTGGACCCTTACTCGTTTCATTTCCTTAGCATTTCCACTCCCCGTTCTACAAATATCATGATCAGATCCATTGTCCGAATGTGACCTTCTTCGCCTTTCGGATTTCATAGACTAGGATTGGTCACTAGCTTCTATGTTGTGTCTGATATTTTATGTCTACCCTATTGGTGCCATGATCTAATCCACAATAGCTTGTTGTTGGGTAACAAAACAGTTATCGATCTCCTTCACAACCTTGTCCAAGTTGCCTCAGATGATATCGTCTAAGACTGGAGTGCTGAGAGAATGGTTATCTTGATTGGAAGCCGTTTGGTTAAGCGCACTAATATTCGTTGAATTTCCATTGGTGGTACCAAATCCAAGGAGGCACGCTGAGGCTCTTAGTGGAAGCACAAAAATATTTTTACAAAAATGGACAAACACCACCAATGATTTGGTGTGGAGTAGTGTTTATTGAGTGTATAACAAAATTATGTAATATATGCTTGACTAGTGTTTAGAAAAGCTTATAGTAATAGAGTAGCAAAATGCAATAAAGTAAAATACAAAAGGATTTATAGTGGTTCGACCAGAATGTGCCTACATTCACTGCTCGTTTTCATTTCTTTCTTTATAGATCGATATATGATGATTACAGTGCAAAATACAATGATTTAGGTTAGAATATAGAACCCTTAAGTTTTGTTCGATAATCTCTGTTCGGTGGTAGTTGGCTATTCCAAAATTGCCCGTCACTGTCGTTGGAAACTTGGGTATTTATAGAAGTGAAGGTATAGGGAGGTCAGACCGACAAAATAGAAAGTTTCCCTATTTACCATGCTTGTCTGTTTATTCCATATAAAGAAGATATATAGAATTTCCATATATACAAGATGATATTTCCATAAATACTCTGTTTGGTTCCGTAGTTGTGTTCGGAGGTTGGATCTGGAGCGGTTTTAGGCCACATTCATTGTTTGACACCACTAGGTCCAACAATCACCAAACAAACATTCCCGCTCAGCAGTTTCACCGTCAGACAAGAAATCTTATTCGGTGATGCTACTACTGAATAAAGTTTTCTATTCGGTAGTTAGACCATCGGACAGAGATTTCTGTCCGGTAGCTTGACTACCAAACATATGGGTTGAGAGAGCTTTTCCTTGTATACTTCTTGTATTTTTACTCGTACCGCCTCAGGAGCTTCTTGCCTCTTAGTTTAGGGGTACTTAGACACATCATGTTCCCTATGATACATACACACTTCAACTTCATTGAGCTCGAATAATTTGCAACTATCGCTCTTTGGGTGTAAACGCCCATGACAAGACCCTAAACCTAAGAAGACATTGGGTGTATAATTGTTAAGACATATTTATATATATTTAGGTGAACATATGTTTTGTTACGACTAATGACTTATGATAGTCTTATATTGATTGTGTAACCGAGGCTAGCGTATGGGAAAAACCGTTTTGTGCTCTAGCGGCGTAGTCCACTAGTGAAGGAAAGTAGATGAGAAATGATATTATTCATATCAGACTTGTGTCTGAAAATGTATTTTCCTTTATAAACTAACGGGTACTCATTTGACTAGGTTGAATTTATAAATTTTCATATTTTAGTTATTAGTCAAAGGTATGACTTTTACCGAGTCTATGCGGAAGACGAAAATGAGCAGAAGACCTTATTATTATCTTTAGTAGTAGTTTTATTTCCACCGTGTAACGTAAACAATTATTAAGTTCAATGAATATGAAAAAAAATGATATAAAGACCGTTATGTCTAGTGATCTCCATCGTCGAAAGATAATTTCAAAATCACTGCAGCACATTAGAGTTATATATTCGAATTTTAAAGCAGAGAATGTTACAAAATATTTAGATATGAATTAATTGCGTGTGAGAGTAACAATTTTTTAGTGTTGAAAAAGAGGAAAGATGTATTAATAATTGGTTGGAAAATGGATTAACATTAATTGTTATTAATTGCCGCTGTTAGATAGAATTGTTCAGTTCATAAATGAAGGGTGGTTTTGCATTTAACGCGTCGGAAGCAAGAACAATACATTAGAGCCATTTGTTTTACTACAACACTGGCTTAGGTTAATTTGTATATTTCTACCGGTTCAATCCGCCAAAGTTTCTGATACCGTCCTTCTGTTTAATTTCTAGCGAGCGAGAATTAAAATCGGCAATTTCATCAGCTGCGTTCTCCCTTTTTGGCTCAGCTCCAAATACTAGTAAGAAATTTCAGCAAATGACAAAGCTATGGTGCCTCTCGGCTTCGCCTATGTTGCCAACAACATTTGCAAGAAAAGATCTAAACAGTTTTCGTAGCAGAAAAAGCTCCACCTGCAACGTCAGAGTCAAAAGCAGTGGAAAATGGAGTAATATGAATAACAGCTGGAGAAAAAGGAACCCTTTCGTTGTTTGTATGGCACCTGAAGAAGAAAAGATGACTCGCAGATCTCCTCTCGATTTTCCTATTGTATGTATATTTCTTATCTTACCCTAATTACTTATTATTAGTGCTATTAAATTTGTAAAATTCATGCTCTGTTCCTATTTACTGGCTAGCTAGATTATAGTTACTAAGTTTTATCCTGGGCACCGATGAACTAGATTGTAACTGCTAAAAGTTTGTTTTTGTTAATATTGTTGTTATGGTTACCGGCGATGTTGATACCCATGTCTGTGATAGATGCGCCACCCACCAAGAGATTTTTACTTTTTTATTTTTGAGTTTGCTACTTGCCTTTGTTAGTTTGGGATAGATCTGTAAGGAACGGCGTATCCAGAAATTTTAGTTAGGAGGGGGCAAATATATAAGTTATCTTGCTAAATACAGAGGCACAAAAACACCTTTATAAATAAGAGCGTTACGGCACACTCTTCGTGCATGTCGTGCATGAGAGGTGAGATGACACGTGCTTCGAGCATGAATTATTTTTTGTAAACTGTTTTTTTGCAAATTGTGTATGTTTAACATAGTAAAGAGAAAATGATCTGCATAAATATTTAACCATTTATTTAAGTTGAAATCATGTGAACTAGTTTGAATTTTTATTTCTAAGTTACCATCTAATTTTTATTATTTTGAATTTTTATTTCTATTATTAATTAATATAGAATAAATTTGTAAATAAAGTTTATTTGAATAGATTAAGTGCTATTAAGATTTGGTAATATTTGTGGAGAGACATATTGAATATGTAATGGAAGTTTGGTTGTTAGATCATATTTTCAAGGGCATTGTTAAAGGACTTCATTTCTGGATGGGGGGATTTTATGGACTCTACAAAGCAAAATTCATCAATCCCCCATCGAAAAATAAGGAAAAATATCAATGATGGTTCACCAAAATCATTTTGGTGGGGTCTTTTTGAATAAAATGAAAAAGGGGCGATTAATCAACGAAAAATTGTCGGTAGTTACAGAGTTATTTACTTTTTTGGAGGGGGGTTTGTTGACACCAAATGTATTACAACTATTATTGAAGATTTGGTACTTTATATTCTTTTATAAATGATGTCTCAACATGTCCCACAATTCCAGGAAACAAAATAGGCTTTAGCATACATACATATGTGCACACACATACACATATGTATATACATGTTTGTGTGTGTATGTATATGTATATACATACACGTATACATACAAACAGTCATGTATGTATATGTATATATAGTTATATACATATACAACAACAAAGTCATTATTCTGCAACAAGTTCGGGTCGGCTAGAGATGAAATCCAAAACTAAATGATAGTCAATTTAAAAGCAATAACAACAATAATAATTAAAGAAAAGCATGATAATAATAATAAAATAATAATAATAATAAATAAGTAAAATAAAAATAAAATGAAAAATAAAAATATATAACGAAATTACAAAAACCATGATATTAATAACAACAATAATAGTAATAATGATATTAATAGTAACAGAGATCGAAGACCAAACACTACGTCTTGGGGCTCTTATTCATTGATCATATAATGTAAAACTTATAACACTACTCCTAAACCAACCCTAAGAAAAAACTCTTGGCTCATGGTTCTAGTACGTGGATCGCTAATTTCCACGCGCTTCTGTTCGATACTAGCTTTTAAGATATTTTTCAATCCTTCAAGTCCTTTTTTACTACTTCCTTCTATGTCTAACTTGGTCGACCTCCACCTCTCTTTGAGCATTCAAAGCGGTCTATAATTCTAACACACACAGGTGCCTCGGGAGGCCTCCGTTGGTGATGTCCAAACATCTTAAGCGGTGCTGAATTAGCTTCTCTTTAATTGTTGCTACTCCAAGTTTGTTACGTATATCATCATTTCTAATTCGGTCTCATCTTGTATGACCACAACTCTATCACAGCATACGCGTATCTGCTACACTTGTCTTCTGGGTGTGTTATCTTTTAGCAGACCAACATTATATACCATACAACATCGCATGCCCGATTGCCGTTATGTAGAATTTTTCTTAAAGTTTTTGTGGGACTTTTGTCACAGATAATGCCAGACGCTAGTTGTCATTTCATCCATCTCACTCGAATTTTAAAACTAACATCTTCATTAATCTCATCATCATATTTTAACATTGATCCTAAATATCAAAAGGACTCCTTCTTGGGCGCTATTTGTCCGGTCAGAGTGACATCTCTATCCTTTTACCTGACGTCGCTGAACTCGCACTTCATATACTATGTTTTAGTTCTGCTAAACCTAAAACCCTTTGATTTTAAAGTCTGCCTACACAACTCCAATTGTCTATCAACCCCTATCATACTTTCGTCAATTAGCACAACATCATCAGGAAATAACATACACCGAAGAATTTCACCTTGTATACCCTTCGTAGTCTCATTTATCACTAGGGTAAAAATGTAGGGGCTCAAAGATGACCCCTTATGTAATCATATGTTAATGGAAAAGTCATTGGTTTCACCATCGCTTACTCTGACACTAGTCACAGCATCATCGTACATACCCTTGATAAGGGTAATGTACTTTGGTGGTACTCTCTTCTTTTTCAGAGCCCACCACGTAATCATTTTTGGTACTTTGTCATAAGCTTTCTCCAAACGATAAATACCATGTGTATATCCTTCTTTTGCTCCCTAAATTTATCTATAATTTGTCTTATCAAAAAAGCCGCCTCTGTGGTCGACCTCCCAAGCATGAAACCAAATTGGTTTTTTTAAATCGCTTGTCATCCTTTTAATCGATATTAAATGACTATCTCCTAAAGCTTCATTGATGACTCATAAGCTTAATTCCTCTGTTGTTTGTGCAACTTTGAATATCTCCTTTATTCTCGAAGATTGGAGCTAATATGCTTCTCCTCCACTCATCTAACATTTGCTTGATTTGAAAATATTATTGAACAACTTAGTTAGCCAGGTCATTTCTGCATTTCCAAGACATCATCAAACCTCAATGAGGATGTCATCAGGCCCCAATGTCTTGCCTACTTTCATCCGTTTTAGCGTTTTCTTTATCTCGTGCTCTTGAATTCTCCGAACAAAATGTTTACCGGTGTCATTAAAAGAGCCGTCCAACTCGATCGTGATGCTATCACCTTCTTTATTGAATAACTTGTCGAAGTATTCTCTCGATCTATTTTTTATCTCATCGCCATTCACCTAAAAGATTATTATTCTCATCCTTGATATATTTAACTTGGTTAATGTCTCTTGTCTTCCTCTCGCAGAGCTTAGCTATCTTATAGACTTTTTTCACTCTCCTTCGTACTTAGCTTTTGATATAGATCTTCACACGCCTGATCCCTAGCTTCATTCACCACTCTTTTTGCGTTCTTCTTTAAAGCTTTGTACTTTTGCATGTTATCCTCGCTCCTGTGATGATGCAAGCATTTATAACATTTTTTCTTTTCTTTGATAGTCTTTTGTACATCACTGTTCCACCATCACGAATCTTTAGGTTCACATTTATTTTCTTTTGTTATTCCAAACACCTTGGTAGCCACTTTTTAAATGCGCATTGCCATCTCATCCCACATGTCATTTGTTTTTTTTCCATATTTCATGCCCTTTCTACCATCACTCCATCCTTAAACATTTTTGAGGTATCTCCTTTGAGCTTTCATCATTTCGTCCGACTAATCTTGGCTTCTTTATCCCGTCGAACACGTACCCGAAGACGAAACTCAGATATCAAAAGATGATGTTATAAGACGACACATTCTCTTTGTATGACTTTACAATCTATACAAGCTCGTTTGTCGTCTCTTCTAGCAAAGACAAAGTCAATCTGGTTAGATTGTTGACCACTATTGAAAGTCACTAAATGCGATTGTCTCTTTATAAAGAATGTATTAGCTATCATGAGGTCATAAGCAATAGTGAAATTCAATATTTCTTCTCCTTCTTGGTTTATATCGCCATATCCAAAACCACCATATACTCTCTCAAACTCCCTCACTAGTTGAATCAACATGGCCATTGAAATCACTTCCTATGAAAAGTTTCTCACCATCAGACACATCTCCAACATTGGCGTTTGGCTCTTCCTAGAAATTCATCTTGACGGCTTCACTTAGGCTTACTTGTGGGGCATAAGTACTAAAGACGTTCATAACCATATCAATGACGACTTGCTTTATAACGATCCTGACTCGGCCTTCGAAAATCGGCACCGAATACGACACTCATATTCAAATGCTGCAGATCCAAACGTCGAATATGGTTCGCCGGAGCTTATAACATAATTAAGTAAACAACACAACGGAAGAAAAAGAAATGGATATCAAATACAACTCCAACGAATACAATATCCAATTTTTGATACAGCACATACAATATGATACAAGAATATCAGATACCATAAACAACAACGGAAAAAATAGCCAAGGAATAACTCCAATCCAATGCTCCAAAGCCCAAAACTCCAAACCTCAAGCTCGAACCATCATCAAGTTTCACCAAGCTAAGCAATGTCAGGTCCTAATCAAAGACTTCAATATCCAAAGTCTCCAAAGAATACCAAAGAAAAAGCTGAAAGCTACCGAATCGATATCTACATTTACTATCTGAAAAACCCAATTCTAAACTGTCCGTGTGGAAAATGGTGGGCACTCAGAGTTTAGGAATGGAACAATAAACTCCGAGTCAGTCATGAGACTGGTGTAAGTAACAAAAACAGTTTTTATCTTTAAAACAATCGACAAAAGATTTTAAAACAAATCCGCAACGCCTTTTAGAAAATGAAACTACCATAAGGCCTCCCGCCACACACACAATGCAAGCGCAAACTTGGAGGAGATTTCTCCTTATGATAGTAAAAAATGTTTGATACGCGAAAACCATTTTGATATTATTATTAGTGCATAGTGCAGAAAACCTTTCGAAAATATAATATTAATCTTAGCCAGCATAGGTACCATTATATTATGCCAGCTATAGCTACCATTTTAAATGGCAGGTTCTACAACTAAAACTGTACATAGCTCGTATTGTTTTGTTTGGATTTCCAACAAATGGTCGGGCAAAGGAGCTTCCCAAATAAAATGGAACACCTCTGGAGGGACACTCCCGAGAACCTAGTCGGATCTCTACTACACAAGGCCGGGTTACCTCTGTAACTAGGTAACAACTGACACGAGTATGCCATCCTCCGGTCGTTACCGACCTTTATCCGAGGGCCCTCAATCCAACAACCACACAGTAAAGTATCTGAGCTTCATACCATGATGTATACTTTCAAAAAAATCAACATAAGTAAATATCTGAGCTTCATACAATGATATCACTTTTTATCCAGAAGGAAATGGCCATACCCTTAGGAGGAGCTACCCCCAAATAACCTTGCTACCACGATTCCTGTTTCGACCATTATCGGTTTGTGAGGCTCGACGAATACTCGTTCACAAAGCTACGCTTTTCACAAAAGTCACGCTTCGATCACAAATGATCAACAAATGATCATCAACACACAGCGGCACTTAGCATGTGACACTACCAAATTGGGAATGTATCACTAGTAACCATCAATTACATAACCTCTGAGCTCGTACGTCTCAGAGAAGGGTGTTAAGCTAAGAGAATAAATTCTCCGCCACCAACAGATATGTATTTGATAGAAAACAGCTTTACATCTCAAAGTGTAATGCCAGACACACATCCATACAAGTCTGTTCCGGGTTCGAACAGAACCGAAGGCGCTTCCGAAGAAGCCCTTGCAAATCCGGATATTCACAATCCCGATTGAACTTCTCATCACTTAGGAAATCTCTATACCGTGGATCAGCCGGTGCAGAGACAATCGATAGGTTATCCTATCGTTCTCGCAAATACCCGGTCTTCAACACCGGTCTTCAAATGCTATCCATAACGCCGTATCATTATTCTGAATGGGTTATATGACACAAAGATCATCTCCCGGCTAAACCGAATAATGAGCGCAATATTTAAAAACATATGGATATTGGGATTTCAGCTAAGTCACCACTTAAAACCCAAACTTTCTTTTCAAATGGTTTAAACAAATTACCATTTCAAATCTTTAAACTTATTTAAGTTGTTTAATCATAATTAATTCAATTTATTTCCAATCAAATTAATTACTTATGAATTAATTATCCAATCCTGATTTATTAATTTCAAATCATTTGATATAAATTAAAACTTTAATTAATTATTCTTAATTAATAAATTATTCTTAATTAATCACATTAATTAAATTAACCTCTAAACCAATTACATAATTAATTAACCCCTTAATTAATTAGTTTAAGAAATTAAACCTTTAATTACTTACCATAAAGTAATTACACTTACACAATTTCATAAATGATTATCATTAATTAATTAATCTAATTAATTGTTAAAATTAATCACATTAATTAATTATTTAAATAATCTTAGTTAATGACCTTCATTAAATAATAATAATTCTTTAATTACCTCCCTAAAGTAATTTATTCACATGAATCATCATTTATTATAAATTAATTAATTTTTAATCATTAATTATCCACTCTAATTTAAGATTCTTAATTTCAATTTAATTATTTCTTAATTTATTAGCTTAAACCTTAATTAATCAATTTAAGCTTATAATTACTAATTTAATTAATACAAATCATTAATGATTCATTCTAATTAACTTCAAAATTTATGAATTACAAATCATCCAATCTCTATTTACTTAAAAGTAAAACCCATATTTATTAATGATTTAATTAACACTCACAAGTACATTTAAAAAAAACAACTTACTTCTAAATTTACTTTTAATTTCATTTTAAGTTTTACATTTAAAATGGATACCAATTTATCTTTAATAAAGTTTAAAACCATTGTTTTTAAACTTCAACTTCACATGTTAAAGTATCACTTTTGTTATAAAGAAACTCAAAAGAGTTAAAACAAATTCCCCTTAAGTTCACATATTAAAGTATACTTAAACATTTTAAACTTATTTAAACATTTAAATTGTTAAAACTTATTTTATTTCAAAATCTTGATTTCAATTTTTTAAACTTAAGTCCAGGTTTTAAAATTCTGATTAAGTCTTTGTTTAAATCCTTCCTTTACGTTTCAAATTCCATTTTTAAATTCAATTTTTTTAATCCTTTAAATAATTTAAAGTTATATAAACAAGTTTAATTTTTAAAACTTTATTTATCCTAACTTAAGTTTCAAACTAAACTGAACTTTGATTTTAAAACTTATTTTTAACTTTGCTTCGAAATTTTAAATTGCAAAAAAAAGAACAGGTTTCAGTTTTAAAACCTGGACAAAACATTGACCCGAGCCCTTATCATTCTGCTTCGAGTCAAACGCTAAACTACTTCGAGTAATACTCGAAACAATCACGCGAGCAAAACAAAACCCAGTTCACCAGAAAATAAAGAGCACTGTGCACGGTGCCGACGAACTCCTCCGGCCAACGCTGCCACGTCGAGCAAGTCGACTACCATCAGTACATCAATCTCCGATCATCTGAACTACGCCGTTCCTCGAGAATCGAATTTGAGTTCGAATACCCAAACCTGGAAACAATACAGGAATCATCTACAACCTGGAAATCACGTCGTCATCGCATCTCCGACCATCAAAGAGCCTACACTTCTGGCCACACAATTGACAACACACCTACTTCCATTTCCCTAAGTGGCGTCACACTCGATCATCAATCGGCGACGAACAAATCGAATCTCTAAGCCACGACAAAATTAGGTCTACAGATTTCAACCCACGATCACCACCTCCACAATGAAATACACCACTACCAGGTAATTTTCCCACCAACACTGATTGCTCCTCCTCCTCCAGGAGGAAGCTCGACCTCTTCGATCAACAAGATCACCCGTGGCGACCAAAATGCACAATTCAAACAAACCAAAACTGCTCTTCATTTTTCGATCTAAAAATTATGATTCTTGCTTTAAAAATCATATTTTAGTATAAGAATTCAGTTTATAATCCTGAATTCGAGAATTAAGAAATTTGAAATTTGACAAATTTGAAGTTTGGTTCAGATTTCTTGATTTCCAGTGATAATACTAAGTTGTTTAAGCTTAAATAAAATTCTAAATTAAAGCTTGTGATAAAACAACCAAGTTATATTTAAATCTTGAATCCAAATTATGCTTAGATCGAGAGATTGGGATTTGTTTGCAAATCCGGTCTAAAAAAATAGGAACAAAGATACATGCATACACAGAGTTACATACTCACACACACACACACACATATATATACACACCCAGGAACAACAACATACATATTTTACAGATATGAACCTGAAACTAATTTAGATGCTTAAGTTTTCAAAAGTGAAGGTTACTCACCGTTGATTTGAGAAGATAAACAGAGCTTCTTCTATTTGAAACAGGCTTGCTGAAACTTCTTCTTTGATCTCTGGCTTGGGTTGATATGTATTATTGTTTAAGTTGAATTTTGTTTAAGTTTGAATGATATTTACTTCAGGTTTACACAACTTAGAATGAATGAAACTGAGATGAATATGTTGATATATAGGAAAGAAGTTTTACAGGGTGTTACATGTTTGTACAGGGTGATTATCATTTGGTTTTGTACAAATTATCAGAGATTTTTTTTATCTTTTGTTAACTAGCCGATTTTTTTCTTTAGCTTTGACTAAAGATATTTTTGAAAAGGAGGCTATTTCGGCTGATATAAACCCATTTTGTGTACTAAGGATTCAAGCATTAATTATCATTGTCTTGTTTCATGTTTCATACTTGTTTACAAAATATTGTCTTCCTTTGCAAGCTTACATAAATAATTTCATTTGATCTTTTATTTGTATGCAGATATTTTTCTTTTGCCTTACTTACATTCTTTTGTTTTATCTACTTCTTGCATACACTTGTCTTTATTTCTATTTCTAGTCTAAATACTTATTTTTATTTCTTTGTTTTAAAGTTCAACTATCAAACATTTTCTAAGTCATTTATTTAAATTTTAAATACAAATTCAATATTCAAATTCCAAAGTCAAACCCAAATTTACTCACATATATTTCAAATTCAAAATAATTCCAAAATTTACATTAACTATTAATTTAAATTTGATTCAAAATTGAGATCGTTACAGATTCCCCCCCTTAAACAAAATTTCGTCCTCGAAATTTGCAGGCATGAAAACAACAAAGATAGATACACAAAGGTAGAGAAACAGTTTTCCAGGTCAAACTCGATATCTATTCTGTATTTGGCTCGCCAAATCAGAATATCACCAATATGGGAACAAACTCATTCAATATTTTTTCACAAGGTACTCGGGTCATCAAATCTACGAAATATGCAAAGCACTGGTTAGTCCGAAGGATAACTAACCGTTTGTAGAATATATCGGTCCCCAGAGAATAGATAGATAGATTCAATCTCCTATAATTTTCTAAACACCAGATATGGATTCCAAACTCAAGTCGGAACACCCCAAAGTATATATACCTTGTCCCTCTTTGGACTTTGATATTCACAAGAAATTACAATAGAATTTCGAATTTGGTTTAATCGAAATCGTTTTATCGATACGGATCCTCATATTCAATTTTATATTAAATTTACCAATTTATTTCAAATAGAATTTCAAATTTACCGAAGTAAAAACGAAAAGTTGATAGAAATTTAACGAAGAGAATACGAAATAGAAACTTATCTATACGATTCGTAAGAGTCACCATCACATCAAAGCTTCTCCCTCGAGCTGCCACAAAGCCAATCAAAGAATTGAAATCGACTCAAAGGAGATTGATAGAGAAAATTGTTTCCACTGTTGTAGGGTATTGACCATTTGTAGTGGTACTCCTCTGTCCACTATCTCGTCCTCTTCTTGCACTCATACTCACTATCAGTGGATAGCAAGAGAATTTGCTGAGACATTCGAACGGATATCTTAGAGATTACTCATTCTAGGGTATACTTCACCCTATCTCTAATGAGCTACTTAATGTGCTATACTCCTGAGCTAAAGTTTTAACCCTCAGCTCTGATACCAATTATAACGATGCTGACTCGACCTTCGAAAATCAGCACCGAATACGACACTCATATTCAAATGCCGCAGATCCAAACGTCGAATCTGGTTCGCCGGAGCTTATAACACAATTAAGCAAACAACACAGCGGAAGAAAAAGAAATGGATATCAAATACAACTCCAACGAATACAATATCCAATTTTTGATACAACACTGATACAATATGATACAAGAATATCAGATACCATAAACAGCAGCGGAAAACAAAGGCCAAGGAATAACTCCAATCCAATGCTCCAAAGTCCAAAACTCCAAACCTCAAGCTCGAACCATCATCAAGTTTCACCAAGCTAAGCAAGGTCAGGTCCTAATCAAAGACTTCAATATCCAAAGTCTCCAAAGAATAACAAAGAAAAAGCTGAAAGCTACCGAATCGATATCTACATCTACTATCTGAAAAACCCAACTCTAGACTGTCCATGTGGAAAATGGTGGGCACGCAGAGTTTAGGAAAGGAACAATAAACTCCGAGTCAGTCATGGGACCGGTGTAACAAAAACAGTTTTTATCTTTAAAACAGTCAACAAAAGATTTTAAAACAAATCCGCAATGCCTTTTAAAAAATGAAACTATCATAAGGCATTCCACCACACACACAATGCAAGCGCAAACTTGGAGGAGATTTCTCCTTCGCGAAAACCATTTTGATATTATTATTAGTGCATAGTGCAGAAACCTTTCGAAAATATAATATTAATCTTAGCCAGCATAGATACCATTATATTATGACAGCTAGAGCTACCATTTTAAATGGCAGGTTCTACAAATAAAACCGTACAGAGCTCGTATTGTTTTGTTTGGATTTCCAACAAATGGTCGGGCAAAGGAACTTCCCAAGTAAATGGAACGCCTCTGGAGGGACGCCCCCGAGAATCTAGTCGGATCTCTGCTACACAAGGCCGGGTTACCTCTGTAACTAGGTAACAACTGACACGAGTATGCCATCCCCCGCTCGTTACCGATCTTTATCCGAGGGCCTTCAATCTAACAACCACACAGTAAAGTATCTGGGCTCCATACCATGATACCTACTTTCAAAAAAATCAACATAAGTAAATATATGGACTCCATACCATGATATCACTTTTTATCCAAAAGGAAATAGTCATACCCTCAGGAGGAGCTACCCCCAAATAACCTTGCTGCCACGATTCCTGTTTCGACCATTACCAGTTTGTGAGGCTCGACGAAGTTTCGTCCACAAAGCTACGTTTTTCACAAAAGCCATGCTTCGATCACAAATGATCAACAAATGATCATCAACACACAACAACACTTAGCATGCCACACTACCAAAATGGGAATGTATCACTAGTAACCATTAATTACATAACCTCTGAGCTCGTACGTCTCAGAGAAGGGTGTTAAGCTAAGTGAATAAATTCTCCGCCACCAACAGATGTGTATTTGATAGAAAACAGTTTTACATCTCAAAGTGTAATGTCAGACACACATCCATACAAGTCTGTTCCGGGTTCGAACAGAACCGAAGACATTTCCGAAGAAGCCCTTGCAAATCCGGATATTCACAATCCCGATCGGACTTTCCATCACTTAGGAAATCTCTATACCGGGGATCAGCCGGTGCAGAGACAAGGTTATCCTATCGTTCTCACAAATACCCGGTCTTCATATGCTATCCATAACGTCGTATCATTATTCAGAATGGGTTATATGACACAAAGGTCCTCTCCCGGCTAAACCGAATAATGAACGCAATATTTAAAAACATATGGATATTGGGATTTCAGTTAAGTCACCACTTAAAACCCAAACTTTCTTTTCAAATGGTTTAAACAAATTATCATTTCAAATCTTTAAACAAAAAGATTCATTTCACAAAGTTCATCCAGATTTCACAGAGATTCATTCACAGTTTTTCAAATCAATTTCCATTTCAATTTGGATTAACTCATTCAATCTTTAAGTCAAAGATTTAATAGCTTTCAAACCCGTTTCCAAAGATTTATTCATAACTTGGAAAACCATTTTCATTTTAGACTTGAAATCCTTTCAACACAAATTGGAAGTTCATTACTTATGTGAAAGTTTTTTATTATTTGAAAACAAATAGTTTTCGTTTCAGAAAAATCCAATTATATTTGCACGAGTTAAAGCCCTTGAATTAAATTCAAATTCCCAAGTCAATACATTTAAAATGGTTTAACCCATATATAACTAGTATAACATCTTTAATCCCTAGTTTCAAATCGTAGAATTCAATTTCAAATTTTGAATTCAATTTCAAATTAAATTATTTAAATTTCAAAACCTTATCAAGTTATTCAAAAATAAATTTTTATCTTGAAATTTCATTTCAAAAGCTTTTCACATTTAACCCGATTACATTCCCAAATCATTGAATTCAAATTATCTATTTAAAAATCATTTCAAAAATCTGTGACTTAATCGATTTTCTCGTGAAATCCATATTTGTGTGTGTATGGTGTGGTCCAGGGGTTTAACACAATAGTGCAACATCACCACAGATCAAAACACAGAAATATAGTTGATAAGCGGTATAAACTATAACGCTTATCGTTCATTTACAGATTCACAGATAATATACAAAATGTATCACAAATAAACGAATAAAATACACAGCTCAATCCACAGAACAAAATATCACAGATCAGATAGGACAATCAATTTAAGGCATCTAACACAATACAATCATTCATAAGTAATGTCAAGCATTCAATAAACATTTATAAGCAGGATTAATTAATTGTTTAGTCCTAATTAATTCAATTTATT
The DNA here is from genome assembly GCA_030765085.1 of Allium cepa. Lineage (NCBI taxonomy): Eukaryota > Viridiplantae > Streptophyta > Magnoliopsida > Asparagales > Amaryllidaceae > Allium > Allium cepa. The sequence continues at coordinate 743,066,312 of CM060932.1, forward strand.
TCCAATTAAATTAATTACTTATGAATTAATTATCCAATCCTGATTTATTAATTTCAAATCATTTGATATAAATTAAAACTTTAATTAATTATTCTTAATTAATAAATTATTCTTAATTAATCACATTAATTAAATTAACCTTTAAACCAATTACATAATTAATTAACCCCTTAATTAATTATTTTAAGAAATTAAACCTTTAATTACTTACCATAAAGTAATTACACTCACACAATTTCATAAATGATTATCATTAATTAATTAATCTAATTAATTGTTAAAATTAATCACATTAATTAATTATTTAAATAATCTTAGTTAATGACCTTCATTAACTAATAATAATTCTTTAATTACCTCCCTAAAGTAATTTATTCACATAAATCATTATCAATTATAAATTAATTAATTTTTAATCATTAATTATCCACTCTAATTTTAGATTCTTAATTTCAATTTAATTATTTCTTAATTTATTAGCTTAAACCTTAATTAATCAATTTAAGCTTATAATTACTAATTTAATTTATACAAATTATTAATGATTCATTCTAATTAACTTCAAAATTTATGAATTACAAATCATCCAATCTCTATTTACTTAAAAGTAAAACTCATATTTATCAATGATTTAATTGACACTCACAAGTACATTTAAAAAAAACAACTTACTTCTAAATTTACTTTTAATTTCATTTTAAGTTTTAGATTTAAAATGGATATCAATTTATCTTTAATAAAGTTTAAAACCGTTGTTTTTAAACTTCAACTTCACATGTTAAAGTATCACTTTTGTTATAAAGAAAGTCAAAAGAGTTAAACAACAAATTCCCCTTAAGTTCACATATTAAAGTATACTTAAACATTTTAAACTTATTTAAACATTTAAATTTATAAAACTTATTTTATTTCAAAATCTTGATTTCAATTTTTTTAAACTTAAGTGCAGGTTTCAAAATTCTGATTAAGTCTTTGTTTATATTCTTCCTTTACATTTCAAATTCCATTTTTAAATTCAATTTTTTTAATCCTTTAAATACTTTAAAGTTATATAAACAAGTTTAAAGTTTAAAACTTTATTTATCCCTAACTTAAGTTTCAAACTAACATGATGATGCAGCACGGCAAGATATGAAAGGGAAGATAAGGCGTACCTTAATTTGCGAAGTATCATCGCCGCGACCTAATCTCCACGACCTAAACCCTAATCTCCACGACTTAGCCCCTTCACATCACCGCGACCTATCACCAATGTTCCACGACCTAACCATCACCGCGACCTATCATCAAAGCTCCACGACCTATCGACCACCGCGACCTATTTATTATCAAAGCTCCACGACCTAGCCACCACCGCGACCTATCAATGCTCCACGACCTGACCGTCGCGCGACCTAAGACCTAACTCATCCACGACCTAATTCCATTCCCGATGTTTAGTTCGCAAGACCATAGGTCGTTCCCAATGCCCAGAGTAGGTCGCAAATACACAGAGTCTTGCATCGCGAAGCCTTCTTATGTCGCTACCGAAGATGCCTAGGTCGCTGCTGTGTTTAAGTCGCTTAAGTTAGGTCGTTACTAATTGTAAGTCATTTGTCGTAATTTCCGTAGTTAAGTCAAACCTGTTAAGTCGTAAGTCATGTAATGTTGAGTCGTTGTGTTGTAAGAGCTCTATAAATAGAGGTGTGATGTCATTGTAAAGGTGGTTGAATTTTTGAATAAAATTTGGTTTGTGCTTTGTGCCTCCATTTAAATTGGTAGTTGAGTGTTATCTCCTATCTCCACTTTCGGCATTCGAGTGCGCTCGAATCAACGATTGTTGAAGCCAATTCACGGAATCAAGTGCGCTTGATCAACGTTCGAAGAATTGAAGATCTTCTCTCACGGTATCGTGCGCGATCAATGTGTCGAAGATTGCTAAAGTCCGGTATCTTCGTGATTAACGGATTTGGGCCTTTCGGTATTCTTAAATTCATCGATTCACTGATTATTTTCGCTAATCGTGTGAGATCCTGGACGGATTCGATTTACATCATCTAATTCGCTTCCTACGCTGCGTCAGTTTAGTATCAGAGCTTGATCGCAAGAAGTTTGCGTCATTTGAAGTTTGGAGATCGGATTTGCAATTGTTGAGAAGTTGGTGTTCATCGTGAAGTTGCAACAAGTTGGGAGTTTCGATCCATATCATTTGAATCAAAGATCGGAAAGTGTTTGAATTTTTTTGAATTTGTTGAAGTTCAATCATGCCACCGAGACGAGCTCAACGTCATCGCAATATTAATGTTTTGTATGGAAGAGAAGAGGCTGATGAAATGGAGCAACGAATCAACGAGAGTTTCACTGAGTACTTGAATGAAGGGATTGGTCGATTAGAGAGAATGATGCTTGAAATGAATCAAAGTAGAAGAAGGGTTTCACCTGAATCGAGTCATGGGGGAAATAGAGTTTCACCTCATTCAAATCGGGAAAGAAGAGAAGATCATGATCGTAGAAATGTTGACGATCGTGATAGAAATGTTGATGAACGAAATCGGAAGAAATGTTGATGGTAGAAATGGTGGTAGAGATATTGGTGGTCATGAACGACATCGATATGCATCAGATTTTGATGAGGAGTTTGATGGTGGTAGTGTTCATAGTCGAAATCGAAGCCAAGGAAGAATCATTCAGAGTATGATCACAAATGGGAGTCCGGAATGAAAATTGAAATTCCACAGTTTAAGGGTGGTATGCAGGCTGAAGAATTTCTAGATTGGTTATCTAATGTTGAAGAGATCTTTGATTTCAAGGAGGTTCCGGAAGATCGTAGAGTGAAGTTGATTGCTACTCGTTTAAGAGGAAGAGCCATGGCGTGGTGGCAACAGACATTTTTCTTTTGATCTTTGATTTCATTTGATCTTTTATTTGTATGCAGATATTTTTCTTTTGCCTTACTTACATTCTTTTGTTTTATCTACTTCTTGCATACACTTGTCTTCATTTCTATTTCTAGTCTAAATACTTATTTTTATTTCTTTGTTTTAAAGTTCAACTATCAAAAATTTTCTAAGTCATTTATTTAAATTTTAAATACAAATTCAATATTCAAATTCAAATTCCAAAGTCAAACCCAAATTTAACCATATATATTTCAAATTCAAAATAATTTCAAAATTTACATTAACTATTAATTTAAATTTGATTCAAAATTGAGATCGTTACATGTTTGACTAGGATGATCATATCTCCTTGTCTTCTAACGTCGACCGCTCCATTTTCAAGGTTCTTGCCAATTAAAGCCTACCCCGTTCTTTTCTTACATAGCATAATTGAAGCTTGTATTCTCTACCTCCTTCGCCTTCTGGCCCGTTCATCTGGTCTCCTGAATGCATAAGATATTTACACGTCTCCTAGTTATATGTATATAAAATATGTATCAGGGTTCGAAATTCTGGTAGAATTCCAATCATCTTGTTTCGATTCATGTGATAATCGGATGGAATCCGTTTAAATTTCCATGTCGGTCTAAATTCAGGATTTCGTTCTCGAAGTGCCAACAAATTAGTTAAAAAAACTGAAACGGAAGAAATGCAATAAACTGTAAAATATTTAACATATAACATATCTAACACGACAATAACAATTAGATAAATAATCAAATAACCCTAAAAAATGATGATACCTTTGTCAATTCTAGCCTAATTCGCAGAAATAACATGAATAAACATTTAAAATCAATAACCGTATCAATTTATTTCCGTATATAATACATATTTTATTTTCATAAATGCAAGTATATACCATTTAGTCCAACACCACTGTTTCAGTGGTCAGACGCTCTGGCTTTGGTTAATGAGGTCATAGTTTCGAATCGGACGTAGCACGTGATTCGATTTACTGGACATATGTTGACTTGCAGTATTATGTTACTACCCAAGACTTATAGTGGAACCATGTACTATCATCTAAGTATTCAGTTTCAAGAAAAGTATATACAATTTAATATTTCTATAGAAAATATCAAAATTTAAAATGGAATCATAATCGAAATTTCCAAAATTAACCAAAATTCGAAAATCTCAAATGAACAAAATCGTAACGGAAACTAGAATTGTTAACCTTGTCAGCGCACGCGCATAACATATACATATATAGCTAGAGAGAAAAAGGATTATATGTTATAACTAACAATGTTAATTGTACCAATGTTTAGAAGTTGTCAACTTTAATCTCACTGGGTCCTTAAAGCCCTTGAATTCCATGTAAACCCAATTAAATCGAGGGAATTTGTGCCCAAAAGTGACAAAAAAGAGAACACTTAATTTTCAGTATAGACAAACTACTTTCCTTTGCTCACACATGCATGTATGTGTATGCTTGTGCGTGTGTGTGTATGTATGCATGTGTGTGTGCGTACACGCACATGCATTCACATACATATATGTATGTGTTATACGCGTGCGCATGAATCCGAAAAATTGAGTTTTGTTGTAGACTTGGAGGAAATATAAAGTTTTATGCATCCATCGTTGTTATCGTAGCTTCAACCTGTGACATTTGATCACTCGAGGTCACCCAACACACATTGCACACCATCTAGGCAACCCCGTGGTTTGTGTGGTTGCGTTATTTCATAATTTATTTCTATACGTTCAAAATCTTCTATTGAAGATCGACATTCTAAACATTAATTGTTGTATAAACAATAATAACTTTTAGATAAAATCATGGTTGAAGTTGTAAAGAGACATAATGAGACAGATCTTTTATAACACATCTATAATTACATACAGTTACACTATAATGACAACATAAGTTGAGATTAATACAAATTGTACATAAGTAAAAATTTGTTAACTATTTTCCTTCTAAAATCTCAAGGATCATTGATTCGAAATTGATCAAAGTAAAATTGTCACTAAAATTATGTAATAAGAAAAAAAAATGAAGGTCTCTAAAGCAGAAAATGACTCATGTTGAAATTCTGAAAATATTTAACATTTAGCAAAACTTTTCAATTGAATATAAGATATCGCACATATTTAAAAGACAAAATTAAAGGCTTCCCGTTGAAATTCTGAATTATTTGATGTGAAACCCCATGTACCCATGGGAAACTACAACCATAGCTTTCAAATTGAAGAATCCATGCTTCCTAAAGTCATATATCTCTAAAAAGAAAAAGGAAAAAAGAAAAAGATAAAAAGTAGTAGCAAGTGGAATAACTGAATAATTTTGCATGGTCGGACAGATTGAGCATGGTTGGAGCCATGAATTGCACCTGCCCAGGAATACCAAACTAGAATCGGTATTATCCATAAGTACTACAGCAGCATTTAAAAGCATTCAATATTCTAATTTGATTTCAGCATCACCTGAGGTATAGCTCGAGGTGTACAACCCGTGCATCTACTTGTGGATGCGAGAAAAAAATGAGTTATTGTTCTTAAACCAAGGTTCAAAATCTCGGTTTCGGTCTTTTGTAATTTTAGGAATTTCGATGCAATTCATACATTTCAGGAATTTCGACCAGTTTTGATTTTGAATCAAGATTCATTTTTCATATAATTACAAATATATTTGTTTAATTTATTGAAACAAGACATATAGTTTATATTCAATTGAAAAATAAGATATAAATTAACAATATTGATTAATTAAAAATATTTATAACATTAAAAAATATTCATTCGTTATTTTGTTTTCAACCTTTTTAGTTACACCATTTACATATATTGTGAACTTATATGTTTTCTAAGTTAAAATTTTAGATTTTGAATAGTCATGTATTTTAAACACAAATTAATTCTTTTTTTATCTCTTTTTTTTTCCCTTAAAATTTGAAGTGCAATAGTTTTTTTAATCAAATCGGAATTTCGGCTTGGTTCCATTTCGGTCCCTACCGAAACCTAAACGAAACGACCAGAATTTTTGTGTTTTTTGGGTCAAAACCTCAAACCTTGTCTTAAATACTAGCTGAACTCGTAGGAAATTTGCAAACAATATTTATTGTTTTGTTTTCAAGAATGATCTTATTTCTTCTCAATGAGAGTGCAATGGCACTTAATTTGCTGATTTATCATTTACAACAATCATTTCAACTAGAACAAATATTCATGATTTTCTGGTCTTTTTTATTTCCTTTATAGAAGAGACTTTCTTTTTAACGTGTCTCTGATTTTTAATTAAAATTTTTAAGTTACTTTACAATTTCTCTTCTTCTAAATTATATTTTAAAAAAGGTTTTTCAATAGTTATCATCAATCTTCAATTTTGAATGGGTTAAAAGTTCATAATAATCTAAACGTTAATTCGATAATTTGGTAGTAATAAGGTATGTCCATACATTTTTTGGTTAATATTTGAAATCACGAATAAAAGTAGGTCGGATTATGTGGATCTGAGCAAAGGGGAAGCGAGCTTTGAAAGTGCTTTACATGCGAATAGATAATGGGTCGGGCATATGGCCACATCAAAATTCACATGCTCATATAATGTATTTGACCGTGTTTTGTTACTTTTGTATATGCATATCTAATGGGAATTAAGATTGGAATATGACTGACCACATCATAGTTGGTAATTATATTGTGAATCATAGTTTGATATGGTTTGTCTTGCTACCTTATATTTTGAAGGTGCGCTTTTAGATAGGAGTTCAGTGAATGGTGATTTAGTAAACAACGGTTCACTCAATTTGCATCAGTTGATACTTTGAACTGTACAATTGAGTTTAGATGTAAGGTTATGTTGTTTAACATATTGTTTTAGTTATTTATTTTTATTTGTATGATTAATTAAATTATAAACTATAAGGGCATAACCAACAATGACTTGTTCAGTTGCTAAACAAGCCACGGAGCAATCGGGTATGACTTGTTTAGTTCTCGATGGCTAGTGAACTGAACATGAGTTGCTGAGTATAACGGCAAAGACTTCGCCGTTATAAACATAGCCATTGTGGACACAACTGCTATGTTCCAACGTTCCACTTAACCACCCTCTATATATTCCACCACCCTTCTCCTACTTTCATACCACCTCATCTCGCTTCTTCCTACTTTCATTTTGAAAACGTCTTCTTTCGTGCCACCTTTGGTTTGAAAGGAATGTTAACAGGACACAAAAAGGTGCCAACAATGATCCTAAAAGCGGTTGCGACCGATGATTCATGCGTTTGTTATGCTTTCTTTGGAGTACTGGTTCGTTAAACGACATAATTTTTTTAAAACATTCATACCTATTCTCTGAACCATCTAACGGACTTTTAACGGACGTTACATACAAAGTTGGTAATGTCGAGCATCAAACTGGATATTATCTAGTCGATGGAATTTACCCAAAGTGGAGAACTTTAATACAAGACTTTATGGTCCCAACAATTGACAAAGAAAGCTATTTCACTGAAAAAGTGGCAAGTTACCGAAATGTCGTGCGTTCGATGTCTTATAAGCAAGATTTTAGATTTTACGAAATCCTGCTCGATTTCATGACGCAAGAGTTCTATTTTAAATTATGTATGCTTGTAATAATTCATAATATGCTTGTAGAGTCCGAAAGAGGCGTGTATAAAAACCAAAGGACTAATTACCCGGAAATGTTTAAGGGTTCTAACAAAAGACTTGAGAGAAACATTAATTCAATGGAGGAATATGTTGCCATGGTACAACATATTGAAGATCAAGCTGCACACTTTAAATTGCATGACCAGTTGACAGACCATTTGTGGGCACACAGAGGAAGGAATAGTAGGAATGCATAGTCATGCTTATAGCAACCGTTTATGGAATTGTTGATGAAGTTGTATGTTTGCTAGTGTGTTTGCTGTATTATGTTTTAAGGTTTGTATGTTGATCATCATTCCATAATATTATTATGGAACTTGTTTAATAAAATGTTGTACGACCTTAGTTCAAAATACAGAATGGTACAATAATATTATAACAAGTACAATACAAATACAATACAAATACACACATAAACCAAACAACGTATAGAGATACTACAAAGATACAACACAAATAAACATCTAAAACAGACGACATAAAGTAACACCAAGTACAATGCAACTGCACATCTAAAACTCATCCTTATACGTGCCACTTCCGTTTCCACTGTCTCTAACTTTCTTATAAGTTTCCAACTGCTCGGTTACTGGTTCTTGCTGCAAATGAGAAAGCCTACTGAAATCACAAGTCATAGTTTGATATAGTTCTCTCGCATCAAAGCTTTATTCTCCTCATGGGCCCGTTTCTTTAACTCTCGATCTTTCATGATAGCCTTCTGAAACTCCATTTCATTGCGAGTTTTTTGTGCTAAAAAGTTGGCTCTATGCTCTATTATTTCTCTAGCAGACGTCTCTAAAATTCCTACAAATCATGAAAATTTCGCACTGCGCTGCTCCAACTGAATTGGCTTATTTCTAGCAAGAGGACGTCCGTCACTGTTTCCAAATAGTGAAGATCTTTCCTAGAACTTCGATCACTTCCTAGACTTAAATCAGAGTAGTTCATTCTTCTAGCTTTATTTTGTTGCTCGAACGTGAAGTTGTTGGGATTCTTCCATTTCAGTAAACTGGAGAAGCTCAAAGCACTCTTGGAATTTGAATGGTTGACCGTATTGCAGCCGATAAGCCTTACGCGATTCTTCAATCCGTATAATAAATCCAAAAGTGTATGAGTATACAAAACTAGTCAAACACATTACCATTCCAAAAAAATATAAAAAAATATTTTACTTACAATGTCATAAGGAGCGACACCGCTTTGCTGTCTAGACTGAAATCTCGCAAGTATTGCCAAATAGTTTCGGCATGCAGAGTTCATAACTCAATATTCTTCTCTGAGCGATCCCCATGTTCTCTTCAACGGTTCTAAGGTGTTGTAAAAATCCGCAACATTTCCTCAAAATTTCTGGCCTTTCATAGCCAGAAATACCATCTTGTGAAATGCGCATTCATAATTTAGCAAGTGAAATATATTGTTCAAAAGTAAACTTAACTTGCTGCCGTCAGCTGCTACTTCTTCCTCTTCGACATTTTCTACGTCAATGTCTTCTATGCCAACGTTTGTCTTTGTTGCAACTGAATCTCTACGCCGTTTGTCGAAAATGCCACTTAATAATTTCCATTTCTTCTTGTTATATTCCGGGCTCGGTTGCGCAAACATCTTCACAGCGGCTTCTTCATTGCATTCTTCCGTATTTATTACATCGTCTTCTTGGTTTTCATCTTCGTCCTCCGAACTACTAACAGTTTCTTTATTAGCAGGAGCCTTGCGTGCATAAGAATATTGGCTTTGAAGATTCTGCATTGCTTCACGGTCACGAATATCTAACTGTTGCGCATTGAGATGATGATGTTGTAGTTGATCGTTTTGCATCATCAAAGACATGCACGACGAATGATCGTCGTATGTGCCTAAAAGAGGATTTTGTTGGTAATATGATTGCAGAGCAGTAGATTGAATGGAAGGGAAGTTAGGAGGAGCGCGCGGTTGGTAAGGTTGGCTATAAGAGAAGTTCGAATATGATGAATAGCCGTACTTATGTGATGGACGAAGTGTTTGTTGTTGGTGTGGTAGGCGTTGGTTGAAAAATCCGATGGAAGGGTATGTGAACATGGGTTTCTTACTAACAAGTTTTTTGACGGAACGTTTAGATGAAGAAGACATGTTTAGAAGTAGAGAAGAAAGAAGTGAAAATGAGGTGGTGTGAAAGGATGAAAATGGTGATGGAATACATAGGGGATTAAGTGGAACGTTAGAGCATAGCCGTTGTTCTGTTCACTAGCCCATGTTCTGTTCACTAGCCACGAGATCAGTTCAAACTAGCCACCAAGAAGAAATCAAGCCACACCTGATTGCTTCGTGGTTTGTTTAGCAACTGAACAAGTTATTGTTGGTTATGCTCTAATAAATCATAATCGATAATTAATAATCAATAGTTACCGGTCACTAGCAACGATTAGTAGTCGCTAAATTATCGTTGACAACTAGCACTTAAAATTTGATATTTAGTAATTGATAATTAATAATTATAAAATACTAGTTAATAATTGTAAAATACTAATCAGTTATTAAATTAATAATTAATATCGAACAAAACATGTGCTGATGAAAGTTAAAGGAACACCAAAAATTTCAATATATGCTTTTTAATTTATTGTTTAATTAGTTATTATTGGTTAAATAATTTGTAAATTATGAATTAATAAATTATAATTAACAATCTGCAATTATTAACTAATAATTTTTAATTAATAAATTATAAATAAAAATAAAAAATCGATCATTAGGTATTGATAATTAATGATGAATACTAACAATTATAAAATACTAATTAATTATCAAAATTAATAATTGATATGAAATGAGTTTGGACGTAATGTATGTTGTTTAATTCATTTCTTAATCATTTATTATTAGTTTAACAATCAATTAAATTAATAATTAATATTACAAGCTAATAGTTCTGCTCAAAAAATTACTAGCTAATAATTAGTAATTTAAATTATAACGGTAATTAGTAGTTATAATTTAAAAGTTGGTAATTAGTAATTGATTATTAGCAGTTGATAATTAATTGTTAATAATTAACAATAATAAAATACTGGCTAATAATCATAAAATACCAATTAGTTACTAAAATTAATAATAGATATGGAGTGAGTTTGGATGTAATATTATGATATAATTATTGCTTTAATTATTTATTATTAGTTAAATAATTAAGTAAAGTATAAACTATAAATCAATAATTAATAAATTATACGAATAATTAATAATCAGTAATTGCTAATTACTGCCTATTAATGAGCAATAAATAAATTGTAATTAATGGTTAACAATCAATAATCAATAATTTGTAGTTGATAAAATAGCTAGTAATAATTAATAATTATAGATTACTAAATAATTATTGAAATTGATAAGTAATATAAAACTAACATGTCCTAAGAACATAATAGCCAGTAATAATTAATAATTATAAATTATTAAATAATTATTGAAATTGATAAGTAATATAAAACTAACATGTCACGAGAACATAAATGCGGAACGATACAATTATCATTATAGGTTACTCAGTTTATTGTTTTACTTGTTGTTTCATAATTACTTCAACTAATAATTAATAATAAAAATTGAAAATCGACGATTAATTGTCAAAACTAATATTGATATGCGATGAGTCTGAACATATGATTATGTTTAATTTATTGTTTTAGTTACCTATCATTAGTTAAATAGTTAATTAAATTATAAACTATAAATTAATTATTAGTATTTGATTGTTATTGTTACTAACTAATAACTATTGATTTGAGTTAAATAGTTAAAAATTAAAATTAGTGATTAGTAACTGATAATTAGTAGTTGATAAATAATGATTGATATTATTTAATAATCATAAATTATTAATTAATTACTAAAATTAATAATTGTTGTGGAATGAGTTTGGATGCAAGATTATGTTTAATTTATTGTTCTAATTATTCACTATTAGTTAGATAATAAACTAAATTATAAATCATACTGTATTGTAAAATATAAATAAATTATAAACTAAATTATAAATTAATATTAACAAATAATTAATATAGTTACGAATTAAAATTTATAATTATTAATTGATAATTATAAAATAGTAATTAATGATTAAAACTAATAATTAATATGTATAAAACATGTAGTGATGAAAGTCGAACATGATGCAAACAATCGAAATTTGGTTGTGTATGTTTTAATTTACCGTTCTAGTTAGTTGTTAATTAAATAGTCCATTGAATTAATAATTACTAACTAATAATTAGTAATCAACAGTAAAAAGCTAAAAATTAATAATTAATAATTATATAACACTAAGTTGTATTCATAAAATACTAGTTAGTTATTAAAATTAATTAATAATTAGTATAGAACAAAACATTCACCGAGGAAAGTCAAATAGAAATTCAAAACAATAGAAATATTCATTATGTGTTTTTAGTGATACCTCAAGAGATAAAAGATAACGCACAAAGTAATATAATGCATAATGTCTACTAGAGGATACAAATTAACCCAATTAAGTTCTTTTCGAATTGCATACTTCTCTACTAGGGAACATACTATTTGTACAAACTTCACATCATCTCGGTTAGCATAACCCAGTTCAAAGTTCAAACTATGTGCGTTGGACAACACTACTAACACTTCTTTGTACTTATCAATCGTGAAACCATATGTTTGAGGAACAAAAGTAACATGAACATGGTAAATTGAAGCAGGACCAAAAGCATCATGATGGATTTAAGGCCGGCCTTTGCGTGTAGTACGGCGACGTGATATAGAACACTCGCGCTTTGTGCCAGGCATCATAGAGATGACCTAACATTGTGAAAGTGATGAATATCTATCTCAAAAATCCTTGAAGTTGAGCGGTTTGTAGGGCAATTGTTTTTTTAAAGTACAAGCATATCTAATTTGGATGTATGCCTCATTCCAAAACCGAGCATCGTTAGTCATGACTCCTAAGTTGGGATTACATTCCGCCCCCGTCATTGTCAGCAATTTTAAAAATTTTCTATATTTTCTGGTGAGGTTATCAGACACATTCTTAGTAGCTTTATAGTCAATGCGCTGACCAATAATTTCTTCAAGCAAAACTTGAACGACAATATGTAAATTTGTCGGTTCATCCTTAATTTCATTTCTTACAACTTCTAACAACCTTCAAAAAAAGTTGCAGTCAAGGGTTCCGATCGGTAAGTGTTGTGTGTACCATGTTGCGTGCAGTATGTGTAGCTTGCTTAGTTTTATAATCTGGTTTCTTGTTTGGGATTCTGGAAACTTGTTTGTCTTTTGGCAAACCATATATGTATACCTAGTTATCTCTATTTCCCACTAAGCATGCTTTTGTTAAATTGAACTACGTATATCTTTTAAAAGAAAAAATGCTTCTATCGTGGTTCTATTTTCAATTTGAGTTCAACCACTTGGTCCCTTAGGGGGTAGTTTTTTGATTGCTTTCTTGTTTACCATTAAAACCACTCAATTTAACTACTTTCATTTGTAAGCAGCGTTTTATTATAAAAAGTATCTTTTCTATCCAATTGTACAATTAGCATTGTTTAAAGATAGCAGATATAAAGAAAATATTAGGATAAAATACATATTTTTCTATGAATGGTTTCTACATGCGCTAATTTCACGCTTATGTATGCATGTGTGCACGCCGTCCGTGTGTGATTTTTTGTTATACATGAAATTTAATACTTGAGTCAATCCATTTCTTAAATTTAACATCCAAAGATTTTAATGAGATTACTGCCAGTTGGTACAGAAATTTATATATATTTGTAACATGTCCATATTTTGATATGTGCCCTGATTGGTTGTTAAGGTTTTATGCTTAAAAGTTACCTGTATGAAGCAAGTTTTCAAAGATAAGCATGCATCATGCATATTGTTCTCCTTTAGCTGTTTTCAGTTATAAGTAATGTTTCAGAGTATAAAGTATTGTACCTATGCAATCACATGTTTTCTCCTTACACCAACCTCACTTGGTAATGTATTAGGAATGGGAAAGACCTAAGCCTGGACGAAGACCAGACATATTCCCTCAGTTCAGCCCTATGAAAACGCCATTGCCAACTCCATTGCCAGCTGATCCTCCAGAAGAAGACGAGGAAGAAGAAGAGGAAAAGAAAGAGGAAGAAGAAGAGGACCCTGAGAAGGAAGAACCCGAAAAGCCTGAGAAGCAGCAAATAAATTAAACAGCACTTCATCTCTTTATGCTGTGGGAATTTTACTGGATGTCAAATTTTGTGGTTTGTTTATGAGCTGTTGGGCATTCCTTGACATTCTACTGCAGTCTTCCAAAAGATTTATCTTGCATATCAGAGAAAATGATCAAAGCTATGTTAGCAGGTTTTATATATCAAAGAAATAATTCTTTAATTTGAGAACGTTTTTTAGTTTTTTATCATAGACATTATAAAAGAATATTGGATAATTATGTAATGCTTTTATTTATTTATTAGCACAAACTAGTAAATATCAAATTGCAAGTTTGCAACCTGAATACTCTGCTATACAGCCTAGGAAGTATGCTGAAACTATTTTAATATCTTTGTTCTATGTTACACTTTTTTTTTCTTTGTTGCTGTAACTAGCCTGGTGTCAAGTAGTTGGTCAATATCGACAAGTCTTTGTGGTTCCCAATGTTGCACTTCCATTCAAACTTCTGAATATTACATATTCTCTTTAAGAATCTCACATGATTTCACTTCAATACTTCCAACTGCTACATAAACTACAAATGATTTCAGAGCATTGGGAATAACAGCTGCATTCAACTTTTTAGTTTTGAAACATGCATCATGAGCACTATTTTATACGATATTAGCCATTTTTGTATACTAGCTAAGCAACCGCATAGTTTGCCAACTAGTGTTTTCTAGAGCAAAATGCTGAACTTAATGGAAGAACTTTTTATTTGAAATATACATTCAAAGATATTTGAAATAAATATGTACTTCAAGCTGCATATGAAACTGAAACATGGTAGAAAGAAAGCTAATAACCAAAAATAATAATAAAATAATAATAATAGTAGTAGTAGTAGTAATAAATCTAGTAAAAAACCACTATTAGCATATTCTATGGAATACAGAACATAATATGCTAAACTGAGTATCATGTTGTAGGAATTAGACAATGCTCAATAGAAGTATCAACTCACATGATTCATGTCAGAAAATATGTCATTTATATCTATATTCAAACTTGACAATTGAACCAACAAAACAGATTAACTACATTAACATTCTATCTAATCTTTTAAGATAAAACCTAATTTTGATACATACGTCAAGTCATTGTTGAAGAGTTAGAGCAGATAATATTCATTTTAAGTACAAGAATACAGACAACTTGCTAAGATCAAATATTGCAAAAAAATCTCAAATGATCACATCCTAACTTCTAAATAAGCTACTAACTTACATATCAATGAACAAAAACACAAGTTCTAACAACAGGTTCACCAAGAAGGAGAAGAACAAAGAGAATCAGAAAAAGAAGAAGAATTCGACTGCCTATTAGTCTCAGTTGATGCACCAAAAGAGCCCCTGGGAATAACCGACGGCAATTTCTTCATCATATCCAACCGAGGTGAACATTCTTCTATTACATCTACATCTGCATCTATATCTGCATTTTCAGGCATTGCTTCTGCACTGTAAATTGGATTAGAAAAAGAAATATTCCGAGGAGAAAGAAGAAGCTCCTTAGGAGCTTGAAGCACTCCATGGCCATAAAAAGGAAAGCTCAAAGGACGAGATGGTTGTACAGTTGACTCAATGGAAGATTCTTTTTTGGTCGTCTTATTACAAAGAAGAGAGCAAAACAAGTTGATCAAGAGAAAGAGAAGAAGAATTAAGAGCATGGCAAGGCTCAATGCTGCAACTAGTGTTGCAACAAATGCGAACTTTGGCATGCCCTTCATGATACTTGCTGCTAAGTTGTTGGACTTGAAGGAGAGATTATAGAAGGAAATATATATGTGGTTGTTGTTTTATTTGTGACATGGCTTTGGATTCTGTTTTGGAGTTGTTGCATTGCAAACAAACGTGCAGTTCAATTCATGGAAGAACACTTACTTTGAAATGCCTTCTTCTTCTTTCTCGTGTGTAGCAAAAAAGCAATTATTTAAAGTTTAGATGTTTTTGCTTGTGTAGGTAACTGTGTAGAGCACATGCTTAATGACTTTTCTTTTTATGCATTGAAAATGCTTTAGTGTTGATCATTCATTTATTCTCTTCATGGTTTTGCGAACCTTCTCTTTATTTAGGCAGAGACATTTCATGTTAATCAAAATCAGTTCGGTGCATGTCCGTCAAGTCAAAGCTACTAGCTAGTTTGAACCAGAAAAGCAACACCAAAAGTAGGTGTCCAAGAAGCAGTCGTGTGAGGGAAAGCACCAAGGACTAGTATTTGATTTCTATTTTTCAGTCACCAATTGTAACATTATAAACAAAAAACAGAATATATTCCTAAATGGGGATGCTTGTTAGACAAACATTTTAAAAGTGGATGCTTGGCTTATTAACAAACACTCGTATTTGATTTTTCATTTTCAGAAAAATATACAAAACAATGTGAAGCGTTACCAGAATCAAAATACGTAAAAGTCCTATTAGCAAGGCCCAATTATTATTCTACACTATGGAAAAAATAATAAATATCGTCCATTATTTGTTATATGGAATGCTCACTTACAAATGTGTGATAGTTGCCTAAGTGTGTCTGATATCATAGCTAACTTAGGGACATTCTTATCTGTCAACTTTCTTCGGATTAGACGTTTTAAGAATTCAAATCGTTGCTAGTAGATGTTTGTACCAAAAATGGTCACAAACCCCAAAAGTAGTAAAAGCATCAGTGTTTACACATAAATCCTCAATATTCAAACACAGACTACAGATCCCGATAATGTAAAGGGTAAAAGTAAAGAAATAGCAAATGTAAAATGAGCAAGAAAGTAAAGAACGCAAGAAATTTATAGTGGTTCGGTCATCTATCTACGTCCACTTTTAATTGATCCTTTTATTTCTTTTAAAATGTGATTACAGTTACAATATCAATCACCAAGGTGATAGAGTTTAGCCAAAAAAGAGATAAAGAGAAGCCGGAAAAAGTCCTCATGTTGCCATGCCTCCTGTACTTATAGGTGAAGGAGGCAAAATATCCAGCTGAAATTTCAGCCTAGAAGTCGCTTGATCCATATGGGTCCGTATGCAGATCGGGAGGGCCCACCTCTATGCTTTGGGATCGATCAATAAGTCTTTCCTATCGATAATCCACACATTAGATCGAGCTAAGATCGATCATGGTAAAAGATGATCGTGCAAAGTCCTTGCTCTCCAAATTTCATGAAATTCCAACATGTAAGTTTTGAGATATGATCGATCCAAGTTTGCCTTTGCAAATGTACGCTGATGATTTCGTAACCATGCAGAGTTTCGTATCCATCAGTAGCACTCCATCGTTTGCGTGTCCATCCGAGTCTTGCGCTGTGATCCATGCGATGCATTTTAGTCTTTGTCCGCTTCTTTCATATCGATCGATACGTACGAATGATCGATACGAAATACTTCCAAGTGCAGTAGCCTCCGTATCCATCGGTTGTTTTATTCCATGTATCGATCCTAGCTTTGATCGATATGAAGTGTATCAATCGAAATTATTTTTCTCGAGTCGTAGTCAAATCCGTATCGGGTCTTCAACATGCTTTGTCGTATCCATCCGATCGATACACATGTATCGATACGCAAACAACAATCCACATCCATCAACCTGCATCCTTCCTGGAGCTGCCTGATCGATATGAATTGTATCGACATGAGATGCATCGATACGAATATCGATCGATCCAAACCAAATGTAAAGCGCATGCGTTAATCCAAATCCGTATCCATAGTGATCGATACGAGAGTATCGCTACTAGTCAGTTTTTCATGGATACATCCATAACTTGAGCATATGCACTCTCATTAACCTGAAATTCAAAACATAGTCTCACCGGACCTTATATATCATTCCCTATCGATCCCACTTTGGTGGAAGCTTGGTCCAATTTTGATAGTATTGATCATAGCCTTATTTTCAGTCGATCTTCAATCCTGATATCCATCATTTTTAGTCAATTTATTGATATCCTGGCTTTGACTAAAAAACGGGATAACAGTAGAGACTATATAATAGGGAAATGATCATTCAATACGCTCACCTACTTCTCCTTTTGATTTTGAGCTGAGGTTAGTATTGAAACTTTAGGTGAATTAATTAAAAAAACAAAAAACAAACAGCTTAATGTTTATATATTAATGAGCTTTTATTATAGTTGAGCTGTTGTAAATGTATAATGGTAATATATATTTATGAACCATTATTATAATTAAACCGTTGCAAATGTATAATGGTCATATATTTATGAGTCATTATTATAATTGAGCCGTTGCAGATATATTATGGTAATGTATATTCATGAGCCATTATTTTTGAGCCGTTGCAAAATTAATGTTATTAAAAATTCGTCTTAAATGACAATAAATTCAAATCAATTAACATTTGCTCACTTCAGTAATGCATACAATTTTCATTCTGCCTATTTAAACGATCGGTAGGTAGAATAGAAAATGTGAATAAAAGACAATTTTTCTTTCTTCTTCTTTGTCCTCTATATTTTTCTCTCTTTAAGAAACTTTACAAGCAATTAAATTAGAAAGTGCTACATTCATAACAATTTGCTGTAGTGCAAACAGCAAATTAGCCAAATTTCAAAGGTTGTTTTATCCCGAGGACGGAGTGGTTAATGGATAGCTTTACACCTTAAGGCTAAACCATGAATCGTCTTAAAGATAGCGAACTAGTCCGTGACTTAGCCAGTAAAAGACGCCGCAGATTCAGATTGAGGTACAACAATTTTAAGACGATCATGACTTCGATGTCGATGTTTGAGGTTCCGACTGTATTTGCTGTGCCGTTCAGATTCGAAGGCTTTTATTTCAAATGATGGCGCAAAAAGATGGAGATTTTTCTGACTACGCAAAAGGTGGCACATATGATGACGACCGAAAAACCAACGCTGCTTGAAGAAGCAACAGACGATCAAAAAAAGGCTTTAAAGGACTAGATTGAACATGACTACCTTTGCAAAAATTATGTTCTTAATGGCTTAAGCGACGATCTATATGATTCTACAACTCAGACAAGTCAGCAAAGGAGATCTGGGATGCGTTGCAAAAAGAAATATGACACCGAGAAAGTTGGAGCGGAAAAAAAATGTTATTTAGTCGTTATTTGAAGTTTAAAATGGCGGATGAAAAATCTGTGGAGGCCCAGCCGCATGAGCTCAAGAAAATTGCGCATGAGATCATCTTCGAAGGTATGACTTTAGATGAATAGTTTCAAGTTGTCGTGTCAATTGATAAATTACCCCATAGTTGGAAAGATTTTAAAAATAATTTCAGGCATAAAACTAAAGAGTTTTCCATAAGAAGTTTGATTACGTCTTCGTATTGAAGAGAAGGCCAGAAAACATGACCAAAAAGAAGAGGTGCTTGTTGTATCTAGCAACAAAACTAAGAAACCCACAAGCAAGAGTTTGAAACCAAGTGTAAAAATTTTAAAAATCAAAATCACAGACTGAATCACAACCACAACAATCAGCATAATACCCTCCTAAAGAATGGTACTAGACAGTTGTTTGTATGTTAGAACTATGGCAAATCAGGCCATATGGCATGAAAGTGTCAGGCCAATTCTTGCATAGGCTAACATGACTAAAGACGCCCTTGTGCTTATGCTTATTGAGATCAACTTAGTCGGTGGATCAGAAGGGTGGTGGGTAAACACCGATATTTCTCTCCATATTTGCTATGTTCGTGAAACGTTTAAAACATATAATGCCGTCAATTACATGAAATTGATGTTGGGAACACCACTACTGTTGCTGGAATTGGGACCGTGGAGTTAAAGTTTACCGCTGAAATGAATTTATTGCTGAAAGACGTGATGCGTACTCCAAAGATGAGAAAAAATTTAGTATCTCGTTTCTTGTTAAATAAAACTCAAACTATTGGATCTGACTTTACACAATCACTAAAAATGGTGTTTTTGTTGGTAAAAGATATGTCGTAGATGGGATGTTTAAGTTGAATGTTGAAGTTAATGGTTCTTTTTATATACTATATGAGATTTGGCATGCTAGACTTTGTCATGTTAATAAGTGAGTAATTCATAACATGAGTAACTTAGACCTAATCCCTAAAGTTACCATAAATGATTCAGAAAAATGTGAACATTGTAACCAAACTAAAATTATTAAGACCCTATATAAATATGTATTTAGAGAGTTAAAACCTTTAGATTTAATACACTTTGATATATGTGAACTTGATGACACTCTAACCAGGGATGATAAACACTACTTTATTGCTTTTATTGATGATTGTTTTGATTTTACTTATATTTATCTCATGAAGAATAAAAATGGTGCATTGGATATATTTAAATTATTTGTCACTGAAATTGAAAATCAATTTAATAAAAAAATTAAAATATTTTGAAGTGATAGAGGAACAAAGTATGAATCTAACTTATTATTGAATTTCATAAACAACATGACATAATTCATGAGAGAATTGCACCCTATTCGCTTGAAATGAATGGTAAAGCTAAAAAAACATAGAACTCTTACCGAATTAGTGGTAGATATTTTATTAAATTTGACACGGCATCTCACTGGTGGTGGAAAATTTAATTGTTTGTTATGTCTTAAACATAATTCATAAATCTAATAATAAAATTTCACCTTTTGAGATTTTTAAAAATCATAAACGTAACCTGTCTTATTTTAAAACTTATAGTTGCTTAGCGTATGTTCGTATTTCTGACCCTAAAAGAATTAAATTAGCAAGTCGAGCATATGAATGTGTTTTCATTAGTTATTCCCTTAACTGTAAAGAATATAGGTTTTTTATTTTGAATGCTCGAGTTATTATTGAGTCAAATGATATTGATTTCTTTGAAAATAAATTTCCGTTTAAACTTAGAAATAATGGACATGCTTATACCACTAATAATCCAATAATCAGAAATAATGAACATAATATAGAAAGTGAATCTGAACTTTATATAAGTAAATGAACTATGATAACTAAAGATTTTGGTCTAGAATATTATGCTAATGCCCTAGAAGAGGACATTGCTAATCCAAAAGAAGCTTTGTCTTCTTTGGATTCAGATCTTTGGCAAGAATCTATAAACGATAAAATGAAATCTCTTGAATCTAATATAACTTGACATCTAGTTGATTTACCTTCAGGTTGTAAAAATATAGGTTGTAAATGGGCACTTAAAAAGAAGTTGAAATCTGATGGTACAATTAATAAATATAAGACTCGCCTTGTAGCTAAAGGATTTAGACAAAAAGAAAACATTGTCTTCTTTAATACATTTTCACCTGTTACAAGAATAACATCAATTCGAGTATTAATATCTCTTGCTTCACTTATGATCTAGTAATCCACTAAATGGATGTAAAAACTGCTTTTATGAGCGGTGAATTAGAAGAAGAGATTTATATGGACC
The DNA here is from genome assembly GCA_030765085.1 of Allium cepa. Taxonomy (NCBI): domain Eukaryota; kingdom Viridiplantae; phylum Streptophyta; class Magnoliopsida; order Asparagales; family Amaryllidaceae; genus Allium; species Allium cepa. Next base: position 743,087,428 of record CM060932.1, read on the forward strand.
AACCCAAAGGTTTTGTTATACCTGGTGAAAAACATAAAGTTTGTAAATTAGATAAATCTCTATATGGTCTTAAACAGGCACCGAAACAATGGCATGAAAAATTTAACAATCTAATTATTTCACATGGTTTTAAAGTAAATGAAAGTGATAGGTGTATTTGTTATAAATCTTAAAAATAAAATTTGCACTATCATATGCTTATATATTAATGATTTACTTAGATTTGGTTCAAATATTCATGTTGTAAGTCATGTTAAGTCCATACTATGTGCCAAATTTGATATGAAAGATCTTGATGAAGCAAGTGTGATTCTTGGTATTAAGATGACTAAGTCTGAAAAAGAATTTCTTTGGATCAATCTCATTATATTGAAAAGATGTTAAAGAAATACATTACTTTGAATGTAAACCTGCTAGTACATCATATGATCCAACTGTAAAACTATTTAAGAACACCGGTGAATGTGTAAGACAGTCTGAATATGTAAGCATCATTGGCAATCTTCGGTATGCCACTATTTGTACTAGACCCAACATTGCATATGTTGTGGGATTATTATGCAGGTTTACTAGCAGACCTAGTATAGAACATTGGCATGCAATTGAGAGGGTCATGAGATACCTTAAAAGAACTATGAACCTTGGTGTTACCCATAAAACGTTCTCAAAAATAAAGTATGAAAGAAGGAGTTAAGAGGACGTTTCAACGGAATAAATAGAAAGTTTTTGACGAAGTTGAAGACCACCATCAGAAGCCAACAAACAGAGAGCTTTCGACAAGGTCGAAAGCTACTTTCGCAGACAATGGATAGCAGACACTTTACCTTTTTGCACCAAACCATTCGAAACGTTATGGTTTTTCCTTCATTATTTTCTACCAGATGTGTATTCAACTAATTCAACCCTTTAGAAAGCATGTATAGCCTTTCGAAACGGTTGGGGCACATGTTACTCCAAAAATCCACCTTTTGACTGTATCGATAGGTCCTTCAACAAAGACTAAGAAAGAGAAGTTCAGACCAAACCTTTCGAAGGAGTCGAAGTGATACACTTATCAAAGTTTAACAGCTTTAAAACCTTTCAAAGGGGTTGAAAGGTTCCATCTTACAATATTCATGGAGTTTTAACCTTTCGAAGAAAATGAAGAAGTCAAAGCAAGAATTAGCCACCCCATGGAGACCTTTTCGAAAGCATAACAAACCTTTCGGACAGGTTAAGGCACATCCAGGATATCTTTCAACAATACCGAAAGGTTCTATGAAGAAGATAACATTCATAAGTCAGTAAAGAATGAAAGACAACCTTTCGACAACATTGGAGGGAGGCATAACTCTCGACAACGTTCAAGTGAAAAGCAACCTTCCGATAAGTTCAAAGGGTTTACAACGGTACGAACAAGGAAAACCTTTCGACAAAGATGAAAGGTTCATAGCTGTACATAAAAGGAGGACCTTCAGACCCGGTCGAGAGCATATAGTCGAAAGGGGGGCCGCCTGCATCTATAAATAAAACCTAAGGAGTCATGTTTAGGGGGATCCTAACTTTCTCATTCTAGTCTTGTATCTTTTTAATCAATATATTGTAACCCTAGTTGAGAGTTAATTTGAGAATTTAATAAACAAAGATTTTTCTTGGATGAAGAGGGAAGTTCTAAGATTTGTTAATTACTTTATTGTTTGCTTAAACTTTTGTTGGATTAACTCCTGTTTTCAGGTTCAAACTCATCGAAAGGTTCTTGTCGACAAGTTCGACAACACTTCTGTTTCAAATAACTGCCATAACCCTTCGAAGCCTTCAACTTTACAGTTTGAACCCTTCGACAAGGTCAACAACTCAACTGATACAAATACACACTATAACCTTTCGAAACCATCAAATTTGAGGTCTAACCTTTCGACAAAATCAAAAGCTACTACATTTCCACCAAGGAATTTGATATCTAGCCTAAACCCAAAGAAGGCTATCACCCTAACCTTTTGAAGGGATTGAAACCTACCTTTCAAGGACTTAGTTCAGGGAATTTCGACCTAAACCCTTACAGAAAACTTCTTATTAGCTCAACAAAGTCAAAAGGGTTCTGAATCCATAGTATATACCTTTCGACAACGTCGAAAGGTCTGGTCTAAGAATTATCAACAAATAAAGTCAAATTAAAAGGAAATTCTTAAGGCAATTTCACTCACTGTTCTTGCAATAGACTATCAATCTTTCTCAGCATTACGTTGGGGTGTTGATAAGAATTCTTGTTAACATTTTTGGCGCTAGAAAGAGGGATCGAGCCTCCGATCACTTATAACTTTCATCAGAGATTAATTGCATAGAGTTCTTCATTCAAAAGAAGAAAATGGTAAGAGCAAGGAATAATAACGACAATCCAAATGATGAAGATGCTACATAATCAACTTTGGAAGATAACATAGCCCCAAACTTCAACTTAAAGAACATGGAAGTTGGACAACCTTCAACCCTAATAAGATTGCAAAACCATAAAATCAAGGTCCATAATCTACATCAACAAATGATGGCTATGCAAAGAATTTTTGAAGGAGCTCCAACTCATGAATATTTAGGGTCATGGAAGGAGAAGATGAAGTGCAATTTCCAAATGAAGCAAAGAGTGAAGAGCCAAACAAAGGAAGTCAAGCTAAAAAGTCTTTTGAACGGTCAAATAGCCCTATTTAGAGAGACAGAGAAAGTTGCCACAATGGTAAAGCTCAAGAAGACATCCTACATCAAATGATTATGGACGTGCTTAAATAAAATGGAACTCCGAACCTGGAGAAATATGTTATCCTGCAAAAGACCCCATTTTTATAAGAAATAATGGCAGTTAGTCCAATCCACACATTCAATTCCCCCATTGGAATATGATGGGACTATTGATCCAGATGATCTCCTTGTAATCTTTGAAATTTGGATGAATTTATGTAGTACTCCTAGACCAATTCGCTGTAGGCTTTTCCCGGTCACTTTTAAAGGGCAGCCGTTAAATGGTACAAGAATTACCAGGAGAAAACCATTCGCTCTTGGGAGCAATTTTCTTATGAATTCGTAGTGCAATTTCACATGTATAAAGATCAGCTGAATGAATATCTTAAGAGATTCCGCATGGAAGCATTAAAGGCCAAGCATGCAACCGATAGAGAAAAATTGATGGCAGTTCATTTAGGTTTAAATCAACAAACTCCTTTTTAGTAAGAACTTCATATCCATGGATGTAAAGATTTACGACATTTCTATATCCAAGATGAAAATTTGTTTAAATGGAAGAAATGCTTCATCCCATGAGGAAATCCCAGCAAAAACAAAAAAGAGAAAAATTCAACTTTAACCATTTCTGCAAAAGTCCAGACTATTATATATCTTTTCTATGATGAGAGATAACCAAAATTTCTCCATTTTCTATAAGACAAGAATTCCCACTAAGCTTAAGAGGGGAAAGAATTACTGTGATTATCATGAAGTAAATGGATATGAAACTGACAACTACAATGCTTTAGCAAAATAGTTCAGAATCTAATAAAGTTTGGATTTTTAAAGAAGTTTGTCAAAAAAGATTAGAAGATTTCCTACATTAGAAGGAGTGATTCAATCATTGAAAATTCCTAATAGAAAATCAGAATAACCACTCTTTTTTAGACATTAATCTGGCTTTGAAGCCTTGCAGCATTTATCTATTATAAATTTTCTTTGCTTATGATTTCTTCGAATTGAGTTATACCTAGAATTGGTCATATATCAATACAAAATTCAAGTGTCATTACAAGTGAAAATTAAAACTAGTCCACGACATTCAAAATACTCCTAAAGCACAACAAATCTCTAGCGACTTAAGAAAGACAACACAAATGGCTGATTAAAATTAGCAACCAAAGGAGGAGCCAATGCAATACAAAGATCTGCCCACATGAAATCTGAAACTATTGTTAGTCCTTCACCAATACCAGAGAAAAAACTTACAAATAGACCATTCTGTTGCAGAACAATCCTCACTAAGGTATGGTAGCCTATCTAAAGGAGAAAACAAAACATTTCAATTCAATCTTTGACAAACTATTTTACTAAAGAGAAATTTCTCAAACTTATCTTCAAAAAAAAAAGACTATTTTCAAGTACCTGCAGCCTGGGAAAGAACAAATATTTACCAGTTCTAGGAACAAATTTGGATAATCTTCCAGAGGTATTATATAGTACTAGTAAACGCCCACAAAGAATTTCCAGCTAAGCAATACCAATATTCCAAAGTTTTCTAAAACTATTAGTAAAGAAAACCCTATCCATACTTTTTAAAGAAATTTTTTAGAAGCTATCAAAAGCTTATTGACCAAAACTCAAATTAGAGAACCTTACTCTCAATTCAAAGATTATTCGTTCATGAATCATGACCTTTCAGTATCCTATTTTGAGATCCGTGTCTCTATTATGAAAATGATTTTAAGACCTTTATAAAGGGTAGAACAAGAAAAGATTATCATACATCCAAGTGCTCTTTTTGGAAAATAACCACTCAGCATATTAGAAGGATTCATTTACAAAACTCTTTCTCTCAAGAAGAAACCGACATTCCAAAGAGATTTAAAAAAAAACATTTCGATTGGCCAAAAATAATTTTCAAATACAATTTTTTTAGCCTACGGCCAATCCGTAGCACCTCTTAGAGAGAAGAGGTTCCTGCATCCACTAAAAGCCTATGGCCAATCTATAGCACCTCCTAAGACGGAGGGAAAAAAGCCTACGATGATCTTCCGTAGCACCTCCTGGAGGGAGGGTCAAAACCCCTAACATCCATATCACCTCTTGGGGGAAGGGTCACGAAAAGTACCCACAAAGTTAAGAGACCCCTAACGTCCAAATCACCTCTTAAGGGGAGGGTCAAAATAAGCACCCGTCAGTAACCTTTCAATGGAAAGTCAATTCAACATAAACTCCATTCCTCAGAATCAAGGGAAGCCCAACGGAGGCATCAAAAGATGAAGGAAGACAAAGATGTCTATAAATTAAAACTGGAATAAAAACCTAAGAGAATAAAGGGTTAAAGAAAGAAACCTATCCATCATCTAAGACAAAGACGAAATCCAAGAAAGGGGTATAGACAAAGGCGGAAGGACGAAGATGTCCAATTCCATAATTTGGAACATGCAAAGAATCCAAAGTCATAACTAGGAAAGGAAAATATGAGCTAACGAATGTCAGAATATCCGATGCTTGAAAAATGATTCTCACATCAAGGATCAAGAAACTTGCATTCATAAAGTAGACACAAGATAATCCTTAACATAAGATGGAGAGTAAAAACCTATAAAAGCTAAGAGAATGAAATAGATAACAGATTGTTGCTATAAGGGTAAAAGAGACGTCACTCAAAGAATAGATTGGTTAAGCTACTCCTGAATCTTTAGAAATAAGATGATCTCTTAAGATAGAAGAGTCAATGTGTTACATATATACTAACATGTTATTTGGACCATTACACTGCTGAATGTCCAAGCAATATGATGGAATTTGCACTACTGAATGACTAACTAGCCAAACGGAGCTAGCACTGCTGAACGAACGGCTAGTTAAATGGAGCTAGCACTGTTGAACGGCCAGTCAACTGAATGAGAACTACCTGCTGAATGGTCGAATGACTGAAAAGCTGAAAAACCGAACGAAACCACCTACCGAATGGTAGACTATTCCATGGAACTACTACTCTGAATGACGGACTGGTACTACGGACCTACTACTTTGAATAACTGACTGGTACTATGGAACTACTATTCCGGATAACTGCCTGGCTTTACGGAACTATTCGGCTCCAATATAACAATAATACTACTAACTTATAAATAGTTTATTCGTCAGATGAGATCCTGACAGGATTTTGGCTGAATTATTAATTCTACGAATTTTCAGATTCCATATCTCATTTCATGAAAATTTCATATTGAATTTTGTAAAGCCGAAATTCTCACATTGGCTTTTATGATTATTTACTGATTTCACATCCTTGATTTCCATGCTGGATTCACTTGATGATGTCATATTGAATTTCTAAATCCATGAATTTCGAAGTTTTTCATTGAATTTTATGATGGTTTATGGATTTCATATTTATGGTTTCTTGCATGGATTTTTGATGATTTCATGTTGAATTTCCAATTTTGTGAATTCTGAAGTTTCCCATTAAATTTTCATGATGATTTCTGGATTTCATATTTCATATTTTCTTGTTCGGTTTGTGATGATTTCATATTGAATTTCTAATTTTGAGAATTTCGAATTCCTGTGCTAATTTTTATGATGATTTGTATTCTTGGTTTCTTGTTGGATTTTTAACGATTTCATGGTGATTTTGTGAATACAGAAGTTTCTCATTGAATTTTTTATGATGATTTATGGATTTCATATTTCAGTTTTCCTTGTTGGATTTTTCGATGAATTCATATTGAATTTCTGCTTTCACGAGTTTCGATTCCCTTATTGAAGTTTTGTTGATTTCTTATTGGATTTATAAATTTGTGAGTCATAAATTTCCTAATTGGTTTAATGGTGATTTGAGAATTCCATATTGAGTTTTCATGATGATTTCCTATTGAATTTTTGATTCATGGATTTCAAATTTCCTGATCGATTTTTTACAATGATTTGTGAATTCTAAATTCTTAAGCTCCTTGCCGAGATTTCATAATGGATATTGAATTGAAGATTTTGAGAATTCTGATTTTCCATATTTACTTTCGTGATGATTTGTGAATGATATATGCTTGATTTTCCTATGGGACTTTCGTAATGGTTTCTAATCGATTTCTTGTTTGCATGAATTCTTAATTCCATGACTTCTTTGTTGAATTTCCATGGTAATCAAAAGAGTTTACATTGAATTTCTGATGTTGTAGTTGTAACAACCCGAATCCCGGTGGGTTCGGATTTTTCACAAAAATGCTAAAATCCAAGCTCACAGAAGCCCGAGTTGGGTATTTGGTATCCTGCTAATAGGCAAAGATAAATATACCAGAGCTCAAATAAATATTTCATGGTGGAACTGACTAAAATATAATAATAAGTAAATACTCACAAAGATAATACCACTTTCTAAACAAGTGCCACAAAGTTGGAAAATCTCTACCACCTACCTAACCCATGGAATGATATGAGGAGGGGGTCAGAACTAAAGTTACGATAAATGGATAAATTATACACTTCTAAGCATAATTGTACATATACCGTTCTATTTTCATTTTCTATTATATTAGGTTTATTGGGTTTATAATACTCTCGCCTATGTGCGTGTATCGTACCCATCTACACCCTAGTAGATTAAGACCTAATAACCAATATATATATATATATATATATATATATATATATATATATATATATGTAGCTACATGCCCAAAGACTACATCGACCCAAGGTACTACACATAGTACGATCTGTATCCTCCTCGAAAAGGACTCCATCATCTCGCTACTAGAGCTTATGGTAACTACAACTGTAAAGGACAACTTCGTGAGACCTACAATACAGATGTTTCGTCGTCTACTAAAACATAAATGTAACAACCCATAATTTTGTAAATATTTTAATTAATTTTTATTTGAAAACTTTGGTTTTTAAATCATTTAAAAGTGAATTTTAGAATTTTTAAATGTAAATTTGGAATTTATTTTCGAAATATAATAAAATAAACATTTTCTGAAAACTTTATATTTTGGTCAACTTTGGTCAAATTTTGAATTTCAGTTTAAAATTTAAATATGAAATTTTATTTTAAATTTTTTTGAAGCAGAATATAAATTTGATATCCGTTCTGCTTTTCGTTTCGTCAAATTCTATTTGTACTTTTTTTAGTTTGATAAAATTCAGCGTTTTACACGCAATTATTTTCTGTATTTTATTTTGTATTTTTCCTATGTTCATTTCCCTATTTTATTTTGTTTAGACTTTTATTTTATTTATTGGAGTTTTAACTTGTTTAAATTTGATAAATAGCTTTGGAAATTTCAAGAGACTTCGGTTTCTTTTTCTTTAATTTGCGCCTCTTCATTTTCTAGCCTTTTTCTCTTCCTAGCCGTACGCTTTAGTGTTCTTAGCCATGTATTCCTTTGCTAATTCATGTACAAACATCTCAACTTCTCATTTCCATTTGCGTTGAGAATTTTTTTTTTACAAGTTCTCATTTTCATGGCTTTTCTTCCTCCTCTTTTTCCATTTTCTTTTTGTTTCTCCTTTGTTTTTCTCTTGCTATGCTCGGCCTCCACCTTGATCATCCCCTAGCCGACCTCATCTCTCACCACCACCACCCCAAACTAAGGCTGTGACCATCACCTCCTCCATGGCCATGATCACCTAGATGAAAACCATCACAAAATTAATACAAAGCATAGCCAAGCCTTATTTGTTCATCCTCCTCTGCCTCCTTTGGCCTCGGCCACCTCTCAAACACCACCACTTCATGCTTTGTGACTTCATAGCTGTGCCTTGATGTCCACTTGACCAAGATGCAACATAGGACCGAGCCACTAGTAGCCATGGTCGAACCAGAAAAAATTCACAACCCTTGCCTTTTTTCCTTCCTTCATTTGTAACTTCCACCTCTTCACCTTCTAACCTTTAGCCATGTATACATGATCTTTTGCCAAGCCTAGATTGCATAAACCCATCATGGCCGAGCCACATGATGGTGGTCTAGCCTATTGTGACCATGGCCGAGCCTATTTGTTGATGGAAGCAAGGTTATGTCATCTAAATTCTTATGTTTTTCATTGTTTTAAATTCTTATGTTTTTCATTGTTTTAAATTCTAACCTTTGTATTGAAAATTATATACTTATGTTTGTATATATGTTTATGTACAAGATTGAATCTTGACTCTTCATCCACTCAAAAATCTAGTCGTGCATTTTCATGCTTTTCAGAGGTTGTTGTGTATCTCTAGTTTGTCAATTCTAGCTTTAAAAGGTGAGTTTATCACTCTCGATATAACTTTTATAATTGTGAAATGATGACAAGTGAATATGTAAAAATGATATGTTATGTTCATACATGCATGTGATATATTTATATGATGTTGAAAGCTGGTTATATACATGTTACATCATCTGATATGATATTATATGCTATACTGTTCATTTCATTTACTGTATCTCACACTGCAAGTTCCCTATCACTATGGGTTGAAATGATACATACCCGAACAGACTTTAGAATAAGGAAAAATCATTATAAACTGAAATGGTAGGCTCGAGTGATTTTTATTGCATTTGATTTACTTGAGATTGCGGGTTTGAAATGACAGAACCCGTTTTTTTTTTTAAATTACGAATTGAAATGATACATATCCGTATCACTTGACCTAGGTTAGAAAATACTATACAGGCCCATGGTTAATATTTTTAAAATAATATTTTTTTTTTAAATTTATTTAAGTATTTTGAATATTTAGAAAATATGAATTTTTAACTGAAAATTTGATTTAATGATTTAAAATATAAACAGATATTGGCTTTCAACAAGTTAAAATTTTATAAGTTGATGATTGGTTTTAAATTGTAATTTAAAAATCTTTATTTGGTTTTAAAGGGTAATTTAAAGATCTTTGTTTGTGATAAATAACTTAATAATTAAAGTTGATTAATATGGAATTTTAAAATCTAACTTGGTAATTGCAATCAATTTTTAATTTTGAAATGAATATGGTTTGTACAATAAATAATGTATTTTGAATTGATAAAATGAAATGCAGTTTTGATTGGACTTTTGTAATAAAATTTATTTAATTTGAAATCATAGTTATTTGATGTCTAAATGAATAGATTTATAAAGAAATTTGATTGTATACTAACTATGATAAAATATTTTATTCATGAAGTGGATAGGTTTGGAAAATGAAAAATTATGTTTTAAATGGAAATGTATTTTTTTGAGATATGACTTAACTTAAAAATTGGAAATTAGGTTTTTAAATGGAAACTTTAAGTTAAGTAAATAAATGGAAATTTAGTTTTATTTATGGAATGGGTATTTTAAAATAAAGTATTAAGTTAATTGTAAAATAAAAAATTAAGAATATAGTGTACTTTTGACTTAATAAGTGAATTATTGTTTAAAGTGGATATTTATTCATAAAATTTTATTTTATTAAAACAATAGTCAAATGATATCCAAATGAATATTTTCTGAAGCGGGAAATATGATTTTTATAAGTTAAAATGGCTAAAATTGAAGTTTTATTGTTTCCGAAGTGTTATAACAAAATCTGGAATTTTATTGGTAGCACTTCAGAACTGTTGTGGTTTTAAGATAGCATTTGCTAAGTGCTATCAATTCTGAAACTTAACTAGGTTCTGAAATAACTAAATACCTATTACAGCACTTTATAAGTGCTGCAGTTTCTGAATTTGAACTATTTACTGAAAATAACTACTACAGCACTTATAAATGCTGTTGTTTCTGAACTGAACTGTTTGAATATCTAAACACCTATTACATCACTTTATAAGTGCCGTTGTTTCTGAAATTGAGATGTTTTGAAATAACTAAATACCTACCGGCACTTTATAAGTGCTGCTATTTTTGAATTTGACAATGTTTTGAAATATCACTATATATCTACCGTAACACTTTATAAATGCTGTTGTTGCCAAAAATACAATGTTTGGTAAATTTTATAATTAAACAAATGAACTTGGAAATGTTACAACTTTGGAAGAAATATTAGGTGACACTGAATTTAAATGGTTTAAATGAATACTTTTTTGAAAGATATTAATATTGATATTTAAATGGTTTAAATGAATATTGTTTTGAAATATATTAATATTGATATTTAAATGGTTTAAATGAATATTGTTTTGAAAAGAAATTAATATTGATATTTAAATGCTTCAAATGAATATTGTTTTGAAAGATATTAATATTGATATTTAAATGGTTTAAATGAATATTGTTTTGAAAGATATTAATATATGAATGGTTCAAATGAACATTGTTTTGGAAGATATTAACATTGATTTTTAATGGTTTAAATGAATGTTTTAAATGTTATGATTTTTCTATGTATTATGATTTCCAAATGACAATATTTCAAAGTGTTATGATTTCAAGTATTGTGGTTTCAAAGTGTTATTTCAGATGTGTTATAACTTTTGAAGTACTATGGTTTTGGAAATGAATTTATTTGAAATTGAATTTATTTAAGAATTGTCTTTAAATATAGTGATTTGAAACTCATTGAAATTGATGATTTAAGAATATGACTTTATGACCTGGTTTTGGTTTAAGGTGATTTTAAAAGGAATATTTCAAGTTTAAATAAAATAAAAGAAATATTCACTGATTTGTAATTTGGTCGTATTTAAATGATAACATTGGACTTGGTTTTGAAATACAAATAATAAATATTGAATTTGTTTTGAAATGGAAATGATATATTATTGAATTGGTTTTTGAAATGGAAATGATACTATTGTGATATGGTTTTGAAATGGGTTTTAGTTTTGAAAGTGTATAATATTTTGAAATAAATGATATGATTTTGAAATGGATATGCTATTTTGGTTTTGAAAGTATATACTATTTTGAAATAAATATCCATGGGTTATAATAACGGTTGGTTTTTAAAGACACCGGGATCAGATATGGCATACTCTCTGTCGATACCGAAAACCACTTTAACGACCGTGTACGCGGTGGAGATTCCAGAATGAAGCAGGATGGTGGTGACATTCTATTAAGGTATGTACATGGACCCGACTCTCGTGAGTTGGCATAAGGTGGCTTAACAGGAGCAATCGAAGGGCTAACGAGGTCGCTCCTCTTATCGGACCCACTTCTTCGTATGTCATTCTATTACTTTGTGATTGATTGGTGCGCACCTTCGATTTTGGGAGTGTGGTTCGAGGTGGACGGTAGTCGCTGCTACGTGTTACCACCGGTCCGGAAGTACAATTGGCATATCTACCCTGGCATTGCCTCGTTGTGCCGTGTCACCTACCCTAACGCGCCTTGTACGATTTTGGTTTTGTATCGTACCTATGGAGTATCCTCTGGTAGCCTCCCGATCAGGAGGTATTACAGTACTGTATAGACTATTGGCACTATGTATGTATTAAGGGTGATATTGGGTAACTCCTTGATGCTATTTTAAAGTAAGTTTACTTTACTTCTAGACACTATTATAATAGCGTATATTACTACATAGTAAATAGTTTAACGGATCCTTAGAGGATGAGCGGTCCCAAGCATCCTTTAAGTTACTTGTACATTTTTATTACTGTTCACTTGTATTGGTTTACATTGTATAAGTTTGTATGTCCTGACTTGAGTGTTTTGTGTATTTGCTTTACGCTCGGGTCAGACTGAGTGATATAGCATTAGAGACTCACCTTCGAAGTTGGAGCTTTGCTTGAAGATCTAGCTATCTATTTCACTTTCAGATATTCAGTTGATTCCAGTGATGTATTCTAACGTATACTTGATTATCATATTGAGGCTTCTGTTGTATCTTGTTAATCCTGTTGTATCCTGTTTAACTCCGAGGTATTTATATATTAGCTTCATGAATTACTATCTCTTTGCTTCCGCTGCATTTTATTACTCTATGTCTGTGATCTTTGATTTATTTACTCTATATTCTGAGTATTGCCAAATTTAAAATACAATCAGGTATTTTGAATCATTCAAGTCTGACATGTGCGGATGCGAAAGGTCCAAAATAGCGGATCGTTACAGTTGGTATCAGAGCTTTGGCTCTAGGCAAACTTAGCATATATGGTTAATTTATTTATAGAATCACTTTCATTCGAGTTGAATCTCTTCCTCTTTGACTCGGTTTCCTTTGAATTTTGGAACATTCCTTACGGTTCCAAAATTCATTCTTGTCCCCCACTATGCATCTTCTTTTGATTTTGAAGTATCCCATAACTCCAGTTCGAATGACCTTTTTAATGAGTAGGCTGTCTCGTCAATCTCCAAATGACTTATAAAGGGGAAACTCCTTTACAATAGGCATTGATTCACCGGAGATGTATATATCCTCGGTTTAGATGCTGGTACCTATGGTTATCCTGAATTCTATCTCTTGAGATCGAATGTGGATTTGCCTCAAAATTTCACATTTGATCTAATTCTTGAAAACGTGGTTGACCCGATTAAGGTTGCCCGCGATTTATGTACGCTTATTCATTTCCTTATTCTGTTATTCAATCACTTTATCTTTTGTTTCCAACTTATCTTCAAATCAGAATTCTTTTTGATTTGAGTCTATCAAATTTGAATCCCTATCCTTATTTTTGGAAAATTTATTAGTTTATTTGTTAACTAATATTTAAATGTTTTACATATTGTGTTGTTTGAGTTGTTGATGCTGATTTGGGTTTCCGATCGATTTGATCAACGCTATCGATATGGTTTTCAAAACACTTGAACATAACAAACTGACACGGTATTGTTTTCAATTTGGTAAATTTAATAAATTTTGTATATTTATATTATATATATGAATGTATAATTTTCTAAACTTTTGATAATTAATTAAATTGGATGTTAAGAAATAGTAATTGATTTTGTATATATTTTGTAACCATTGGCTTTTGTTTCATATATGAATAATTGAATTATAAAACATGATTGAAAATTTCTTTGGAAATTTAAATGAATTTAAATCCAAAATTTGAGAATTTAAATTTCGATGATTTCAAACTTTGAGTTTTAAAGTTTTAAAAAGGTACTATTTAAAGTATTTTCCAAATGAAAATTGTTTCAAAGAATTTTAAATGTTTAAACCAGTGCTCTTCTCTTTGTCGCTAGAAAATAATTTCGGTGATGACTGCGGCATTATCAACATTCATTTTCGAGTTTTAAAGTGGAGAGACCATTCTATAGTTTTCCTACAGTTTTTCTTTGAGAATTAAATTGATTTGAATTTCTAAAATATGATTTGCTTTACAATATATATTGATATAAGATTTAAATTTGATTTGATATATATTATATATATATATATTTATTTATTTATCTCTAATTGTTTGTAGTTAATCAAAAATTTAATTCTTAAATTTTAAAGGATAGTTTCAATTATAAATATGAAATCAAAATTTTGAATAAATATTTAAGCTGAGATAATTGAATTAGAAAATTTTATTTGTATAATATTCCATTGCATTCCAATGTAACGTACCTAAATTATTTAAAAGTTAACTAGGTAATTGGATAATATACAATATAAAAAGATTTTTATAAATAAAATTTGAGTGATTATAATAAATGTTATACACTTAAATTTAGTTATAAAAAGATTAACAGAGGTAAATAGAATGAAAAGTTAATCGAATAATTTAAATAGTGTTAAAGGAATTTATAAATAAATTGGAATAGTTATAATAAATGTAGTTACACTTAATATATGTGATTAGATATATATTAAGTGGAATAAAATTAATAATGATTTTGAATAAAGAAGAATAAAATTTGTTGAATAAACTTGAGTATAATAAATGATTTTCAAATTCATGATTTCAGAAATTGAAATTGGATGGTAAGATAATGAGATTAGAAATAATTAAGATTTATTTAACTTAGGTGAAATCAAATGGATGAAATAAATTATTAATTTAAGTTGAAATTTTCATGGTTTTGAATTTATTATCTTATCTTGTTTTCCAATCTCTTTCTTTCGAGAGGTTCCTATTCTCCTGCATACTTAAGCGGGAAACTGAATTCCGAATTGATCTTATCCCTGAAGTTCGTCCTGTAGTTCTTCCTCCCAGAAGAACTTATCTTCACCTGTCAGTTTGGAAACTTTTCAAAGAATCTTTGGTACTCATTTGAATCTGAGCACTGCTTACCATCCATAGACCGACGGTCAAACGGAAAGAGTAAATCAGATTCTAGAGGATCTTCTTTGTGCTTGTGTTCTTGATTATGGAGGATCTTGGAAAGATCATCTCCATCTGGTTGAATTCACCTATAACGACAGTTATCATGTATAATTTCAATCTTCTTTTCATCTTGTCTTAATCCTATCTCATTCTATCTTATTATTTTTCTGTTTTCGTGTCTCGTTCTTTTTCAAGGATGAAAAGTTTTGAGTGGGGGAGAGTGTAACAACCCATAATTTTGTAAATATTTTAATTAACTTTTATTTGAAAACTTTGGTTTTTAAATCATTTAAAAGTGAATTTTTCAATGTAAGTTTGGAATTTGTTTATAATTTATTTTCCAAATATAATAAAATAAATTTTTTTTGAAAACTTTATATTTTGGTCAATTTTGGTCAAATTTTGAATTTCGGTTTAAAATTTAAATTTGAACTTTTATGTTTAAATCTTTTTCTTTAGAGTAGAATATAATTTTGATATCCATTCTGCTTTTCATTTCGTCAAATTCTATTTTTTACCTTTTTAATTTGAGAAAATTCAGCATTTTACACGAAATTATTTTCTATATTTTATTTTGTATTTTTCCTATATTCATTTCCCTTTTTTATTTTTCTATTTTATTTTGTTTAGAATTTTATTTTATTTATTGGAGTTTTTAACTTGTTTAAATTTGATAAATAGCTTTGGAAATTTCAAGAGACTTCGGTTTCTTTTTCTTCATTTTGTGCCTCTTCATTTTCTAGCCTTTTTCTCTTGCTAGCCGTACGCTTTAGTGTTCTTAGTCGTGTATTACTTTGCTAATTCACGTACAAACGTCTCAACTTCCCATTTCCATTTGCATTGAGAATTTTTTACAGGTTCTCATTTTCATGGCTTCTCTTCCTTCTCTTTTTCCATTTTCTTTTTGTTTCTCCTTTGTTTTTCACTTGCTATGATCGGCCTTCACCTTGACACCCCCCTCCCCAGCCGACCTCATCTCCTCACCACCACCATCCCAAACCAAGGCCGTGACATTGCCTCCTCTATGGCCGTGATCACCTAGATGAAAACCATCACAAAATTAGTACAAAGTGTAGCCAGGCCTTCTTTGTTCATCCTCCTCTATCTCCTTTGGCTTAGGCCACCACTCAAACACCACCACTCCATGCTTTGTAACCTCATAGTCGTGCCTTGATGTCCACTTGACCAAGATCCAACATAGGGCCGAGCCACTAGTAGCCATGGCCAAACCAAAAAAAATTCACAACACTTCCCCTTTTGCTTGCCTTCCTTCGTTTGTAACTTCCACCTATTCACCTTCTAACCTCTAGCGGTGTATACATGACCTTTGGCCAAGCCTAGCTTACATAAAACCCATAGTGGTCGAGCCACATGATGATGGTCTAGCTTATTGTGACTATGGCCGAGCCCATTTAATGATGAAAGCAAGGTTATGTCATCTAAATTCTTATGTTTTTCCATTGTTTTAAATTCTAATTTTTGTGTTGAAAATTATATACTTATGTATGTATATTTGTTTATGTACAAGATTGGATCTTATCTCTTCATCCACTCAAAAATCTAGTCGTGCCTTGTCGTGCTTTTCGGAGGTTGTTGTGTATCTCTAGTTTGTTAATTCTAGCTTTAAAAGGTGAGTTTATCACTCTCGACATCCGTACTTTTATAATTGTGAAATGATGACAAGTTAATATATAAAACTGATATGTTTTGGTCATACATGCCTGTGTGTTTGTCGACGGAAATTCTATCGGTTTAGAAAACCGTCGAATGAATTTAAATTAAAAATAACCGCAAGCGCACGGTGTAAGAATGTAGCACGTGGCGAATACGGGTCGATCCGCAGAGAATTGATGATTTTAAAATTCTATTCAATCAAATTAACCAAAGTTGAAAGTGTGATTAGCTAAAATTAAAATGAGGCTAACACTAGAAAATGTGATTTAAAAAAACTATTAGACTAAAGAACAATTTAGAGGCAAATCCACTCTCAAATTTTTGTAAATCAACAAAAACATAATTTATGATCCCTAACTTTGGTATTAAGTGAAATAATCATTGCATTTATCATAAGTATGGTTTGTTTATGTTATTAGTTAACATAACTCAAACCATCAAACTATAATACAACAATTATATCACTTATAATTCTCATGAAAAAGATGCCAAAGCAAAAACTATTTTAAGTATGATCTATTTACTATTGTAACTAGTAACGTAGATCATCAAATTTCATTTTTACTTTCATTTCATAATCAAAAATTAATTAGCAAATGTCGATGTAAATTGTGTTTATGTTGAATAAGAATAGCTCATTTGCATAAGCAATATAAGCTATCAAACCCACTTGTATAAACTTACATCAAAATTCACATTCATGAAGCATAAACAAAGAGATCATACATCATAAAAATGTTGAAATTACATAAAGTTAGAGAGCTTCATCACCCTTAAATTGAAGGGGTTTAGCTACTCATTTGTGGCACTGGAGCAACACAAATAAATTTCAACATTAAAAAGAAAAGAGAATAGAAAATAAGCAAAGAAAGCAAAAGAGATTAGCTACTAACTACTTGCATAAATGTAAATCTAAGCTATGAACATAGAGGAAAAGAGAGCAAAGAAATAAAAATTAACAATAAAACAAAGAAAAGCATGTAGAAAAGAGAGAAGAAAGAGGCTTGGAAGCCATTTTTATTTCATAGAACCTTGAGCTTACACTTTGATTTCTTAATTTCCTAAGTAAAATGAAAGAGTAGAAGATACCCTTTTCATGTACATAAGAGGGCTATTTATACATGCATAAAACCCTAATTCTATTTTTAGGGAGCTTCCTAAATTGCCCTTTAGGAAGTGTGGCCACCAAGTAACCATTATCCACTAATTAATCCATCATTTGTTTTGCATGAAGCTTTAACCTCCACTTAGTTGTCCATTAGCTCCAAATTGTACATTTAGGTAAGTGGGTGGGGTCCTCCATGTTCATGGCTTGAATTATTTTCCTCTTCTTTCCTTTGTATTCATTTGTGCATGCACATATCTTCATATAATCCTCTTTCATATGCATCCAAATTCCTATAAAAATTATCAAGAAATGTCCAAGTAAAAATTCTTACATTGACACATGCACAAAAATGATCGTTTTGCCCCTGAATGAAGATGAAAATATGATGGTTTGGAAATAATTGAATTTCGGTTTTAAACATGTTAAAACGCCCAAATATGATGATTATTTAAATAAAAAGAGATAAAGTATGGATGTACATATATGCACAATTACGTGCACATCAAATACCCCTACACTTATCTTTTTATTCGTCCTCGAATAAAAGAAAACTGAGATAAATCCGTTTTCGTAGGGAGCATGATTGCATTGAGCGTATGCAACAAGCCGTTAACCTCTAGGTGTCCCAGTAGGACGAGTGTTGTCTCGTTAGGTTTTTCAGCGGATACTACCCACAAAATCCAAATGCAGGATGAAAATATTTACAAATTGCAAGATTCATTTACAAAGAGATGAATGCGAATTTTTGGAAATATTTACAAATGAAGGATTTATTTTTAAATTGACATGAATAAGTTAAATACAAGTTTTGGTCATTGTCTTGAAAATTTAAGTCATTTACTCGTCCAAATTTCCAATAAAAATCAAGTTGTCATAACAAATAGACCATAGTTTGGCTAGTTGTTTCGGTTGATAACACAATGTAATTATGAAATGGATCCTTAGTTGATTATCAAAGTTTATTAAAGTGGTATTTTCATTTCTTTTCAATAACAAGTTAAATCAAACAAGTTAAAATAGTGCTAGGATTTCAATTGCTTGCTCTCTCATTATTTGCAAGAAAAATTACACACCTAGCTCAGGTAAACTGATGCCAGATATACCACCCATGCACTGCCTTTCGGGCTTATGTGAGGGGAGTACAGAGCATGGCCAGTGCACACACTTTCGTGCATACACCTATCGACCGTAGGTGGTTTTTATTAAGTCTATTTTTTTTACATGTGTTCCATACATGCATAACCGTGAGGACTTTTAAATGAGTATGAAAGCACATAATCAAAGATTCCAAGTAACTCACCCATGCATAACCATGAGGACTTTTAAATGGGAGTGAATACTTTGGATGTTATTATTTTGTATTATATATATATATATTTTTTAAGAGAGAGAGAGTTTTGCAAAATCATTTTAGCACCATTTAACTTAGAAGACAAAAATGTTATATCCTTTACTTTAAATTTACCACTTTTTAAACAAAGATTTTCAATTAGAACAAACTTCTTAATTAACATAGATGAACCTTCCTATATACTAGTAAAACCATTGTTATTTGTAATCAAACTTCATTTTTATTTTTGTTAAGACAAATAAATTTTCAAAAATTTCAATTTATTAACCAAAACTTATACTTATCCCATAGTGTTTCTTCAAAAATAAATCAAAATGGTAAAAAGAAAATGTTTTTGAGATTTAGGAGTTTTGAGATTTTTTTTGAAGAAAATGAAAATTCAAAAATGCCATGAAAAACTAAAAGCATAAAAATGAGACTCCCCCCACACTTAATTTTGACTGTGTCCCCATAGTCGATGCGTGATATAATGAGTGTAACGGGAAAAAATATGTACATATTTACGAAAGAGGGTTAACATTCTTACTAGACGTAGCTTGGCTCATGAAGGATCATGAGCTCCTCCTCTTAGTTACCGGGAAATTCTAAAAAGGGTTTTAACCGATGACCGTTGACTTTGACAATCGATCCATCCTTTGGGCTTTCTATTTCTATGGCACCATGTGGAAAAACAGTTCGTACCACAAATGGTCCCGTCCATCTTGATTTAAGTTTCCCAGGGAATAAATGAAGTCTCGAGTCATATAAAAGAACTTTCTGGTTAGGCGAAAACTTTTTCCTTAGGATTGACTTGTCATGAAAAACTTTGGTTCTTTCTTTGTAAATTTTCTCGTTTTCATATGCGTCATTCCTAAGTTCTTCTAGTTCGTTGAGTTGCAGTTTTTGATTTTCGCCAGCTTTTTCATGATCAAAGTTTAAGTTTTTTATTGCCCACAACGCTTTGTGTTCAATTTCAACGGGTAAATGGCAAGCTTTACCGTAAACTAAACGAAATGGGGACATCCCAAGTTTAGTTTTAAAAGCAGTAGGTAAGCCCAAAGCGCGTCGGTCAATTTCTGAGACCAATCTTTTCGATTTTTATTGACAGTTTTCTCTAAGATTTGTTTTATTAGTCGATTTGAAACTTCAACTTGGCCACAAGTCTGAGGATGATATGGAGTGGATAACTTGTGGGTTATCGAGTATTTTTTCATTAAATTTTCAAAAGAACGGTTGCAAAAATGGGTTACGTTATCATTGATTATTGTGCGAGGTGTGCCGAACCTCGAAAAGATGTTTTCTTTGAGAAATTTCACAACAATTCTGTGGTCATTGGTTTTGCAAGGAATGGCTACGACCCATTTTGAAACGTAATTGACAGCGAGAAGGATATACAAGTTTCCAAAAGAATTTGGAAAAGGTCCCATAAAGTCGATACCCAAAACATCAAAGATTTCGATTGTAAGAATGGGGTTTAGAGGCATCATATCTCGTCGAGAAATTTGTCCAAGCATTTGACATCGATCACAAGTTTTACGAAATTCGAACGAGTCTTTGAAAAGAGAAGGCCAATAGAAACCACACTGAAGCACCTTTTTCGCAGTTTTTCAAGGACCGAAATGTCCACCGCACGCTTGATCGTGGCAAAATGAAAGAACACTCCGGATCTCATTATCCGGAATGCAACGTCGGATGATTTGGTCAGGACAATATTTAAACAAGTATGGATCGTCCCAATAGAAATATTTCACTTGGGACATGAATTTGCATTTGTCCTGTTTGGACCAAGATGAGGGAGTTTGTTTAGTAACTAAGTAGTTCACTATATCAGCGTACCATGGATCGATAGAAATCGAAAGAAGTTGTTCATCGGGGAAGTTTTCATTGATCGGCAAGGAAGATGGTGCGTTCGAAAGACGAGATAAGTGATCGGCTATGACATTATCGGATCCTTTTTTGTCTTTGATTGTAAGGTCAAATTCTTGAAGTAAAAGGATCCAACGAATCAAACGGGATTTAGCATCCTTTTTAGCGAAGAGATATCGAAGCGCAGAATGGTCAGTGTAGACCGTAATGTGTGAACCTATCAAGTAAGGTCGAAACTTTTCAAGCGCAAAAACGATAGCTAGAAGCTCTTTTTCAGTTGTTGTGTAGTTGAGTTGAGCATCGTTCAAGGTCATACTCGCGTAGTACATGACATGAAGGATCTTGTTGATGCGTTGTCCTAAGACAACACCAACAGCAAAGTTCGAAGCATCACACATTATTTCGAAAGGAAGATCCCAATTAGGTGCGCAAATGATTGAAGCAGAAATGAGTTCGTTCTTAAGACGTTCAAAAGAAGAGATGCAGTCAGAGTTAAAATCGAAAGGAACGTCTTTTCCAAGAAGAGTCGTCAAAGGACGAGCGATTTTGCTAAAGTCTTTCACAAAGCGTCGGTAAAAGCCAGCGTGTCCTAAAAATGATCGAATGTCCTTAAGAGATCTGGGAATGGGTAGATTTGCAATTACATTGATTTTCGCTTTATCTACCTCAATGCCTTTATTTGAGATGATATGTTCAAGGACTATGCCTTGTTTGACCATAAAGTGGCATTTTTCCCAATTCAAAGTCAAATATTTTTCTTTACATCGATTTAGAACAAACTCGAGATGATGTAAACATTGGGAAAAAGAATCGCCAAAGATTGAGAAATCGTCCATAAAAACTTCTAGAAAGCGTTCTATCATGTCGGAAAAGATTCCAACCATGCATCGTTGGAAAGTCGCAGGAGCGTTGCAAAGTCCGAATGGCATACGTCGATAAGCGAAGATACCGAATGGACACGTAAAAGTCGTTTTCTCTTGATCTTCAGGAGCGATTGGAATTTGGTTATAGCGGAATAACCATCAAGGAAGTAGTAAAATTCATGGCCGGCTAAACGTTCGAGCATTTGGTCGATGAAAGGAAGGGGGAAGTGATCCTTATGTGTTGCGGCATTTAGTTTTCGATAATCAATGCAAACACGCCAACCCATTTGAGTACGAATTGGAATAAGCTCATTTGAATCGTTCTTGACAACGGTTAGCCCAGACTTTTTTGGTACAATGTGAATTGGGCTAACCCATGAACTATCAGAGATTGGGTAAATGATTCCGTTATCGAGAAGTTTAAGAATTTCATCACGCACCGCATCTTTCATTTTTGGATTAAGCTTTCGCTGCGCGTCACGAGTAGGCTTGGCATCATCGATTAAATGGATGCGATGTTGAACAAGAGTGGGGACTAATTCCCTTTATATCGAAAATCGACCATTCAATTGCTTCTCTGTTTTTCTAAAGAATAGAGAGTAACGAGGTTTCTTGATCAAGAGAGAGAGTTGCAGAAATTATGACGGGTAACGTTTCGTCTTCACCTAAGTATGCGTACTTAAGGTGATCGGGAAGTGGTTTGAGGTCCAACTTCGGGAGTTTTTCGATCAAAGAGTTGGATTGAGATACAGACTCAACTTGAAGCGATTCAAAGGGAAGAGTGTATTCAATCTCGTTGGGAATTTCGGGAAACAACTTTTCGTAATCGGCTTCGCGTTCGTCTTTAAAGTCAAGTGTCTCGTTTTCGAAGTTTTCATGAATGACACTAACTTCCAACGTTTCGTCACGAGGTTCATTCGATTGGCTTTAAAGATTGGAAATGTTAAGATCCAAAGTCATGTTTCCAAAAGAGATTTTCATTGATCCGTTACGACAATTGATTAAGGCATTTGAGGTGGCTAAGAATGGTCGGCCTAAAATCAATGGAATTTGACTCGAGGGATTTATCACGGGTTGTGTTTTGAGAACTATAAAGTCAACAGGGAATATGAATTGCCCTACTCGAATGAGCACGTCCTCGATTTCTCCCACGGGCTTCTTAATCGAACGATCGGCGAATTGAAGTGTAACTTTTGTGGGTTTGAGCTCACCTAAACCTATTTGTTCAGACACGAAATATGGAATCAAGTTGACACTCGCGCCTAAGTCTATCAAACATTTGTTAATTGTCTTATCTCCAATTGTACAAGAAATTATAGGGCAGCCAGGATCTTTGTATTTAACGGGCATGGAATGGGATAAGACTTCACTCAAACTGGCTGCTAAGAAGACTTTTTTGGACACCTGAGTGTGTCGCTTTTGGGTGCACAAGTCCTTAAGAAACTTTGCGTACGTGGGGACTTGCTGAACGATGTCAAGAAGCGGAATGTTAACTTTAACTTGTTTAAAAGTTTCCAACATCTTTTCCATTGGTCCGAGTGTTTCTTTGGTCGAAGACGATGTGGAAATGGAACACGAAACTCGGTAGGTGGGTCTACTCGAGTAGAAGAGGAAGATGTTTGATTGGCATTCGATTCGACGTTTGGCCCCTCGTTCTATTCAGATTCGTTTGTTGTTTTAGAAACGTCGAGAGAGATTTCCCGTGAATCGTTTGGGTTAACAACTTGATTATCGATTTGTTTACCGGAACGTAAAGTTGTGATAGCATTCAATTGGGTGACATTGCTATCTTGAACAACATAGGATTGATTTGAATTTGCGTTTTGATTTCTGGGATTTGGAAGGGGCTGGCTTGGAAAAGTGCCTCGTTCACGTTCACTTAAAGATGTGGCTAATTGACTTATTTGCATTTCGAGTTTTGTAATTGATTGGTTCGTGTTTTGCATATATGAATTCAATGAATTTTGCAAATTATTGTTTGATTGAAGGCTTTGAGTAGTTGCCTTAGCCAACGTTTCAAGAGTTTTCTCAAGTGAAGTTAAACGTTTATCGTCTTGGGGAGGATGAGCAGAATTTGTTTGAAAATTGTTAGGATGAAAGGGAGGATACGAAGCATTATTCGGGAATGCTTGAAAATTGGGACGAATTATATTCGTGTTGGGATTGTTTTGGTTCCATGCAAAATTCGGATGATTTCTCCAACCAGGATTGTAAGTTGGAGAAAACCGGTCATTTTTGGCTTTATTGAAAGCATTGATTTGTTCGACAGAATTGGGACACTGATCGGCTATATGATTAGGATCGTTACATTTATAACACATTGGTTGGGAAGCTTGGTTCATTTGATTCGATGAGAAAACGTTATCGAATTTTTTAATCATTGCGTCGATTTTAGCTTCCAAAGCAAAAGAAGATCCTATCGAGTGTGCACTCGACCGTGAGTAAATTGATTTCTCGTTCGAACGTTCCCATTGTGACGACTTTTCAGCGAGGTTTTCAACAAATTGCCAAGCATCATTGTGATGTTGGGCAAGAAAGTTGCCTTGGCACATTGATTCGAGCATTGTTCGCGAGCTGTTTCCGAGTCCATCGTGTAAGATTTGGCAAATTGTCCATTTTTCAAAGTTATGATGTGGACATTTTATCAAAAGCTCTTTAAATCTTTCAAAATATTTTCCAAATGGCTCTCCCTTGAATTAATGAAAATTTACAATTTCATTTCGAATTTTACTTGTTTTTTCCAAAGGGTAGAATTTTTTCAAGAAAACTTTTACGAATTCTTCCCAGGTTTTAATCGAGTTTGATGATAAGCTGTACAACCATTTTTCAGCGTAATCCGTAAGAGCGAATGGGACTAATCGAAGTTTGATTCCGTCATCAGAAAGTTGTTGGAGTTTAATGGTTGCACAAACTTGTTCGAATTTAGTCAAAAAGATGTATGGATCATCGTGCTCGAAATTGCCAAATTTTGGAAGTGTGGCAATAGGTTCGAATGAATTTCGAAATGGTTACCCGTAGGGGCGGGTAACGTGATGCAAGATGGAATAGAGACTCTATCGGGAAAGATTCTATCCATAAGAGTTCATGGGCCATTTTCGTTCGCCATTTCAGGAGGATCGTCTGTTCGAGTTAAACGGTTTGTAGAAGGGTCGCGAGTCCAACGATTCGTTGTTGTGTCACGAGTCCAAGTACTCGTGCACAAGTGAAAGTCGAGAAGAGAAAGGAGTTAGAATCGAGTTTAGAAAGTGAAAGAAGATTTGAAAACGTGTTTTTGTTTTTTTGTTTTTTTTGAAATTTTTTTACAGGGAGATAACTATTTGACAAGTGAGATTTATTTTCAAAAGAAAAGTTTGATTTTTTTTTTCAAATTTTTTATGTTTTTGGTTTTGTATTTTTTATGTTTTTTGAATTTTTAAATATTTACCAAAAGGATTTTTTTGTTTTTAGAAAATGGAAATTGGTTTTTGTTTTTGATTTTTCAAATTTTTTTCTTTTTTAAAAGATTTTTTTTTGGATTTTGGATTTTTCGTTGTTTTTTTTAAATATGCATGAACTAATCCAACTAAATGAATGCAAAGGACTTAACTATAATTTGTTGTCCTTAGTAGCTCCTAACCCAAAATTGTATAATCACACTTTGTCTTAAATCAACAAAAATATTTCTCTGCCAGGTAACGGACAGGATTTATCGGTGTACCACGAATCACCGTAGCAATGCAGCCGAAGGTTTAAGTACCTTCAAAGGAACAACTAGTATAATATTTACGTATCACCATAATTTTTATGACTGGTTATTACTCTGCCGTAGCCTAGACAGCAAGAAATAAAATCGTTCAAATAAAACAATTGTGAAGATACAATTAAGCCCTAAATGAGCTCGTGACACCCTTACGTCCAACGTCTAACCTTTATTATTAGTGAAATTCGACGATGACATGCGTTTGTGGGCTAAGGAAAGGGTGATGAAATCCCTCACCTTATGTGAATTGGGGTATTGCCCTTAGAACAGAAAACCAAGATGAGATGAATGCAAAGCAGAAATTAAACGTGAAATTACAATGCAACTAAAATGAAGTTTGTTTTTGGTTTTTTTTTTGGATTTTGAATTTTTTTACATATAAATGCAAATGCAAGCAACCAACAATGCAATTTAAATAAAAATAAGGAAAAAGGTGCACGATACCAGAGCGTGCAGGATACCAGAGCGTGCAGATTATTTAGCAATATTTTTTATAGCGGCAATTTTTCTTAGCAAAGCAAAGCAGTTTATTTGTTGGCAAGCACTTCTTCCTTTTGAATTTCTACTTTGGCAACCTAAAATGAAGAACAAGATATATTTACAATTTTTTTTTAAACTATCAAAGGAGTAACTAAAACAAAAGAAAAATCAAAATAAAATTCAAAGAAATAAAAAAAACCAAAGGTATTTTATTTTAAAAAAACAAAATCAAAAGAAATAAAACAAAGGAAAAAAAACAAATGAAAACAAGTGAAACCCAAGATAAGTTTCTAACTTCTTTGTTTATATTTTTTTTTGTGTTTTTTTAGTGACCCCAAAACCAGCCTGGCCCAACTAAACAAAAATTAAACTTCAACTTCTCCGTACCAACAATCTGATGCTCAGTTAATCCAACCGCGAACTCAAAATCAATCAAAGAATATGCAATTCTCAAAAATCAAAATTCAAACGCGATCTATACTTCACGAATACGTGAATTCATAAATTTAAAACCAATAACAGTTTGGTGAGGCGTAGAATGATTCGTATTCTGGTGGGTATTCGAGGATTATTGAAGTTATGACTTAGTTGGAGTTCGGCGATTTGATGTTTGTGTTCAGGGAAGTAGCCGAGTAGCAGGTGGTAGGAACTAATTGGGGGTTGCGGATGTTGTTGAAGTGATGAAGGTGATTGCGTGATTGGAGGATTGGGGATGGGTTGCGTGCAGTCAGTTATTGTAGTTGAGAAACGAGGCGATTTCGCGGCGGTCTTGTTCAGGAGTGGTTGCAATTTCAGGTGATGAGGTGATTGACGTTTGGAGGTGATTTTGGATGAAGTCGCGAGGTCGGCATTGCTGAGGAGATGTGTTTTTCAAGTAGGCGGCAGTGCAGTGGTTCTCGAGTTCTGGATTTGGGTATTGTTTTGTGTATTTGTTGCGATTGAAGTGGATGAGGAGTGTGACTGTGGTGGGAATGAGGTGATTGTGGTTTCAAGCTGCTTGGATGTAGATGCTTACGAGGTGGTGCAGACGAAGTTTGCTAGAGTGTTAGGCATAGGATGGTATGAATTGGATGATGTGGGTTTGCAGGTTGATGACAGAGTACTGGGGATGGTGATTGAAGTTTGGTCTATATTGTGGTAGGGTGGTTTGAAGCTTGTATAAGTATGTGTGTAAGTTGACAGGCAATGGGAATGGGATGATGGTGATAGCAAGAATGGTTTTTTTAGGTGTGTGGCAGCAGTGATGCACTATAAACGAAGGAGCTGTTGTAATGGTGGTTGTTTGAACAGTTATGCTATGCGACAGTGGCAGTGATCAAGTGGTTGCGGTAAGTTGAACTGTTGTTTGAAATGGAAGAATGGGAAAATAGAGACGGGTGAAGTGGTTGTAATAGATGGAAGTGATGGAGATGTTTGAACACCAGAATGGCAGGGAGGAATGTAACAATAAGTTGCACTGTTATTCAGTGTATAGATGAATGATGGTAGGAAGGAGAACTAGCAGTTTGGTGCAAGACAAAACTGGGATGGTTGCTGTTGATAGTGTGGTGATCGGAATTGAGGAGATTGGTTGAGGAAAGGGGAAAGTTGCAGGTTGGTAGTAAGCGATGTCAATTGGGTTTCAAGGGTTGGGGATTTCGATTGCAGTGTGGATTGGCAGAGGCCGAAATTTCTAGCTTTGGAGTGCTATGATGAATTGCAAGTTGTATTAGAGGATGATGGGTGGTGATGTTCTGAAGTTAGAAATCTGGTTGAAGTTGCAACTGTGAAGGGATGAAGGGGGAGGTAGTAGGTAGCGGGAAGTAAATGGTGGATGGTCGCCTTGGAAGTGCTTTGATGTGGTTCAGTGGACAGTTTGTAGTTTGAACTGTTGTGATTGAAGACAGTTGCTTGAGTTGAAGTGGTTGAAGTCTGTTGTTTCAGGTTGGTGGTTAGATGAAGTGATAATGGATGGTATGCAAATGCAATGTAAACACAGTGGTACGCTTGTTTGGTGATAGAAGAGTGTAGGCTGTGGTGAAATGGTTTGTTTGTGGTGTAGGTGTTGTAGTGAATTGTATACAGGGAAGTGTGAACATAAAATACAAACAGAGAGAAAAGTTGTAACAGTGAAGAGAGGAGAAAAATGTATGTACAAATGAAAATATGTATGACAATGTAAAATATAAAATGTGAAAAAGATTTTTTTTTGTTTTCCAAATGGAATTGTAATTTTTTTTTGGAAATGCAATGCAAAATGAAAGTAGAAGATAAGCAATAAACACTCAAACAAATGCACACACAAAAATTAAACAAACACACAATTTTTTTTAGAATGCACACACACAAAAATCAAACGAAAATAATACGAAGAATAGAAAATCAAAATCAAAACAACTCCCCGGCAACGGCGCCAAAAACTTGTTTGTCGACGGAAATTCTATCGGTTTAGAAAACTGTCGAACGAATTTAAATTAAAAATAACCGCAAGCGCACGGTGTACGAATGTAACACGTGGCGAATACGGGTCGATCCGTAGGGAATTGATGATTTTAAAATTCTATTCAATCAAATTAACCAAAGTTGAAAGTGTGATTAGCTAAAAATAAAATGAGGCTAACACTAAAAAATGTGATTTAAAAAAACTATTAGACTAAAGAACAATTTAGAGGCAAATCCACTCTCAAATTTTTGTAAATCAACAAAAACATAATTTATGATCTCTAACTTTGGTATTAAGTGAAATAATCATTGCATTTATCATAAGTATGGTTTGTTTATGTTATAGTTAACATAACTCAAACCATCAAACTATAATACAACAATTATACCACTTATAATTCTCATGAAAAAGAAGCCAAAGCAAAAACTATTTTAAGTATGATCTATTTACTATTGTAACTAGTAACATAGATCATCAAATTTCATTTTTACTTTCATTTCATAATCAAAAATTAATTAGCAAATGTCGATGTAAATTGTGTTTATTTGAATAAGAATAGCTCATTTGCATAAGCAATATAAGCTATCACACCCACTTATATAAACTTACATCAAAATTCACATTCATGAAGCATAAACAAAGAGATCATACATCATAAAAATGTTGAAATTACATAAAGTTAGAGAGCTTCATCACCCCTAAATTGAAGGGGTTTAGCTACTCATTTGTGGCATTGAAGCAACACAAATAAATTTCAACATTAAAAAGAAAAGAGAATAGAAAATAAGCAAAGAAAGCAAAAGAGATTAGCTACTAACTACTTGCATAAATGTAAATCTAAGCTATGAACATAAAGGAAAAGAGAGCATAGAAATAAACATTAACAATATAACAAAGAAAAGCATGTAGAAAAGAGAGAAGAAAGAGGCTTGGAAGCCATTTTTATTTCATAGTGTAGGATCTAGATTAACCCTAGAGGGGGGAGGGGGGGTGAATAGAGTTATAGCAAATTTTTCTTGAATTAAACACGGAAACAAACTGCAGAAATAAATATGCTGAAAAGTAAATCACACACAAAATTTACCCAGCTTCGGCAACCCCTGCCTACTGCTGCATTCCCAGATTTCTATTAGAATTAAACGGTATCCCGCTTACAAACACTCTACTAGACTCGCAAACTCTTTTGCTCCCGCTCACAAACACTCTCATAGACTCGCACACCCTGCTCCGCCTATAGAGTTTCGCTTACTTGCAAACTCTGCTCCGCCTATAGAGTTTTGCAAACTCGCACACCCTGCTCACCGAACTAATTCTAACTAGACAATCTGACACTACCTACAACCTAGGTGGTGATTTACAAATTCTTTTATTCGAAAAGTAAAAACAATAATTAAAAGACAATAAAAAATAAATAACCCTAAACCCTAATTTAAACCAAAAGCCCTTTAAAGAAATATGACCGGACCAATTCAATTCTTTAACCCGTTCCTTTTTCTTTTGGCTTGTGAAAATATGGCGGCCTCTTCTGTATCTTCGTTCGTTCCTCTTTGGCGAAATTAGGGCTTGTGCAAATTTGAAGGCGCCGCTTGAATTCCTCGATCGAATAATGATTAACGTGCTTCCTTGATCGATTTGAGACCTCGTTGCTCACCGCGACTGCTTCGTTGATCGAATTCCTTCCTTGCTTCGGTATGTAATTATATGCTTTTCCTTTTACTGATTTTATGCTTGCTTGAATTCGATACTTTGCCAATGATGATTTGTGGGTTTTTATATAGGTCGAATTCCTATATTTGCGTTCGTATAAAATTGTTTGAATTTGTCAATTTATTTTCACTGGCCCCTTGATTATGCTTGGATGCTTGAGATTTCACTGACTTATTCAAATTCGTATTTTCGATGCTTGCTTAGTTGACACGGTTTTAAATCAATTTCGTGGTCATCACGGTGTTGATTTTTGACTTCGTCAATACTGCATACGCACTTGAATTTTTATCACTTGACTTATGTATATTTTCACGATTTCGACACTTCTTGGTTTTTGACTTCGAGCTTGTCTTTGATCCATTGTTTTTTTTTCGGTGGAGAGTCTGATACATTTTTTTTATTGCTTGTCTGATTTATCATGTATCAGCTTGTACTTACTCGGTTTCAAGTATTGTCTTCATTGCATTCATATCTGCTTACTATATTGAGGTCACTTTACTTTGTTTATGCGACTGCATGACATGATAATGTCCACGGCCATCACCGTTGCACTGATATTGTTTCTGGTCATTTCAATACTTCATGTATACTTCTGGTTGTGCTTGCCTTGGTTCACATATGCACTGCCTGTTCATGTATGTTTGCATCGACTTGTTGCAGTACTTGAATTGAAACTGATGCATAGTGAATTGTTGTTGCATTGTCCACTTTGCTGTATATAGTGTTCACTGTGTGGTTGTTCTGTTCATAGCCACTTCATTGTTGAGGCTGTGTCACTGTTTTGTGTTCCCTGTTGCATATTCATTGATTGCTGTAGATTGCATTAACCTGGTTCTTTTGAATAACCATTGATTTTGTTTGAGCTGCATGCTCCAATGTGTACTTGTGTGCACCCCTTGTGTCCGAACCTTTTACCATATCATGCCGGTCCGAAGCTTTGCACATTTGATCCTTCTGTTCATCTGTATCATGCTTTGGCTTCACTGATGCTGCACTTGGTCTTTGTTCTCCTGCATGTAGTTGGTTGTTTGCATTCTCTTATGGTTTCAAACATGTGAGTTGTTTCAGTTATTGAGTTCTGGACTTGTATGTGGTCTGGAGCTCGAGTTCCATTCATTAGTAGCTTGGTTTGTGTTGTTTCTCTTGATTTAGTGCCTGATGCATACTGCCTGACCATTGTTGCTGTGATGATCATGTTTCTGGTTCAATGCTTGGTGCATTGTGTATTTGTTTTGGACTTGCAGTTTGAATTGCATTGAGTTGAGTGAAGTTTGCAGTGATGGCTTGACCTTTGCACTTTGTTTGTTATTTGGTGCCTTCTTGAATTTGTGTAGACTGTCCATTACACTATAGTTGAATCCAGTTTTACAACTCGGGTTTGACCTTGTGTTCGTGTCGTGATTTTAAATATATTGCACGTGAGTTGAACCCGGCTTTTTATTTGGGTTTGACCTGTGCTCACCTGTCCCTGTAACATTATCAAGTGTATATCGGTGTGCACGGCCTTGTGGCATATACAGTGATACACTGTGTATGTCACGAGTTGTTCGTGTATGATGAATTAAAATATAAATGATGACGAACAACCCAAATAACTGAGGCAAACAATATTTTTGAAAAACATATTTTATTTTATATTGCAAATATATTTCCTTTTCAATTTTACTACGTTAGTGAATATTTTTGCAGATTGCTCAGATGCTGGATTCTATCTGGAATAAAGTTGAAGATAAATACGAGTGTGAGTGATATGTAGTGAGGTTAACTGTAAATGTAAAATTGTGATGTATTGTAATCAAAGTTGTATATTTATAGTGAGAGCTTGAAATTGTACTATTCAAAATTGTAATAAATATTTGTTTGAATAAAATATTCGTTTACATTCAAAATCTGTGTTATTTATTTTATTCAGCAAATATTTATTTAATCTGTGAAAATAAATAGTATATTAACAAATACATTTAAACGAATGTATATATGTTTGTTATCATCAAACAAAAAATCATATAAGCGCAAAGCGCATATTTAACAATCTCCCCCTTTTGATGATAACAAACATATAGTTAAGATTTTGAACATATTAAATGTATTTGATCGTTCAATTTACTCCCCCTATTTGAATGCTCCCTCTCTACACAATACTCCCCCTACATATATGCATACAAATAAAAATATGCAAATGAGCCTAGATGCAAATAGAAAATTATTTAACCTTTGCTTGATTTTATTTGACCTTTGCTTGATTTTATTTGACAAAATCTTAACTTTTCTCTCCCCCTTTTGTTATCCGCAAAAGAGTAATAGTGTTAGAGAAAATAGAGATAAAATGATTTATATTAATCCAACATTAAAACTCAATTGAATATAAATATTAAACTTCAATAAAAATCAAACAAAAATCATAACTACTTCTTGTAAGGCGCATATTCCACTTTAGAATGATAGGAATGATTTCATCAAATAAAACCATATAGTTGTGTCTATTTGTGGTATATTTATTTCAGGAAATTTGAATATCTACTAACCATGAATAACCGTTAGGACTTTTAAATGAGATTAGTAGTATTCAAAATTTTTATTTTTATTTTAAAATGAATTCAAGTATCTTCTAACCACGCATAATCGTGAGGACTTTTAAACGGGATTAGAATCAACTTGTTTATTTAATCAATTAATTTTGATATGCGTTCCATACATGCAAAACCGTAAGGACTTTTAAATGAGCATGGAAGCACATAATCAAAAATCCAAGTAATTCACCCATGCATAACCGTGAGGACTTTTAAATGAGAGTGAATACTTTGGATATTTATTTATTTTTACAAAAACAATGTGAAATGAAAAACAAATGATCCCTGATTATAGTACCACATATCGACAAACTATATTTATGTTTTGATAAACAATGGTCGATAGAAATACGATAGATATATGAATGATCATGGAATCTTTACCCAACAAAAAGTTTTATAACCCTTGTTTAAATTCCTAAAGAAATTTTCCAAATATATTCTCTTGGGTAATGTATGTTAATTATCAACACTTATCATCTTTTCAATCACTATTTATCTTTTCGATAATCAGCTGGGAGTCGGATTAGTCAAATTTTTTCATTTAAAATCAAATAAGAATGACTAATCTGAAAATATGGTCAACAATGATTTTCTCGAAGGGGTTATATGAGAAAAAATCTGCTATTTGAAAAATTATTTCAAGTGAAAAATATGCAGATATTTTCTTTGAAAAACGATGCAACAAATGAATGTTTCAAAAATTAATCACGTTCCACTAGTAATTTTTCTTTCAACTAGATTACCAGTATGATCTGCATCTGAATTTTTCTTTCACCCCAAAATATCACTAATTAAATTTGATAGACCAGATCATGAAGTGTGCATCAAAAATTTCAAACTCAATTTTAGCAACAATTTAAATGACATTCTTTGAATTTGAATTGAAGCCGTGTAAATAATCAGAAAACCGTGAATAGGGTTAGCCAAAAATAACCAGAAATATTATCGTCCAGCAAAACACTATGTTTAATCCAAACGTATATGTATGAAGTAATTCAAAGAATAGTGTTTTTGGCATAAATATAATTGGCCAACTATGTTGAACAAGTCAGAAAAAAAACCTCTCTTTACAACATCACAATATTTGGCTGATTTCATTCAGAATATGGTGCAGATTATCACATTTAATTCATCGATAAATATACCTTCACCTGTTTTATCTTTACGATAATTTTTCATGATTTCCCATTGTGATTCTGTCACCTTTGTACTAGTCTAAGGAACTTTTGCTTTGTTGCCTGTTGTGTTTCTGGAACAGCCAAAAATCCAGAAAACACTGTTGCTGTTCCTTAGCCTGCCACCACACCTACACGGGAAAAGATTTATGTGACCTATTTGTTTTTATAGGTCCATGGTTGTTAGTGGCAGAAGCATTGTGAATAAACAAACCCTTTGGATCCCAAATTTGTTTAGACCTTTTATTCTTGTTCCAATAGACATGAAATTTATTTGTAGAATTCTTAGGAGCCCAAACTTGTATAAATTTTGTGTTCTTGTTCCTATGACTACAATTTTCAACATGATGTCCAATTATTTCAGATCGAGCAAAGACACTTTTACCTTTTGCATTATCATCATCTTGTGATTTCCCAAAACCTAGTCCTTTTCTGTTGTTAGCAAAAATTTGATTTCCCAATAACATTTTGAAAAAAATTTCTCCTTTTGAAAAGTTATTCAGAGATTTCTCAAGATTTTGGACTTTGGTTTTTAATGTTGTGTTTTCAGTTACAAGTGAGGTGCATCTATTTATAAAATCCTTTTTCCTAGTGTCAATGATTTCCTTAAGACTCAAGTTTTCTTTTTCAAGATTCTCAAAGCTATTCTTAAGTCTTGATAATTCTGAATCTAAAACTTTACATCTTTTACATTCTTGGTTTTGAATATTTTCAAGTTCAGTTTCTAACCTAAAATTTTCACGAGCAAGTTCTCTCCTATCAGTTTTCAGTTTTTCAATTTTAGATTCAAGAGTATCAACTACTTTTGTAAGATCAAGACACATAAAAACAAGATCTTTATAAGAATAGTCACTTACCTCACTAGATTCTTCTGAGCTTGCTTATGAATCCGATTTTGCCATTAGACACAAGTTAGCCTCCTCTGAGCTGCTATCCGAAACTTCCTCTCCTTCTTCAACATCCTAAGTCGTTGCAAAGGACTTCTTCTTCTTTTTCTTTCCTTTGTTGTTTTTGAGAAGTGGGCATTCTTGTTTGAAGTGGCCAGACTTGTTGCAGTTATAACATGTCAGTTCATTATCGGAATTGTCAGACTTTTGACCTATTACCCTTTGTTTTCTTCTTGCGTGGCTTGAATCTTGACCATTTTCTAAGATTACTGACAGCCATTGCAAGCTCTTCAATTGGATCTTCTCCTTCTTCATCGCTCTCTTGTTTGCTCTTTAAGGCAATCGTCTTCTTCTTTGGTTCGGAGTTGTTGCGTTCTTCCTTTGCTTTTAGCTCAAGCTCATATGTCATCAAGTTGCCAATCAACTCCTCCATGCTTAGCTTACTCAGATCTTTCGATTCTTGTATTGCCGTGACTTTTGCCTCAAAGTTCATTGGTAAAACTCGTAGCACCTTCCTCACAAGCTCTACCTCAGTGAATACTTTCCCAAATGCTCTAGCGTTGTATACCAAGGTTGAAAAGCGTCCAAACATGTCCTTTATGCTCTCGCCTTTGTCCATTACAAAGTTTTCGTATTCATTGCTGAATAAGGCTAGACGAGACTCCTTGACTTGAGAAGTTCCTTCGTGCGTCACCTCCAAAGTGTGCCAAATTTCCTGTGCTGTTGTACAATGAGAAATTCTGTTAAATTCATTTTTATCAAGAGCACAGATCAAAGCGTTCATTGCTTTGGAATTTGTAGTTTTTAATTTCTTATCGTTAGCATCCCACCTATCCTTAGGTTTAGGAATCTCAGTACCACCAACAGTTATAGTGGGAGGTTTATAGCCAGTTTCAATAATATCCCAAACATCATAATCAACAGAACTAAGATAAATACCCATCCTAACTTTTCAATAAGCATAGTCGTTCCCATTAAACATGGGTGGCCTAGCAATAGATTACCCATCAGAAAAAACATTATTTGATGAATTCATGACTCTAGAGTTAAAGAAAAATATCGGTCTCTGATACCACTTGTAGGATCTAGATTAACCCTAGAGGGGGGGGGGTGAATAGGGTTATAGCAAATTTTCCTTGAATTAAACACAGAAACAAACTGCAGAAATAAATATGCTGAAAAGTAAATCACACGCAAAATTTACCCAGTTTCGGCAACCCCTGCCTACTGCTGCATTCCCAGATTTCTATTAGAATTAACAGTATCCTGCTTACAAACACTCTACTAGACTCGCAAACCCTTTTGCTCCCGCTCACAAACACTCTCATAGACTCGCACAACCTACTCCGCCTATAGAGTTTCGCTTACTTGCAAACTCTGCTCCGCCTATAGAGTTTTGCAAACTCGCACACCCTGCTCACTGAACTAATTCTAACTAGGCAATATGACAATACCTACAACCTAGGTGGTGATTTACAAATTCTTTGATTCGGAAAGTAAAAACAACAATTAAAAGACAATAAAAAATAAATAACCCTAAACCCTAATTTAAACCAAAAGCCCTTTAAAGAAATATGACCGGCCCAATTCAATTCTTTAACCCGTTCCTTTTTCTTTTGGCTTGTGAAAATATGGCGGCCTCTTTTGTATCTTCATTCGTTCCTCTTTGGCGAAATTAGGGCTTGTGCAAATTTGAAGGTGCCGCTTGAATTCCTCAATCGAATAATGATTAACGTGCTTCCTTGATCGATTTGAGACCTCGTTGCTCACCGCGGCTGCTTCGTTGATCGGATTCCTTCCTTGCTTCAGTATGTAATTATATGCTTTTCCTTTTACTGATTTTATGCTTGCTTGAATTCGATACTTTGCCAATGATGATTTGTGGGTTTTTATATAGGTCGAATTCCTATATTTGCGTTCGTATAAAATTGTTTGAATTTGTCAATTTATTTTCTCTGGCCGCTTGATTATGCTTGGATGCTTGAGATTTCACTGACTTATTCAAATTCGTATTTTCGATGCTTGCTTGGTTGACACGGTTTTAAATCAATTTCGTGGTCATCACGGTGTTGATTTTTGACTTCGTCAATACTGCATACGCACTTGAATTTTTATCACTTGACTTATGTATATTTTCACGATTTCGACACTTCTTGGTTTTTGACTTCGAGCTTATCTTTGATCCATTGTTTTTTTTTCGGTGGAGAGTCTGATACATTTTTTTTATTGCTTGTCTGATTTATCATGTATCAGCTTGTACTTACTCGGTTTCAAGTATTGTCTTCATTGCAT
This sequence comes from Allium cepa, assembly GCA_030765085.1. Classification (NCBI taxonomy): domain Eukaryota; kingdom Viridiplantae; phylum Streptophyta; class Magnoliopsida; order Asparagales; family Amaryllidaceae; genus Allium; species Allium cepa. Next base: position 743,124,407 of record CM060932.1, read on the forward strand.
TCATATCTGCTGTCATTACTATATTGAGGTCACTTTACTTTGTTTATGCGATTGCATGACATGATAATGTCCACGGCCATCACTGTTGCACTGATATTGTTTCTGTTCATTTCAATACTTCATGTATACTTCTGGTTTTGCTTGCCTTGGTTCACATGTGCACTGCCTGTTCATGTATGTTTGCATCGACTTGTTGCAGTACTTGAATTGAAACTGATGCATAGTGAATTGTTGTTGCATTGTCCACTTTGCTGTATATAGTGTTCACTGTGTGGTTGTTTTGTTCATAGCCACTTCATTGTTGAGGCTGTGTCACTGTTTTGTGTTCCCTGTTGCATATTCATTGTTTGCTGTAGATTGCATTAACCTGGTTCTTTTGAATGACCATTGATTTTGTTTGAGCTGCATGCTCCAATGTGTACTTGTGTGCACCCCTTGTGTCTGAACCTTTTACCATATCATGTCGGTCTGAAGCTTTGCACATTTGATCCTTCTGTTCACCTGTATCATGCTTTGGCTTCACTGATGCTGCACTTGGTCTTTGTTCTCCTGCATGTAGTTGGTTGTTTGCATTCTCTTATGTTTTCAAACATGTGAGTTGTTTCAGTTATTGAGTTCTGGACTTGTATGTGGTTTGGAGCTTGAGTTCCATTCATTAGTAGCTTGGTTTGTGTTGTTTCTCTTGATTTAGTGCCTGATGCATACTGCCTGACCATTGTTGCTGTGATGATCATGTTTCTGGTTCAATGCTTGGTGCATTGTGTATTTATTTTGGACTTGCAGTTTGAATTGCATTGAGTTGAGTCAAGTTTGCAGTGATGGCTTGACCTTTGCACTTTGTTTGTTATTTGGTGCCTTCTTGAATTTGTGTAGACTGTCCATTACACTTGAGTTGAATCCAGTTTTACAACTCGGGTTTGACCTTGTGTTCGTGTCGTGATTTTAAATATATTGCACGTGAGTTGAACCCGGCTTTTTATTTGGGTTTGACCTGTGCGCACCTGTCCCTGTAACATTATCAAGTGTATATCGGTGTGCACGGCCTTGTGGCATATACAGTGATACACTGTGTATGTCATAAGTTGTTCGTGTATGATGAATTCAAATATAAATGATGACGAACAACCCAAATAACCGAGGCAAACAATATTTTTGAAAAACATATTTTATTTTATATTGCAAAAATATTTCCTTTTCAATTTTACTGCGTTATTGAATATTTTTGCAGATTGCTAAGATGCTGGATTCTATCTGGAATAAAGTTGAAGATAAATACGAGTGTGAGTGATATGTAGTGAGGTTAACTATAAATGTAAAATTGTGATGTATTGTAATCAAAGTTGTATATTTATAGTGAGAGCTTGAAATTGTACTATTCAAAATTGTAATAAATATTTGTTTGAATAAAATATTCGTTTACATTCAAAATCTGTGTTATTTATTTTATTCAGCAAATATTTATTTAATCTGTGAAAATAAATAGTATATTAACAAATACATTTAAACGAATGTATATATGTTTATTATCATCAAACAAAAAATCATATAAGCGCAAAGCGCATATTCAACACATAGAACCTTGAGCTTACACTTTGATTTCTTAATTTCCTAAGTAAAATGAAAGAGTAGAAGATCCCCTTTTCATGTACATAAGAGGGCTATTTATACATGCATAAAACCCTAATTCTACTTTTAGGGAGCTTCCTAAATTGCCCTTTAGGAAGTGTGGCCACCAAGTAACCATTATCCACTAATTAATCCATCATTTGTTTTGCATGAAACTTTAACCTCCACTTAGTTGTCCATTAGCTCCAAATTGTACATTTAGGTAAGTGGGTGGGGTCCTCCATGTTCATGGCTTGAATTATTTCCCTCTTCTTTCCTTTGCATTCATTTGTGCATGCATATATCTTCTTATAATCCTCTTTCATATGCATCCAAATTCCTATAAAAATTATCAAAAAATGTCCAAGTAAAAATTCTTACATTGACACATGCACAAAAATAACCGTTTTTCCCCTGAATGAAGATGAAAATATGATGGTTTGGAAATAATTGAATTTCGGTTTTAAACATGTTAAAATGCCCAAATATGATGATTATTTAAATAAAAAGAGATAAAATATGGATGTACATATATGCACAATTACGTGCACATCACTGTGATATATTTATATGATGTTGAAAGCTGGTTATATACATGTTACATCATCTGATATGATATTATATGCTACACTGTTCATTTCATTTACTGTATCTCATGCTGCAAGTTCCTTATCACTCTGGGTTGAAATTATACATACCCGAACGAATTTTAGAATAAGGAAAAATCATTATGTGCTGAAATGATAGGCTCGAGTGATTTTTATTGCATTTGATTTACTTAGGATTGCGGGTTTGAAATGATAGAATCCAGATTTTTTTTTTAAATTACGGATTGAAATGATATATATCCGTATCACTTGATCTAGATTTGAAAATATTATACAGACCCATGGTTAATATTTCTAAATAATATTTTCCTAAAAATTTATTAAGTATTTTGAATATTTAGAAAATATGAAATTTTAACTAAAAATTTAATTTAATGATTTAAAATATAAAGAGATATTGGCTTTCAACAAGTTAAAATTTCATAAGTTGATAACTGGTTTTAAATTGTAATTTAAAAATCTTTATTTGGTTTTAAATGGTAATTTAAAGATCTTTGTTTGTGATAAATAACTTAATAATCAAAGTTGATTGATATGGAATTTTAAAATCTAACCTGATAATTGCAATCAATTTTTAGTTTTGAAGTGAATATGGTTTGTATAACAAATAATGTATTTTGAATTGATAAAATGAAATGTAGTTTTGATTGGACTTTTGTAATAAAAATTATTTAATTTGAAATCATAGTTATTTGATGTCTAAATGAATAGATTTATAAAGAAATTTGATTGTATATTAACTATGATAAAATATTTTATTTATGAAGTGGATAGGTTTGAAAAATGTATAATTATGTTTTAAATGGAAATGTATTTTTTTGAAATATGACTTAACTTAAAAATTGGAAATTTGGTTTTTAAATGGAAATTTAAAGTTAAGTAAATAAATAGAAATTTAGTTTTATTTATGGAATGGTATTTTAAAATAAAGTATTAAGTTAATTGTAAAATAAAAAGTTCAGAAAATAGTGTACTTTTGACTTAATAAGTGAATTATTGTTTAAAGTGGATATTTATTCATAAAATTTTATTTTATTAAAATGTAAGTTAAATGATATCCAAATGAATATTTTCTGAAGCGGGAAATATGATTTTTATAAGTCAAAATGGCTAAAATTGAAGTTTTATTGTTTCTGAAATGTTATAATAAAATCTGGAATTTTACTGGTAGCACTTCAGAAATGCTGTGGTTTTAAGATAGCATTTGCTAAGTGCTATCAATTCTGAAACTTAACTAGGTTCTGAAATAACTAAATACCTATTACAGCACTTTATAAGTGCTGCAGCTTTTGAATTTGAACTATTTTCTGAAAATAACTAAATAACTACTACAACACTTATAAATGCTGCTGTTTCTGAACTGAACCGTTTGAATAACTAAACCCCTATTACAACACTTTATAAGTGTTGTTGTTTCTGAAATTGAGCTATTTTGAAATAACTAGATACCATCCGTAGCACTTTATAAGTGCTGCTGTTTTTGAATTTGACAATGTTTTGAAGTATCATTATTTATCTACCGTAACACTTTATAAATGCCATTGTTGCTGAAAATACAACGTTTGGGAATTTTTATAATTAAATGAATGAACTTGGAAATCTTACAACTTTAGAAGGAATATTAGGTGACATTGAATTTAAATGGTTTAAATGAATATTGTTTTGAAAGATATTAATATTGATATGTAAATGGTTTAAATGAATATTGTTTTGAAAGATATTAATATTGATATTTAAATGGTTTAAATGAATATTGTTTTGGAAGATATTAACATTGATTTTTAATGGTTTAAATGAATGTTTTAAAGTATTATGATTTTTCTAAGTATTATGATTTCCAAATGACAATATTTCAAAGTGTCATGATTACAAGTATTGTGGTTTCAAAGTGTTGTTTCAGATGTGTTATAACTTTGGAAGTACTATGGTTTTGGAAATGAATTTATTTAAAATTGATTTTATTTAAGAATTGTATTTAAATATAGTGATCTAAAACTCATTGAAATTGAAGATTTAAGAATATGACTTTATGACCTGGTTTTGGTTTAAGGTGATTTTAAAAGGAATATTTCAAATTTAAATAAACTGAAAGAAATATTCAGTGATTTGTAATTTGGTCGTATTTAAATGATAACATTGGACTTGGTTTTGAAATGGAAATAATAAATATTGAATTTGTTTTGAAATGGAAATGATATATTATTGAATTGGGGTTTGAAATGGAAATGATACTATTGTGATATGGTTTTGAAATGGGTTTTGGTTTTGAAAGTATATACTATTTTGAAATAAATGATATGATTTTGAAATGGATATGCTATTTTGGTTTTGAAAGTATATACTATTTTGAAATAAATATCCATGGGTGATAATAATGGTTGGTTGTTAAAGAGACCGGGATTGGATATGGGCATACTCTCTGTCGATACCCAAAACCACTTTAACAACCGTGTACGCGATGGAGATTCCAGAATGAAGCAGGATGGTGGCGATGTTCTATTGAGGTATATACGTGGACCCGACTCCCATGAGTTGGCATAAGGTGGCTAAAACAGAAGCAATCGACGGGCTAATGAGGTCGCTCCTCTTATCGAACCCACTTCTTCATATGCCATTCTATTACTATGTGATTGATTGGTGCGCACCTTTGATTTTGGTAGTGTAGTTAGAGGTGGGCAGTAGTAGCTGCAACGCGTTACCGCCGGTCTAGAAGTGCAATTGGTATATCTACCCTGACATTGCCTCGTTGTGTCGTGTCACCTACCCTAGCGTGCCTTGTACGATTTTGGTTTTGTGTCATACCTATGGAGTGTCCTCTGGTAGCCTCTCGATTAGGAGGTATTACGGTACTGTATAGACTATTGGCACCATGTATGTGTTAAGGGGGATATTGGGTAACTCCTTAATGCTATTTTTAAGTAAGTTTACTTTACTTCTAGACACTATTATAATAGCATATATTACTACATAGTAAATAGTTTAACGGATCCTTAGAGGATGGGCGGTCCCAAGCATCCTTTAAGTTACTTGTACATTTATATTGCAGTTCACTTGAGTTGGTTTACATTGTATAAGTATGTATGTCCTGACTCGAGTGTTTTGTGTATTTGTTTTACGCTTAGGTCAGACTAAGTGATACAACACTAGAGACTCACCTTCGGAGTTGGAGCTTTGCTTGAAGATCCAGCTATCTATTTCACTTTCAGATATTCAATTGATTCCAATGATGTATTCTGATGTATATTTGATTATCATATCGAGGCTTCTATTGTATCTTGTTACTCTAGTTGTATCTTGTTTAACTCTGAGATATTTATATAGGAGCTTCATAAACTACTATCTCTTTGCTTCCGCTGCATTTTATTACTCTGTGTCTGTGATCTGTGATTTATTTACTGTATATTCTGAATATTGCTAAATTTATATTACAATCTGTATTTTGAATCATTCAAGTACGACATGTGTGGATGGAAAAGGTCCAAAATAGTGGGTCGTTACAATGAAACTACATCTGCACCAACTTATACTAGTGCTCCGACATCCACAATGTACCACCCAGCGCATACCTTGAGGACTACACGTAATCATTCTATCTACTCCCTGAATTTTGCCAACAAGATCTACCTTGTACGAAAATCAGTCGGGGAATTTCTGTATCTGTAAAGGTCTGCTTCGTAAGGCCTACAATACAGATATTCTGCTTAGTCTGTCTCTTTTTTCATCGCGGCTATAGCTTCATGCAGTTCTCCCTCAACTAATCGAAAGACCTTTCAACAGCTAAGTGGTTGTGCCCTACTGCAAACAATCTAAACATCCTACCGCAAATAATCTAAACATCCAATCGGCTGTGCTCCTCATCCAATGTCTCAATAGTGAAAGAATCATTGGCCTATTAGTTTAACTCTAGCCTTTCACGAGCTCGCTCTGACTGATGATGGTTGATCTCTACATGCGACTTTCCTTTGGGTCTTGGCCACTATAACCTACTAGCAAACTAGAGTATGGTGTCATACGAATATCCTACTCCATCATCAACCTTTTACTGCCTACAAAGGTCTACTTCGTTAGGCCTACAATGCAAAAGCAGTCAAGGCATACCCTCTTGATGGACCACCTATAGACCTGCCTCCGAGGTTGCAGCTTCGTTCGGCCTACCTCAAAGGGCCATCCTAGAGTATCCTCATGTCCCATTGAAGTCTCGTACTTCCTTCTAGCCTAAAATAACTAAGTTGGACGTGCTCTTTCTGTACTAAAAATCTATGATAAACTTCTTCGTTAGGCTCTTTTTCCAGATTCTCTTGGGATACTCCAAATGCTCCTTACCATTTTATTAGACCCTACGTCTAATCTTTTATTATGCATTTAGTTTACTTTTCTTATCCTATTCGCTACTTATTTACCCTAACCAACATGCCCAGCCCCACCCACATGTGAGACCATCAGTCCTAGACCTGAAAGGGAATGCTACCGGTACGGGCCACTACTATTATTCTTGCTTATTAACTTAATCCAAGATCTAAGTTTGGTAAAATAAGCCTCTTTTATTTCTTTGTTTTTAATTATAACATATGTGTTACAATTATACTTGCAATTGTCACTTCTATATTCTTTTCTTTCGTATATAACCAACATATTATAAATGTAATTGCAAGTGTCTCTTTTCTATTCTAGTTTGTCTTTTTTATTATGATACTAAATTCTCTTTAGTTCTCTTATGTTATATGATAGTCTTAGCTTGGGACTACATCCAAGTATCATAAATTACTTATCATAATAATTGCTTTACTTTTACTCTGCTATCTACGCAATAAACGCAGATCTAGTCACATTTTCTGTTTATTGTCTCAAATTTTGTCAAATAATTAACTTGATTATTTCTTCTTCTTCTTCTTTAATTTCTTTAACGCTTTGCATTATTCTCTTTTATTCTGGAAAGCAGTTCTATTCTATTTGGTTGCTTAAAAAAACTGTGCTAAAAATCCATTTTCATATTTTAATATTAAATAATGCTATAAATAATAACTTGTAACTGCAAGATATTTTTTTATTATTTCTTTGATTGTTGGATAATGCAAAATACAATAGTTTCTCTATTTTGCACTAATTCCATTTTTCTTGTTTTTATTCTTGCAATTACGTTTACCATTTTGCTTGCAATATTAAACTATGAAAATGCATTCATTTTATTAAACCAACCTACTAATCTATCACTAATTTCAAATCAACTTATTAGATTTCCCTTTTTATTTCATTCCCCTAGTTTTAACACAATTTACTGTAAATTTCTCACTTTTAAGCTTATGCCTTTCTTTACAACTTTTAAGCCTAATATTATTTATATTTATTTGGATTCCTTTCTTTTTCCATGTAAATAACATAAGTATAAGCACACTTCCTCTTATAAAATTTATAGTCTCAACATAGCTAACTAGTAGAACTAATTACTGAAATTAGTACGAATGCCGAATTAAAATATATAATGGGAATCTAACGATTATATATATCATAAACATAAAAATATATGATATAAATCCACTCATTTGTCATCCTTAGCTTTACTCCATGGCCTTTCTGGATTCCCTTCTAAGGCTTCCAATATTTTTATTAAAAGATATTCTCCGAAGAAATATTTTCTATTTAGGGTTCAGCCTCAGGCATGGAACCAAATTAGAAGAAAACCTGATTGTGAGAAAATATCTCGACCTAGGGTTCTATTTATAGTGGTGTTTAGGAATCTCAGACCGTCAGATTTTTTGATTGAATCTAGTGCAACCACGTCACATGCTAGCTGCAAATTGTTGGATCCGGAAAAAAGCCTCAAATCGCACGAAAATCAGATTATAAGACTTCAGCACGTCCCTAAATGATTTCTCGTCTAGGGCTACACGTGGGTCGATCCGTGTGCTTTGCGGGTCGACCTATTGGTCGACCACCGTGCTTTGTGGTCGGCCTACAGGTTGACCCGTAGTGTCTTACTCTTTTTTTTAATTTTAATTCAGATTTCTTATTCTTCTCGTAACTTCTTCATATAACTCGGGTTTCAATAAGTTATGTATGAAAATTGATCGGAAAATCACAGCGAACACAGTGGTATAAATTTTGAGGGATATTATGACAATTCCAAAAATGCTTATTTTCACTGTTTATCGTTATTTAATTATTTAATTATCTAACAATGTGGGATGTTATATTCTCCCACCCTTTAGGAAATTTCATCCTTGAAATTTGACAAGGGTAAAACTATGTAATTCCTCGCATCAATCACAACCATTTTGTGTACATCCAATTTTGCGACCATCCGTGTCCTTGTTCAAAGTGTCGTTCAATATAAAATATATGCATGTACATGAATTTCTAAGCGATACCTCATATATGAATGCTTTTCTTCTTTAAAAACTCCTTTTTAAAATATGATGCACATATCCTAAATATACTTGAAATTTTTATATGAATGCAATATTTTGAAAGCCCAAAATGTTTTTCATCCAAATTTTCTCACACTCCTACTGAATAGGGGTGCAATTCAATGAATTTTACATCCAAATCCTACCACGCAACTTTTAATATTCGAATTTCAGAAAAGACCAATTTTCCGAACTCGATTTCTTATGTCAGAAAGAAAGTAGAAAACAAAAAACCTAACATTTCCCCGTTTCACTTTTGCGCACCTCTTTCTCTTTACTTGGAACTTGTGCCATTATTATATATAAAATATCTATTTGCTTTCCCAAGCACATTTCACATAAGAAAATTTTTCTTTTCAAAATTTTGTTGACATTTCCATTGCTTTCTTCAGATTTTACTATTTTTCTTTTATTTACTTTTATCTGCTTTTACTTTTCTTTTATTATCTACGTCATATGTTTTTATTCTCTTCTTGTGAACATCATAGAAAAAGAGCATCATACTAATCATCAATTCACTATTCTTCTATGGTCTACACACATGAAGCAACATTCCTAGGTTCTCACTAGTGTCATATACACTTTACGAGAACTTTCATTATTACTACTAAAAGTAACCACTGCTATCTCCTACATAGCCTTACACTTTTTCCATCACACATAGGAAATGATTCCTATATGCTCCATAATTAAAAGTTTGGTTTGGTATTTATCATTTCATTTCACAAATTAAAGCTTCTAAATTTTTGAAACATAAAATCCCAAAATTCTTGCCTTTAAAAGTGTTACTTTGAAGTTCCTATTAAATTAAAAGGTACTTGGCTACTTAACATTTTATCTTTCTAGACTTGTATCTTTACATCTCTTTGAATTTAAATTATTCCTCAAACCTAGAGGGGAAAACTTACAAATTTTAAGTTCAAAACTTATTCCTCTTTTCCTTTTAAAGACCTTTACAGTTCTCCATAAAAAAATTGGATTTTTAAATTTAACTATTTACTAAGTTTTTCTCTTCCAAAAATTTATTTACCTTTTCACCAAATCGTTTTGCTTTAAAACATGCCTTGCTTGTCCTTAAAATATATTTTTCTTGACTTTCAAAAATGTCCTTACATGTTTTTAAAACATCTTCTTTTCATAGATTTTCAAATTTACGAGAATTGGAGTAGAAAACAACAATTATTTTATCAAAAATCCCTTAACTTTTCTACTCTTCCAATTACCTAACCTTGGAGGAGTTTCTAACTTACTACAAATGTGGACTTTCTATAAAAGCAAGCAACCAACGCAAATAACCAATGGAAAAATATGAAGTTTCCATTGCTTAACTTTCCTACTAAGATTCTCTATAATATCCCTCCTAACTAACACTGTCTCTAATTATTACACCTAATGGTTTTATACCTTAATATGCTGGAACTACTTTCTCTTATGAGAAACCATTAACGCTAAAACCTTATATGAATCCTTTAAAAGAGGATTTCATTTTTATGTGAAATTACAAGAAACTTATTTTATAATTTATCGAAGTAGGCTATACAAAATATGGTGCTTTCCTTACCTTGTACATCACTTTTATGTATTCCTTATAACTTGCACAAAGCATCTTTATTTGTGATTTGGTTTCATAGAAAATTATATCATTATTCATTTCATTCGAATTAAAATACGTTTAATCTATATTCACTTACAATAGACATTTCCTACGAAATTTATTAATTTCCTAATATTTAAATTATATCTTTTTTTCTTAAAAGAACTCATTTTCAGAACTATTTTAATATTTTCATAATTAGAAAACATTTCAATATACTTATTTAAATACTATGTGTACTTACAAACCACTTTATTTCTATACCTAGAAATTATCTTTGGAACACATTTTTATTTGGGTCAAAACAGATGTTGCTTAAAACACCATTACTACAACCCAAAAATACTAGTATATGGATTCAATTAAAATAAATATTAATAAATCCCATATGCTATGTAAAAACATTTCCTTTGGGAGTCACCAACTATAACAATAGTGTCATTGTCTATGCTTCCTTTATTTTTCACGAAAACATATATTACAACAATAAATGTTGTAACCTACATTTTTGATATTTAACACACTTTAGGTTTTTATATTTAGAATCTTTGTTTACCTACAAAGAAACTAGCAAGCTATACATGCTCTATAATTATTTAAAAAGAATTTTACTTTTAGCAAAACTTACATCATATAAAAACCAATATAAATTTCATACCACTTTTTTTTTCAAGAACCCAATATTTACTTCCTCAAACATATTAACAATTATATTTTCCAACTTTTCAATTCCAAAAATTTCATTTTATTGGGCTAGACATAAAGTGGATTTTTTTTTCTTTACTACCGTAGGAATACCCTTCCTAAACCTTAGAAATCTCATTTCCTTTCTAAAATCTCTTATTCCTTCCAAAATATAAATACTCTTCCTACTATCTCTAGGGAACTTTCTTACTTCCTATAACATATGGATACCAATCTTCTCTCAAAACATAGCTTATTGTACACTATAAATCAGCAATAAAATAGGGCTCAGCATCCATAGGTCATCCCAAACCCAACTAGCAAACTATGCACAAATGTACTTCTAAAAACTTTCCATATGTTAAAACCTATATTTGGGGACTATTTGGATTTTAGTACATAATATATTTATATTATATTCAAAAATACAAATACGCTCACTCATATTTCCTAATTTTCTTAGGATCTACTAACCTAAGCTCTGATACCAAATGTAACAACCCGAATCCCAGTAGGTCCAGATTTTTCGCAAAAATGCGAAAATCCATGCCCACTGAAGCCTAAGTTAGATATCTGGTATCCTGCAAATAGGCAAAGATAAATATATCAAAGCTTAAATTAATATCTTATGGAGGAACTGACTAAAATATAATAGTAAGTAAATACTCACCAAGATAATAACACTTTCTAAACAAGTGTCACAAAGCTGGAAAATGTCTTCCATCTACCTAATCTGTCGGATGATATGAAGAGGGGGCTAGAACTAAAGTTTCGGTGAATGGACGAATTATACACTCTAAGTATAATTCTCTATATACTGTTCTATTTCCATTTTCTGTTATATCAGATTTATTGGGTTTATAATACTCTCGCCTCTATGCATGAATCGTACCTATCTACTCCCTAGTAGATTAAGACCTAATAACCAATATGTATATATATAGCTACATGCCAAAAGGCCGCATTGGTCCTAGGTACTACCCATAGTTCCTTCTGTATCTACCTCGAAAACGACTACATAGTCCGCTACTAGAGCATATTGTAACTACACCTGTAAAGGACAGCTTCGTGAGGTCTATAATACAGATGTTCCGTCATCTACTATGAAAACGTAAAACTACGTCCACACTTTCTTATACTAGTGCGCAGACATCCACAATGTACCACCAACAAGGTCTACCTTGTATGGAACTCAATCGGGGATTTTCTATATCTGTAAAGGTCCGCTTCATTAGGTCTATAATACAGATATTCTACTTGGTCTGTCTCTTTTCTCATCATGATCATGGCCCACGCAGCCCACCCTCAACTAATCGAAAGACCTTTCAAGAGCTAAGTGGATGTGCCCTAATGAAAAGAATTTAAACATCCAATTGGTCGTGCCCCTCATCCAAGTCTAGATAGTAAAAGAATCATTGGCCTGTTGGTTTTACTCTAGTCTTTCTCGAACTCGCTTTGACTGATGATAGCTGATCTCTGCATGCGACTATCCTTTTGGGTCCTGCCCACTATAACCTACTCACAAACTAGAGTACAGTGTCATACGAATATCCTACTCCATCATCAACCTTTTGACTGCCTACAATGGTCCGCTTCTTTAGGCCTGCAATGCAAAAGTAGTCAAGCATACTCTCTTGATGGAACACCTACAAACCTGTCTCCGGGGGTGCAGCTTCATTAGGCCTACCCCGGAGGGCCATTGTAGAGTATCCTCACGCCCCGTTGAAGTCGTTGAGACTTAGTTTTGATTCATGACACAAAGCTATCACTACGACATACAGATTTGACAACTGCTATGACAAAAAGAGAATATATACTACATGGAGATAAGACATCAAAATTGGTGCATCAATTATATTATCTTGTTTTGAGTCTTAGGTCAATTTTGTTAAAATCTCTCCTCGATTAACGTATATATTAGCTTATATATAATCTTAATGATTTAAACATATAAGCATAGAATATATATATATATATATATATATATTATCAAAGTTTTCTTTAAAATTATATAATATATATATATATATATATATATATATTACAAACCTGTGAAAACTGTGCAAATTGCACAAAAATCACCAGGTCAGTCGACTGACCTGGTAGGTCAGTTGACTGACCTGTAAATTTCTGTGCAACATGCACAGGTGCACAAATAAACAAATAAAAAGTTTGAATATGCAGTCTATTGATCCAGAGGTTCAGTTGATTGAATTTTTACAACAACTATTTTCTGAAAAAATACGACCATTTGTGAAGAGTTACGAACCTCTACCAAAAGAACTGGATGCAATATTTCAATCGAAATTCTCATGAACAGTCGCTATTTTTTAACATCTATACATACGTACTCTAACTTGATTCCAAACTATCGAATTTTCTTACCTTTCTAATCTAACACTCTTGAATCTACTTGCAACTATACTTTCAAATATTCTTCATTAAAATAATATTATACCTTTCTATTCTTCATAAACTTCAAATATATATATTTATACTCGAGGAGAATATTATAGGAAGGGTGTACTACAAGTGACAAATTCATGTTATTAGAACACACAAAGTCAAAACAATCTTTTGTATTTGTTGAAGTCCTGTTCTACTGCTCAGGCGTGTGAAGTCCTCTTTGGCTGCTAAGGCAAAATCATATTCTGCTGCTCAGGTCCTTATTCGGCTGCTCAAGGGTTGTATAGACCTTTTCCTTCGGGTTAAGTGAGGCTTATTGTTTTAGTAAAATTCCAGAAGGAGTCTGAGACTGGACGTAGGACGGAGCTCCGAACTAGTATAAAAATCTCTGGTGTTATTTTTATTATACTACTTTTATATTCCGCACTATTTACTGTAGTTCTCTCATTACTATACTCTGTATTATCATATATCCACATTACACGATTCATAGCACTCTTTCAATTGGTATCAGTGCAAGGTCATCATATAACCGTAACACGGTTATCTGATAATCTAATAATATGGAATCTAACACTAGCACTAGCATTAACACTAGCTTCATTAAAGGACGATCCAATGTACGTCCACCATTAATCAATGGCATGAAGTATAACCATCGGGACACTTAAATGAGAATATGTATGCAATCAAATGGTTTTGATTCATGGAAAATAAATCAGACATAATATATTATTCCCACTGAAGAGTATTCTACTTGGTCAAATACACAGAAACTGATGCCATAGCTAATGCAAAAGCCATGAATATGTTGTTTTGTGCCATAAATGAAAATGAGTTTAACCGTTTTAGCAAGTGCAATACTGCATACGAAATATGGCGTACACTCAAAGTTTTACACGAAGGAACTAATAAGGTCAAGCAAAGCAAAATATCCATGCTCAAAAGTACATTTCAAAACTTTAGGATGAAAGAAAATGAATCTATAAATGATTTGTATTTAAGATTTTAGGATATCTACCGTTCACTAATAGGACTAGGAGAAAAATATCCAGACTTTGATATTGTATCCAATATCCTTAACTCTTTAAGGAAGAACGGGAAAGAAAAGTTCTCGTTATTGAAGAAGCGAACGATATTTCCAAAATAACTCCGGACGAGTTAATAGGAAATCTAATGTCCTATGAAGTGAATTTACAGGCTAAATGAGTTCAAGCTCAAGATAAAAAGAATATAGCATTCCATGCAGAACAAGAAGAATCAGATTCATATAAAGACGACATAGCCTTTATTGCCAAAAAATTCAAGAAAATTCTTGAAGTATAGAATAGGAAACAGAAATAATGGCAAGAGAAGCTCAAACAGCAATAAACCATCATCTTCATCAGTTATGGAGTGTTTTAACTGTCACAAAAATGGGCATATACAGGAGGAATGTCTAGATCAAAAGAAAGAATATCGAAATAAAAAGAAGGACAAATTCAGAAGAAAAGCCTTTTCAGTTACGTTGGATGATTCAGATTCTTCCTCTTCTTTTGAAAGTGAGAGTGACAGTGATAATTAATAAGCCAATGTACACTTTATGGCCAAAGACAATGAGGTCAGTGATTTAACTTTTGATGATATGATAGAAATAAACTCAGAATTGGTAGATACTTTAAAAATTCTCAAAAGAAAATATAAAGAGGCTGTTGAAAATCAGAACAAGGTAGAATTTGAAAGAGATATGCTTAAATAAGAGAAGAAAATATTGGAAGAAGAACTTGAGAAAACTCAAGAATCACTTTCAAATGTTAATTCTCAAATGATTTTGTTAAGTAAAGAAATTGAGACTCAAAAAGAAAAGAATGATGTTCTTGTTTCTGAAAATCATGATTTAAAAACTAATATTAAAACGATAGAACTAGAAAATTCAAGTCTAAAGACCAAATTAGAAGGAATCATTAAAAACGTTTCAAATTTTAGTAAAGGAAGAGAAAATTTATCTAGAATTATTGAAAATTCACAACCTGTTAACAATAAAAATGGTTTAGGTTATAAGAAGAAAGTCAAGAATTCACAATCTAGTAATTTAAACAATGTTAAGTCTAATAAAACACCCATATCTTCAAAAAGACTAGTTTCTAAAACTATAAATATATGGGTACCTAAAACTAATAACAAGTTAATAAGGAAAAAGTATATTAGTTCATTCATAGAAAATGTTTATAATATTAAAAATCATATCTATAAAAGGGATACTAAACCCACTTGGGTTTGGTTTCCTAAGACCTAACTCTTAGGACCCTATTAAAAAAGGTGGGTACCAATGTTATCTCATATTTTTTGCAGGTCCCACTCAAGAAAAGAGGAAAATGGATACTCGACAGTGGTTTCTCAAAACACATGATAGAAGAGAAACATATGCTGACAAACATTACATTCTCAGATGGAGGTTCTGTCACTTCTGGGGATAATTCCAAGGGCTATATCATCAGCAAAGGCGATGTGAGCAATTACGATACATCTAATTTACCTCTTATTACAAATGTTTTATTAGTTAAGAACCTAAAACATAATCTACTAAGTATAAGTTAATTATGCGATAAAGGTTTTAAAATATCCTTCTCCAAAAATAAACGTAGTATCTTTGATCAAAATCAAAATCTTTTTTTCGAAGGAAATAGAGATAAAAACATTTACGTTTTGAATAGAAAAGTTAATCATAACTCAGATATGTGTTTAATAGCCAAAGAAAATGATCCATGATATGGCATAAATGATTCTGTCGTATCAATTTCAAAAATATAAATAAAATTCTAAAAATAATCTCGTAAAAGGATTACCAAATAGGAGTTTTAAAGTTAATAATATATGTGACTCGTGTCAATTAGGTAAATTAACTAAATCCTCCTTTAAATCTAAGAAAGGCATTTCGACATTACAACCACTTGAATTACTTCATATGGATTTATTTGGACCTAACCAAATTCAATTCATAAATCACAATAAAAAATATTCGTAACAGTTGATGATTTTTCTAGATATACATGGACTATCTTTATGAAAAATAAAAGTGATTTACTTTTGAAAATTTCAAAACATTTGTTAAACGAATTCAAAATTTAAAAGATGTTAAATTTGAAGTATTAGAAGTGATCACGGAGGTGAATTTGAAAATGATCAGTTTGATAACTATTGTAAGAAGAAATGAATATTTCATAATTTTTCCTTTCCTAGAACTCCACAACAAATTGGAGTTTTAGACGAAAGAATCGAACTCTACAAGAATGTGGAAGAACCTTATTAAACGAAAGCACATTACCAAAATATTTTTGGGCAGAAGCTGTTGCAAATGTATTGAATCGTGTTTCTATTAAACCTCTCACTAAGAATACACCTTACAAACTTTTTAATGGTACAAAACCAAACATATCTTATTTTAAAATATTTGGACCAAAATATTTTGTATTAAATACCAAAGGTCAGCTTGACAAATTCGATTCAAAATGTGACGAAGGTATATTTCTTGGATGTTCGAATCGAAGCAAAGCTTGTCGAATTTTCAATAAACGAACTAATACTATTGAAGATACACTTCATATATCTTTCGATGAGACCTCTAAACTTATTTCAAAAACAAATAATGTCGATGATTTACTTAGTAATAAAACGAATATGATAATAAACAATTCAAGAGAAGAAGAAGATATTGTTTATAGTTCTAGAGAAGATGAAAACATTGTTAATAATTTAGAAAATAGAAATATTACTAATACAATAAGATCTCCTCGAAGAATCTTACGAAATCATCCTATAGAAAATATAATTGGAGAAATAAATTCAAATGTTCGAACTAGATATCAACTAAATTTAATGGGTAATGTTGCTTTTCTCTCTAATATAGATCCTAAAAATACCAAGGAAGCATCATCCGATAAAAATTGGATTATTGCTATGCAAGAAGAACTAAATCAGTTTGAACGAAATGAAGTTTGGGAACTAGTACTCAGACCGACTAATCAGACAGTTATAGGAACTAAATGGGTTTATAAAAATAAAGCAGATGAATTAGAAAACATAACTAGAAACAAAGCGACTTGTAGCACAAGGATATAACCAAGAAGAAGGAATAGACTACGAAGAAATGTTTGCTCCGGTCGCTAGACTAGAAACAATACGAATCTTATTGGTGTATGTATGTTTTAATAACTTTAAACTCTATCAAATGGATGTTAAAAGTGCATTTTTAAATGGTTATATTAAAGAGAAATGTTTTTGTTGAACAACCACCTTTATTCGTTCATGAAAAATATCTAGTCTATAAACTTAAGAAAGCTTTATATGGTTTAAAACAAGCACCACGTGCTTGGTATGAATGCCTTCAAAGCTATTTAATCGACTCAGGATTCGAAATAGGAAAAGTAGATCAAACTTTATTTATAAAACATTCTAAAAATGATATTTTGATAGTTCAAATATATGTAGACGACATTACATTTGGTTCAACTAATAATAAATTATGTAAAGAATTTCTAAAATAATGACCGTAGAATTTGAAATGTCCCATATGGGAGAATTATCGTATTTTCTAGGTATTCAAATAAAACAAGTTTCAAATGGAATATTTATAAATTAAGAAAAATACTGCAATAATCTTATCAAGCGTTTCGGAATGGAAAACATTTCTGCCAACCAACACCTATGAGCACAACAACACATCTAGATAAAGATGAAAACGGAAAGAGTGTAGACCAAAAACTATATCGTAGTATGATAGGATCACTACTTTACCTAACAGCGAGTCGACCAGATATAATGATGAGTGTATGTCTATGTGCACGAGTTCAAGCTGACCCAAAAGAATCACATTTACGAGCCATAAAACGAATACTATGTTATCTTAGTAATACTACAGATTTCAGACTTTTCTATCCAAAAGAGTGCTCGTTCGAGTTAATGTCATACGACGATGCTGATTTCGGAGGATCACGAACAGATAGAAAAAGTACAAGCGGTACATGTCACTTCTTTGGTAAATCATTAATACCATGGTTTAGCAAGAAACAAAACTGTGTCTCACTATCAACTTATGAAGCAGAATATATTTCTATGGCACTAGCTTGCACATAAGTAATTTATATGCAACAGACACTTAAAGATTTCGGAGTCAATTTATCAAAATCAACAATTTACTACGATAACTCCAGTGCAATAAATCTATCCAAAAATCCAGTAAATTACTCTAGAACAAAACATACAGATATTAGACATCACTTTCTACGTGATAGTACAGAAAAAGATGTGATAAATTTAGACACGTTCCATCTGAAAATCAATTAGTTGATATTTTTACTAAACCATTGTTAGAAAACACTTTTATAAAATTACATCGAGAACTCAGTATAATGTCAATTAAAGATATATAAATGATAAAATATGAAATTTTGACTAAATTTTTATTAAAAAAGCAGGGTTAGTCGACTGGACCAGAAGATGAAATATATACAACCAGATTCAGTCAACTGAATCAGGCATTCAGACGACTGAACCAGAAGTTCGAAAATTTTGAATTTCAGGTTCAGTCGATTGAACCACTGATTCAGTCGACTGATTCATGAATCTGAGCAAAATTGCTACTCCTGCCCACTCACTTTTCACGTTTTAACGTTCACTTTCCCCTTCTCTCTCCACTCTCATTTCAGATTTTCAAGTTTTTCAAAACCCTAGATCTTCAAAAACTCAATTTTTAACTTTTAAACAATCAAATTAATGGTTCCAAAGAGAAAAGGACAAGCATCTTCATCCTCACAACCTCCTTCCAGTGAGCAAATCGAACAATGGCTATTCGATGATACCGCAATTAGAATATGGAGGAGAATGCAAGATTCTCGCATCTTTGAAGGTTCGTTTGTAAAGTTTCCCAATTTTTCTCCATACCATATACAAGAATTGGCTCGTAGAAGAAATTTGGAATCTTAATTCAGTATTCACGAAATAAGCATAAAATTAACCAAATTATGGTCAAACTATTATATGCTGATCTTAACTTGGGTTACCAAAACGTTCAAAACCAAGAAGATTGTGTATGGAGTTTAGTTTGTGGAAAACCTGTATTTTTCACGTTTGATCAAATGGCTCACATTTTAAGATCTGAAAATGATGGTATAGAATGAGCAATATTGATTTTGATATGGTCGTTCGTGACCGTATAAGTCATTTATTTTTAGAACACAATATGCACCAACTCAAGTCCATGTCCTCAAGGCCAAAAGCTAGAATTATACACCATGCGTTAATGAAAACCGTAACTCCGTGAACCGGGAGTTATGAACTTATTTATGAACATAACTTTAAAGCCTAGTATGCTATCTTGGGAAATATTAAAGTCAATTGGCTATGATTAATCCTTGATGAATTCTTAAGCTTCGACAATGGTCGAATGAATGTCATATACTATGGTGAGTATATTATGCGATTTCTAAAAGCATGTGAGATTCTTGAACCTGACTCACCGGTTTCTACCGTCGGGTACCTAAACTCTCGTACTTTAGCATTAATGAAGCTACCGGTTGCTCGACCTCCTCCTATCATTACTTTTGAAGAATGGACTCAATGAAAATTATCTCAAGATCAACCACAACAACAACAAGGCGAAGCATCTCATTGTCCAACTCGCCAAAGATCAACTAGTCGTCAACAAGACAAAATTTTGATTCCTAATCCGGGCCTTCCTCCATACGAGTCTATTTCCATGATATGCCGTAACCAAAAAATTCTTCAATCCCATATCACTAAAGTTGACAAAAAGATTGATAAGGTTAAAGGATTTTTTACATAGTTATGGCATGCTATCTCATGTTCATCTGGCACTTTCGCGGCTACACTAAGTGATCCGGGTAAGCAACCCGTTTTTACTTAGTCTTCCTCTTCTGATGATCAAGCAAGTAGTAGCGACAATGGTGAAGACGAAGGCGATAGTGGTGGTCAAACATCGCATGGTGATAGGGGTAAGAAAAGAATGGCATAAGGAGTTATTTTTCTTATAAAAACATTAATCTTCATTTCACAACATTATGGCTTGTATTAAATAACCACTCTTTTCTATGGTATTTTAATGTGAAAATGTTCGGTTCCTTCATAATATCTATCAATGCTTCATACTTTTATATTCCTTATTTATTTTTGTCGATGACAAAGAGGGAAAAATATTATTACTAACATTAAGGATGCAGGATATAGAGCGTCAAAGATTCAGGGGAGTAAGTATTTAAATTATATATACAGTCAAAATTTATATCTGTTTACAGGTTGTCATCAATCAAAAAGGGGGAGAATGTTGAGACTTGGTTTTGATTCATGACCCAAAGCTATCACTGCGACATACAGATTTGACGACTGCTACGACAAAAAAAGAATATATACTACACGGAGACAAGACATCAAAATCGGTGCATCAATTATATTATCTTGGTTTTGAGTCTTAGGTCAATTTTGTTAAATCTCTCCTCGATTAACGTATATATTAGCTTATATACAATTTCAATGATTTATACATATAAGCATAGAAACAATATATATTATCAAAGTTTTCTTTAAAATCATATATATATATATATATATATATATATATATTAAAAACCTGTGAAGAAATCCCCAGGTCAGTCAACTGACCTGGTAGGTCAGTCGACTGTCCTGTAAAATTACTATGCAACATGCACAGGTGCACAAATAAACAAATAAAACATTTGAATATCCATCGACTGACCCAGAGGTTCAACTGACTGAATTTCTACAACAGCTATTTTCTGGAAAGACACGACTATTTATGAAGAGTTACGAACCTCTGCGAAAAGAATTGGACGTAATACTTCAATTGAAACTCTTCATGAATAGTCGCTACTTTTAGTATCTATAAATACATACTCTAACTTGATTCCAAACTACCGAATTTTCTTATCTTTCTAATCTAACACTCTTGAATCTACTTGCACCTATACATTCAAATATTCTGCATTAAAACAATATTATACCTTTCTATTCTTCATAAACTTCAAATATATATATATATATATATATATATATATATATATATTTACACTCGAGGAGAAGATTATAGGAAGATTGTACTACAAGTGACAAATCCGTGTTATTAGAACACACAAAGTCAAAACAATCTTTTGTATTTGTTGAAGTCCTGTTCTGTTGCTCAGGTGTGTGAAGTCCTCTTCGGCTGTTGAGGCGAAATCATGTTCTGCTGCTCAGGTCCTTGTTCGGTTGCTCAAGGGTTGTATAGACCTGTTCCTTCGGGTTAAGTGAGGGTTGTTGTTTTAGTGAAATTCCAGAAGGAGTCTGGGAACTGGACGTAGGACGGAGCTTCGAACCAATATAAAAATCTCTGATGTTATTTTTATTATACTACTTTTATATTCCGCACTATTTACTATATTGCTATCATCACTATACTATGTATTATCATATAACCATATTACACGATCCATAGCACTCTTTCAGAAGTCTCATAGTTCCTTCTAGCTCAAATAACTAAGTTGGACATGCTCTTTTTGTACTAAAAATCTACGATGAATTGCTCTGTTAGGCTCTTTATCTAGATTCTCTTGGGCTACTCCAAATGGAACTTACCATTTTATTAGACCCTATGTCTAAACTTTTATTATGCATTTAGTTTACTTTTCTTATTTTGTTGGCTAATTATTTACCTTAATCAACATGCCCTACCCACATGTCCTATACCTGAAAGGAAATGCTTCCGGTACGGACCACTGCTATTATTCTTGCTTATTAACTTAATCCAAGATCTAAGTTTGATAAAATAATCGTCCCCTATTTCTTTCTTTTTACTTATAACCTATATGTTACAATTATACTTGCAATTGTCACTTCTATATTCTTTTCTTTCTTTTATAACCTACATGTTATAAATATAATTGCAAGTGTATCTTTTCTATTCTGGTCTGTCTTCTTTGTTATGATACTAAATTCTTTTTAGTTCTCTTATATTATATGACAGTCTTAGCTTGAACTACGTCCAAGTGTCACAAATTACTTATCATAATAACTTCTTTACTTTTTACTCCACTATCTGCGCAACAAATGTATATCTAGTCACATTTTCTGTTTATTGTTTCAAGTCTTGTCAAATAATTAACTTGATTATTTCTTATTATTTAATTTCTTTAACGCTTCGCGTTATTCTCTTTTATTCTGGGAAGTAGTTCTATTCTATTTGGTTGGTTATAAAAAACTGTGCTAAAAATCCATTTTCGTATTTTAATATTAAATAATGCTATAAATAATAACTGTAACTGTAAAATATTTCTTTTATTGTTCCTTTAATTGTTGGGTAATGCAAAATACAGTAATGTCTCTATTTTGTACTAATTCCTTTTTTCTTGCTTTTATTCATTCAATTACATTTACCATTTTTCTTACAATATTAAACTATGAAAATGTATTCCTTTTTTTAAACTAACCAACTATTCTATCACTAACTTAAAGATCAACTTATTAGATCTCCCCCTTTTTATTTCATTCCCCGAGTTTTAACATAATTTACTATAAATTTCTCACTTTTAGGCTTATGCCATTCTTTACAACTTTTAAGCCCAATATTACTTATATTTAATTGGGTTTATTTCTTTTTCCATATAAATAACATTTAAATATAAGTACACTTCTCTTATAAAATTTACAGTTTCAATATACCTAACTAGTAGATCTAACTACTAAAATTAGTTCGAATGCTGAACTGAAATATTTAACGAGAATCTAACGATAATATATATCATAAACATAAAAGATATAATTTAAATCTACTCACTTGTCGTACTTAGCTTTACTCTATGGCCATTTTGGATCACCTTCTAAGGCGTCTAATATTTTTTATTAAAAAGACATTCTCCCTAATATTTTCTATTTAGGGTCAACCTTAAGCAATGAACTCAATTGGAAGAAAATCTTATTGTGAGAAAATAGCTAGGCCTAGAGTTCTATTTATAGTGGAGTTTGGGAATCTCAACTGTCGGATTTTTGGATTGAATCTGGTGCAACCATGTCACAAGCTCGCTGCAAATCGTTGGATCCAGAAAACAACGCCTCAGATCGCATGAAAATCAGACCACAAGACTTCGACACGTCCCTGGACAATTTCTTGTCCAGAGCTACACACGAGTCGACCTATGGGTCGACCCATATGGTCTCTCGTTTTATTCTCGTTTAATTCAGATTTCTTATTCTTCTCGTAACTTCTTCATAAACTCGGATTTTAGCAAGTTATATATGGAAACTGATCAGAAAATCACCATGAATATAATGGTATAAGTTTTAAGGTCATATTCTGACAACTCCAAAAATACTTATTTTCACTGTTCGTCATTATTTGATTATTTAATTATCTAAAAATGTGAGGTATTATAGTGGTGGAAAATTTTTTGTGCAGATTGTTTAACAGATGTGGTCAAAACTGTTTTCTGTCTACATTTTTGGATCCTTGGATTCTTTTTATAGTGATCTTACTCGTTTTCGTATCTTGAAATTTATTATTTGTGTGAATTTCATATTTATGATTTCCTTGTTGAATCTTTGATGTATTTTCATCAGATATTTTTGGTTTTATGAATTTTAAATATTACTATTGAATTTTTCCTATTAATTTACGAACTCAATATTAACTTCTTGAAGTTCGATTCCGTATAAAACTTTCTTAATACCAGTTAGACTTTCATCAAAGCATAAGAAATTAGACAAGACGGGTAAGAGCAGGAAATTAATCCTTGATGGTCGAGGAAGATATAATTGGAGTTAGTGTTTGCAACAGCCTTTTTGGGGAGGGTCTATTTACTTAAAATTGATAACAACAGACCAGGTGATATTGTTTCTTATATTCATAATGGTCATATGATCGCTTGAATGCTCTACCTTATAAAAAACCAGATAGTGTCTGGAATTATAAGGATAATCATTATGGTTTAGCCTCAAGTTTAATATCTTTATAGAAGTTATTGTTTGTTTTGTAGGAATCAAAGGGGGAGATTCTTTGGGATTTTTGTCCTAAAGAACAAAAGCTTCTTTCATATAGAGGGAAGGGGTAAATGTTACCCATAAAATGTTCTTAGAAATAAAGTATGGAAGATGGAGTCAAAAGGACGTTTTGACGGAATAAATAGAAAGCTTTCGACGAAGTCGAAGACCACCAACATAAGTCAACAAACAGATAGCTTTAGACAAGGTCAGAAGCTACCTTTCGCAGATAATAGATAGCAAACACTTCACTTTTTGCACCAAACCATTCGAAGCGTTATGATTTCGCCTTCATCATTTCTACCAGATGAGTATTCAATCAATTCAATCCTTTCGAAAGCATGTATAGCCTTTTGAAACGGTTGGGGCAAATGTTTCCCCAAAAAAATCCATCTTTCGACTGTATCGAAAGGTCCTTCGACAAAGACTAAGAAAGAGGAGTTCAGACCAAACCTTTTGAAGGAGTCGAAGGGAATTAGTTATCAAAGTTTAACAGCTTCAAAACCTTTCGAAGGGGTCGAAAGGTTCCATATTACCGTGTCTAGAGAGTTCTAATCTTTCAAAGAATATGAAGAAGTCAAAGCAAGAATTAGCAACCCCATGGAGACCTTTTCAAAAGCATAGAAAATCTTTTGAACTGGTTAAGACATATCCAGGATACCTTTCGACAATATCGAAAGGTTCTATGAAGTAGGAAAAGTCAGTAAAGAATGAAAGACAACCTTTCGACAACATTGGAGGGAGGCACAGCTCTCGACAATGTTTAAGTGAAAAGCAACCTTCGGATAAGGTCGAAGGGTTCGCAATAGTATGAATAAGGCAAACCTTTCGACAAAGACGAAAGGTTCATACCTGCATATAAAAGGAGGACCTTCCGACCCGGTCGAGAGCATGGAGTCGAAAGGGGTGCCACCTATATCCACAAATAAGACCCAAGGGGTCATGTTTAGGGGGATCTGAACTTTCTCATTCTAGTCTCGTATCTTCTTAACCAATATATTGTAACCCTAATTGAGTGTTAATTTGAGAATTTAATGAATAAAGCTTTTTCTTGGATCAAAAAGGGAAGTCCTAAGCTTTGTCAATTACTTTATTGTTTGCTTAAACTTTTGTTAGATTAACTCCTGTTTTCAGGTTCAAACTCATCGAAAGGTTCTTGTCAAGAAGGTCGGCAGCACTTCTGTTTCAAATAACTACTATAACCCTTTGAAGCCTTCAACTTTACAGTCTGAACCATTCGACAAGGTCAGCAATTCAACTGATACAAATACACACTATAACCTTCCAAAACCATCAGCTTTGAGGTCAAACCTTTCGACAAAGTCAAAAGCTACTACATTTCCACTAAGGAATTTGATATCCAACCTAAACCCAAAGAAGGCTATCACCCTAATCTTTTGATGAGATTGAAACCTACCTTTCAAGGACTTAGTTCTAGAAATTTCGACCAAAACCCTTGCAGAGGACTTCTTACTATCTCAACAAAGTCGAAAGGGTTCATAATCCACAATATATACATTTCAAAAACTTCTAAAGGTATGGCCTAAGAAATATCAATAAATAAAGTCAAATTGAAAGGCAATTTGCAAGGAAATTTCACTCACTATTCTTACAGTAGACTATCAATCTTTCTCAACATTACTTTGAGGTGTTGACAAGAATTCTTGTTAACACTTCGATTACACTATTAGAAGTTTCCTGCTATCCTTGAAGGATACCGTGATGTAGATTGGAATATTTTATCAGACGATTCCAAAGCTACCAGTGGATATATTTTTAGTATTGCGAACGAAGCTATTTCTTGGAAATATAAGAAACATACTATCTTGGCTCAATCCATTATGGAGTCAGAAATGATAACACTGGCTAATGCTAAGCAGATTACTTACGAAATCAACTAGTTGAGAACCCTTTATAGGAAAAACCGATACCAACTGTGTTGATCCATTGTGATAGTACCATGGCTATTGCAAAAATTGAGAACCGTTATTACAACGGTAAAAGATGAAAAATTTGTCACAAGCACAGTGCTATAAGAAAGTATATCTCTTCAGGATCTGCAAGAGTGGATCATGTACGCGCCGATGAGGATTTGGACGATCCTTTGACGAAAGGACTGGACAAAGAGAGAGTCTTTTTTACATCTAAAAGAATGGGAATATTACCCTGAGATTGTTAAGTCGCACACAATTGTAACCCGATCTAATGACTGGAGATCCCAAGAACTAGGTTCAATGGGTAATCACAAGTTATAAAGTGATATGAGTTGAACATGCTATTTTTATCTACTTAGAAACATGTATTCCTGAAATGATTAGAGGATGAGTTAATAGAAACTCATAATGAGGTCTATACTCTAAATGGAGTGGAGTATCTACTTTCAGGATTACTTTTGATAAGCTCACCTATATGGATGTGGAAAAGTGGTCGTTTTCTATGGAAGTTTAGGCAAAATTCATACAACATATACTAAAATTGGATAGACGTGCATGGCCATAAATGCACGAGCTTGGTTGATACCACTTTAGAAAGCTAGTGTGTGATTTGTTGTTAGGAATAGAGTTCAAGGCTATGAGTCGCTCTAGTAAATTGAATCTTACTCACTATGCAAAGGTTCAAATCGAAAGATACCTTTTGTTTATGCACAATCCTATATTTTCAGAAATTGCTTGATTTTTTTTTAATAATTCAAGTGGGTGGTTGTTGGAACTTTAAGTGAATTAATTAAAAATAAATAAAAATTGGTTGATGGTTATATATTTATGAGCCTTTATTATAATTGAGCCTTTATGGGCCATTATTATAATCGAGTCATTGTAAATGTATAACGGTCATATATTTTTGAGTCATTATTAAAACTGAGCCGTTGCTAACGTATTGCGGTAATATATATTCATGAGCCATTGTTATTGAGCTGTTGCAAAAGTTAATGGTATTGAAAATTCGTTTAAAATGACAGTAAATTCAAATCCATTAATAATCCATCACTTCAGTAACGCATACAATTTCCATTCTGCCTATTTAAATGATAGATAGGTATAAGAGAAAATATTAATAACAGACAATTTTTCTTTCTTCTTCGTTAAGAAACTTTATAAGCAATTAAATTGGAACGTGCTATATTCAAAATAATTTGCTATAGTGAAAACAGCAAATTGAACAAATTTCAAAGGCTGTTTTATCCTGTGGATGGAGTGGTTGATAAATAGCTTTGCATCTTGTGGCTAACTTGCGAATCATCTTAAAGAGAGCAACCTATTTAGTGATTCAGTCAAAAAAAGACGCTGCAAATCAGATTGATGTACACCAGTCAATGCCATTAGGCTGTTATATGTTGAACTTTGTCGAGATTTTACAACCATATTCGAGTTTAACTTGAGTGACAAAAGATCTAAAGTAGTTAATATGAAAAGGTAATGATTATATTGGAAGAAAAATAAATAAAGAATTTTTCTTCACTTTCCAAATTATGAAAAATTTAGTACGAAAATATTTTTTCTATTCTCTCTTCCAATTTGGTCCTAAATCGAGACTAATTCTCTTCAAACCATTCATGAATGAGTATTAAGTCTCTTTAAAATTGTGGATGTGTGGTTGCAAGTCATTTAAGACCTAGTTTTGCTATTTAAATTTTGATTAATAACAGAAAAATTCTAGGACTTTTAGCTTTACACTTAGGCCACTTTCTACCTATGTAATAGATGTGCAACATACATGTTTTTGAGAGAAAACAAGGTTAGAAAGTGATACACGAGAGTCATTTTTCTCCATTTTCCGAGTGAGAAAAAAATCAGCAATAAAAGTTGATATTCTAAGGCCGTTTCTGGAGGTTCTGCAGATCTTCCAGGTTGGTTGCACACATTATATTAGTAGCATCATCAACATTATCTATGGCTCAAGGTATAACGTAAAACCTATGTGATTTTACTAAAGATATAAACCATAAAAAACCTGTTTAATTCTATTTCATACATTGAATTATATCATTATTAAGAGGCATAATTTTACATGTGTTATCAAAGCCTTGTTATCATCTCTATGTTAATTTGCAGGACTTTAAAATTTTATTATCTAGTGCATTTAAATTACAGGAAATTATTGTCAAGGACAAAATTTCACATCTTTTTAGCCTCAAGGACAGACCTTCAATATTTTATCCTAAAGGACAACTTTTCGTAGGTATTAGTTTTTAGTTATTGATAGCAGTTTTTAAGTATCAGTTTGTAGTTATCGGAAGCAGTTTTTAGGTATCATTTTTAGCTCGGTAGCAGTTTTATTGTCTTTACGAATAATTTTGGAAAATGTTTGTCCTTATGAATAATTTTTAGAAGAATGTCTGTCCTTGTGGTAAAAATATTGAGGTCGTGTCATTGAGGCAAAAAATATACAAATCTTTGTCCTTTAAATTTATTCCCCCGTCTATTTTGATAAATTCAAAATTTGTAGACTATTTTCTAGAATTTGTAGACTTTTCTGCAGCATTCAAAAATTTATGGAGTATTTTCTCAAAACTCCAACTTAAAAGTTGTTTTCTGAAATGTTGTATATTAAAGACTGATTTCTGAAATTATGAATATTTGTGGATGGTTTAATGATTTCTGAAATATTATGTAATATTTAGCAACCGGGTAATTTTTTTAACGCAATCTGCATAATTTTGAAGAAGTATTCATGCTTAAGGATAGAATTTTAATCTGTTTTATACATAACTGAGTAATTATGCCGCTTTATAAAGATGGTATAGTATAAACAACATAACCCGGCCTTGATAAACATGGTACTTTTTTTGGTAACCCATAATTGCATTAGGGTTATAGGAATTTATAGAGCCCTAAAATTCAGTAAAATCCCCCAAACATGAAATGAAATTTTAAAAAGTGTACAAATTACATTCATGACCAAATCTTAATATATCCTATTACTTAATCATCTAGAAATAAATCAATTTTTGATACGAAGGTGAACAACACAGAGTTTTATTATCTTTTATGAAAAATTCCAGTTCCCCATTTAAAAAGTATACCATCTCTAAAATGCCATTTTCTTGAATAAGGTTGACTAGAAAACATAAAACTGGGATCTTTTTTTGAGTCAGGAATTGTAAGGGCCATAAAAGACACATAAAAATAATATTTTTTGAATTTCCTTCTGATTTTTTTAATTCACGTGAACTTTTACTATATGTAAGATTAGTTTATCGTACATATAATATAAAAGGAAATTAATTTTTGAATCCTAATAATTTTTTGGATAAAAGAGCATTCTTGTTATAAATGATGAAATTTTTGCTTGAGTAATTAATTTTGGGTTAATATCTCAGGTCTATGCTAGCCATTTACAATGCATTTTTAAGACTAAAGAGTAATGATCCTTAAATCAAAGAAAAACACAGTTGTGATTTAACTATAGAAAATAAAAACAAATAAAGTTTAGATCTGAATGATTGATCCATATTTTGGTAATTTTCGGACATTTCACGGACATGTAGGATTTTACGACTACTAAGTACCATGTTGAATCAAAGGAAAATACAGCTATTATTGTATAGGATTGAGAATTGACAGTCATATTTGGTGGTTCCATTGCTTATAATGTGATTGAATAAAAAACAAGTATAGTTGGTATTCGAATCAAATAAATAGTAGCTTCTGTTAAACACTTGACAAATCGACATTCGAGGAAAATATATAATCATGTGATTTGAATAAAAAAATACAGTTGATATTCATTAAATGATTATATATGGGATAAAAATTACATTAAAGTTGTCGACTGATCAATGTTCGAACCTTCCATATCTTTTAGTTCTGTGAAATTTACATTGTGAACATGTTAAAATTGCAGTACACCTAAACCTTTTCGATAACACTCAAGTCATGACAAAATTCAACGGAACCAACTTCTTAGAATGAAGCAAACCGATTATGTTCATTCTTGAAATCCTTGGCATTGACATTGTTGTGGTACCGGATGAGCCGATTAAACAATGAAGGCTAGTTCCAATGTTAAAAAGAGCATTCATAATGCATTCGTAAACTTTAATAAAAAATGTCCCTAAGCTTATTGAAAATCTATGTTGCACCAAGCATTAAGACCTCATTACCCTAAACAGATAAGACAAAAGAACTTTTGCAAAACATAAAAGAAAATTTTAGTAAGTCTGAAAAATCATTTGCTATCAAGCTAAAGGATGAATTGACCACTATGCGCTTTGATAGTAGTTTACCTATGAATGATCACACAATGGAAATGTCTAACTTGGTCGCTATATTTTGAGATTGGGCATATCTATGGATGAGTCTTTTCTTGTCCAATTCATCCTCAACTCACTTCCCTCTAAGTACAGTGCTTTTCAAATCAACTATAATAACATTAAAGGCAAGTCGAATATAAGAGAATCAAAAAGCATGCTTATCGAGGAGGAGGGAAGAATTAAGCGCCAAGATAGCCACTTTGGGAACAAGCAAGTGGTTAACTCAGTGGTGAAAGGAGCTGGTTTCAAAAGGAGAGGGGCTAAGGATGCAAAGGAAAGGTTGGCACCTTCCCAAAATAATGAATTATCGTCATCTTCCTGGATGAATAGTAAAAAAAAGGAAATGACACGTGCCACTTTGTAATAAAGCACTTTAAGAACAATTGTCCTAAACGCAAGGCTATATTCAAAAAAAGATAAAACTTATTTAATATGTTTCGAATCAAATCTTGTTAATATTCCCTCCCATACTTGGTGGATTGACCCTGGTTTTATGCGTTATGTTCAAATTCCATGGACGGCTTCCCTACAACCCACCAACCAAACCAAAATGATGAGTTTCTTTATATAGGAAATTGAATAAGGGTTAAATTTGAAGGTATTGGAAATTTTCGCTTAGCTCTAGATTCTGGCTATTCGTTGGATTCAAAAGATGATCTTTTTGCACCCTCGATTTCAAGTAATTTAATTTCTAGTTCTAAACTTTAGATGATTTGAGTTTTTTGAAGAATAATGGTTTGTTTTATTAAATAATTTACTAGAGTTGGTTTAAGGTTTTTTAATAATGGTCCTTTTCAACTTAACCTTGAATTTTTTTAGTGAAACATTAATAAGCCTGCATAATATTTCTAGATCAAAACATAACACAGAATAATGAAAAATCTCAATCATTAAATGTTGCTGAAAATTATATAACTGAGGTTGAGAGATAGCTTGGCGAGAAAGTGAAAATTATAAGGTCTGGTAAAGGTGGTGAATTTTATGGTAGATACGAAAAGTCAAGGCAATGACCGAGACCATTTCCTAGACTCTTCGAAAATTTAGGGATTTTCACTCAATGCACAATGTCGGGGTCACCTTGGCAAGATGGTTTAGCAAAGCGCCATAATCGTACTCAAATAGAAATGACTAAAAGTATGATAAGCGGGACCAATTTACCTAAATTTTTATGGACCCATGCTTTTTTAACTGTCGTATACATTATAAATAGGGTTTTTGGTAAAGCAGTTCTAAAAAACCCCTTTGAACCATGGAAAGGATGGAAACCCATTTTAGAACATTTATGTTTATAAGGTTGTCCTGTAGGAGCGAGAATTTATAACTCTTAAGAAAATAAATTGGATTTAAGAACTACTTGCTATCTTATTGGATATCCTAAAAAGTTAGAGGTTATATATTCTATTGTCCGAATCATACAATTAGAACTATAAAAAGTGGAAATGCTAAATTCATTGAAAATGATGAATTCAGTGGGAGTGAATTTATAAGAGAAGTAATCATTCGTAAAATTGGGGAAGAAAATCCAATACACTAAATTCGTAATGGACCGGTTGTTCTTAACTTCATACATATTGCACCGAATACTACACCTTCAGTACCCAACATTGAATAGGTCACAACCCAATCAATGAGGAAGAATGACTTGCAAATGATATACAACTCAAACTACCATAAGAAGAGACTTTAAATGATATGCCTATTGAAGTACCACAACAAATGTCATTAAGGAGATCTGATAGAGAAAAGAGATAGGTAATTGGAAATGATTACTGACATCCTTATAAGAGGCCGAATTCAACATAAGGGATATTAGTGACCCAATTTCTTATGAAAAACCATTAAAAGTATTGGTTCTGATAAATGGGTCAATGCTATGAATGAAGAAATAATAATGTATGACAACAATGTTTGGGAGTTGGTCGATTCATCGAAATGAAGAGGCAAGTTAGATGTAAATGGATCTATATGACCAAACTCAATTTTGTGTGATAAAACCGAATGAATAAGGCTAGGCTTGTTGCAAAAGGTTTTAGTTAAAGAGAAGATACTGATTATAATAATACGTTTTCTAATAAAGACTAAAAACCTGCACCTTAGTGTGTTCGAATTTTCACAAAATTCAAAACCCAAGTCCGTTAGGGTATGGATCGTTGGTTTTGGTAATCTGTAATAAATATAAGTATATTAAAGATTGATCAAACTAAACTCATAGTGGAATAGAAAATATAATAGGATATAAATACCAACCGAGGCTACTACCTCGGAATCAATGGTATTCTTTGGACATCGAATCGCCTTGTTAGTACCAAGCATGAATGAGAAGACTTCTCCATCAACCATTCCATCTTGCTCCAATGATATGTTCCTCTAAATCTATCCAATGTGTTGTAATAAGAAAGGTATCACAACAACGTTCTAGTGATTGGAAAATTGCATAGTTCATCCATAACATAATTTACACCCATTCGGTTTCTATTTAAATGCTATGTCCGTTATTAACGGCTAACTCGTTTAATTAAATATATGTGCATATGATATATCTACCCTAACCTTCTCCAAGGTATATTATACATATACATATACTCATGTATATATATGTACATACTAACCATTCTCTTGCCAAAATCCCGACCACTTAATACTTCTTAACTATAAAGCGTTGCCTCGCACATCGTCATCGCTGGTCTATCGGTCCTAGCTACAGAGGCCGATGACTTCTATATACGGTTTTATTATATAATTTATTTTCCAAATTAATATCGACATTCAAAGACTTATCTAAGGGTTTACTAGCTTACTTCCACTAAACTAATTTTCAACTGTCTCTATCATGAGATTCATGCATATCCTATATGGATTCTACACTAGCAGGAAGCAAAATCCATCCAGACGTAAGCCAAATCTTTACTACCACCTGTTTGGAATTGTTAGGCATCCAGCATGTATGCTAGACCTACTAATAAACATTAGTACCAACTACTAACATAGCCTGCTGACCTCCACAACTGACATCCCCATTTAGACTAATCTATGTAGTCAGGAAAAATAACCCCTTTACTTACTACCTCTTATTGGACAGGAAGTACACCCCATTTTTCAAAAGGTACTGAGCCATTTAATGCTTCAAATTCGAGACGAACCTAGGCATATATTCCCAAAAACTATTCTCAATGTATATGGGCCCTGAGGTTAGAGATGTCCGACATCACTAGTAAGTGTTCACAACTGCTGGTAGTCTCTGAGTGATGGGCAGACTTTTGTTATGTAACTCTATTGATCTCGCATTCCAACCCACTAAATCAAATTAATTACTCTAACTTTAATATTAGGCAAAGCCCATTAATCTCTATTTGCATACCTAAGGCCCTATAATTTTCCCTAATGATAATTATACTGCCTTAAAATATTCGGTTAATACCTACATATTTATTTCCTCTCCTATAAATGTCACTTTGTCCAAATTAAATGATTAATATCTCGGTGGATGTTTCCTAAAGACATTTTTTCACTTATTCAAATTTTTCCTAGTATTCCTTCTTTATCTCTCTGTATTTATTATTCTAACAACCTCATTAATCTGTTCCATTACTCCATTTATACCCAATTTAAACTCTTGTAACTCCCAAATTTATTCCATTTATTACCTATTTAATTGGAGTTACAATCTTTCTATCTCTATTTTCTAATCCTATTATTCAAGGCGTGATTTATTCTAATGTCTTAATTATATCTAATGCAAATATTACGCATAAATCATCGTATTAGTTAAATTTTCATTTTAATTGATTGTTGTAGTAATATATGTATATATATATATATATATATTTACTAATTGTATTTCTAGTTATCAATCCCCAACTGGAATATTTTTTGCCATATTTTGATTCATCGGAACTATATTTCTAAAAAGATTTTGCCTTATAATTTCCATAAATTAGTCCAAATTAAGAAATTTGCTTCGTTTTGAAATTATAAGGAACGATTTATTTATTTAATTGAAATAGGCAGTGTAAACCATGGAAAATAATCCATACTTTACACATCTCTTTCCTCTATTTATGTATTTCCCTGTCAAATTAAACACCACACTTTTCTTTGAAATTATGAAAATTGCACAAGTTTATAAAAATTAAATGGAAAATATTCCCTACAATTAAAATACAGAAAGTCGACACTTTAATAGAATTAGGGTATAAATATGGATTATACTAATATTTTTACAACCCAATTGTTTGATCTGGAATAAATTCTACATCTTATCAACATTCAACTCTTAATATCTTGGAGACTGATTCTCAAATCTAGATGTGAACGATATTTCTAATCAAATTTCCTAAATAACAAAATACATAGGCATTGTTTTATGCGTTTAAATCAAGCCTACAACTCTTAGATCTTTATTTAGGCATAATAATCAAATAAAAATCCAATGGAATATATTTCAATTTTATAAACAAATTACACAATTTCCCACTCACATTTTAGAGCGTTCCAAATCTCCAGATCGGAATCTGATTCTTTGATTCTGCTTCATCCCTTTTTTAATCCAAGAAATATGTATAAAAAGGGTATATACATATATCAGAATTCATGATCTGAGAAGAGATGTGGGGTTGAAGGTGAACATGAATTTTTGAAATTTACCTTATTGTTTGCATAACGCTGGTCCGCTCCTTTTCCTCTTGTATTTATTTTCTGCTCTGCTCCAATTTGTCTAAATACAAACTATTTTAATATTAGGAGGAATAGTGGAGAAGAGGAAATGGCAGAGCTTCGCTCTCCTAGATTAGGAAATATGAGAAGATAAGGGAGAGATTAGGCCTATATTTATAGGCTCTCGAATCAGTCATAACCATTGCATCAAAATATTTAATCCGGACCGTTGGCCGAGGTTCAGATCACATTGAAAACCCTCAACCGGTTGATCGCACCCCTATGAGCCGTCGGATGCTTCTATTCGACCCGCCCATGGATGGGGTCAGACGGTGGGTCTCGATTAATTATTTATATACGTTAATTTTTGATTGTTCAATTATTTTCATTTTGAATTCTTTAAACATCCGTAACTTCTTCGTTTGAGTTTCGATTGTGGAACCCCAAATATGAAAATCATCATGAATGCAATGGTGCAAGTTTGGTAGCCAAATTTCATCATTTTCTCAAGCCTAATTAATTATTAAATTCTTAATCCAAATTTATGGGGTGTTACAAGGAATCATTTTTCTATTAGTAGCTCATTATGACTTAAAATTACACTAGATGGATGTAAAGATAACTTTTCTAAATGGGAGTTTACAAGAAAATGTTTATGTGATACAACCACATGGCTTTGTCAAGAAAGGAAAGTAAAACATGGTATGTATGTTAAAGAAGTCACTATATGGTTAAAAATAAGCTTCTCGACAATGGTATATCAATTTTCATGATACCATTTCCATATTTGGATCTAAAGAAAATACCATTGATTTGTGTGCATATCTTAAGATCTATGGAAGTTTGTATTTTTGGTACTGTACGTGGATTACTTACGCATTGCTGGTAGAGACCTTAGATTATTGCATGACACTGATGGATTACTAGCTAAAATTTTCTAGATGAAAGAACTGGTGAGGCATTCTTCATGATCGGGATAGAAATAACATGATATAGATCACGAGGAATTTTAGGTTTTTCTCAAAAGACTAAATCAATAAATTTTTAGAAAGATTTCTAAAAGATGGCTGTAATCCAATTTCTATCCCACTTAAAAGGGAGATAGATTCTCTTTGGATCAATACCCAAGAACTGAATTGGAAACGGAATACATGAAAAGTAAACCTTATACTTCGTTAGTGTAGAGTTTGTTGTACACACAGGTTTGCACCAGACCAAATGTTAGTATTGTCGTTTGGATATTAGGAAAACATCAACCTAATCCATGGGACGATCATTGGAAAGCTACAAAAATGTTCTTGGATACCTGCAAGGATCCAAAGAATCTGTGCTCACATTTAGGAATTTGATCACTGTCAAGTGATCAGATATTCAGACTCACATTTTGGAGGGTGCCTTGATAGTAGGAAGTGCATTTTAGGTTATGTTTCCCTCCGTGCTGGGAGAGTCATGTTATGGAAAAGTGTGAAGAAAGCTGTAATTGCACCATCAATAATGAAGGTTGAACCTGTAGCTTGCTTTGCAGCAATAAATCATGGATCATGATTGTAGAATTTCCTTTTAGGGCTTAGAGTTATAGAATCAGCTTCAAAGCCGTTAAAGATTTATTACGATAATGTCACAATCTTCTTTTCAAAGAAGGATACATATACTAATTCTACTAAGCATATTTGTAACAACCCGATATTTTCAGCCATTCGCATCCGCACATGTCGGACTTGAATTGCTCAAAATACTGCATTGTAATAAAATTTGGAGCAAATAAAATCACCACAGAATCACAGACACAGAAATATCAGAATAACTCACAGAAGAATTTAAATTACCATAGTAGTGCATGAAGCTACTATAACAAAGTCTCAAAAAAATATACATAATATCAGTCTGAAAACAAATACAACAGAAATCCCAAATACATAGAAGATCACTAATACAAGAGCTGAAATAGAACAACCGAAACTAAAATAGATAGATAACTAGATAAGTAGAATCTTCAACGATTCCTAGCTTCAGAAAGAGAAATCCAAAGCTGTGAATACTCAGGCTGACCCGAGTGTAAAGCAAAACACAAAACACTCGAATCTGGACAAACATACTTATACAATGTAAACCAACTCAGGTGAATTGTAATAAAGTACAAGCAACTTAAAGGATGCTTGGGACCGCCCATCCTCTAAGGATCCGTTAAACTATTTACTATGTAGTAATATTACATTATTATAATAATGTCTATAGTAAAATAAAATTACTTTAAATAGCGTTGAAGGGTTACCCATATAGCCCCCAACACGTAATAGTCCAGTAGTCCATCCAGTATCAGCGTACCTCTAGATCGGGAGGCTACCCTAAATACTACACGGGCTACGGGAGAAAAACAAACTCACAGTAAGGCTCGGTATGGTAGGTGACATGACACAACTAGGCAATGCCAGGGTAGATATACAAATTACGCTTCTGGGCTGATGGTAACGCATAGTAGCCACTACCGCCCACCTTGGAACACACTCCCAAATCAAAATCGGAGGATGGACATCAAATCAACCACAAGAAAGAGATAAGAGATAATATCGAAGAAGTGCGTCCGATAGGAGGAGCTACCTCACTTGGCCCGTCGATTGCTCCTGTTTTAGCCACCTTAAGCCAACTCATGAGAGTCGGGTCCACGTTCATACCTCAATAGAATCTTCGCCACCATCCTACTTCATTCTGGAATCTCCATCGTGTACACAGTTGTTAAAGTGGTTTTCAGTATCGACAGTATCCGATCCCGGTCTCTTTAACAACCAATCGTTATTATAACCGGTGATTATAAATTTCAAAAATAGTATTGTATTTCAAAACCAAAACTATTTTTATTTCAAAACTATATTCAAATCAAATAGTTTATCATTTCTATTTCAAACATATATTCACCTTTCAAAAATCATAATACTTTCAAAGTTATAACTTTTTCAAAACCAAATGCTTGAAATCATTACACTTTGAAAATCATACATTTATTACATTTCACGAATTCTTTACATTTTAAAAATTTATTCAATTAAACCAAAATTTTCAAACTTCCAATTTAATTCAATTCAAACCATCAGTTTCAAATTCAATTTAATTTTCCAACAAACCATTTCAAAATTTCAAATATCATGTCCTTTCAAAACCTCATTCATTTATATATTTATTTAAAATACCATTCCAAATCACATTTCAAAATGATTTAAATTTCAAATCAAAATACTCTATTTAACCATTTAAAAGTGAAGTTATTATACTCAATATTCAAATATTCAATTCCCAAAAAAATTTACACTTTTCTGAATTCA
Source organism: Allium cepa (assembly GCA_030765085.1). Taxonomy (NCBI): domain Eukaryota; kingdom Viridiplantae; phylum Streptophyta; class Magnoliopsida; order Asparagales; family Amaryllidaceae; genus Allium; species Allium cepa. Next base: position 743,162,950 of record CM060932.1, read on the forward strand.
TTTATTCGGTTAAAAACTACAAAATATTTAAATTTCAGCTTTTCACGGCACGTAAAATGCTGCGATAAGTTACATTTGAAAACAATTCATTTTATCAAAGACAGCATTTAAAACTGCTGTAATTGTTCAGTTTTAGTTGAAAATAGTTCAATTCAACAAAGACAGCATTTAAACTGCTGTAATAGTTCAGTTATATTCAAAAATCTCATTTAAGCCAACTGCAGCACTTAACATGTGCTACAATAGCTCTTTTATTTATTTATTTCAGATTTTAGTTTAAGTTTCTGCAACTACAACACTTAACAAGTGCTGCAATAGCCCTTAGTTAATTTTAGCTTTTAGTTCAATTGCATCAACCACAGTACTTAGAAAGTGTTGTAATATCCTTTACAATAGATTTAAAGTTAACTTCAGAAATGATAGCATTTCTGAAATGCTGTTAATTAAATTTCCAGATTTTCAATACAATTTCAACAATAATTTAAACTTCAATTTAAACCATATTAACATATAAAATTTCATATTTTTCACTTTAAAAATGATCATTTAAATACCCTTTAACTTCTGATTTTTATAAAGTAAATTTTATACAAAAAATCAAAATTTCTTAATAATTCAATTATTAAATTCAAGCACATAATTTATATTCTTTGCAATTTTAAAATTTAACTTATCACTTAAGTTTTAATTACCATTTCAAAATATAATTTAATTTCCATTTCATTTTCTTAACTTAACTTTTATTTTTAAACCAAATATCACATTTTCAAGTCAAGTTATATTTCAAATTACACTTTTAAGTATTCTTTTATTTAATCATTTAAGTTCATAGAAAACCAATAACATTTTATTAAGTAATTTAAATTCAAATTTATATCCAATTATCATATTTATTTACTTAACTTAAACTCTATTTTTAAACAAACTCACAAATTTCAAAATTAATTTATATTTCAAATTTCAACTTAACCATTCATTTATTTCACATTTTAACTTGTACAAAAATCACAAATCCTTTATAAAAATCATTTTTATTCAATTTAAATCAAAATATCATAATATACAATTTTAAAATACTTAAAAACAATTTTGAAAAAATATATATAATAACCACGGGTCTGTATTATATTTTCTAGCCTAGGTCAAGTGATACGGATAATATATCATTTCAATCCGTAATTTACAAAGAAAAATTCGAGTTCTATCAAATCAAACCCATAATCCCAAGTTAACTTGAATAAATAAAAATTTCTCAGGCCTATCATTTCAGCCAATAATGATTTTTTCTTATTTAAAGTCCATTCGGGTATGTATCTTTTCAACCCATAGTGATTCTATTCTACCGGGAACTTGCAGTGTGATAATAGAATAAAATAAACAATATAGCATTATGTAGCAGTAACAGATGATATGATAGGTTTATATATAGGGTTAACATCATATGATTCATATCACAGGTAGGTATAACATGATATATTTATTCTACAGATTCACATGTTGTCAATTCACAATTTATATAAGTATAAATGTCATGAGTGATTACTCACCTCTTTATGCTGGAGATAGCAAATCAAAGCACACCGAATGAATTCCTAAAAGCACGATATGGCACGACACAGCATGACACAGCATGACTATTGATTCAAGTGAGTGGAGAGCTAGATGATGATCTTGTAACAACCAATAAAACAAACAATATAACATATGTATACAACACAAAACAACATTGAACAAATTGAAATACAAAGCAACAAAGACAAGAATGATTAGACCATGCTTCAATCACTCCAATGCTTGGTCTAAGGACTCATGTGCTCGGCCATATTGGTGGCAATTGACTTGGGTATACATCACATATGCACGACAACATGGAGATAAAGGGGTAGGTGATGCAACATAAAGCATACATAGGAACAAGGCAAAAAGGCAAGGGTTTGTTCAACTTTTTGGCTCGGCCATGATATCATAAGGCTCGGCTATGGTCACGTACAGGTCATGTCAGATCAGGTGGTGGATGGAGTGATGGTCAGAGGTGATGTGATGGCGGCTGTGGGGGTAGCCGAAGTGGATATGGAAGGGTAGGTGAAGAACTAGCTCGGCTATGCATGTTTTTTTTGGAGGAGCTTTGCAATTTTGTGGTGTTGGCATCATAAGGAGGCACGGCTTGGACTTGATCAGAGGAGAAGGAGGAGGAGCTGCTATAGATGGTGGTGGTGTGGTGGGTGGTGATGGTGGTGGAGTAGAGGCCGTACAAAGTAAGAAGAAGCAAAGGCAAAATCAAGGAAAGAAGAAGAGAAAAAGTGGAAAAATAGAAGATGTCATTAGCATCTTTTCCCTTTTTCTTTGCCGTGATTTTTTGAGATGAGGAGAGATGTTTTTTTTCACGTGAAATGATATGAGATACATGGCTGAAGCAAAAGAAAACGGATGGCTACTCAAAATGAAAGGCAATTGGAAATTGGAAAGACGAGTAAATGAAAAGTCAATGGAAAATGAAAGGTCTATGTCTCTTTGTATTTCTATTTTTTTTAAATTAAAATATACAAATAAAATTTCAGTAAATAAAAATAAAAAGTTGAAAAAAATAAAGTGAAAAAGAAAATAAATAAATAATTTAAGGAAAAATAGAAAATAAATGAGAAAATAGCTAATTAAATTGAAACTAGAATTAAAAATTGAAAACAATATACAACGAACATTAGAAAATTATAAATTCAATTTAAAAATGTTTTAAAAATAAAATATATACATAACATGACATATTGCACATATATTACAAATTAGAACAAACAAAAATATTATTTATAAAAATTAAAATAAACAATATTATTAAATAAAACAATTTACATACAATACTGTAAAAAGCTAGCTTTCACAATATAAATCAGATTTCAACGAAACGAAAAGCAGTATTCTTGAAATTTAATTTACTTTCATAATAAAAGATAAAATTCAAAAATTCAAATATTTAAAGTTTTAGATTTAAAAGTCAAAGTTTGACCATATTGACCAAAATCCACATTTCTGGAAAATATTCAATTTATTCATGTTTGAATATATAATTCACATAAAAATCAAAATTAATATTTAAAATAACAAAATCTATCCATTTTAATAAATAAAACAAAGTTTTGATCAGAAATCTAAATTAAAATAATTAAAAATATAATTAAAATTATCATAAAAATACAGGGTTGTTACACTCTCCCCCACTCAAAACTTTTCGTCCCCAAAAAGAAATGAGGTATGGGAAAACGCAAAAAAAGATAGAACGAAATAGGATTAAGACAAGATGACAAAAAGATTAAAATTATACCTGATAACTGTTGTTATAGGTAAGTTTAACAAGATGGAGATGATCTTCCCAAGATTCCCCAGAATCAGGAACACAAGCACGAAGAAGATCTTGAGAATCTGATTCACTCTTTCTGTTTGACCGTCGGTCAGTGGATGGTAAGCATTGCTCAAATTCAGATGAGTATCGAAAGATTCCTGAAAAACTTTCCAAAACTGAATGGTAAAGATAGGATCAAGACCACACACAATACTGAGAGGAACACCATGGAGACGAACAATCTCTCTCATGTAGATCTCAAACAAGTTAGAAGCAGAACGGGTAGACTTGACCGGAATGAAATGGGCGTACTTGGTCAGTCTATCCATAAAACCCAGATACTTAGCACTCTTACAAGTCAAAAAAATCAGAGAAGTAGCAATCCGAGCAAAATTCTCAATGAATCTCCGGTAATAACCGCCAAGGCTCAGAAAAACTACGAATCTCAGAAGAAGTCTTAGGATTTTCCCAATCCTGAAATAGAATATGGAGAAATAAGAACAACAACGATAGAATAATTAAATAACGAAGGAAAAAGAGAAAAAAGAAAGACTTGCATTGATCACAGCAATCTAGACTGGATCAACAGAAACTCCATTACTAGAAACAATGTGTCCCAGGAATCGGGCATCATCCTTCCAGAAATGGTATGTAGAAAATTTATCCTTCAATTAATGATTTCTAAGAATCTCCAGAACAGATTTCAAGTACGACTCATGCTCTTTCTGATCTTAGAAAAGACAAGGAGATCATCAACAAATACTAGAACAAATTTATTAAGCACAACATGAAAAAAACGATTCATCAAATCAACAAAGAAAGCAGGAGCATTAGTCAAACCAAAAGGCATGACTAACCATTCATAAAACCTATTCTCAGTATGAAAAGCAGTCTTAGGAATACTTTCCTCAGCAATACTGATCTGGTGGAAACCTGAGGCAAGATCAAGCTGAGAGAAACGGTGGCACCAAAAAGCTGATCAACATATCATTGATATGAGGCATTGGATATCTGCGATATCTGCTTTTCATAGTGAGCTTGTTCAGCTCCTTATAATCAACACACATCCTCAAAGAACCATCGGACTTGGTGACGAAAGTCACCGTTGTTCTCTATTCCGAATGGCTAGGTATGATCAGACCTTTGGAGAACAAGTCCTCAATTTTCTTTCATAACTCAACCTTCTCGCAGGGATGCCATTCTTCTAGGAGAAAGAGCAACAGGTTGAGCTCCAGGAAAAGATCAATACGGAAATCAATTTCCTGCTTAGGATGTAAAGCAGTGACTTCACCAAATACATCGGGATAGAATCTGATCATACGGGTCAAATGAAGATCACTAGGAGAAGAATCCAGAGGATAAATAAGACTGCCGGCAAAAATCCAGAGGTATGCGGCACTAAATAATCAAGGGATTCTGTAACAACCTTGCATTTTGTGATTTTTTTGTATATTTTAATTATTTTAATTGAATTTTTGATTTAAAAACTTATTTTATTTTTTTGGAATGATAAACTTTAGTTTTGATATGAATTATCATTCCAAAGCATGACTAAAAAGAATATTTTCCAAAAAGTGAATTTTTGGTCAAAATAGTCAAACTTTGAATTTTATTTTAAAATTTTAAAAGTTTGAAAATTTAAATTTTTTCTTTTATTTTGAAAGTACATAAAATTTTAGGAACACTGCTTTTTGTTTCGTTGGAAACGGATTTAAATTGTGAAAGTTATGTATATTTCAATATTGAGTGCAATTTGTTTATTCTGCAATTTTGTTATTTTAAATAGTATAAATTTTATTTTTCTTTGTCATATTTTATTGTAATATGTATTGATATGTTATTTTATGTATGTTTTTGTCTTTTAAAATTTTTGAAGTGAAGTAGGAATTTTTCTAGAGCTAGTAGTATTTTTCTTGTAATTTCCATGCTCTGTTTTCAATTTTTAAACATTTTCTTCAGTTCTTTTCTATTTTTCTCCAATTTAATTATTTATTTTATTTTAGAAATGATAAATAAATAATTTTATTTCAAAATTTTTGCTTTAGAATATTTTTAAAATGAAGTAGATATTTTTCCAAAGTCATTGATGTTTTAATTGTAATTTTTGAACCCTATTTTCAATTTTTAAGCAATTTCCTTAATTCTTTTTATATTTTCTTTAAATTTAATTATATATTTTATTTTTTTTCACTTTATTTCGGTTTTAGATGTACTTTCTGAAGTTTATTTTGTTTTACTTGATTTAAAAGAAAAGGAAGTATGAAAGGTCTTAAAAGCTAAGAAACGTAAAGCCGTTTCACCGTTTCTTTTACCGTTTCTTTTTCAATCAATACATCAGTTATTTTGGCCGTTCCTTATACTATCTTCAGCTGACTTCTTTTTCTTCCTTTTCATGTGAAAACATCTTCCTCATCTCATTTTCACGGCTAGAGAAAAATTGGTAATGGCTTCTCTATATTTTTCTACTTTTTTCTCCTTCCTTTTTGCTTGTTTTTGCCTTGTTTTCTTTGTTTGTTTTGCTCGGCCACCACTAGCTAGCCTTGGACATCACCCCCACCACCTTCTCCTCTTCACCATTCACCACTTAACATAATCTCCTCCTCTAACTTGATCAGGCCGCACCCTCCCCCTTGACAAAACTCCACACAAAAGCCTTGAAAACTCCTTAAAGACATGTTAGCCTAGCCTAGTTGCTTCACTAACTTCATCCACCACCAAGACCACCACCTTAGGCCACCACCACCACCCTGATATGACCACCACCCGTCACCTAAGCTACTGTCCAGATCTGAAACCTGAAAGGCTTCTGTAAATGATGTAGTTGATGATAATGAACTAAAAAGCTAAATTGAATTAAAAGCTATTATAGCAATTTTTGTAAGTGCTATAATTTTTGAATTTAACTAAGTTTATTTGAAATTTAAGTAAACCCTATTACAACATTTTAAAATGTTGTCTTTTGTTAAATTGAACTGTTTTGAATGTATCTTTCCGTAGCGTTTTCTAAATGCCATGAAAAGTGAATTTTCACTGTTTTGATAAACTTAAGTGAATAAATGAACTTTGGAAGTTGAAAATTTTGGAAATTTAATAATTTAATTATTGAACATAATAACTACATTTTAATGATTAAAAATGACTTTTTTTGAATATAAACTGTTTTGAAATGTGAATTGAAATGGTATTTTAAATTGAATAAAATGAATAATGATTCGAAATGAATGTGGTTTTGAAAAGAGATGATATTTTGATATATTAAATGATTTGAAAAATGTGGTTTTGAAAAGATATGATACTTTGATATATTAAAATGATTTGAAAATGGAGTTTTGAAAGATATGACATTTTGATATTAAAATAATTTGAAAGGAAGTGCTGAAAGATAAGATATTTTGAACGAAGTTTTGAAAGGTTATGATATTTTGATATATTAAAATGATTTGGAAGGAAGTTTTGAAAGGATATGATAATTTAATATATTGAAATGGTTAGAAATGACTTGATATTTATTTTGATAAATATTTGAATCGAAAGATATGATATGATGATATATTGAAATGGTTTGGAAATAACTTAATCTTTATTTTGATAAAGATTTGGGTTGAAATGATATTTTATTTTGAAGTATAAAATATATTTTTTAAAAGTTATAACTACGGGTTATAATAACGATTGGTTGTTAAAGAGACCGGGATCAGATATTGTCTTATAGCCGGCCAATATCGAAAACCACTTTAACAACTGTGTACGCGGTGGAGATTCCAGAATGAAGTAGGATGGTGGCGACGTTCTCGAGGTATATTACGTTGACCCAACTCCCGTGAGTTGGCATAAATGACTAAAACAAGAGCTATACCGGGCTACACAAAGGGTCGCACCCTTTCATCGAGCATGCTCCATCGGAAACCATTATATTACTTTTGTGATTCGATATGTGGCGCCACTTTGATTCGGGGGTATTGTTCGAGGTGGGCGGAAGCTGCTGGCTTGCCGTCACCACCGGTCCGGGAGTGCAAACGGTGTATCCACCCTGGCATTGCCTCGCGTGCCGTGTCATCTCCTTATAGCGAGCCCACTACGATTTTGGTTTTAAAGATCCAACCGCGTTAAGGTTCACCATCCCCTTAACGCTATTTTCAATATGATTATACTTTACTGATTAGACACTACTGTATATAGCGTATATTACTACATAGTAAATAGTTTAACGGATCCTTAGAGGATGGGCGGTCCCAAGCATCTTCTAAGTTACTTGTATCTTTGCTACAGTTCACTTGAGTTGGTTTACATTGTATAAGTATGTATGTCCTGACTCGAGTATTTGTATTTTTATTTACGCTCGGGTCAGCCTGATTTATTCACAGATTTAGATTTCCACTTTCTGGAGATTGGAATCGCTAGAGATTATCTACTTGTCAAGTTTCATCTTTTCAGTTCGGTTGTTCTATTCAGCTTGTACTTGGTTATCATATTTAAACTTCTGTTGTACTTTATTTCTTCTATTGTATCTTATGTAACTCTGATATATTTATATATTAGCTTCATGAACTACTATTTCTTTTACTTCCGCTGCATTATTAAATACTCTGTGTCTGTGATCTGTGATTATTATTTACTGTATATTCTGAGATTTTCCAAATTTTTATTTACAACGCGGTATTTTGAGAAATTCAATTCCGGCATGAGTGTCTACCTATACACTTATAATGGATGCGAATGGTTGAAAATATCGGATCGTTATAGATTCTCTTGATCATCAACAAGAATAAACAGACCGGGCTTTACAAGGGTATGGGCATCATGCTTATAAAGCCAATATGTTCCAAGCAATAAATCAAAAACATCGAAGCTAAGAACATAGAAATCACCACTAAAGCGAAGATTAGAATAGAGAAGTTACACATGCTTACAAATCCGATTAAGGTTTGCGGGCCTCCAATTGGATTTGAAACACATAAAGATATAGAAGCATACTCAGGAGAAAGGAGATGCTCAAACCTATCACACAAATCAACAGAGATGAAACAATGGGAAGCTCTAGTATCAAATAAAACACGAACATGATACTGAAATAAAGAAAAGGTTCTCTTCAGATACTCTTCAAGGCACCTTAGAGAAGGGGAAGATAAAGATAGATCAAGGACAAAGGGAAAAGAGAAGACAAAGATAGATAAGCTAAAATTCACTTGGATGAATATCCTAACGAAATAAAATACTAACAAGGTAGATATGAAAGGAAGTAAGTTTAGAAAAAATTTCCTTTAAAACAAGAAAAATTTATATCAAAATAATCTTTGAAAAATCATTTTAAAATCAGTTTATACTTTGAAAATACATTCTCTCAGAAAGAAAAAGATTATGAGGTTGATTTCACTCATTCTAGGGTATTTCTACCCTATCTCTAATGACTTTTTGCTCCGCAGGCAATGCCTTGCCTAAAAACCAAAGCTCTGATACCAATTGTAATAACCCGATATTTTAAGTCATTCGCATCCACACATGTCGGACTTGAATTACTCAAAATACCGCATTGTAATAAAATTTGGAGCAAATAAAATCATCACAGAATCACAAACACAGAAATTCCAGAATAACTCGCAGCGGAATTTAAAATACCATAGTAGTTCATGAAGCTACTATAACAAAGTCTCAAAACAAAAAAACATAATATCAGTCTGAAAACAAATACAACAGAAATCCCAAATACATAGAAGATCACTAATATAAGAGCTGAAATAGAAAATCTGAAACTGAAATAGATAGATAACCAGATAAGTAGAATCTCCAACGATTCCTACCTCCAAAAAGAGAAATCCAAAGCTGTGAATACTCAGGCTGACCCGAGCGTAAAGCAAAACACAAAACACTCGAGTCAGGATGTCACAAACCGTCTTCCAAAGACTAGAAAGACGCATCATGAATTAAGAAAGAAAGGGATAGAAAGAGAAAAGATAGAGAAGAAAGAAGAAACAATATTAGAATCTCAACAGCGGAACGAATAAATTATATTAATAACATAAGTATTACATAGTATACAACATCTATCTGAGTTACATAGATTATACAACACATACTAGACAGTTATAAACACCTGACTAGTTATTACAACTCAATACAACACAACAAATGACTCGAAGAACACATAGCGGAACACTATAAATATGTACAACGCTGAAGCCTCCTGATCCATTGCTCCTCCACAATTAGTCAAAGCCAACCGGAATCCCTTGGCTACTCGTAAAAATTTGAGTACCCAAGAGTTTAAGGAAACAGAAATAAACTCCGGGTCAGACATGGGTCTGGTATGAGTAACAGGTTAAAGTTGCTTAACTTTTGAAAAACCTTTGAAAAGAAAGGTATCACTTAAGACTTCTCGCACATAAACATGGAAAAGTTTTTACCTTACGCTAACCAAAACATTTGATAGGAAATCCGGTGATATTATAATAGGTCTAGGGTTTTCAAGTAAATAAGAAATAGCCGAATATAAAAGGACTTTTAGACAGGGGAAAATCTCGTCCTACTTGGGCATGACCCACTTAGTCTTGCTGCACCTCCCATGTTTTAGCCATTCCCGGTTGATGAGGCTTGAGGCTACGATTACCTTTATAGAACACATCTATCTTAGAATGCTCATCGTCCACCTGACGATGTTCTGAAATCATTCAATCCGTTTCGGGTTCGAACGAAACCGAAGGCATTATCTCGTTGCACTCATTTTGGAATCACCCTCAGAGTTAACGACGATAACCCTTGCACTCTAAATCTTCATCTTCACTTGAGATTCACGACCTACCATTAATTTGGATCGATGTGGTTTTCGGATATCCAAATCTGGAAACCCGATCCCGGTCTCATCGAAATCCAAAACGCCGTCTTTTAGGTCAAGTTGTTTAAAATTTAAAACAATTCAATTTAATTATCTATATACACACAGGTAGATAATTCACATAATCACAATAGATAATCAACATTATCATCATAAATAGATAATCCACATTATCATCACGAATTGATAATCTACATTATCATCACCAATAGATAATTCCTATTATCATCACAATGCAACCAAAGCATCCATAACACACAACATTACTAACCTCATATCTGAGATCACAAACAATTCAAGGCAATCAATATTATTCATTCATACATAAGCAATGATTTAATAATCACACCATCTATAATTAATTTAAAATGAATTAAATTAATTACTTCCATCTCTAATTAATTTAAAGTGAATTAAATTAATTACTTCATCAATATAAATCTTGCTTACTTAACCATTAATAATTACAAATCAATTAATTAATTATCCTCAAATTAATCACCTTAACTAATCACCCTTGATTAATTATCCTTTAATTACATTCAAGTAATTATCTTTAATCAATTTAACAAATTAATTATCCTTAACCAAAAACATTAATTAACCTTTAATTACTTCATTAATTAATTAACTATAATTAATTACATTAATCCATAATTAATTACATTAATTAATTACTTTAATCACTTATCATTGGTTAATTAATCTTAATTAATCAACCTTGATTACATCATTAATTATAAATTAATGATCCCTAATTACATTTTTTTAAATTATCCTAATTTAAATTAATTATATTAAGTAATTAATCTTAAATTAAACCACATTTATTAATCATTCTTGATTAATCCCATTAGTAATTAATTACCCTTATTTAATTACATTACTTAATTATTTCAAATGTCTAAATTAATCAATTCTTAAATTAATTACGCTAAGTAATTAATTATTAATTACATTTATTAAGTAATTACATTTCATATAAATTACATAAAGCAATTAATCCCAAAACTCTTTCATACTTCAATTAATTACCTCCAGTAATTTACTCATCTTAATTACTACTTTTAGTAATTATTCTTTATTGATTACTTATCAACCCATCCAATGATTATTATAAATTAATTAAACTTAATTAATTAACTTAAACTAATCAAATTAATTAACTAATTACAATGTGTAATTAATACCTTAAATTACTTTCATAAAGTAATCATACTTAACCAAATTCCATAAATGATTATCTAAATTAATTAATCCAAATAATTATCAAAATTACCTACATTAATTAATTTTTGAATGATCTCAAGTTAATGACCTTCATTAACTTATCAACAATTCTTTAATTACCTTTTCTTAAGTAATTAACTTAGATTAATCATTATTAATTTCAAATTTAATTAATCTTAATTACTTAACTTAACCTTAATTAATTTATTCAAACCCTTAATTAATTAATTAATTAAATTAATTATCTTATTTAAATCACCTTACTAATTTAATGAATCACAATTCATTAAATCTTTGATTTACTTTAAAATAAAAACATTTCTTATTAATGATTACATTATCATTAACAAAACAGTTTAAAACAATTTACTTTAAATTTGTTTTCAAATTTTCATTTTAAATTTTAGATTTAAAATAAGGTCAAACTTAACTTTAACAAGGTTTTAAAAACATTTTAAAAACCTTTTAAAACTTATGCTAAAGAATTTCTTATTTATAAAGAAGTTTTAAAGGAATTTGAACCCAAATTCGTTTTAAAATACAAATCATATTTTAAATTACACCTTAAACGTTCAAAGTTGTTTTAAAACAATTTAAATTTAAAAACTTCCTTTATTTCTAAATTATGATTCAAATTTGGATTTGAACCAAGATTTAAACTTAAGTTAAATCTCTACTTTTACTTTAAAGCTTTACTTTTAAATAAACTATTTAGACCCTTTTAAAACTGTTTAAAACATTTTAATTTATAAAATTTAAATTAAATTTTAAAACTAGGATTCAAACTCAGTTTTGTATCATACTTTAAATTTAGGTTTTAAATTCTGTTTTAAAACTTGCTTCAAATTTTAAAACTAAATTGAGTCTGGAAATAAACAGGTTTTCCAGAGAAACCTATAACCACTAATATACCCGAACCCCTCTTCTATTTATTTCAAGTCCCACCTGAATTATCTTCGAGCAAATGATCAAATCACTCGAGTAAAACTCGAGTACACCATCCCCTTAATCAAATCATCACCTGACACAGACCACTGCACCGTGCATATGCATGGTGGTTCTGACCACCTCCGGTCACCACCTAGACTTGGAGCACGATGACGATCAACCCTGAAACGCATCACGATCATCATAATCTCACCATCCACTCGAAATCAAATTCGAGTATGCCAAATCCAAAACCTGGAAACACACTGGAACACCACCACCAAACCTGGAAACTACTCGTTTCCTTAACTCCGACCACCGTGTCGACTGCAACTTCGGCCACGTCTACGTCAATGCTCCAGCTAACAATCCCTGGAATCCTAAAGCACTCGATCACTCAGAGAGACCGTGGCGATCAAAATTTTGAGAGCACCCCAAACTAGGTTTAGAAATTTAAAACAGTCGCCCCCGCGACCACCATTCCTTGATCACCACCCTGATAATTTTCCCATCATCAATGATCCTCCCACTATCACCAAAAGAAACTTCGACCTCCCTGGCCTTCGAGAACATCGGCAAACCCTCAAATACCAATTTTTAATAAAACCAGAACTACTCATTCAATTAACTATTAAAATTTGTGATTTCATTTTTAAAAATCATGATTTTGTATAAGCATTCAGATTTTAATCCATAGTTAATGAATTCGAGAGTTTGAATTTTTCCTAAAACTTAAACCTCCCTGCTCATTTTGGTTTCCTGTGCAATATCTAATTTATTTTGACTCAAATAAATTTTTAAACTTTGATTCAAGATTAAACATACAATTTTTGTTTATGAAACAAATCCTAACATTGACTAGATCCAGAGATAAGAATTTTGAATCAATGCTTGAGTTTTCTTTTTTTCTTTTTCTTCTTAAAAACTGGGAACATAGAATGTTTACTGACATTCACATACATGCATATATTATACATCGAAAATGCACAGAAATTCATCAATATACATTCACACAAAACATACTTATTTCAGAGGGAAAACATGCAATATAATCATATACTTAATCTTCAAATTAGTGATGTTACTCACCTGGAAACAGTGATGATCAGAGCACCAGATTTTCTGAAAAGCTTTTGTTTTGAATTTAAAAACCAGCCTTTGCTTTTAAAAATTCAACTTGAATGCTTCTTTGTTTTAAAACTTGAATGACTTTGAAAACTTCAATGCTTGAATTACAACTGCAGTTGCATGCAGGCTGGAGTTTTTGATTTGAAAAATGGCTTGCATGCAGGCTTGTTCTTGTTTTATTCCAGGTTATTGAAGAATGGTTATAGATTTACTTTTGGAAAATTTGTTTACAAGTTGATGAAAAGCTTTGCAAACCTGATTTGATAATGAACTACTGGTTTTGAGGAAATGTTCGCATGCTCTTGATTTTTACAGTGGATTACAGGATTAAAACATGCAGGCTTTTGATTTATTTTTGGTTTGAGGAGAAATTTCCAAATTTCGATTTTGAACATGATTTTGGTTTTTGAGAGTTTGGAAACTGATTTGTTTCTAGTTGAAGTCTTTAGTTTCTAGAGAATGAAGATTAGAAAAAAAAAGAGATCGAAGAAAACATGCTTATATAAGTTAAGATGATTTATTTTAAAATAAAAGAAAAATTAAAAACAAATATGACACATGTATTTTTTTTAACATTTGTTACATTAGTTACTTAATTTAACTACACTTGTCATCTATTTTAATTAGTTACTTAACACATGTTTTAACTTGCTTAAACTTTGACACATGTCATTATACCACTTAATATATTAACATGTGTCTTATAAGTAATATTATTTGTTTTTTGTTTAATTTAAAAGCAAATAGAGCCCTTTTTTATTTGTTAAATGCTTATATATAAATTATTTTCATATGTAAATGTGTATGTTCATTTCTTTTTAAAGAAAATGAATTAAAACAAATTATATAAAATGAAAGCTTATCCAAATAATTTAAAAAATGTTTATTCTTTTGAATTCAAAATTAATTCAAATTCAAATCCAATCATAAATTTAAAAATCCAATTTAAAGCTAATTTAAATCATATACAAATTTAAAGTAGCAATTCTATTAACCTATCTATTTTTTTTTACATTTATTACCATTTGAAAATAACATATTTATCCAATTTAAATAATTTATAAAAGAAATTATAAATTACTTATCTTATTTAACTTATTTAAATGCATTAATGTTTAATATATAAATGGTATTTTAAATTTTCATATATAATTTCAAATTATATTTACTAAGCTATATTTAAAAAGAAGCTAAAATAAATCTTTTATTAATTTTATACATAAGCTAAGACATAATCTAAACAAATTAATATTTACCCTAAGTATTTAAAACATATAGTTTATTTATTAGATAGCTTTGAAAAATTTCATATTCAATAAAGTCATAATCTTCCAAATTATCAAATTGTATTTTAGAATTTAAAAACTAGATTTATTTATTAAATTCAAAACTAATCTATTCACAATATATATAAATATATATACACACATTATAATAGGAAAACATTTTATTATCTTTTAAAAGATAAAATTCACCAATTAAACATCTATTTAATTGGATTATTAAATCAAGTCAAATTTTATTAACAAAATTTATCAAATCAATTTAATTTTAAATACAGATTATTAAATTGATATTGCCAAAATTTCTGGGATATCACATTCTTTCCCCCTTAAAAGAATTTCGTCCGAAATTTAAAAGCAAAGGTAATTTAATAATCTCATTAAAAATTTAATTTTAAAACACAAGCATATATCAATCATATGCTAACAACCATAGCAACCAACTAATCCAATCAAACAAATTTAATTATCGAGACAAAATTCTGGATAAAATATCCTCGAGTTTCCTAAGTATATATATACCGGGATACTCGCTCTACAGAATCCAAACAATCAAAACTACGAAGCTACAGAGCTCCTACTCATCTAGATCTACAGAACTAAACAGGATATCAGACTACAGACGAGTCTGACTCAACAACCAAACCTTCCTGAACAGCTGGTTCCACAACCTGAGATACACGTACTCCCTCAGAGATACGTGAAAAACATCGAATCCCAGTTATCTAAACTGGCAATTCAACCCTGCAGACCAAAACACTTATCTTTACAAGAATACAGAAAAGATCCAAAAAACCACGGAGCTAGCTTTCCAGTCTTACCCAAAACTTATAGCTCCATTAGATCGGAGAAAGCTTAACCAAAACCAAATCTCCGACTCCAGAATCCAAATTCCTTCATCTCTTATCCTCAAAATCTTCTGACGATTCCTGGGCTGCCTACATCCTTCCTGATCAGCTCAATCCCTTACCGATGCCTCTAGAAACAAACCAGACCAGAAACAACCCATCAAAATGATCCTTTAAATATCGACCATCAACTAAGAACACAACTCTACTCCACAAACAACAGAAGACTGAACTTACTTCTTCTATCAGGAAAAGACACAACAGATGCACTCCCAAACTGCTTCTGCTGCACAACTTTGATCTGGAATAGAAGAAAATGCTGATGAAGAACACGAGCACAGACTGGACAACACATTCCAGAAATATGGTTCAACAGATCCATAAAGAAAACTCAGAAATTCTATCAATCCAGAGCTGCTTCACCAAACCCTATCTCAAGAAAACATCCTACAACTAGCTGAACCACCAAAATTACTCGTGGAATCCAGTCGATAAGAAAACTCAATCTCCAGATACAAACAAACCTCTGACTTCTCAGAAGTCTTCCCGAAAAATCTTCAATAACTCAAAAGAACACTCAAACTATCTCAAGTCTCTTTTGCGATCAACCAAGCCTAATATCCAAAGAAAACTGTTCTCTCTTTACCAATCAGAACAGCTTACGCTTATCTAGCCAATCCATCGAAGAAACGGATCCACTCTGCTGCTTCTGAACTCCACCTCAGAAAACTGCTAATCAGACGACCTTCTTGCTTGCACACAGAATAGTCCGAGCTGCACTGCTAACACAGATGCCCAAAACCTCCTAATCCATAAGCTCTTCGAGAAACTCAGGCCTCAAAGCCAAATATAAACAACTAGCTGAACTCAGCCACATCACCGAAGCAGACATACTTTCTTAAACTTGTTCCAAAGAATACATCTTCAGACACGTCCATAGTCACTATGTCTCATCACGCAGCTACTACTTCCTGAGGTATCAAGATACCATCACTCACTTCAGCACAACCGACAGATCCAAATTCTACTCATCCAACTCTACACTTCAAAGATGACTCCGAACCTTTTAAAGGTTTCCTTCAGAGATTGATGAAATCTCTACACTCTGCACATACTTCCTCGAGACAGTATTAGGTCTACAATCTCGACAGATGCACTTCAAACCTCAAATATCAAAGTCCAATCAATGGTAATAGTCGTGTTACACACAACCCTACCTTATCTATCTTTATAACCTATATTGGAAAACCCGAACAGGTAACCCAACAGATAGGTAGAAATAATAAATATATATATATATATATATATATATCAAAATTACAAATACGCTCTCTTAAGAAAGAAATCACTCCAAAGCCTAGGTATTCACTCAACCTAGCGCTCTGATACCAACTGTCATGACCCGTCTTCCTAAGACCAGAAAGACGCATCATGAATTAAGAAAGAAAGGGATAGAAAGAGAAAAGATAGAGAAGAAAGAAGAAACAATATCAGAATCTCAACAGCGGTATGAATAAATTATATTAATAATATAAGTATTACATAGTATACAACATCTATCAGAGTTACATAGATTATACAACACATA
Organism: Allium cepa; assembly: GCA_030765085.1. Lineage (NCBI taxonomy): Eukaryota > Viridiplantae > Streptophyta > Magnoliopsida > Asparagales > Amaryllidaceae > Allium > Allium cepa. Next base: position 743,180,117 of record CM060932.1, read on the forward strand.
CTAGACAGTTATAAACACCTGCCTAGTTATTACAACTCAATATAACACAACAAATGACTCGAAGAACACATAGCGGAACACTATAAATATCTACAACGCTGAAGCCTCCTGCTCCATTGCACCTCCATAATTCGTCAAAGCTAACCTGAATCCCTTGGCTACTCATAAAAATTTAAGTACCCAAGAGTTTAAGAAAATAGAAATAAACTCCGGGTCAGACATGGGTCTGGTGTGAGTAACAGGTTAAAGTTGCTTAACTTTTGAAAAACCTTTGAAAAGAAAGGTATCACGTAAGACTTCACACACATAAACATGGAAAAGTTTTTACCTTACGCTAAAAAAAACATTTGATAGGAAATCCGGTGATATTATAATAGGTCTAGGGTTTTCAAGTAAATAAGAAATAGCCAAATATAAAGGGACTTCTAGACAGGGGAAAATCTCGTCCTACTTGGGAATGACCCACTTAGCCTTGTTGCACCTCCCATGTTTGAGTTATTCCCGGTTGATGAGGCTTGAGGCTACGATTACCTTGATAGAACACATCTATCTTAGAATTCTCACTGTCCACCTGACGATGTTCTAAAATCGTTCAATCCGTTCCGGGTTCGAACGAAACCGAAGGCATTATCTCGTTACACTCATTTTGGAATCACCCTTAGAGATAACGACGATAACCCTTGCACTCTAAATCTTCATCTTCACTTGAGATTCACGACCTATCATTAATTTGGATCGACGTGGTTTTCGAATATCCAAATCTGGAAACCCGATCCCGGACTCATCGAAATCCAAAACGCCATCTTTTAGGTACTAATTGTTTAAATTTTAAAACAATTCAATTTAATTATCTATATACACACAGGTAGATAATTCACATCATCACAATAGATAATCAACATTATCATCATAAATAGATAATCCATATTATCATCACAAATTGATAATCTACATTATCATCACCAATAGATAATTCCTATTATCATCACAATGCAACCAAAGCATCCATAACACACAACATTACTAGTCTCATATCTGAGATCGCAAACAATTCAAGGCAATCAATATTATTCATTCATACACAAGCAATGATTTAATAATCACACCATCTATAATTAATTTAAAATGAATTAAATTAATTACTTCCGTCTCTAATTAATTTAAAGTGAATTAAATTAATTACTTCATCAATATAAATCTTTCTTACATAACCATTAATAATTACAAATCAATTAATTAATTATCCTCAAATTAATCACCCTTGATTAATTATCATTTAATCACATTTAAGTAATTATCTTTAATCAATTTTACAAATTAATTATCCTTAACCAAAAACATTAATTAAGCTTTAATTACTTCATTAATTAATTAACTATAATTAATTACATTAATCCTTAATTAATTACTTAATTAATTACTTTAATCACTTATCATTGGTTAATTAATCTTAATTAATCAACCTTAATTACATCATTAATTATATAAATTAATGATCCCTAATTACATTTTTTTAAATTATCCTAATTTAAATTAATTATATTAAGTAATTAATCTTAAATTAAACCACATTTATTAATCATTCTTGGTTAATCTCATTAGTAATTAATTACCCTTATTTAGTTACATTACCTAATTATTTCAAATGTCTAAATTAATCAATTCTTAAATTAATTACGCTAAGTAATTAATTATTAATTAATTTCATTAAGTAATTACCTTTCATATAAATTACACAAAGCAATTAATCCCAAAACTCTTCCATACTTCAATTAATTACCTCCAGTAATTCACTCATCTTAATTACTACTTTTAGTAATTATTCTTTATTGATTACTTATCAACCCATCCAATATTTAACTAATTAGAATGCGTAATTAATACCTTAAATCACTTTCATAAAGTAATCATACTTAACCAAATTCCATAAATGATTATCTAAATTAATTGATCGAATTAATTATCAAAATTACCTACATTAATTAATTTTTGAATGATCTCAAGTTAATGACCTTCATTAACTTATCAACAATTCTTTAATTACCTTTTCTTAAGTAATTAACTTAGATTAATCATTATTAATTTCAAATTTAATTAATCTTAATTACTTAACTTAACCTTAATTAGTTTATTCAAACCCTTAATTAATTAAATTAATTAATTATCTTATTTAAATTACCTTACTAATTTAATGAATCACAATTCATTAAATCTTTTATTTACTTTAAAATAAAAACATTTCTTATTAATGATTACATTATCATTAACAAAACAGTTTAAAACAATTTACTTTAAATTTGTTTTCAAATTTTCATTTTAAATTTTAGATTTAAAATGAAGTCAAACTTAACTTTAACAAGGTTTTAAAAACATTTTAAAAACCTTTTAAAACTTATGATAAAGAATTTCTTATTTTATAAAGAAGTTTTAAAGACCCAAATTCGTTTTAAAATACAAATCATATTTTAAATTACACCTTAAACGTTCAAAGTTGTTTTAAAACAATTTAAATTTAAAAACTTCCTTTATTTCTAAAATATGATTCAAATTTGGATTTGAATCCAAATTTAAACTTAATTTAAATCTCTACTTTTACTTTAAAGCTTTACTTTAAATAAACTATTTAAACCCTTTTAAAATTGTTTAAAACATTTTAATTTATAAAATTTAAATTAAATTTTAAAACTAGGATTCAAACTCCGTTTTGAATCCATACTTTAAATTTAGGTTTTAAATTCTGTTTTAAAACTTGCTTCAAATTTTAAAACTAAATTGAGTCTGGAAATAAACAGGTTTTCCAGAGAAACCTGTAACCACTAATATACCCGAAACCCTCTTCTATTTATTTCAAGTCCCACCTGAACTATCTTTGAGCAAATGGTCAAATCACTCGAGTAAAACTCGAGTACACCATCCCCCTTAATCAAATCATCACCTGACACAGACCACTGCACCGTGCATATGCATGGTAATTATGACAATCTAGACTTGGAGCACGACGAGGATCAACCCCAAAACACGTCACGATCATCATAATCTCACCATCCACTCGAAATAAAATTCGAGTGTGCCAAATCCAAAACCTGGAAACACACTGGAACACCACCACCAAACCTGGAAACTACTCGTTTCCTTAACTCCGACCACCATGTCGACTGTAACTCCGACCATGTCTACGTCAATGCTCCAGTTAACAATCCCTGGAATCCTAAAGCACTCGATCACTCAGAGAGACCGAGACGATCAAAATTTTGAGAGCACCCCAAACTAGGTTTAGAAATTTAAAACAGTCGCCACCGCCACCACCGTTCCTTGATCACCACCCTGATAATTTTCCCACCATCACTGATCCTCCCACTATCACCAAAAAAAACTTCGACCTCCCTGGCCTTCGAGAACATCAGCAAACCCTCAAATACCAATTTTTAATAAAACCAGAACTGCTCATTCAATTAACTATTAAAATTTGTGATTTCATTTTTAGAAATCATGATTTTGTATAAGCATTCAGATTTTAATCCTGAATTAATGAATTCGAGAGTTTGAATTTTTCCCAAAACTTAAACCTCCCTGCTCATTTTGGTTTCCTGTGCAATATCTAATCTATTTTGACTCAAATAAATTTTTAAACTTTGATTCAAGATTAAACATAGAATTTTTGTTTATAACACAAATCCTAACATCGACTAGATCCAGAGATAAGAATTTTAAATCAAAGCTTGAGTTTTCTTTTTTTATTTTTCTTCTTAAAAACTGGGAACAGAGAATGTTTACTGACATACACATACATGCATATATTATACATCCAAAATGCACAGAAATTCATCAATATACATTCACACAAAACATACTTATTTCAGAGGAAAAACATGCAATAGAATCATATACTTAATCTTTAAATTAGTGATGTTACTCACCTGGAAACAGTGATGATCAGAGCACCATATTTTATGAAAAGCTTTTGTTTTGAATTTAAAAACCAGCCTTTGCTTTTAAAACTTCAACTTGAATGCTTCTTTGTTTTAAAACTTGAATGCCTTTGAAAACTTCAATGCTTGAATTACAACTGCAGTTGCATGCAGGCTGGAGTTTTTGATTTGAAAAATGGCTTGCATGCAGGCTTGTTCTTGTTTGATTCCAGGTTATTGAAGAATGGTTATAGATTTACTTTTGGAAAATTTGTTTACAGGTTGATGAAAAGCTTTGCAAACCTGATTTGATAATGAACTATTGGTTTTGAGGAAATGTTTGCATGCTCTTGATTTTTACAGTGGATTACAGGATTAAAACATGCAGGCTTTTGATTTATTTTTGGTTTGAGGAGAAATTTCCAAATTTCGATTTTGAACATGATTTTGGTTTTTGAGCGCTTGGAAACTGATTTGTTTCCAGCTGAAGTCTTTAGTTTTTAGAGAATGAAGATTAGAAAAGAAAGAGATTGAAGAAAACATGCTTATATAAGTTAAGATGATTTATTTTAAAATAAAAGAAAAATTAAAAACAAATATGACACATGTATTTTTTTTACATTTGTTACATTAGTTACTTAATTTAACTACACTTGTCATCTATTTTAATTAATTACTTAACACATGTTTTAACATGCTTAAAACTTTGACACATGTCATTATACCACATAATATATTAACATGTGTCTTATAATTAATTTTTTTTTATTTAATTTAAAAGAAATAAAGCCCTTTTTTTATTTGTTAAATGCTTATATATATATAAATTATCTTCATATATAAACGTGTATGTGCATTTCTTTTTAAAGAAAATGAATTAAAACAAATTATATAAAATGAAAGCTTATCCAAATAATTTTAAAAATGTTTATTCTTTTGAATTCAAAATTAATTCAAATTCAAATCCAATCATAAATTTAAAAATCCAATTTAAAGCTAATTTATATCATATACAAATTTAAAGTAGAAATTCTATTAACCTATCTATTTTTTTTATATTTATTACCATTTGAAAATAACATATTTATCCAATTTAAATAATTTATAAAAGAAATTATAAATTACTTATCTTACTTAACTTATCTAAATGCATTAATGTTTAATATATAAATGGTATTTTAAATTTTCATATATAATTTCAAATTATATTTACTAAGCTATATTTAAAAAGAAGCTAAAATAAATCTTTTATTAATTTTATACATAAGCTAAGACATAATCTAAACAATTAATATTTACCATAATTATTTAAAACATATAGTTTATTTATTAGATAGCTTTGAAAAGTTATATATTCAATTAAATCATAATCTTCCAAATTATCAAATTGTATTTTAGAATTTAAAAACTAGATTTATTTATTAAATTCAAAACTTATCTATTCACAATATATACAAATATATATATATATACATATTATAATAGGAAAACATTTATTAGCTTTTAAAAGATAAAATTCACCAATTAAATATCTATGTAATTGGATTATTAAATCAAGTCAAATTTTATTAACAAAATTTATCAAATCAATTTAATTTTAAATGCAGATTATTAAATTGATATTGCCAAAATTTTCGGGATATCACATTCTTTCCCCCTTAAAAGAATTTCGTCCGAAATTTAAAAGCAAAGGTAATTTAATAATCTCATTAAATTTTTTTAAAACACAAGCATATATCAATCATATGCTAACAACTATAGCAACCAATTAATCCAATCAAACAAATTTAATTATCGAGACAAAATCCTGGATAAAATTTCTTCGAGTTTCCCAAGTATATATATACCGGGATACTCGCTCTACAGAATCCAAACAATCAAAACTACGAAGCTACAAAGCTCCTACTCATCTAGATCTACAGAACTAAACATGATATAAGACTACAGACGAGTCTGACTCAACAACCAAACCTTCCTGAACAGCTGGTTCTACAACCTGAGATACACGTACTCCCTCAGAGATACGTGAAAAACATCGAATCCCAGTTATCCAAACTGGCAATTCAACCCTGCAGACCAAAACACTTATCCTTACAAGAATACAAAAAAGATCCAAAAAACCACGGAGCTAGCTTTCCAGTCTTACCCAAAACTTATAGCTCCATTATATCGGAGAAATTTTAACCAAAACCAAATCTCCAACTCCAGAATCCAAATTCCTTCATCTCTTATCCTCAAAATCTTCTGACAATTACCGGGCTGCCTACATCCTTCCTGATCAGCTCAATCCCTTGCCGATTCCTCTAGAAACAAACCAGACCAGAAACAACCCATCAAAATGATCCTTTCAATATCAACCATCAACCAAGAACACAACTCTACTCCACAAACAACAGAAGACTGAACTTACTTCTTCTATCAGGAAAAGACATAACAGATGCAATCCCGAACTGCTTCTGCTACACAACTCTGATTTGGAATAGAAGAAAATGCTGATGAAGATCACGAGCACAGACTGGACAACACATTCTAGAAATATGGTTCAACAGATCCATAAAGAAAACTCAGAAATTCTACCAATCCTGAGCTGCTTGACTAAACCTTATCTCAAGAAACCATCCTACAACTAGCTGAAACATCGAAATTACTCCTGGAATCCAGTCGATAAGAAAACTCAATCTCCAGATACAAACAAACCTCTGACTTCTCAGAAGTCTTCCAGAAAAATCTTCAATAACTCAAAAGAACACTCAAACTATCGCAAGTCTCTTTTGCGATCAACCAAGCCTAATATCCAAAGAAAACTGTTCTCTCTTTACCAATCAGAACAGCTTACACTTATCTAGCCAATCCATCGAAGAAACGGATCCACTCTGCTGCTTCTGAACTCCACCTCAGAAAACTGCAAACCAGAAGACCTCTTGCTTGCACGTAGAATACTCCGAGCTGCACTGCTGACACAGATGCCCAAAACCTCCTAATCCATAAGCTCTTCGAGAAACTCAGGCCTCAAAGCCAAACATAAACAACTAGCTGAACTCAGCCACATTACCGAAGCAGACATACTTCCTTAAACTTGTTCCAAAGAATACATCTTCGGATACATCCATAGTCACTGTGTATCATCACGCAGCTACTACTTCCTGAGGTATCAAGATACCATCACTAACTTCAGCACAACCGACATATCCAAATTCTACTCATCCAACTCTGCACTTCAAAGATGACTCTGAACCTTTTAAAGGTTTCCTTCAGAGATTGATGAAATCTCTACACTCTGCACATACTTCCTCGAGACAGTATTAGGTCTACAGTTTCGACAGATACACTTCCAACCTCAAACATCAAACTCCAATCAATGGTAGTAGTCGTGTTACACACAACCCTACCTTATCTATCTTTATAACCTATATTGGAAAACCCGAACAGGTAACCCAACAGATAGGTAGAAATAATAAATAAATGTATATATCAAAATTACAAATACGCTCTCTTAAGAAAGAAATCACTCCAAAGCCTAGGTATTCACTCAACCTAGCGCTCTGATACCAACTGTCATGACCCGTCTTCCTAAGACCAGAAAGACGCATCATGAATTAAGAAAGAAAGGGATAGAAAGAGAAAAGATAGAGAAGAAAGAAGAAACAATATCAGAATCTCAACAGCGGAATGAATAAATTATGTTAATAACATAAGTATTACATAGTATACAACATCTATCAGAGTTACATAGATTATACAACACATACTAGACAGTTATAAACACCTACCTAGTTATTACAACTCAATATTACACAACAAATGACTCAAAGAACACATAGTGGAACACCATAAATATCTACAACGCTGAAGCCTCCTGCTCCATTGCTCCTCCATAACTCGTCAAAGCAAACCTGAATCCCTTGGCTACTCGTAAAAATTTGAGTACCCAAGAGTTTAAGAAAATAGAAATAAACTCCGGGTCAAACATGGGTCTGGTGTGAGTAATAGGTTAAAGTTGCTTAACTTTTGAAAAACCTTTGAAAAGAAAGGTATCACGTAAGACTACCCACACATAAACATGGAAAAAAATTTACCTTACGCTAACCAAAACATTTGATAGGAAATCCAGTGATATTATAACAGGTCTAGGGTTTTCAAATAAATAAGAAATAGCCGAATATAAAGGGACTTCTAGACAGTGGAAAATCTCATCCTACTTGGGCATGACCCATTTAGCCTTGCTGCACCTCCCTTGTTTTAGCCATTCCCGGTTGATGAGGCTTGAGGCTACGATTACCTTTATAGAACACATCTATGTTAGAATGCTCATCGTACACCTGACGATGTTCTGAAAGCATTCAATCCATACAAGTTTGTTTCGGGTTCGAACGAAACTGAAGGCAGTATCTCGTTACACTCATTTTGGAATCATACTCAGAGTTAACGACGATAACCCTTGCACTCTAAATCTTCATCTTCACTTGAGATTCACGACCTATCGTTAATTTGGATCGATGTGGTTTTCGGATATCCAAATCTGGAAACCTGGTCCCGGTCTCATCGAAATCCAAAACGCCATCTTTTAGGTCCAAGTTGTTTAAAATTTAAAACAATTCAATTTAATTATCTATATACACATAGGTAGATAATTCACATCATCACAATTGATAATCAACATTATCATCATAAACAGATAATCCATATTATCACCATGAATTTATAATCTACATTATCATCGCCAATAGATAATCTCATATCTGAGACCACAAACAATTCAAGGCAATCAATATTATTCATTCATACATAAGCAATGATTTAATAATCACACCATCTATAATTACTTTAAAATGAATTAAATTAGTTACTTCCGTCTCTAATTAATTTAAAGTGAATTAAATTAATTACTTCATCAATATAAATCTTGCTTACTTAACCATTAATAATTACAAATCAATCAATTAATTATCCTCAAGTTAATCACCTTAATTACTAACCCTTGATTAATTATCCTTTAATTACATTCAAGTAATTATCTTTAATTAATTTTACAAATTAATTATCCTTAACCAAAAACAACAATTAACCTTTAATTACTTCATTAATTAATTAACTATAATTAATTACATTAATCCTTAATTAATTACATTGATCCTTAATTAATTGCATTAACTAATTACTTTAATCACTTATCATTGGTTAATTAATCTTAATTAATGAACCTTAATTACATTATTAATTATATAAATTAATGATCCCTAATTACATTTTTTTTAAATTATCCTAATTTAAATTAATTATATTAAGTCATTAATCTTAAATTAAACCATATTTATTAATCATTCTTGATTAATCTCATTAGTAATTAATTACCCTTATTTAATTACATTACTTAATTATTTCAAATGTATAAATTAATCAATTCTTAAATTAAATACACTAAGTAATTAATTATTAATTACTTTCATTGTGTAATTACCTTTCATATAAATTACACAAAGCAATTAATCCCAAAACTCTTCCATACTTCAATTAATTACCTCCAGTAACTTACTCATCTTAATTACCCCTTTTAGTAATTATTCTTTATTGATTACTTATCAACCCATCCAATGATTATTCTAAATTAATTAAAGTTAATTAATTAACTTAAACTAATCAAACTAATTAATTATTTACAATGTGTAATTAGTACCTTAAATTATTTTCATAAAGTAATCATACTTAACCAAATTCCATAAATGATTATCTAAATTAATTAATAGAATTAATTATCAAAATTACCTACATTAATTTTTAAATGATCTCAAGTTAATGACCTTCATTAACTTATCAACAATTCTTTAACTACCTTTTCTTATGCTAAATTAACTTAGACTAATCATTATTAATTTCAAATTTAATTAATCTTAATTACTTAACTTAACCTTAATTAATTTGTTCAAACCCTTAATTAATTAAATAAATAAATAAATTAATAAATTATCTTATTTAAATTAACTTACTAATTTAATGAATCACAATTCATTAAATCTTTGATTTACTTTAAAATAAAAACATTTCTTAACATTATCATTAACAAAACAATTTAAAACAATTTACTTTGAATTTGTTTTCAAATTTTCATTTTATATTTTATATTTAAAATGAACTCAAACTTAACTTTAACAAGGCTTTAAAAACATTTTAAAAACCTTTTAAAACTTATGATAAAGAATTTCTTATTTTATAAAGAAGTATTAAAGGAATTTAAACCCAAATTCATTTTAAAATACAAATCATATTTTAAATTACACCTTAAACATTCAAAGTTGTTTTAAAACAATTTAAATTTAAAAACTTCCTTTATTTCTAAATTATGATTCAAATTTGGATTTGAATCTAGATTTAAACTTAAGTTAAATCTCTACTTTACCGAACCCCTCTTCTATTTACTTCGAGTCCCACCTGAACTATCTTCGAGCAAATGATCAAATCACCCGAGTAAAACTCGAGTACACCATCCCCTTAATCAAATCATCACCTGACACAGACCACTGCATCGTGCATATGCACGGTGGTTCTGACCACCTCCGGTCACCACCTAGACTTCGAGCACGATGACGATCAACCCTGAAACACATCACGATCATCATAATCTCACCATCCACTCGAAATCAAATTCGAGTGTGCCGAATCCAAAACCTGGAAACACATTGGAACACTACCACCAAACCTGGAAACTACTCGTTTCCTTAACTCCGACCACCGTGTCGACTGCAACTCCGGCCACGTCTACGTCAATGCTCCAGCTAACAATCCCTGGAATCCTAAAGCACTCGATCACTCTGAGAGACTGTGACGATCAAAATTTCGAGAGCACCCCAAACTAGGTTTAGAAATTTAAAACAGTCGCCGCGGCCACCACCGTTCCTTGATCACCACCCTGATAATTTTCCCATCATCACTGATCCTCCCACTATCACTAGAAGAAACTTCGACCTCCCTGACCTTCGAGACTATCAGCAAATCCTCAAATACCAATTTTTAATAAAACTAGAACTTCTCATTCAATTAACTATTAAAATTTGTGATTTCATTTTTAAAAATCATGATTTTGTATAAGCATTCAGATTTTAATCCTGAATTAATGAATTCGAGAGTTTGAATTTTTCCCAAAACTTAAACCTCCCTGCTCATTTTGGTTTCCTATGCAATATCTAATTTATTTTGACTCAAATAAATTTTTAAACTTTGATTCAAGCTTAAACATACAATTTTTGTTTATGACACAAATCCTAACAGTGACTAGATCCAGAGATAAGAATTTTAAATCAATGCTTGAGTTTTCTTTTTTTCTTTTTCTTCTTAAAAACTAGGAACAGATAATGTTTATTGGCATTCACATGCATGCATATATTATACATCAAAAATGCGCAGAAATTCATCAATATACATTCACACAAAACATACTTATTTCAGAGGGAAAACACGCAACAGAATCATATAATCTTTAAATTAGTGATGTTACTCACCTGGAAACAATGATGATCAGAGCACCAGATTTTCTGAAAAGCTTTTGTTTTGAATTTAAAAACCAGCCTTTTCTTTTAAAACTTCAACTTGAATGCTTCTTTGTTTTAAAACTTGAATGCCTTTGAAAACTTCAATGCTTGAATTACAACTGCAGTTGCATGCAGGCTGGAGTTTTTGATTTGAAAAATGGCTTTGCATGCAGGCTTGTTCTTGTTTGATTCCAGGTTATTGAAGAATGGTTATAGATTTACTTTTGGAAAATTTGTTTACAGGTTGATGAAATGCTTTGAAAACCTGATTTGATAATGAACTACTGGTTTTGAGGAAATGTTTGCATGCTCTTGATTTTTACAGTGGATTACAGGATTAAAACATGCAGGCTTTTGATTTATTTTTGGTTTGAGGAGAAATTTCCAGATTTTGATTTTGAACATGATTTTGGTTTTTGAGAGTTTGGAAACTGATTTGTTTCCAGCTGAAGTCTTTAGTTTTTAGAGAATGAATAGTAGAAAAGAAAGAGATAGAAGAAAACATGCTTATATAAGTTAGGATGATTTATTTTAAAATAAAAGAAAAAAAAAACAAATATGACACATGTATTTTTTTACATTTGTTACATTAGTTACTTAATTTAACTACACTTGTCATCTATTTTAATTAATTACTTAACACATGTTTTAACATGCTTAAAACTTTAACACGTGTCATTATACCACTTAATATATTAACATGTGTCTTATACATAATTTTATTATTTTTATTTAATTTAAAAGCAAATAAAGCCCTTTTTTATTTTTTAAATGCTTATATATATAAATTATTTTCATATGTAAATGTGTATGTGCATTTCTTTTCAAAGAAAATGAATTAAAACAAATTATATAAAAATGAAAGCTTATCCAAATAATTTTAAAAATGTTTATTCTTTTGAATTCAAAATTAATTCAAATTCAAATCCAATCATAAATTTAAAAATCCAATGTAAAGCTAATTTATATCATATACAAAATTAAAATAGAAATTCTATTAACCTATCTATTTTTTTTACATTTATTACCATTTGAAAATAACATATTTATCCAATTTAAATAATTGATGAAAGAAATTATAAATTACTTATCTTATTTCACTTATTTAAATGCATTAATGTTTAATATATAAATGGTATTTTAAATTTACATATATAATTTCAAATTATATTTACTACGCTATATTTAAAAAGAAGCTAAAATAAATCTTTTATTAATTTTATACTTAAGGTAAGACATAATCTAAATAAATCAATATTTACCCTAAGTATTTAAAACCATATAGTTTATTTATTAGATAGCTTTGAAAGGTTATATATTCAATTAAATCAAATTCTTCCAAATTATCAAATTGTATTATAGAATTTAAAAACTAGATTTATTTATTAAATTCAAAACTTATCTATTCACAATATATATATATATACACACACTATAATATGAAAACATTTTATTAGCTTTTAAAAGATAAAATTCGCCAAGTAAACATCTATTTAATTGGATTATTAAATCAAGTCAAATTTTATTAAAAAAAAAATTCAAATCAATTTAATTTTAAATACAGATTATTAAGTTGATATTGCCAAAATATCCAGGATATCACATTCTTTGCCCCTTAAAAGAATTTCGTCCCCGAAATTTAAAAGCAAAGGTAATTTAATAATCTCATTAAAAATTTAATTTTAAAACACAAGCATATATCAATCATATGCTAACAACCATAGCAACTAATTAATCCAATCAAACAAATTTAATTATCGAGACAAAATTCTGAATAAAATTTCCTCGAGTTTCCCAAGTATATATATACCGGGATACTCGCTCTACAGAATCCAAACAATCAAAACTACGAAGCTACAGAGCTCCTACTCATCTAGATCTACAGAACTAAACAGGATATCAGACTACAGACGAGTCTGACTCAACAACCAAACCTTCCTGAACAGCTGGTTCCACAACTTGAGATACACGTACTCCCTCAGAGATACGTGAAACACATCGAATCCCAGTTATCCAAACTGGAAATTCAACCCTGCAGACCAAAACACTTATCCTTACAAGAATACAGAAAAGATCCAAAAAACCACGGAGCTAGCTTTCCAGTCTTACCCAAAACTTATAGCTCCATTAGATCGGAGAAAGCTTAACTAAAACCAAATCTCCGACTCCAGAATCTAAATTCCTTCATCTCTTATCCTCAAAATCTTCTGACGATTCCTGGGCTGCCTACATCCTTCCTAATCAACTCAATCCCTTGCTGATGCCTCTAGAAATAAACCAGACCAGAAACAACCCATCAAAATGATCCTTTCAAGATCAACCATCAACCAAGAACACAACTCTACTCCACAAACAACAGAAGACTGAACTTACTTCTTCCATCAGGAAAAGACAAAACAGATGCACTCCCAAACGGCTTCTGCTGCACAACTCTGATCTGGAATAGAAGAAAATGCTGATGAAGAACACGAGCACAGACTAGACAACACATTCCAGAAATATGGTTCAACAGATCCATAAAGAAAACTCAATAATGTTACCAATCCTGAGCTGCTTCACCAAACCCTATCTCAAGAAACCATCCTACAACTAGCTGAACCAACGAAATTACTCCTGGAATCCAGTCGATAAGAAAACTCAATCTCCAGATACAGACAAACCTCTGACTTCTCAGAAGTCTTCTAGAAAAATCTTCAATAACTCAAAAGAACACTCAAACTATCGCAAGTCTCTTTTGCGATCAACCAAGCCTAATATCCAAAGAAAACTATTCTCTCTTTACCAATCAGAACAACTTACGCTTATCTAGCCAATCCATCGAAGAAACGGATCCACTATGCTGCTTATGAACTCCACCTCAGAAACTGCTAACCAAAAGACCTTCTTGTTGGCACACAGAATACTCCGAGCTGCACTGCTGACACAGATGCCTAAAACCACCTAATCCATACGCTCTTTGAGAAATTCAGGCCTCAAAGCCAAACACAAACAACTAGCTGAATTCAGCCACATCACCGAAGCAGACATACTTCCTTAAACTTGTTCCAAACAATACATCTTCAGACACATCCATAGTCACTGCGTCTCATCATGCAGCGACTACTTCCTGAGGTATCAAGATACCATCACTCGCTTCAGCACAACCGACAGATCCAAACTCTACTCATCCAACTCTGCACTTCAAAGATGACTCTAAACCTTTTAAAGGTTTCCTTCAGATATTGATGAAATATCTACACTCTGCACATACTTCCTCGAGACAGTATTAGGTCTAAAGTCTCGACAGATGCTCTTCCAACCTCAAACATCAAACTCCAATCAATGGTAGTAGTTGTGTTACACACAACCCTACCTTATCTATCTGTATAACCTATACTGGAAAACCCGAACAGGTAATCCAACAGATAGGTAGAAATAATAAATAAATATATATATCAAAAATTACAAATATGCTCTCTCAAGAAAGAAATCATTCCAAAGCCTAGGTATTCACTCAACCTAGCGCTCTGACACCAACTGTCACGACCCGTCTTCCTAAGACCAGAAATATGCATCATGAATTAAGAAAGAAAAGGGATAGAAAGAAAAAAGATAGAGAAAAAAGAAGAAACAATATCAAAATCTCAATAGCGGAATGAATAAATTATATTAATAACATAAGTATTACATAGTATACAACATCTATCAGAGTTACATAGATTATACAACACATACTAGATAGTTATAAACAACTGCCTAGTTATTACAACTTAGTACAACACAACAAATGACTCGAAGAACACATAGCGGAACACTATAAATATCTACAACGCTGAAGCCTCCTACTCCATTGCTCCTTCATAATTCGTCAAAGCTAACCTGAATCCCTTGGCTACTTGTAAAAATTTGAGTACCCAAGGGTTTAAGAAAATAGAAATAAACTCCGGGTCAGACATGGGTCTGGTGTGAGCAACATGTTAAAGTTTCTTAACTTTTGAAAAGCCTTTTAAAAGAAAGGTATCACGTAAGACTTTCCACACATAAACATGGAAAAGTTTTTACCTTACGCTAACAAAAACATTTGATAGGAAATCCGGTGATATTATAATAGGTCTAGGGTTTTCAAGTAAATAAGAAATAGCCGAATATAAAGGGACTTCTAGACAGTGGAAAATCTCGTCCTACTTGGGCATGACCCCCTTAGCCTTGCTGCACCTCCCCTGTTTTAGCCATTCCCGGTTGATGAGGCTTGAGGCAATGATTACCTTTATAGAACACATCTATCTTAGAATGCTCATCATCCACCTGACAATGTTTTGAAAGCATTCAATCCATACAAGTTCGTTCCGGGTTCGAATGAAACCGAAGGCATTATCTCATTACACTCATTTTGGAATTACCCTCAAAGTTAACGATGATAATCCTTGCACTCTAAATCTTCATCTTCACTTGAGATTCACGACCTATCGTTAATTTGGATCGTTGTGGTTTTCAGATATCCAAATCTGGAAACCCAATACTGGTCTCATCGAAATCCAAAGCGCCACTTTTAGGTCCAAGTTGTTTAAAATTTAAAACAATTCAATTTAATTATCCATATACATACAGGTAGGTAATTCACATCATCACAATAGATAATCAACATTATCACCATAAACGGATAATCCATATTATCATCACGAATTGATAATCTACATTATCATCACCAATAGATAATTCATATTATCATCACAATGCAACCAAAGCATCCATAACACACAACATTACTAATCTCATATCTGAGATCGCAAACAATTCAAGGCAATCAATATTATTCATTCATACACAAGCAATGATTTAATAATCACACCATCTATAATTAATTTAAAATGAATTAAATTAATTACTTCCATCTCTAATTAATTTAAAGTGAATTAAATTAATTACTTCATCAATATAAATCTTTCTTACTTAACCATTAATAATTAAAAATCAATTAATTAATTATCCTCAAATTAATCACCTTAATTACTAACCCTTGATTAATTATCCTTTAATTACATTCAAGTAATTATATTTAATTAATTTTACAAATTAATTATCCTTAACCAAAAATTGCAATTAACCTTTAATTACTTCATTAAATAATTAACTATAATTAATTACGTTAATCCTTAATTAATTACATTAGTTAATTACTTTTATCACTTATCATTGGTTAATTAATCTTAATTAATCAACCTTAATTACATCATTAATTATATAAATTAATGACCCCTAATTACATTTTTTAAATTATCCTAATTTAAATTAATTATATTAAGTAATTAATCTTAAATTAAACCACATTTATTAATCATTCTTGATTAATCTCATTAGTAATTAATTACCCTTATTTAATTACATTACTTAATTATTTCAAATGTCTAAATTAATCAATTCTTAAATTAATTACACTAAGTAATTAATTATTAATTACTTTCATTAAGTAATTACCTTTCATATAAATTACACAAAGCAATTAATCCCAAAACTCTTCCATACATCAATTAATTACCTTCAGTAATTTACTCATCTTAATTACTCCTTTTAGTAATTATTCTTTATTGATTACTTATCAACCCATCCAATGATTATTCTAAATTAATTAAACTTAATTAATTAACTTAAACTAATCAAATTAATTAATTAATTACAATGTGTAATTAATACCTTAAATTAATTTCATAAAGTAATCATACTTAACCAAATTCCATAAATGAGTATCTAAATTAATTAATCCAATTAATTATCAAAAAATTACCTACATTGATTAATTTTTAAGTGATCTCAAGTTAATGACCTTCATTAACTTATCAACAATTCTTTAATTACCTTTTCTTAAGTAATTAACTTAGATTAATCATTATTAATTTCAAATTTAATTAATCTTAATTACTTAACTTAACCTTAATTAATTTATTCAAACCCTTAATTAAATAAATAAATAAATAAATTATCTTATTTAAATCACCTTACTAATTTAATGAATCACAATTCATTAAATCTTTGATTTACTTTAAAATAAAAACATTTCTTATTAATGATTACATTATCATTAACAAAAAATTTAAAGCAATTTACTTTAAATTTATTTTGAAATTTTCATTTTAAATTTTAGATTTGAAATGAAGTCAAACTTAACTGTAACAAGGTTTTAAAAACATTTTAAAAACCTTTTAAAACTTATGCTAAAGAATTTCTTATTTTATAAAGAAGTTTTAAAGGAATTTAAACCCAAATTCAATTTAAAATACAAATCATATTTTAAATTACACCTTAACCATTCAAAGTTGCTTAAAAATAATTTAAATTTAAAACTTCCTTTATTTCTAAATTATGATTCAAATTTGGATTTGAATCCAGATTTAAACTTAAGTTAAATCTCTACTTTTATTTTAAAGCTTTACTTTTAAATTAAACTATTTAAACCCTATTAAAATTGTTTAAAACATTTTAATTTATAAAATTTAAATTAAATTTTAAAACTAGGATTCAAACTCAGTTTTGAATCCATACTTCAAATTTAGGTTTTAAATTCTGTTTTAAAACTTGCTTCAAATTTTAAAACTGAATTGAATTTGGAAATAAACAGGTTTTCCAAAGAAACCTGTAACCACTAATATACCCGAACCCCTCTTCTATTTACTTCGAGTCCTACCTGAACTATCTTCGAGCAAATGATCAAATCACCCAAGTAAAACTCGAGTACACCATCCCCTCAATCAAATCATCACCTGACAAAGACCACTGCACCATGCATATGCACGGTGGTTCTAACCACCTCCAGTCACCACCTAGACTTCGAGCACGACGACGATCAACCCTGAAACACATCATGATCATCATAATCTCACAATCCACTCGAAAACAAATTCGAGTGTGCCAAATCCAAAACCCGGAAACACATGGAACACCCCACCAAACCAGGAAACTACTCGTTTCCTTAACTCTGACCACCGTGTCGACTGCAACTCCAGCCACGTCTACATCAATGCTCCAGCTAACAATCCCTGGAATCCTAAAGCACTCGATCACTCAGAGAGACCGTGACGGTCAAAATTTCGAGAGCACCCGAAACTAGGTTTAGAAATTTAAAATAGTCGCCGCCGCCACCACCGTTCCTTGATCACCACCCTGATAATTTTCCCATCATCACTGATCCTCCCACTATCACCAGAAGAAACTTCGACCTCCCTGACCTTCGAGAACATCAGCAAACCCTCAAATACCAATTTTTAATAAAACCAGAACTTATCATTCAATTAACTATTAAAATTTGTGATTTCATTTTTAAAAATCATGATTTTGTATAAGCATTCATATTTTAATCCTGAATTAATGAATTCGAGAGTTTGAATTTTTCCCAAAACTTAAACCTCCCTGCTCATTTTGGTTTCCTGTGCAATATCCAATTTATTTTGACTCAAATAAATTTTTAAACTTTGATTCAAGATTAAACATACAATTTTTGTTTATGACACAAATCCTAACAGTGACTAGATCTAGAGATAAGAATTTTAAATCAATGCTTGAGTTTTCTTTTTTTCTTTTTCTTCTTAAAAACTGGGAACCGAGAATGTTTACTGACATTCACATACATGCATATATTATACATCCAAAATGCACAGAAATTCATCAATATACATTCACACAAAACATAATTATTTCAGAGGGAAAGTATGCAACGGAATCATATACATAATCTTTAAATTAGTGATGTTACTCACATGGAAACAGTGATGATCAGAGCACCAGATTTTCTGAAAAGCTTTTGTTTTGAATTTAAAGCCAGCCTTTGCTTTTAAAACTTCATCTTGAATGCTTCTTTGTTTTAAAACTTGAATACTGTTGAAAACTTCAATGCTTGAATTACAACTGCAGTTGCATGCAGGCTGGAGTTTTTTGTTTGAAAACTCGTTTGCATGTAGGCTTGTTCTTGTTTCATTCCAGGTTATTGAAGAATGGTTATAGATTTACTTTTGGAAAATTTGTTTACAGGTTGATGAAATGCTTTGCAACCCTGATTTGACAATGAACTACTGGTTTTGAGGAAATGTTTTCATGCTCTTGATTTTTACAGTGGATTACAGGATTAAAACATGCAGGCTTTTGATTTATTTTTGGTTTGAGGAGAAATTTCCAGATTTTGATTTTGAACATGATTTTGGATTTTGAGAGTTTGGAAACTGATTTATTTCCAGCTGAAGTCTTTAGTTTTTAGAGAATGAAGATTAGAAAAGAAAGAGATTGAAGAAAACATGCTTATATAAGTTAAGATGATTTATTTTAAAATAAAAGAAAAATTAAAAACAAATATGACACATGTATTTTTTTTACATTTGTTACATTAGTTACTTAATTTAGCTACACTTGTCATCTATTTTAATTAATTACTTAACACATGTTTTAACATGCTTAAAACTTTTGCACATGTCATTATACCACTTAATATATTAACATTTGTCTTATAAGTAATTTTATTTGTTTTTTATTTAATTTGAAAGCAAATAAAGCCCTTTTTTATTTTTTAAATGCTTATATATATAAATTATTTTCATATGTAAATGTGTATGTGCATTTCTTTTCAAAGAAAATGAATTAAAACAAATTATATAAAAATGAAAGCTTATCCAAATAATTTTAAAAATGTTTATTCTTTTGAATTCAAAATTAATTCAAATTCAAATCCAATCATAAATTTAAAAATCCAATTTAAAGCTAATTTATATCATATACAAAATTAAAATAGAAATTCTGTTAACCTATCTATTTATTTTACGTTTATTACCATTTGAAAATAACATATTTATCCAATTTAAATAATTTATGAAAGAAATTATAAATTACCTATCTTATTTCACTTATTTAAATGCATTAATGTTTAATATATAAATGGTATTTTAAATTTTCATATATAATTTCAAATTATATTTACTAAGCTATATTTAAAAAGAAGCTAAAATAAATCTTTTATTAATTTTATACTTAAGCTAAGACATAATCTAAACAAATTAATATTTACCCTAAGTATTGAAAACCATATAGTTTATTTATTAGGTAGCTTTGAAAAGTTTTATATTCAATTAAATCATAATCTTCTAAATTATCAAATTGTATTTTAGAATTTAAAAACTAGATTAATTTATTAAATTCAAAACTTATCTATTCACAATATATATAAATATATATATATACACATTATAATAGGTAAACATTTTATTAGCATTTAAAAGATAAAATTCACCAATTAAACATTTATTTAATTGGTTTATTAAATCAAGTCAAATTTTATTAACAAAGTTTATCAAATCAATTTAAATTTAAATACAGATTATTAAATTGATATTGCCAAAATTTTCGGGATATCACAGAGGACATACATACTAATACAATGTAAACTAACTCAAGTGAACTGTGATAAAGTACAAGTAACTTGAAAGATGCTTGGGACCGTCCATCCTCTAAGGATCCTTTAAACTATTTACTATGTAGCAATATTGCACAATTATAATAATGTCTACGTTAAAATAAACTTACTTTAAAATAGCGTTCAAGGGTTACCCATATAGCCCCCAACATGTAATAGTCCCAGTAGTCCATCCAGTTTCAGCATACCTCCAGATCGGGAGGCTACCCTAAATACTCCATGGGCAACAGGAGAAAAACAAACTCGTAGTAAGGCTCGCTACCGTAGGTGACACGGTACAACTAGGCAATGCTAGGGTAGGTATACCAATTACACTTCCAGGCTGGCGATAACGCATAACAGCCACTACCGCCCACCTCGGAACACACTCCCAAATCAAAATCGGAGGATGTCCATCAAATCAACCACAAGAAAGAGATAAGAGATAATATCGAAGAAGTGCGCCCGATAGGAGGAGCTACCTCACTTGGCCCGTCGATAGCTCATGTTTTAGCCACCTTAAGTCAACTCATGGGAGTCGGGTCCACGTTCATACCTCAATAGAATAGTCCCCACCATCCTACTTCATTCTAGAATCTCTACCGTGTACACAGTTGTTAATGTGGTTTTCGGTATCGACAGAGAGTATGTCCATATCCAATCCCGGTCTCTTTAACAACCAATCTTATTATAACCGATGGTTATAAATTTCAAAAATAGTATTATATTTCAAAACCAAAACAAATTTTATTTCAAAACTATATTGAAATCAAATAGTTTATCATTTCCATTTCAAACATATATTCACCTTTCAAAAATCATAATACTTTCAAAGTTATAACTATTTTGAAACCAAATTCTTGAAATCATTACACTTTGAAAATCATAACATTTCAAAATCATACATTTGATAAATTTCACAAATTCTTTACATTTTACAAATTTATTCAGTTAAACCCAAATTTTCAAATTTCCAATTTAATTCAATTCAAACCATCGGTTTCAAATTCAATTTAGTTTCCCAACAAACCATTTTAAAATTTCAAATATCATGTCCTTTCAAAACCTCATTCATTTTATATATTTATTTAAAATACCATTCCAAATCACATTTCAAAATGATTTAAATTTCAAATCAAAATACTCCATTTAAACCATTTAAAAGTGAAGTTATTATACTTAATAATCAAATATTAAATTCCCAAAAATTTTTACTCTTTTCTTTATTCATTTATTCAGTTAAAAACTACAAAATATTTAAATTTCAGCTTTTCATAGCACGTGAAAAATGCTACGTAAGTTACATTTAAAAATAATTCATTTTATCAAAGACATCATTTAAAACTGCTGTAATAGTTCAGTTTTAGTTGAAAATAGTTCAATTCAACAAAGACAACATTTAAATTGCTGTAATAGTTCAGTTATATTCAAAAATCTCATTTAAGCCAACTAAGTGCTACAATAGCTCTTTTATTTACTTCAGATTTTAGTTTAAGTTTCTGCGACTACAGCACTTAACAAGTGCTGCAATAGCCCTTGGTTAATTTTATCTTTTAGTTTAATTGCATCAACCACAGCACTTACAAAGTGCTGTAATATCCTTTACAATAGATTTAAAGTTAACTACAGAAATGATAGCATTTCTGAAGTGCTGTTAATTAAATTTTCAGATTTTCAATACAATTTCAACAACAATTTAAACTTCAATTTAAACCATATTAACATATAAAATTTCATATTTTTCACTTTAAAAATGGTTATTTAAATACCCTTTAACTTTTGATTTTTATAAAGTAAATTTTATGCAAAAATCAAATTTTCTTAGTAATTGAATTATTAAATTCAAGCACACAATTTCTATTCTTTGTAATTTTAAAATTTAACTTATCACTTAAGTTTTAATTACCATTTCAAAATATAACTTAATTTCCATTTTATTTTCTTAACTTAACTTTTATTTTTAAACCAAATTTCACATTTTCAAGTCAAGTTATATTTCAAATTACACTTTTAAGTATTCTTTTATTTAACCATTTCATTTCATAGCAAACCAATAACATTTTATTAAGTCAATTTAAATTCAAATTTATATCAAATTACCATATTTATTTACTTAACTTAAACTCTATTTTTAAACAAACTTACAAATTTCAAAATTAATTTATATTTCAAATTTCAACTTAACCATTCATTTATTTCACATTTTAACTTGTAGAAAAATCAAAAATCTTTTATAAAAATAATTTTTATTCAATTTAAATCAAAATATCATAATATATAATTTTACAATACTAAAAAATAATTCTATAAAAATATGCATAATAACCACGGATCTATATAATATTTTCTAATCTAGGTCTAGTGATATGGATAATATATCATTTCAATCCGTAATTTACAAAGAAAAATCCGGGTTCTATCATTTCAAACCCGTAATCCCAAGTTAACTAAAATAAATAAAAATCGCTCAGACCTATCATTTCAGCCCATAACGATTTTTCGTTATTCTAAAGTCTGTTCGGGTGTGTATCATTTCAACCCATAGTGATTCTATTCTACAGGGAACTTGCAGTGTGATAACAGAATAAAATAAGAAATATAGCACCATATAGCGGTAACAGAGGATATGACAGGTTTATAAACAGGGTTAACATCATACGATTCATTCATAGGCATGTATAACATGGTATAATTATTCTACAGATTCACATGTTGTCAATTCACAATTTATACAAGTATAAATGTCATGAGTGATTACTCACCTCTTTACGCTAGAGATAGCAAATCAAAACACACCGAATGAATTCCAGAAAGCACGACACGACACGACACAACACGACATAGCATGCTATTGATTCAAGTGAGTGGAGAGCTAGATGATGATCTTGTAACAACCAATAGAACAAACGATATAACATATGTATACAACACAAAACAACATTGAACAAATTGAAATACAAAGCAACAAAGACAAAAATGATTAGACCTTGCTTCAACCACTCGAATGCTAGGTCTAGGAACTCATGTGCTCGGCCATATTGGCAGTAATTGACTTGGGTATGCATCACATATACCCGGCAACATGGAGATAAATGGGTAGGTGATGCAACATAAAGCATACATAGGAACAAGGCAAAAAGGCAAGGGTTTGTTCAACTTTTTGGCTCGGCCATGACATCATAGGGATCGACTATGGTTAGGTACAGGACATGTCAGGTCAGGTGGTGGCTGGAGTGATGGTTAGAGGTGGCATGGTGGTGGATATGGGGGTGGCCGAAGTGGATATGGATGGGTAGGTGAAGAACTAGCTCGGCTATGCATGTTTTTTTTGAAGGAGCTTTGCAATTTTATGGTGTTGGCATCATAAGGAGGCACGGCTTGGACTTGATCAAAGGAGAAGGAGGAGCAGCTGCTGTAGATGGTGGTGGTGTGGTCGGTGGTGATGGTGGTGGGGTAGAGGCCGAACAAAGCAAGAAGAAGCAAAGGCAAAATCAAGGAAAGAAGAAGAGAAAAAGTGGAAAAATGGAAGATGCCATTAGCATTTTCTTCCTTTTTCTTTGCCGTGATTTTTTGAGATGAGGAGAGATGTTTTTTTCATATGAAATGAAATGCGATACACGGCTAAAGCAAAAGAAAAAGGACGGCTACTCAAAATGAAAAGGCAATTGGAAATTGGAAAAACGAGTAAATGAAAAGTCAATGGAAAATGAAAGGTCTATGTCTCTTTGTATTTCTATTTCTTTTAAATTAAAATAAATAAATAAAATTTCAATAAATAAAAAAAAGCTGAACAAAATAAAGTGAAAAAGGAAATAAATAAATAATTTAAGGAAAAATAGAAAATAAATGAGAGAATAGCTAATTAAATTGAAATTAGAATTAAAAATTGAAAAAAATACAATGAACATTAGAAAATTATAACTTCACTTTAAAAATGTTTTAAAAATAAAATATATACATAACATGACATAATACACATACATTACAAATTAGAACAAACAAAAATATTATTTATATAAATTAAAATAAACAATATTGTTAAATAGAACAATTTACATACAATATTGTAAAAAGCATAACTTTCACAATATAAATCAGATTCCAACGAAACGAAAATCAGTATTCTTGAAATTTAATTTACTTTCGTAATAAAAAATAAAATTCAAAAACTCAAATCTTTAAAAATTTAAACTTAAAAGTCAAAGTTTGACCATATTGACCAAAATCCACATTTTTGGAAAATATTCAATTTATTCATGTTTGAAATTATAATCCACATAAAAATCAAAATTAATATTTAAAATAACAAAATTTATCCATTTTAATAAATAAAACAAAGTTTTGAAATCAAAAATTTAAATTTAAATAATTAAAATATACAATTAAAATAATCACAAAAATACAGGGTTGTTACAATATTGAGATGAAATACATTTCCGTAAAAGAAGAAGTTCAGAAACAAACAATATCGATTGATCGCATTAATATGAGTGATAACATAGAAGATCCACTTATTAAAGGACTATTTCCAAAGACTTTTATACAACATTTACAAGAGATGGGTCTTTTAGTTAATATGATTTGATTGTTATAACCTTATTTATATGATACTATGATTATGAATTTAAAAAAAAGTGTTTTCGATTTCTATCAATTTTCTATCCATAAAGTATGCATGCATATTACTATGACCTATGATCTATATATGACAGGAGTAGTCCTTCATAGGAATTTTTTAGGTTCACTGTTTTAAAAGAACATTTTCGAGGAAGAAATACACAATATCATGGGTGATAATGTAATGAAACTTTGATGACGTGGTGCTTGGAAGGAACCTTACCCCTTAATTAGCATGGAAATGCCATGACTTACATTATTGGATCGTTTATTATTGCATATAAGGTTTCTACATATTGTGTACTGAATTATGTTTCTTTTGAAAGACTTATATATAGCTAATTTGGACCAAATGTAAGACTCTAGGAAAATTAAATAAGTTCTTTACATATTTCAAATTTTGCAAAATTAAGTGAAAAACAAAATTGACTTTTTATTTGTCTCTTCCAATGAATGTAGTCCTAAATGAGCAAATATTCTCTTCAAAACCATCCATGAATGAGCATTAATTTTTTTGATGGCATAGTTAACGAACAAATTATGTAGTTGCATGTCATTTATGATATAGTTTTTCTCCTTAATTATGGCTAATAGTGGAAAAACTCTGGAACTTTTAGCTAGACACTTGGGCCACTTTCTCCTTATATAATGGACGTGCATCCTATGCAATTAAAACCCTGCTAATACTCTGCAAAGTCCATGCTATAGTGCGTAGCACTGTTCAACGACCACGTTAGTTCAATTTAGTGCTTTCAAACAATAGATCTGCTTTAAGCTCCGTTATTTTCTAATAACCCACTAAATCAAGGGTTTTTAGCATCCGCATTAGCAACATTAATATATAAATGTTGATTTATCTGGTTCTCCCTTATACCAAATCAACAAATTAGGAAAAAGAGTTAATTTTAAGACATAAATGGTCAACATATGTTCAAAATCTATTGTAGTCACCAAATTTAGTCTACTAAGTCATGATATTCTTTGGTTCTGTTATGTAAGATTATATAATATCAAATGTTGTGAGAATGAGAATAAATTAACTTTAAATATTTGGTTTTATATATATGAAGCTTTTTGCGCCTCCACTATTTTCTACTATATATCTCCGCTTTATCCCCACCATATATTTTTGCACCTCCACCATTATAAGACTATTAAGTGGTTAAACTAGATAGCTTGCATCACACCATATGATATATAACATATTCATTTTTATCCATTTTTCAAGCGAGGAAAAAATCAATAATAAAGGTTGGTGTTTTGAGGCTAATTTAAGAGGACTCTGTAGATCATTCCAGGTTGGTTGTACATATCATATTAGCATCATCATTAACATAATCTGTAGATAAAGGTATAACATATAGCATATTTGATTTCATTAGACATATAAGATCAAAAAATGACATTTTATTTTTTCATACACTGGATTATATCACTATTACATATACGACTATTTTTGTTGAAAATGCAATTCAAACATATCAGTATATAGAAGAAAAAGGGAATAAATCAACTAATTTAATTAACTAATTGATCAAATGTAAAATAATAAGAAATAAATATTTGGATTAAAAAAAATGCAAATCAAATCTTTGTAAAATATACAATTGGAGAAAACAAATATTCACAGTAAAACAAATGCAAATCAAATCATGGGAAAATGAAAACATTTTCAACTTATCTAAGAATTTGATTATTTGCTTTCCTAAACAGTTGCATTCTTCTCCAAAAATCAGCTTCATTTTACTCCTTTTTAAAAAGAAACTAAGCAACTGGAAAAGGACCTCATTATTCTCAAGCAATATTTCCTCTAAAGTATTCTTCTATAAATTGATGATAAAAATAAGTTTTCTCCACTTTAAAGAATCTCTATCGGTAATCTCTTCTCTTTTAGCTGGTGAAAGAATAAATTTGTTGGATCTCTATAGATTATAGGTACACTGAACCATATTAAAATTTTGCATTGCTATATTTCCCTACTTATTTAATTGTGATTACTACTCCAATTTAAATTGTTATTCTATCTTATTTGGATCCAATTGATAGTTTACCACAGATAAGATTCTGTATTTCACCATAGAATATATTCTTTTTAATAACAAATCAGTATCAAAGCTTGTTATTCTATGAGATTCTTTGTCAACTATGTTCGCTTTTTTAAAGAATAAAAGTAATAGTATGTTGTTACACGTTTTGATAGAAAGAGAGATTTTTACCCTAGGAAGTTGAAGATGGAAGCAGTTTTTAAGAAAGAGAAAACATTTAAAATTATCTTTGCACCTGAAAAGTTGAAGGGTTTGGGAGTTGATATTTTGGAAGAGATAAAGGAGGAAGCTTTTACCACCATCTGGTTAAGTCTATCAGATGAGGTCCATCATAAATTTTCTAATATTAAGACATCAAGAAATCATGAGAAGAATTGTCTGTAGCTTATCAGGACAAATCTTTTATCAGTCGCACCATCCTATAACAACATCTTTACATTCTCAAAATTAAGCAAGGTACCAATCATATGGAACATGTTGATGCCTTAAATACTTTAGTTATGAATAAAAAAGAAGTTGACGTTGATATTACTGATGAAGCCCAAATTGTTATTCTTTTATGTTCTTTACCTAGGGAATATACTACTTTTGTTGATATATGGGCACTGTAAAATTAGTCTTTTTTGATGTTAAGGCCATTTTTCATAATGAAGTATAGAGGGGAAGATTAGCCAATACTAGTTTAGACAAAGATTCTAAAGGCTTATTTGTCCAGATAGGGAGAACTAAGAGCAAACCCAAATCTTATGGAGGCTGGACATCTAAGCCCAAAGGACCCAGTGATAGACTTTGTTATTATTGTTAAAAAACTGGGCATTGATTGTAATGTGTCCAATGTTAGAGAAAAAGAATGAAGCTTCCAAGAAAGTTTCAATAGTCACTATAGAGACTTCACAGGCTGATACAGAGAGCGACTCAATGTTTTTACTGCTTTCGACTCTTCTACATAAATTCATTTATGGATTATTTATTTCAACGCATCTTGTCACATGACACTCCATAGGAATGGTTTTTCCACTTACAACATGGTTGACGGGGGAAAGTTCTAATGGGCAATGATGCTTCTTGCTGTATGGTGGGTGTTGGTAGCATGAACATTAAGATGCATGATGGTGTTGCTCGCACTATTACTGATGTTAGGCACGTGTTTGATTTGAGGTGGAATCTAATTTATGTTGGGGCTTCAAGTAGGCTTGGGCTAAAAATTATTGTTGAAGGAGAAAATCGAAGGAAATGTAGGGTTCTCTTATTATTATCAAGGGAATTCAGCCGAGGAATCTTTATTTGCTAAAGTGCTTAATTTTATGGAAGAGTCAACCATTGTGATCAATTCTTGATTCCATAAAGCCGTACTTTTTAGAAGAAAAGTCATCCAATCACTTGGTTTTGGGTCTATTGGCATGACGGGATCAGGAATGTGCTGATGATCAAATCCAAATTGTCTCATCAATCTATTCAGAGCAAAATTCCAAAGTCCAAAAATAAGATTAGTCTACCCTTAGCGATCCAACTCACAGACATATATTGAACATTAGCATGGTCAAGTGCATGTATCAATGAATATGGTTCCCAAGTCATTGCATCATCCGCTAATAAATCCAATTCATTTTGGTAAAATTGTATATTTTTTGGAGTTTCATGCCAACTCCTAGAACAATTCCACTTATACTCGAATGAAAGTTAAGGAACTAAATTGGTAGGAATCCTTACAATGAGACGTCCAATAGCGATATGAAACCAAGACGATAATTGCAACAATGTTGTATAACCGCCTAACATTTTTGTATTTGTAAAGCAACATTTGTCAAATAACCATAAAAATAATAATGTACAACATTAACTCATGAATTTGACCACAATGTGCTAAATGATCCGTAAATTGAAATAATCACAAGTTCAGTCGACCTTTTGAACGATCTGAAAAAAATTGACAACTTAAAAAGTATAAAATTACAGCAAGACTATGATGAATTATATCAAAATCCATCGCATCTGCTCCAAGTGGTTCTTGACATTCACTTTTAAACCAAGTCATTGTTATCTCACTCTTAGATTTTACTGCCTCCTTAGGTAGAAATAAACCAAATAAATCAAGATACAACTCCATATAATCGACTTCCAAATTTTGAAAACATACCGGGAAACAACCTGTAGATAAACCAAATAAAAAGCTAACATTACGTATGTGACAGTCATCTCCTCTACTCTCATATGAAAAGTATTTGTCTTTGGCCTCTAACGATCACACAATGTTATAAGAAGATGATGATCTAGTCTAATGTACTCAACTTGCATTACTTTCCAAAAACTAGACATTCTTAAGTTTTATTCCAATTCAAGATCTTTGAAATATATTTTATTAAGCTATCTAGAATGATTCACCGGTTTAATTATTTCTATGTCCTGATTAATAACAAGGAATTAAAATTATTAATTCACAGTTGCATTTTAAGTTAACAACCAATTAATGTATATAAAATATATACCTCCATATGCGATTCATTTTCACTTCTATGTTGTTATTGAAGACAAAGAACACTTATGTCAATGGTTTAAGTATAATGACCCACATTTCTATACAGTTTAAGCGGACAATCAACCACATATGACCCACTCAAATTGAATGGAAATGTGGATAATTAGGGAAAAGAAAGAAGGGAAAAGAAAGGAGAAAGGAGAGAATAAACTAACACAAACAGAATCTCATAGCGGAACAAATAATCTATAACATACAACAAATTTTTGCACAATGAAAAAATTATAATATACATACATCAATTAGTGTACACTAACCTATTTCAGCCCGGACAATTATAATAGGTTGTCCTTATAATTCTTGATAAATACGACCAACAGACAATACAGCGAAGCATAAAGAATTATGCAGATACATCTTGGACCTCCGCCTCGTCCCTTGAGCTCCAATGCATCCAAGGAAATCTGTAAATATGCTCGGTCTGACCCAAGCGTTATAAAAAAATAACACCCGAGTCGGTTTAGTAAACTAGGGGGACAAAACACACCTAGTTGGATTTTTTAGAGATAAAAAACCTTTCAAAATAATGGTATCTCGTAAGGCCACGACGCTCATAAACACGGAGGAGTTTTTACTTTACGATAACCAAAATATTTTCTATAGAGATCCAGTGATATTATAATAATGTCTAGGGTTTCAAGTAAATATAGCCGAAATTGTTACATTAATTAAATTTCGGCATAATCGGTATATAACTAAGAACGAAAGCACTTATTGGGAAATGGAACCAATACAATGACTATTCTAATGGAGTAGCAGCCATCCCGGTGCATCTCTAGATAAAATAATACCAAGATCGAACCTATCGACCCTTGCCAACACAGTACCGGCTTATCCCTTACTGGATAGTACTAAATATGATCATCCCTTGGTTAATGGGCCCCGAAGCATACAAATGAGAGATAATATCGACTCTAAATAGGGACGATCATACTTAATGAGAGCGATCCACTTAGCCCTGCTACATCTTCGCCTTTTTAGTCATTCCCGGTTGATGAGGCTTGAGGCTACGTTTTATCTTTTACATAGCACTTCCCACTTGGAATGTTAACACTGCCCTCCCAACAGTAATGCAATGCCAGAATTCATCCATACAAATTGTTTAGGACATGAAAAAACTGAAGGCACTATTTCTACTACATCAATTTTGGAACCACCTTTAGGATTAGTAGCAAGTAGCCCTTGCACTTCAAAGAGATTCGTCTTTAATTCCGTCATCTTCAAGATGTCTTTACTTCAAAACACTTGAGTTGGGTCAAAGTGGTTTTCGGATAACATATCATATCCTAGTCTCTTCGAAACAACAGTCGATAGTTTTCACTAAACTCAGTCCTAGTTCATTAGGAAATGAAAAGTTAAAGAGAGGGCGAAGATCACCTCCTCACCGTTAGTGGATAGATTTCCTTATCATTTCTTCTAGGAGAATGAACGAGATTTATACGCACAGTACAACATCATCGGAGATGACTGTTCCATATAACTGACGTATTTCTCTTAGATGTTTCCAAAGCTACGTTTTGAGTCCATATTGATAGTCGGTTATTTAACTATCCTCAAATATACATTCAAATCAGGAATTTATTTCCAAAGGAAAAACCAACATTAGTTAAGCACATAAGTAACTACTATCCTTCTTAATTAATCTTTTCATTAATCAAAATCACTTTGTAAATTACTTGAATATAAATACCTTTACAAAGATAATTATATAATAATAATTTATAAACAAATGGAAACCATTTACTTCAAAACACTATTATATAATAATAATTATTAACTATAAATAATATAAATAAATAATTATTATTAACTTCAAAATATCTTAAAAATAATAATTAATAATTTTAAAACATTATTAAATAAACAATAATAATTATTTTTACCGTTATTATAACTAGTAATAATTTATTTCCAAAACATTATCAATAAATCATTATTATTAATTTCAAGTCATATTAATTATTTAAATAATTAACCTTTCATCAAAACATTGATAAATAACTTTAAAAAAAAACATTAAATATAAATAAATAATCTTTGAAACAATATTAAATATAAATATTCTTAAAATAATATTAAAAATAAATAAATAACTTAGAAAAGACATATAAAAAGGTTGGAGTAAAATAGAAGTCAAATCCTTTAAAATAAAATATTTCTAAAGTCCAAAGCCAAATTTAAAATCATTTTCTATCTCAGAAACCCACTCCAACTCAAATGGTAATTTATAGTATTTTCAAAATGCTAACATTAAACAATAGCTACCCACATTTAACCAATATTGAGTTTTGATTTTCTATCACTAGAAGACTAAGTTTTGAACATATAACAATGTCATAATAATGGTGTCAACCATTTAGGTTTGATATTCATTGATTCATATAATAGGAATATTATTGAAAACAATTCAACAATTGTGAGGAAAACTGTTGACATGTCCCCCTACATCATGGCTCATATATATCAGTGCACGCGTGCACGCACGTGCGCGTGCACACACACACACACATATAATCAATAATGTTGAGAAATCCTATTGGATCCCTCCGACCTGTCCTTCTAC
Source organism: Allium cepa (assembly GCA_030765085.1). Classification (NCBI taxonomy): domain Eukaryota; kingdom Viridiplantae; phylum Streptophyta; class Magnoliopsida; order Asparagales; family Amaryllidaceae; genus Allium; species Allium cepa. The sequence continues at coordinate 743,212,715 of CM060932.1, forward strand.
ATCACAAACAGTATATAATCATATAATATGGGTCGTCCGCTACAAGATGGGTATATAAAAAGGTCATCCTGTAACGACCCAAGATTTTAGTCATTTGAACACGGAATGTTTAATTTATTTTAGATATTAAAATATTATCTTATAAATCAAATAGCATAAATTTCAAATAATTGGAATTATTTAATAATTCAATCTTGAATTTAATATGAGTAAAATGATTTTGAAAGCTGATTTAATTTTTACTTGAATAGGAATGAAGATAGTAAACCTTTGGATTTGAATTAAAAGTGATTTGAAGTGTTTTAAGAAAAAATCATTTAATTAATGTGTAAAAATAACCTTTCCGGGCACTGTCTCAGATTTCGACGAAACTAGTTTTATTGGATGCGTAATAGTGAGTTATTGTATGCCGTCGAATTTCGTGACGATTGGACTTAACGTGTTGTCATGCGAGTGTCGAAATGCGTAGAAATTAATTAAAGGAATTTAAGTTAATATAATTCTACTTAAAATGCTATCTTCTATATATGATCGAACTAGACCTCCTGACTGATTCCATTGAGTTTGGAATAGAGGTATTTGGTATAGAATGTCAGGCGACATGTCTCGTTTGCAGTTTGAGATTTTTGAATACATGGAGCTAAATTTTTTATATATAATAAATTATAGTTTCTTTATTCACCATACCATTAGCCCATACCAGGCCATATTCCCCACGTTCTCCAACCCATACCATTCCGCCTTATACAATCGCATCCAACCAGAGAAACCCTTTTTTCTTTAAATTGAAACTTCCACTCTTCCACCGATTGATATTGATTAGACCACCATGTACCGTTTCAGCCGAGGCAACCAACCAACAAAATGTTCGCGACATTAAGGTGATGGGGTTCAACAGTTGGATTGGGCTGAGTCGCAATGAGGTGGCGGCATTTTCGAGATGAACGTGGTTCAGTTTTGTAGAATTTTCTTCGTGAAGGTGGCGAATGGAGGGGCGAGGGTGGTGTCATTGGATCGAGGACAGCAAGGTGGTGGGTTGCAGCACCATAAGATAGTCGGTGGTGATCGAAATCGACGATAGAAGGCATGGAAGTTTTTGGTTCGTTTAGGCGAATGGAGGCGTTTAGCCAAGCAAGGCCGGTGGGGTTGGGTTAGTTGGAGGGAAGCGGAGCTTCGATGGTCAAGCGACGGGTTGGTGTGGCCTGAGGCAGTATGGAGATGGTCTTGAAGGGGCGGCCAGGGTAATAGTCACGTATGAGAGTGAAGGGGAAGATGGATTAATATATATGTTAATAATGGTAATTAGTTTAATGAGTGTAATTAGTGTATATAAACTATATTATTTAATTCATGAAATTATAAATTAAATTTCTCTCTTGTTTTAGATTGGAATTTAACGTGTTCAGTCGCATTAGAATCATATTAACATTAGCTGCGCTTTGGAATTGAATTGGTGATGATGGGAGCTTGTTGAATTTTATGTTGAATTCGAATGTTGTTCAAATTTAGTCGAAACCAAAATGCTTCAGTGATAACTGGAAATGCCTGTGAGCTAAAATCACCTTTTTGGCTGACCGGTAACATTATATAGTTGATAAAAATTATTGATTGGATATTTGGTTTATCAGTTCATTTAGATTTATTCCCGCCCTAAAGCGAATGACCCATTTATATATACCTGCCTAGTAGCGGATGACTATATTATATGATTATGTACTGTTTGTGATGAAGAGGGACAATTTGGAGGAATCCAATGGGTTCCTCGCTATTGTTGATTTATTTCTAATAAAATTCCTATTTTATGATTACTGAAAATGGAACCTGATTTGTGGACACTAGTGGTTATGACATTCTTTATGTTCAAAAACTGAAACCCAGCAGTGATAGAAAATCAATAGCAATACTGGTTAAGCGTTTGGTAGTTATTGGCCTCAAATTAGTAATTTGAAATACTGTAAGTCGTCATTTGTGTTGGAATTGGGTTTCGAGACAGAGAAAGATTTAAAATCTGAACCTGGGGTTTTCGAAATATTTTATTTAAATGGATTTAGTTTCTATTTTACTCCAGCCTTTTTATCTGCTTTTCTAAATTATTAGAAATGATTTGAAGTGTTCAACTATTGTTTGAAAATGTTTTAAAAGTTGTTTATATATATTATCATTGTTTTACAATTGTATATCAATGTTTTTATATTTTGAAAAGTTAATTATTTAAAATTGTAATATTGTTTGAAATTAGTTATAATTATTTATTAATAATGTTTTGGAAAAAAATTATTACTACTTATAATAATGGTAAAGAATAAATATTGTTGTTACTTAATAATGTTTTTAAATTATTAAATATTATTTTTAAGATATTTTGAAGTTAATAATAATTTTTTTAATGTTTATTATTATTAATTATTATTACATAATAATGTTTTGAAGTAAAATATTATTATTTATTAATAAATGTTTTAAAGATTTATAAATAGAGTTTTTTAAACGGTTTCAAAGATTTATAAGGATTTATAAATAATTCTAGAATTGAATATAAAGAAATCATTCTCAGTGTTGCAAATATACTTATACCATTGAGATAAGTATATGGATATTATCCAGGTATAGAAAATATAGGGATTTGTGAATATATATTTGTAGAAGTATTTTTATTCAAATAATTTATTGGGTGAATTTAATAAATGAAAAGATTAATTAAAGAAGTTAGTGGTTGCTTATGTGCTTAACCAATGTGTGTTTTCCCTTTGAAAATTAAATCCCTGATTTGGAAGTGTGTTTTGTTGATAGTTAAATACACGACTATTAGACATGGACCCGAAACGTAACTTTGGACAAATGGTAAGGACATATGTCCACTAATGGTTAGGTAGTGATCTTCGCTCTTATCTTTGGCGGTTTATTTCCTAAAGAACCGGGGTTGAGTTTACCAAAAATTATCGAATGTTTTTTCAAAGAGACCGGGTTCAGATATGTTATCCGCAAAACCAACTTAAGCATTTTGAAGTGAAGATATCTTGAAGACAGTGGAAATTTAAGATGGAGCTCTCTGAAGTGCAAGTGCTTCTTGCTACTAGTCTCGATGATGATTCCAAAATGGATGTAGTAGAAGTAATGCCTTCGGTTTGTTCATCTTCTGAACCACTTGTATAGATGAATGCTGACATTGTGTCATCGATTAGAAGGCAATGTAACATCCCAAGTGGGAAGTGCTATATGAAAAGTAAAACGTAACCTCAAGCCTCACCAACTGAGAAATGACAAAAATCGAGCATGCAGCAGGGACATGTTGGTCATTCCCATCAGGGTATGTCATCCCAAATCAAGGTTCGATTACTATCTTCTCATGTATGCTTCGGGGCTCAATAATAAAAGGGGTGATCATATTCGGTACTACTAATCATGTGACGCCCCACCTCTATACCCACGCTAGCCAAGAACACTACGGTGTAATGCTGTCAACTTGCACGGAGAATAAGGCTGTTGAGGAGCGACCATCCGTGTAATTTCTTTGCGCGAGCACCGATATGTCAGATAGTATAGCATGCATTCTATTTCAAGAGGAAATCCGACATACCGATACAAACTCAAAGCTACTACACAGTGGCTATATAAATCCTTCGGAAACAAATATAGAAATAAGCATAACATAAATCAATCACAGATAATTCATATCACAAAGGCGGAAATAGATATGAATATTACACTAGGAAGTGTACATCAGAGTAGTGGTCTAAAAAGATCCACAATATCACAAAAGGATAGTTACACGAACTACACAAAAGAATAAGTATACATCATGGAGTCTATATCTCAAATGTATACAACAAAAACTACTAATCTAAGTAGTTAACCAAAAGTCAGAGAAATCAATCCCAAGTGAGAAGTCAAGCAGAAGCACCTGTAACATCTCGGTCTGACCCGAGTATTATTTAATAAGAAAATAATAAACGGATCAGTCTAACTATAAATATCAAATGAAACGATATAGAATAAGAGATATGACTAAACACATTATAATCACAATGCCAAGCTGTGATATATATAAGTAATTGAAAATCAATAAGGGATTAATCAATATCACCAAATCTACACAAGAATCAAAGAAATGTCATACTCCTTATTTCGTTCACCAAACCATAAATATTGACGATTATATCAATGTCAATCACAAAAGTCAATGACACACAAATTCACCAATGCACAAATATTGATAAAACTTATCAATGGAAATCACGAAAATTGGTGAAACACAAATTCCAGATTTCATCAATTAGAAATCCAGAAATCACAATAAAAGGATGGCCAATCCCACAAACTGGACATCGACGCACCTAGTAAGACACGCCCCATGCACAGTCGAACATCGACGCACCTAAGTAGGTACGACCCATGCTCTAGCATCGACGCACCTAGAAAGATACGCCCCATGCATATATAAACATCGATGCACCTAGAAAGATACATCCCATGCATAAATAAACATCGATGCACCTAGAAAGATACACCCCATGAAATGTCTAACACCGATGCACCTAGAAAGATACACCCCATGCGAAGTCGAACATCGACGCACCTAGAAAGATACGCCCCATGCATAGACGAACATCGACGCAACTAGAAAGATACGCCCCATGTCCCAACTTATTGAGCCGATTGCTCCACGAAGTAAACAAACATTGATGCACCCAAAATGGTACACCCCATGAAATGTCTAACACCGATGCACCTAGAAAGATACACCCCATGCGAAGTCGAACATCGACGCACCTAGAAAGATACGCCCCATGCATAGACGAACATCGACGCAACTAGAAAGATACGCCCCATGCGATAAATGAGACGAAGCTCAATAAAATGAGGTACAATCCTCCATATAGACAAAGAGACATCACACATTGCTAGTCTAAACCATAAAATGATCGTCATCGATCATCAAGAAGTGCAAATTAAAATAAGCTAGTAAATATATGAGTTTAGCATCATGTCCCATAACCACTAGCTTAACTTAAATATTTGCGAACAAATTGTAGATCTCCACTAGAAAATTGTCACAAGAGATTCAATCGAACAAGTCCAAGAATTAACCAACGAAGGAAACGCAAGCGTTTCATACCACTTGTTTTACTAAGCCGTTTAATTAGATTTCTCATACGAGTGAGGTAAAGGTTTGTATATACTAGTAGATTGGAAAACGGTTTTATAAACGAGTTTGGTATTGAAAAATAGAGTTGAAATCATTTTGAGGAAAGAGTTTTGATATTTACTACTAGTATAGAAAACCTTTTATATTTTTAAAGTGACAAATCGTAGAAGTGATTGTAGAAGCAATCAATCATAAAAATTCACATTCAAAGACGTGAATAAAATCCAAAGAAATCGATACCGAATCCATCAAAATGGATATTCCCATAAATCACGAAGAAAATGTCATCAAAGTCGATAATAAGTGATAATAACAAAAGGGAATCAACACGAATCGATTGAAGTTGGAATTCTCAAGCAAATAGGCAAATAAGCAAAACTTGCAAATAGGAGCAGGTCGGTCAACCGGACTCCCTAAGTCGGTTGACCGAACCAGAGGCAGGAAGTGCCTGGGTAGCAGGTCGATCGACCGGACCCTGAGTTCGGTCGGTCGGACCTGTAACCTGCACTTCCAAACAGAGGCTGGGAAGTGCTCGGGGTAGCAGGTCGGTCGACCGGACCCTGAGTTCGGTCGGCCGAACCTGTAGCCAGCACTCCCCAAGCCCATCTAATGAATGCCAAACTCTTCGATATTGCTATTGGTTGAGCATCGGCACTAAGGGTTTACGCCAATCGACTACCCGGCCATAGAAGCTCTTCGGTTCATCACCAAAACATGATTAAAACATCAAAGCTATGATTTTTAAAGAATTGAACCCAAAACACTAAAAATTCGAATATTCACCAAATCAATCCAAACCAAAAGCAATTGCACAAGAATAAGTGTTAGGAATTCATACCTAATAATCGAAGATAAATATGAGCATAGATGTGAGATAAAAATCTCACCTTTGAACCCAAACAAATGAAAAAGAAGCTTTAAAAACAAACTAAGATCAATTCCTCTTCAATAACAACTCAAGAAGCTTCAACCTAAGCTTAAAAGAGAAACATTTCCTAAGTTAGGTTTAGGAAATTTCTGAAATTGGAAGGAGAATGAGTTGGAGAAGAAGAAGGAGATGCTTACCAATGGGTTCACTTGAGTTTGGAGCAAGAAGATGGATTTGCTAATGGAAACTAGGGCTTAGGATTTCCTAATTCTTTTTCTCTTCCCCCATTTTTGATGTAGCTTAAATGTATTAGGAAATTATGAAGTAATGAAGAGGAGAGGGGGTTGGAACTGAGCTAAGTGGGGTTAATGGGCTCAGCCCAAACCAAAGCCCTAAGTGAAAAAGTGGCAAAAACCAACTTTCTCCAAACATATCGAAGCTTATACTCAAAAAGGTCGCAAACGTCATTTTGAACTCAATGGGGGTGGTCTCGAGTCCCAATTCGACTGTTTGCAAAAAGTAGGTTTTCGGACCAAAATCCAAAGAACGGTAAAATATTTAAATAAAATATTTAAATATACAATTGATAAATATGCGGGTTGTTACAAATCATGTGGTAGGCCAGTACTGCGTGGCAGGGTTACAAGATGATCTTGTCAGATCCTGTTGCATTTTATCTAGAGATGTACCATCGAAAGGTAATTCCTTACCTTGTCATAGTATGGAATCCATTCTCCAATATGTGCCTTTACGGTTTTGATTGTAGAACCTAGTATGCTAAAATTTAATTAATGCAACAATTTTGGCTATGATAACTAAGTATTTTTACCCTAGACACCATTGTAATATCAATAGATTTTCTATAAAAAATGTTTTAGTTATCCTAAGATAAAAATCCGTCCGTGTTTATATGCGGCGTGGTCTTACGAGATACCTTTATTTGAAAGGTTTTGATAAATGTTAAATTCCAAGTGAGGTGTGTTTTTCTCATGCTATTTTAACAAATTTATCAGGGCGTTCTTCCCTTTCAATACTCAGTCAGACCGAGCATATTATAGATTGCTTTGGATGCATTGGAGCTCAGGAGACGAGCTAGAGGTCCAAGACGTATCTACGTATTTATTTGTATTTTGTTGTGTTGTCAATTGGTTGTATTCATCAGCAATTATAAGGACATGCTATTATAACTTTTCGGGTTGCAATAAGTTAGTGTACTCTGATTAGTGTATGTATATTATATTTTTCTTTGTGTAAAGATTTATTATATATTATAGATTATTCGTTCCGCTATGAGATTCTGTGTTGTTTGGTTTCTTCTTCCTTCCTTCTTTTATTCCCTAATTATCCACCTTTCCATTCAATTTGAGTGAGCCATGTGCGGTTGATTGTCCTCTTGAACTGTTCGAAAAGTGGGTTGTTACACATTCGCTCCAAGGGCAGAAATACCAAATAACCTGATAAAATAGTAAATCATCCAAGCATCTAATCAACAATTTTTATCAATTATATTACATAATGGTTAACCAAAAAGTTGAGTTTAACTCGTCAAAATTCCCTTTTTTCGTGGCGTTTTGGTTTGGAACTAAATCAAATAAGCATTCAATTTTAATCCAATTTTACACTCACTCCAAATCTGTCCAATTCAACTCTATATCGTAGTATTCATCGATACGAGTAAAACGCTACTCGTTGCACTTGATTCCGACCTCACATGGATTATATATTGTATTTAAAATATTATGAATAATGAACATAATTTTTAAATCCTTAATCACATAATTATCAGTTATTAACCACATTTAAATATATAACCCGTCCCCAATCCTTCTCCCCACTCTTGTATACGAATGAAACCAGGTGGCCACTTTGATCGCCCCTCCCTGCCACTACGTGCCACCAAGCACCGCCGCGACTATCCCCGAAGGTGCCCAAGACTCCAACGTCTTCTCTGCCACTAGCTTCGTCTACCCAATCGCCACCCATCGCCCCAATGAACCCAAAAAGCAAATGCCGTTCTACTCGATAGTGTAGCCGCCACTGACTATGTCATGCCACTACGAGCTCACTGCTGACTTCCCCCATCACCAGCAACTCAACGGCACTGACCTCACCGTCCAAAGCTCTGCCTACCACCAGAAATCGAGCTCATTTCTTACTGCCCCCATCACCAGCAACTCAATGGCACTGACCTCGTCGTCCAAAGCTCCGCCTACCACTAGAAATCGACCCAAAACCGAACCATGAAATACCTACGAAAGAAGGCAAATTCTAATAACCTCTGACCATGATGCCTTATCCTCAACGTCCAATATATTCCACTCAACGTCACGATCAATCTCCTAGTTGGTGACTTCGCCTGATAATGCCAATAATGGCTCCGATTGATTTAAGTCGTCGGATGATGGGAGATGAATTTGAAAAACAAAGGCAAAGTTATCGCTGGTTGTGCTGGCACATAAAAAGAGAAGGAAGTATGGTTGAATAGTGAAAGGTATAGGATGAATAATGCAGGTGTGGGTAGAGTGACGGCTTAAGTATGGGAGAGTGTATATATTATTTTATTTAAAAATATCTATCTCGATGCACTTAAAAGAATCTCGACCTTCAAATGAGGCTTATCACCTAACGTTCTATAGCAAATACCCCTATTCCAAACACAATGGAACTAGTATCGGGGCCCAATTCCATCATATACGGAAGTTAGCTTTTCGAAATCGAATTATATCAAATTAAATTCTTTTATTTTATTTCTACGTGTTTTGAGCTTGCACGACCAAACGATTTGTCCGATCGCAACGAAATTCGTTGACATATAATAATTTACTCTAATGTTTCCAATGGCACTAGTTTCATTAAAGTCCGAGACAATGCTCTAGAATGATATTTTTACATGCTAGTTAAAACGAATTATTATTAAGACCAGTTTAATCACTTTTAATTCTAATTAAAGGTCTGCTATTCCAATTCTTATTTAACGGAATTTAAATACGTTTTCAAAATCATTTTCATCCATATTAAATCCAATATTTAATTATTAAATTCACATTTCACATATTTAAATAAACTACATATTTAAAAATCAAATGATTAAAATTCTTAGTCGTTACTTTCTTCCCCTCTTAAAAGAACTTCGTCCTCAAAATTAACAACGTAAGGAAAATGCTTCAAAGCCCATTAAATTTTCAAAAATCAATTAGTTGCAACTTGTTATCTAATTTTTTAACTTCTAAAATTATGAAATTTTTTAACAGTGTCTCCTTTGCGCGGTTAGATCGAAAAAACTACAAATCGTCACTATGGACCCATATCAACCAAAATAAAACAAAAGGCTAAGTGCCTAGTCATAAAATCATCCATCCATCATAATAGAAACATGTATCCATTAGTCGGGCAACCAAATTTTACTTATGAAATCAAAAGAATAAACTAGTTTTGGCTTCCATGAACCTGCATCTTACTTATACATAATATCCAACTACCAATAATTTCTGACCATATCATTTTGCATTTTCTAATAACAAACATTTAATTATGACAAAGCCCGTAAGATGTACATATACCATCCGTATGCAAAATCAATCTGATCGCTCGCTCGATCACTCAATTTCACTTCCGAACTAGTATCATCTGATCAACTTCTCTAATGCAGACTCCAATCCGATTCCTGGATTAGAAACCATCATTTTCCTCGCAGAATCAATCAAAAATCAGTATCAAGTGTTCGCCGCCAAGAATCGAGTGGAAAATCCTTGTTCAAACCAGTGTAAATCACCTCGAAATCATATACCCAAACCAGGATCAAACAGTTATACGAATAAAATGATCTATGCATAACCTAAATATTTATTTTACTTGGATTTTTCAACTATACCAAATCATTTTTATTCACATTCATTTTCACTTAGTATATTTCCTTAAATACTAATATCGCCTATGAATCATTTCATAAATCCTCACTTAAGTTCGTACACAACCCATATTACAACTTAAGTTTATACTCGTATAATACTATTCTATATCCTTAGAGTATATATGCACTATTTAGATTTGTTTTATCAAACGTTAACAAATTTAAAATTTTCCTTTTACTCATTGTTTTTCCCAAATTTATAAGTTAGTAAAACTTACTTTCTTATATTTTTTCAAACACTTAGCTCCATTCCGATATCCAATTTAGAAGTCCCGATCATCCAAAATCGTCGAAAATTCCATTTTATTTCAGTAAATGAAAAATAACAAACATATTAAATGAGATACAAAACCAGTCTACTCTAATGCATAAGCCGCAAGCATCCATATAATACTTAACTGAAAATTTAAAAATTAAACACCTAGATTTTTTTCAACTCTATTTTGAAATAATATATGATATATATCTCTTTATATCTAACAAATCATATTTTGGGATTTAAATCAAACTTGTTTTACCAACAACTATAAAAAAACAACCATGGTAGCAATTTCTCCTTTGGAAACACCAAAATGAACCAATGATGCTGCAGTCATCATCGAAATTATTTTCCTGCGACCGAAGTGAATTCAGTGCTTTTTATCTCTTTCAAAATCCATTTTAACTCCCTATATTTTCTGTCAAAATCTTTTATAATATTTATATTCAAATACTTCAAAATAATACTATTATTACTTTTCCTAAACCGTTGAAAAACAATTTCCAAAACTTTGAAAATCCATTTTCATAGATGCAGGGGTTTTAATCCTCAATTTAAGCCTTTTTAATTTATAAATCACGGTTATATACAATATTTATATAACAAACAATTTTTATTTAAAATAAAATCAAATTTAACCCTACATTAGCCTTGAACGCCTTATAATCAAATTGTAAAACTAAATACATGATATGTTCATTTTTAATGCTTCCACGATTACTAATCTACCCAACCCATGCAATAAAAAGGATAAAACTGCTCCTAATCTAGCACAATAGTCAATGCCCATAAACTTGTCAGGCATGACAACCAAATCAACAAATGGTAGTAAATGCTCCTAACTGGATGAGCATGACTGATCAACAATAAATGATAATAACTAAATATTATCATTTTCCTAACTATCAAGCATACAATATATAGTTATAATAATTTTTGAAAAATTATTATTTTATATATAAAATATAATCTAGGTAAAATTATTTGATTTACCCAATTTCAAAACAATATTATGTCGATTGGTCTTCTTCAAGTGTAAAGGGATCCCTATCAATAAGGTTAGCTACTCATATTGACTAGAATCCATAAGCCACTCAACATATCGATTTACACAATATAAAATATTTTTATAGTCAATAACAAATACGCTTTCATATCTACAATAAACTTAAACTCATTCTGGGGTGCTACTGACCCCTATCTCTGATAAGTAATCCCCACCGAAGCCTAAGTGTTCACTTAAGCTAAGCTTTGATACCAAGATGTAAGTACCCACTTTTCCACAAGTTTTAAGCGAACAGTCAACTAGAGATGAGCCACTCAAATTAAAAGGAAAGGCAGATAGTTAGGGAAAAGAAAGAAGGGAGAAGGAAGGAGAAAGAAGAGAAAAAGAAAAGTAACAACACGGAATCTCACTACAGAATGAATAATCTATAACATACAACAAATTTCTACATAAAAAAATTATAATATACATACACCAATCAGAGTACACTAACCAATTTCAGCACAGACAGTTATAACAGCCATCCTTGCAATTTCTGATAATTAAGACAAACAAACAACATAGCAGGGAAAAAAGAATTACGTAGATACATCTTGGACCTCCAGCTCATCTCCTGAGCTCCAATTCATCCAAAGAAATTTGTAAAAACTCTCGGTCTAACCCGAGCGTTATAATAAAATAACACCCGAGTCAGTCTGGTAAACCAGGGTGACAAAGACACGTCTATTTGGATTTCTTAAAAGATACAAACCTTTCAAAATAAAGGTATCTTGTAAGATCACACCACACATAAACGTGGATGGGATTTTACCTTACGACGACCAAAACATTTTCTATAGAGAATCCAATGATATTATAATAATGTCTAGGGTTTTCAAGTAAATAATTAACACAGCCGAAATTGTTACACTAATTAAATTCTAGCATAATAGGTATACAACTACGACTGAAAGCAGTTATTGGGAAATGAAATCCATAAAATAACTGGGCTACTGGGGTAGCACTCGTCACGGTTCATCTCTAGATAAAATAACACCAAGGTCGAACCTATCGACCTCTGCTAACACAAAACAGGCCTACCCCTTACTGGATAATACCGAATATGATCACTCCATGGTTAATGGACCCTCAAGCATACAAATGAGAGATAAAATCGACTCTAGATAGGGATGATCATACCCTAATGGGAGCGATCCACATAGCCCTGCTACATCTCCCATGTTTTATTCATTCCCGGTTGATGAGGCTTGAAGCTACATTTTACCTTTTATATACCACTTCCCACTTGGAATGCTAACACAACCCTTCCGAAAACAATGCAATGCCAGCATTCATCCATACAAGTTGTTCAGTACATGAAAAAACCGAAGGCACTACTTCAACTACATCCATATTAGAATCACCTTTAGGATCAATAGTAAGAAGCTCTTGCACTTCATTGAGCTTCATCTTTAATTCCATCATCTTCTAGATGTCTTCACTTCGAAACACTTGAGTTGGATCGAAGTGGTTTTCGGATAACATATCCGATCTCGGTCTCTTCGAAGCAATAGTCGATAGTATTTAGTAAACTCAATTCTGGTTCTTTAGGAAATAAATAGTCAAAGATAAGAGTGGAGATCACCTCCTCACCGTTACTGGACAGATTTCCTTATCATTTGTTCTAGGAGAACGAAATGAGATTTAAACACAGAATACAACATCATCGGAGATGAATATGCCATATAACTCACGTGTTTCTCCTAAATATTTCCAAAGTTATGTTTTGGGTCCTTATTTGATAGTTAGTTATTTAACTATCCACAAACACACATCCAAATCAGGGATTTATTTCCAAAGGAAAAGCCAACATTGGTTAAGCACATATGTAACCACTAGCCACATTAATTAATCTTTTCATTAATTAAAATCACTTTGTAAATTACTTGTATAAAAATACCTTTACAAAGATATACCTACAAATACCTATATTTTCAATACTTGGAAATACACACACACACACACACTCTCTCTCTCTCTCTCTCTCTCTTATCTCAATAGTATAAGTATATTCACAAACAATGCACTTTACAACTAATAAATGTACTCATATACTTATCTCAATGGTATAGTATATTTACAGACATTACCTTTACAAATTAGAAAATATACTCATATACTTATCTCCATGGTATAAGTATATTCACAAAACCGAGAAAGATTTTCTTTTTATTCAATTTTAAAATCCTCTGTAAATTCCTTATAAATCTCTAAAACATTTATAAACCATTTTATAAATCTTTGAAAATCATTTATGATTTCTTTTATAATTTTTCAATCACTTATAAATTCTTTTTATACATTGCTAAAAATCCTTTACAAACTCACTATAAATACTAAAAATTATTTATAAAACTCCTTTTATAAAACCCTAGTCTATTTATAAAACTCTATTTATAAGTCTCGAAAACATTTATAAATAAATAAAAACCATATACTTCAAAACACTATTATATAATAATAATTATTAATAATAAATATTATAAATAAATAATTATTATTAACTTTAAAATACTTCAAAATAATAATTAATAATTTTAAAACATTAGTAAATAAACAATAATAATTAATTTTTATCGTTATTATAAATAGTAATAATTTATTTCCAAAACATTATTAATAAATCATTATTATTAATTTCAAGCCGTATTAATCATTTAAATAATTAATTTTTCAAAATATTAAAATATTGATAAATAACTTTAAAACAACATTAAAAATAAATAAATAATCTTTAAAACAATATTAAATGCAAATAATCTGAAAACAATATTAAATATATATAAATCACTTAGAAAAAACATAGAAAAGGATGGAGTAAAATAGAAGTTAAATCCTTTAAAACAAAATATTTCTGAAACCCAAATTCAGATTTAAAATCATTTCCTGCCTCAGAAACCCACTCCAACTCAAATGGAAATTTATAATATTTTTGAAATACTAATTTAAGACCAATAGCTGTCCAATATTTGACCAATATCGATTTTTGATTTTCTATCACTATAGGGTTAATTTTGAACATAGAACAATGTTATAACGAATAGTGTCAACTAATCATGTTTGATATTCAATAATTCATACAACAAGAATATTATTGAAAACAATTCAATAATGGCCAAGAATCCACTTGGATCCCTCCAACCTATTCCCCTACATCACAACTTGTATATATTAGCACATATATATGTAAATAAAATTAATAGTTGTGAGGAATCATGTTGAATCCCTCCAACTTGTCCTCTTGCCTCACAAACAGTATATAATCATATAATATGGGTCTTCCGCTACTAGCTAGGTATATAAAAAGGTCATTCGCTCTTGGGACGAGGATAAAACCGAACCATTTGATAAACGGTAAATCATCCGAACATCTAATCAACAATTTTATCACAAAACACCAATTAACCAAAAAGGTGGGTTTAACTCACTGGAATTCCAGTTTTCGTCAAGGCGTTTTGGTTTGGAACTAAATCGAACATGCTTTCAATTTTAATCCAATTTTACACTAGCTCCAAATCCATCTAATCCAAATATATCTCATAGTACTCATCGATACGAGTACAATGCAACTCGTCGCACTTGATTCCCACCTCGTACGGATTAGATATTGCATTTATAAGATGATGAATAAAATAATATAATTTTAAATCCTAAATTACGTAATAGGCAGTTAATTAACCTCGTTTAAATATATAACCCGCCCCCTAATCCTTCTCCTCACTCTCGTATACGAACGAAACCCTGGCAGCCACTTCGATCATCCCTCCCTGCCACCACGCGCCACCAGGCACCGCCGTGACCATTCTTAAAGGTGCCTAGGACTCCAACATCCCCTGTGCCACCAGCCTCGTCCACCGAATCACCCACCATCACCTAAATGAACCCAAAAGGCAAATGTCGTTCAACTTGATATCGTAGCCGCCACTGATCATGTCGCGCCGCCGCGAACTCACTGCCGACTGCCTCCATCACTAACAATTCAATGGCACTGACCTTGTCATCCGAAGCTCCGCCAACCATCATAAATCAACCTACAATCGAAACCCGAATTGCTTACGAATGTAGGCAAATTCCGGTCACCTCTGACCATCACACCTTATCTCCACCATCCAATATACTCTATTCATCGTCACGATCAATCCCCTAGTTGGTGACTTCTCTCGATAACGTCAATAATGGCTTCGATTTATCTGAGTCTTTGGATGATGGGAGATGAATTTGAAAAAAGGGCAAACTCGTCTCTGGTTGTGCTCGCATATAAAAAGGGAAGGAAGTATGGTGAACAGTGGAAGGTATAGACTGAATAGTGCAGGAATGGGTAGAGTGATAGTTTAAGTATGGGAAGTATATATTTTTTTATTTAAAAATATCTATCTTGATCACTCAAAAAAATCTCGAACTTCAAACGAGGCATGCCTCCTGGCATTCTATACCTATGACGACCCTGACTCGACTTTCGAAAGTCGGCACCAAAGACATCACCCGTATTCGAATGTCGAATCTGGTTCGTCCGAGCTTATAACACATTAAGTAAACAACACAGCAGGAAAAAATGAATAATATCATTGATACACAACAGTTGATACTATATGGTTACAACAATATCAGAGACAATATATAACAGCGGAAAAGATAATAATGGAAGAGATAACTCCAACATGATCTTCAAAACGGAGTGAATCCACAAACTACATCTCCAACCCAAAGCTCCTTGGCAAACAGCACACAAACCAAAAGCTCGAACCACCATCATCGTTGTAATGAAGCAAACTAGGTAACAGAATGTTGAAGTGAAACAAATGCGATCGCCAAACCCAAAGGCTTCAAAGACCAAAGACTGAAGAAAATTTTCAATCACTACACCTACTAGCCGATTATCTGAAAATCTGACTCTAAGCTGCCCATGTGGAAAATTGTGGGCACCCAGAGTTTAGAAAGGGAACAATAAACTCCATGTCAGTCATGGGACTGGTATGAGCAAACAAAAATAGTTTATTTGAAACAAAAACAACAAAAAGAATTTAAAATTGAAATCCACAATGCTTTTTGGAAAATGAAACTACCATAAGGCCTCTTGGCACACACACAATGCAATCACAACTTGGGGGAGATTTCTCCTAATGATAGTCAAACATGCTTGATACGTAAAAACCTTTTGATATTATTATTAGTGCATAGTGAAAAACATTTGCAAGTATAATATTAATCTTAGCCAGCATACGTACCATTATAGTATGCCTGCTATAGCTACCATATTAGATGGCAGGTTCTACAACTAAAAACGTACAAGGTGCATATTGTTGATTGGATTTCCAACAATGGTTAGGCTAAGGAACTTCGTGTGCCACATGGGTATGCCTCTGGAGGGACGTCCCGAGAACCTAACCGAATCTCTGCCAACATAAGCCCGGGTTACCTTTGTAACTATGTAACTACTACACGAGTATGTCATCCCCCGATTGTAACCGACCTTTATGCGAGGGCCCTCAACACCAACAACCACAGAGCAATAGGTTTGCAGCAACAACATAGGTTAAATATCTGGGCTCCATACCATGATACCACCTTTTATCCAAAAGGAAATGGACATACCCCAAGGGGAGCTACCCCCAATAACCTTGCCACATCCTTCCTGTTTTGACCATTTTCAGGTTGTGAGGTCCTGATGAAGTCTTGTCCCACAAAGCTATGCTTTTCACAAAAGCCATGCTTCGATCAACAAATGATCAGCAGCACTTCGTATGCCACATTACCAAATTAGGAATATATCACTAGTAACCATCAACTACATAACCTCTGAGCGCGTACGTCTCATAGAAGGGTGTTAAAATAAGAGAATAAATTCTCTACCACTAAACAGAAATGTATTTGATAGAAACCAGTTTTACATCTCAAACTGTAATGTCAAACATACATCCATACAAGTCTTTTCCGGGTTCGAACAGAACCGAAGGCACTTCAAAAGAAGCCCTTGCAATCTGGGTATCCACAATCCCGATCGGACTCCCCATCACATATGGAGATCTTTATACTGGCGTGACTCAGTGTAGAGAAATTCGACAGGTAATCCTTTCATTCTCGAAAATAACCTATCTTCACCAACGGTCTTCAAATGCTATCCATTTACGTCAATTCATTATTCGGAATGAGTTTTATGACATAAAGTCCTCTCCTAGCTAAACCGAATAATGAGCGCTTATTTAAAAACATATGGATATTGGGATCTTAGTTAAGTCACACTTTTTAAATCCCCAAGTCTTTCCTTTTAAATGGTTTAACCAAATTTCCACTTTAATCTTTTAAACAAAAGATTCACCCTTTGAAATCCATTTCAATTTGAAACAAGATTCAATAATCTTTCACAAAGATTCATTCATAGCTTTCAAAACTATTTCCATTTCAAATCTTTTATACAAAAGATACATCTTTAAAATCCTCTTAAATTTGAAAACAAAGTTCACCAATTTTTAACAAAGATTCATTCATAGCTTTCAAAACAATTCTATTTCAAACTTGAAAATTTTCCAATAAAAACAGGGAATTCTGTCTTTATATGAAATCTATTATTGTTTGAAAACAAATACTTTTCGTTTCGGAAAAATCCGATCTAACATGCATAAGTTATAGCCTTTAAAGTATAAACTTGGATTAAATTTAAATTCCTAAAATAATACTTTTAAAATACTTTAAAGATGGTTTAAAAAAACCATATACATATACATATATATAATATATATATATATGACTTGTATCACCACTTTTCAAACCATAGTTTTTAAAATAATTTCAAAACTTAAATAAGATATATTATATTCAAACTAAATTTCAAATTTCAAAACTTCCTTTTCAAAAAGCTTTTCATACTCAACCCAATTCCATTTCCAAAACCATTTGGATTCGAAATTCATAATACTAAATTCAAATATCTGTGACTTAACCAATTTCCTCATGCAATCCAAAATTTATGTGTGTGTGTGGTGTAGTCTAGGGGTTTAACACACAACAATACAATATCATCAATCATCACAATCCAAACACAGCAATATCGATAAGTGATATAATCGTACAACGCTTATATTCATTCACAGATTTACAGATAAATAATATAAATTCATCACAAATAAATAAATTACATTCATCACAGATCAAATCAAAATAATTCATATCACAAAGCATCATACATCAGGGATATCAAACAATTCAAAGCATTCCATACAATCCAAACATCTATAAGTAAGTTCAATTAATCATCTGATTAATTTAAATCGGATTAATACCTGGTTAATTAATATTAATTAATTACAAACCATTTTAATTAATTATCCTTTAATAATAAATTAATTAACCTTTAATTATTAATTAACTTAATAAATAAATAAATTAACCTTTAGTCATTAAATAATTAACCTTAAATTATTTAATTATCCTTTAATTAATTATCCTTAATTACATAAATTAATTAACCCTTAATTAATAATCATTAATTAATAAATCACCTTGATTAATTATCCTTAAATTAATCACTTTAATTAATTAACCTTTAATTGTTAGGTAATTAACCTTTAATTATTTATTAACCTTTAATTGTTATATTATGTAATTATCCTTTTAATAAATCACATTTAGTAATTATCCATTAATTACCTACCTTAATTAATGACATCAAATAATTATTCCTTAATTACTTTCATTAAGCAAATACCATTAATTAATTACATTAAGTAATTAACCTTTAATAAATTAATTATATTTTAATTAATTACCTTAATAAGTAAATTGATTAATTATTCCTTTACTTAATTACATTAATTAATCAACCATCCTTTAATACATTAATTAATTAATTACATCATTAAATCACCTTTGAAACCATTTAGAAATTAACCTATTATATAAGTACTTTTAAATAAAAAAATTCAAAACATTTTGAAATTTTGAAAAAAAAAACTTGTTTAAACTTGTTAAACATTTGCTTTAGAACTTAGTAATATTTCCTTGAAACCTTGATCATTTCAATAATTTTAAAAACTTGTTTATGCTTTTATTTTTACTCTTTAACATCTGGTTAATTCATCTTTACTAAAAACCCGAGCCAGATCTTATTTTTCCCGAGCCTTACTTCGAGTAACTTGCCTCTATCTCTTGCTTTGAGTCATGCCTTTGTTTTCACGCGTGTTACCCTGAGCCAACCTTTCTTCTAAATACCTCAACATTCGCCAGACACAGGTGATAATTCGTGCATATGCACTGATGTTCCGATCATCACTTGCCCTCGCCGATCCCCTCAACAAGTCATCGACGACTTTGCCACCCAACCTAACCACCCAGCTTCGACAATTTCATTGATAATTGAAACTTAGCTATTCGATAGATCTTCTGGAATCAAATCCATTGACCAAATTGCCTCGCCCCGCAGCGTGCCGATGCCAGAACCCTCGCGACCCCGACCATAGCTTCATCGATCATCCATGCACCTTTTCCCCTTCCACTGATCTACACCGGCGTCACAACAACACTGCAAAATGCCTGAAACCATCCTTCACCAAAACAAGACCTCAAACCCTACATCACCTTCTACACTATACCGTGGTGATCGATAATTTCATCATGCATTTTTCCCGGGCTTCACCTCCTGTAACGACCCATGTAAATTAGATGTTTAAAATGAATTAAATTAATAGGATTTTAATTTAAATTTACAAAGAAATAGAAATATTATTTATTTTATGAAAGAGAATGTTGAAAATTTGATGTATCAAGGATAATTTAAAATTTACAAATTAGATTATATATTGCAATTAATTGTAATAGTGGAAATTGTCACATTTGGATAAATGTTAAAATGAAGGCTAAAATAAATTATGTAAATGGTGACTTAAAACCTATTTATAGAAATTTGAACAAAATCCAAATAAATTAAGTAGGAAAAAGATTCTTACCTGGATATAAAATTTATATGAGAAATTTATGAAAGTATTAATTTGATTTAATGCAATAAAAGAATTGTAAACGGTAATTGGAATAAATTAAGGAATCATATTAGTACAAGCTAATAATTTATGACTTGAATGAGATTCCAATTCAATAAAATCATTTAAATGTTATGATTTGATTTTTAATGGAACATGAGAAAAACAAATGTAAGGATTTGATTAATATATATGTTATTTATTCAGGGTATTGAATAAAATTGGGAATCCAATTGTAATTAATGGTAATAATGTTGGTATTAGCTAATAAATTTAATTTCAATACAATACCCATAAATAAATGGGATGAAATGAATGTATGTAAATGTATACTAGGTTATTTATCAAATAAAAGGAAAGAAAAGTAAATATCGAATTTGATTGATGAATAAATATGCGTTGAATAATAACTGAATGTAAAGTTAATGGTAATTGTATAAAATCAAAATAAGATAATGAATTGCAATAATTGTGGGTTGATAATAAGGTGTGAATGGGAAAGTGATTGTTATATAAATTGAATGGAATTCAAATTGATGGGAAATGTAAATGGGTACTTAGTAATAAATTTAAACGGACTTAAAAATGGAATTTATTTAATTAATAGATATAACGGATAAGGATATACTTATAAATGTAGGATTAAGAGTTTGAGTTATATACTTAGTTCCTTCAATTAAATCGGAAATCATTTCAATACTTTTAAATTAAATGTTACGATAAATAAATTAAGGAATAAATGGGGAATAACGTAAATAAATTCTTCATTAAATGATGGTTCGAGTATATAAAGAATGGAGGTAAAACTTTATAAATTGATTTGAATCTAAAATTTAATGAAAGAAGTAATTGGAATTAAATGGATCAAATGTTTGAAGTTGCGAAATTTTTAATTTAGATAAAAGGGGTATGCATTTATGTAATAGAGTATGAATCTATTGTTAAGTTTATTTATAAAATGGCAGTTGGGTAAATGAAAGGGTGCAAAAGTAAGCCGGTCAGTATATTAAAGTAATATATGATAATAGGTTTAATCGAAATAAATGAAAATTTAACATCTAAATATTACATTAATAGGGATTTAAGTGTAATCGAAGAATAGTAGGATAATAAATTTTGAATCTAATATTAAATCCATCGATTTGAAATATGTAAATGGAATAACCATTGATTTCTTTGATTTAATATAAATTTTTAGAAAGTTAAATTTTAATTTGTGAATTTAATGAGATTAAGGATTTATATTGAAATTTATAAATTAACCTTTTGTAATTTGACATCTAAACTTGTTTGAAACTTTGTAAATGATTAAGAATTTTTAAAAGTGATAAAATGGTTCAATTTTAGAATCTAAATATAAAATTGGATTTTATTTATTTATTTTGAATTTATTTAATTAATATAAAAATAGCCATTTGGTCACGGACTCGGATTTCGACGAAACCAGTTTCATCGGATCCGTAACAGTGAATTATTGTAAGGTTTCAAGTTTCGTAGCGATCAGACTTGTCGTTTGATCGTACGAACGCGAAACGCCTTAAAATCGATTTAATTAAAATCAATTTGGAAATATTGTTTTCAGCATAACTTCTTCATACGATCGAATTTGAACGCGAAACTTTTCCATCGCGTTTAGAATATTTTAAAATACCTATTTTGATATATGGGTTTACCCAATTTCGTTCCGGCGTCAGAACGGGCTTTTTGGGCCATGTTAGCGTTAGCACGTTTGTTTATCCAATCCATCTATTCAAATTCTGACCTACTTATATAAAATTAGTTGTAAACCCTAGCCTCCATTCTATTCTCATTTGCTGTACGTTCTTTTCTCCAACTCCTCTTCTTCAATGGCAACAAACAATTCTAGATCCAAATTCAAATTTCAAACCAAATCCAAAGCTAAAAATTCAAAGTCTTCATAAAAATCTCAGAAAAATATATGTCATAGTTCTCATAGAGCGTAATCTGCTGGTGCTGTTCGTTTTTCGAAACGATTCACCATTTAACCAGAAATTGCAAATCAACTCGGCCGTTCGTATGGAATTTTGGGCGATCCTACGGTGGATCGGCGTCTGTTTGTCGATCGGATGGCGCCGTTGCGAAGCTTGCGAAGAGCAGCTCACGGATCTGGTGGTCGTTCGTTTGATGGTGGCTAGATTTCATCGGTTTTGGCGTTTAAAGGCGGTCGGAGGAGGGTGGCTCTCAGGCTGCCGCGTGGCCACGCGTATGGCCTAGAGGGGCGGCCGGACCTGATGAAGGCGGTGGTTGGTGGCGATTGGCAAGATGGTAGCCGTGGTGGTCGTGAAGCGTGGCGGCGGCCAGTTTTAGGGCTCGAACAAATACTGTTCACGATCGAACGAAGAGAGGGACGGGTGCGTTGCCTGTAGCGTGCAAAAGTTGATGACGTGGAAATCTTTATAGGTTAGTTTGTTTTATTTTTTTTAAATTTTGTTTTCAAACGTTTATTCGAATAACTTCTTCATACGGTGTCCAATTTACACGTGATTTTTTGTTAGGATCTTAATTAAATTTCGGATCTGGTGACGCTGGTTTGGACAGATTTGGAGACCGTCGAATTTTTGGGTTTAAATCGGATTTAAATTCGATTTAAATTCAAAAGGTGAGTGTTTGAACCCACTCACAACTTCTAAAATTTCCTATATTTGTTAAATTGATTTTAGATATGAGTACACATTTATTTGTGACTGTTTGACATGTTTTATTCATTATTTCAGTTAAATCGCATTTATTTAATTTAACTGTTAATTACTTTTATTATTGCATATAAATTGACAGTTAGAATTTATTTACTTGCATATAAACTGATAGTTAAACAGTTAATAAATTTATTTTGAATATAAACTGTTAGTTAATAACTGTCCTTTATTTTCTGTTATATTGTATATGTCATATATGGATGTTTGTTAAATTGATGATGATTGAAATAAATTGGTTGATGTTTGATATTGGTTGAATGGATGATGTGTTCTATCTTATATAAACTGCAAGTTATCATGCATTTTCATTTCATTCGGGATTGCGGTTTGAAATGATATACGACCGCATTTTTATTTTAAATTGCGGGTTGAAATGATAAACATCTGTATCACTTGACCATAGGGTAGAAAATTTTATACAGGCACCGCGGTATATATATATAAAAATATTTTAAAATGTTTTTCTATGATTTTGTAAAGTTATATATATATGGTTTATGGCATATTGATTTGGTTATTGATAAAGGTTATTATATATATAGTAATTTCCGGTTTTTAAGCTTTGTATAAATTTGATTTGAAGTTTAAAATTAAGTTTGATTTTAAGATCAAATACGATTAAGCATTTATTTAAAATTTAATTTCTGGAGTATCATTGACTTAAATGAGAATAAGGTTGGAAGATGAATATTAAGTTAAATTGGAATTAAATAAAAAGTAAGAATTTTTAAAGGATATGATTTTATAACTTGATTTTTGTGTAGAGTGATCTAAATGAATATCAGGTTGATTTAAATGAATATATATAATTAATTGAAAGATTTTCTAGTTATGTGAAGTTAAAGGTTTTTCTTAAATTATATTGAATTCATTAAGTAAATATTTCAAGTCTAAATAATAAGTAATTGAATTTAATATATATGGGTTTGTCAAATGAGTTTGTTTTTGAAATGGTGAAATATTTAAAGCTTTGAAACATAAGAATTAAAAATGGTATTTGGAAGTTTAAATCGATATTTGGAATTGATTTGTGAAATGTAAAGAAGCTATTTTGTTTTATAAAGGAAATTTAATATTTAACCATTTGAGAGATGGAAATTTGTTTCAAAGTTATGATTTTCAAAGTAGTATAATTTGGAAATATTATATTCCAGAGTTTTGATTTCTAAATATTTTACTTTGAAAACCCTATGAGTTTGGAAAGAATATATATTGGAAAATAAAATGACATTATATGGGTTTGGGCTTAAATGATATCGTATTGATTTGGGGTTTTAAAAATATAAACGATATCGTATTTATATGGGTTTGAAATGGATATTTTATTCTAGTTTTAAAGTATAATTATTTTAAATAACCGCGGTGTTATAATAACGTTTGGTTGTTGAAGAGACCGGGATCAGAAGTTGTCATACTCTCTGCCAACTCCGAAAACCATTTTAACAACTGTGTATGTGGTGGAGATTCCAGAATGAAGTAGGTTGGTGGAGGCGTTTCCTGCAAGGTAAATACGTGGACCCGACTCCCGTGAGTTGGCATAAGGTAGCTAAAACAGGAGCGATTCTCGGGCCAATGGGGTCATTCCTCTGATCGGACACTCCTCTTCGATATTATACTTTGACTTTGGATTGATTCAGTGGCCACTTTTACTTTGATTTTCGGGGGAGTTTGTTCGAGGTGGGCGGTAGCTGCGGCTACGCGTTTCCATCAGCCCGGATAGCAATTGGTATATCTACCCTGGCATTGCCTAGTTGTGCCGTGTCACCTACCATACCAAGCCTTTACTACGAGTTTCTATTTGTGTCGTACCTATGGAGTGTCTTCTCGTAGTCTCCCGATCAGGAGATATCCAGGCACTGTATAGACTATTGGCACTATTACGTGTTAAGGTGGAAAATGTAAAGCCTTAATTCTATTTTAAAGTAAGTTTATTTTACAATTAGGCACTATTATAATAGCGCAATATACTACATAATAAATAGTTTAACGGATCCTTAGGAGATGTAAATCCCGAGCATCTCTTGAGTTACTGTACTCATATTTATTTCTGTTAATTTAACTCACATAAGATCTTTTAGTTCTGACTCGAGTGTTTTTGTCTTTTCAAATTCGCTCGGATCAGTCCGAGCGTTTCAGGATTTGAAGATTTAGCTTTGGAGGACGAAGACGAAGATTCGTATTATTATTATTTATTCTATTGCACTACACTCATACTGTTCCGCTACATTGTTATACGGTATGTGCACTCTGATATGTATTGTATAAATAAAATCAAAGGTTTTGTAAAACAACTTCATGAACTGTATATTTGATTATTATATTTTATCCTTCCGCTGTGAGATTCTGCTTAGTTTTTCTTCTCTGTTTTTCTTATTTATCCCATAACAATCCGCCCTTACGTATGCTTTGAATTGGCACATGTGTCTGTTTAAATCGTGCGAAAAGGTGGGATGTTACAGTTGGTATCAGAGCTTTGGTTTAGTGATAAACCTTGGCTTTGTGGGGTTTGACTCTTGTTAATAGGGTAATAAGACCCTATGGGAGTCACTGAGTTTATATATATGAGAGAGCGTATTTGTTAGTGTTATAAAAAGGTTTTTATATTGTGTTAATCTGTTCCGTTTTGTATTTATAAATTCTGGTTGATGCATGGGACGCTATGACATCAATTGGGATTTCTAAACACTAAATAGGACAGACCGACATAATATTTGTTTTTCATATAGGCGAATGAAATAATTTTGCCTATTATATTTTCTATATAAAATAAAGATTTTCAAATGATATTTATATTTGGCTGAAATAGATTGGTTGTTAGGTAATAAAGTGTATAAATAATAATAGAAATAAGATTGAAAAATAAAATAAATGAAATTTGGATATTTAGAACTTAAATCCGGGGATTTAAAATTTTCTCAATAAATTTTTGGAATATAATAATATTGGTTATAAGCATTTTCTGATATAAATATTTAATATAATTCGGAAAATTTGTTTTAAAGAGGATATTGAAGAAAATAAGTTTCGTACTTTCCTGTCTGTCGCTGGAAAATAATTTCGGTGATGGCGGCCGCATCATCGACTTTCATTTTCGAGTTTCGAAGAGGAAAGGCCACTGTAGTAGTTCTATTGTAGATTTATTTTTGAAAATATATAAATTTTGAATTGTTTTAATTATAATTAGAGATATATAAGTTGTAAGAATATATTTATCTATTGTTTTAAAATAAATTGAAAATTTAACCCGGTATTAAATTCTAAAATTTCCATTAATTAATTGTTTCAATTATTGTAGTGAATTGAAACATAGGAATTAATAAATTAAAACCTCTAAAGGAAATAAGAGATATAATGATAGGTTATAAATGGTATTAAATGTTATTTGAAATTATAACCTATGAAATAAAGAATATTATTATTGAACGTTAAATTAATCATAGGTAATGAGAAAACTTGTATAACTTTCAAGTACATCTTTAAAAACATATATAACTTACCAAGTATAAAAAGTTGAAATGTTTAATAAGAAATGTAATGGAAATTATATGAGTAAAAGTAGGTAATGATGTATTCAATGAATTTGCTATTATAAATGAGAATCTAATGTTATAAACTTAAAGTTATAATTCAAATTTTTCCAAGTAAATATAATTAAAGGTAAGTATGACAAATAGATGATTATAAACTTAAGTAATTAAAGTGTAAATAAATGGGGTCATGCAATAATAAATGAATGAATAGTTATAACGAAATAAAAAGGGAACTGAAATGACCTGAGTTAATGAAATTGAATAATTGTAAGTAATAAGTAAAAATAAATGAAGCAAACATTTAATGAGTAAATGTAAATTTAAAACAATAAATCACTGTATAAATAAAAAATAATCGAATAACAAAGGTATGAAATGAAATTAATGAGGATAAACAAAAATTTGTTGTTCAAATTGGTTGTTGTTGTTTTGGGTTTTAGTTGTTGTGGGTAAGGATACTTTAAATTTGTAAGGATGAATGAAAAATTATTTAGTTTTATCTAAGACAGTTGAGTAAATGATGCGCTAATAGTTTATTATTCATTCCGTACAATTTAAAAGTTTTGAACCGAACAACTTTTTGTTTGTTTGATTTAATAGTTGTTTTATATTTGTTGTGTATGCTTTTTGGGGAAATTATTGGTTGTTGTATTCATTTGTGTTAGTGATTGAAACCACTTAAATATTTCACTTTAAATAAATTATTAACCCTTTAGATCTTATAAGTGAAAATGCAGGTTACGGAAGCAATTGCTGCTGCTTTTGGTTCCATAAATTAAGCATATATTGCCCAACAAATAGGTACGTTTCGAATTACGGGTTATAGCGCTATTTTATATATTTCCCGTGCAGGGATATATTTTAGTTTGGAAAGTATTTGTGTATATTGTTATATTTATATTAAATTTCCTCCGAGCCTCTCCGTACAAAGGAGATTCTGCCAAAATTTTCCGTAAAATTTGGGCTTCGAATATTTTGAAATGTTTACCAAACTTTAGTAATTTAAGTGTAAAAAGATATAATGATTATAAAACGGGTATATTTTATTTAAGGAAATAAATTTAGTAAATTATTGG
The DNA here is from genome assembly GCA_030765085.1 of Allium cepa. NCBI lineage: Eukaryota > Viridiplantae > Streptophyta > Magnoliopsida > Asparagales > Amaryllidaceae > Allium > Allium cepa. The sequence goes on from CM060932.1 coordinate 743,240,235, forward strand.
TTATAAGTTAAATATTTTGAATAAGATGTATTGTTATTTAATTCTTCTTTTCCCTTCTTTTCCTTTTCGGGGACGAAAAGTTTTGAGTGAGGAAGAGTGTAACGACCCGTGTAAATTAGATGTTTAAAATGAATTAATTAATAGGATTTTATTTTAAATTTAGAAAGAAATAGAAATATTATTTATTTTATGAAAGAGAATGTAGAAAATTTGATGTATCAAGGATAACTTAAAATTTATAAATTAGATTATATATTGCAATTAATTGTAATAGTGGAAATTGTCGCATTTGGATAAATGTTAAAATGAAGGCTAAAATAAATTATGTAAATGGTGACTTAAAACCTATTTATAGAAATTTGAATGAAATCCAAATAAATTAAGTAGGAAAAAGATTCTTACCTGGATATAAAATTTATATGAGAAATTCATGAAAGTATTAATTTGATTTAATGCAATAAAAAATTGTAAACGGTAATTGGAATAAATTAAGGAATCATATTAGTACAAGCTAATAATTTATGACTTGAATGAGATTCCAATTCAATAAAATCATTTAAATATTATGATTTGATTTTTAATGGAACATGAGAAAAACAAATGTAAGGATTTGATTAATATATATGTTATTTATTAAGGGTATTGAATAAAATTAGGAATCCAATTGTAATTAATGGTAATAATGTGGGTATTAGCTAATAAATTTAATTTCAATACAATACCCATAAATGAATGGGATGAAATGAATATATGTAAATGTATACTAGGTTATTTATCAAATAAAAGGAAAGAAAAGTAAATATCGAATTTGATTGATGAATAAATATGCGTTGAATAATAACTGAATGTAAAGTTAATGGTAATTGTATAAAATCAAAATAAGATAATGAATTGCAATAATTGTGGGTTGATAATAAGGTGTGAATGGGAAAGTGATTGTTATATAAATTGAATGGAATTCAAATTGATGGGAAAAGTAAATGGGTACTTAGTAATAAATTTAAACGGACTTAAAAATGGAATTTATTTAATTAATAGATATAACGGATAAGGATATACTTATAAATGTAGGATTAAGAGTTTGAGTTATATACTTAGTTCCTTCAATTAAATCGAAAATCATTTCAATAATTATAAATTAAATGTTACGATAAATAAATTAAGGAATAAATGGGGAATAACGTAAATAAATTCTTCATTAAATGATGGTTCGAGTATATAAAGAATGGAGGTAAAACTTTATAAATTGATTTGAATCTAAAATTTAATGAAAGAAGTAATTGGAATTAAATGGATCAAATGTTTGAAGTTACGAAAATTTTAATTTAGATAAACGTGGTATGCATTTATGTAATAGAGTATGAATCTATTGTTAAGTTTATTTATAAAATGGCAGTTGGGTAAATGAAAAGATGCAAAAGTAAGCCGGTCAGTATATTAAAGTAATATATGATAATAGGTTTAATCGAAATAAATGAAAATTTAACATCTAAATATTACATTAATAGGGATTTAAGTGTAATCGAAGAATAGTAGGATAATAAATTTTGAATCTAATATTAAATCCATCGATTTGAAATATGTAAATGGAATAACCATTGATTTCTTTGATTTAATATAAATTTTTAGAAAGTTAAATTTTAATTTGTGAATTTAATGAGATTAAGGATTTATATTGAAATTTATAAATTTACCTTCTGTAATTTGACATCTAAACTTGTTTGAAACTTTGTAAATGATTAAGAATTTTTAAAAGTGATAAAATGGGTCAATTTTAGAATCTAAATATAAAATTGGATTTTATTTATTTATTTTGAATTTAATTAATATAAAAATAGCCATTTAGTCACGGACTCGGATTTCGACGAAACCAGTTTCATCGGATCCGTAACAGTGAATTATTGTAGGATTTCAAGTTTCGTAGCGATCGGACTTGTCGTTTGATCGTACGAACGCGAAACGCCTTGAAATCGATTTAATTAAAATCAATTTGAAATCAATTTGGAAATATTGTTTTTAGCATAACTTCTTCATACGATCGAATTTGAACGTGAAACTTTTTCCATCGTGTTTAGAATATTTTAAAATATCTATTTTGATATATGGGTTTACCCAATTTCGTTCCGGGGTCAGAACGGGCTTTTTGGGCCATGTTAGCGTTAGCACGTTTGTTTATCCAATCCATCTATTCAAATTCTGACCTGCTTATATAAAATCAGTTGTAAACCCTAGCCTCCATTCTATTCTCATTTGTTGTACGTTCTTTTCTCCAACTCCTCTTCTTCAATGGCAACAAACAATTCTAGATCCAAATTCAAATTTCAAACCTAATCCAAAGCTAAAAATTCAAAGTCTTCATAAAAATCTCAGAAAAATATATTTCATAGTTCTCATAGAGCGTAATCTGCTGGTGCTGTTCGTTTTTCGGAATGATTCACCATTTAACCAGAAATTGCAAATCAACTCGGCCGTTCGTATGGAATTTTGGGCGATCCTACGGTGGATCGGCGTCTGTTTGTCGATCGGATGGCGCCGTTGCGAAGCTTGCGAAGAGCAGCTCACGGATCTGGTGGTCGTTCGTTTGATGGTGGCCAGATTTCATCGGTTTTGGCGTTTGAAGGCGGTCGGAGGAGGGTGGCTCTCAGGCTGCCGCGTGGCCACGCGTATGGCCTAGAGGAGCGGTCGGACCTGATGAAGGCGGTGGTTGGTGGCGATAGGAAAGATGGTAGCCGTGGTGGTCGTGAAGCGTGGCGGCGGCCGGTTTTTGGGCTCGAACAAATACTATTCACGATCGAACGAAGAGAGGGACGGGTGCGTTGCCTGTAGCGTGCAAAAGTTGATGACGTGGCAATCTTTTTAGGTTAGTTTGTTTTATTTTTTTTAAATTTTGTTTTCAAACGTTTATTCGAATAACTTCTTCATACGGTGTCCGATTTACACGCGATTTTTTTGTTAGGATCGTAATTAAATTTCGGATCTGGTGACGCTGGTTTGGACAGATTTAGAGACCGTCGAATTTTTGGGTTTAAATCGGATTTAAATTTGATTTAAATTCAAAAGGTGAGTGTTTTAACCCACTCACAACTTCTAAAATTTCCTATGTTTGTTAAATTGATTTTAGATATGAGTAGAAATTTATTTGTGACTGTTTGACATGTTTTATTCATTTTCAGTTAAATCACATTTATTTAATTTAACTGTTAATTAATTTTATTATTACATATAAATTGACAGTTAGAATTTATTTACTTGCATATAAACTGATAGTTAAACTGTTAATAAATTTATTTTGAATATAAACTGTTAGTTAATAACTGTCCTTTATTTCCTGTTATATTGTATATGTCATATATGGATGTTTGTTAAATTGATGATGATTGAAATAAATTGATGATGATTGAAATAAATTGGTTGATGTTTGATATTGGTTGAATGGATGATATGTTCTATCTTATATAAACTGCAAGTTATCATGCATTTTCATTTCATTCGGGATTGCGGTTTGAAATGATATACGACCGCATTTTTATTTTAAATTGCGGGTTGAAATGATAAACATCCGTATCACTTGACCATAGGGTTGAAAATTTTATATAGGCACCGCGGTATATATATATATATATATATATATATATATATATATTGAAATGTTTTTCTATGATTTTGTAAAGTTATATATATATATGGTTTATGGGATATGGATTTGGTTATTGATAAAGGTTATTATATATATAGTAATTTCCGGTTTTTAAGCTTTGTATAAATTTGATTTGAAGTTTAAAATTAAGTTTGATTTTAAGATCAAATACGATTAAGCATTTATTTAAAATTTAATTTCTGGAGTTTCATTGACTTAAATGAGAACAAGGTTGGAAGATGAATATTAAGTTAAATTGAAATTAAATAAAAAGTAAGAATTTTTAAAGGATATGATTTTATAACTTGATTTTTGTGTAGAGTGATCTAAATGAATATCAGGTTGATTTAAATGAATATATATAATTAATTGAAAGATTTTCCAGTTATGTGAAGTTAAAGGTTTTTCTTAAATTATATTGAATTCATTAAGTAAATATTTCAAGTCTAAATAATAAGTAATTGAATTTAATATATATGGGTTTGTCAAATGAGTTTGTTTTTGAAATGGTGAAATATTTAAAGCTTTGAAACATAAGAATTAAAAATGGTATTTGGAAGTTTAAATCGATATTTGGAATTGATTTGTGAAATGTAAAGAAGCTATTTTGTTTTATAAAGGAAATTTAATATTTAACCATTTGAGAGATGGAAATTTGTTTCAATGTTATGATTTTCAAGGTAGTATAATTTGGAAATATTATATTCCAGCGTTTTGATTTCTAAATATTTTACTTTGAAAACCCTATGAGTTTGGAAAGAATATATATTGGAAAATAAAATGACATTATATGGGTTTGGGCTTAAATGATATCGTATTGGTTTGGGGTTTTAAAAATATAAACGATATCGTATTTATATGGGTTTAAAATGGATATTTTATTCTGGTTTTAAAGTATAATTATTTTAAATGACCGCGGTGTTGTAATAACGTTTGGTTGTTGAAGAGACAGGGATCGGAAGTTGTCATACTCTCTGCCAACTCCGAAAACCACTTTAACAACCGTGTACGCGGTGGAGATTCCAGAATGAAGTAGGTTGGTGGAGGCGTTTCCTGCAAGGTAAATACGTGGACCCGACTCCCGCGAGTTGGCGTAAGGTGGCTAAAACAGGAGCGATTCTCGGGCCAATGGGGTCATTCCTCTGATCGGACACTCCTCTTCGATATTATACTTTGACTTTGGATTGATTCAATGGCCACTTTTACTTTGATTTTCGGGGGAGTTTGTTCGAGGTGGGCGGTAGCTGCGGCTACGCGTTTCCATCAGCCCGGATAGCAATTGGTATATCTACCCTGACATTGCCTAGTTGTGCCGTGTCACCTACCATACCAAGCCTTTACTACGAGTTTCTATTTGTGTCGTACCTATGGAGTGTCTTCTCATAGTCTCCCGATCAGGAGATATCCAGGCACTGTATAGACTATTGGCACTATTACGTGTTAAGGTGGAAAATGTAAAGCCTTAATGCTATTTTAAAGTAAGTTTATTTTACAATTAGGCACTATTATAATAGCGCAATATACTACATAATAAATAGTTTAACGGATCCTTAGGAGATGTAAATCCCGAGCATCTCTTGAGTTACTGTACTCATATTTATTTCTGTTAATTTAACTCACATAAGATCTTTTAGTTCTGAATCGAGTGTTTTTGTCTTTTCAAATTCGCTCGGATCAGTCCGAGCGTTTCAGGATTTGAAGATTTAGCTTTGGAGGACGAAGACGAAGATTCGTATTATTATTATTTATTCTATTGCACTACACTCATACTGTTCCGCTACATTGTTATACGGTATGTGCACTCTGATATGTATTGTATAAATAAAATCAAAGGTTTTGTAAAACAGCTTCATGAACTGTATATTTGATTATTATATTTTATACTTCCGCTGTGAGATTCTGTTTAGTTTTTCTTCTCTGTTTTTCTTATTTATCCCATAACAATCCGCCCCTACGTATGCTTTGAATTGGCACATGTGTCTGTTTAAATCGTGCGAAAAGGCGGGATGTTATAGTTGGTATCAGAGCTTTGGTTTAGTGATAAACCTTGGCTTTGTGGGGTTTGACTCTTTGTTAATAGGGTAATAAGACCCTATGGGTGTCACTGAGTGTATATATATGAGAGAGCGTATTTGTTAGTGTTATAAAAAGGTTTTTATATTGTGTTAATATGTTCCGTTTTGTATTTATAAATTCTGGTTGATGCATGGGACGCTATGACATCAATAGAGATTTCTAAACAGTAAATAGGACAGACCAACATAATATTTATTTTTCATATAGGTGAATGAAATAATTTTGCCTATTATATTTTCTATATAAAATAAAGATTTTCAAATGATATTTATATTTGGCTGAAATAGATTGGTTGTTAGGTAATAAAGTGTATAAATAATAATAGAAATAAGATTGAAAAATAAAATAAATGAAATTTGGATATTTAGAACTTAAATCCGGGGTTTTAAAATTTTCTCAATAAATTTTTGGAATATAATAATATTGGTTATAAGCATTTTCTGATATAAATATTTAATATAATTCGGAAAATTTGTTTTAAAGAGGATATTGAAGAAAATAAGTTTCGTACTTTCCTCTATGTTGTTGGAAAATAATTTCGGTGATGGCGGCCGCATCATCGACTTTCATTTTCGAGTTTCGAAGGGGAAAGGCCACTGTAGTAGTTCTACTTCAGATTTATTTTTGAAAATATATAAATTTTGAATTGTTTTAATTATAATTAGAGATCTATAAGTTGTAAGAATATATTTATCTATTGTTTTAAAATAAATTGAAAATTTAACCCGGTATTAAATTCTAAAATTTCCATTAATTAATTGTTTCAATTATTGTAGTGAATTGAAACATAGGTAATTAATAAATTAAAACCTCTAAAGGAAATAAGAGATTTAATGATAGGTTATAAATGGTATTAAATGGAATTTGAAATTATAACCTATGAAATAAAGAATATTATTACTGAACGTTAAATTAATCATAGGTAATGAGAAAATTTGTATAACTTTCAAGTACATCTTTAAAAACATATATAACTTACCGAGTATAAAAAATTGAAATGTTTAATAAGAAATGTAATGGAAATTATACGAGTAAAAGTAGGTAATGAAGTATTCAATGAATTTGCTATTATAAATGAGAATCTAATGTTATAAACTTAAAGTTATAATTCAAAATTTTCCAAGTAAATATAATTAAAGGTAAGTATGACAAATAGATGATTATAAACTTAAGTAATTAAAGTGTAAATAAATGGGGTCATGCAATAATAAATGAATGAATAGTTATAACGAAATAAAAAGGGAACTGAAATGACCTGAGTTAATGAAATTGAATAATTGTAAGTAATAAGTAAAAATAAATGAAGCAAACATTTAAGAATAAATGTAAATTTAAAACAATAAATCACTGTATAAATAAAAAGATAATCGAATAACAAAGGTATGAAATGAAATTAATGAGGATAAACAAAAATTTATTGTTCAAATTGGTTGTTGTTGTTTTGGGTTTTAGTTGTTTTGCGTAAGGGTGCTTTAAATTTGTAAGGATGAATGAAAAATTATTTAGTTTTATCTAAGACTGTTGAGTAAATGATGCGCTAATAGTTTATTATTCATTCCGTACAATTTAAAAGTTTTGAACCGAACAACTTTTTGTTTGTTTGATTTAATGGTTGTTTTATATTTGTTGTGTATGCTGTTTGGGGAAATTATTGGTTGTTGTATTCATTTGTGTTAGTGATTGAAACCACTTAAATATTTCACTTTATATAAATTGTTAACCCTTTAGATCTTATAAGTGAAAATGCAGGTTATGGAAGCAGTTGCTACTTCTTTTGGTTCCATAAATTACGCATATATTGCCCAACAAATAAGTACGTTTCGAATTATGGGTTATAGCTCTATTTTATATATTTTCCCGTGTAGGGATATATTTTATTTTGGAAAGCATTTGTGTATATTGTTATATTTATATTATTTTTCTTCCGAGCCTCACCGTACAAAGGAGACTCTGCCAAAATTTTCCGTAAAATTTGGACTTAGAATATTTTGAAATGTTTACCAAACTTTAGTAATTTAAGTGTAAAATGATATAATGATTATAAAACAGGTATATTTTATTTAAGGAAATAAATTTAGTAAATTATTGGTTATATGTTAAATATTTTGAATAAGATGTATTGTTATTTAATTCTTCTTTTCCCTTCTTTTCCTTTTCGGGGACGAAAAGTTTTGAGTGGGGGAGAGTGTAACGACCCGTGTAAATTAGATGTTTAAAATGAATTAAATTAATAGGATTTTACTTTAAATTTAGAAAGAAATAGGAATATTATTTATTTTATGAAAGAGAATGTTGAAAATTTGATGTATCAAGGATAATTTAAAATTTATAAATTAGATTATATATTGCAATTAATTGTAATAGAGGAAATTGTCGCATTTGGATAAATGTTAAAATGAAGGCTAAAATAAATTATGTAAATGGTGACTTAAAACCTATTTATAGAAATTTGAATAAAATCCACATAAATTAAGTAGGAAAAAGATTCTTACCTGGATATAAAGTTTATATGAGAAATTTATGAAAGTATTAATTTGATTTAATGTAATAAAAGAAATGTAAACGGTAATTGGAATAAATTAAGGAATCATATTAGTACAAGCTAATAATTTATGACTTGAATGAGATTCCAATTCAATAAAATCATTTAAATGTTATGATTTGATTTTTAATGGAACATGAGAAAACCAAATGTAAGGATTTGATTAATATATATGTTATTTATTCAGGGTATTGAATAAAATTGGGAATCCAATTGTAATTAATGGTAATAATGTTGGTATTAGCTAATAAATTTAATTTCAATACAATACCCATAAATGAATGGGATGAAATGAATGTATGTAAATGTATACTGGGTTATTTATCAAATAAAAGGAAAGAAAAGTAAATATCGAATTTGATTGATGAATAAATATGCGTTGAATAATAACTGAATGTAAAGTTAATGGTAATTGTATAAAATCAAAATAAGATAATGAATTACAATAATTGTGGGTTGATAATAAGGTGTGAATGGGAAAGTGATTGTTATATAAATTGAATGGAATTCAAATTGATGGGAAAAGTAAATGGGTACTTAGTAATAAATTTAAACGGACTTAAAAATGGAATTTATTTAATTAATAGATATAACGGATAAGGATATACTTATAAATGTAGGATTAAGAGTTTGAGTTATATACTTAGTTCCTTCAATTAAATCGGAAATCATTTCAATAATTATAAATTAAATGTTACGATAAATAAATTAAGGAATAAATGGGGAATAACGTAAATAAATTCTTCACTAAATGATGTTTCGAGTATATAAAGAATGGAGGTAAAACTTTATAAATTGATTTGAATCTAAAATTTAATGAAAGGAGTAATTGGAATTAAATGGATCAAATGTTTGAAGTTACAAAAATTTTAATTTAGATAAAAGGGGTATGCATTTATGTAATAGAGTATGAATCTATTGTTAAGTTTATTTATAAAATGGTAGTTGGGTAAATGAAAGGGTGCAAAGGTAAGCCTGTCAGTATATTAAGTAATATATGATAATAGGTTTAATCGAAATAAATGAAAATTTAACATCTAAATATTACATTAATAGGGATTTAAGTATAACCGATGAATAGTAGGATAATAAATTTGGAATCTAATATTAAATCCATCGATTTGAAATATGTAAATGGAATAACCATTGATTTCTTTGATTTAATATAAATTTTTAGAAAGTTAAATTTTAAATTGGGAATTTAATGAGATTAAGGATTTATATTGAAATTTATAAATTTACCTTCTGTAATTTGACATCTAAACTTGTTTGAAACTTTGTAAATGATTAAGAATTTTTAAAAGTGATAAAATGGGTCAATTTTAGAATCTAAATATAAAATTGGATTTTATTTATTTATTTTGAATTTATTTAATTAATATAAAAATAGCCATTTGGTCACGGACTCGGATTTCGACGAAACCAGTTTCATCGAATCCATAACAGTGAATTATTGTAGGGTTTCAAGTTTCGTAGCGATCGGACTTGTCGTTTGATCGTATGAACGCGAAACGCCTTGAAATCGATTTAATTAAAATCAATTTGAAATCAATTTGGAAATATTGTTTTCAGCATAACTTCTTCATACAATCGAATTTGAACGTGAAACTTTTTCCATCGCGTTTAGAATATTTTAAAATACCTATTTTGATATATGCGTTTACCCAATTTCGTTCCGGGGTCAGAACGGGCTTTTTGGACCATGTTAGCGTTAGCACGTTTGTTTATCCAATCCATCTATTCAAATTCTGACCTGCTTATGTAAAATCAGTTGTAAACCCTAGCCTCCATTCTATTCTCATTTGCTGTACGTTCTTTTCTCCAACTCCTCTTCTTCAATGGCAACAAACAATTCTAGATCCAAATTCAAATTTCAAACCAAATCCAAAGCTAAAAATTCAAAGTCTTCATAAAAATCTCAGAAAAATATATGTCATAGTTCTCATAGAGCGTAATCTGCTGGTGCTGTTCGTTTTTCGAAACGATTCACCATTTAACCAGAAATTGCAAATCAACTCGGCCGTTCGTATGGAATTTTGGGCGATCCTACGGTGGATCGGCGTCTTTTTGTCGATCGGATGACGCCGTTGCGAAGCTTGCGAAGAGCAGCTCACAGATCTGGTGGTCGTTCGTTTGATGGTGGCCAGATTTCATCGGTTTTGGCGTTTGAAGGCGGTCGGAGGAGGGTGGCTCTCAGGCTGCCGCGTGGCCACGCGTATGGCCTAGAGGGGCGGCCGGATGAAGGCGGTGGTTGGTGGCGATTGGCAAGATGGTAGCCGTGGTGGTCGTGAAGCGTGGCGGCGGCCGGTTTTAGGGCTCGAACAAATACTGTTCACGATCGAACGAAGAGAGGGACGGGTGCGTTGCCTGTAGCGTGCAAAATTTGATGACGTGGCAATCTTTTTAGGTTAGTTTGTTTTATTTTTTTTAATTTTGCTTTCAAACGTTTATTCGAATAACTTCTTCATACGGTGTCCGATTTACACGCGATTTTTTTTGTTAGGATCGTAATTAAATTTCGGATCTCGTGACGCTAGTTTGGACAGATTTGGAGACCGTCGAATTTTTGGGTTTAAATCGGATTTAAATTCGATTTAAATTCAAAAGGTGAGTGTTTTAACCCACTCACAACTTCTAAAATTTTCTATGTTTGTTAAATTGATTTTAGATATGAGTAGAAATTTATTTGTGACTATTTGACATGTTTTATTCATTATTTCGGTTAAATCTCATTTATTTAATTTAACTGTTAATTAATTTTATTATTGCATATAAATTGACAGTTAGAATTTATTTACTTGCATATAAACTGATAGTTAAACAGTTAATAAATTTATTTTGAATATAATCTGTTAGTTAATAACTGTCCTTTATTTCCTGTTATATTGTATATGTCATATATGGATGTTTGTTAAATTGATGATGATTGAAATAAATTGGTTGACGTTTGATATTGGTTGAATGGATGATGTGTTCTATCTTATATAAACTGCAAGTTATCATGCATTCTCATTTCATTCGGGATTGCGGTTTGAAATGATATACGACCGCATTTTTATTTTAAATTGTGGGTTGAAATGATAAACATCCGTATCACTTGACCATAGGGTAGAAAATTTTATACAGGCACCGCGGTATATATATATATAAAAATATTTTGAAATGTTTTTCTATGATTTTGTAAAGTTATATATATATGGTTTATGGGATATTGATTTGGTTATTGATAAAGGTTATTATATATATAGTAATTTCCGGTTTTTAAGCTTTGTATAAATTTGATTTGAAGTTTAAAATTAAGTTTGATTTTAAGATCAAATACGATTAAGTATTTATTTAAAATTTAATTTCTGGAGTTTCATTGACTTAAATGAGAATAAGGTTGGAAGATGAATATTAAGTTAAATTGGAATTAAATAAAAAGTAAGAATTTTTAAAGGATATGATTTTATAACTTGATTTTTGTGTAGAGTGATCTAAATGAATATCAGGTTGATTTAAATGAATATATATAATTAATTGAAAGATTTTCCAGTTATGTGAAGTTAAAGGTTTTTCTTAAATTATATTGAATTCATTAAGTAAATATTTCAAGTCTAAATAATAAGTAATTGAATTTAATATATATGGGTTTGTCAAATGAGTTTGTTTTTGAAATGGTGAAATATTTAAAGCTTTGAAACATAAGAATTAAAAATGGTATTTGGAAGTTTAAATCGATATTTGGAATTGATTTGGGAAATGTAAAGAAGCTATTTTGTTTTATAAAGGAAATTTAATATTTAACCATTTGAGAGATGGAAATTTGTTTCAAAGTTATGATTTTCAAGGTAGTATAATTTGGAAATATTATATTCCAGAGTTTTGATTTCTAAATATTTTACTTTGAAAGCCCTATGAGTTTGGAAAGAATATATATTGGAAAATAAAATGACATTATATGGGTTTGGGCCTAAATGATATCGTATTGATTTGGGGTTTTAAAAATATAAACGATATCGTATTTATATGGGTTTAAAATGGATATTTTATTCTGGTTTTAAAGTATAATTATTTTAAATGACCGCGGTGTTATAATAACGTTTGGTTGTTGAAGAGACAGGGATCGGAAGTTGTCATACTCTCTGCCAACTCCGAAAACCACTTTAACAACCGTGTACGCGGTGGAGATTCCAGAATGAAGTAGGTTGGTGGAGGCGTTTCCTGCAAGGTAAATACGTGGACCCGACTCCCGTGAGTTGGCATAAGGTGGCTAAAATAGGAGCGATTCTCAGGCCAATGAGGTCATTCCTCTGATGGGACACTCCTCTTCGATATTATACTTTGAATTTGGATTGATTCGGTGGCCACTTTTACTTTGATTTTTGGGGGAGTTTGTTCGAGGTGGGCGGTAGCTACGCCTACGCGTTTCCATCAGCCCGGATAGCAATTGGTATATCTACCCTGGCATTGCCTAGTTGTGCCGTGTCACCTACCATACCGAGCCTTTACTACGAGTTTCTATTTGTGTCGTACCTATGGAGTGTCTTCTCGTAGTCTCTCGATCAGGAGATATGCAGGCACTGTATAGACTATTGGCACTATTACGTGTTAAGGTGGAAAATGTAAAGCCTTAACGCTATTTTAAAGTAAGTATTTTACAATTAGACACTATTATAATAGCGCAATATACTACATAATAAATAGTTTAACGGATCCTTAGGAGATGTAAATCCCGAGCATCTCTTGAGTTACTGTACTCATATTTATTTCTGTTAATTTAACTCACATAAGATCTTTTAGTTCTGACTCGAGTGTTTTTGTCTTTTCAAATTCGCTCGGGTCAGTCCGAGCGTTTCAGGATTTGAAGATTTAGCTTTGGAGGACGAAGACGAAGATTTGTGTTATTATTATTTATTCTATTGCACTACACTCATAATGTTCCGCTGCATTGTTATATGGTATGTGCACTCTGATATGTATTGTATAAATAAAATCAAAGGTTTTGTAAAACAGCTTCATGAACTGTATATTTGATTATTATATTTTATCCTTCCGCTGTGAGATTCTGTTTAGTTTTTCTTCTCTGTTTTTCTTATTTATCCCATAACAATCCGCCCTTACGTATGGTTTGAATTGGCACGTGTGTCTGTTTAAATCATGCGAAAAGGCGAGATGTTACACCTCCACTGAACCTTCTCCTGACCAAATCCGACCACCATTAATACTTGCTTCACCGGAATTTGATCAAAACATATTTTCCGTTCATCACAAAAGTTCCCATTATATATGAATCTAAAAATCTCGAATTTTACTTTAAAAATCATGGTTTTCCAAATCTAACCCGATGATGTAAGTGAATCAATAAACTTTGATGCTCGAATTTTAACATATATTTAAACTTCACTATTTATCTTCTACCCAGACAAAAACTACTTTCATTTTCAACTTAAGATTATTTTTAAAACTTTAATCTTGATTTTACAACATGTTTTGTTTAGATTTTCAAACCTAACAAGAATTATAGGAAGAGAATTTGATTTTAGATAGGTTTTTGAAACCTGAAACTAAGAACAGAAGCAAATATTTCTTGTTCCAGACATACACAGGCAAATATATACTGATTCGTATACATAAAAACATATTTTCAGTTTTTACTTCAAGCATGGTCACAAACAACAAATATATATACAGATTCAAGCATCAAGTATATAGGTTTGCTCACCTTGATTTGGTTTGAAAGCAGAGAACAAATTCTTTTACCTGGAAATGATTTTTTTAACTTGTGACGACCGCCCATGACTCCTGCACCAAATCAAGGAAATAATGCGCTAAAAGGTGTGCCAGGCAGCCATGGACGATAGTCAGGGTAAAACAAAACAGAAGAATCTCTATCGCATAACTCACAGCGCATGGATAAAATACAATAGAGAAATATAATATAGTGAAGCTCCATAGAACAGAACATCATCATATAAGCATCACAGTTGTTTCATACAATCATCTACTCGAATCCATACATGAAAGCCTCACTACAAATCACTCAACCAAATACAGCAGCGGATACCCAGTACATATAGTAAGAAAACTAATATGCAAAGCCTCCTGCTCGTCTTCGTCATCTTTAGCGTAGAACTCCTAGCACAGCACCTGTCACCTGCTACCTAGTCTGCCCATCCCAAACATGGATGAACAGCCCAAGGTAATAAGAGGAGACATAAAACCTTGAGTCAGACAAAGTCTTAGTGAGCAGTAAATTAACAATCAAACATACCAAAGAGCATAAGGGATAAAAGGAATAGGAACCAAACCATCCCACTCCACCTCTTTCTACAGTGATAGCCCCCATACACACACTAAGGAGAAGTAAGCATAACATAGCAGATAAGTAAGGTAAAGCAATAATCACTCGAGTCAAGGACGATGTTTTCCAAATACAAACCCCCAAGGCCTAAACCAAGATCAGATAAGCACCCAGAAAACACCGCTCTTGAAGCCGAATGATGATACAACCAAACATCCAAACATCCATGACTCTGGCTATCACTGTTATCATTGCCTTGATTTCACCGTTAGTTGAATGACCGCCTGTCAAGGGCTAATGGTAACCCCGGTTTAGCCATAACTCCGCACGTCATCGTGACCCGTGCCTAAGCCGAACGCATCAGCCCAGAGTACTGGCACGTCATCATGACCCGTGCCTGGAACGTCATCGTGACCCGTTCCAACGTACCCTTGCTTTGAGTATGCTAGAACCTTCAACAACGATGAGATCTTAGCCTCCTAGTCATCCTCCTCGACGACTACTTCCATACTAGCTCAAGCGCCTCTCAAGCTAACCATTATCCACCCCAACCCGGACCGCATCACCGAGTTATAACTTTGCACGTCGTCATGACCCGTGCTTGGAACGTCTTCGTGACCCGTCCCATCACAACATATGTCTTGCCTCATCACATCATAGCAAAGTCTCTCAACTTGGAACGTCATCATGACCCGTCCCATCTCAACACAAGCCTTGCCTCATCATATCATCGCAAAGTCCCAACTCAACCATGCTTTGCCTTCTCGCATCATGGCAAGATCCCACATCCTCGAATCCATCCATATGAGCTTCCACATCCGCTTCATATGCCATTGGCAGCTTTCACCATTCAAGAGCCTTTCCACTTAGCTTTTGAATCATCTTCAACCATCTTGTTCCAAATCAACTACAAGCTAACTTGGAGCAATCAAATCTAACATACATTCAAACATTCAACCATTCAAACAAGATCTATTAAGCAATATCAATTATAATGGCAATTTCGTAATTAAGTGAGCAAAAGTCCAACATACGTGAAATCATGGTTTTTAGCATAGATCTATCAAATCTAAAACATGGGTTTTGTCTCTAATACTTGATAAATAACTTTCATAGATAAACATCTTCAAATATGATGGATCTACATGCAGACTTAAGGAAAATGCGAGAAAACGCTAACTTTAACACATAAACATATCACCAATCCACTACACTCCTTTGGGTCCGTGTGAGAGATAACTACCACTCACCAAATCACCAAAACAACCTAAAATCACAGCACTTCAGATCTGGACAGCGAAGATCACAGCTTGATCCGGAGAAATTTCACTTGAAACGGTGAAATCTAGCTTCTTCGGATGAAAATCTTCAACTTTGGATCTTCGATCTTTGATCTTCAATGGATGTTAGCACTTGATGGAAGTAGAGAAAGAAGTGAAGAAAATACTGTAGTCGAGTTTCCAAAATGGCAGCACTTCGTCGCTTCGAAAACCGGTGCCAAAAAGTGAGCCAAAGTCCACTATTTATAGGCTGGAAATCCTATGAGTCGTCGCCCCTATGAGTCGGTCACGACTCATCATGAGTCGTCCACGACTCATCCTTGCCGACTCAAGACAACATCATACGACTCATCTACAAAGGCGACTCAATGCCCCCCCCACGACTCAACGGCTCACACAAGAGCACGACTCAACTAGACCAGGTACGACTCAACTGCACAGGACCCAACGACCTACGACTTAACACACACAAGCTAACAACATCTGACTTAACTCGTATACGAGCTACGACTTACGACTCAATGGGTACACAACCTAACGTCTTAACGGTTTAAGCCCCTACACGACCTAAAGCCTTCACGTGTTACGACCTACGACTCATAGGCCTCCGACCTAACTCTACTAGATCCTAAGTCGTTTGAACGACCTAACACTAACCAATGGCCCAGATCTCCCAGCGACCTAAAATGAAAGGTGAGATAAAATGCTGCGACCTATCTATCCAAGGCTAAACCGGCCCAGCGTCCTAACATCTTTAACTCGCCACCGACCTAACATTCACTTACTAACTCGTAAACGAGTTACGAGATACGACTTATCTCTCGACCGACCTAAATCCTACCGAGCTAACAACTTCACGAGTCATCTACCTTACGACCTAAGCCCCTAACACTAAGTCGTAACTCGTTCTCGACCTAACTCAAAACAACATGCCACGACCTAACTACTAACCCGTTAACACCTTAACTCGGCAAACCTTATGAGTCGTAACTCGTTGACTCGGCCACTTCCTAAGGTCGTCTGCGACTTACTATAGGTCGGTCACCATCACTAAGTCGCCTAACTTTTAGGTCGTTACTTCTATAACTCGGCAACTCTTAGGTCGGTGAATTTCTTATCTCGGCCAACACTCCAACCCGTAACCCCTCCTTGAGTCGGTCCCCTATGAGTCGGTCACGACTCATCCCTTAGCTCGGCAATGCTCATGAGTCGGTCACAACTCATACTCCACCCGGGTTAACTTCTAAACGACTCAAGCTAGAGGCAACACAAACAACACTATCGACCTGCAAATTCTACGATCTATCGACACGTAAAATACGGGTCGTTACATTCTCTCCCCCTTAGGAATTTCGCCCCCGAAATTCCAAGCAAACAACAGAAATCAAAGATATTCCGCATGCCTACCATCCATAGCAATCAACAGATCATGCATCCAATTCTAACCTAGCATGCAGAATTCTAAGACTTAGAACAAGCTACAAATTCATGAGATGTCACGACACTTTAGGGCCATACCTCGAAGAGTCCGGGATGAGCTGCCTTCATCCTCTCTTCCTCCTCCCACGTACAGTCGTTAACATCGTCACTCCATTGTACCTTGAGCAACGTAATCGTCTTCCTCCTAAGCTGTTTCGTATCGGTTTCAACAATACGAAGCGGCTTACGAGGTCTCGAAACAACAGGATCAACCTCCAAGTCTTCACAGCTATCAGCAGAAACCACCGTAGTTGGGTCGTGCACATACTTCCGTAGATAAGATACATGAAAAACATTGTGCACACCCGCCATCTTTTCCGGTAACTCCAATCTATAAGCGAGCTTTCCAATACGCTCGATAATCGGGAATGGTCCAACAAATCTCGGAGTCAACTTTCCTTTCTTCCCAAACCTTATAGCATTCTTTAATGGAGAAATCTTCACAAAAACCATATCACCTACGTCGAATTCCAAATCCTTACGACGATTATCGGCATAACTTTTCTGACGATCTTGGGCTGCCTTCATTCGTTGCCGAATGATCTCTATACAATCTGAAGTCTGTCGAATCATCTCTGGCCCAAGTATCAGCTTTTCTCCAGTTTCCAACCAACATGTCGGAGAGTTACACGGTCTTCCATATAATGCCTCATATGGTGCCATACCGATACTCGACTGATAACTGTTATTATAAGCAAACTCCACCAAATGAAGGTGATCTTCCCATGATCCTCCGAAGTCCAAAACACATGCTCTAAGAAGATCTTCCAAAACTCGGTTGACTCTCTCAGTCTGACCATCTGTTTGAGGGTGATAAGCTGTACTCAAACACAACTCGGTTCCCAAAACTTCCTGGAAGCTCTTCCAAAATCTACTAGTGAACAATGGGTCTCGATCGCTCACTATACTCTTCGGAACACCATGGAAACGAACTATCCACTTAACATACAACTCAGCCAACTTCGATGCAGTCCTAGTCGATCGAACAGGAATGAATCTTGCACTCTTGGTCAAACGATCTACGATGACCCAAACCCCTTCATTCCCTGCTCTTGTCCTAGGTAGACCATCGATAAAGTCCATCGACACTTGCTCCCATTTCCATGTAGGAACCTCTAATGGCTGAAGCAATCCACTGGGCTTCTTCTGCTCAGCTTTCACCAACTGGCAATTCATACACTTGGAAATAAAGTTTCCAACATCCTTCTTCATACCTTCCCAGTAGTAGGTTCTCTTCATATCCCGATACATCTTATTTCCACCTGGATGAATTGTCAACTTCGAGTGATGACTCTCCCTCAGAACTTCATCTCTCAATCCATCTACATCGGGAACAACTAGTCGCCCTTGCTTTCGAAGCCAACCCTCTCGATCGACCTCGAATCCCTTATCCTTCTCTGGAGTCAATCCAGCTTCCAAATCTCGGATAATCCTGACAAGCTTATCATCTCTCTTTTGGCTCTCACCAATCCTTTCCACCAGAGTAGGCCTTATCGATAAGTTTGCCAACATCTCAGGTTCCAATTCACATCTAGGCCTGAAATCAAATCCAGCCAAATACTCAAGACTCTTCCATTCCGAAAACATGGCTCCCAATCCTGCATGTCTTCGACTCAACGCATCAGCCACTGCGTTACCTTTTCCCGGAGTATAGGCTATACCAAAATCATAAGA
The DNA here is from genome assembly GCA_030765085.1 of Allium cepa. Classification (NCBI taxonomy): domain Eukaryota; kingdom Viridiplantae; phylum Streptophyta; class Magnoliopsida; order Asparagales; family Amaryllidaceae; genus Allium; species Allium cepa. The sequence continues at coordinate 743,259,206 of CM060932.1, forward strand.
TGCTAGGAACTCTAGCCACCGTTGCTGTCGAAGATTCAAATCCTTTTGGGAGAACAGATACTTCAACGACTTATGATCTGTAAACAACTCGAATCTAACTCCCAATAGATAGTGTCTCCACATCTTCAAAGCAAACACAATCGCCGCTAACTCCAAATCATGAGTCGGATAGTTCCTTTCATGCGGCTTCAGTTGTCGACTAGCATACGCAACAACTTTATCCTTCTGCATTAGCACCGCTCCTAGTCCAGTGCCACATGCATCGGTGTAAACCACCATCTCATCATTCCCACTCGGAATAGTCAATACAGGAGCACTCGTCAATCGCTCTTTCAGGATTACGAAGGCTTGCTCACACTTGTCATCCCATCTGAACACTTGGTTCTTCTTCGTCAATCCTGTCAACGGTGCAGCTATCTTGGAAAAGTCTTTAATAAACCGACGATAATACCCGGCTAATCCAAGAAAACTTCTCACATCAGATGCATTCTTAGGTCTAACCCAATCCTGGATTGCTGCCACCTTAGCGGGATCAACCGCTATTCCACTTCCAGAGATAACATGGCCTAAGAACCTCACTTCACTCTTCCAGAAGTGACACTTCGAAAACTTAGCCTTCAGCTGATGTTTCCGCAGTATATCCAAAACAATCCTCAAGTGCGTCTTGTGCTCTTCCTCGGTTCTGGAATAAACCAAAATATCATCAACGAACACAAGCACGAACTTATTCAACTGATCTCTGAATACTCTATTCATAAGATCCACAAAATATGCTGGCGCGTTAGTCAATCCAAACGGCATCACCAGCCACTCATAAAACCCGGATGGTGTCCTGAAAGCAGTCTTCGGCACACTATCCTTCGCCACTCTCAACTGGTGAAATCCCGTTGCCAAATCCATCTGAGAAAACACCTTAGCCTCGTGAAGCTGATCAAACAAGTCATCTATTCTCGGCAATGGATACTTGTTCTTCTTAGTCACCTTATTCAGCTCACGATAATCCACACACAACCTCAACGATCCATCCGCTTTGGTTGCGAACACAACTGGCGCACCCCATTCGGACACACTCCTCCGAATGAATCCTTTCCGTAAAAGGTCATCAACTTGCACCTTCAGCTCTTGCTGCTCCCTCGGTGCCATCCGCCTAAGAGGCATCACAACAGGTCTGGCTCCCTCAACTAGATCGATACGAAACTCGATCTCCCTATGCGGCGGCAACCCTTTGACTTCGTCAAAGACATCCTCAAATCCATTCACAATAGGCACCGATGACAGTCCATCCCGTGGAACAACTAGCGAATACATGAAGCTCATGAAGACGCCTTCTTCATGCTTACATCGTATCACAACCTTTCGCCCTTCCACATTCCCGACTGTCACCTCAAGCCTCTCACAATCAATCCTAGCCGCATACTTCCTAAGCCAGTCCATACCCAAAATAATTCCGAACCCCGCAAAGTTCAGAACAAAGCAATCACAAACAAACGAGCAATCATGACCCGACACAACTAGACCACGGCATATCATACACAAACATGACGAACCCCCCACTGGATTAGTCACAACCAATGGCCTATCAACAATATCCGGTTTCATACCTAACCGGCTTACCAAATCATCACAAACAAAAGAATGCGACGCTCCAGTATCAAACAACACTCTAACTGGAACACCACAAATAGAAAGAGTACCTTGAACCACCACACTCTTCCCCTTTTCTTCAGCAGTCGGAGCTTTTGAAGACGATGGAACAGCCCCCAAAGCATAGGCTTGCACAACCTGCCTATCTTTCCTCGGATCTGGACAGTCCTTCTTAATGTGTCCCAGCTTATCACAGTTGTAACACTTCAACTGCACCTTCGGATTCTTGCAATCCCGAGAAAGATGACCCTTCTGACGGCAGTTATAACAAGTCACCTCGCCCTTTGGCTTCTTCTGACCATCCTTTCCCTTCTGTTGCTGCTGCTTCCTCTTCTTATTCCCACTCTGCTGTGGTTTAGATCCTTCCCTGGTTACAGCAACAACAGAACTTTCCCTAGGAAACAAACTCTCATGCCTCAGAGCTTTCTCCACCAGCTTCTCAAATGGATCGTCCAGATGATCCACTAACTGCCTTCCTAGATAAGCATCCAGACCAGTCACAAACTTTTCATTCTTCTGGTAGGGAGAATCAATATATGATCTGGCATACTTAGACAAAGCTTCGAACTCAGAAATATACTCCAGAACAGGCCTTCCGCCTTGTTTGAGCTCCACAAATCTCTTGAACAAAACAGACCTCTGAGCAGTAGAGATGAACTTGGCTTCAAATCTAACTTGGAACTGCTCCCAAGTAATATCCTCTTCTGGTGTATCTATGGTGATAGAATTCCACCAATCAGCAGCTCTTCCCTGAAGCTGTCTCGATGCAAGCTTTCTCTTAGTTGCATCCTCAATCCCTAAGTCACCAAAGATCCTTTTGCAAGCATCAATCCATCTCTGCACCTCAATAGTCGACTCCGTCCCCAAGAAAGCTTTTCCTCCAAGAGAAGTATAATCCTTGCAAAGCTTAGCAAAATCCACCGGTCTTGGAGCTTGAACTTGAACTCCCACATCCACTGATGATCCTGAAGCTGGTATCCTTCTCATGATCGAAGTCATCATCGCTTCGAACATAGTTCCATAATCAACAGCTCCTTCATCAGCACGGCTTTCCCTTGCAGCTGGTCTCCCTCTTCGACTCATCCTTAGTATCTGTAATAAGAATGATTAGAACACCTTAAGAAACAACTGCATAAGGAGTTCAAATCCTTCTAGGCTACTATATTATATATAGTAATCACCCATCAAAATACAATTACGTCTCTCATACGTAGTTACGTCAGCGAGCGTTGGCTGAAATCGATTAACCAAAGCTCTGATACCAAATGTGACGACCGCCCATGACTCCTGCACCAAATCAAGGAAATAATGCGCTAAAAGGTGTGCCAGGCAGCCATGGACGATAGTCAGGGTAAAACAAAACAGAAGAATCTCTATCGCATAACTCACAGCGCATGGATAAAATACAATAGAGAAATATAATATAGTGAAGCTCCATAGAACAGAACATCATCATATAAGCATCACAGTTGTTTCATACAATCATCTACTCGAATCCATACATGAAAGCCTCACTACAAATCACTCAACCAAATACAGCAGCGGATACCCAGTACATATAGTAAGAAAACTAATATGCAAAGCCTCCTGCTCGTCTTCGTCATCTTTAGCGTAGAACTCCTAGCACAGCACCTGTCACCTGCTACCTAGTCTGCCCATCCCAAACATGGATGAACAGCCCAAGGTAATAAGAGGAGACATAAAACCTTGAGTCAGACAAAGTCTTAGTGAGCAGTAAATTAACAATCAAACATACCAAAGAGCATAAGGGATAAAAGGAATAGGAACCAAACCATCCCACTCCACCTCTTTCTACAGTGATAGCCCCCATACACACACTAAGGAGAAGTAAGCATAACATAGCAGATAAGTAAGGTAAAGCAATAATCACTCGAGTCAAGGACGATGTTTTCCAAATACAAACCCCCAAGGCCTAAACCAAGATCAGATAAGCACCCAGAAAACACCGCTCTTGAAGCCGAATGATGATACAACCAAACATCCAAACATCCATGACTCTGGCTATCACTGTTATCATTGCCTTGATTTCACCGTTAGTTGAATGACCGCCTGTCAAGGGCTAATGGTAACCCCGGTTTAGCCATAACTCCGCACGTCATCGTGACCCGTGCCTAAGCCGAACGCATCAGCCCAGAGTACTGGCACGTCATCATGACCCGTGCCTGGAACGTCATCGTGACCCGTTCCAACGTACCCTTGCTTTGAGTATGCTAGAACCTTCAACAACGATGAGATCTTAGCCTCCTAGTCATCCTCCTCGACGACTACTTCCATACTAGCTCAAGCGCCTCTCAAGCTAACCATTATCCACCCCAACCCGGACCGCATCACCGAGTTATAACTTTGCACGTCGTCATGACCCGTGCTTGGAACGTCTTCGTGACCCGTCCCATCACAACATATGTCTTGCCTCATCACATCATAGCAAAGTCTCTCAACTTGGAACGTCATCATGACCCGTCCCATCTCAACACAAGCCTTGCCTCATCATATCATCGCAAAGTCCCAACTCAACCATGCTTTGCCTTCTCGCATCATGGCAAGATCCCACATCCTCGAATCCATCCATATGAGCTTCCACATCCGCTTCATATGCCATTGGCAGCTTTCACCATTCAAGAGCCTTTCCACTTAGCTTTTGAATCATCTTCAACCATCTTGTTCCAAATCAACTACAAGCTAACTTGGAGCAATCAAATCTAACATACATTCAAACATTCAACCATTCAAACAAGATCTATTAAGCAATATCAATTATAATGGCAATTTCGTAATTAAGTGAGCAAAAGTCCAACATACGTGAAATCATGGTTTTTAGCATAGATCTATCAAATCTAAAACATGGGTTTTGTCTCTAATACTTGATAAATAACTTTCATAGATAAACATCTTCAAATATGATGGATCTACATGCAGACTTAAGGAAAATGCGAGAAAACGCTAACTTTAACACATAAACATATCACCAATCCACTACACTCCTTTGGGTCCGTGTGAGAGATAACTACCACTCACCAAATCACCAAAACAACCTAAAATCACAGCACTTCAGATCTGGACAGCGAAGATCACAGCTTGATCCGGAGAAATTTCACTTGAAACGGTGAAATCTAGCTTCTTCGGATGAAAATCTTCAACTTTGGATCTTCGATCTTTGATCTTCAATGGATGTTAGCACTTGATGGAAGTAGAGAAAGAAGTGAAGAAAATACTGTAGTCGAGTTTCCAAAATGGCAGCACTTCGTCGCTTCGAAAACCGGTGCCAAAAAGTGAGCCAAAGTCCACTATTTATAGGCTGGAAATCCTATGAGTCGTCGCCCCTATGAGTCGGTCACGACTCATCATGAGTCGTCCACGACTCATCCTTGCCGACTCAAGACAACATCATACGACTCATCTACAAAGGCGACTCAATGCCCCCCCCACGACTCAACGGCTCACACAAGAGCACGACTCAACTAGACCAGGTACGACTCAACTGCACAGGACCCAACGACCTACGACTTAACACACACAAGCTAACAACATCTGACTTAACTCGTATACGAGCTACGACTTACGACTCAATGGGTACACAACCTAACGTCTTAACGGTTTAAGCCCCTACACGACCTAAAGCCTTCACGTGTTACGACCTACGACTCATAGGCCTCCGACCTAACTCTACTAGATCCTAAGTCGTTTGAACGACCTAACACTAACCAATGGCCCAGATCTCCCAGCGACCTAAAATGAAAGGTGAGATAAAATGCTGCGACCTATCTATCCAAGGCTAAACCGGCCCAGCGTCCTAACATCTTTAACTCGCCACCGACCTAACATTCACTTACTAACTCGTAAACGAGTTACGAGATACGACTTATCTCTCGACCGACCTAAATCCTACCGAGCTAACAACTTCACGAGTCATCTACCTTACGACCTAAGCCCCTAACACTAAGTCGTAACTCGTTCTCGACCTAACTCAAAACAACATGCCACGACCTAACTACTAACCCGTTAACACCTTAACTCGGCAAACCTTATGAGTCGTAACTCGTTGACTCGGCCACTTCCTAAGGTCGTCTGCGACTTACTATAGGTCGGTCACCATCACTAAGTCGCCTAACTTTTAGGTCGTTACTTCTATAACTCGGCAACTCTTAGGTCGGTGAATTTCTTATCTCGGCCAACACTCCAACCCGTAACCCCTCCTTGAGTCGGTCCCCTATGAGTCGGTCACGACTCATCCCTTAGCTCGGCAATGCTCATGAGTCGGTCACAACTCATACTCCACCCGGGTTAACTTCTAAACGACTCAAGCTAGAGGCAACACAAACAACACTATCGACCTGCAAATTCTACGATCTATCGACACGTAAAATACGGGTCGTTACATAACTTGAATCTCGAATTTTTTGGATGTTGATCTGTACTTGATTTAATTGCCCGATTGTTGATGCATTTGCATGCTTCAGATTTAAATCAGCTTGAAGTTGTTTGAGTTGTATTTGAATCTGAAACAACAACTTGAAATCTTTTCTTATTTTTTGGAATTGAACCTGAAGCTTGATTACTTGGTTTAGTTGCTTCAGATTTGAACTTGGTAAAGATTGTTGTTGTAGTTTCAATTGTATCCTGAACTTTTTTTCTTTAGTTTTCAGATTTGAAAATAAATGAAAGAGATAGGGGAGATCTTGAGAAACCTGGCTTCTTCTTAACCTTAATGTTTTATATAATTCAAATTAAAAGGAAAAATAATTCTTGACACTTGTTATTACATGAATGCTTTTACTTAACACTTGTTAATCTCTTTATTAAAATGCTTACACTTGTGAATACAAATTATATTTAAGCAACACATGTTAATGCATGTGATCTCAACCTTACATTTGTTAAAATGAAAGTAATTTGTGTTTAAACCCTTTGTTAAACTTTTATTTATTTATGTAGATCATCTATTTCATATTAACATATGTTTAAACTTTTATATATTCACAAACTATATATTTTTAAAAGAAAATGTTCTAATCTTTATAACCAATCCTATTTTTAAACTTAGTTTATTATAATTTCAAATGTATATATATACATACAAAATTACATTTCATTATGTATAAATTTAAAATTAATCTTAAGTTATTATACTTAAATTTATATAAATAATACTAGTGTTGAAAATGTTCAAATTTAATTTCTAGAAAATTATTATATTAATTTCAAAATATAACTTCCAAATAATTATATTATAATTAGAAAACAAATTTTATTAATTTTAAACATATTATTTTCAAATCCAATTTATTTTTAAAATATTTATTTTTAAATTTCAAATTCCAAATTCCATTTATAATCTATTTATTATATAAAACAAACATATATTCTTATTTAATTTGAAAAATTCAAATTAATTCACAATTTATATTTAAATTACCCATTTAAATTTAACTCAAACCGGGATCGTTATAGTACCAAACACTCATATTCCGAACATAATGGAACTTGTACCAGATCCAATTTCATCATACATAGAAGTTAGCCTTCCAAAATCGAATTATGTTAAATTAAATCCTTTTAATTTAGCTCGCACGACCAAACGATACATTCGATCGCCAGGAAATTCGTTGGCATACAATAATTTACTATTAGGGTTCCAATGGAACTGGTTTCACCAAAGTCGGAGAAAATGCCCCTGAATGATATTCTTAAATATTAATTAATACAAAATATTATTAAAACCAATTTAATCACTTTCATCCCTAATTAATGGTCTACTATTATCATTCTTACTTAAAAAGTATTTAAATAAGTTTCCAAAATCATTTTTATCCATATTAAATCCAAGATTTAGTTATTAAACTCACATTTTACGTATTTAAATAAATTAAATAGTTAAAAGTCAAATGATTAAAATTCTAGGCCGTTGCAACAAGTGAAAATTCTAAAAAAAATTATCATCCAATTATTCACTCACTAATCAAATTTATAAATATGGTTTCCAATATCATTTTTAAAAACTAATATTTCAATTTTGACAACAACAGTAACTTATCAACAACAACACCCATTATAACTAGTAATTTTAACAGCAACTAGTAATTTGAACAACAAATTTTTTTACCTCTAACTTGCGTAGATGAAGAAGAGCCTTCCATTTTGAGATAAAACACATAATTATTTGGAAGTAAACAAATGAATATTTTGATTTGATATTTGTTTTAGGAAATAAAATAGATTAGATTGGAGATTGAATGAGGGTTTTGGGAAGATAGAGAAGAAGAGTGAATTGAGGGAGTAAAAGGAGGTTGCTATAATTTTGATGCTTAAAATATTATTTGCGCATTCTATATATGCACAAATAACGACTTGTGCATTTATGGAATGCGCAATCTAAATTTTTTTATAAAAAAATATAGCTTGGGCATTCAAAAAATACGCAAGCTATACCAAAACAAGGCCTAATTCTACAATAAGTTTTAACTTGAGCATGTTCTTACATTAAGTTTTTTTCATGCCACTTTTAAAGATTTTTCCTTTTTTAATTGAATTTTTAGTTTAAAAATCAGAATGTATATATATAAATAATAAACATAAAATTAATTATAAATTAAATAATAAATAATTTTTTTGACTTCGCAAATATGTAATATAATTTTATATGGTTGATACAAAATGTAATATAATATATATATATATATATATATATATATATTCATATATTCATTTATATAATCAATTTAAATTAAATAAATAATTGTATATGTGTATTGGTCTATAACGTAAATATATATATATATATATATATATATATATATATATTAAAATAATTATTGTCCCGAATGTATATTTTATAAAATTAAAACATGTAATTTATATGATTTATATTCTTCATAAATAATTATTAGTTTATCGAAATCAATTATAATTATATTTATTATGAAAAAATAATTTTTATGACCGTGAGCATTAAGAATGATAAAAATTCACAAAATATTTCTTTTAATATTTATGTTGATGCAATAATATACACGACCAACCAACTTATGACGACATTTCGATATAGAAGATTCGTAACATAGTCTAACATATATCATATAAATGTAATATAATGTAACGATCCGCTATTTTGGACCATTCAAATCGACAATAATCTACACGTGTCAGACTTCAATCGTCCAAAAAACAAATTGTTAATATATATATTTGGCATAACTTAGCTTATGCCGTAAATAAATCAAATACAGCATCACAGACACAGAGTTTACAATATTAAGCAGTGGAATAGATAAATATTAGTTCATGAAGCTACTACAACAATAACATAGTCCAAAACAGAATACAACAGAAATCCCAATACACAGAAGTCTCTAGCACAAAAGCAAATGACAAGTCTGAAACATACAAGTGGAAATTACAGAAATAAACTGAAAGCAAAAATGAATAGCACAAGCTCCAAAAGAAGAGTCCCAAAAGCTGTGACACTCGAGTTGACCCGAGCGTAAAGCAAAACACAAAACACTCGAGTCAGGATTAACATTCTTATGTAGATAAAATTAAACTCAAGTTAAATGTCAAGTAAATGCAATATAATTTAAAGGGTGTTGGGATTTCATCATTTAAGGATCCGATAAACTGTCTACATACATAGTACAATATGCTACATATACAATGTCCACAGTAAAGTAAAATATCAAAATAGCATCAAGGGGTTACCTATATCCCACTTAACACATTTTATGTATTCCCGTAGTCTATACAGATACTATAAACCCCATGAAACTGATGGGATGCTCAAGGAGCACTTCATAGGTGCAGTACAAAACTAACTTGTAGAAGGCGCCATAAGGCATGTGATAAGGCACATGAGGCAATGCCTAGGGTTTAGGAATATATTGTTTTGCAGAACCGGGCTGGTGGTAACACATATCAGCTACTACCGTCCACCTCGAGACACACTCCTAAATCGAAGGTGCGCACTAATCAAATCACAAAGTAATAGAATGGGTTTAAAGAAATGTGCCCGATTGGAGGTGCGACCTCACTTGGCCCAAGTATTGCTCCTGTTTTAGCCATATCAAGCTGATTCGCAAGAGTCAGGGTTGCGTTAATACCTTATACATAATGGTTCGCCAAACCATCCTACTTCTTTCTGAATCTCCACCACGTACACAGTTGTTAAAGTGGTTTTCGGTATTAGCAGAGAGTATGAAAATATTCGATCTCGGTCTATTTAACAACCAAGCAGATGGTCATTTTATAAATCACTTATAAATTGCAAAAAAATAAGCTAATTCACTTATTTAAATCAAAATTAAATATTCAGCTTTAATTTTATTTAAATTTTGAAAATATTTCTTAAATCACCTTTAATTAAATCAAGTAATAAAATCATACCTTTAAATTTCCAAATTAATAAGTTCCAAATAAGTTCTTATTTAAATTTAATTATTAACCAAATTTAAATTGCAAATCAATTTCAATTTACTTTTCCAATTTTTTAATTTTTTAGAGTTATAAAAATCTATTTTAAATATAAATTTAAAATAAACCTTTTAAAATATTTAATGTATTAATTAAAATATAGATTTTATAAAATTAAATTAAATTAAACCTTTAATTTATATCTATTTTAAATGCTATTATATATATTTAAAAATAAGAAAATTATAAGTAATTTTTTTATAAATTACATTTAAAATAAACTTAAAATTTTAAAATTTTCAAAACATATAATTTTAAAATTCTAAATTTTAAAATACAAAAATAAAATATTTGTTATATTTAAAAATCAAAACTCATATATTTCCTTTCAAAACCTTGGAATTATTTTTTCAAAATAGACCAACGGTGTTCGCATATTTTTTTTTATCCTGTGGTCAAGTGATACAGATATTTATCAGTTCAATCCACCATAATTTAAATTTACGGGTTTATATCATTTAAACCGGCAATCCCACAATTTCAATAATCAATGAAAATCGCTTATCATTTCAACCCATATTGATTTCCCCTAATCTAAAGTCCGCTCGGGTATGTATTATTTCAACCCATAGTGATTCCTAAAACTAGTGAACTTGCAGAGTGAGAATAATAAAATAAAGTAACATAACATATCCATTACTAGCATATATGATTGATAATCATTTAAATACAATAGTCAGTCAACGTGTAATGGTGTCAATTTACATAAGTGAACGGAATATCAACGTGTCATATTTAATACTAACAATTCCAATTTAACAGCATATTTAAATTGTTATTTCATCTAAAATCAATTTACTAAGCATAAGAACATTAATCGTGAGTGATTGCTCACGTTTCGAGGCTGAGAATGATGAAAAACAGCTACGACAAAGAACAATGCAATAGACACTAGCATGAATCAAGCACGATAAGTCAATTAGCTGCGACAAGCACAAAAGAAGATTTTCTTACGAATTCGATGAAATAAATATATATACATATGTGAATATATATATACACACACATTGACTTTTTTTCAAATATTGAAGGAATAATATATATATATATATATATATATATATATATATATATATATATATATATATATATATTTGCGAGATACCACCTTCAGCCTATAATCATCAATGTAACAGGGGAGTTTTTATAAATGCATCGTATATTACATCTGTCAACAATTATAAATGCCCATATTATCGACAAAAGTATGTATATATAGACATATAGACACACACAATGCATACATTATAGAAATAAGCCTTGATCAAAGAATACACTACTGCTAACCAAATATAAGTAATAAATGTACGGCAGTCACAAGGACAGAAAGGGACAACACATATATCGAAATATGATATATGTATATATACAGAGCATAAACATAACACTTTAATATATTTTCAAATGAACACAGCTGCTTCATGTCCAGAAGGGAAAAACTCGGGTCGGGGTGGGATTTTTCTCGAGCAAGCTTAGAGTTTTTTTTTGAGAGGAGGTTGGCTTTGGGATCTGACTCGAGTCAGAAGAAGGGAAGCACGGGTTGGTCTTGGGTCAGGCTTTGGGGAGAGGAGATGGTTCTATTGGTCTTCGAGTTGTGCTTTGGCCGAGGGATAGTGGCGTCCGGTGGCTTTGGTGAAGGCGCAGGCCGAGAGGTTAGTGGTGCGACGTGGGTCGAGGTGATGGTCCTTGCATCGGGTCAAGGACTGGAAAACACAGGCGGCTTTGGGTTTTGAAGTGGTGAACGCAGACTGAGATCTAATGGATTCAAGTGGTCAAAGCATCAGTGGTTTTGGGGTCATTCTTCGGGAAAAGGAATGGGAGGGCTCGGGTCTAGAGAGGAAAGGCACGAACGTTGCTTCGAGTTTCAAGCATAGCACGAGTTATACAGAGGGAAAGTAGAAAACTCACCCTTTTCTCTTTTTGGAATGAACAGTAAGGCAAATTGAAAAGGCATGATAAATAAATATAAAATCAATGACATGTGAAGGGTCAAAGTTGTTTCAGAAATTAATAAAGCAAGTTACACGGTAGGCATTCAAAGTGACAAAGAAAAACCAAACACACAAATACGGTACCGATACGACAAACCATTACACCGATTATGCCGCGTATTGGACGTCAAAATACAGAAATGAATATACTATGAGATCAGCACGACGAGACAAACAGAATGGTACACAGATATCAGCGATATGATCAAGTTATAAAAACTCAACTTTTCGCTGTTGAAAATCCCACTAAAACACCGCAAGTTAGAAAAACGGAGCTATAGCAATCCAAAGTTGACGAAATGAATTACGACGTCTCACTCAAAAAATGATTTACATTTTTATCATATAAAATATTCAAATTTCAAAAATATTAAATTTTCAACAATTAACTGATTTAATTCAAAACTTGAAATTTCACAAATAAAACAACTTCCATATTTTTCATTAAATTTTTACCATTTATTATAATTAAATAGACGTATTTCAAATACAGATTTTTTATTTCAAAATTTTTTTATTCAAATTTCAAGAAAATTTAGTTAATTACATTATAAAATCGTTTAAAATTCTCAGGTCGTTACACTCTCCCTCACTCAAAACTTTTCATCCCGGAAAAAGAATGAGATAGGAGAAACATAAGTAACCAAAAGATAAAATAAGACAAACGAATAGTACCTGAGTTAAACAATTCAGGATTTGAAGCACGCATAGATTCCTCAGTTTCCCAATGCAATCCCAATCATATGCACTCCACTCTACCTTGACCAAACCGATAGATTTCCTTCGAAGTTGCTTCGTACCTCTATCGACAATACGAATTGGCTTCCTCTCGATAGTGAGGTTTAGCTCAACGTCCAAATTCTCTAACAAAGCAGGCTAAACTATCAAGGATGGATCATGGAGATACTTAAAAATGTGAGATACGTGCAACATGTTGTGCACACCCGCCGGCTTCTTCGACAAATCAACTCTATAAGCCAAAGGATCAACTCTTTCCAGAATATGGAAAGGACCAATGAATCTAGGAGCAAGCTTCACTCTTCAACAAAACCGAACCACATTCTTCAGCGACGAGATCTTGAAAAAGACCTGATCACCCACTGAAAACTCCAAATCCCTTCTACACCTATTTGCACTCTTCTTCTGCCTATCCTGTGCAATCCTCATATTCCTTCGAATCTCCTCAACTTTCAGATGCTTCCAGAATCATATCTGGTCCAAGAACTAAGCAATCACCGGACTCAATCCAGCAAGATGGAGATTTGCAGCATCGTTCGTAAAGAGCAGCAAAAAGAGACATCTCGATACTTGCCTGAATTCAAAGAAATGGATTAATGAATGGATTAAGCTTAAGATGATTGAAAATTCAAGGATAGAGTCATACCTGATAAATGGTATTATAGGTGAACTCTACAAGATGGAGATGATCTTTTCAAGATCCTCCATAATCAAGAACACAAGCTCGAAGAGGATCCTGCAAAATCCGATTCACCCTTTCCGTTTGACCATCAGTCTAGGGATGATAAGCCATACTAAGGTTCAAACGAGTACGTAAAGCTTCCTGAAAATCTTTCCAGAACTTTCTAGTAAAGATAGGATAATGATCATAAACAATGCTAGAAGGAAGACCATGGAGATGGACAATCTCCCTCATATAGATCTCAGCTAAGCTCAAAGCAGTTCGATTCGACTTGACCGGAATAAAATGGGCGGATTTGGTCAATAGATCGACAACTACCCATATGGTCTCGTTATCCCTTCTAGTCCTCGATAAACCATCAATGAAATCCGTAGAAACCTGATCCCACTTCCAAATGGGAATCTCAAGGGGATGCAGCAATCCAGTGGTCTTTTGGTGATCAGCCTTAACCTACTGACAAGTGGCACATGTATTGATAAAAAAATAGAGATATCCTGCTTCATACCACTCTACCAATATAGCCTCTTCATATTCTAGAACATCTTCATGACACCGAGATGGATAGAGAGTCTGGATTGATGATTCTTTTTAAGAACTTCTTGCCTCAAACCATCAACATTCGAAACACAAATCCAGTTATTAATCCTCAAAACTCCATTCTGATCAATTTGTGCTCCTAACTCCCTCTGATCATCACCTTCCCTACTCCGAATATTCTCCTTTACGAGCCTAAGCATCGCACCTCATCGTGCTTGGCTGCAATACGATCCATAAGAGATGGAGAAGCTACAATCTAACACAACAAGGCTTTCCTCCGAGTCAAAACAGCGACCAATACATTGGCTTTTCCACGAGTGTAGTTGACGTCGAGGTCGTAAGATGCCAAGAACTCGAGCAATCGAACCTGCCTTTGGTTCAAAACCTTTCGTTTGATGATATACTTAAGAGACTGATGATCTGTAAAGAGCTCGAACTTGGTTCCCAAAAGGTGATGCCTCCACAACTTCAAAGCAAAAACAACAGCAAGTAATTCTAAATCATGGGTGGCTTAGTTGGCTTCGTAGGGTTTCAACTACCGACTAGCATAAGGAATGACCTTCCCATCTTGCATCAAAACAGCACCCAAACCTTCTCGACTAGCATTGGTATAAACAGATAATTCTTTACTCCCATTTGAAACAGTGAGAAAAGGAGCGAAAGTAAGCTTTTGCTTCAACTCATTAAAGGCAGCTTCATATTTATCATTAATCAAACTTGGCATTCTTAAGAGTCAAAGCAGTGAGAGGTGCAGATATACGGGCAAAATTCTCTATAAATCTTCGATAGTAACCAGCAAGGCCAGAAAGCTACTAATATCGGACGGAGTCTTAGGCGTCCCCCAATCCTAAAAATAGAATAATGTAGATAAATTCAAAGAAAAGAAAAGATAATTGAATTTTAAAAGAGAAAAAGGTGGATAGACTTACATTAATCGCGGTGACCTTAACCTAGTCAACCGAGACTCCATTTTCTAAAACAATATGCCCAAGTAATCGGACTTCATCTCTCAAGACATGGAATTTAGAAAACTTGGCTTTCAACTGATGACTCCTAAGAGTTTGGAGAACATAACTCAAATGTGACTCATGCTCCTTCTCTGACTTAGAAAAGATGAGAATATCATCAACAAAAACAAGAATAGACTTGTTAAGAACAACATGGAAAACGTGATTTATAAGATCGACAAAGAAGGCACGAGCATTGATTAATCCAAAAGGCATGACCAACCATTCATAGAAACCGTTCTATGTTCGAAAAGTGATCTTTGGGATGTTATCTTTGGCAACACGAAGCTGGTGAAAACCGGTAGCAAGATCAAGCTGAGAGAATACCTTAACTCCGTAGAGCTGATCGAACATAACATTGATGCAAGGCATCAGATATGGTTCTTGAGAGTAAGCTTGTTCAACTCTCTATAATCAACACACATCCTCAAAGATCACAGCTGCTCTCCATTCAGAAAAATTCTGCCTAATTAAACCTTTGGAGAACAAGTCCTCAATTTGCTTCTTCAACTCGACTTTCTCTCTAGATGCCATTCTTCTAGGAGGAAGAACAACAGGTCGAGCACCAGGAATAAGATCAATGTGGAATTATATTTCCCGCTAGGGAGGAAGAGAAGCGACTTACCAAAAATATTAGGATAATCCCCGACTATCGGGGTAGAGTCGAGATCACTAGGCTGAGCATCAAGGGAGAAAATAATACTGCCTGCATAATCCTGAGGCATTCGATATTCAATCATAAGGGATTGGTTGTTTACAAGAGAAACGCTTCGGGCTTTACAAGAGATAACAACATCATAACGCTTCGACCAATCACCTCCAAGTAAGATATCAAATGCATCGAAACCCAAAACATAGTAATCTCCAGTAAATAGACTCCCGTTGTAAAGGGATTTTTCCCATTTATAAATCATACAAAGGTTGGCGGGACCACCGATGGGATTAGTCACACATAATGATAAAGAAGTGAGTTGAGGTTGCAAGATATGCTCAAATTTATCACAAAGATAAGCAAAAATAAAACTATGTAATGCTCCAGTATCAAAGAGAACACGAACGGGAAAATTATGGAAAGTAAAGGAGCTCTGAAGAGTACCTTAGTTATCACTGATAGGCGGAGAAGGGGGAGTGGAAGAAGTCATGGCAAAGACTCCAGATGTCTTGCCTCTCTACTGGGTGGAACAGTTGTTCTTGAAATGACCAGGCTAGAGATAGAGGTGGTAAAGGTTGTTCCTGGTATTCTGGGCTAGAGGAGGAATAACAGCACTTGTAGGGGATGGAAAGCTGTTGGTATAGTGACCTTTCTGGTCGCACTTGAAACAAGTGATGGCAGATAGGTCAAGAGACCGATTTTGAGGAGCATATCTAATACCATGAGCCTTCTGCCAATCCTTCCGCTGATGGAAATTGGGCTTCCTCTTCCTCGTACCACTGGAAGTACCCTAAGGTGCAGAAACTGCATGCTTTCCCTTGGAAGTAGGATTCTCGAATCTAGCGGCTATGTCCATCAGAGAAGTAAAGGTACCATGAACATGACTAATCAAGCGATCATATTACTCTAGACGAGAACTATGAATAAACTTCTCCTTCTTCTTAAGCTGAGTATCAATCAAACCAGGATCAAACTTAGATAGCTCATTAAACTTCCTCTCCTACTTAGCAAAGGTCATGTATCCCTGTTCAAGATCCATGAATGCCCTATATAATTGGGATTTCCCGGCTTCGGGCATCCACTTGGCCACAAAAGCATCCCTGAAAAGATGGATCCAAGATTAGACAACGATAAAGGGAATAAATTTCAGAGATAGATTCAAAAAAGATAAGCTAGAAAAGGATAACAAAGGATCTCACCTGAACTGCTGCCAAGTGATATTAGCCTCTGTGCAGTTAATGCCCTGCTATTACCCTGCTATAACCTTGCTATGTCTCATAGCGGATTTCTACTACTACGATTTTTCCATATAGCCTCAAATATAGCCTTTCCGCTTTAAGTCCCGCTATTTCATCTATATCCCGTTATACCCGCTATATTTCGCTATTTCCGCTATATCTTGTTTAAAAAATGAATTGAAAAATGAAATTTATACATTATAAAAATTATGAAATTAATTAATTTAATTGAATTTTTAATATATTTTTCAAAAATAAAAATACTCTAATATTCTATTAAATTCAATTATGTTGTAAAACAATTTTATGTTTATTTACGGTATATACGCACAGTTTTTGTTTAAAATTATTTATGCATTAATTATAATTCAATTGAATGTTAATATTTGATTTAATTACCATTTATATATTTGTAAAAATATTAAGTATGAGTTTTATATGCTATTTTAGAGTCATCCTCTATGTCGTGCTATATCCTCGCTATAACCTCGCTATGACTTTTTACACCTCTGCCACATTGAATCTGTAGAGCACTTTAACTGCATAGATTAGCCTTAACAGTCTGAGCGGTAATGGATTCCCACCAATCCTGGGCGTACTCCTGCAACTGCCAAGAAGCTAAATGACGCATCTGAGCATCAGTCATCACAAGTCCAGAGAAAATCCTCTCTAAACTCTTTAGCCACTGTTGAGCCTCGATAGTACTCTCTGCTCCTGTGACTTAGTACCTCCAAGCTGAGAGTACTCGTTACAAAGCTAAGTGAACCTAACAGGCTGAACCAGTGGAACGGGAGCAACGGGTGGTGCAGGAGCATTTCCACGACCCCTATCACAAACATTCCTATGGTTACTCATCTGGAAAAGACAAGAATAAACTTTACAACAAGAGTAAAGATTCAAAATTCAAAGGAAATCCTAAGACAATTTAACTAAGAATTTCAAGCATGAACGAATATGATTCTATCATTAATTCAACTCATTCTAGGGTATTACTACCCTATCTCTTATGATTCTTCACTCTATATGCTAAGTTTTGCCTAAATCTGGCTCTGATACCAACTGTAACGACTCGCTATTTTGGACCACTCAAATCGACAATAATATACACATGTCAGACTTGAATCGCCCAAAACAATAGGTTGTTAATATATATTTGGTATAACTTATCATATATAGTAAATAAATCAATCACAGAATAACAGACACAAATTTTACAATAATAAGAGCGGAATAGATAAATAGTTGTTCATGAAGCTACTACAACAATAAAACAGAATACAACAGAAATCCCAATATACAGAAGTCTCTAGCACAAAAGCAAATGACAAGTCTGAAACATACAACTGGAAATTACAAAAATAAACTTAAAGCTAAAATGGATAACAGATCGATCTCCAAGTGACCCCAAGCTCTAAAAGACGAGTCTTAAAAGCTGTGACACTCAGGCTGACCCGAGCGTAAAGCAAAACACAAAACACTCGAGTCAGAATTAACATTCTTATGCAAATAAATCAAACTCAAGTGAAATGTCAAGCAAATGCAATATAACTTAAAGGATGTTGGGATTCCATCCTTTAAGGATCAAATAAATTATCTACCTACATAGTACAATATGCTACATATATAATGTCAACAGTAAAATAAAATATCAAAATAGCATTAAGGCATTACTCATATCCTCCTTGACACAGTTTATATATTCTGATAGTTTATACAGATACAGTAAGCCCCACCAAACTGATGGGATACTCAGGGAGTACTCCATAGGTACGGTACAAAACTAACTCGTAGTAGGCGCGATAAGGCACGTGACAAGGCATGCAAGGCAATGCCTAGGGTTGGATTCTACCATTTTATAGAACCGGGCTAATGGTAACGCATAATAGCTACTAGTGCTCACCTCGAGACACACTCCCAAATCAAAGGTGTGGACCAATCAAATCACAATTAGAATGGGTTCGAAGAAATGTGCCGGATCAGATGTGCGACCTCACTTGGCCCAGGAATAGCTCCTGTTTTAGCCACATCAAGCTGACTCGCGGGAGTCAGGGTTGCGTTAATACTTTGTACAGAATCGTTTGCCAAACCATCCTACTTTGTTCTGGAATCTCCACCACGTGCACAGTTGTTAAAGTGGTTTTCGGATTGGCAGAGAGTATGACAATATTTGATCCCGGTCTCTTTAAGGGCCAAACGCTTATTTCACACCAGATGGTCATTTTATAAATCACTTATAAATTTCAAAACAAATTTTAATTCGCTAATTTAAATCGAAATTAAATATTCAATTTTAATTTTATTTAAATATTGAAAATATTTATTAAATCACCTTTAATTAAATCAAGTAATAAAATCATACCTTTAAATTTCCAAAATCAATAAGTTCCAAATAAGTCCTTATTTAAATTCAATTATTAAGCAAATTTAAATCACAAAGCAACTTCAATTTACTTTTCCAACTTTTTGATTTATTAAAATTATAAAAATGTATTTTAAATATAAAATTTAAATAAACTTTTTAAAATATTATATATGCTAACTAAAATATCGATTTTATAAAATTAAATTAAATTAAACCTTTTATTTATATCTATTTTAAATCTTATTATATATATTTAAGAATAATAAAATTTTAAGTAATTTTTTTATAAGTTACACTTAAACTAAACTTATAATATTAAAATTTCTAATTTTAATATTCTAAATTTTACAATATTGAAATAAACTATTTATTATATTTAAAAATCAAAACTCTTATATTTCCTTTCAAAACCTTGGAATTCTTTTTCAAAATAGACCAACAGTGTCCGTATATAATTTTCTATCCTATGTCAAGTGATACGGATATTTATCAATTCAATTCACCATAATTTAAATTTATGGGTTTATATCATTTAAACCTGCAATCCCATAATTTCAATAATCAATGAAAATCTCGTGAGTTTATCATTTCAACTCATAACGATTTCCCCTAATCTAAAGTTCGCTAGGGTATGTATTATTTCAACCCATAGTGATTCTTAAAACTAGGAAACTTGCAGAGTGAGAATAATAAAATGAAGTAACATAACATATCCATTACTAGCATATATGATCGATAACCATTTAAATACAATAGTCGGTCAACATGTAATGGTGTCAATTTAATAAGTGAATAGAATATCAATGTGTCTTATTTAATAGTTAAATACTTAAAATTCCAATTTAACAGCATATTTGAATTATCATTTCATCTAAAATCAACTTATTAAGCATAAGAACATTAATCATGAGTGATTTCTCACGTTTCGAGACTAGAGAACGATGGAAAACAACTACGACAAAGAACAATGCAACAGACACTGGCACGAATCAGACGCGACAGGTCAATTAGCCGCGACAAGCACAAAAGCAGATTTAGCTTGCGAATTCGATGAAACAAATATATATACATATGTGATATATATACACACACACTTTGTTTTTTCCAAATATTGAAGGAATGAAATATATATATTTGTGAGATATTACCTTCAGCCCATGATCACCAATGTAACAGGGCAGTATACCATCACAAACAATAAGACAGTCTGCATAAACATACATACATACATACATACATAGATACATACATAGATACATACATAAATACATACATACATACATACATACATACATACATACATACATACATACATACATACATACATATATATATATATATATATATATCAATGTATACACCTTCGACCAAAATATATGCATCATATATTACGTCTGTCAACAATTATAAATGCCCAAATTATCGACAATATACATATACATATATATATATATACACACACACACACACAATGCATACATTATAGAAATAAGCCTATATTCAAAGAATTATACTCCTGCCAACCCAAATATAAATAATATATGCATGGTAGTCACAAGGACAGAAAGGGACAACACATATATCAAAATATGATGTATATATACAGCATAAATATAACACCGCAATATATTTTCAAATGTACACGGCTACTTCGGGCCCAGAAGGGAATAACTCGAGTTAGGCTTCGGTCTGGCATGGGGAAAACTCAGGTTAGGGTGGGATTTTTCTCAAGTTAGGCTTGGAGTTTTCTTTGGAGAGGAGGTTGGCTTTGGGATCTGACTCGACTCAGAAAAGGGAAAGCACGGGTTGGTCTCGGGTCAGGCTTTGGGGAGAGGAGATGGTGCTATCGGTTTTCGAGTTGTGCTTTGGCCGAGGGATGGTGGCACTAGCTGGCTTCGGTGAAGGCGTAGGCCAATGGGATGGTGGTGCAATATGGGTCGAGACGATGGTGCTTGCTTCAGGTCAAGGATTAGAAAAGCACGGGCGGCTTTGGTTTTGGAAGAGGTGAACACGGGTCGAGATTTAATGGGTTCAAGTTGTCAAGGCATCGACGGTTTTGGGGTCATGCTTCAAGAAAAGGAAGGGGAGGGATCGGGTCTAGAGAGAAAGGGCATGAACGTTGCTTTAAGTTTCAGGCATGGCACGAGTTATGCAAAGAGAGAGAAGAAAACTCACCTTTTTTTTCTTTTTGGAATGAATAGTAAGGAAAAATGAAAAAGCACGATAAATAAATATTAAATCAATGAAATGTGAAAGGTCAAAAGTTGTTTCAGAAGCAAGTTACACGGTAAGCATTCAAAGAGACAAAGAAAAACCAAAAGACACAAATATGGTACCGATATGACAAACCGTTATGACAATTATGCCTCATATCGGACGTAAAAATACAGAAATGAATATGCGAAATCAGCACGACGAGATGAATAAAATGGTATACAAATATCAGCAATATGATCAAGTTATAAAAACTTGAATTTTCGCTGCTGAAAATCCTACAAAAACACAGAAAATAAGATAAACGGAGCTATAACAGTCCAAATTTGACGAAACGAATTACGATGTCTCACTTAGAAAACGATTTACATTTTTATCATAAAAAAATATTCAATTTTTTAAAATATTAAATTTTCAACAATCAACTGATTTAATTCAAAACTTGAAATTTCACAAATAAACTAACTTTCATATTTTTCAATAAATTTTTACCATATACTATAATTAAATAGACGTATTTCAAATACAATTTTTTATATTTAAATTCCAAGAAAATTTGGTTAATTACGTTATAAAACCATTTAACTCGGGTTGTTACATATAATAAAGATAAAACAGGGATTTAACTTTCACCAAATCCCTTGCATATATGTTCAAAAATTGAATTGATCCCTTTAAATCCGTTCACAAATCAGAAGTGGATAGCTATAGAACAACCTTACTGCTGATGATTGAATAGAAGTGCTTTGATGTAATTTTGTACTTGAATTTTTAGGACTTGGAGGAGTTGTTTGCAGACTGAAAATTTTAAAGAGGAAGTAGAGCAAAAGTCTAAAAGAAATGATCCAAAGAGGTGGCATATAAATAGGAATTCATGAGAGCGGAAAGTGGATCTCGACCTCATATCTCTCTCTTACTATTTCTACTCCTTTATTCATTCAAAATCCCCTCTGAATTCTTCGATATGGCCGGACTAAACAAGCCTCTCTACAACCGAAATATCATGCCCTTATAGGCCTCAAATTTGATCTGAGTCAAACAATATTCAATGCAATTTTAAATCTTATTCAAACGCATGTAGATATCGTATATCGATTGGTATATTTATAACTATTATAAACATACTTTTTAATATTATTCAATATCCATAAAATAAAATTTTATAATTAATAATTAATTTATAACAATTACAAATTATTAAATCATGTGGTAAATGGGTTATTTAATGTTTTGGTTGTGTGACTCTTAGGTGCAAATTTGGTCAGCAATTAATATTAATCATTTCAAATTTCAACGTTTACATGTCACTTAGTAGATGGTGTGAGATTACGAATACATTTCTCACTTACTTGGATTCGGTAAAATCAAATTTTACTTTATTAAGGTTTACTTGTCAGTGATAATTATCTACACCAATTCTCTTCATCAAAACTTTATAACTTTGGACTTATGGAATTTAGTAATGGTTAAAATTTCAATATCATCAACATTCAACTTTATAGTCCAAAAAAAGTCCTTGGTTCGACAATAAAAATGACTGTTAACCGAAATGCTCTGTTTGGAGACTCTGGCCTTAAGTTGACTTCAGTCGATCGTGATACTAACCTTATATAACCGAGAAGGAGAATCCTCTTTTGAATAGTGTTTCACTTTCAATGCTTCCACTCGACCCAATTGTAGTCGTTCGATAGACGTCATACCATGATTTAACTATAACTAAAGTAGAACTTCCATATTGAAGATCAACTGTATTCTCAATTCAAGTGAACTCTGTAATATTATTATATCGATATTTTCTGTTTGACCTTACATTAACCAACAGAAAACTATCGAGCGAGTCATTACATAGTTATCCAATAACTTTCAATATGTAATTCCTTGGTATCTCCAAAGGCCATGAGTAAAACATTGCCCAACATTTGGAGAAAATTACGCACTTTAATCTTAAACATATGCATCGATATTCAATTACAATACAACTTGACTAAGAATATTTAGAACAATATGTTAACTCTATTGTTATAAATCACTCATGATTACAACAAATTGTAACCACTATCACAAAACATACCATTTATGGATTTTCTTTTAAATATAATTTTAATTAATTTATGTGACATATTATATCAAGTATATAATAGAAATAAAACACATTCGAACAAGAATGGTTGTCAAGTTAGATATATGAAACAAATTACATAATTATCCTACGGCATACCCCTAACTCAATTAATCTCTCACTTGCACTTGGGGCCAACTATGGATCTCGATCCCATCCTTTCAATCACTTTGATGAGAACAAATGGAGTTAGACCCTTCTACATGGATCTGGCATGTTATTTTAATTATCTACTCTATCAATCAACTCTCTTTGATGCTGATAAACTATTTTTATCAAGTGGAAGTATTCAGAGTATGTTTCTCGGCTTCTAGTGTGCTCTTAGTATTACATTGTTATCATATAACAAGGATGTGTTATTCTTAATACTTAGAATCACCTTTAGCTCAGTAATAAATTTATGTATTTATATTTATATACATTGCTTTTATTGTGGTGCTATTCAAGACGATGTACTTAGCCTTCTCATTGAATGAGCTATAGTTTTTCATTTGGAACATTTTCAACTTATAGCTTCTTAATTATGGTTTGAACATGGATTTGATATTGATATATTATGACAAAATCACTTATGAAGTCTGAGTCAGAGTTCTCCTTCATATGGAATTCATTGTTTTTGTAAACAATTCTTTAGTATTTCATAAATACTCGAGAACACTCAAAACTACCATTTGGTGATCTTTGTTTAGATTTGATATTTATTTCATGTATCAAAGATGTAAGCAAATTATGATATTGTAGATAATACAACATATATGATAATTCATATTGCTAAAGAATAAGAAACCCATCTTACATGTTTCTTATTAAGCATTTTAATAAGACGACTTTGCATATTGTTTGGGACATTCCCAACATCCTTTATACTTAAGATAAAAAATATAGTTTACAAATCCAATATCGAGTATTAAACAACCAATCTATTATTGATTTTAACATAAGTACATCGTTAACAATTAGCAGTATGTTATTTACTTATAGTCCAGAAATATTTATGTACATTTTTAGCGATTCTCTCTTATAGACATACACCTCCTTTACATTTTTGTACCAACCTATTGTCGTGAAACAATAAATTAACAATTAAATAATAATAAATAATGGATTAAATTGAACTGAATTAGTTAATATGGAATTGTGGTGAAATGATTTGGAAAATTTGATGGGAAATAATTTAGTAAAGTGATAAGAATTGAATATAAAAAGAAAAGGACTTAATAATTTATTTGGTTATTTTGACATATGAAAATATAAATTAATTATTGGAAATAAAACAATAAGTTGATTTCATAATAGAGAATATCTGAAATAAATAAATTAAAATTATTTGTTGATAAAAAAATATTTATTAATGAAGTTCAAATTTAGTTAGTGAATGGATTTAAATAAAATGGTTAAATTAAATAAATAAGTTATGGAAAATCATTTTTATGAAATAACTAAAATATGATTTGTTTAGAAAGAATTTTAGTTTGGTAAAAATTGGATTTGTATGTGGGCTTGAAGTTGAATTTGTTCCATGAACTAAAGAAAAGGAAGGAAGAAAAATGAATTAGGAAGTTAACCAAGCCTAACATTACATAGCCCATATTCCATATGCTCGCTTCATGAGTTTTCTATTTCCAGACCCTACTATCTCTGGATAATTCATCTCCAATTATAAATACAAGCTTCACGTTTACACTACTTGACTTTGGAAAAATGAAAACCTACCCAAACTCTATCATATAAAATTAATATTAAATAAAAATAAATTCTATAAATTCCCATAATTCAAATCTAAGCTTCGTGACATCTCGACACCAAGTTAGCAAGTTGAATTCAAGATTTTAGCATAAATCGAAGAAGGGGGAAATTCATAGTAAGAGGAAAACATAAAGCTAGGAGAAGAGTAAGAAGAAATTGGCATAAAAATTATGTTCATCCAGTCAAGATGAGTGAATTCCACTCACAACTATGCATAACGCAATGTATATTGCGTTGCTCTTAAGTTTGTTTTCAGTAAATTGATATTGTTTTGTTCTTTGCTTTACCCACTATTAAAATTCGTATACTTCACTACATTCACTATCTACAAAACCTACTACATTTCACTATGATTTTGATTTGATTTGGTATATATTTGAATGGACGAATTATTGCTTAGAAGCGCATTGATATTGGGTTCGATGGGGAGGAAGTAAGTCGAACCAAAGAAGATAGGAGTGGATCAAACCTGGAACAATATGCTCCAGGTTGTATCTAAGAGGTTGGCTCCTCATTTGAAGAGGTCGACCCCTTAAGGTCGACCACTTAAGGGAAGTGGTTGACACCTTGGTGTCGACCTTTCCACGCTTTTATATGAAAATATAATCAAATTAAAAATTATATTTTCCAAGGATAAAATAAAATTTTAAAGAAATATGTTTGGAAATGAAATTTTTTTACGAATTGTAAATATGAAATTATTTTATGAATTTCTTATTTAATATTAATTATTAATTACTAAATTTAGATATTGATTATTTAATGAAAATTTAGTCTTTGGCTTTTAATAAATCTAAAAATTCTTATGAAATTTTGAAAAAATAGGAAGTGGTTTTTAATTATTACTATATGATTTTGAAGGTATATTTTATTAATTCAAAATATAGTATAAAGTTTTGGAAAATATATTTTATTGAATTGGCATATAATAAATTGATTTGGGTGTTATAAAATTATTTAAAATTGGTATTTAATTATAGAAAATTATGAAATAATTTTTATAAGTAATATTTGGTTTTACATATTATTTTAGGATTTTAAAAGAAGGAAATGAGCTTTCAAAATTTATTTTGAATATTACCTTAATATTTAAATTATAAAAGGTTATGAAATTAGTGATTTATTGGAAATAAAATATTATGTTTTGTTTAAATTAATTACCTAGTTTAATTCTAGGATATATATATATATATATATATATATATATATATATATAACATCCATTTTTAGTACTTATTTTGTTATATAAGATTATATGTTGCAAATGATTTAGTATTAAATATTGATTTGTTTGTTGTTATATATATTTATTTGAATAATCTACTTTATATTACTTTTCCGGTCATTCATTGCTGGGATATTGAATTGGATTACATGAATGATTCTCCGTGATGTTGATTTTTGTTTAGTGTTTGATATGATATAGTGATGAAATTCTTCTATATGATTTTGTAACTGAGTTTTATTCTATGTAGCAAGAAATCTGAATGAGGCATTTGGTAATATTTCATCAGTTATTCTTTGAACTCGTTATATAGAATATTTGTTGAGATAGAGTACAGTATGTGAACGTTGAATAAATGATTGAGCATTGCGTGGTAGTATAGGATGTCGATGTTGGTGTTATACCTATGTGAGGTGATCCTCAGTGTAGAGAAAGTTTATATGCTCAGTGTAGAGCAAGTATATATTCTCAGTGTAGAGCAACTGTATATGCTCAGGGTAGAGCATTATGGATGACTAAGCCATGTGGGTGTACCCATTTGTATGTTTTCTATCATGAGGTATTCTGGGATATGATTAGGATTTAGCACCCTCCATCTATGACACTTTTATTATATTAGATGCACATCTTGGGATTTGAGTGAAGGGTGGTGTAGCCCTAGCCCTTTTAGTCATGAAGTCCACTAGTCTATTACCATAGGGTATGATTCGGGTCCAGACTAATGCATATCATAGTCTTGTAGCATGTTTATGACATATAGTGGATACAATCATGATACTAGGTTGGTAACTGAAGACTATGGAGTGGATCCGGGTGGAGTAGTCCTAGGCTCTTAAAGCAGGTGAGGTAGTTGTTAGTCTTCCTTATGGTTCTACATCGAATGATAGATAAGTACATGTTTTTCATATACCTCACCTAAGTATTACAACAGATCTAGGTGAATAACCAGGTGCCCTTAGAGATAGCGGATCTCCATGTTGTGGTTTGATTGGAGGCGTAACCTAACTTTATGAGATCATTGGGTGGTGTAACCTATACATTATGATTTGATTCCTGTCACCATTTATTTCTATATGAGGAGATGAGATTATACCCGGATAGGTGTCCAGAGTATAGTGGATTCTCATGTCTTTTACTGTATATGAATTTACTGATGGGTATGTTAGGTTTTATACTGATGATGATATTTTATTATTTGAGATTGACAGGTATATTTGGGCAATGCTGTGTGCTAGCCTGATTGTTCTTGGTGATGTCACATATATTAATTATTACTGAATTTTTAAGATGATTTATTAATATGGATGATTCACCCAATTGACGTTGATTATGTGATTCTGATTTGATGTATTTCTGTATGGGTGGTGAAATCTTTACGTGTAGATTTGCGTTGTTTGACGTTATGTGTAACTTTTGGAAATTTTCATGATATTATATTAATATACCATGTATATTACAATATATATTGACATTGTTTACATGAACTATATTGTTGGTATCATCATATTATTATATCCTGCATATATTGAGTTACAGATGTGTATTAATCCTTTGATTTGGACATAGTATGACCACTCGGGTCAGCCTAAGGAATTTCAGGTACAACGATAAGAAACCAGCTTGTGTTCACTTGGAATAGTGGAGGCTAACCATATAATTTTGTCACGGATTATTTTATATATGATGTATTTCAAATATGTATATTCTTGAGTTGTATTTTGGACATGAATTGTATATTGTATGTATTATTATATTTTATCGCTGTGGTTCTAACTCTTTGTTCTCTGTTATATACCCATATATTGTGTATTGTTCTATCCTGGAGGCACATGTGTTTATTCGTAACGACCTACCTTTTTAGATAGTTTAAATCGACGATAAGTCATACACGTCAAACTCAAACCATTCAAAAGGGCAGAATTTTATTGGAGAAAAACCAGAGAATGAAAAAAACAAATACAGAATCTCGCAGCGGAATGACAAAATATAATAATCAAATAATAGTTCATGAAACTGTTTGATAAATACATTTGATAATTGTTTACAACACAAATTAGAGTTACATAAAACAAGGAAAAACAACAAATAAATGCAGCAGAACAACATGATGCAGTGGAATAAACATAATGAATAACAATAGTACAAATCTTTGCCTTCGTCCTCCAGAAATAAGGTCTCCAACCCTGAAATGCTCAGGCTGACTCGAGCGAATTGAAAAGACAAAAAACTCGAGTCAGAACTAAAAGATCTTATGTAAGTTAAATCAACGGTAAATAAATATGAGTGGAACGGCATCAGAGATGTTTATCGGGTTTGACATCTCCTATCCAGTGCTCAACATGAGTGCAGTAACATAAGAGATGTTCAGAATTACCATCTCCTAAGGATCCGTTAAACTATCTACTATGTAGCACAATATGTTATTATAATATGTCTACAATAAATTAAAAGTATTAAAATAGCGTTAAGGCATTACCCATATCCCCCTTCACACATTTTATATATTCTTATAGTCTATACGGTACCGTAACTCCTCCGTAAACTGGAGGCTATTACAGGGCATTCTATAGGTATGGTATTAAAAATTTCATAGAAGGCGCTCTAGGGCATGAGAACACGGCACTCGAGGCAATGCTAAAGTAGATATCCCAATTGCGAATCCAGATTGGTGGTAACGCATAGCAGCTACTACCGCCCACCTCAGGCACACTCCTGAATCAAATCAAAGGCGGCCAGCAAATCAACCATAAATTAATAGAATGATATCGAAGAAACGTGCCCGACCAGAGGTGCGACCTCACTTGGCTCGGCATGCTCCTGTTTCAGTCGCATCTAAGCTGACCCATGGGAGTCAGGGTCATGTCATACCTCACACAAAAATCATTCTCCTACTTCATTTCTCGAATCTCCACCACGCACACAGTTGTTAAAGTGATTTTCGGTATGGAAGAGAGTATGACAATATTCGATCCCGGTCTCATCAACAACCAAATGCTTATTTCACACTAGATGGTTCTTTTACATTTCAAAAGTCAATTCACAATTTATATCAAAATATCATATTCTCAAAACCATATCACTTTCGAAATCATATTCACTTTCAAGATTGTCAATAAGATAGGTTAATTAAATCCTCCTTTCCAAAGTCATCATATTTAGTCACATATGTCATTTCACAAAAAGGGTATCAATTTCAAATCCCAACTTAGGGTGTATCATCATCAAGGATTTAAATATAAATACTTCAACTTTACATAGTCTAAAATTTTAGAAAATTGTTTAGATAGTCTTAAATAGTTTTAATAGTTTAAAAATAATTTATACAGGCTAAAATAGTTAAGTAGTAAAAAAAAGTTTTAAAATATATTTAAATTTGATTTAATTAGATTTAAATTGATTTAAATAGATTTAAGATAGATTAAATAGATTCTATTAGTTTTAAAATGGTTTAGATAGATTAATTATATATTAAATTGATTTAAATTGTATTAAGTACATTTTTAAATAGATTAAATAAATTTAAAATAGATTAAATGCATTTAAATTATGTTAAATAGATTTAAAATAGATTAAATAAATTTAATTAGTTTAAAATAGGTAAAGTAGATTAAATTGGATTAAATAGGTTATAATAGATTAAATAAATTAAAAATAGTTTTAAATTGAGCAACATAGTTTAGACTAATTTAAAATAGATTTCAAAGTTATATCCAAACATTTCAGTAACTCAATTCCAATAAATTCATTCAACTTTGGAACTCAAATTCAAATCCTTTTAGCAATTCATTAAACCAATTTCAATTTTCATTTAACACTTGGATTATTGGAAATAATTCAGTTTATATAAATCAATTTCTATCTTGAAATACCTGTTAACTGAACTCAAATTTTAAAGATTCAAAAAAATCATGTAATTTAACCAATCCGGTGTCCGTATATAATCCTTTACTCTAGAGTCAAGTGATATGGATATTTATCATTTCAATCCGCAATTTAAAATTCTACATTTATATATCATTTCAAACCGCAATCCCGAATTTAATAAAATCCATAAAATCGCTCGAAGCTATCACTTCAACCCATAACGATTTTTCCCTAATATATAGACCATTCGGGTATGTATCATTTCATCTCGTATGGAACTTGCAATAACGATATAAAGTACAACATCCCATCATCCAACATCAACAATCAAACATACATCACAACCATCATCCAAATAAATCAATAGACATTAATAGATAACTGATAATCAATACAGGTATTAAATTGACAATTTAAAATTCAATATTACATTAAATGATAATTAAATGTAATAAAAGTCAAATTTATCCAGAATGACAGTTTAACATACCAAACAGCAATCAATAAGTTTTTAATCACATCATAAATTTAATTTAACTAACATAAGAAATTTCATGAGTTGTCAGCGGGTTAAAATACTCACCTTTGAATTTCAATCGGTTTGAAATTCCGATAAAGGCCCAAAATTCAACAGTATCAGAATTCATCCAAACTTGTTTCATAATGTCAGGAATTTTGACATGATCGTAGTGGAGCAAACCCCGTCTAAATCCGAGCTCGTATGTAAAAGTTATACGCATTAGAACATTGAAAATTTAAGTTAAAATAAATAAATAAATAAATAAATAAATAAAAGAAGGACAAACCATTATTCGCCACGTCATCGTCTGGACCCCGCTTCTAAACCCTACCTGCTCAACTTGTAACGATCGATCTCGCCAGCAAAAATTCATGAACATCGACCCCCAGAGGCAAAGCCACCTCGATCAGACACCTCCCCATGACCTCCTCTCCTTGGCGCACCCCTTTGGTGGCCGTGCGATCCAACATGGAAACCCCAAACAACCAACGTCTCCGCCTTCTTTGACGAATTTTTTGGTCAACCTGTTGTCGTTCTAGGCCAATACCGTGTATGTATAGGTAAATTATGTATTGGGTGTTTAAATGCGTAACAAGGTTAGCCCTATGGAATATTCATGTGTATACCATATATTGTCTTATTCTCCGTATTACCGATGGTATTACTTAGTAATACTCTTGGATGGTATAGTTATAAAGGTGGGGGCATTTACATTTTAGTACCAGAGCATGTTCAGAATAGTACATTGCATAAACACGACATAAGTCTTGACCTTAGGTGAGACTCCGAATCCATATCCCATTGGGTGTGTTGGGTAGTTAGCCTATGATAAGTATAATAGGAATGTATATATATTATATGATGATTACTGGGATAATCATTTGGGAACATATTTGTAGTTTACACACACACACACACACACTATTTACTACTATCTATTAAGTATGAAAATGAAATGATTGAGCTATGGTGGCTTGGTATAAATCTTTGTATATTGATCTATTAATGACCAGAGTGCTTAGCGTAAACGAATATATTGTGTTCAACCGAGCACATTAGATGTCAGTTTATATCTATGCTTATTTGGTCGACGATTACCTGTATTAGATTTGAAATTTATTTAAGTCCCTACGGTGTCTTCGGTAATGAATTTACTTCTTCGAATTTTGAAGATTGTATTTTATAATATGATTTTTTTTTACTGTATCATTGGCTAAATTTTGTAAATTAATTGTAAAATTTGATGTTTTTTACGTATATGATGTTTGAATGTTGGAAGTGAATTATTATTTTATTTTCATAAAAAGCATTTACAATGTTTTAGTGTAAGTAAGCGTTTTACCATAAATTCTTATGATTGAGATTTATCTCTTTCTTTATGTATATATACATAGTACTAGAAATGTTTTATGAATATAATAAATTGTTTTCATTAGAAAATCTTTTGATAAAAATTATGTTTATAAAAGTGGTATTTATTATGTTTTGTTATAAGAAATTGATTATGTTATAAAGTGATATTTTATAAAAGCATATGTATAAAATGTTTGAAGGTGTTAATCTGTCTGTTGAGTGCTTTAAGAATTCTGACCAATGCGTTTGACAAACTATATCGATAGGGATTTATAAACACTAGGACGAGACATTTGGATACAGATGTTTGGAATTTTCTTTAAATATTTGATAAGATTTCAAAAGGATTGGAAACTTTAATGTTTTGTAAAAGCTTTAAGGTTTGAAAGGATTAGATATTTTAATTAATATTTGAGAGATTTGGTATTTTGAGAAGTGGATGTTTAAGGAAAACCTTTGCAATAATTACTTGAAAAGTATGTTCGAAATACAAACTAGAAATTTTAAAGAAGTATTTATGCAATTATTTGGATAAAATGTATAATGTAGTTTGATATGAAAATATGTCCCTTACATTAAAAGACAAGTTATTAATTGTAAATTTGTTTTGATATATATCTTAAAATGCGACATTACTTGTTGTTCTGATATAGTGGTAAATTGTTTCAAAAATACTAAAGAATTTTTATGCTTACTGCTATTTGAGCAATGATTACAACCTTAAGACTTTAGTTGATGATTGTGGTTGCTAGTGAGGTAATGTTTATTACATAGTCAACATTGCAGCCATTCGGCAAATGTGTTCACTAAGAAATTAATGGCAAGGCAACGTTGTTCTATTTTAAAGTAATTTTAAATTTGACATATATGTGTGCAGCATTATTATAAATATGTGTTAGTAAATATTTTCAATAAAAATGGTTTACAATATGGTTCTTTTGAATGAGTTTAGAAAATGATTATTATTCCATAAAGTTATATATATTTAAAAAAGCGAATTTGAAATGTTGGAATGTTTTATTTGAAGAAATGAAAATATCATTTTGTTGTATATCAGTTACTAGTAGATAAATCTTGGTAAATCTAGATTTTGAAATGGGAATTATTGAATGGAAAAAAAATTAAATTGATTAGTAATGAAATTTTAATCTTCATTTAAAAAGAATTTTTTTAATGAAATAAGCTTTAAATTATTTGGAATACTTTAAGGTTTGTCATATTGAATGAAGTTATTCATTAGAAAACATGTTTTGGAAAGATTTGAAGAATATTAATATTATTTATATAGTGAATTTTCAGGAAAAGTATTTTGAAATAATATTTAACTAAGGGGAAGTGATTTAGAAATTAATGAAAGTTTTTGAAGTTGTGCTTAAGGTAAGGGTAAAGTAATCTATGTAGTTTTAGTAATAGCTTTTCATTAAAGGGATTATGAAAACTATAGTTTTTGCAAGTGGAACATGAATTAAATATTTTGGATTGGGTTGATATTTGTTCAAATCTTAAATTTTTTAAATGAGATGTCAATTTTAAAGGGTAAATTTTAAGTTAATATTTTAATATATTTTAAAGGCAAATAAGTATTTGGTGTTTACAATATAGTAGAATTTGTTTAAACATCGATATATGATGTTTTGAGTGTTGGAGGTTTTCCCGTATTACTTCATGCCACAAAGACTACTCTAAAGTATCCCCGAAGTTTCAATATGTAGAGAATATTTTAATTTCTTATTGAAATATTAAAATCTTTCGAATGTGTTTATATAACTCATAGCTCATAATTTTGAACAATAGGGAAGGAAGGCAAAATTCAGTCTTGTATACCACCGATGAAAAGTCTAATCATTAATTTATGTTCCTCTGTTTATATACTTGTCGGGTCGATGCAAATCACTATATGTGCTATCCCATAATAGTGAAGGTAGAACAATATGAATTTGTTGTTTGGTATTAAATATAAATTAATCAATGGTGTAGATGAGCTAGAAATTATGTAGCAAGTTATAGACTTTCCCTGAGAAGAAATTACGAGGATGCAATTTCCTTATTAGGGAGGGGAGTTTATAACAACCCGTTGTCGTGATGCAATAAATTAATAATTAAATAGTAATAAATAATGAATTAAATGTGATTTGAATTAGTTAATATGGAATTGTGGAAATGATCTGAAAAATCTGATGGGAAATATTTTATTAAAGTGATAAGAATTGAATATGAAAAGAAAAGATTTAATAATTTATGTGGTTATTTCGAAATATGAAAACATAAAGTAATAGAGAATATTTGAAATAAATAAATTAAAATTATTTTTTGATAACAAGTATTTTGTCAATGAATTTGAGTTTAGGTAGTAAATGGATTTAAATAAAACGGTTAAATTAAATAAATAAATTATGAAAAATAATTGTTATGAAATAATTAATAATATGATTTGTTTAGAAAGAATTTTAGTGTGGTAAAAAGTGGTTTTTTATGTGGGCTTGAAGTTGAATTTGTTTCATGAACTAAAGAAAAGAAAGGAAAACGTGAATGAGGAAATAAACCATGCCCAACATTACTTAGCGCATGACCCATACCCTTGCTTCATGAGTTTTCTACTTCCAGATCCTTCTTTCTTTAGATAATTCATCTCCAATTATAAATATAAGATTTACATTTACAGTACGTGACTTTGGAAAAATGAAAACCTACCCAAACTCTATCACTTTGAAAAATCAATATAAAATAAAAATAAATACTATAAATTCCCATAATTCAAATCTAAGCTTATTGACATCTCTACAGCAAGTTAGCAAATTGAATTCCAGATTTTAGCATCAAATCGATGAAGGGGAATTCACAGTAAAAGGAAAAGGTAAATCAAGGAGAAGAGTAAGAAGAAATTAACATAACAATTATGTTCATCTAGTCAAGATGAGTGTTCCACTCACAAATCTATGCATAATATAATGTATGTTGTGTTGCTCCTAAGGTTGATTTCAGTAGTTGATATTGTTTTTGTAACGACCCGTATTTTTACGGATCGAAGAATCGTAGAACTGTTGTCATTAGGATGATAGTGTTGTTAAGTCATTTAGAATTTAAGTCGTTTGGAGCTTGAGTCGTCCAGAGATGAGTCGTCCAGGGTTGGGTCGAGTTGTAGCATAAGTCGGTGGAGCGACTTAGAGGATGGAACGACTTAAGGAAGGTGACCGACTTAAAGAGTAAGCGACTTAAGAGATTAGCCGGTTTAAAATAGTGAATGACCTATAGGATTTGACCGACTTAAGGTTTGAGACCGACCTAAGGGAACCAACGACTTAGGAGTTAGCGGCTTAATGTTTAGCGACTTAAGGGAAACTAGCGGGTTAACGACCTAAGAGGGAGATAGGTTGGTTGGACGGCTTAAGGAAGATGGCTTAGGTCGTTAAAGTTTAGGTCGTGAGACCCTGTGTTGGTAGTTAGGTCGTTCGAGCGACTTAAGGCTATAGGTTAAGTCGTTGGGTCGGCTATGTATTTAGGTCGCTAGGTCATCTCTTGTGTTAGGTCGGCAGTGTGTTGAGTCGTTGAGTCGTCCAAACGACTTAGGACTTAGGTAGAAATGCGGCAGTGTGTTAGGTCGCTAAGTCTTACCCTGTTAAGTCTTAGGTCGTGCCTAAGTGTTGAGCCGTGTGTGTAGTTAGGTCGTTAGTCGCGAGATAAGGCTTAGGTCGTGTAGAGGCTTGAGTCGGTAAGCCGTGGGGATTGATGAGTCGGTAGGTCGTGAGGCCTTGTTAAGTCGTGACCGACTTAAGGAGGCGAACGACTCATAGGGGCGAACGACTCATGGGTTTGGCCTATAAATAGAAGTGCCTATCTTCATTTTTAGGATCCAGATTTTGAAGGGACGAAGTGCTGCTATTTTGAGAGCTCGACAACAACACTTTTTTTCTCTACTCTAATCTAATGCTTACATCCATCCAAGATTGAAGATCAAATCGAAGATCCTAGAGCCAAAGTTGAAGATCTCCATCCATCGAAGAGAGATTTCATCGTTTGAAGCGGAGTTTTGGCGGATCGAGCTAGATCCTTTGCTGTCCAGATCTGAAGTTAGTTGCTTTTGAGGTGTTTAGGTGATTCGGTGAGTGGTGGTTATCTCTCATACGGACCCAAAGGAGTATATTGGATCGGTGGTTTGTTTGTGTGTCAAAGATAGAGATTTCATGCATTTTCCTTAAGTTTGCATGTAGATCCATCGTTCATAAAGTTTTGATATCCACTTTACTACATGATAACCTATGCTAGTCCATTTATCAAGATATTACTTAGAATTCATGCTTGTTAGATTTGGACCCTTTATTTACGAAATTGCCATTATTGTTATAATTGTTTATTTAGATCTTGTTTGAATGATTGATTACTTGGATTAATGATTGATCTGATTGATTGTTATAAATTAGTTGATTGATGATTTGATTTAGACAAGTATGGTCGAAGATGATTCAAAAGCTAAGTGGAAAGGCTCTTGAATAAGGAAAGCTGCTCGTGGCATATGAAGCGGATGATAAAGCTCATATGGATAGATTTGATGACGATGTTGAGATGGGACTTTGCTATGATGCAATGAGGCAAAGCATGATGTTGAGATGGGACTTTGCTATGATGCGATGAAGCAAAGCATGATATGAGATAGCCTTGGTTTAATCCAAACGGGATCATCCCAAGCATGTTGATAACTCGGTGATATGGTTCGAGTTTGTGGATAATGGTTGGCTTGAGAGGCGCTTGAGCTAGTATGGAAATAGTCGTCGAGGAGGATGACTAGAAGGCTGAGATCTCATCGTTGTTGAAGGTTCTAGCATGCTCAAAGCAAGAGTACGCTGGGCAGATTCGATATTCCCAAGACTAATAGTTAATGGTCTAGTACTCTGGGTAGATTCGATAGTCCTAGGCACGGGTCACGATGACGTGCGGAGTTATGTCTAGAACCGGGGTTATCATTAGCCCTTGATGGACGGATGAAATAATGAGCCGGTCATTCAATTAACGGTGATATCGAGGCAATGATAACAGTGATAGCCAGAGTCATGGATGTTTGGATGTTTGGTTGTATCGTCACTTGGTCTCAAGAGCGGTGTTTTGTGGGTGCTTATCTGATCTTGTTTTAGGCCTTGGGGGTTTGTACTTGGAAAACATCGACCTTGACTCGAGTGATAATTGCTTTACTTTAATTGTCTGCTTTGCTATGTTTGTTTATGCTTAGTGTATCTGGGGGTTATCACTGTAGAAAGAGGTGGAGTGGGATGGTTGGGTTCCTATTCCTTTTTACCCTTTATGCTCTTTTGGTATGTTTGATAGTTGATTTACCGCTCACTAGGACTTTTGTCTGACTCAAGGTTTTATGTTCAACTCTTATTACCTTGGGTTGTTCATCCGTTTTGGGATGGGCAGACTAGGCAGCAGGTGGCAGGTGCTGTTCTTATTGACCAACGCTATTGATGACGAAGACGAGCTGGAGGCTTTTGCATATTGTTTTTCTTACTATATGTACTGGATATTCCGCTGTTTGTATGATTCTCTGAGTGATATGTAGTGAGGCTTGCTGTATTGACTTTCCAGATTGTTGTACCAAACTATGAGTTTTTATGATGAGATTCTGTTCTATGGAGCTTCACTATGTATACTTTTCTATTGTATTTTATCCATGCGCTGTGAGTAATACGATAGATTATTCTGTGTTTACATTACCTTGATGATCGTCCATGGCGGCCTGGCACATTTTTCAGCGCACTATTTCCTTGTTTGGTGCAGGAGTCATGGGCGGTCGTCACAGTTTTGTTCTTTGAGTTGCTCACTGCTAAATCTAATACACTTCATTCTATTCATTGTCTACAAAACCTACTACATTGCACTATGATTTTGATTTTCTTTGGTATGTATTTGAATGAATGAATTGTTGCTTACAAGTGCATTAATATAGGGTTCGATGGGGAGGAAGTCAGTCGAACCAAAGATGATGGGAGAAGAGCAAACCTGGAGAAATATGCTTTTGGTTTCACTTAAGAGGATGATCCCACATTTGAAGTCGGCTCCTTAAGGTCGACCACTTAAGGGAAGTGGTCGACACCTTAGTGTCGACCCTTCCATCCTTTTACATGAAAACAAAAATTAAGTTAAAAGTTATATTTTTAAGGAATAAAAGAAATTTTTTATAAAAATATGTTTGGAAAGTAAAAGTTTGACGAATTATAAATATGAAATTATTTTTATGAATATTTTTATTAAATATTAATTACTTAATTTAGATATTGATTATTTAATGAAAATTTAGTTTTTAATTTTTAATAAATCTATAAAAATCCTATAAAATTCAACAAAAATAGGAAACTATTTCTGATTGTTATTTTTATAATTTTCAAGGTATATTTCATGAATTTAGAATATAATATAAAATTTTAGAAAATATATTTTATGGAATTGGGATATAATAAATTGGCTGGATGTTATAAAATTATTTAAATTTAGTATTTAATTATGGAAAATTATAAATAATTGTAATGAGTAATATTTGGTTTTACATACTATTTTAGGATTTTAAAAGAAGGAAATGAACTTTCAAAACTTATTTTGGATATTAAATTAATATTTAACCTTTTATGAAATTAGTAATTTATTGAGAACAAAATAATATATTTTGTTTAAATTAATTTTCTACTTTAATCCTAGAATATATATATACACACACTATACATTTTAGGAACTTATTTTGCTATATAAGATTATGCGTTGCGTATCATTTATTATTATCGATTTGTTTGTTGTTATGTATATTTATTTGAATATTCTACTTTATATTACTTTTCTAATCATTCTTTTCTTGGATATTGAATTAGATTATATGAATGATTCTCCATTGATATTGATTTTTTTAAGTGTTTTGATATGGCATGGCCATGACGTTCTTCTCTATGATTTTGAAATGATTCTTATTCTTTGTAGCGAGAAATTCGAATCAATGGAGTTATGATACCGTTTGGGATGGGGATTCGGTAATATTTCTCCATCTATTCTTTAGGCTTGTTATATAGAATATTTATGGGGACAGAGTGTAGTTTACGAACATTGAATAAGCGGTTGAGCACAGCGTGGTGGTATAAGACACTGATATGATAGTTATTCGGTTATTCATTGTAAGTAGATGTCACTCAAGTGATGGGAGCTAGGTTATACTTACGCGTGGTGATGCTCGGTGTGGAGCAAGTTTATATGCTCGGTGTGGAGCAAGTTTAAATGCTCGATGTAGAGAAAGTATATATGCTTGGGGTAGAGCATCACAGATGATTGAGCTATGGTGGTGTACCTATATGTATGTTGTCTACCATGCAGTGCACCGAGATGGGACTTGAGTGAAGGGTTGTGTAGCCCTAGCCCTTTTAGTCAAGAAGGTTAACAATCTTTTACCATAGAGACATGATCCAAGTCATTATTAATGCATAGCATAGTCTTGCAGCATGTTTTGACATGCGGTGGATATAGTCATGATACCAGGTTGGTAGCTGAAGAATGTGGGAGCAGATTCAGATGGAGTAGCTCTGGGCTCTTGGAGCAGGCAAGATAGTTGTAAGTCTCTCTTCTAGTTCTACACTGAATGATAGATAAATACATATTAGTCATATACCTCACCTAAGTATTAGAGCGGATCCAGGTAAATAACCCAGGTTCTCTTAGAGATGGCAGATAGCCATGTTGTGGTTTGACCAGGGGTGTAACCTAAACATTATGAAATCATTGGATGTTGTAACCCATACATTATGATTTGATTCCCAACACCATTTATTTCTGTATGAGGAGATAAGATTATACCTGAATAGATGTCTAAAGGATAGTGGATTCTCATGTCATTTATTGTATATGAATTTACAGATAGGTAGCTTATGTTTTATATTGATGATGATATTTATTTATTTGTGATTGAAAGGTATATTTGGCCAATATCATGTGATAGCCTAATTGTTCTTAGTGATATCACATATATTGATGATTACTGAATTTTTATGGTGGTTTCTTAGTGTGGATGATTCACCTATTCGACGTTGATTCTGTGATTCTGATTTGTTGTGTTTCTGTATGGGTGATGACTTCTTTATGTGTAGATTTGTGATGTGTGACGTTATGTGTAACTTTTGGAATTTTTCATGATATTATATTAATATACCACATATACTACAATATTTATTGACATTGTTGACTTGAATTATATTGTTGGTATCATCATATTATTATATCATGCAAGTTATATATGTGTATTAACCCTATGATTTAGAGATAGTCTAACTCGTGTGTTATTAATATAATGCTCGGATCAGCCTAAGACGTTTTAGGTATTGCGACAATGAGACCAGCTATTATTCACTAGGAATAGTCGAGGCTAGTTATATAGTTTAGTTGCATGTTAAAATATTTCTGATGTATTTCAAGTATATATATTCAAGTTGAAATTTTAGACATGAATTGTATGTTGTATATTTTATTATATTTTTTCACTACGATTCTGACTCTATGTTCTCTATTATATACCGTATATTGTGTATTGTTCTATCCTAGAGGCAAACATGTTTATTGCTTTGTGTGGATACCATGTACATATAGGTAAGTTACGTATTGGAAGTTTTATTACTACTAGTGTTAGCCATTGAAATATTCATGTGTAACCCCTATCGCCTTATTCTTCGCATTATCTAATGGTATTACTTAGTAGCACTCTTGGATAGTATGGACGTAAAGGTGGGGGTGTTTACAATTTTTACTAAAAAAATCAAACTATTCAATATTTCTATCAAAATACTTATTCAATTCCAATGCTTAGAGAATGATACTTTCGTATCATTTCTTAGATCATATCCAAAATCCCACACATTTAATATCACTCTCATTGACTTAAAGACACTATAGTTCTTATGTACATGTAGTCTACTTTAAATCATTATTTAGAATTTTCCATTTCGATACATATGTACCATAGCACAAAATCATACCAAGCGATAATTTTTTGAGCAAATCTAAATTTTGTTTAGCACACTAAATAATGAATCTATTACACTAATTTCAATAGTTGAAATTTACGATTTATTCTTATCAATATTGGTCATTTTATTCCAACTGCATTAGTCGTGCCCTTGAAGACATATTCGTAGTCGATGAATCATATTCCATCGTGTACAACTACAAAAATCATATTTTGATAACGTACTAGGAATCATTTCGGATTTGTGCATCATACTATATGGAAGAGTCAATACTCTTAATGGTTTAATTGACAACTGAAGATTATCTATTCTCGATATTAATAAGAAATTCATGTCTCTCTTCAATGTGAGAGAAAAATTATTGGACTCTCTAATGCATTGTGTTCGTTTAGGTTAGGTTAATTTCATTTTGTCCTATGTATCAGTTTCTTCTTTGGATCGTATGAAAATCCATTTTACTACCACTAATTTCTAAACAAGTTCCATCGCTACGAAGTTGGTATTTCTTGAAATAACAGTTGTTTCTCGGTGGATTGAAACAGGCATTCATATAAACTTTATGAATTTCCTTATATATGAAATTGATTTGGTTTGAGTTTACAAAACGTATGTTCAAAACTTAAATAGGTCATCTAATGACAATAGTCTCAAACTTCTTTTTGGGTGATTCACACGAGATCCCTTATGTACAATTATTACATGTAGCTTTTCTACTTGCACATTCTGCTAACTCCTTGATCTAGGATATGTTATGATTTCTTATAAACCCTTATGTCATATAATTTTGAAACAATTCTTTAGATGAAAATTATTTGCGTCAAAATTGACCACAAACACCCAATATCGTGAAAGCACCCGTTTATGAACACAAATCAACAACAATCTATATAGAACTCAGATCTAAACAATAACAATCACAATAATTCACAAATAACTTGGCGGGTTCGGTTGCGTGGGCCCACTCACGTGCCAGAAAAAGTCTCCCGAAGTTTGAGCGAGATCTGGGCCTCCAACGCCTATAAATAGCACCCTGAAGCCTTCAGAAAGGAGGATCTTCCGCCATTGAACATCCAGACTCTGTTGAATCAAATTCCATACTTCATTACCGCTGTTGTAATCAGATTTGAGAGCTATCATCAGTTGTAATCTGTTGTAATCGATTGAAATCATCAAGTGAATCAATAAAGACATAAGCTTCAGAGTGGACGTAGGCAAGATCGCCGAACCACTATAAATCATGTGTTTGTGATTATTATTTGTGAATTATTGTGATTGTTATTGTTTAGATCTGAGTTCTATATAGATTGTTGCTAATTTGTGTTCATAAACGGGTGCTTTCACGATATTGCGTGTTTGTGGTCAATTTTGACACAAATAAAAAATTTAAGCTTATATACTACACTTAAGTACACGATCTTATAGAAAGAGATTAACTCAACTTCACTCATCAATAATCATACTTTGTTCAATAAAGTTCGATTTATCCTTATCGATACATCATTATGTATCGTATGGAGGAGTGACTTTTGAGATTAGATGTTTATTCAATTCTAGGTATGTTTGAAACTCCTTCCAATATACTCACATATTCGATCAAATCGAATCAATTTTATTTTCTATTGCATGTTATTTTATTTACTTTCATCTTATATTTTATGAGCTTATAATAAGCATACTACATGTATATCAAATACACATATTCATGTTTGTGATAAGTCATCAGCGAATACAACGAAAAACATGGAACCGTTTTGGAATTAATAGACTTTCGATTGCATACATCTAAATCCGTAGAGTTCATCAACTCTTACAATGCTCCCACTGAATAGGTGCTTTACCCTTTATGGTCCGAGATATAATTTACTAGTACCATATGATTCATAATCATATAATAAAAAATTATTTCTTAAAACCATGCTTAGTCCATAATTCCAAAATAATTGCAAATAAATTTAGATATTTTTGTATTTTCCAATGCATCACAAATACAAGTACTGTAGTTTTATTTTATAATGAATATTCATACTATTCATATTAAAATAAACCATGTCTATTTTTCAGTCAATACTACAAAATAATTATTATTTCATAAGTAATATTTGGTATGTTTTACGAAAACAATTTTCATAACTTGATGCGACCAATAAGTATTGTATGGCGTGCTCCCATAATTTCCACCATTACTATAATAGCGTACGAAATACATAATCCATTCAACAACTTAATATAGGCTATTTATTTCATTTACCGTAATTGATTTATAGTCGAGAATTTTTAGATCAAGTATCTTAAATTCAATGAAATAAATATCATAGAAAACAATTTTC
Source organism: Allium cepa (assembly GCA_030765085.1). Classification (NCBI taxonomy): domain Eukaryota; kingdom Viridiplantae; phylum Streptophyta; class Magnoliopsida; order Asparagales; family Amaryllidaceae; genus Allium; species Allium cepa. The sequence continues at coordinate 743,302,890 of CM060932.1, forward strand.
TATGTGAAAAATATTTTTTGGTATATAAATCATATTTCTCATACAATGTTAACTATCTATTATTATTTACAATTCTCATTTCTGAATTTCTTTATGAAGCAGAAATGACCATTTATCCTCTTCATCCCAACCGTGCCATAAGTTACATCCAACTGTTATGCATTCGATTTCCCTCCTAAATGGTTGAACCATCTAAAGGAAATCCATACCATAATATCATAATGAACTCTTTATAAGAGTGCATTTGGTCATCCTTAACTTTTAAGGATATCAAATTAAATTCCACTTTCCGTAAACTGATCAAAATGAAATTTCAGTGATCAAATTCTAGTATCTATCTTATAGCCATTGGTCCAGTATTACATTTAATACAAGATCTCACACTATAGTTAACTTAATTATTTATATAAACTCTTCATTGAGGTTTCACACATTACAAAATGTGACAATTCAACATACAACATTTATACATGATGTATATGGATCAAATATTCATATTTTCATATTGCTTTTAGAGTACGAAATTTATTGAAGACAATATACAGTCTCGGGTAAGTAAACTCGCAAATGACCAAGTTATGAATGTATTTATTGGTTTTATAAAAAGGCGCTTGCATGGGTCAACATGCAAAATTTATTGGTAAGCATAATTTGTATTTGATTTATCAATATTGATTCAATTCATTTGCATATTTTAATTGATAAACATTTTATCAATTATATTAATCGCATAAATTTATCAATGTATATTATTATAACTTCATGTAGCAGATGTTCTTACCATATTAGAAATGTTAAATGTTATAATTCCATTCGTCAAATAAGGCTCCTAGTCTTCTTTTATGTTTATCCGAACCTTAAAATGAAAAATAGAAGTCATTTGACTTTGCCAGTGGGTGTTAGGACTCGTATATCTTGTGATTCTGACCTTGAGGAAAGCTTAACAAATCATACTCCCATATGTGATGGATAACTCCTTATCAGTTGTATTATATACTATACCAAACCATGGTTCCTTATCCTAATCTCATTTTTGCCTTAAGGAAAGCTCAACAAGTAAAAAAGATTATTAACTCGTGCCCACCATTTTGCAACGGCCCATGTATATTATATATACCTTGAGGAAAGCTCCATAAATGCGTATAAGTATCTTACCTCATCTAGTCTATACATTAATAATACTACACATAACATCTCTAGCTTGAGAAAAGCCCAACAACTAGATATTATTCAAATAATTTATCAATGTATAAATGGTAGCAGCCAACTTTATATCTAAGATTCATAATCTTCAGTATATTATACCAAGTGATATCGACTTATGGAATAATTTATTTTTATGAAATACCATCGTGATTCAAGTGCTAGATACATCGGAAATCACGGTATACGTAATATATGTATGCATTTATTCCTTATGCCTAATTGGGTTTCTTACTGTTCCATCTTTAGTTTATACATTTATATTATATAAGTTTTATTATTACATAGTTTTACACTTATTTAACTTATATAATATTTTATGTATAACACTATATTAGTTAAACCTTATTTATTTAATTTTACTAATTAACACTTTAATTAACAATTATATTAAACAATTATAACATATTATATTGAATATATGTACTATATCTTTTATAATAATACACATAGATCTCATACATGTATTTTAATTTATTAATTAGCTTTTAATTAATTTATTTAATCAAACATTTTTGATTAAATTTTATCAATTATGAATTATCTTTTATACACACATGTTTATTCATAGTGTCTTAAACAATTCAAGACAACATAACATATATCATTGTATATTATAATGTGTATATATATTTATTTAATTATTTAATTAATTCATTTATTTATTTTATTAATAAAAATATTTCAAATTAATTTTATAACATTTTCAAATATTTTGAAAAATTATGCTATAACTTTTATAATATGTGTTTTATTTTGAATTCAAAACTTCTATTTTAATTTTCAAAACAATTTGAAATCTATTATAACATTTATAATATATTTTTTATTTTAAATTTGACTTTTAAATTTAATTTTTTATTAATTTCAAAAAGATTTTGGAATGAGCCCAAGGCTCAATTCAAATTAGACATTTTCTATTAAGGGCAACCTATGTGCATACATAATTGTTCACCAAGTAGGATACGATACTTGATTACCCAACGATCTAGCTTGAACACTACCTTTCTTAGACATCCTACTATTTGTGTAGTAAGCCTAATTAGTTATTCCTAATTTGACTGATTGAGACCACATAAATTACTGGGCTTGGATGCCATTGTCGGAATTGGGCCAGCATGTAGAGCGGTAAATGGGTAAATTTCAAAAAAATACCTATGTGGATCTTGAATGGGCCTTTGTAGTCTAATACATTCAGAACTTTTCTTAACTTTCTATTAAATAATATTAATATTTTATTTAAATTTTATAAAAAAGATTATAGTATATAATTTTTATTATAATATAAATGTGTATATTGTACAAATATGTATGTGCGTGAACGTGCAATAATGTAAACATGGTTTGACATGTCTGTGTATAGATTTTGGGATTTACACTGCAATAGACATGTTAGCCTCTTTTATATCCAATTTGTAGTCAAAATACATGTATGTGTGTATGCATCAAAATATTATTATTATATATAAGTAAGTAAATAAATTATTTATATTCACTTTTACAAAAGTTAAAATAATGAACGTGAACAATTTATGTAAGACGGTTATGAATTATATTTATACACATACACACATGAAATCATACCATAAAATTAATTAAATATTAGTTTATAAAATAGTTTAAATAAATAAATATATATGTATAAAATATTTTAAATACGAAATAATTAATTGTTTTAATTATATATTAAATATATATAGTTATAAATATAAATTATTATAATAATAAATATTATATTTAAATATTTACATACTTATATACTCGGCCCTGATAAAAAAATTAAAATTTAATTTTCAATTTTCAATTTAAAAATCAAAATGTTTGTGTGTGTGTGTATATATATGAATAATCAATTAATTCATAAAATAAATAGACAATTAATTTTTTAACTCTAGAAATATGTGATATAATTTTATAAAGTTTATACAAAATTTAATATTATATATATAAAAACATATATTCATATATTCATTTATATAATCGACTTAAGTTCAATAAATAATTATACATATGTATTATTATCATATAAAAACATATATTAAATTAAAAAAATTGGTGTTAAATATATATTTTGTATTAATAAATTTTATAAAATTAAAACATGTGATATACATGATTTATAATCTTTAGAAATAATTATTGGTTTATTGAAATCAATTACAGTATATTTAATTATAAAATAATAATTTTATTCTTGCCGTGAGCATTGTATGATAAACATTCACCAAATAATTTTTTCTATTTATACAGATGCAATCATTTATACAACCAACCAATTTGTAAAAGCAATTCGATTTATAAGATTTGTAATACAATCGAACATAATTTCGTATAAATAATATGGCATATAAATGTAATATAATAAAGATAAAACAGAGATTAACCTTTCACCAAGCCCTTGCATACACATTAAAACGTTGAGTTGATCCCCTTGAATCCGTTCACTACTCAAAAGTTTCTAGTTGTTCAACGGCTATACTACCGACGACCGAATAAAATTGTTTTGTCATAATTTTTTATATGGATATTTAGGACCTAGAGAAGGTATTTACTGGCCAAAAATTTCAAAGAGGAAGGAGAGAAAAAGTCTTAAAGAAATAATGTAAAGAGGTGGCATATAAATAGAAATTCAAGATAGTGAATTGTGGATCTCATTCTCATATCTCTTTCTTACCATTTCTACTCTTTTTTAATCATTCGAAATCCACTCTGAATCTCATGATATGGCTGGCCTAAATAAGCCTCTCTACGATCGAAAATATCATGCCCTCATTAGCCTCAAATGCGATCCAAGTCCGAACAATATTCAATGCAATTTTAATTCTTATTTAAACGCATACCGGTATCGTACGTCGATTGGTATATTTATAACTATTATAAACAAACTATTTAATATTTTTCAATACACATCAAATAAAGTTTTATAATTAATATTTCATAAATATTAATTAATTCAATTAATTTATAACAATTACAAATTAACTAAATCAGGTGGTAAATGGATTATTCAACGTTTAAGTTGTGTGACTCTTAGGTGTAAATTTGGTTAGCATTTAATATTGAACATCTCAAATATCAATGTTCAAATGTTACTTAGCAGGGGCTGTAACATTATGGTAAATTTATCGCTTTCTTGGTTTTAGTAAAAATTCAATTTTACTTTATTAATCATTATCTGATAGTGATAGTTGTTTACACCAATTTTCTTCATCAAAACTATATCACTTTGGACTTATGGAATTTCGTAATGGTCAAAATTTCACCATATTCCATATTCAACTTATAGTAACATAGTGGAAACAAAATCTACGATAGGTAGTCATCCAGCTCCTAACATAGAGCTCCAAGGAATCATCAACGATATTTGGAAATATACACGGGCTGACCCGAGCATTATAAGAAGAATAACACCTGGATCATTCTGGTAAACCAGCGTGAGAAAACTCAAGTAATTTGAACTACTATATTTACAAAACCCTTTTTTAAGAATAAAGGTATCTCGTAAGACCACATCGTAAATAAACACGGATGAGTTTTTATCTTATGGTAACCGAACCATTTAATAAGAAAACTTAGCGATATTATAATAATGTCTAGGGTGTTCGATATAAATATAAATCATAACTAAAATGGTTACATTAGTAACATTTGACAGCATACTTAGATATAAAAATAAAACCCCTAATGTACGTTCGTATAAATGGATTTTCCACAGAGACCTCCTACATAAGACCAATCTTTTATTACGAGGACCAAAAAATACCTTCCAAGCACCGTATATCTCTAGATAAAATATACCATAAGGCAAACACAACTGGGCCTTCATCCTAACACTTGTGTGAACAATGTGTACCAAGTATCAATAACTCCCCGCTAGCAATATCTATAAGCATACTCTAAATATGGAGTTGTCGTACCCTCCCCCATGGGTCAGCTAAACCCCAAGATCATGCATCCTACTCTATCTTTAGTCATTTTCCCAACGTCAAGGCTATGTTCGGCATCTTCATACAAGTTTTCAATAAAACTCGGTCACATAATGAATCCCATATGGATTCCATCATCTCAACAGATTCCTGAACCACACATGGTTTCCTTCATTCACTTCTAAATCAGAAAACCATATCTCAGTCTTGAAGTGGTTGTCGATAAGTAGAAGACTTACCAATCCTGATCTCTTCGAGACTAAATCGATGAATTTGGTCTTATTCAACAATAATGAGAATGATCGCATAAGGGAACTAAGTCCTGAATACTTTCACATAAACAAGTAACATACCTGCACTATCATTTCATGCAAGGCATGGTCAAGTCACATAAACGACTTTTGATCCCTTTTTAATTAATTTATCTTTTATTAATTAAAAATTCTTCTGATTAGAAAACATCTTTTTATCTAATAAATCTTCTTTTATAAATCAACCATTCATTAATTGATACTCCTTTATTAATTGAAACTTCCTCTATATTCTTTTATAAATATATTTAACTATTCATCTATACTCTTTTTCAACACTTAAAAAGTATTCATATACATATTCCAATGGTATAAGTGTATTCACTACAACAAAACAGTCTTTTTACAATGGCCAATGCCCGTTGTAATATGGTTTTCACAATGGGCATGTGCCCGTTGTTATAGGCCTTGTTGTAATAGATCCACCATATTTTACAACGGGAAAAGCACGTTGTAAAAACCGTTGCAGTATACCTTTTTACAACGGGTTATGATCGTTGCAATATACCATAATACAACGGCCATAACCCGTTGCAATAGACTAACCATACTATGTGCATAGTCTGTTTCACAACATGTATTGACCGTTGTAAAATACCTGTTTAACAACATGTGTTGACCGTTGTAAAAATCTTATATAACAACGTGCAGTGACCATTGTAAGAAGCTCATATAACAACGCACATTTCCCGTTGCAAAATAAATGCTAATTTAAAAAAAAATTACAGCAGCATTCATGCAATACATCCATACTAATACTAAATATTATCGTAAAATAATTAAAATCACATACGGAAATACTAAAAGCTAGAGTCATAGAATTCTAACACTCCAAAAAGTAAGATAAGTTTACATGCCAAATACATAAAGCATAACACATAACAGTCTGCTACAAATATCATATTCTAAGTACAATCATATATACCACAGAGATGAAGTCTTTATGCCAAGCGACGGTTGATCCAATGGCCTCTTTGATAGTCTGCATTTCTGAATTTCGTATTGTTTATTTAGAGAGGGTGTTCCATCCTTCAATCAAAATACAATTGTAATGACAGTATTTTCATTAAAGTTCGGTTTTTAAGATGCAAAATGTGACACTACTTAACATTCAAAACAGTTAACATAAATACTGATAAAGAAAACAAAAATATATTGAGCTTCTCTAGATTTTTATTTTATTTTTTCAATATTTGTTTAGCTACTCATGTTTTTGTGATGGTACTTTAGACAGTTTATGTATAAAAGAGTAAGGTATCAATTTTCAACCATACAAGTCCTTAGCAACATACTTCCCGGTAATTTGTGTGCTTTAACCCTCTGTTAAATGTAAAATAAACCTTATCATTTTGTTTGTCTTTGAATATGACAATGATAATTTATTATTAAAGACACGGGAAAGTTACATTACATGAGATCGCTAATTATCGCAACTGGTCAATAATTAACAATTTTCATTCATAGGATTCATAAGTATATCAAATTATCAACTTGTCAAATATTACTATACATAATAAACTAACCTAGCTATTCAAAACTTCCAAAAGATTCAAAACAATAAAGAAAAATAAGGGAAAAATTCTACACTACGAGTATAACTAACCTCGCATTTCGCATTATGCTCGTCATAGGAAGAGATACATATAGTGAAGGAAGATTCTTATGCGACCTTCAGGTTGTATGCATAATATACCCCTAGCCAATTTCTATGCCATGATCAAGCTACCATCAGTGGAGTCGACCTTTACAAAGGGAATAAACAAAAGGTCGAACCAAGCGAAAGTTAAGTGCTTTTTTTAATAGGCACAACTTAACCAGCAAAACCCATACTTTAATGGACAAACTATGACCAGTAAATGCTATTCATAGCAAATTCTAACTGAAAATATATGTAGTAAACAAATAAAATTTTCAAAGCCAAATAGCTAAATGCATACCCATTCATGTTTTTATCACCCATGCTAGCCTTATCCTTGAGTGTCATCCATTTATTCATCATCTTCCTCGGTTTCACCAATAGTAAGAAGCTATTTAAAGTATAAAAGCAGTCTAGCTTATCATTCTCAGTTCAACGAGGCTTTTCAACAAGCACTTGGCGAGCATGACAGAATTAATAACTTGATGGGAAAGTCAATTGAGTACCCAGGTCTTTGCTTGATCTTTGGGATTTAATAGCTGAACTGACAACAGCCTTGCTTGGCAGTTGTTGTGGTTGTTCAGGGGTTGTCATAACTAGGCAGCTGAACTGACAACATTTTCAAGCGCTAGTTAGCCAGCAGCAGATGATCCAAAATATAATACACATGATACATCCAACTAACATAACATCCAAAATCATATCAGTCCAAGCAACATTCAACAAAAATACAAGAGAATCAACGGAAAACGAAAAAAAGCTAAAAATATCCCAATCTGAAAACCCACGATATCGATTTTCGAAAATTTAAGTTTGGGATTTCTGAATATTGATGGAATCAAAGAAGAAGAAGCTTCTCAATATAGACCTTGAAGCTGTTGCGCCTAATCTTACCGTCTCCACCTTAGGTGATGACGCGGTGGTTCACATGGAAGTCGAAAACGAGGTTTTCTCTTTATGCGAAGTGCTAGTTAGGCAGCAGCAGACGATCCAAGAACTAGTATTGGAGCTTGATGAGGAGCAGAACGCCGCTTGCTGTTGCAATATGTTTAAAGAATGCCACTTAATGGAGTTCGTGTTTGTTGTTGCAATATTCCAGAAGGAGGCAATATGAACATGGGGCTTCCTATAGGATCTAGATTATTACGTGGCCTTGAGATAGGCGATAACGTTTGCTATTGAGAGAGGTTGCATAGATTGGGGTTGGAGCTGGAATTAAGAGAGGATTGTAAGAGAGAATTCTGTTTAATGGTTTAATAGTTGAAAATTGGGGCAGAAGCCAAAAAATTTCATTTGGAGCCAAAAATTTGGAGTTTGAGCCAAAATTTTTGATTTGGTGCCAAAAGACAAATTTACAGAAGTTGCAACGTAATCTTACAAAAAATTTCATTTGGAGCCAATAATACTTTAAAAACACCATTAAAATTTTGACAAACATCAATTTAAAATTTCCTTTTAGAGCCTTCGGACAGGGGCACGCCCTGCCGTTAATATTATTAAATTTTAGTCTTTAATTTTAATTATTAAATTTTAATTATTTAATAGTAAATATTAATTATTAATTATTTAATATTTAATATTTAGGATTGGGAAGAAAGAAACGGGAAATGGGACAAGATTAGAAAGTAGGCGGGGAAGAAAAGAATGGCCTGAAAAGGCCAAAATTAAAGGAATGGAGCCAAAATTAAAAGAATGAACTATATTAAAACGGACATGCTGAAAATGTTGTAATGGTTGCACTGGAAGATGAAAAATTACACCTATTACAACGAGCTTAAGAAAAAACATTGTAAAAGTTTTCTATTACAACAGTTGTTTATGGTCCGTTGTAAAACAGACGTTGTAAAAAGGTATTTTTTGTGGTGTTAAATATTAAATATTATTAATTAGTAGGATTATTATTAATTATTAAAATTAACATTAAATATTTAATATTAATTATGATTAATCTATAAGGTTATTACTAATTATAAATTATTAATTTTATAAATTAAAAATATTATAAATTATTGAATATCAATTAATATTAAATATTAATACCATTTATAATTAATAATTAAATGTTAATATTATTAATTATTCAATGTAATTAATATTTAATTATTATTAAATATTGATATTATTAATTATAAGTTATCATATTATTAATTATTAATTATAAAATATTAATTACTAACATACTTCTTATTATTAATATTGATTATTACTTCTTAATTATTAACTTTTAATGTTAATTATTAATTATTAAACATTAATACTTATTATTGATTATTAACTATTTAATAATCCTTATTATTTATTATTTATTAATAATTGATTATTGAATAGTAATTATTAATGGTAATTGTTTCATGTTTCAAATTAATTATTATTATTTAAACATTAATAATAATAATCGTTAAACGTTAATTGAAGGCAACGATGATCGGCGGTTAAGAGTTGTTGAAAATTGGCTTCTACTACAACATGCAGAAAAAAATAGTTGCAATTGATATCTATTACAATGGTAGACGGAGCTGGAAAATTTACGACTAATGAAAATAATCGAGAAAATTAATCATTTAATCGTGATTATCAATTAGTAAAAATTAATTATTAAATGTTACTTCATATTTATGAATTAAAATTTAATGTCAATTATTAATTGTTAATAATTAATATGTATATATTATTAATTTTTATTTTTAATAGTAACTATTAATCATAAATTATTAATATTTATTATTAATTATAAATTATTATATATTTAATATTAATTACTCGATATTACTTACTAATAATTGGAAAGTAAAATTAAGCCTGTTGGAATACTAATTATGTATAACAATTAGTAATTAGTGATTATTTAATAATAATCATTAATTATTATAAGTTATAAAGGATCAATATAATATTATTAGTGATTAATTATTAAATATTAATAAATAATATAATATTATTAATGGTTAGTAATTAGTAATATAAGATTATAATTAGTAATTAGTAACATTGATTAATATAATATTATTAATGAATAATTATTAAATATTAATAAATAATAAATATTAATTTTAAGAAAGCATTGTAATTATTAATTAGTGGTTGTCAAAAATTGGCAACAAACATTTATTACAACGGGCATTTTATCACCGTTGTAAAATTGGCACCTATTACAACGAGCATTTTTAGCCCATTGTAAAATTGCCACCTGTTACAACGGCATTTTTAGCCCGTTGTAAAATTGGCACCTCTTACAACGGGCATTTTGCGACCGTAATAAAATTTGTATCTATTACAATAGGCATTTTGTGAATGATGTAAAATTGACATCTATTACAACGGGCATGAAAGAACCGTTGTAATAGCATTCTATTACAACGGGCAGTCATTGCCTATTGTAAAAAAAGGCGTTGTATAGGGCATCTATTACAACGGGCCTGAATAGTCCGTTGTAATAGCCTACTATTACAACGGGCAGCCAATGCCCGTTGTAAAAAGGAGTTGTAATAGTGTATTTTTGTTGTAGTGATTCCCAAATCGTTTGACAAGTTTTACTTACTTGATATATAATCAAAGAGACTAAAATAATTTTTACCAAAACATTGTTATAATAAACTCATTTTCTTTTATAAATTAAGCATATAACATTTTCTATCTCTTTATAAAAGATTTCAATACTTGTTATTATCTTTAAAATTCGATTGTTAAAGATTTATAATATTTCTTCTAGAATATAATTCAAGGATTTTAAAACAAATGTTGCTAAAACATTATTTACTCAAACCCAAAACCATTCCATTTAATCATTTTCTTTAAAACTCTCACTTTTAAAGATTTATTTATATTTAAGGGTTAAAGACAAGTGTTGCTTAAAACATTTATCACAACAAACCTAAAACCATTTACTTATATATATATATATTTCTACTTAATATCCATTAGTAAATATCTACGTATATTCCCAAGTATAATTAAAAATAAGGGTTAAAAACAACTGTTGCTTAAAATACTATTTACAACGACCAAAATTATTTGCTTATCCATTAATAACTTTAAACATTTATTTAAAGATTAAAGCATATCCACACTTATTAATTAAGGCAATACACTTTTACGTAATTCCACAAAACCATTTATTTTACCTTAAGTGTTAAAATACAAACTCCCTTCATTATATTTATAAAATACTTAATTTAATATTTAAAACTTATATATATAGAAATATCTTTAAAATACTTAATAATATATTAGAGTACTCTCAAAATTACTTAAAATATATGATAATTGTTTGTACAGGATATAATGTAACAACAGGAATTTTGAAATAAGTAGAAAAATAAGTTTTAATTTTAAAAGCTACTTAGTTTAGAAATTCATAATTAATTGTTAAAAATATATTTAAACTTGAAACCAATTCTAAAACTCTTTATCATAAGTTAGAAAACAAACCTGAAAAGATTAGAGAAAAATATAAAATTTAAATATCATTTTTAGACAAATTATAGTTTCAAACTGCAACAAACGCTACTAAAATAATTCACAATAGCTCAAAGTGTCTCAAAAGAAAAGTCAGCACTTCAGAAGTGCTACCAAAAGTCTTGGGCTGTGGTTTAAGATGAATTTGCTTCAACTTTGCACCTAGGTGTCTTAACAAATGATTTATAATCCATTCTTTTTACATTAGTTAGCATACTTTGGGTACTTGAAAATGATGAAGAAAAATCCCAAAGTGTTTTTTTAATTATTTTAGAGAATTTTCCAAAAATAGGGTATTTTACCGAACTACACTTATAGCGACTATTTACCTATAAATTTTTGCATTTCATTCTACTAGCTACCAAATGAATTAGGCTTCAAAAATTTCCCGATAAGAATAATATATTATTTACTCCTTAAATATGAAAATAAACCTTTAAAGAAGTTTGTAGAAAAAGATCATTATTTCGCTAAATAAAAAGAATCGTTATAGTGATCTTTTTACTTCAATATTTTGTTACTTTGATTTACATCTTCTATAACTTTTCGAAACATATTCTTTACTTTTATAAACACTTATAGAAGTGTAAATAATAACCAAACAAATTATTATTAAGATATGTCATTTAATCTTCAATTTCATAAGTTATAGTTCAAGGGATTCAAAGTGCGATTATAGCGACTATCGCTATACGGACAATTCTTTATTCAATTCAATATCTTGTGTTTCATTCTCTTTGATGCACATATATGATCAGGTCCGGTCCAACTGACTTGATTGCCCTCCCTAGGGAAACACAAAGTACCAGGGATAAGAAAAACAAAAAATTACTTATAAATGGGCAGAACATGGATTGAACCTGGGTTGTTCAGTTCACAGACTAAGTAAACAACCACTCAGCTACAATTACTTTGAAAATGCTTTGCTACTAAAATCTTATTATTTATGTAAAACCCCAGATAGTCGCCCCCTCCCCGGCTTGTTCCCCTAGGCGGCTGCCTTAGCAGCCTTGCCCTAGGGCCGGGCCTGTATATGATTCCAAATTCAAACCATATCACTATTAAACATGTATTAACATATGTACTAATAATCATGTACATTTTAGATGTTTAAATGTGCTTAATTTAAACAACATAATCTCATCTCTTTAATGCAACTACTTTAAAAAATCATATGTTTTTGGAAGCATTTAATAAAAGGTTATAACTTTAAGTAGTTAGTGTCTATTATTATATATAATAGTAAGCATATTAACATGATATTAACAAGCAATTATCAAGTGACATAACAAGCAATATTATCAAGTTAATAACTTTATTTAAAGTGAGATTGGCTCACTTTTCTTTTATTCGAACATTTCCTACCAACATTCACTTCAAATTACACTTCATGAACACCTTATACTTCATTTAAACATCACCTAAACCTCTCTTCCACATCCAAAAACCACACATCCTCCATCTTCCTCCCTCCTCATCATGCTCACAGCTATGGGCCTTACTCTCCCATTGCTCCATCATTCTTCGACTTTTTAGAGGCTAAACCATGTTCTAATGATGATATAATAACTATGGCAATGTTTGGTGGTGATTGGATATGATTTGCATAGTTTTATAAAAAGTTAGAAAGGAGATAAGAAAATGAAGACATTAGTTTAGATATGAATTTCGTAAAAATGAAGTGCATATGAATGTTTATTTATAGATTTAGGAATTTTGTGGAAAATATTACAAAACCTCCTCCTCTTCCATGCATGAGAACATGCACACCATACCCTTACACATCCATGCCTCTTACACAACCATACTTCCTTAAATCTAGCCTTGATTTTAGGGTCCCTTTTGTAGTAAATGTCCATGCTTACTTTTACTAATGAACTCTTTATTTTAATTAATCTTTAGCTTAGGAAAAGATGTGTTTAATTCCTATCATATGTTACACTTGATAACTATTCAAGTTACAACATATTTACACAACTTGTATTAAATAAAAAGATGATTTTTAACAAGATGTTTTCCGGTCACATTTTCAGTATTTATCCAAAATGAATATATTTATAAACATATTTCAAAAATAAGTTTTCTAATATTAGTTGTTAATTAATAAGTGTTTAACAGGGCTATAAAGTCATATTTAATCATATTAAATCTTAGACGCAAATATTTAAATAATTCAGATATCTAAATACGATGTGTTTGAAATTCCGGGTCGTTGTAATAAAGGTTTTGTTATCCAATAGAAAATTGACAAAATAAGGGGTTAGGTAAGAATAAATTGCTTTACTTTGTTAAAAATCAATTTTTGTGATAACTACAGCAACATCACTTGCCTTCAAAAGAATTAATGCATTTGAAAGCATTGATGCCTTCCAAAGCATACAATGCTGCTTTTCTTTGAACACTAAGTGGATAGGGGTGTTGTGGTCAAGGTTTTAAATATTGGATTTCGATCAAGTTTCGTCTCGGAATTTTTACACAAGTTATCTCGTATCGGGAGAGATCTCGGACGAGATGAGTACGTATCGAGTGTACATCTCGAATTGACATCTCGGGTCTTATAATGCATCTCGGGAATATCTCGGATGTACTTATGTGTTTAAAATTAATGTGTCAAAAATTTAGTTAACGATTATAACTTTCTTAGTAAAAATAAAAATGGTAACATACTTGATTTACATGGAAAAATAAATATTTTTAGAAGAGTGGTAGCTTGTTTAACTTAATTGATTTGGTAATGATTGAATAATATCCTTTTATTTGAACGTAATAAAGAAGTGAAATCTTTCGCTATGACTCATTAAGATAAAAAGTAAAGAATATGATTAAGAAGTTGGTAAATTATAATTAGATTGAGTAGTTTCTTTTGAATCAATATGAAAATAAAAATTATTATGGAAAATAAGAAAAATGTATAATTTGGGGTGAGATCTCGGATTGAGATTTTGATCCATATATCGGGTGAGATTTGAATATATCGGATGAGATGAGTGTTGAGGGAGATATGGAGGAGATTTGATGTCTCGTCTCGTTTAAGTGTGAAAATGAGATCTCGGGCGAGATATAGGAGATTTAAAACCATGGTTGTGGTAGTTAACATATAACCTTGTCTAGGATGAAGGCAGAAGGGTCCTTCTGGACTAATCAATAGTGTCAAAGGGGTCCTTCCACATACATACACTTTAACAAGTATGCACCATCACATTAACTGATCCAACTATCACGGAAAGAACCTTCTGCACTAGTAGATAGTGTTGGAGGGGTTCCTTTCGCTCTTATATGCTCTGCAAGTATGTTAGTCAGTGAGGACGAAAGTGGTGTCCCGCACTAATCAATTATGTCGATAGCATACCTTCCACACCTTTATACTTGAGTAAGTCCAATCATTACATAAGGTCCATTTCGCACCAGTTGATAGTGTCGAAAGGGTTCTTCTGCATGCATGTTTAACTATAGAAGTGGAAGGGTTGTGCCACACCCAATCAATGGTGTCGACCGGGTCGGTTTCAAAGAAGTAGTGGAAGGGGCCTTGCACATTGGTTAAGCAATGATTTTGAAAGGTCCTTTTGCTAGAGTAGAGTGGTGAAAGGGACATAGTCGCTTGTTTCGAACCCATTAGTAAATGGAAGGGGACGGAGGGCTTGTTTGCTTCATGATGTCGAAAGGGAGAGTGACAGAGGGTAACTCATAATGTAACATGATCCGAAGAATGTAGTCGAAAACCTTTTTTTTCAAATTAGAGAACCAAACCTCAATTTTAAAGTAAACACATGGTAATGTAAAAGAGTTTTGAAATGACATTTAACTTTGAAATTTTAGAGGAAGCTTTCCTTGTTAAAGATAGTGGGTTAAGGGTATTAACCATACTTCATTAGAAAATGATCACAAGGAATTAAACTGTGGATGTTTATATTGTTGTGTTATTTGATCAGTTATCATGTATGCTTATGTAATCATATTCACTTCATTTATAAACCATAACTGTATTTTGGAGTGTTAAGGGCAGAATAACATGCTAGGTTGACACAGTAGTGTATACACATTGAATTGATTCCTGTGTGAGTAGAATTGCATCCAAGAGGTTAGACAGACCAAAATATAGGATGCCCAAGACTGATTAAAAGATTACTAGTTTAGACCGGTTCTTAGTTAGCTCATGAAAACTATGCCTCGAGAAATATTATTGGTAGGGGCCAATAGGTTCTTAGTGATCCCATGAAAACTATGTCCAGAATAGGTTGTTGGTAGAGATCAATAGGTTCATTGTCAGCCTATGAATATTATGAAACGAGAGATGTTATTGGAAGATCCAATAGGTTAATTGTCAGCCCATGAAAACTAGGACATGAGATATGTTGGAGAATCCAATAGGTTCATAGTGACTCCATGAAAATTAATTGAATGATGTTATTGGTAGAAACCAATAGGTTCTTAGTGATCCCATAAAAATTATGAAACCGAAAAGATAGTCCATAAGCTTAGAACATGTTATTAGTCAGCCATCGAAAACTCATAGGTTAATGGTTACCCTAGAAACTATAACTTGAGACAGATAGTCAGGTGAATAGGGATGGAAATCCAGAGCATATTGCATGTTTGCACATCATAATGATACATTTTATTATATTATGTCCTAACCATCGTGGATATAGGTGCAAAGTATATGGTTATTATAAATTGGATTAAGACTAGTAAGGGGAACACCCGTTCCGCTAAGCGGCGTGGTCTCACTAGATATCTATATGGTTCGAAATGATAGTTTATTATTCACATCAGACTTTTTGTCTGACTCGAAGTTTATGTTTTCCCCTTAAAATCTTGGGTGCTCAATTGACTTTGAGTTGTTTGAGAGTTAGGGTTTTCAAGTTCTCCTTTAGATAAATAAGCTTCCGAAGACATGCAAGAGGCAAGCTAGCTATTTGGAGTTCTTTCTGTTTGATTCCATTGTGTAATTGGATGTTATGGCAAAGTTATTTAGTGCCTATATTTAGACTCTAATCAACCAAGGGGGCATCTTCATATGTCGCTCATGGCGTAGTTTGGAATAATTATATTTCTTTGAACGTGGTTTACGAATTAGGATTATGTAATGAATATGAAATGCAATTTGAATTGGAATGAGAAATTTGTTGAGAAGTTGATTTTGAAATTTTTCATACCCATGTGTTTCTGGTATATCAATATATCTTACATCAACACATTTGATCAGCGAAAAATAATAACTATAGATGACTACAGTGTCTATAGCAGTTGGGCCTACAAATGGAGGATGTTACACTGCTCTTTCCATTACATAGGATATTCTTTGCAATTCCAATGGCCGCCTGCGAATCAAAGTTTAAATAAACTGGAACATTCAGTTTTTCCTATAATGTAATTTATAGCAATAAATCTTTCAATCATTTGACTTCTTGACCTGCCAATTCAATAGCAATAAAATCAAATTACATGATAGATCTTGCTATACACATCTATTTAAAGGACTTCCATGATATAGCACCTCCCCTAGAGTAAACACATAGCCACAAATTGAGCTAACTTCATCATTATCAACAACCCAGTTTACATCACGAAATCCTTCTAGGATGGCAAAGAATCCTTTAAAATGCATGTACCAATCAATTGTATCCTTAAAGTATCTTATCAAATGAAAAGGAGCATTTTAGTATTCATCACTAGGGTTGTGAGTGTATCTACTTAATCAACTCACGTCTTAAGCTATGTCAAATCTAGTATGATTCATATGGAACATGACGCTTCGTACAACATCAACATGTACACCTGACACACTTGATCTCTTGTTCTTTTATAGGTGTATGCTAGTACACAGGGAGATCAAACAAGTATCGCATCAAAATAGCCAAAACTTTCAAAGATTTTCTCTATGCAGTGAGATTGACTAAGGGAAGAACCCATTTTAGCTTTTATCATTCTAATACAAAGCATCACATCAGCCTCTCTTAGGTTTTTAATCTCAATTTGGGAAGATAAGAAATTTTGATACCGTTCACCACCTCTAAATCTGTATTGAATATCCGCATGTAATCGATATAAAGGCCTATAATCACATAATTTGGACTAAATACAATTTTGAATATGCATACAATCAAAGGTATTCACCATATATTCATTACATAGCATTAATTTTTCATACCATCATTTAGGAGCATGTTCAAGGCCGTAAATATACTTTCTTAATTTTTAAACTTTACTCTCTTGACCATTCACTTTGTAACCAATAAGTTTTCCATATAAATTTCTTCTTTTAAGTCACCATTAAGAAATGTTATTTTCACATCCATTTGGTTTACTACATAATTATGAATGGCAGCCAAGACAACTAAAATTCTAAAAGCACATACCTTTGTCATAGGGAGTAAGTGTCCAAACAATCAATGTCTTCCATTAGTGTAAAGCCAATGACAATTAATCTAGCTCGTTCCAAATTTCTTTTAAAAGATCCACTTATTTCTAACCGGTTTCCAACCTTTAGGCAAGTGAACTAAGTTTCGGCTAGGTTAAATCAAGTTCGCTTTGAATAATTTGTTTCTAAGAACTACCGTCTCTAGAGTTAATTGCCACTTCATATGTTTTAGAAACTTCCTCAAACGAAAGTATAGTAACAATGGCTTTTCGACATCAGTTTTCACTACCAAAATGGCAGTTATAAATTTTGGTCCAAAGTTAATCACTATATATTGCCTTTTTCTCCTTCTAAGCTCACTATTAGATTCATTCACAATAGGTGGAGGAGTAAGCAAGGACAATAGCACATTAGTAGAGACAAAGAACCAAAGTTCTCTCATTATTACAAATATTTAATGAAAACACATTTCAAAGAATTCAACATCTCTAGATTCAAAAATTATATGTTCACTTAAAGACCTAGATTATATGTTGCACTATAAATGCATAGCAAATAAAGTGATAATTGAAAGTCTTAGGTGGTAGAGCTAAAGGTATGCCTCAGGGAAAATTATCTAATTTGTTATATAAACTTAACGCTGTAAATAATCTTGTTCAAATAAAGTATGCATTTGGTTATATTTTATTATAGGTGTTGTTATACATTAATATAGGTAATGAAGTAATTAGGTTAAACATATGTATGTAGAAATCCTTAGAAGTGTTTTACCCATTGCGGTTATGAATGTGTTCGTAACCATAAGTATTGAATCTATATAAACAATCTTGTTCGAAATAAAGAATGCCTTAGATTTTATATTATGTTAAATGTGTTGTTATTTAGTAATATAAATGATGAAGTAATTACGTTTAACGTATATAAGAAGAAATCCTTAAAAGAAATGTTTTATCGATTGCAGTTGTGAACGTGTTCGTAACCTTGATCATTAAATCGATATATACAAAACATTAACTCCTTAAATATTCCAAGTCAAGATATCAAGAAAAGGATATTGATACATTAGTAGAGACTAGTATACGTAATTCTCTACGTATGATGGATGGTGATTAACTTATGACCATTAGGGGAAATAAGGGGTTATGTACCTTTGGTTGTTTGGAACAATCACATGAAAGTTTAATGAGAGTCTTCTATAGGTTAATATAACTAAGTCAAAATAGAAGATCTCGTGGTAACTATGTACAGTAGTCTTTTAACTTAAGAGTAATATTGATCTTAAGTAGGTAGGCTGTACTTTGATTATGGTCAAAAACATGGCATGATGACCATGTTATGGCCATTATTGGGCACACATTGAACTACATAAAGCGAAGCATTACTAAAGAGAGGATTTGTCTTTTCTTCATTATGGAAGGTCAATATCAACATAATTGGTAGTCAATTTAAAGTCGGAATCTTTAGCCAGAGTAAATGGGTTAATCGATAAATATTATTGGATTCAACTAAACTTTTTAAAGTGATATGTGCAATTAAATACGGAAACCTGTAGATTTTTTGACCATAGATTAAAATCTAGATATCTAAGTTATACAGTGATGATGAAAAGTACACATCTACAAAATGCCATTACTAACGAGCATAAAATAGATTGGGGATTGGATTTCTCTTAAATAATTTACAAGCATTAAACTTGTGCCCAATACCATACTTTAACAAAGTCTGTACAGGCTTTGGTATTTAAACTGTTTAAATATTTACCAAGGATCGAGTACACACCAAAGAGTTAACACAACCGAGGTTCTAGCTTTTCCCAAATTCGACTAATGTTGAAATTAATTTGACAATTTTATAAATTATTAATAAAATAATATAAATATTGTATTAAGATTTTACAGAATTTAAATTAATTATTTGAAGCTTCAAGTCGATCAAGACAGTGTATAAAAGTGGAACATTGGTTAACCATAAAGGAGCTTGAATAATATATTCAATAATTGATTCAAATTAGAGTCAACATGCATGTTTAACCAAGTAGCAGTAATATTAAGGCCGTTCATATTTGATATAGGGCTTAGGAGACGTAGTCTTCTACGATTGAGGGAAAAGGGCTGATATTTTGCTATCTAGTGGTCTACAAATAGATGGCCTCCATGCCTTTACTATACACACTTAATCACTATAGCTTTTGCCTCCATTGAAAATTGCTAAAATCCATGTGATAGCTTTGCAACCTCTAGTCAAGGAAAAGAAAGAAATGTTTGAGGAGGAAACAACCAACAAACAACATGTTTGATTATCGGCTTGATCTCCAAGTGAACGATACTAAATTTATGTAAACATTTATATATACATGTGTACTTATTCACATATGTATGTAATCATCATAATTTAGCCATGTTTAAGAGAACTTAATTAAAAAAAAACATTTTAATGTTGTTTGATAGAAAAATATACATATATTATCAAAATTACTTTCAACATTATAAAAAATAATTAATTTAGATCTAATTATATAAATATACATTTATTAATCTACATACTTTAATAATTTTTTTATTTATTTAAATCTCAAACTTATTTTTCTATTTAAAAAAATGGTTTTCGTTGACATAAAAAATATTTGATTTTGATTTATATGTGTGTACATATGTGTGTATATATAAACAATGGTTAACTTTTGTATGGAAATTTACTTAGAAAAATTATATCTTTCTTTCAATTTTCAAATAAAAAACAATTTTTCATTTGATGTTTTGAAAGTCAAACTATTTTCAATTTTAAAATTTCAAAGTATATATATATACTTTGATTAATTAGCAAAAAAATTAGTCGTCGGCATCTTCAAAATTTTATTTTTATTATATACAAGCATAAATGCATCAATTTTATTACAATAATATTGTTTTTATTATGTGTGTGCTATAAGTGCAAAAGTCTTATTAGTCACACATGCCATTATTTCAAGCATTTATGTTGGTGGTAAAAGCTGCAAATCGGTAGTGAGATTCCGTTAAAGGGTGGTCAGGAAGGGGATGATGATGGAAGTTGTAAATCGATGGTGAGATTCCATTGATGGATGGTTAAAGGATACCATCTATAGTATTTTCGAAGTTTCAAAATACATGGTGGAAATTATATTGATTGAATTCACATTATTAAAGTAAATTGACTAGTATATATTAGTGTTAATATAAATTTATTATATGATGTACATACTCATTCCCTTTGACACTAATATTGACATGTGATCACCTACACATTAGTTAACTGTAACGACCCAGAATTTTTAACATTTCAAATTTGAATATATAATTTATTTAAATATTCTAATTTGATTCAATTGTAATAAATAATAAGAAAATAAACTTTTGATAAAGCGAATTGATTTTTAGTTTAGTATTTTTAAATGATTTTTTGAATTTTTTTCATAATTTTTAATTTGGAAAATATTTAAATTACCGTTTGATGTATTTTAAAGAAAAAGTTTTTATTTTTGAAATTTTGTCGAATAAAATAACCAGCATATTTTGCTGTTGTTTTGGGATTGTTTTGCATTATTGTGCACGATCATATTTTTATATCTATCGTTCGCGGTCCATAGGCGAACAGGATACCGTGTAGCGAAATACCACAAAACTCTCTTTTCAAACCTTTTTCAAACCAAATCAAAACCAATATTTTTCAACCAACCATTAATTGTGAATTTTTTTTGATTTGATGGAAATTCTGACTTTGGTATTGCTTAAATTGGAAGGTTGGCCTTGATTTATACTCCATTTCATTTCACTAACCACACTCACTTCACTTCCATTAGTTTCATTTCTTCATATCATTTCAAAACCAAGAAAAATAACAAACCTCTCCTCTTCAAAAATCAAGAACTCCAAATCTATTAGAAATTAGCTAAGCCTTCCAACACGAATGTTGTTTGTTTAGGTCTTGTTACTCAATATGAGGGCGAGAATAATTCGATTATAGTGGTGATCAAATAATGATAGTTTTTTGACGATCACGGAATGAAGTTTGGAGGACATAGTCGTGTTGGTAACGACGAATAATGATTTTTGGAGAT
The DNA here is from genome assembly GCA_030765085.1 of Allium cepa. Classification (NCBI taxonomy): domain Eukaryota; kingdom Viridiplantae; phylum Streptophyta; class Magnoliopsida; order Asparagales; family Amaryllidaceae; genus Allium; species Allium cepa. Next base: position 743,324,857 of record CM060932.1, read on the forward strand.
GGTCTCAAAATATTTGGTGGTCGAAATCTCCATAGGAAGTTAAGTGAACTGCTTTCGTGCATCTCACAAATTCTAGCAACATAGGAATCTAGGGGAGAAGCGATGGTGCTAGGATGAGGCTTAGGTGAAGGGGGAGACACTAGAGGTGATGGCATCTACTCTGACAGTCGAAGGAACTCTAGCGAGGTCGAACTAGGGTTTGGTGGCAGTTTGTTTTTGGGTTCGTATATTTGGTTTGTGGCATCATTAGGTAGTTTCAAGTTTGACATAGGTTGGAACATAGGTGCAGAGGTGAGTCGCGATTAAAATGGTGGTGACGGTGAAGTATAACGATTGCCATAGGGGAGTGGTTGGGGCTTGATCGTCTTGGGTTCTTGAAGATGAAGCTTCGATTTGGGGATGAGGTGGTCAGAATTTGATTCAAGTGTTAGGTGTCAGTGGCGTAATTGTTGGCATGTCGAGCTTAGCAAGGGGGTTCGTTGGTGGTTGGAGTTAGGCAAATGGTGATGGGGTTGGACGTGTCAGTGGTGCATGCACACTATGCATGTTTCGTATACAGGAAAGCAAATTTGGGAATTGGGGGATACGATACAGTAGCGGTCGAGTAGGGTTACTAGCAAGTGGGCTTTGAACCGTATTAGGTTAGAAGCAAATAGATTTTTTTTTTTTTTGAGTTTCACATTAAGTATGTTAATTTTTAAATTTTCAAGTCTCACTCGATTTAAATCCGTTTAACCAATGGATTTTTTCTTAGACTCTTATTGATGAGTGCAACATTATGGTATAAATTATTAATAGTTTTAGCTAAGCACAAAAATATTGATAAATTAACAGTGAAAAATATTATTATGTTGATTTTATACAATGACACATTAATTATACTTCGTTTGTGATATCTTTTGGCAGAATAAAACACTGTTCTTCTATTATAAATTGAATAAATTATTTTGTACATCTATTGAGCAGAATAAATCCCCATTTTGAGCTCACAAAGTAAAATGATGATTTATGAAGTTAATTAGTATGTGGATTAATTAATATTGAAAAAATAACGTGTTAACTATTAACCGTTAATTATATAGTGCTAGAAGCTTGGTAGCCTTGCCATATTAGATATGACATTGATATATGTTAAAAGTTGAATTCTCTTTAGAATGAAAATAGTGATAGCATTGGTTGAGTGTATGGTAACTCTGGGCCACGTTATATTATTTTAAAATACTATTATTTTCTATTTTGGATTTAAAAATGGTTTTGAACTGAAGGATGATTTTAAAAGTCACTTCGGAATTTTCTATGGCATTTATTTAGAAATGGTTTTTGAACTTATCTGTTTTACTCCAACTTTTTTGAAAATGTTTTAAAAGTATTTCAGAAGTACTTGGTTTACAAAAAAGTTGATATAATAATGAGTGTTTTCTTTAAAGAAAAATAAATGGGTTTATCTTTTATTATAAAGGGATTATGTTTTTTAAAGAAGATCACAATATTTTAGAATAAATATAAGTGAATTACATAAAATGTTATATAGAAAGAGAGTTTTATTAAAAAAAAAAAGGTTTATAAATGGTAATTTATAAATAAAAGAATGGATTAATAAGGTATATTTTAATAATAATGAAGATTTGTGTTAAATATATAACATTTATAAAAATGAATAATGGATTTATGAAATGATTTTTATAAATGATTTTTATAAAGGATCTTTATAAACGAATTTTATAAAGGAGTTCTATAAAGGGAGATTTATAAAAGAGTTTTACAAATAAAAAAGAGTTTTATAAATAAAAAGGAGTTTTATAAATAATTTGAGAGATTTATAAAAGAAGTTTTACAAATTAATTTGGAGATTTATAAAAGGACTTGTAAATATGAAATGGGTTTACAAAAAAGGATTTTTTTTAAAAGGAATGATATTTGATTTTGACAAATAATCCTTCTTAATTATTATGGTATGGAAACATTTTTTCCATACTTAACATTAGAGGAAAAGTAGCTTGGATTTATAGTAAACAATGTTTAAATAACATTTGTTTTGGCCTATTTAAAATATTAATTTAGAAAAGAGGAAATTTGCCGTAAGATTTGTTAATATACTTACACTATTGAGATAAGTATATGGATACATTCCAAGTATTGAAAGTGTAGTGTTTTGTGAATATAATTATATCACTGAGATAAGTATATGGATATTTACCAATTATGAAAAGAGTATAAATGAATAGTGACTGAGTAGTATACATAATTATATCTTTGTAAAAAGTATTTTGATACAAGTATTTATATAGTGGTTTTAATTAATAAAAGGATTAATTAAAGAGGCTTAGTGGTTGCTTATGTGTTTAACCAAGCTTGGTTCCTTATGAAATTAAATCTTTGACTTGGACGTTTGTTTATGTGATAGTTAAATAACTGACTATCAACTCTTGACCAAATATAACTCTGGAAATATGTAGAAGAAACACGGAAATTATGTCGTACATTTTTTTTGGTGATTCTATATTGTACGTATAAAATCGTTGTGTTCTTCTAAGACGAATGATAAGGATATCTTTCCGCTTAAATGGTTAGGAAGTGATATCTGCTCATATGTATTATTTGTTTATTTTTAAAAGAACTAGAGCTGAGTTATCGAAAACTATCAATTGGTATTGGAGTGACCTGTAAGCAAAGGAGTGTACTTATATGAGATAACGCGAAACCTTAGCCACTCCAAAACCATATATGTGTTTGACGCTTTGAAAGTGGTTCATGATTGGTTTCAGATAATGAGATTGAAGGTGGAGTTCTTTGAAGTGCAAGGGCTACTTGCTATTAATCTGGAGGGTGGTTCTAATAAGGATGTAGTAGAAGTAGTGCCTTCGATTTGTTTATGTCCTGATTAACTTGTATGGATGAATGCTGGCATTGGAGTGTTTCCTGGAGGACAGTGTTAGCATTCTAAGTGGATTTATTAAGAGAGGAAAGAGGTAACCGTGACCTCATGAGCCTCATAACCCGTTAATGACTAAAACATGGGATATGTAGTGGAGCCATGTGTTTCGCTATCATTAGGAGCATCATTCCTCGATCTAGATTCAATATTTATGGATTTTGGTATGCGTGCACATGGGAAGAGTAGGGCCAAGTGCTATAGGCTTGTACCCTTGGTGTTCGAGTGATGATGTAATCTGGCACGCCATGTAAAGAGGCAGTTGGCTCTATATTGGCATAGGGTCCATGTAACAACCCGCATAATTTACGATTGTGTATTTAAATACAGCATCACTAGTCAGATTATAGTCCAAAATGCTAATTTTTGCATACGGTCGAATTAGGACTCGGGAGCACTTCCATTGAGTTCAAAACGCCGTTTGCGACCTTTTTGAGTATAAACTTCGATGTGTTTGGAGCTAGCTAAAATTTGACCTTTGCACTTTGGACTTTGGGTTTGGGTTAGCCTAAACTATTAACTCTAGTTCCACCCCCCTACTTCTCTTCATTCACTTTCATTTCCTAATACCTTCAAGCTTTCATAAAAATGGAGGAAGAGAAAAAGAATTAGAATTCCTAAGCCCTAGTTCCATTGCAAATCCAAGCTCCAACTCCAAATTCAAAGAGAAGCTATTGGTAAGCATCCTCTTCTTCTTCTCCAACTCATTCTACCTTCAATTTCATAAATTCATAAACCCTAACTAAAGAAATGTTTTTCTTTAAAAGCTTAGATTCAATCTTCTTGGCTTAGAATTGAAGATAGATTGTTCTTGTCTTGCTCTATAGCTTCTTCTTCATTGTTTTGAGTAAAAGGGTGAGATTTTTATCTTACATCTATGTCTATAAATATCTTTGATTGTTGGGTATGAGTTCCTAACACATATTCACGTGCATTTGCTTTTGGTTTGGATTGAATTGGTGAAGATTCCAATTTTTGGTGTTTTGAAGTCAAATCTTTAAAATCCTAACTTTGATGTTTGAACATGTTTTTGTTGATGCATCGAAGAGCCTATAGGGCTGGGTTGCCGATTGGCGTAAACCCTTAGCGCCCGTTGCTCGTCCGATTGCATTCATTGAGAGTTTGCTCTTCATTTGATAGGCTGAAAAACAACCCTAGTACCCTGTCAGTCGACTGACTCTTGCAGCCAGTCGACTGGCTGTAGCCAATGAGTGTTCCGGGGGCTGTTTGCAGAGGCTGGAAGCCTCTGTTTCCTGCAATCAGTCAACTGGCCTCTGTAATCAGTCGACTGACTGCAGGAAATGAAATTTCCAAGTTTCTGGTTCAGTCGACTGGCCGTTTGCAGTCAATCGACTGACCTGCTCTTACTTTACCTATTTTGTTTGAAATTCCAATTTCTATCGATTTGTGGTTTTCCGATTTGTTGTTATCATTTATTATCGACCTAGATGACTTCTATTTTGGAATTTTTGGGTATATCCATTTTAATGGATTTGGAATCGATTTCTTTGGATTTAATTCACGTCTTTTAACGTGAAATTTTGGTGATTGATTGTTCCTACAATCATTTTTATGTTTTGTCACTTTAAAACGCAAAGGTTTATATACTAGTAGTAAATATCAAAACTTTCTCATCAAAACGATTTCAACACTATTTTAATACAATGCTCATTGATTAAAATCGTTTTTCCAACCTATTAGTATATACAAACCTTTACCTCACTCGTATGAGAAATCTAATTAAACGGCTTAGCAAAACAAGTGGTATGAAACGCTTGCGTTTACTTCATCGGTTAATTCTTGGACTTGTTCGATTGAATCTCTTGCGGCAATTTTCGAGTGGAGACTTACAGTTTGTTCGTAAATATTTAAGTTAAGCCAGTGGTTATGGGACATGAAGCTAAACTCATCTATTTACTAGCTTAGTGTAATTGACACTTCTTGATGATCGATGATGATCATTTTATGATTTAGACTAGCAATGTGCGATGTCTTTTTGTCTGCGAGGGAGACTAAACCCCGTTTCTGTGGAGCTTCTGCTTAATTTGGTGTGGTAGCGACCCATGGTCTTCGGGCCATTTTGTGGAGCTTTGGCTCAAAATTAATGGTTAGGAACCATGGAATAGCGTTCCGTCTTGTGATACACGTGTTGGTGAGTTTTCATGCCCCCGTTTTGTGATAGGCCTCCCCCCTTTTTTGTGATTTATGGATTTATATTGATGATTTCTAGAATTTATGTTTCATCAATTTTTGATTACATTGATAAGTTCTATCAACATTTGTGCATTGGTGAATTTGTGTTTCAACAACTTTTACAATTGGCATTGTAATGTTTGCCAATATTTGTGAATTGGTGAAAAAAAATAAAGAGTATGACATTCTTTTTTATCTTTGAGAAGATTCTTATGATATTGATTAATCTCTAGTTAATATTCAATTACATACTTATCACATTATGGCTTATGGTTATCATACGTTTTTGTCATATCCCTTATCCTATATCATTTTACCTGATATTTATAGCTAGACTGATCCATTTATTATTTTCTTATTAAATAATACTCCGGTCAGACCGAGGTATTACAGGTGCTTCTGCTTGATTCCTCATCTGGGAATATTATCTGACTTTTGGCTAACTACATTAGATTTGTAGTTTTTTTTATATACATTCGAGATAGAGACTCCTTGATGTATACATATTCTTTTGTCTAGCACTTGTATCTATTCTTTTGTTATGTTGTGGATCTTGTTTGACCACTACTCTGACAAACACTTCTTAGTGTTATATTCATATCTGTTTCCGCCTTTGTGATATGGATATCTGTTACTGATTTGTGTTATGGTTATTTCTATATTTATTTTCGAAGATATTACAGCCACTATGTAGTATTTTTGAGTTTGCATCAGTATGTCGGATTTCCACTTGAGATGAAATGCATGTTATTCTATCTGACATATCGGTCCTCGCACAAAGCAATTACACGGATGGTCGCTCCTCAACAGCCTTATTCTTCATGCTAGTTGATGGCATTACTCCGTAATCTCCTTGGCTAGCGTGAGTATAGAGGTGGGGTGTCACAGCTTGGTATCAAAGCCAAACTTCGAAACAATGTAGAATAATTTAATAAGGATCATCGTCCTAAGTCTATCTTAGGAGTCGTGCCTTAGGATTTTATTCGAGTCATTGGACCCGTTCTATCATGTCTTCTTTGTGATGCCTTGTTTTATCAATCAAGATTTGTTTGATATTCATTCTAAGATTAATCTTTTTCTTCTTTTTGCTTTCTTTCTTAAAGAAGAGAAATGATTAGACCAGGCCGTCCCAGCGCCGGTCAATCTAGTGCTACTCCCCATGATGAAGTATTTATGTCTGCCCAACAACTTCTAGATCTAGTAAAGAATGCTCAAGCTGCTGGACCCATTCCAGAGCCTACTTACCCTAAATCTAGGTTTACACGCTTGTACAGTGACTATATCAACTTGGGTAGGAAGCCATTCATGGGTTTCGAAAGCGTCATTCAAGTCCAAGCTTGGCTTAGAACATGCGATCGCATCTTTTCTCGCATGAATCTTATTGATCTTCATCGAGTCCAAGTGGCTTCTAGTATGCTCCAAAAAAGAGCATAAGATTGGTATGAACTACTTATTTTTGAAATTATTGAAGCGGATCTTACTTGGGAGCAATTCCAGGAAAGATTTCAATCGAAATTTGTACCAGAAGCTGTAAAAGTGACTTTAGCCCGTCGTTTTATTGACCTCGTTCAAGGTGAATCTTCTGTGACGAAATACGTCGCATCTTTCAAATCTCTTTCTAAATACGGGGTTGAATACATTAATACCCCATTGAAGAAGAATCAGAGATTCATCTATGGCTTGAATAAGAATCTCAAGAAGCCATTACTTCTGAAATTGGAAGTTGCTTTCGATCAACTTATTGATATCACTCTTCGACTTGAAGAGGCAGATAAAGAGAGTGATGTTGAAGTTGTTAGTGCCAAACCAAACTTCAACAACAACAAGAAGAGGCCTAATAAATTCAAAGGTTCTTATCCCAACAAGAAAGGGAAGCAAGCAACTCCAGTGGCAAAGACTTCTACCTCTAGTAGTGGGCAATGCTACAATTATGGTTCTAAGGACCATTACGCAAATAAGTGTTCAAAGGCCCTTGCTTGTCGCTATTGCAAAAGTTCGGGTCATTATATATCCGCATGTCCCAAACTTCAAGACAAGAAGGAGGGAAATCTAAATGTGGTGCAAACTCCTAGTAACACTTCTCATGGTCAAGGTATTTCTCATTCTATCCTTGATGGCATTATTATGTTTCGTGGTCAACCTATTCGAGTTCTTTTTGATACGGGTGCATCCCATTCTTTTATATCAAAAGAGCTTGTTGATACTTTCTTTGAGTGTTATGGCTTTAATGACTTCTTTGAGAATTGCAAATGCGGTTGGTGGATCCGCAACACTTAGTCTGCTTTGTAAAGATGTCGAGATTATTTTGTGTGATTTTTCTTTCCGAACCGATTTGCATGTCATGCATTACTTGGGCTTCGAAATGATTTTGGGAATGGATTGGCTTAACCGTTATGAAGCCCATATCCTATGTCCTGAGCGGACTATTCATCTTCGACATCCTCAATCTGTTAAGAAGATTTCTATTGTTCTTAAAGATTTGGATTCCAACTTGGCAGCTCTTTATATTCTTTGAATCCTCATGATGACGATAATGATGATGAGGAAGATGTCATTTCTCTTATTCATGTTGTTCGTGAATTTTTCGACATATTTGAGGCCGTTTTAGGATTACCACCTAAGTGAGAAATTGAGTTCAGAATTAATCTAATCCTTGGAGCTCTACCTATCACTCGTCCTCCTTATCATATGTCCAATAAAGAAATTGAGGAGATACGCAAATAATTATCCGAATTGGAGACGAATTAATTTATTCATTTTAGTTCCTCTCCTAGGGGAGCTTCTACTATTTTTGTGAAGAATTCTGATGGTACACTTAGGCTTTGAGTTGACTACCGCAAGCTTAATGATCTTACTATCAAGAATAAATATCCTTTACCTCGGATTGATGATTTATTCGACCAACTTAGTGGTGCTAGAGTCTTTTTACAATTAGACTTAGCAACCTGTTTTCATCAGCTTCGTATTTCAAAGGATAGCATTCCTTTGACATCATTCCGTACTCGTTATGGATCGTATGAATGGCTTGTTATGCCATTTGGTTTAACGAATGCTTCGGCTTATTTCGTTGACCTTATGAATCGAGTTTTCAAAGACTTCCTCGATCGATTTGTTCTCATCTTTATTGATGATATTCTTGTGTACTCTAAAACCAAGGAAGAGCATGAAAGCATCTTCGGATTGTGTTGGAGACTCATAGGAGCAGTCAATTGAAAGAAAATATTCTAAATGCCACTTTTGGCAATCTCAGGTGAAGTTTCTCGGTCATATTATTTACGAATCCGGAATTTCCGTGGATCCTTCAAAGATTGAAGCGATTCAAAATTGGAAGAGACCGGAGAGTGTGACGGAGATTCATAGCTTTCTTGGATTAGCAGGTTATTACCGCCCGGTCATAAAGGACTTTTCTAAAATTGCCTTGCCTCTTACTAGCTTGACAAAGAAGGGAGTTAAATATATTTGGTCGGACAAATGTGAAGCTTCTTTTCAGAAATTAAAAGGACTCCTTTCCGATGCTCCTATTCTTGTGATTCCCGAGGGGAACCAAGATTTTATTGTTTATATCGATGCTAATCGGGTTGGTTTGGGTGTCGTTCATATGCAAAGGGAACGTGTTATTGATTATGCTTCTAGGCAATTAAAGCCTGCCGAGACTAGGTAGGCCACTCATGATTTAGAGCTCGCGACTATTGTTTTCGCCCTTCGAATTTGGCGTCAGTACCTTTTGGGAGAGAAATTTATTCTCTATACCGATCATAAATCTTTGAAGTATTTATTGACTCAAAAGGAACTTAATTTGCGTCAACAATGTTGGCTCGAATTTCTTGCATCTCATGATCTTGATATTCTTTATACTTCCGGAAAGGGAAATCGTGTTGCCGATGCACTTAGCCATAAGCAACAAGCGGTTGTTTCTACGATGATATCTGAGTGGAATGATCTCAAGACTTTATCCACTTGTGGGATTCGAGATCGTGAATCCAATTTTTGTTCATCTCTTGTTTTATGTAGCCTTGAAGCTCATCCTTCGCTTTTAGACCGCATTCTTGAAGCTCAAAAGCTAGATCCTGAATTGGCTCTTCTTTGCCAAAGTTGTAGGGATAAAATTAATATTCAAGGTTTGAATGACTTTGATATTAATGCTCGTGGTGGTATACGAAAATTTGGTAGACTTATCGTGCCAAATATTAGTGATCTTCGTAAAGATATTTTAGAAGATTCTCATCGTTCTAAATTTACCATTCATCCCAGTAGTAGTAAAATATACGCAGATATGAAGCGACTTTATTATTAGGATGGGATGAAATCTCATATTGCTAACTTTGTTAGGCGTTGCATGACTTGTCAACTTGTTAAGGTCGAGCATCAAAGGCCCGGTGGGTTAGTGCAACCTTTGGACATTCCAATTTGAAAGTGGGACCAAATTTCCATGGATTTTATTGATGGCCTTCCCCGTTCTCGTTCGGGTCATTATAGCCTATGGGTGATAGTTGATAGACTTACAAAATCCGCCCATTTTATTCACGTTCAGTCCAATCGGACCGTACCTCTTTTGGCCAAACTCTTTATTAAAGAAATTATTAAATTGCATGGAGTTTCTACTTCTATTTTTAGCGATCGTGATCCATTGTTTACTAGTGGATTTTGGAAGAGTCTTCGAAAAGATTTGGGAACGAAGCTTAATTTTAGCACCGCTTATCACCCTCGGTCCGATGGACAAACATAGCGTGTGAATCAAACTCTTGAAGATCTTCTTCGTGCATGTGTTCTTGATTTTGGTGGAAGTTGGAAAGATCATATTTCTCTTGATGAGTTTTCCTATAATAATAGCTTCCAATCTAGTATTGGTATGGTATCTTTTAAGGCACTCTATGGAAGGCCATGCCGATCTCCTTCTTGTTGGCTTGAGGCCGACGAGAAGCTGGTTTCACGTCCAAAATTTATTCGTAATTCCACAGAAAAGATTGACCTTATTCGTCATAGGATGAATGAAACTCAAAATAGACAAAAATCCTATGCCGATAACCGAAGAAGGAAATTAGTATTTTCTATGGGAGATTTTGTGTTTATTCGTGTTTCACCAATGAAGGGTGTTGTGCGTTTCAGTCGATCGTGAAAATTAGCACCTCGATATATTGGTTCATTTCCCATCACCGAACGTATTGGATCCGTGGCTTTTCGTCTTTTATTACCGACTCAGTTTTCTGCTATTCATGATGTGTTTCACATTTCTCAATTACGAAAATGCCTTCAGGATTTCGATTCTATTCTTGAGCCCGGTGTTGTGGAAGAAATTGAAGTTTCGCCTAATTTGACTTATGAGCAACATCCTATTCATATTATTGCATCGGAGGTTAAACGCCTTCGAAATTAAGATGTCCCTCTTGTGAAGGTTCAATGGTCCTCAAATCCTAAGGATTGTTCTTGGAAATCTAGAGAATTCATCGAACGAACACATCCAGGCTTACTTTCCGTGCTCTTTGAGGTGAACTTCTTATTTCAAATTTCTTTTGTGTTGATACGCTTTTATAGTTGTTACTTTTTATCTTTCTTCTTAAGTATTATGAGGACGCAATTTCTTTAAGGAGAGGAGTCTGTAACAACCCGCATATTTTACGATTGTGTATTTAAATATTTTATTTAAATACAGCATCGTTAATCGGATTATAGTTCGAAATGCTACTTTTTTCATACGGTCGAATTAGGACTCGGGACCACTTGCATTGAGTTCAAAATGCCGTTTGCGACCTTTTTGAGTATAAACTTCGATATGTTTGGAGCTAGCTAAAATTTGACCTTTGCACTTTGGACTTTAGGTTTGGGTTAGCCTAAACTATTAACTCTAGTTCCACCCCCCCCCCCCCCTCCACCCCCTCTTCTCTTAATTCACTTTTATTTCCTAATACCTTCAAAATTTCATAAAAATGGGGGAAGAGAAAAAGAATTAGAATTCCTAAGCCCTAGTTCCATTGCAAATCCAAGCTCCAACTCCAAATTCAAAGAGAAGCTATTGGTAAGCATCCCCTTCTTCTTCTCCAACTCATTCTACCTTCAATTTCAGAAATTCATAAACCCTAACTTAGGAAATGTTTTCTTTAAAAGCTTAGATTCAAGCTTCTTGGGTTAGAATTGAAGAGAGATTGTTCTTGCCTTGCTCTATAACTTCTTCTTCATTGTTTTGAGTAAAAAGGTGTGATTTTTATCTCACATCAATGTCTACAACTATCTTTGATTGTTGGGTATGAGTTCCTAACACATATTCACATGCATTTGCTTTTGGTTTTGATTGAATTGGTGAAGATTTCAAGTTTTGGTGTTTTTAAGTCAAATCTTTAAAATTCTAACTTTGATGTTTGAACATGTTTTTGGTGATGCATCGAAGAGCCTATAGGGCTGGGCTGCCGATTGGCGTAAACCTTTAGCACCCGTTGCTCGTCCGATTGCATTCGTTGAGAGTTTGCTCTTCATTTGATAGGCTGAAAAACAGCCTTAGTACCCAGTCAGTCGACTGACTCTTACAGCCAGTCGACTGACTCTTGCAGCCAGTCGACTGGCTGTAGCCAACGAGTGTTCCGAGGGTTGTTTGTAGAGGCTGGAAGCCTTTGTTTCTGGCAATCAGTCGACTGGCCTCTGCAATCAGTCGACTGACTGCAGGAAATGAAATTTCCAAGTTTCTGGTTCCGTCGACTGGCCGTTTGTAGTCAGTCGACTGACCTTCTCTTACTTTTCCTATTTTGCCTATGCTGCCTATTTTGTTTGAAATTCTAATTTCTATCGATTCATGGTTTTCCGATTTGTTGTTATCATTTATTATCGACTTCGATGACTTCTATTTTGGAATTTTTATGTATACCCATTTTGATGGATTTAGAATTGGTTTCTTTGAATTAATTCACGTCTTTGAACGTGAAATTTTGGTGATTGATGTTCCTACAATCATTTTTGTGCTTTGTCACTTTAAAACGTAAAGGTTTTTATACTAGTAGTAAATATCAAAACTTTCTCATCAAAACGATTTCAATATTATTTTAATACAAAGCTCATTGATTAAAATCATTTTTCCAACCTATTAGTATATACAAACCTTTACCTTACTCATATGAGAAATCTAATTAAACGGCTTAGTAAAACAAGTGGTATGAAACGCTTGCGTTTACTTCATCGGTTAATTCTTGGACTTGTTCGATTGATCTCTTGTGACAATTTTCGAGTGGAGACTTACAGTTTGTTTGAAAATATTTAAGTTAAGACAGTGGTTATGGGACATGAAGCTAAACTCATCTATTTACTAGCTTAGTGTAATTGACACTAATTGATGATCGATGATGATCATTTTATGATTTAGACTAGCAATGCGCGGTGTCTTTTTGTCTGCGAGGGAGACTAAACCCCATTTCTGTGGAGCTTCTGCTCAATTTGGTGGGGTAGCGACCAATAGTCTTCGGGCCGTTTTGTGGAGCTTCGGCTCAAAATTAATGGTTAGCAACCATGGAATAGCGTTCCGCCTTATGATACACGTGTTGGTGAGTTTTCATGCTCCCGTTTTGTGATAGGCCTCCCCTTTTTTTGTGATTTCTGGATTTCTATTGATGATTTGTAGAATTTGTGTTTCACCAATTTTTGTGATTACATTGAAAAGTTCTATCAATATGTGTGCATTGGTGAATTTATGTTTCAACAACTTTTACAATTGGCATTGTAATGTTTGCCAATATTTATGACTCGGGAATAAAAATAAAGAGTATGACATTCTTTTTGATCTTTGAGAAGATTCTTGTGATATTGATTAATCTCTAGTTGATTTTCAATTACATACTTATCACAGTATGGCTTTATGGTTATCATACGTTTTTGTCATATCTCTTAACCTATATCATTTTATCTGATATTTATAGCTAGACTGATCCGTTTATTATTTTCTTATTAAATAATACTCGGGTAAGACCGAAATATTACAGGTGCTTCTGCTTGACTCCTCATCTGGGAGTATTATCTGACTTTTGGCTAACTACATTAGATTTGTAGTTTTTATTGATATACATTCGAGATAGAGACTCCTTGATGTATACATATTCTTTTGTCTAGCACTTGTATCTATTCTTTTGTTATATTGTGGATCCTGTTTAACTAGTACTCTGATAAACACTTCTTAGTGTTATATTCATATATGTTTCTGCCTTTGTGATATGGATATCTGTGACTGATTTGTGTTACGCTTATTTCTATATTTGTTTCCGAAAATATTACAGCCACCGTGTAGTAGTTTTGAGTTTGTATTGGTCGGATTTCCACTTGAGATGAAATGCATGTTATTCTATCTGACATATCGGTCCTCGCACAAAGCAATTAAATAGATGGTCGCTCCTCAACAACCTTATTCTTCGCGCTAGTTGACGGCATTACTCCGTAGTGTCCTTGGCTAGCGTGAGTATAGAGGTGGGGCATCACAGTCCGTGTGAGGCCCTCTATACATGTTGAATATGCGATTATATGATTTTTATTTGATGATAATAAACATATATATATTCATTTAAATGTATTTGTTAATGTACTATTTTTTTCATAGATTAAATAAATACTTGCCGAATAAAAATAAATAACACAGAATTTGAATTCAAACAGAAATTTTATTCAAACAAATATTTATTACAATCTTTGAATAATACAAATTTCAAGCTCTCACAATACATACACAACTTTAATTACAGTACGATTTTGATTACATTACGATTCACATTTACATTTGACCTCACTACATATCACTCATTCACTCAACTCATACTGATCTTCAACTTCTTTCCAATATGAATCCAGCATCTGAGAAATCTGCAAAAATAAATATTGATGTAGTAAAATTGAAAAGGAAATATTTTTGCAGCATAAAATAAAATGTGGATGTTGAAAATAATATTTGCCTCGGTTATTTGGGTTGTTCATCATCATTTAACTTTGAATTCATCATACACGAACAACTTGTGACATACACAGTGTAACACTGTATATACCACAAGGTCGTGCACACCGATATATACACTTGATAAAATTACAGGGACGGGTGAGCACAGGTCAAACCCAAAATGCCGGGTTCAACTCAAGTGCATTAAAAATAATGTCACAATTTTCAGCACAAGGTCAAATCCGAGCTACAAGATGAATTCAACTCAGGTGCGCTACAAAACATCATTAAACTTCGAGCATAAAATTCAAATACAACAAAATAGTGCAGTGATGGATATGCAACCAAATGCCACCAAGAGAATATGTACACAAACACATATCAGCCCATATGCAAACAGTTCAACATGAAGGCCAGAGTATACATGAAACATATATGCAAACTGCCTCAAATGGTACAAGTTAAAGACTACGACACTACGGCAACTACAAGTGACAGCAGTATGAAACTAAACCACAAAGAAAATGCAAAGTTCAAGTCACTGCTACCATGACTCGAGTGCATGCTACAGATTCAACATAATGCTACAGTTCTGGGCTCAAAACTGAATCAGAAGCAAATGGCACCAACTCGAGATCAAGTTCAAGTTATACAACTCAAACTCAACTGGAAAGTGCCATCATAATAAACACAAATGCACAAAATCTGACTACAGGTACAAACCAGAATTTTTCACATCAAAAAAGAGCAACATCAATGATCAAAATGAACCAGATGAACACTGCAACATTGAAATGACAATATCAAGTCAATGCAGCAACAAAACCAATAGAATATGATGCAATGCAATATGAACCAGACACAATACTAACTAGAGCCAAGGCAGGAGAAACCAGTATGCAGTGATACACAGTGATCAAGTGGTCTGCAACAATACCAAAATGAAGACATAAATGGAACCTGACTCGAAGCTACGCAATATGTAACCAGAACTAGTTCTGTAACCAGATGAACAAGACAGAGCTCCAAGTAGCTGATAATGCACATGAATCAAATAACCGAGTACAACAAATGGAGATGCAAAACAAATTACACCAAAGGAGTGACATGAACAATGCACAGCAAGTATGCAACTGTGAAATTGGATCAAGCAAGTGCAGACACAAGTGGTACAAGACTGAACCCAACATCAGCAACAAATGAAATATAATGCACCAGAACAAAAAAAATGAAACTACAATGAAAACAACATCATCAGGAATTTCAAATTAAACGAGTCAGAGCCGAAGCCAAACATTATCACAATATCACAAGCCGAAGTCAAAAAGACCAAAGATCGAACAGTGCAGATTCGAAATCGTGTTGGCCAAGAAAATTGACTGAGTCATAAATCAAGAACGTGAATATCAAGTATCAAATTATACGAAATTGACAAAGTCAGAGAAATCATCAACATCCAAGCAACATCGACTGGCCGAGATGAATTCAAGGAAAAATAATTGACGAATTCATATGAAATATATGAACAAAAAATAAGGAGATCGAACTATATATAAACCTGTAATCATCATCGGACGAAAATGTATTTGAGTTTGAGAATAACTGACAATAATAAACCAATAACTCGAATCATCAATTGAGTTCAAGTATTCAAACCAGAGAGAAAAAGCATAAATTACATACCCGAATCAAAGACGAACTCAATCGAATTGAAGTAAGCCGAAAGCGATCGACAGAGAGAAACAGGAACGAAGCTTCAGAAATCAAAGCGGCGACTTCATCTAGAACCCCTAATTACATAGCGAACAAAACAAAAGAAAGCCCTAATTCGCAAGCAAAGGAACGAGTCACCATTATACAGAACAAAGAAGGAACAGGCCGAATACATAAGAATAGGAGGCCTTGTTTTTTAAAGGGCTATAGTTTATTTTAAAATTAGGGTTTTGGGTTATCTAATTTGTTTTTATTGTATTTTCTTTTTAAACGATTGTAATTTCTAGTTGTGTGACTAAGGGACAAACTACATGGCGTAGTTTGAGAATTTGCAACTCAGTGGCTGAGTTATGGCAAGGTTTTGAGCGTAGAGTTAGGTTAGTCAATAGCGGGTGTCGCGAGATTACGTATGTAAGCATGTGACTACTTAATTTCTAGTAGAAACCTTGGGGGCAGCACGTAGGCAGGGTTTTGCTGAAGCTGGGTAAATTCTGCGTCGTTCTATTTCTGCATTTATTATTCTGCTATTATCTGTGCTGCTATAATTTTGATTCATCTGTGTTGAAATAATTTTATAAGCTTCCGCACTTAATTTTTATAATTAACAGCATCACCCTATTCACCACCCCCCTCTAGGGTGAAATCGATCCTACAATACATTGTCTAGAGATGTACCATGTCAGGCGATACCCTAGTTGCCTTGTCATTAATGGAACCCAATTTCCAATGTGTGCTTCTACGGAATTAGTTGTGTATTTAATATGCTGGAATGTAATTAACGTAACCAATTTGGCTATGAATAAATATTTATTTTAAACCTTAGATATTATTATAATATCGCTGGGTTTTCTAATAAAATGGTTTGGTTATCGTTAGGTAAAAACTCCTCCGTGTTTATGCGTGGCATAGTCTTACGAGATAACTTTATTTTGAGAAATTTTATAACAGAAAAATCCATTTGATTAGTGTTTCTCACACTAGTTTACCAGAATGTTCCAGATGTTATTTTCTTATAATGCTCGGGTCAACCCGAGCATATTTTTAGTTTTAGTTATGGAAGCTTTAGAGCTTTAGAGCGGGATGCCTCTAAGATATACTTATTTATCTTTAATATGTTGCATTTGTTGTGTTATATTTTTCATCATTTGTAAGGACAGGCTGTTATAACTGTTCTAGTTGATGATAGGTTAGTTTACTCAGATTGAAGTATGTATATTATAGTTTTCTCTTGTAAAGATCATTGATATATTATATACTACTCATCACATTGTGAGATATTCAGTCTTTTCTTTCTTTCACCCTAACAATCTCTTTTTTCAGCACTTAGATGTTCGACACGTGAATACCATGGATGTACTAGTGTCGACAATTTTTTGGTAGAAAAGGTCGATCATTACATGTTGTATTAGAGCTTAGGTTGATCGAACGCCTAGGTCTTGATGGGATAAAGTCATTAGAGATAGGGTAACTGACACCCTAGAATGAGTTTGAGTGTATTATAATATATATATATATATATGAGAGCATATTTGTTAGTGCGATAAAAATATTTTATATTGTGTTGACTGGTCTGTTGACTGTTTATGAATTCCGATCGACACGCTTGAACAACGTTGTCGATAAGGGTTTTTAAACACTTGAATAAGACAACTGGCACAGTATTGTTTTTGAAAATGGTAAATGAAATAATTTTACCTAGAATTATATTTTATATGTAAAAGAATAATTTCTAAAATTGATATAGATTTATTATATGTATGTTTGTTAAGAACTGATAATATTCAATTATTATCAATTGTTGTTTTTGTCATTCTCGTCCAGTTTTAAGCATTGACTATTGTTTTTTAATTAGTAAATAATTTACCTTTTTTTTACAACGTGGGTTGGGTAGACAGAAATTTTAGAAATATTGAAAAGAACACTTTGCGAATTAAGTTTCACAGTTTGACTATAAGGCATTCGATAATGTTGGATTAAAATTTAATTCTAATTTTATTTTAATCTAAACAAAGGTGTACATTTGTGAAATAATTTTATATAAGAAATTGATATTTTTTTAGTATGGTTTATAAATAAAAAGGATATAAAATTGAGAATTCGAGAAATTAAACTCGGGTATTTTAGAGAAAAATAATAATAGTATTATTTTGAAAGTATTTATGATAAAAGTATTTTAAAAGAGTTAGAAAGCACTGAACTCACTTCTATCGTTGGAAATTAATTTTGGTGATGACTGCTGCATATCGACGTTCATTTTCTGGTTTCTAAGTATGATTTGATATATAAAGGGAGATATGCATATTAATATTATTTCAAAATGATTTGATATAAAACCTGGTGTTTTGTTTTTGAATTTTCTGTTTAATTATTTTATGGTTGCTTACGTCCTATGCATTAGGTTTGTTCAGTTTGTGCATCTCATTTTGATATGTCGTTTGATAGTTTTCATTTGTTTAAATGAAATGGATTTTTCGATGATTTTGGACAGTTGAAAACTTCCAAATCTGTTGAGAACTTGAAGCTAATTGATTGTAAAAATAAAGTGGAGTTGTGTAACTCTAGAATGGAAAGATGGTAAGTTAAAAAAAATTAAAATTTATTGAACATCCTGGTTGAGTAAAAAAATTGGATATTGTATATGTACTCTTATGATATAGTAGAGTATTATACAAGTTTTAATGTAAGTTGAAGTTTTATGAAATATTTTTCATAAATGATTTTTGAAGTAAAGTGAAATTGGTATGAGTAAGAACTAATAAGAATAAGAATGTATGTTGTATGTAGATCATCTCTTCGCATAGTTCTTGATCCGAAATTCAAGTACATGACTTTGAAGTGATTCATGCCGACACGAATTAGGATTTATCACTTGATTCTTAGTGGAGAACACTTGGCGAGGGTTCTTAATATGGAATAGAAGTTTTCGATCATAGTATATAGCTATGTAAGGAGAGCGAAGGTTTCCAATCAAGAAGGTTGATCAATGTCCACACAATGGAAGTTAGGTAAGCAATACTATTTTAAAAGAGAAGTTACGCATTCAAGCAAGTGGCCGAATCAGATACTGCATATGAATGATCTATATACATTTCATAGGCTTATGGAAATGTTAAGTATTTATGTGGATTTATTTCTTTGTTGGTTTGATAGAATTGAAATTTCAAGAACGAAACTCTTTTAAGGAGGAAGAATGTAACGACCCGGAATTTTTAACCTTTCAAATTTGAATATTTAATTTATTTAGATATTCAAATTTGATTCAATTGTTATAAATAATAAGAAAATTAATTTTTGATAAAATGACTAGATTTTTAATATAGTACTTTTAAATGATTTTATAGAATTTTTCCATAATTTTAATTTGGAAAATATTTAAATTATCGTTTGACGTATTTTATGGTAAACATTAGTACTTTTGAAATTTCTCAAAGTAAAATAATTGGTGTATTTTATTACGGTTTTGGGATCGCATCACATTATTATGTGTGATCGTATTTTTATTTCCATCGTTCGCAGTTTGTACGTGAACGGGATATTGTGTAGCGAAATACCACAAAACCCTCTTTTCAAACTTTTTGAATCAAAAAAAATTCAACCAAGCATTAATTTTGGTTTGTCTTTTGATTTGATGGAAGTATTGACTTTGGTATTGCTTAACTTGGAAGGTTAGCCATGATTTTTACTTCATTTCACTCACCTCACTCACTTCACTTCTTCGCTTGTTACTGTCAGTTTCAATTCTTTATCTCGTTTCAGAACCCAGAAAAATAACCAACCTCCCCTCTTTAAAAATCAAGAACTCCAATTATATTTCTAACTAGCTAAACCTTCCAACAAGAAAGTTGTTTATATAGGTCTCTAGTAAAATTAGTCTTTAACGACCCACTTTTCCGTACAGTTTAAGCGGATAATCAATGACACATGGTCCACTCAAATTGAACATATTTAGAATATCTAGGGTAAAGAAAGAAGGAAGGAAGAAGAAAACTAAACAACATAAAATCTCACAGTAGAACGAATAATCTATAATATACAATAAATATTTACACAAAGAAAAATGTAATATACATACACCAATCAGCGTACACTGAACTATTTCAGCTCGAACAGTTATAATAGCATGTCTTTATAATTGCCGATAAATACAACCAACAGATAACACAGCGAAACATAAAGAAATATGTAGATACCTCTTGGACCTCCAGCTCGTCTCTTGAGCTTCAATGCATCCAAAGAAATCTGTAAATATTCTCGGATTGACCTGAGCATTATAATAAAATAACACCCGAGTCAATCTAGAAAAAAAGCATGAGAAAACACACCTAATTGGATTTTAAAGTTTATCAAAAACCTTCCAAAATAAAGGCATCTCGTAAGACCACGCTGCAAATAAACACGGACGAGTTTTTACCTTATGATAACCAAAACATTTCCTATAGAAAATCCATTGACATATTATAATAATGTCTAAAGGTCAAAATAAAATATGAATATAGCTGAAATGCTTGCATATCACATTTCGACATAGTTGGGCACAACTAAGTCCATACAGAACTTATTGGAGAATGGATTCCATACAATGACTGGGCTACCGGGGTACCGCCTGTCATGGTGCGTCTCTAGACAAAATAACACCAAGGAGCTCGCCAGGATCCCCTGCCAACACAGAACAGGCCTACCACTTGACTAATAGTACCAAATATGATCACCCCTTGGTTAATGGACCCGAAGCATAAAAATGAGACATAATATTGACTCAAGATAGGGATGACCGTACCCTAATTGGGAGCGACCCACTTAGCCATGCTGCATCTCCTTTGTTTTAGTCATTTTCGGTTGGTAAGGCTTGAGGATACGTTTTACTTTTTATACAGCACTTCCTACTTGGAATGCTAACACTGTCCTCCAGGCAATTAATGTCATCATTCATCCATACAAGTTGTCGGGAGATGGATAGATCGAAGACACTCCTTCTACTAAATCCATTTTGGAATCACCCTCTGGATTCATAGCAAGAAGCCCTTGCACTTCAAAGAGCTCTATCTTCAATTCCATCATCTTCAGGATGTGTTTACTTCGAAATGTTTGAGTTGGATCGAAGTGGTTTTCGGATAACATATTTTATTCCCCTCTTTGAAATGACATTTGATAGTTTCTGGTAACCTCAACCCTGCTTCTTTAGGAAATAAACAATTAAAGATAAGAGCGGAGATCACCTCCCAACCATTGGTGGATGGATTTTCTTATCATTTGTCTTAGGAAAATGAAACAAGATTTATACGTACAGTACAACATCATCAGAGACGAATGTGCCATATAACTCACGTGCTTCTTTTAGATATTTTCAAATTTACATTTTGGGTCCGTATTTGATAGTCGGTTATTTAACTATCAACAAACATGCATCCAAATTAAGGATTTATTTCAAAAGGGAAATCAACATTGGTTAAGCATTTAAGCACCACTTTCCTCTTTGTTTAATATTTTCACTAACTAAAATCACTTTGTAATATTTGTATCAAAATACCTTTACAAAGATATACCCACAAATCCCTATATTTTCAATACTTGGAAAATATCCATATACTTATCTCACCGGTATAAGTATATTCACAAACATTACACTTCACAACTTAAAAAATGTACACATATACTTATTTCAATGGTATAAGTATATTTAAAAAACTAAGAAAGAGTTTCCTTTATTCAATTTTAAAGTCATTTATAAGCTTTTATAAATCTCTAAAACTATTTATAAACCATTTTATAAATCTCTAAAAATCATTTATAATCTCTTTTATAAATTTCGACCACTTATAAATTCTTTTTGTACATTTCAAAAATTGTTGATAAACCCTTTATAAATCCATAAAACCATTTATAAACTCCTTTTATAAATCTATAGATCCATTTCTAATTTTTTTATAAATATCTAACCATTTGTAAAATTCTTTTACCTTGTAAATAATCTTCCTTCTAGCCTTCAAACCATTTTATAAAACTCCTCTAATAAACCCAAGCCCATTTATAAACTCTATTTATAAATCTCGAAAACATTTATAAATAAATAAAATCATTTACTTCAAAACCCTATTATATAATAGTAATTATTAACAATAAACATTATAAATAAACAATAATAACTATCACTTTAAAACATCCTATAATAATAATTGATAATTTCAAAACATTATTAAATAAACAAAAATAATTTATTCCCAAAACATAATTAATAAACCGTTATTATTAATTTCAAAACATATTAATTATTTAAAATAATTAACCTTTCAAAATATTAAAATATTGATTTCTAACTTTAGAAAAGCATTAAATATAAATAAGTAACCTTTAAAACAATATTAAATGTAAATAATCTTTAAAAAATATTAAATATAAATAAAAAACTTAGAAAAGACCAATAAAAATATTGGAGCAAAGCATAAATTAAATCCTTGAAAAAAATTATTTCCAAAACCTAATTTCAGATTTTAAAATCATTTCCTATCTCAAAAACCAACTTCGACTCAAGTGGCGATTTATTGTATTTTTAAAATACTAATTTGAGGTCAATAACTAACCAACGCTTAACCTATATCGATATTGATTTTCTATCACTACAGGGTTTAAGTGTTAAATATAGCAATGTCATAGTCCATAATACCAACAATCAGGTTTGATACCATAATTCATATAACGGGAATATTATAGGAATTAAAATCAATAATAGCGAGGAATTCAGCTGGATCCCTCTAACCTGTCCCTCTGCATCAAAACTTATATATATCAACACATATATATAAATAAAACTCAACAGTCGCGAGGAATGCTATAGGATCCCTCCAACATGTTTTTCGATCACAAACAATATATAAAGATATAATACGGATCATATGATACTAGGCAGGTATATATGTTTGTACCAAAAATGGGCACAACACTCGTCGGATGTAATTGAAGAGATTAGATGAAGAAGTAAAGTGGAAAATGAGGCTAATCTAACAATCACACTGAGAAAATGTGCGGTAACAGAAAGAAAACAAGAATTTATAGTGGTTTGACATTATAGCCAATGTCTACTTTGAAGGATTTGATGTTTATTGCTGATTATAAACTAAATTACAATAGTACAACGGCTAACACTCGAATTAGAATGGAGTTCAATCTAAGCGGCGACATAAAAGTCCTCTTTTAGTTGCAACTAAGGTGTTATTTATAGGTGTGAAGCTAAAAATATCTTCCTTAAATCTCGGAGTACCCTTTCTCATGCGTAGGTGGGCTTATACGATCGATCTGGAGTTATTTGGGATCGATCCATATCGATTTCGTATCGATCAGGAATTGTTCCAATTGAGTTGCGATTGATCATGGATGCTCCTGAGGTGACGTGCAATATGCTGTGAAAATCTCATTGCATTTGGTTTTGTGGTTGTGGAGTTATTGATCGATCAAAGTTGCAAATATGGGCTGGCTGAGGCTTTCGTATCAATCCCTTTATGTCGATGATGTGGCATGTGCGCTTTGTGGATATCCATAATTCATGCTAGGGACCGCTTCTTTTAGGTTGACTGCTTCTTTCATATCCGTCCTATACCATGCTTCTGGTATTGATGCTTTTCCTCTATCTTCGTATTGATCTTCCATCCTGCCCTTCGTATCGATCAGATAAGTGATCGATACGAAATGTATGATTGCTGGTCAAGTGAAGTGCGATCGATCCGGGAAGTGGCGAAGTCCATCGATGTAGGTATGAACCTTATAAATATGAATGATGGATGCCGAGTGATGGAGTTATGTTCATTTTGTATCGATGCCGATGGATACGAAATGATGGATACAAATGGATGGATACGAAATGGGCATGTTTCACATAGATCTTGATCGTTCCATAACTTGAGCATATGAACTCCGATTGACTTGAAATTTGGAATATTGCCTTGCATAGATCTGCTTGTTATATCGTGCTAATTGTGCCTCGATCCAGACTCAGACCAAGTTTGCCTGTATCCATCTAAATCTGCAGATAACTGATTTCCGGAGTGGACTATCTTCAGTCTCTAGTCAAGTCCTTGGTATCAAGGCCTTGCCAAAAGGCAGGATAACATTTGCCCCCCCTAAATTACGTCCTGTGTGAACATAATGTGCTTTAAAAAGCCGCAATCTTCATTCTGAAAAGGCTCTATCCGATTTACTGAGAAGTTGTTGTCCTTTCATCAAGAGATGTAAACCTTGATTAATTTCTAGTAGTATAAATATTGAGTTGTAGTTGAAGGTCAAGTGCTAGCAATTTGTTGTTGATTGTTCTGGCTATCACTTGGTAAGCATTCAATTCCTATTAACTTTGAGAATCGAATGTTAGTATAACATGTATGCACATATTTTAACCTGACACTTATTCACTTTTACACATCCACGGGTCATTGTCAAGATCTTGCTTCTTCTCCTTTTCTTTTTTAAATTGATTTTCGTGAAAATAATTTCTCGCCATTGGTTGATGGTTTCCTTTGGATCGAGTTTCATATCGATCCTCCCCTGGATCGATGTGAAACCAGAGTTTCAACAACAATTGGTGGGTGTTTTGATGTCCTTCTACGTATCAATCCTCTCCTGGATCGAGCTGGGGTGCATTAAGGTGGATTCTGTATCGATGGTG
Organism: Allium cepa; assembly: GCA_030765085.1. NCBI lineage: Eukaryota > Viridiplantae > Streptophyta > Magnoliopsida > Asparagales > Amaryllidaceae > Allium > Allium cepa. Next base: position 743,349,241 of record CM060932.1, read on the forward strand.
ATCAATATGAAATAGATTTACAACAGGTATATTCCATAATGATGGATATGGTTTGACTCGAATTGATGTACAATGTGCTCTTCATATTGATGGAGATGAGAGTTATAAACATTAACGCATCGGAACGCTTCGTATCGATGAATATGATATGATCCAGATCGCCTCGTATCAATGGGTACGTAATATTGGAATTAAGGTGCACTTGATATCAATGGATACGAATGACCCAAACATAAGCATGCAGTGCTCTTCATATCGATAGGTATGTTGACCGATTCAATAGGTGAAGAAACTAGGATACAAATCATTTTTCATGGTCGATACGAATGGAGTACAAATACTTTTTGTACTTAGCAAAATTTTCACTTTGCCTCTACTGCTACTTCGTATCCATCAGAGAAAAAAAATAAAAGGTTGTAGATCCTTCGTCTCCAAATACCAAATTGTTAGCCTTCGACCTAGATCCTTAGAGCTAGGTAAATATTCAACAAAACCGTGCTTAAAATGACAAGACTTGAGTTTCATGCCTTTCATTCATAGCAACGGCCATCTCCGGTGTCGGTGGCGTCGGAGCGTGACTGTGGTGAGGTTGAGAGTGTGGGTAATGGCGATTTGGAGGTTTGGAGAGGAAAGAGGGTAGCTGGAGATGGTCGATGGAGTCACTGACTCCTAGTCTGTTTAACCTAGGTGATGAACTTGTATCGATGCGATTAGATGGATATGGGATCGATCGTGATATATGGAGTTTTGGAGATAGTGGAAAGCAGTCTTTAAGATCGAGATGAAGAGTAGGCGCCTAGAAATGATGTGGAAAAATTGGCTTGATGATCGATCTGAAATCAAAGTCCATGGATCGATATGAAAGGATGGAGTGATGGACACGGTGAGCATTGATACGAATGAAGGCTACGGGTGAAGTGATCGATATGAACGAATTATCAATCGGAAGGTTTGATCGATATGAAGAGGCTATCGATCAGAATGGTTGGTTGATACGAACGAGTGGCAGGCGATCGATACGAAAACTTGTTTCAAGGGAACAATCTGCAATGAATTGTGATAGATATGAACTTTATGACCTTTGCATATATTTGAACACTTGACTCGGAGGAGCTTTCGCCTAGCATATTTGGACTTCACCGTAAAACTGCATGTATGACTACCCTTCGAAGCTCATCGATGGAACTGTAACTTGTTAAATGTAATAAGTTTTTCCAGTATGGGTTGTTCTCCGAAGTTAGATAGCACTATTGCGATGGTCTGTGATGACCATCGCTACGATCGAATCTCAAAGTCTTGTTTCTTTATTATCTTTTAACCTTGTAGATATTTAGAGTATTGTGCAGAACTTCACTATACAAAATGATCACTCACTTTGTACTGGGGGGACACGGTTCTTTTTTACCATCTGTTTTTACTGAGCTCAATAGCTATGGATCCTGGAAACTCAGAGCGGCAAGATGTTCGAAGTCCTCCACTCCCCAGAATAGAAAGCCCCGATATCCTGGAAGATACAGTGAATCATGCTCCGGATGAACTGTCGGATTTAGTGGTGATATTAAATTCGAAAGATTCCGTCTGGTCCAAGATTGCAGAAGAAATGCTAGGAAGAATCAGCCTTAGACACGGGCTGTCTTTGGAAGAAGTTCGATTGCCAGGACTTAAAAAGCGCATAATCCCCGGAAGGGCTCACCGCATGCAACAGGTTCATGTGCTGACTGGAACAATGCCCCCATTCAACCAGTTCATTAGGGATGTGCTATTTTATCTGAGTATTGCACCTTCTCAGCTTCATCCTAATGGATACACGCTTCTCAATAGCTTGTATGTTATATTTATGGAACATCTCTTCCATCCCCCGACCATCGACGAGATTAGATATGTATTTAATATTAAGAGTTGGGCGGATAATCCGTCATTCACCTTCCTGGAAGCTATTAGGAACTGCCAAGTCATGGAAGGCACGTGGGGCAAGTTGAGCTATTTCAAAATGAAATGGTTTTACATGAGGTGCCCACTAGGATTCACCAGGAGGTGGCTGGTCGGACGTAAGCTCTATTACTTGTTGCTAACCAAGAGTGGATAATATAGATTTATGGTGAATTCATTGTTGTTTTTCTCTTACAATTTCTATTCCATAGCCCGAAGAAGCTCAGTACAAAGAGCTAGTGAGGACACTCCAGGTGGTGCCTGTTGAGTTAAGAGACATAGACGAAGTTCTCACCAATGACAACTTGATAGCTGTTGCGCTTTTAGAGAAGGGACAGAGCATAGGGCTCATGGGGGTACCAAGAGTGGTCCTAACAAGGCAAGGTGGAAGGTAGGCTCCTGTCGTGCCTCTAGTCGAGGGAGCTCAGGCTACGCCTGGTATAATAATCATTGAACTTCACGACAATGAGGGTACAGAAGCTTGTAGAGAACCCGCGGTCGTGCTTCCGCAGGGCCCTCAACCATCTCAGTTAAAGAGAAAAGGAAAAATTCTTGTCCATAAAATCAAGAGGTAAAAGAGCACTGAAGCAATCATACTTGTTACTACTTCCATAGGTCCAAAGACCTCTTCCCCACAGACAGAAAGTTCACTAAAACGACTGTCGAATATTCCTATCCCGGAGGAGATGTCATCATTCTCTGATCTCAGGCTAGAGGGTCTTCACTCCTCTTTGAGAACCAGTGTCGACCTAACCTTAATAGACATAAAGGAGCCGACTCTAATAAGCAAAGCTGCTACAACCGATCAGTTGGGGGGTTTGCACATACATACACGCACTCCAGGCACTGCATGACATTCCACCATATGCTCCTCAATATTTGGCAATGACTGATTTTCTTCACCTTTTTTTGCAGATACAATGGTGAGGCAAATTTCTATGCTTAGTAAACTCTGTTCTTCACGCCATTCATCTGGATCGCATTCTGAATCACATCATCGTGAAAGCAAGAGAGATTATGGTCGCCGCTACCATTCTATCAAGGGAGTGTGAGTGCCACGATAGAGAAAAAGAGAGATCATACCAAAGCAGGCATCGTTCTAGGTCACGTTCTCCGCCATCGAAAGTGCCTTCGAAACCTTCTAGTCCCAGCGAGCCCTCTTTTGAATCCTTGCACCAAACTTCATTATCTCATGCTCCAAAAACCGGCAATCAGCGCCGTAGAACTGAGACAGAAGCTCCTGTCGTCGTAGAACAAATTTCCATAGAGCCATCGGGTGAAGGAGCCATCAGTATTGCTAAACTAAAGAAAGATTTCCCGAACATATGCCTCGACAGTTTCCACTTTCCTCCCAACTTGAAGAGAATTCCAAATGACATAAAGAAACTGGTGCAAGATTATGTGCATGACGCATACAGCTAGTATCGTGAGCGGGTTAAAACTGTAGAGCAGGTCTCAGTTGTGTCCTTCGAGTGAGCCAAGGTGATTGATAAAATAGTAGAGGTGCTCACTAATGAGCTCGAGTCTTCAAGAAAATTGAGATGGAGGCTGGCCAGAGAGCCGAGGAAGCAAGCAAACCCATGGAAGAAAAGTGAAAGACTCATATGGACTTAGTGAAGGAGATGGGTCACCGCAACACCGTTATCATTCGAGAAGGGGATGTCGCACTGAAAGAAGTTGACAAACTAAAGGCAAAACTAACTGAGGCCATCAAAGAAAAATATAAAGCCAATAAAGTTTCCCAGGAAGTGTGTGAGGTGGCAGTGAAGCTTAGAGAAGAAAGGGATATTTCATACCAAAAGGCCGAAGAAGCTAACACTAGGGTTGAGAGGGAAATAAAGGCCGTTGAGGCTAAGATGGCGAGTGAGTTTGAGGATATCCTGGTCACCTACAATGCAAATGTCCTGAAAAATCGCAACTTGAACTAGCTTAGCGAGGACTATCCCTTTCAACTGTATAAGGCGAGGAACCGCCTGATTGAGGATGAAAAGGCAATTCATAAAGTTTCCACTATCGATGAGTTTGAATTAGAAACTCAAGTGTTGATCGGAAATGAGCCTAAATTGCTTCGTGACACGATGATCGCGCTTCAAAGAGAAGATCTAGCTGCTACATACCCAGAGGTCGGAGAAGGATCTGAGGGTGAACACCATGACGCTGCTTCTAAAATACCCCCAGCATCTCAAACCGCGTCCACATCTTCTGTCGACCCTCCAGTCATCCTGGAGTATGATCCCGACAGGCCACATTTCTCTCCAATCATCGAGCATAGCTTAAAAGGCATGTCGACCCAACCCGAGAGCCAAATCGAGGAAGGTATTCTGGACACTTCTCCTATTCTTCAAAATGCAGGAACGTTATCACAAGACATTACTAATATATTCTCCTATCTTTATTCAGCTTTAGATTCTACATCGGTCAACGCTCTTGCAACTCAAGAAGTTCACCACGAGTAGGAGGCATTAATAACGGAGGCTATAACTGTGACAATTACTACTTTGGCTAGGGAGATGCATGATAACGGCTTTATGTTTGATGACTAGTTGATGGAAGCACTCCTCAATCGCTAAAGCGACCCGAGCATTGAGGTGCCCTTTAACGTGGTGAAGGTGTTATTATCACAGGCTCCTAGGGTCCAACCGGCGGTCTCCCGATGAGCGAGTGCATGGATCGAGAAGAACATATAATGGAGGAAATTAAGGTTGAGATTGAGCAGGCACGTAGAGTTGGTGTCCTACCCCGATCCTCGTTCTCTCTCCGGGTGGCACCATAATTAAAACTAAAGCACCTCATTTTTTGGTGTCGAAAGTGTCTCCATTCCACCAACTTCTCACCCAGAGGTGCTTTGTTCCCCGTGGGTTCCTAGAGGGAGACTGCCTTGATTCCCTCGGCTGGTGATAAGCCAATGAAGCTAACCGAAGAGGCATGGGTTCCAAAAGAGGTTCAGACGGTAGCTCGAGCAGGTCTATGCCAAAAAATACTAGAATGGATAGGAAATCGAAGGCATAGGTCTACATTTGGACTTCCTCTTTTATAGGTGGTTAATAAGCTTCTTTTCCTTTTATTTTGTAGGCCATGTATAGATGTAGGCTTGTCCCCCGCTTATAGGAATTCTTTAAACAGATTTTGTACTTCTTTTCTGAAGAATAGTATGAATAAAATTCCCTTTTTTGTTTTTTGGCATAACTCTGTGTTTATTTGTTTAAGTGCTTAGGCATTCACACTTCCATTTAATGTACTCATGAAGCCTTAGTTTCTAAGTTGAACTTGAGTATGGTCTTTAAGTCTCGAGGTTATAGCCTCAAGTTATAGTCACATGTTGAGTTGAGTCCCAACGTTGCGCTGCCTCGGTCAACGGCTGATACTTGAGTTGTGCCCCCAGTTCTAGGGATAGCTAAGATAGTTAGTTGGCAGTCGTCCTCCACCTTCACTAACTTTGATTTAACTTAGTCGGAATTGATTTAAACTAATATGAGTCTGAGAAGTCGAATCACACTTGCTCATTTGCTAGCAACTGCATCCACACTATGGGGATCAGATTTGTATGCCGACGGTAGATCATGCGTGCTTATTATTTAGGATTATGTTCGCACTTCGAGGACATAAGTTATTTTGTGGGTGGTCAATCACACTCGTTTAACATTTATACTCTAGTCCGCACTAAGGGAATCTTGAGTTGGTCAACGGATGGTCGGACATATCTGCTTAAGGGTTAGGATGTTATTCGCACTCTGGGAATAAGGAGTGGGTTTACGGTTGTGGACGGTCGGATCACATCCTCCTTGATACAGTAAGCAAAGTCGTAGATGGGTGGACCAATCCTCTTCGAGCTTAGAAAGAAGCGAGGTCATAGATGGATGGGTCCATCTTCCTTGAGCTTTGGGAAGAAGCGAGTTGTGGATGGATGGATACATCCTCCTCAATCTTTGAAAAGAAACAAGGTCATGGATGGACGGATGCACCCTCCTCAAGCTTTGAAAGTAAGTGAGGTTATGGACGAATGGATCCATCCTCCTCGAGCTTTGAAAAGAAGCGAGTTCATGGATGGATGGATCCATCCTCCTCGAGCTGGACGGTCGATTCACTTCCTAATTTTGGAGTTTGCACTTCAGCTCGCACTTTGGGAGCTGGAGTTTGTTAGAGAAGTTTCATGTTTCAATTCTCGTTTGATTGATTGTTGTTCACTCCCGAGCTTGGGGTTTCATCTAGCGAGTGATCGGTCGGATCACGATCACTCTCTATTTGAATGAGTCCCACCGTAAGATGGAACTCAGCTCTTTGTACATCATGGTGGTTGCATGATGCATTTAGGAATCACTAATTTGGATTTATAAGCCTGCGCTTTATTGTTGAAACAAGAAATCATGGCAACATCAGCTACCTTCCTACAAGTACAAATTCTCAAATTGCATAAACAAACTTGAAAAGGAAAGCAGACTAAATGAATGAAAGCCATTTACATATAATAGCGACGGAGACTTTCGTTGTTTCATTCTCTCGGTAGCGTGAAACCATCAACGGTCGATAGCTTGAATGTGTCATCTCAAGCCTCTGCTCAATGGCATACAGTCCTTCCCATGTCATTCTCATGTGCGCAGGAACCGAATAGACCTGCTTAAGTATGGAACCGCCAACTTCAACGGTTCTAGGTCGAACATTGGCGTTGTATAATCAGGCGACTCGGCTGCGATGTGCGGTTACCCTCAAATCAACCTCTTCACGCTTTTCATCTAATAAATCCAGAGATTTTGCAAGTAGGATGGCATTCATCTTCAGATCATAATAAGTTACATGGTGAGAAGGCACCTCTAGCTTACCAGGAATAATAGCTTCAGAGCCGTAAAAAAGTGCGAATGGAGTATGGCCAGTCGCGGAGTTGTGGGTAGTTGGATATGCCCATAAGGCTATGGGAAGCTCATCAACCACTTACCTCCAGCCTTCTCTAGTCATTTATTCAAAATGGACTTAATGATTTTGTTGACAACTTTGACTTGTCCATTCTCTTGAGGGTGAGATACCGTCGAGAATTTCTTGTAGCATTGGCAGAAATTATTAAACTCGGCACTATCGAATTGGGTTACTTGTTAGTTATAATTTCTTGTGGGAGGCCAAATCGATAGATGGCGTTGCGCACAACAAAGTTGATTACTTTCTTCATCATGATAGTAGCAAGGGGCTCAACTTTCGTCCATTTAGTAAAGCAGCCAACTGCAACGATGGCGTACTTCGCACCACTCTTGGCTAGAGGCAAGGACCCTATTATATCAATGTCTCATGTGGAAAACAGCTATGGACTGGCCATTTGAGTAATCACGGTTGGTGCGGCTCTCGAAATTCTGTCATGTTTATGGCAATCATATCTCTTAGCATAATCCGATGTGTCTCGATTTACGATTGGCGAGTAATACCCATACCCGAGTATCTTGTTTGCAAGGGCTTGCCCCCCAGTGTGATCGCCACACTCTCCTTCATGCACTTCCTACAACACTTGTTTGATTTCATCGTGGGCGATACACCAGAGTAAAGGAATAGAAAATCCCCTTCTGCACATGACTCCATCTTGGACAACAAACCGTAAATCCTTTCAGAGAACTTATCTTTTCTCACTCTTGCGCTTGGGTAACATTCCGTGTTCAAGATAGTTTTCGATAGGAGTCATCCACGACTCCCTCTCGGGTGTTTCCTCATGAACCCAGTCTATCTCTACTAGATCAATACTTGGAGCAGTAAGTGTCTCTATGGGGACGAGTCCTATTCACCGTGCTTCGCCAGTACTAGCCAGTTTCGCTAAAGAATCAGCCTTCTGATTTTGCTCTCTGGGTATATAGCGGATAGTTTAATAGTCAAACTTGTTCAACACTTCCTAGAATTGCATAAGGTAGGAGGCCAACCTTTGGTCTCTGGCTTGATACTCTCCACGAACCTGACACACCACCAGTTGCAAATCGCAGTAAATTTCCATAATGACAACTCCCAAATCCTTGGCAAGTCTCAGTCCAATGAGTAAGGCTTCATATTCATCTTTGTTGTTAGTTGCATAGAATTCAAATTTCAAAGCATAGCATACAGTTTGCCCCTCTAGGGTTTCAAGAACCACTCCAGAGCCTGAGCACCGGTCGTATGATGCCCCGCCGGTGTATAGCTTCCATATATAGTCAGGAGGTTCACTGGTTTTAGAAAACTCCTTTGGTATGGTGAACTCAACTACGAAATACACCAGAACTTATCCTTGAATAGCTCGCCTTAGGGCATAAGTGATATCGAATTGACTCAGCTTGGTGTTCCACTTGAGCTACCTACCAGACGTCTTAGATCATGTTAGGATCTGTCGTAATGGCTAGTCAGTGTAAACAGTGATCGAATGAGCTGGGAAATATGGGCGGAGCATTATCGAGGCTTCAACAAGAAAATAAACCAGCTTCTCTATCTTTGGATAGTTCCTTTCCTCCCCGGTTAATCTTTTGTTGATATAATAGACTGGTCATTAAATCCGATCCTCTTCTCGAACTAGCAATGTGACGACCGCCCATGACTCCTGCACCAAACAAGGGAATAGTGCGCTGAAATGTGTGCCAGGTCACCATGGACGATTATCAAGGTAAGGTAAACACAGAATAGTCTACCGTATTGCTCACAACGTATGGATAAAATACAATAGAAAGTATACATAGTGAAGCTCTATAGAACAGAATCTCATCATATAAACTCATAATAGTTTGGTACAATAATCTGAATAGTCAATACATCAAGCCTCACTACATAACACTCAGAGAATCATACAAACAGCGGAACACCCAGTACATATAGTAAGAAAACAATATGCAAAAGCCTCCAGCTCGTCTTCGTCATCAACAGCGTTAGTCACTAAGAACAGCACCTGTCACCTGCTACCTAGTCTGCCCATCCCAACATGGACGAACAGCCCAAGGTAATAAGAGTTAAACATAAAACCTTGAGTCAGACAAAAGTCTTAGTGAGCAGTAAATCAACTATCAAACATACCAAAAGAGCATAAAGGGTAAAAAGGAATAGGAACTCAACCATCCCACTCCACCTCTTTCTACGGTGACAGCCTCTAGACACACTAAGCAGAAACAAACATAGCAAAGCAGACAATTAAAGTAAAGCAATTATCACACGAGTCAAGGTCGATGTTTTCCGAGTACAGACCCCCAAGGCCTAAACCAAGATCAGGTAAGCACCCAGAAAGCATCACTCTTGAGACCGAATGATGGTTCATCCAACACCCAAACATCCATGACTCTGGCTATCACTGTTATCATTGCCTTGATTTCACCGTTAATTGAATGACCGGCCCATTATTTCATCTGTCCGCCAAGGGCTAATGGTAACCCCGGTTCTAGACATAACTCCGCACGTCGTCGTGACCCGTGCCTAAGACTATCGAATCTGCCCAGAGTACTAACACGTCATCGTGACCCATGCCTGGGACGTCGTCGTGACCCGTCCCAACGTACTCTTGCTTTGAGCATGCTAGAATCTTCAATAACGATGAAATCTCAGCCTTCTAGTCATCCTCCTCGACGACTATTCACATACTAGCTCAAGCGCCTCTCGAGCCAACCATTATCAACAAACTCAGACCACATCACCGAGTTATCAACATGCTTGGAATGATCCCGTCTGGATTAAACCAAGGCTTTCTCATATCATGCTTTGCTTCATCGCATCTTAGCAAAGTCTCATCTCAACATCATGCTTTGCCTCATCACATCATAGCAAAGTCCCATCTCAACATCATGCTCAAATCTATCCATATGAGCTTTGTCATCCGCTTCACATGCCACGAGCAGCTTTCCTTATTCAAGAGCCTTTCCACTTAGCTTTTGAATCATCTTCGACCAACTTGTCCAAATCAAGTCATCAATCAACTAACTTTGAACAATCAATCAAATCAATCATTAATCCAAATAATCAATCATTCAAACAAGACCTAAATAAACAGTTATAGCAATAATGGCAGTTTCGTAAATAAAGGGTCCAAATAGAACAAGCATGAATTCTAAGTAATATCTTGATGAATGAACTAGCATAGGTTAACATATAGTAAAATGGATATCAAAACTTTATGAATAATAGATCTACATGCAGACTAGAGGAAGATGCATGAAATCACTATCTTTATCACACAAACAAACCACCGATCCAATATACTCCTTTGGGTCCGTGTGAGAGATAACCACCACTCACCTAATCATCTAAACACCTCAAAAACAACAAACTCCAGATCTGGACAGCAAAGGATCTAGCTTGATCCGACAAGGTTTCCCTTCAAATGATGAAATCTCTCTTTAATGGAAGGAGATCTTCAACTTTGGTTCTTGGATCTTCGATTTGATCTTCAATCTTAGATGGAAGTAAGCACTAGATTAGAGTGGAGAAAAGAAGTGAAGAAGTGTTGTAGTCGAGCTCTCAAAATAGCAGCACTTCGTCGCTTCAAAATCCAGTGCCAAAAAGTGAGCCAAACCCTTCTATTTATAGGCTGGAAATCCCATAAGTCGGCTGCCCCATAAGTCGTTGCCGACCTAACGACTTGCGACCTAACACTCAGGCCGACCTACGACCTAAAGCACTGCCGACCTAACAACCCAACACACCCTACCATCCTAGCGACTTGGGACCACCCACTCACAAACCCATACGCGACTTATAGCATGCACGACCTAACACGCGCACGCGACTTAACACATAACCACTGGGTACGACCTAACCCTTGCCGACTTAACCCTAAGCCGCTACACCGACCTAACTCCAACACAGGTGCTCCTTGGGTCGGTCAATCCCTATAGGTTGTTAACTTCTCTAGGTCGGTCCAACTAGTTAACCCCTAAGTCGTTAACTCCTCTAAACCATTAGCTCTTAGGTCGGTAACCTTTCTAGGTCGGCAACACTTAAGCCGGCCAACCACTAGGTCGGCTATCTTCTTAACTCGGCCACACTTCCCTAAGTCGCCTACTATCCTTAAGTCGTTCCATCGTCCTAACTTTCACACGAGCTAACTCTGGATGGCTCATTCCTATAGGTCGGTCAATAACTTAAGTCGCTACATTCCACTAAGTCGCTCAACCGACCCAGCCTTCAATACGACCTAAGCTCCTACACGGCTTATTAACTTCATGACCTAAAGCATAAAATTTACAATATTTCGATCCGTAGACATACGGGTCGTTACATTCTCTCCACCTTAGGAATTTCGTCCCCGAAATTCCAAACAACAAGAGCAACCAAAAATATTTTGCATGCCTACCATCCATAGAAATCAACAAACCATACATCCAATTATTAACCTAGCATGCAGAATTCTAGGACTAGAACAAGTTACAAATTCATGAGATGTCACGACACCTTAGGGCCATACCTCGAAGAGTTCAGGATCTTCTTTAGGTCGCTGCCATGCTTTTTGAGTCGTTCAAGCCCAGTAAGTCGCGAATGCTATCTCGTGAAGCTCTAGGTCGCGAAGCGATCTTCTTTAGGTTGCGTTCCTATTGTCGTGCTCCATTTAAAATCGCGAGCTGTTTCTTTAGGTCACGAACGACCTTATTTTAAGTCGCGTGACAAGTTTAAGTCGCGTACTGTATTGTGTAGGTCGTATTTCTTATGTCGTGTGCTGTTTGTCAAGTCATATACTATTTTGTGTTGTAATTTTCTCAAGTCATTTGTGTTGTGTTGTAAACCCTATAAATAGGAATGTAATGTCATTGTAAGGGGTTGTTGAAATTCGAATAAAATTTTGTTTGTGAAGCTTTGTACCTGCTTTAAATTGGTAGTCGAGTGTTAACTCCTATCTCCACTTCGGTATTCGAGTGCGCTCTAATCAACGAACGTTGAAGCCAATTCGCGGAATCAAGTACGCTTGATCAACGCTTGAAGAATTGTAGATCTTTCTCCACGGAATCATGCGCGATCAACGTGTCGAAGATTGCTAGAATGCAGTATCTTCGGGATCAACGGATTTGGGCCTTACGGTATTCATAACTCCATCGATTCTTCATTGATTCATCGATTATTTCCGCTAATCGTGTGAGATCCTGGACGGATTCGATTTAAATCGTCGAATTCGCTTCCCACGCTGCGTCAGTTTGGTATCAAAGCGAGATCACAAGGAGTTTGCATCATTTGGAGACTTGGGTTTTGAGAATTTGAAGTTTGGAGATCGGATTTGCAAATTATTGAGAAATATGGTGTTCATTGTGTTCATCGTGAAGTTGCAACAAGTTGGGAATTTTGATCCATCTCACTTTGGATCAAAGTTCGGAAAGTGTTTGAAATTTATTTTTGAGTTTGCTTGAAGATCAATCATGCCTCCGAGACGAGCTCAACGTCATCGCAAAATTAATGCTTTGTATGGAAGAGAATAGGCCGATGAAATGGAGCAACGAATCAACGAGACTTTCACTGAGAAGTTGAATGAAGGAATTGGTCGATTAGAGAGAATGATGCTTGAAATGAATCAAAGTAGAAGAAGAGTTTCACCTGAATCGAACCATGGGGGAAGTAGAGCTTCGATACATTCAGATCGAGAGAGAAGAGAAGATCAAGATCATAGAAGTGTTGACAATCGTGATAGAAATGTTAATCGAAGGAGTGGTAGTAGAGATGTTGGAGGTCGTGATCGACATCGATATACTTCAGATTTTGATGAGGAGTTTGATGGTGATAGGGGAAGTGTTCATTACCGAGATAGAGAACCAACACGACGTCAGTATCGAGATGTAGTGGATGATCGTCGATGGGAATCGGGAATGAAGATGGAAATTCCAAAGTTCAAAGGTGGAATGGTTGCTGAAGAATTTTTAGATTGGTTGTCTAATGTTGAAGAAATTTTTGATTTCAAGGAGATTCCGGAGAATCGCCGAGTGAAGTTAATCGCTACAAGGCTGAGGGGGAGAGCTTTGGCGTGGCAGCAGCAAACTAAACTTACACGAGAACGGATGGGAAAGTCGAAGATTGTAGATTGGGAGAAAATGAAGAAATTGATGAAGGCTACATTTTTACCTTACAACTATCAATCACTCATGTATCAGAGGTTGCAAAACTTGAGGCAAGGGACGAAGACTGTTAATGATTATGCTGACGAGTTTTATCAACTAATTGCTCGAAATGACATCATGGAGACAGAGGAACAGTTAACGGCAAGATTTGTTGGAGGTTTGCGAATGCAGATTCAGGATATGGTTAATATGTTCGATCCAAGATCTGTAGCGGAAGCACACCAAAAGGCGTTGGCTTGGGAGAAGCAGGGAAGGCGTGGAGGTGGTGTGTTTACTAATTCCAACAATCAAGTGAAGGGTATTAGTGGAAGTTCTAATGTTTCTAAACCTGTCAGTAAACCCGTGATAAAGGAGGGTGAGAAGGCGAAGATTAACAATGGTCTCAAATGCTACAATTGCCAGGAGATGGGTCATAAAAGCAATGAGTGTCCAAAACCGAAGAAACGAGCTATGATGGCTGAGGTTGAAGTTGAGGATATTGGTGAAGGTGATTCTAGTCCAGTGGAGGAAGATGAACAGGATATCGCATCGGGAGACGAAGGGTGTAATCTAATGATGAGGAGGTCTTGTTTAACACCGAAACAAGAGGATGAAGCTAGTTGGTTGAGGAGTAACATCTTTCAGTCGACATGCACTATATTGGGGAAAGTTTGTAAATTTGTGATTGATGCAGGAAATTGTGACAATATTATTTCTACAGAAGCGGTGAGAAAATTGAAGTTGAAAACGGAAAAACATCCAAATCCTTATAAGTTAGCATGGCTGAGAAAAGGAGGAGAGGTGAAGGTGAATAAGCGAGTTCGAGTTCCATTTTCCATTGGAAAGAAATATAAGGACGAGATTTGGTGTGATGTAGTTGAGATGGATGTTTGTCATTTGCTTTTGGGAAGACCGTGGCAGTATGATCGAGCAGTGCAGTATGACGGTCGAACCAATAGCTATAGTTTTATGTTTGAAGGTGTTAAGATTATTCTAGTTCCAAAGAAGAGACAGCAGGGAGAGAGTAAGTCTGAGGAGATTGAAGAGTTGAAAACTTTATTATCTTTGAAGGAATTTGTCAAGGAAGTCGAAGAGGAACCTGAAGTGTACTTGTTGATAGGGCGTGAGAGCAGTGAAGAGGTTGAAATTCCAGAAGAAGCAAAGCCAGTATTGAAAGAGTTTGAAGATGTATTTCCAGAGGAGTTGCCAAAGGAGTTACCGCCACTGAGAGACATTCAACATCAAATCGATCTTGTTCCGGGAGCAGTATTACCGCATAGACCACATTATCGAATGAGTCCGAAGGAACATGAAGAGTTGAGGAGGCAGGTGGAAGAGTTGCTTGAGCAGGGACGTGTACATGAAAGTTTGATTCCATGTGCTGTGCCAGCTTTGTTGGTACCGAAGAAGGACGGGACGTGGAGGATGTGCACAGACAGTAGAGCATTGAATAAGATTACGGTGAGATATAGATTTCCAATGCCGAGGTTGGATGATTTGCTAGATCAGTTGAGTGGGGTGACTATCTTTTCGAAGATTGCTTTGAAGAGCGGATATCATCAAATTCGTATTAGACCAGGTGATGAGTGGAAGACTGCTTTTAAAACCAGGGAGGGTCTATACGAATGGTTGGTTATGCCATTTGGGTTATCAAACGCGCCTAGTACGTTCATGCGGGTGATGAATCAAATATTTAGACCATTCATTGGGAAATTCGTGGTGGTGTATTTTGATGATATTCTGATATACAGCAGGAGTACGGAGGAGCATGTTCAACATTTGAGGGAAGTGTTGATTATTCTTCGTGAGGAACAATTTTATGCTGCTACGAAGAAATGCGTGTTTATGACGCATAGTGTTTTATTTCTGGGTTATGTTGTTTCAGGAGAAGGTAGTCAAGTTAATCAGAGTAAAGTTGAGGCAATCAGAAATTGGCCACAGCCTAAGACGATAACAGAAGTTCGGAGTTTTCATGGGTTGGCTACATTCTACCGAAGATTTATTCCACACTTCAGTAGCATGATGGCTCCTGTTACCGATTGCATGAAGGGTAAACAATTTTCATGGTCAGAGGAAGCCGGGAATGCTTTTGGAAGGATCAAGGAATTGTTGACGTCTGCACCAATTCTAGTTTTACCAGATTTTCAGTTAGTGTTTGAGCTACATACTGATGCATCAAAGGTTGGAATTGGGGGAGTGTTGAGTCAGAGGGGACGTCCTATTTCGTATTTCAGTGAAAAGTTATCAGGGGCAAAGATGAGATATAGTACATATGATGTGGAATTCTATGCTGTTGTACAAGCCGTTAAGCATTGGAGACACTATCTGTTTCAGAAAGAATTTGTTCTATATACCGATCATGAAGCGTTGAAACATTTACAAGGACAAGACAAGATTTTAGCGAGACATGCATCATGGATTGCCTATTTGCGGCAGTTTACTTTCGTTGTGAAACACAAATCAGGGGTGACAAATCGTGTAGCGGATGCTTTAAGCAGAAGGAATCACTTATTGACAACGATGAAGGTTGAAGTGACAGGATTCGAATTATTGCCAGAGTTGTTTGAGGAGGATCCTTACTTTGTAAAGTTTGTTGAGAAAGTTAAGGATGGGAATACCGATGAATTTGTATTGGTTGATGGGTTCTTGTTCAAGGGGAATCGTTTATGTATACCAGATTGTAGCTTGAGAATGAAGATTATCAAGGAATTGCACGAGGAAGGACATGTGGGTCATGATCGTACATTGCAGTTAATTACACAATCTTATTTTTGGCCGTCAATGAGGAAAGAGGTAGAGAGATTTGTGGAGAGATGTCATATCTGTCAGGTTTCGAAAGGAACAGCGACGAATGCGGGATTATATATGTCGTTACCTGTGCCTACCAGACCATGGGTTGATATCAGCATGGATTTCGTTTTGGGTTTGCCTAGAACTCAAAGGGGGAATGATTCTATATTTGTTGTGGTGGACAGATTTTCGAAGATGGCGCATTTTATAGCCTGTAAGAAGACAGCAGATGCAGTTCGAGTAGCTCAATTATTCTTTAAAGAGGTGTATCGATTGCATGGTTTACCTGAATCTATTGTTTCTGATCGGGATACTAGATTTCTAAGCCATTTTTGGTTGAGTTTGTGGAAGATGGTCGGAACGAAGCTGAATTTTAGTAGCGCTTACCATCCGCAAACAGAGGTGGTGAATAGATCGTTGGGAAATTTGTTACGATGTCTTGTGAAAGACAATTTGAAGAGTTGGGATTTGAAGTTGTGTCAAGCTGAATTTGCTCACAATCATGCAATTAACCGAAGTACAGGTTTCAGTCCATTTCAGATTGTATATTCAAGCTTACCAAAGGGACCGCTGAATTTGACAATAGTGCCACAACCGAAAGGAGTTGTTAAGCGGGCTAGTGACTTGGTGAATGAGTTACAGGAATGCCACAAGGTTGTACAGGAGCGATTACTTAAATCAAATGAGAAGTATAAACAAATGGCGGATAAGAAACGAAGGAGAGTTGTCTTCAAAGAGGGAGATTTTGTATATGCCGTTTTGACGAAGGATCATTTTCCAGTTGGAACTTACAACAAGTTGAAAGCATGAAAAATTGGACCACTAGAAATCTTGAAGAAGATCAATGATAATGCGTATGGTTAAGATTGTCGGAAGAGGTTCATACTTCTGATGTTTTCAATGTCAAACACTTAATTCCGTATTATGGAGAGGAGCTTGTCAAAGATGACGAGAGTGTGAATTCGGGGTCGAATTCTTTCCAACAAGAGGAGGATGATGAAGCGCTTACCTCAGCCCATCGCAACCACCGCCGCGACCTACGACCTAGCCTCCACTATTGCCCCAACCCACGACCTAAGACTCTCTACCCACTTCGCGACCTTCACCGTAGCCACGACCTAACTCCGCCTCCTGATGTTGCAAATGACATAACTAGGTCGCTGCCGTCAAAAGCCCTAAGTCGCGAAGCTAAGTCGCGAGCGGCCCTAGGTCGCTGCTATGCTTTTTGAGTCGTTCAAGCCCAGTAAGTCGCGAATGCTATCTCGTGAAGCTCTAGGTCACGAAGCGATCTTCTTTAGGTCGCGTTCCTATTGCCGTGCTCCATTTAAAATCGGAGCTGTTTCTTTAGGTCGCGAACGACCTTATTTGACAAGTTTAAGTCGCGTACTGTATTGTATAGGTCGTATTTCTTATGTCGTGTGCTGTTTGTCAAGTCATGTACTATTTTGTGTTGTAATTTTCTCAAGTCATTTGTGTTGTGTTGTAAACCCAATAAATAGGAATGTAATGTCATTGTAAGGGGTTGTTGAAATTTGAATAAAATTTTGTTTGTGAAGCTTTGTGCCTCCTTTAAATTGGTAGTCGAGCGTTAACTCCTATCTCCACTTCGATATTCGAGTGCGCTTGAATCAACGAGCGTTGAAGCCAATTCGCGGAATCAAGTGCGCTTGATCAACGCTCGAAGAATTGTAGATCTTTCTTCACGGAATCGTGCGCGATCAACGTGTCGAAGATTGCTAGAATCCGGTATCTTCGGGATCAACGGATTTGGGCCTTACGGTATTCATAACTCCATCGATTCTTCATTGATTCACCGATTATTTCCGCTAATCGTGTGAGATCCTGGACGGATTCGATTTAAATCGTCGAATTCGCTTCCCACGCTGCGTCAATTGTACCTTGAGCAACTTGACTACCTTCCTCCTACGCTGTTTCGTGTCAGTTTCCATAACACGAAGCGGTTTACGAGGTCTTCTAATAACTGGATCAACCTCCAAATCTTCACAGCTATCAACAGAAACCACCGTACTTGGGTCGTGCACATACCTCCGTAGATACGATATATGAAAAACATTGTGCACACCCGACATCTTTTCTGGTAATTCCAACTTATAGGCGAGCTTTCCAATTCGCTCGATGATCGGGAATGGTCCAACAAATCTTGGAGTCAACTTTCCTTTCTTCCCGAATCGAATAACATTTTTCAGTGGAGAAATCTTCACAAAAACCATATCTCCTACGTCGAATTCCAAATCCTTACGACGCTTATTGGCATAATTTTTCTAACGGTCTTGGGCTGCCTTCATTCGTCGCCGAATGATTTCTATGCAATCCGAAGTCTGTCGAATCATTTCTGGCCCAAGTATCAATTTTTCTCCTGTTTCCAACCAACATGTCAGAGAGTTACACGGTCTTCCATACAGTGCCTCATATGGTGCCATACCAATACTTGACTGGTAACTGTTATTATATGCAAATTCCACCAAATGAAGATGATCTTCCCATGATCCTCCGAAGTCCAAAACACATGCTCTGAGAAGATCTTCCAAAACTCGGTTGACTCTCTCTGTCTGACCATCTGTTTGAGGGTGATGAGCTATACTCAAACACAACTCGGTTCCCAAAACTTCCTGGAAGCTCTTCCAAAATCCACTAGTGAACAGTGGGTCTCGATCGCTTACTATACTCTACGGAATACCATGGAATCGAACTATCCACTTAACATACAACTCAGCCAATTTCGATGCAGTCCTAGTTGATCGAACATGAATGAATCTTGCACTCTTAGTCAAACGATCTACGATCACCCAAATCCCTTCATTTCCTGCTCTAGTTCTAGGTAGTCCATCGATAAAATCCATCGATATTTGCTCCCACTTCCATGTAGGAACTTCTAATGGCTGAAGCAATCCACTTGGCTTCTTTTGTTCAGCTTTTACCAACTGGCAATTCATACATTTGGAAATGAAATTTCCAACATCCTTCTTCATACCTTCCCAGTAATAGGTTCTCTTCATATCCCGGTACATCTTATTCCCTCCTGGATGAATTGTCAGCTTCGAGTGATGACTTTCCTTCAGAACTTCATCTCTCAATTCATCTATATCGGGAACAACAAGTCGTCCTTGCTTCCGAAGCCAACCCTCTCGATCGAATTCGAATCCTTTATCCTTCTTTGGATCTGATCCAAATTCCAAATCTCGGATAATCTTGACAAGCTTATCGTCTCGCTTTTGGCTTTCGCCAATTCTTTCCACTAGAGTAGGTCTTATCGATAAGTTTGCCAACATCTCAGGTTCCAATTCACATCTAGGCCTGAAGTCAAATCCAGCTAAATACTCAAGGCTCTTCCATTCTGAAAACATGGCTCCCAATCCTGCATGTCTTCGACTTAACGCATCTGCCACTGCGTTACCTTTTCCCGGAGTATAGGCTATACCAAAATCATATGATGCTAAAAACTCTAGCCATCGTTGTTGTCGAAGATTCAAATCCTTTTGAGAGAACAGATACTTCAATGACTTATGATCCGTAAACAACTCAAATCGAACTCCCAATAAATAATGTCTCCACATCTTCAGAGCAAATACAATCGCCGCTAACTCCAAATCATGAGTCGGATAATTCCTTTCATGCGGCTTCAGTTGTCGACTTGCATACGCAACAACTTTATCCTTCTGCATCAACACTGCTCCAAGTCCAGTACCACATGCATCGGTGTAAACCACCATCTCATCGCTCCCACTTGGAATAGTCAAAACAGGAGCACTTGTTAGTCGCTCTTTCAGGATTCCGAAAGCTTGCTCACACTTAGCATCCCATCTGAATACTTGATTCATTTTCGTCAATCCTGTTAACGGTGCAGCTATCTTGGAAAAGTCTTTGATAAACCGACGATAATATCCTGCTAATCCAAGAAAACTTCTCACATCAGATGCATTCTTAGGTCTAACCCAATCCTGGATCGCTGCCACCTTGGCGGGATCAACCGCTATTCCATTTCCAGAAATAACATGGCCTAAGAACCTCACTTCACTCTTCCAGAAGTGACACTTCGAAAACTTAGCCCTCAGCTGTTGTTTTCGCAAGATCTCCAAAACAATTCGCAAGTGCGTCTTGTGCTCTTCCTTAGTTCTGGGATAAATCAGAATATCATCCACGAACACAAGTACGAACTTGTTCAACTGATTTCTGAACACTCTATTCATAAGATCCACAAAATATGCTGGCGCATTAGTCAATCCAAACGGCATTACCAGACACTCATAGAAACCGGATGGTGTCCTGAAAGCAGTCTTCGGCACACTATCCTTTGCCACTCTCAACTGGTGAAATCCCGTTGCTAAATCCATCTAAGAAAACACCTTAGCTTCGTGAAGCTGATCAAACAAGTCATCTATTCTCGGCAGTGGATACTTGTTCTTCTTAGTCACTTTATTCAGCTCACGATAATCCACACACAACCTCAACGATCCATCTGCTTTGGTTGCGAATACAACCGGTGCACCCCATTCGGACACACTACGCCGAATGAATCCTTTCTGTAAAAGGTCATCAACTTGCACCTTCAACTCTTGCTATTCCCTAGGCGCCATCCGCCTAAGAGGCATCACAACAGGTCTACCTCCTTCAACTAGATCGATACGAAACTCGATCTCTCTATGCGGCGGTAACCCTTTGACCTCGTCAAAGACATCCTCAAATCCATTCACAATAGGCACCGATGACAGTCCATCCCGTGGAACAACCAGCGAATACATGAAGCTCATGAAGACGCCTTCCTCATGCTTACATCGTATCACAACCTTTCGCCCTTCCACATTCTCGACTGTCACCTCCAGCCTTTCACAATCAATCCTTGCCGCATACTTCCTAAGCCAGTCCATACCCAGAATAATTCCGAACCCCGCAAAGTTTAGAACAAAACAATCACAAACAAAAGAGCAATCATGACTCGAGACAACCAGACCACAACATATCATACACAAACAAGACGAACCCCCAACTGGATTAGTCACAACCAATGGTCTATCAACAATATCCGGTTCCAAACCCAACCGGCCTACAAGTACACTACAAACAAAGGAATGTGACGCTCCAGTATCAAACAATACTCTAACTGGAACACCATAAATGGAAAGAGTACCTTGAACCACCACACTCTTTCCCTCCTCTTCAGCAGTAGGAGCCTTCAAAGATGATGGCACAGCCCCCAAAGCATAAGCTTGCACAATCTGCTTATCCTTCCTCGATTCCGGACAATTCTTCCTGATATGCACCAGCTTATCACAGTTGTGGCACTTCAGCGGCACCTTCGGATTCTTGCAATCCCTAGAGAAATGGCCCTTCTGCCGACAATTATAGCAGGTCACTTCGCCCTTCGGCTTCTTTTGGCCATCCTTACCTTTTTGTCGCTGCTGCTTCCTCTTCTTGTTTCCACTTTGCTCCTTGGTCACAGCAACAACAGATCCTTCTTTAGGAAACAAATTCTCATGCCTGAAAGCCTTCTCCACAAGCTTCTCAAATGGATCGTCTAGATGATCCACCAACTGCCTCCCAAGATAATTCTCCAAGCCTGTCACAAACTTCTCATTCTTCTGATAGGGAGATTCAATATATAACCGAGCATACTTAGACAAAGCTTCAAACTCAGAAACATACTCAAGAACTGGTCTCCCACCTTGCTTGAGTTCCACAAACTTCTTAAACAGAACAGATTTCTGAGCTGTAGAAATGAACTTAGCTTCAAATCTAGCTTGGAATTGCTCCAAAGTGATCTCTTCCTCTGGAGTATCAATGGTGATAGAATTCCACCAATCAGAAGCTCTTCCCTGAAGCTGTCTTGATGCAAGTTTTCTCTTAGTTGCGTCCTCAATTCCCAAATCACCAAAGATCCTTCTACAAGCATCTATCCATCTCTGAACTTCTATAGTTGATTCTGTTCCCAAGAAAACCTTTCCTCCAAGAGCAATATAGTGTTTACACAACTTAGCAAAATCCACTGGTTTTGGAGCTTGAACTTGAACTCCAACATCTACTGATGGCCCTGGAACTGGCATCCTTCTCATGATCGAAGTCATCATGGCCTCGAACATAGAAGCATAATCAGCAGCCCCCTCAACAGCACGGCCTCCCCTAGCAGCTGGTCCCCCTCTTTGACTCATTCTTAATATCTATAAAAAGAATGATTAGAACACCTTGAGAAACAACCACATAAGGAGTTCAAATCCTTCTAAGCTACTGTATTATACATAGTAATCATCCATCAAAATACAATTACGTCTCTCATACGTAGTTATGTCAGTGAGTGTTGGCTAAAATCGATTAACCAAAGCTCTGATACCAAATGTGATGACCGCCCATGACTCCTGCACCAAACAAGGGAATAGTGCGCTGAAATGTGTGCCAGGTCACCATGGACGATCATCAAGGTAAGGTAAACACAGAATAGTCTATCGTATTGCTCACAGCGTATGGATAAAATACAATAGAAAGTATACATAGTGAAGCTCTATAGAACAGAATCTCATCATATAAACACATAATAGTTTGGTACAACAATCTGAATAGTCAATACATCAAGCCTCACTACATAACACTCAGAGAATCATACAAACAGCGGAACACCCAGTACATATAGTAAGAAAACAATATGCAAAAGCCTCCAGCTCGTCTTCGTCATCAACATCGTTATTCACTAAGAACAGCACCTGTCACCTGCTACCTAGTCTGCCCATCCCAACATGGATGAACAGCCCAAGGTAATAAGAGTTAAACATAAAACCTTGAGTCAGACAAAAGTCTTAGTGAGCAGTAAATCAACTATCAAACATACCAAAAGAGCATAAAGGGTAAAAAGGAATAGGAACTCAACCATCCCACTCCACCTCTTTCTACGGTGATAGCCCCTAGACACACTAAGCAGAAACAAACATAGCAAAGCAGACAATTAAAGTAAAGCAATTATCACTCGAGTCAAGGTCAATGTATTCCGAGTACAGACCCCAAAGGCCTAAACCAAGATCAGGTAAGCACCCAGAAAGCATCACTCTTGAGACCGAATGATGGTTCAACCAACACCCAAACATCCATGACTCTGGCTATCACTGTTATGATTGCCTTGATTTCACCGTTAATTGAATGACCAGCCCATTATTTCATCCGTCCGCCAAGGGCTAATGGTAACCCTGGTTCTAGACATAACTCCGCACGTCGTCGTGACCCGTGCCTAGGACTATCGAATCTGCCCAGAGTACGAACACGTCATCGTGACCCATGCCTGGGAAGTCGTCGTGACCCGTCCCAACGTACTCTTGCTTTGATCATGAAATCTCAGCCTTCTAGTCATCCTCCACGACGACTATTCACATACTAGCTCAAGTGCCTCTCGAGCCAAGCATTATCAACAAACTCAGACCACATCACCGAGTTATCAACATGCTTGGAATGATCCCGTCTGGATTAAACCAAGGCTTTCTCATATCATGCTTTGCTTCATCGCATCTTATAAAAGTCTCATCTCAACATCATGCTTTGCCTCATCACATCATAGAAAAGTCCCATCTCAACATCATGCTCAAATCTATCCATATGAGCTTTATCATCCGCTTCACATGCCACGAGCAGCTTTCCTTATTCAAGAGCCTTTCCATTTAGCTTTTGAATCATCTTCGACCAACTTGTCCAAATCAAGTCATCAATCAACTAACTTTGAACAATCAATCATTAATCCAAGTAATCAATCATTCAAACAAGATCTAAATAAACAGTTATAACAATAATGGCAGTTTCGTAAATAAAGGGTCCAAATATAACAAGCATGAATTCTAAGTAATATCTTGATGAATGAACTAGCATAGGTTAACATACAGTAAAATGGATATCAAAACTTTATGAACAATAGATCTACATGCAGACTTGAGGAAGATGCATGAAATCACTATCTTTATCACACAAACAAACCACCGATCCAATATACTCCTTTGGGTCCGTGTGAGAGATAACCACCACTCACCTAATCACCTAAACACCTCAAAAACAACAAACTCCAGATCTGGATAGCAAAGGATCTAGCTTGATCCGACAAGGTTTCCCTTCAAATGATGAAATCTCTCTTTAATGGAAGGAGATCTTCAACTTTGGCTCTTGGATCTTCGATTTGATCTTCAATCTTAGATGGAAGTAAGCACTAGATTAGAGTGGAGAAAAGAAGTGAAGAAGTGTTGTAGTCGAGCTCTCAAAATAGCAGCACTTCGTCGCTTCAAAATCCAGTGCCAAAAAGTGAGCCAAACCCTTCTATTTATAGGCTGGAAATCCCATAAGTCGGCCGCCCCATAAGTCGTTGCCGACCTAACGACTTGCGACCTAACACTCAGGCCGACCTACGACCTAAAGCACTGCCGACCTAACAACCCAACACACCCTACCATCCTAGCGACTTGGGACCACCCACTCACAAACCCATACGCGACTTATAGCATGCACGACCTAACACGCGCACGCGACTTAACACATAACCACTGGGTACGACCTAACCCTTGCCGACTTAACCCTAAGCCGCTACACCGACCTAACTCCAACACAGGTGCTCCTTGGGTCGGTCAATCCCTATAGGTTGTTAACTTCTCTAGGTCGGTCCAACTAGTTAACCCCTAAGTCGTTAACTGGCCTTGGCGCCCAAGCCTTGGCCTAAGCGTTAGTTGTCAATCCTCCATAAAGCGGACGCAGAGAGATTCCTCCACGCCCTTACCTTTCTCCTTTCGTTGCGCCTCCTGTAGTTCCGCAACATAACAGGCGCATCCCGCCGCCTAATCACCATGTACCACCCCGACTCCATTATCAGTAGGGAACTTCAGAGTCAAACACCAAGAGGAAATCGCTGCTCTGAAGTCTGCAAGGGCCGATCAGCCAAGAAAAGCATTGTAAGGAGAATGAATATCTAACACAACAAACTGCAATATCCAGACTCTCCAGCGATCACCAACAACCAACTCAACAGGTACTCCACCATTCTAGTTGGTATGGTTGCACTGCCATTTTAACCATGTCGGATGTAGTTCTTCTTAGATCCAGAACAATCTGAATAGGATAGAAGGAACCATAGGAAGACGGATCTGGATCTCCTTCTTAGATTTTAGCAATCCAACAATGGTAGGGGATCCATAGAATCAGAGAAAAATCAAAGCTTTATCAGTGAAAGCACCAAAGTATTCATACCAAAAATGGGCACAACAATCGTCGGATGTAATTAAAGAGATTAGCATAAAGAAGTAAAATGAAAAATGAGGCTAATCTAACAATCACACTAAGAAAATATGCAGTAATAGAAAGAAAACAAGAATTTATAGTGGTTAGGCGTTATAGCCTACATCCACTTTGAAGGATTTGATGTTTATTGCTGATTATAAATAAATTACAACAGTACAATGGCTAGTACTTGAATTACAATGCAGTTCAATCCAAGCACAGCTTAAAAGTCCTCTTTTAGTTATAATTAGGGCGCTATTTGTAGGTATGAAGTTGGAAATATCTTCCTTAAATCTCGGAATACCCTTTCTCATGCATAGGTGGGCCCACACGATCGATCTGGAGTTATTCGGGATCGATCCATATCGATTTCGTATCGATCAAGAATTGTTCCAATTGAGCTGCGATCGATCATGGATGCTCCTGAGGTGATGTGCAATATGCTGTGAAATATGTTTGCATTTGGATTTATGGTTGTTGAGTTATTGATCGATCAAAGTTGCAAATATAGAATGGCTGAGGCTTTCGTATCGATCCCTTCGTGTCGATGACGGGGCGCGCATATTTGTGGAGATCCATAATTCATGCATAGGAACCACTTCTTTTGGGTTGACCGCTTCTTTCGTATACGTCTTATACCTTGCTTCTCGTGTTGACGCTTTGTCTCTGCCTTCGTATCGATCATCCATCCTGCCCTTCGTGTGGATCAGATAAGTGATCAATACGAAACATATGATTGTTGGTCAAGTGAAGTGTGATCGATCCACAAAGTGCTGAAGTCTATCGATATAGGTTTGAACGTTATGGATATGAATGATGGATGTCGAGTCATGGAGTTATATTCATTTCGTATCGATGCCGATGGATACCAAATGATGGATACGAAATAGGCATGTTTCACATGGATCTTGATCATTCCATAACTTGAGCGTACGATCTCCGATTGACTCAAAATTTGGAATGTTGCCTTTCGCAGCTCTTCTTTTTATATCATGATAATTGTGGATCGATCCGGACTCGAACCAAGTTTGCCTATATCCATCATGAATCTGCAGATAACCGATTTTCAGAGCGGACTGTCTTCAATCTCTAGTCAAGTCCTTGGTTTCATGGCCTTGCCAAAAGGCGGGATAATAATATATATATAATGTCATCCGCTTCAGGGGAAGGAATAAATCCAAACCAACTGATAAAAATAGTAAATCATTCAAACATCCAATTAATAATTTTTATTAACTATATTACATACTAGTTAACCAAACAAGTGAGTTTAACTCACCGAAATTTCTAGTTATTACATGAGGCATCATGGATTCCATCTAAATTCGAACGACGTTCGAATTCAACATAAAATTCAACAAGATCCAATTGTCACCAAACCAATTTCATATAGTAGTGCTTGAAAATATGAAACTAACGCAATTTACCGCTTTCGATTTGGACCTAAAATGAACAAGATATTGATTTCACAAATCCTATAATTAAATAATATGTTATATTCCTTAATTTCATTCATCAAATTAATTACCCATGATATAAACTAATCCCTCCTCCCTCCTCGTTCATGCTAAAAAATACCCAGACCCGCTCCTTTCAAACTTCGACCGTGATTCTTCAATTGTCGCCACCGCCTCATATCGTAGTTCGCTACCGCACACACGCCAAAGACCGCCCTGACCCTGCAGTGCCTCCAACTAGCCGCACTGCCCTCCAATTTGCCACCGTTTGCAAAAATTTGGCCAAGAATGTTGTGATGTTCATCTGGAATTTTCCGCCTCCATAGGACATGCAGTACCACCAAACTTTGCCGGACCTTGACCAAACCATTCTCGACATTTCTCCTTCAAGGTTCATCGCCTCTAGCGCCACAGTCGTCGAGCAATTCAAGAATAAATGAATTCCATTTGTAGATGAACTGCAGCCACTATGCAATGATCGACAATGATCCAACTGTTGAATGAGTCAAGCTCGACGTCATCTGTAACTTTGTAGTTGGCGACTTTGCTCGAAACAATATAGATTGGCTCCGATGGATGAGGACCATTCGACAAGGCCGTGTTTTATTTTGATTTTTTTTTGAAAACTGGCCGACTTGCTTTCTCCAGTTTGAACGTGATTTAATAAGGGAAATATGGTATGAGCAGGCACACATGAGGTATGGGCTGGAGTTGTTAGGGCATGGCCTATATATACACACATACACACATACATACACACACATACATATACATACATACATCATACATACACACATACATACATACATATATATATTCGAAAATATCTAGCTCGATGCACTCGAAGATCTCGAACACAAAATGAGGCATGCCATCGGATGTTCTATAGGTAATACCCCTATTTTGAACGCAATGGAACTTGTCCCGAAACCTAATTCAATCATATACAGAAGATAGCTTTACAAATCTAGTTTTCTATAATTAGTTCCTAATCGTTTTAACTCGCACGACCCAGTGATATGTCTGATCGTCATGAAATTCATTAACATGCAATAATTCATTATTACGGCTCCAATGAAACTGGTTTCGTCAAAATCCAAGACATTGCCCCGGAATGTTATCTTCACTTGTTAATTAAAATGAGTTATTACTAAAATAGGTTTAATCGCTTTTAAACTCAAAACCAAATGTTTACTATCTTCATTCTTATCAAAATAGAATTTAAATCAACTTTTGAAATCATTTTCATTCATGTAAAATTCAAGATTTAATTTTTTTAAACAAATTCAAAATATTCAAATAACCATCATATTTGAAATTCAAGTTACTAAACTTATAAAATTAACTTTTAAATATTTAAAATTAATCAAATTTTCCAAATTGGATTGACTGAAATCCTGGGTCGTTATATAGTCGCTCGTCGTTTCGTTGTGTACAGTGATGGTCGAATGATGGTAGTTTTTCAATGATCAAAGAATGGAGATCGGAGGACATAGTTGCGTTAGTATTGACGAATCATGATTTTTGGATATGGTCTCGATATTTTTGGTGGTCGGAATCGTGGTGGAAAGTTAAATGGATGGCTTTCATTTAACTCGCGAATTCTAGCAGCATATACATCTAAGGGAGGAGCGATAGTGTTGGGAGGAGGCTTGGGTGATGGCGGAGACATTGGAGACAGTGCCATCAACTCCGGTGGTTGAAGGAACTCTGGCGAGGTTAAACTAGGGTTTGATGGTCATTTGCTTTGGGATTCGTATATTTGGTTTGTGGTGGCATTAGGTGGCGTCCAGTTCGTAGGTTGGCAAGTATGAGCAGCGGTGAGTCATGGTTGCAAAGGTGGCGATGGCGGTAAAGTTTAATGATGGTTGTGGCAATGGGGGTTGGGGCTTAATCGTGCTTGGGTTCTTGAAGTTGAAGCTTTGATTTGAGGATGATGTGGTAGGAATTTGATTCAGGCAATGGGAGTCGGTGGCATGGGTGCTAGCATGTTGAGGCCAATAAGAAGGGTTTGTTGGTGTCGGAGTTAGGCGAACGGTTATGGGGTTGTCCATGTCAGTGGTGCATACACATCGTGCACGTTTCATGTACAGAAAAAGGAATTTGAGAAATGGGGAAGATGGTATTGTAGCAATCGGGTTGGATTGCTAGCAAGTGGGCTTTGGACCATATTAGGTGAGAAGCAAATAGATTATTTATTTTAATCGATTAGTTCAAATTTTAAATTAAGTATGATAAATTTTAAATTACCATATCTCACTCATTTTAAATTTGTTTAGCCCACATATTTTTACGTTAGACTCGTATTGACGCATAAAACATTATGATATAACTTGTTGATAGTTTCAATGTAGTATAAAATATTGACAAATTAATAGTGGTGAATATAATTATGTTGATTTAAATAATAACATAGTTAAATTAATTATACTTCGTTTGTGATATATATTTGGCAAAATAAACGCCGTTCTGCTATTATAAATTGAAAATATTATTTTGGATACCTATTGAGCAGAATGAATTCTCGTTCTGTGCTTGCAAAGTATAATGATGATTTATGAAGTTAATTAATATGTGAACTGATTAATATTGGAAAAATGATATGTTAACTATTGACCATTAATTATTGAGCTGGCCATATTGGATATGACATTGATATATGTTAAAAGTTGAATTCTTTTTAGAATGAAAACAGCAATAGCATTGGTTAAGTGTATGGCAGCTCTAGGCCTCATTATAGAATTTTGAAATACTATTATTTGATGTTTTGATTTAAAAATGGTTTTGATTTGAAGGATGATTTTAAAAGTAATTTATAATTTTCTATTGAATTTATTTAGAAATGTTTGTGAACTTATCTATTTTACTCCAACCTTTTTGGAAATGTTTTAAAAGTATGTCAGAAGTATTTATTTTATAGAAAAGCTGATATAATAATGAGTGTTTATTTTAAAGAAAAATAAATGTTTTGTCTTTTATTATAAAGGGATTCTACTTTTTAAAGAACATCATAGTATTTTGGAATAAATATCTATGAACCATTTTATATAAAATGTTGTACAAAAAGAGAGATTTATAAATGACATTTTATAAATAAAAGAGAGATTTATAAATGGTAATTTATAAATAAAAGAATGGATTATAGGTGATATTTTAATAATAACGAAGATTTGCGTTAGATATATATGATTTATAAAATTCAATGTTGGATTCATAAAAGGATTTTTATAAATGATTTTTATAAAGGAGTTTTACAAAGGGAAAATTATAAAGAGTTTTACAAATAGAAAAGAGTTTTACAAATAGAAAGGAGTTTTACAAATAATATAAGAGATTTATAAAAAAAAGTTTAGAAATTAATTTGGAGATTTATAAAAGTACTTGTAATTATGGAATGGGTTTATAAAAAGGGAATTTTATAAAAGGAATGAGATTTGATTTTGATAAATAACCCTTCTTAATTATGGTGGTATGGAAGCATTCTTTCCACACTTAACACCAAAAGAAAAGTGGTTTAGATTTATAGTAAACATGTTTTAAATAACATTTGATTTAACCCCATTAAAAATATGAATTTAGAAAAGAGGAAATCTGCTTTACGATTTGTTAATATACTTATACCATTGAGATAAGTATATGGATACATTTTCCAAGTATTGAAAGTGTGGTGTTTTGTGAATATACTTATATCATTAAGATAAGAGTATGGATATTTTTCAAGCATTGAAATAGTATAAATGAATAATAATTAAGTAGCATCTATATGTATGTCTTTGTAAAAAGTATTTTGACACAAGTATTTACGAAGTGATTTTAATTAATAAAAGGATAAATTAAAGAGGCTTAGTGGTTATTTATGTGTTTAACCGTGCTTGGATTCTTATGAAATTAAATCTCTTGTTTGAATGTTTGTTTATTTGATAGTTAAATAAACGACTATCAAATCTTGACCAAATATAACTTTGGAAATATCTAGAAGAAACACGAGAACTATATGGTACAGTTATCCCCAGTGATGCTATATTGTACGTGTAAACTCATCATGTTCTTTTAGGACAAATGATAAGGAAATCCGTCTACTTAAACCGTTAGGAGACGATCTCCGCTTTTATGTATTGTCTGTTTATTTCTAAAAGAACCGGAGCTGAGTTTATCGAAAGCTATCAATTTGTTTTTCGAGCAACCGTTATGCGGGTGAGTGTACTTTTTTAAGATGACTCGAAATCGTAACCACTCCAAAACCATATACATTTTCTATGCTTTGGAAGAGGTTCGTAGCTATTTCAAGATAATAGGATTGAAGATGGAGTTCTTTGAAGTGTAAGGGCTACTTGCAACTAATCCTGAGGGTGATTCCAATAAGAATATGGTAGAAGTAGTGCCTTCGGTTTGTTCATATCCTGAAGAACTTAAATGGAAGAATACTGACATTGTAGAGTTGCCTAGAGGACAGTTTAGCATTCCAAGTGGCATTTTCTAAGAGAGGAAAAAGATAATCATGACTTCACAAGCCTCACAACTCGATAATGACTAAAACAGGGGATGCAGCTGAGCTATGTGGTTCGCTACCATTATAAGCATTATTCCTCGATTTAGATTCAATATATGGATTTTAATGTGCTTGTACATGGGAAGAGTGTCCCCAGGTGCAGTAGGTTTGCAGCGTTGGTGCCTGGGGATAATGCAATCGGTATGCCATGTTAAAGGGGCATCCAGCTCTGTATTGGCAGGGGATCCATGTGAGGCCCTCGGCACATTGTCTAGAGATGTATGTGGCAGGCGGTACCCTAGTAGCCTTATCATTGGCGAAATTCAATTTCCAATACATTCCTCTATGGACTTAGTTGTATACCTTATATGCTGGAATGTTACTAATGTAACCATTTCGAATTACAACTTTCTTTTTTAAAGATCATTGGCATATTATATATTACTCGTTATGTTGTGAGATTAGGTTCTGTCTTTTCATTCTTTCACTCAAATGATCTATCTTTCTAACACTTCGATATTTGGCATGTGTATATCATAGGCGTATTAGTGTCAACTTTTGATGGTCGAAAAGGTCGGTCATTACATTAGTCGTATGTCACAATGCTCAATTTTCATATTCCTATGTCACCTTTAGGTTATTTTGTACCCTTATCATATAGTTATATGTTTACATTTTGAATACGAACATCACAAAATATTAAAACATTAAATTAAAGTAAAATTAAATTGATAAATTAATTTTAGACTAAATTAATAATAAAATATTATTATTACATATTAAAAAACAAATCCATATTTAAATAAATTAAATAAACTAAAATATTTATCATACACATTTTATTAATAATAATTTTTATTTAGTATAAAATAAATATTATTTAGATAAACAAAAAATGAGATCTTGTGTAAATTAAAAAAACATTATCTTTAAAATTCACCCTTTTAACCCCGCTGCCAAAGCACCTTATCCAATAATGGTATCATAGCCCGCATTCCATTTATGTAAATAATTAGGCAATACACATGGCATTATTTTGGAAAAGCCAAACTAGATGGGCGAGTAAGGGAAATGTGCTCAAACTAAGGAGAATGTTACTCTAATTAAGGATTGTTCTATGAACATAAAACCTCTCGACCTCCTCGATTTTGTCTTATTCGTTGAAATAGTCTGTTTCTAGGGTATGCCAGCGTGGAAGACTCAAAAGTGTTTTGGGTCTTAGGATGATTCAAATAAGCGTATTTGATTATTATGGAATAAATTCAAAATTACTTTAAATAATAAATAATTACATAATTCTAGAAAGAGATATAAAATGCAAAATTTAAAATTGTTTTAAATTTAAACAAATGTAAATGTTGTATTTATAATTAAATAATTTTTTAATCAAAGAACATTATATATGGGCATATATATAATATAGTAAATTATAAATGATATAATAGTAAATGTATATATATTATATGTTTAATGAAAACATGAGATTGAATAAAATAAAACCCATAAGACTTAAGGGATTATAATTGGATGCATATAACAGATGTATGATATCATAATTACACTCATCCCCCTTAAATAGTCAATAATCCTATACAAAATTATTTTTAAATTATGAATTTAAAATAATTATGCCCACCATTATTTATAATATAAATGAGTACCTTACATACTTATGATTGTTAAGCATCCTCAATCCATAGAATATCTAAGGTTATGTTTATAATATCCCTAGATATGTAAGAATGTTATATAATTTTATTGATCAACCTAAAGGGTTGTATAATCCCCTTATGCTACCGCAAAATGATGGGTTCGAGGTACCTAATGTGCTGCATGATTTATTGACAAAATGAGGATGATTATGAACATAGTTAAATGTACATTAGGAGTGATATACTAGATATAGTTAAAAAAGTGTTACTTAACGTTTATGTGGACAATGTTGAGAAACCAAAAGGTTGCAATAACATGATAAATGGATCTTAACACTTATTAAAGGAGGAAATTATGAAATTTCCGTATCTCTTTTGAGGTTTTTAAGAGATGAAGAATTCAGTTGGAGCCTTATTCGATAAATATAATAAACCGATCTAATGAGTTTAAAAATTATGTAATATTGTCTAATTTACTCTAATGAATTTTCACAAATCAATTGGAAATCATAAAGCTATTTTTCTAAAAGAACACACAAATTAGCGCGAACTATAATGACTGGCTAAGTACCATTAAGGTAGCACTCACCTATGAAAAGCCATGGTATGTTGTTGCTAATGAGCCATTAGCTAAACCCAATAAGGATGCCACATCTAAAAAACCAAGGCTTGGGAATATCGGTAATTAGACTATGAGCTTGCCCACTGCTATGTGATGTCAGCTATGAGCGTCAACAATATGAATATTCAAGGAATATTTAAGCACCTGCAAAAGTTTTACAGTAACCGGTCTCGTACTGCAAGATACGAGAACTTATGGAATTTGTTTATTGCGAAGATGAGTAGGGGCACCTCTATCCAAGATCATGTGCTCAATATGATTTCATATATTGACAGGTTGGATAAATTAGTAAATATACTTAACACCAAGCTTCGAATTATTTTGATTCTTGGATTGTTAACTCCATAGTTCAATCCGTTTATATTGAACTTCAATATGAACTCATAGAAGTGTTACCGTGTACCAACTTAACATATTAAGGGCGACTAAAAGTACGTTCATATAGGAACCGAACGCATGTTAAGGGTGCATCTTCCTTGAATAGTTCATAGAAAATAATATGTAAATCTAAGGGTGGCATGGGTATAGAAAAGGTGCAAGAGAAAGGTGAATGTCATTTATGCTCTAAGAATGGAAACTGGAAGAGGAACTGTCCAGATCATTTAAAGACGCTTAAGGGGAAGGAATCAGATATGCTCCTAAAGGAGTTTTTCATATAGAAAATTATTTGTATATATATGCTTCTAGTTGGGTTTTACATATTAGATCTGGAACTCATATCTATAATTCGTTTCAGGGACTTAGGAGCAAGCGGTCCATCGCAAGAGTGTATTAAATTTCAAATTGCAAACTGCAAACGATGCTACAATAACTACCATCGCGATGGGAGAATACCATGTGAAGCTTGCTAAAGGACATAATTTAATTTTGAATAATTTCAATTATGTACTAAATATTATTAGCCGAATAATTTTCATTTCTCGTTTGGAAGAAAATGGATATAATTTTGTTTGTAATGACAATATTTTGAGTATTGGTTTGGAAATAAAATTGTTAATTTTGGTGCTTTAATAATAGCATTTATGTTCTTAATATGAATCATGTATTTGCTGTCAAAAATAGTTATGCATTATAAATAAATGATAATTACCTTTAGCATTGTAAACTAGGCCTTATTAGTAAGAAATGAGTTAAGAAACCAGGGTTTTCTACCATCATTTGATTCTAACCATTTGATATTTATATTCATGTCTTAAAGATAAAATGGCCAAGCACCCATTCAGTGCGAGAAATGAAAGAGCTGGTGAACTCGTTAGACTAGTCTATATAGATTTATCTGGTCCTATGTCTAAACTACCAAGATGGAACCTCGTACTTCGCAACATTCATTGACGATTTATCTAGCTACAGATATGTGTTTATTATGAAACACAAAGATGTCTATGATAAATTCAAAAAATATAAGAATGAAGTTGTGATGCCTCGCTATTCTTAATGTCTAAGATTAGTAACAAATGCTGTCAAAATAAACTTATGCACTAATTTCATATATGAAAAAATAATGGGCACATTTTCTGATATGTCAACCATTACAAAACCTATAAATAATGAAACAATGGTACAAGAGAAATACACTGACTCAATAACCTGCTGAAGTGGCCTACATCCAGACCTCTTTTCTCACCTTTTCCTCCACTTGCAACCATACAAATACATATATATTCGCAATAAAAACAAAATTGTGATCAACTATATTTGGATTGCGCTTAATCCTAGACACCTCGACCTCAAGTGATCCATGGGCGCCTAGGAAAAGAATGCCCACATACCCTTTCAGGATTAAGCCTGCGTTTTTCTGTTTACTGCTATTCTCCCACATCAAATACCTGCTAGTACATAACATTGCACAAAAATTAACAACCAAGCAACCTATATAAGCATAAAACATCATATTCTACTATGCCAAGACAATCAGTCATCATAAGATGAGGTAGCAATAATAATAGCTACACATAACCATTAAACATCACACAAATTCAATAATACTCAATGTTAATTCCAACATCAAATAAATCAACAATAAAAAATACCATCAAATGTGTATTGATTACCCATCACTGGTGACACAACCTCAGAAACACAAAATGCAAGTGTAAACTCACCAAATGTGTACTAAACACTCCATATTAGGTACACAACATCAAACTCATCAAATATATACTAACTACTCTATTTAAGTAACAAAAATATATAGCTCATCAAATGTATATCAACTACTTTGTATTGATAACACAAATATTAATGTCATCAGCACAACAAAATCGTAATACAATTGCCAAGCATCCTAATACGATTCCATCTTCACACAATAAACATACGTGATTATTTTAACAAATAATTAATCACATATGTCATAAAAATTTAAAATAATGTATTTACACATATATTTTTCTTAAGTAAAAAGTTGTTTTATTTGTTTGTTGTAAAAATATGCTTATCACTATTATCTCAAAACAATAATATACTCCAAAAATTCTCCATTATACATTTATTACATCTGATATCTTAAAACACTGTTATTTAATAACTGTAGTAATTAAAGTCAAATTACTTTCAAAAACAATAATATTATCTTTACGTCAAAATAATGAAATTTACAAAAATCTCTTTATTATCTTTCACAACCATTACAATTTAACTCAAAAATTATACTATTATTCTACTTTAAATCTCAAAAATCCTTTTGTTGCTACTTATCTCAAAAATAGTAATAATGTAACCTAAAATACTTTTGAAAATATGCCTTTATTATTATTATTATCCTTAAAGTCTCTTTTTTCTGTTACTCAAATAATGGCAATAATAATAATATTTTTCCACAAAATCAATAAAAATATTTGTATTATCATTTTACTCAAAAAATATAGTCTTCCCATAAATCATATTATTATTTAATAAGTTATGCCCACTTTATAAATAATAGTAAATTCTTCAAATTCACTTTGAATTATATTTTTCGTTATTTTTATGAATTTATATAGAAATTCATAAAAAATAACCTTATGTAAGAAATTTCACATCAATTTCACTAAAAATGGTAAACTTATAATCATTTACAAATATCACTCAAAATTTGTAAATAATCTTATTTTTCCTAAAATCATGCAATTTAACTTATTTTATATCAATTAATTATTTTTGTCTAAATCTATAATAAATAACCGTAAAAGTCAACATCCATTAATGCAGTAATTAAGCACAGAAACAACCAAATCAGAACATGTATCATATCTAGACATCACAAAAATCAAACAATCATAAAAAAAGCATAACATAAATTAACAATTGTATATTTTTATTGATGAATACATATATAACATTTTAAAATATAAATACTTTCGACTATTGAATCCCACAATGACGTTTTCATAAATAGCTCCAAAAGTCAGTAAACTATATGTTAAATTATATTGAATCTTTCCATAGACCTAATGCATTAAACTGCATGTGAAACAGACATCGTATTTAAAAGTTACGGTGATTAGACCAGCATTGTTTGAAAAAATTTAATTAGAAAGAAAATAAACTAAATGAAAAAAAGAAATTAATAAAAGTCCTTACCTTCTCCTTTGCGTAACCCATTTTTCCCTCTTTGACCGCCCCTTTAACAACCTCTACATGCCACCATGGGCCATTGACCCATTGACAGTCAATCGGAGGACACCGTTGGCCTCCCCACAACATCGTCGACATACCTAAACTCGCCCTTGCACCTTTGCCATGGCAAATCAACATGATGTTGTAGTCTCCTTCCACCTTTGGCAAATTATTTTATCTAACTTGAGTTGATCTAATACGATCGACCACCATGGATATGATTCCTTCGCAACAACTCCCTCAGATCGTTGTTTGTTCACCTTTTCAATATTTAATCAAAATTGACAATATGGATGGCCGAGACTATTTCATCAATTTATGAAGAACTAGAGAATTAGATGGAAAAAACGAATCACATTGCCTCTTTGCCTCGTCGGTGGGCTTTAATTTTTTATACTGTAAGCTATGGTTTAGGCATTTTGAATTTTGGAAATATTTTCGATTAAAAAATTATCTCACATTAGAAAGGGATTAAAGAGATTCAGGATTAGTGAAGAAAATCCAATGTGATGGA
This sequence comes from Allium cepa, assembly GCA_030765085.1. NCBI lineage: Eukaryota > Viridiplantae > Streptophyta > Magnoliopsida > Asparagales > Amaryllidaceae > Allium > Allium cepa. The sequence continues at coordinate 743,386,528 of CM060932.1, forward strand.
TGCCTCTGTGGTTTTTTGACTTTGTTTATATGGACAACTATGCGTGTTTGGTTGTTTATAACCATTTAGTCCAAAAGCTATTACATACCCTATTTGAACATTGTAACGCTCATTTCTCTTAAACCGTAACTCTAATAATTAATTTGGATAGACCTGAGCAACAATTATAAATAAAACACTCAAATCACCTTTTCATTAAAAAACTATTTTAAATAATTTAATATCAATAATGTCATTGTTACCAAAGTTGTAAATCGGACTAATAGGAAAACTAAAATAATTTGATCTGATCAAGATGGTGAATACATGGGATCTGAACTCTAAGAGTGCCTAAAAAAGAATGAGATTCTTTCTCAAGCCACTCCTCTATATATTCCGCAACACAATGATGTTTTAGCAGGGAGAAATCGAACCTTGTTAGACACGTTTGTTCGATTATGAGTGACAGTAAGTTGCCTCCTTCCTTCTAGGGATATGCACTAGAAACTGCAACATATATGTTTAATGGAGTATCATTTAAATCTGTGCCTAAGACTCTTTATGAGTTATGGACCGGGAAGAAACCCTACCTTGATTACTTTAAGGCATGGGGTTGTCCGGTTTATGTTAGGAACATAAACCCTAGTAATCTTGAGGCAAGATCGATCATATGTAGTTTATAGGGTATCCAAGAAATTTTCACGGATACATATTCTATCATACCAAGGAACAAATGGTTTTTGGTTTGAGACATGCCACCTTTATGCAAAAAGAATTTCCTTCATGAGAAATTAGTGGCAGTAAGGTAGACTTGGATGAAAGCCAAGAAACTATCATAGAGACTGCATAAATATACAATAATTCAATACCCATTGAAAATACACAACTTTTTAAAAGGTCTAACATGAAATCTTATGCGCTAGGGAGATGTTACGAGATTCTTATTGATGACAAGAATGCAAAATGTGTTATTCATAACAATGGGCCCCTAAAGTACTGATAAGCCTTGAAGAGTAAAGACTCTGCCTCGTGGAATGATGTGATGAAATTCGAAAAGGATTGCACACACAAAAAAAGTATAGACTTTGGAGAATATAACCAAAATGGTAAAACCCGTTGGCTATAAGTGGATCATTAACAAAAATATTGGTGCTGATGGAAAAACTGAAACATATAAAGCGAGGTTGGTCTTGAGAGGTTTTCATCAAATACTAGGTCTTGATTATGGAAAATAATCCATTCAGATAGTACTTACAGTTATCGCCTATTATGACTATGAAATATGAAATATGAAAAATGAGTTTTAAAACATCGTTCCTAATTGTTGATTAAGAAGAGACTATATATATATCATGGACAGAAAGTTTCAAAGTCACTAGGAGTAAGCATGTAGACACTTAATATTACTTTATGGTCTTTAGCCAACACTAAGGAGTTGGAACAAATGTTTTGATAAAATAATCGAATAGTTTGGTTTCTGCCGGAACACATAGGAAGCATGCATATATAAGAAGGAGAAAAATGGTGCGGTAACATTTCTATTATTATACATAAGTGACTTGCTACTGATGTATAACGACGTATCGATATTACCATCAGTGAAAGCTTAACTGTTCAATAATTTCTCTATGAAGGATTTAGGTGAGGCATGGATTGAAAATGATATTTGGATTTTCCAATCTATTTATACAGATATCGTACTAAGGCAATTTAGTATGGAAAACCCCAAGCCAAAAAAATGTTCCAGTGTATCATGGAATTGTACTTTCTAAAAAGGACTCCCCATCTACGAATAAGGAAAGAAGGCATATGATTCGGATTCTTTATGCCTTACTAATAGGATCGACCATGACGTTATGTTACATACAGGGTCGGATGTCACTATCGTACTAGGTATAGTAAGTCGATATCAATTGCTGAGAGAAAATCATCAGATAATACTTATGGTCCTCCTTAAGTATTTAAGAGATATTAAGGATTTGTTTCTGATAGATGGAAACAAAGAACTCCTTATGAAGGCGTATTCAAAATCAAGCTTTTAAAGAAATAATGATGACATCATGTTGGGCTTAGGTCTTGTGTTTCCCTCAATAGAAGGGTCGTTAGTTGGAAAAGTTCCAAACAAGAAATTATGGTTGATTCTACTATGGAGGTTGAGAGCAATGGCTTGAACAACATCGCAAAAGAAGCAGTGTGCGTGTGCAAAGTTATCTAGGAGCTAGCAGTGAGACCAAACATTGAAGGTCTAATGCTATGTATTGCGATAATAATGTGGCAATATAGATTCCTAAGGAACTATGAGCTCGCAACAAATAAAGACACGTCCTCTGAAAGTTCCACATGTTAAGGCAGTTTATCAATGATGGAGAGACATGACCAATAGAGTAGATACCAAAGATTACATAGCAGATGCATTCATTAAGGTACTTTCTCCATCTAATTTAGGAAGAGTGATTAAAGGTATAGAGATGAGGCTCCATAATCGTCTCAAGTTGAAGTGAGAGATTGATATATTTAAGGATAAGCCCTAGGGGAATTTATGTAATTTGTTATATAAAGTTAACTCGATAAACAATCTTGTTCGAAAGAAAGCATGCTTTTGATTTTATTTTCTATAATATGTGTTATTATATAGTGATACAAATAATGAACAATTACATTAAATATGTATAAGTAGAAAATCATTAGGAGAAGTGTTTTATCACTTGCAGTTATAAATGAGTTCATAACCATGAGTATATAATCAATATATACAAAAACACTACCTTTTTAAATGTTCCTAGTCAAGATATGTCGAGAAAAGGATATCAATACATACTTTAAGACTATTGTATGTAATGCCCTCCATATACGATGGTGGCGATTTACTCATAACCGTTAGAGACATTAAGGGGTTATGTACTTGTGGTTGTTTGAAACAATCACAAAACGAGGCGAGAGTCTTCTACAAGTTAATATAACTAAGTCAAAATAGAAGATCTTATGGTAATGTCTTAATGTAGTCTTCTAAATTGAGAGTAGTGTCGATGTCAAATAGTTAGACTGTAATTTGATTATGGTTTAACCCATGACATAACAACCATGTTATGGTCATAGTTGGGTATACGTTGAACTACTTGATGTAAAACACTACTCAAGAGAGGTTTCGTCTCCTTTATAGATGGTCAATATCACTGTAATCTTTGTCAATTTAAAGTCAAATTCTCTAGATAAAGTAAATCAATCAATTGATAAATGTTATCGGATTGTACCAAAGATTTTAAAGTGACCTACATAATTAAATATAGATATTAGTAAAGTTTTAGACCTTAGACCAAACTCTAGATATTTAAGTGATATAGTGATGATGAAAAAAATACGTGAAAAGAATTTTATTATTAGGTGACCTTAAAATAGATTGAAAATTTGATTTCTTCTAAATGATCTATAAGTGATGAGCATGTGCTTGATACCCTATTTCAGAAAAGTCCGTACAAGCTTCGGTATTTAATTTGTTTTAATATTGACTAAGGATCGAATTCACAAGAGAGAGTCAACACAACTATGTTGCTAGTTATTCCTAAACTCGATTAATATTTAAATTAATTTATAAATTATATAACTTAATAGTAAATTAATAAAAATAATTATTTAAAATTATATGGCATTTAAAATATTTATTTACATCTCAAAATCAATCGGAATGATGTACGAAAGTTGTAAGTCGATCAAGTCGAAAGGAGCTTGAATAGTACATTTACTAATTGATTCACATAGGCATCAATGGCTAGTTTGCACCAAGTAATGGTCATATTGAGGCCAACAATATTTGAAAGGGGACTTAGGAGACCAAGTCTTCAAGGATTTGAGAGAAAAGAGTAGATATTTTGATATCTTGTAGTCTATAAATAAATGACATCCACTCTTTTTCTTTACACACCTAGTCCCTACAGCTGTTACTCCCATTGGATGTTGGTGAAGACAAGATGAAAGTTTTGCAACTTGTAAATAAGGAGAAGAATGATGTGTTCGAGAAGGAAACAACAAACAAACAACGTATTCAACTACTAGATCCTAAGGTGAAAGGAGATGATTTTATTTAAACATTTATATACACATGAGTACTTTTTCACACACAAACAAAAACACACACAAATATATATGTGCATATACATACATATATGTATACACACATAGATATATGTGTGTGTGTGCGCGCGCGCGCGTGCGGCGGGAGGGGTGGGGTGGAGGGAGGGTGCACAATCATAATATTTTATTCCTGCCCATATTTAAAAATAAAAATATTTTTGTAATAAATTATAATTTTCATATTCATTTAATAATCAAACTGTTTTAATATACATATTAAGATTTCTTTTGCCATTATAAAAGAAATAATTATTTTAGATTTGATTATATGTGTGTAAGTATGTGTGTGTGTTAGCGGCAAAAATGGCCACCAACACCCAGTTGTATGTGAAAGCACCAAAATCCAATATCTAAATCCGAACAGAAAAGTATAGATTCACGGATCATAGAAAAGATTGCAGAAAAGTAAATGAACACATAAGTTTTATAGTGGTTTGGAAAACTTCGGCTTACGTCCACTCCAATAATCTTTTATTTATACTGTAAGATTATGGTACGGTTGTTTTTTCCTTCCAAAATTAATGAAGGAAGAGATAAGAAGTGATGAAGGAGAGCCAAAAGAAGATCAAATTGGAAGAAGAAGTAGATCCCTTGCAATGAGCCAAGTCCGTTATATTTATAGGTGAAGACGTGCATGGATCAGCTGAAATTTCGCTAGAAGAACCTCAAGAGTCATACGACCCGATCCATTAATTTTCAGATCGATCGGACACCATTGGAATAATCGATGCCGATCATTCATAATATCTCACATGAGGTTCTTATCGTTTTTGTAGGTCTTCCATGATGTTAGCTGCTTACTCTCCAAATTTCATGCAATTCTGACTTACTGTTTGTAAGATATTGCATTTTCCGTGGAGGAGAGTTGAAAATGGAAATATGGAAGATCATTCCACATTTTATTCTTTTGGGGTGCGATCGTTCTAGTGGGTGCATCATGATGTTAGCTGCTTGCTATCTAATTTTCGTGCCATTTCGACTTACCGTTTGTGAGATATCACGTTTTCTACGGAGTTGGGATCGTTTTGGATGAAATGATACAATCGTTCAAGTTTCTCCAAATGATGTACGATCAGTATGTAGGTTCCTTTACATAATATTTTACTATTTCCAAAGTTTTGTGTCATTCCCACTTTGCGTTTGTGAGACATTGATCGATCAACATTGAGTTGGATCATTTTATGGATCTCCATAAGGATCATGACTAATCGATCCAACTTCATCGTAGGGTCGAGCGATCAATGGTGTGAGTCCCTCATGGTGTAGTATAGTTGTCCTCTAAATTTCATGGCAATTGCCTTTTTAGATTTTGAGTTATAAATCGATCATCGTAAAAAATTACCAAAATGGTCGTCGAAAAACCCACTTCATGGTTGACCTAAAGCGAGACCTGAAGTAATCACCTTTCTAACTCGAAGAAGGTGCTGACGATTCTGATATAGGCTTAGACTCGAGTAGCATTGGAATTTTCTCCAAGTAGACGTGAATCTGGCTCCAAGCATGAAAAACGATTGGTGTCGATCGTTTTTCTTAAAGCAATCTCCAAGCAAACATGTATTCGATACCAAGCACGATCTAGCACTTCAAATTTCTATGAATCTAAGAAAACCTTGCACCGGCTCCAAGCAAATAATAAATTTTTCCAGGTCCAACTCCGAACAATTTACCACTAATCCATTGAAAACCATCCATCATTTTTTTTCCATAACTCGAGAAAATAAACTCCAATCGACTTGAAATTTGGAATGTAGTCTTATATGGCCTTCCTTGTCAGTGCATAGTAAGCGCACCTTGATTAGATCAGAAATTGAGGATCTGATCCATTGCCTAGGTGAAGTGCTAATTCTATAGTTAGCCATTTTTTAAGTGTTGTCTATCTGAATCCATTTAACTACCGTCCATAGTTTCAACTGTAATCGATTTCCAATCCATCTATTTAAGTGAATCCATGGTAACCCAGCCTGACCAAAAGGCGGGACAACATTTTCCCCCCAAAACATGTCTTTCGGGAGAAAGGCGTGTTTTGAATTACTATAAATCCAAAATCCGAAATCCATTATCCATTGATAGCTGAATATTCCAATCCAAAATCCAATCCGTTGCCAATCCAATTCCTTAACTCTCTAGATCATTAATTGTGGTCATTCGAGACTATTAGTCAGTTCTGTAGCAGTTCGAGGCTGGCATTTATTCGAAGTTGATGTTGCTGCTCAAAGTGAGTAACGGTCCTTCACGATCGATAGCCGTTCGTGGTAGATGATGGTTGTTCGTGACCGATTGTCATTCAAGATGGAAGATGATCGTATACGATCGAGTGTCGTTTAGGGAGATGACGACCATACGTGATCAAGTGCCATTCAAGTAACATATGATCATTCAAGATCGGATGCCATTTAAGGCGAAATATGATCGTTAGGATTCAAGTGCTGTTATGAGAGAAATATTATCATTCAAGATCGAGTGCCGTTCAGGGTGAAATATGATTGTTCGAGATCGAGCGTCGTTCGCAAAATGTGACCGTTCAAGATCATGTGTCATTCAAGGGGTTAGCCAAGCCCAATCCGCTCGCTTTTCGATGAGGGGGCTTGTTTTTGCCTTTCTATCTCATTTTTCCAGATGAGGTTTAGAATTTTTAATATTAGATTTCACATTCGAGTGAGTTTTGCAATCAAATAACTCAACTATTAAAATCAAGTTCAAATGCTAAAGGGAAAAAAATTAAACAATGCGATGTGTGCCTCTCTAAACATAACGGTTCATTGTCATCTCAAAGCATGCGTAGGAACCTTTCGTGAACCCGTACATGCGTAAGTGACTTAGTTGTTTTATTATAAGAAAATAAATTGCAAAATAATTATTACGATCGGAGTCCAAGTCCTGAACTTGGCTCTTGCCATACGATAAGTTGATAACGAGCCGTGACCCCGATCTATGGCCATTTCTGTTTCCATTTGATGCAGACGGTGGCTACTCCTGTTCCACCACCGTTGTATGTGCACTCACGTACTACGGCAGTCTGTCATTCGTGACATACTCCTCTATCACATCCTTTATGTGCTCGCAATCATTTTTATCATGTCCATTTAACTCATGGAATATGCAGTATCTTCCTGATTTCCTTTCGTTATCTGTTGGCTCTCTTCTCATTGGCCTCCAATAGTGGATCTACCCCCAAGTATCCAGATATATCTGTTCTAATGTTTCAGTCAATTCTATGTAAGGTGAATCTTGGTTCCCTTCTTGGTTGCTTTAATCCATCAGAGCTATCGTTATCCTTTCGCTTTCCTTTATCTGTCTTGGACCCTTCTCCAGATGGTCCTTCATCCCGAACAGTATTTACTTCTTGCTTGTTCGCTTGTGTATCCTCTTGCCATAAGAAACTTTCTGCTTTGTGGTAAAATTCCCTGGGGTCCATCAGTGGATCCCATTCCAATGAATCCTTGAATTCTGTGTTGTTAGCAATTCAGATACTGCCGCCATTAGATGGATCCGGCCGATCGTCGATACTACAGTGACATTGGATCGTGTTAGAAAACTCCTTAGGGACTCTCTAGCCCTTTGTTTTAGTGTTGCCAGGATCATCACATTTTTGGGTCTCAAGATGTGAACCCTAAATTGTCTCATGAAACTGTCTATACTAATTCTCCATAAGTTCTACTCGATCTATTTTTAAGTTGCTTGAACCAAATTATAGCAAAATTCGTCAAATATAGTGGGAAACGCCTTGCCATAACTTCTTTGATGCCCTCAGCACCTCCATATGTTGGATATACCTCATCATATGCATAGCTGGGTCCGACTTTCTGTCATATATTTCCAGTGTTGGTAGTTTGAATTCTGATGGATTTCTTGCATTCTTGATATCCGAAGTGAACAGACTCTAATTGACATATTCCAAGCTCCTATTAGGCATTCCGCCTCACATTATCCATCGTATCATCTTAGCCATCATTTCATTTTCTTCCATGGGTAATCTCCTATTGTCATTTGCAAACTATCCCCGAGTCCACGAGGGAATTCTGGAACATACTCCTTGTGACGCACATCCGTAGTCCGATCAGTACCAAACTGTGTAGTATTGTTCGTTACTCCGCCTGGGATCGATCCAGCATGACCTAAGGGCATGGCCCTAAGTCTCGATTGATCATCGCCGATCATTATGGAATGAAATGTACCGATCGTTATGTGTCGGCAGGGGATTGGCCTCGACTATACAACTCCATCTCGTTGTCTGTTAGCTTCATTTCCTTGGTTTTGATTTAGGTTTTCCTCAGCTCCCGCTGCTCCAACTCTATGATTCATATTTCCATCAAATTGAGCTACTCCGGTACCATGGTTTTGCGCTCCAGCTTGTCCAATCTGTTGAAGTAGATTATTCATCATCTCCTCTATCTCTTTAGCATCCTTTCCTGCATAGCATCCATCATTGTTTCCATCTTGTTTTTGCAATGAAGACTGAGGTTTGATTAGCTTCTAAGGAAGCCTCGTGTCTCCTATCATGATGGCTCCTATCCGCTATCTATCTCCTTGTTGATGGTTTCACCATTGCTCTAATTCTAAGTTCTCTAATTGATTTCAAATCTGAACTCTAAATCCATGGGGGATAGCTTTCTCAGTGAAAGCGTTAGTAGCAAAAATGGGCACCAATACCCAATTGTATGTGAAAACACCAAAATATAACATTTAGATCCAAATAGAGTAGCATAGGTTCACAGATCATAGAATAGATTGCATAAAATTAACCGAACACACAAGTTTTATTGTGGTTTGACAAACTCCAGTCTATATCAACTCCGATAATCTTTTATTTATATTGCAAGATTACAAGTACAATTGTTTTTGCCTTAGAAAATTAATTGAGGAAGAGATAAGAAGTGGTGAAGGAGAGCCAAAAGAAGATCCAATTAGAAAAAGAAGCAAATCCCTTGTAATAAGCCACGCCCAATGCATTTATAGGTGAAGGTGTGCATGGATCGGGTTGAAATTTCGCTGAAGAACCGCCAGAGCTGTACGACCCGATCCACCAATTTTCATATCGATCGCACGCCATTGGAAAGATCGGTGATGATCGTTCATATTAGCTCCAATAGGTGTTCAATCATTTTTTGTGGGTCCTCCATGATGTTAGCTACTTGCTCTCCAAATTTCATGTAATTCCGACTTACCATTTGTGAGATATCGCGTTTTCCATGGAGTCGAGTTGAAAAATGGAAATATGGAAGATCAATCCATATTCACTCCCTTTGGGGTGCAATCATTCTGGTGGGTCCACCATGATGTTAGCTACTTGCTCTCCAAATTTCATGTCATTTCGACTTACCGTTTGTAAGATATTGCGTTTTCCATGAAGTTGAGATTGTTTTGGCTGAAATGATACGATCGTTCAAGGACGATATAGGTCGATAGTTGAAGTTTCTCCAAATGATGTGTGATCATTATGGTAGGTTCCTTTACATGATATTCCACTATTCTCAAAGTTTCATGTCATTCCCACTTTGCGTTTGTGAGATATTGATTGATCACCATTGAGTTGGATCGTTATATGGATCATGACCATTCGATCCAACTTCATCATGGGGCCCAACGATCGATGATGTGAGTCCCTCATGGTGTAGTGTAGTTGTCCTCCAAATTTCATGTTGATTGCCTTTGTAAATTTTGAGTTACAGATCGATAATCGTCAAAAATTACAAAAACGGTCGTCGAAAAACCCACTTCAGGGTTGACTCGAAGTAATCACCTTTTCAACTTGAAGCCGGTGCTGAAGATTCTAGTCCTGGGTTAGACCCGGGTAAAATTAAAATTTTCTCCAAGCAGACGTGATTCTAACTCTAAGCACGAAAAACGATTGGTGTCGATCGTTTTTCTCTAAGCAATCTCCAAGAAAACATGTATCCGACACCACGCACGATCCAACACTTCAAATTTTTGCGACTCCAAGCAAACCATGCGCCGACTCTAAGCAAATAGCAAATTTTTCCGAGTCCGTCTCCAATCAAATTACCACCAATCTATCGATACCGATCCATCTTCTTTTGTCCATAACTCGAGCATACGAACTCTAATTGACTTAAAATTTGAAATGTAGCTCTATGTGGCCTTCCTTGTTACTCCATAATAATCGCACCTTTATTAGGTCAGAAATTGGGATCTGATCCATTGCCTAGGTGAAGTGCCAATTCCATGCTTAGCCCTTTTTTGAGTGTTGTTTATCCGTGTCCATTCAACTATCGTCCATAGTTTCAACTGTAATCGATTTCCAATCCAACCATTTTAGCCTAATCTGTGGTATCCTAGCCTGACCAAAAGGCGGGATAACATTATTTTCGTTTTTCAACTCGACTCCACGGAACATACAATATCTCGCAAACGGCAAGTGTGTGTGTGTGTATATATATATATACATACATTTTACATTAATTTTTTTATGTATTTAAATCGCAAAATTTGTTTTTGGTTTTAGAATTTTCTTTTATTTTGTTTTGGTTTTGTAAAAAAATTGAATTTATTATATATTTACACGTTGATAAATTTCTGCATGGAAATTTACCAAAATAGTTGTCTGATTTTGGTTAAAAAAATTTGACACTTTAAAAGGTCAAACTATTTTAAATTTGAAATTTGATTTTTTTTTCAATGCATATTAATCCAATTGAATTTATTCACAAAGAAAAATTGTATCATATATCGTTGGCAGCTTTGATTTTTTTTGTTGAATAGGACTTAGATTTTCCTTTATTACAAAAAAGAAAAAACATTTATAGAGATACATAACATTTACAACAAAAAATAAAAGAATGCGCTGCCCATGTGGCAAGCTAGACCACATCATATACCCAACTCATCACTGTTGCAAATGAACTGCATCACATATACCCCAACCCGCATCCAAATTCTCGAATATTCCTGCCCACACCATAAATCTTATTCGTTTACTACTAGCTCACTAAACTCTTTTATTTCCATAAAAAAATTATAATTGCGGTAGCTTTTTCCATGGAAAATTAAGCAAAATTCGAAAGAAAAGAGACAAAACAAGTAGATCAAAAACCTCCAAAGGCTAGATCTGGCTATCTTTTCCAAATCTGTACAATATAGAACGCTAGCACTTCACAGAGTCTCTGATGAACATGTGTTACTGGCTCCTTTCTTCTGCCTCTTCTTTGCCTTTTATTATATACTTTCTATGTATTTGAATTCTTTCCACTTCTCATGCTCAATTTGAGTAGTTTTATCTTTTGACTCACAAATCCTCAATGCGAAGAGTAGCAGCTACCAACAATGCTCCGACTTCAGATCTGTCCCTCACATGGCCCACTTAATAGCTATTTTTTTTATTAATATAGTCGATTCTTTTCTTTGTAATTGTTGAGTGATTTTGATATAATTTATATGCTATCATGTGGCACATTCCACTATAAGCTAATCGATGGACATTGACTGGGGTCGAGGATATAACTCCATTGCAAATCGATACTTTAACCCTCCCCTTGAAAGATACATAGAAAATCTTCCATAATTTGATATTATCATCCCCTTGTTTTCAAAAAGCTAATCATGTGAATGATTTGTAGGAGCATACCTGCAATAAGTGCAGTAGTTTGTATCAGTGTCGGCCCTTCACATTGGGTTGTTCTAGACGAAAGGTGAAAAAATGAAAAGGTTGAAAAAAATTTGTTGTCATCAACAATTGAAGTCTAGACCTCAGACATGAAAAGAGCGTACTCAACAAACTTGACAAACAACTCTTTATTAAATAAACTGCATCTATATATATTTAAAATATATTATTCATCATCAATATTTTTCTCCTCCACCCTGTTGCCCCGTCGAGGGGGTTGTCCTAGACGGCTGCCTGCTTGGTCTTGCCCTAGGGCCGGCCCTGGTTTGTATAAATGTAAATATAATTGTACCATTGTTCCTCACTAATGCAGCGGGTGGCGAATAACCAATAGCCCAATAGTCATGATGCACATTCTCAAACAAAAACCTATCTTGATATGGAGAAGGTAAATTTCTCTTTTACTCCCGTTATTTATATACTGCTTCGTCATGACATATATATATATGTGTGTGTGTGTGTGTGTGTGTGTGTGTGTGTATGTATGTTCATTGTTCCGTATGTATAATTCAGATATCTCTCCTCCTCAACGGCAGACAATCAAATTCTAAATCCAATTGCAATTCAAAACCAAATCAAAATTTCAAACTCCACAAACTATATCGAATTATATATCGATTTGAGGCTCACGAAGAGCGCAAGTCAATTATGTGATTCTTTTCTCGATCTGGGTTGTTGTGTGGCCGAAATTGGCTGGATAATTCCTGGCCGTTCATTTGATGGTTCTCGTTCAACGGTGGATTCTCGTCGATGGTTCGATCGGGAAGTGTAGCGTCATAGGGGTCGATGAGTAGAGCGCATCGGTACGGTCAGTTCGTCGAGATGGGCATCAAAATCACCAGAGCTTGGCTGCGTTTGGAACGGCGGTGGAGGAGGCTTCGGCCTCGGAAATCGTGCGCGTGGGGGGGGGGCCCTCTGGTCGACCGAGGCGGGGATGGCCAGCGGCGCCTTTGATCAGCGTGGATTTCATCGAGAGGTGATGGTTGTTGTTGATGCAGGCGGCGGCTTCAGTTGTTCGAGAGTCTGAATGTTAGGGTTTCGCTTGGAAGAACGCGTGTGTGACGTGGTAAAAGTTTATATTACTTTATTTAATTTAAATTTGAAACCTTTTGCGTTGGGATCGTGTCAGAGTTCCAGACATTTTGATGCCGGTTTAAACGAATTATGAGATTGTTCAAATTTTGGGTTTAAATTGGATTTAAATTCAAGATGTGAGTGTTTTAACCCACTAACAACTTCTAAAATTTCTTATGTGCGTTAAATTAATTTCTTATGTGATTAGAAATTTATTTATGACTGTTTGGCATATTTTTATTATCATTCCAGTTAAATTGAATTTATTGAATTAAATTGTTATTTAATTTATTATTTCATATAAACTGCCGTTTGAATTTGTTATTTAATTTAGTTTTGAATATAAACTTCCAGTAAATACCTGTTATTTATTATCTGTTCTATATTGATGTTATTGTTTGAATGGGATGATGATTGTCACAAATGGTTGATGGTTGATGTTGGATGAATGGATTGTTGTATTTTATATTGTTATAAACTGCATGTTGTTATGCATTTTTATTTCATTCGGGATTGCAGTTTGAAATGATATATAACCATATTTTTATTTTAAATTACGTATTGAAATGATAAATATCTGTATCACTTGACCATAGGATAGAAACTTATATACAGACAACGCGGTCTATATATATAAAAATATTTTTGAAATGATTTCTATGGTTTTGTAACGAAATATATATATTAGATAAATATTGATTTCAGATGTTATATAAATGTTATTTCATTATTGATTTTTAGCTATGTGTGAATTTGTTTTTAAATGTAAAATAAGCTAATTAATAAAGTTTGATTGTTTATATAATATGGTTAAGTATTTGTTTGAATTATATTGTATATAGTTTATAATGACTTAAATAAAATTAAGTTTGGAAGATAAATATGAAACTGATTTGAATTAAATTATTTAAGAATTATACTCAAATAAATTGATTTGAAATTTAAATAAAATTAAGATTTTAAAGGGTATGATTTTATAACTTGATTTTGGTTTAGAGTGATGTAAATGAATATCAAGTTGATTTAAATGAATATATCGAGTTAAATAAGTTGAAGGAATATCCAGTTACTTGAAGTTGAAATGCTTTACTTAAATGATATTGGATTTATTGTGTAAACATTTCAAATCTAAATAATAGTAATTGAATTTGATATTTATGGAATTATCAAAGAATTAGTTTTGAAATGATGGAACATATAAAGCTTTGAAATATATGGGAATTGAAATGGTTTATTTCGGGGTTCAAATCTGTATTTGGAATTGATTTGTGAAATTGAAGAAGCTAATTTATTATATAAAGTAATTTAATATTTAAGCCATTTAAGTGGTGTAGTTATGTTTCAAAGTTATGAAATTCAAAGTTTTATGTTTTGAAAGGTTATATTTCAAGCGTTTGGTTTTGAAATATTATAACTTTGAAAGTGTTATGGTTTTAGAAAAGGATATATTTGAAAAAAAATGATATCAAATTGATTTGGTTTTAAAAGGAGAAATGATATCGTATTTATATGGTTTTGAAATGGATATATATTCTGGTTTTGAAGTATAATTATTTTGAAATGACCGCGGTGTTATAATAACGTTTGATTGTTAAAGAGACCGGCATCGGAAGTTGTCATACTCTCTGCCAACTCCGAAAACCACTTTAACAACCGTGTACGCGGTGGACATTCTAGAATGAAGTAGGATGGTGGCGGCGTTCCTTTGAGGTATGAACGTGGACCCGACTCCCGTGAGTTGGCTTAAGGTGGCTAAAACAGGAGCGATCTCGGGCCAGTGAGGTAGCCCCTCTTATCGGACACACTCCTTCGATACCATTCTATTACTCCGTGATTAATTGGGCCCTTTGATTTTGGGATGTGGCTCAAGGTGGGCGGTAGCTGCACGCTATGCATCACCACCAGCACGTGTGCATAATTGTTATATCTACCCTGGCATTGCCTTGTGTGCCGTATTACCTACCTTAGCGAGCCTTATACGAGTTTTATTTGTGTCGTACCTATGGAGTATCTTCTCGTAGTCTCTCGATCAGAAGAAATGCAGGTACTGTATAGACTACTGGCACTATTACGTGTTAAGCACTATATGGGTAACCCCTTAATGCTATTTTAAAGTAAGTTTATTTTACTAATAGACATTATTATAATAGCGAAATATTGCTACATAGTAAATAGTTTAACGGATCCTTATGAGATGTGAATCCCGAGCATCTCTTAAGTTACTACACTCACGTTAGACACTGGATAGGAGATGTTAACTCCCGTAAACATCTCTGACGCCGTTACACTCATATTTATTACAGCTGATTTAACTTACATAAGATCTTTTAGTTCTAACTCGAGTGTTTTGTCTTTTCAATTCGCTCGGGTCAGTCTGAGCATTACAGGATTTGAAGACTTTATTTTGGAGGATAAAGACGAAGATATTATTATTATTATCTATTTTATTATTCACTACATCACATTGTTCCACTGCATTGTTATTGATTATTTCTCCGGTGGGTGTAACTCTGATATGTATTGTATAAGTATGATAAAATGTTTTTGTAAAACAGCTTCATGTCTTTTTATTTGGTTATTATATTTTATCGTTCCGCTGCAGGATTCTATTTTGTTTTTTCTCTTTTTCTACTTTTTCTTATTTACTCCATAACAATCTGCCCTTCTGTATGGTTTAAGTATGATGTGTGTGGTTTATCGTCGATTTAGAGCCTACAAAAAGGTGGGATGTTACACCAAATTATTCCATAATGAATAAAATCATTCGGTACAGACTGATCCCATTTCATGCTCTATGCACCTCTTTTCAACTTTAACTTATAAGGAACATAATCGTAGAGTATGCCCCAATGTGAACATAAGATCATTCAGTATTGACCCATATCCATCTGTACCAATCGATATTACTTTATCAGTACTTAGCCAATATTCTCCGTTCTTCAATCTCGACATCTCTCGAGCTTCCCGATCCATTTCTTTATCATCTATAGTCCAATTTCTCCTATTCAAGTCAATTCAAAGACTGCGTAAATTTGCCTGTAAAAATTACCTTAATAGAATCCTTTTGTGGATATAAAGCATGATTTGATCGACAACATGAATCGAGATTGTCAAATTGTCTGTTATGTTCTTCGGCTATCTACTGGACCATTTATGGAGAGTCATTTAATTCCCTCATATTCATGTGCAATTCCAAGGCCATTCTAGAGGTATCATGCCTAAGGACTCAAATCCTTGCTTAAATGTCAATCATGAATCATTACTATCATGCATTCTCTTAGGATTAACATATCATTCATAAATCATTTCTCATGCTAACATGTAGTTCGTTTTGGAGCGTGGATAACAAATCGATTATTATCTCCCAACAACTCATCACAAGCAATCCCGACTAAATCAAAGTATCATTAAGAAGTAAACATATATCAAATATCAATATGTCATGTATATAGTATCAATGTGGCATGTTGATATATTTCCCTCAGTTGAAATGTTACTTATAAATCATCTAGCATCTCTTAACATTCCATTATATGTATGTACGACCAGATCAAGCAACAATATCTATCAATTATTCTATAATCATATTCAAGTAATTTCGAATCACAAGGTGTTCATACTTTGAAGTTAAATTTTAATATCTTCGAATTAAGTAACTAAGAATCTATATTAGGATCATCCACTCGCTTTCTGGTGAGGGGCCTAAAATTTCAAGCGAGCTCATCCACTCACTCTATGGTGTGGGGACTTGCTATCCTACATAGGCGCTTCCACTTACTCTCCGACCAAAGATCCTATATTTCACAATTCATCGCCACAACTCTCTGATTGAAAGAGCCATAACCCATTAGTTTATCTATCAAATATAAGAGACAACTAAGTTCCATTAGCATCTTGTAGCAATATCAAAGTCAAATATCATGTTCAAATGATTTTGTGGCTAAATATCAACCAAATGATCATTCATAGAATTTAAATCAAAATGCATCAAACAATAATATGGGTAAATAGTCCAATAAACAATTACTCTTGGGCTTTACCTAGAGCATGATTATGGGGCCAATAGTGATCGTGTGTAAGTATCTCGACAGCAACCCCTTATAGTTTGTTCAAAACGAAAGCAAAATCAAATGGAAAAATAAACTTGATTCCACTCCATCATGATTATGTGATAACCATGGCCAACCTATATCTGCGGCAATGACCGGGGTTGTCTACCATAATTAGTGGTTGCTTTTGCTACACCACTACGGTTTCGGCTACAATTATCTATTTTTCCACATATTGTTTTGATTGGTTATTATGAACCTATTCCTCTATTAGATCTCTAAAGTGTCCTCACTCGTATGTCTCGTGTCTATCCAACTTATGGAACATATAGTATTTTCTACACTTTCTCTTCCATTCCACGTCCCCTCTTAGGAGGTTTCTTGTATGGAATTTCCCCCCCAGTATCCAGATAAATCCTCTCAAGGGTTTGAAATAAGCAGTGTAAGAAGCAAACTTCGATTCTCTCTTTGGACGCTTTGAAGTTCTGTATCCATCATCTTCCTTTCCTTTCCAAGTCCTGCCTTGAATGGTCCTCCATTCCTCAAGGTATGAACCTCGCCATTTTTAGTTTTCGCATCTTCTTGACGTGAATATTATTGGGCCTGATAGTAGAAATTTACCAAATTCACTGGAGGATCCCTTTACAACACCTTCATAACTTCAGCCTTGCTAGCAACTTCAGCAACCACTTCCATAACTTGTTTCTGAACTACAATGACTAACAAGTAGCTCAGCATCCTTTTTCTTTACATTTGACAATGTCGTCACATTCCACGGTAAAACAACATGAACTCGTAACTGGCTCATAAATCTCTCAACTAATCCAGTCCACGTGCTAATGGATCCATTATTGAGATGGCAAAACCATATGGCTACCAAAATCAATCAATTACATAGGAAAGAAATGTCCCATCACTTCCTCTGAAGCTTCCAATGCTCCTAAGAGTTTGATATTTCTCATCAAATGAATTGTAGGATCGGTCCTTCCATTGTATGGTTCCAATGTAGGAAGCTTAAGATCAAGTGGGTTCCTGACATACTGGATGTTTAAGGTTGAACGAGTTCTATTCACATCCTCCACATTCCAAAATGGGACTTCTTCTCGAAGCACCCACCTTATCGTCTCATCCATTCTATCTTCTTGATTCAATTGAAACTTCTAAGGCTCGACATGCCTTTGATATATAGCTTTCTCGTACCTCCCCATATTCCTGCAGTGACCTTCTGGCTTTAATCCATGTGGATGTATGTTTCCATTTTGATCTTGGTTCCTAGTCTCGAAACCATCCCTCAAGCATACTACACCATGCTCAAGATTTACATAGACCCTACCTTTGTCAAAATTGATTGGTACCGATATTTCTGGATCGACCAATACCAATCATTTGCGAGACTAAGGGTGGTTTGGTTTTGTTCTACATCTTGCCTCCGTGCTTCTTTTCCATCATTTTCGGTTTTTGACCTCCTTTGGCTAAGATTTCCAATAATTCCATCTACTCTTTACTATTTCATCCATTCGAAAAATCATTTCAACATCTCCTCTTGTCATGCTAACTTCGCTAGCATTTCCATTATCATTCTTCTCATCTCATTTTTAGTCACATTATAAACTGTGGGTCGGAACTAGAGGACACATCTTGGTTGTCCCATGCTTTTGTTGACTCCCTTTGGAAAAGGTTTTCCTAATTGTTGGCTTCTTCATCTTCAACAAATCAAATCCTAAGTTTAGTTCTCAATGAAATCGCCAAATCGTTTACACGTAAAACAGGAAAACACCCCAATCAAGCAAAAGCAAAAAGTAAACAAGAATCAAAAGAAAAGAGAAAGAACATAAGATTTGATAGTGGTTTCGTAAAATATCCAGCATACGTCCACTTAGTTGTCTTTATTAATTAATTATCTTCGGAATACTTAATTTACAATGGAATTTTAAGTTACAATAGGTAGATCTTGGGCTTTTCCAATGTTCATAAAGGAAGAAGAAGAAGATCCAAAAGGTCAAACAGTTCATTTTCTAGTTGATATTAGTCTTCTGTTTATAGTGAATCTCTCCATAAGAGTTGGTAAAATTAATTGAAGAAGTAAACATTCAGATTTGAAATTTCAACCATTAAGATCAAGTCAAAAAAATGAGTTCCAACTAGCACTATCGTTCGGTATCAACTTATATCGATCGATACTGGCCCATTTCCTTGTCCACTTTTCCATTATATAACAATCCCCATTCTTACATATTGTCAGATCGTGAAAATATTATTTTAAGATTAAACTAGATCCAAATTTAATTTAACTTTGAGAAATGTTAACCGAAGACAATTTCCATCCGAAGAATTTTATTGGACGGTTCTTACATTGAAAAAACTTGTAAGGCCTATAATTTTCCATAAGATTAGTGGGTAATTAACCCAACCTGTCATTAAGCCTTCTAATTAATTTCAAGATTAGGGTTAGTACACCCTATAACATCCCTTGATCACTACAAATAAATCCTAAGCCTTCTCTAACTCTTCTTAGCCTCAATTAACCACCTTCTATCCAAATTCCATCATTTTTTCATTGAAAATTAACTTAAATCAACTTAGAAAAAATATATTAAACAAAGATTTGCAAGAGACTTTTACGATATTAAAATTTGGGCATAGAGAAGCATATAGTTGCTGCTTGAATCCGGATATACCTTTGTTTTGGTGAATCTACACTTGTTTGGTGATTTTCGTTGATTCTACACCCTATACGAGTAATTCTTTTCTCCCACTTTACTATAATTATTGAGATGTGTGTTAAAAGTATTTTAAAAATGTTTTTAAGCTGGGAAGTATGATTTTTAATTTGGATGTTTACTATAATTATTGAAATTCTCTCGATTTGTGTGTTTTTCATCAACTAGTTTAAAAGATAATTTGATGAAGTTACTATTTTGATATAAAATACGACGATTAGAGAGATTTAAAGTAATGAGATTATAATTAAGTATTTTGAAGAATTATTATTATTTTCAGATAAATAAAAGGTACGTTTAGAAAAAATAATTTTTATACTTAATTGAAAACAATGGTCGTAAATATAATGTGTTGGAGGGATGTAATATGTGATTAACAATGGATTTTATTTATCATATATGTTGTTTTATGATGAATCGCATTGGATGTATGTGCGATATTTTTCCATTATCACTATGTTGTGTGTAGTTAACTATGGTTTTGTTGTATTGATGTTTGTGTTACTAAAATAGGGGTTCAGTACACAACTGATGACTTGGTGTTTGTGTCACTAATACAATAGTTTAGTACACATTTTTTCGGTTTATACTTACATTGATGGTGTATTACTAATAGTTGATAGTTAGTATATATGTGATTGTATATGTTGTGATTAGTTGATTTGAGCTTAGGGTTAAACATTGTGTGTTGCCTAATGTTATTAATGTTTAATGGCTAAGTGTGTTATTGTTGTCTTTGCGCCATATTATGATGATCTGTTGGAATAGTTTATTATGAAAACTGTTTCTTACTTGCATTGATTGCATTGCTTATGTGGATGTCATGGTTATTATGTACTAACCAGTATTGAATGTTGGAGAAGAGCAGGAAACAGAATTACATCAGCTGATCCCCAAAAAGGGTACGTAGGCAGTCTTTTCCTATGCAGTAGCTATCAAGCATATGATCATAGTGCATAGGGTTAGGCGCAGTCCAAACATAGTTGAAACATATTTTTCCCTTTTATCACATGTATATTTCTGTATTTGTAAGTTTGTAGGTGGAAGCAAAGAAGGGAACAAAGAATCAGAAATAAGTTATACTCATAGCATGATTTGGTATATCTCTTGCTGATAGTTGTATAGTGGTTGTTGTAAACTGAATGGTCAATGTGTTAATATAGTTGTTATCCGATATTAAAAATTATGTGTTATTTAATTATTGAAGTGATATTTCTATTCAGATTCTACTATGAGATTTCTCTTTTTGTTTATTTTTTATTTTTTTTTATTTTATATATCTATTGTCCTCTATCTTTAACATTTGAAATTAGTTATAAGCTTATTCTGATGGAATTTAGAACTGTTTTTAGATGTTTAAAATAGTGGATTGTCATACTTGGTATCAGAGCTTAGGTGTTGCGATTCTCTGAGCCTTGTGTTGGTTAAACCAATTGGGATAGTATGGTTTATACCTTAGGTTGGATTAGAATATAGAAAGAGAGAGCATTTTGGTCGATAATTTTATACTTATGTATATGAGCTGTTTCTTTAACCACCATAATCTCACCCTAAAGTGATATTTATATATGATGACCTTTGGATGAGAGATAAATAAAGTAGGAGTGGAATAAGATGAACATTTATAAGAAAGGTTAAGTGTTGGTTATAATCCAGGTGATATAACCTGTTGTTAATTATAATTGTAACCTAACCTTAATAAGATGGAATCACCTTTTATGTTAAAGTGAATAATATTTGTTGGGAAAATTTATAAAGTATGCATTCTTGATATTTTTAAGATTTTTTACCTAAAAATAAAAAATTATTCTTGACATGAAGTGATTTGTCAAAATTCTTAGTACGAATAAAGAATATAATTAGGGAATAAATTATTTTTATGAACATATTTTCATAAGATTAAAATAAATATAATAAATAAATTATATTTGGAAGTTTTTATATACAACAGTGTTTTAACAGATATTGGAAGTTGAACTTGGCTTTTGGAGAACATTTAGTGAGACCGTTATAGTAAAGAATAAAAACATTGTTAAAACATTCTTTACAATGAATATTATATGATTTAGAGAAGACATATTACAGGAAGGTTATTTCCATAAAAAGATATTTTATTTTGAGTGAACTATTTTCTTGGAAGAAGAATATGAAAATAATATAGTGGAAATATTTTTATTCGAGAAGTAACTTTTGAGTGAAGTATGTGATATAATATTTATTTGAAAGAAAAGCTTTATCAGAAGAGTGTATTTGATTTCAAAAAAATTGTTTTGAAAATTGATTATGGCTGTAAATATTTTCTATTAATGGTTACTCTTTGATAAATGACGTTTTGAAAATGAAACGTTTTTAGGTAAAGAGTTTGTTGAGGCTTGGTTTTGATTCATGACACATAACACTACGACATACAGATTTGACAACTGCTATGAAAAAAAGAGAATATATACTACATGGAGACATGACATCAAAATCGGTGCATCAATTATATATTTTTTTAGTCTTAGATCAATTTTGTTAAGATCTCTCCTCGTTTGACGTATAAATTAGCTTATATATAATCTTAATGATTTATATGTATATAAGCATAGAATATATATATATATAAGCATAGAATATATATATATATATATACATACATACACACACATATATATATATGTATGTATATTCAAATTTTTTCATTAAAAATCATATAATATATATGTATATTAAAACCTATGAAAACTGTGCAAATTGCACATAAATCACCAAGTCAGTTGACTGACCTGGTGATTTCTGTGCAACATGCACGGTGCACAAATAAACAAATAAAACGTTCGAATACTCAGTCGACTGACTCAGAGGTTCAGTTGACTGAATTTCTACAACACCAATTTTTTAAAAAGACACGACTGTTTGTGAAGAGTTACGAACCTCTACGAAAAGATTTGGACACAACACTTCAACCGAAACTCTTCATCAATAGTCGTTGCTTTCTAACATCTATAAATACATACTCTAAGTTGATTCCAAATCACCGAATTTAATTATCTTTCTAATCTAATACCCTTGAACCTATTTGCAACTACACTTTCAAATATTTTGCATTAAAGCAATATTATACCTTTCTATTCTTCATAAAATTCAAATATATATACTCGAGGAGAAGATTATAGGAAGGGTGTACTACAGGTGACAAATCCGTGTTATTAGAACACACAAAGTCAAAACAATCTTTTGAATTTGTTGAAGTCCTATTATGCTACTCAGGCGTGTGAAGTCCTCTTCGGCTGCTGAAGCGAAATCCGGTTCTGCTGCTCAGGTCCTTGTTCGGCTGCTCAAGGATTGTATAGACCCATTCCTCCGCGTTAAATGAGGGTTATTGTTTTAGTGAAATTCCAAAAGGAGTCTGGAACTGGACGTAGGACAGAGCTCCGAACCAGTATAAAAATCTCTAGTGTCATTTTCATCATACTGCTTTTATATTCCGCATTATTTACTATAAAGCTATCATCACTATACTATGTATTATCATATATCCATATTACACGATCCATAACACACTTTATTTGGTATCGGAGCAAGGTCATCATATAACCGTAACATAGTTATCTGATAATCTAATAATATGGAAACTAACAC
This sequence comes from Allium cepa, assembly GCA_030765085.1. Taxonomy (NCBI): domain Eukaryota; kingdom Viridiplantae; phylum Streptophyta; class Magnoliopsida; order Asparagales; family Amaryllidaceae; genus Allium; species Allium cepa. The sequence goes on from CM060932.1 coordinate 743,409,720, forward strand.
CAGCACTAGCATTAACACTAGCTTCATTGAAGGACAATCCACTACACGTCCACCGCTATTTAATGGCATGAATTATAACTATTGGGCCACAAGAATGAGAATATATGCAATAAAATGGTTTTGATTCATGTGATATAACTCAGATAGAATATATTATTCCTACTGAAGAGTATTCTACTTTGTCAAATACACAGAAACTAGATGCCACAACAAATGCAAAAGTCATGAATATGTTGTTTTGTGCCTTAGATAAAAATGAGTTTAACTGTGTTAGCACGTGCAATACTGCATATGAAATATGGCGTACACTCAAAGTTACATACAAAGGGACTAACAAGGTCAAACAAAGCAAAATATCCATGCTTAAAAGTCGTTTCAAAATTTTAGGATGAAAGAAAATGAATCTATAAATGATACCTATTCAAGATTTCAGGATATCTACCATTCATTAGTAGGACTAGAAGAAAAATATTTAAATTTTGATATTGTTTCCAAAATCCTTAACTCTTTAACAGAAGAATGGAAAAGAAAAGTTCTCGTTGTTGAAGAAGCGAATGATGCTTCCAAAATAACTCCGGAAGAGTTAATAGGAAATCTAATATCCTACGAAGTGAATTTGTAGGCTAAACGAGTTCAAGCTCAAGATAAAAAGAATATAGCATTCCATGCAAAACAAGAAGAATCAGATTCAGACAAAGAATCTAGCCTTTATTGCCAAAAAATTCAAGAAATTCTTGAAGTATAGAAAAGGAAATAGAAATAATGGCAAGAGAAGTTCAAACAACAATAAACCACCGTCCTCAATAGTTCTGGAGTGTTTTAATTGTCACAAAAAAGGGCATATACAGAAAGACTGTCCGGATCAAAAGAAAGAATATCGCAATAAAAGAAAAGAAATTTAGGAGAAAAGCTTTTTCAGTTACATGGGATGATTCAAACTCTTCTTCTTCTTCTAAAATTGAGATTGACAGCGCTAATGAACAAACCAACGTATGCTTTATGGCCAAAGATAATGAGGTTAGTGATTTAACTTTTGATGATATGATAGAGATAAACTTAGAATTGTTAGATACTTAAAAAGTCTCAAAATAAAATATAAACAAGCTGTTGAAAATCAAAAAAGGCAGAATTCGAAAGAGATATGCTTAAAGACAAAAAGAAGATATTGGAAGAAGAACTTGAGAAAACTCAAGAATCGCTTTCAAACACTGATTCTCAACTGATTATATTGAGTCAAGAAATTGAGACTCAAAAAGAAAAGAACGATGTTCTTGTTGTTAGTCCGTGAAATGATGGTTTTGATAACAACAACCTTAGAATAGTTTATAAAATATAAATACTAACATTATAAGTTTAGATATATATGTATATGCAGGATTTAACCATGTAGGTACTAAGAAAGAAGACTGTACAATATAAAGATTCAAGATATCAAGATAGAAGACTCATGAGTATCAAGATTATCAAGAGTTCAAGATTTCAAAGTTAAGTATTTTTTATTATTAGGAATTTTGTTAAAACTCATAGAAAAGCACTGGCATCTTAAAATCCAATTTATTCATGGAATGGAATCCACTTCGAGCCTGTTAAAGGGATGGAACCCTAAGTAGGATGGAACCTACGAAAAATCTAATGGAACATTGTTTTGTATCCGCTAACTCTTTATTCAAAATGATTTTTCAAAATTATATCCTGTTTTCAAAATGTTTTCAAAGCTTTCCTTTTAAAAGATTCAAAACCCTCTATCCTGATTTTAAATAATTTTATCCTCAAAATTATCTTTAATTTCAAAGCCAAATTACTCCTGATTTTAAACTATCTTTTAATATAATATATTTAACTTTTAAATATCTATACTTAGATTTAAAATATAAAATTAGAGTTAAGTTCTATATATATTATTCTCTATATTTACTTATGAATTTTTACTATATTCAAGTATATTTATAAAGTTTAAATTAGTTTTAAATATAAGATAAAGGTTATTTTCAAAGAAAGTCAAAACATCAAAAAATGCTTTGGGATGTCGACATGCCTATATACCCCATGTCGACATGGTGTTAGTTGAATTCAAAATTTAAATTTCAAAAGAAGTGTCTATTCTCCATAACTCTTCACGAATGGACATGGCTGTTGTTCTTCTATAAATAGGGGTTAGTTTCAACGAATTTAACATCAGATTTTCTGGTTTTTCACTCCTCTTCTTCGTCCACTTTTCTTAATACATATTCTTATCATTACTCTGCCGAAATCAACATTGAATCGAACTCGATTACTTCTAGTTTGATTCTCTATCACTCTCTCTACAAGATTCTCAGTGCTATTCAGAGTTATAGACTTCTTTGTAATCTATTAAGTGAGAAAAGGTGTGATTGTAGCCTTGAAAATCAATCAAGAAACATAAGGTGCGGTTGTAGTCTTGGTAAATCAATTGGGTAAACTTGTGGCCCGGAAATCAAGTATCTCTACCCAGAGGATCGAAATTCTGGAGGGTGTACCTCTTAGCTTTGAAACCGAGGGTGTAATTGTACAATTGCTTTTGAAAGGAAATCTGTACTTGTGTTGCGGGACTGGATGTAGGGTAACTCCGAACCAGTATAAAATCCGGTGTGTTCTTTCCTTTACTGCCTTTATTTTATTTTTGTATCTGTGTTTGTTTCTGTGATCATATCTGTGTCTGTATATTGCATACATCGGTGTCTAAATTAACATAAATCAAAAAAGATTTAGTAATTCTTTATCAACACTATTCAACCCTCCCTCTAGTGTTAATCCTAGCCTTAAGATCCGTAATCCGCATTTTCACAATTGGTATCAGAGCAAGGCTTTCAAAGTTTCATAATGTGATTTTTGAAAAAAGTTTTTAGAATGGCTATATTTGTTAATACTAGTTTAGAAGCATTCAAACCATCATCATTTCTTGAGTCTGCATATAATCAATATTCAAATTCAAGTTGTCTACCAAGATTGTTTGATGTGCAGGAATCATGCTTTATGGGTGTTGAGGAATCAATCCACAATGGACAAATTGTGCAGATCAGAAAGAACAAGTGGATACTTGATAGTGGGTGTTCTAGACACGTGACTGGCAATCCAGATATACTGAATGATATAATATACAAAGATGGAGGATTGGTTAACTTTGGAGGCAATTCAAAAGGATATGTGATTGGCATCGGCAAAGTCGGTAATTCTGAAACTCCTACTGTTACTAATGTTTTGCTAGTTAAGAATATGAAACATAATCTGCTAAGTATAAGTCAACTATGTGATAAAGGATATAAAATTAAATTTGGAAAAAGATAAATGTAACATTGAAGATAATAACTCAACCATTATATTTGAGGGAGTTAGAAAAAAGAATATTATATGATAACCTGTGTCTGTTGGCAAATACAAGTGACCGTTCGATTTGGCACAAGAGATTTGGGCATTTGAATTTCAAACTCTTATCTAGACTGTCAAAACATGATCTAGTAAGAGGTCTCCCTAAAATGAATTTTAAAGCAGATAGTTTATGTGATGCTTGTCAATTAGGAAAACTTAGAAAAAGTTCTTTTAAGTTAAAAGATATGATTTTAACTTCAAAACCTCTTTAACTACTTTATCTTGATTTATTTGGTCCATCTCAAATTCAATCAATAAATCATAGTAAATATGTCTTTGTAACTGTAGATGATTATTCTATATTTACATGGACAATATTCTTGAAACATAAAAATGATACTTTTGAATGTTTTAAGACATTCTCAAAAAGAATTCAAAATCAATTTTCTCTAAAAATTATAACTATTCGAAGTGATCATGGTGGTGAATTTGAAAATGAAAAGTTTGAGGAATTCTGCAATAAAAAGGGAATGACTCACTATTTTTCATTTCCAAGGACTCCACAACAAAACGGAGTAGTAGAACGTAAAAATATGACGATTCAAGAGTGTGCGAGAACTATGCTTACAAATAGTAATTTACCAAAGAATTTTTGGGCAGAAGCAGTTGCTACCGCCTGTTATATTGTGAATAGAATTTTAATTAGACCTCTAACTGATAAGACATCTTATGAACTTCTTTATTTATAGAAACCTAAGGTATCTTATTTCAGAATTTTTGGAACTAAATGCTTTATTTTAAATACAAAAGATAATTTAGATAAATTTGATCCTAAATCCGACAAAGGTTTCTTTATCGGATATTCTAATAGAAGTAAAGTGTACAGAGTGTTTAATTTAAAAACTAATTCCATTGAAGAAACAATGCATGTTTCATTTGATGAAAATTTCAAAATTTTTGAAGATACAAATGATGAAGAGGATTTAATAACTCAAAATCAAGAATCAGTTGAAACTAATAATGAAATTAATCATCCTAATAAAAGGACTAAACTTTTAAAAGATCATCCTATAGAAAATATACTGGGAGATATGCAATCTATTGTTAAAACTAGAAATCGACTAAGTCAAATGATTAATGTAGCTTTTATATCAACTATTGAACCCAAAAATTCAAAAAAAGCATGAACTGATGATTCATGGATTTTGGCTATGCAAGAAGAATTAAATCGGTTTGCTAGAAATGATGTTTGGGAACTTGTTCCTAGACCAGAAAATAAAATTATAATTGGAACTAAATGGGTTTATAAAAAAAATGAATGAACAAGGAGAGGTAGTTAGAAATAAAGCACGATTAGTCGCTCAAGGTTACTGTCAAGAAGAAGGAATAGATTTTGATAAAACCTTTTCTCCCGTAGTAAGATTAGAAGCCATTAGGATTCTACTTGCTTTCGCAAATCATAATAATTTCAAATTATTTCAAATGGATGTTAAAAGTGCCTTTTTAAATGGATTTGTAAAAGAAGAAGTATATGTTGAACAACCACCACTTTTTGAAAATGATAAATTACCAAATCATGTTTACAAACTAAAGAAAGCATTATATGGTCTAAAACAAGCTCCTAGAGCCTGGTAATATAGACTAAGATCTTATTTATTGCAATCTAATTTTGAAATTGGTAAAGTAGATAATACTCTTTTTATTTAAAGAAATAAAAATGATATTCAACTAGTTCAAGTTTACGTATATGATATCATTTTTGGTTCAACTAATTTTGAAATGAATAAAGATTTTTTTGAAATAATGACAAAAGAATATGAGATGAGTCATATGGGTGAATTAAATTTCTTTTTAGGATTACAAATAAAACAATTAGAAAATGGTATTTTTATTAGTCAAGAAAAATATGCTAAAGACCTAATTAGTAAATTTGGTTTGACTACTGCGAGTGGAAAACCCACTCCCATGGCTACCAATGAGTACCTTAGTAAAGAAGATCTCTCGAAAGATGTAGATCAAAAACTATATAGAGGAATGATTGGATCACTACTCTATATTACTGCCAGTAGACCTGATATCATGCATAGTGTTTGTCTCTGTGCCAAATATCAATCCCAACCCAAAGAGACCCACTTAAAGGCCGTAAAACGAATCATAAGATATGTTAAACACACATCTGATATCCGCATTTCTCACACTTGTTTCTGAAAATCATGATTTAAAAACAAATATTAAAATGGTAGAACTAGAAAATTCAAGCCTAAAGACCAAACTAGAAGGAATCACTAAAAACGTTTCAAATTTTAATAAAGGAAGAGAAAATTTATCCAGAATTATTGAAAATTCACAACCTATTAACAATAAAAACGGTTTAGGTTATAAAAAGAAAGTCAAGAATTCACAATTTAGTAATTTAAACAATGTTAATTATAATAAAACACCCATATCTTCAAAAAGACAAGTTTCTAAAACTATCAATATATGGGTTCTTAAAACTAACAACGAGTTAATAAGGAATAAGTATATTAGATTATTCATGGAAAACATTCATAATAATAATTATTATATCTATAAATGGGAACTAAACCCACTTGGGTTTGGTTTCCTAAGATCTAACTCTTAGGATCCTATTAAAAAGGTGGGTACCAATGTTATCTCATATTTTTTGCAGGTCCCACTCAAGAAGAGAGGAAAATGGATACTCGACAGTGGTTGCTTAAAACATATGATAGGAGACAAAGATATGTTGACAAACATTACATACTCAGACGGAGGTTCTGTCACTTTCGGAGATAATTCCAAGGGCTATATCATCGGCAAAGGCGATGTGAGCAATTACGGTACATCTAATTTACCTCTTCAAATGTTTTATTATTTAAGAATCTAAAACATAATCTACTAAGTATAAGTCAATTATGCTCAAAATCAGAATCTTATTTTCGAAGGAAATAGAGATAAAAACATTTACATTTTGAATATGAAAGTTAATCATAACTCTGACATGTCTTTAATAGCCAAAGAAAATGATCCCTGGATATGGCACAAACGATTCTGTCATATCAATTTTAAAACCATAAGTAAAATTTCTACAAATAAAATCGTAAAAGGATTACCAAAGATGAGTTTTAAAATTAATAATATATGTGATGCATGTTAATTAGGTAAATTAACTAAATCTTCATTTAAATCTAAGAAAGTCATTTCGACGTTACAACCACTTGAACTACTTCATATGGATTTATTTGGACTTACCCAAGTTCAATCTATAAATTACAATAAATACGTATTTGTAATAATTGATGATTTTTCTAGATATACATGGACTATCATCATGAAAAATAAAAGTGATACTTTTGAAAATTTCAAAACATTTGTTAAACGAATTCAAAATTTAAAAGGTGCTAAAATTAAAACTATTAGAAGTGATCATGGAGGTGAATTTGAAAAGGAACAGTTTGATAGCTATTGTAAAAAGGAATATTTCATAACTTTTCATTTCCTAGAACTCCATAACAAAATGGAGTTGTAGAATGAAAAAATCAAACTCTACAAGAAGAGACATCCCATCAAATATTTCTTTCTTCAAATGCTTATATGATTTGAAAATAGACGTTTTGATAAATGTTTTTCTTTAATGGTGTATTGAACTCTTCTCGCTCGCAGATCTCTCTTTGATATTTTAGGCGAGTCACCCTGTCATCATATGAAGAAATCACTATAAGTGGATTCTGGAATCGGATTTTTTGGCATGAACCAAAAAATGGAATAAGATGAGTTCTAATGTGGGTGCATAACAAGTGTTTATTAATGACCAAAGACACTGATGTATGATCGAGAAAAAGGGGACCGTGGGGATGCTCACCACAGATTGATATGGGGAGATCTGTTTGTCCTTAGACCTATACGGACTGGTCTCGTTTCCTAGCCATAAGGAGTGGTAAGGATTCAAGCATTCATCCAATCATGCTGCTCTTATGAAGATGAGTATTCGTTGACTTTACGAATGTGGTCATTTGTGTCATCATATATCCAAGAGTATTGGTACGAGGCCTAGACCTTATGGAGATGGTCTAGTTTCTTAGCCTTGCGGAGTGATATAGATTCAAGCATTGATGACGCAACAGTGTTGGATGGTTATTGATTGTAAAGAGTGCTCATACAAGCTGTCATATATTCTAAAGTACAATGCTCTTACGATGTTGAGTATTCATTGATCTAACAATGGTGGTCATTTAGTATGATAACTTACGATGTTGGTCTGAGAATTGATGATTGATACAATTATAGAGTTACCTTGAGGATATAGCCATGAGTGGGTATATACATTTTTTTGGACGGTATATGTACGGATGGTGCACTGGTTCCTCTGAGGATTAAACTATGAGGAAGTTCATCGACAGTTATGAAGATACACATATTATGATGGATGTGTAGCCAACATAGGAATTAGCACACACCTATTATTATTTGATAGGGGTATGTCGACGATACCATATTATTTTGAGCATGTACATTTATTTTGATGACCTATGCTGATTATTAGTTTATGTATATTCGTTTACTTGTAGATGCATATTTTGATCAGCCTATGTTTGTTGTGGATATTTATGAAGGTTAATTACGATTGAACTGCTGTAATTCATGGTTTAAATTGATCTATGATTGAGGTTTCATTCTTTTGTTGATGGGGTGTTGTTTTTGCATGCTATAGTTTGGATTCGAGATTAAGTGTACGTGCCACTATAGTATGGGTGTAGAAATTTGAATCCATTGTTGCGAATGAATTATATTATGTTTCCATTGATGGTACTATGTCATTATGCATTGTTTCTTTATGTAGTTAATTAGTGATCGATATGTTTCTCCACATTTTATAATTAAGTCGACGTTGAGACTTTATTAATTTCGTTGAAAATTGTATTTGGGGAACTACGAGGGCATAATTCTTTGAAAGGGAAGGATATAACAACCTACATTTTTACATATCATCGGATCATAAAAATATTATTTTTTTCAACCAAATTTGGTCCAAATTTAATATAACTTTGAGAAATGTAAACTAGCGACATTTTCCATTCCCAGAATTTTTCATTAGACGGTTCTGACCTTGAAAAAACTTTTAAGGCCTATAACTTTTATAAGAGTCAAATTAGGGTCACAAATCACTTCCAAATGAAAGATATGATGATTTCTCATTCTATAGAGTGGTCATAATTGATATTGGGACTTACGGTTTAGGAGATATAACTGTTTGATGTTTTGGCATATTATAGCTAGATTAGTGGGTAATTTACCTGACCTGTAATTAGGCATGTTAAGTAATTTCAGGATAGGGTTAGTGCAGCCCTCGTAGCAGTCCCTAAACACTATAAATACTTCTCTAAGCCTTCTCTAACCCTTCTTAGTCTCCATTGATCATCTTCTATCTTAATTCTATCATTTTTCACTAAAATTTAACCAAAATCAACTTACGAAAAAAATATTAAGCAAGATATTTGCAAGAAACTTTTTGGATATCAAAATATATGCATAGAAAACCATGTAACTGTTGCCCTAATCCGAATTGACCTTTTTTTGGTAAGTCCATGCTTATTTGGTATTTTCTTGATTCTACACCCGTTATCCAGGCTTTTGACCATGTTGTATTTGAATAGACTTAAACAAACGAATCGGATGAGCGAATGATAAGGAAATGACCCAAGGACTTTGGGAATATCTTAGAAAGATGAGAAAAAAGAAATATCTAAAAATGAGTGAAAAAATCTGAAAATTTGGAGGTCCAAGTTTTTGAAAGGTTGATACAAAGCAAACCCACGAAATCGTTAAGTCCAACTCGAAGCAAGACAGCTTTGAGAAAAACCAGGCGTGACCCAGAGCAACCCATGCAAAAACTCTAAGTCAAGAGTCAGTACCGATCCCCACTCTGGGGATCCATACTGAGTCCTAGAAACTCGATTCAAACACATAGAAAACTCGGGTCTGAGTTCAAGCAAGCGAACTTATGTCTAGACTCTGGTCAGAAACACAAAAATCTTAGGTTCGACTCCAAGTAGCAAAGGGAAACTTAGAACACGAAAATCTTAAAAAATCTTCAGGTCGAACCCCAAGCAAACCCTCAAATTCCTTAGATCGGACTCCAAGCAAATTCAATAAAAATCCAAAACAACTCAAATCAAGACAATACAACAATGGGAGCCCCCAAGTTGGGGATCAGTACCGACTCCCAAAAATGGCTTGAATGAACCCCATCTTCTGCCTACATGCCTATTTTGATGCCAATAGCCTATTTCCAAAGTTGATTTGTTGATTTAATTCAATTCTCCATTGATCTCCACGGATGCTTCAAACTACAACTTTATTCTCCTTTAACTCCATCATTTGGACTCAGAAGCAAGTTTATATTGCTGCAAACAACTATGGAATCATGAAGCTAACTACAAGAGGATCCAAGGCGAAGAGTCGAAGATAGCAAATATGGATAACTTCGATGGTGACTCCTAAAATGACGACTAACATAAGGACGACTCCCAAAATGACGAACCCCAAAATGATGACTCGCAGAATGGCGACTCCCAACTAACAACTCCCAAATGGCGCGGCACCTACTTTCTGAAGAGAACTGGTCTAAATCATGGCTGATGGCTAGAAGATATTTGGTGTGATATTTTAGCCTCCATACTTTTATAAATAGGAAGGTATGGCTCATTTTTGAGGATCTTTTGGCTCTAACTCTTCTCTGTTCTATGTTCTTGTAACTCTAAAATTCTAAGTGTTGAAGTTGTACCTAATCCTAAGAACTTCTACCCCAAGTTGTGAGTCGACAATAAAATCTTAAAGTGGACGTAAGCCTTACTTTGCTGAACCACTATAAATGAGTGCGTCTTTTTTCTTTTCTCCTTTTCATTTACATTTCTGTTATATTTATTCGCTTGTGTTCCCTATATAATCTTTAGGCGTTTTCCCAACTTTTGGTTCAAACATTTTGGTGCTTTCATTGAGAACCTGACTCTCTGGCTATTTGGATCCTTCTCTACTATTGGATTGTCTAAAATCCAAGGAAGAGATCTAATTCCTTTTCTACAAGTTTCCCTACTACTCAGAGTTGATCAAAGTCTACGCGAAGCTATCTTCGATAACCTACAGGAAAGATAAAGCTGCTGCGTCCTCAAGAGCTGCGGATGGAGCAGGGAATGCTGACCAACAAATTCTGGATGAAGCTCCACAGCAGGATCCTATGGATATCAATAATCCCTCAAATTTCATCACTAGGATCGGCTTTGAAAGGATGATAAAAGAACTAAGGGACAACCGTGCAAAGCTGAACCGGAAAATCCAGGAGAATAGAAGCTTGATGAACCAGCTGAACATTGGACGTAGAAGGACTAAGAGAGAGCCAGGTCCTATATATTCGGAATCAAGAAGTTCCTCATCGTCTGGCCATTTCAATAGGAGAAGAAGGCAATAGACAGATACACATGAAGCCGGGAAGTCAAGGCAGGAGTTGAGAATCGACCCTAACCAAGGCATGGGACTCAATACTGATCCCACCTTGGGGATCGGTACTGATACCATTTGGGAGGTTGGTTCCGAACTTGTTCACTAGGGTTCGAGTTTTCGACTCGATGATGGCGTGCAGCATGCACACACTATGACCAACCGGGTTGCCAAAAGACAGGAGTTTGCTATTGAAATACCCCTAAGGAACGAGCATGGAGTTTCTAGGCAAATGATTCCGCTAAATCAAGAAGAGCATAGACAACAAGGCATGAACTGGGATCATTTATCGGGCCAAGCACAAGGAGTAGACTATGACTATCGCAACTTAACAGCCATTCTAGGACAAGATTCGACGTCAATGGTACGATTTTTTGTGAGGGAAAGCCAGGACCAAACTATCGACGATGGGGCATATCCCCTAGTTGGAATCCTTTCACAGAAGCTATTTTATGCAAAAAAATACCCATGAGATCAACATGCTGCCGATGCTCTTATATTCAGGAATGACAGATTCTAGACAACTCATCATAAAATATGAATGGCATATGGGCTCTGCCAGGGCACGGATGCCATCAAATGTAAATGCTTTTCATTTTCTTAGAACGAGTGGCAACCGCGTGGTTTACTCAATTACCACCGAGATCTATTTTATCTTTTGACTAATTGGTAAGGAAATTTATCGAGAAAATCTAGAATCACATGACTCTCCAAGGATATCATGTCATTATCTAACTTATTACGACGACCGAGGGAGCCATTCAAGGATTTTCTATACAGATTCAATAGTGCAGTGAGTGAGGTGAGTAACCCTTGGAAGAATATCATATTGATGGCTTTGATTGAGGGATCAATTTCGATCTAGATTTCGAAGAATGGTTATTAAGAAAGCCTCTCTTCACTCTAGATCGCTCTTACAACAAAGCGGCCTGATATTTGCGCAAGCAGGAGGCTCTACAGACTAGATAAGGAGATAGAATAGGCCACCAGGCCGAAGGAATTCAAAGTAACATTGCTGTGAAACAATCTGGAGAAAGTTTCGGGAACATAACTATGAATGTTCAGACTAAGAGCAGCGATCAGAACAAGGGCTGTAGAGGGGCCTTAGACGGGAACCCGGATCTAGAAAACGACTGAGAGTCATAAGATTTGACACCTGCACCCCTCTAACTGATATGATTGAAAACATCTACTTAGCCACTCGCGACTCGGAGCAGTGGAACCAACCACAAAAGAGTCAACTGAAAGCCAGAGGAAGTCTGGAAAGTTATATAGATTTCATGAGATCCATGGTCACGACACAAATGAATGCAGGAACCTCCGAGATATGATTAAAGAGCTGATCCGGAATAAATAACTCTAACAATTTGTAAAAGCCCTGCAAGATGGCGGGCAGGGAATATCCGACCCTTAACGAGGACAGACAGCTCCTAGTGCTGACTAACCTAGGCAGCCTGAAAGAAGACTGGTTATAAACTAGACCGCAGATGGTCATCATCCAATCGAGAAGAGCTAGAGCAAAATGGAATGGCAAGTGTGATGACATCATTTCATCCAAGAATGAACTCGTTTTCTTATTTTCTTTGAACATTTCACAAGTCAGATTTTGTTATTTTCTACTTTCAATGAATTTGCTTTTCATTCATGCAACCTTGTCTTTACGTGCCTATAAGTCATGAAACACGACTTATTCGAATGACACTTCATATGAATAATGCAGGTATCAAGAGTCAGCTTCCCAACAAATCTCCATGGCCCATGGTCTGACCTTCGAAACATTGCCAAGATAAGCGTGATTCAACCACTCTCTAACCAACTTTGCCTCTAACTTGGGGGAAAGACCGTGATTCAAAGTGGATGTAACTTGACCATCTACTCTCAAATTCATACGCGGAATTTTTGCCAAAACACTTACGCCCAGCCTGAGGCTCAGCGGGCTCGAAGTCCAATCCAAATGGACGCGACAAGTCCATCCACACATTACCTCTTGCCCTCTATGCGGGGCCGAAACATAATTCAAAATGGATATGACCCACCGTCCATCTCCTAGATCTTTCCCTTGACCCGACAGAGGGAGCATGAAACATAATTCGTGATGGATGTGACTGACCATCCATCCTTAGCCTTTTTCGTTGACCCTATAGGAGGAGCACAAAACATAATCTGAGATGGATGTGACTAACCGTCCGTCTCCCAACTCTTTCCCTTGACTAGAGAGGGAAGTCCAAACCAAATTGGATGTAACTGACCATCCATCAACTTAGCTCATTCCCTTGACCCGACAGGGGGAGCATAACCCAAAAATGAGCGGATGTGACCGACTATCTGTCTCCAAACTCTTTCCCTTGACCCGACAAGGGGAATATAACCAACAAATAAGTGGATGTGACTGACCATCCTTCTCCAAACTTTTTCCCTTAAATTGATAGCGAGAGTTTAAACCAAAATGGATATGACTGACCATCCATCTACTTAACTCTTTCGCTTGACCTGATAGGGGGAGTATGAAACTCAAGATGGGTATGACCCGATCGTCCATCGTGAACCTTAGAGTGGATGTGACTTAGCCATCCGTCTCCTAACTCCTACCCTTAATCCGACAAAGGGAAGTTCAAATCCACAATGAACATGACAAAACCATCCAACTAGGACAAATGTGATCAGACCATTCATCCATCAACTCTATGTTTCATGACTTCGCCAGGATACAAACATGGAATGAATGTGACTTAACCATTCATTCACCTACTCCTACCTTAATCTATCAAAGGGAGCACAAAATCAGGATGGGTGTGACTTGATTGCCCATTTGCCGAACCAGGCCTTAAATCCAATAGAAAAAAGTACCACTACATAAGGACGACACTCGACTTTCGTGTACTAATCCTGTTGACCTCAGACCAGGGCTAGAGGAATACCATCATCTTATAGAAGAACATGATACCATAACACTAGGATTCATACCTATTGTTTGATCCAACTTAATGCAACAATCGAAAGGATACCTCAGAATGGAATGATCAGAGTCGTTCGCTCATTGACCCATGGCTTGAATTCACAACATCATGGCTAGCCTTATCATTAACAGTTACTATTTCATCTTCCTCAACATCATCTTGAGCCTCCATGACCTCTAAACTAAGGATTGGGGGCATAACTAGAACCAAACATCCTGGAATAGGAAGTTGATAACTCAAGCAGGAATTACTTCAGTCAGCAACAGGAGTTATTCGCCTTAATGACCGCCCTTCATCAAATTATCCTGAGAACAACTTGTGATTACAATCCAGCAAAACTTAGCAACAAACCATAGGCATACAAACATGCTTGGGAGCCAACTAAATACTCGATATATAATTTCTAGAATTGATGGAAATTGAATTCTTACTTGAGACTTTCAGAAAAGAAACCAGTTTCGATAACTAAGATTTACTATTTCAATCAACAAGCTCAATGGAATCAATCACAGACAATTACCGAGAGAATATATTCTAACTTAAAATGTCAGATATCGATCAAGAACCACAATGGACAATTAGAGATATGACTATTCGTGAAAGCAACTCGACGAAAGGATAAAGGCAATTCAAGGTACCGAGTGAAATCCATTCCTGCAATCCTGAATTGTCTTGATTCAAAGCACATCATATTTGCAACAAAATGTACTTTGGGAGGGCAAATATTATCCAGCCTTTTGACCAGGCAGTATTTGCCTAGACTTAAATGATTGAATCGGATGAGCGAATGATGAGAAATGATCTAAGGACTTTGGAAATATCAAAAATCGACAATAAAAAAGAAAAATAAAAAAATGAGTGAAAAATTTGAAATTTCGGAAGTTCAATTTTTTGGAAAGGTTGACTCGAAGCAAACCTACAAAATCCTCAGGTTTGACTTGAAGCGGGACAGCCTTGAAAAATTCTCCAAGCGCGGCCCAGAGCAACCCATGCAAAAACTTAAAGTCGGGAGTCGGTACTGGCCCCCACTCTAAGGATTGGTATGGAATCCCAAAAACTCGAGTCAAACACATAGAAAACTTTGATCTGACTCTAAGCAAGTGGACTCATGTCAGGACTCGGGTCACACACACAAAAATCTCGGGTTTAACTCCAAGCAGGCGAAGGGAAACTCGACACGAAAATCTCAAATAATCTTCAAGTTGAACCCTAAGCTAACACTCAAATTTCTTGGGTCAAACTCTAAGCATGTTCAACCAAAATCCAAAACAACCCAAATAAAGATAACACAACAACGGGATCTCCTAAGTTGGGTATCAGTATCGATCAACTACCACCCGGGGATCGGTACCGACTCCCAAATATGGCTCGGGTAGACCTCGTCTTCTGCCTACATGCCTATTTTGATGCTAATAGCCTATCCAAAGTCGAATAGTTGATTCAATGCAATTCTCCATCGATCTCCATGGACACTTGAAATTACAACTGCTTTCTTCTTCAACTCCATCATTTGGACTCAGAAGCAAGCTTATGTTGGTGCAACCAACTATGGAATCACGAAGCTTATTACAAGATGATCCGAGATGAAGAGTCAAAGAAAGAAAACATGACCAATTTAGGGATCGGTGAAGACTCCTAGAATGACAACTTCTAGAATGACGACTCCCAAAATAACGACTCACAGAATGATGGCTCCTGGTTACGGATGATGGGGCGCCTACTTTTTAGGGAAATTGGTCTAAATCATGGCTAACGGCTAGGAGATATTTGGTGCGAGATTTTATGCTCCCTATCTTTATAAATATGAATGTATGGCTCATTTTTAATGATCTTTTGGCTCTAACTCTTCTCTACTCTATGTTCTTGTAGCTCTAAAATTCTAAGTCTGGAGTTGTACCGAGTATCAAGAACTTATGCCCCTAAGTTGTGAATCGACAATAAAATTTTAAAGTGGAAGTAGGCCTTGCTTTTCTGAAGAACTATACATGACTGTGTCTCTTTTCTTTCAACTTTTTCCTTTATATTTCTACACTTTTGTTCTCTACATAATCTTTGAGTGTTTGGCTAACTTTTGGTTCAAACAACACCCTAGGCTAGTGATTATATTCCCTTACTTTAATATAATTATAGAGATATGTGTTAAAAATGTTTTTAAAATGTTTTAAACTTAAAAGTATGATTTTTAATTTGAATATTTTCTAATTTTCGAAATTCCCTCGATTTGCATGTTTTTCATCAACTTTTGGGAGATTAGTAAGTGATTTATCATCTATAAACATGTCATATATGTTCCTATAGGTTTTTATACATTTTGAATCCATTTTTAAAGTTAAAAACATGTTTATTGCTGTTTTGAAAGTGAAAATGGAATTAAAACGAATTTAAATGCATTTAAAATAATTTAAACGTGTTGTTCTGAAGTATAATTGTTAATATGAATGTTAGGTTAGACTGTGAACATGTTTTGTGATAAATTGATATGGTTTGATGTATAACTACATGATTGAATTTTGTGTTGAATGTTTATTTGTTGTCAACTATGGATTTAAGACTGCAATGTAACTAAATGTGTAATAAGGGATGAAATTATATAATTAAATGATAAATAAGGTTGTTCACATTATTTGTATGATGTTTGTATATTATAGAGGTTTAATGAATTAAATGAAGTAAATGGAATTTCTAAGGAGATTCATAAATAATAACGGAAGATATATTTTAAAACTAAAGTTAAAAAAATTATTTAAGAGAAATAAGTGATCCAATTTTTAGAGGAGTGCACTCTTGCAATTTTATTCTATACTTAAGAAGGAGCCACCAATTAAGCCTGGTAGGTGGCTCTTCCCTATGAGCCCGTACAAGTAAAAAAAAGTCAAGAAACCTAGGAAAAACTAAAGTACATGAAAAGGAAAACAGAAAAAAGGAAATCAATCCTACATAACATAAAATGAATGCAACAACGAAGATGAGGACTTAAGAAGGTCTCATCCAGTCCCAAATAATCGCCAAGAAGATCCAAAGAAGTAGTAAAGGTCCAGGTAGCAAGTCAAAACTCAATTCGTCCTTAGAATGAGGATGCCTGACTCGAGTTACCCATCTCAGTAACCAAACTTGTAAAAACTCAGCAAATAATATGAGGCTTAAACATGTATATGTATATGGAGACTTATATACATACACACACACATATATGCAAGATGGGAAAAGGAATACAAAGGAGACAAAATATATCAGTACACATAAGTTAGGTACCTAATAATAGAAGTGTGTCAGGAAGATCGTGTGTGTTCACCTCTAGTAAGGTGACAGTTGTATCATTATTATGCCTATTGTTCAAAAAAATTTGTTGTAAGATTGTGATACGGAATTATACCTTTTGAAGGAATTCCTGAAAGCAGTTATTATTAGCTAATTTATAGATTTTGTTCGAGATTCAATGAAAAACGATAAATCATTTTTATAAGTAAAAGTATCTATTGAAGAATCGTTATTATCATTGAAAGTCTTTAAGTTCTATCAAACTAAAAGTACCAAGCTATAATAGTAAAGAAAGTGTCCAATAAGAATCGTTGACCAGAGGTAAAGTAAAATCTCAGCCTAGACCAATATGTCTCATAATTAAGAATATTTGAGGATATTAAAAAAAAATTCTAAGATTGTGTAAAAGTGAAAACCTAGTTAATTGACAATCATAGTATGTGTGCAATTGTTTTTAGGTTCAAGTTGTAAAAAGTGCATTTTTTAACAAAGTGCGCATTCTTATTTTTTAAAAGTCGACAGTATTAAGCTTCCCGTGTAATATTAATCACATATGTTGTTATAAGTATTTAATAAAATGAGATTTCATGAACAATAACATGGTTTTTGTGAAATACAGTGTTTTGGGAAACAGTCATGAACTGGTTTTACAGAATATTAAAGAAATTTAATATGTACATTATTATTTTTACGTAAAATAATAATTCTACTGGTTTGAAAGGTAATTTGATGTAAATTACTATATTTGATATAAAATATGATGATTGAAGAGATTTTTTTTTTGAAAAACCAGGAGAACCCGGCGGGCCGGTAAACTTCTGAGGAGGGTATAGTAAAGCCGTCCGCTGATCCCCCGGGTAAATTTATATAGGATAGGGAAGCGCATGGTAGGAATCGAACCTGAGTCTTTTTACCAGAACCCAAGTCTCCTTTCCACTGCGCCGTACCCGCGGGCTGATTGAAGAGATTTAACTTAATGAGATTTCGAAGTATATTATTATTTTAGAATAATTATAATTGTTTTCAGATAAATAAAACGTGCTTTCATATAAAAAATGGTCATAAATATGGTGTGTAGGATTTGGATGTAATATGTAATTAATGATTGATTTGATTCATCACATATGTATTTTATGGTGAAAGGCATTTGGATGCGTATGTGATATTTTTCCATTATTATTATGTTACGTGTAGTTAACTGTGATTTTGTTGTGTTGATTTTGTGTTACTATAATAGGGGTTTAGTACACAATTGATGACTTAATGTTTGTATAAGTAGTACAATAGTTCAGTATACATTTGATCGATTTATACTTGCATTGATGGTGTATTACTAATAGTTTGTAGTTAGTATATTAGTGAGTAATGTTGTGATTAGTTGATTTGAGCTTTTGGGTTGACATTTTGTGTTGTCTTATGTTTTTAATGTTTAATGGCCAAGTCTTTTATTATTGTCATTGCAGCATATTATGATGATTTATTGGTATGATTTGGTATGAATAGTGTTTCCTTCTTACATTGATCGCATTGGTTCCAGTGGTTTCATGGAGGTCATGGTTGTTATGTACTAACAAATATTTGGATGCAGGAGAAGAGCAGAAAACTGAACTACGTCGGCTTGATCCCTAAAAGGGGTACGTATGCAGTCTTTTCCTATGCAGTAGTATTGAGCCTATGGCCATAGTATACAGAGTTAGATGCAGTCCAAACATAGTTGAAACATTTTTTCCCCTTTTATTACATGTATATTTGTGTATTTATAAGTTTGTAGATGGAAGCAAAGATGAGAACAAAGAATGTGGAATATGTTATATTCATAGTATGATTTGGTATATCTCTTGCATCATAATTGTATAATGGTTGTTGTATACTAAATGGTTAATGTATTAATATGAAAATTATCTGATATTAAAATTTGTGTAGTATTTAATTGTTGAAGTGATATTTCTATTCAAATTCCGTTGTGAGGTTTCCCATTTTGTTTATTGTTTTTTTATTATTTATTTTACATATTCATGGTCCATTGTCTTTGACATTTGAAATTAGTTGTAAGCCTATTATGACGACGTTTGTAACTATTTTTAGATGTTTAAAATAGAGGCTAATCACACTTTTCTTTTTCAACAGTAAATGTCATCAAGTCTCTCGGTACTCAAATCAAGAAAACCCAAATTGATTGGTATTGAACGACATTGTTTGGTACCAACTGATCATGTTCATAATTTTAGCACCACTCTTCAACTTCTAGTCATAAGGAACATAAGCATGGAGTGGGCTCCCATGTGAATATAAGATCGTTCAGTACCAACCCATATCGGTTGTTACTGACTGTTATTACTTTACACTTAGCCAATTTTCACCGTTCTTTAATCTAAGCATCTCCCGGCTTTTTGATCCGTTCCTTTATCATCTTGAGTCCAATTTCTTTGATTCGAGTCAATCCCAAGTCTACGACAAATTTGCCAGTAATGGTTTCCTTGTCCCAAATTGTCCAAAAGTCATATTCTTTTTCTTCACTGACTACTACTACTTCTATATATCCTTTTACCCATCCTATAAAGCTCTTCCTATATTTTCTCCAAACCCATTCTCTGATATGTCTTCTAATAGTGTTTTTACCTTGAACTCATCAATACCTAGTTTGTTTATAAGATTCCCTCCTTGGAGTCATGGGTCATGCCATAATAAAGTATTTTCCCATCAATAATGCACTTACCACTAAAATAAGTTTAATTCCCGACACTCATTTAAATGCCTTATTTAGTACTATGACTACTACATTCCCATAATTATTGTTCAGTTTAGCATTTATGATTCACATATGTTGCCTACATTCTCTCATTGTTAACTAACTTCCATACTAATTTGATACCCATTGTTGTTTGCATTCCCCTAACTTTATAAGCCCCATGCCTCCTTTAGGTTTTCTTTTACACCCGATTTCCTATAAGATTTTACTTACCCGGGCCTAAAGGAAATTGGAGCTGGATATGTTATATTGTGAATTGCGGCATTCAGAAGTTTAAAACATTGCATCCAAATACTACAAGAGGATATAAAGATGACCTCGTCGATTCCATTTTACCCATCAGACTAAGCATCTTTCCTTCCAAACCCTCCATTTTTCTTTTAACTTTTTATAAAATCCCTTAGAAATCCTACTCTTTAAGTTGACATTCAAAAGAGGTATCCCTAGATAAATAGGGAGAGCACCCTCATTCATATTTAAACTATTATGTATCTCCTCTTTTTAATTGCATCCCATTCCAAAGAATATATTTGATTTTTCATTGATAAAATGTAGACCCAATTATCTGTACATCTCATTAAAACCCTCCTTAATTGCTAAAAGCCCCCTCCTAACAGCTCACAATTTTTAACATTTCGAATAGGAATATTTAATTTATTTAAATATTCAAATTTGATTCAAATTATATAAAAGATAAGAAAATCAATTGTTAGTTAAATTACTTGATTTTGATGACGTATTTCTAAAAGAATTTATAGGGTTTTTCCATAATTTTTAATTTGTAAAATATTTAAGTTATCGTTTGACGTATTTTAGACAAATATTGGTATTTTTGAAATTTCACAGAATAAGATAACCAGTGTATTTTACTATTGTTTTGAGATCATATCATATTGTTGTGCGTGATCGTATTTTTATTTCTATTGTTCGTGGCTCGTACGCGAACGGGATACTATGTAGCGAAGTATCAGAAAATATAACTTAAACAACTCCACATTTTTCTGCCTGCCCTCACTTTTCCTCTTTCCTTTTCTTTTTCATTTTTCCCATTACAGTGAACAAATTAAATGCCTCCACTTTAAAAAAATCAAAGCAAGGGCAACATTCGGTAATAAATCATGAAATTGGATTCATGAGGAAGAGGGCTTCGAATATTAGTGAGATGAATGGATGCAGTGTTGATTAGGGAGGAGCAATGCGGTGAGGCGGGGCTAGGGTTTCGGTGTGTCGGATTTGAGGTTGGTATAGGCAAAATGAAAGATACCATTGTGTTGCTCTTGTCGAGGAGCACCTCCCTACCAATTTTCGACAACTTCGGCTCACTATAGCAAAACACGTAATTTGAGGAGGGGACTTGACTTCCAGGTCGCAAGGAGGAAGATAGGACCGAGCTTGACTTGGTGGTGACTATCGTGGAGCATTTTCAAAAAAGGAGCTCGATGGAAGTGGCAAATCGTTGTTCCATGGAGTGGAAAGGAGTTACCGATGAAAGAAGGTTCGGTCATGGTGGGTTATAGTGTGCGTATCACTGTGCACGTGTACAAGGAATGTTAGATTTGGGGGAGAAGTATTATTAAGGGTAATCAAAAGTTAATTAAGTAATTAATTAAATTGATTAATCTTAAAACTTATAAAATCAATATATTTTGCATACAAAGTCCCATCGAGACATGATCATTTGCATTGCGCTTATAGGAGCATTATCTACACATTGGAGTTAATATGTCAAGTTTGGAGCAAGTGGGATTTGAGCTAAAATCGGATGACGTTTGATGTTGGACTATTTGAGAATGCATAAGCATTAGCTGGATTTTAGTTGAGTTAACTTACCTCTGGATGAATATTATATGATATATGTGTTGTTATAAATTATTATTTGCATGCTTGAATGATTTATTTGTTTGGTTTGGTTGAATTTTCATTTTGAAAAGAGGATATCATATGAAATGAAATACAAGGAATTTTTTTAGAGGGATTAGGATTCCATGCCACTGTTGATGTTAATTTCATATATACACTTATGTTATAAATTGTTGAATGTCAAAGCATGGTAGTTTGACCATATTTGACGCGACTTTGATATATTAAAAATTGAACACTTTTAGTATGGATCACTAAAAGCACTTGTTAAGTGTTGTGGTAGCTTTAGGCCTCATTATAGTATTTTAGAAATACTATGGTTTGTTGTTTTGATTTAAAATTAGTTTTGATTCAGAGAATGATTTTAAATGTGATTTTTTGAATTTTCCATGGCATTTTATTTAGAAATGGTTTTTGAACTTCTCTATTTTACTTCAACCTTTTTGATAGTCTATTCTAATTTTGTACGAAAAGGTTTTAAAATAATTTTGGAAAGTAATTATTTGATAGAAAATTTAATATAATAACAGATGTTTATTTATAACGAAAAAGGGAATTTATCTTTTATAATTTAGTGACTCTATTTTTAAAGAAGATATAAATATTTCAGAATAAATATTGGTGAAGCTTTTATATAAAATGTCATATAGAAAGAATGATTTATAAATGGTATTTTATAAACAAAAGAATGGATTTATAAATGATATTTTATAAAAGGAAATGATATCATTTTGATATATTGGAATAATAAATCAAATTTGTGAATTTATAGTGATATATGGAGTGATTGTTTTATGGAAAGTGTTTAGTCCTATCTTAAAACTAAAGATTTGTAATAAGCATATGAAATTTAAAATTAGGAGATTTATAAAAGGAGTTGTATAAATAAATTTGAAGATTTATAAGAAGGAGTTTTACAAATAGAAAGGAGATTTATAAAAAGAGTTTTATAAATACAGAAACGAGATTATAACAGGAGCTTTGTAAATATAACAGAGAATTATAAAAGGAGTTTTATAAATAGATTAGGAGATTTATAAAAGGAGTTATATAAATATAGAAGAGGACTTATAAATAGAAATGATATTTATAAAAAGAGCTTTGTAAATAGATAAGAGTTATAAAAAGAAATTTTATAAAAGGAATAAGGTTTGATTTCCATAATTGATCAATTTAAATTATGGTGGTATGGGAAGTATTCTTTTCACACTTAACATCAAATTCCAAGGTAGGTAAACTCATCTCTATCCTCGAGAATTAAGAATGTACATTGAGCCAAGGTTTGAGAGGCAATATTACCCTAACTTGTCTGATTTCATTATTAATGGAGGGATATATAGGTTTGAAATCTGAAAGTGATGGTAAGTATATTTGGATTAATTTTCGTATGATCAATTACTTGCACAAAAAGAAAAATGGTTTGAGTTTATAGTGAACAATATTTTTAAATGACATTTGTTTTGGTCTATATAATATGAATTTGGAAAAGAGGAAATCTGCCTTAAGATTTGTTAATATACTTATACATTTGAGATAAGTATATGGATACATTTCCAATCATTGAAAGAGTATAAATAAATAGTGAATGGGTAGTATACATACATACATACATACATATATATATTGTAACGACGCGGTTTTTTTCGCGCTCGAAAGTCGACATACATACTTCAAATCATACTTGAATGACGTAGATTCGACCGTTCAAATCCGAGTCGCCGGAGCTTATAACAAATTAAGTATAACAACACAGCGGAAGAAAAGAATAATACATTGATATACAGCTTTGATACAATATCTGATACAACAAATGATACAATAGATAGCAATATACATCAGAGATATGATACATTAAATAGCAGCGGAAAAGAAAAATAGGTATCACTAGCAGCGGAACAAAAAACTCAAAGATAGTCTTCAAAAGAGAACTCCAGCAGCAGCAGCTCGAACTCCAATTAATGTTGCACTAAGCTAAGCGAGATCAGCCGTGTCCAATGACTGAACTAGCTCCAGATACTCTACTAAATCTAGCTATCTGGAAAAAAACCCAACTCTAGACTGCCCGTGTAGAAAATTTTTGAGCACCCAGAGTTTAGGAAAGAAACAATAAACTCCGGATCAGTCATGGGACTGGTGTGAGCAACAAAAATAGTTTATCTTTTAAAACAATCAACAAAAGATTTTTAAAGTCAATTCGCAATTCTTTTTGAAAATGTAACTACCATAAGACCTCCCACCACACACACAATGCAAACGCAGACTTGGAGGAGATTTCTTCTTATGTTAGTCAAAGATGCTTACTACGCAAAATCAAATCATTTGATTATTATCATTAGTGCATAGTGTAGAAAACGTTTCGAAAGTAGAATATAAATCTTAGCCAGCATAGGTACCATTATATTATGCCCGCTATAGCTACCTCCTGAGGAGGCAGGTTCTACAATTTGCAGTCGTAAAGGTTCGTATTGTTTCTTTGGATTTCCAACAAATGGTCAGGCCAAGGAACTTCCCATTGCCACATGGAAACGCCTCTGGAATGACGTCCCGAGAACCAAACCAGATCTCTGCCAACACAAGGCCGGGTTACCCCTAACTGGGTAACTACTAACACGAATATGTCATCCCCCGATCGTAACCGATCTATATCCGAGGATCCTCGATTTCAACAACCACATAATAATAATAATAATGCAGCAATAACATAGGTTAAGTATCTGGGCTCCATTCCATGATACCACCTCTATCCAGAAGGAATGACATACACTAAAGGGGCGCTACCCCCTAATAACCTTGCTGCATCCTTCCTGTTTTGACCATTCCGGGGTGTGAGGTCGGACGAAGTCTCGTCCACAAAGCCACGCTTTATACAAAGGCTGCTTTGGGTCAACAAATGATCAAAGTAATGATCACAAAGATAAATGATCAAACAAATGATCATATCACAAATAATCAAACAATGATCATCACACAGCAACACTCAGCATGCCACGTTACCAAATTGGGAATATATCACTAGTAACCATCAACTACATAACCTCTGAGCTCGTACGTCTCAGAGAAGGGTGTTAAGCTAAGAGAATAGATTCTCCGCCACCAACAGGAATGTATTCGATAGAAATCTGCTTTATATCTCAATTTGTAATGTCAGACACACAATCCATACAAGTCTATTCTGGGTTTGAAAAGAACCGAAGGCACTTCCGAAGAAGTCCTTGCAATCCGGGTATTCACAATCCCGATCGGACTTCCCATCACTTAGGGAGTCTCTATACCGGCGCGACTCAGTGCAGAGACAATCGATAGGTCATCCAATCGTTCTCGTAAATACCCGGTCTTCACCACCGGTCCTCAAATGCTATCCATATACGTCGTATCACTATTCGGAATGGGTTATACGACACAAAGGTCCTCTTCCGGCTAAACCGAATAGTGAGCGCAATATTTAAAACATATGGATATGGGATTTCAATTAAGTCACAACTTAATAATTCAAAACGTACTTTCAAATAGTTTAAACCATTACCATTTCAAATCCTTTAAACAAAAGGTTTATTTCATAAAGTTCACCTAGTTTCTACAAAGATTCATTCCCGGATTTCAAACCAATTTCTATTTCAATTGGATTAATTCGTTAAATCTTAAAATCAAGATTTAACTTATAACTTTCAAAATTCGTTTCCAAAGATTCGTTCATTGCCTTTCAAAAACAGTGCCACTTTGAGTTGGATTAACTTATTCGGTCTTTGAATCAAAGACTCATTTTATAGCTTTCAAAACAATTCTATTCTATTTTCAAACTTGAAATATTTTAACACGATTTAGAAATCCTTTCTTTCAAATGAAAGCTATTAATATTGAAATCGGATAGTTTTCGTTTCGGAAATATCCGATCTCTTTTATACAAGTTAAAATCTTTGGGTTAGTTCAAATTCCCCAAAAGCAATAGTTTAAAAAAAATGGTTTAAAACCCGTATAAACTTGTATAATTCTTTTTAAATCATAAATACCAATATAGGATTCAATTTCAGATATTAAATTCCAGTTTTAAATCAAATTATTCAATTCCAAATCTTTATTAAGTTATTCAAGGTAACTTTCATTCTAAAAACACCCTTCCAAAAGCTTTTCATATTAAACTTAATTTATTTCCAAAACAATGTGAATTTTAAAAATTCAAATTCAAAACTTATTTAAAAATTTGTGACTTAACCGATTTCCACGTGAAATCCATATTTGTGTGTGTGAGGTGTTGTAACAACCTGATATTTTAAACCATTCGCATCCGCACATGTCGGACTTGAATTGCTCAAAATACCGCGTTGTAAATAAAATTTGGCAAATCTCAGAATATACAGTAAATACATAATCACAGATCACAGACACAGAGTATTTAATAATGCAGCGGAATTTAAAAGAAATAGTAGTTCATGAAGCTACTATATAAAAATAAGATACATCAGAGTTAAACAAGATACAAGAAGAAGTAACAAGATACATCAGGTACAAATCAGAATACATCACTGAGATCACTGGATACAGAAATTAAAATAGATGGTTGGATCTTCAAGGAAAGCTCCAACTCCGAAGGTGAATCTTGAATGCTAACTCACTCAATCTGACTCGAGCGTAAAGCAAAATACAAAACACTCGAGTCAGGACATAAATACTTATGAACTGTAAATAAACTCAAGTGAACAGTAACAAAAATGCATCAGTAACTTAAATGATGCTTGGGATCGCCCATCCTTTAAGGATCCGTTAAACTATTTACTATGAAGTAATATTGCGCTACTATAATAATGTCTATAGTAAAATAAACATACTTTTAAATAGCGTTCCGGGCTACCCATATCACCCTTCACACATAATAGTCCCAGTAGTCCATCCAATATCATGCCATCTCCACTCTGGGTGACTGTCAGAGGATACCACACGGGCTACGGGAGAAAAACAAACTCGTAATAAAGGCTCGGTATGGTAGGTGACACGGCACACAAGGCAATGCCAGGGTAGATATACCAATTACGCACACGGGCTGGTGGTAACGCAGCAGCCACATACGCCCACCTCGGAACACACTCCCAATCAAAATCGGAGGATGGCCATCTAATCAATCACCAGTAAGAGTATAGTATCGAAGGAATGTGTCCGACCAGAGGTGCTACCTCCTTTGGTCCGAGATCGCTCCTGTTTTAGCCACCTTATGCCAACTCACGGGAGTTGGGTCCACGTAATATACCTCAAGAACGTCGCCACCATCCTACTCATTCTGGAATCTCCACCGCGTACACGGTTGTTAAAGTGGTTTTCGGAGTTGGCAGAGAGTATGACAACTTCCGATCCCGGTCTCTTTAACAACCAAACGTTATTATAACGCCGTGGTCATTTCAAAATAGTTTATATTTCAAAAGGATCAAATCCTTTCATTTCAAAACTATATTCCTTTCAAAATAGTTTACGCCTCGAAACCAAAACCATTTTTATTTCAAAACTATTTATTCAATCAAAATAGTTTATACTTCGAAACCAAAATCATTTATTTCAAAACTATATTCAAATCAAAATAGTTTATACTTTATAATTTCCATCTCAAACCTATATTCACTTCCAAAAATCATAATACTTTCAAAGTTATGACTCTTTCGAAACCAAAATACTTGAAATCATTACACTTTGAAAATTATAACATTCTGAAATCATACATTTAAAATCATGAAACATTCATTTAATTCTTTATATTTTACAAATTTATTTTCAATTTAATTCAAAATTTCAAATTTCCAATTTAATTCAAATCAAACCATCAATTTCAATTCAATTCAGTTTTCTAACAAAACATTTCAAATCTTATAAATTTCAAATATAGATTTGATCTTCAAAATAAGCTATCCAATTTTAATATGTTCCAAACTTTAATATCCCACATTTCAAAACTAAACTTTATAATTCCATATATTCATATCTCAACTCTAATTTCATTATTATGTAGTTTTGAAATATTCATTTCATAAATCCAATATTATTAAAATAAACTTAAATTACAATTAAACCTAATATCTTTTCATACAAATATAAACTTCAAATATTCCTTTATCAAATAAAGAAAAATCAAATATCATTCAACATTCACATTCTTTATTAAAATAAAGATCAAATCATTTCCAAACCA
This sequence comes from Allium cepa, assembly GCA_030765085.1. Classification (NCBI taxonomy): domain Eukaryota; kingdom Viridiplantae; phylum Streptophyta; class Magnoliopsida; order Asparagales; family Amaryllidaceae; genus Allium; species Allium cepa. The sequence continues at coordinate 743,437,534 of CM060932.1, forward strand.
TTTCAAAATCATTAAAATATTACATCCTTTCAAAACTTCATAATCAAATCATTATTTGAATTCAAATCCAAATATTCAAAGTTAAATATCATTTAAAATCAAATATGTCATTCATTTATTATTTCAAACATCATTACCAAAAATACATTCCAAAATCCCATTCAAAAATTCATTTATTATATTACATTTCATTCCGTTTAACACATAACCAAGTAAACTTTATTTAAATTCAAATTCAATTTAAATTCCTTAAAAAGTCAAATTTAAATATTCAAAACTTCTAAAATTTCACAGATAATCCATTTCAAAAGTTAAATTATTTAACACTATAAAATATAGCCCAAACAGTGTTAAAATCTATAACATTTCAAAACATTGTCAAATTATAGCAACGACAGCATTTATAAAGTGCTATCGTAGCTTATATTTTCCAAAATGGTTTATTTCAAGAATAGCGACATTTATAAAATGTCGTAATAGATATTTAGTTATTTCAAACATTGTTAGATTCAAAACAATAGCATTAAAATGCTGTCAAAAGACTAAAGCATTTTGAAAATGCTATAAAATTCCAGGTTTCATTTTAGCTTTTCAAAAATAATAATAAAACTCCAAATTTTTATTATTACAACTTAAAAATCATATTTCTAGACTTCAAAATTTCACATTTAAAATCATTTTAACATATGATTTAACACAATAAAATTTTAAGATCAAATATTCAATTTTGCAAACTCCATTCATTTATTAAGTCAAAATTCACTGTTTATTAATTTATAAATTTAATAAACTTAAAATTTTACTTCAAATATCCTTTCAAAACTTTAAATTTCCATTATTTATTTACATCTTAAAATAAAATTTAAAGTTAAACGTCACATTTACTCCAAATTTACATACTTGAATTCACTTAAATTCACAATTTCAAGATTTAATATTTATCTTTCTTAAAACCATAATATATATATTTTAAATCAAAATTTCATACTTTTGAAAATACATATTTAAAAAAAATAATTTAAAAATATACCACGGGGTCTGTATATAATTTTCTAACCTAGGTCAAGTGATACAGATATATATCATTTCAATCCGCAGTTTACAAAGAAAACCCGGGTTCTATCATTTCAAACCCGCAATCCCAAGTCACATAAAATACAATAAAAATCGCTCAAGCCTATCATTTCAGCCCATAACGATTTTTCCCTATTCTAAAGTCCGTTCGGGTATGTATCATTTCAACCCATAGTGATTCTATTCTAACAGGGAACTTGCAGTGTGAATGTATGCATAAACAATATAAACAATGTCAATGTCACAATATAATGTCAGGTGATAATTAGCAGTTTTAACATGGTATAGCATATCATATGATCAACATTAACTTGCATAACATTTTATATTACTAAACACTTGTCATCAATTCACTATTTCATAAGTATAAATGTCAGAGTGAGAAAGACTCACCTTTTCAAGCTGAAGACCACTACGACATACAAACATGATTCCAAGGGCACGACAAGCACGACAATGGATTCAAATAAGTGGAGAGAGCCTAGATGATCATCTTGTAACAATCCAATAAACACAAACAAGACAATGCAACACATGAATATACAACACAAAACAATATTGAACAAGTTGAGATACAAAGCAACAAAGACAAGACGGCTTAACCTTGCCTTAACCACTCCACTGCTCGACCATAGAGGATCTTTTTCTTGGCCATTGATGTGTGTTTGGGTCAGGTATGGTATCATATAGGTCATATTTAGCACACCCATGCACGGCAACATGAAGTGATGTGAAGGGGTAGTGGTGATAATATGAAGCATACATAGGTTCAAGTGCAAAATAGAGTGGTTTATGCAACATTTGGCTCGGTTATGCCAAGTTTTGGGCTCGTCCCTACATACTTCAGGTATGGTCAGATCTGAAATGATGTCTAGAGGTGGTGTAGGTAGGTGGTGGTTGAGCTAGGGGTGTGGCCAAGTCAAGATATGAAGGAGATAGTGAAGATAGACTTGGCTAGGCAATGTTTTCAAGGAGTGTGGTGCAAAGTTTGTGGTGCTAGCTTCAAGTAGTGGTCAAGGCCAGATCTGGACAGAGGGGAGAGGAGTGGTTGCTTCCATGTATGGTGGTATTGGTGGTCGGTGGAGATGAGGGTGGTAGAGGCTAGGCCGAGCAAGACTAGAGAGGAAGAAGCAAATCAATGAAAATTGAAGAGGAGAAGAGATAAAGGAGGCCATTGCTCTTTTTTTTCTTCTCAAATGAAATAGCCATGAATGGTGATGAGATGGGAAGGTTTTTCACATGAATCAACAGGAAATACACGGCCAATGCAAAAGAAACGAACGGCTAAGTCAAAATGAAAAGTCAACAGAAGGTGTAAAGCCAAAAGTAAGTGAAAAGTCACATGCAAATGAAAGGTTTAAGTCTTTTTGTATTTCCATTTCTTTTTAAAATTTAAATACATGTAAAATATTTGTAAATACAGATAAAACACGAAAATATAGTAAATGAACAAAAATAAATAAATAAATATTAATTAAATATAATAAAATTAAGAAAATAACAAAGAAAATGTAAATTAGGCTTGAAAATTTGAAAATAAATGAAATGAACTTTGGGAGAATTGTATGTACATGAAAAATATTTATAAATAAAGATAAAAAATTAAAAATAAAATGCATACGTAAAAATTAATAAATAAATGTTTAATTAAATATAATTTAAATGAAGAAAATATCAGAAAAATGGAAACTAACCTTTAAAAATAGAAAATAAATTCAATGAGCTTTAGAAAAATTCAAACATCACTTTAAAAATATTTAAAAGGTAAAAATATATGTAACATAGCATATAATACAATTTAGAATAAGATATGACAATTAAAAAGATTATTTATATAATTTAAAACAAACAATTTTGTTAAATACAGCAAATTTCACACAATAGTTAAAAAGGCATAACTTTCACATTATAAATCAGATTTCAACGAAACGAAAAGCAGTGTTATTAAAATTTTATTTACTTTCATAATAAAATATAAAATTAGAATTTTCAAACTTTCAAATTTTAAATTTAAAAGTCAAAGTTTGACCATTTTGACCAAAATTCACTTTTCTGGAAATATTCAATTTATGCATAATTGAAATTCTAATCCACATCAAAATCAACATTTATATTTCAATTAACAAAATATATTCATTTTAATAAATAAAATAAATTTTTTAAATTAGGAATTTAAATTACAATAAATAAAAATATACAATTACAATAATCAGAAAATACAGGGTTGTTACACTCTCCCCCACTCAAAACTTTTCGTCCCCGAAAAGGGATGAGGTACGGGAAAGCACAGAAAAAGATAGAATGAAATAGTATTAAGACGAGATGACAAGAAGATTAAAATTATACCTGAAAGTTGTTGCTATAGGTAAGTTTAACAATGTGGAGATGATCTTTCCAAGATCTTCCAGAATCAAGAACACAAGCATGAAAAAAAAATCTTTTAGAATCTGATTCACCCTTCCCGTTTGACCGAGGGTCTGTGGATGGCAAGCAGTGCTTAGATTCAAAGATGAGTACCAAAGATTATTAAAGATTATAGAAAGATTTCTAAACAGACTGGTATATGCAATAGCCTCCCATTCTGTAGCAAGATAAACCAAAAGATAGTTTGAAAAACGAAATAAAATAATAAATTTGAAACCATAAAATTTCAACTTAAACTGAAAATTAATTTTACATAAGTCAAATAAATCTTAAGCATCTCTAATTTCATTATCTTATCATCCAATTATCTTAAATTAACAAACCCCTAAAATCATGTATTTGAAAAATCTTTTATTATACTCAAAATGTACCAAATAAAATTTAATTCTTCTTCATTACTAATTATAATTAAATTTATTCCTCTTAATATATTATATCACCTATGTTAAATATATTTACACTCATTATAACTGCTTTAATTTTATTCTTAGTTCCTTTAACATCATTTTATATTGTAAATTATTCCATTGCCCTTTTTCTTTATCTACCACTGTTAATCTTTTTATAACAAAAATTTAAGTGTATAACATTTGTTATAACCACTCAAATTTTATTTATAAAATCTTTCATATTATATACTATCCAATTACATATTCAACTTCTAAAATTTAAGGTAAGTTATATTGTAATGAATTATGTATTATACAAATAAAACTTTCTAATTTAATCATTTCAAGCTTGAATATTTATCCAAATCTTGAAATTATACTTAAAAATTATCTTTTAAGATAAAATTTAGGAATTAAATTTTCAATAAATTCCAAACTATTTAGAAACTAAATGCATATATACTATATATATATATATATATATATATATATATATATATATATATATATTCAACTTTAAATCATATATCAGCATATGTTATGAATCCATTCTTATTTTAGAAATTAGAATCAATTAAATTTCCCAAAACAAAACTTGTAGCAAGACTACAGAACGGTCTCTTCACTTCGAAACTTGAAAATGAACATCGATGATGCTGCAGTCATCACCGAAATTATTTCCCAGCGATAAAGAGAAGAGCACTAGTTTTAAAATTCTTTGAAAACAAATTTCTATTCGAAAATACTTAAAATAATATATCCTTTAAAACTTTTAACACAAAGTTTGAAATCCATTGGAAATTAAATTCTCAAATTCTTGTTTTACATTCATTTTAAATTTTCAAATAAATTTATAACCATGTTTTATAGTTCAATTAGATATATGAAACAATAGAAAATGAAATATAAAATCAAATATTATTTCTTAACAACCAATTCAAATAAAATCCAGATAAAGATTTATAATATAGTTACAAAATTTATTTCACAAAATTTATTTCATTACTAAATTTTAAAAACATATTGTGTCAGTTTGCTCTGTTCAAGTGTTTTGGAAATCTTATCGATAGCGTTGATCAGACGAATCGATTAGAAACCCAAATCAACATCAACAACTCAAACAACACAATATATAAAACATTTTAAATATTAGTTTACAAATACACTTCAAGAATAATTTGAAGATAAGTTGGAAACGAAGATGAGATGATTAAATAACAGAATAGGGAGATGGATAAGCTTATATAAATCGCGGGCAACCTTAACCGGGTCAACCGTGACTTAAAGTATAAGTTCGATGTGGATTTCTGGGTAAATCTACATTCGACCTCAAGAGATAGAGTTTAGGATAATAAGAGGTACTAGCACCTAAATCGAGGATATAGAATCTCTGGTGAATCGATGCTGTTGTAAAGGAGTTTCCCCCTTTACAAATAAATTTGAGGTTGGCGAGACCGCCGACTCATTTTAAAGATCATTCAAAGTGGAGTTATGGGATACTCCAGAATCAAAAGAAGATGAATAGTGAGGGACACGAATGGATTCTGGACCCGCAGGGAATGTTCCAAAAATTCAAATGAATCGAGTCAAAAGGAAGAGATTTAAGCTCGAATGGAAGTGATTCTGCAATTTCATTTACCCTATATACTGAGTTTTTCCTAGAGCTACCAAAGCTCTGATACCAACTGTAACAACTCGATATTTTCAACCATTCGCATCCGCACATGTCGGACTTGAATTGCTCAAAATACCGCGTTGTAAATAAAATTTGGCAAATCTCAGAATATACAGTAAATACATAATCACATATCACAGACACAGAGTATTTAATAATGCAGCGGAATTTAAAAGAAATAGTAGTTCATGAAGCTACTATATAAAAATAAGATACATCGGAGTTAAACAAGATACAACAAGAAGTAACAAGATACATCAGGTACAAATCAGAATACATCACTGAGATCACTGGATACAGAAATTAAAATAGATGGCTGGATCTTCAAGTAAAGCTCTAACTCCGAAGGTGAATCTTGAATGTTAACTCACTCAATCTGACTCGAGCGTAAAGCAAAATACAAAACACTCGAGTCAGGACATAAATACTTATGAACTGTAAATAAACTCAAGTGAACAGTAACAAAAATGCATCAGTAACTTAAAGGATGCTTGGGATCGCCCATCCTTTAAGAATCCGTTAAACTATTTACTATGTAGTAATATTGCGCTACTATAATAATGTCTACAGTAAAATAAACATACTTTTAAATAGCGTTCTGGGCTACCCATATCACCCTTCACACATAATAGTATCAGTAGTCCATCCAATATCATGCCATCTCCACTCTGGGTGACTGTCAGAGGATACCACACGGGCTACGGGAGAAAAAGAAACTCGTAGTAAAGGCTCGGTATGGTAGGTGACACGGCACACAAGGCAATGCCAGGGTAGATATACCAATTACGCATACGGGTTGGTGGTAACGCAGCAGCCACATACGCCCACCTCGGAACACACTCCCAATCAAAATCGGAGGATGGCCATCTAATCAATCACCAGTAAGAGTATAGTATCGAAGGAATGTGTCCGACCAGAGGTGCTACCTCCTTTGGCCCGAGATCGCTCCTGTTTTAGCCACCTTATGCCAACTCACGGGAGTTGGGTCCACGTAATATACCTCAAGAACGTCGCCACCATCCTACTTCATTCTGCAATCTCCACCGCGTACACGGTTGTTAAAGTGGTTTTCGGAGTTGGTAGAGAGTATGAAAACTTCCGATCCCGGTCTCTTTAACAACCAAACGTTATTATAACGCCGTGGTCATTTCAAAATAGTTTATATTTCAAAAGGATCAAATCATTTCATTTCAAAACTATATTCCTTTCAAAATAGTTTACGCCTCGAAACCAAAACCATTTTTATTTCAAAACTATTTATTCAATCAAAATAGTTTATACTTCGAAACCAAAATCATTTTTATTTCAAAACTATATTCAAATCAAAATAGTTTATACTTTATCATTTCCATCTCAAACCTATATTTACTTTCAAAAATCATAATACTTTCAAAGTTATAACTCTTTCGAAACCAAAATACTTGAAATCATTACACTTTGAAAATTATAACATTCTGAAATCATACTTTTGAAATCATGAAACATTCATTTAATTCTTTACATTTTACAAATTTATTTTCAATTTAATTCAAAATTTCAAATTTCCAATTTAATTCAAATCAAACCATCAATTTCAATTCAATTCAGTTTTCTAACAAAACATTACAAATCTTATAAATTTCAAATATAGATTTGATCTTCAAAATAAGCTATCCAATTTTCATATGTTTCCAAACTTTAATATCCCACATTTCAAAACTAAACTTTATAATTCCATATATTCATATCTCAAATCTAATTTCATTATTATGTAGTTTTGAAATATTCATTTCATAAATCCAATATTAATAAAATAAACTTAAATTACAATTAAACCTAATATCTTTTCATACAAATATAAACTTCAAATATTCCTTTATCAAATAAAGAAAAATCAAATATCATTCAACATTCACATTCTTTATTAAAATAAAGATCAAATCATTTCCAAACCATTTCAAAATCATTAAAATATTACATCCTTTCAAAACTTCATAATCAAATCATTATTTGAATTCAAATCCAAATATTCAAAGTTAAATATCATTTAAAATCAAATATGTCATTCATTTATTATTTCAAACATCATTACCAAAAATACATTCCAAAATCCCATTCAAAAATTCATTTATTATATTACATTTCATTCCGTTTAACACAAAACCAAGTAAACTTTATTTAAATTCAAATTCAATTTAAATTCCTTAAAAAGTCAAATTTAAATATTCAAAACTTCTAAAATTTCACAGATAATCCATTTCAAAAGTTAAATTATTTCACACTATAAAATATAGCCCAAACAGTGTTAAAATCTATAACATTTCAAAACATTGTCAAATTATAGCAACGACAGCATTTATAAAGTGCTATCGTAGCTTATATTTTCCAAAATGGTTTATTTCAAGAATAGCGACATTTATAAAATGTCGTAATAGATATTTAGTTATTTCAAACATTGTTAGATTCAAAACAATAGCATTAAAATGTTGTCAAAAGACTAAAGCATTTTGAAAATGCTATAAAATTCCAGGTTTCATTTTAGCTTTTCAAAAATAATAATAAAACTCCAAATTTTTATTATTACAACTTAAAAATCATATTTCTAGACTTCAAAATTTCACATTTAAAATCATTTTAACATATGATTTAACACAATAAAATTTTAAGATCAAATATTCAATTTTGCAAACTCCATTCATTTATTAAGTCAAAATTCACTGTTTATTAATTTTTAAATTTAATAAACTTAAAAATTTACTTCAAATATCATTTCAAAACTTTAAATTTAATTTCCATTATTTATTTACATCTTAAAATAAAATTTAAAGTCAAACGTCACATTTACTCCAAATTTACATACTTGAATTCACTTAAATTCACAATTTCAAGATTTAATATTTAACTTTCTTAAAACCATAATATATATATTTTAAATCAAAAGTTCGTACTTTTGAAAATACATATTTAAAAAAATCATTTAAAAATATACCATGGGGTCTGTATATAATTTTCTAACCTAGGTCAAGTGATACGGATATATATCATTTCAATCCGCAGTTTACAAAGAAAACCCGGGTTCTTTCATTTCAAACCCACAATCCCAAGTCACATAAAATACAATAAAAATTGCTCAAGCCTATCATTTCAGCCCATAACGATTTTTCCCTATTCTAAAGTCCGTTCGGGTATGTATCATTTCAACCCATAGTGATTCTATTCTAACAGGGAACTTGCAGTGTGAATGTATGCATAAACAATATAAACAATGTCAATGTCACAATATAATGTCATATATCAGATGTCAGGTGATAATTAACAGTTTTAACATGGTAATAACATGATATAGCATATCATATGATCAACATTAACTTGCATAACATTTTATATTACTAAACACTTGTCATCAGTTCACTATTTCATAAGTATAAATGTCAGAGTGAGAAAGACTCACCTTTTCAAGTTGAAGACCACTACGACATACAAACATGATTTCAAGGGCCCGACAAGCACGGAAATGGATTCAAATTAGTGGAGAGAGCCTAGATGATCATCTTGTAACAATCCAATAAACACAAACAAGACAATGCAACACATGAATATACAACACAAAACAATATTGAACAAGTTGAGATACAAAGCAACAAAGACAAGACGGCTTAACCTTGCCTTAACCACTCCACTGCTCGACCATAGAGGATCTTTTGCTTGGCCATTGATGTGTGTTTGGGTTGGTATCATATAGGTCAGATTTAGCACACCCATGCACGGCAACATGAAGTGATGTGAAGGGGTAGTGGTGATAATATGAAGCATACATAGGTTCAAGTGCAAAATAGAGTGGTTTATGCAACATTTGGCTCGGTTATGCCAAGTTTTGGGCTCGGCCCTACATACTTCAGGTATGGTCAGATCTGAAATGATGTCTAGAGGTGGTGTAGGTAGGTGGTGGTTGAGCTAGGGTGTGGCCAAGTCAAGATATGAAGGAGATAGTGAAGATAGACTTGGCTAGGCAATGTTTTCAAGGAGTGTGGTGCAAAGTTTGTGGTGCTAGCTTCAAGTAGTGGTAAAGGCCAGATCTGGACAGAGGGGAGAGGAGTGGTTGCTTCCATGTATGGTGGTGGTGGTGGTCGGTGGAGATGAGGGTGGTAGAGGCTAGGCCGAGCAAGACTAGAGAGGAAGAAGCAAATCAATGAAAATTGAAGAGGAGAAGAGATAAAGGATGCCATTGCTCTTTTTTTTCTTCTCAAATGAAATAGCCATGAATGGTGATGAGATGGGAAGGTTTTTCACGTGAATCAACAGGAAATACACAGCCAATGCAAAAGAAATGAACGGCTAAGTCAAAATGAAAAGTCAACAGAAGGTGTAAAGCCAAAAGTAGGTGAAAAGTCACATGCAAATGAAAGGTTTAAGTCTTTTTGTATTTCCATTTCTTTTTAAAAATTAAATACATGTAAAATATTTTAAATACAGATAATACACGAAAATATAGTAAATGAACAAAAATAAATAAATAAATATTAATTAAATATAATTAAATTAAGAAAATAACAAAGAAAATGTAAATTAGGCTTGAAAATTTGAAAATAAATGAAATGAACTTTGGGAGAATTGTATGTACATGAAAAATATTTATAAATAAAGATAAAAAAATAAAAATAAAATGCATAGTAAAGATGAATAAATAAAATTTTAATTAAATATAATTTAAATGAAGAAAATATCAGAAAAATGGAAACTAACCTTTAAAAATAGAAAATAAATTCAATGAGCTTTAGAAAAATTCAAACATCACTTTAAAAATATTTAAAAGGTAAAAATATATGTAACATAGAATATAATACAATTTAGAATAAGATATGACAATTAAAAAGATTATTTATATAATTTAAAATAAACAATTTTGTTAAATACAGCAAATTTCACACTATAGTTAAAAAGGCATAACTTTCACATTATAAATCAGATTTCAACGAAACGAAAAGCAGTGTTATTAAAATTTTATTTAATTTAATAATAAAATATAAAATTCAAATTTTCAAACTTTCAAATTTTAAATTTAAAAGTCAAAGTTTGACCATTTTGACCAAAATTCACTTTTCTGGAAATATTCAATTTATGCATGATTGAAATTCTAATCCACATCAAAATCAACATTTATATTTCAATTAACAAAATATATTCATTTTAATAAATAAAATAAAGTTTTTAAATTAGGAATTTAAATTAAAATAAATAAAAATATACAATTACAATAATCAGAAAATACAGGGTTGTTACAGGTGTAGTCCAGGGTTTTACACAATAGTGCACAACATCAATCATCATAGATATATCAATATCGATAAGCGGTATAATTTTTTAACGCTTATCTTCATTCACAGATTCATAAATAAAGTAAATTTATCAGTCACAAAAATTCATCATCACGATTCGTTGTGGGTTTCGGATAACCAACTGGAGTCCGACTCCCTATCGCATCGAAATTCAAATGTCGTTTGAAAGGCCAAGTTGTCTAATTAATTTAAACAGTTTAATTCAATGATTAATTCACCTAGCATTTATCACAGATAAATCATACTCAATCATCATAGATATATCGAAGCACAGCACAGAACATCTCAGAATATCATCAAATAGATATCAGAGTCAATCAAACAAGAATCATCCATTCATATCAATATAGTTTGAATTACTTAACTTAATTAATTACTTAAGAATAAATCAATATTATTCTGTTTGATTAATCACTAATAAATCGACTTAATTACCTTATTAATTACTTCTTAATTACTTAATTAATTAATTCTTATTTTTTTTACCTTAATCATTAATTCATAAGAGTGAATTTCCAATTTAATTTCCAATTAATTTCTTAATTAATTCATTAAGCATTAAATTAGTTAATTACTATTGATTAACTTTAAGTAGATAGTTAAATTCTTAAGTTCAAAATTGATCTAAACGCAAAGTTATAAATATCAATCTTTAATTACAGATTTATTATCCATTCCATCAATTATAAATCCATTAATCCATTATAATTATCTTCTCTTAATTTCTTTCCCTAAGTAATTACTGTTTTTATTAAATCACTCATTAATCACTTGATTAATTTGCTTGAATTAATAATTAATTTAATTTAATCCTCACATTAAGTAATTTACTTCAAGTAATAAATCTTTTTAACAAATAAAATCTATTAACCATTAAAACATTAATTATTTAACCCAAACAAAAAAGTTTATTATTCATTCAAGATATTCTAATAATTTTAAAGTTAAAAGAACTTTTCAAAATAAAGGCTATATTTATTTTAAATCATTTTTAACACTTGGTAATTTAAAACAAATTTATCTTTTAAAAAAAACTTTCTTAACTAATTCAAAACAAACATTATTTTGAAACCCTCTTATTCTACCTTTAAACTTTTATATTTCAACATATATAAAACTTACTAAATCTCATCCTTGAAAACAAATTAATTTTATAAGTTAAGTCTTGTTTACTTTTGTTTTAAAACTTAGGAACATTTCCAAAAATCAGATTTCATTGTTTTGAAACTTTAACATCCTGTACAAATTCTAAAGCCTGTACATCCCTAGAAACCCGAGAATGGCTCCTTCTTCCCCAACTTCAACACCCAGATACCCAACTAGCACGCGTGCACGTGCACCGTTGACCGCCACCCTTTCGATCGTCATTCCGATCACCATCACGTCATCGATGGCATCCCCAAGCATCGCGAGCATACAAATTCCCAAATTTTACTGGGAATCAAAATCGAGCATAGCTCGAGCCACTCGAACTAGACCTCTAACCAAAGAATCGATTCGCCACCCCGCCTCTGACCACCAGCACTGCCCCCACTCCATCCACGCCTCTGTCCATGTCTCGAGTATCTCTCCTCCAGATTTGGCCACACTCGACGCATTGATGAGCGTGCACGAGCTCGAAACCCAACTTCCACTTTTCGCAATCCTTAAACCCTACATTGATCCACATCGCCTTCCATGATGAAATAAAAATTTATCTCACATTTTCCACGAAATCATTCATCCTTCCAGCACCTACTGCCACGATCCCAAGATCCAATTCCTCTTTGATCGCCGTGGGTTTCCCCGAGTTCATTTTGCGTTCAGCTTGAAACTGCTCGAGATTTCGCAACTTAAAAATCTAGAATCTTGTACTAAAAATCATATTTCTTGAAGGCGAACATGATTATGGAATCAAATCCTAAATTTTAGTCAATTGAATTTTAACAAATTTTATGTACTATTGTGTTTTGGTTTTTCCAGCAAAACCATTTACCTTTAAATACTTAAAAGTTTTTTTAGAATTAAGATCTTGTCACTTTAACCCGTTTCATTCATACATCAAGATAACTAGTACATCAAAGGATGAGGTTTTCAAATTTAAACAGGTATTGAAATCTGTTTGCCTGGAACAGAGCATTCAAAATATTTAAACTATGCTTATTCTCAGAGCATTCAAATATTCTCAGATGTATATGCAAACCAGGTGGGCATGTACCAGAGAAAAATTTATTCATGCATTCATCATACACATAATAGATTTAAGGAAAATTTGCACACAGTGTTTTCCAGAGAAAAATGACAGAGCTTGTTTTCTTTTGTCACAGGCTTTGATTTTCCAGTAGAAACATTCCTTCTTTGACCTCTGGTTGCATGGATTTGTTTGAGTTTGTTTGTGATCTACAATCCCAGGTTGAAGATTTGCATTGCTTATTATCTCCAGATTTGATTGGTTTTGATATGTGCTTTGACTTTCCTATGTCTACAGGTTTTGCAAATTGATCTAGTTTGTTGTTTTTGTTTTCCCTGTTTGGAAACGTGATGTTTATATTTTACTTTGTTTTGTTTATTTTATTTTTTCTTTATTAGGTTGCTTTTTTTTTTCTTCATGTACATCTTATAAAAGTTGTTTTAAGTATGTTGTGAACGAACAAAGTCTAAATTAGATGTATATAAAAAGAAGTATGCAGTATATTAAGGTATCATATTTTTTTTTTTGACTTATGTAATTATACTTACGTTTTAACCATACTTTTGTTTCTTGTTTTTTTTCTACATACTTATAGTTTTATTTATTTTAAAAGTATTATTTTATAAGTATATTTTGAACTTTACATTATTTATAAATCTCGATTCGATTGAATTCAAATACGTTAGTTAAAAGCAATTCCTAGTTCAACTAATATGTTATATCAATTACCAATTGTTTCATAATTTTTATTCAAAAATGAAATTAATTATTAATTAAATCAATTCCAAAATTGGGGTCGTTACAGACTTCCCCCCTTAAAAAGAATTTCGTCCTCGAAATTCGCAGGCACGAAAACAACAAAGATAGACGAAGAATGTTTCATCAAATCAAACTGAACATCTACTCTGCATTTGGCTTACCGAATCAGAATATCAATAATAGATACATGATCGAATCTATTTAACACTCCACAAGATACTCGGGTTATCAAATCTACGAAATATGCAATGACATTGGTTAGTCCGATGGAAAACTAACCGTCCGTAGAATATATCAGACCCCAAAGTATATATAATTTGTCCCTCTTCGGACTTCGATCAACCCGAGAAATTATAATAGGATTTCAAATTTGGTTTTAAACGAAATCGTTTTATCGATTCTTTTCAAATTTATCCTTGTATTCAATTAACCAATTTAGCTCAATTTAAAATTTCTAATTTATTTAAAATTTCTAATTTCAAATTTCCAATTTATTCATATTTATTAAAGTTTAAATCGAAAAACTGATAGGAAACCGATGAAGATACGAAGTAAAAATTTCCTACAACGATTCGTAGGGCCATCATCACACCGAAACTTCTTCTTGCAACTGCCACGAAGCAATCAAAAGAATTTGGAAACGAATCAAAGAAGATTGAGAAGAAAAGATTGTTTCCACTGTTGTTACAGAGTATTGACCAATTATAGTCGTATTTCCCTGTCCCCTATCTCGTTCTCTTCTTGCTCTCATACTTACTATCAGTGGATAGTAAGAGAATATACTGAGACATTCAAACGGATATCTTAGGGATTACTCATTCTAGGGATACTTCACCTATCTCTAATGAGATACTTAATGTGTTATACTCCTGAGCTAAAGTTTTACCTTAGCTCTGATACCAAATGTAACGATGCGGTTTTTTTCGCGCTCGAAAATCGACATCCATACTTCAAATCGTACTCGAATGCCATAGATTCGACCGTTCAAATCCGAGTCGCCGGAGCTTATAACAAATTAAGTATAACAACACAGCGGAAGAAAAGAATAATACATTGATATACAGCTTTGATACAATATCTGATACAACAGATGATACAATAGATAGCAATATACATCAGAGATATGATACAATAAATAGTAGCGGAAAAGAAAAATAGGTATCACTAGCAGCGGAACAAATAACTCAAAGATAGTCTTCAAAAGAGAACTCCAGCAGCAGCAGCTCGAACTCCAATTAATGATGCACTAAGCTAAGTGAGATCAGCCGTGTCCAAAGATTGAACTAGCTCCAGATACTCTACTAAATCTAGCTATCTGGAAAAAAACCCAACTCTAGACTGCCCGTGTAGAAAAATTTTGAGCACCCAGAGTTTAGGAAAGAAACAATAAACTTCGGATCAGTCATGGGACTGGTGTGAGCAACAAAAACAGTTTATCTTTTAAAACAATCAACAAAAGATTTTTAAAGTCAATTCGCAATGCTTTTTGAAAATGTAACTACCATAAGACCTCCCACCACACACACAATGCAAACATAGACTTGGAGGAGATTTCTTCTTATGTTAGTCAAAGATGCTTACTACGCAAAATCAAATCATTTGATTATTATCATTAGTGCATAGTGTAGAAAACGATTCGAAAGTAGAATATAAATCTTAGCCAGCATAGGTACCATTATATTATGCCCGCTATAGCTACCTCCTGAGGAGGCAGGTTCTACAATTTGCAATCGTAAAGGTTCGTATTGTTTCTTTGGATTTCCAACAAATGGTCAGGCCAAGAAACTTCCCATTACCACATGGAAACGCCTCTGGAATGACGTCCCGAGAACCAAACCGGATCTCTGCCAACACAAGGCCGGGTTACCCCTAACTGGGTAACTACTGACACGAATATGTCATCCCCCGATCGTAACCGATCTATATCCGAGGATCCTCGATTTCAACAACCACATAATAATAATAATAATGCAGCAACAACATAGGTTAAGTATCTGGGCTCCATTCCATGATACCACCTCTATCCAGAAGGAATGACATACACTAAAGGGGCGCTACCCCCTAATAACCTTGCTGCATTCTTTCTGTTTTGACCATTCCGGGGTGTGAGGTCCGACGAAGTCTCGTCCACAAAGCCACGCTTTATACAAAGGCTGCTTTGGGTCAACAAATGATCAAAGTAATGATCACAAAGATAAATGATCAAACAAATGATCATATCACAAATAATCAAACAATGATCATCACACAGCAACACTCAGCATGCCACGTTACCAAATTGGGAATATATCACTAGTAACCATCAACTACATAACCTCTGAGCTCGTACGTCTCGGAGAAGGGTGTTAAGCTAAGAGAATAGATTCTCCGCCACCAACAGGAATGTATTCGATAGAAATCTGCTTTATATCTCAATTTGTAATGTCAGACACACAATCCATACAAGTCTATTCTGGGTTTGAAAAGAACCGAAGGCACTTCCGAAGAAGTCCTTGCAATCCGGGTATTCACAATCCCGATCGGACTTCCCATCACTTAGGGAGTCTCTATACCGGCGCGACTCAGTGCAGAGACAATCGATAGGTCATCCAATCGCTCTCGCAAATACCCGGTCTTCACCACCGGTCCTCAAATGCTATCCATATACGTCGTATCACTATTCGGAATGGGTTATACGACACAAAGGTCCTCTTCCGGCTAAACCGAATAGTGAGCGCAATATTTAAAACATATGGATATGGGATTTCAATTAAGTCACAACTTAATAATTCAAAACGTACTTTCAAATAGTTTAAACCATTACCATTTCAAATTCTTTAAACAAAAGGTTTATTTCATAAAGTTCACCTAGTTTCTACAAAGATTCATTCCCGGATTTCAAACCAATTTCTATTTTAATTGGATTAATTCGTTAAATCTTAAAATCAAGATTTAACTTATAACTTTCAAAATTCGTTGCCAAAGATTCATTCGTTGCCTTTCAAAAACAGTGCCACTTTGAGTTGGATTAACTTATTCGGTCTTTGAATCAAAGATTCATTTTACAGCTTTCAAAACAATTCAATTCTTGTAACGCCCCGGAAATTTTCGACTTTCAAAAATTCAACATCGATACTCACTTTATCGACTGCCGACAAATCGAAGGCCGGAAACCCGAAATGTTATGGTTTAAGAAAAAGAAAAAAAAAGAGAAGAAGAAGACAGAAGATAGAGAGAAAAGAAAATAGGAAATAGAACAGAAAGAAAATAGCACGGAATAGAAAACAACTGAACAACAATAGAATCTCACAATTCGCAGCTGAACAACATATAATAATAAATGAATAATCTTTAAACAAAGAACTATATCAGTTATTACATTACATCACATTTCATTACATCATATCATCAGAGTGTACAAAAACATACAACAACAAACAGTGCAGCGGAAAAAGAAATACTATATAACTAGTAATACGCCATGCCATCCAGCTTGCCTCCAGCAATTCCAGAATATCCAGAATATCCTGATAAACCTAACTCTTAACTGCCCGTGTGGAAATTGGTGGGCACCCAGAGTTTAGGAAGGAAAACAATAAACTCCGAGTCAGTCATGTGACTGGTGTGAGAACTCAAAATAGTTTATTTATCTCTAAAATCAAAATAGAGGAATATTTTTAAAGTCAATTCGCAATGCTTTTAGAAATGAGACTACCATAAGGCATCCCGCACACACACACAATGCAAACGCAGAATCGGAGGAGATTTCTCCTTATGATAGTCAAAGATGCTTGATACGCATTTAAAAGAACATTTGATATTATTATTAGTGCATAGTGTAGAGAAAAATTCATTTCGAAAGTAGAATATAAATCTTAGCCAACATACGACCATTATCGTATGCCTACTATAGCTAACTATGTTTAATAGCAGGTTACCGCCACATTCCATAGAAGGTTATACAACTAAAACCGTACAAGTCTCGTATTGTTTCTTTGGATTTCCAACGAGTGATCAGGCCAAGGAACTTCCCATTGCCACATGAGAATGCCTCTGGATGGACATCCCCGAGAACCAAACCGGATCTCTACCAACACAAGGCCGGGTTACCCCTAACTGAGTAACAACTGACCGAATATGCCATCCCCCGGTCCTTTGGGACCTTTCAACCGAGCGCTCGCAATCAATTCACACAATCATAACAAAGTGTTTTCAACATGAGTAAGTATCTGGGCTCCATACCATGATACCACCCTTTTCCAGAAGGAAATGCACATATCCTAAAGGGCGCTACCCCTCATAACCTTGCCGCATCTTTCCTGTTTGACCATTCACGGGGTGTGAGGCTCGACGAAGTCACGTCCACAAAAACATACTTTATACAAAAGCCATGCTTTTGGTCAACAAATGATCATAGAAATGATCACCAGGATAGACGATCAAACAAATGATCCTATCACAAATAATCAACACAATGATCATTTCACAGCAACACTCAGTATGTCACATTACCAAATTGGGAATATATTGCTGATAACTTCAACTATATAACCTCTAAGCTCGTACGTCTCAGAGAAGGGTGTTAAGCTAAGAGAATAAATTCTCCGCCACCAACAGAAATATATTTGAAAGAAATCGGCTTTATATCTCAATTTCTAATGTCAGGCATACAATCCATACAAGTCTGTTCCGGGCTCGAACAGAACCGAAGGCACTTACAAAGAAGTCCTTGCAATCCGGATATTCACAATCCTGATCGGATTTCCCATCACATATGGAGAACTCAATACCGGAGCAACTCGGTGCAGAGTCAATCGACAGGTCATCCTATCGCTCTTGCAAATACCCGGTCTTCACCACCGGTCTTCAAATGCTATCCATAACGTCGAATCACATATTCGAAATGGGTTATACGACGCAAAGGTCCTTTCCCGGCTAACCCGAGTAGTGAGCGCAATATTTAAAACATATGGATATGGGATTTCTATTAAGTCACAACTTAATAATTCAAAACTTTCTTTCAAATGGTTTAATCCAATTACTATTTCAAATCTTTTAAACAAAAAGATTCATTTTCACAACCTTTAATGGTTTAAACAATTTTCACATTTTAATCTTTTAAACCAAAAGATTCATTCACAGATTTTCCAAATCAATTTTCATTTCAATTTGATTAACTCGTTAAATCTTTAAATCAAAGATTTAACTTATAGCCTTCAAAACAATTTCATTTCAATTTGATTTAAACAAATCATCAATTTAAATCTGTTAAAAATAAACAGATTTAATTCATAGCTTTCAAAAAGAATTCATTCATAACTTAGGAAAATCATTTCTCTATTCAATCTTGAAATTCCCCTAATTAACTGGAATCTCAGTTCTTATCTAAAGGTGTTTATCATTTGAAAACAACAGTTTTCATTTTGGAAATCTGATTCATTTATATGAGTTGAAATCCTTGGGTTAAATTCAAATTCCCAAAGCCATACCTTTAAAATGGTTTAAATTCATACAAACATGTTTATAATATCTTTAACCATAATTTCCAATCATTGAATTCAATTCCAAATATTGAATTCAAATTTAAATTGAATTATTTAAATTTCAAAACTTAATCAAGTAAATTAAAATAAATTTTAACTTGAAATTTCATTTCAAAAGCTTTTCACATTTATTCCGATTCCATTTCCAAAACATTTGAATTCAAATATTCAACTTTAAAAATCATTTTAAAATCTGTGACTTAATCGATTTCCTCGTGAAATCCATAATTGTGTGTGTATAAGTGTGGTCAAGGGGTTTAACACAATAGTGCAACATCATTCAATCATCACAGATCAAATACAACAATATATTCGATAAGCGATATAACTATAACGCTTATCTTTCATACACAGATTCGCAGATATATATATCACAAATAATAAACTATATCACAGATCACAACACAAATCAGGATAATCATAAAGCATCATATATCAGGGATATCAAATAGTTTAACATCCAATATAATCCAAGCATCCATAGGTAGGATTTATTCAATTATCTGATTAATTTAATTAGATAAATTTCCGTGAATAAATTTTCTAGTTATGGTAAATTGATAGTCAATTAATTTTAAAACATTTAATAAACTATCCTTTAATTAATCATTAATTACTCCTTAATTAATAATTATTCTTGATCACTTTTATTTAATAATTTGCCCTTGATAAATTAATTATTCTCAAATTAATTACTTAAATTAATTTATCACACTATCATTAAATCAATTAATTTCTTAATCACTTGATTAAATCAACTTTAATTATTAATTAATATCCAATTAATAATTCTTAATTTACAAATTAATTAACTTAATAAATCTTTAAACTTTAATTAAGTAATTAAACCTTTAATTATATTTCGTCGACATTTAAATTATTAAATAATTGACCTTTGATTATACCATTTCATTTATGATCTTTAATTAATTAATTAGCCCAAAATTGATTAATTTTTATTTAATTAATTACCCTTTTATTTATTCATTAATTGCTAAATTACTTTCGTAATCAATAAATTATTACTTCTAAATTAGAATTTAAACTAATTAACTCTTATTCTTTAATTAACTCAATTTAGTTAATTTTAACTTATTAATATTTTAATTAGCAATGACATCTCTTAATTACCATTTCCATTAGGTCTTAAATTAGTAATTAAAACCTTTGTCTTGTATTTATCTTGTATTTACCAAAACCTGTTTATATTTAATGATGTTAAAACCTTGCATTGAAACAAACCCAGGCAAAAACCTAGTTTACCCGTGTTGAACCCGAGTTTCCTGGCCTAATTCCCCGAGCTCCACCCCCTGTCACCTTCGTTTCTTCTTCTTCCTCTTTCTTTTCCAGTTTAGAGTTTAAATTTACTTAAGTTTTTTTTTATTTATAAAACTAAACAACAGGAAGTACACTCGTAAACGCGAGTTCCTCCACGAAGCCAAGCCTGCATTTCTCGAGTTCAACTCGAGGCTTCCCATCTGCAACTCACTGATACCCTGACACGTGCATATGCACGCGAACCTCCGCCACCAATGATCGAGTCGCTACCCACCGCCAAGTCTCAGACCATCTCCACTTTCGATTTCAACCACCAAAATCTCAAAACTATTTCGAAATCAAAATCGAGCTCATCGGTTCCCACCAGAAACCCAATCATCTCCAGTAAATCGCCTCGCATCCCCATGTCATGTCACTGGCGACTAAGCAACTCCGACCGAAGCAACTTCACCCACTCACGTCTCTCCTCCCACCGTCCGATCAAGCTCAATCAACTAGTGGTGGAGGAAACGCTTCCTCCCCGTCCTCAACCAAAACAACTACTAAAACCCTAAATCACCACCGCACCGTCGCCATCGCCATTTATAAATTCATTTTATATTTTTCTGGTGATGCCTGAGTCCTCCTCCCCCTCCAAGAACAACCCCGACCATTCCTATTGCATCGATCGTCAGAATTTGGACCGAACACCTTTTTCGTTCAACCCTTAAATTCTCGTACACCCCAGGCTTAAAAATCTTGAGAACTATATTAAAAATCATGATTTTTGATTACGAAACCGATTATATAAATGAATCAATAAATTATCCAAATCGAATTTGGCCATATTTTTGAATCTAACTGTGTTTTACCTTTCCCAGTAAACCATTCATCATTTTTTTTCTTTCTTTGAAACTATTTTTAGGTTTGAATTCATACCTAAACTCACATCTTTGCTGTTGGAAACAAAGCCTAATAACAATCGAATGTTTAGATATTTAGTTTGGATCAGGGTGGGTGCTCTGAAACAAGAAGACAGAGGAGTATTTTATATTCACACAGACATTTTATAAATGTATACTTATATCAGATTCATATCCATGCTCATACCATATTTCAAAGCAACTTCCATCACAACATTTTTAGTAGCATCAGAGGTATAAACTGCATTTAAAAGGAAATGGTACTCACTTCAAAAATAATGAGGGTGAAGTTTGCTCACAGTGTTGAGAAAAAAAGACAGAGCTTCATATTGAAACAGAGCCCTGGAAATGCAAGCTGAAACTTCATTCTTCCTCTTTTATTTCTGTTTTTTTCTTTGTTGAATTGTTTGAACGAATGAACTAAAGTTTATGGATGTGTAAGTATATATGAAGATTGTTTACAGAGGAAAGGAGGTAGGCAAGTACAGTATATACTTTTTAACTTAAGTATTTATTTTATCTTACATACAAGTTGTTTTGTATAATAGGCATGGCTTGGTATGCTTGCATTAAATGCATGAAGCATGTTACATAAATTACCATTGTACAATATCACTTTGTTTATTCCTTTGTTACGGCTGACATGATCAATATTTTAGTTGCTGAGATGATATTCTGCACTTGTTTTTATAAGCTACAGCCTACATACTTATCTTTTCTTTGCTTGTACTTTATATTTTTATTTGTTACTTTGTTTTAAATTATGTATGTAGTTAGTTTGTAGGTATTTTGCTTTGTTTATGTTCTTGCCTACTTTATAATATAAATGAATTCTATTCTTTATATGTTGTTATATTTTTAGATAAGGTGTTACTTCGTACTCATTTTATAGTTTAATTCATTTTATATTTAACTTATACTTTGGAATATGAATAAATTTCTATTGTTAACTTAAAATATTATTTTACTTGTTTTGTAATATGAATGACATTAAATGTTATTATATTTTGTTCAATGTGTTTAATTTATATTTTATAATTCATCTTGTATGGATTTATTTACACTTCTAACTTAAATATTTCATTGACTTGTATGTCTTGTTATACATAGATTTATATTTTATAAATATACTTTGTTTGTAGTTCATATTTCCTATATATTAAATTCAAATTTACTTAAACATTTATTTCTTATTTTATTTCAAATCCAATA
This sequence comes from Allium cepa, assembly GCA_030765085.1. Taxonomy (NCBI): domain Eukaryota; kingdom Viridiplantae; phylum Streptophyta; class Magnoliopsida; order Asparagales; family Amaryllidaceae; genus Allium; species Allium cepa. Next base: position 743,460,254 of record CM060932.1, read on the forward strand.
TATACAAACATTTCAATTTCATACGACTTAATATTTTTTTCTATTTGAATCGGGGAAACTCGCTGCCCTTTATAATCAATTCTACAAATTTTTATTCAAAAAAAAATCATTTAATTATTAATTTAAATTAAATAAAAATCTAGGGTCATTACAAACTTCCCCCCTTAAAAGGATTTCGTCCTCGAAATTCGCAGGCACGAAAACAACACAGATAGATGAAAGATAAAGAAATATCTTTTCAGATCAAACTGGATATCAGTTCTGCATTTGGCTCACCAAATCAGAATATCAATAATAGATACAAGAAATTATAATAAAATTTCAAATTTTGGTTTTAAACAAAATCATTTTATCGATACAATTCTAATCATTCTTCATATTCTATTAATCAATTAAATTCAATTAAAATTTCCAATTTATTTAAAATTTCTAATTTCTAATTCATTTATTAGAGTTTAAATCGAAAAGCCGATAAGAAATCGATGAAGATACGAAGTAAAAATTTCCTACAATGATTCGTAGAGCATCACCGCACCGAAACTTTTTCTTGTAGCTGTCACGAAGAAATCAAAAGAATTTAGAACGAATCAAAGAAAATTGATAAGAAAGTTGTTTCCACTGTCACAGGGTATTGACCATTTATAGTCGTATTTCCCTGTCCCCTATCTTGTTTTCTTCTTGCACTCATACTCACTATCAGTGGATAGTAAGAGAATTTACTGAGGCGTTCAAACAGATATCTTAAGGATATACTCATTCTAGGGTTACTTCACCCTATCTCTAATGAGCTACTTAATGTGTTATACTCCTGAGCTAAAGTTTCAACCCTTAGCTCTGATACCAAATGTAACGCCCCGGAAATTTTCGACTTTCGAAAATTCAACATCGATACTCACTTTATCGACTGTCGACAAATCGAAGGCCGGAAACCCGAAATGTTATGGTTTAAGAAAAAGAAAAAAAAGAGAAGAAGAAGACAGAAGATAGAGAGAAAAGAAAATAGGAAATAGAACAGAAAGAAAATAGAACGGAATAGAAAACAACTGAACAACAATAGAATCTCACAATTCGCAGCTGAACAACATATAATAATAAATGGATAATCTTTAAACAAAGAACTATATCAGTTATTACATTACATCACATTTCATTACATCATATCATCAGAGTGTACAACAACATACAACAACAAACAGTGTAGCGGAAAAAGAAATACTATATAACTAGTAATACGCCATGCCATCCAGCTTGCCTCTAGCAATTCCAGAATATCCAGAATATCCTGATAAACCTAACTCTTAACTGCCCGTGTGGAAATTGGTGGGCACCCAGAGTTTAGGAAGGAAAACAATAAACTCCGAGTCAGTCATGTGACTAGTGTGAGAACTCAAAATAGTTTATTTATCTTTAAAATCAAAATAGAGGAATATTTTTAAAGTCAATTCGCAATGCTTTTAAAAATGAGACTACCATAAGGCCTCCCGCACACACACATAATGCAAACGCAGAATCGGAGGAGATTTCTCCTTATGATAGTCAAAGATGCTTGATACGCATTTAAAAGAACATTTGATATTATTACTAGTGCATAGTGTAGAGAAAAATTCATTTCGAAAGTAGAATATAAATCTTAGCCAACATACGACCATTATCGTATGCCTACTATAGCTAACTATGTTCAATAGCAGGTTGCCGCCGCATTCCATAGCAGGTTATACAACTAAAACCGTACAAGTCTCGTATTGTTTCTTTGGATTTCCAACGAATGATCAGGCCAAGGAACTTCCCATTGCCACATGAGAATGCCTCTGGATGGACATCCCCGAGAACCAAACCGGATCTCTACCAACACAAGGCCGGGTTACCCCTAACTGAGTAACAACTGACCGAATATGCCATCCCCCGATCCTTTGGGACCTTTCAACCGATCGCTCGCAATCAATTCACACAATCATAACAAAGTGTTTTCAACATGAGTAAGTATCTGGGCTCCATACCATGATACCACCCTTTTCCAGAAGGAAATGCACATATCCTAAAGGGCGCTACCCCTCATAACCTTGCCGCATCTTTCCTGTTTTGACCATTCACGGGGTGTGAGGCTCGACGAAGTCACGTCCACAAAAACATACTTTATACAAAAGCCATGCTTTGGGTCAACAAATGATCATAGAAATGATCACCAGGATAGACGATCAAACAAATGATCCTATCACAAATAATCAACACAATGATCATTTCACAGCAACACTCAGTATGTCACATTACCAAATTGGGAATATATTGCTGATAACTTCAACTATATAACCTTTGAGCTTGTACGTCTCAGAGAAGGGTGTTAAGCTAAGAGAATAAATTCTCCGCCACCAACAGAAATATATTTGAAAGAAATCGGCTTTATATCTCAATTTCTAATGTCAGGCATACAATCCATACAAGTCTGTTCCGGGCTCGAACAGAACCGAAGGCACTTACAAAGAAGTCCTTGCAATCCGGATATTCACAATCCTGATCGGATTTCCCATCACATATGGAGAACTCAATACCGGAGCAACTCGGTGCAGAGTCAATCGACAGGTCATCCTATCGCTCTTGCAAATACCTGGTCTTCACCACCGGTCTTCAAATGCTATCCATAACGTCGAATCACATATTCGAAATGGGTTATACGACGCAAAGGTCCTTTCCCGGCTAACCCGAATAGTGAGCGCAATATTTAAAACATATGGATATGGGATTTCTATTAAGTCACAACTTAATAATTCAAAACTTTCTTTCAAATGGTTTAATCCAATTACTATTTCAAATCTTTTAAACAAAAAGATTCATTTTCACAACCTTTAATGGTTTAAACAATTTTCACATTTTAATCTTTTAAACCAAAAGATTCATTCACAGATTTTCCAAATCAATTTTCATTTCAATTTGATTAACTCGTTAAATCTTTAAATCAAAGATTTAACTTATAGCCTTCAAAACAATTTCATTTCAATTTGATTTAAACAAATCATCAATTTAAATCTGTTAAAAATAAACAGATTTAATTCATAGCTTTCAAAAAGAATTCATTCATAACTTAGGAAAATCATTTCTCTATTCAATCTTGAAATTCCCCTAATTAACTGGAATCTCAGTTCTTATCTAAAGGTGTTTATCATTTGAAAACAACAGTTTTCATTTTGGAAATCTGATTCATTTATATGAGTTGAAATCCTTGGGTTAAATTCAAATTCCCAAAGCCATACCTTTAAAATGGTTTAAATTCATACAAACATGTTTATAATATCTTTAACCATAATTTCCAATCATTGAATTCAATTCCAAATATCGAATTCAAATTTAAATTGAATTATTTAAATTTCAAAACTTAATCAAGTAAATTAAAATAAATTTTAACTTGAAATTTCATTTCAAAAGCTTTTCACATTTATTCCGATTCCATTTCCAAAACATTTGAATTCAAATATTCAACTTTAAAAATCATTTTAAAATCTGTGACTTAATCGATTTCCTCGTGAAATCCATAATTGTGTGTGTATAAGTGTGGTCAAGGGGTTTAACACAATAGTGCAACATCATTCAATCATCACAGATCAAATACAATAATATATTCGATAAGCGATATAACTATAACGCTTATCTTTCATACACAGATTCGCAGATATATATATCACAAATAATAAACTATATCACAGATCACAACACAAATCAGGATAATCATAAAGCATCATATATCAGGGATATCAAACAGTTTAACATCCAATATAATCCAAGCATCCATAGGTAGGATTTATTCAATTATCTGATTAATTTAATTAGATAAATTTCCGTGAATAAATTTTCTAGTTATGGTAAATTGATAGTCAATTAATTTTAAAACATTTAATAAACTATCCTTTAATTAATCATTAATTACTCCTTAATTAATAATTATTCTTGATCACTTTTATTTAATAATTTGCCCTTGATAAATTAATTATTCTCAAATTAATTACTTAAATTAATTTATCACACTATCATTAAACCAATTAATTTCTTAATCACTTGATTAAATCAACTTTAATTATTAATTAATATCCAATTAATAATTCTTAATTTACAAATTAATTAACTTAATAAATCTTTAAACTTTAATTAAGTAATTAAACCTTTAATTATATTTCGTCGACTTTTAAATTATTAAATAATTGACCTTTGATTATACCATTTTCATTTATGATCTTTAATTAATTAATTAGCCCAAAATTGATTAATTTTTATTTAATTAATTACCCTTTTATTTATTCATTAATTGCTAAATTACTTTCGTAATCAATAAATTATTACTTCTAAATTAGAATTTAAACTAATTAACTCTTATTCTTTAATTAACTCAATTTAGTTAATTTTAACTTATTAATATTTTAATTAGCAATGACATCTCTTAATTACCATTTCCATTAGGTCTTAAATTTGTAATTAAAACCTTTGTCTTGTATTTATCTTGTATTTACCAAAACCTGTTTATATTTAATGATGTTAAAACCTTGCATTGAAACAAACCCAGGCAAAAACCTAGTTTACCCGTGTTGAACCCGAGTTTCCTGGCCTAATTCCCCGAGCTCCACCCCCTGTCACCTTCGTTTCTTCTTCTTCCTCTTTCTTTTCCAGTTTAGAGTTTAAATTTACTTAAGTTTTTTATTTATTTATAAAACTAAACAACAGGAAGTACACTCGTAAACGCGAGTTCCTCCACGAAGCCAAGCCTGCATTTCTCGAGTTCAACTCGAGGCTTCCCATCTGCAACTCACTGATACCCTGACACGTGCACATGCACGCGAACCTCCGCCACCAATGATCGAGTCGCCACCCACCGCCAAGTCTCAGACCATCTCCACTTTCGATTTCAACCACCAAAATCTCAAAACTATTTCGAAATCAAAATCGAGCTCATCGGTTCCCACCAGAAACCCAATCATCTCCAGTAAATCGCCTCGCATCCCCATGTCATGTCACTGGCGACTAAGCAACTCCGACCGAAGCAACTTCACCCACTCACGTCTCTCCTCCCACCGTCCGGTCAAGCTCAATCAACTAGTGGTGGAGGAAACGCTTCCTCCCCGTCCTCAACCAAAACAACTACTAAAACCCTAAATCACCACCGCACCGTCCCCATCGCCATTTATAAATTCATTTTATATTTTTCTGGTGATGCCTGAGTCCTCCTCCCCCTCCAAGAACAACCCCGACCATTCCTATTGCATCGATCGTCAGAATTTGGACCGAACACCTTTTTCGTTCAACCCTTAAATTCTCGTACACCCCAGGCTTAAAAATCTTGAGAACTATATTAAAAATCATGATTTTTGATTACGAAACCGATTATATAAATGAATCAATAAATTATCCAAATCGAATTTGGCCATATTTTTGAATCTAACTGTGTTTTACCTTTCCCAGTAAACCATTCATCATTTTTTTTCTTTCTTTGAAACTATTTTTAGGTTTGAATTCATACCTAAACTCACATCTTTGCTGTTGGAAACAAAGCCTAATAACAATCGAATGTTTAGATATTTAGTTTGGATCAGGGTGGGTGCTCTGAAACAAGAAGACAGAGGAGTATTTTATATTCACACAGACATTTTATAAATGCATATTTATATCAGATTCATATCCATGCTCATACCATATTTCAAAGCAACTTCCATCACAACATTTTTAGTAGCATCAGAGGTATAAACTGCATTTAAAAGGAAATGGTACTCACTTCAAAAATAATGAGGGTGAAGTTTGCTCACAGTGTTGAGAAAAAAAGACAGAGCTTCATATTGAAACAGAGCCCTGGAAATGCAAGCTGAAACTTCATTCTTCCTCTTTTATTTCTGTTTTTTTCTTTGTTGAATTGTTTGAACGAATGAACTAAAGTTTATGGATGTGTAAGTATATATGAAGATTGTTTACAGAGGAAAGGAGGTAGGCAAGTACAGTATATACTTTTTAACTTAAGTATTTATTTTATCTTACATACAAGTTGTTTTGTATAATAGGCATGGCTTGGTATGCTTGCATTAAATGCATGAAGCATGTTACATAAATTACCATTGTACAATATCACTTTGTTTATTCCTTTGTTACGGCTGACATGATCAATATTTTAGTTGCTGAGATGATATTCTGCACTTGTTTTTATAAGCTACAGCCTACATACTTATCTTTTCTTTGCTTGTACTTTATATTTTTATTTGTTACTTTGTTTTAAATTATGTATGTAGTTAGTTTGTAGGTATTTTGCTTTGTTTATGTTCTTGCCTACTTTATAATATAAATGAATTCTATTCTTTATATGTTGTTATATTTTTAGATAAGGTGTTACTTCGTACTCATTTTATAGTTTAATTCATTTTATATTTAACTTATACTTTGGAATATGAATAAATTTCTATTGTTAACTTAAAATATTATTTTACTTGTTTTGTAATATGAATGACATTAAATGTTATTATATTTTGTTCAATGTGTTTAATTTATATTTTATAATTCATCTTGTATGGATTTATTTACACTTCTAACTTAAATATTTCATTGACTTGTATGTCTTGTTATACATAGATTTATATTTTATAAATATACTTTGTTTGTAGTTCATATTTCCTATATATTAAATTCAAATTTACTTAAACATTTATTTCTTATTTTATTTCAAATCCAATATATACAAACATTTCAATTTCATACGACTTAATATTTTTTTCTATTTGAATCGGGGAAACTCGCTGCCCTTTATAATCAATTCTACAAATTTTTATTCAAAAAAAAAATCATTTAATCATTAATTTAAATTAAATAAAAATCTAGGGTCGTTACAATTCTATTTTCAAACTTGAAATCTTTTAACACAATTCGGAAATCCTTTCTTTCAAATGAAAGCTATTAATATTTGAAATCGGATAGTTTTCGTTTCGGAAATATCCGATCTCTTTTATACAAGTTAAAATCTTTGGGTTAGTTCAAATTCCCTAAAAGCAATAGTTTAAAAAAATGGTTTAAAACCCGTATAAACTTGTATAATTCTTTTTAAATCATAAATACCAAAATAGGATTCAATTTCAGATATTGAATTCCAGTTTTAAATCAAATTATTCAATTCCAAATCTTTATTAAGTTATTCAAGGTAACTTTCATTCTAAAAACACCCTTCCGAAAGCTTTTCATATTAAACTTAATTTATTTCCAAAACAATTTGAATTTTAAAAATTCAAATTCAAAACTTATTTAAAAATTTGTGACTTAACCGATTTCCACGTGAAATCCATATTTGTGTGTGTGAGGTGTAGTCCAGGGTTTTACACAATAGTGCACAACATCAATCATCACATATATATCAATATCGATAAGTGGTATAATTTTTTAACGCTTATCTTCATTCACAGATTCATAAATAAAGTAAATTTATCAGTCACAAAAATTCATCATCACGATTCGATGTGGGTTTCGGATAACCAACTGGAGTCCGACTCCCTGTCGCATCGAAATTCAAATGTCGTTTGAAAGGCCAAGTTGTCTAATTAATTTAAACAGTTTAATTCAATGATTAATTCACCTAGCATTTATCACAGATAAATCATACTCAATCATCATAGATATATCGAAGCACATCACAGAACATCTCAGAATATCATCAAATAGATATCAGAGTCAATCAAATAAGAATCATCCATTCATATCGATATAGTTTCAATTACTTAACTTAATTAATTACTTAAGAATAAATCATTATTATTCTGTTTGATTAATCACTAATAAATCGACTTAATTACCTTATTAATTACTTCTTAATTACTTAATTAATTAATTCTTAATTTTTTTACCTTAATCATTAATTCATAAGAGTGAATTTCCAATTTAATTTCCAATTAATTTCTTAATTAATTTATTAAGCATTAAATTAGTTAATTACTATTGATTAACTTTAAGTAGATAGTTAAATTCTTAAGTTCAAAATTGATCTAAACGCAAAGTTATAAATATCAATCTTTAATTACAGATTTATTATCCATTCCATCAATTATAAATCCATTAATCCATTATAATTATCTTCTCTTAATTTCTTTCCCTAAGTAATTACTGTTTTTATTAAATCACTCATTAATCACTTGATTAATTTACTTGAATTACTAATTAATTTACTTTAACCCTCACGTTAAGTAATTTACTTCAAGTAATAAATCTTTTTAACAAATAAAATCTATTAACAATTAAAACATTAATTATTTAACCCCAAACAAATAAAGTTTATTATTCATTCAAGATATTCTAATATTTTTAAAGTTAAAAGAACTTTTCAAAATAAAGGCTATATTTATTTTAAATCATTTTTAACACTTGGTAATTTAAAACAAATTTATCTTTTAAAAAAAACTTTCTTAACTAATTCAAAACAAACATTATTTTGAAACCCTCTTATTCTACCTTTAAACTTTTATATTTCAACATATATAAAACTTACTAAAACTCATCCTTGAAAACAAATTAATTTTATAAGTTAAGTCTTGTTTACTTTTGTTTTAAAACTTAGGAACATTTCCAAAAATCAGATTTCATTGTTTTGAAACTTTAACATCCTGTACAAATTCTAAAGCCTGTACATCCCTAGAAACCCGAGAATGGCTCCTTCTTCCCCAACTTCAACACCCAGATACCCAACTAGCACGCGTGCACATGCACCGTTGACCGCCACCCTTTCGATCGTCATTCCGATCGCCATCACGTCATCGATGGCATCCCCAAGCATCGCGAGCATACAAATTCCCAAATTTTACTGGGAATCAAAATCGAGCATAGCTCGAGCCACTCGAACCAGACCTCCAACCGAAGAATCGATTCGCCACCCCGCCTCTGACCACCAGCACTGCCCTCACTCAATCCACGCCTCTGTCCATGTCTCGAGTATCTCCCCTCCAGATTTGGCCACGCTCGACGCATTGATGAGCGTGCACGAGCTCGAAACCCAACTTCCACTTTTGGCAATCCTTAAACCCTACATTGATCCACATCGCCTTCCATGATGAAATAAAAAGTTATCTCGCATTTTCCTCGAAATCATTCATCCTTCCAGCACCTACTGCCACGATCCCAAGATCCAATTCCTCTTTGATCGCCGTGGGTTTCCCCGAGTTCATTTTGCGTTCAGCTTGAAACTGCTCGAGATTTCGCAACTTAAAAATCTAGAATCTTGTACTAAAAATCATATTTCTTGAAGGCGAACATGATTATGGAATCAAATCCTAAATTTTAGTCAATTGAATTTTAACAAATTTTATGTTCTATTGTGTTTTGGTTTTTCCAGCAAAACCATTTACCTTTAAATACTTAAAAGTATTTTTAGAATTAAGATCTTGTCACTTTAACCCGTTTCATTCATACATCAAGATCACTAGTACATCAGAGGATGAGGTTTTCAAATTTAAACAGGTTTTGAAATCTGTTTGCCTGGAATAGAGCATTCAAAATATTTAAACTATGCTTATTCTCAGACATTTAAATATTCTCAGATGTATATGCAAACCAGGTGGACATGTATCAGAGAAAAATTTATTCATGCATTCATCAGACACATAATAGATTTAAGGAAAATTTGCTCACAGTGTTTTCCAGAGAAAAATGACAGAGCTTGTTTTCTTTTGTCACAGGCTTTGATTTTCCAATAGAAACATTGCTTCTTTGACCTCTGGTTGCATGGATTTGTTTGAGTTTGTTTGTGATCTACAATCCCAGGTTGAAGATTTGCATTGCTTATTATCTCCAGATTTGATTGGTTTTGATCTGTGCTTTGATCTTTCCTATGTCTACAGGTTTTGCAAATTGATCTAGTTTGTTGTTTTTGTTTTCCCTGTTTGGAAACGTGATGCTTATCTTCTGGTTTACTCAGTTTCGAATGAACAAAACTGAGATGAAGTTGATATATATAAAAGAGTTGTACAAGGTGTTATTATTTTATGTTTGTACAACATAGATCAGAGACTTTTTCTTTGTATGTTGGCTGATATAACCTATATTTCGTGGCTAAAGGTAATGTTGTGGCTGATATGATATTTTATAGTGTACTGAAGGTATCTTGCATTAATTACTTCATCTGGTTTCATACTTGAATACGCGAAATTGAAGCAAGAACATGATATATAAAAGAATATGCCAGCTGAAATGTACAAGTTTGTTGTACCACTAGTACAAGAGGTTTCTATTCAATTGAGGCTGGAAAAAAAAAATTAAAGTGTGCTAGCATTAATTTCCATTGTACAACTCTACTTTGTTTATGCTTTTACTTCTTGTTTACAGCCTAGATGCTTGTCTTGTTTTATATTTGTACCTCATTAGCTTGTTTCACACCTGCATGTTTATATTTGTCTTGCCTACACATTTGCATAGAAGATGTTTATATTTTACTTTGTTTTGTTTATTTTATTTTTTCTTTATTAGGTTGCTTTTTTTTCCTTCATGTACATCTTATAAAAGTTGTTTTAGTTATGTTGTGAACGAACAAAGTCTAAATTAGATGTATATAAAAAGAAGTATGCAGTATATTAAGGTATCATATTTTTTTTTGACTTATGTAATTATACTTACGTTTTAACCATACTTTTGTTTCTTGTTTTGTTTCTACATACTTATAGTTTTATTTATTTTAAAAGTATTATTTTATAAGTATATTTTGAACTTTACATTATTTATAAATCTCGATTCGATTGAATTCAAATACGTTAGTTAAAAGCAATTCCTAGTTCGACTAATATGTTATATCAATTACCAATTGTTTCACAATTTTTATTCAAAAATGAAATTAATTATTAATTAAAATCAATTCCAAAATTGGGGTCGTTACATATACATACATATATATATATATATATATATATTTGTAAAATTATTTTGATACAAGTAATTACAAAGTGGTTTTAATCAATGAAAGGATCAATTAAAGAGGCCTAGTGTTTGCTTATGTGCTTAATCGTGCTTGGTTTTCATGTAAAAATAAATTTTTGTTTGGATTGATTGTTTATTTGATAGTTAAATAACCGACTATCAATGTTGGCCATTTTTGAAAATATCGGTTGTTGGTTTGAAGAGATCAAGAACGAATAAACATGAGTTATTGATAAACCACTTCGAACTGACATAAGTATTTGAATTGGAGACATTTTGTAGATGATCGAAGATGGAGTTCTTTAAAGTGAAAGGGCTACCTGCTACTGATCTTAAGGGTGATTCCAAAAAGGATGTAGTAGAAGTGGTACATTTGGTTTGTTCGCATCCTAAACAACTTGTATGGATCTGTGTAGTTAATGCGCTTGGTAGATTCAAAGCGGTGGAGGTGCAAAAAGTCATAGCGGAGATACAGCGAGGATATAGCGGGATATAGCGGATGGCTCTAAAATGGCATATAAAACTCGTACTTAATGTTTTTACAAATATATAAAGGATAATTAAATGAAAAATTATCATTAAATTGAATTATAAATAATACATAAATAATTTTAAATAAAAACTTGTGCGAATATAGTTTAAATAAACGAAAAACTGTTATATAACATAATTGAATTTGGTAGAATATTAGAGTATTTTTATTTCTGAAAATATATTAAAAATTAAATCAAATAAATTAGTTTCATAATTGTATAATGTATAATGCCATTTTTCAATTCATTTTATTAAAAAAGATATAGCGGGAATAGTGGAATATAGCGGAAATAACGGGATATAGCGGAAATAGCGGGGATTAAAGCGGAAATGCTATATTCTGGGGCTATATGGAAATATCGTAGCGGTAGAAATCCGCTATGAGATATAGCGGGGTTGTAGCAGGGTAATAGCGGGGCATTAACTACACAGGTATGGATGAATGCTAGCATTGCATTATTGCCTGAAAGCAATGTTAACATTCTAAGTGGCATTTTCTAGAAAGGTAAAACACAACCTCAAGCCTCATAACCGGAATTGACTAAAATAGGGAAGATGTGACAGGGCTATATAGTTCGCTACTATTAGGTATGGTTATCACCCTATACAAATCGATATTTTTTTTGGATGTATGCTTTATGCTCAGTACGGATTGTCACATTGGAAACCGCATTGATGACATATTCGGTACTATCCAAGAAGAGGTAAACCAATTCTGTGATGGCAGAGGTCCATATGATGCCCCAGGTACATTTTTGTAGGTGCACCATGACAGGCGATACCCCAATATCCTTGTCATTATATGAAATCTATTTTTTAGTACGTGTCTTAAGGACTTAGTTGCATACCAAATATATTGTAACGTCAGATGCAAGCATTTCAGATATGTTATATATTTATTTTAAACCCTAGAAATTGTTATAATACCATAAGATTATCTAATAAAAATTGTTTAGTTATCGTAAGGTAAAAATTCGTCCATGTTTATGTGCGGCATGGTCTTACAAAATACTTTACTTTTGAAGGGTTTATAAATATAAAAATCCATATATTTTGATTTGATTTTCTCATGCTGGTTTCCAGACAAATCCACGCATTATTTTCTTATAATGCTCGAGTCAGCCCAAGCATATTTCCAGATTTAGCTGGATGCTTTGGAGCTTCAAGATGCGGGCTGGATGTCTCCAAGAGCTATATAGGTATTTTATTTTCGTTGCACTTCTTATTTTGTGTTTATCAACATATGTTAGGACATGTTGTTATAACTGTCCAGGCTGATGATAAGTTACTTTACTATGATTGATGGATGTATATAGATCATGTGTATATTATATGTTATTCGGCATGATGTGAGATTCTATCATGTCTTTTCTTTTCTTTCATTCCAACAATCTGTCTTTCCGGCAATTGGATGATCGGAACGTGAATACCGTGAATGTATTAGTGTCATCTTTTGAGGGTCGAAAATGCAGGTCATCACATCCGCTTTGATGAATATCAAAATGTCAGATGCATAAACAATGTGTGTGATTTTTGAATCTTCTTTAATAACTAGTTTCAGCTTTACTTTTTTAGTTTCTTATCCACCAACAACAAGAATTATTCCATATTGGTAGCAAAAAGTAATGAAGATAGTATATCCACTTACAGGAGACCATTCGAGCCATCGAAGTAACCGTAAGTGTCTCCTTGGAATGTCACTGAGAAGCACACAGAACTTGTCATTCCTTTAATCAGCATAGTCCATCTTTTAGTATATATCCCCTCACCGCCTGATGATATAGTAATATACCATCTATGATGTTCCTTCTTTGTATGAAAGCGCATTGTTAAGGAATCCATTATAGCCTTAATCTATTACTCAACACCTTTGCAAATAATATTATATATAAAATTGCAACTTGAGATAAGCCAAAAGTCACGGATGTCTGTTGGATTCTTTGACTTTGGTATTAAACTAACGTCGTGTGATAGCATTCCTTTAACAATTTCACTATGTTAAAAATATCCCCCACCATTTCTACTAACGCTTCTTTGAAATCATTGTAATGAATTTTGTGAAATTCGGAGTTAAAGCCATCTAGACCTGATGCAGCACGACCTACGGAAGCACAAGGCTTAGGTCGTTAACGAGTAACGAGTCACGTAAGGAGAAAGAACGGCCTAACAAGTCACATGGGAAGGCAACACGACTTAACCAAGCTTCGGTTTAGGGTCGTTCAGAAGTATTAGGTCGGCAACGACCTAAACATGTATTAGGTCAGTTGCGACCTAACGGAATATGGCTGAAGAGTTAAGTCGTTAGAAGAGTTAGCTCGGTGAAGCTTTGAGTCGTTTGTGTTGAATATGTTGTACAGTGTGTCGTTATTTGTTGAGTCGTTGCTTTTTGAGTCGTGAGTCGTTAGGTCGTATACGACCTAAGTGTTGTGAGGAGTCTGTATTTCTTTAAGCAGTGTGTTTAAGTCGTCTACGACTTAAGTGTTGAGTCGCTGTGTTGTACATATGTGAGTGAGTCGTTGTGTCTTGAGTCGTGTTGTTTAGGTCGCTTACCGTTTTGAGATGTGTGTCGGCAATGACCTAGTTAAGTCGTGAGTCGTTGAAAGAAGGTTGAGTCGTAAGTCGTGGGATTTAAGTCGGCAACGGCTTAAGGTCAGGGTTTGGAAACTACTATAAATAGCGAGTGTGTTGTAACTTTTAAAGGGGTTGATTTTTTTGAATAAAAACTTTGTTGATTGCTGTGTGCTTTCATCTAAATTGGTAGTTGAGTGTGATCTCCTATCTCCACTTTCGGTTATTCGAGTGCGCTCGAATCAACGATCGTTGAAGCCAATTCACGGTATCAAGTGCGCTTGATCAACGTTTGAAGAATTGTAGATCTTTTTTCACGGTATCGTGCGCGATCAACGTGTCGAAGATAGCTAGAATTCGGTATCTTTGTGATCAACGAATTTGGGCATTTCATTAGCGGCTTCCTTTTACATTAATTCTTTTTTAACTTCTTCTTCAATTTACTTCCTCCTTCTTAAATCATTAGCGGCTTCCTTTTAAATTAAATACCCATGGACAAAATTTATTTTCACCGTACAACGTTAAAATAAAGTCAAATAAAAGTGGTTCATTCAGTCCTAGCAACACCAAGTGTTAATTTAGGCAATCTAGGAGACTATTCTCAAATCGAAGCGTCACAAAGAGCTAGATCTAATTAGGTATCATTTTTATTTCATATAACATGTTCATATATGCTCACCTTTAACCCATGTTAATGTATGTTGTAGTTTAAATTTCCTTTGAAATTGATATAATCTAAAAAATTTGTACATGTTGTTTGTAGATAAAATTAAAAATGAAACATGTATACGAAATAGAATTTAATTTATGCATTAAGTTAAGTTAAGTTATGTTACTCATGTTCATCAAGTCAAATAAATTATGTTTTATTTAGCACAATATATATCTATATAATGATTATTTATTTAATGATTTAAACAATGCAAATCTTATGTGTCCAAAATTATTTATATGTATTACTTTGCAATATAAACTAGATTTAAAATACATATGCCTAGTCACTAAATCATTTTAGGCCAAACTACATTTAATATATTAATTATACAAAATAAATACATTAGTATAACTAAAATTGATTAGTCAAATTTGGATTTTAAAGTATCTTTAGATTGTTTGAAATGGTAAGATGTTATTTAATTTAAAAATATGACGAAGTTGATTTCAAATTTCAAATTAAGATATTTTGATAATTACTTAGCAAATAGATGAATGTCAAATTTATTTTAATTAATTTCATATTATTGTTTATGTTTGTATGTATATATATAAACTTAGTTTTATAATTATATGGCATTATATATCACATATATATATTTACATCTAAACTATATATACTTATTTATCATCGTACTATCATGTCACACATATGTTCATTTTGCGATATACACCCTACATGTCTATATGTCCTTTCACATACCCAAAGGAGATAAAAATAAAAGTCCTAGTTAATTACACATATATCACATATATGGCCTCTTAATTTATACCCCATAAATAAGAATTAGACTTTTCACTTACCTAAATGATAGAAAGCAAAACTCCAAGTTAATTACACTCACTGCCTATATGTTATCGTGTCATGTTATGAATATATAAGATATGTTCAAAATAATCATTCAATAAATCTAATTTGTAAGATTAGTAAATAGATATAAAATAATTTAAAATAAAATATGATTTTACTGTAATTAATATATTGGATTTAATGCTAATTAATAGATTACATCGGCCCATTAAGATCCAAATAGGGATTTATTTTTGAAATTTACCAATTTCTCCCGCTGTCAAAACGGTTCGGACCCAATATAACTGTCATTTGAAGATAATTCCTTTTTTAGATCAAATCAATAATAAAGCCTTATGGTCTTTTATTGCTAATGGGAGTTGAGATTTTATGCGTAGGTTTCGTACATAGATCACCTTAGTTCTTTCATTTGTTAACATTTTTGCATAAAATATGGGACATAATAGCAAAATTAGAAATAATTTTATTACTAGGAGTGATAATTTCATAGTATAATTTCCTAATAAATAATTGTTACGCTTTATTGTTTCCTATTTATGGGGTTATGATACTTTATAAGTAAGTATGTTTAAGAAATAATTGCACACTTCTCTAATATTATAGGTCTTGCCAAAAATACCTTTTATGGTGAGGGTTGGTCTATATAATTAGGAAAGTTGCATAAAATGGGTGTGTAATAGTGTAGTTCCCGTATAATTAATAGTCCTGCTAAGCCATTCAGATGGTTGTTCTATTGTTAAACCTAAAAATTGGTTCTAGGTTGGACTTGAGTACCTCCGGTAGCAGTTTCAGTTAGTCAAAGAAGCTTTTAAAGATGTTATTAACAAAAATTCCAAATCCACTAAGATCTTCATTACAGTGCAATTTGAAATTTCATTGTGATTATAAGTGGTTTCATAATTTGGAAAAATCATTCATCCAGAATCGGCAATGGTGAATATTATATCTTGCGTAGGAGGTTATCTCATGTGGTATACCATGTGATTTCCTCCTGAGCTTTTTGGACATACTTTTTCACGGAAATTTTACTTTTCCCACTGGATGAGGTTTTGAATGAACCCAATTTGAATATCTGGATTTCCCGCTTTGTCAACATAAGGGTTAGAATACTAGTTCTTTAAAGAAATTAAGGTATGTGCCTGCTAAAAGTTTCCTAGTATACCTTCTGAGTTAGCCTATCTATTTCATTCTTCAAGTGGCAGCAATTGTCAGTATGGTGTTCTTTTAACCTATGGAAATGGCAATATCCCCTACATATATTATTCTCTGGCTTCTTTCTTTGTTAGGAAAATTATATGATATGAAAATTTGGTTACCTCAAAAATATGTTCTACGCCATGAGTGCATGGATTATGGGAAGTGAAACTAAACTTCTTTGCCTCTTTCCTTGCCGATGATAAGCATTTGCCCTCATTTTCTTTAATTTAGGTTATGCACCATTTTATCACACTAGTAACCCTTAGATTTCTAAACTTCTTAAACTTGGATATGCCCAATAACATGTTTACAAAATTCTCTCATGCTTTTGCATGAGTTTTGTGTGTTTTTGACACAAAGTGCATTATCCTTCTCGATTTTGAGAATTTTGATATGGTATTCAAAGGTGCTAAGATGATTGCTTGAGTTTTTAGAGCCATCATATTTATTAATGGCTAGGAATCTGAAGTTGTTGGGGAAGTCTGACTCTATAATCACCTAACTAAGTGGTGATTTGGTCTTTTCTTTCCTGATTGTTACCCCCGTAACCTTCTTGCTGGCACAATTTGGCAATCTAATCCACTTTAAATTTTCCTAGAATAAGAGCTACATTTTATTCAAGTAGAGCTCTTATTTTATTGTTTCACATCCATGATCTCTAGAAGCTCAACCTAAAACCCTATATCACTTGTCACTTAAGCTAGTAGTCCTTGACACTCTACTTTAGTTTTAAGAGATGCCATGTCATCATCTTTTTTGTTCGCTTTGGCTGAATCTATCCTTGAAGCCGAACTCACTTCATCTTTACCTTGCGTAGTAGAATGTTCCACGTGCTTCTCAAATTGTCCTACATTGATGTAGGGCTACTTCGATTAAACATTTGAATTTTGTTGAACTTGTCCTTACAGTTTTCCTCCTATGCTCTTATAATTCATTACACCTTCCCGCTATTGAGGTTATCATTAAGCTTGTCAACCAGCGGTTGCTTGGATAGTGATGCATGGCGGCGGGTTATATATATAATTTGAGAGTGGGAGCAATTTTGGGATGGCCTTAGGCCACAAGTTTTCCAAGCCTGACCGTTCTCTAGTTTATCTATCATGTTAACTAGTGGAGGGATTCAAGGATAAGGTGGTTAGATATGGCAGGTGGTTGCGAAGGTCCCGTGACTTGCTTTGACGATAAGTCAGTTTTGAGTTATGCTTTGTTTGCTTCATGTGCCACCTCTACAAGAGATGGGATAGGATAATTTTTAAGGCTTCGAGGAGTTTCTATATTCATTTTTAAGGTATGGGTGGTTAGGTTTATAGTTGAGATGCGTAGAGTAGAAAGTGTTGTCGGGTGGTGCCCTCTTTTGCACCAAAATGTGAATGAGATTTTGATCTCACAACACAAATATGTGATAATTATATTGCTACTATTGTTGTATCTTATACAACTAAGAAGTATCATATTAACTATCTTTTAAAATGTCTATGTGAATTTAATCTTACTTCTTAAGGAACTGAAAAGTGAAACAAATAAATTGTAGAAAATTAAAGACCTGGAAATTTGCGTGGTTTGAGAGTTAAGGAATCTTACGTCCACGGTCAAATCTATCTCACTTTTATATTTTTGAAGTACAAGCATAAAATTCTAAAATAATGAGACATTATTTTCATAACCTTTTTAATATAAATTCTCTGATAAATATTTTTTGATCCCTTTCCGTTATAGTATTCTTTCCTTTTTGTTGGTAAATGACATCTCATGAATCGATGACATCAATCTCGCACTTAGCCTTCATCATTCGAGCTTGCCTTATGTTGTGTGCCATATATTGTTATTTTAGATAGAATGATTTGGTTTAGGTGGGATAAATCAAATTAGGTAAAACAATTTAGTTTTGGATTGTTGGAATTGGCACGATGATGTTGGATGATCACCACTTGTCCAATATCTACACTATGTGTCGGAGGCTTTTGGTGAGAGGCTTTTGGTGCACTTTTACTTTTGGTCTCATGATTGGTCACTTTGAAGTGTGTTTCTTCCCTACCTTAGACCGAGTCATTTTGTTGTTGAGTGTTGTACTGTTCTAGTGGTTGAGCTATAGTTATTTGGTGTATGATACCATAGTGCGAGATTCGAGGTGCCCTATGTGTTGTTCTGGAACTGCGCAGTTCCCAGTTAATGTAGCTTAAGGACGGGTATCTTACTTGTATTGTATCGATCCCATGCACTAAAGACTGCATGCACCTCTAACTATATTGCATAAGTGCATTGTTCTATGCATTCTTTTTTTCTTTTCTTTGCTTGCAAAATATTTTGATGAAAGATAGGTGTAATGATAACGACCTAGATAGCTTTGAAAAATCAAGAATAAGATAATGATCGACATGATATCAAGTTCAATTATTTGATCTTGTCACTTTGAGATCACCTTAATTAATCTAAGGGGTGCCCTAAGGAAATTATATAATTGTTATATAACTTAAATTTTATATGAGAATCTTATATGAAATAAAGTATGATCTGGTTTTATTTTCTATTGCATGTATTTTTATGTTGTGATATAAGTAATAATTCGAATACATTAGAATATACAAGGAAATCCTTGGAAAAAAATATTTAATCGACTGTAGTTGCTAATTTTTTTATAATCATAAGTATTGAATCGAATGTTTAAAATAATTCTCCTTAAAATGTTCCTAGTCTTGATGTGTCGAAAGGAAAAATATCGATTTACCTGTTGTGATTAGTGTATGTAATGCTCTCCTTACGATGGATTGTGAATTGCACATGACTATTAGTGACATCAAAGGGCTACATACTTATGGTTGTTCGAAAAAATCATAGGATGAGTCAACAAGAGTTTTCTATAGGTTAAATACAATTATGTTAAAATAAAAGATCTTATAAAACAATGTGCATTAGTCTTCAAACTCAAGAGCAATGTTGATCTTAAGTATCTAGACTATATTTTGATTATTGTTAATCGTATGACATGATGATCATGATATAGCTACAGTTGGTTATACGT
Source organism: Allium cepa (assembly GCA_030765085.1). Taxonomy (NCBI): domain Eukaryota; kingdom Viridiplantae; phylum Streptophyta; class Magnoliopsida; order Asparagales; family Amaryllidaceae; genus Allium; species Allium cepa. The sequence continues at coordinate 743,479,999 of CM060932.1, forward strand.
TGAACCACTTGAAGTTAAACACTGCTCAAGTAAGGATTCGTCTCCTTCGTTGTAAAAGGTTAGTATCACAGTAATCGATATTAAACTTAAATTTAAAATCTCTAACTAGAGTAAACAACTTAACGATATATGTTATTAGATTTAACCAAGGTGTATTATGCAATTAACACAAATATAATCAGAGTATTTGACTATTGATCAAACTCTAGATCTCTTAATGATATAGTAATAAGGGAAAAACCAAGCACAAAATATCGTTACTTACGATAGTTTAATAAAGATTAGAAATTTGATTTCACTTGAATGATTTATAAGCATATGAAATCATGTCCACTACTGTGCTTTAGCAAAGTACTATAAGCTTTCATATTTATGTTATTAAATTTTACAAACGGTTGAGTTCACATCCACATTTGATTGTTTAAACATTTCGTAGTTATCGTTTAAACGTTCTAGAATTTAATGAATTTGACCTAATTTGTAAGTGTAATAAATTAAAATGGAAGAAATTAATTAAATGTTACACTAGTTTTTTTTATAGAATTTAATTATTTATTTGAATCCTAAAGATTAACTTAAATAATATATAAATATTATATTAATTTAGTCAAATTAATAAGGCTTAAATGAATTAAATTATGTTAATTTTTTAATGGCTGAAGATATATCTCTATTTGATATAAATTACTATAGTCGTCCATATATTGAAAAAATATGGCTGAATTTTTTTGAATTTTTATTGAGTAAAGTTCAAATAGTTAGAGAAAACGGTAAGAAATATATGAGATATTTATAGCCTTTTGCTGGCTATAAATACCTACTTATTCTCTTATCTAAATACACTTTTCTAACCCTAAACCTTCACTTTTGTTAGAATTAATTAAAGTTTATAGACCGACTTTACAAGCCAAGCTAAAAGGAGAAACGAGGTCTCCGAGGAGAAAATAGCTCATGGTATAATGTTAAATCAGGATCAAGCTAGTTAAATTAATCTCATTGTAATTTTATTTACATTTTTATTTGTTTCTCATTAAAATAAAAGATATGGCTTCTTTCTAAATTAGATAGATTAATGGCAAACAAATAAAGAGGCGGCTACGTCAACACATGAATGATGTGCTGAAACTACAATGTTTAGCACAAGCAACTCGAAGGTCATCTTAGGAACGGTTTAGTTGTTTTTATACATATGTATATTTTATAAATTAAATGACATGTTCAAATCATATTTTATAACATAAACATATAGATTTATATGTATGTGTAAATATTTTTTACAAATTTTTTTTTCAGTTTAGAAAAAACTAAGTTTTGATTTCCAATATATATATATGTATGTGTGTGTATATATATATATGAATATATTGTTTAATATTTGTATGCATATAAATATATTTATTATGCCCTATAAATTATAACATTTTTTTCCCACACGAAAATAAAAAAGTACTATCTTTTGGTTATATATATATATATATATATATAAGTTTTAAATTAGTTATGTCAATTAGATAAATATCGGTTTAAAATGTAAACTGTATTTTAATATATATATATATATATATATATATATATATATATATATATGCACATATTAGATATTGTTATTTTAAATATCCAAAAAAGGGTTTCTATTTTCAGTCATATTATACATAAATATATAATTTTAGAATAATTTGACCAGCCAATCAATTGTTGTTTTAAAATTCAAATTTTAATTTTAAAAAATATTTTATGTATATTTTTCAAATTTGAATAAATAAAGAAAAATATTTGTCAAAGCCAATTTTTAAAAATAGATATATTAGTCAAAGATTAAATTAACAAATAATTAAATTTAAGATATTATATTCTATACATACATGCATGCAAACATGCATATACATACATCCATAGGTACGTACGTACGTTCATACATACATACATACATATACATACATACACATATATATAGATTCAATATTGGACATATGTAATTTGTAGTTTATGATATGTCACGTTGTATGAATCTCATTGCTTATGTAAAGATTAAAACATATCTATATATATATATTATTTAATTTCAATTATGACATCAACACCATACATATTTCCCATTAATATAATGTTAAAATACCTGATTTAACATAAACAAATAAACTAAGCTTGAGAATCAAAAGTATGCAATATTCAAGTCCAAGGAAGATTATCCTACTACACCAGTTGGTTCTGATAAGCCTAAGGAGATAGAAGAGGTTCTCACATTACAGCCTAGTTGTAGTAGTTGTTGATAAAGGTAAAGATGCATTTGATAAGACATCATAGAGTAGTTCATAGATGTCTTTTAGCAGTGTTGGTGATATGGATGAAGTTAGAGGAAGTTCAGTTCAAGGTGGAGCTGAAAGGAGTCTAGGCGATGTTGTACCTACTAGAGATAGACATAAGACTATTAGGCCGCCCGATAGGTATGGTGATTTTCATTACGCAAACTTTAGCCTTGATGGCCAGTTTGACTATGCTTTACATGTGGTTCATATGAGTCATTTAACCTTAAAGAAACCATAAAGTTGAGTGATATCTCAAAGTGGATATGTGCTATGAAGGAGGTCCAATCTTTGAAGAAGAACAAGACTTGAGATTTGGTACCACTAACCTAGGAAAGCCAAGCCATATGTTGCAAGCAGGTGTTCAAGACGAAGGATGATGTAAGATATAAGGCCATATTAATTGCAAAATAGTTTTCACAAAGGAATATAAAGTATGATGATATTTTTTTCTCCTACAGTAAGGCATACCTTCATCCCTATTTTTCTTGTCATAGTTTCTACTCATGACTTGAAGTTGGAGCAACTTGATGTGAAGATCGCTTTCTTGCATGGTGATTAGGAGGAGACCATTTACATGAAGCAGCCATATGGATTTGTTTTAAGTGGTAAAGAAGATTGGGTTTGTAAGTTGAAGAAGTCTCTTTATGGACTTAAGCAGTTTCCTCGACAGTGGTATAATAGGTTTGATTCTTTTATGCTTCCATTTGGTTTTCATTATAGCATCAATAATGCATGTATTTATTTTAAGCATTTAAGGAATGGCAATTAAGTGTATTTGCTCATATATGTGCATGATATGTTGATTGCTTCCGAGGATGAATCTGAAATTGATAAATTGAAGTTGAAAGCAGAAAAAGAGATGAAAGACCTTGAAAAAGCAAGGAAGAGTTTGGGATGGAAATCCAAAGAGATAAAAAGGTTGGACTTTTAAGGCTCATCAAAAGAATTGTATTCGAAAGGTGCTTGCTTGATTTAACATGGAAGGAGAAAATGCAATCAGTACACTGATGTCTTTGCACATACAACTTTCTAGTAAATGTTCTCTGATCTTAGATAAGGACAAGGCCTACATGGAGAATGTGTCATATGCGACTTTGGTTGGTAGCTTGAAGTATGTTATGGTTTTCACTAGACCAAACGCCGCATAGACTGCTGGATTAGATGGTAGATATATGGAAAATTTGAAAAGACGCATTGGGCAGCAGTGGAGTATATTTTCAGATATCTTAGAAAAACTTCAGACAAATGGGCTTATTTTTATAGTGGAGATAGAGATTTTAGCTTAGTTGGATTTTGTGATTCTGACTATGTCGAAGATAAAGATCGAAAGAAGTCAACCTCAAGTTACATATTCACTCTTCGAGAGAGCGATGTTGCAGATGATAGTTGCTTTGTCTACTATAGAGGCAGAGCTGATAGCTGTTATTGAAGCAGGTAAGTAGGCCATCTATTTGAAGTGGTTAATGTATGATTTGAGCTTCGTATATGATGGAGCAGTTGTGAGTTATGATAGTCAAACTGCAAGTCACTATGATAAATATCTGGTTTTCAACTCGAGGATAAAGCATATAAACGTAAGAAGGTCCTTTATTGTCTTAATGAATGAAGACAAATTAGTTCATCCTCAGAAGGTTCGCATGGAGGAGAATGCATCATACAAGTTCACCAAGTCATCAGCCATTGCAAAGTTCAATCATTACTCGAAGTTAATCCACTTGTTGATGTGCCAGGTGCCACATGGTGACACAAGGGGAAGTGAATTGATATATGGAGATGTTTTTTTACTGTCGAGATTAAGAGGTCCTACACGGAGATGATACTTTCAACACTTTATTGACGAACAATGGTTATGTTGGAATTCGTTGACAAAGTGTAATGGGTTATGGCCATGCCAAAGCACATTGGGAAAGCATCCATGTTATCTTGTCTAAGAGGTGCTTAGAGTATGAAGATGTAGGTGGAGATCAATGGGGAGATTGTTAAATTTTGATGATACAATATTTTCAATTGAAGTAGATTTTGAATATATTTTGAGTCAATGTAAAATTATGACCCAAATATATCGCGTCTTTTATTGTATTAAAGAATGCAGTGGATTATCTACACGGAAAGTAATTATTATGAGAGATTGAAGTAATCCAAAAAATTCCCCAGTCAGGTGATTAGAAAAGGTATTTTATCAAGCGTGTATGCATATTCGAGAAAACAAGAAAATTCAAGTAGATATATGTATACCATATGAATTGGTGAATTGATGAGGCATTGATTTTTTGACATAAATCAATTAATTCAAGTTCAAATAGCAATCTCTATATAATACAATCGTTCTTTAGATATTGAACATCCTCTCAAGTTATTTTTCTTCATATTTTATTTAGCCTTCATTATAATTTTTTAATTTTTTTTCTTAAAAAGTAATAAAATCTCTTCTTCCCAAAGAAAACGTACATTATTTTGCGATAGTGGAACCACTATAAATCCTATGTGGTTTTCTTTACTTTTTTGCATCTGTGATTGCTCATTTTAGGATATTAATTTTTTATTGTTCGACCACACCATCACAACCTCATTATTTCCCTACATTTGGGATGTTAATATGAATTTTCCTCGCGAATACATCCTCATTTAGAGCTTCTACAACCAAATCAGGTCGAATAGTAGGGCTGAGTATGTTAAAAATGCTTAATATTTTGACACTTATTAATAGGCATAAATGTCTGACTTGTATGCACCTGTTAAATAAGCTTTGAAGCTTAAGCACTTATTTAATAAGAGACTGAAATTAAACACTTATTTAATGGACGTCTACCAATTATTTTCTTATTTAATAATATTGTTGGGTGTCTATTTACATTTAGTGGATGCTTGTTTAGTACACGTCTGATATTAGGCTTTTACCCGTGCAAATCAATTCACAATCGTGAACCAAAAGTTGAACATTACCATGAATATTCATTGTACTGCTGGAAAGCAATCTCTGTAGCAGCTCTGAATGGGTCATGTTGGAGGAAGAGTACTTATTTTAAGTAGAGAGCACTTTGAATTTCTCTAACTTCAGACACAAAAAGATTACCACACATTTATAGTGGACTAATATCTTTACAAATAGACACGACCCTTTGAATAAACACAACTGTTTACTGAATGGATATGACTCTTTACTAAATGGACACGACTTTTCATTTTAAAGGACACTTTGAATACATGAATCAACATTAATTATTGGATAAGCATGAAGAGTAAAAGAATAAGTTCAAATTATATTTCAATACTCCCTCCTAATTTGAAATTTCCTTTCTTACTTCAAGCATAGCTCTAATCCTTCGAAAACCTTCAATCTTCAATGGCTTGGTAAAAATATCAGCAACTTGATCTTGAGTTTTCACATATTTCAGCTCCACTTCCTTGTTGGCAATGCATTCTCGAATAAAATGATATCTAGTGTCGATATGTTTTCTTTGATCATGAAATATCGAATTCTTTGCAAGTGCTTGTGCTGATTTATTATCAATGTAGATTTCAGTAGCTCTTTTTGTGGCAAATGAAAGTTATTTCAATGGCTTTCTTAACCATAAAGCATGACATGTACTTGAACTTGCAGCAACATATTTAGATTCATAAGTTGACAACGTGACAATAGATTGATTCTTTGACAACCAAAAAATAGCACAATCACCCAAGAAGCACACATAACCCGTGGATCTTTCTATCATCTATGTCACCAGCAAAATCACTGTCGCAAAATCTATTCAACAGAAGATCATTGGATGAGGAATAAAATATTCCAAAATCAAGCATTCCTTTAAGGTAACGAAGAATTTGCTTAGCACCAGACATATAGGCAGAAGTAGAAGTCTCCATGAAATGACTTATCACTCCAACGGCATAAAGTATGTCGGGCCTTGTACTTGTTAAATATCTCAAACTTCCCACAAGACTTTTGTAAAGAGTAGGATTTACTTTTTCTCCATCCTCAAACTTGGACAATTTCATTCCAGCTTCCATGGGTGTATTCATAGGATTGCAATCAATCACCTTAAACCTTTTCAACACTTCCTTTGCATAACCTGTTCGAGAAAGAAATACACCTTCCTTCATTTGCTTCACTTCCAATCCCAAATAGTATGTCATATGCCCCAAGTCTGTCATCTCAAATTCTGCCGACATGCATCTTTTAAATTCATCAAATAAATGGGAATTTTTATCGGTGAAAATGAGATCATCAACGTAAATGCAAACAAACATTACATCTCCATTATTGTGAAACTTAAAATATAAAGCATGCTCATTTAAGCAACGAACAAACCCACGATCTTGAAAGTATTGGTTGATGCGGCTACTCCATGCTCGTGGGGCTTGTTTCAATCCATACAACGATTTCTTGAGTTTCAACACCTTCTTTTCATTCCCTTCAGCTATGTAGCCTAATGGTTGATCAACATAAACCTCTTCTTTAAGATATCCATTCAAAAAGGCAGTCTTGGCATCCATTTGGTAAATTTTCCATTTCTTTTGAGCAGCGAAAGAAATCAACAAGTGAATAGTCTCCATCCGTGCGATTGGAGCAAATACTTCATCATAATCAACTCCATGCATTTGTTTATATCCCTCCACTACAAGTCTTGATTTATGTTTCTCCACCTCTCCTTTTGCATTTCTTTTCACCTTGTATATTCATTTAACTCCAATGGATTGATAACCTTTGGGAAGAGAAGTCAATTCCCACGTGTCATTCTTTTCAATGGATTTAATTTCTTCATCCATAGCTTCTCTCCGCCTCTTATCTTGCACAGCTTCTTGAAAATTTAGTGGCTCGCTATCTGTAAAAAGACAATAGAGTTCATCATTATTAAGAGTAACTTCTTTAGTTCTTTCATATATATCAGCAAGGGATCTCATCCTCGGCGGTCTTTCATTTGATCCCTCAAAATCTGGAGCTAGAGATGAAGATTCCTGTATAGTTTCAACATTCTCTGATTCTTGATCATCATCAATGTATGGAAGAAAATTATATGTGCTCTCTTGTTGTCCATCCCAATTCCAAGTTGCTCCTTCATCGAACTCAACATCACGACTTACCACCACTTTGCCATTGTTTAGATTAAACAACCTGTATCCTTTGGAATGATAATCATATCCAACAAAAACATACTTGGAACTTCGATCATTTAGCTTTGAACGCTCTTATTGTGGAACTTGAGCATAAGCGATGCTTCCGAAGACTCGCAAATGATGGATACTTGGTATTTTTCCATTCCATGCTTGTTGAGGAGTTTGATCTTTGACATTCACAGTTGGGGAGCAATTTGACAAATACACCGCACAAGAAACGGCTTCGGCCCAAAACTCCTTTGGCCTTTTTTTTGTTTTAAGCACACACCTTGCCATATTAGTAATTTATCTATTTTTCCTCTCCGCCACGCCGTTTTGCTGAGGTGATCTAGGAACAGTGAGAGGAAGACGAATTCCATGTGCTGCATAAAAATCATTGAATTGCTTTGAAGTGAACTCGTCTCCTCGATCAGACCTCAATGCGTTGATATTATAGCCACTTTCCTTCTCAACATGCACCTTGAAATTTTTGAATGTGGTGAAAGCTTTTGATTTCTGTTTGAGAAAATAAACCCACGTTTTTCTACTATAATCATCAAGGAAGAGTATAAAATATTTACTCTTACCAAAAGATGGTGGATTGATAGGCCCGCAAATATTCGTATGCACCAATTCAAGTGGTTTGGAAGCCCTTGATGTTGCTTTCTTTGGAACTCTTTTCCTTGCATGTTTTCCAAGAAGACATGCTTCACACAAATGATTTGGATTTTCAATTGTAGGCATCCACTTTACCATCATCTTTTCTCCCATTGCTTTCAATGATCTGAAGTTCAAGTGTCCAAATCTCATGTGCCAACACCATGGCACATCCTGTACATTAATCTTCAAACATCTTGCTTCAACAGTTTGGATATTCAATTTGAACATCCGGTTCCATGACATGCCCACTTTGCAATCAAGTTATTATTTCTATCTCTAAGCCAAAGATAATTGTACTTCATCAAAACTTCATAACCATTCTCAACAAATTATCTGAGACTAAGAATATTACTTCTTAGTTTAGGAACATAATAAACATCATAGATCAATTTATGGCCACCATCCTTTGAGGAGATGAGAATTGTACCTTTACTTTCGATGTGGATTTTCGAAGAGTCTCCAAAGGAAACACTGCCTTTCACCTTGTCGTTGATCTCCACAAATTTTCCTTTGTATCCGCACATATGATTGCTTGCACCATTATCCAAATACCACGAGCTTTCAACTTCCTTTTCTTCCTTTCTCTTAGTTAGTAACAAAGTGGATTCTTCAACTTCTTGGTTATCACTAATAAATTGGCTCTTTCTTCAGTATTAGCAGCTTCTCGACATTCCCATGAATAATGACCAAACCGATGACATTTATAACATTCAATTTCGGACTTGTCATGCCTTCTGTCATTTGATCTTTGATAATTTCCATGACTCTTCCTCGACTTCTTCAATAGCCTCTAAAATATGAAAGATTTCTCACATCGTTATTTGAACTTTCACCATTGCTTCTTTCTTGTTCACGTCCTTGTCTTCTGCGTCCTCTTCCTCGTCCATGTCCACGTCCTCTTCCTCTAAAGTACTGTTTTTCTCCTTCTTCATTTTTCAAAGTTGCTTTAGTTTTAAGGACTTGCTCATGTGGTTCTTCTTGTCTTCTCTTAATTTTCTCTTCTTGAGCACGTAAAGAACCTTCTAATTCTTCTACGGTCATTTCTTCGAGGTCTTTCGTTTCTTCAATGACACACACAATACAATCGAATTTCGGAGTCAAAGAACGAAGAATCTTCTCCAACGCTCGAACATTTGCAATTTTTTCTCCATAACCTCTTGATTGATTCACATTTGCCTTCACTCTTGTACAGTAATCCGAAATTGATTCGGATTCACTCATCTTCATTGCTTCGAAATCACTCCTTAGTGATTGAAGCTTAACTTTCTTTACTTTATCAACTCCTTAGAAAGATTTTTTCAAAATTTCCCAGGCTTCTTTCGAAGTGGCTGCATCCGCTACCTTTTCGAACATTGAATCATCCAAACATTGATGGATGAGGGTGAGTGCTTATTGATCTTTTTTTTTTCGTCTTTGCTAAGGCTTCCTTCTCCACTTGAGATAATGCAGTTTCATTTTCTGGCTTGTCGTAGCTTTTGTCTACGATCTCCCACACATCTTGGGCGCCAAGTAAAGCTTTCAATCGAATACACCATTTCTCATAATTTTCTTTTGTGAGACGAGGAAATTGGAAGGATGACATTCCATTGTTTGTCATTTTATCACACACTCACTCTTGTCGTTGCTCTGATATCACTTTGTTGGAGGAAGAGCACTTATTTTAAGTAGAGAGCATTTTGAACTTCTCTTACTTCAAACACAACAAAATGACCACACATTTATAGTGGACTACATATCTTTACAAATAGACACGACCCTTTGAATAAACGCAACTGTTTACTGAATGGATACGACTCTTCACTGAATGGACGTGACTTTTCAATTTGAAGGACACTTTGAATACATGAACCAACATTAATTATTGGATAAGCATGAAAGTAAAAGACTAAGTTCAAATTATATTCCAACATAAATTCCATCATGAATAACAATTAATGTCCCCATCATGAATAACAATTAACACCGTGATTGAAGATTTCTAATTTGAGTTTATGCTAACTGTAGCGATGTAATCATGTTAAAAAAAGGCATTTGTGTTCATGAACTTTTACGAGGTATGCATTTGAACTTTAGCATGCGAACAAAAAGATACGATCGTCTAGATCTTTTGTTTTTCCATTTGTGTCATCAATTTGTGTTAAAAGGTCTCATCTAAAAATCCCAAATAATTTTACTTATACAAACAAGAGGACAACAGGAGAAAAGAATTCTGCGGCTTGGCATGTGATTGCAAATACAAAGACCAGAAATAGGTCTATAATGAACAAGATGTTTAGTGGTGGCTGCGACACTCCATTTGGACATAATTTTGTATAAGTGGCTGTTTTACTTCCCGTGGGTTTGCAACAATTTCTAACCGTTCACAAATCGCTAGCTGAACAAAAATCAAATGTAGGTATCTTTTTCTAACTGCTTCATATAATACATAAAACTAGTCGAGTTTATATAATTGTAATATAAATTACATACACCAGCCCTTGCTTCTGGTATACATATGTCTTGCATTGTGTTGTCATGGGCACCATGAAAAAGAAATATAGAAATTGGAACATGTTAAAGATAGAAAAGCAATCGAAACGTAGACTTCCATCAATAATAAGTTGTATAATTGCAAGTCATTTTCTAGGAATCTCGTCCTTTGCATTTGTGCCACAATATTTTCTTTACCAGAACCTTATCTCCATCTCCATCTCATGTAACTTAGCTGCACGCATCTTTAGCTTCATCTCTATTTATTTTACTACTTTCAACTGTTGGCTTTTGTGCCACTCCTATCCCAAGTTTTAACTTTTAGCATTATTATATATTCTGAATTACTTTTTTCCCTTCTTTTGTCATTTTGTAAAATCTTCCCAAGGCCACTTGTCCACAAGATATCTGGTAGAGAAAGAAAATTTAAGTATCAGACTCTTAATCACTTGTATTTAGCTGCACAAAAAGAAAAATAAGTTAAGTCTCCCAAAGGCCACTTGTCCATAAAATGCACGGTAGAAAAAATAAAACTAAGTGTGAGAGTTTGAATCACTTCTATTCAAAACAATACAAATATTCTATTACATTGACATCATGCTCCTACTATTGCCGAGTTGGCATGAATCAGAGCAAGTTTTCAAAATTCAGAGGCATGGCTAAAATGCAAATAAGATCCAGCCTTTTGATATAGGTCCATGATAAAATATAGTTGCAAAAATAGACTCTCCTAGAAACTTATTTCATAAATATGACAACTTACCATAAATATGAGCAAATTCATCTTCAAATTCTTAACTTGTGTGTGTGTGTGTATAGTCCAACAAATGACCTTTTATCATTTGTAAATAATATTTTTCTTTAGTTTGAAATAGTATATGGTAAATAAAAGATGATAGGCAATACTAACATTAATTTGTATGAATTCAAACTAAATTTTTATAATTATCTATTGCTATCAAAATTGATACAGAAATCACATATGCTAACAAAATTTGAAGCTTATATGAATCAAAGGGTCAGATCAGAGGCCTCTATTCAACCGCAGTGCTGGTATAAACCTCGTTGACATACCTCAATATGTGTTGGAAGCAAATGTGCATGCCATATGTTTAGGTTTCATGTTTTCAATTATATGTCATTTCACACATTGGCATCATCCTGTCTTTGTCAATCACTTGATGAACAATACATGTTCCTGATTTCTATAAGTTACCTTCGTCCAGTGCCTCTCACTTTCTAGGATTCTTTATTAACCAGTAAAAAAACAATTTATTTCCACCTATAAACAAACACAGGATAAATAATTCAGGTACATATCACAACAGCATTCCCCATTTTTTCCTGGAAGCCACTCACCATTCACTATATATGAAGCCACATAGCAGCACTCAAGAATAAAGAAAAGAAAGGAAAAAAAAAATACAAAAAATATTATGGCTTCCAAAGAGGAATCATCAAAAAAAGAACCTTCGCATTCAAGAAACACAGGAGGACAGTGCTTGTGTTCTCCTACTACTCACCAGGGCTCGTTCCGGTGCCGCTTTCATCGAACTCATTCTTCTGGCTGGATGCGTAGGTCAAACTCTATGCCCTCTACTGCTAAGTCTTATGCTTCTGCTAGCTTGGCTAATAAACCTGTGCAGACTGCTTCCTGAATTTGATTTGATAAGTACCGAGTTTGCTGAGGTTGTTGTGTTAACTTTTATGTATGTGTACATGATCAGACGAATGAAATAACTATATAGTTGTTATGTATATGGGCGACTTATGGTTCTATTTTGTTATGTTTGGTTTTAATGAATCGAGTTACTATTTTTATTTGGGTAAAGAGAATTCATCATGGATACTGGAAGTATTTGTTCTGATTCTATTGCGTGTTCATGTGTATATTGATGATTGAGCTTGTATAATCAATGAAAATTCATGTTTGGTTATTGATTGTTTCCATATCAAACGGTTAATTTGAGAGTAAATCATTTATCTTTCCTCAACAGTAGAAAGTAGAAACGAATCGCTAAGATGACTAGTCCGCTAGCTTTTTTAGTTGAATTTCTTTCCCAAAATCTGGGTTTGAACTGCTAGTTACCAACTTTAGTTTATAATAGTTGTTTGTCTTCATTTTACTGGGGGAAAATGATACACTTTAATGCCTACAGTCTCTATAGTTGATATGATTTGTTATGAACAACCAAGCCGAAACGAAACCAAATTGAAATCGTTTTTCAATGAAAAAAACTACTAAGCTTTCAATTTTATATCAGAAACTTAAAAATAAAAAAGAAATAATTTGAATTTTATCAAATTTTAACTTTGAAAACAAAAAAATCATAAAATATATAATATTGTAGCTAGAAAAGAATGTAAATGAAGTAAGGAATAAATATTGTTATAAAAAATTATAATTAATTGGTATCGTTTGTTTACATCTTATTTATTTTTGGATTAAAAATAAATGATCTATTTTATTTGCACAAATTTTAAGAAAAATATGTAATTGTAAAATAAATAACAAAATTTGAAACTGAACTTTTGAAATTTACAAACTAGATCAAAAATCCCGAATTACAAAAACCCAAAATCGAGATTTCAAACCTTGATTAAAAAGAACTTGTTTCTAATAGAGTTCAATTTTGTTCCAACTTCAGCTTAAACAAAACACTAATGAATATCACATGAAAAATGTACTAATGGCTTGTTCACATGAACAAAAATGCACTTTTTCTAGCACATCCTAGAATCTTGTAGTTCAGTAAAAGGTTCAGGATTCCCAAATACGAGGCCTGATCCCAAAAGCAAGTAAATAATCAGATACTTCCAAAATGCAGACCAACTACACAAACATTCCACTACCAATAACATATTTGCATCAGTAATTCAGACATTTAGCAAATAACAATATAATATTAACCGAATGTCAACTTGAATACTTGAATGTTATAACCAGAAAACCATTTCAATACTCCAAGCCGACTCCTAAATTTCAAATGTAGACCACATATATACCAGAAACTTTAATGAATCGTGCTACAAGTGATCATGAATGTTATAACACTAAAATATTGCTCTAAACTGTAAACCACTGTCGTTTCTGCTTTATTATTTTATCGCATCAATCGCCCCTCGTTATAAAATGATCTCATAATCATGCACAATAGCACTGGACAGTTTACTACAGCAGTTATTCTTCTAGCAGATGATGTGTTCAACAAATTCACCAAGACAACATGAGAATACAAAGTAACGGCAAATAAATAATTTACAGTTTGGCATACAGCCTCATACCATTACAATACTCTGTAACCTACGTCAACTTTAACCAACATTACACAATCCTATAAATCAAACTACTACATTACAAACAAGTTGAAAAGAAAATAAAAAGGAAAAAGTTCCAAAATGTTTATGCCATTTGCATAATTTGAGAAGCTTCATTCCACAATCTTTTCTGCACAATAAGAACCCTTTCTTCTTCTTTTGAAGATAGAGCGTCCACTGTTGGTTCAACTTCAGATGACCAGACATCCCATTTTAAAGCTGATAAATATCTTTTTACATAATTTATAATAGCAAGCTTGTCTCTTATGATTGCAAAACCATAAGGGCGCAGTATACGATCCACTTCTATAAGAAGATCTACTAAGCTGCATCCTTGCTTTTCTATATCAGAGAACAAAAACCAGGCATGAAGAAGATCATATGTCCGAGGATATGTGGAAAATGACTCACACCTGCATTACATGTTAAAATATAAATAATATATAAAACTGTGACTTGGTTGATGGGGATGTGAATAATAAAGCAGATTTCAGAACAGTAACAACTTACCAATCATGAACCGAACCAAGCAAGCCTCTATCATAGACGATCTTTAGTTTGTTAGATTCGTTAACAGGAACAACATTCATCACCCATACATCTTTGTCAGCTAAAGATGCTGCAAACCCACCAAGGTTTGCTTTCATGTCCATTACATTTCTAAAAGTATTCTTTGCAACTTTAGACTTCATTTGATCCCAATATTGTTTCACTCTCCAATGCCATACCTCCTGCATTAAATATGTGGTATTAACAAGAATAATTGCAGTAAGGCAGAACTAGTAATAGTTAACTTCATCTTTATGCTTACAGTGTCTTCTTGATATTTATCTGTGCTGATGCCCAACTCTTCTAGTCGGGGTGGTGGTGCCATTAGTCTTTTGGGCCATGGTACAAGTTCACTGCCTTTAGCTCTATTGACCTCTGTTGCAAAATTATCTCAGATGAATACTATATGTGAAGGTTGTTATCATAGATAAGTTGGGATAGGCTCATCTGCGTTAGGTAAATAACAAGCCGATATGGATCACTAGATAATGGTTTTCCTTTTTTACTACCATTACATTTTAGCAAATGCTACTCTGCTGGCATGCACCAACGATTGAAGTCATCAGAGCATCTCCAATATAAGGTGAATTATTTGCTGGAGTAAACTCTAAAAAAGGTAGAGAAATCCAACCCATCTAGCAATGGATTTGAAATTTTTATACAATTTTAGACTTATAAATGGGTTTCGATAACTCATTTAGCTCTTTATGCTCAGAGAAAAATGGAATACTCTCAACTGTCTTTGCTTTACCACACTCCAAATCTACTCTGCTGGAGCATGGCAAACAAGAAAAAAAGGGGAAAAATCCAGCTTTTTTGTTCATGTCAATACAAGCATCATCAAAAAAACATGAATGAACGGTTCACAACTTAAGATCTTACTTACTTTTAGTATATGGAGTAATGCATGCTTTCATGGGAACATTCCAGACAGCATCTGGATCAGCATTAGGATCACACATAGGTGGAAGCGTCCCCGGCTCTCGCCTCTTATAGCACCCATTGCTCAACGGTTTACTCCATATCACAGTCTGATTCTTCTTAGATGCTATTCTCCAACACATCCTATGAACAAGATCACTCATAGCAGTCCAAATCCTTCTATTTTCTGGATCATGTGCATAAGCTTCAGGTGAAGAGTACACGAAATAACCTCCTGGTCTAAGAACTCTGTCCAATTCCATCAGTAATAGCCCATCCCTTTGAAGCCAATCAATCCTACAACGTGAGCAATGAGCCATTTCAAATGAACGACTTGGGTATGGCAGTCTCCTAGTTCCCAGAACACCGAGAGTTGCTGGAATTCCTCTCTCTAATGCAAATTGGATTTGGTTTTCATGGACATCGTTTGGTGCAAGAGACATGGCTATTATGTCTAGAGGTAAAAGGTATGCTCCAAAGCTTGCTACACCACATCCAACATCTAGAACATTCCGGATGTTTCCGTTGTTGTTGAGCTTGTCGTTTGGAAAATTGAGCATCTATGTTAACATACGAGCATGCGATTAGCATTCATGCAAAAGAAATTATTGGAAAAACATTAAACAAACAACTATTGTAGCTTGCTTCTAATTTTTTGTGATTCTTGAACTCATTAAGTAACAAGTTTTTCCTTTTTCTTTCAAAAGTGGTTATATCTATGTACAGGATTAGCATGTTATGATCAAACAGATGATGGTTATTTGTCTAGTATATAATTCAAAGTTCCTTGTCTTCATATCCAAAGGTCTTACGACTAAACTAACATGTTTTGACAAATGGTCATATTTCATTCAATTAAATATTGAAATGCAAATGTTATACAGCTGATTGACATATTGTAGATATATGGCATAATGCATAAAGTGCATGATGGTGAATACCACTTTTTTTTTGTTTCACATAATAGAATTTCAATAATACTAGTAGTCATTGAATTTACTTAAAGAAGATGTGATAATTCACCTAAAGAGAAGTAAAAAGGCCAACCCTGAATATTACACAAAGGCTCCCAAACCAAGAATGTGAACATATAAACCATCTTAAAGCATAACTAATGAACCTAATTAATATTATGCAGGTTTTATGTCGACCAATTTATAAACTAGGTTAAACAATATATGAAACGAAAAACAGGATTTAGTTTTAACTTTTGACTAACAAAATTGTGATATGTTTCGGTCTGTTTTTATTGATTTAAGACCTGAAACTATACGTTTCAGTTTTGTTTTGAGCAATAGTTAAGGCAACATTTGATGTTTCAAATAAAAGTTCAAAATGTTAAATTTGGTGATACAAAATCACAAATAGAACGAAACAAATATGAATGAAAAAAAATCACGTGTGTTCATTATGGAAATGCATAAATTATTGGATCGCATTTGCATAAGATGGCAAGAAAATAAATGCATGCACACGTTATGAAATAATATATATGCAAAAGGATATGCGTATTATTCTTTCTTAGTAATCGTATTGCTTTAGGATTATTTTCTTCAATCTTTGCTAATTAAAAAAAAAATGAATAAATTACTTGCTATGTTTGCACTATTTGTTACCATTGACTTGCCTTTATTATCTTCTTACCATGTTTTGGTAATTTAACCAACGACTCTCATGAATTTGCATTGGCTATATATTCCTGAGATTCGGCCAACGATCTCCTAATAGAATGTCTTTTCTTGTTTATCCCTAATTCAAGGCTTTAGTATGTAAACTTTTATCTTGTAATCTCTTGTAACTCTCTCACAGATAATAAAATACCTCATTTGGACTGGACGTACACTATCTTAATGATAGTGAAACCAGTATAAATATTGTACATCTCTTTTCTACTTTATAGCTGTTTACTATTTATTTGAAGTAATAAAATAATCATTGTTAGATTGAGTGATGTTCAATTGACAAATCAAGATCTTGTTTATTGCTTTTTCTGCATTTGTGCAATCTTTGCACAACACAAAATTCAGCAATTTCATCTTCGAAATTTAAGGAAACACGACACTGAAACCAAATTCTCAAATTTCGTTATGAAATACATAGGGTGCGGCCGTGGTATTATGGGAAACATGATAGTTGTGGCTGTCACATCCATGTCGATTGTAAGCTTATAACCAGTTCATATTGGGAATTAACTTGCTGAATAAAATGTAAAGTTTTAGAATACATAAACACAGGCTTATGTCTGTCAAATATAAGATAAAGACCACCTCAACATGAACTCAAGTTTAATTAAAAAATATGAAAATTTGGATTTCATCAGAAATTCTTATAGATGATATATTATCTTTTCACATCGCATTTCTTAAAACTCAAAAAAAACTTTCTCCCTACATGTTCACCGATATCAAATATAGACAACTCACTCAAGTATGGATATAAGGTGGCAACTGAAATTTGTCAAAGAACGCTCCAAAAAAGTTGGTTACTATAAATGAATATCAAAGAAATTTTTTATATGCATGTGGGTGTGTGCATACAAAAATAGCTATTACTCAAGCAATAATCACAAAACCAACATAATTGTCTCCAAAAGGGTATCTTAGCTAGGAGAAACTAGCATCCATTAGCATAAAATTTGAACACCATATTACATGAGTAGTAGCAACAATCAAGTTGTTGTAAAGTTTAAACACTTCCCTTTGTAATAAGTTTCAATTGTGACTCCAATTCATTTTACCTCATTTTTTTAAGAAAACCACCCTTATTAATATAATTAAATACAAAAATAAGCCAATTGTTGATGTTGAATTTATGTGATTCAAATATTTTCCAAAGAAAACAAGAAATAATTATCCATCAATTAATTAGGCTATATATGAAAAGATGAGGAAGGATATATGTGATATTTTTTAGAGAAGGGAAATTAATTAATTGCTAACCAATTAATTAGTCAAAAAATTTGTTATATGAAGAAAGAAAAGATTGATGATGGAGATTGATTCAAGCAAGAAAAATTATGAAAACCAAAATCATCATTATCCATTTACATAGAAATCAAATCATGATATTCGAAAAGGTTTCAAACATAATCTGAAAATTAATTTTCTTAATATCTAAGTAACTCCTTCATTAAATGTATTTAAATGAAGGAAGTTCATCTTCATATTTGTGTGAGAGTGTGAGAAAGCATCCACTATTTAAATGCATTTAAATGAAGGAAGTTCATCTACAGCAAACCCTAATTTCTGTAGTCAATCAATTAGAGGTTTTGAGCATAAGCAAGTCCTTGGATAAATTGGTTGTTCAATTTGTAATTATAGGTTAGTCTCTCCACTACTACCTATAATTTTGTAATCTCTCTCTTTTGTACTCTCTTTCTTCAGTGAAATCAAGAATAATTGTTGGGTCCGTGGACATAGGCAATCTAGCCGAACCATGTTAAATCTTTGTGTTCATCGCTCTTCTATTTCTCTTTGTTTTGTGATTATTTTTCATTGAATTTGTGGTTGATAATTAGTCGACAAGCTAGATCCTTCTCTTGATTGTTTCTGCGCTTTTCTGCGCTTTAGCATTCCGCTACAGTTTTGGAATTAGTGCAAATCAATTGAAAATTTCCAAGAGAATGATCTAGCTTTTCGATTAAATATCAACCACAAATTCAATGAGAAATTGAAGAGCGAGAACACAAAGATTTAACGTGGTTCGGCTAGATTGCCTATGTCCACAGACCCAACAACTATTTTTTATTTCATTAAAGAAAGAGAATACAAAAGAGACAAATTACAAAATTATAGATAGTAGTGGAGAGACTAATCTATAATTACAAATTGAACAATCAATTTATCCAAAGACTTGCTTACGCCTTCATAATTGATTGACTACACAAATTAGGGTTTACTGAAGAATAGGATAATGGCGGATGCTTTCTCACACTCTCACACAAATATGAAGATGAACTTTCTTCATTTAAATAGATTTAATGAATGAGTTAGTTAGAGATTAAGAAAATTAATTTTCAGATTATGTTTGAAACCTTTCCGAATATCCGTGATTTGGTTTCTATGTAAACGGATAATGGTGTTCTTGGTTTCCATAATTTTTCTTGCTTGAAGCAATCTCCATCGGCAATCTTTTCTTTCTTCATATAATAAATTTTTTGACTAATTAATTGGATAGCAATTAATTAATTTCCCTTCTCGAAAAGATATCACATATATCCTTCCTCTTTATCTTTTCATATATAGCCTAATTAATTGATTGACTGAATCAATTAATTATTTTCTTGTCTTCTTTGGAAAATATTTGAATCACATAAATTTGACACTCCACCTTGATTCAAATATAACAATCTCTCTGCATCACCACATCTCGACAAATTGTTGGGTCTACATCAACAAGCTTAATGTGAACTATTTTGGGCAATATTGCCCAAACAGAGCTTCCAAATCTTTCCCAAGCACAAAAAAGATAGTATGCACATTAGCAAACATAATGCATATGAGAAAGTACCAAAATTCTTTAACAAAATCGATGTTGGAGACAAACATATAGATACTAATCTTCGAGAGACCAATGGAGATTTAACAGAGCACTTCACCTTTTTCACTCCAAATTGAGTGAGAACATACTCAATATTATCTACTTCAATCTCCTCCACAAGAATTTTGCTAGAACTTCCTAAGTCAACATCAGCAGACTCACCAACAAGCTCCACAACATTCAAAGCATAAGATAAAGAATCATCGCTACAAATATGCTTACAAATATGGCTAACTGAACCAAAGGGTCTTTCCAGTAAGTAAGCTCCACCTAGAGTCCGAACCTCTGTAATCTTCTCCTCAACCATGGTATCATTGGAAATACCAATATCTCTCCGAATATGAAAACAATCTGATGACTCCAAATATATTTGGCAATTTTCTGTCCTCTCAATGTCATCACTTGATGGAGGCTTCACCTTCAACAAAGATCTCTCATCAAATATCGCACGTCTACTAGTCACAATTCTCCTAATTATTTTACACGACAACTTATACATCTTCACTCCTTCTCTATAGCCTAACAAAATGTGTTTGCTTTCCCTAAGCTTTAACTTATCATGTCTCTCATCTTCTAAATAAGCTAAAAGACCAATCACTTTAATGAATGAATAATCAACATGCTTTTTTTTCCATATCTCTTCTGCGATCTTCATATCTATGGCAATAGAAGGTGTATGGTTGATGAGAAATACTGTCATAGATATCGCATCTGCCCAAAATCCCTAATCTAGACTAGCAGTCGTTCTCAAACTCATATCTCTCTCCCACAATAACCGACACATGCTCTCCGCCACTCCATAACAATGTGACTCAATAGAAATAGAAAAATCTCTAATTACATGCTCGGATTCACAGTAGTTAGTGAATATATATGGGATTGATAGCATGTAACAACAAGGAATTTCTTTTGTTATAAATAAATGTTGCAAAGAAAATATATGTGCTCTAGGCAGATGTAGGGATATCCTATCATGACGCTGGCACCAAAAAGAGCTTCGTTCAGTGGTCTTGCTTTTTCTACACTAAATAAAGTACCCGCATAGCGGAAGATGCGAGAGGTGCCGAAAATTAAGCCGATGGTTCGATGGGACCAATATGATTCAGCGTTGACCTAGGTATGCTCCAATATCTGGTATGAGCTTGGAATTCTCATTAAGATGGAGTTATAAGTTAGAACACGACATGCTTCAACCGTAGAAAAAAGAACTCTTTGTGACACAGCTTGGCCCAACTGCTGGAAGTGGTAGCGACCTAATCTAAACTGCTGAAGGTGTTAGCGACCTTATCCAAGTGTTTGAGGACTTTGTATAATTTCAAGTTGAACTGAGAAAATGCTCGCCAATGTGGAGATTTGTTAGACGTGGCTCGCATTGTATTAGAATGAGTGCGTAGATTGGATTATGATTAGTCCCACATCGTAAGATATTCTAAAAGAAATCAGCATATATATGAGATTGGTAGCATGTAACAACAAGAAATTCCTTTTGTTATAAATAAATGTTGTCATGAAAATATATATACTCTAGGCGGATGTAGGAATATCCAATCATGGTGCTGGCACCAAAAAAAGTTTCGTTCAATGGTCTTACTTCTTCAATACTAAATGAAGTGCGCGCATAGCGGAAGATACGAGAGGGTGACGAAAATTACAACAGTTGATTTAAAAAGGTTGTAGAAAATGTTGGAATATCGTTTCTGTCAGAAATATGAAAAGTCATTTTAATAAGTCAAAGCATGCTATTTTCATGCTAGTAGTGGTATATGTGGTCCTACATTTGGCCAAGTTTAGTTTTTAGCTTTGGCTTCAGGTAATCTTTTGTAGCCTATAAAGACATCAAGTTGTTTGAATAAAATATAGCTTTTCTGTTCTAAACATTAGATATCAAAGCCTTAGTGTTCATAAGAGTTTTTGATCTTGGATGCTTTTTTCCAGCAGCAGTAGTCAACGTTAAGGTTGCCGTTGTTAGTGCTACATGAGTTGGTAATGAGAATGATCAATTATGGAAAAAATTCTATGCTTGAAAGAATGGTAGAAAATGTTGAGACAAAGAAAGGGATGATAGGCTTCGGCAAGGCGTTCAGGATGCACGCACCATGAAGATACATTTTTAACGTTAGAGGAGATGGATCCTGGTGTTGGAGAGGAGCTGGCAGTTGTTACTAAGAGCAAGGAGGTTGTCGGTGATTTGATCAATGAGGCTGTGCTTGATCGAGTTTTGAGTGGGAAGACATTTGAAAAGGCAAAAATGAAATGGCTAAATGATCAGGCTTGTTGTGCGTGTTTCATACTATATTGATCTCATTGGATATTTGTGTGCTTCAAATTAAAATCTTCAAGCATATTCCAAAACTGAAGCAGTTAGCGGTGATTTCACGGGATATTCGGCACAAGTGACCTACAAAGAACTACAAAATATGCATGGCAATGACAAATAAAGAGGAAGGCAGAGCCAAAAAAAAGCAAAGAAAGAGGCAAAGGCAGCAGGAGAAGCTGCAGAGTGCAGCCTACTCTATACAGATAGTCAGTCGGTGTTGCCATCGGGAGTTCCATGCCACCGGAGCACGGTGCAGCAAAGTTTGTTAAAGCCTAGAGAGTCGGCCAGTATTTTTTTAAGTGACCCGGATTTTCAGATGAAGTCGGCTAAAAGAGCGCAATGTGGTGGATGGCTAGAGTTGGCTAGCGTGGTTGAGTATAGATCGGAAATGTTGTACATGGAGGCCTTTATAGGTAATAAGTTGGCGGGAATTATGTTACATGGGTCAGGAAGATTATGTGGAGTTTGCAAGATGATGAGGCAGGCTTGATAATTTCCTTGGATTCGATGAGAAGCTTGTATTGGCTTAGAAGTTGTAGTGAAGTTCCTATTTTAGGAAAATTGTCGGTTTGATCTTTCTCATCCAGTCTCGAGAGAATAGTCGAAAAAATGGTCTTCCTAGGGCTTAACAGCGCCTTGCTACTTTCATTCTTTGATATCATCAACTATTCGAACTTTTTATATGTTGAGATGATTTGGTTACATAAGCTAATTAATTTTTTTTGGTTTGGGTCTTGGCCCATTAACAAAACAGCCTGAACTAAGAAAGTGAGAAAAATTACTCACTGTACGTTCATTCTTCTTCTGTAACCAAAATTCAAAAAGAAAGAAAGAAAACAAACTTTACCATTTTCTCAATCTAAAGCCAAATCTCATTTTCCTTCAATTAATTGTTGTTTTTGGTTCCATAAATCTTTATTAATAATTGGGGTAGAAACGCAAATTTTTGGTCCACCTATGAAGTTCCGAAAATAAACTTTTGTTAAAGCCCTCGTAGCAAATATCTTGATATTTCTCTTTTATTAAACTTTATTTTCATCTCTAAAATCTTTTTATAAAAATAGAATATTAATTTTTAAAGTTATAAAAATCAAAAATGCTTTTATAAACTGTTTTCAAAATCAACATTGATGTGTTGATATTGTTAGAGATGATCCATGTAATTCGTGAAGAAGTGTCGCCATTGGAGAAGCACGCCGAGAACAAAAGGTCACTCGGTGGAGATAGGAAGGAGACCATAGCAGATGCTTGGTTCGATGGTGGAGGCCAGAAGTCTGGAAATGCTGGACCAAAAATGTGGTCTGGTGGAGTTCATTTGGTGTGAAAGTGACCTCATTCAGTGGAAGACCGGACCACAATTTTGGTCCGATGGTAGTGCTTCGATTGGCAGTGAAGGCAAGAGGAAATCTCGTTCGGTGATGGAAGATGCCGGACCAAAGATTTGGTACGGTGGTGATTGGAGATTGCCGCTCCGACTATCTCGTTCGGTAGTGATGGGATGCCGGTCCAGACTTGCCGCTCCAGAGTTTTCTTTCGGTGTCCAAGCATGGCAAAACCAAGTTAAGGCGGAACCAAATATTTGGTTCAGTATTGGACCATGCCAGTCCAAATCATGAGTGATGTTTGTCAGACCAGATCTTAAGTGTTGTTTACCGGACCAAATGATGTGTGTTGTGCCAGACCAGATTGTAAAATGTGCTCTTGCCGGACCAAACGGACGCCGAATCAAACCTCAGGGCTGCTATATAACAGCTACCCCTCCTTGTATCTTCACCCTGTAAATAATGGAGCTTCTGAACAATGATGACAGTCATTCTATAGAGCTGAAACTCCGCAGAATTTTTCTTGTATGGTAAATTCTTCTTATGTATAGCTTCCAAAAGTGAATCAATCTTGTAACTCTAATTTTTCAGTAACTAATAAAATCTCCTCTCCCCATGTGAACGTACACTGCCTCGCGGTAGTGAAACCACTATAAGTACTGGTATTATTCATTCTTATACATTACATTGATTTGTGGTTGTCTGTTCTGGTATTTATCTCGGTTTGTTCCGATCCACTACAATCACGATTCAGTTGTTTTCCATTGCGTTGGGTTTTTATTATCTTTGACGGATCATCTGAAGGGATTTTTCCCTACAGTCTGGAACCAGAGCTGCAAGTTCGATTGAGGAGTATTAGACGCTATGGCAGGAGATGAAGCGACTTCAGTTGTTATAAGACCCTATATTAGATAGATGCATATTGCGTCAGGATCACAGTTGGCAATGGAGAAACGGAATGGGGATAAAGATTTCGAGAAGTGGCAATGGAGGATGAAGACTGTTTTAATAAGCAATGAAGCCCATCCAGTAGTATTTGCCCTCGAGGAGTTGACGTCTGACAACTCGGTCGTGGAAAGGAAGGAGATGAATAAATGTGTGTTTACTATTTTACAACTAGCTATGAAAAAGAATGTCATCTCAGATATTAGCAGTGAGACCACTGCTAGGGGCATTTGGATCAAGCTGAAGAATCTCTACTTGAAGAAATCTATGACCAACCGTCTGATATTACTGAAGACATTTTTCACTATGCAGATGAAAGAGGATACTTCAGTGAAGGAACACCTTAATTTCTTTGATGATCCCGTGATGAAGATGAAGACTGTTGACTTGAAGATGGATGGGGAGCAAATAACAATGATTCTTTTGTGTTCTCTTCCGGAGCGTCACATAGGTTTCGCTAACAGTCTTATCTTCGCTAGAGACACATTGACAGTGAAAGATGTGAACTCAGACCTTCTATCTGAGGGTTTGAGAGACCAAATGAAGGAGATAAGTGAAAAAAGTAGAGGTGGAAGTAGTAGTCACGGTCTGTGTGTTGAAAGAGAAAGAGAAATAAAAGGAATTGACACTCTAGCGAGTGTTCCAAGTCCAAGAATCCCGGTAATGGCAGAAGAGGAAAGTCTGAGGACGGAAAATGTTTTATCTGCAAGAAAGCTGGTCATTGGAAAAAGGATTGTCCAGATTTGAAGAAGGAAGAAGACATATCTTCATCATTTGCGGTGGAGAAGTCTGATAATGGCGGTGAATTCGTCTCTAGGGAGTTCCTCGATTTCTGTAGACAGCATGACATTCGGAGACATCACTACACCTGACGATCCGCAAGCCAAGGGGGTTGTAGAAAGGATGAACATGACTCTACTGGAGAAGGCTCATTGCTTGAAATTGACAGCGGGCCTGTCTAAAGGCTTTTGGACTAAGGCATTATCAACTGTGGTGCATATCATAAATCGAATTACATGCTCAGCCAGAGATGGGAAGATTCCAAAGAAAAAGTGGAGAGGTACAGCAGTGTACCTTGGTTACTTTCGAATTTTTGATTGTCCTGTGTACGTTCACCATACAGTGATGACAAGTTGAAGACTAGAGCATACAAGGGCATACTAATGGGATACATCGGTGGTATCAAAGGGTATCGAATTTGGAAGCTTGTTGATCGGAAGATTGTTCATTCCAGACATGTTACTTTGATGAGTCTGCTATGTTCAATCCTCGGAAGAAGCTACCTACCACATTAGAAAATTCTGATAGGCCTAAAGAGATGGGAGAAGTTCTGATGTTCCAACCAAATAGTAGAGTTGTTATTGATGCTGTCGAGGAAAACGCAGTTGATAAAACATCACATGATAGTCCTCATGTACCTTCTAGCAGTGCTGGTAATGTGCATGAATCTAGAGGAAATTCAGTTCAATGTGGAGCTAAAAGAAGTTTAGACGAAGCAGTATCTACCCGGGTAAGTCGTAGGACTATTAGGCCGTCCGAAAGGTATGCTGATTGGCAGTTTGTGAACCTTAGCCTTGATGATCAGTTTGACTATGCCCTGCATGTGATTCTTGAGGAATCGTTTGACCTTGATGAAGCTTTGAAGTCATGTGACAGTTCGAAGTGGATGTGCGCTATGGAATAGGAGTTAGAGTTGTTGAAGAAGAACAAAACTTGTAATTTGGTACCACCTACTCAAGAAAGCCGAGTCATAAGTTGCAAGTTGATATTCAAGGTGAATGATGATTGGAGATACAAGGCTAGACTAGTTGTTAAAAGGTTTTCACAAAGAAATAGATTGCAGTACTATGAGATATTCTCTCCAGTAGTGAGGCATACGTCCATTCGTATTTTGTTCGCTATCGTCGCAGCTCATGACTTGGAGCTGGAACAACTGAACGTGAAAACCGCTTTTTTTGCCAAAGACTTGGATGGGACCATCTACATGAAACAGTCAGAAGGATTTGTTGTAGATGGAAAAAAAATTGCGTTTGCAAATTGAAGAAGTCTTTGTATGGATTTAAGCAGTCGCCTAGACAATGGTACAAGAGGTTTGACTCTTTTATGCTTTCACTTGGTTTTGATCGTAACATCAAAGACGCTTGTGTACTTCAAGCATTTAAAGAATGGTAGATGGGTGCACCTACTCTTGTACATGAATGATATGTTGATTGCTTCCAAAAAAGGCTGAAATCGATAGTTTAAAACGAAAACTAAAAGCGAAATTCGAAATGAAAGACTTTGAAGAAGCAAAGAAAATCTTCGTATGAAAATCCAAAGGGATAAAAAGCTAGAACCTTTGAGCCTCACTAAAGGAGTACATTCGAAAGGTGCTTGCTAGGTTTAGCATGAAAGAGCAAAGGCAATCAGCACACTCATGCCTTTGCACATACGGCTTTCTAGTAAAAGCTCTCCGATCTCAGAAAAGGACAAGACTTATATGATGAAGGTCTCATATGCAAGTACAGCTGGCAGCTTGATGTATGTCTGCACTGGACCTGACATCGCACAAGCGGTTGGATTGGAGAGTAGGTACATGGCAAATCCAGAAAAGACGCATTGAAAAGCAGTGAAGTGTATCTTCAGATGACTTAGAGAAACTCCAAACCATAGACTTGTCTTTAGCGGCAGAGGAAGAGATTTCAGCTTGATTGAATTTTGTGATTCTGACTATGCCGATGATAGAAATCGAAGAAAATCAACCTTCAGATATGTGTTCACCATTAGTGAGACGACGATCAGTTGGAGAGCGAGGTTGCAGACGATTGTGGCTTTGTCTACCACTGAGGCAGAGCTCATAGTTGCGGCTGAATCAGCTAAGGAGGCACTTTATTTGAGGTGACTGTTGGGTGATTTGGGCTTTGTATATGAAGGCGTGGATGTGTACTGTGACAGTCAGAGTGCAATTCACTTAGTTAAAAATCTGACATTCAACTCGAGGACGAAGTATATTGAGGTGGGACGGTCGTTGTCTCGATGAGTGAAAAGAAGCTAGCTCGTCTTCCGAAAGTTCACACAAAGGAGAATGCAGCAGACATGCTTACCAAATCGTTGTCTGTTGCTAAGTTCGAGCATTGCTCGACTTGATTCACTTAATGAAGTGCTAGGTGACACGGGGGAAGAGTTGAGATGATTCATGGAGACATATGTTTTCATGGTGGTGATTGATAGGTTCTACATGGACTGGGGTACTTAGAATACTTTGTTGACAGACGGTGACCTTGCCGGAGTTCGTTGACAAAATGTAATAGGTGATGGCATTGCCGAAGCTCATTGGATAAGTATCCATTGCTTGGAGTATGAAGGTGTAGATGAAGCTGGAAGGCTTGTTCGAAATTCGGTATCAAGGTGGAGATTGTTAGAGATGATACCTGGAATTCGTGAAGAAGCATCGCTATTGAAGAAGCTCGCGGAGGACAAAAGATCGCTCGGTGGAGATAGGAAGAAGACCGAACTAGATACTTAATTCGGTGGTGGAGGCCAGAAGTCTGGAAATGTCGGATCAAAGATGTGGTCCGGTGGAGTACGTTTGGTGTGAAAGTGACCTCGTTCGATGGAAGACCAGACCAGAATTTTGGTCCGATGGTAGTGCTTCGATCGGCAATGAAGGCAAGAGAAAGTCTCGCGGTGATGGAAGATACCGGACCGAAGATTTGGTCCGGTGGTGATTGGAGATTGCCGCTCCAACTATCTCGTCTGGTAGTGATGGGATGTCGGTTCAGACTTGCCGCTCCAGAGTTTTCGTTTGGTGCTGAAGCATGACCAAATCAAGTTAAGGCCGAACCAAACATTTGGTTCGGTATTGGACCGTGTCGGTTCAGATCCTGAGTGTTGTTTGTCGGACCAAATCTTGAGTGTTGTTTGCCGGACCGAATGATGTTGTGTGTTGTGCCGGACCAGATTGTGAAATGTGCTCTTGCCGGACCAGATGGATGCCGAACCAAACCTCAAGGCTGCTATATAGCAACTATCCCTCCTCATATCTTCACTTTATAAATAATGGAGTTTCTGGACAACAATGACAGCCATCCTAGAGAGCTGAAACTCTGCAGAATTTTGTCTGTATTGTAAATTCTTCTTATGTATAGCCTCCAAAAGTGAATCAATCTTTCAGTGATTAATAAAATCTCCTCTTCCAAGTGGACATAAACTGCCTCGCGGTAGTGGAACCACTATAAATACTGATATTATTTATTCTTCTGCATTGCATTGATCTGTGACTGTCTGTTCTGGTGTTTATCTCTATTATTACATCTCACTACAATCATGATCCAGTTGTTTTCCGCTGCGTTGGGTTTTTTATTCTCTTTGACTGATCATCTGAAGGGATTTTCCCCGACAGATATACCCATGGATCATATATCGACATATTGATTTAGATACTCCCCTTCATCCTGTCAAATATGTCGACATACTAGCCATTGGACAGATTTTCAAATTTGAACGAATAGACACTCTCCTTCATCCTGCCATCAAAAGTCGATCTCTCCATTCTCTATATAAAGGCTCTGGAAAACGAATTTTACATAAAATCTTCTCATTTTCTCTTACTCTTTCATTTCTATACTTTTGTGAGGAAAGTCTATTAATATTCTTCCACTTTCTTTGCAAATTCATACTCTTACTTTTTTAAAACAAAAATTGAATTTTTTTTCAAGCAAAGCACTCATTATGATGTCTCGGGAGCTCGAATCCATTACGTCAAAAATATCCATTTAAGCGTTATACATCTAATCACTTAAACTACAGGGACGACCCAAGTGCGGAGATCATGAGCGTCCCTAGGATGAAATCATGAAAATTTTCTTATGGTTCAAGTGTGATGAAATAATCGATGTGCAATAGCTGAGCATCCTGACTAAGTGGATGATCAAAGTTTTGGTTGAAGTTGTTACTGGAAGATGATGAGATATTGCGATTCTTGAAAAATAGATGTGTCTAGTTTGTAAAATGAATGTTTGACACATAATTAGATTAAGGGATTGTGTTAATAGTATGATAAGTCATTTTAATAAGTCAAAGCATGTGTGCTATCTTCTTGTTAGTAGTGGAGTATGTAATCCTACATTGCAAGTTTAGTTCTTAACTTTTGCTTAAGTAATCTTTTGTGGCCTACAAAGGCATCAAGTTGTTTGAAATTTGAACAGAATATAATTTTTCTCCCCTAAACATTAATTTGAATAAAATATAATTTTTCTCCCTAAACGTTAATTCCAACAGTTTCATCTAATCTTACACAATGAAATACATTAGACATTGATGAGGATGTTTTGCATATAGATTTGAAAAGAAAAAATCATAACAAATTGGTATGAAACTTGGTTAAACAATATGCATCCTAATTGGACGAACCATCCTTCCCAACGAGCAAGCACTAAAGAAGGTCCGGCTAGACCAACTTCATAAGCATTTCCTATCGAACTACATCAACGAGTCATGATCTTTGGTTATAAGGTGAACAATAGATGTTGATGCATGGACATGCATAAAATTAAAATTAATAATATAATAGTAAAAAAATGTACAAGGTTTCATGCCTCTTCATAAGAAAACAGTGTGGTCGAAGCTGTAAATAATTATATGCTTTAATAGAGAGCTAAATAAAGATAATAAGACTATAAGATGTGGAAAGTATCTGAGCTATTGAAAGACAGAATACACTTTCTAACTTTTACCTAATAATCATTAAGGACACAACTATGCAAGCATATATTAAAGGGACTTTTTGCAAACACCCCTAAAAAGTTTCAAAGTTGATAAAATCTTCCTTTCAATATAATTTCTTAAATTACACCCCAATACTCATCTAAATCATCAAAAAGTTGAATATAACATGTAATACCATTAATTCTTCAACGTTTTTTCCTCTTCAGATATATTTCAACTAGAAATTTAAAAAAATCCATGGAAAGTTATTCAGCCTAAAGTTTTGCAACTTACATTTAAACTGCAAATATTTGCATTTGCAAAATAATTTTCAAATGTTTTAAATCACACCCCAATTTTTTGTAATACTAGCCTAAATTAACCGAGCTGGTCTACAGCGAGAGGAACGGGTAGATTTCAAAAAAAAAATCTTATTTGGATCATGACCTATGAAGTCTAAAAGGTGTTGTACTAAATCCAATCCAATTAATTTAAATAAAATCCAATTTTATTTAATTTTCTAATTTATTTAATTAATGAATTTAATTAACTAATATTTATATAGTTTGAGTATATCATTATATCTCATGTGTGTATGTCGTGCATGTGCAACATATACCAAGTGTATATAGTTAATGTCTACGTATATAAATGTCGAAATTTACATTTACTTATACTATATATATAGCTTAAAATTTTGAAAATAATATATATCAAACAAAAATAAAATTATTTAAATTAATTTTGACCAAGTCGATAAGATTTAAATTTTGAATTTTGAGTTTAAAATACGTGACAAAAACCATGTAAATATTTTCAGAATTCAAAGCAAGATCTTAATAAATATAATTTAAAATTTTATAATGAATATATATAAATCTACGTAAATCTATTTTCGATCGAAATAAGTTTGTCAAACCATTTAATTAAATGTGTGTGTGTATTTAGATAAATTAATATATATATATGTGTGTGTGTGTGTATTATTATAAAAGAACATTTTAAAATTATATATATATGTATGTATGTATAATATAATTAATAAAAGTTTTCGGCCAATAAATAAAAAAAATTCAAAAACATTTTTTTAATAAATAGTACATATATTATTATTGTATATAAACATTGTTCTAAAATAATTAAAATATTTATAAATATTAAAATTAAGTTTAGACCAAAATTTCTTTTAATTAATTTGTTGAAAGTGTTTTTAAATTTATTATTATACATGTATGTATATATGGATTTCAAACATCTATTGATGGAACTTAGATTTAAAAATTGATAAATAATTATTTAAAGTGTCAAATTATGTATATATAATATTTAAAATTGTGTATATATGTAATGTGTACGACTATTATTTTGTAATAAAATTGTATTGCTATATTACAACAAACGTATAGAAATTATTTAAGGTGAATAAATTAAAAACATGGTTAGGTGAGACAATATATGCACATATAAAATTGTCGTAGACGTATAGCACTAACTACCATATGATTATAAAATTAATATATATACACCCCTTGAAGATAAAGTCGTTGAGCGCACGTTGGTTGAAGATAACTCCTGGATTCACATTGAATTGATCTCTGGAGCTTGTAACGATCTAGGGCACCACAGTTTGTATTTGAGTTGATGTACTTATGGCTATGATACTTTTGGCTAGGGGTGTGTGTAGACTAGGGTATGGTGGCCAAGGGGTGAAGGGTTTGAAGAAGAAAAATTGAGAGGATTGGTTGATTTATACAGAGGAGGAAATTATCCTCCTCTTACCACTTCTCCTCTTGCTAATTCTAAGAGCAGATCTACAATTCAAAATAAAGAATATCCTCTCCCTCCCCTTATTATGGCCAGCCAAAACCAAGGCTTTTTGGGCCTTTAAGCAACCAGAGCCCGTTTAATAATTAATAATATTTAAATCGTATTTAAATACGTATCAATATCGTGTACCGATATACACACATAAATTTTATATACGCACCCAATAACACCTAGAAAATACTAATAGCATCCAATACATCAAATAAATAAATAAATAATATTTCATAAATATTAATTAATTCATAGCAATTATAAATTAATTAAATCGTGTGGTATTTCGGAGAAAGCAACAATGCGGCTGTGCCACTCGCAGATTCAGTCAAATCATCTTCAAACTCATTTGCATTTGATTTCTAGAATGGATTATCTTAAGATTATTATGTTTACACATTGTACAACCATAAGCAATGAAATAGTCCAGTTGCCCTGATTTTGCTAGAGGTGCACTTTTATGGGCATAATTTTGAAATTGCATCTGCATATGTGGGTGTGAACATGCTTCCATTGACAGATTGTTAAATGTTTGGTTTATTTGAACAATTTCTAACATATGACTATGGTAGTAGGTGGAGTGAGCTCGTAATTATATGATTGTATATAATTCTTTAAATGTTTAAAATTATTTATCAAATTTAAGTTAATGGAAGCGGTATAAATGCAAAACAGGAAAGTAGGCACAGTGTAAAACAATTACAGAAATCTGGCACATTGTTGTCAAGAATCTTAAAATCTTAAGATTTAAATCCCAATTTTGATCGGATCTCTCCCTTTACCATTCGATTTGCAAATTAAAAAACATTCAACTCGTACTAACATTTTTAATATACTTCTTTTGATTTACAATTCCGCTTATAACATTTTCAGACCAAAATATAATTGAAATAAAAGATAAAAGTGAGTTTTAAGTTTTTCTGTAGAAGTTAAAACATCAAAATAAATTTTAAAGGGTGTGAAAACCATAAAATATGGATCTTTTGAATTTGTGATTTAAGATTTGAATCCCATTTCGATTTAGATCCCATTTTGACAACCTTGACAACGCCATCTTAAGCGAGGCAATCTTGTTTGCATTTAGAGCCAACAAGAAACTAGTTTTTACGGGATGGTTGGTTAGGTAGCACGTGAAATACACAATATTTATTAGGTACTGTCCAATATGAACTTGTTTCCACACTGTGAACAAAATTGCACCTTACTTAAATTTAATTTTAAGAATGAACAAAATTGAGTTTTACTATTATTCAATGTCTTTTGTTATCATTCCTATCTTTCCAATCGTACATAATCATTCATTCTGAATTTGCACTTAAAAAGATAGTGTCTTTCATTGTCAATACCATCCTTATAATAATCATCATTTACCATGTACATGGGTGCTGAATATTTGGTAAACTAATGATAGATAATAACAAGACACCAATACCTTCATAATTAATATTCAAATCATGATTAACAAAATCATGGGCACTTCAAATTTTCCTATTCTCGTCATTTCCACTGCTAATCAATCCTAATATAAAAAAATACCATGATTGTACAGGCAAACAAGCTAAATAAAATATTACCTGAGCAAGCGAAACAATATACTTATCAGCCCCATAATGAAAGTGAGTCCCACCTCCTGGAAAGTTAATCTTATCTCCATTAACCACCATCCACCTCTGATCAGATTTTTCATCAGCAAGATGTGTATGTGGAATGTTCACCTTCCACACTTCATCCCTACTCTTTGGCCACTTAATCGGCACCTATGCATTTCCACAAACACATTATCATACCAATATAAACACAATTTTTAACAAAACATGCCTAAAGACTCAGCTAACTCAATACCTTATATCCAACAGGAGGAGGAATGAGACAGTTAAATCGTCGATTTGGACTTGGGCAATGACGTTCGTAATGTTCCATTAGAGCTAAGTTAAGCTTAAGTTTTAGTTGGTACAAAAGGTATCTATCTAAACATGGGATTAGCTCAGAATACTTCATATCACATACAGGAAACGACTTTGGGAAGTGGGTACTCGTCAAAATCGTATTTTGATCATTGGAGATAGATAAAGAATTGAATTTTGACATTTTACTTTCGTTTCGAAGAGAAGGAGTGAATGAAGAAGCATAGTAGAGGCATAGCATTGAGAGTGAGATAATGAAAGTGATGAGGAGAGAAGTGAAGAGCTTTCTGCTTAGCTTCAAACTCTTCATCTTCTTGCTCCTTGATTATTCAGACACAAAAACTAATATCTATTCTCTCTTTTATTGTTGTTGATGCTTTATTATATTTATTGGATCTAGAAGAGAAGAAGTAGAATGAGTATAAAGAGATTCTTGGTTCCTAAACACTATGGAGTTTTTAATACTGATTGATGAAGACTCTGCTACTTTGGGGGAGAGAGGGTAGGTTCATTTCACAGGTTTTCTGATGGATTTTTGTTCACTTTGGAAGAAGAATTGATACGGAAAATACATATTTGCTATTAATTACAAAAGGATGGGTTTCATATGAATTAGCTGGGAACAACTATTTTTAATTAATAGTTGCAAAAGAAATTAAAAATAAGTAGTTTCGGGTTGCATAGAGGTTTAACCAAGGTGTGATGCCATTGGCATTCGTTCTTTTTCCCCCTTTATTTTGGCCCACAAAAACAAAAGGCCGTCTTAAACAATTATGTTTTCCTCTTTCTAACATCAGATGGTATTTCTTCAATTGAACATGAACTCAAATTTCAAATGCTTATTTTTTTCTTTTTTCTGAACAAACCCCGCCGTCCGAAATAAAAATGAACAAGTCGCATCTTTTGTCAAAAAGTCAGAAGCTTATTTGTTGATAAGAGATGAGAAGTATGGTTGCATGAGGTTGAATGAAAGAATATAACATGATGGTCGGAATACATAAAAAATATTGATGTCTAATAAAATTATAATGATGGTCGAAATAAAGAAAACTGGATGTCAATAGTAGCACACTAAACAAATATTTGAAAAGGGAAATTTTACAAAATACCCTTTAAGTTTTAAAATACACAGTCGTCCTTTTTTAATAAAAGGTTATAAAACCTTGTTTTTAGTTGCAGTATATTTGCAGAGAAATCTGCACTGAAATTTGTGGACAGCTACATAATCTATAAATATTGCATTTCAAAAAAAAAAGCTTCAATCGTAGAAACATGCGAGTAAAGTTCAAATTTAATTTTCCAAAAAAAAATGCCTAGATTAAAAATAAAAAGGTAATTTAAAACATATTTTAGAGAAGGGCTTTTCACATGCAAAACTTGAAAATAAGAGACCTGTCTTAGTTTTCACTTTTCAAAATCACTCATATTATTTATCACAGATTAAAAAAATCCTTGCCTTTTATATTCTAAATTAAACCCTTGAAATTTACAATAATAAAATCATATACAAACTCAGCACAACTAAAATTTAATAATCTACATCATAAATCCAAATCCAAAATCTTCAAATTAATTGCAATAATGGTGGTCTAAGCCGATTTCATTTCTAAAATGCAAGCTTCAATAAAGAAACCAATATGTTTGATTGATAGTATTTCTAAAATTATTATTATCTTAATATATATGATTAGATGTATGAAATATATCATTTCAATAAATATAATCCAAATTATTTTAGCGAAACATATAAATCAAATATATTACGTAAGTTGCATTTTAACAATGAATACTTGGTTGATTGCGTTCTGAACAATGCAATGTTGCATTGTTTAAAATGCAAGAAAACACAAGGGCATGTTTAATTATTTAGGCATCCTTCTAAACGTTTTTTCTCTACAGCACAATATTACTCATTTCATTTATCTCTCTCCCCTAAGCTTCGTCCCCCCCCCCCCCTCCAAACAAAGAAATATTATGTCCAATAGTTTAGAGTTTTCCATAATTGTTTAGCTCTTAGCATTCAATTGATTCTCTCACCACGACATCCGATGGGAGAACCATTTTTCTTGGCCAACGCACCAATTCTTCTCATATCATCCACAATTTATTTATAAAAAACTGAGTTGCTCTAATATTTTACTTAATTTAAGATTAAACGGTGGCTTTTTTTTGGGAATTTCTTTCAGAAATTCATTACACAGAATATTTCAAAATAAATTATAAATATAAATTTGTTTTGACCAACTCAGCTCCATACTCGTAGGTTAGGATTTTATTTATTTTTGAACAAAGGTTAAGCTGCTCTTTTATTAAACTTTAAACTATAAAAATGTATTCATTAATATATTAACATAAATCAAAACTAAGCCAATGGGCTTTAGCCTATCACATAATATACCACTCAGCACGAAATTCGCTCAAATGAAAATATCAGGCCAGCGCGAATCTTCTCGTTTATACTTCCACCGACTATCCTTTATTAAACCATACATTTAGGATTTTCTGAAAAAGCAAAATATAATATAGGATATTTTGTTTAAATGAAAAATATGTGAACGATTTTAGACTTTTAAGTCAAACTTCTGAAATTAGTTAAAAGGACAAAACACATCATGCATATTTTCTTCCCCCTCGTAGCCTAATCATTGCACCTTCTTCCACCGCTTTCCATTATTATTGCCACATCAGTCATCACAACTCCTCATGATATCGATGTCTACGCTGCCACCAACCTTTGTTCACCACATGTCCTGCATAATCATCTAGTCGTTGCCTCCACTAATTAGAAATTCTAGTTTTCTCAATGTTGATTAACCCCACACCATATGGAACCCTAATTTGTACTCGATGCATGTCACCACATATCATGTTGTTTATATCTTCTAGCACATCACATCAACATTGCTTATCTTATTTTGCTTACCAGTTATCAATTACTGCAAAAATATCAATAGATAAAAAATGATATTGTACAGTACCATTATATGAGAAAATGATAAATATAGCAAGTACAAAATGCTATTGAATCACATCAATCAAACATAAATGCTACCACAAGCTAAGATCAACTATTACAAGATAAAACTAAAATATAGGTATTTTATTCTTTCTTTTTAATCAAGTAAATGCAAAACTAGTACTATACAATAGTATTATAAAACGATTTATGAATAATATCACAACAAATATACAATAAAAATACTAACACTTTTACAAAGCTATGTAGTAGCATTATAAATTAATTTATGAAAAATAGTATTAAAAACTTTCAAAAATAAAATAGAAATTATATTAACTTTACATAAATAGTAAAATGTTACTAGATGGTGGAATTAAAAAAAAAATTCAAAAAGAGATTACAGTCATAAAAACCTACTACCAATCCGAAATGCTAATATACTTCATAAAATGATAATAAAATTCATAAATGTTACTATATAACAAGAATGTAAGATAAATACATACACTATCTGAAAAGATGTTACAATTGTTTATAAATTGCTATTACAATTAAAAAATGCTACTGCAATTCAAAAACTGCTACTGCAATTTAGAAATTACTACTGCAATTTAGAAATTGCTACTGCAGTTTAGAAATTGCTACTGCAATTCATAAAACAATCCTATAAAATGACATTATGAACAGAAATATACATAATTACATTTATTTAAAAAATCAAAAATCATATTACACAGGAGCATTACCACACATCTACAAAATGCTATATTTGTTTACAAACTATTGTTAAAAAAATACTATTACATTTTAAAAACTGTTACTGCAATTCATACAATAGCATTAACATATATTTATTTTTAAAAACCAAAAAATGATACTACGTAGTAACATTACCACCCACATCTTAAAAAAAAATACCACAATTGTTTATGAACCACTGCTACAATTTTAAATATACAATTTCAACTTAGAAACTGCTGCTATGATCCATAAAATGCTATTATAACATAACATTATGAATAAAAATTTACATAAATAACTTATATAAAAAAAATATTACTATATAGGAGCATTACTATATATATTTTAAATACATTAAAATGCTACTAAAATATAAAAATTTATAAAACTTCATTTTAAAATTCTATTAGAGTGGTATACAACTTTATGAGCTGATTTATACATTTGGTTCATTTAAAAATATTACTACAACTCATACAATGCTACTACAAAATTGCATGGTAATATAGGATTGCACACTTCACCTACAAAATGATAGTATAACTCATAAAATACTACTACAAATGGATAAATGCTAAACTGCTACTATGTTTCATACTGCTACTATAATTTTTAGATTTTCACTATAACTCATAATATGCTAGTATGAAATAACATAACGAGTTAATATTATTTTTTTGTCTACAAATGCTACTACAAATAACATTAGGATGAGAAATATATACAATTATTCTGTTTGAAGAATGATACTTTATAGTATCATTTTCGATTGTTATCTACTTCTTCCTTAATTCCATGTTGCTTCTCCTCCTCCTCCAGCTCTAAATTCTAATTACATATAAATCACTTCTCCATCGCTAACGCAACACATTAGTACTCTAATCATCTTTTCGTCGATCTCTATCACCATCTCCTTTTTTCATCATCCTCAAACTCATCGCGTCTCTCTCTATCATCGTTCATCATGCTTGACTCCGCCACCATCATCGAGAGCCGATGCCCCACGATGATACCCACTCCTCCATTATTTAGGTTAGTTGCGTGAGGAGATGGAAGCTTTAATTTAACGTGGCCTTGAAACAAAACTTTTTAATTTCTGCTATATTATGAACAAAGGTTTCTTTTTGCTGGAAAATAAAGAATGTGTCCTAAAAGTAAAAGGGAGGAAGATTGTCCTCCAAATTATTTTCCTGATATGGATAAGTGCATTTTAGACGATGTATGTCATCTTTTCATGAATATTGTTGGCAATTCTAGAAAAAGGCCAAATGTTTATATTCTACTACATAAAAGCAACAACAACTTACTTATCTTCTCCTACAATATATCTCCTCCCAAACCTTTCTCTTAAAACCATAAAACCCTAATTTAGCACTTTTCCAAAAATAAAGTTCATTGCATCAAAAATACCCAATAATAATATATTTTTAGATATATCAGAAGAATTTCATCTTTTCTTTGCTAATTGAATGTATGTTCTAATCATAAATAACTATCAAATAGTTTGATATGTTGATGTTTTTTACTCAATGATGCTATTTGTTTTGATTCAGAATGGCAAAACAAAATCTTCTCACTGTTTACTTTAATAATGGTTAATTACTACTAAAAAGGATCACTGACTCAAATAGAAAGTGCTACGATGCTATAGGATGATGTCCTAGAGGTCATGAGTTAGAACCTCCAATACATCAAAATGAGTGCTTTGGTTGGTAAAATACTACTCTTATTATATAAAAAGGATGTTAATTACTGATAGATGGCCAAAATGAATGCAAATATATTGGAGGTCTACATTAACTTGGAAGAGTCATAAGGGTTGCAACTTCAACAAATTGAAATAATCAGTTTGCAAAGTTAAAAAATTAAATCTACAAGAGTTTCATATTGATTTAGTTAGCAATTTGCCGACTGATTAAAGTTTGAAAGCAATAAAAATAACAAACAATAAAGATTTTGAAATTATACATTGTAGAGAGAAAGATTAAATTTTATGCAAGGAAAAAAGAATAATGTTGATGAGAAGTCTTTACCCCCTCCTTTAGGTAGTAGTAGGGTTGAAGATTATACAAAACCCCAATAGTATTAGTGGGATTGAAGATAATAGATTATTGTTGGAGATGATAAGCACTTCTTATTGATTAGTTCACGTAATTACCATCCTTATCCCACGTAGCATAGCTTTCCTTATATGAGTCAAAGGTAATGCAGATCAAAATGTCTATATATTTTCTATTTCGATAACCCTATTTTATCATTGACTGTGTTAATAGCAATATTTCACATCCAATTTCCCCGTAGAGTAGCTTTGGACTATCTAACATTCATGAGTCGTGTCAATCATTTCATTTAAATTGGCCTTGGATTACATTTGTATTTCATAAAACATGCAACAATTTGTAAACTGGCACATCATATTACTAGTTTAATTAATCTTCATTCACAAAGTAAGTAACTAAAACTTTTCTAAACCATACAGAATCAGGATTTGATATCAGTTTAGATGTGTGGATCTTGTTGTGTAACTGCAAAACAATTATAGATATGTATAATTTGGAGTTAAGAATGGAAATTTATTCATAAATAAGTTTGATAGTGGAAGCCTTTCTTAAAAAGAATAATTTTATATTGCAATGGAAAGTTTCTACATTTGTAATTTTCCATGCTAAATCTTTTAGTATGATATCTATGTACGTCAATTAGGACAATCTTATTGCTATAGATATTTATACCTATTGTACAGGATGCTTTTCCTAAACCCTTCATCGAAAAGTAATTGGATAGCCAAGCTTTCACTGATTGTAACATTAGAACATTGTTAACAACCGTTGCTATATCATCAATTTATAAAACTAGAAATGTTATAATACCTTTTTTTCCTTCCCATAAACACATGATTGTTGTGTGTTTGACTAAAACCAAACTGTTTGATTACTTAATATATATTCCAACTTCTTAAGACTTTCTTAAGAGTGCAAATAGATCCTAAGAGTTTACATGCTTTACTATCACTTTTAGTTTCTTCGATATCCTCTGCCTATAAAATATAAATAGTCTCTTCTAAATCACCATTTAGAGATGGTTTTTAGCGTCAATTTGTCATATTTCGTAGTCATAATAAGAAGTTACTACAAGTTGTATCCGGCATGATTAAAGCACGAGCGCCGTAGAAAACATTTCGTCATAATCAAACACCTTGAATTTGACGGAAATCTATCGCTGCCAACCTTGATTTATAGGTCTCGATCTTTCCATCTACATCAAGCTTTTTCTTCAAGGTCCATTTGTAGAAGATGTGTTTTACCCCTCTAGGTATCTTTTCTGTAACCAAAACTTTTCCTTTATATGAGGAATCCATTTTGGCTTTCATCGCATTAAAACATAAGGTAGAGCTTTACTCTTTGAGGCTTGTTGATAAGTGAGGGGATCGTTATCATAAATAACTCAATCCCTTTTCGTACAATCGATTAGAAGTTTTATTATCACTCTGGTGTGTGAGATTCCCTACTAGATCTTCTAATAGACTGTGTGTCTTGTATGAGTGTTGAATTACTATCTAAATATTCAGTTTCTATAGTAGTTTCCTAGTTCTCATCCAGATCAACTTTATTGTCAATAACATCTCTAGAAATAAATTCATTTTCTAAAAAGGTGGCGTGTATTGAAGCAAATGCCTTTTATTCCTTAATATTATAAAACATGGATTCATGAGAATCTTTAGGATGCCCTATAAACTTGCATAAAATAGGTCTTGCCTCGAGTTTGCTAGGTTTTATGTTCTTAACATAAGCATAATAACCCATATCTTAAGATAGTTCTTATAAGTTCATAACAAATATGGCATCTTAAGCACATATTTGGATGGTACAAAGTTCAATGTATATGTTACCAAGCACATATCCTCATATGGAAAGAGGCAACTTAGTAATACTCATCATAAGTCGAACCATGCCTAATAACGTTAGGATTCTTCTTTCCAAAACACCATTTTATTGACAAGTATAGGGAAGATACTTGAGACAAAATCCTATTCTCTTTTAGGTACTCATATCCAATGTACTTACCGTTCCGATTGGATCAAAATATTTTAATTTTCTTACATATTTGATTATCTACTTTATTCCTATATTCTACAAATTTACCATAGACTTTCAATTTGTGTTTCATAAGAAACATATGTCTATATTTAGATAAATCACCAGTGATATGATGAATATAACGATCCACCTATGTTTGTAATAAACATAGAACCGTATATATTTGTATGTACTAGCCTCAGAATTCAATAACTCATTCCTTGCTCCCACCAAATGGATGCTTAGAAAATTTTCCTCTAAGACACAACTTACAAGGATCAAATGATTCTGAATCAAAAGATGGGGGAAACCCTACGTTTCTCAGCTTTTTTTGGTCATTTCTCACTTATATGACCTAATCTAACGTATCGTATGTAATTATCATTTATCATTTAATTTAGATGCATTATTATTATTATTTTCAACAGCAATACGTAATCATAGTTAAGAACATAACTATCATCTTTAATGGTACCAAAACATAGCTTTATTTTCATAACAAACATTCATAATACTTTCATTACAAATGCAACTATAACCATTTTTCATTAAATAAGAGATAAGATGTGTGAGTGAGAAAATATAGTCGGATCTACATCATCATGTTCTCACATCAAGCATTCACTAAAATCCTTGTTAACCTATCATAAATGAATGAATAAAAATTATAAAGGGGGTCAAACGTACTTTATCGTTAATCATTTTCATATGAATACCATGTAACTATCATCAATTTAAAACACAAAGATGACGACAAGGTTGTTAAACATCCCAATACTGGTCATCAAGGCGACAACAAGGGTTGAGAACACCCCAATATTAGTGCATATTATAATCGTTTGGCATATCCTAGTAACTTTATTTTGATATACCATATGCTCTTTATAAAAGTTAGTTGTATGCCAATCCTTGTCCCTGCTACAGCCGACCTACTGAAACTAAGATTCAGACACAACCACTATAGTGAATTAGATAGACATCTCTACCTACCTTGGTCCATGCACCTTATGTGATAAGACCTTGCAACATATAGTAACAATTTTGATTCATATTATAAAATTATGTATCATATCGATGCATGTGTCCATGTTCATCATCGTCTTTGAGTATCACTCTGTATATACTTATATACATCATTTAACATTATAACATTGTCACTCGATCCATATAAAGCACCTCAAAACATTATATAGGCCACACGGTGTCTAGGTTTATGCTGGGTTTCAACAACTTTTAAAAGTTTGACTAATCTTTTTAGATGTCTGAGCACAATTTAGAAGTCCGATTATAATATTGTTTAAAGGAAAATTACCTTCAACTCTTTAGACATCTGACCATAACTTTCAGCCATCTATTGCATAAATTTAGACGTTTGAACTTGATTTTCAAACATCCGAATTTCATTAAAATGAATGTGAAATTTGCGAGATTACTCCATAAAACTTAAGTCTTATGAATTATTAATCAAAACATTTTGACCAATATCAATTTTGAATTTTTATTGTTTTTGGGTGTTTTTTCACCTAGTATTTTATCAATCTTCAATTAAACTACATTTATATCCTTGTTTAGTTTATTTAAGCATAATACAACATTTATATGGTCATTTCATCAAGTTTTTCAAATTACTTTCTTACCCAACTCATCCTTATTATTGTATTACCTTGATTTCATTATATGTATGATTTTACTCTTCCTACATCTTTTTTCAACATTAATGTAATGCTTACCCATAAAAAATTATAGTTTCATAAATATTATAATAGAGTTCATATCATTTTTCAAGTTCATATACTATTGATAATCATTTCCATAGAGTTATTTTATTCATGATTCATTTACGTACCTTCCTTATTCATCTTCTTCCCCTTTCTTAAACCAAGATTGTAATTCATTATAAATGGTCAACTATTCATTTTCAATTTTAATTTCAATCACAATGTCCTAAATTAGACATATATCAA
Organism: Allium cepa; assembly: GCA_030765085.1. Classification (NCBI taxonomy): domain Eukaryota; kingdom Viridiplantae; phylum Streptophyta; class Magnoliopsida; order Asparagales; family Amaryllidaceae; genus Allium; species Allium cepa. The sequence continues at coordinate 743,523,583 of CM060932.1, forward strand.
TATCTAAACCATATTAATTAGGTCATTAACTTTGGCTATAAACAATGAGTTAAACACATAAATGAGATTTTATATGACAGTGAATAAATTCCCACTCACTATTTACATGAGAAAGCGCCTAACTTGATTGATCCTTCGTTGTTTAGATCTTTCTCTAGTCTCTAAATTCCATGAATTCATTTGAATTATTCTCTTCATTTTGATTCTTTTAGCCTCAAAAGTTTGTTGATTTTGATGAACGCTTTCCTTTAAATTTGTAATCTAGGTTTAGGTTTAATGTTTGTTTCATTCTAGGTAGAAGAAGAAAATGAAAAGTAACTGTACGAACTTTTCTTTTGCATAGGAGTTAAGTTTATTCCTAATCTAGAACTAATGGGCCTAAGGACTCGACTTAGCCCAATCCAAATCCAGTCTTTCATTTAGTTATAAGTTTTACCTCCTTTATTCGTTTAAGACATTCTTATAGTGAAACTCGACTGTAAAAATATTATCTTTGCAACGGTACAAGTTTCTCGCATAATTTGCTTATTTTTACAAATTCCGCTTTTACCCCCTTTTAGTAAATTTACAAGTTTACTCTTTGTTTAACATTCATTTAATTGTTCAAATTCATGGAGTCTTACAAAATCCAAGAATCGAGATACTGATTGCGATGATGTTCTAAAAAACAAAACGATAAATGAATTCTAACGATTATGATTCCACAAATATAGAACTAGGCGTCACATCCTTCCTACTAAAAGCATCAGTCGTCGTTATTCGTTTTTCCTAGAGTATATGCAGTGTCAAAATCATATGAAGCTAAGAACCTCATCCATCTCTCTACTACCTCAAATTTAGATCCTTTTGCTAATAAATATTTAAGAGATTTATGATCAATATACAACTTAAATCTCTCTCCTAAAAAATAATGTCTCTAAGACTTGAGTGTAAATAAGACCAACACTAAATCAAGATCATGACTCGAATAATTCTTCTCGTGAATCTTGAAAAATCAACTAGCATATGCCACTACTCTACCTTCCTGCATTAATGTAACTATGAGTCTAGTATCACAAGCATCGGTACGACGACCCGCAAATCCGTATCCATTGAATTGACAATAAACCGCACATGTCCGACCCAAAAAGCACAGACTGACGGAAAATCATGAGAAAGAAAAGAAGAGAGAAGAAGATAAGAGAAGAAAGAGAGAAGAGAGACATAAATAGAATAATACATAATCTTACATCACAGTGGAATAACATATAATATCATATCAATAATCTTTACAAAACAGAAACTGTATATACATACATCAATCAGAGTTCAACAATCAATCACTAATTATCAGCCTGGACAGTTATAATAACCTGTTCTTACAATTGCTGATAATATAAACAACAACAATGGGCAAAGAGGATAATCAAAACAGATACGTGTATACGAAAATGAAGATCTCCAGCTTGCATACTGAGGCTCCAAAAGCACCAAATCTAAACCTGTTAATATACTCAGTCTGACCCAAGCATTAAAAGGGAAGAACATCCGGATCAGTATGGTAAACCGGCATGAGAAACGCACTCAACTGAATTTATTAGATTACAAAAACTTTTCCTTTTCGAAATAAAAGTATCTCGTAAGACACGCCCACACATATACACGGACATGTTTTTACCTTACGATAACTAAAACATTTCATCTCCAATCCTCTAATATTATAATAGTATCTATTTCACAAATAATATTAACCATAGCCGAAAATTTTACATTGATTAAATTCCAGCATATAGCCCAAAATGGGTAATACAATCAAAATGGCAGGCACGTAGTGTAGTTTGGATTTCCATACAAATGACCAGGTGAAGGGACTACCTTTCGATAGTACATCTCTAGAGGAATGTACCGATGACCATCACCAAGGATCCTCTACAAACACAAGACCGACCTATCTCTCCGTAACTAGATAATATCGAATATATCATCCTCCGGTCATTACCAACATTTTCCCGAGGGCCCTTATGACATACAAACCACAATAGTTTACATCCTGAACATCATAGCGGAAAGAAAATATCTAGTAGAGGATGATCATATCCTAAAGGGAATGATCCACTTAGCCTTGCCGCATCTAACCCTGTTTCAGTTATTTTCGATTGATGAGGCTTGAGGTAACGATTAACTTTCACGTATTACATCCCTTAGAATGCCACACGGCCATTTCTGTTAACTACTAATTACCTTTTATAAAAATGCAACCCATGAGCTCGTATGTCTCATGGAGGGTGTTAAGCTAAGAGAAGTTGCCTTCTCTTCCACCATCAATGTACATTTGTAAAAACCAATTTACGTAATCTTTAGAAATGCAATGTCAGACAAACATCCATACAAGTTGTCCAGGAACAGGACAAACCGAAGGTACTTTCCTATCACATCCTGTTAGAAAGTTCCTAGGATTTTTAGCGAATATTCCTTACATTGGATATTTCATAACGAAGAGACCAATGCAACTATATGTATATTAGGATTTTAACCTCAAACGATCAATAAGCAGTCCTCCACTATGAAAATCCTGAATACCAATATCATCACAACCAACCTGCACAACCGTCGCATAAATGTTGGTCCGAAGTGGTTTTCGGATAAACCGATCCCTGTCTCTTCGCACCAACAATGCAAAAGCATTTCTCAACTTCACACCGAAACTAAGTCTCATAGACTTATCACGTCTCCAGCTTTTAACTTACTACCCTTCGACCAAGAAGGAAGCTCAATAGATTAGAGTAATACTCCGCACTACACGAATCAACATCCTCAACACAAACGATAATCAAGCCTACACAGATGGCTACGTACTAAGTGTACGACTAGATAGTTCCCACATCAAGTCGAGGAACTAAAAATGGCCAACTCTGATAGTCGATTATTTAACTATCAAAGTAAACAACAAATATCTAGCACGATAGCAATCATTAGGCTCATTTAGTTAATCTTTTATTAATCAAATCATTTGCTAAATATTCACTTCTAATTGTCTTTTTAAAGATATATTCTCAAACCATTTCAATATTTCAATAATGGAAAACATTTCCATATACTTATTTAATAATAAGTAGTTCATAATTCTCTTTATTTTCAACACTTAGAAAATATTACATATACTTAAATCAGGATTAAGTATATATTTTATTCTTTAAGGAAAACATTCTCTTAAACATATTTATTTGGGTCAAAACGAATGTTGCGTAAAGCATCGTACGACAACCCAAGATCACTAGTGTATGGATTCGATAATTAGATAGATATATAAATCTTATATACTATATAAAACATCTTTTTTGACAATCATTTATTACAACAACAGTGTTATAGTCCATCATTTCCTTACTTCTCGAAAATGTCTATTTCAACAATGAATGTTGAAATCTATGCATTCGATACTTAACACATTTTAAAACATCTTCAAACCATTTAACTTCTTTTAAAATGCCATTTCCAAAACCTATCCTTTAATTTAAAAGATTATCCACTGTCCAAAATCATGAATATAATTCTCTTATCAAATTCATTGCACATTTAATTTAAAGGATAATTCATCGTCCAAAATCGTGAATATATCTCCTTTGATAAACTTTCATATTTAACTTATTAAATTCAATTGATTTCGGATTTATAAAACAACATTTATAAATTCCATTCATATTTAAAAAAAACTTCTATATACGAAATTCCTTTATTAAAAAATTTCATTTATAACTCAATTACGTGCCAAAATCCAAATTATAAGTTAATTACATATAAATCTCTTATTTACAAAATTCATTCTTTTTATAACATCATCAGTTCATAAATCTATGAATCTTATTTACTTATAAAATCCATTTATAACTCCATTTTAACACTTATAAAACTCCTTTATAATTCCATCACTTTTAATTTATAAAAATTCAATTTTATAAATCTTATATATAAACGATTTATAATAATTCAAAAATCTCAATTTAAAATATTTACAAAATAGTTAACTCCATATTCCAAAAACCACATTCTGATTGTATTTCATAAAAAATCATAATTTTTATAACATAAAAATTATAACATTTATTTATTTAAAATAAATTCATTTCCTTACAAATTCAAATTTTTAATAAAACATCTATTACCAAAATCACTTGAAAATCCTTTTTAATTTGAAATCACCACTTTAACATTTTTATATTATCAAAAATAGGCCCAATGCTGCAACAGCACTAAGTACATCAATCACGACATCCAAATCATCATATAACACATGATAACAGCATATATCACAATATCTATAAATAAAAACCAACACCGGTGAGGAATCCAGTTGGATCCCTCCGACCCATCACCTGCAACAAGTATACATAACTGAATATGTGTGAAGTGTCCGCTTCAAGGCAAACGTACGTACAAAGGGTCATCCGCTCATACATGGGAACGTACAGGGTATCATCTGCTCTAATAGGTAGGAATATATCCAAATAACAATCAATATGTATATAATATATCATATATCATCCAAACAATCATTAATCAGCATAAAATAAATTTATTCTCACTTATACAAAAATATCAGTGTGTTAGAAAGAGTGAGTTATACTCACTTTGGTTCCAATAGAAGTTGTTGTGTTTTATTCCGCATTTAATTTTACCCAAAATTTTCACTAGCTCCAATCAAACTCCAAACCAGCTCTATAATGAAGTGCTTGTCAATACGGACCCAACATAACTTGTTTCGTCAAAAACGGACCTCGTATGAAGAAGTTATGCAATTTTAAAGTTTATACGAATTTATATATAAATTAATTTCACAACCTGTTACTAATATTGGAAAGGAGAAACCACAGTCTGCGTGAAAACCATAATTTGACAAGTGGCATCGATACTCCTACATCCAACTGTCAAGTAATTATTTACACCGGAAGTTGTCAAATAACCGTTTGCCTTCTTCACTCTTTAAAGAACGATAATATAATTCCTCCAAATCAAACACAGTATTTTTCTTTCTTTTGCAACACTCACGTGACATAATTTAGTTACAGATTAGTATTCGTCTCCATAATTCTTCGTTTCGATTTGCATCCCATCATCATCGTTCATGCAAGTACGTTTACTCCCTGCCCCTTTCTGTTTACTTAGTCCATATTTTTTGGTTGTACAATTCGTTTGAACATGAAATGTTAATTCGCATTGTTTACAATATAGTAGCAGTCCTAAAAGTTCATATTTATCTCTGTGACGCCCCACCTCTATACCCACGCTAGCCAAGAACATTACGGTGAATGCTGTCAACTAACACGGAGAATAAGGCTGTTGAGGAGCGACCATCCGTGTAATTGCTTTGCGCGAGCATAGCAATTACACGGATGGTCGCTCCTCAACAGCCTTATTCTCCGTGTTAGTTGACAGCATTCACCGTAATGTTCTTGGCTAGCGTGGGTATAGAGGTGGGGCGTCACAATCTCTATCTTTCATTAATCATAGCCCTTTACTGTTCTATAGCATGAATATTACTGTTGTAGATTATGGTGTTGATGAATTTTCACAATAACAATCAGTTCAATATTTGAAGTTGTAAGTACTGTTGATCATATCTTTACTTTTTACTAACAAACTCCTGCTTCAAATTTGTTTTCCATGTTATCCATACATATTGGGAGGCGGTTTCTGTACTACGCCTGGTTTTACATTACTACATAATTACTCAGTCTCAAACAGTCAAATATAGACACTGTATAGGTCTTTCTTTGGTATTTTTTGGCGCGATGGAAAATAAAGTTTTTGTGTGCTACAGTAAATGCCAACTATTGAAAATGATTGAATCATAAGCCTGAAACTGTAAATTTGGAGGGCATATTCCCTATGAAATCTTCTGAGGTCATTATAAAGTCTGTAAGTGACATATCTTCACATATCTTATATGCTCCCACCGCTTACATATTTCACTTTCGCTGTATTTAATTAGCCAGTAAGGATGCACTATAATTACTTCCCTTTTCATTTTCGTCTATGATTTGTAGATCAATATCAGTTTGTAGTGTTTGTTACCCTTTAATATTACAGTCTTTTGAATACTGTATGTGTGGGTTAATAGTTAATACATTATCCGATGTTATATAAATACATATTTAACAATCTATGTTCTACAATTTCAATCTGTTATTTTTTCTTTTTTGCTTTTAATTCTTCCATTTAACAAGAATGAAGTGCGGCTTTTTAAAGAATATAGTTTCTTCGTGGAAATTAATAAAGTGACATCTTTATCCATAACAGCCTTGAAATAATGAACAATTTGAGTAAAGAATTAGAGTTGATTACAATTTGAAAAAAGATTAGAGTCTCTAAAGATTGTAGTTTTTGGAAGTAATATGTGTGAACTTTTTTTGTCTCACATTGCAAAATTTAATATCGTTTATAATTTTTGTATTTGAAGTTTTTTCGCCCCCACTTCAAATATGTCATTATGATCATGCAATCTCTATCTCTGGGATTTGCTTATGAAATCGGGTAATTTAATTATTTTAAGTTCCTCTGTGTTGTAACATATATCTTCCTAACAGTCATACCCGTTTGCTGTTTAAATTCAAATTCGAACAGAAAACGAAATGTACCATTTTCGGACAGGGCGCTGCTCCACACCTCGCCATAGGGCGCTCCCCCTTGGACCCCTACGATCTGACTGGGCAGGTCGACTGCCGTCAACGGAGTCGTTGCCCCCGCACCCTCACCTAGGTGGTTTGCCACCCCTAGACCCCATTCGTAGTGGCAATAAATTTAACCAATTTTATGAAAAACTTCCAACATTCCACAAGTAAGAGTTTCATTACTATCATTTGAAAGGACTTTTCATTCATAGTATGTAGTTCACTGTTTCACGTTAACTTCAATAGATGCTTGACTCTTGTGAGGTGTCATTACTTCAAGAAAAATAGTACAAAAGGTTTATATTTTATACATGCAATAAATAGGAATACAAATTATGTAAAATGAATTAGCTAATCACATCAACCTTTTTTAGTAATAAATACTTGCATATATTGATTTTGAATGAAGATCTTCTCCATTATTTCTTCATTTGTTACAAATCTTGAAAAAATTTCCATACAATGGTTCTACCGAGAGTTTTTTCGGTCTTAAGAAAATTATACATAAAGTAGAAATTGCAAGCCTTATTAATATGATTGTTGCATAACTTCTATTTTTATCAATGAGTGTATTTTAACTATCTTCACACATGTTGGAATAAAAAGAAGCAATGAAAGGTTAAGACCATAGCAAAGGAAATAAACTCAGTTTTGATGCACTCTTCCCTCATTTGGAAGCCTATGTGCTTAAAACATGTTCATTGAAATCTGGTTTCATGATTAGTCAACAAACTAAAATTTCTTAAAAACGTTATGGAGTTAAAATTTGCCAAAATAAAATCGATAGCACTAGATGCATAATATAACTAAACAGTTGCTAACAATCAATTTTTTAATCAAACAAGTTTAGGCCAATTTGAAATATATTACTCGATCAACAAATTTACTGAAGTGGATAAGTTATCTCAAGGACAAAATATTTTTCCTATTTTATTTTGAAGGACAACCACTTTCGTTATTCACATAAATGGCAGCTTTTAAGTTTTAGTTTGATAAATCTAAATATTTTAAATCAAGGACACACATCAACATTTCACAAATAACAAAAACTAATTATGAAACCATTTTTTAAATGTGGGAAAAAAGAATATAATAAATAATAAAAATTAGTTATGAAAACGTTTTTTTTAATATTGTGAGAAAAAATAACATAGGATAAACAACATAGAAAACTGAGTATACAGCTTTATTAATTGCAACATACATTTTTTCAAATCCTAAATGAGAAAGATTTCCAACTTGCTTAGTTCTATATTTTAATGATATACTATAACGTTTTTTTGCAAAGTTATAAAGCTATATTTCCAACTTTAATCGGTTAATTTTTTTTGAAATTGCTTTTCTTTCTTGCAATTTCTAGTGTCATTCTTTACTTTTAACTAATTTAGTGAAGATGCATAATTAAAATGAACTTAAGGTTTACATAATCTAATGTGGTCTTCGGCCTTAATCTAAAAGTTTGTTGTCATTGGATGGAATTGTTTTATAAAATATGTCCTTAAAACTAAATACTCCTTTAATAATTTATTATGTTGGTTATATGTTTCACAAGATATGTATTATTTAAGACGATCTCCTATGTTTATTCTTCGAGTATCCACCCAGTAGGTTGCGTATAGGCTTAAATAGATTAGTAATAATAGAAGAGCATATTTATCGTTGCTGCTAAAAACAATATTTTTAAAGCAATCAATAATAGTTATATAAGCAATCAATAACTGTTCTCAACAAAAAAGCATTAATCCCATCATATAAAATCCAAAGGAATGTAAATCATGTTGCATGACACAGTATTTTGGTTAATTTTTTTTCTACAGACAACAATGTAGTTGAAGCGTTCAATAAATCGAATTGTGATGTTGATTATATATGTTAAGTTGATAGGCTTATTCATGCAACTCATTTATAATGTGTTAATTGATGGAAGGATATTGTTTGGTGTCACTTAAAGAAGTTTGCTAATGATGTTGATATATAGACATATTTGTCAACAAATTTTTGAAAAAGCGTATCATATGACTACATTTGTCAACATTCCCGGCGCTGATTGATTTCAGATTCCCCAAAGATATGGAAATTTTTCGCATGTAGCACGAAATATTATGCATCAAATGTCGATTCCATAGACCAAGTACACTATTACTTTAGGTATAATTGAATTCTGTAAAAGCTATAGAGGAACTGAAAATTGTAAAATGCAACTTGAATATTGAAACATAGCATACAAAACTTGATTTGAAGGAAGCAAAGAAAGAGCTCAAGGCACTATTCAAAGGCATTAGGCCAATACAGATATTTTTCACACTTGCATTGATAAATTATATTACAGTTAGTATATGTTCAAAAGAAGATTTTACATTGAATTTAGTATTAATAAGTCAGACAGTAACAAATTTAATTCTTATAATTTATGGTTATTTTGTTTACAATTCTGTAGCGATTTTTATTGTAGCAACATGCAGAAATCTAATAAATTTTATTAAGTTATATACTTAATAGGCGCTATGAAATAAGAAACGAGCGATGCACAAAGAGCTAAGAACGAATAGAATCTAAACAAAACTGAAGCACGGAAAGCTCAAAAACTTGCAGCCATTGTAAGACAATTTTACCTTCACTTTGTGCAGTATATAGTCCGCTATTGTTTGACCAATACAATTAATACATATATTGTATAACAAGCTTAGTGCACACGACATGGAGGGAAGGTAAATTTGTGTTAGAGATTGGGGATGTTTATTACTAAATTTGTGAATTATTGCATATGCAATTTGAAGTGAAGTATTAAAACCAAGTTTGACAGTTTCTCCATACTCTCGTTTATTGTATTATTTAAAACCAAATTTGATACTTTCTCCATATTCTCATATTTTGTATTATTCTTTTCTAAAGTTGACTAAGAGATGAGTGTTGTTTAACCTCGCTCCATATTCATAATTATCACATGTCTTATACACACTCGAATGTTTTTATTGCTGGTGTATACTATCCAAAAACAGTAAGTAGAATTATGTTTATCGACGTCATTCCAAATATTTCCAAATCCATTTGCTCATTATTTGTTTAGTTTATGAACTCAGTTTTTAAATTTACCTGAATGCTCAAATAAATTCATCATCTGTGGAACTATATCTGACACTTCTCAAGATTATTCTTCAAAATTAAATTTGACTAATGTACTTTTTTTTTGGTGATGTACAAACTATTTTATTCCCATGGCTTGGTGACATGGAAGTAGCTATTATTCTAGTCTATCCAAAATAAAAATAATGAAAGGCTAAAGCAACATTGAAATTTTTTTCCCACTTTCAACATTGGTGGTCTGCCACAAGATTAATGGTGTTTAAGCATTTGTGCAGTCTATTTATTTACCGAAAGAAAGATCAATTCTCTTGAAGCTGGCTAGAGTAATGCAACTGACTGGTACATCTGACTGAATGTAATTGTTTTATATTATCACTTTGAACTCGGGCTTGCCATTGAAGGTCTCATGTGTTTCAAGTTCCTATGTTTCATGTTTGATAGCTTGCACTGTTCTCCCATTCCATTATTTATGATGCAAAGAGCATGAGAAACACTCCCATTTTAAGTGGTAATTTCAAATATTCATTGAGGTTTATATCAACCGAATAGGTAGTTCTTCATGAAATGTTTTACGATGAATTGTAAATATTACCCTTCATCATCCTCTTCTTCCTAATGAGTCAATTTATTGAAAAGTTTGATGGAAGGATTAGCTGAGTTTTTGTTCAACTCAATTTGTCAAAGTACAACTATACATCTTTAAGAAGTTGCTATTGTAGTATGTAGTACTAATGGGAATGTTTTGACTTGAATAATGATAAGTTTTTTGCTGTGGTTGCTGCTAAGTTAACTGAGACATGGCGCTTGGTTCTGGGTGATTGTTGAGTTTTTTAGTCAAATAACAAGGATATTAGTGTTATATCTTTGTAACTATATATTACCCTTGAGTTAATTTTTGGTTTATTAATTGGTAATATATAAATAAATTATAGACAGATGGGTTATCTCAGGAAGATGCTTGCTTTTTGTTGTAAAAAATAATTAATATCCTGAAATATTTGCTAAACAAGAGGTTTATCTTCATCGCTACAGAGACATCAAATCATCTTCCATTTTCATGAATTTTTTTCCATGTTAGAAAAAAAATGTATCTGTAATCTCATCTTCCTAACAAAGTTAATAATAATACTTTTGTGCCTTTTATTGGGAAAAATGCATGGCATTATAAGCTTGCAACTCATTCATTTGATTTGGTATTGACTTCTGAAACTCATAACTTTAATATTTTAGTATTATGACATTTAATGTTTTCGGTTTTCCAAATTTTTTTTTTTACTCATTTCATTGTCCATGGATTAGATAAGTAAGAAAGGGATTTTTTTTCTAGATTAGGAAGGGTTGAAGCATTCTATTTTCAAAAAGAGTTTGATGCCTTGATTATTTCTAAACTGAGTCTGCTCATAATTTTTTTTCATAACCATGTTTTTTCTACATTTCTTGCACTACATTTTATTATATTATTTTTTGAAGTAAACAGGATTGCTCATATTTCCATAATTGGAAGGTTTTGAACAGATGCTTCTAGATAGCCAGCTATTGACCTTCGCTGGGTCTTAGCTTCTTACCTATGACCTTGTCAGTAGCTTATGTGACCCGGCCAGGATGTGGTGAAAGACATAGAGACACCCTTAGTTTGCAGGTACCTAAAAAATGCGCTTATGCAACATGATTGTAGCATTCTTGTACACGTGGGCAATTTGCATGATTGTAGCATTCTTATACACGTTGGCAATTTGATGTAACTAGACATCATAAACCAAATTCGTTTCCAAGGGTTACTATTTGGAGTTTGCAATAAAAACCAAATGTCTATAGTCAACGTATTATATGTAGTGCACACAAGTTTTTCTTCTTTATTTTCCTTTTTCTTCCATAAAAAGATACAGACACTTGCAATTTGAGTTGATAAATGCTTACACTTGATTTTTCTTACAGTGACTCACAATATACACTAGCACATTATTATCAAGATAGCATTAATGTTGGAAATTTTAAAAAATATGTCTGATAAATACGGTAAGAGAACAACGTACTTCAAATGTACACCGTTTTTACCTCACCTGCGGCCCTTTTTTTAAATGAGTTGAATCGACATAATCAGTGAAAATGGTGAAAATGTTTATAAATATAGCACCATCAAATTTAACTATTTATTTAAATAGTTATAAATGGATATCACATTTTTTCCCATTTAATAAAAATTTTGCATTTTGAATTTTTTTTATTTTATGATTCTGGAAAGAGGAATTGAGAGATTGTGACCTAAATATTTAAAATTTTAAATATAAAAAATTTTGAAAACTAAAATTTGAATCTTAAAATTTTAAACTTGAAAATTCAAAATTTTTAAACTAGAATTCCAGAAGTCTATCGAGGACCTTTAGTTTAAGCACTAAGTGGTACAGAATTATAGGCTGAGTTTTTATAAGTCATTGATCGAACCACCTAGAAATTAAATGTGTACTCTACTTGAATAAAATATCAATCTTTTATTATTAAAAGAAAGTTTCAAAATTTTGAGTTTTGACAAACTTAACTTTGTACTCGACTTTTAAGTTCTAAGTTTTGAATTTTGAATTTTGAACTTTGAATTTGTGAATGTGAATTTTATACTTAATTTGAGTTTTAATTTATGTTTTGAAATTTAGAATTTTTACTTTAGTTTTTAAATTTAGAAATTGAACTTTACAATGTGAAAATTGTAATACTGAATTTGAAAATTAGTATTTGAAAAAATGGATATGATAATTTGAATTTGACTTTCAAATTTTGATTGCCTTTTGAACCTTAAACTAAAATACAAAATTTTAGGTTTTTATTTTTATTTTTATCAATGAAATATAATGGTTTAAATAAATTATTTATATATTAAATGTGTTGGTTCAGATTAACAATGTCGTTAAGTGAGTTGAATGAGTTGTGTTATAATTGGGGCTGGGTCAATTTTAACCCGACCATTTTGTGATTCGACCCTATCCAAAGCTTATGAATTATAAAAAAAAAATTCTAAACTTCATCCTTGCCTATTTCGTTAGGACAAACAAAAATCAACAACACATTACAAACATAGGATCGCACAAAATGTTGGTTACAATATGGTTGACGACGCTGCCCGTGTGCGTAGCACGGGCGACGCACTAGTTTATTTTATTTTAAAACCTCACTTAAGTCGCAGCCGTACATTTTCAAAACTCAGACCATGGCGTTGTTTTCATCTTCTTCTCCAGGTTCTATACGTACATGAGAACCCAATAGTTGCCATCTTCCCATCGAATTATACTCCTCCTCCATTGATTATGAAGATGATCCAATACCACCACCGTTCAAATGCCCTAGCCGAGCTCTACCACCGATCTTAAACCCTTGAAGCTCGGCCTCTCTTTTGCCTTGAAAATGCACATGAACTAAGGATGAATGCAGCCCCATTTTTCCTCCAATCGACGATGATAACGAAAACCGACCGTTGGATGTGAAGATCTCACGATGCTTTACAACATTGTAGTTGGGTGTTTCTTCTAATTGTTAACGGTCTGAGAGAGATTAAGGGAAGAATTGGAAGATATCGGTCATTGAAATGAATATGGCGGCTGTAACCTAGAAAACTAGGGTTTTCGCAAATAGAAAGAAATGAAGTCCTTTTATATAAAATTTTGCGACACTATTCATCCCAATTTTTTCCGAACTCCCAACGAAGCGTGTCGGCTGGTGTTTATAATGTTTTACCCCTATTCCAAATGTAATGTAATATATATCGAGAGCCAAGTTGATCGTATTTTGAAGATAGGTTTTCGAATCGACTTATTTAAATTTCACTTAAACAAATTTCTACGCGTTTTAGCTTGCCACGATTAAACCGTAAATCCGATTGACACGAAATTTGAAATCCTACAATAATATAACATTACGGATCCAATGAAACTGATTTCGTCGAAATCTGAAACTGTGTAAAAAATAACTATTTTTACACGTTAATTAAATATTAAAATATTCAATTTCTAATTTGGTTCAATTTCAAAAGTTTACTAATATCATTCCAATTCAAATAGAATTTAATTCAACTTTATAAATCATTTTTATCCACATATAATTCAAATTTCAATTATTTCAGTAATTTCAAATATTATTAATAATTTAATTTTCAATTAAATCCTTATATTCGAAATATAAGTTATTCAACTTATAAAATTAACCTGTGAATATTTAAAATCAATTAAATATACGAATTTCAAATGACCGAAATTCTAAGTCGTTACAATCGGTATAAGGCCTAATGCTATATGGATAATAGAAACACACTAATTAACAGCTGTTTCAATTTTACAAGCATGCACATATTATGCATTCTATGAGAAAATAAAATTCTCCTCTGTAAGCCAAGTCAAAGGCTCAAAACACATTACCAAAGTTCTTAATGTAGATCCCGTAATAACAAGCCAAACCAAGAAAACCTCTAACCATGTAGCATTCTTTTTTTGGCAAGGCCAGCCGGTTTTATAGTGGACCGTCCACTTTTTATTACGAACGTAAAGAAAGAACATATAATAAAATTTATTATATGTTCTCTTTTCATATAATAAATTTTATTATATATTCTCTCTGAGAACATATAATAAATTTTATTATATGTTCTCTCTAAAATTTGAAGTACAGGAGAAAGCTAAAAACACCTTAACTACTAAGAAAAAGAAAGAAGGCAGCACAAGAGTGTGATAGACATATCACAAGTACAATATGAATATCGAAATCAACTACTCCCCCGAAGAGGTAGCATCACCATCATCCACTAAATCCAGGGAAGACACCAAGGGGACATTCCCCAACAGACTAGCATAGCGGCGGAAATGGGAAGCAAGACAAGGATCATAAGCCACAGAATCAGAAGAGTACAAAAAGGAACGATCCCAGGATGTATCAACAAGCATGATAGAATTCGATCTCGAAAAACAACCATCCAAAACAAGAGCTAATGAGTCACCAGACGGTCTATAATAAAGGCATCTAAGGTCTAGATGATCATTATAAACAAATCTAAAGAAAGAATCATCTAAGGGGTTAAATCTCATGTCAGAAATGTGATCAACCCAACACCTCTCAGCATCATCCCAAAGAATAGAGGGACAAGGCATATCAGAAACAGGGGCAGTAATAGGAGTTGCAGTAACATCACCAGCGACCAATGGCAAACGTGGCGGAACAGGAACCTGAACAGGAACCGCTGAAACATCAGAAGGCGCCACAGAAGATGGAGGGGAAGCAGGCTGAGCAATACAGGGAGCCGGATTCGGGACAGATAAAGCAGCCGCAAGAGGAGGAGCAACCTGAGTAGAAACCTTAGGAACCCATTTCCTGAGCGAAGGCCGAGGAAGAGGGATCTTAGGTGCAGCCGTGGTAACAACAGAATGCGAGCAGGTGATAGCCAGCTGGCCAAAGGAGTGGCAGGAGGAATAAATATCTGGAACCCAACCATAGCGGACACGGACTTCCACCACGTTCCCAACAGCTAGCTGAACAGGTATAGAGGAAGGGAGGGGCTTAGAAGGAGAAATCTCAATCAGAGCCTTAGCGAACATCAATTTTTCTCGTGCAACCGTATTAGAATCAAAACATTTCAATTTACCTACATTACAAGCAAGCCAATTCAAACCAAGTAAAGGTTAAAGAGTAGAGGGGATAGGGGAGAAGTAAACCCAAACAGGAATGGAGAGGACTTGCTTACGAGCACTAGCAATTGTCGGAGTCCAAGGAGTAATAATAAAAGGTTGCCCACCAAAAAATGAAGGCTCAGCCTCAAGAACACGACAACGATCGTCCAGGGAGGAGAATAAAAGGAAGTACATGGAGTCAACTAGCCTAACACGAAGGTCACCATGAAGCCGCCAAGCCCCACGACAAACCGAAGCCGCATCGTGCAGGCGATGAGAAGGGTCTAGAAAGAATCCAACCAAGTATTCAGACCAATAATCCAAACCGGCTTGCATAACAATAGGAGGAGGGATCATCACTCCATTTTCCTCTATGATATCAAAATCAATCGGATTGTAGACTCCTGCATTTCGGGGCAATGAAGTAAATAGAGAAGATCAAGATTTCAAAAGAGCACCAGGCTCCACAACATTGGCATTATCAGCAGCGGCAGCAAGTGTAGAAACAATGGGACAGTTTACAATGTGAATTGGAGAACAATTCTCAACAGCATTTAAGCGAATAACAGGGGAGCATCGAGCAATACTCGAACATTCAGACGCTTCAACGAGTGACTCACGGCCAGACAAACCACACTCTGCCCCGTCAACACGGGAAACACCAAAATCAGTCAGAAGCGTCGGCAAACCACCAAGATCAGATTGCAAAATGTCATCAGGCAAGGGAGACAAACCTACAGACCGCGGGCCAGAGCATACAACAACAGTGTGGGAAGAAGGAAGTGTGGGCAAAGGAGGAAAGTCCACGTTAAAAAGAACGGGAGGCACTGGAGAGACTGGGCCGGAGGCAGGTCCCTAAACGAACTACCAGATCTCTTCGATGAAGGCGACAAGGACGGTGGATTGGGGAGGAGAAGGTGAAGCGAAGCAGGCATCGGCAGGGGGGATAAGGGCAGTAAAAGGAACTAAAGGAAAAACGAACGGAAAAATACACGAACAGAGCTAATACACGAAGAACCAGGGTGGTTCAGGAGACGTCATGAGAACCGGTGTGGTCCGTTAATATTTACCAAATTATGTATCGGAGCATTCTTCAATGTAATGACCCATAAATTTAGATGTTTAAAATTTGTTAATTTAATAATATTTTATGAGTTAATATTGAAAGAAATAAAAAAGGATTGTAATTAAATAATGGAATAAGAACTAAATTAAAATGAAACAATGTTAATACAAGGTAGTTGTCTACAATCTTAATGAAACTCCAATTCATTGTATTTAAACATGCTATGCTTGGTTATAAAATTTAATATAAGAACCAAATGTAAACATTCAATTATTGTATAAAATAGATAGTTAATGGTAATAAAATAATGTGTAATCGATGGAAATGTAATAAATGTATTTTTAATGAGAATTGTTGTAATAATTGTTGTAGAGAATAAATTTACAAATGTTATAAAATGTATAATGGTGAAAACTATTGTTCGTTAAGAACGTATTTATTCAATAGCAATTAAATGTAATTGAACATTAACTTATGTAAGTTAAGATAATAACTGGAAATTTTGAATGTAAAATCAATAGAAATGTTAATTATATGCATAAGATGACAATTTATTTAATAAAAGATTTAAACCAAGATAAATAAATGAATTAGGATATTAAATGTGTATAAGTGACTAAATTTCAGCATAATGGAAATAAAATAGTTAATACAAATAAAAGATGAAATTAGAATTATATAGCTGATTGGAACATTTGTTGAAATTAATGAACTTTTGAATGTAATTAAAAGTTAAGGGTAACAATGGTAATAAGTTACCTATTATTTAGTTCATAAAATTCAGTTTGAAATCAATTGAAGTTAATTTACTTATTTAGTGTAAATTTGATGCAGATTTATGTGGTAATCGGAGAATGTTAGTTCAATAGGATGTAACTAATGAAAATTTTAATCTAATACTACGTTAAGGTTAACTAAGGTAATTATTTATAAATCAAATGAAATGCAAATCAATGGAAATAATGCAGATTTTGTACTTAGCTACGAATTGAATAGATGAAAACAAATGTAAGCATTGAATTAATTCAATGAATTAAATTCTAATAAATGGTCATTGAATATAATCAATGTTCTGTAAATGATTATAATATTGGTTTGAAGGAAATAAATTTATAGATAATGAATGGAAAGAAAACAAGGTGAATAAGTTTATAGAATAGTAATGAACTTAATAAAAGTTTTGGATTGAAACAAATCAATCCATTGAAATCCAAATTATAATAAGTGTAATTTTTGTGGCAACTGAAATTAAAGGTTATGCAATGTGAAATAAAGATAATATGAGAAAATTTATATAATAGTTTTAAATTTAATATTTAAGCCATCTATTTAACAATAATGAATGGAAATTTTTTTGATTGATTTAATTAAATAGAATTTTGGGAATTTAATTTATAATTGTTGAATTTAAGGAAACTGAGGAATTAATAAATTTTAAATCGACAGTTAAATTTGTTAAATTAGTATAAATGTTTAAGAAATTAAAAATAACAAGAATTGTCGATTATAGGATTGAAATTAAAGGTTGATTTAATTAATTAATTTTTAATTTATTTAATTAACTGTAAAAATAGCCATTTTGGCCACTAACCCGGGTTTCGACGAAACTAGTTTCATCGGATCCGTAAAGGTGAATTATTGTAGGATTTCAAGTTTAATAGCGATCGGACTTATAGTTTGATCGTACGGACTCGAAACGCCTTGAAATTAATGAAATTGAAATCAATTGAAATCGATTTGAAATAATTCGATTTTGTCATAAATTCTCCATACGATGGAATTTGGACTTGAAACTTGATCCATCGCATTTAAAATATTTAAAAACATCTATTTTGATACATGGGTTGACCCAATTTCGTTGCGGAGTCGAAACGGGCTTTTTGGGCCATTTTGTAGTTAGCGCGTATATCCAACCTTATCCATCCATTCTAATTTCCGACCTACCTATATAAAACCCGTTATAAACCCTAGCAGCCTCTATTTCTCATCTCTATACGTACAAACTTCTGTGCTCCTCTTTCTCAATGGCTGCAAACCCTAGATCCAATTGCAAATTCAAAAATCTAATGAAATTTCAAACTCCTCAGAAAAATTCAGAAAAAATATATGTTGAAGCTCTCGAAGTGCGTAATCTTCTGGTGAAATTTTGTTTTTCGTTTTGGATTGTCGTTTGATCGGTAAAAATTGAAGAATTTTCGGCCATTCATCACGTCGAAATCAAACTCGACGGATCGACGGACCGTTTCTGGGTTTTGAAGAGTGGACCGAGGGGAGCGCATCTATATGGTTTGTTCGTCGTTTTGATGGTCGGATTGATCGCTAAAATTCGACTAGGGTTTAAATAAGTGGCGGCTGCTGTGCATTCTAGCCGTGGCCGGAGTTGCTTCGCGTGCGCGAAATCATGGAGAAGGGGGGGTCGCGAGAGAGGGCCGGCCGGAGGCTACACGTTTTCGTGGACGCGTCGGTATGCGTGCGTTTCTAATGACAGGTCTTGAACGCAAATCAGAGGGTGGAGGGATTCTCGGGCCAATAAGGTTATTCCTTTGATCGGACGCACTCCTTCGATATTATACTCTGACATTTTGATTTGATTCGGTGGCCACTTTTGATTTTTGGGGGTGTTGTTCGAGGTGGGCGGTAGTAGCTGCTACGCGTTACCACCAGCCCGGATGCGTAATTGGTATATCTACCCTAACATTGCCTAGTTGTGCCATGTCACCTACCCTATCGCGCCTTGTATGAGTTTGGTTTTCTCCCGTAGCCCGTGTGGTATCCTCTAGTGGCTTCACGATCAGGAGGGACTATGATATTGGATGGACTACTGGGACTATTACGTGTTAAGGGCTATATGGGTAACCCCTTAATGCTGAGAAAAAAGTAAGTTTATTTTTTACAACTAGACACTATTATAATAGCGAAATATACTACATAGTAAATAGTTTAACGGATCCTTAGGAGATGAATCCCGAGCATCTCTTAAGTTACTGCACTCATATTTATTTGTTGATTTAACTTGCATAAGATCTTTTAGTTCTGACTCGAGTGTTTTGTCTTTTCAATTCGCTCAGGTCAGCCTGAGTATTTCAGGATTGGAAGACTTTAGCCCCGGAGGACGAGGACGAAGATTTATATTACTATTATCTACTATATTATTCCACCACACCATTTTATTCCGCTGCATTGTTATTATCCTTTGGTATGTGAACTCTGATATTTATTGTATAAAGAAAAATCAGTTTATTTGTAAAACAGTTTTATGAACTATATATTGATTATTATATTTTATCGTTCCGCTGCAAGATTCTATTTTGTTTTTTCCTTCTCTGCTTTTCTTATTTACCCTATAACAATCCGCCCTTCCGTATGGTTTGAATTGGCACGTGTGTCGATTTAAAGAGTGCGAAAAGGCGAGACATTACATCTGGTATCAGAGCTTTGGTTTAGCGATAAACCTTAGCTTTGTGGGGTTTGACTCTTTACTAATAAGGTAGTAATACCCTATGGGAGTCGTTGAGCGTATATATATGAGAGAGCATATTTGTTAGCATTATAAAAGGTTTTAATATTGTGTTAATCTGTTCCGTTTATATTTATAAATTCCGGTTGGTGCATGAGACGCTATGACATCAATAGGGATTTCTAAACACTTAATAGGACAGACCGACATAATATTTGTTTTAATATAGGTGAATGAAATAATTTTGCCTATTATATTTCTATGTATATAAAATAATTTTTTTATAAATTATATATATTTGGTTGCAATATATTGGGTGTTAGGTAATGTAAATATAAATAATAGTTGAAATAAGAGAGAGAATAAAATAAATGAAAATTGGAAATTTAGAACTTAAGTCCCGGGGTTTTGAAAATTTCTTTCAAATGATTTGGAATAAAATAATAATATTATCAGAAGTATTTTCTGATATAAATATTTCAATATAATTTGAAAGAAATGTTTTAAAAGAAATTTTGGAAACAAAAAAGTTACGTACTTCCCTCTCTGTCGCTAGAAAATAATTTCGGTGATGAGTGCACACATCATGACATTCATTTTCGAGTTTCGAAGTAGAAAGGCCACGGTGGTAGTTTTACTACGGATTATTTTGATAAACAAATATAAATTTTAAATTGTTTTAATATAATTAGAAATATAAGTTGTAAGTATAAACCTTTATCTATTATTTTAAAATAATTTGAAATTTAAACCCGGTATTTAATTCTTAAGTTTCCATTAATTAATAGTTCAATTAAGTGTAGTAAATTGGAATATGACTAATTAATAATTGGAACCTTTAATTAAAGTAAGAAATGTAATGCTAAGTTATGAATGAAATTAAAAGAAATCTGAAATGTGTAACCTGTAAGACAAAAGAATATAATTATTGAACATTAAATTAATTAAAAGATGAGGTAAAACTCGTATAAGTTTCATTTACATTCTTTAAAAAGCATATATATAACTTACCAAATATTAAAAGTTGAAATGTTTAATAAGAAAATGCAATGGAAAATTGTACAAGAAAATTTATATAATGAAAGGGTTCAATGAATCACTTTAATAAATAAGAATTGATGTTGTAGTGTTATAAACTTAAGTATAATTGAAATGCTACTAATTAAATATAATAAAAAGTAGGTATTGTAAGTAAGTAATTATAAACTTAAGTGAATAGGTTAAAGTTACTTCTGAATAAAATAGGAATAAAAGATGAATACTGGAAAGGAGAAAAATGACTATAAACTTAAGTTAATAAATTTACCTACTAAGAAACTTGATTGAATACGAATAATAAATAAATGAATGTAATGCAAATAAAAGGAATTTGCATTTTATATGGATAAATGAAAACTGTGAGAAATAAAACGTAAATTGAAGAGAAAAATCATTACAATGAATGAAAAGGAAATCAAACAACAAATGGATGAAGCGAAACTGATGGAAAAAAATAAAAATAAAAATAAAAATAAAATAAACTTGATTTATTGTTTGAAATTGTTGTTGTTTGTTTTGGTTTAGGGTTGTTTGGGTAAGGATACCTTAAAGTTGGTTGGATGAATAAATAATCTATTTAGTTTCATCGAAGACTATTGAGTAAAAGGTGCACCGAGTAGTTTATTTTCCATTATGTACAATTTAAAGTTTGAACCCGAATAACTATTCGTTTGTTTGATATGAATGAATGATTAATGTGGGTTGATGAGATGGTTATATGCTTGGTTGCTAGTGATTGATGTTTGTATTAATTTGTTTGTTTACGGTTGAAACAACCTAAAATATTTCATTTTATATGGTTATTAACTCTTTTAGATTGTATGAGTGAAATACAGGTTATGGAAGCAATTGCTACTGCTTTTGGTTTCATAAAATAAGCGTTGTTTGTCCGACTAAAGACACGTTTTCGGATTTCGGTTTATAGCGTTATTATATTGTTTTCCCGGGTTGGGATATATATTATTTTGGAAAATATATGTTGTATATTATTATAATTGATATTATATTTTTTCCCGATCCTCCCCGTACAAAGGAGACACTGCCAAAATTTTCCGTAAATTTTGGACTTAGAAAATATTTTGAAAATGTTTTCCAAACTTTATTAATTTGAGTATAAAAAGATTTAATTATTATAAATTGGAATATTTTATTTTAATTTATTTAATTTTGAAAATTTATTCGTTTATAAATTTAATATTTTGAGTAAGATATATTGATTTGCAATTCTTTATTTTCCCTTCTTTTCCCTTTTCGGGGATGAAAAGTTTTGAGTGGGGGAGAGTGTAACGACCCATAAATTTCGATGTTTAAAATTTGTTAATTTAATAATATTTTATGAGTTAATATTGAAAGAAATAAAAAAGGATTATAATTTAATAATGGAATAAGAACTAAGTTAAAATGAAACAATGTTAATGCAAGTTAATTGTCAACAATCTTAATGAAACTCCAATTCATTGTATTTAAA
The DNA here is from genome assembly GCA_030765085.1 of Allium cepa. NCBI lineage: Eukaryota > Viridiplantae > Streptophyta > Magnoliopsida > Asparagales > Amaryllidaceae > Allium > Allium cepa. The sequence goes on from CM060932.1 coordinate 743,545,985, forward strand.
CATGCTATGCTTGGTTATAAAATTTAATATAAGAACCAAATGTAAACATTTAATTATTGTATACAATAGATAGTTAATGGTAATAAAATAATGTGTAATGGATGGAAATGGAATAAATGTATTTTTAATGAGAATTGTTGTAATAATTGTTGTAGAGATTAAATTTACAAATGTTATAAAATGTATAATGGTGACAACTATTGTTAGTTACCAATGTATTTATTTAATAACAATTAAATGTAATTAAACATTACCATATGTAAGTTAAGATAATAACTGGAAATTTTAAATGTAAAATCAATAGAAATGTTAATTATATGCATAAGATGACAATTGATTTAATAAAAGATTTAAACCAAGATAAATAAATGAACTGGGATATTAAATGTGTATAAGTGACTAAATTTCAGCAATAATGGAAATAAAATAGTTAACACAAATAAAAGATGAAATTGGATTTATATAGCTGATTAGAACATTTGTTGAAATTAATGAACTTTCGAATGTAATTAAAAGTTAAGGGTAACAATGGTTATAAGTTACCTATTTCTTTAGTTCATAAAATTTAGTTTGAAATCAATTGAAGTTAATTTACTTATTTAGTGCAAATTTAATGCAGATCTATGTGGTAATCGGAGAATGTTAGTTCAATAGGATGTAACCAATGAAATTTTAATCTAATACTACGTTAAGGTTAACTAAGGTAATTATTTATAAATCAAATGAAATGCAAATCAATGGAAATAATGTAGATTTTATACTTAGCTACGAATTGAATAGATGAAAACAAATGTAAGCATTGAATTAATTCAATGAATTTAAATTCTAATAAATGATCATTGAATATAATCAATGTTCTATAAATGATTATAATATTGGTTTGAAGGAAATAATTTTATAGGTAATGAATGGAAAGAAAACAAGGTAACTAAGTTTATAGAATAATAATGAACTTAATAAAAGTTTTGGATTGAAACAAATCAATCCATTGAAATCCAAATTATAATAAGTGTAATTTTGTAGCAATTGAAATTAAAGGTTATGCAATGTGAAATAAAGATAATATGAGAAAATTTATGTAATAGTTTTAAATTCAATATTTAAGCCATCTATTTAACAATAATGAATGGAATAATTTTTGATTGATTTAATTAAATAGAATTTTGGAAATTTAATTTATAATTGTTGAATTTAAGGAAACCGAGGAATTAATAAATTTTAAATCGACAGTTAAATTTGTTAAATTAGTATAAATGTTTAAGAAATTAAAAATGACAAGAATTGTCGATTATAGGATTGAAATTAAAGGTTGATTTAATTAATTTTTAATTTATTTAATTAACTGTAAAAATAGCCATTTTGGCCACTAACTCGAATTTCGATGAAACCAATTTCATCGGATCCGTAACGGTGAATTATTGTAGGGTTTAAAGTTTTGTAGTGATCGGACTTATCTTTTAATCGTACGGGCTCGAAACGCCTTGAAATTAATGAAATTGAAATCAATTGAAATCCATTTGAAATAATTCGATTTTGACATAACTTCTCCATACGATGAAATTTGGACTTTAAACTTGTTCCATCGTGTTTAAAATATTTAAAAACGTCTATTTTGATGTATGGGTTAACCCAATTTCGTTGCGGAGTCGAAACGGGCATTTTTGGCCACTTTGGAGTTAGCGCGTATATCCAACCTTATCCATCCATTCTAATTTCTGACCTACCTATATAAACCCCATTATAAACCCTAGCAGCCTCTATTTCTCATTTCTATACGTACAGAAACTTTTGTGCTCCTCTTCCTCAATGGCTGCAAACCCTAAATCCAATTGCAAATTCAAAAATCTAATGAAAATTCAAACACCTTAGAGAAATTCAGAAAAAATATATGTTGAAGCTCTCAAAGTGCGTAATCTTCTGGTGAAATTCTTTTTTCATTTTGGATTGTCGTTTGACCGGTAAAAATCAGAGAATTTTCGGCCGTTCATCACGTCGAAATCAAACTCGACGGATCGACGAACCGTTTCTGGGTGTTGAAGAGTGGACCGAGGGGATCGCATCTATATGGTTTGTTCATCGTTTTGATGGTCGGATTGCTCACTAAATTAGACTAGGGTTTAAATAAGTGGCGGCTGCTGTGCATTCTAGCCGTGGCTGGAGTTGCTTCGCGTGCGCGAAATCATGGAGAAGGAGGGGGGTTCGTGAGAGAGAGCCGGCCGGAGGCTGCACGTTTTCATGGAGGCGTCGGTGTGCGTGCGTTTTTGATGAAAGGTCTTGAACGCAAATCAGAGGGTGGAGGCGGCCTGTAGGTTTCAGGAAGAAGAACTGCGTGGATGATGTGGCGAAGGGGTATATTGTGTTCTCTTTTGTTATTTTATTTTTTTGAAATTTAATCGCATTTATCGTCATAACTTTTGCATACAATATCCGTTTTACGCGTGATTACTTTTGTTAGGATCGTATTGAAATTCCAGACTTGATGACACTAGTTTGGACGAATTCTAAGATGGTCAAATTTTTGGGTTTAAATTGGATTTAAATTCAATTTAAATTCAAAAGGTGGGTGTTTTCACCCACTCACAACTTATAAAATATCTTATGTTTGTTAAATTGATATATGATGTGATTTAAAATTTATTATGGTTATTTGGCATATTTTAAAATATCATCTCAGTTAATTTCATTTAATTAAATTAAATTGATATTTAATTTATTCATTGCATTTAAACTGCCAATTAAATTGTTAACTAATTATTCATTGCATATAAACTGCCAGCTAAACAGTTATTTAATTTATTATTGAATATAAACTGCTATTTAATACCTGTTGTTTATTATTCGTTCTATATCGATGCTATTGTTTGAATTTGATGATGATTGTTATAAATGGTTGATGGTTGATATTGGATGAATGGCTGCTGTATTTTATATTGTTATAAACTGCAAGTTATTATGCATTTTCATCTCATTCGGGATTGCGGTTTGAAATGATATATAACCGTAATTTTTAAATTGCGGATTGAAATGATAAATATCTGTATCACTTGACCATAGGATAGAAAATTTTATACAGACACCGTCTGTCTATATATATAAATATTTTGAAAATAATTTCTATGGTTTGGATAGGATACTGTTAAATAAAAATTAAATTTTGATATTATATAATTATTATTTTATATACACATATATAGTTAAATTATCGAATTTAAGTTATGTATAAATTCGTTAAATAAAATAAATAAGTTGAATAATGGAGTTTGATTATTTTATATTATATGGTTAAGTACATGTTTAAGATATTGTATATATATAGAGTTTTAATGATTTAAATCAATTAAGATTTAAAGGTAAATTGGAAATTTATTTGGAATTGAGCTTATTTAAGAATTAAACTCCATAAGTTGATGTAGAACTTATTAACTTGAAATTTTGAAAGGTATGATATTTATAGCTGAAATTTTTATTCAAGATGAATTAAATGAATATTTCTAGTATAATTAAATTGAAGGAAATATTTAGTTATGGGTAATTTGAGTTTTATTTAAATGATTAAGGATTTATTATGCAAATATTTCAGACTGAATAATAATACATTGAATTGTTAAACAGAAATTTCCAACCTTAGTTTCTATTTGTTAACACTCAAAGTTTGAAATATACTGAAACTGAAGTGGTTTATTGAAAACTGAAAGTGAATTTAAAATTTATGGATTTAGACTTAATTTAAAGAGAATAAAATTCTAAAGTCATGGATATTGTTTGAATATCCAAACTATTTAAGTTTTGGAAGTTATGGTTTTAAAGCTATGGATTTCGAAGTATTCTGTTTTGAAGAGTTATAATTCAAATGTATTGTTTCGAGATATCACAAAATTTTAAGTGGTATGGTTTTTGAAAAAGGATATATTTGAAATCAAAATGATATCATATTGATTTGGGTTTTAAAATGAAAATGATATCGTATTTTAATGGTTTTGAAGTGAAATATTTATTCTGGTTTTGAAGTATAATTATTTTAAATTGACCGCGGTGTTATAAGAACGTTTGGTTGTTGAAGAGACCGGGATCGGAATGCCAACCCCGAAAACCACTTTAACAACCGTGTATGCGGCGGAGATTTCAGAATGAAGTAAAATGGTGGCGGCGTTTCTTTGAGGTAAATACGTGGACCCGACTCCCATGAGTTGGCATAAGGTGGCTAAAACAGGAGCGATTCTCAGGCCAATGAGGTCATTCCTCTGATCGGACGCACTCCTTCGATATTATACTCCGACATTTTGATTTGATTCGGTGGCCACTTTTGATTTTTGTTTTTGATGGTGTTGTTCGAGGTGGGTGGTAGTAGCTGCTACGCGTTACCACCAGCCCGGATGCGTAATTGGTATATCTACCCTGGCATTGCCTAGTTGTGCCGTGTCACCTACCCTATCGCGCCTTGTACGCATTTGGTTTTCTCCCGTATCCCGTGTGGTATCCTCTGGTGGCTTCCCGATCAGGAGGGACTATGATACTGGATGGACTACTGGGACTATTACGTGTTAAGGGCTATATGGGTAACCCCTTAATGCTAAGAAAAACGTAAGTTTATTTTACAATTAGACACTATTATAATAGTGAAATATACTACATAGTAAATAGTTTAACGGATCCTTAGGAGATGTGAATCCCGAGCATCTCTTAAGTTACTACACTCATATTTATTTGTTGATTTAACTTACATAAGATCTTTTAGTTCTGACTCGAGTGTTTTGTCTTTTCAATTCGCTCGAGTCAGCTTGAGTATTTCAGGATTCGAAGACTTTAGCTCTGAAGGACGAGGATGAAGATTTATATTACTATTATCTACTATATTATTCCACTACACCATTTCATTCCGCTATAATGTTATTATCCTTTGGTATGTGAACTCTGATATTTATTGTATAAAGAAAAATCAGTTTATTTGTAAAACAGTTTTATGAACTATATATTGATCATTATATTTTATCGTTCCGCTGCAAGATTCTGTTTTGTTTTTTGCTTCTCTGCTTTTCTTATTTACCCCATAACAATCCGCCCTTCCGTATGGTTTGAATTGGCACGTGTTCGATTTAAAGCGTGCGAAAAGGCAGGACATTACATTCAATGTAAGCTAATCATGTATCGCTACCACTTTTCTCAAACCAATAGACAACTCATGCTCAGGAACGATATGACCCAGAAAGAAACCACTCTCCTCTAAGAGTTACATTTGGAGAATTTCTCCTTCGAATGTTGTCTACTTAATACACCAAGTATTATCCTCAAGTGTTGCTAGTGCTCTTCCTCGCTTCTCGAATAAACACGAATATCATTAATAAAAACAACCATGGGCTTATTTAACTTCTTCATAAATACTTTACTCATTAAATCAACAAAATATGTTAGAGCATTTGTTAGTTTGAATGGCATAAACGAGCACTCAATAATCCATCTGGCGTGAAAAAAGCAGTCTTAACAATATTGTCATTTTCCACACTCTACTGATGAACACCCATGCCCATGTTAAGCATAGAAAATACCTTTGCTCCCACTAATTGATCAAATAAATCATCTATACGGGGCAATGGGTTATGATTATTTTTCATCAACCTATTTAATTCTAAAAAAATAATCGATGCATAACTGTAAAGAACCATTTGCCTTGGTGGAAAAAATTATTAGTGCTCCTCACTTCGAGATACATCTATGAGTAAATAGTAACTTTAAAATTTTCTTATATGTTCCTTCTCCCATTCGAATTTGTACATTTAAGTGGCATAATAACATGCCTAGCATCTTTCTTGAGGTCATTCTGAATTCAATCTCTCTTGGGAGTTGTAAACCAGATATCTTTGCAAAAAAAATCTGGGTATTCCTAAACAATAGAGTAGAAGATAACTTGTCCTATATTAGATCAAGGGAAAATAAGTAATTCAATATCATAGAGCTATTGGGCTAACATGAGATATTTAAATCATTCCTTCCAATGTTCCTCATTTGAATCACCCTCCTATCACAATCCAATACTGCCCTAGAATGAGATATCTAATCTGTTTCCAAAATAATCCATATCCTGGAAAGCCAATATGCATCATATATGAATTCCAGACCATATATGAAAATTTTCAACATACAGTAAATCATAGGTAAGCGTGTCGACCCATCAATAGAATTCGTCACTATTATAGAATACCGAACATATGCAAACAATCAACCAAACTACTAGATATAAAGTAACAAGCTGCTCCAGTATAAAATAAAGCATGAGTGAGAAGATCAAAAGGAAGTAATATACCTTCTATAATGACATTCTTCCACTAGTCAATAATTTATAGTGGTCTACTAGCACTAGGGACCACATCAAGCGCATAAGCTTGTAAAACATGCCTATTCCCACAGAATACATTAGTGAATTTAACAAAATACATGAAAACGTTTTGGTATCATTAGACCTACAATTGCATATATCTATATGTACTAATCTGAAAAGTTCACTAACCCTTATGTCACTCCCAACGAATGGGCGTTTTGCCCTTAATTGTTTGACTTATTATTCAGCAATATCATATGATTCATAATCATATGATTAAATAATTATTTTCCAAAAATATGGCTTAGTCTATAATTCAAAATAATCGTTAAAACTTTAGGTACTTCCTAGTTATGTAGCTAATGTAAAAATATATTATTCTAATAGATTTATTTCATAACGAATAAACGTACCAAAATAAAACTATGTTAATTTTTAGTCAATAAAGAAAGCAATTATTATTCCACGAATAATATTTGGTATATTTACGAAAATAATTTTCTGTATCTTGATGCAGCATCCACTAATAAGTGTCATATGGCGTGCTTTCGCTATTTCTATCATTACTATAATAGCATATGAAATAAAAAAATTCCATTCACTAGCTTCAAATGTACTATTTTTCATTTACTGTAATTAGTTACGGTCGAGAATTTTCGATGTCTCTTCACGAAGAAGAAGTGACCATTCACTCTCTTCATCCCAATTATGCGAAAGTTACATTCACACTCATACGTTCGCATTTCTTTCCAAAATGGTCAAACCATTTAAAGAATATCCTTTTTTTAATCAATTGTATTGAGTACATGATTTGCATTATAGTTTATTTTCTTATTTCCAATGAAATAATTTTATTGAACATTATAACCCTTGACGGTTCACCATATAACACTTATATGTGATTGAATATGGATAAAATATCTAAATCTTAATTGATATTAGAGTTTGACACTCATCAAAGAAAACACACAAGCTTGTACAAATAAATAGTTAAGTGACTGAATTGCATGAACATTTCTACTGGCTTTTACATGAGTGTTGAAGTGACAACATGTCAAAAGATTTATTAGTAAGTATCTTTTATATTTCTATGTCAATCTTAATTTAGTTTAATTGTATAATGTAATCGATAAATTTTTTATTAACTATATTAGTTGTGCATTACTTATTGGAGATTATTATTCTAACATGTATAGCAAATGTTCTTACAATATAGGAAAGGTTAAATGTTATTATGTCTTTTTTCTAAAAAAGCTCCCAGTCGATTTTATGTTTCTCAAAAACATAGAAATCTTTCGATTCCTCTAATGGGTGTTAGGACTCGCTTGTCATGAATTCTAATCTTGAGAAAGATCAACAAATCATAGGCCTACAAGCAATGGATAACACTTTATTGATTTATCTTATACATCTCATAACTCGTGATCTTTGTCCTAATCTCATCTCAACCTTAAAGAAGATCAATAAATCGAAAGAGATTATTCAGACGCACTCACCATTTCATGATGGCCTAAGTACAATGCACGACCTTGAGGAAGATCGACAAATACATGCATGTATCTTGCCTTATCTAGCCAAATATTAATGTAACACCCGAAAATTTAAATAACATTATTAAGGAGATTTAATTGGATAAATTTAACAGAATAATGTAAAGATTAAAGTGACTGAGATTTGAAAACTTAAATAGAGGTTGTGCTTCAGTAAATAAGATTATATGAATGGGTCTATGTAAATGGTTTTATAAGCTAACTAATAAGAGAATAAGGCAATGACATTATAGGGAATAGCCGTCCACCATAATCCCATGACCCATAAACCCTTGTTCATCTTTTTTACACGTTCATAATTTAAAATTCTAAAATGTAAACAAAAGAACTCAAGCCGGCCATAACCTAGAGGAAGAAGAGGAGAAAAATCCTTTAAAAGCTAAGCAATCAAGCAAGGAGGATTAATCTAAATCAAATCTCAAGTTCCTTATCCAAAGCAAGATGAATAATAATCAAAACCATCTCTATTTTCGTTTTTAAAGAGCATTAGATTTTGGGTTTTATGTTTAAAACCTTTATGATGATTTTAATGATGATATGCTTGGATTACATGGTATGTTTGATTCAAAAAAGTATGTTTGATAATTGTTATTTCAGTTTTAAGGTAAAAATCGAATTTATTGGGTTTCGAAGGCCATAAGGAATTATTATGTATGTAAAACATTAGTTTGGAAATGAGTTTAAAGTTTCATAATTTTCCAAGCTATATATACATTATTATGAATTTTTGAATAAAAGAATGAATAATTGGGTTTGATATTTATTTTGGCTATTATATAAAAGAATTAGGGTTTGAAATTTTTATATGTTAGATAACATATTGAAAGTGGATTACGATGATTTTTTGGGATTTTCACTAGGTAATTTACTATGTAAATTGAAAATTTTTAAGATGGAGGACTCAAATGTCTTAATTGTTTTAGTGAAGGGAATGGCTATTTTGTTATTATCTTTAATTAATCTCTGAATAAATTCGGCAATCTTTTAGAAAGGATTTTGATAAGGTTTATGGCAATCAATCACATTTTTACAAACATGTTAGTTGAAAAGTATTACTTTAAAAAGGGAATAAACACAGTTTTGCATAAGCTTATGGTTTCGCTACTTTAGTAACGACCTTTCGACCATATACTTCTGCCCCAACCAAGTCGAAACCAATACACAAAGTATCAAGGCTTGGTATGTAGTGAATTAGAGAAGGGTTGCCGGTATGGAGATGAAACCATGCTTTCGAAGTGGTCATGGCCTTTATTTTGCTATCCAAAGAAATACTGTTTGCCTTGTTTTCAAAAGAATGCTTTCAAAAGGGTTAAATTGCTTTAATATAGCTTTCGAAGGGGTTGCCGCCTTTTTGTTCAAAGTGTAGCTTTAGAATGAGTTGTCTAGTTTTTAAATTAATGCTTTCGAAAGGGTAGTTTGAACCCAATCGAAAGCATGCTGCCGCCTTTGTACCTTTTGAATGGATTGAAGTTATCAATGAGTTCGAAAGGTACCTTTTGTTTTATAAATATACTAAGCCGCTTCCTGATGCTTTCGAAAGGGCTCCAGTAGCCAATTATACTAAAGGTTTTGAAGGCAATGGCTTCGAAAGGTGTTTCGAAGCTATCATTCCAATTGTTTTACTTAAAGGATTAAATCTTTCGAAAGGATGGTTCCGAAGCCATTAGTTTTTCCCCAATCTCTTTTATTTGAAGATAAAATGGTTTCTGAAAAGGGAACTTTCGCTTATATTCACTTAGACCCAAAAGATATGTTTAAGATTAAACCTAGTGGTTTCAAAAGGGGTACTTTCAAATGGTTTCGAAGCTATGCTTCTATAAACTGAAAAGTGATGTTTTAATACTTTCTAAAGGAATGTTTTGAAAGGCATATGCTTAGTGTTTTGGAAAAGAATATTTGAACGCTTTCGAAAGAGGCATTCCAATGGTTTCGAAAGTAAGTTCTATGGTTTCGAAAGCCTTGGTTTGCAAACAAAAGAACCCAATCTCATTTTTAAAGGAAAAACCCATGGCACTATAAAAGTGTTTAAAAATGATTATTAAAATTTCGAGTTTTTGGAAGAAGCTTGCCTTGAAAAAAATAATGGGTTAAAGGGATTAACCAAATTTCAAGGGGAAATGATTTCAAGGATATTAAGTCAAAAATGTTGGTATTATTTTTGTATATGCTTCTTCTATGAATATATTCACTAGGTAATGGACCCATAACTGTATTTTAGGAAGTAAGGGAGGTTGACCCAGTAGTGAATATAAATTAAGTAACTCCTGAATGAATAGAGTTGCATCCAAGAGGTCAGGTAGACCAGAATATAGGGTACCTAAAGACTAATTAAGAAGCTGTCAGTATAGACAGGTTCGTAGTAAACCCATGAAAAACTTTATTTAGTAAGAGTTATTCGCAAGGTCCAACATGTTTGTAGTGAACCTATGAAAACTATATCCAGATTAAGTTATTGTAAAAATTCAATAGGTTATAGTCAACCCATGAAAACTATAATATAAGGAGGGTTATTGGAGGTACCAATAGGTTAAGGGAGACCCATGAAATAATTAAATGAAGTTATTGGCAGGGGCCAATAGATTCTTAGTGATCCCATGAATAGTATGAAATAGGACAGGCGGACTATAAACTTTCATCAGATTATTAGTGAGCCCATGAAAACTAATAGGTTAATAGTGACTCTAGAAACTAAAACTGAGGCAGATAGTCAAAATGAATGGGGATAGAAAATCCAAGATATTATTCTTGTTGCATACCGTTATAATATTTTGAATTGCTATGTTTTTAACCATTGTGGGTGCAAGAGCACAGTATATGGTTATTATAAATTTTGAGTAAGATACTAGTGAGGGGAAAACCCATTCTGCTAAGTGGCGCGGTCTCCCTAGATATCTAAATGGTTCGAGATGATATGTTATTATTCATACCAAGCTTTATGTCTAACTCAAAGTTTATGTTTTCTTCTTAAAATATCGGGGTGCTTAATTAATTTTGGGTAGTTTGAGAGGTGAGATTTTTCAAGTACTTCTTAGATGAATAAGCTTTCAGAAATGTGCAAGAGGCAAGCTAGTTATTAGGAGTGCTTTTCATTTTGATTCTGTTATGTTTTGATATAAAGGAAAAGTTGCTTAATTATCTTGATATAGATATATATACTCTGATCATCCAAGGGAGCGTCTTCATATGTCGCTCTTGGCGTATGCTGTAATAATTATATTTTTCTGAACGTGGTTCTCAAAATATGGGATTATGTAATGAATTTTAAATGGAATGTGAAATTTGCTTAAATAGTTTTAGAATTTATTTATATCCATGTTTTTCTGTTGTATCAATGTATCTAATATTACTGCATTTGGTCGCCGAGGATTAATAACTATGGATGACTGCAATATCCGTAGCTGTTAGTTCTGGGCCTTCGATTGGGGGATGTTACACATGACATCTCTAGCTTGAGGAAGTTCAACAACTAAATAGTATGTAAGAAATATGTTAATATATAAATGATAAAGGACAATTTATATATTAAGGTTTCATAATCTATAACATATACATTGAGTGATATCGATTTAGAAAATAATGCATTTCTTATAAAATACCCTCATGATTCAAGTGTTGGACACATATGAAATCACGATACGTCTAATACGCATGTACATTCCTTAAATCCAAATTGGGCTTCTCTCTATCTCCACTTAATTTTAGACATATATATATATATATATATATATATATTTTGAAAGGTAAGCCGATTTTGGAGTGACTTGTCCACTTTTTATTAACACTATTATAATTGGTGCCTGGTAGAAATACCAAAGCAGCTGCAACTCACATAATACATAATATTACTACAACCTAAAACTCCAAACAAAGTGTCATACAGTATATCAATCTAAGACTATAATAGATCAATTAAACTGTATTCTACTGGCTTATCAAGATCATTCATGTTGTGTATAGATGAGCTAGGTGGAAGCTTTTTCAAAACAAGTGAAGCGTCGTCCAAAGATAAGGCCCTATCATTAGAAAGATTGGCATTAGAACATAAGATGTCATAAGAGAAGGCAATGGCAAGAAAAGCGTCAAGCTAATAGGATCAGGTATAATAGGAGAAGGCGGTGCAATAAAAGGAGAGTTAGGAGAAGACCTCGTACACGAAGGCTTCCCAGTAGTAGGGGTATCTTTAACTCATCATTTCCTAGGTGGTGGTTTTCCCAATGGAACTTTTACACGGTTTTGGAGAGAAGGAGCATTCGAATTTGGATTAGCCAAATCCAAAAGATGAATACATGTAGTCTTAGTATGACTGGCAGAGTGGCAGTGCATACAAATCAGAGGTCTCCATAGGTAAGAAACTAAATGTGGGTAATTCTATTGCTAGAAACAACAATATATAACCATGAAGGAAGAGACAAAGAGGTGTGATCTTAGTAAGATCTCTAGTATCTCAAGACAATCTCTTCGTTTGGTATTTTCATTAAAATAAATCAGTTTACCAATATTACAAGCCAACCAGTGTAGATCCTTAGGATTCTGGAGGGAGGAGGGGATACAAGTGAACTTAGCAAAGACTCGAATGAATAACATGCTTATGAACGTATCAACCAAGGGCTTCAATAGATGATAATAAAAGCTTTCCCATTAATAAAACATGGGTCTGCTTCTAACCATACAATCTTATTCTTCATTTCCAAAATTACAAAATACATCTCCTTAACAAATTGAACTTTTAAAGATCCCTTAAGTCTCCAACAATTTGATAGGTATTTTTGAACAACACTATATGGGAGAACATCAGCTAAAAAGAACACAATAAGTGTGTTCTTCCAGAACTCAATTCTCACATTAACAACTTCTTTAGGTGGGACAAGAATTTCATCAACATTACCAGAAACATTGAAGTATACAAAAGTACACCTGCCAGCATGTTTATTCTTATTAGAGAACACGAAGGACAAAGATTTTTTATGACAAGATGAACACTTTTCAACAGAGGGAGAAAGACTTTACTGAACAACATCAGGGACAGATGAAATTCATCAAATGCTTGGTCAGGATTTTCATTAACCTCATTCAAAAGTCCAGCAATACGCAAGACACCAAGCTGGGTCTTAGGCATTTTCATAGAGGGAATCACTATAAGGTATCTAGAAGGGGACATGAGGAGGTCTAGAATATGGACCGAAAGGGTGATGTGGTTGTAAGGTGAAGGGTTGGACATAATAATAGAGATTTGCTTTAATAGGAAATTCATGACTTGACTTTGTGGCTAAGGTTTTAAGAGGGGGAACTTAGCTTTGGAGAGGGCATGTGGTTTGAAGAGATGACCAGATCGAGTGGCCAGAGGCGGAGTATTAGCGGTAGCTCAAGGATGGAGTTTTGACAAAGGGAGAAAACCCTTTCGCATATCGGAATGACTAAAATCCAAAGGCAAGGCCAACATAAGGGAAAACTGAGGGAAAAAGGGACATTGAAAATGAAGCAAATGAGGAGGTGACGGAGAGACAGTGAGATGGAACGAAACCGAAGGCAGCGGCTTTCCCTTGATTGGCTTCCCATTAACGATGATAGAAAATGGGCTATGTTATATAAGTATTAAATTATTTATAACTTTTATAATTTAATTTACTTATACAATATATACATGTACCTTATTAGTTAAATCTTATTTAAATAAGTTTATTTCTTATTAGTTAAAATATACTTAATTAATTAAATTTATTCTATATTCCTTATCTTAAACTATTTAAGATAATTAATCGATTATAACATTTATGTGTACTTACCAATATATGTGTACATTCTAATTAATTAGCTTTTAATTAATTTTATTTAATAAATTTATTTGAGTAAATAATTTAACTAAATATTTTAATTAATTTGAAATTTAATTTAGTTTATCATAAACAATTTTAAGATAAATGCATAACTACAACAATTATACATACATATATAATATATATGTCCTAATCTGTTAACTTTTAATTCATTATTTTATTAGTTAATCATAATGATTAAATTTTAAATTTCAAAATTAATTATTTTATTTTTGAAACAAAAATTGAAAATTTTGAATGTATTTTTTAACTTCTATTAAATTTCCCTTTATATTTTAAACTTAACTTATATAAATTTAAAATTTAAAATTAATTTTAAAATAATTGAAAATGAGCCCAAGGCCTAAATTTATTCGGGCCTTTATAGCAGGGATAACATTTGGGCTTACTTTGTCCTTTGGTAAAGCCAATAGCTAGGTAGGGTATAATATTTATTATCCAAACCTAACTTTAGACACTATCTTTCTAGACATCCTACTAAATGGGTATGCTTTAATCAGTTAGCCATAATGTTGCTAATTTAGACTACATAGGCCATCTAGCTCCGATACCATTAAAGGAACTGGGCAAGTTGGAAACAAGTTAAATAAGTGGATTTAAAAAAATTAATTTTCATCTTTGTTGAGCCTATAAAACCTAAATGGATTTTGGATCCTATCTAAATTATTTTAAGTAAAATCTTTATTTTATTTAATACGTTTGAAAGGTTTTTATTTTTATTTTTTATTTTTTTATTTTACACGTATATCAAATACACTTATTTACATGTAGTGCATGTGCTATAGATAAGAAACATATACAATTAATGTGACCTATGTAGGTGGTAGAATTTACACCAAATGGACCAATTTCCACTTTACATATGTCTTTGTTGTCCAAGATTTTGAACTAAAAATAAGTACATAATAAAAGATTGCATAATTATATATGAATATATATATATATATATATATATATTAGTAATTTTATATGATTTGAAACCTAAAGTTAATAATGATATATTAGTTTCAACTAAGGAAGAAGTTGGGATTAAATATTACAATTTTACACAAAATATCTCATGAGTTTAAGTTATGCAATATACACGTATATGTTTCTATAAATATATATATTGCATATTATAATTATTTTAAATTTGCTTATATATGTAAAGATAATAATTAATAATAATGTATTAACGTTTGTGAATTTAAAGTTAATAATTTAAAATTAGCTAGTTATTTAAAATGAAACAAAAGGTATACGATATTATATGATTTTTTTTTATTTAGAAAGGAAATAAAAGGTTTGGATCTTATTCGAATGTTAACAAATGAATTCTAGGTCGAATTTTTTTATTGTTATGAAAACAATACCCAAAATAATTATATTCAAGACATTGACTATATAACATAAGAAATTAATTCTTAAGGCTAATTTAAGTAATTAATACATATAGTTTATTTACAATCGTGTATACAGATATTGTAAAGTCATAAAATAGTTTTCAATCAAAATTAGGTTTTTATATATATAAAATTTCCAAAAAAAAAAGAATATGATAACTTAAGCACATGTAAATCCATGATAGGAACAATCTGATCCAAATAACACAAAGAATAATAGCAAAATATCAAAGGGAAATAGAAAATTTAATGTATATTAAATATGGTGAAAATACAATGAAAAAAGGAACAAAAGTAGATTTAGATCCAATTAGTATAATAAAAATACTTTTAATTGAGATGGACCAAAAGGGACTTGAATTGCATATTACAAGATGATTAATTAAAAGACAAGATGAATCAAATAGAGTCCAAACATATGGCAAAATAGACATATAAAGAAACTAAAATAGTGTAATAGAAAAGGTCCTCTCAATGTTCTAACGCCCGCACGGATATGGACCGAACTGTATCATGACGTTTTGAATCCAGCTCACGTACCGCTTTTATGGGCGAATAGCCCAACCCCTGGAATATACTACAGCCCTAGGTGGTGAAGAGCGGACATCGAGGTGCCAAACCTTCCCATCCAACCATGGCAGAATATTTCCGGGATACTAATGAACAAGATGTACTTTTATTCAGTAACAATATCTTTCGTTTTGTTCAAGCGGGATCAGAAGTATCTGCCTTATTTGTAGGCGAGGAGGGATTCGAACCCCCGCCTTCAACCCTTTGCTTTGAGCGAAATGTGGCAATAGGAAGGAAAATCCATGGACAACCCCATTGTCTCTACCCCGTAGGAACTACGAGATCGCCAAACGTCACACCTCGAATGAAGAATGTATGTTCTCGAATTCGGTTGAATCGGTCTTTGGATCTTGTAGGAATCAAGAGATAACAACTGCCTTTTATTTTTATTTTAGAATTTTTAATCCACGAAGGCATCTATTTTTGACCGTTATAGAATTAGAAAGGAGAGTAGAAGAAAAATAATAATGAAATAAATGAAAGAAGATTTTATTTTAAGGGAAACTTGAAAACCTTTCGACTCCCTGATTTAGAACCTTTCCTCTTTAATTCATTATTAAATTTATCAAATCCTCCCCCTCTTCATATTTTCAGCAGAAAAAATGAAATAAAAAGAAAAGGACAAAAATTATTTCATAAATGAGATCTAAGCGGGTCATAAATATGAGCAAAAGATGTAGATTTATTTCCTTCCTTTAGTTGCTCTTTTGGATTTTTGGATCATATTTGAAAGCCCCCTATCATGCATGGTTGTCCATAAAAGAGGCATGTGGGAATAAAATGTTTTCCAAAACCACTTCGCAATTAATATATTTAAATCCACTTTAAATATTTTATCTATATAATATATGTATGCGCGTGTTTATAGCTTTTATATACATATTTTATTAAATACTAATAGTATTCAAACAAATCAAATAAAATTTAATAGTTAATATTATTAAATATTAATTAGTTTAATTAATTTATAATGATAATATATTAATTGGTTTAATTATTTTGTAATGATTATTTATCAATTAAAGCGTGTAGTTTTTTGGTGTATTCATCATTATGGTTGTGTGTCTCAAAGGTATAAATTCAAAGTGATTAATATCAAACAATCAAATATTAACGTTCATGCATCATCCCAGTTAGCAGTGTGACATTTTAGTTGAATTTATCGCATATACAACTTTTTAATAAAATCCAATCTTACTTATTATAAGCGGTACCTCATAAAAACAATCATTTTCACCAATTCTCCTCGTCAACGTGTATCATATTATGGCTTACGACAATTTGTTTTGGTCAAAATTCCACAATTTGGTTATAATCAACATAGAGTATCAATATTGAAGTTTGACATTATTCTCAAGTCGAGAGAACTTGGTAATACCGTCTCTTTGAGAATCTTTGATTGACCTAAATTATATTAACCAACAAAAAACTATCGAGTGAGTCATGTCCAATAACTATCAGTATATAACCTCTTGGTGCCCCCGGCAACCATGAGTAATGTAGTACCTAATATTTGGAGTGCGTTATGCTCATTGGTCTTAATGGATGTATCAATCTCCCATCTCATAATATCTTAGTTAGGAATATTCAAAATAATATATTATTTTAATGAGATAAATTTCCCATGACTAAAGCACATTGTAATTACTATCACATAATATATCATTTAAGAATTTTCTACTTAATATATTTAAAATTATTTACTTAATTAATTACATCACAATATAACAAGTATATACTGGAAATAAAACACTTTTATTTTTAACAAGCTTGGTTATCGAGTTAGATATATGTAATAAATCACATAATTGCCCTTAGGGCATACCCCTAACTTTATCAATATCCCATTTTCACTTGGGATCAATTATATAATCTTATTCTAACTCCTTTGATTAGTTTTCTCAACTGAAAAGCCATTCCCTTAGTGGATGTGTATGCTATATAGTTTTAATTATCCGCTTTGTCAATCTACTCTCTCCGATGCTGATAAACTAGCTTTATCATGTGGAACTTTTTGAAGTATGTTTTTTGATTTTTAGTGAGCAGTAGGTTCTTTTACGAACTGTATCACAACATTGTTATCATATAAGAATGTCACAGGATTCTTAACTTTTAGAATCACCTTTAGTTCTATTATAAATTTATGCATTTATTTGTATTTCCTTTATTACAGTGCTATTCATGCCAATGTACTAAGCTTTTGGTTGAACCAGCCACTACTTTTTATTTGGAATATTTCTAACTTTGAGTTCGTAACTAAATATTGAACATGGATTTAGGATTGACATACTTTACTCAATATCACTTTTGAAGTTCAGGTCCATGCACTCCTTTACAAGGAGTTTGTTATTTCTATAAATAATTTTCTAGCATAGCAATTCAGATTTTATGCTATCTTTATGTACCAAATACATATGTGAAGTGTTACATTGCATATAATATAGCATGTGTGACGGTTCATATTGCCAATGCATAAGGAACTCATCTTACATGCTCTATATTAAACAATTAATATAGTGTCTATGTATTATGTTTTGTGATATTACCAACATTCTTTTATATTGACTATAAAAGATGTCTTTCAAATCCAATATCAAGAATTAAACAAACAAATTAAAATGATTTTAACATGAGTACATCATTAACAATCATATGTTTATTATTTACTTTATGAAATACTTTAACATTCTTTTTTATAGGCACACACTTCCTCTATATTTTAATTGAAATTCAAACTATTTGATTTCTATGTCAAAACACTAGTTTAACTTTGATGCTTATCAAATGGCACTTCTTTATCATTTCTCGGATCATATCCAATACTCACTAATTCAGTCATTGCTCTTTTGACTTTTAGACATTTTGGTTGTTATCAAAATACCATATTACATATACCATATTAGTATCAAAATAATATATCCAAATACTCATATATATATATATATATATATATAGTCTTTGGACGTATGCTCCATATTAAACATTTTATCTTTGGATCGTATCCAAATCCATTTTACTACCAATAATTTCTAAAAGAAATCCCTTCGTTATGGGGTTGGCATTTCTTGAAATACAATTGTTTTTCAGTGCAACAGAATACGTAGTTATAAACATTTTATGAATTATCCATATATATATATATATATATATATATATTGAAAACTGATTTGGTTTTTAATTTATGAAACTTATGTTAACAACATAAATTAGTCCATCAATATTAATTGGTCCCAAACTTCTTTAGGGTGGTCCACACAAGATCCATCACGAACAAGTATTATAACATCCCAAAAATTTATCATTTTAAAATTAGTAATATATTTAAACCTTTGGAATTTAATTTGAGAATAAAATGAAATATCTCAAACAAATGAAATAAGTGATAATTGGTATGAATAAAATTATAATTTCTTTTGAATTCAAATTTTTGAAATAATGAATGTTTTAAAAAATCATTTGAATTTAAAATTATATATATATATATATATATATATATATATGTATATTGCATATATGAGTAGATTTGAGTATATATTGAAATTGAATTTAAATTGTGCAAGATATGTATGAATATGAAAATGGACATAAATGGTTATAATTCAAGTTGAACTGAAATTTGAATTTAAATTTAAAATAAATGTTTTAGAAAAATAATTGGAATTTGAAATCATTAGGGTGTAATTTATATAATGTATATATTGGTTAAAACAATTCTTCTTTTAACATTGTATATATGTATATACAAATGAATAAGGGGTATTTTTATTAATAAAGGGAATTTGATATAAAAAAATTATTTAAAAATTATTTGTCTTTGTGAAGTACAAGTGTTAAACACGCATAAGGGAGATGGAGTAAAATTAACAAGTGTTTAGATCTCATGATTGTTTTTTAACAAATGGCATTCAATATAATTGGTTGAATAAAATAATAAAATTAAATTCATAAAAACTTTTCAGCTTCCATTTTCAAATTATTTAGCCTTCCAAATCTCTGAAAGAACAGTAACAAAGATTTGAGCATTTCAAACTCCAACACCCAAAGAAAAAAAAAGAGAAAATCAGAAAAACTGCAACTTCCTCTTGAAAAAAAATAATCTAAAATCTGAAGATTTTCTTAAACATCAAGCTGTAATTTAACATTCCATCTCTCAGTAACCTTTAAACTTCATAGCTTAGTGAATTCGTAATTTTAAAATCAAGTTTTAATAAACAAATTCAAACTACAGATTAGTATAAACACAGTGCTTCAGTTTTGGCTAAAGAGGCAGAGCTGGATTCTCTGAAGTAATCTAAGGCAAGTGAAATTCTTTTAAAAATTTTAATTTGAAGTTGTTAATCAGTAATAAAGCAAGAATTTAAGCAAATTATATCAATCAGTTGCAGGAAAAAAATCAAGTTCAAAGATTAAAATTAATTTTTGGGTTCAAGCTGCAGATCTGTTTTCTGTTGCATAAAAAGATTTCAAAACTGTAAGTAAATTAAAGATTGTTTGTTATTGATGAATTAAGTAAACAAATACAACAAAGAATAACCAAAGATCTGTACTTAGAAGTTGCATATTTAATTTCAAGATTAAAGTAGAAAATCAAGACTTTATCCTTATTTTAAAAACTATCAGAAGCTTTCTGTTTTCAGGCAAAGGTGAGTGAACTTCTGTTTAATCCAATTTATTGTTGTCGTATGCATGCCTGAATGATGTGGAAGACCTTTGTATATGAAAAAATTTATGTGCTTGTATTTTTTTTTGACTGGGAATGTTATGTTCAGGATTTTCTTTCCTATTCCTCTTAGTCTCTGGTTTGCAGAGTAAACCATGCCAAACTCAAACCCCCTCTCTCTGTTTTCTGTTGGAACTGAATGATAAACAAATTAAAGTGTTGTTTGGACATGCATTATGTTTAGTAATGAATCAAAGCAAAGCAATATGTTTTTTTCTTCTTTTCTGGAAACTGTGAAAACACGGTCACAATCCAAATAAGGCAAAAATTCGAACCTTATAAATTTTAATCTCAGTAATGCTATTTGAATCACCATTGAAAATAATGATTTTAGAAAGTAGAATCCAAATTTTTCATAAAGTTTTTATTGAGAAATTGGGGTTGATCAGAAAAGTGAAATTTTGTCAAATTCTGATGAACCAAGCGTTTGTGGGCCTCGAGTTCGCCGTCGCAGCTAGCTTGAGGGTTTGTAATCCTTAGAAAAATATAGGTTGAATTTGTAAATCATTATGTTGTTAATTCGAGATCGAATTTGGGTTAGAAAACCCATTTCTGCTCGCGTTTGAAATTATAGTGATGCGTCGTTGTTAGGTGATCGGACTTCCTATCACTGGTGCTAGTCGCGGTGTCTTACATTGGCGAAGCCTCGGTCAAGTTTTGGTGACCGCTGATGGCCAGAGGAGGTGGGGCGAGGCCATTTTCTGGTGATGGCCGCTGTGTTTATTTGGATCGAGATAACTCGATTTTGTTTTCGAGTTTAATCCAAGTTTCTTCGTGTTTGGGTAGCAAGAGGGGATCGAGGGTGGTCTGCTGGTGGTGATCTTGGAGGTCGAAGGTGACGGCTTCAACGGTGCACGTGCACGTGGCTGCCGTTGTATCAGTGCTGATGGTTTGGGGAAGAAAAGGGGTGACTCAAAGCAAACATCGGGGGAAATCGTGTGGTAACTCGAGTTTTAACCCGAGTGGAATGTTGGTGCGCTGGGTAAAATAAAAATTTGCTTAGAAAAAAATTCAAATTTTGGAAATTTTAAGCATGCGGGTGAATCTTGGTAAAACTCGAAGTAGTGGACATTTTTTCTCGGGGACGACTCGAGACGGCCTCGGGTTAGCCATGAAAATAGCTAGTTCTAGTTTGAAATTTTTGAAACATAAGTTTAACTATATTCTAAAGCATCCTTTATAAAATAATGATAGTTTGTTAATGGAAGGAGAAGTAAATGGTATTGAAATGATTTTTGAAATTAATGAAGTTCAAAGATATTTCAAATTTATATTTTTTTTAAATAAAATTGTTTTACATTTTACTTAATAAAAATTGAGAAGTAAATCAAATATTCAAGTATAAACCTAAAAACCAAATTTATTTATAGTGATGAAATAATGATTAAACAATTAATGATTTGTAATTACTTTATAATTAATAATTAATTAATTAAAGAATAGTCAATTAATAAAAGTAATTAAAATTTAATTAGTTAACAATTAAGAATTAATAAATTGAGATAATTAATTAAAGAATAATCTAGTAATAAAGTTAATTAAGATTTAATAATTCATAGTTAGGTAAAATTAATCATTGATTTAAAATAATTAATAAAGATAATTATATGGTTAATTCACTTAAATCACATTCACCTTAATTAGAGATGATTGACAATTATCAAATGTGGTGTACTGGATTGATATTTCTGTTATGATTGTGATACTGTGTGATGTGAATTGTTTTGTGCTGAACTGTGATTCGTGATTTGCTTCTGTGAAAACCCTTTTGCCTGTAAAATGGCATTTAAACTTTGATGCAACATGGAGTCGGATTTCAGTTAGTTATCCAAAACCCACATTGAATCCTGAATGCGAATCCTTGTAATTGATACATCCACATATTTAAAATTTTGCGCTCATTATTCGAATTAGCCGGAAGAGGACCTTTTTGTCATATAACCCATTCCGAATAGTGATATGACGAAATGAATAGCATTTAAAGATGGTGGTGAAGACCGGGTGTCTTCAAAAACGATAAGATAACCTATCGAATGTCTCTGCACTGAGTTGCTCCAGTATAAAGATCTCCACATGTTAGGGGAGTCCGATCGGAATTGTGGATACTCGGATTTGCAAGGGCTTCTTCCTTTATTGGACGAAGTGCCTTCAGTTCTTTTCGAACCTGGAATAGACTTGTATGGTTGTGTGTCTAACACTATACTTTGAGATACAAAGAAGATTTCTTTCAAATACATATCTGTTGGTGGCGAAGAATTTACTCTGAGACGTACGAGCTCAGAGGTTATATAGTTGAAGGTTATCAGCGGTATACTCCCAATTTGGTAGAGTGGCATGCTAAGTGCTGCTGTGTGTTAATGATCATTTGTTGATCATTTGTGATCAAAGTATGGCTTTCGTGTAAAGGTAGCTTTGTGGATGAAAACTCATCGGACCTCACACCTCAGAAATGGTCGAACAGGAAAGATGCGGTAAGGTTATGAGGGTCGCATCCTTTAGGGTATGTCATTTCCTTCTGAAAAAAGGTGGTATCATGGTATGGAGCCCAGTTACTTTACCTATGTGGTTGCTGCAATCTCATTTACTGTGTGGTTGTCGCTTTGTGATAGAGGGCCCTCGGATAAAGGTCGCAAACGACCGGGGAATGGCATAGTCGTGTAGTAGTTACTTAGTTATAGAGGTAACCCGGCCTTGTGTTAGCAGAGAACTGGTTAAGTTCTCGGGACGTCCCTCTAGAGGCATACCCATGTGGCAGTAGGAAGTTGCTTAGTTTTGGATGTTCGCTATCACTCTATTTCCTTGAAGACTTTTTGGCATATGATCACTTATTATTCTATTGTGATGTTCATTTTGAAGTTATGATATATGTATTAAGAATACTCTGATGTTGTAATGGATATTATGATGATGTTGTATCTGTGATGTAATGCATGATATTCATTTTGTTTCCACTGTTTTACATTCATCTAATGTTGTTATAAGCTCCATCCGACTGGAGTTCGATGTTTGAATCTTTGGCAGTCGAATACAAGTGAGGTATTTGGTGTCAATTTTCGAACTTTGGATTTTGGGTCGTGACATGTGGTATCAGAGCTAAAGGTTGAGTAAGAACTTTAGATACGGAGTATAATACATTAGATGGCTCATTAGAGATAGGGTGAAGTATACCCTAGAATGAGTATAACCGAGACCGAAACCCTAAATTTTCCTAGATTTATTTCTTTTAAATTCTGATATTCCTTAAGATATCTCGTCCGAATATCTAAATCAATTTTCTTACTAATTACAGATAGTAAGGATGAGCGGACGAAGAGGAAGAGCTGGGGGGCGAGGAAATGCCACAACACCTAGCCAAGTTCCCCCAACAGCAGAAGCAGCTTTATCTACTCATCATCAGCCGAATTTGGCTGATTTATATAGGAGTTTCTCAAGGCTTGGTGGTAAGCCATTCACCGGCAAGGAGTCGATTGTTGAGGCCCAGGCATGGATCAGATCATGTGAAAGAACCTTTAAAGGGCTAAAGCTGCAAGATGATCAGATGCGACTCATAGCTTCTTGGCAACTTCAAGAGGAGGTCTTAGCATGGTGGGAGACAATCACTGTAGATGAGACAAAAGACGAGTTTACTTGGGAGAGATTCAAAGAAGTATTTGAGAAGCGCTATATGCCATCGGTAGGGATTTCTCGAATGTACCAGGAATTCGTGGAGTTAAAGCAAGGGAGTTTGTCATTCGAGGAGTATCTAAACAAATTCAATGAATTGTCTCATTTCGGTCTAGAATTGATGAATACACCTTTAAAGAAGAATGAAAGGTTCATTCGTGGGATGAATAACAAGTTCCCCGAAAGGATGACTGGCAGTTTCAAAGAATCCTTTTCAGATTTGGTTGATATGGGGTACAAATATGCTACACTTGACATGCAAGAAGCCTCGGTGGAGAAAGGAAATTCGAGCAATCAAATTTGGAAGAAGAGGAAATTTGGAGGCAAGAAACCGTGGCACGGTAAGGAGAAAAAGAAGAGCAATCAGGGAAGCACAGCAGAGAATGTCACTTGCTTTAATTGCTTAGAAAAGGGCCATTATTCGAGTAGATGTACGAAGCCTAAGAGACAAGTCAGTCAATATGTTCAAGCAAAGCCTAAGAAATGTTATTATTGCCAGAAATTGGGACACGAAGTTAAAGACTGCCCAACCATGAAGCAACCTCAGGCAGCCAAGGTGTATATAGTCAAAGACAAACCCGCATCTTCTAAAGCGGAAAAGGGGAAAGGAGTCCTGGAAGGTAATCTCACTATTTATGATAGCATTATTAGAGTTCTGTTTGACATGGGCGCCACACACAGTTTTATCTCTCAGCAAGCTATAAATGAATTGAATCTTGAACCTGATTTTGTTGATGAGCCTATATTCGTAAAGAATCTAGTTGGAGGTCCCATGAATCTTTGTCATCGATGTAGAGACGTTCCTATCTCATATTCTTGTTACCAATTCCCTATCGGTCTCTTTGTCCTTGAGTTTAACGAGTTTGAAGTCTTACTAGGAATGGATTGGCTAGCAAAATATGAAGCCAAATTGGATTGTAATAATCGATTGATTTCAATCAAAACCGAATTTGGAGATTTCATTGAGATTTCTTGTGAGGATCCTAGTCTTAAAAGAGAAGGGTTGATGTATCATTTGGGTTATCCCGAACCCAGTCTGGAGTCCATGCCCATTGTTAGAGATTTTCTACATGTGTTTGAAGAAGTGAAATCTTGATCTCCACGTCGAGAAATAGAATTCAGAATTGACCTAGTACCCAATGCTCGTCCTATCGTTCACGCAAGTCGCAGGATGGCACCCAGGGAAAGGGTTGAATTAGTCCCGCAAACCGATGATTTACTAGAAAAAGGGTTAATTCGTTCTAGTGTTTCAAAATGGGGTTCAGCCGTCGTATTTGTTGCTAAATCAGACGGATCTTTGAGATTGTGTGTGGATTACCGCGATCTCAATAAGCTAACCCTCAAGAATAAATTTCCACTACCTAGAATTGGTAATCTATTTGATCAATTGCACGGCACTCGTTTCTTTTCGAAGATGGATCTAGCCCAGGGGTTCCATCAACTACGAATCGCCGAAGATTGTGTTCATTTGACCGTTTCCAGGGGTCCTAATATGTTCTACGAATGGTTAGTCATGCCTTTCGGACTAACCAATGCTCTAGCATACTTCGTAGATCTTATGACTAGTGTGTTTCAGAAAGTATTGAATAAATTTGTGCTCGTATTTATTGATGATATTTTGGTCTATTCCAAGACCGAAGAGGAGCATGCCGAGCATCTTAGAATCGTTTTGCAGATATTGAGGAGAAATATTCTATTCGCAAAATTTTCCAAATGCCATTTTTGGGTCAAAGAAGTTAAATTTCTCGACCATATTGTTAATGAAGAAGGGATTTCTGTTGATCATAGCAAAATTTCCGCTATTCTTGATTGGAGTAAACCCACTACCCCAAAGGAAGTTCAAAGCTTTTTGGGTTTAGCAGATTATTATCGGAAGTTTGTTTAGGACTTTTCTAAGATAGCTATTCCGTTGATTAAGCTAACAATGAAGAATGCAAAATTCAATTGGACTCCGAAATGTGACGAAGCTTTTTAGGAGTTGAAGAAGAGATTAACCACCGCTCCTGTTCTCGCTATTATCAATGGGAACAAGGGTTTATCTGTTTATACCGATGCTTGTGGTGAAGGTTTGGGTGCGGTATTAATGCAGAACGGAAAGGTAATTGCCTATGCGAGTAGACAATTACGTCCTCATGAAAGAAACTACCCAACCCATGATTTGGAGCTTTTAGCTGTTATCTTCGCTTTGAAAATATGGCGACATTATCTTCTGGGTAAGAATCTTTTCAGCTTTCTTAACAATTTACGAATTTACTTTAACTTAACAAATATACTTATTGAACTCTCTTTATTTTTAGGTGAAAAATTCGAATTATTCATCGACCACAAATCTTTGAAATATCTCTTCACCCAGAAAGATCTAAATCTGCGACATTGGTTGGAATTTCTGGCATCTTACGACCTAGATATTCAATATACGCCCGAAAAAGCCAATGTAGTTGCCGATGCTTTAAGTAGGAAGCATTCTGTTCTTGCATATCTTGTTGTCACTCCTACTCTCCTTGAAAAGATCGCCAACAAGCAAACTGAAGACAAGTTTCTTCGAGAAATTCGTAGAAGAATATGTCGAGGTGAGAATTCCAATTTTGAAATTGATGATAATGAAGTTATAAGGATGAAAGGCAGGATTTGTGTCCTGGACATCCCTGACCTGAAACGTAAAGTTTTAGATGAATGTCACAAATCTAAATTCAGCATCCATCCAAGAGTCAATAAAATGTATCGTGATATCAAAAGAACTTTCTGGTAGAAGACGATGAAAAGGGACATATCTATGAATGTGAGTCGCCGTGCTACTTGCCAACAAATCAAAAGCGATCAAAAGAAAATGGAGGGTTTACTTTAGCCTTTAGAGGTACCCAAGTGGAAATGGGTCTAAGTATCGATGGTTTGCCTCGTACTCGGAAAGGCAATGAAGCAATTTGGATCATTGTGGACCGTTTGACTGAGACAACCCACTTCTTGCCAGGGAAATCTACCCGCACGGCAGCAAGTTTAGCCGAATTATATGTGAAGAAATTGTCCGTCTACATAGCATTCCTAGCAGCATAGTGAGTGATCGTGATCCGATCTTCACTAGTAGAATTTGGGAGGCATTTCAAAACGCATTAGGAACAAAACTGAATTTCAGCACTGCTTATCACCCACAGTCTGATGGGAAGACTGAGAGGATTAACCGAATCTTAGAAGGCCTATTGCGTGCTTGTATACTTGGTTTTGGTAGTTCTTGGGAGGACCATTTGCATCTGGTCGAGTTCTCTTATAACAATAACTATCAGGCCAGTATCGAGATGGATCCTTTTGAAGCTCTATATGGTCGTCCGTGTCGATCACCGGCATGCTGGATCGAGGCTAGTGATAGACTCGTCCTTGGACCGGATATGATTAAAGAAGCCGCATAAAAGTTGATTTTATACGAAAGAAATTGAGGACGACTCAAAGTCGTCAAAAGAGTTATTATGATCATAGAAGAAGGGATTTGGAATTCCATATTGGAGACTCTGTCTTCCTTAAAGTATCTCCTATGTGAGGTGTATTAAGTTTTGGGAAGACCGGTAAACTGGAACCACGGTATATTGGTCCTTTTCCTATTCTGGAGTGAATCGGTTCTTTAGCCTATCGAGTGCAGTTGCCTAGCTGGTTATCTGGTGTGCTTGATGCGTTCCACATTTCTAACCTTCAGAAATATGTGCACAATCCAGATAGTATTATTGAAGAAGCTGCTTAACAGGATCTCGACATCCCTCCCAATTTAACAGTTAAAAAAGAACCAACAAAGATTGTGGATCGTGAAGAAAAGCAATTGAGGAACAAAATTGTGAAACTAGTTAAAGTTCAGTGGAGTGGCGATCCAAAGTACTGCACTTGGTAAACTGAAGACAATATGCAGAAATCATATCCCAATTGCAGAGTAGATATCTCGGCTTAAGCTGGTAATCCATTCCTTTACTCTTTCTGAATTCATATATTCTTTGTTTGTTTTTGCTCTCTCTTTCAAATTTCGAATACAGAATTTTCTTAGGGGGGATATCTATAACATCCCAAAAATTTATCATTTTAAAATTAGTAATATATTTAAACCTTTGGAATTTAATTTGAAAATAAATTGAAATATCTCAAACAAACGAAATAAGTGATAATTGGTATGAATAAATTTCTTTTGAGTTTAAAATTTTGAAATAATAAATGTTTTATAAAGTCATTTGAATTTAAAATTATATATATATATATTGCATATATGAATAGATTTGAGTATATATTGAAATTGAATTTAAATTGTGCAAGATATGTATGAATATATAAATGGACATAAATGGTTATAATTCAAGTTGAATTGGAATTTGAATTTAAAATAAATGTTTTAGAAAAATAATTGGCATTTGAAATCATTAGGGTGTAATTTATATAATCTAAATATTGGTTAAAACAATTCTTCTTTTAACATTGTATATATGTATATACAAATGAACAAGGGGCATATTTATTAATAAAGGGAATTTGATATAAAAAATTATTTAAAAATTCTTTTGTCTTTGTAAATTACAAGTGTTAAACATGCATAAGGGAGATGGAGTAAAATTAGCAAGTGTTTAGATCTCATGATTGTTTTTTAACAATTGGCATTCAATATAATTGGTTGAATAAAATAATATAATTTAAAAATCATAAAAACTTTTCAGCTTCCATTTTCAAATTATTTAGCCTCCCAAATCTCTGAAAGAACAGTAACAAAGATTTGAGCATTTCAAACTCCAACACCCAAAGGAAAAAAAGAGAAAATCAGAAAAACTGCAACTTCCTCTTGAAAAAAAATCTAAAATCTGAAGATTTTCTTAAACATTAAGCTCTAATTTTACATTCCATCTCTGAGGTAACCTTTAAACTTCATAGCTTAGTGAATTTGTAATTTTAAAATCAAGTTTTAATAAACAGATTCATACTGCAGATTGGTATAAACATAGTGCTTCAGTTTTGGCTAAAGAGGCAGAGATGGATTCTCTGAAGTAATCTAAGGCAAGTGAAATTCTTTAAAAAAAATTAATTTGAAGTTGCTAATCAGCAATAAAGCAAGAATTTAAGCAAATTATATCAATCAGTTGCAGGAAACAATCAAGTTCAAAGATTAAAATTAATTTCTGGGTTCAAGCTGCAGATCTGTTCTCTGTTGTATAAAAAGATTTCAAAACTGTAAATAAATTAAAGATTGTTTGTTATTGATGAATTAAGTAAACAAATACAACAAAGAATAACCAAAGATCTGTACTTACAAGCTGCAGATTTAATTTCAAGATTAAAGTAGAAAATCCAGACTTCATCCTTATTTTAAAAACTATCAGAAGCTTTCTGTTTTCAGGCAAAGGTGAGTGAACTTCGGTTTAATCCAATTTGTTGTTGTCGTATGCATGCCTGAATGATGTTAAAGACCTTTGTATGTGAACAAATTTGTGTGCTTGTGTCTTTTTTGCCTGGGAATGTTATGTTCAGGATTTTCTATCCCGTTCCTCTAAGTCTCTGGTTTACAAAGTAAACCATGTCAAACTCAAACCCTCTCTCTCTGTTTTTTGTTGGAATTGAATGATAAACAAATTAAAGTGTTGTTTTGACATGCATTATGTTTTAGTAATAAATCAAAGCAAAGCAATATGTTTTTTTTCTTCTTTTCTGGAAACTGTGAAAACACAGTCACAATCCAAATAAGGCAAGAATTCGAACCTCATAAATTTTAATCTCAGTAATGCTACTTGCATCACCACTGAAGATAGTGATTTTAGAAAGTAAAATCCAATTTTTTCATAAAGTTTTTATTGAGAAATTGGGGTTGATCAGAAAAGTGAAATTTTGTCAAATTCTGATGAACCAAGCATTTGTGGGCCTCGAGTTCGTCGTCACAACTAGCTTGAGGGTTTGCAATCCTTAGAAAAATATAAGTTGAATTTTTAAATCATTGTGTTGTTAATTCGAGATTGAATTAGGGTTAAAAAACCCATTTCTACTCGCGTTTGAAATGATAGTACTGCGTCGTCGTTAGGTGATCGGACTTCCTATCACTGGTGCCGGTCGCGTCATCTAACATTGGCGAAGCCTCAGTCAAGTTTTGGTGACCGCTGATGGCCAGAGGAGGTGGGGCGAGGCCATTTTCTGGTGATGGCCGCTGTGTTTATTTGGATCGAGATAACTCGATTTTATTTTCGAGTTTGATCCAAGTTTTTTCGTGTTTGGGTAGCAAGAGGGGATCGAGGGTGGTCTGCTGGTGGTGATCTTGGAGGCCGGAGATGACGGCTTCAACGGTGCACGTGCACGTGGCTACCATTGTATCAGTGCTGATGGTTTGGGGAAGAAAGGGGGTGACTCGAAGCGAACATCGGGGGAAATCGTGTGGTAGCTCGAGTTTCTACTCGAGTGGAATGTTGGTATGCTGGGTAAAATAAAAATTTACTTTGAAAAAAATTCAAGTTTTGGAAATTTTAAGCATGCGGGTGAATCTTGGTAAAACTCGAAGTAATGGACATTTTTTCTCGGGGACGACTCGAGACGGCCTCGGGTTGACCATGAAAACAGCTAGTTTTAGTTTGAAAATTTTGAAACATAAGTTTAAACAATTCTCTAAAGCATCCTTTATAAAATAATGATAGTTTGTTAATGGAAGGAGAAGTAAATGGTATTGAAATGATTTTTGAAATTAATGAAGTTCAAAGATATTTCAAATTTATATTTTTTAAAATAAAATTATTTTACATTTAACTTAATACAAATTGAGAAGTAAATCAAATATTCAAGTGTTAACTTAAAAACCAAATTTATTTATAATGATGAAATAATGATTAAACAATTAATGATTTTTAATTACTTTATAATTAATAATTAATTAATTAAAGAATAGTTAATTAATAAAAGTAATTAAAATTTATTTAGTTAACAATTAATAATTAATAAATTGGGATAACTAATTAAAGAATAATTAAGTAATAAAGTTAATTAAGATTTAATTAATTCATAGTTTAGTAAAACTAATCATTGATTTAAAATAATTTATAAAGATAATTATATGGTTAAAGATGATTGACTATTATCAAATGTGGTGTACTGGATTGATATTTCTGTTATTATCATGATACTGTATGATGTGAATTGTTTCGTGCTGAACTATGATTCGTGATTTGTTTATGTGAAAACCCTTTTTCCCGTAAAACTGCATTTAAACTTCGATGCGACAAGGAGTCGGATTTCAGTTAGTTATCCGAAACCTACATCGAACTCTGAATGTGAATCCTTGTAATTGATACAGCCACATATTTAAAATTTAGCACTCACTATTCGGATTAGCCGGGAGAGAACCTTTGTGTCATATAACCCATTCCAAATAGTGATACGACGAAATGAATAGCATTTGAAGATGGTGGTGAAGACCGGGTGTCTTAAAAAACGATAAGATAACCTATCGAATGTCTCTGCACTGAGTTGCTCCGGTATAGAGATCTCCACATGTCGTGGGGAGTCCAATCGGAATTGTGGATACCCGGATTTGCAAGGGCTTCTTCCTTTATTGGACGAAGTGCCTTCGGTTCTGTTCGAACCTGGAACAGACTTGTATGGTTGTGTGTCTGACACTACATTTTGAGATATAAAGATGACTTCTTTCAAATACATATCTGTTGGTGGTGGAGAATTTATTCTCCTAGCTTAACACCCTTCTCTAAGACGTACGAGCTCAGAGGTTATGTAGTTGAAGGTTATCAGCGATATACTCCCAATTTGGTAGTGTGGCATGCTAAGTGCTGCTGTGTGTTGATCATCATTTGTTGATCATTTGTGATCAAAGCATGATTTTCGTGTAAAGCGTAGCTTTGTGGACGAGACCTCATCGGACCTCACACATCGGAAATGGTCGAAACAGGAAAGATGCGGCAAGGTTATGAGGGTTGCACCCTTTAGGGTGTGTCATTTACTTCTAGAAAAAGGTGGTATCATGGTATGGAGCCCAGATACTTTACCTATGTGGTTGCTGCAATCTCATTTACTGTGTGGTTGTTGCTTTGTGATAGAGGGCCCTCTGATAAAGGTCGCAAACGACCGGGAAATGGCATAGTCGTGTAGTAGTTACCAGTTACAGAGGTAACCCGGCCTTGTGTTGGCAAAGAACTGGTTAAGTTCTCGGGACATCCCTCCAAAGGCGTACCCATGTGGCAGTAGGAATTTCCTTAGCCCGACCATTTGTTGGAAATCTAAAGAAATAATACGAACCCTATATGGTTTTAGTTGTATAACCTGACATGCAGTGTGGCGGTAACCTGCCACAAAACATGGTAGCTATAGTAGGCATACAATAATGGTTGTATGCTGGCTAAGATTAATATTATACTTTCGAAATAGTTTTCTACACTATGCACTAGTAATAATACCAATGAATTTTTCTTGTATCAAGCATATTTGACTATCATAAGAAGAAATCTCCTCCAATTCTGCGATTGTATTGTGTGTGTGGCGGGAGGTCTTATGGTAGTTTCATTTTCCAAAAAAAAGCATATCGGATTTTCTTTTATAAATCTTGTTTTATTTAAAAGCAACTGTTTATGTTTACTCATACCAGTCTCATGACTGACCCGGAGTTTATTGTCTTTCCTAAACTCTGGGTGCCTATCATTTCCACACGGGCAGCCTAGTAGCAGGTTTCCATGTCTTGGGTTAGCTGTATTTTGGAGTCTTTTTGGAGTTGGAGGCTCTCAAATTTTAGGAGACTTTTACCTTGGAGATATTTTGGAAGCTTTTGGATCTCAAGGTGCTTAGTTTTGGATGTTCGCTATCACTCTATTTCCTTGAAGACTTTTTGGCATATGGTCACTTATTATTCTATTGTGATGTTCATTTTGAAGTCGTGATATATGTATTAAGAATACTGTGATGTTGTAATGGATATTATGATGATGTTGTATCTGTGATGTAATGCATGATATTCATTATCTTTCCGCTGTTTTACATTCATCTAATGTTGTTATAAGCTCCATCCGACTGGAGTTCGGTGTTTGAATCTTTGGTAGTCGAATACAAGTGAGGTGTTTGGTGTCAATTTTCGAACACTGGATTTCTGGTCATGATAAGTAATACGTGCAATTTCTCAACTTACACAACTAGTCAACTTATGGACCTAGGATATGCATGGATTTCTTATAAACTTGTCTTTTATGATCTCATAAGCTACGCTTTAGATGAAATTATTTTTAGCCTTATGTACGTAGTCCAAAGTGCGCATGTTGACTAAAAAATTAGCCAACCTCGAAATTAGATTGATGTTTTCATATTAGCAAAGGTCACTTACTAATGATAGGCTTAAAATGTAAAATAAATAGTAAAGCAAATGATACATGATGTAGAGTGGTTTGACAAAAACTTGTTTATGTCTACTATGAAGATATCTTATTATGTTTATCTCTTATAATTACAAGAGAATAGTAAAAAATTTAGCACTTAGTTTGCAAAGATACTAAACTTAATAGCTTGAAAGGAGTTACTTATTGTAGATGGGAATTCTGGGCATAAAAGTCAACTTATTTGACGTTGTATGACAAGGGATATTTATAATAGCTGATATAGGTAGTGAATGGATGAGATTACACTATAAATAGGTAGGAATCGCTCT
Source organism: Allium cepa (assembly GCA_030765085.1). NCBI lineage: Eukaryota > Viridiplantae > Streptophyta > Magnoliopsida > Asparagales > Amaryllidaceae > Allium > Allium cepa. The sequence goes on from CM060932.1 coordinate 743,579,654, forward strand.
CATACACTAATATAGTTACCTGGATGGATGGAAGTTGGAAAGGTAGTTGAATATGTGTTTGAGAAGCAAGCTAGTTGTAATTCCATATTTGCCACTTGCTTCATGCTGAGAGAGGCAGCATACTACAAGTGCTAGTACCCTTTTGGCAGACACGTTGTAGTAGTAGTTGTACTAGGCTATACTTTTATGATTTTGGCATACTTCTTTATGCACCAACACTGTAGAGAAGCTTCTTATATAGTGACGATCGGTTACTTATAGTCAAAGCGTGCTAAGGCTGGAGCGTAAAGGAATGGCTTGATACATAGTGATAAGACCAGCTGCTTAGGACTGATCTTAGGTGTGCTGCTAGAGACAGGCCATAAACGGGTCGCTTTGAGCCAAATTCTAACGGTCTGTCTTTTTTATCATCGAAAGTCAACACCAAATACATCCACGGTATTCAAATGCCAAACATCCAATTGCGCAAAAGGCAGATTATTAGGGTAAAAATAAAAGAAACAACACGGAAAGAATAAGGAAAATAGAATCTCATAGTGGTTTGACAACATATCATATAATAAAGTCAATATAAACCACCACTCTAACATACAAAGTATGTCAGAGTTAAAAAAAATCCCATTAAGTAGATAATTATAAATTCCCGACCTTACAATTTACCGATAGGTATTTATAATACAACGAAAAATAATATACTACGATAGGTGAACATCCAGCTCAACTCCATGAGCTTCATGTCCCACTAATGTCAACCCGGAAAAATACTCGATCTGACTCAAGCATTATAATAAAATAACATTTGGATTTTTTTTGGAAAAGTAGCATGAGAAAACTCAAGAAATAAAGCTAGCATTTAATATTTCTAAGACGACACTGCTAAATGTGGAACGAGTTTTTTTCCTCATAATAACGACTTCAATATATAAAGAAATGGGAACGATCAAAATAACAATCCAAGTAAGAAAGGATGTACACAAATAACAACAAAATCCAAACTTAAGGAATGGACAAATATAATTAGACATCGAGACGAGCTTCAGACACTTCCCAATGGAAATTAACAAACACAACCCAAGATTTGAATCGATTAAGGAAAGAGAAAATTTTCAACACTGACTAGGATTCCCCCAAACCGATATCATACTCTTAGAAATCTACTTAATAACTATGATGGTTCTTGAAACTCCAAGCCGTACCCCTCCAACGTTACTGTTTATCCGAGTATTTCGTCTCTCTGAAGCATACAACCGTGTAACAACCCGCATTTACGATTGTATATTTAAACGTTTTATTTAAATATAGCATCGTTAGTTGGATTAAAGTCCGAAATACTACTTTTTGTAAATAGCCGAATTAGGACTCGAGACCACTTCCATTGAGTCCAAAATGGCATTTGCGACCTTTTTGAGTATAAACATCGATATGTTTGGAGTTGAGTAGAATTTTGATATTTTTCTATTGGGCTTTAGGTTTGGGTTTCAGCACATTAACACAACATAATACCCTAACTCCACCCTCTCTCCTCTTCATTCATTTTTATTGCCTAACACTTTCATGCTGAAGTAAAAATGGGGAAAAGAAAGGAGAATCAAAATTCCTAAGCCCTAGTTTAATAGGAAATTCAAATTCAAGCTCTAGAAGTCAAGGAGAAGCTTAGGTAAGCATCCTTTTCATCTTCTCCACTTCAATATCTCTCCAATTTTCAGAAATTCCTAAACCCTAACTTAGGAAATATTTGCTTATGAGCTTAGATTGGAGCTTCTAGAGTTGAAGTTGAAGAGTGGTTGATCTTTCCTTTGTGTTTAAGCTTCTCATTTGTTATTTTTGAGTTTAAAGGCGAGTTCTTGAACTCACACCTATGTCTATAGATTTCATTATTGTTAGGTATGAATTCCTAACATCTATTTCATGTTCAATTGCTTTTGATTTGAATTGATTTGGTGAATTTTTCAATTTTTTGGTATTTTGAAGTCAAAATCTTTAAAGATCCTATATTGGGTATTTGGACATGTTTTTGATGGTGTATTGAAGAGCCTATAGGGATGGGTTGTCGATTGGCATAAATCCCTAGCATTCATCGCTCGTTCGATCGCTTTCGATTTGGATTTTTCTCCCTCTTTGGGTTAGGCTGATTTTTGCCTAGCATAAAAATCCAGATGTCAAGAACAAAATCCAAACATCTAGAAAGGGTCCCTGGAAAAGACAAAAAAATAACACACGTATAAAAAAAGGGCAAAGCCAAAATCCAGACATATGAAACAAAAACCAAACGTCTAGAACAAAATCCAAATGTCTGGAACAAAATCCAGACATCTGGTTGAAAAATCCAGACGTCTAGAAGGGTTCTGGAATTAAAAAGAGAAAGGAGAAAAACATATATATCTCCAGAACCTAGTGCCAAACGTCTGGCTAAACCTACCAAACGTCTGGAACTGTCAATTTCGCCTATTTTGGCTGTTTTTGAGTGGATTTTCAATTTTTATCGATTTTTGTTGATTTCATAGATTATTGTCATTTATTATCGACTTTGATGACTTCTTTTATGGACTTTTGGGAATATCCATTTGATTGGATTTAATATCAATTTTTGGGGTTTTAATTCATGTCATCGAATATGAATTTTTGGTGATCGATTGTTTTTACAATCGTTTTCTGTGATTTGTCACTTTAAAATAAAAAGGGTTTTATACTAGTAGTAAATGTCAAACTCTTTCACAAAATTGATTTCAACATTTACTTTCAATACAAAGTTCTTTTTTATTACCGTTTTCCAATCTGTTAGTATAAATAAACCTTTACCTCATTCGTTCGAGAAATCCAATTAAACGACTTAGTAATACAAGTGGTATGAAACGCTTGTGTTTACTTTGTCGATTAATTCTTAGACTTATTTGATTGAAATCTTGTGATAATTTTCGAGTTCAAATCTACAATTTGTTCGTAAATATTTAAGTTAAGCTAGTGGTTATGGGACATGAAGCTAAACCCATTTATTTACTAGCTTAGTGTAATTTACACTTATCGATAAATGATGATCATTTTGTGATTTTGACTAGAGATGTGCCATGTCTCTTTGTTTGTGTGGGGGACTAAACTCATTTGTGGAGTTTCATCTCAAAATTGGTGGGGTAGCGACCCATGGTCTTCGGGCCGTTTGTGGAGCCTCAGCTTAAAATTTGATGGTTAGCGACCATGGAATAAATAGCGTTCCGTTTGTGATACACGTGTTGGTGAGTTTTCATGCTCCCGTTTGTGATAGGCCTCCCCCTTTGTGTTTTCTAGATTTCTAGTTAATGATTTCTAGAATTTGTGTTTCACCAATTTTTGTGATTTTCACTGATAAGTTTTATCAATATTTGTGGTTTGGTGAATATGTTAAGGAATATGCCATTCTTTTTGGTGTTTGAGAATATTCGAGATATTGTATGATTTTTGTTGTTATCTAATGTATACTTGTCACAGTATGGCATTATTTTTATCATACATTTTTGTCATATTTCTTATCCTATCTCATTTTATATGATATTTATAGCTAGACTGATCCGTTTATTATTTTCTTCTTAAATAACACTCAGGTCAGGCCGAGGTGTTACAGGTGCTTCCACTTGACTTCTTAGCTGGGACTAGCTTTAGACTTTTGGCTAACTACTTAGCTTAGTAGTTTTTGCTCATATACGTTCGAGATAGAACTCGTTGATGTATACATATTCTTTTGTCTAGCCTTGTATATGTTCTTTTGTGATGTAGTGAATCTTGTATGACCACTACTTTGATGTACACTTCTATGTGATATATTCATATTTGTTTCCGCCTTTGTGATATGAATATTTATGACTGATTTGTGTTATGATTATTTTATATTTGTTTTCGAAGATCGCATAGCCACTGTGTAGTAGCTTTGAGTTTGTAATTAATGTGTCAGATTATAATACTATCTCACATATCAGTACTCGCCCAAAGCAATTACACAAATGGTCGCTCATCAACAGCCTTATTCTTCATGCTAGCCGACGATATTACCCCGTAGTGACCTTGCCTAGTGTAAGTATAGAGGTGGGGCATAACAGCTTGGTATCGGAGCTAAACTTGGAACAATGTAGAATAATCTAGTAAGGACCATTTCGTACGTTTCTCTTAGGAATCGTGCCTTAGGATTTGATAAGTGTCTTAGGACTTGTTCTATCCTATTTTCTATTATGATAATCAAGGTTGTCTGATATTCATTCTGAGAATAACATTTTTCCTCTTCGTTCTTTCTTTCTTTCTTAAAGAAGAAGAGATGGTTAGACTTGGCATTCCTATTGCTGGTCAATCCAGTAGACTTCCTCTGGATGGCGAATTCATGTCTACCTAACAACTTTTGGATATTGTAAAGAATCAAAGGTTTATCTATGCTTTGAGTAAGAACCCCAAAAAGGTTTTGCCTCTTAAACTAGAAGTGCCTCCCGATCAGCTTGTAGATATCACTCTTTGACTTGAAGAGGCCGATAAACGAAGTGACAGTGATGTTGGAGGTTCCAAAAAGAGCCTCAATAACAACAAGAAGAGGCATCTTAAGTTAAAAAGCCCTAATCCCAACAAGAAAGTGAAGCAAGCAACTTCGGTAACAAAGACTCCAATCCTTAATCGTGGAGAATGTTACAATTGTGGTTCTAAGGACCACTGTATAAATAGGTGTCCAAGGCCTTTTTGTTGCCGATATTACAAAAGTTCGAATCATTATATATCTTTATGTCCCGAATTCCAAGCAAGAAAGAGGGAAAGCCAAATGTTGTGCAAGTCCCTAGTAACACTTCTCTTGGTCAAGGTATTTCTCATTCTATCCTTGATGACATTATTTTGTTTCGTGATCATCCTATTTGAGTTATTTTTGACATAGGTGCATCCCACTCTTTTATATCAAAAGAATTTGTTGATACTTTGTCTTTAAATGTAATGGCCTTGATGACTTCATTGAGAATTGCGAATCTGGTTGGTGGATCCGCAACGCTTAGTTTACTTTGTAAGATGTCGAGATTATTTTATGTGATTATGCTTTCCGAGCCGATTTGCATGTTATGCGTTACTTAGGCTTTAGAATGATTTTGGAAACGGATTGGCTTAATCGTTATGAAGCCCATATCCAATATCCAGCGAGGACTATCTGTCTTCGACATCCTCGATCTGTTAAGCAGATTTCTTATTTTTTTAATAATTTCAATTCCAATTCGGTGGCATCATTTTATTCTTTAAACCCACATGATGAGGAAAATGTTACTTCACTCATACAAGTAGTACGCGAATTTTCCGGTATCTTTGAGCCTGTCTTAGGATTATCACCTAAGAAATCATTGAGTGGTGCTAAGGTCTTTTTAGTTCGACTTTGCCACCAGTTTTCATCACCTAAGAGTTGCGGAGGATAGCGTTCCCCTTTACCACATTCCGCACTCATTATGATTCTTATGAATTACTCGTGATGTCATTTGGTTTGTCCAGCTTATTTCATCCATCTTATGAATCGAGCATTCTACAAATATCTCGATAAGTCCGCCTTATATTCATTGATTATGGATCAAAACAACAATTTAAAATTTGCGAATCTTTTTAGTAAGATACTTTTATAAGTATAATTGGATTTTATTCTTAAAACGAGCAAAGAATATTCATAAAAAAAATTTAAGAGACGTGTTTATCATATAGAAGTTGATTTTGTGTCGTTTTGCCCATTAAGTGCTTTAAAAATTCTGGTCAATGCGCCTGATCAGCGTTATCGATAGGAATCTCCTAAACGCTATGATGAGACAGTCAAATACAGTAAATTGTAAAAAAATCTAAAATGATGATTACATAAAGTTAATTATAATTTTGAAAGTCTTAGTTTTTCAGGAAAGAGGATCAATTGAAAGAACTCCTTTTGAATACTCCTATTCTTGTGATTCCTGAAGAGAACCAAGACTTCACCGTTTGTACCGATGCTAGTCGTATTGGTTTGGGAGCCGTTCTCTTACAAAAAGGGAACATGTTATCGCTTATGCTTCTATACAATTAAAGCCTATTAAGACTAGGTATGCCACTCATGATCTAGTGCTCATGGCTATTGATTTCGCCCTTAGAATTTTACGTCATTATCTTTTGGGAGAGAAATTTGTTCTCTACATCGATTATAGATCTTTGAAATATTTATTTTCTCAAAAGGAACTTAATTTGCGTTAACAACGTTGGCTCGAATTCTTTGCATCTTGAAATTATTTATACTCCTGGAAAGGAAAATCTGTTGCCGATGCCCTTAGTCGTAAGCAACAGGCGGTTGCTTCCATGATGATATCCTAATGGAATGATCTCGAGACTTTATCCACTTGTGAGATTCGAGATCGTGAATCTGATTCATGTTCATCTCTTGTTCTATGTAGCCTTCAGGCTCATCCATCTCATTTAGACCACATTTTTGAAGCTCAAAAGCATGATCCCGAATTGGCTCTTCTTAGCCAAAATTATCGGGATAGAAATATTGATGGTTTGAAAGACTTTGAAATCGATGCTCGCGGCGGCATTCGAAAATTTGGTAGACTTATTGTACCAAATATTAGTAATGTTCGTAAAGACATTTTAGAAGATTCTCATCATTCTAATTACCATTCATCCCGGTAGTAGTAAAATGTACGCGGATATGAAGCGACTTTATTACTAGGATATAATGAAATCTGACATTGCTAACTTTATTAAGCGTTGCATGACTTGCGAACTCGTAAAGGCCAAGCATTAGAGGCTCGGTGGGTTATTGCAACCTTTGGAAATTCTAGTTTGGACGTGTGATCAAGTCTCCATGGACTTTATTGATGGTATTACCCATTCCCATTCGGGTCATGATAGCTTGTTGGTGATAGTAGATAGACTTACAAAATCCGTCCATTTTATTCCCATTCGATCCACTTGAGGCGTACCTCTTTTGGCCAAACTCTAAATCAAAGAAATTGTTAAATTGCATGGAGTTCCTGTCTCTATTGTTAGCGATCGTGATCCATTATTTACTAGTGGATTTTGGAAGAGTCTTCAAAAAGCTTTGGGAACGAAGCTTAATTTTAGCACCGCTTATCATCCTCAGTCAGATGGACAAACCGAGCGTGTGAATCAAACTCTTGAAGATCTTCTTTGTGCATGTGTTCTTGATTTTAGTGGAAGTCGGGTAGATCATATTTCTCTTGTTGAGTTTTCCTATAATAATTGCTTCCAATCTAGTATTGGTATGGCACCTTTCGAGGCACTCTGTGGAAGGCCATGCCTATCTCCTTCTTATTGGCTTGAAGCCGGTGAGAGAGCTGGTTTTAGGCCCAGATTTTATTCGTGATTCCACAGAAAAGATTGACCTTATTCGTCACAAGATGAAAGAAGCTCAAAGAAGACAAAAATCTTATGTCGATAACCGAAGAAGGAATTTGGAATTTTTTGTGGGGGATTTGGTGTTCATTCGTGTTTCACCTATGAAGTGTGTTGTGCCTTTTAGTCATTGGAGAAAATTAGCACCTCGATAAGTTAGCCCATTTCCCATCACTGAACGCATTGGTTCCATGGCTTAACGCCTTTTATTACCGGCTCAATTTTCTGTTATTCATGACGTATTCCACGCTTTCAACTACGGAAATTCCTTTGGGATTTAGATTCTATACTTGAGCCTGGTGTTATTAAAGAAATTGAAGTTTCATCTAATTTGATTTATGAGCAACATGCTATTCGTATCATTGCTACGGAGGTTAAATGTCTTCGTAATAAAGATGCCCCACTTGTGAAAGTTCAATGGACCTCAAATCCTAAGGATTGTTCTTGGGAATCCAGAGAATTCATCGAGCGAACACATCCGGACTTTCTCTCCCGAGCTCTTTGAGGTGAACTTCTTACTTCAAAATTTTCTTTTCTGTTCATATGCTTTTATGGTTGTTACTCTTTATTTCCTTCTTAAGTATTGCGAGGATGCAATTTCTTTAAGGAGGAGAGTCTGTAACAACCCGCATATTTTATGATTGTATAATTAAATGTTTTATTTAAATATAACATCATTGGTCGGATTAAAATCCAAAATGCTACATTTTGTAAATAGTCGAATAGGACTCTAGACCACTTCCATTGAGTCCAAAATGGTTTTTGTGACCTTTTTGATTATAAACTTCGATATGTTTGGAGTTGAGTAGAATTTTGATATTTTTCTATTGGGCTTTGGGTTTGGGTTTTAGCCCATTAACCCAACATAATACCCTAACTTCACCCCCTCTCCCTTCATTCATTTTCATTTCCTAACACTCTCAAGCTAAAGTAAAAAAGGGGGAAAGAAAGGGGAATCAAAATTCCTAAGCCTTAGTTTAACAGGAAATTCAAATTAAAGTTCTAGAATTCAAGGAGAAACTTAGGTAAGCATCCTCTTCATCTTCTCCGCCTCAATCTCTCTTCAATTTTCAGAAATTCCTAAACTCTAACTTAAGAAATATTTGCTTATGAGCTTAGATTGGAGCTTCTAGAGTTGAAGTGAAGAGTGATTGATCTTTCCTTTGTGTTTAAGCTTCTCATTCGTTGTTTTGAATTTAAAGGTGAGTTCTTGAACTCACATCTATGTCTATAGATTTCATTGTTGTTAGGTATGTATTCCTAACATTTATTTCATGTTCAATTGCTTTTGATTTGAATTGATTTGGTGAATTTTTCAATTTTCATTTGAAGTCAAAATCTTTAAAATAACACACGTAGGAAAAAGGGCAGAGCCAAAATCCAGACGTCTGGAACAAAATCCAGACGCCTGGAACAAAATCCGGACGTCTCGTTGAAAAATCCAAATGTGTGGAAGGGTTCTGGAATTAAAAAGAGAAAGGAAGAAAACATATATATTTCTGGAGCCTAGGGCCAGATGTCTGGCTAAACGTACCAGACGTCTGGAACTGTCAATTTTGCCTATTTTGGCTGTTTTTGAGTGGATTTCCAAATTTTTTTGATTTTTTTATCCGATTGTTGTCATTTATTATCGACTTTGATGACTTCTTTTCTAGATTTTTGGGAATATACATTGGATTGGATTTGGTATCGATTTTTGGGTTTTAATTCACATCGTTGAATGTGAATTTTTGGTGATCGATTGGTTTTACAATCGTTTTCTATGATTTGGCACTTTAAAATACAAAGGTTTTTATTCTAGTAGTAAATACTCAAACTCTTTCACAAAAATGATTTCAACATAAGTTCATTTTTAAAACTGTTTTTCAATCTATTAGTATAAACAAACCTTTACCTCATTCGTTCGAGAAATCTAATTAAACGACTTAGTAAAACAAGTGGTATGAAACGCTTGTGTTTACTTTGTCGGTTAACTCATAGACTTGTTTGTTTGATTACAATAATTAATTAAATCCAAATACCATTAATTAAAATGATTAACAATTTTTAAATACCATTAATTAAAATGATTTATTAAATTCAAACGTTATTAATCAAAGTGATTGATTAAATTCAAATACCATTAAATCAAAATGAATATTAAAATATATTATGTGAAAATAAAATCTCAAGTTCAACACATAAAAGTTAAGAGGATGATATTCAATAAGTAACGATGTAGCAAAAGATCGTTATAACAACATTTAAACAATTTAGATAGACTGTCACACATATTTTTGACTAAACATAAGCAATAATAGAATATAGTTAAAATGAAGGTAACATCAAATAAATAATGGCGAGAAACCTCTTTAGGTCTATGTACAAATGCCCCTTGTAAATCACTCATATATATGTGTATTTTCGTAGTGTTCCATAGCAACCTATTCGCGATTAAAATACTCCAACTTCTTCTTTTTGTCTTCTACAACAAAATGGTTATTTATGTCATCTACTATTAGGTAGGAGAAAACAATAAGATATAGTTATATGAATTTCCAAAATAGGAATCCAGTCCAAATAATCAATCAAACAACAATATAAACTAACATCCAAGCAGAAGATAATTAATTTTTATCTATTCTGTAATATATTGATTAACTGAAATGGCGAGTTTATCTCACCGAAATTCCAGTTATCGCCAAAACGTTTGAGTTCCGTTTAAAATCGAATAGCGTTCTTTTAGTTTGAAATTCTATAAGCTCCAATCTCAACCAATCTAATTTCAAAATTTAGTTCTCGTCATTATGAAAGCAACGTGGTTGACCACGTTCGATTTGAACATAATATGAAAAGATATTGATGTTATGAGATCACTGAATTTAAATAATATAATGAATCCTTAATTTATTAAGTATTCAATTATCCAATCCAAATCTATCTTCCCGTCAAAAATCAATCCTCCCCAAATCGACATGTATAGGGAAACATCCCATGGCCGTGCACGTTCAATTACTGAAAAAAAGCATCTCTTGACAATTTAATGAACTGACTTCACCATTAAAATACTCTCCACTATCTTGCCTGATCGGTCCTTAAAACTCCAAGATCGACTGCCTCTAGAAGAATGATTCCTAACGTCACTCGAACTAACTCCTCATAGTCGTGAATTTTAGCACACGGTCATAGATTAATTCGTAGGTGCCATCAGGAGCATGATGTAAGGAAAAACCCATTTATAATTATTACATTGCCTAACCCTAACTACCAAGCTTGAAAAATGGTACCCTAATTCTCAACCAAAAACGACAAACACAAAAATCACGATCGCACCAAATCGTAAATATATAGGGTTGAAGACCTCCTAAACACAAGGTCAATGGAATTGATTTTATGATTTTCCATTGAGTAATTTATTGGATTACGATTTTATAAGCACGCGGCCATATTTCACGTTTTACTTTGAAATAAATATAAGAAGAGGAGAGAGAAAGTTGAAATTATGATGGAGAAAGTCTGAATCAATTTTCTACTTTTATAATCAAATACAAAAAACGGTTGACTTTTTCCTCAGCTAAAAGGTTGCTCGAGCTACCCAAAATGTCCACACCATCAAATCTCCATTAAAATTTGAATTTTGATTTGATTTTACAATGGTTTTTAAATGAAATATTTATGGTATCCTGCTACATAATATCTTATTCGAGTATGAACAGTGAATAATCGAAATAAAAATATGACCGTGCATCAAAATGTGACACGATCACAAATCAATAGTAAAGTACACATGTTATTTTAGTTTGTGAAATTCCACAAATATCATTGTTTGTCATAAAATACGTCAAACGAAAATATAATTATTTTCCTAATTAAAAATTATGGAAAATCATATAAATTAAATTAAAAAATACTCACCAAAAATCAAGTCGTTTTTATTACAATTTGATTTTCCTATTATTTATTATTGTAAACAAATTTGCAAAATGATTCATCATTATTTATTAATTAAAAGGGGTTAAATAGGGCTATTAAACCCATTTAATTAACATTAATTCCCAAATAAAATATTAAATTATCACTATATTTGAATAAAACGAGTTTATATTTTAAAATCAATTATTTAAATATTTAAAACTTGTTAACTATTTAAATTTAAATTGATAAAATTTTGGGATGTTATATAGATCTAGTCATATGGGATGGTTGTACCAACTTATCCCGTGTTTGGTTCGATATATGAGTCCTAGTCGTGTTAGCTGTGACTTGCTTGGATTCATTGTGATGGGGTCAGGTTGAACATGGGTCAGTTTGAACTGGGTTAGGATGAGTGCTAGCTGACCAGCATTTGGGTTGAGCCTTGAAGTGCTGGCCGGCTAATCATACTTGCAAGAAATTTAAGCAATATTTTGCTTCCCCAAGCATGTCTCTATGAGTAGGGATGGGCTTATCAAATCACAAAGATCCTACCAATCGGCTCATCTGCTTTGCATTTAATGCATGCCTCATGCGGTGCTATGCTATTGCCTAAGATGTTTCATTATTTATGATGTGGAAAGAGAGTTCATTGGATCTTTGAATCCAACAGTTGTGGTCAAAGGGTAAGTATATAAATACCCCTTATCTTCTTCTTCTTTGGTTTTTATTGAAACTTGAAAGGATAATACCATTAAAACCCTTAAAAACCACCAAATTTTTTAGAACTTTAATCTCCTACTTTGCAAAACAGTAAGCGTTTTCTCTTCGATTCTTCTTGTTTTTGAAAAAATATAGAGCTTTGACCATGGAAAAGACTTTTTTTGCTATTTTTTTCCTCCTTTTGTTGGTGTTTGAAGCGTTGTCATTGAATTTTGATTATGTTCCATTGCTTAGCTAGAATCCATGGTTTTTGGTAGTCTTTTAGACATCGATTAAGCACCATCACCATATCAATGATGATCGGCCGACATGGTGAATTTTCCAATAGCCTACGATTTTTACAAGACATATCAGTTTCGACAATGATTTTAGGCGCAATGTTATAGCCTTAAGCTTTATGTAAAACATAAAATAATAAATATGGGTTACAATGCTCACTACTTAGGTTAGGAGAGTTTTTTTCCAAGTCATGAATCGGCTTTCATGGGGTGGCTGACCTGGGCATTCCATGAAAACAGTTGTCCAACTTTCAACCTGAGGCGTTGCCCCTAGTTCTTGCTGGCCTTCGATACTAAGGACGTGTTAAACTTTAGTTGCTTATGTTTCAAATGGTAACCTTGGGTTTTACCTAAATGGTGTTTCTTGCCTTAAAACTTCCGAGTTGACAAATGGGAAGGTAAACTTAGCAAAGGGTTTGGTCGATCATTGATGTGAATCGGTATTGTGAGGTGCCTTACAAATGCCGACTGGATGGACCACCCTTTCTTAGGATTCTCCTCATGATCTTTTGGGTACTTTATAGTCAAAGTCACGCTACCTCTCCATTCTATGTTATTTTTGTGCCTAACACTTTCGGGCATGCCGTCGGCCAGCTTACTCCCAACTGCCATTGGTTTCCATGTAGGCTTTATGTCATCTACATTGAACTCTATCTTCCTAAGCCGACCACCCAATTATTCAACATAGTTTTCTGACTGCAGATGGAAGCCGGGTATTTGATCAGCACTTATTTCCACTTCCAAGCCAACACTAAGCATGTTATCTTCTCGGTCGTTCAAAACAGCGCTTCCCGGGTTGGATGAAGAAATATTTCTTCATCTCCCATGTGGTTAACCCCAAGTTGAGGAACACTAAGTTTTAAATTCTTAGTAAGTTTTCTTTTTCGATTTATTTCCTTTTATCTTTGTCCTTTCCTTTGTTTAACTTGTCCTTTAACAAGCACCTCCATCAATTATGCCATCTTCAGCTTCATAATGCTAAGTGAAGATGGTAGTTGATAATGTTCGAGATCTGAAGATATTTATGATCGATGGCAACTTCCATCGAGTCGGTCTAATGAGGGGAACTTGAACCATGGTTGCTAAGTGGGCTACCCTAACAAAGAAAATGGCCAAGGTGAAGCATGATTAAACAAAGTTGAATTCCTTGAACCTTTGACTGGGTCAATTGTAGACGGGAACCGAGGTTATGATGAAGCTATATAGGGTGAGGGGTCGGGAGAGTGCAACAAGTTGATTATGAGAAGTGATGTAGTGACGATGCCATAGTAGGAACCCATTGACCCGCAACACCTAGTTGATGTCGTGGTTCCACAGCATGAGGTGCCAAACACTGATTGGGAAACATAGGAGAGATCCAAGAAAAGCAGTATAGGGGGGAAGGGTTACAAGAAATGGGCATCAACAGTGATGCAAGTCCCCCCTCTGGGCTACATTCTCCTTACGATTTGTATTTTGGATATGATGTTGTGCTACTTGGTGAGTCCCAAACTAGGACTGATCAATATATTATAGGAAGTTGGATCTCATTATGCCCACTCCTTATTAGAAGGAAAGGTTGCATAGGTCCAGATGGTGGTTAATTCTGTTACACTTGTCATCTTTTTCTCAATGTTTTGACTAACTTTTATATGTTGTCGTTATAGTGACCGACAACCTTAGCTTCAATGCTTTTGACAAACTCAACCACATTTCCCAGGACCTTGTACTTAAGGCATCCGAGGTAGAAAACGAGGTCATTGAGCCTCTAAGAGAAAAAAATAGGCCAAGGGGAGTTGTCCCTTGAGGCCGAAACTCCTTTTGCTAGGTAGCCGTCCATTTATGATGAAAACGGAGTGGCCCAAGGTGATAGGGGATGCCGGTGGGTCATGTGCCTCTGGATATTGATTAGGCTAAAGACCATGACGACCTGAAATAGCTACTGAGATCATTCTAGCTCATGTCCATATTGATCTTGTCATCAACCCGCCGGCCTTGGTCTGGATGGACAATGCTACATGGAGTTAGTAATTGATGCACATGCATGGGATGCCCTTCTCGTAAGCTCCTAAAATTGACTTTTCTTGCATGCTTTATGGAATTTATTCTAACACTGATTTTATAGACCACCCACTGCTCCATCCACGTTCAGTGTGACTTTCGTTTGAAAGAGAAGACCTAGAAAATATGCAACTTTGGAAGGAGACCGTGGAGGTGGCAAAGGCAACCGAGAAAGCGGCGAAGGAGGCAGTCGATGTAAGGTATCAAGCAGATAAGGTGGCCAAGGACCTTAGGATGAATTTGGATAAGTCTAAAAAGGAGGTCCAAGCAATATGGAAAGATCTTGCCCAACATAACATGGAGTGTCGATTGACTACTGATGCAAAGGCTGTACTGCTGGTGGATAAGAACTTATGAAAGAGTTGATTGAAGAATATGGTGAAGGCGTTGCTTAGGGAAAACTATCACTTATCGATCGCCATCAGTAAATTCAATGCTGAGACCATTGCCGCAACCAGGGTGGAGGTCTTTGCTAAGATGGAGGCAAATTAGATGGTTATACTAGCCATTTTTACATGGGAGCACATTGACTCCCTGGCTCGATCGACCAGTGAATGAGCTTTGTAGATATCCTTATATATATATTTCTTCAATCATTTTGTAAGCCTGGCAAGGTAGGTATTGTGCTTTGTGTTTTGGTAGAAATCAATATTACCTTTTAGCTTTTGAAATTTATTCTAGCATGATTATATTTTCTTGCTTGTTTATGCATGGGTAATTGGGTAGCATACTCTTAGTAGTCAGCATAGACCCTATGTTATCCACACTTCACATTTTTACAAGGTAGACAAAATAGTAATGTATGATAGTGAGATGGGTGATGATCGCGACCCCTTCATGTGAACCATGTGAACTGATATTACGTAGAACGTATCATTATGATAGGCTGACCATGACTGGTTGAAAAGTCCGGTCATAATTGAACAAGGAGATAGGCACATGATGGCCGATCATGTTTGTGTTGTTATCTGCGGTATCAGAATAAACTGAAATGTTGAGTGACTCGAGGGTTCTCCTAGGTGACACGCGATAAGATTAAGTGGTGTGCAATCTTGGCATGAACTAGAGCACTGGGTGGCTCAAGGGTTCTTTTGGGTGAGACACAACAAGTTAATAGGTTAAACGACCTCGACATGAACCGAAGCACTGAGTAGCTCGAAGGGTTCTCCTGGATGACATGACGACTATTTGGCAGTCCTCAAACAAGGTAGCGAATGCATGGTATTTCACCCTCGTTGGATGACCAACCAGTAAGGAGGAAAGCCGGCTGGCATGCTCCTTAGCGGTAGAGGTCGGGAGTTCCTAAGTAAGAAAGAAGGATGATAATAACCCTTTACTGGATAGAATATAGAAGTGGCAGTCCTCAAACAAGAAAGTGAATGCATGGTAATTAACCCTCTTTGGATAGCTTGTCATCAAGGAGGAGAGCATGGCTAAAATGGTCCTTGGTGGAAGAGGTCGGCAGTTGCCAAGCAAAGAAGTACGCATAATAATTCACCCTTTGTTGGATAGCCTATAGTGGTGGTAGTACCCGAACAAGGACGCGAATGCATGACAATTCACCTTCATTGGATAGCTAGCTAGTAATGAGGGGGGCCGAGCTAGCATAGTCCTTGCCGGTAGAGGTCGGTAGTCCCTAAGCAAGGAAGTGAGCCCATAATAACTTAAGCTTCGCTACAGAGCCTCGGTTGTGCTGAGAGGATTGTCCCTAAAGTCTTCGTTATATACAAAAAAATTACAACAACCTTATAATTTTGGCTTACATATGACTGGCCCGGAAGTGTTCTAGCTTTCAGGTGTAGGAAATGTGGGTTCTATTCAGGCGAGAGAGGCAGTTAGCACAATTTAACAAGATAATGCTAATAACATATGACCCATCCTAATTTGGGCTAGGCATTCCTTCAGTCGTGTTCTTGGTGTTTGCAAACACCTAATGAAAGACAAATCTTCGAAAATGAATTTTTGGAGTTTTAATTTGGAGTTTTAATGCTTGGCTATCTTCCTCTTGTAGGCTTCGATGTGGAGTTTGGCTTCAACTCTTCGTTCTTTGTGGCATTGAGCCAAGCTTGAGTATCTCGTCATTTTGTTCAGTCTCGTATTTGAGATGCCAAGGTGAGGGGACGTCCACTTCGTTGTGTAGTATACCTTCGTATCTATAAGAAAGATACGAGTATGGCCGGTTGAAGTGCGGTTGGAGGTGTGGTATGATCTATGGTAATTCCTTGGCCCAGTTCCCTTAGCTTTTGTGAGATGCTTCTTAAGCATTAATTTAATGGTCTTGTTGATGGCCTTTACTTCCACATTTTCTTAGGTGTAAGCAATAAAAGAGAAGCACTTCTCAATCTAGTTTCTTGCATATAAGTCCTGGAAGAGGCTACTCTCAAATGAGTGTGTTGTCGTTGATGATTTTCTTTAGCAAACCGAATTAGCAGATGATGTTCTTGATGACGATGTTCATATCTTTAGGGCAATGATCCTAGCAAAGGGCTCGACCTCGACCTCTTTGGTGAAGTATTCGATGTTGACTATAACATGGTTGTATCTGTTAGAACCTCAATTATTGGATTTTAATGACAACAACTATACAATTATGTCAAAGAATCTCTAAGCTAATTTGCAGGTACATGACCATCAAAAAGAGATAATCAAATACGTTCAAAATGAAGATACACAGTACTAAAGGATGAAAGAATGTATATGGAGATACAAGAAGAGATATACACGATAGAGAAAGACAAAGGTGACAAACAACGTATTATTAGTCACATAGTGTGGTGTCTAGAGTTTACAAATGTTAAAATCTTCTCCAAATGGTATACACACATATACATTCATATTTTAAATGAAAAATCAAATTTGCAAGAATTGCATGGAGCGAGACTCAAACCCGGGTCTCTAGTGTAGAAGGCAAGTGCTCTAACCAAATGAGCTATGATACTTTTTGTTACAAGGTAAATTCAGACGTCTGAAATACTTCATTCAGACGTCTGAATGCTGAAACTAGAATATTGTTTCACAATATTCAGACGTCTGAATGAAATATTTCAGACGTCTGAATAAGTCCATTTTTAGCCTATTTTCTTTCTAGTTTGAGCCCGTGCAAATTCAGAAGTCTGAATTTTTTGATTCAGAAGTATGAATATCTATAACGGCTATATTTTTCAAATAGACACTACCATTCATGAAGAGATGCATTCTTCATTTCAATAGATATGTCCATATCTCTTCATGATAACTCTTCGTGAACAAATGCACCTATTTATAACCTATATAAACACATTAGAATCATGGTTTTTAACAACTTATTCTAATCGAACCTTACTCTAATTCTTTCTATCTTATCTATAGCATTCATATTCACAAAAGCTCTCTATTTTCATTTTTCAAAGATAACAAATCTTTTCAAATCTTCCATACTCTTTCACGAACTACACTATTATCATCAAGGAAAGATTATAGGAAGGGTGTACATTGATTTGACATATCCATATTATTTAGAACACTAGTAGTAAACAAACTTTTTGTATTGTGAAAGTCCTCTTCAACAGTCGAGGCAAGAAATCTCGTTCGGCTGTTCGGGTTGTTGTAAACCTATTCCTCCAAGTAAAGAGAGGGTTGTTTTTTTGTTAGTGAAATTCCTAAGAGGAGCTTAGGGACTGGATGTGGGACAGTGGTCCTAACCAGTATAAATCTCTGGTGTCGCCTTTATTTATTATTAATATTCTTCTATCTACACATTTCTTTTCATACGATCCTGCTGCAACGTCTTTTTCATTGGTATCAGAGCACACAGACTTTTCTTTGGTATCAGAGCGAGGTATTCTAGAGATCATAACAACATCCTAGAATAAATGGCTACAAAGAATCTATTCAAGGCAATAAGAAGAGGAAGAGCAATAAAGAAAAATCAAAGGAGGAAACAAACAAATGCTTCATGGCAAAAGATAATGAGGTTAGTGATCTAACTTTTGATGATATGATAGAAATAAATTCAGGACTTCTAGACACTTTAAAAAGTCTTAAAAGAAAATATAAGGAAGCTCTGGAAAATCAGAAGAAAGCAGAATTCAAAAGAGATATGCTTAAAGACGAGAAGAAAATATTAGAAGAAGAACTTGAGAAAATTCAAGATTCACTCTCTAACAATTCTCAACTCGCTCTATTAAGTCAAGAAATAGAAGCTCAAAAAGAAAAGAATAATGCTCTAGCTTCTGAGAATCATGAGTTGAAAACAAAAATTAAAATTGTTGAGTTAGATAACACTAGTCTCAAAACTAAGCTTGATGACATTACTAAAAATATTTCCAATTTTAATAAAGGGAGAGAAATTTTATCCAGAATTATTGAAAATTCTCAACCTGCTTCAAAAAAGAAGGGATTAGGTTATGTTAAGAATTCAAAAGCTCACAATGATAAAAGTGGTTTAGGATATAATAAAACTGATCGTAGAAATAGCACTAGATATGCTTTCATGTGTAGTAAAAATGATAGTGCTAGTACTAAATTCTAAATCCAATTTTTATAGAAATTCAAATACTTCTATGACCAATAATGTTTATAATTTCACTAGAAGTACAAAATCATTGACTGAAGATATGAATAAAAATTATCTAACTGTTTGGGTTCCTGTTAATTGGAGAAATAGAGAAAAATACATTAATGATTATTTTGATATGGTAGTTAATAATGAAAATTATATCTATAAAGGTTCAACCACACCCAAATGGGTATGGTTTCCCAAAACCTAACCCTCTGGACCCTAAAATAGTAAGTGGGTACTAAAAATGATCATTATTTATTGCAGGTACTCGGAGAACAAAAGGAAAATCATAGATTTTGGAATTTTAAAGAATGTTCCATACATTTAATAGAATTACGTGCTTACAATGAAATATGGACTTCAGCAAATATGGTAAAATCTATTTTATTTTTTCCTTCATAATTAATAATGAGTTTATATCGCTATTTACAAGATATTTTATATAATTATTATATTGCCTCATTGTTTTTGATAATGACAAAGGGGGAGAAATTCATATGCATATTAATAGAGGGAGATATCATACTTAGGGGGCGATGTTATACTTAGGGGGAGCTTTAAACATATTAATATTTTTTTTATATAGAATGAATATTTTTTAAAAAATTGTATAGTTGTCATCATCAAAAAAGGGGAGAATGTTAGAACCTCAATTGTTGGATTTTAATGACAACAACTATACAATTATGTCAAAGAATCTCTAAGCTAATTTGCAGGTACATGAGCATCAAAAAGAGATAACCAAATACGTTCAAAATGAAGATACACAGTACTAAAGGATGAAAGAATGTATATGGAGATACAAGAAGAGATATACATGATAGAGACAAGACGAAGGTGACAAATAACGTATTATTAGTCATATAGTGTCGTATCTAGAGTCTACAAATGTTAAAATCTTCTCCAAATGGTATACACACATATACATTCATATTTTAAATGAAAAATCAAGTTTTCAAAAATTGCATGGAGCGGGACTCGAACTCGAGTCTCTTGTTCAGAGGGCAAGTGCTCTAACCAAATGAGCTATGATACTTTTTGTTACAGGGTAAATTCAGACGTCTGAAATACTTCATTCAGACGTCTGAATGCCGAAACTAGAATATTGTTTCACAATATTCAGACGTCTGAATAAAATATTTCAGACGTCTGAATAAGGCCATTTTTAGCCTATTTTCTTTCTGGTTTGAGCCCGTGCAAATTTAGAAGTCTGAATTTTTCGATTCAGAAGTCTGAATATCTATAACGGCCATATTTTTCAAATAGACACTACCATTCATGAAGAGATGCATTCTTCATTTCAATAGATATGTCCATATCTCTTCATGATAACTCTTCATGAACAAATGCACCTATTTATAATCTATATAAACACATTAGAATCATGGTTTTTAACAACTTAATCTAATCGAACCTTACTCTAATTCTTTCTATCTTATCTATAGCATTCATATTCACAAAAGCTCTCTATTTTCATTTTTCAAAGATAACAAATCTTCTCAAATCTTCCATAGTCTTTCACGAGCTACACTATTATCATTAAGGAAAGATTATAGGAAGGGTGTACATTGATTTGACATATCCGTGTTATTTAGAACACTTGTAGTCAACAAACTTTTTGTATTGTGAAAGTCCTCTTCAGCAGTCGAGGCAAGAATCCCGTTCGGCTGTTCAGGTAGTTGTAAACCTATTCCTCCGGGTAAAGAGAGGGTTGTTTTTTTGTTAGTGAAATTCCTAAGAGGAGCTTAGGGACTGGACGTAGGATAGTGATACGAACCAGTATAAATCTCTGGTGTCGCTTTTATTTATTGTTAATATTCTGCTATCTACACATTTCTTTTCATACGATCCTACTGCAACGTCCTTTTCATTTGGTATCAGAGCACACAGACTTTTCAGTATCCTCCCTTGGCATTTGGCAGCCTTCTTAACATGTCAATTCCCTAAGTTTTGAACGGTCAACGAGAATTCATCGGAGTAAGGAGGGTAGGAGAGGCTATAGGGATCTTGGCAAGCCACTGACACCAGTTACACTTCTTTACGTAGCTCAGTGAATCGTTTATCATAATAGGCCAGTAATAATATTTTCGGGTAGTCTTCTTGGCTAAGCTCTGCCCCCTGTCATGATCCCTAAAGAATCCTTCATGCAACTCTTTTAGTATCCGACTAGCTTTGTCTTCAGACATGTACCATTGAAGTGGTGTATAGTACCCTCATCAAAAGAGTTTTCCATCTATGATGGTGTAATAAAGAGCCTAGTAGAGGACTTTTTGGGCTTCATTGTAGTCGGTTGGAAGCTCTTCATTTCCATTAGTGTTGCCCATGGTTCATAGCCAAAGGAATCTCATACCTCTAATGGAACATAAGGAGCGGCCTCTTCTCAATTGCTTGCTATGATGGTAGTTGATTGGACTTAGCGTTCTGCTCTAGCTTGAAATAGGCAAAGGTGCTAAATATCCTCTTAGTTACAACTGCATATAAAGCTAGTGTTTTGCCTTTGATTTGGAAATGGTCACCAATTTTATTGACATTGAGCAATGAGTCACTAAATATATGGATGGAATTTATGTGCAATTCTTTAGCCATCCTAAGACTAGCTAGGATAGCCTCATAATCAGCTTCATTATTGGTTGCCTAGAAAGTAAGGCGAACAGCAAAACAAAGTCATCTTCCTTCGAGGGTGACTAGGACCGTGCTGTCCCCTGCATCTCCACATACAGGTGCCATGTTTGCTAATTGGTGACGGTCTCTTCGTCGACATTGGTTGGGCTTGAGCATTCGATAATGAAATCCATAACGTCTTGGCTTTTGATAAAAATGCGAGGGTGAAAAGAGATATGGAGTTGCCCAAGCTTGATAGACCACTTTTGTAGCCGGTCCGCTATATCAGGTTGGTTACAAATTGTCTTCAATAGTTGGTTGGTTAAGACTTTGATGGGATGAGCTTCGAAATACGGTCGGAGTATTCAGGCGGCCATGAGTATGTAATAAGCTAGCTTTTCTAATTATGTGTATCACGTCTCAAGGCCTAACAACCTTTTCCTAACATAATAGGTCAGCCGTTGAATCTTCTTGTCTTCTCTGATCAAGGTAGCACTGATTGTATGGTCGGACACTTCCAGATTATTAATTCGCTTTTTAGCCAAGGTGATTTCAACTAGACTTTGAAGGCCAAAATGAAGACGAGAAGATTCATGGAATTGGAAATATGCATAGAAAAGCTGAAAGATCGGACTCAATAAGTTCAATGGAAATTGGGACTAAGTAGACTACTCGATATCGAGTGGAACCTCTTGATGCCGAGAGGTTTTTCTTCCATTTGGTGTTACTCTCGGTACCCAGGGATTTTATTTTCGACTTGGCACTTCCCAATATCCTTACACTCCAAGTATATTTCAAGAAATTGTGACAACATGTTTTTTCCCGAAGATAGATGAGCAACACTAAGGATTGTGGAGAAGAGAGCAAAGATAGCAGGAAAAGACAAGTATTATCGGGTGAGTAATAAGAAGGAACTAGATCTTTAGGAAAAAGGATTTTTGAATGCATTTATTTGGAGATAGAAAGGCAAGACAAATAAGATAAATAATTTTCACCCAGTAAAAACCACCTAGTACTGAGAAGAACCTCTCGGCACCAAGAGGTTTTTATTGGAGAATGGACCGACATATTCCCTCCTGCATACTTGGACTTGCATTTGGACATCAGTCAATGTGGGCTCCTGAGTCTATTGGCGAGTTTCTCTATAAATACCCGCCCTATAGCAACTGAAGAGGGGATTGACACTCTGCATCTTCTTCACTGTTATCTCCTTCACCATATATACTCTAGAAACTCCGTTATAAATCCAAGATCCGCAAGATTGTGGTCAGACCTGATAAAATTAGTTGTAATCTAGAGAGAAAATGACTAATAACAAAGACTAAAGTGGACGTAGATCGGAGAATTCGCCAAGCCACTTTAAAAATTGTGTCTTCATTTCTGCTTTTACCTTTATTTTATTAGAATTGGTGCTTTCATCTGATATTAGGTTGTTGTTGCCATTTTTGGCATCAGCAAAGGTAAAGGTATAGATCCTTTCCGTAAATATGCTTGGACAATCCCGAGAGTGTTGCTAAGTGTTGATTCAATTCTTTAAACACCATAATGCACTCGTCATTCCGAGTAAACGATATTCTTTTCTAAATGAGGTCGAACAAGGTGAGGCATCGATTGCTTTGGACATGAATTGATTCAAAGCATGAACCATCCCATTTAAGCTCTTTACTTGCTTCATAGTTCACGAGACTTACATATCATGGATAGCCTGGATTTTTTCAGGATTATCTTGAACTCCCTTAGCGCTTACAACATAGTCGAGGAATTTTCTTGATCAGATGGCAAATGAACACTTCTTTGGATTTAACTTTATATTGTATTAACATAGGATATTGAAAGTCTCGATCATGTTCTATATATGCCCCTACCTTTTTTGACTTTATAAACACGTAATCCATGTATACCTCCATAGACCAGTTGTTAGTTTTGAGATCATATGATTAACGAGCCACTGATATGTGGCACCTGCACTTCTTAGCCCAAAAAGCATGGCATAATTGTAATATAAGTCAGCATTGGTGATCACCAAGGTGTGTCCTTGGTCTGAGTCGTGCATGGCAATCTGATTATATCAAAAATAAGTGTCCATGAATGCGAAGAGCTCCTATCCACTGGTCACATGTACGAGTTGGTCGATGGGAGGAAATAGAACTATCTTTGGGGAAGGATTTTTTGAGGTTGGAGAACCCAATGCAAGTTCTTTAATATCCATTTGGTTTTTTAACTAGTTTTGGTTTTACCACCCATACCAGATATTCTTCCTCCAGAATGAAGACGTTAGCTAATAACTTCTCTACATCTTCCATGATTACTCTGTACCTTTCAAGTTTTAGCGATTTGGGCTTTTACCAAGCAGGGGTTTCCTTTGGATCGATGTTCAATGCATGGAAGATGATTATAGGATCAACGTCGGTCATATTAGCATGCTCCTAATTGAAAACATCCTTGTTTTATGATAAGAAGTTGGCATTACCATCTCTAATTTCTGAGCTGAGGTTAGTGCTAATCTAGATGACTTTTCTAAGGCCAATGCTATCTATAAATATCAACTTGAGGGGAATGGCTGGCTAATCTTTTAGATTAGAGTGTCCCATGTAGGGGTTGATGGGGTCATCATTCATATCAGGCTCAGTTCCTATGTCACATTGGTCTAGCACATAATCATGCACTCCATGACATCCTCGATCGAGATAGATGTCTATGCTAGAGTTGAAGGTTGAGGTTGCCCTTGGCTCTAACGGATGAGTATGCCAGAGTTTAAAGGGTAGAAGTTGTTATATTGGATGTCCTTGCTTGCTGATGGGGTATGACTTTCTCATTCCAAACCATGATGAGATCTTTTGTTCCTTAGGGAGTGACCCAAATAATAGGATACATGCCATCATGGTCTTTAATGTGGTGCATGATGTTTGCATGAACCAGAGCGCTATTGGGCTCGAGTGTTAACTTGGGTGACACGTAGCCAGCTAGTGTAGCTTCACTGCCTTGGGTGGTTCCAACATGAACTAAAGCGCTGATATGACCATGGTTACTCGTGGGTGGCACATATTCGGTAGTATATTCTTTATGGCTAACGATGGTCTCATCATTAATGTGAGCGCTGATGGGCTCGAGCACTCTTCTAGGTGATTCATTGTTGATAGCTGCTTCTTCAAGGGCTAGGATTGTCCCGATGTAGGTGTGAGCGCTGATTAGCTTGAGCATCTCCTGGTGACACATCATAGATAGCCATGCCTTCATTAGGTGGATTGTTAATAAGGGAAGTTAGTGACGTAGGTGCCTCCACTTTAAAGCTACGGATGGCCTCACATGAACCAAAGAGTTTGTAGGCTTGACGGTTCTTACAAGTTACTCGTGATTGATTGTTCTAAATTCATGTTGAAGCATGAGAACGCCCTTATTTGAGGGAGCTCCCATAATACTCCCTTGCTTTCTATTGATTGCCTTAGATTTCACCGACCCTACCTTAGAATAGAAACTTCATGACAAGCTGATTGTAAGAGACAATTGCATCAAGTTCCGCAAGGGTCGGTTATCCTATGAAGAGATCATAAGAAAAACGAGCAATCAAATATTACAAACTTCACATGTATCTTTGTAACAAGGGGCACTTTGTTGAAAGTGGTCATAAGAAAGGTGTCCTCTTTGGATCAATGCTAACACTCCCAAAGTCGTAAATGGGCAAGGTGTAGGGGGTGAGGATGGGGATAAGAAGCTTAAGTGCCTTGAAGACATGCTTAAACATGACGCCGACTGAGTTACCCATCGATAAAGGCTTGATGTACGTTTGCATTAGATATAGAAAGGGTGATAACTATAAGGTCATGATGGGGGCATGAATAGATTCTCTGTCTTTGACAGTGAAAGTGATAGGCTGACTACTTCTAGCCTTGGTGTTTTTTACGGTCAGTACTCTAATGAATATACTTATCCATTGCGCCTACTTCTCTCTAGTACTGAGACTATGCTTTATGTGGCTTCCATCCACAAGGAGGCCTTCATGGATAGTTAAAATGTTGGTTAATTTCATGACATTATGTTGGATTATTAGGATTGAGTTGGCTGACTGTTACAAGCAATCCTTTGATAGTCTTGCTGTCGAACAAACTCCGCGAATGCTCCTTCTCAGAGCAGTCTTTTTACTCATCTTTTAATATACGATGCTCGTTAGTGGAGTGGTCATTGATTTGATGAAACCTACAGTATTTTCCATAATTGCGAGGTTCCTCCCTTTTCTCGGCACTAGTAGTGGATGCTTTTTAGAATTATACCCCATCCTTGATTGTAAGATATATAAACTCCATATCTCGAGTCAAGGACACGGAGTTTGCATAACTAGGCTTATATTGCATGCCATCTTTGTCATGCCTCTTGTAGATTTTCCAACCGTTGCTTCTATAGTCAGATGTCACATTCGGTCCGGCTTTGCTAGAACTTTAGGTTCATAACAGCTCAAAATTTTAATGGTTGGATATTTAAATGAACAATTTAAATATTTAATCATTAATTGATGAAATACCCATTATACTTGATTTTCAGAGATGGATGGATTGAGACTTGGGACACCCACTGTTGAGACCGCAATTCTGCCATGAGAAAAATGAGTATGCCTTCATTTGGAGTTGATAAGTTTTTAGAGTAAATAGTGATTTCATGTGGATGAAATGAATTTGGAGATAAGGCCCATTAGTTTTCCTATAAGTGGCTAATTCCTTTCATTTCTCTCATTCAATTTTCATTCCAAGTCACTTCTCCTTTTTATTTCTTAATAATATTCCTAATCCTCTCATAACCCCTAAGCCTTAATCCACTAATCCGAGCTCAAAAATTTATAAATTCAAATTAAAATCACCATGATCCATATTTACTTGGTCCTCATATAACCCATCAAAGAATTAGCATAGAGTGGAGTTCGAAGCTAGATCTCAACTTTTAAAAGAGCATGGATTTGGATTTTTATAATCAGAGATTGATTTGGTGAAAGATAAGGTGAGTGGGATGATTCTCCTACTATATTTACTTGTTAAATGTTATATTTTTGCTTATTGATGATCATGGAGTTATATGAAATGATTTAGAGGATGTTTGATTTGATATATGCTAAGGTTCATGTTATAAACATGATTATATTAACTCATTATTTATTAATGACATTAATTACAATGTTTGGGAAAGTTACTAAGCCATGAAATGGGTTTTGGGTTAATTGATGATTATGTGTGATGTTATGGTTTGATTTGTGATTAATTATGTAATGTAATGATATGCACGTCATTAGGAAGTATTAATTAAACCATTTGAATTGATTTTAGAAAAGTTAGTAAGATAGTCAAGTCAGTTAGGAGCTTTATTCTTATTATTAAAGTGATTGGAGGCCTAATAAAGCTTAATTAGTACACACAAATATTATTTAAGAGAAGGAATGATTTTATAAATAGATGGAATGTTATATAAAATGAAGTTAGTAAGCTAATTAAGTTATAAACTCTACACTTATTATTAAAGTGACGACAAAGCTTAATTAGTACTTGTAAATACCATTTAAGTAAAGAAATAATTTTATAAGTAAATGATATATAAATTAGTATGAGATATTTTATAAAATCATAATGATAAATTTTATAAAATAGTATTAAATATTTTTATTAAAAATAAAATGATAAATTTTATAAAATAGTATTAGATATTTTTATTAAATAACAAATGATATATTTTATAAAATAACATGAGACATTTTATAAAATAGTAAACGATATATTTTATAAAATAGTATGAGACATTTTATGAAGTAGTAAGTGATGTATTTATAAAATAAGTGAGATATTTTATAAAATAATAAGTGATATATTTTATAAAATAGCGTGAGGCATTTTACAAATAGTAAAAAGTGATATTTTATAAAATAGTATGAGATATTTTATAAAATATTAGATGATATATTTTATGAAATAGTATAAGATATGATGTAAAATAATAAGCGATATATTTTATAAAATAGTGTAAGATTTTATAAAATAGTAAAAATGATGTTTTATAAAATAGTACGAGATTTTATAAAGTGGTATAAATGATATATTTTATAAAATGAATGAGATTTTATAAAATAATATGGAATAAATATTTTATAAAAGTATGAGAATTTATAAAATAGTATGAAGGAATTAAATTATAAAGTGGTTACAAGGTTTTATAATAACTATAATATGAATAATTGATTTTAATGATGAAGTTAAGTGTTATAAAGGTTTAAAATGATTTATAAGCTAGTTTTGCATTTTATAAAATAGTAGAAAAAGATATTAGACTTTTATAGTAAATATTTAATAAACAAGATTATGATTTTTGATTACTAAATAATCAAGTTGCTTATTTATAATGCATGTATGTATATGCATATGTATATGAGTAAGTATACATATACGTGTATTTGAAATTATACAAAAATCAATACAATTCATGTATTGTAATTAGAATTGTAGAATGGTTTAGATCGTTCAAGATGATTGTTTGTTTGTGTGAATAAATGTATATATGTATGGGAATATCTATACGTGTGTATAAATATATTACAGCAAGTCTCATGTAGTTATAGAGACTATTAGGTGTGCTAAGTTGCGTGATAGAATACTGGATTGAGTAATTGCTCTAGTGAAGCTTGAAACATAATTTATGAAGTCATATACATGTTTGCATGTACATGTATGCATATGCATGGACAAATAGGTGCATCAACATAGAAAATCACAAGAGATGAGTAGGTTAGTTGTGTTCATTTTGGCATGTTAGAGGAGACCGATTTGAAGGAATCACCTTATGGAACTCTACTCTTAGAAGAGTGGATTTTGTACTGAAATTGGTTTTCATATACACAAGGAACCACTTCCAAAATATAAATCAATGGACCCTGGAAGAGGTCCGATATGGTGAAGGCATGCTAGAGGAGCTAGGTAAATCATTGGGCAATGTTATGGAGGATACAGGATGTGAAACGGAAGTCGATGGAGCTTGAATGCTTTCCTCCCAAGCTTATTGCCTAGTGAAACTCACCACCCGTCCTAGTAGACCGATGCACTAGTGGGGGTGCATGCCTGGGCAACAACCCTAGGCAGGGAGAAAAAGAGTGGGGGATTTCCCTCGGGTTTGGGTATAGTTTGACATAAGGCTTTGGCATGTCTTCAGGAAGGCTCTAGCTACTCAAGAAAGTGGGATGTAAGACGAAGCATGGGATATGGATGTGGAAGTAAAGTGATGCACATGTGATCGATAACCATCAATAAGGCATTTGGGCAAGAAATTGAGGAAACTATCGAGAAAAGGGATGTATGGTATGGATTGTTCTATCATGGGAATAGTAGGAGATCGAGATAGAAATCAAGAGCTAATTAGATATGAGATTGGGGTGGTAATCAGTCTCACAATCATGTATAATGAGCTTGTACGATTGGAAGGAGCATATAATGGCAAAGAGTCAGTTCCAGACTTAGGAAGATGTGCGGCATGCGATGGCAATGATTGGTATGAGATCGAGCTGACGTGGAGAGAAGCAATTAGTATATGTTCCATGGTTCGAAGTGCTATTGTGCTTGAGTGATCCATTAGGGTCAAAGAAAGTGTACAATAAGAGAGCCATGGAGTAGGCGATTAGATCGGGTCATGGTGCGGTTCAAGTGCTACCCATCCGTTTGTACATTGTTTTATGGCTTCAAATCAAGCCTTCGAGAGGGTCCGAAGCACCTATTAAGGGGTACTTGTACCTAGTAGCGATAGAATATATATATATATATATATATATATATATATATATATATATGCTAGAGAATACAGCAGCATTATGAGTTTTCATTATTGCTAGGAGAGTGGTCTAGGTCCGTATGGGGAACCTGTACAACAAAGAGGTCGTACAAGGATGCTTTGTTCCTTTCACGGACTCTCAAATGGTAAGAAGGTATATAAAATCAAAAGATCACATAAGGTGTAGTTGCTCCACTTGTTTTTTTAGTATGGGACGAATGTAGATATTCTCTATTTAGCGTATATCATTATATTGTGCTTGTACTGTACTAGTTGATTGATATTATCATTGAGTGTGGCATGGTAGACTTATGTTATGATACCTATATTACGCTCTTCATTTATATATTGGATTAGCATTATCATAATATATTGTTACATGGAAATCACATTATATTAGTTATGTTGACTCATCGATGGTAGAAGAAGAGCGAGTTGTGGTTTGATTTCCTACCTTTTAGATGGATTTACTTTACTTGTTTGTGGATAGTTCAGAATACATCTGAGCCATGTTCGTAGAGAGGACTGGCCATGCTTTAGTAGTTTCCTGTTTATTTGTATATAGTTTTGATATACAACATTTCAAATTAATTCCCCTCACACTAAACTTTAAGTTTGACCCACATTTTCTCTTTACCTATTTATGTCAGGACAACTCTCGAGTACTCGATTGAGTAATTAGGGAGTCAGGTGCTTTGGGGGATATGCTATCTGAGTGGTAGCTAGAGCTTTGGAGGCATGGTGTCGATACCTTAGATATATGTACTTGATATTGTTAGAATACATGAAAGATTGTAATTTATATATGAGACATTTTATACCAGATATCCTATCCTAATTCTTTGTATTTATATTTGTTTGCATCAAAAGTTGGCATAAACACCCAATAGATTATGTATAGAGAAACAAGTGAAGAAATCTAAATTTAAATAGAGGAAACAAATAAATAACAATTAAAAAACAATTACAAACAGATTTATAGTGGTTTGGCGTTGAATGCCTATGTCTACTCTGATGAAATAACTTTATTAATTACTTGAGTTTCTTAGTACAAGAGGGATCAGATCGGAATCCATAAATATAATGGAGCATCAACAAAATAACAGCCTAAATATCCTTCAAATGAACCATGAACTCTATATTTATAAGGGTAGACAACCGAATATCGTTCTAAAAATTCACCGGCAGAATCTCTAGATATATATGAGGTCACCCAGAATGTTTTGAGGCCCAATTCCTAAAGGGGAGTGATTGGGGCCGATCGGTCTCCCCTGCCACGTGGCACCATGCAATCACCATATTATGTTCCCATCTATGCTAGCCTCATGTTTCCAAAGTTGTTTTTATAGTTTCTTTCATGTTTTTAGAGATATCGATCGATTTCGGTTGAGTTGAACTGATGATCCAAATTTTTCATAGCCATAGTGATCTGATCTGACCCCCCGCCTAGAGAAAAGCAAGAGTCCATACTTAGAATATTCTATAGAGTTTTCCTCTTGGTTTTTCTTGATTGTTGCTTCACACTATTAACAATGCTTGCTCTCTAGACTCTATGATCACCTTTACGGGCTGCTTGCCTTATCTGATCCAATAAGTATGAATATAGCCAAGTTAAATGGCTAGATAACACTTTCCCCTCAAAGTAGGAATAATTTCATTCAATTTCCTACACATTTGTTATCCTTCTATTGAATTTTCTTTCCGAAGAGTCGTATCTCTGTCCATTCTCATGATGCTTGGTCGATATTTGTCAGTATAAATCTGAAGTGTAATCCAAATTCTTTATTCGAGCTTGCCGAACAAGTTAGAAGGCTTTGATTATCTATAATGGCTTCTTTTCTGAGAAATCCAGGTGAGAACTCAACTTCTATTGGTTCAAGAAATCGAATGATGGATATGCACACATCCACGTTCATGTACACATTTGTCGTTGGCTTCCGAATGCGCTCATATGCTCACGGGTCACTACCACGAACATGTAGTTGAAATATATTTGCATTGTTATATTCTTCGTCATCCATTAACATTTCTCTTTATAATTTTTTCATAAATAGGGACTCGGTACCAACCCCCTAAGCAGAGGGATCGATACCCATCCCTTTTTTGATTTAGACTCGATCACTTGGGGCCGCAAGAGAGATGGGTCGCATATCATATATAAGCTAAGTAATTTGGCTTCTTCACCTCACTTATTCATTTATCAAATAAAATCGATCCCCTATTCAGTCTCTGCCATTGTCGAGCTCGGGGTTTTCATCACCATAAATCACGAGTCTCCATCAATTTGAACTCCCATCTTCCTTGAACTAATCGCCATCGCCTTCAATCAAAGTTCCACTACCATCAATCTAATTCTAACACCCAACTTCAATATTCCCAATTCGAATCGAACCTAACCCTTTATACAATCCTTACCGTTGGCTCTCTTGACAGTAATTACATAGGTGGGTATCGATTTGTTATATGTGATCGGAGTAATAAGTGATGAGAAAACTTGGGTATATTCATGTTTGTGGATATAGATTTAGGGTTCGGAAGGAAGCATGGAGTTGAATGGTTGGAATTACAATAGAACTTAAGTTGCTTTTGTGTGTTGATGAAATGGAGGAGCAGCAAACATTGGGATTGGTCGATGGTGATAAGTGTTGATGTGGAGGAAATGAAGTGATGAGGAGGGGTCATCTTTAAGCATGCGATCAATTGTGATATGAACGGGAATAAAGTAATGAAAGGTGATCGGTGATTGAGGGATCAATTGGGTTATGGAGAGAAGGAAGTGGAATGACGAAATTAGGGATCGGTTGTGATTTGAGAGGAGGGATTGATTAGGGGCTTAGGGAGTTCGAAATGGTGTAAGGAAATACTACCTAGGCGAGGGATCGGCTCTTTATAGGGGGATTTGGTCATTTTTTTGCTTGAGTGAAGATATGAACTTAAACATGAACTTGATTATATACATATGAAAATTTGCCTTAAGCCTGAACTTAAACTAGAGACTTGCATAATACCTCATATTCAAATACTTGAACTTCAAAACAAATGCATATGATTTAGAACTTGAATGTTTGGACTTATATGAATCGAATCATTGAAACCCAAAGTCGCACAATTTTGAATATGACTTGTCTTATCGCATGAACTTATACATGAAGATCATACTACTATATGCCGATAAGTGATCCTGATGCTTATATGAAATCTACAACCATGAAAGTGAAAGACGGTTGGGACATTCAATGACGACGGTTACTCTGGTCAGATCCCAGAGTCTTGTCACAACCGTCATTTTAATTCTGAACTGTTTATCACTACATCACACAACAGTGCACCACACTACCCTAGTTTACACTTAGCACGGAGGGAAAAGGTTAATTTTTTCAACAATGATTATCTGTTAAGTTTGATAGCTCTGGGTTCCAGACATTTGGAGCATTTAGCTGCTATGGATGCTGAACAAAATACTTCACACGACAATCCTGACTTTGAATCTAGCTCCAATATCCACTTGAAACTCTCCATGCCATCAACTTGAATAGCTCGAAAGTTCACAACAGATGCGAGAAATTCCTTTGAAATTAAAAGCAAAAATCGAGCTAGCACCTGACACTTTATAAAATGCCATATTTTTAAACGGTCTGGATGATTCGATGGCTTCAAAGGTCGATGAGACGTCGCTCCATAGGCTGTGCATTAAATATAGGATTTCATAGAAGGATGTGCGATTCCCATCTCATAATGATTAGGCTGAGTTACCCAGAGGGCTATACTACATGCAACAGGTTTATTGCTTTCATTCCATATTTCAATCCATTCATTCAGAAAATGTTATAATATTTAAGATTGGTGCTTGCTCAGCTACATCCAAACAGTTGTGTTTTCTGCATTGCACATATATGATATTCCTCAAATTCTTGCATTATGAGCTGACTCCAAAGGACATCAGATTTATTCACAATCTCAAGCGACGAAAGGGAAACCTCTTGTACACATTCCTCGAGTTACTCACTAACTACCACGTCATAATTGGTGCTTGAACAAACCGAGTGCTTGTAAGAATGAATGGTTCTACATGCGCTGCCCACCTGGTTTTAAAGGACAGTGGATGGAAGGACATAAGTGTCGCTTTAAACTCAACTATAAGTGTTTTATTCAAGTCGCATCTTGAACTAACTAGTTTTCTATTGGATGTTGAGCCACCCGCATCCCACTGGCGACGTGTACTTGAAGGTGGTTTTACTGCTAAAAAATATACCAGTTGCAAGTATGTACATTAGATCTCTTCTTTAAGCACCTTTTTGTCTTCAGCTTACTAAAAGAAGGCCGTAGCACGGGACTGCCAAGAAACACCAAGGAGGAAGTTGTAGAAAGAAGAGGCGTCATTGGGTAGGGAGGTGATGAAATTGATCCTGTCATGTTCCCAATCAAAGGGGCTCAGGATGTCACCGTGGAAGGAAAGGTGAGGGGCGATACTAATAATCCCGGTTATGATAATGCGAGCTCAAGTCATGAGCCTATGGTCGGATCCTTCCAAGACCCATGACTCCCTACCTCAGAAAAGAGAGAAGAAAAAGGCTCGTTTATAAGCTTCACAGAGGGCAGGATGCCAAGAAATCCAACTCAACCTTTGTTGCAATGGATCAATCTAGCTATCTGCCTCCAAATGATATATTTTGGGACCTGTCAGAAATTCCAATTCCATATGATGTTGGGAATTATGATTTCACCAATTTATGCCTCGGGGGCTTTGATTCTCCAACTCGATTCGGAACTAACATTCCTCTAAACTAGCATGAGAGACATTACTCCGGCTAGCAAAACTCCAGTAACTGGTCAATTAGGGGGACACTAGGATACTCACGATCATATGTTCTGCACAACACTTGCCCACCTTTAACTCTAGTGATTCTTATACACTTTCATTTTTTTTTTCAAGCTTTATGGGACCCTCTCGAAAACTATGATCTCTTGAAGAGATCAACATAGTCTCAGCCATCTTATTTTGGGCCCACTTGAGGTCCAGACCTAGGTTGAAATAGAGAATGTTACGAAGGAAGAGAAGATTGAAGTTAAAGCTACCAAACCAAATACTCATCGTCCAAGCATAAATTAAAATCTCAATCTTCTCAATATAAAGGTGCCGGTCAACACCCCACTACACATAGTAGTAGTAAGTTATTGCCTCATGCTCCCACTTTGGCTACTGCACCTAAGTAACATTCGGATTCTTCGAGCATCTATCGATTTTTGGAATGCCAATCTGGCGTAGAATGTCTTGACACTTCATCCCGCAAGCACGACATATGGGCCCTAAGTTGTGCTTTGACGAGTTTAAATTTATTCCCGCTTTACATTCAATTCCGCCAGAGGCCAAGGACAAAGTGCTCTCTTACGTTAATGATGCCTATGTCCAACGTAGTACAACTCTTCATGTGGATGAGTTAAAATCTGAGGTGTCGATGGAAAGAAACAAGAAATTGATTACTTAAGTCTTAAGAAAATCCATGACAAAGACATCATTAAGTACTTGGATGAGGAGGTTAACCAGTTGAGTATACATCTAGTCGATGCTGAGAAAAAACCAGGGAGTCTTCTGAAGTGGCCGAGCGTTTAATGAAAGTGCACCAAGCTAAACTAGGAATTGCCATTCGTTGCAGCTGTACTTTAGTCCTTGAAAAATTTGTCTTATAGAAGGAGAAGGATGTGCTGAAAAATGAGAATGATGCTTTGATCCTTCATAGTAAATAGCTTGAGGAGGAGCTTGAGTAGGAAAAGCAAGAGAAACTTGACGAGGAAAAGCAAGAGAAACTTGAGGCTCAAGCTGGAGTCTCAATGATACTGCGAAGAGATCGTCGAGGCTTGCGAAGCTAAAATAAAGGTTGACAGAAAACTTGCGTAGATATATGCCCTCAAGGAAGAGACTAGGAAGGCAGGTCAGACATAAATAAAGGACGAGTTCGATTCGTTGTTGATATATTACAATGCATGCATCCTCATGAATAGTTACCTCTGCTTTCTTGGAGAAGGGCATCCCAAGTCACTTGTCGAAGCCTGGAACTGTATTGTAGATACGAAGATGAAGTCCCTCAATGGTGTTAAAGTGGATGAAGAGCAACTCATGCATGAAATCTTGCATGATGAAGATCTCGATGAACTTAGTGCCACTTGACTCAGTTTACTCAGTGATCCAGCGATCATCGAAAAAGGGAAAGATGGCGGTGAAGCCTCAAGATCTAGTTCCCAAGACCCTTCTACTACTCAAGCAATCGATGCTTCAATTTCTCATGCCCTTGAAAAGGATATGGGCTACGATCCAAATCATCCAGGGATGCACAAATATTTTGGGCTGTCTTCGATCTTGGAAGGCAGCACACCAACTACAACCAAAGGTTATTTTGATGAAGGTATATCTCTTACTTCTTAGATGTCTGAGAAGGTTTACATCTAACATCCGATAGTCATGGGTTTACCCATTGGCCTTTATGAAATTGCAGCCCGTTGCATCTATCCATAATGATGATATTACCTGGGGACAACAGGCATAAACCACGGGGTCCACTACGGCCGTCACTGTATAAGTAGATCCTACCAGTCAACCCGTTGACACTCTTGGTATGGATGCTAAAGTCATAGGGGATTTGAATGAAGAAAAGATTCATGACCAACAGGGCCAGGATAAAATAGAGGACGCCGTAGTGACCCATGCTTTCAAACACATTGATAAACGTAGCATAAAGGAGCACTGAAAAGGAGGAGCTAGATTTGCAAGCCAAAAAGGAGAGTTCTAAAGTGGATATTACTCCGCTCCAAGTTATACCACTGAGCGGTGTCACTCCTAAGGAGGTCGATCCTTCTGTATCTTAAAGTGAGACTGCTTCTGTCTCTGAAAGCATTTCTCCTAAGGGTGGCAACCATAAAAGAGGGTCGAAGAGGAGAGGATGAGGATACGGCTTTGGAGAACCCACCCTGAAGAAGCCCAAAAAAGGGGAGAAATAGTCGTTGAACCGACTTGGGTAGTGTGTAGTTAGGTAGGTAGTTTCTTTTTGTTGGCCGCAACTGTGCAGGTACAACCCTTGTTTTTGGCTTTTAGTTTCTGAAATAAACTTGTACTTAGTTTCTAAGTTCCAGTATATGAGTAAAAATTCTTTTGTTTCTATTTAGCTTTTGTATGAAAGTTGTTTAAGTGTTCGATCTGTTATGTTTTCCATTCAATGTACTTGTAATTCATTGCTCGTCGTTGAAGTTGCAATGTCTTTTAGTCGCCCATTGCTTTGGGCATTAACCTGACAAATCCATCTCAAGGCCTCCTTTTAGTATGGCCTTAAGTCATATCAAACACTAGGTACAAGCCGCAGTGTTGCGCTGTCGCGTTTAGCGGCTAAGTAATTATACTCCCGCCTCCCGTCTTGGGTTGGCGAAGTTAGTTTATGGACGGTTGGGTCCCATCCATGATGAGTTTATACTACTCCTGTCGGGTTCAAGCCAAAGTTGGAGAACAAATGGTCGAATCACACTCATTTGTTTTATTTATACTCTTGTCCCCACTCTACAAATCAGAGTTAATTGATGGGCAGTCAATCACACCTATTTTATGTTCATAATGTAGTCCACACTCAGGGGATTGAGTTATTTTGGAAAATGGTAGAATCACATTCCCTTTGATTAATTCGTTTACTCCTAAATCTGGGCCAAAAATCAAAGAGTGGTCAGTCATATTATGACCACCTTTACTTTACATTCTTCTTGTCAAATTGGAAGGTAGCATTAGTTAACAAATGATCGAGTCACACCCTTTCTCTGTTTTATCCTCAGCCCATCGGATTGTAGGCGAGAGTAATACATGAACGGTCGGGTCATATTCATTTTATTTAATTCGATTATGGACCCAAGTACTTGGTTAGCACCAAACTCTGGATACTTTTCGGTTTATATTAGGCATACGTGGATGTAAGTTGGTCATATATCACAAATATTATATTATGCACAAACAATTCACAAATATAGAGCACACTACAAATTTTATTGCAAACTGAAAAAGAAGCGACATATTCTGTCATATTACATGGCATTGAATTCAACTGCAAAAGCAATTTTTAAATGAAATACAAATGAATGAAAAAATTAAGCAAAATAGCATCGTAAATGCTTGCTATTTCATGCTCTAGGGAGGGTGATGCCATCGACAGTCGCTAGCTTGAAAGTTCCATCTCTAAGCTTCTGATTGATGACATATGGTCCATCTCATCTCAGACCAATTTTTGAGGGGCTAGGAAAGATCCGCTTTAAGACAATATCGCCGATTTCAAAGGTCTTGGTTCGAACTTTAACATTATAGTATTGGGTGACTCGATGTCGGTGTTCAACTACCCTTAAATCAGCTTCTTCATGCTTCTCATCGACCAAATCTAGAGATTCCAAAAGGGGATCCTTATAGTTTTGGTGTCATAATAAGTTACTCGATGAGAAGGGACTTCAAGTTTATAACGACCCGTAAATTTGGATAAATAAAATTGGTTAATTTAATTAGATTTTCGAAATTTAAATTAGAAAATAATAAAAATTTAGTGAATTATTAATGGAAATAATAACTTGGATAAGATTGGTAAGTTAATTGTAAATACCTTGGATGTGATTCCAATTAGTGAGACAATGTAAATGCTGATTATATTCTTATTGTAATAAAAGAATGTTGCAAAATGAAATGATTTAATTTATTTAAAATCTTAATTAATGTGCGCATAAATTTATAATGGGATATAAAAGGTAAATTAATAATTTAAAACGTTGGCTTACTAATAAAATAATGCATAAGGAATGGAAATGGAATAAATTAGTGTATGAACTAATGGTAGCACTTGTTGTAAGCAAATAAGTAAATTAAATTGTAATAGTTCTAATTTAGGTTAATAAATTAATAGGTTGAATGAAATGACAATTAATTAATTTATTAAAATTGTAAAGTTATAATATAATAGATGGTAATTGGTTGGGAAGAGTGAACATACAAGTACTATAAAAGGTAAAATGGTGACAAATGGTTGTTACCAGTTAATTCACCAATTACAAATAAGGATAATTAAATGTAATTAATGATAATTAATATAATAACGGAAAGTGTGAACATAAATTAAAAAAGGAATGTAAAATTAATTTATAAGATAGTAATTAATGGAATAGAAAGCTAAATAATTTATTAAGAGTATTAATTGTAATTGGATATAGATTTATGTAATAACGATAATGCAAGTTGATAAATAACTAATTTAGCGTAATCAATATTAATTGAAACCTATTGTAATAAATGGAATTACACATTACATTAGTGTAGATTTAAGGTAATATTTGGTAAAAAGGTAGGATTAGTGGTTTGTGAATGAATTGATAATTAAAATTAAAGCTAGGGAGGTTAATATAAGTTGACTATGAACAAATTGAATGAAATTCAAATCAATGGAAATAATGTAGATGTATACTTGGCTACAAATTGAATATATGAAATGTAAGCATTGAATTAGATTAATGAATTTAAATTATAATAAATGGTCATTGAATAAAATCTATGTTCTGGAAGTAATTATAATATTTGTTTGAAGGAAATAAACTTAAAGGAAATTAAAGTTAAATGGTTACAATTGTTACAAATTACCTAATTGTTTTGTTCATACAATTTTATTTGAAAGCAATTGTAGTAATTGACTAAATTAGTGCAATCCCAATTAATTAAAGCAATTTGTTGGATTAAAAGAATGGATAACAAGACTTATCAATTTGCCGAATTTAATTTATAATAATTGGATTAATTGCAAATGAATGAAATTGAATATTTAATTATTATGTTAATTAAAAACTAAGTGGAAATTGGAGAATGTTAATGTAATAGCTTTGAACCCAATGTTAATTTCCTCCATTTGACCATAATGAATTGAATAATAAGAATGAATAGTGATATCAATGGAATTATTGAAAATTTAATTTATAATTGATGAATATAATGAAATTTGAATTTATGCTGAAATTTATGATTGAATCAACTCTAATTTGACATTTAAATTTGGGTAAATTAGTGTAGAAATTTAAAAATGATGAAATTTGTTAATTGTAGAGTTGAAATTGAATATTTGATTTAATTTGTTAATTTATTAATTTAATTAACTGATGTAAAAATATCCATTTTGGCCACTGACCTGGATTTCGACGAAACTTGTTTCATCAGATCCATAACGGTGAATTCTTGTAGGATTTCAAGTTTCGTAGTGATCGAACTTGTCCTTTGATCGTACGGGCTTGAAACGCCTTGAAATCAATGAAATTGAAATCAATTGAAATCAAATTGAAAAATATTGATTTTAGCATAACTTCTTTATACGATGGAATTTGGACTTGAAACCTGTTCCATCGCATTTAAAATATTTTAAAACATCTATTTTGATATATGGGTTAACCCAATTTCGTTCCGGAGTCGAAACGGGCTTTTTGGGCCACTTTGTCGTTAGCGCGTATATTCGATTCGATCCATTCTATTTCAACCCTATCTATAAATACCCTGTTATAAAGCCTAGCCTACCTTTATTTCTCATTTGTCTGTATGTATATTTCAACTGTCTCTCCTCCTCAATGGCAGACAAACAAATTCTAGATCCAAACACAAATCAAATTTAAATCCAACGCAAAAATCTCAAACTCCTCGGAAAAATTTTGAAAAAATTATGTATCGAAGCACTCGATGTACGCATCTCGGATCTGCTATTCGTTTTTGGATTCAAATCATATTTAGGCCAGAAATCGAGTTTGAACCATGACTGTTCATATTGGATTTTCATCGATCCAACGACGGATCTGCTGCCGATCAACGATCGAGGGACATCGTTGGGGAGCTGGTGATGGGCAGGCCTCAGATCTAGTATCCATTAACCTAGATGTTGAACGAGTTCGCCAGAATTGGGAGTCAAAGGGGCGGCGGTGGTGGAGCGAACTGTATAGGTGGAGCGGCGCGCAAGGCCAGGGAAGGTGCGGCTCCAGACGAGGGTGATGATGGCTACCTCGGATTTGGTCGAAGGCACGTGGATAGGCAGCGTAATTTAATGAAAGGTGGCGGCTCGTGGCTCTGTTCGTGGTCGAGATCGTTCGTTCGGCGGCTAGGGTTTTTGCGATGGTGAGTTACGTTAGTGACATTTGTTTTATTATTATTTAATTTAAAATTTCAACATAAAAACTTCTAATTTACGTAACTTTTTAATACGAGCTCGGATTTATGTACGGATTTTTCCAGTGCGATCATATCGAAATTCCTCTGAGACTGGTCTGGACGGATTCTGAGACTGGTCAAATTTTGAATTTAAATTTGATTTAAATTCAAAAGGTGAGTGTTTGAACCCACTCACAACTTCTAAAAATTCTTATGTTTGTTAAATTAATTTATGTTGTGATTTTGAATCTATTTATGACTACTTGTATGTTTTTAATCGTCATCTCAGTTAATTGCATTTATTTAAATAAAATCATTATTTAATTTATTATTGAATATAACTGCCATTTAATTACCTGTTGTATATTATCAGTTATATATTGATATTGATCGATTGTTTTGGATGATGATTGTGATCGATGTATGATTTTATGATGGTTGAATGGATGTTTTATTTATATCATCATAATATGCAAGTTGTTATGCATTTATTTCCTTCG
Organism: Allium cepa; assembly: GCA_030765085.1. Classification (NCBI taxonomy): domain Eukaryota; kingdom Viridiplantae; phylum Streptophyta; class Magnoliopsida; order Asparagales; family Amaryllidaceae; genus Allium; species Allium cepa. Next base: position 743,620,550 of record CM060932.1, read on the forward strand.
GGATTACGGTTTGAAATGATATATAACCACAAATTTTTATTTTAAATTACGGATTAAAACGATAAATATCCATATCACTTGACCATATGATAGAAAATTATATACAGAAACCACGGTCTATATATAATAATATTTTGAAATGATTTCTATGGTTCTGTAAAGAATATATATATGATTTTATGAGATCTTGAATTGGATATTTGATAAAGGTTATTTTATATATAATTAAATTTTGGTTTTAAGCTATGTATAAAATTGGTTTAAAGTATAAAATAAAGTTTGATTTTATTAAATATAACATGGATAAGTATTTACTTAAATTATATTTAATATAGAGTTTATATTGGTTTTATAAATCAAGGTTGAGAAGATAGTTGAAATTGATTGAGATTTTATTTAATTAAGAATTATATTTAATAAGAATCCATTTGGAACTTATTGAAATTTAGATTTTAAAAGAATATGGTTTTATAACAAAATTCGGGGTTAAGGTGATTTAAGTGAATATATCAAGTCTAAATAAATTGAGGAATATTAAATTGTTGAAATTTGAAGTTTATTTAAAGGATACTGGATTTATTAATTTAATATTTCAAAATTAAATAATAGTAAAGTAAATTTGGTATATATGTGTGTGTGTGTGTGTGTGTGTGTGTGTGAATTATAAAATTTAGTTTTGAAACATTGAATATTAAAGCTTTGAAATATATGAAATTTGAAATGGTTTCTTTGAGGATTTAAATCTGTATTGGAATTGATTGCGAAATTAAAGAAGCTAATTTATTATATAAAGTAATTTAATAGTAAACCATTTAAGTGTTGGAAGTTATGTTTCAAAGTTATGGATTTCAAGGTATTATGATTTGAAAGTGCTATGATTTTGGGAAAAGGATATATTTGAAATAAAAATCATATTATATCGATTTGGGATTTCTTTAAAATGATATCATATTGATTTGGTTTTAAAATAGAAACGATATCGTATTTATATGGTTTTGAAACGGATATTATATTCTGGTTTTAAAATATACTCATTTTAAAATGACCGCGGTGTTATAATAACGTTTGGTTGTTGAAGAAGCCGGGATCGGAAGTTGTCATACTCTCTACCAACTTCGAAAACCACTTTAACAACCGTGTACGCGGTGGAGTTTACAGAATGAAGTAGGATTGTGCCGGCGTTTCCTTTGAGGTAAATACGTGGACCTGACTCCCGTGAGTTGGAAAATGGTGGATAAAACAGGAGTGATTCTCTGGCCAATGAGGTAGCACCTTTGATCGGACACATCCCTTCGATATTATACTTTGACTTTTGGATTGATTCGGTGGCCACTTTTGATTATTTTTATTTTGGGGTGTGGCTCGAGGTAGGCGGTAGCTGCGTGCTACGCGTTGCCATCAGCCCGGATAACAATTGGTATATCTATCCTGACATTGCCTAGTTGTGCCGTGTCACCTACCCTATCGCGCCTTGTACGAGTTTGGTTTTCTCTCGTAGCCCGTGTGGTATCCTCTGGTGGCTTCCCGATCAGGAGGGACTACGATATTGGATGGACTACTGGGACTATTACGTGTAAAGGGCTATATGGGTAACCCCTTAATGCTATGAAAAAGTAAGTTTATTTTACTATAGACATTATTATAATAGCGAAATATTACTACATAGTAAATAGTTTAACGGATCCTTAGGAGATGTGAATCCCAAACATCTCTTGAGTTACTGCACTCACGTTAGACATTGGATAGGAGATGTCAAATCCCGTAAACATCTCTAACGCCGTTACACTCATATTATCTACCGTTGATTTAACTTACATAAGATCTTTTAGTTCTGACTCGAGTGTTTTATCTTTTCAATTCGCTCGGGTCAGCCTAAACATTTTTGGATTTGAAGACTTTATTTCTGGGGGACAAAGACCAAGATTTTATTACTATTATTTATTATATTATTACACTACATCACATTGTTCCGCTGCATTATTAATATTCTCTGGTAAGTGTAACTCCACTATGTATTGTATAAGTATAATCGAATATTTTGTAAAACAACTTCATGAACTGTATATTTGATTATTATATTTTATCGTTCCGCTGCAAGATTCTGTTTTGTTTTTCTTTCTTTCTCTGCTTTTTCTTATTTACCTCGTAACATTCCGCCCTTCTATATGTTTTAAGGATGACGTGTGTGATTTATCGTCAGTTTAAAGCGTGCAAAAAGGTGGGATGTTACATCTGGTGTCAGAGCTTTGGTTTAGCGAAAAACCTTTAGCTTTGTGGGGTTCGACTCTTCATTAATAGGGTAGTAATACCCTATGGGAGTCGCTGAGCATACATATATAAGAGAGCGTATATGTTAGTGCCATAAAAAGGTTTTAATATTGGGTTAATTTGTTCCGTTTTGTATTTATAAATTCTGGTTGGTGCATGGGACGCTATGACATCAATAGGGATTTCTAAACACTTAATAGGAAGACCGATATAATATTTATTTTTAATATAGGTGAATCAAATAATTTTGCCTATTATATTTTCTATATATATAAAATAAATTTTTATAAATGATATATATTTGGTTGCAAAATATTGGTTGTAAGGTAATGAAATTTTAAATAATAGTGGAAATAAGATTGAAAATAATAAAGAAAATGAAATTGGAAATTTAGAACATAAGTTCCGGGCTTTTGAAAATTTCTTTCGAATAATTTTGGAATATAATAGTATTGTTTATAAGTATTTTATGATATAAATATTTCAATATAATTGGAAAGAATTGTTTTAAAGAAGATTTCGAAAAAATAAGTTCTGTACTTCCCTCTCTGTCGTTGGAAAATAATTTCGGTGATTGCGGCCGCATCATCGATATTCATTTTCGAGTTTCGAAGTGGGAAGGCCACTGTAGTAGTTTTGCTACAGATTTATTTTGATAAACAAATATGAATTTCAATTGTTTTAAATATAATTGGATATATATGTTGTAAGTATATATTTATCTATTATTTTAAAATGATTTGAGTTTTAACTCGGTATTTAGTTCTTAAGTTTCCATTAATTAATAGTTTCAATTATTGTAGTGAGTTGGAATGTAGGTAATTAATAAATTGAAACCTCTAAAGGAAATAAGAGAGTTAATGCTAAGTTGTAAATTAAATAAAAAGAAATTTAAATTTGTAACATATAAAACTAAGGATATTAGTATTGAGCATTTAATTAATTAAAAGAATTGAGAAAAACTTGTTTGATTTTCAATTGCGTTCTTAAAAGTATATAGGTATAACTTACCAAATAATAAAAGTTACAATGTTAATAAGAAATTGTAATAGAATATTATACAAGTAATTTTTTTTGAAATAATGAAGGTATTTAATGAAATTCTTTAATAAATAAGAATTTGATGTTGAATTTGTAAACTTAAGTTGTAATTGAAATGTTACCATAATTAAATATAATAGAAAGGTAAGCACAAAATAAATAAATGAAACTGAGAAAGAATAAATATAAAGTAATAAAAAGGAACTTACATGACCTGAATAAATGAAAATGAATAAATTGTAAGTAATAAATGAAAAGGAAAAAGTTTGAAATGAAATTAATAAGAATAAACTTAATCTGTTGATTGAAATCGTTGTTTGTTTGGTTTATTATTGTTTGGGCAAGGATACTCTAAAAATTGTTCGGATGAATAAATAATCTATTTAGTTTCATCTAAGACTGTTCAGTAAATGGTGCACTAAGTAGTTTATTTTCCATTCTGTGCAATTTAAAGTTGAACCCGGACAACTATTTGTTTTGTTTGATATAAATGAATGATTGATATGTGTTGATTCTATGTGATGGTTGTATGACTGGTTGCAAGTGATTGATGTTGTATTGATTTTTTTGTTTATGGTTGAAACCACTTGAAATATTTCATTTTATATAATTATTAACTCCCCTTGGATTATATAAGTGAAATTCAGGTTATGGAAGCACCTGCTACTGCAATTGGTTTCATAATATAAGCGTAAATCGCCCGACAAATAGGTACGTTCTCGGATTACGGTTTATAGCACTATTATATTATTTTTCCTGCGTTAGGATCTATATTATTTTGGAAAATATATGTTGTATATTGTTATATTTGATATTATATTTTCTCCCGAGCCTCCCCGTACAAAGGAGACTCGAAATTTTCCGTAAATTTTGGACTTAGAAAATATTTTGAAATGTTTCCAAACTTTATAAATTTGGATATAAAAGATTTAATTAGCTATAAATCTACATATTTTATTTAAATTTATTGTTATGAATATAAGGTTTTGAATAGTATATATGGATTTATAAGTTCCTCTTTTCCCTTCTTTTCCTTTTCGGGGACGAAAAGTTTTGAGTGGGGAAGAGTGTAACGACCCGTAAATTTTGATAAATAAAATTGGTTAATTTAATTGGATTTTCGGAATTTAAATTAGAAAGGAATAAAAATTTAGTGAATTATTAATGGAAATAATAACTTGGATAAGATTGGTAAGTTAATTGTTAATACCTTGGATGTAATTCCAATTAGTGAAACAATGTAAATGTTGATTATATTCTTATTGTAATAAAAGAATGTTCCAAAATGAAATGATTTAATTTTTTTAAAATCTTAATTAATGTGCGCATAAATTTATAATGGGATATAAAAGGTAAATTAATAATTTAAAACGTTGGCTTACTAATAAAATAATGTATAAGGAATGGAAATGGAATAAATTAGTGTTTGAACTAATGGTAGGACTTGTTGTAAGCTAATAAGTAAATTAAAACGTAATAGTGCTAATTTAGGTTAATAAATTAATAGGTTGAATGAAATGACAATTGATGAATTTATTAAAATTGTAAAGTTATAATATAATAGATGGTAATTGGTTGGGAAGAATGAACATACAAGTGTTATAAAAGGTAAAATGGTGACAAATGGTTATTACCAGTTAATTCATCAATTACAAATAAAGATAATTAAATGTACTTAATGATAATTAATATAATAACGGAAAGTGTGAATGTAAATTAAAAAGGGAATGTAAAATTAATTTATAAGATAGTAATTAGTGTAATAGAAAGCTAAATAATTTATTAAGAGTATTAATTGTAATTGGATGTAGATTTATGTAATAACGATAATGCAAGTTGATAAATAACTAATTTAGCGCAATCAATATTAATTGAAACCTATTGTAATAAATGGAATTAAATATTACATTAGTGTCGTTTTAAGGTAATATTTGGTAATAAGGTAGGATTAGTGGTTTGTCAATGAATTGATAATTAAAATTAAAGGTAGCGAGGTCAATATAAGTTGACTATGAACAAATTGAATGAAATTCAAATCAATGGAAATAATGTAGATGTATACTTGGCTACAAATTGAATATATGAAAACAAAATGTAAGCATTGAATTCGATTAATGAATTTAAATTATAATAAATGGTCACTGAATAAAATCTATGTTCTGGAAGTAATTATAATATTTATTTGAAGGAAATAAACTTAAAGGAAATTAAAGTTAAATGGTTACAATTGTTACAAATTACCTAATTGTTTTGTTCATAGAATTTAATTTGAAAGCAATTGTAGTAATCGACTAAATTAGTGCAATCCCAATTAATTAAAGAAATTTGTTGGATTAAAAGAATGGATAACAAGACTTATCAATTTACTGAATTTAATTTATAATAATTGGATTAATTGCAAATGAATGAAACTAAATATTTAATTATTATGTTAATTAAAAATTAAGTTGAAATTAGAGAATATTAATATAATATCTTTGAACCCAATGTTATTTTCCTCCATTTGACCATAATGAATTAAATAATAAGAATGAATAGTGAATTCAATGGAATTATTGAAAATTTAATTTATAATTGATGAATATAATGAAATTTGAATTTACGCTGAAATTTATGATTGAATCAACTCTAATTTGACATTTAAATTTGGGTAAATTAGTGTAGAAATTTAAAAATGATGAAATTTGTTAATTGTAGAGTTGAAATTGAATATTTGATTTAATTTGTTAATTTATTAATTTAATTAATTAATGTAAAAATAGCCATTTTGGCCACTAACTCGGATTTCGACGAAACCATTTTCATCGGATCCGTAACGGTGAATTATTGTAGGATTTCAAGTTTCGTAGCGATCGGACTTGTCGTTTGATCGTACGGGCTTGAAACGCCTTGAAATCAATTTGGAAAATATTGATTTTAGCATAACTTCTTCATACGATGGAATTTGGACTTGAAACCTGTTCCATTGCATTTGAAATATTTTAAAACATCTATTTTGATATATGGGTTAACCCAATTTCGTTTCGGAGTCGAAATGGGCTTTTTGGGCCACTTTGTCGTTAACGCGTATATTCGATCTGATCCATTCTATTTCAACCCTACCTATAAATACCCTGTTATAAAGCCTAGACTAGCTCTATTTCTCATTTGTCTGTACGTATATTTCAACTATCTCTCCTCCTCAATGGCAGACAAACAAATTCTAGATCCAAACACAAATCAAATTTAAATCCAAAGCAAAATCTCAAACTCCTGAGAAAAATTTGAAAAAAAATTATATATCGAAGCTCTCGATGTACGCATCTCAGATCTGCTGTTCATTTTTGGATTCGAATCATAGTTTGGCTAGAAATCGAGTTTGTACCGTGACCGTTCATATTGGATTTTCATCGATCCAACGGCGGATGTGCTGCCGATCGATGATAGGGGGACAGCGTTGGGGAGCTGGTGATGGGCAGGCCTCGGATCTAGTATCCGTTCACCTAGATGATGACCGAGTTCACCAGAATTGGGAGACAAAGGGGCAACGGTGGTGGAGCGAACTGTAGAGGCAGTGTGGCGCGCAATGCCAGGGAAGGTGCGGCTCCGGACGAGGGTGATGATGGCTACCTCGGATTTGGTCGAGGGCACGTGGACAGGTAGCGAAATTTGGTGGAAGGTGGCGGCTCGTGGCTCTGTTCGTGGCCGAGATCGTTCGTTCAGTGGCTAGGGTTTTTGCGATGGTGAGTTACGTTAGTGCCATTTGTTTTATTATTATTTAATTTAAATTTTCAATCTAAAAACTTCTAATTTACGTAACTTTTCATACGAGCTCGCATTTATGTGCGGATTTTTCCACTGCGATCATATCGAAATTCCGGACATTTTGGCGCTGGTTTGGACGAATTCCGAGACTGGTCAAATTTTGAATTTAAAATGGATTTAAATTCAAAAGGTGAGTGTTTTAACCCACTCACAACTTCTAAAAATTCTTATGTTTGTTAAATTAATTTATGTTGTGATTATGAATCTATTTATGACTGTTTGTATATTTTTAGTCATCATCTCAGTTAATTGCATTTATTTAAATAAAATCGTTATTTGACTTATTATTGAATATAACTGTCAGTTAATTACCTGTTGTATATTATCAGTTATATATTGATATTGATTGATTGTTTTGGATGATGATTGTGGTGGATGTATAATTTTATGATGGATTAATGGATATTTTATTTATATCATCATAATATGCAAGTTGTTATGCATTTATTTCCTTCGGGATTGCGGTGAAAATGATATATAACCGCAAATTTTTATTTTAAATTACGGATTGAAATGATAAATATCCGTATCACTTGACCATAGGATAGAAAATTATATACAGACACCGCGGTCTATATATAATAATATTTTGAAATGATCTCTATGGTTTTGTAAAGAATATATATATGATTTTATGAGATATTGATTTGGATATTTGATAAAGGTTATTTTATATATAGTTAAATTTTGGTTTTAAGCTATGTATAAAATTGGTTTAAAGTATAAAATAAAGTTTGATTTTATTAAATATAATATTGATAAGTATTTACTTAAATTATATTTAATATAGAGTTTATATTGATTTTATAAATCAAGGTTGAGAAGATAGTTGAAATTGATTGAGATTTTATCTAATTAAGAATTATATTTAATAAGAATCCATTTAGAACTTATTAAAATTTAGATTTAAAAAAAATATGGTTTTATAACAAAATTCGGGGTTAAGGTGATTTAAGTGAATATACCAAGTCTAAATAAATTGAGGAATATTAAATTGTTGAAATTTGAAGTTTATTTAAAGGATACTGGATTTATTAATTTAATATTTCAAAATTAAATAATAGTAAAGTAAATTTGGTATATATATATATGTGTGTGTGTGTGAATTATAAAATTTAGTTTTGAAACATTGAATATTAAAGCTTTGAAATATATGAAATTTGAAATGGTTAATTTGAGGATTTAAATCTGTATTGGAATTGATTGCGAAATTAAAGAAGCTAATTTATTATATAAAGTAATTTAGTAGTAAACCATTTAAGTGTTGGAAGTTATGTTTCATAGTTATGGATTTCAAGGTATTATGATTTGAAAGTGCTATGATTTTGGAAAAAGGATATATTTGAAATAAAAATGATATTATATCGATTTGGGATTTCTTTAAAATGATATCATATTGATTTAGTTTTAACATAGAAATGATATCGTATCTATATGGTTTTGAAATGGATATTATATTTTGGTTTTAAAGTACAACTATTTTAAAATGACCGCGGTGTTATAATAACGTTTGGTTGTTGAAGAGACCGGGATCGGAAGTTGTCATATTCTTTGCCAACTCCGAAAACCACTTTAACAACCGTGTACGCGGTGGGGTTTCCATAATGAAGTAGGATGGTGGCGGCGTTTCCTTTGAGGTAAATACGTGGACCCGACTCCCGTGAGTTGGCATAAGGTGGCTAAAACAGGAGTGATTCTCGGACCAATGAGGTAGCACCTTTGATCGGACATATCCCTTCGATATTATACTTTGACTTTTGGATTGATTCAGTGGACACTTTTGATTTTTTTTATTTGGGGGTGTGGCTCGAAGTGGGAAGTAGGTGCGCGCTATGCGTTACCACCAGCCCAGATAGGAATTGGTATATCTACCCTGGCATTGCCTAGTTGTGCCGTGTCACCTACCCTATCGCGTCTTGTACGAGTTTGGTTCTCCCCCGTAGCCCGTGTGGTATCCTCTAGTGGCTTCCCGATCAGGAGGGACTATGATATTGGAGGACTACTAGGATTATTACGTGTTAAGGGCCATATGGGTAACCCCTTAATGCTATGAAAAAGTAAGTTTATTTTACTATAGACATTATTATAATAGCGAAATATTACTACATAGTAAATAGTTTAACGGATCCTTAGGAGATGTGAATCCCGAGCATCTCTTGAGTTACTGCACTCACGTTAGACACTGGATAGGAGATGTCAAATCTCGTAAACATCTCTGACGCCGTTACACTCATATAATCTACCATTGATTTAACTTACATAAGATCTTTTAGTTCTGACTCGAGTGTTTTGTCTTTTCAATTCGCTCGAGCCTGAGCATTTCAAGATTTGAAGACTTTATTTCTGGAGGACGAAGACGAAGATTTTATTACTATTATTTATTATATTATTACACCGCATCACATTGTTCCGCTGCATTATTAATATTCTCTGGTAAGTGTAACTCTGATATGTATTGTATAAGTATAACCGAATATTTTGTAAAACAGCTTCATGAACTGTATATTTGATTATTATATTTTATCATTCCGCTGTAAGATTCTGTTTTGTTTTTCTTTCTTTCTCTGCTTTTTCTTATTTACCCCATAACATTCTGCCCTTTGTACGTTTTAAGGCTGACGTGTGTGGTTTATCTTCGGTTTAAAGCGTGCGAAAAGGCAGGATGTTACAAAGTTCTATAGGAATCATGGCTTCAAAGTCATAATCAAGGGCGAATGGAGTATGGCCGATCGTGAACATTTGAGTGATTCTGTATGCCCCTAATGCTAACGTGAGTTCATCACTCTAATTACCTTTAGCCTATTTCAAACGCTTCTTCAAAATGGACTTTATGATTTTGTTGGCAGGTTCGACTTGTCCATTAGCTTGATGGCGAGTAATTGCCATAAATCTTTTCTCGATATGATGTCGGTGACTGAAGTCCTTAAACTCAGCACTATAGATGTGAGGACCCAGAACTTTTAGATATTTGAAATTGGAATATTTAATTGATTTTAAATATTTAAAAGTTAGTTTCTAACTTGAATTTCAAATATTGTTATTTATTTAATAACTTAAATATTGAATTAAATGATTGGATTGGGAAAATGTCGAAATCTGGAATTCTGAGTTTGTTAAAAATATTTCCAAGCCTTATAAAATTTATATTGATAATATTAAAGGTAATAGAAGTGATAAAATTGAATTTTAAGGTGATCTGTTCAGTCTTAATAATATATCATTTAAATCGATATTTAAAAATAGCCTTCCGAGGCACAGTCTCAGAATTTGATGAAACTAGTTTCATTGGATCCGTAATATTGTATTATTATCGGATTTCAATTCTCGTAGTGTTTGGAGTGATCATTTGGCCGTACGGTAGATCAACACGCTGAAATTTATATTGAAATTTTAATAATAACTGAGTCCAAAAAGCTATCTTCTCCAAACGATCGAATTAGGACTCGAAACCTTTTCCATTGTGTTTGGAATATGGATTTAATATTATGAACGCCTAGCGGCACACCTCGATAGGATGTCATGATTTTGAGTTGCATTTTCGAGACAATTTAAATTTAAAATCAAATATTTTGACTGGTCAAATTAAATCACCAGAACTTTATCTTTACATACCCTGCCACTTGTCCCTGGGTCTTGCCATCTGTCGCCTGCACATACATATGTTCTTCTTTCTTTTTACTTTTGCCGAGTATTTTTTTAGAAAAATAAATAAAAGCAAATTGGATATCGGCATTTGAGAAAAATAAATAGAACATTGCTGTTTGAAATCTAAATGGCGGAAATCAAATTCGTTCATATAAAAAAATAGAGGAAACCCCTTCTCGTTCAAACTAAATTCAAATCTCGTATAAATGGAATTGGCGATCGAAGCTTCCCAAGTGTCTCGCGATGGTATTTCATGACGTTAGGTTTGACGAACCCTAATTCAGGATAACACTGGGTGGGTAGGAGACTCTAACGAAAAGGGCGGCGCAGTGGTGTCGGGTGGCTTGCTCGAGCTCGAGGCGTTGTGGCTTGTCGAGTGGAGTAGCTGGTAGTTAGGGCTTCAGTAGCATTCGAGTTTGACATCGACAAGGAGTTTGAGTTGATTGAGGGAGGGTCGAGCTGGGGAATGGTTGCGGGTGGGTTGTTTGGTGTCGATGTTGATTTCGATGATTAGGGCTTTGGCATGTTCGTGGCATGTTCGTTTGGAGCTTGATGCTTTTAGGTACGTGGTCTTTACCTTTTTAATAAAAAAAATGAAATGACAATAATTTATTGCAGTAAGGTATTTAGTTAATTTTATTTATTATGTAGATATACAGGTTGCAGGAGGATAAATGCGCACATATATTTATAAATAAGAGTTTAAATTTGCAGTTAGATATATATAAAACAATTATGTTTTAAATAAATATATATATTTGAAAAGAATTTTAATACATTAGGATTTAATGTACACACACACACACACACACACACACACTATATATATATATATAAGATTTTGAAAATATACGGGAATTCTCAAATGTTTGAGGAATTTATAAAGGTAGATTTTTGAAATCAATAATTTATTTTTATTAGTAGTTTCGAAAAGGAAAATTAATAGTTTAATTAAATCACTAGTTAATTAAACAAATTTACATGGAAATTGATCATTAAATTAATTCAACTATTAATGAAGCATAAAATGTTTATTTAAGGTCTGAAATCGTGAAGAATCGTGAAGAAAACTAACTGGTTGGGTTTGGGTCACGTAAATTAAAGGTGAGTTAATCTCACTCATCTTGGATTTCTGGTTAATTTAAATTGTTAATTTAAATTATTAGTTAATGGATTGAATAGACTGGATGTGATAGTATATATATAGAAATATATATAGTATATATATTTGGAGTGATTGATTTTCCGCATTATATAGCGGATGAGACCCTATGCGCCGCATAATAGCGGAGGATATTATATGAATCCATATACCGCGATATTCCACCTCGAAGTGGATTGGTATTTTGTCTTGTGCTAATATCTGTGGATGCAGGGAAACAAGTTGGAGGGATCCAACTGGATTCCTCAAAGTAGTGTAATTTATTTTTATAGTCTATGTTTTATTTGATAATCTGTGATAGGTCATTGATTATATTGGGAATTGGAATATTGGATGCTTTGAATGGATTGAATAATTTTGGTATTGAGTTATCAAAATATAAAGATTTGATTTTTGAAAGGAAATAAAAGGAGAGAATTTTTAAGAAAATAATTTTGGAGAATTGGGATAATTAAAGAATGAATTGGAAAAATAAAAAATAAATAAAGGTTGATTTTTAAATTTGAATAAATAATTTCAGGTATGGAAAATGAGATATATGGATAAATGGGAATATATGAATTTTAAACTTGAGTGATATTATTTAGGGGAATAAAGAATTTATTTTACATTCAAGGTTTAAAATTTGTTTAGAAGGAGAAAGAAGAGATTTGGAAAAGTATGAAATTGGTATTCAGTTTAAATAAGATTTTAGATTATAATAAAGGAATTAAATCTGATATTTATGGCTTTTGAAATAAATTTGGATAAGTAAAGGAATTTATTTTAATAAAGTAAATTTTGGAAATCAATTTGGAAATTGATTAAGTGTTTGAACTTGTGTTTTTAAACGGGAAGATGAGACTATGAAATTTATAAATTGGGTTTATAAAGTGAAATGCATATCAGTGGATATTTGGAAGTATAAATTCACGGTAGGAATTTATAAAGGAATGTGAATTTGTTTCAAAAATAAACAGTGGTTTTTTTTAAGGTATGGAAACGGGAAGTGTATTTCCTTGGAAAGCCACGTATATTTTAAAAGGAGATTTTTATAAGGTAAAGACTTAAGAAATTTGTTTTAAAGAAATGTTTTAGAATATTTATTATTTATAAATGTTTTAAATTTTAAAGTAAATATTTTTCAAATTTATTTTAGTAGCAAGTATTTAAAGGTTAATTGGTATTATGTTTTAAAAAGATAATTATTAATATTTATATTTTATAAAATAGTCTTATTTTAAAAGATCGTTTGGTTAAAGTTATATTTAAAAACTTGTATAGAATTTTGTAACTCTTATTTTAAGTTTAGTTTGGCTTAATTTTTATTTTAAAAATTAATTTTATATTTTATAAAGTAGTTTTATTTTAAATATTTTTAAAGTATATATTTTCGAATAAATTGTTTAAGTAGTTTTTAATTAAATGTTTTAATGTATATTTTAAAACAAAGTGTTTCAAATTGTTTTAAAATCTAAAGTGTTGGTACTTGGTGATTTCAGTGGAAATAGAAAATATTTGGGAAATTTATTCCATGAGAGAAAGATGGTTTGAAACTGTTTTTAAAGGGTTGAAAAGTGGAAATATATCTTGCGAAGATATTTTGAGGTTAATAAATAATTTGAGAGAAATTATTATGACTTGATGATTGTTTGTGAATGTTATTTGATAGTTAAATAACCGACTATCAATATTGGCCAAATGCGCTGATTGTTTCAAAGAGACCGGGATCGGGATTAATTTTTCAAAAACCACTTTGATCTGGTTTAGACGTTTTCGTGAGGAAGACAAGAGCTGGGAGTCGAAGATGGAGTAGTAAAGTGCAAGGGCTAGTCGCTTCTAATCCCGATGGTGATTCCAAAACGGATGTAGTAGGAGTAGTGCCTTCGGTTCCTTTCAAACCCAGGACGGACTTATATGGATGAATGATTTTAGAACATCATCAGGAGTACGATGAACATTCTAAGAGACGTGTTCTAAAAAGGTAACGCTTAGCCTCGAGCCTCATCAACCGAGAATGACTGAAAATCAGGTATTATGCAGCAAGGCTAAGTGGGTAGCACCCAAGTAGGATGAGGTCATCCCTGTCTAGAAGTCCCATTATATTCAGCCGTGTGGGCGGTTGCTGATCCTAACCGTGGGGTGATCTTTCTCGGGCTATCCAGTAAGGGGTAGTCCGGTCTTGTGTTGCAGGGGATCGAGAGGGATCCTTGGTATGGTGATCTAGGCCACGTACTGTGATAGGTGGTACCCTAGTGCCTAGTCATTCATTTGAAATCCATTCTTCCTACGTGCCTTATATGGTTTTGATTGTATAACCCACTTTGTAGCTAGTATGCTAGAATTTAATCATGTAACAATTTCAGCTATTTGAATAAGTATTTGTATATAGACTCTATTATAATATCAGAGGATTTTATAAGTAATGTTTTAGCTATCGTAAGGTGAAAACCCAACATGTTTATTTGTGGCGTAGTCTTACGAGATGCTTTTGATTTTCAGGATTTTGAAACTTTAATAATCCAATTGAGTGTGTTTTCTCACGCTGGTTTCCAGACTGACTCGGGTGTTATTTAACTATAATGCTCGGGTCAGACCGAGTATTATAAAATACAGGATAGGATGCTGTGGAGCTCAGGAGATGAGCTCAATGGCGAGACATACTTCCGTACTTGATTGTTATTCCACTGTGTGTTCAGTTTTGAGAACAAGTTTATATGGCTATCCAGTTGTATGTAATTGATGTTGTTGAACCCTGATGATGTGCTCTGGTGATGTATGTATAAAACAGATATAGTTTTCTTTTGTGTAAAGATCTGTTATCATCTATTATATTTTATTCCGCTGCGTTGGTAAGATTCTGATATTGTTTCATTTCTTCTTCTACCTTCTTCTTCTTAAACCCTAATGGTTCGATATTTCGGGCATTGAAAAACTAGGTCGTTACTTTTGGTATCAGAGCTGAAGGTTAAGCAAGAACCTTGGCTCTGGTGGGGATTACTCATTAAATAGAGTCCGTCATACTATAGAATGAGTATGAGAGTATTAATAGTATGAGCGCATAATTGTTAGTGAATATAAAAATTGTTTTTATATTGCGTTGACTTATCGGTTGAGTGTTTATAGATTCTGGTTGATATATGGGACGCTATTTTATCTATAGGGGTTTCTAAAACCTTAAACAAGATAAACCGACACAGTATTGTTTTAAAAATAGGGTGAATGAAATAATTTTATCCAAATTATTTTTGTATATAGAAGAAATTTTTTTCCGTTAATTATTATAGCTATAGATGGTTGCTTGGTTGTTAGGAGATGATAATATTAAAATATTATCATTGTTAAGTGAAAGTTGAATAAAGGATTAAAATTTTAACCAAAGATTAAGAAATAAATTTATATAACAAAATGAAATTTATAAATGTAAATTATGCATGTGATTTATAATTGAGATAAAAATTCTGGAGTAATGTTTGAATATGAATTGGATAGATTTGAAATTTGGAACTTTGGGAAAAGTTTGAATTCCTTTGGGTTTGAAAATGGTTTACAAAAGGTTTTGGAGAAATAATAATGATATTATTTCAAAAACATTTTTGAATTGGATTTGAAAAACTGGTGAGATTTGAAATTTAAAAATATTTAAGGGGTTTTAAAGAGATAAAGCATTGAACTCTTCTCGGTCACTGGAAAATAACTTCGGTGATGACTTCAGCATCATCGATGTTCATTTTTGAGTTTCCAAGAGAGAAATTGCTACCTGAATGATTTAATTTGGAGTTGTTTGCAAAACTGAGTTGGTTTTAATAATTCAAGGAATAATTGGATATGCAATTGAATTATGGAATTCAAAAATAGTTTCTGAAATGTTGAACTTTTGGTTTGGTAAAACCTTTTGATTTTAAAATTCAAAGGATAATTTGATACCAAAGGATTTTGGATATAATTGATTTCAAAGATGATTTTGAAATATTGAGTAATTGATGAAAAGACTCTAGGATCTTATTTAAAATGTTTATGGAATTTAAAATAAGTTGGAAACTTAAGGAAGTTTAAAAATTTGAATGGAAACGGAATGCAATTGAATCCAGTAAATAAAAGTAAAAAATTATTTTTTTGTAAGTAAATTTGTAGGAGAACAAATTTATTTAAATTTGTAAGTAAATAAACTAGAATTAAAGTTGAATAATGGAATCAATTTAGATTGTGTTGAGAAAAGTGAATTGTAAAGGAACTAAAAGAAGTAAAAGTTTAGAAATAAACTTTTTATTGAAATTTGTGGAATTAGATTCAACTTGAAAAGGGTCAAATAAAGATAAATGTGACTAGAGAATAAAGATAGAAAGATAATCCAATTAAAGAATGTTGGTAAATGGAATATTGGGAATTACTTTGAATTGTGTGTAATGGAAGTTAGTCAAGATTTGGCGAAATAAAATAATGGACTGAAATAAAAAATTAGTAAGTAAACTAATTGATTCAAGAAGGTAAGCAAATAAATTGGAATTGTATGTTGAGATGATATTTAATTTAAAATGTGTAAAATAAAGGGAAGTTATAAAATTAATTCGAAGTAAACTAAAATTATAAAAGTTTGGAAATAAGAAATTGTTTGAGATTCAAAATAAATTAGTAAGTGGACCTAATTTAAATAATGTTATGAACCTGTTGTGAATGGAAGATAGTTGATAAAATTCAATATTCGGAGTTTGAAGATGAGTTGAATTCAAGTAGAATTGGAAATGAAAATCTGGATAAAAATTTGAAAAAATATATATTTAGATTTGAGATAAATTAGTAAATTGAAGCAAACTGAATCTATTTGGAATTAGGATCCAAATTGATTAAATATAGACAAAAACCAAGTGATAAAGTGAAGTTGAGATTTGTAGTAGACTAAAAATAATTTAAAGTTGGAAATAAATCCATTGGGATTTAAGTAAATTATTAATGGGACTAATTAAAGAAGAAATTAATTGAATATGGCTTGAGATGAAGGTAAATTGAATTCATATGGGATTGGAGATCTATTTTAAAATAGGTGGTTATAATGGCTAAAGTGATGAAGTAATAATATAAGAGTATATAAAATGCTTATATTAAACTTAAGAAATGAATGGTAGAATTCTTAAGCAAGTTTGGTATTGGAAATATACGAAGTAATTTTGGAATGGAGATTAAGTAAAGTTGTGAAATGGGATAATTGTGGATAAGTGAATAGAAATCAAAATAGTGTGAATAAAAAGAGAATTGATATAGTTAATAATTAATGGATATATATACGTAAGATGTACGTATATTATTTTATTCGCATAGCGATTTGATCCAGATTCGAGCACAAAATTTCAAGGTAGTTATACCGAACAAATTAGGATTTTCACACGATTTTCGATGGTGAACATGGATATGGATTTTTGATTGATCCTAAAAATTCTCTATTGTAGTTTGTGGCTATGCAAGAAGAATGACGGTTTCTGATCAAGAAACCAGATCTGAGTCCGCACTAGAAAGTCGAGTGGATGATACTAGTTCGAAAGTGAAATTGTGTGATCAAGTGAGTGATCAAATTGGGTATTGCGTACGGATGATATATGTGCATCGTACGGATGTAAATGAAAGATATAAAAACTTTTGTAAAGAAATGTGTAAAGCAATTTTGAACATTGTAATTGAATATTATGGCCTAGATATTCAGGTGTTTAAAGAGCAAAAGGAAAATTGGGATTTTTGATTTTTGAAGATAAATTGAAAATTCTCGGCAAAGGTATGTATTTAAATTTCTGTATGAAATTTGATGATTTTATGGTCTAGCCACTTGGCCTTTTTGTTTTCTTTTGAAATTTAGGGGCCTGTGGAGGCATTTTGTAGTTGTACCGAGCTAGCCGTGCAAAGGAGACACCGACAAAATTTTCGGGAATTTAGGGAGTTGGAAAATTTTTGAGAAAATTTTGATAATTTGAATTGGGTTTTAAATTTAAATTTAAATTTGAATGATTGGGTAAGAAATATTGGTTGGAACTAATAGAAGAAGTTTAGACAGTTAGTGAGGTGAATGATGTCTTTATTAAAAAGATGGTTTTGGGTATTGTTAAAAACTGTTTGGTTTTGGGAAATTGTTTAAAACTGTTAGGATTGGGAATAGTAACGGGTTATGGACCATTCCTCTTAACTAGTAATTTCGGGGTCGAAATTCTTTTAAGGGGGGAGGAATGTGACGACCCGGAATTTTTAGATATTTGAAATAGGAGTATTTAATTGATTTTAAATATTTAAAAGTTAGTTTAACTTGAATTTTAAATAGTGCTATTTATTTAATACCTTAAATATTGAATTAAATGATTGGATTAGGAAAATGTTGAAATCTGGAATTCTGAGCTTGTTAAAAATATTCCAAAGCCTTATAAAATTTTTATTGATAATGTTTAAGGTAATAGAAGTGATAAAATTGAATTTTATGGTGATCTGTACAGTTTTAATAATGTATAGTTTGAATCGATATTTCAAAATAGCCTTCCGAGGAATAGTTTCGGAATTCGACGAAACTAGTTCCATTGGATTCGTAATAATGTATTATTATCGAATTTCAAGTTTCATAGTGTTTTGAGTGATCGTTTGGCCGTACGGTAGATCAACACTGTGACGCCCCACCTCTTTACCCACGCTAGCCAAGAACACTACGATGTAGTGCTGTCAACTAGCACGGAGAATAAGGCTGTTGAGGAGCGACCATCCATGTAACTTCTTTGTGCGAGCACCGATATGTCAGATAGTATAGCATGCATTTCATTTAAAGAGGAAGTCCGACATTACGATACAAACTCAAAGCTATCACACGGTGGCTATAAATAATCTTCGGAAACAAACACAGAAATAAGCATAACGCTAATCAGTCACAGACATCCATATCACAAAGACGGAAGAAGATATGAATATATAACTAACACATGAAAGTGTACATCAGGGTAGTGGTCAAAAGGATCCACAATAATACAAAATAATAACAACACGTGCTATACAAAAGAATACAACTATGAGTCTATATCTCAAGTGTATACAACAAAAACTGCTAATCTAAATAGTTAGCCAAAAGTCAGAGTAGCAAACCTCGGGGGAGAAGTCAAGCAGAAGCACCTGTAACATCTTGGTCTAACCCGAGTATTATTTAAGAAAATAATAAACGGATCAGTCTAGCTATAAATATCAGATGACATGGTATAAAATAAAAGATACGGCATAACATAAAATATCCATACTGACATACTACTATAAGTATGAAAATGATGATCAACAAAAGATCAATCAATAAGAGATAAATCAATATCACAAGAATCTTCTCAAAGATCCAAAGAGGGCATCATACCCTAAACTTGTACTCATAACAAGTCAATGACATAAATTCCAGAAATCAACACAGGAAATCCAGAAATCATAGAAAAAGGGAAAGAGGCCTATCACATGACGGTCCGAAGACCATGGGGAGCTACCCCATATGGATGAGTCTGAGTCACCCGAATGAGGTCAAGGCTAACCAAAAAGCAAAAAGGTATGTGTGAATGGAATCACACAAATGGTGTCTAGCCTAACCTCGCTAACAAAAAGGTATGTATGAATGGAATCACACAAGTGGTGTCTAGGCTAACCAAAAAGCAAAAAGGTATGTATGAGTGGAATCACACAAGTGATGTCTAGCCTAACCTTGCAATGAAAGAGACATCGCGCAATTGCTAGTCTAATTCATAAAGCGATCATCAAGATCAACGAGAAGTGTCAATTACACTAAGCTAGTAAATATAAAAGTTTAGCTTCATGTCCCATAACCACTTGCTTAACTTAAATATTTACGAACCAACTGTAAATCTTCACTAAAAAATTGTCATAAGAGATTCAATCGAATAAGTCCAGGAATTAACCGACGAAGCAAACGCAAGCGTTTCATACCACTTGTTTTACTAAGCCGTTTAATTCAATTTCTCATACGAGTGAGGTAAAGGTTTGTATATACTAGTAGTTTGGAAAATGGTTTAAGAAAAGAGCTTTGTTATTGAAAATAAAGTTGAAATCATTTTGTTGAAAGTGTTTTGATATTTAATACTAGTATTGAAACCTTCATGTTTTAAATTGACAAATCATAGAAGTGATTGTAGAAACAATCAATCATTAAAATTCACATACGAAGACGTGAATAAAATCCAAAGAAACCGATAAAGAATCCATCGAAATAGATATTCAAAAATCCATAAAATCGACCGACAAGCCCAAGATACTTTGCCTCGAAGAATGGTCAACTCAGCATCTCAACAAAGCAAGTTCTATTGAATGTTTTTCAGATAAGATCCCCTACGGAGGGGGGGGGTCCGGGGGGGTGGCAACCCCCCAAGGTGGGGGTGCGGGGGCAACGCCCCTGCTACGGGGTTCGACCTAATGGAACAAAGGCACAAAAGTCACGCGACCTAAGGGGGTACGCGACCTAAGGGGGTACGCGACCTAATGGAACAAAGGCGCAAAAGTCACGCGACCTAATGGTTTATAGGTCATACGACCTAGTGGGTTAACGGTCTAACGACTTACGGGTTATAGGTCCAACGACCTAAGGCCTAACGGTATATAGGTCAGGCGACCTAACAGGACAACAGGACGAGCGACTTAACAAAGTGGCCGAGCGACCTAACTGGAGCAAGCGACCTATAGGTCATGCGACCTAAAGTAGTAAAGAGCCGTACGTGTTAACGAGTTAACGACCTACGACCTAGGTCCATACGACCTACGACCTACGACCTAAGGTCCATACGACATAAGGTCCATACGACCTACGACCTAAAACGTCGCGACCTAGCGACCTAAGGGGATAAGGGCCGAGCGACCTAACATTCGAACGACCTACGACCTAAAACGTCGCGACCTAGCGACCTAAGGGGATAAGGGCCGAGCGACCTAACATTCGAACGACCTACGACCTAAAACGTCGCGACCTAGCAACCTAAGGGGATAAGGGCCGAGCGACCTAACATTCGAACGACCTACGACCTAAAACGTCGCGACCTAGCGACCTAAGGGGATAAGGGCCGAGCGACCTAACATTCGAACGACCTACGACCTAAAACGTCGCGACCTAGAGTCCTAAGGGGATAAGGGCCGAGCGACCTAACATTCGAACGACCTACGACCTAAAACGTCGCGACCTAGCGACCTAAGGGGATAAGGGCCGAGCGACCTAACATTCGAACGACCTACGACCTAAAACGTCGCGACCTAGCGACCTAATTCCGAAGCGTTGAGCGACCTAACGTTATAGGCCATTTTAGGTCGGAAACAAGCTATTTGAAGGCCGAGACTTTTCCACGCGAACGACCTAGCAAAGGCAGAGCAACCTAAGGGCAGATTTTCACCAAAAACACTTAAAGTTGGAATTTTTCGCCAATCCAATCCAAACCAAATGCAAATGTACATGCTAAAGTGATAGGGAATCATTCCCAACAGTCCAATATAGATATAGACTAGATTTGTGGGATAAAAATCTCACCTTTTCACTAAAATGGATGAAGATGAAGCTTGAAATGCTATGCAAGGATCAACCACTAGCTTGAATCAATGTCTTCACTTGAGTTTTGGAGTTGATGTTGGATTAGCAATGAAGACTTAGCTTTTGGAGTTTTAATTTCTCTTTCCACTCACCATTAATGCAAAAGCTTGAGTTGGTAGGAATTTATGAAGAGTGAAGAGAAGGAGGGGGTTGGGCTTTATGTTATAATGGTTAAGCTAACCCAAAGTCCAAAGCGGGAAAAGTTAGTGAAATTCCACTAACTCCAAACCAATCAATGTTTATACTTAAAAAGTTGTAAACGACATTTCGAACTCAATGGAAGTGGTCTCGAGTCCTAATTTAACCGTTTGCAAAAAGTAGCTTTTCGGACCAAAATCCGATTAACGATAAAATATTTAAATGTAAAATCGACAAATATGCGGGTTGTTACAAACACGTTGAAATCTATATCGAAATTTTAATAATAGCTAAGTCCAAAAAGCTATCTTCTCCATACGATCGAATTAGGACTCGAAATCTTTTCCATTGTGTTCGGAATATGGGTTTATCATTATAAATGCCTAGCGGCATGCCTCGATAGGATTTCGTGATTTTGAGTTACATTTTCGAGACAATTTAAATTTAAATATTTTGACTAGTCAAATTAAATCACCAGAACTTTATCTTTACATACCCTGCCACTTGTCCCTAGGTCTTGCCATCTGTCACCTGCACGAACAGATGTTCTTCTTTCTTCATATTTTTTCGAGTATTTTTTTAGAAAAAATAAATAAAAGCAAAATCGATATTGGCTTTTGAGAAAAATAAATAGAACATTGCTGTTCGAAATCTAAATGGCAGAAATCAAACTCGTTCATATAAAAAAATAGAGGAAACCCATTCTCGTTCAAATTAAATTCAAATCTCATATAAAGTGAACTCGCGACCGAAGCTTTCTAAGTATCTCGCGATGGTATTTCGTGACGTTAGGGTTTGACGAACCCTAGTTTGCGATAACACTAGGTGGATAGGAGACTCTAGCGAAGAGGGCGGCGCAGTGGTGTTGGGTGGCTTGCTCGAGCTCGAGGCGTTGTGGCATGTCGAGTGGAGTAGCCGGAAGTTAGGGCTTGAGCAGCATTCGAGTTTGGCATCGATGAAGAGTTTGAGTTGACCGAGGGAGGGTCGAGCTGGGGAATGGTTGCGGGTGGGTTGCCTAGTATCGATGTCGATTTCGATGATTAGGCCTTTGGCATGTTCGTGGCATGTTCGTTTGGAGCTTGATGCTTTTGGGCACGTGATCTTTACCTTTTTAATAAAAAAAATGAAATGATAATAATTTATTGGAGTAATGTATTTACTTAATTTTATTTATTATATAGATATACAGGTTACAGGAGGATAAATACACATATATATTTATGAATAAGAGTTTAAATTTGCAGTTAGATATATATATATATATATATATATATATATATATATATATATATATATATATAAAACAACTATGTTTTAAATAAATATATAGATTTGAAAAGAATTTTAATTCATTAGGATTTAATATGTATATATATAAGATTTCAAAAATATATGGGGATTTTTAAATGTTTGAGGAATTTATAAAGGTAGAATTTTGAAATCTATAATTTATTTTTATTAGTAGTTTCGAAAAGGAAAATTAATAATTTAATTAAATCACTAGTTAATTAAACAAAATTCATGGAAATTGATCATTAAATTAATTCAAATATTAATGAAGCATAAAATGTTTTTTAAGGTTTGAAATCGTGAAGAATCGTGAAGAAAAAAAATTGGTTTGGTTTGGGTCGCGTAAATTAAATGTGAGTTAATCTCACTCATCTTGGATTTCTGGTTAATTTAAATAGTTAATTTAAATTATTAGTTGATGGAATGAATAGACTCGATGTGATAGTATATATATAGTAATATATATAGTATATATATTTGGAGTGATTGATTTCCTGCATTATATAGCGGATGAGACCCTATGCGCCGCATAATAGCGGAGGATATTATATGAACCCATATGCCGCGATATTTCACCTCGAAGTGGATTGGTATTTTATCTTGTGCTAACATCTGTTGATGCAGGAAACAGGTTAGAGAGATCCAACTATATTCCTTAAAGTAGTGTAATTTATTTTTATAGTTTATGTTTTATTTGATAATCTGTGATAGGTTATTGATTATATTGGGAATTGGAATATTGGACGCTATGAATGGATTGAATAATTTTGGTATTGAGATAAAGAGAGAATTTTTTATAAAATAATTTTGGAGAATTGGGATAATTAAAGAATGAATCGGAAAAAAAATAAAATAAATAAAGGTTGATTTTTAAATTTGAATAAATAATTTCGGGTATTGAAAAGGATATATATATGGATAAATGGGAATAAATGAATTTTAAACTTGAGTGATATTATTTAAGGGAATAAAGAATTTATTTTAAATTCAAGGTTTAAAATTTGTTTAGAAAGATAAAGAAGAGATTTGGAAAAGTTTGAAATTGGTATTCAGTTCAAATAATGTTTTAGATTATAATATAGAAATTAAATCTGAAATTTATGGGTTTTGAAATAAATTTGAATAAGTAAAGGAATTTATTTTAATGAAGTAAATTTTGGAAATCAATTTGGAAATTGATTAAGTGTTTGAAATTGTGTTTTTAAAAAGGAAGATGAGACTATGAAATTTATAAGCTGGGTTTATAAAGTGAAATGGATATCGGTGGATATTTGGAAGTATAAATTCATGGTAGGAATTTATAAAGGAATGTGAATTTGTTTTAAAAATAAACAGTGGTTTTTTTTAAAGGTAGGAAAATGGGAAGTGTATTTCCCTGGAAAGCCAAGTATATTTTAAAAGGAGATTTTTTATAAGTTAAAGACTTAAGAATTTTTTTTAAAGTAATGTTTTAGAATATTTATTATTTCTAAATGTTTTAAATTTTAAAGTAAATATTTTTCATATTTATTTTAGTAGTAAGTATTTAAAGGTTAATTGGTATTATGTTTTAAAATGATAATTATTAATATTAATATTTTATAAATTAGTTTTATTTTAAAAGATAGTTTGGTTAAAGTTATATTTAAAAACTTGTATAGCATTTTGTAACTCTTATTTTAAATTTAGTTTGGCTTAATTTTTATTTTAAAAATTAGTTTTATATTTTATAAAGTAGTTTTATTTTAAATATTTTTAAAGTGTATATTTTCGAATAAAGTGTTTAAGTAGTTTTTAATTTAAATGTTTTAAAGTATATTTTAAAACAAAGTGTTTTAAATTGTTTTAAAATCTAAAGTGTTGGTACTTGGTGATTTCAGTGGAAATAGAAAATATTTGGGAAATTTATTCCGTAAGAGAAAGATGGTTTGAAACTGTTTTCCAAGGGTTGAAAAGTGGAAATATATCTTGCGAAGATATTTTGAGGTTAATAAATAATTGGGAGAAATTATTATGGCTTGATGATTGTTTGTGAATGTTATTTGATAGTTAAATAACCGACTATCAATATTGGCCAAATGCGTTGATCGTTTCGAAGAGACCGGGATCGAGATTAATTTCCCAAAAACCACTTCGATCCAGTTTGAACATTTTCGTGAGGAAGACAAGAGATGGGAGTCGAAGATGGAGTAGTAAATTGCAAGGGCTAGTCGCTACTAATCATGAGGGTGATTCCAAAATGGATGTAGTAGGAGTAGTGCCTTCGATTTCGTTCGAACCCGTGACGGACTTGTGTGGATGAACGCTTTCAGAACATCGTCAGGAGGACGATGAGCATTCTAAGAGATGTGTTCTAAAAAGGTAACGCTTAGCCTCGAGCCTAATCGACCAGGAATGGCTGAAAATCAGGGGTTATGCAGCAAGGCTAAGTGGGTAGCACCCAAGTAGGGTGAGGTCATCCCCGTCTAGAAGTCCCTTTATATTCGGTTGTGTCGGCGGTTGCTGATCCTAACTGCGGGGTGATCTTGCTCGGGCTATCCAGTAATGGGTAGTCCAGTCTTGTGTTGCAGGGGAATGGGAGGAATCCTCGGTATGGTGATCTAGGCCACATACTGTGATAGGTGGTACCTCAGTGCCTAGTCGTTCTTTGGAAATCCATTCTTCCTACGTGCCTTGTATGGTTTTGATTGTATAACCCATTTTGTGGCTAGTATGCTAGAATTTAATCATGTAACAATTTCAGCTATTTGAATAAGTATTTGTATATAGACCCTATTATAATATCAGAGGATTTTATAAGAAATGTTTTAGCTATCGTAAGGTAAAACCCGACATGTTTATTTGCGGCGTGGTCTTACGAGATGCTTTTGATTTTCAAAGGATGTTGAAACTTTAGTAATCCAATTGAGTGTGTTTTCTCACGCTGGTTTCAAGACTAACTCGGGTGTTATTTAACTATAATGCCCGAGTAAGACCGAGTATTATAGAATATAGGATAGGGTGCTGTGGAGCTCAGGAGTCGAGCTGGGTGGCGAGATGTACTTCCGTACTTGATTATTATTCCGCTGTGTATTCAGTTTTGAGAACAAGTCTATATGGCTGTCCAGTTTTATGTTATTGATGTTGTTGAACCCTGATGATGTGCTCCGGTGATGTATGTATAAAACTAACATAGTTTTGTGTGTGTAAAGATCTGTTATCATCTATTATATTCTATTCCTCTACATTGGTAAGATTCTGATGTTGTTTCTATTTCTTCTTCTACCTTCTTCTTCTTTAAACCCTAATGGTTCAATTTTTCGGGCATTGAAAAATCGGGTCATTACTATAGAATTGGGTCCCGTTGTTTGCTATGTTTTTTTAGGGGAGACCAAAATGACAAATTATGTTTTGAACAACAAACTTGATTACTTTCGTTGTAGTGATCGTGGCCAAAGGTTCAACTTTAGCCCATTTAGCGAAGTAATTAATTTCTATACTTTGCACCTACGTTAGAAATCAACAAGGAGCCAATACTGTCGATACCCCAAGTAGCAAATGGCTATGGACTGACCATTTAGTGATTCCATCAGCAGGGCTCTTGGAATCTTTGTCAAATATCTAGAACTTGTCACAGCATCCAACATAATCAGATGCATCTCAGTTGACAGTGGCCAGAAATAACCATAGCGGAGTTTCTTCTTCGCCAAGGTATTCCCCTTTGTGTGATTGCTACATTCTCCTTTATGGATTTCTCTCAAAACTCGCTTGATTTCATCAATGGAGATACACTAAAAATTAGGAGGATGGAGAAACCCTTCATGTATGTGACTCCCTCTTAAAGGATGTGTTGTGAAGCTTTGTGAAGGATCCATCGTTTTTCATTCCTCTGTTCAAGAAGTACTCCCCTTTGCAAATAATCTTTTACGGCATCATCCATGACTCCTTCTCAGGCTCCATCTATAAGACCCAATCAATCTCCACTGATCAATGCTTGAAGCATTGAGTACATCAACTGGGACCAAGCCCATTTACTATGCATCTATGAAACTAGCCAGCTTGGCCAATGACTTGGCTTTCTCATTCTATTCTCTAGGGAGGTTTGTAATAATGTAATGCTCGAAGCCGATTAGCAGCTCTTGAACCCGATTGAGGTAAGGAGAAATTCACGCTCCATTGGTTTGATATTCTCCCCTGACTTAGTTTACTACTAATTGGAAATAACGGAAAATTTGTAAAGCTTTTACTCCCAACTCTCTAGCCAGTTTAATCCCAATGGCTAAGGCTTGATATTTAGCTTCGTTATTCGTTGCAGGGAAGCCAAAATTTAGGGAATGGTAGATCACTAGAGTTACTAACATAACTCTGGCCCTAGAACACCTGTCATTGGATGCTCCATCCATGTACATCTTCCATCGGATGGTAGGTTCTCCACCACACTCCGGAGAGTCGTCCTGTGTAGTGAATTCTGCCAGTGCTTGTTCCTGGATAGTTCTCTGGAGGAGATAAGTGATATCGAACTGGCTCAATTTGATATTCCATTTAAGTAATCTCCCAGAAGTCTCAGGTTGTTGTAGGACTTGTTGTAACGGCTGTTCGATGAAGACATTGATGAGATGAGCGTGGAAATAAAAGTGTTTCTTTTTTGATGCAATTAACAGGCAGTACATGAGCTTATCCAACTTCAAATAGTTTCTTTCAGCACCTATCAATCGCTTGCTAACATAATACATTGGCTTTTGGATTTGATTGTCTTTTCGCAACAGTGCGACACTTATGGCATGTACCGAAACTGCTAGATAGATGTACAAGTATTCATGATCCCGTGGCTTAGAAAAAATGAGGGGCCTTCTAAGTGATGTACTAGATCTTGAGACACATCAATACAATCCTATGTCCATTCAAAGTTTCTCTTTTCTCTCCAGATCAAATTGAAGAAAAGGATGCACTTATCGATGGCTCTAGAGATGAATCGACTCAAGGGAACAACCTTCCCATTCATGCTCTACACCTCCTTAATTGTCTTTAGTACCTGAATATTTATGATCGCTTCAATTTTTCCAGGATTGGCTTCAATTCTATGATAGTTAACAATGAAACCCAAGAATTTCCCTGACGCAACACCAAAAGGGCATTTCAAGGGATTAAGTTTCATTCCATATTTTCGAAAAAAACTGAACATTTCCGCTAAGTCTTAGATGTGGTCGTTTGATAACCATGACTTCACAAGCATATCATTCACATATACTTCCATTGATCACCCGATCTGGGCTCTGAACATTTGATTGACCAATCTCTAGTAAGTAGCTCCAACATTCTTTAGTCCAAAAGGCATCACAATGCAGTAGTATAATCCCGGGTCGGTAATGAAGCTAGTGTGTTCCTGTTCTAGGATGTGCATCAGAATCTGATTGTATCTAGAGTACGCGTCCATGAATGAAAGCAGTTCATGTTAGCGGTTGAGTCTACCAGCTGGTTTATCCTCGGAAGTGGAAAGCTGTCTTTTGGGCATGTCTTGTTCAGGTTTGAGTAATCGACGCATATCCACCACTTACCATTGGCTTTCTTTATAAGAACTGGATTGGATACCCATTTCAATAAGAGGGCATCGTAGATAAACACATTGTTTTTGAGTTTATCCACCTCGTTAGGTATAGAATATCTCTCTGGATCCATGCTGCATCGTTTTTATTTCACCGGGATATGCCTTAGGTTGATATACAATGCATGGCTTGTGACAGTCGGTGAGATCCCACACATGTTAAAATGGGTCTAAGAAAAAACATCTAGATTCGCTCAGAGAATACCAGATAATTCCTTCATCATCATTGCATGGAGCTGTGATCCAATCTTTAGGACCCTGGTGGGTCATTATGGCTGGCCGTGATGTCAATCGTAAGCTCAGCAGGTGCAGCCTTGGTTCCTTTGGATTCCTCTTCTTCATCTCTTGGATCTATATCTTTATAAAACGACTATGGTGCCCGAGCCAAGACTCAGAGGCTGATTGCTAAGTTTCATCAGTTTTGATGCAGAGAGGCTTCTCCACATCATTTCCTTTTTCTCTTTGCTGAGCGCCTCTCAAATCAGCCACATAACAGGTGCACTCAGTCGCTTGATCTCCATGAATAATTCCATGCCATTCTCTGCTGGTAATTTTAGTATGAAGCGCCAAAGGGTGATAGCTGTCTTGAATTCAACAAGGGCCGGTTATCCCAAAAAAGCATTGTATGAGGAGTTCACATCCATCACAACAAACGGTAGCACCTGCACTTTCCTTCGGTTGTCATCTCCTAACTCCTTCGGTAGCTTGACATAGCCTACAGCTTCAGTTGCAACAACACTAAAGCCATGAATACGGGGTTAGAACGGTTTCATATCTTTGGCTTCATGTAACATCTGGTTGTATGCCTTCTTGAAAACGATATTCACAAACTTCCACAATCGACTTGATTCTTTCTCACCAAGGCAGGACCGATCATGCCGAGATCACCATTGGGTCGATGTTAGGGACCTCCACCTTGTCTATGTCTCTACTCCTAAATGTGATATCATCTGTCATAGTTCGTTGCTGCTTTGCTGGAGCACCGTCCTTCATGTTTGAGCAACATTCAATGTCAACATATCTGATAACGTTCATGTAACGCACCATTTCATTTTAGCTTTTGTCGGCCGAGTATGGTCCTCCAACAATGGTATTAATAACCAATCTCCCCACTATCCCTCGAGGTTCCTCAGCACTGGGTGGAGCTTATGCTCGATTTGGATCAGATGTCCTTGCCCGCCATCCTATAGGGATTTAACAAATTGCTGCAACTTTCTTTCTCGAATTAACCTCATAATAACATCATGGAGGTGGCGACACTCATCTATGGTATGTCCATAACTTTCATGAAATCTATAGTACTTTTTGGACTGTCTCTGCTTCTCCATCAGTTTCTTCGGAGGTGGTTTCCTGTACTGCATAATGTTATAATTCGATAGATAAACATTCTCTAGTGACATATTCAACGACGTATATGTATCAAACAATAGGATCCTCAGCTTTCCTCTTCTAGAATCCTATCTTTGGTCGTGGTTTCTATTATCTCCTTTCTTCTACTCATTTGGTTTGTTTTGAACATTGATTCGAACTTTTTCGAAACTATCACTGGACTGCTTCACTACAACATTACTTTATACTCCATCAGCGCTTGAGTCTGTAGCATCTCTCTCCTGGTTCGCTTTGCCTCCTCCATCCTTAGAAACTGAGCTGCCTTTGCAAAGAAACGGTCCGGTATAAAAGGAGGCTTCCCTGCTAACCAATCACCAAACTTGAAATTAGAGTTGACTTCCCTATTCAGTGCCATGAGTTTTACATCACCATTCGGATTATTGAATTCTATAATAGATGTATTAAACCTTTTCAGAAAATCTTTCAGTAATTCTCCCAGTGCTTGGACCAAGTTGGAGAGTAACATTACATCCTTTAGATGAGTCGTGTGCTTGCGGAACTGCTCTAGGAACTTCTTTGCTAACTCATCAAATGAAGAGATTGACCTTGATGGTAGCTTGGTGAACCACACGGTTTCAACATCTTCTAGAAGAATTGTAAAACACCTGCACTTTACTGCATCAATGGCTCGGGCGGAGTCCATATGTCAGTTGTACTTCAAGAGATGTTGCCTGGGGTCGGTTTTTCCCGCATAGGCGGCATCATAGGCATATCAAACCTCCGTGGATATTCTGCATGTAGAATGTTGTTAGTGAACGAGGTATGACTTCTAGAGAGTCCTGAATCATCATTGGTCAAGCCTTGACTTTCTTTCACTAGCTGTCTCACCATAGATGTTAAGTCTAGTGTTTGGGGATTTGGTGCCTTGCGGTAATCGTATTCCACCTTACATGAGCGACTCGTTCCATGCCCATAGGCAGTGCCATATTACTTTGGCTCCTCTTACTCTTGATCTATTTTCTAAGAAGCAATTCTATCATCATCTCTCAACTATGGTTCAGTTACATTCACCTGAACTCCGGCAACTCGATTGATCATTGCATCTCTAGAGTGAGCTCCTCCATCTACAAATAGACTGCACCCATGATGCAAGGGTTCAGTGTTGATCCTCTTAGAGGGTTCGGTACCGATCAGTGCCGATCGGTCATATTGATCATTGGGTTCCATCCCGATGTTCCAGCTGCATATGCATCTATTTTGCGACATCTGTTTCTATAATAGTCGTCAGGTGAGGAGGAGTATTCAGATCCTAAAAATGGAGTAGGCTCCCTCCTTGTCTTTCCACGTTGATGTTTTAACTATTTCATCGAGTCAATGTTAGCCTGGATTTGCTGGTTGAGTTGTTGGTGGCTATCTAGTAGTTCCTTCATTAGGATTTTTA
This sequence comes from Allium cepa, assembly GCA_030765085.1. Taxonomy (NCBI): domain Eukaryota; kingdom Viridiplantae; phylum Streptophyta; class Magnoliopsida; order Asparagales; family Amaryllidaceae; genus Allium; species Allium cepa. Next base: position 743,651,787 of record CM060932.1, read on the forward strand.
AGTCTATTTTGGTGACATAGTCAATTGGATTCTGGGGATTGACAGTAGTCGATTGTACGCTCTGATTAACCTATTGAACGTTGGTCTCATCGTTGCCTTCAATAGCACGGGAATAGTAAACTTTCTCTAGCCATGGAAAATAGCTTCCCTTTAGATATCCTTCAAATCCGAGTAGAAATGGAAACTTGTCAGCAAAAATCTGGATCTACCTCACGAATATGGGAATCCACAAGCAGATGATGAGATCCAATCAAGATGAGAACTGATTTCTCAGTGAAATCACCAAAATGTTTAGAACAAAAGTTGGCACAAACACCTAATAGATTATATCTAGAGATATGAATAAAGAAATCTAAATTAAAATAGAGGAAACAAACAAAAAACAAGTAAAAAACCATGACAAACATATTTTTAGTGGTTCAACGTTGAATGCCTACATCCACTTTGATGAAATAGCTTCATTAATTACTTGATTTTTTGAGTATAAGAGGGATTAGATCAAAATCTGTAAATGTAATGGAATACTAGAAAAATAACAGCCTAAAGATCCTTCAAATGAACTATGAAATCCATATTTATAGCGGTAGACGACTGAATATCTTCCCGAAATTCATCGGTAGAATCTCCAGATACAGACGAGGTCACCTAGAAAGTTTTGAGGCCCAATTCCCAAAGAGGAGCGATTGGGTCCAATCAGTCTTCCCTGCCACATGGCACCATGCATTCACCATAGTGGGCCCCCCTCGCTTCATGCTTCCAAAGTCGTTTGTATAATTGCTTCCATGTTTTAGAGATATCTATCAATTTATGTTGACTGTTGATTCAAGCTATTCATAGCCATAGTGATCTAATCCAATCCCCTACCTAGGGGAAGGCACAAATCCATACTTAAAGTATTCTAGAGACTCTATCTCTTGGCTTCGCTTTATTGATGCTTCACACTATTGTCAGTGCTTGATCTTTAGTCTCTGTGATCACCTCTCTGGCCTGCTAGCATGTTTATTATCGAGTCTAACTTATCCAATCGGTGTGAATATGGCCGGATCAAAAAGCAAGATAACAATATTCATTTATTGATTATTTTTGCTAGTGCATTCTCTTGTATATGTATGTAAATATTGTTTATAATGTTCTGTTCATGTATATTCAATATATTATATGTTATCTTTCCACTATGAAATTCCATTGATGTGCCTTAGTATAGTGTACTCATTTTAATTTTTCCCTAATAATTATCTTCCATGATTTTCAGGAATCAGACGTTGTCATTTGAAGTTGATTTGGCATATTATGAAGATGGGTTATTATATTAGGTATCAGTGCTTAGGTTCAATGCTCAGGACCAAGTAGACCAATTTAAGTTAAAACAACCTAGTAGAAGGAGATACATTGGGAGAAAGTACTTGTATTTTTCTACTACATAATATTTTTTATACCATTGTCGCTTGAACTCTGATTCATTTCTGTCATTGGTTTCTAAGGTATCTTCATTCAAGTTATCAGTATGAGTAGACATGATACACATGCATCCGCGGTAGGTGCAAAGGATAGTGTAGCGATCAAGAGTATCACCATTCGGACTCGATGCATGAGCTTTCAAGTTGAGTGAGGTTGGTCAATGGAGTGTGACTTAGATTTGCATCCAAGTAGGATTCGGTGGATGCCAAGTGATGACCGTAGACTTAGTAGATGACTTATATTCTTTTTTCATAGAGTCATTCATATTAGAAGTGTTTGTTTTTGTGTTGGTAAACCTTTAGCGTTGGGGTTAATCCCATGTGCTTTAGAGATATTGTCTAGGGGTCAATCCATTCACACACCAGTTTCTAGTCACTAGTTTAAGCGTAGGGTTTTTAGGTGATTTTCCTCGGTTAGGCAAGGTTATTTCACTCAATTTTTAAAGATGAGAATATGAGTATTGAATTCTTGAGGTGACTAAGGAATTCCATGCACAACTTTAGTCATATAAGGAAATCTCAATAGTCTAACAAAGGAATTGGATCAGAGTTCGGATGAGAGGAGTCATATGGCTGACCTTAATTTAACAAAGAAATCATGCGAGTGAATAAAGGATTAGATCGAGGATCGTATGTTATTTTGGATGATCATTATTCATTGTAAAATTATTTACATCATCGTATAGTTTAGATAGCATGTGGTAGTTGCTTGTTGTTGACTGCTTGTTGTTGCTTAATTGATTGATTGATTGTTGTTGATTATTTTTCTTATGTTGCCTTTTGATTGATTTTTGTCAATTGTCGTGGCTCGTTATTGCTTATTTTACGTGTCTGGTTGCTTGTATGCTGGTTGTAGTTACCTATTATAGCATGCTGGAGAGTGATATCAATAGCTATTTTGGATAGATCATATTTTATCCATGGCCATTGTAGGGTCAAGGTGAGATCTATACGAGTCGATTGCATTTATATGCGAATCGAAGTCAGTGGTATATTTAGATACTGATTCATTTTAGTTTACTCTCCAATTGTTAGTCATGTATGATTGTTGTCATATCGATTACTATGCCAAAATTATACATGTTAAATTTTATTGCTATAGAATTGGTGCATAACCCTCTTAGTACAGTACAACTAGGTAATTGAGAGATGGAGTATGACTATTTAAATGCTTCTTGGTTTAGTTTCCCATTTAAATGGTGAGAAGATTTCTCAAAAAAGAGGTATTATTTTTTGGAAAAATGTAGGATATTGTAGATTATCGCATATTACCTAGTTGTGTGATGCATTCTAATTTGGGAGTTCCCATAATGTTAGTAGCATAAGGGAAAATACTATTGAATTTTTTTGAAATTGAGATTTGGGAATTTTGGTTAATATTACTTTCTCGTACTCATATGAATTTCGAGGATTAAAAGTCTTTTAAGAAGGGTAAAATGTAAGTTCCTGCAATTTTATTGATTGATTATTCAAATAATTTGATTTAAATATTTAATTATCAGTTAATAGAACGTCCATTATGAGAAAATCGAGCCGACCATCATTGAGACCGCAATTCCATTATGAGAAAATTAAGTATAAGTCCGCGTCGTTTGGAGTCGATAAGTTTTTAGAGTGAATAGTGAGTTCATGTAGATGAAATGAATTTAGGGCTAAGGCCCATTAGTTTGCCTATAAGTGGCTAACCCCTTTCATTTCTCTCATTCACTTTTCATTCCATTTTACTTCTCCTTTTCATTTCTTAATCACTTTCCTAATGCTCTCTTAATCCCTAATCCCTAAGCCCTAATCCACTATCCAAGTTCAAACAAAATTCTTAAATTCAAGCTAAAATAACTATAATTTCTCTCTACTCATTCCTCAGATAACCTATCAAGAAATTAGCAGTAAGTGGAGTTTGGAGCTAGATCTCGACTTTGAAGAGAGCATGAATTTGGATTTTTAAGTTAGAGCTTGATTTGGTGAAAGAGAAGGAGAAAGGATGATTTCTCTACTACATTTTCTTGTTAAACTTTATATATTTGTTTATTGATGATTATGGATTTATATGAAATGATTTAGAGAATGCATGGTTTGATTTAGGCTTAGGTTCACGTTATAAACATGATTATATCAACTAATTATTTATTAAAGACATTAATTAATAATATCGAGAAAGTTAGCAAGCTATGAAATGGGTTTGGAGTTAATAGGATGATTATGTATGATGTTATGGTTTGATTGGTGCTTAATTAAGTAATATAATGATGTACATGTCATTAAGAAGTATTAAATAAACCATTTGAACTTATTTTAGAAAAGTCAGTAAGCTATTTGAGTCGGTTTGGAGCTCTACACTTATTATTAAAGTATTAGAGGCCTAACAAAGCTTAATTAGTGCATACAAATATTATTTAAGGGAAGGAATGATTTTAAAAGTAGATGGAATATTTTATAAAATGGAATTAGTATGCTAATTAACTGAGTTTTGAGCTACACTTATTATTATAGTGAGGCATAATAAAGTTTAGTTAGTACTCATAAATATTATTTAAGTGAATAAATAATTTTATGAGCAAACGATATATTTTATAAAATAGTATGAGATATTTTTATGAAATATCATATGATATATTTTATAAAATAGTATGGGATATTTTAAAATAGTAAATGATATATTTTATAAAATAGTATAGATATTTTTTAAATAGTAAGTGATATATTTTATCATATAGTACGAGATTTTAAAAAATAGTAAAAAGTGATATTTTATAAAATAGTATGAGATATGTTATAAAATAGTAAATGATTATTTTATAAAGTAGTGTTAGAATTTTATAAAATAGCATAAAATTTTATAAAATAGTAAAAAGTGATATTTTATACAATATAGTATGAGATTTTATAAAACATTGTAAATGATATATTTTATAAAATAGTATGAGATTTTATAAAATAGTAAAAAGTGATATTTTATAAAATAGTATGAGATATGTTATAAAATAGTAAATGATATACTTTATAAAATAGTATTAGGTATTTTATAAAATAGCATGAGAATTTACTAAGTAAAAAGTGATATTTTATATAATATAGTAGAGATTTATAAAATAGTGTAAATGATATATTTTATAAAATGGATGAGATTATAAAAAATATTATAAATGAAATATTTTATAAAATACAAGAATTTATAAAATAGTGTGAAGGAATTATTTTATAAAATGGTTATATGGTTTTGTAAAATAACTATAAGATGAATACTTGATTTTAATTAAGAAGTTAAGTATTATAAGAGCTTCAAAAGATTTATAGGTCTGTTTTGCATTTTATAAAATGATTGAACGACTTTATAAAATAGTATGATATCGGTCTTTTATAAAAATGATTTTTTAAATAAAAGTATGATTTTAGTATTAAATAGTTAAATATCTTATTTAAATATATGTTATGTATATGTATGTGGGTAAATATACGTATATGTGTATTTGAAGTTATCTAATAATCAATATAATTCATGTATTGAAATTAGAATTGTAGATTGGTTTGGATTGTTGATAATGATTGTTTATTTGTATGTAATTTTATATATATATTAGAATATCCATATGTGTATATAAATAAGTTAGAGTAATCTCAGGTTGCCAAATGACTATTGGGTGCATTAAGTTGCATGAGAGAATACTGGATCGAGCAATCATTCTTGTAAAGCTCGAAACGTGATTTGTGAAGTTTTATACATGTTTGCATGTACAAGTGTGCATATGCATACACAAGTAGGCGCATCAACACACATGGGAGTATCATGTGAGCTGGATAGGTCGATTCTGTTTGTTTTGGCATATCAAAGGAGGTTGAGTCAAAGGAACTGCCCCATGGTACTATATGCATAAAAGAGTGGATCTTGTGTCGAAATCGATTTTCATATACATGAGAAACCACTTCAAAATATTAACTAATGGACTCCAAAAGAGGTTCGATGTGATGAAGGCAAGCTATAGGAGCTAGGTGACTCATCGGGTGAAGCTGGGGAGGAAACAGGATGTAAAATGACGGTCAATGGAGTTTGAGTGTTCATGACCCATGATTAGTTCTAGGTGCAGCTCACCGTTAGTCCTAATAGACTAGTGCACCGAAGAGGATGCAATCTTACTCAATAACCCCAAGCAAGGAGAAAAGGTAAGACTGTTTTTCCTCGGGTTTGAGCGTAGTTCAACACGAGGCTTTAGCATGACTTCAGGAAGGCTTTAGCCTACTCGAGAAAGTAGGATGTAAGGCAAAGCATGGATTCAGATGTGGAAGTAAAGCGATAGACATTTGATCGGTAACGATCAATAAGGCATTTAGGCAAGTTGTCGTGGTAGCGATCGTGGCAAGGGACATATGGCATGGATCATTACTACACAGGAATAGTAGGAATCGAGATAATGATTGAGAACTGATCTGATATGAGATCAGGACGATGATGCTTTCACAGTTCATGTAATGAGCATATATGATTGGAAGGAGCATATAGCGGCAAAAAGCCAGTTCTAGACTCAGGTGGATGTGCAAGCATGTGATGGCAACGACTGATATAAGATCAAGCATACAAGGAGATAGACAGTTAGCATAGATTCTATGGTTCAAAGCACTGTTGTGCTTGAATGATCCATTAGGATCAAAGCAAGTGCAAAGCAAGAGAGTCATGAAGTAGGCGAGCAGATTCAGGCCGTAGTGTGGTTCAGTGCTATGCATCCATTTATATATTGTTTAATGGCTTCGAACCAAGCCTTCAGGAGGGACCGTAGAAGCTTAATGGGTAATTATACCTAGTAGCAGTAGCGTAGATATAGAAGCTAGGGAGCACTACAGTTGTTGGTGTTTTCATTATTATCAGGAGAGCGGTCTAGGTCTATATGGGGGCAACTATATAGCAAAGATGTCGTATGAGAATGCTCAGTTCCATTCATGCCCTCTCAAAGGATAATAATGTATATATAAATCCAAAGATCACATAAGCTATAGATGTCCCTACTTGTATTTCGTTCAATATGGGATGATGATAGATATTTTATGTCTAACACATATCGTTATGTATGCTTGTGCTATTCTAGTTCATTGATATTATCATTATGTGTGGTGTGGTAGAATTATATTACGATACCTACATTAACTCCTTCACTTATATATTGGGTTACCTTTATCATAGAATGTTGCTACATGGTAGTATTATATTAGTTGTCCTGACTCATTGATGACAGAGAAGAGCGAATCATGATGTCAATTTCTATCTTTTATATGGGTTTATTTTGCTTATATATGGACAGTCTAGATTACCCCTAAGTCACATTTGTGGGGAGGACCGGGTGTGCTTTAGTAGTTTCATATTTACTTGTATATAGTTTAAGTATACAGTATTGTTAGATAGTTCTCCTCACACTAGGCTTTAAGTCTAACCTACGTTTTGTCTTTGTCTGTTTATGTCATGACAACTCTTGAATACTTGATTCAGAAGTTTGGGAGTCAGGTGCTTTCCGGAATATATTATCAGGATGGCGCAGTTGGAGCTTTGTAGATATGGTGTCGATACCTTAGATATATATACTTAATATTGTTGTAGGATATGACATATATGTTATTTATTTATAGGACTTACTGTATTAAATATTATATTCTGACTTCCTGTATTGATATACATTTATCAGTTTTTTTCGCAAGTGCAGTCTCTTATACACACACACACACACACACACACACACACACTCTATATTGGTTATCCTATTCTGTTCGTGTATATTCAATTTATTGTATGTTATCATTTTTCTTTGAGATTTCATTGATATGCCTTAGTATAGTGTTTCTGTTTTAATTTTCCCCCAATAATCTGTCTTTTGTGATATTGAGAGTCATACATTGTCATTCGATGTTGATTCGTTGTGGGATCGGAAAGCTATCCGGCCTGAGCGATAAAGTTGAAGATAGTGCTGTGATTTAATATGTAAGCATCCCATTGTATTTGTCGATGTATGGCAAGACATGCTGTCAATGGCTGTAGGTGTTCAATATTTCTTTTGAAAATGGTTCTTTATCACCATCATTTAGAGCCTCACCACCGACATTCTAGGCTTGCATTCTGTTGAGTTATTGATAGAGACTGTTCATTTCCTCCTAAAGGTCAGCGTCAACCTACTATAGGAGTGTTTGTCCAACAACAGACACTAGGCTTAGCTAGCGTCCCAATAAATTAGGACACTGGGGCCAATAATATGTTGGAGAGTGATGGTGATAATGATGACCTAGAGATTAGGTCCTTCTCTTCCTATGCAAAAACGATGACCATGAATGACCAACCTGCCCCTCTCTTGATCTAGGCCTGACCACACCCATATGGGATCGAGTGTGTATTGAGGAGGCCTTGGCTCATGAGCACCACCGCAAAGTCACTCGATCCTCAAGTCCAAAGCTTCATTTGCCACCCAAAAGCACTCAAAAGCCGAATGACATTCTATTGAAGGAGAATGTCGATGTCTTGATTCCCTGTGCATGACAATTCTTGGTTAATTTTGATGGCATGACTTGTCCTATTCGCAACATGTTCTCCCCTACTATTAATAGACCGAACCCAATCGGGGTTTCAAGAACCACCCTCTCCCATATGGTAGTAATAAGATCATAAGCACTAGAAAAGGCATGCTAGATAGGAACAAGATCAACCACTGAGGGGGTGGAGGACCAAAGTTCACAACTATGTGAGCATTCAACCTTGCCCTTAGATTATTTACCTTATAGGCTAGAGTTCCCATGTTCGTCAAGCCTTGGAGCACACTTCGTCGCTTGTTATTGCTGAGCTTAGGGATGGAACTAACAACGCTGACAATGTTGTTAACATTAGTCTCATGGTCATTAGAGTTGGTAACCTTATTCTCGCCATTAGGATTTGACATTGTGAAGCATAAAGAAAGAATGCAGAGAAGAAAAAATGAAGAAAGGTGAGAGCATCTAGGAGAGCAAAATGTTTATTACAAAATTAGCTGACCTTGGAGTTTGACTAATGCATTCATATTAGTAAAGGTCACTTACAAATATTAGGGTTAAAATATAAAATAAGGAGTAAAGCAAGTAGATAAAGTAAATGGTACAAGATGTAGAGTCACTATAACAAAAACAGTGATCGATAATAGCCTTAAACCACTATAAATGATAACTATAGTGGTTCAGTAAATGTTGTATATCAACATATTGTAAAACAACGACTTATTTGTAGCGTAAAAAATTGTTATAAAAAATCATCTTTTACAGCGCTATTTTCCAGCTATTGTTATATATTTTATAGCGGTTTAATAACTGCTTTATATTGACATGTCATAAAAAACTCTGGCTTCAAAATGACCGCTATAAAAAATCATACTTTATAGCGCTTTTTTCCACTATTGTAAGTACTTCATAGTGATTTAATAAACGATGTATTGAACGTTTTTTAATAGATACTAAGCTATTCATAGCAAAAAAAGCGCACAAATTTTAGTACTTAATAATGCTTTTCTTATAAGCTTTCTATAATGTTTCTTAAGTGCTATAGTTTATTTTTTGCATTTTTAAAATCTGTTGCATCCCTACAAATCAAGATAGTCACTACATATCAAAATAGTGCGTTAAGAATCTTTCTTAAACTAAAATCCATTTAGGTAAGAACATTCATAGAAATAATTAAACATAAAAGATATAACATAGTATTAAATAGAACCAAATAGTTATACATATAAGTGATAGAGTTAGGGTTATGGCCTAGGGGTAATTATATAATTTGTTACATATATAAAACTTATTGACCAATCTTGTTCAAAATAAAGGTGTTTTCTTTCTCTTATATACTTGATAGATGGTGGTTATATTAATTAATCAATTTAATTAAAAGTATATTTAATAGAAAATCCATAAATGGTATGTTTTATGATAGTAGTAGCAAAGTGTTGTAACTGTGAGTAACTTATCACAATGAAACAAATATACCATTTTAAATGTTCCTAGTCAAGAGGCATCAAAACTGGATATCGATGTATCCGTTGAGACTAGAGTACGTAACGCTCTCCAAATGTTGGACAAGTGTACTGCTGAGGGGCACCTAGAGGTTACGTACTGATTGTTATTGGTTAATTATGGAAAGACCCACTTAATAATTTTTTTGTTGGTTAATATAACTAAGGTCAAACAGAAAATGTCGATGTGACTGATTTACACAGATCTCTTAACTTGAGAATATTATGGATCTTCAATATGAAAGATCTACTTTGATTATAGTCAGATCATGGCATGGTATTCCATCGAGTGACTATAGTTGGGTCAAGTGGAAGTATTAAAAGTGAAGCACTATTCAAGTGAGGATTCGTCTCCTCAGTTATATGGGGTTAGTATCATAGTCAACTCATTTCAAATCAAGGTCAAAGTCTCTGGCCACAACATTTTAGTTAATAATAATTTTTTTTGTTGAACTAAGGACATTGTGTTTGGACTATAAAGTTGAATATGGATGACATTAGAATTTTGAGCATTACCAAATTCCATAAATCCAAAGTGACATAGTTTTGACGAAGACAATTAGTGTAAATAATTGTCACCATTAGGTACCGCTTATAATAAGTAAAACTGAATCTTACCAAAAGATGTATAAGCGATGAATTCAGCCAAAACGTTACACCACCTGCTAAGTGACTTGTGAACGTTAATATTTGAATTTTTCAATATTAACCATTGACTGAATTCACACCTTGGAGTTGCACAACTGTAATGAAGAATTCTTCGAAAAACCATATGATTTAATTAATTCATAAAAAGTTGTAAATTAATTAGTATTTTATAAAAATTAATTATTATTTATCTTATTAGATGTTTTTTTAATTATTTGAATGCATTTATAAAAGTTATATTTGTGCACATTGATATATGATATCATTGTAATGAAATAAAAGATAATTACATGCGTTAGTTTATGCAATCTTCTGTCGTTTGATGGCATGTAATTTTCAACCATACCTATGAAGAAATAGGAGTAAAAAGAGAAAATTAATCAAGAGAATGAATTAGAGAATTTTTAATTAAAGAATGGGAAAGGTTTCCTTCTTTCAAATAAAACATATTCTCTAGTTCATTCTAGGTACAATTCATTCTTTTTCTTTTGCTTCTCCTAACTTTTTATAGATGAAAACAAAAAAAATAAAATTTCCAAAACTCTTTCAACTCTATATGGAAACATCAAAAATAAATAAAACAAAAGTGATTCATCTATCTCTTTAAAGTATATGATGGAGATATTGAAGATTTGAGGAGATATCATCATTCAAGCTGTGACTTCTAGGCAACATCCTAAGGGGAGTCCATTTTCAAGATGTGCTTAAGGCTTTGGGTAATAAGGTATGTCTTTCATTAATAGATAATATATTTTATGTAATGTTTATTGAAGAGAAATTTAACCACCATAATTTGTATGTACATATCATTGCCTCATTTAAGTTGAGAACTGTTTGTGTAGCTTGTATTGTTTGATGAATGAATCAATTGGTGTTTTATTTAATAAATCATAACTAACATTTGTATATGTTTAAATATAATGTTTTGTTTTAGATCTATGTGGTAAACATTCAATTTAAAGTCTAATTTTTAGGTCGGAAATCTTGTATGTTCAATTTATCAATTGGGTTCTTATTTTGTTAAATTAGAACTAAAATTTATATATGCTTGAATACAATGTTTTATTATATATCTATATTGTAAGCATTAAATTCAAAATATAATCCTTCAGATCTAAAATTTTGTATGTTCATATTGTATTGATTGGATTTTACTTTAACAAATTAAGCTAAAATTTATTTATGAATATTACAACGTTTTATTAAAGATTCATGTTTTAAATCATACAAAACAAAATGTAATTTTAGATTTGAAAGTTTACATGTACATATATTATGTTTGTATTGTTTTTGAACTTAAAAAGGGTAGATGTTTTGGCAATAAATATAAATTTTAATTTGATTACTATAGCCTCTAATTTGTGTTAATTAGAGATATTTTATTGAATATTACTGCATACAGTTAATGTTTTGACGATAAACCTATTTTTGACTTGATTGCTATAAATATCTAATTTTTTTTTAAGTAGAATCATTTGAGTTAATCTTATATATGCAGGATTAATTATATATACATGTTTGCATATATAAAATTTATTACATGTATTTCATATTGTCAAAGTATGATTAGATTTCTTTCCAACAAGAGGAAACAACTTAAATGAGGCAGTAATATATGGATATATTTACCTTCTTCTGTTTATATCCCTATATTGTGATGCATATATTTTGTCATTATGTGCTGCATTAATTAAGTTTACAAAATGGGAAATTGATTCAATCATTGTTGTTACCCTTTATTTATTTTTCATTTTTCCTTTATGTGATTAGATATCTATTTAATTTTGTTTATATTCTATACCGTGCCATCAATTGATAACACCTATCATGTTGCACTTATAGAATTTACACTATAACATATTTGTTTACACTTATATTCATGACATATATATGTTGCTAATTAATGGCATTCATATGATCAATCAAGTTAATTCTCTCCATAAAAATTTATGCCCATCATTAATTGAATAAGATAAAAGGAAGGAAATAAAAAGTTTCCTTCTTTAAATAAATTTATGACCGTCATCAATTGAATAATTTAAGAGATAGAAAATGAAAAGTTTCCTTCTCTAAATAAATTTAATAAGTTACTGTTACACACAATTATGTACATAAGAGTATATTTGATACACTCTAATTTACATACACATTAAATTAAAGTAAAACTTTATTTATAAAATTTAATAAAATATTGATTTTATTTAAAAGAAACTTAGAAAAGCTCTAAGTATATTTAGAATTCATAGGCCCATTAAAGATCCCAAATTGCAATTTTTTTTGAAATCCACCTATTTCTTCCACTACGGGCCGACCCAGTTCTTTCAATAAAATCCCACGGTTTTAACTTCATACTATTCTATTGTATACGTACGTCAAAATCAAGTAGCTAATTTGCGTTAAAAGAAGAAAAATCCCATATCTATCATTCTTTCACCTGCAAATGAAATGATTATCCCCATTAGAAATAAATATAAATATAAATATGAATAAAATTAAAATATGTGGTACCTACATTAGAAAAATCTTTTTGCTAAATATTTCTTATCGAAAATATTCTTAAGTGCTAAAATTTTGAATTTTTTTGCCATAATTTCATTTGCACGGCTAACACTAGGAAAAATCTCAAACACAAGAAATAGATATACATGATTGAAACATGATCAGAATCACATTATATTAATCACATACACCCACACGGGTAAACTATCCAAATATTTACCCACACACACACACATATCTTAAAAAGTATGTATGTCACATAGCATACACCCTTGTTAAGTATTAAAATGAACATTTTGGCAATATTAGCGAGTTTGCTAACATTTCTAAAAAACATGAGCATAAAAAGAACTTAAAGCGATTCAAGAGCCATCAAATACCTACACTTAACTTAAAAAAGCATATGAGAACATGTATTTATGAATTTATAATAAACGTATGAGCATATATATTTATGAATTTATAACAAGCATATAAGCACATATATTTATGAATTTATAAAAGTAGTTAATTTGTTGTTGTTGTTCTTATATATAGTTAATTTTTATAAAATTTAGCTAACTTGGATTATATTTTAAGATTTATTATTAATATTATATAAATTTAGTTAACCTATAAATTGATATATAAAGTATTAACTTTGTAGTAGGCTTTAAGGGCCATAACCCTATTTTAATTTGACTATATATCGCTCTCTCGTTGTTGGAAATGATTTAATAAAAACAAAAAAATAAAATATTAATAAATTTAAATAAAAGATAATTAAAATTTGAATAAATAAATAATATTAATATTAATATTAAAATAAAATTAATTACCATTAGTATTTTATAGTTTATTATTATTATTCAAAATTTAGTTAGTTATTATCAAACTTAGTTAATTTTAAAACTTAGTTAACATGGTTAATACTTAATTAATTTACCGATATATACATATTAGTGTACACACATTTTTTTTAGGTCAACGACCATCACAAACTGGAATTAAACGAACCTGGATGGCTCAACAAGCACATTCAAGCCCATAATGATAGCAAGCTCAAAAAATGAAGCATTTAAACCTGAAGCTCACTAACATGGATTATATGCACCTAGATAGTTCATCTAACAATAATCACAAACTGAAGTTCACTAACCTAGATCATGTGCACAGCACCTTAATACTAACTTAGTGGTTTCCTAGCTTACACTCAATCTGCTCAAATAATCATTGCATAACACGTGGATAATAATTTCACAGCACCTTGCAACATAATTCCTTACAATCTAACCCCTACCGACAACGATATCAAGCTCAAATAATTCCGATAACAGCGCCTTACAACACCATTAATCCACTCAATCTACTCACATCAATTCATCTTATCATTCCCTCTACCACACCTTGTAGAACCATTACAGTGTGGGTTGCCGAATTATGGATCTTAAGGCTAATTAAACACTAGGGAGAGAGGGAGTTGAATAGTGTTTTCTAACTTTTTTATATCTTTTTAAATTTCTTTTAAGTTCAATATTGAATCACAGATTTTGAACATAGGATTATGTCAACAACCAATCATAGATGCAATCATAGATAGAAATAAAGCAAAGTAGAGGGTTAGAGAGATGACACCAGAGATTTTATACTGGTTCGGATTACTCCTACATCCAATCGCGTACAACTGCTTATACAGATTTCGTTTCAAATACCAATCTTTAAACAGGAAGAAGGCAAACCCAATTACAATCTAGATTTTGAGGCTACGAGACACATTCTTTTGACTTTTCGAGCTCAGGGTACAACCACTTGATTTGGACGGGCTACAAGTACACCCACTTAAATTTTCGGGCTACCAAGCACGTCTAATTGATTTGAATATGCTATAATCACATCCAAGCAAATGCAAATAGAGTTTAATAGTTTTTCCAAGGACAATTTCTTGAACTTTGCATACAACGGATCCTTTAGCCCCTTGGAAACCACTTTGATCTTTGATTTGAGAAAGAGATGATTCCAAAACAATAAGAAAGTAGTACCGAGTTAATATACACAAGTATGAATTGATTCTATTTTATTTTGAAGAGAATTTAATATAATTTCAATGGATTTTTCAAGAGAGTAAGTCGAGGAAAGAAAATAAGATAATAACTAACTGAAAATTCATTTGAAACCTCTTATTTATAATGTATAAACAGATGTGTCCATTTACGAAGAGTTGCGACGATTAGACGCTTCAATTCAAAATTTGAAAAACTAACTTGCGGCATGTATATCGACATACCTTCTATACATATGTTGACATATATATGTTTATTTTGAAAACTCTTTTCTTATTAAACATTTTGAAGATAACATATTTTGCAAAATATTTTGATACATTGTAATATAAATTAAACATAGTTTATAAATATTTTATAATTTGAAAAAAATTATAAAATATTTTTTAAAGATATTTTGAAAATATATATTGTTAAAAATGCAAAATATAAGAAAATAAGAAATAGAGATCGAAGATTGCTACCAAGGACTTTAACAAAATTCTATGACTCTATACAATATATTATATTCTTGATATCTTGGTCTTTGTACTCATGGGTCGTCATGTCCATTTGTTGAGTCTTTATACTGTACAGTTTTCAATTCAACACCTGTATAATATCCTGCACTATATATTATATAACTTGACAAAACATTAGTATCCATATTTTATATAAATGTGTATTGCTGTTTATTAAGGTTGTTATCATCAAAATCAATAACCGTGGTATTAAGAATCTCCCTTTTTTTGATGATAACAACCATTTAATATCATGTTTATAAAATATGATATAACTCCTTCTAAATATATGCATATGTATATTTTATATTTTTCTCGCCCTTTGTCATCATCAAAAATGGATGAAAAAATAAAAGCTCCTCCTAAATCTAAATACATAGAAATTAAAATCTATAACTAAGTTAAATATATTGATATTTAAGATTATGATATATGATGATATACTTAGAAACAATGCACTAACTAAGCATGATATATATGATGATTATATAATAAAAAGGATAACACAACTTATTTTTATTAAATAAATCAATCTTATATATCATTCAATCAACTAAACACACAAATCCAAATGTCAATCCTTAGTATAAATAATCCAAACAAAACAAATTCAATTCAACCATACATACTAAACCAAATCAAATCCTAAGAGTGTATATACATATCCAAACCATTTCAAAACTACTAACTCGATGTTTCGTGGAACTTCAAAAACCGTCGGATCTAATGATTGGATCTGCTTTGTGTAGAATACAATAGCCTATGATTTCTGTTTGATGATAATAAACATATATATATATATTCGTTTAAATGTATTTTTTATTGTACTACTTTATTTTTCCATATAACAAATATTTGTTGAATAAAATAAATAACTCAGAATTCATATTTAAACAAATATTTTATTCAAGCAAATATTTATCACAAATTCAAATAGTACAAATTTAAGCTCTCACTACATTTAAACATTTTCAATTGCAATACAATTTTCAATTACAACACAATTTTCACTTTACAGTTTTACATACATATTTCACCTCACTACATATTCACTCATCACTCGTATTTTATCTTCAACTCTGTTCCAGCCTGTATCCAGCATTTGAACTATCTGAAAAGTAAACATTAATGCAGCAAACTGGAAAAAGAAAGAAATTTAAAGTTGCAAAAAATAAAATAGGAAATATAATTTATTTTTGCCTCAGTTATTTGGGTTGTTCGTCTTCATTTTCTTTTAATTCATCTTACATGAACAACTTGTGACATGCACAGCGTATCACTGTACATGCCACAAGGTCGTGCACACCGATATACACTTGCTTATTTAAAATTGCAAGGACAAGGGAGCATAGGGTCAAACCCAAGCCTAGACTGGATTCAACTCAAGTGCGAATGCAAAATCAACAAAATGTACACATGAAATCAAAGCATACAGCAAAGTCAGAGATTAAGCACATGGAGTGAACAGAGCAATGAAAGTGCACAAGATATGGTCGGGTGCAAAGAAACAAATGAAAACAACATGTTGAGTTCTCTAAATCAATGTACACATGAAGCTTCAAACAGAAACAGATATGTACAAGTTCAATGCAATGGTCAGGAGCAACAAAGGCAAGACTACGATAACATAGGCACTAAATCAACCCGGCAGACACTAACATGACAGCATGAACACTCAACCAGCTTCAAGAGAAACAAGACCAAAACAACAAAACATATTGAACCAGACCTCAACCAAATGTACAAAGACATGTTACAAAGAATCAAGTGCAGACTCTAAATGTATAAAGGCGCAATGAACACACTTGAATAACAAGTCCCAACCAAATACCAAAGAGCACCAGAAAAGTACACTGAAATGCAACCAGACTCCAAATGACTCCAAGTTCAAATGTCATTTCATATGGATATTAAAGCTGTTCTACATGCATAAACACAAGTTCATATGAAATCAAGTCCAACCAACATACAAACAAATGTAACCAGACTGCAACATAACCAGTTCATTTTTTTTTAAGCCGGAACCACACATGAAAACATGAAGTGCATAAACAAGTAGGAAGCAAATTAAACTCAAGCAAATCACAACACATATATACATATGTATGTATGTACATGAAGTGACACACAATACGCAAAAAAGTAGCAATTCGAAAAACAAAGTCATGGAGCAGTTTCAAAACGAAATGGTCAAACAAAATAGTGTCGAAGTGTTCAACTAAAAATTTAGAAAATTGTTTAAAGTCGCAAAGGGTAACAAGTCAAATTATCTCAAGTTCAAATGCCAACAAGTCAGTGAACGATGAATAGATCATAGGAGGAAAGAACGAAACCGACTCAAGTAAAATTCGAATATATCAATCGATAACAGAGATGAACAAGTAAAAAAATCACACAACCATTTGATTAGAAATCAATGCAAGCACTGAACTCTTTGACAAATACAAACCATAATATATGAATGAAATAATAGGGTTTCATTCCTTATAAATTCTCAATTATCATCATTGGCAAAAGTATCGAATTCAAGTTCAAGCAAATCAACAAAATAATAAGGGAAATCGAATACCAATACTATTCATTCGAACTCGACAATTGAAGCAACCAAGTGCACTCAATCTAGGATTGATTGACGAAGCAAACCATAGTTGAAATCATCACTTCAATCAATCTAATTTTAAGCAGCGACATCAATTGGTGAAAACCCCTAATTTTTGATGAGCAAAAGGAATCAGTCAAGGAGAGTATACAAAAGAAACAGGAGATGTTTTTTGGGTTATATTTTAAAGTGGGCCAGTTTACTTTATGTTAATTTGGGCTTAGTTTATAAAAATAGGGTTTTGTTTAAGTTTAATTTTTATTTGTAACTTTCTATTTTAAAATTGTGTAAATTTCTAGTTGTGTAACTAGGTATAAACTATGGTGCATAGTTTGAGAATTCATAACTCAACGGTCGAGTTATGGCAGGGTTTTGAGCTTAGAGTTAGGTTAATCGAGTGAGTGGGTGTTGTGAGTTTATGTGTTTTTGTAAGCGTCCGATTACCTAATTTCTAGTAGATACCTTGGGGGCAACATGTAGGCAGCTTATTGCCGAAGCTTGGTAAAACTGTATATGATCTCTACTGCATTACTTTCTATTTTTATTTTTATTTCCACATTAATTTTTATTAGTATCACCCTATTTACCCCCCTCCAGGGTGAAAACGATCCTACAAGTGGTATCAAAGCTAGGAACAAAAACCATTTTTTATTTAAATATTTTGATTTTTTTTAATGGCTTCTTTTAATAATGCTTTTGTTGAAGGTCAGTCCATAGCTAGACCATCCATGTTCAATGGTGAATATGCTTATTGGAGAACTAGAATGAATTTTTTTGAAAACCATAGATGTATGGAATATTGTACAAACGGGATATAGCTCACCAACAATAATGGTAAATAATCTAGTAGTTGATAAACCTACGGATCAATGGACAGATCTTGAAAATAAACTGCAAACTGCTAATGCTAAAGCTATGAATTCTATTATTTTCTTATTATATCAAATTGAATTTACCGTATCTGACATTGCCTAACTACGAAGGAAATTTGGCACACGCTTGAAGTGACTAATGAAGAAACCTCCTAGGTTAAAGAATTTCTCCTTGCCATGCTTAGTAGCAAGTACGAGAACTTCACAATGGTAAAGGATGGAAGTGTCAAAGAAATGTATGGATGACTTTCTAATCTTGTATACAAATCAAAATCCCTAAGAAGACCATACATAGAATTGGAAATAGTCAGAAAGATCCTCAGAATTATTCTAAGAAATTTTGAAGCAAAGGTGACTGCTATCCAAGAGTTAAAGGATATGAAACATGTTAAAGTTGAAGAACTCATCAAAAACCTCACTACTTATGAGCTAGAAGTCAAACTCAAGAAAGAACGTGAAGGAGAAGATACGCTTAAGAAATCAATAGCTCTCAAAGGAACAATAGAAAGTGAAGATGATGATAGTGGTGATGAAGGAGTAGCTGAACTGGCACTAATAGTAAAGAGATTCAAAAGGTGGAACTACAAGTATGGAAATCCAGCCCTAAATAAACAACTAAAAAGTAGAATCATCAAAGTTCTAGACAATTCAGAAAAACAGGAGATCATTTGTCACAAGTGTAATAAACCTAGTGATATCAAGCCAAACTATCCTCAAAATCAATTCAGCAAAGGAAAGAAACTGAAAAGGAGAAGCTTTGCAGCAATTTAGGATGAAAGTGATGAAGATGATAATGAAAGCACTAACATGAGCGTGAAAAAAGAAAATCCAAGTCTTCTAGGAGAAACAAGTGACAATGATGATGATGAGCCCAACGAGGTATCAAAACTTACTCACTCATAATTACTTTTATATTTTCATGAAAGAAATGGGTGTTTTGAAAGACTTAGGGAGAAGTACGCTAAAATTGAATCACAAAGAGATAGTTTGATATAACTAAATAAGCAGCTTGATCAATTGGTTTAAAACTGTAGAAAAAAGAGACCTAAATGTGATAAATGTCCATCATTAGAAGAGGAAATAAAAAATATTAAGAACTAGAATTAAATCGTTTGAAGATAAAATTTTGATTTTGAAAGAAAGTGAAAATACTAGGAGAGAATTCTATTAAAAGGTGCACTCTGTTATTGAATGAAAAGGAATCTCTCAAGTCACAAGTCCGATAATTATCTACAACGTTAGAAAAATTCTCCAAAGGAGAAAGATCACTAAATATGCTATTAGGGAAACAAACTATTAATACAATTAGACAAGGACTTGGGTATACTCAATTTGAAAAAGATAGAAGTAAAATAAATCATGTCAACTCCAAGTGCATGATTTGTGAAAAAATTAGACACAATCAAAACAATTGCTGGTATATACCCAAACAAATGAAAACCATACCAATTTACGTTCCTAAAGGCACAAATGTAAAATCTCTTAAATCAAACTTATCTAGATGCCAAAAGGAATAAACATAGACTGTCTTGGTTCTACACAAACTTGTTTTTCAAGTTTTTATGTCACTAACAATCATGGACCTACAAAAACAAATATGTCACTAAACACTTTTCTTGTGTAGGTGTGTTGGCAGGCTAAGGAATAACAAGTGTGGTACCTGGATTCTGGCTGTTCCAGGCACATGATGGGCGACAAATCAAAGTTTCTTAGCCTAGAGAAATACAAAGGTGGTAGAGTCATAATGGGCAACAACGATAAATATAAAATTATCAGTAAAGTTATATGATAAGGGGATGAATGTTATTTTTGATTCTGATTTGTGAAAAATTGTTAACCAATCATCAAAAGAAACATTATTTTCAGGTTAGAGGAAAGGTAATGTATACTCTCTACCTTTTGATGATCTTACTCTTTCAAAATAAGGATGTAGAAGTAAACTAATGGCATAGATGATTAGGACATGCTCGCATGAATCTGTTAAAAAAATTAAAAGGAAAATTTTTGGTACAGGTTTACCATCTCATGATTTCAAAACAGGAACTCTATGTAAAGATGTACTATGGAAAAATTTAAAAAAATATCTTTTCATGCCAAGAACACTATAAGTACCTTTAGAGTTCTTGAATTAGTTCATATGGATCTGTTTGGACCTAACGATATTGCAAGTTTAAGTGGTAAGAGATATTGTTTTGTATTGGCTGATGATTACTCTAGATATATGTGGGTATGTTTCCTAGCTAAAAAAATCAGAAACTTTCTCATACTTAACTAAATTCACAAAATTAGTTCAAAATGAAAAGGAAGTTTCTATTATTTCGCTAAGAAGTTATCATGGTGGAGAATTTGAAAATTATGAATTAGAAATTTTTTGTGATGAAAATGGATTTAAAAATGAATTCTCTGCCCCACGTACTCCAAAACAAATTGGAGTAGTCAAGAGAAAGAATCGAATCTTACAAGAGTTGGCTAGATCTATGATAAATGGGTATGAACTAAACTTGTTCTTTTAGGCGGAGGTAGTAAATAAGCTTGTTGTGTAATGAATAGAATCGTGATTAGGCCAATTCTTAGAAAACACCATATGAACCATGGTTCAACAAAAAGCCAAACATTGCAATTTTCAAAGTTTTTAGCTGTCCATGTTTTATTTTCAATACAGGTGATCAACCGTGAAAATTTAAGCCAAAAGCAGACGAATGCATATTCATGGGATACTCTTCCAGAAGCAAAGCTTATAAAGTATACAACAAAAGGACAAGAATAATCATGGAGTCAATGAATGTGAAATTTGATGAAGGCATAGATGATCGAAGAAAAGAAACAATCGAAAGCAATGTCAAAGAGGAGCATGAAGAAGATGAAAGTGAAAATTCAACCGTGGAAGAAGTCCAAAGAAATCTAGAACTAGAGAGATTAAAATTCAAAGCAGATCATCCTCTAGAATTAGTAATAAGTAATCATATCGTAGGTATTCAAACTCGTTCCTTTTTTAGAACTTTATGTGATTTGTGTCTATACAGTGGATTTATTTCAAAAAATTGAACCCAAAGACATAGATACATCTCTTAACGATGAGAGTTAGTTTATGGCTATGCAAGAAGAGCTAAATCAATTTGAATGAAATAATGTTTGGATTCTAGCACCTAGACCTAATGATTATCCATTTGTAGGAACCAAATGGATTTTTAATAGTAAATTTGATGAATCTGGAAATGTAGTTAGGAAAAAAGCTAGGTTAGTAGCTAAAGGCTGTAATCAAATTGAAGGAATTGATTTTGATGAAACTTTTGCATCAGTAGCTAGACCAGAATCCATTAAAATACAGTTAGCTTTTTCTTGTTATCAAGGATTTAAACTAAGTCAAATGGATATTAAAAGTGTTTTTCTTAATGGAATTTTGAAAGAGGATGTATTTGGCGAACAACCCGAAGGTTTTGAAAGTCAAGAATACCTAACCATGTATATAAACTTAAGAAAACACTATATGGATCAAAACAAGCCCTTAGGACTTGGTATGAATGTCTTAGCACTTATCTCCTTGAAAATGGGTTCAAATAGGGCTATGTAGACACCACATTACTTCTATTGCACAAAAATGATGACCTATTGATTGTTCAAATATATGTTGATGACATTATTTAAGGTGCCACTAATACCTTTTATATGAGAAATTTGAGAAATTCATGCAGGAAAAGTTTGAAATGAGCTTGGTAGGAGAGTTGAAATTCTTTTTAGGATTTCAAATCAAACAAAGCGAAAAAGGTACATACATCTCTCAAACAAAATATATCAGAGAGCTTGTCAACAAATTTGTATTGAAAGATGCTAGACTTGCAAAAACTCTCATTAGCACAACAATTAAACTTGAAAAAGATTAAAAAGGTAAGGTAGTTGATCAAAAGAAATATCGAGGTATATTGGATCACTGCTTTATCTTATTGCTTTTAGACCAGATATTATGTTTTATGTTTGCTTATGTGCACGTTTTCAATCAAATCCAAAAGAATCTTATTTAAAAAGCTTTAAAAAGGATTATAAGTTATTCGGTGCACACCATACGGTTTGGTCTTTGGTATCCAGCTAACGACAACTTTGAGTTAAAAGGGTATTCAGATGCAAACTATGTTGGTAGTCTAATTGATAGAAAAAGTACTAGTGGAGCGTGTTTTATATTGGGACATTCGTTAGTTGCATGGTCAAGTCGAAAACAGAATTGTACTGCATTATCTACCACCGAGGCAGAGTATATTGCTCTAAGCGGTTGCTTTGCTTAAATTTTATGGATGATACAAACTTTGCAAGCATATGGTCTAAATTTTAAACAAGTCCCACTTATGTGTGATAGAAAAAGTGCAATTGATCTCACAAATAATCCTACATCATTCTTGCACAAAGCGTATAGATGTTAGACATCATTTCATTAGAGATCACATTTGCAAAGAAAATATCTGTATAAACTTCATTTCAACTGATTATCAATTGGAAGACATTTTTACAAAACCCCTTTTAGAAAATAGTTTTTGTCGACTTCGTCTCAGTTTAGGCATTTTAGAAATGTAATTTTTTTTTTGAATTGGATCTTAAATGTCTATGTTAACTAATCTGACTCCCTTTTTATTATCGAAAAGATAAATAGTGACTGAAAAAAATGATGAGTGGTGATATTAATCTTAAATTATGACTTGAGATGGTATATTTAGGAAATTTCCTTAAAAATTTAAACAAAATTTGTAATAACTTTGGTTGGTAAAAATTCCACGACCATCTCTATTCCTATCATATTTCTATGACAATCACTCATTTAAATCCACTATAGTATGTCAAAATA
Organism: Allium cepa; assembly: GCA_030765085.1. Taxonomy (NCBI): domain Eukaryota; kingdom Viridiplantae; phylum Streptophyta; class Magnoliopsida; order Asparagales; family Amaryllidaceae; genus Allium; species Allium cepa. Next base: position 743,675,229 of record CM060932.1, read on the forward strand.
TGGTACTTAAACAGGAAATTATTCATTTTTTTTAAAAAAGTAGTAGTAAAATCATCCAAAAAGTACTCACCCTCATTTAAAAGTCCACGCGGTTATGCATGGGTGAACTACTTGATATCTGAGTTGCTTTAGCCTCTGGGCATCCACCCGCAAAGAGCGCATTCTGCCCATCTATGAATCCAAACCTCCCGAGCAGCTTGAAATTGATCCTTCCAATCAGATTATGTGCTTTCTTGATCATTCAAAATTCCTCATGGTTAAGCATGAATGGTACACATATCAAAACTGGATCAAATAGGCAAGTTGATTCTAACCCCATTTAGAAGTCATCACGGTTATACATGGTTAGAATATGCTAGAAATTTATTTTTTTTAATAAAAATAAGGAATATTACCATTCTCATTTAAAAGTCCTAACGGTTATGCTTGGTTAGTAAGTATTTAAATTCCTGTTATAAATATACCACAAATGGACATGACCATATGGTTTTCTATGCCGACATCATCCCTTTCACTCTAAAATGGAATATACGCCTAATAGAGTATTTATGATTTTTGTTTGATTTTTTTTGGAATTTAATATGTATACTCAATTGGGTATTAATGCTGTATTAATGTCTATCACTTTATCACTCTTATCTAACCATATTACTCCTTTTCTGCTAACAAAAGGAAGAGAGAAGTTAAGATTTTGACAAATAAATTCAAATTTTTTATTTGCATATTCTCATCTAGGTTAATTCATTTTCTATTGTTTTTATTTCGCATATTTTTTTTATTTTCATGTATATGTAAAGGGGAAAATTTGTTGTAGGGGGAGTATTCAAACAGGAGAAGCTAATAGAATTCATCAAGATCAAATACATTTAAAAGAGTCAAAATATTAATATATGTTTGTCATCATCAAAAGGAGAAGATTGTAAAATACAATAGCCTATGATTTTTGTTTGATGATAATAAACACACACACACACATATATATATATATATATATTCGTTTCAATGTATCTGTTATTGTACTATTTTATTTTTCCACATAATCTATATTTGTTGAATAAAATAAATAACTCAGAATTAATATTTAAACAAATATTTTATTCAAACAAATATTTTATTACAAATTCAAATAGTACAAATTTGAGCTCTCACTATATTTACACATTTTCAATTACAGTACAAATTTAAATTACAACACAATTTCACTTTACAGTTTTACATACATAGTTCACCTCACTACATAGTCACTCATCACTCGTATTTTATCTTCAACTTTGTTCCAGCAAGTATCCAACATCTGTACTATCTACAAAATAAACACCAATGTAGTAAACTGGAGAAAGAAAGAAATTTAAAGTTGCAAAAATAAAATTGAATTTATAATTTATTTTAGCCTCAGTTATTTGGGTTGTTCGTCATCATTTTCTTTTAATTCATCTTACACGAACAACTTGCGACATGCACAATGGTATACACTTGCTTGTTTAAAATTGCAGGGAAAGGTAAGCACAAGAACAAACCCAAGCCTAGGCTAGATTCAACTCAAGTGCAAATGCAAAACCAACAAAATGTACACATGAAAAAAAAGCATATAGCAAAGTCAGGAACCAAGCACTTGGTGTGAATAGAGCAATGAAAGTGCATAAGACATGGTCATATGCAAAGAAACAAATGAAAACAACATGTTGAGTTCTCTAAATCAATGTACACATGAAGCTTCAAACGGAACCAGACATGTACAAGTTCAATGCAATGGCTAGGACCAACAAAGGCAAGATTACAATAATATAGGCATAAAATCATCCCAGCAGACACTAACATGACAACATGAACATTCAACTAGACTTCAGAAGAAACAAGATCAAAACAACAAAACATATTGAACCAGACCCTAACCAAATGTACAAAGACATGTACAGAGAAGAAAATGCAGACTCTAAATGTACAAAGGCATAATGAACATACTTGAATAACAAGTCCTAACCAAATACCAAAAAATGCACCAGAAAAGCACACCGAAATGCAACAAGACTCCAAATGACTCTAACTTCAAATGTCAGTTCATATGAATATGCAAGCAGTTCTACATGCATAAATACAAGTTCATATGAAATCAGGTCCAACCAACATACAAACAAATATAACCAGACTACAACATAACCAGTTCAATTTTTTTTTAAGTACGAACCACACATGAAAACATGAAGTGCACAAACAAGCAGGAGGCAAATTAAACTCGAGCAAATCACAACACATACATACATATATGTATGTATATACATGGAGTGACACACAATACGCAAAAACAGTAGCAGTTCGAAAAACAAAGTCAAGGAGAAATTTCAAAAAGAAATTGTCAAACAAAACAGTGTCAAAGTGTTCAACTAAAAATTTAGAAAATTGTTTAAAGTCACAAAGGTTAACAAGTCAAATTTATCTCAAGTTCAAATGCCAACAAGTCAGCGAACGATGAACAAATCATAGGAGTAAAGAATAGATCCGACTCAATAAAAATTCGAATATATCAGCCGATAGTCAGAGATAAACAAGTAAAAAAATCACACAACCATTCGATCAATGCAAGCACCAAGCTCACTAACAAATTTAAACCAAAATATACGAACGATATAATTGGGTTTCGATCCCTATAAATTCCTAATTATCATCATTGGTAGAAGTATCGAATTCGAGTTCAAGCAAATCAACAAAATAAATAAAGGAAATCGTATACCAGTACTATTCATTCAAACTCGGCAATTGAAGCAACCGGATGCACTCGAGCTAGGGATTGATTGACGAAGCAAACCAGAGTTGAAATCATCATTTCAATCAATCTAATTTTAAGCGGCGACATCAATTGGTGAAAAACCCTAATTTTGAAGAGAAAAACGAATCGGCCGAAGAGAGTATACAAAAGAAAAGGGAGATGTTTTTTTTCGAGTTATATTTTAAAGTGGGCCAGTTTAGTTTATGTTAATTTGGGCTTAGTTTATAAAAGTAGGTTTTTGTTTAAGTTTATTTTTTATTTATAACTTTCTATTTTAAAATTGTGTAAATCTCTAGTTGTGTAATTAGGTACAAACAACGGTGCGTAGTTTGAAAATTCACAACTCATTTGCTGAGTTGTGACAGAGTTTTGAGCTTAGAGTTAGGTTAATCGAGTTAGGGGATGCCATGAATTTACGTGTTTTTGTAAGCGCCTGATTACCTAATTTCTAGTAGAAACCTTGGCGGCATCACTTATGCAGCTTATTGCCGAAGCTGTGTAATATTATGTGTCTACTATATTACTTTCTGTTTTTATTCTTATATCCACATTAATTTTTATTAATATCACCCTATTCACTCCCCCTTTAGGGTGAAAATGATCATATACTTTGATGGTATTCCAATCTTCAATATCCTTGTTAATAATGCACTCTGGGTTGTTGGATGGTTCATATTTGATTAAGGAAGAAATCATCCATCGAATGACATCAAAATGCTTTTGTTATTCCTTGATCATCTGTATTTGACTTAAGTCTAAATGTCTTTTGTTTCTTAAGATAAAAGAAAGAATATCCTTGAAAGATTGAAGAGTTTTCATATAATTTCTAATGTGGAGAAGATATATTTATAAAACGATGTTTGAGAATGAGAAGAGAGTATAGAATGAAACATTGAGTGTGTTTTTCAAAGAAATAGGCACACATAGGAGTGAAAAGCTATTTGGAATGATAAAATCGGTGGTAGTTGTTTAGTTTTTGAATTTTAAATTTTTTTGCCAGTTGGTTGTTATATGTATCGATATACTTGTTATAAATTAGAAAATTTATATTTTTGCTATAGTTTTTGTTTTAAACTTATACCATTACGTTTTTATAACTTCCAAAGACTAATAAACAATATAGGATGGTAATAGATATATTTTATTACTTAGAATTGAAAGGTACATGAATTTCAAAGATTAATAAAAGAAAATACATGAAAATGACATAAAATTAAACTAAAAGCACACAATACTAAGGAATACAAATCTTCATATCATAAGAAAACAACTAGATAGGATTAGAAGAATGTATATAAAGAGCCACCAAGCTTGCGATTAAGCTTCTTTTGGTTTTTAAGAAACTTTTCTTGGTTCGTTAGGATCTTTTTGTTGGAGGGATGGGATGGTTTATCAAAATTTTCTAAGGAAGTATCCACTTCTTCCTCCTCCTCCTCCTTCTCTTCCATTTCCATTTCATCGCCTTTTCCTTCTTCTTCTTCTTGGATCTCCTGTACTTCTTTATATGCCAACCTTTGTTTCTTTTTAGGAAGTGTCTCATATGGTTTGAAAAATGGTGGAATGTGCATAAGAGAAATGTTGGCCTTGTCGAAAACTTTTCGAGGGATAGATTGTTCTCCTCTTATATATATATCAAAATATACGAAAATTCCAGTAAGATACACACCATGATATTCATGTCTAGAAATGTTCTATCGACATCTAAAATAACTTATGCTCAATTAATGTTATACTTTCCATAAATGGCGAAAAGAGCTCTAAAAACTTTTTGAGTAGAGTAATTGTAATTACCAGCCATTGGAATGACACTTTATTATAAAACGAGATTCATTAGTCTTGATTTTGCTCGAAGATTCTTGTGTTTAAAATCAAATTCTTCACTACTCTCCAAAGTATCCATGAAAAACTTCATGATATTTTTCATCAATTTGAAAAGTGAAGATGCCAATTCTACTAGATTTGCAACCAAGAATATTGCCCAAAATTTCACAATTTAAAACAATTTAAGTACCATTACACTACACTAAATTTGTCCCTCTTCTTTTTGAAAAAAATTTCCATTTAAATTTGTATAAAACATATTTACTAAATTTGGATAATAACAAAATCATTCTTAGAAGAGTCAATTAAACCAAAAGTTTCATTCTCAGAATAAAGATCCTTTAAACCATAAGAAGAAAAATCTTCGAATTTAGCAAATTTTTTAAGAAAAGCTTTTTTGGAAGTAGCACACTCCATATAAGCTTACATCTTTATTATTGAAGAGAGAGCTTTTAGTTTTCTTAAAGAGCCTTATGGTTTTAGGAATTTGATTTGAGAAGCCATTTTTGAGTTTTTGAGAAGATAAGAATGAAGAGATATTTGAAATAAAGTAAATGAATGAATGGATAGAGATAGATTGAACTAATAGTGAGTGAAGAGTCATGTTCTTTGATTAAAAAGGTGTCTTTTTTAGAATATGGGATTAAGTGCAAAAGAGAGAGAAATTTGAAATTTGACTTGAAATTTGAAATTTTGTTTTCTGGCATCTATGTCGACATATGGCTTGTGGGTAAGTCGACGTATAACCTGAAATTTTCAAAAAATAAAACTAAGTTAATATATTCCTATACACACACACACTTATATTCATCTATTTTATTATTGATCAATATGTTAATCCTAAAACCACAATCCATCAGAAAAATGAAGATAAAAATTATTAAATAAAAGGTATCGTTTTTGTCGCCTTTTTGTAGATCAGTTTTGACTAGTCAATTATTGCCTTGAAACACATATTCACGTTTTCACTATCTAGCTCATTGTCGCTAGAATATGTGCTTGAATCATCTAAATTTACTGTATAAGCCATTTTTCTTGTTCTGAACGGATAATTAACTGGTGAGATCTTTGATTTATTCGGATGCGGGCAGTCTCTTTGAAAATGACCGGGTTCATTATAATTAAAGCATCCAGTAGCAGTTTCAGTTTTAGAGGACTTGTTTTAAGATTTTCGAAAATTTTGCATTTTTCTAGACTTCAGGAATTTTTTGAAATTTCTAGTCACGAAGGCAGTTTCCTCGTCATTGTCACCGTCGGAATCCTGATCGTTGGTTAATGCATTGAAAGTGATGGATTTTTTTTCTTCTGTTGCCTCACTTTCCTTTCTACCCTAGCAGTTGTGCTTCACATAATATTAAATAGTCAATTAACTATTCAATTTCAAAGTACTAATATTATTAGCCTATTATATGGCTAGTGTCTTTTGATCTCGCTTAACGCAATTAATGAATGCACCATATCTTGCCATCTACAATGCATGTCGGAAAGACTAATTCAAACAAATAACCAAGAAGTATTGCCAACTAAAAGTTTAAATGGCGTCAGGACTCTTTATGAACAGACCAGAAAACTGATGAACTGACAATGCACAGTCGTGGCTGAGATGATGATGATGGTACAATCTTGATGTGATCAGGTTTGATAAAATGATAGGCCATGCTACAGAAATGAAAACCAAAGCAGAAGCTACTGTCTTTAAAAGTAGGATGAGCAAAACTTTGGACGACGTATTTTAGTCAAACTGTCAACGGGTCTGAGAACCAATTCAACTGGTGTAATTCTGACCAGACAGTGGATTAATACGGTCAACCTATTCCAGAATAAAATCAATAAAGCCTTGTTCAAACTCCACTCCAAAAGTACATTCAGTTTTTTTTTTTTCCTGGACTACCAAATAGGACATAAGAAGAAAATATCCTTCTGGTTTCTTATCTCAGTTGTAACAAGAACAAAAACGGCTCTGTATCCCTCACTGATATAGTCATTTAATTTGCACCCAAATAAACTTTTGTCCGTTTAAATTAACTGACTGCTGTGGGTCGCTGACCACCATTTATATTCATATATGAACACGCATTTGTCATTCGTTTTTGGAAATTACAAGATATTTAAGCTTGCAAGTAAGAAAACAACAAAAGCATATTTCAGTGGCAGAAAAGAGGGGGAAGATTTTGAGGTCCACACTGTTGTTGTATAGAACTGTACTAAATACATACATGCACACGAGAAATCGAGTTCATCAAACTGAATCATAGAATCCTACGTCATTAGCTAACACACAAAATATAATCGAACTAATGATAAATAGTTAATTTAAACTAAATCATGAAGTCCCTTACGATTAACTAAACATGACACATAATTGAACTAATGGTACCTGCACTGCTTTAGCAATGCGACTTCACGTAATGATGCCCTTCCTTTTAAATTAGTTATAAATAACTTTGATAGATCTTTGAAACTCTTGTAACTGTCAGTGGGATAGCTGCAGAAAGCTAGAAGCAGATCCCAAAATGTATGAAATAAATTTGGGTCTTTTAGCTTGGTATGCTTCTTATTTGAAGAAAGTAAAGAGAAACACATCATATTATTATCGCTTCAGTCATAGTTTCAATGAATTTTTTTTAGTTAGTACTTTTTTATAGGGTTTCTTAACAGAATTTGCAATTGGGACTATATGTTTCATGAAATACTTCAACGGTGCTCCTATCACGTTTCTCTTGAGAAGGGATAGTAGAAATGTATTCGAGCATGTTAGTCTGTCCTCGCTGAGAGATAATGGCATTAATGAAAAAACTAAGGACCGATTGCAATTATCGCAACCCCAACACACGCCTCATACCGTGAGATGGTTAGCACAAAAACCGGAGAAAAATCTAATTTCACAAATAAGAACTTCGTTTCTTAAGTTGAAAAACAAATTTTAGTATAAATTCAGAATGATAGGTGCAACTATCGTTTTTTATTAACATTAAAAAAGTGTTCTTCAAACTAAAAAACAAACTTGTCTTTGGGGCTAATCCTTTTACAACTTCTTCCCTGTACCTATTTTCATGAATTAATTATATACAAATATTTGGGCAAGGATTTTAGAGTTCAAATGAGTCGGGTGCATATATAGTCAAACGTATATAACATGTAACGACCCGTAATTTAATCACTTTTAATTTGAATATTTAATAATTTTTAAATATTTAAATTATGAATTTTATAACTCAAATAGGCCTCTTTTTAATAATAACTAATGGTGGTAAAGTTGTTCTGAAATTTGATTTACAAAAATAAGTAGTTCGGAAAAAAATTGAAAATATGACCGAAAATCGTTTTTCAAATTATCGACTTTTCATCCACCAAAAGTTGTCGGAACGTGTTATGTACATTAGTATGCATATGTACACACTTATATAAATAACATATGCTTTAGTTAGAGTCAAATAGATTTAAATTTATCACTTAACTAATAAAGTAAATGTTGACCTTTCTTTTTAAATTTAAAAATAAAAGAAAATGGTAAAAGGAAACATCTACTCACGTAAAGCGATGGGGTGATGTTGATGAGAGGGGGGATAGTTGCCTCTAGAGTAAGGTAGGAAAGGGACGAGATGGCAAGATGCTGTGGAAGGTAATGGCCAAAGGGTAAAATAGTAATTTTTATATTTCATTTTTATATAGAAACAATTTTCTTTGTTTCAATTCCCATTTTTACTTCGCTTTCTCCATTTCAAACTCTTACATACTTATTTTCCAAGCTTTCCTTTTTTCCTTCTATGGCCTCCTTGAAATTTTCAAGTTAAAAACCTTTTTTTCCACTTTAAAACCTCAAAACAGTAGCCAAAATACTTCTTTTCTTCTCCACACCACCTCTCTTCCAAAAACCCATTTTCAAAAGCCCGGACGAGCCCCTAGGCACTAGGTCGAACCATATTGACCCCTCTTAACCGTTAAAAATCAAGTATTTGAAGGAAAAAATTAGATCCGGGTGTCGGTGGAAAAGTCGAAGTAATTTGGTTCGATTTGTGTTGATTTTAGTGAGTAAATTTGACTTTTAAAAAGAAAGATTTAAACTTTATTATTGTGTTAATAATGGATGTTAGTTGCTAGCGTTTATATTTGTTGGAAAGTAATGATTGTTTGATTGGTTCCCACACGAAGCAGATGGCATCTGAGATAATTGATTAATGATTTAGGATTTAGTCGAAAGGTTTAAGTAGTTATTTACACGCGATGCTCTGTCCATATTGTATGGAAGTTATTTCATTTGTATATATGTATATGCTTTTGTTTACAAGATGTTTGGATGGATCTATATGACATATAAAATGTTTATGGAAGTGTCCTTATAGTGACATCACTATATCTACATTTTTAAAATATCATCTCTTTTTAAAATCTTTTTGTTGATCTCACCCTTAGATTTTTACAAAAAAAATTTGGTTAATCATTTTAATAATGACGTTTATAATTAATTAATCATTATAATAATATGTTTGAAATTAAGTAATCAATTTGATAATGATGTTTAAGGTTAATTAATCATTTTAATAGTGATATTTAAGGTTAATTAATCATTTAATAATTAATGAGGTTTAAGGTTAACTAATCATTTTAATAATGAGATGTATAAAATTAATTAATCATTTTAATAATGACGGTTAAAGTTAATTAATCCTTCCAATAATGATGATTAAGTTAATTAATCACATTGAATTTTAATATTTAATATATTTGTAAGTATTTAAATAATAGATTTTATAACTCAAATAGACCTCTTTTTAATAATAACTAATTGTGGTAAAGTTGGTATTCAAAATTTGGTTTAAAAAAATAAGTAGTTTGGAGAAAAATCGAAAAGTGACCGAAAATCGTTTCTCGGATTACCGACTTTTCATCGACCAAAAGTTGTTGGAACGTGTTGGGTATAGTAGTGTACATGTGTATACATTTATATAAACAACATATGCAATTAGAGTCAAATAGGTTTAAATTATTTACTTAAGTAAAAAGTAAACGTCGACCTTTCTTTTTAAATTTAAAACTAAATGAAAATGGTAAAAAGAAACATGAATTCATGTGAAGTGATGAGGTGATGTTGATGAGAGAGGGGGGTTGCTTGCATGTAGAGTAAAGTAGGAAGGTAGTGAAGTAATAAGACCACGCCGCACATAAACCGGAACGAGCTTTTACCTTATCATAACCATCTTTACTACATAAAAAAAGAGATATTATTTTTAGTGACATTCTTTTGAAAACACTTTTCAAGTAATCTTATACAATCTAAGCCAAAGTTGGTGCGCTGATTAAATTCTAGCATAATAGGTTCTACAATCAAGTCGAAGGCACTTATTGGAGAATGGATTTCCATACATTGGTAAGAAAGGAACTAACTTCCATAAAGTACATCTTTAGAAGGATGTACCGAGAATTAAAACCTTTGAAACCTCTGCACTTGGCAAGATCGGTCTACCTGCAGACCTATCCAATGGCAAATAGAACCGAATATGACATCACTTCGGTCGTAGTCGACCTATCCAGGATCCCATAGCATACACAACATATAGAGAGCAATCTAGAAAGGTGATGATCATATCGTAATGTTGTGAACCACATAGCCTTACAGCATGCCCAGTTTAAGCCATTTTTTGGTGATGAGGGCCGAGGTAACAATTACCTTTCAAATGGCACATTTCACTTTGAATGCCACATTACCAATTTATTCACACACTATTAATTCCCAAAAATCTACAACCTCTGAGATCATACGTTTCAGAGAAGGGTGTTAAGTATATAAGTGTCACCTCCTACACCATCAAACAGATGTACGTTTGTAAAAATCATTGTACATGTATGTTAGAAATGCAATGTTAGACACTTATCCATAAATGTTGTCCAAGAACATGACAAACCGAAGGAACTCTCCTACTACATCCTGTCTAAAATCATCCCTGGGATTAGTAGCGAGCAACCTTTGCATTGAAGATCAAATGAAGATACTATTCACATATATATGATATGAGAAATTTCCCCGTGGGTCAGTGACAAGCGGCCCTACATTCCATTTATTATCATTCCATATCTTCACCTTCGAGCGCGTAAATTGGTTCGAAGTGGCTTTTGGATAGAAATCAGCCAAATCCAATCCTGGTTCTTCGAACTAATCATTGATAAAAAGACGTTAAGAAAATAGATGATTATCATTTGATTAATTATTTCTCTTTATTAAAAAAATATCTTCTAGAGAAATATATCTTTAAAACATTTCTTTTTGGTATACACAAAATCATTAAAGCTCTCTTTAACTTTGGAAATACATAACCACAATCATTTCTAAATCACATTGCAAAACCTTATTGAGTGAAAATGGTCGATGGAAACTATACTAATTCTACTCAATATCAATTTCCGTATTCAACCTTTATTATGCTTCGAATAACGGTGAAACCACCTTTTTAATTCTCTTTGAAATTTATTACCAAGTATAAGAAGATTATTTCTATACAATCCAAGTTTTATTAAATTTGAAAAAATTAAATCTTTTATAGTTGCCTCGTTTCCGACATTTCGACCTTATTTATTCCTTGCCCAGGAAAGAGGCCAAGTAAGCCAGGGCGCTGGTTGCTCCTGGGCATCTCTTTAGTTTAAGTACCTCGCAACCAGACCTTAAAAAAAAAAATCCAGTCTACTCATCGGTTTTTAGAGTTAAAATTAAATCACTTAATTACAACAGCCTTTCTTTAAATCATTTATTTAACTCTTTAAAATAATTTATAAAACCTCCACATTATCTTTAAAATATTTAATTATTTATTTAAAAACATTCATAAAAGATTTGAGAAAGAATACTTAAATTTAAAGCCATATTTCAAAAGTTATTAAAAGTGCTGCGAATAGTGTTTTAAGATTTATTTGACCAAAACACTTTTTGATCATTTAGAAATTCATTTTTAGAACTCAAATATCTTTTGAAAAATTCGAATATATTTATAGAATTTATTCCATATTTTTAAAGAATTATAAATTTCAATTTTAAAGAATTTATTGCTTGGGTTTTCGAACTACCAAAGCACGACTATTTTGAAAACTTAATTTGCTCATATTTCAAAATCTACTGAACAAAATCTTGATTTATTTCTTTTTTTTGAAAACTATGATTATAAGAGCTCGTAAAATTCATTTTTCAAAGGATTATGACTCCGATTTCATCATATAAATGGATTTAAACCTTTACAGCGCGAAATCGTGAACTGTCGATATGTGACGTGCCTATTTTTGACTCAATTTTCCATACCTTCATCAAACTTTTTCGAAACACTTTTAAATGTTTATAAAACATTTCTAAAGCATTTTAAAAAGTTTTAACAATCTCATATATGCCATTTCATTTATTATAGGAATGTGATTTCCTTTGTGATATTCGACGTGTATTAAATGTGAATCATTTACACATCCAAACAAACATATTGTCATACTTAAACATGGTTCACAATCATCACAACCAAGCATAGCCAAACATATATATCACCCAATATTTCATAATATAAACAGAGTTTCTGACCTCGGATTTAATCGAACTAACTTTAAAATGACTATAGCTCCGCTATTCGGGAAATTTAACTTGCTAAGCTTGCATTAAAGCTCTTAGATGGGCTCGGCCTTTTCCTTTGGTGGTAGGTTGCTCACGGCCTTACTTGGAAGAGGGGAAGGGTTTGGTCTTCGCCTTTGGTGGTAGGGTGCTCACAGTCTTGCTTGGAAAAGGGGAAAGGCTTGGCCTTTGGTGGTAGGAGGTGGTGGTCGTGGTTTCAAGGGGAAAATGAGTGGATTTGCTTTTGTTTTGAAGTGTTGTATAATATATATATTTTATAGTTTAATTACTTTGTGCAATAAAATTTGACATTACTTTCTTTAGGTAAGAGGCCATTAAAGTGGAGAGAAGAAGTGAAGAAGACTTAGAAATTTATGAGTGAATGACGTGAAGATGATTGTTGGTATTTACAGGCAAAAAAGTGAATAAAAATATCATGATATTTACTTTCCATTTCATCACCATTGCCTCACCACCACTCCCTCCTCTCACCTCATTATCCATGGCCGAATCCCTCCCATGTGTGTAGCCATGTGCTTGTACGTAGGGTGTAAGAGATCGACTTTGGATTCACTTAAGGTTGAAGTTTTAGGAAAATATTTTAGATATTTTGTAATATATATATATAACAGTACGGTGCCATGCCAATACTTGCATGAAATCTGTTATTGTAGGAGAATTCTACAAGATGAAGATAGTTTTCTCATGAACCTCCAAAATCTTAGATACAAGCTCTCAAAAGATCTTCGAACACTCAATTTACCCTTTTAGTTGACACATCGATCTGGGAATGGTATGCGGTGCTTATACTCAGCTTCGTTACCGAAGCTGTTTCTAATGCCTTCCAGAATTTACTACTAAAGATTGGGTCTCGATCACTGACTATGCTTCTAGAGACACCATGCAATCAAACAATTTCCCTCATGTATATTTCTACAAGACTCGTAGCAATTTTTGTTGGTTTTACTAGGATAAAGTGTGCACTTTTGGTCAATTGATCTACAATTATCCAAATGCCTTCATTTCCCTTTCTTGATCGAGGTAAGCCATCGATGAAATCCATCGATATGTGATCCCATTCCAAGTCGGAATTTCAAGAGGTTGGAGTAATCCAGCAGGCTTTTGCTGATCGCTTTTAATTTGCTGGGAATTTGCAAATCTATTAACATGGATAGAGATGTCCCTCTTCATGCTTTCCTACCAAAATGTTCATTTCACGTCTTTGTACATTTTCTTAACTCCAGGGTGGATATTTAGCTTGGATTGATGGCACTCAGTCAATACTTCTTGTCTTAAGTTATCAATATTGAGAACACAAATTCTTCCATTTAACCGTAATATCCCATGGTTATCTACCTCAAAGCTTAATTATGCCCTCTAATTATATCCGTAATAATCTTCCTTATACGCCGGTCTTCTCTTTGTTTGCATACAATTCTCTCTAGAAGAGTCAGAGTCACTACCAGATAAGTTATAACGGCATGCTTTCTGCTTAACACATCTGCTGCTACATTGGCTTTCCCGAATGTATATAGAATATCTAGATCATATGACGTGAATATTTCTAGCCAATGCCGCCGTCTCATATTTAAGTTCTTCTACATTAAAAGATATTTCAAAGATTTGTAATATGTGAAGAGTTCAAACTTTTCACATATTTAAAGAAGGAGTATTATTTACCAAGGTCAAAAAAAGTTTATCGAAATAAATAACGAGAAATTCTTACCCAACAAATAATATCTCCAAATCTTTAGTGTGAACACAATGGCTAATAGTTCTAAGTTGTATGTTACATAATTTCGTTCATGCGCCTTTAGTTGCCTACTAGCATATGTGATAACCTTCCCATGTTGCATCAGTACTGTGCCTACTCCTTCTCCACAAGCATCAGTATAAACGGTTAAACCAGTTCTTTCATCAATAATAGTCAGGACAAGAGCGGTAGTTAATCTTTTCTTAAGCTCTTGGAATGCTTCTTCACATTTAGCGTCCATTCAAATTTAATATCTAAGTGATAGGAAATCTTGAGACGTCCTGAATAAATCTCTGGTAGTATCCTGCCAATCCCAAGAAGCTACGAATGTCCTTAATAGTTTGTGGTTGCTTCCAATCTAGAATGGCTGCAATTTCCCTGCATCAACCGAGATTCCTTCTTTTGACACAGCATGTCCAAGGAGTGTTACCTTTTCCTTCCAGAAGTGGCATTTTGAGAACTTAGCCTTGAGCACATTCCTCCTCAATAATTCAAGTACAATATCTAAATGCCTTTCATGTTCTTCTTCAGTTTTTGAATATATATGAATATCATCAATAAAGACCAACATGAATTTGTGGAGCACATTTTTGAATACTCTATTCATAAAGTCCATAAAATTAGCGGGTGCATTGGTTAGCCCAAAAGGCATAACCAATCACTCGTAGAAATCATTTGGTCCTCTGAATACAGTTAAAGGAATGTAATATTCTGCTATTCTTAATTGATAGAATCCTGTAGCTAGGTCCATTTTGAGGAATATTCGAGCACCATGAAGCCGATCAAATAAGTCATCAATACGAGACAAAAGATACTTGTTCTTATTTTTTTTCTTATTTAGGTCTCGACAGTATACACAAAGTCTTAAGGAGCCGTCTGACTTTGCTACAAAAGCTAATGCTGAGCTCCAACTTAAGCGATTTGGTCTAATTAGTCCTTTCTCTCTTTAATAATTCATCCATTTGATTCCTTAATTCATTTACTTCCTCGGGAGCCATTCTTCGAGAAGAGTGAAAAACAGACCTTGCACCGGAAATCAAGTCGATTCGAAACTTAGTTTCCTTATGTAGGAGTAAACTTTTAATTTCCTCAAAAACATCCGAAAATTCCTTAACAATTGATATTTCCTTTAGACGTTTTTGAAATGAATTTATGACATACAATAAACTATCCATTACTATACTTGATTCTTCACACGTTATTTTAAAAGGTTCACTTTTTTTATTTTCTAACTACATTGTCCTCTTAACACAATCAAGAACAACCTTATATTCAGACAACCAATCCATATCGAGTATAATCTCAAATCTGATAAATCGAGAACAATTAGGTTACACGAATTTTTTTGGGATAGGTAAGCAACTTGTACTTTTTCACAAACTATACCCAGATTAGTTTTACCACCTATGGGATTACAGACACAGATAGGGGTATCTAATATTTTTGTTGTAAGTTTCAATTTATCAACCAATTATATAGAAATAAAACTGTAGGAAGCGCCAGTGTTAAATATCACTCTAACTAAATTTTCATTAAAACAGATATTACCTTCAAGGACCCTCTTACCCTTTGCATCAATCGATGTTAAGGGTTCATCTTTAATGGAAAAAACTTTGACCTGTTCTCCTTTCTTTATCGGTGGGCAATCCTTCTTCTGGTGCACTGGTCCGTGACAATTGTAGCAATTTCTATCCCAAACCTTTGGATTCTTACAGGTGGTGGGAAAAAGTCCCTTCCATTGGCAATTATAACAGGTAATATCCTTCAAATTGTTCTCTTACAGTCCTCCTTCTGGCTTACCTTGCCATGGCTTCTTCCCAGAATAGTTAACTTACTCTTTTTCCAGTTATTGTTGCTGCTTTGAGTTGTAGTCATATTCTTTTTGTCTAGAGTCTTATATCGAAAACCCATGTCTACCAAATCTACGAAGGTTCCCTTTACAAGCCCGGTCATCCTATCCGAATATTGCCCTTCATTACAGTGATAAACATTTCATTTTTATTTAAAGGAGTGTTTACCAGACTTGACCCAAAATGGAAAAATTCACTGAACTTGTTGGAATATTCTTTTACCGACATCTCTCCTTGTTTTAAATCCATAAAACTCTCATAAAGGCTAGATTTCTTGCAGCTAGCATATATTATTCTTCCAAGACTTCCTCAAACCGTCCCCTTGAGAAATTATCTTTTGAATCATTTAGAGTTATGGACTCCCACCATGCTATAGTCCCTTCTTGTAACTGCCAAGTTACTAAGAACCTTTTTTGCTCATCCTCGATATTCAATCCTTTAAACATTATTTCACAAGAGTGGATCCAAGCCTGAAATTCAATAATGGACTCTTTTCCTTTGAATGGTTTACCATCCAAACCGGTGTAATTCTTGCATAGAGTAACAAAGTTAATTTGAGATTGCATAGGAATTACCACTTCCTTGGTTATTGTAAATAAAGTTTGAAAATAATATTTCTATCATTATATAATAATTTAAAGGGCTTATTTAATAATTAAAATAATTATTAAATCATTTAAATTCAAAAATCATTTATTCCAAAATAGTGATATTATTGATGATATCATAAAGAGATTTTATTTTCAACAATAAAATAAATAATTTTATTACATATTTTCTCTCCTTAATATAAATGAGTTATGTATCCAGCTCCGTGCACAATGTCGGATGATCTAAGAGCCGTTTATTGATAAAACGGTTTTCGGTCATTTTACTGATATATCCTCCAAAGTGTTTATTTTGTAAATATTTATAATAAGATTACCAATATTTATTCTTGTTCAAAACATTATCGTTTACGTTAAAAAAATCCTATATTTAAATATTAAAAAATTTCCATAATGAATTTGCGGATCGTTACAACGAGGGAAGGATTGATCAAAGAAAGCTACAAGATTCAGACTTGTCTACATATTATGCACAAACTATAGGAATAAAAACCAGAAAAAAAATATTTAGGGTACTCAAACTTATCAAAGAGGGGACAGTCCAGTAGATCAAGAGGCAGAGGTAGATGGAATAATAATACAAGGCCAAGGTGTCAGATATTTGAAAAACTTAGGCATGTAGTAATGAAATGGTTATTTTAGATTCACAAATTTCACACCAAATAAAAACTCTAACATTCAAAAATAATAGTAATCCAAGTGCAAACATAGCATGGGTTCAACAAGATACCGGTAGCCAATGAAAGAATTCAAGAATGTATCACCTGAATGAAACCACCAGACCTAAGCACTTCAATGATGAAAGTTGGTACCCATATTATGAAGCAATCAACCATATCACAAGCAACTTAGATAATCTGAACTTAGGCAAAAAAGAGTACAAAGGTAATAAGTCTATACACATAAGATTGATGAGTCTATTGAGATTAGATATGCTAGTATTGCTTGCATCAAAGGTAAAAGAACATTACCTCAATAATTTATTAAGAGTGCCTCAAATAAAGAAGAATCTCATGAGTGTATCACAGGTTGCAAGTGATAACAATGTTTACTTTGAGTTTTACCCTACATATTGTTTAGTTAGAGATATTCTAACTTGAGAAATTCTTTTGCAGGGTGAGGTAGTCAAGGGACTATACAAGTTTAATCCTGTTGATTCCAAATTTTTTGGAAAACAAAATGAATGTTGTAATTTCTTTGAAATTATTCAAATAGGAAATGAGTAAATTTAATGTATGGCATTTTAAATTAGGTCATCCTAATGCAAATATTGTAAATAATGTCCTAATCGAGAATAATATTCCCTTTGAAAATATTACTTTACCATACATTTGCACATATTGTCAAATGGGAAAAAGGCATAAACAATCTTTTTCTGATTCATTAACTAAATGTGAAAAACCCTTAGAATTAATAGCTATCAATGTTTGGGGACTGGCAACACTTAGTTCTGATTATGGCTTTAAGTATTATATATCATTTATCGATACCCATTCTATACATACTTGGATATATTTTCTAAGAGAAAATCAAAACTTATAATGTTGTGATAAACTTCATTACTTAAGTAGATAAATAAACCAACCATCATATTAAAATTATTCAAACTGAAGGTTGGGCTGAGTTCAAATCACTCAGTAACTACTTTCATAAAAAGGGAATAATTTCCAGAACTACTTGTCCCTATACTTCTAAACAAAATAGATTAGTAGAGAGAAAACATAGACATATAGTGAATCTAGACTAACACTTCTTGCTCGAGCATCCTTGCCATTAAAATTCTGGCTAGATACTTTTAGTACTATAGCGTTTTTAATTAATAGACTGCCAACTAAAGTACTAAAGGATAAGAGTCCAATTGAAATATTGTTCAATACAAAACCCGAATATCAAAATTTAAAGACTTTTGAATGTCTATGTTTTCCTTATATAAAACCATATAATACTCATAAACTAAACTTCGGGTCTACACTTCGCACATTCTTAGGATATGCTACAAATCAGAAGGGTTATAAGTGTTTTGATAATAATGAAAAAAATATTTGGAGTGGACATGTTGTATTTAATGAGTATATTTTTCCTTATTCTAACATGAATATGAAAACAAGAAAAACTATTTATAGTCCTAGATTTCAATACCATCTGTACCTCTACACTCAATGATTGGAATCATGAAGGAGTTAAAGTGAATCATGAGAACTCTACTCCACAACACACATTGTTCACTGAACAAGGTCAAGTAGAGTCTTCTGGTTCTACAGATCAATCTCCTAATGTCATAAGTCCAACGTAAAGCATTGGTCAACAATATTCAAGCATACAGTAATATGAGTCAAATGATAATACATATAAAGATATTAAACTATCTCAAGGTGGACCATAAGTTAGAGCTGGACATCATATGATCACCATGGAAAAAGTAGAATATTTAAGCCTAAAGCATACACTGCTACTATTATATCATAAGAACCAGTAACATTCAATCAAGCTATAAAAGATAGAAACTAGAAAACTATAATGGATGATGAATATAACACACTTATAATAAACAAAGCGTGGAGTCCTGTTTTACCACCAGGGAATAAAAATATAGTGGGTTGCAGATGTACATATATAAACTTAAGAAAAATACAGATGGATCTATATCTTGATATAAAGCAAGATTAGTTGCTGAAGTTACACTTAGAATATGGCTTTGATTTTAACGAAATATTTTCTCTGGTAGTGAAGCTAACAATGGTCACGATTATTCTTACAATAGCATTACACAAAAACTGGAGAATCAGACAATTTGAAGTCAATAATACCTTCCTAAATGGTGAATTACAGGAAGAAGTTTATATGGAAAACCCACAACGATATGAGCAAGATAAAAAAATATGTGTGTAGGATCAATAAGGCTATACATGGTCTCAGACAAGCACCTAGAGTATGATCTGATAAGCTGAAAACCACATTATTTAATTTAGGTTTTTAGCCGACCAAATCAGACAATTCCTTATTTGTCAAAATAAATGAGGATACTGCTATTCACATTTTAATATATATTGATGATTTAATTGTTACAGGTGACAATGAGGCAGAGGTTAGCAACATCACTCAATACTTGGACAAACAGTTTCCAATTAAGGATCTTGGCAATTTGAATTACTTCATGTGAATTGAAGTAAAAAGATCAAATTCAGAAATCTTTCAAAGTCAAAAGAAAATATATTATAGATCTTCTGGTCAAAGAAAAAAATGGATGGAACTAACCATCTGTCTACACATATGATTACCAACCATCATTTTTCAAAAAACAAAGGGGAAACAAGAATAAATGATAAATAATATAGAAGCATAGTTGGCGTGTAACAACCCACCTTGGAACAGGCCTAAATTTCGACCCAAAAAAGACCCATTGATACTTAGATCCATTCTAAGGAAAGCTATTATTAAAAAAAGAAATAACATTATAGGGCCAAAACTAAACTTTCAAAACTTATAGCGGATGGAACAAAAATTAGTAAAGTGTATCCATTTATTTCAAAACCATAAAAATGTCATAATACAAAATTCCATAAAAATCATAACATAATATCTGTTACATGGGTACACATAAAAGCAAGTAATGGTAACAAATACTGCCACAAGCCAAGCTTCTCCATCTCTAAGCATCGTTACCGTCATCACTTCCTCCTTAACTTGTGTTGGAATGAGGAGGGAGTCACAACAACAAGTGTCTGGTGGCTAAAAATCTCGAGTTTTACTGTTCAGTACTTGAGCAGTATATTTCAAAATAAGAATATGTCTTAGAACATAAAACCATTAAAATCATTTTATACTTCTTTATAAGAAAAGGAGGTGCGTCCAATCACTTAGTACCTTCCGTTTCAGAAGTAGATCCCATATCCCAATCGTACGTCATAAACAGCTAACAATGTGAGAGAGTGTACCCAATAACTTAATACTTCCCAGTGGAAAATAGGCAAATCCGGTCATTTAAGGCCTATTTCTAGAAGCATGATCCTCAGTGGTACTATCGAGCTGACATCATATGGAATCTCATAGGCCACTTAATACTTACAAGTGGAAATAGGCAGACCCGGTCATTTTAGGCCTAGTTCCAAAAGCGCCTCCTGTAGAGATACCACATAACGTAATCTCTTGGCCACTAAATACTTCATCTTGGGAAAAGACAGGTCCAACCACTTAATACCTCAAACCCAGAAGTAGCCCCTTCGTCTTATCACCCATACCCATAATGATGTCTCATATTAGTCCAATATTCATAGGAACTAGTAGCCATATTTGTTGGACAGGTTTTTCCTACAAAATTTGGAATCAACCTCGCATCATTACAAATATTTATCATCCCACACCAATAAAAGTGTACACCATTGCTGGTAGCCCCAAAGTGAGGGGTAGACTTCTGTCATGTAACTCTATCGACCTCGCACCCCTATGACTTAGCCGTAAATTGATTACTCTCTACTTATATACTCATCTCACCATTTTATAAATAAGGTCTTATAACGAGTCTTCCGTATTATGCCTTAAAATAATAATTAGGCTATATAAGAGTTTCCTCTTATTTTCACCTCAAAATCAATTACCTTCTTAATGGGGGAAAATAAATGTAAATAAATGCCTAATTAACAATGCCATATATGCAATAGTTATACATTAATTATACAAATCGAAATAAATATTTGCTTTTAATAAGTTCTAAACGCATGGATTTTATGCTCTAAACTAGCTTTAAAAGTCAATTCTGTAATCAATTATCATTACAAGTCCTTTTTCTTAAATTTCTCAAAATTTCATGGAATTCAAATGTCCAAAACAGGGAATAAATATTCATAATCAAAACTGCAAGAATAGACTTGTAAATTAAATAGAAACTCAATTTATTACATCAATTCAATATCTTAAACAATAATAATTGCAATCTAAACCACATATTCTATTCAATTCCTTTTTTTAAAAAGAAACAGATATGAATAAGTGGCGTATTCTATGAATTGGTTTTGTAGTTTAATCCCTTATTTTATTGATGGATCACAGTTTGACCCAAAGAAGGAGAAGTGGAATAAACTATGAAATTATCAAAAATTGCATATATGAAACAAATTCCATCAAATTAATGAAAATAATTGAGAATCTCAATGTAGAATTGACATTTAGAAATAAAAAAGGAATTTTGGGGGATTTTATCTATCATATTTTCGAAATCCCAAAATCCCTAATGCATATTCAAATCCAAAAGAAATACACTAAATAATTGATGAAAAGAAATACTAAGGTTTCCACTTACAGAATAGCCTTAGATTCACCTTCCTTGATTTGCATACCTCCCAATCTCTTTCAGAATCTCTCTTTCTTTTGATATACATACACACATAATAGGGAACATATATATATATATATATATATATATATATATATTTGACTAAGAATAGTTGGAGGAGAATAGAATAAGAATAGGTTGGGGAAAGAAGAAATGATAGAAAATAAATTGAATTCTTAGCTGAATTCTCCACGGAGATTCTGAATAAAATTTGGAGAGAAAACAAAGGTAGATTTTCGTTGAACTCCCCAAAATAATATAAATAAATAGTAGAGAGGATAAGGTTTTATTTATAGGGGTTGAAATGCACCAGAACCATATGATGAAAATAGCTTAAAACAGAGAAATCTAGAGCATATAGATGAATAGCATAACCCTTCAAACGCTAGCCGCCACCGCAAAATTTTTCCATTGACCGGTCGGCCGTCCCTCCCCAACTGGTCGATTACTAGAGGTCGATCAATCACAATAAAGGTGTAACGATCTCGGTTTTGAGTCAAATTTAAATTAATAATTAAAATAAAAGTTTAGATTTAATTGTGAATTAATTTGAATTTTTCAAATTAAATAAGATATATGTTTGTTTGTTAATATAAGTAGATTGTAATTTTGGATTTGAAATTCAAAATTAAATATCGTATAAATAAATTTGAATTTGCATTTAAAACTATAATTTATAATTAATAAAAATTTGTTTCAAATATTGAGAATATGATATATATATATATATATATATATATATATATATATATATATATATATATCGATTTGGAAGTTATATTTTAAATTCAATTTTTCAAAAGCTATTTAAATATTAAATTTTATATTTTAAAGACTCATATATATTATATATATGTGTTTATTTATTAATATGTAATTATATTTAAAAAAAATCAATTTCTTTAAAAAGTTATAAATAGTTATGAAAGTAAATATAATTAGTATATATGTAAATAAATATAAAGCTTTGATATGTATATTTTTTTGGAAGTATAAGTATAAATTGTATATACATAAAGATTAAAAATACATAGCACATATGTAAATAAATTTATAAGTAATTTATAATCAAGGGTTTAAACATAAAAGTAATTGTCTTGACATTTGTAAAAATATAACAACCTGTATAAACATTTGAAAGTCTTATACAACATATAATAAACAAGTGTAACTCTTTTGAACATTAAAATTTACAAGTATTTTTATTTTCAAAATAATAAATAAATGTATAATCAATGCTATGAGTATATTTCACTATCTCCTTCCTTTTCATTTTTCTTTGATATAATTCAAAAACCAAAACCAGTAAATGAAATTCAAAACACATCCTCACCAATTTTCAAATATGAAAACAAAAGCCTCAAACCAGAAAAATAAAACTAAACCAGAAAATAAAATATGAAAGCAAACCAGGAAATAAAATTCAAAACAAAGACTTCTTTTCAAACCTGAAGCTGTAGGCCATCTCAAAGCAAACAAGTTCAGATTTAATCAAACCTGAAAGCAATTCAAAATCAAACAAATAGTTTTCAAAACCAGAGAAAGATCAAAGCATTAACACCTAAAACATTCAAATCTGAAGCAAAGCAAGTTCAGTTCAACATCAACAGAACAGATTCCAGATCATAAAAAATATCAAAGCCCAGCTTCGAGCAAATTCAAAGATCAGGTAAGGTCAGATTTAAGATAAAGCATTAAAGCAAATTCCAGATCAAAGAAATTTCTCTTCTCCTTTGTTCAAAAACATCAAGCCTTCCCAGTTCTAGGTCTCTGTTCTTCTCAGGTGAGCAAAGCTATATTTTAAACTTAAACCCGTTCAATAGATCTGGGAGCTTATGATTGATATTAAAAATTTGTTATGAAAACTGTTTGTATAGATTTTGAAAAGGCTTGCATGTCTGTAGATGTGAAGATATATATATGTGTGTGCATATATGCACCTATGTATATATTGTCTCTGTTCTTAAGTTTACAGGATACCAAACTTATAAAAAATCCAAACTCTCATCCTTTAGACTCTTTAGGGTTAGGGTCTTTCAATGAAATATGTTGGTTTGAACTAGATTCTATTTTTAGAAATAGTTTGAAGAAAATTTATTAAGTAATTAACTGGAAAATTAAAATATATAGTGAAAAACTTAAAAACATGTCAATCTAGAGTATCATGCTTTCTTGGTTAACTTGCATGACCAAATTTGCATTGAAGAATCATGAATTTTAGTAATAAAAACAAGATTTTTAGATTTGAAAATCATACGGATTTTTGAGTTGAACAGAATTGTTAAAATAGTCAATCCCCGACGATCAACGAGGAATCGAGCTTCGAGCTTGTGTCTGAAGGAAAATGATGTGATATAGGAAAATGATGTGATATGGATCGATGGAAAAATGGTAAAGGATTTTTCAGATGGTCAGAATGGCCAGGAAATGTTGGAGTAGGGTTTAATGGCCGGGTTTGGTTGTTGATGATTCTTGTGCTCGTGTATCGTCGAGGATGGATCGAGATTGATCGCAAGAGATGGAATCAAAGCATGGGTTTATGGTGGACCTTAGGACGTAACCGCGAGCTCTTTGGTGATCTGACACGATGACACGAGGAGAATTTCGTCAACTGGTTTGGGTTCGAGGTGGTGTCGACTTGTTCGATTCTAATTTAGGTTGTCGTTGAGAATTCTGGGTGATTGCTTGGGTCAGGTAGGTCGATGACAACTTGCTGGTGGTAGCGATGTTAGTCGGAGTTGCTCCGATCGTCGATGCATATGCACAGGTGTCATGGTGTATCAGTGGTTGCTGAGTTTTAGAAGGAAGTAGAAGCAGGTTGGGCTCGGGTAGGATCTCGGGGGAGTCGTGTTTTGACTCGATTTAGTTATCGAGTATATAACACAGTTTTAAAAAATATAAAATAAACAAAGGTTAAAAAGAAAAAAAGTTTGTACTAGGGGGGTTTTGAAGTTTAACTCGAAGAAGGTCTCGGGTACAACGTCATCTAGCTCGGGTTTCACTCGAGTCGTCTCGAGTTTATAATTTTACAAATTTAAATTAAACAAGCTTTTCGAATAAATCAAGTTTTAAAACTTTACTTGATTTATTCTTGAAAGATAATAAATGTTTATTTTTAGTTTTGAATTAATTAAGTGTTTTTAAAACATTTTAAAATCAAACTTGAAGTGTTTTAATATATATATATATATATTCTTTATTTATTCTTAAATTTATTTTGATAAATGTAATAATTAGGAATTTAATTAAGAAAATTAAATGTTTTTGATATACTTAAAGGTTTTAAGTTAAAATTAGATCTTAATGATAAATTATATCAAAGATTATTTAAAATAAGTTTATGAAAGATAAATGGGATATCCTAAGAATAAAGGATTATAAATTTGTAATTTAATCACCTAATTAAAGGTTAATTAGGTGATAAATTAAGTTGTAAAGGATTAATTAATTAATATGATTATCAATTAATTAAAGGTGAAATAAATTAAAGTGAGTAATTAAAAAGATTATTAATTAATGTAATTAAGGGGTAATTACTTTGTGTGATTATTTAAAGGATAATTACTCAGTTTGTGATTTACTAATATAAGTGATTAGGGATAATCACTTATGGAAATTAATTAAGGATAATTAATTAAACGGTAATTAATTAGGGGTTAATTAATTAATTAAAGATACTTAATTGAAGAATAATTAATTAATTAAAGGTTAATTATTTAATGATTAAAGGTTGATTGACTTATTAATTAAGGATCATTAATTAAAAAGTAAAGGTTAATTAATTTATTATTAAAGGTTAATTAACAAATGATTAAAGGATAATTAATTAAAATGGTTTGTAATTAATTAAAGTTAATTAACCGGGATTAGTAATTTATTCATAAGTAATTAATTTGGTTTAAATTAATTAGGTGATTGATGGATCTTACTTATGGATGTTTGGATTGTATTGAATGCTTTGAATTGTTTGATATCCATGATATGTGATATTCTGTGATGTAAATTGTGTGAATTAAGCTATGAACTGTAATTTATTTGTCTGTGATGAACCTATATATTTATCTGTGAATATGTGAATGAAAGATAAGCGTTATATGATTATACCGCTTATCGATATTGTTGTGCTTGAATTAATGATGATTATGATATTGTATTGTTGTGTGTAAAACCCCTGGACTACACCACACACACAAATATGGATTTCATGGGAAATTGGTAAAGTCATAGATATTTTAAATTTAAATATTATTTTATTTAAAAGTTGAAATTTGAATCCAAGTGGTTTTGGAAATGGAATTGGGTTGAATATGAAAAGCTTTTGAAAAGGAAGTTTGAAATTTAAATTTAGTTTGAATATAATATGATTTGTTTAGGTTTTGAAATTATTTTGGAAACTATGGTTTGAAAGAGTTATACAAGTTATGCAATATATATGGATTTTAAATCATTTTCGAAGTACGAACAATACGGCACATGCTTCGCACGTGATAATGGTATGCATTTCGTACGTAAATTGTTTTTTTACAAATTGTATATGTTTAACTTGTTCGAAAAAATATGATTTGCATTATAAATATTTAGTCCTTTTTTGCATTAAATTGATATGTAGTTAGTTTTAATTTTTCTTTTTAGATTGCAACATCTAATTTTTTATTAGTTTAAATTTTCAATTTTATTTAATTGATAAAGAATGAGCTAAATGTTTTATTAGTTTGAATTTTTATTTCTATTATTAATTAGTAAAGATCGACTTTGAAAAGAATGTTTATTTGTTAAATCCTACTTCTAAGTGACATATGTTTATTTGTTAAATCCTACTTCTAAGTGACATTGAGATTTCAATAATATTTATAGATGAGCGTTTTGAATTGGTAAAAGAAACTTATCTAGTAGATACTATTTTTAAGTGATATTAATATTCAATCATATTTATAAAAGGGCATTTTTGGTAGTTCACATTGATATCAAAAGAGTGTGACACCAAAGGTATTACAGTTATTAGTAAAGATATTAAAAGTATTACTTTGGGAATTTAAATTTTACCCAAGTTTATACTTTAAAGGCTATAACTTGTGCATATTTAATCGAATTTTCCCGAAACGAAAAATATTTATTTTCAAATGATAATAGCTTTTATATAAAGGAGTGAATTTACAATTTTGTTGAAAGCATTTTAAATTTGAAATTGAAATAGTTTTGAAACGCTATGAATGAATCTTTGTGAAAGGTTGGTGAATCTTGTTTTCAAAAGGAAGAGGATATTAAAGGTGTTTCTTTTGTATAAAAGATTTGAAATTGAAATAGTTTTGAAAAGATATGAATGAATCTTTGTGAAAGATTGGTGAACCTTGGTTTCAAATTGAAGTGAATTTTAAAGGGTGAATCTTTTGTTTAAAAAGATTTGAAAATGGCAATTTGTTTAAACCATTCAAAAGAAAGGTTTTGGGGTAAAGGTTGTGACTTAACTAAGATCCTAATATATCCATATGCTTTTTAAAATAAGCGCTCGTTATTCGGTTTAGCTGGGAGAGGACTTTATGTCATATAACCCATTTCGGATAGTGATACGACGAATTGGATAGCATTTGAAGACCGGTGGTGAAGACCAGGTATTTTCAAAAGCGAAAGGATTACATGTCGAATGTCTCTGCAGCAAATGGCCCCGATATAGAGATTTGATCTCCCTTTGTGATGGGGAGTCCGGACGTGATTAGGGATTATCCAGATTTGCAAGGGCTTCTTTTGAAGTGTCTTCAGTTCCGTTCGAACCCGAAAGGGACTTGTATGGATGTATGTCTGACGTTACACATTGAGATATAAAGCTGGTTTCTATCAAATACATTTCTGTTTGGTGGCAGAGAATTTATTCTCTTAGCATACAAGCTCAAAGGTTATATAGTTGATATTTACTAGTGATACGTTCCCAATTTGGTAATGTGGCATGCTGATTGCTGCTGATCATTTATTGATCGAAGCATAGCTTTTGTGAAAAGCATAGCTTTGTGGGACGAGACTTTATCAAAA
Organism: Allium cepa; assembly: GCA_030765085.1. Taxonomy (NCBI): domain Eukaryota; kingdom Viridiplantae; phylum Streptophyta; class Magnoliopsida; order Asparagales; family Amaryllidaceae; genus Allium; species Allium cepa. Next base: position 743,702,957 of record CM060932.1, read on the forward strand.
CCTCACAAACCAGAAATGGTCAAAATAGAAAGGATGCGGCAAGGTCATTGGGGGTAGCGCCCCTTAAGGTATGCCCATTTCCTTCTGGATAAAAAGTGGTATCATGGTATGGAGCCCAGATACTTAACTTATGTGGTTGCTGCAAATCTATTGGTTTGTGGTTGTTGATTGAGAGGCGCCTCAGATAAAGGTCGATGATGATCGCTGAATGGCATACTCGTGTAGTAGTTACCTAGTTATAGAGGTAACCCAGCCTTATGTCGGCAGAGAGCTGGTTAAGTTCTCAGGGCCTTCCTCTAGAGGCGTACCCATATGGCATAGGAAGTTCCTTAGCCTGACTATTGTTGGAAATCTAATCATCAATACGCGCCCTGTATGGTTTTAGTTATATAACCTGCCATTTAACATGGTAGCTATAGTAGGCATATTATACTGGTACGTATACTGGCTAAGATTAATATTATACTTGCAAATGTTTTCCACTATGCACTAATAATAATATCAAAAGGATTTTGCGTATCAAGCATGTTTGACTATCATAAGGAGAAATTTCCCTCAAGTGTGCGATTACATCGTGTGTGTGCCGGGAGGCCTTATGGTAGTTTCATTTTTCAAAAAGCACAACGAATTTCATTTTAAATTCTTTTGTTCGTTTTTTTTCAAATAAACTATTTTTGTTTGCTCATACCAGTCTCATGAGTGACCTGGAGTTTATTGTTCCCTTTCTAAACTCTGGGTGTCCACAATTTTCCATAAGGGCAGCTTAGAGGTGGGTAGTCAGATAATATGTGTAGCTTTGGAAATCTTCGAAGTCTTTGGTTTAGCTATCGCATCGGGATCGCATTTGCATTTCATTACAACTTGATGGTGGTTCGAGCTTGAAGTTTAGAGCTTTGGCAATTGGAGATGCAGTTATTGTGTTTCTTTTGGAAGACCATTTGGTGCTATATTTCTGCTATTCCGCTATTGTATCTTGTCTCTGATAATGTTGATAATTTATCTGTATCAGATGTTGTATCTATTGTGTAACAATAAAGTCATTCATTTCTGTTTCCGCTGTGTTGTTTACTTAATGTGTTATAAGCTCCGGCGAATCAGATTCGACGTTTGAATTTGCGACATTCGAATACGTGTGATGTATTTGGTGTCGATTTTCGAAGGTCGATATCAGAGCTGAAGGTTGAGTAAGAACTTTAGCTCAGGAGTATAAAACATTAGGCGACTCATTAGAGATAGGGTTACAAATACCCTAGAATGAGTATATCCCTAAGATATATGTCTATATGCCTCAGTAAATTCTCTTATATCCACTGATAGTGAGTATAAGTGCAAGAAGAGGACGAGATAGGAGACAGGGAAATACTGCTACAATTGGTCAATACCCTGCAACAACAAGGAAACAATCTTTTCTCTATCAATCTCTTTGATCATCGTTCACTTCCAATTCTTTGATTGCTTTGTGGCAGCTACAAGAAGAGGCTTTGGTGTGGTGGTGGCTCTGCGAATCGTTGTAGCAAAGGTTCCAATTCCTATTTCATATTCTATTCATCAATTTTCTATCAGCTTTTCATTTTAACCTTAATGAATTTGAAATTTGAAATTGAATTTGAAACAAATTGATCAACAAATATGAAGTTAAATTAAATTGTATCCACTTGTCTATTCTTTAGGGTCCTGATTCATTCTACGAACGGTTAGTTAACCCTTCGGACTAACCAACGCCCCTATATATTTCGTAGACCGGATGACCCGAATATTTCGTAAAGTGTTGAACAAGTTGTTCTCATATTTATTGATGATATTCTGATTTGGTAAGCCATATGTAGAATAGATATTCAGTTTGATCTGGTAAAACATTTCTTTACCTGTTCTTTGTTGTCTTCCTGTCTAGCAGATTTCGAGGACGAATTTTCTTAAGGGGGAATCTGTAACGATCCCGGTTTTCAGTCAAATTTAAATAATAATTAAAATAAAATTTTGGATTTGATTGTGAATTAATTTGAATTTTTCAAATTAAATAAGATACATGTTTGTTTATTTATATAAGTAGATTGTAATTTTGGATTTGAAATTCAAAATTAAATATCTTATAAATAAATTTGAATTTGCATTTAAAACTATAATTTATAAATTAATAAAAATTTGTTTCATATGTAATTATATTTTTAAAAAATCGATTTCTTTGAAAAGTTATAAATAGTTATGAAAGTAAATATAGTTAGTATATATATGTAAATAATTATAAAGCTTTGATATGTATATATCTTTTGAAAGTATAAGTATAAATTGTATATACATAAAGATTTAAAAATACATAGCACATACGTAAATAAATTTATAAGTAATTTATAAACAAGGGTTTAAACATAAAAGTAATTGTCTTGACATTTGTAAAAATATAACAACTTCTATAAACATTTGTAAGTCTTATACAACATATAATAAACAAGTGTAACTCTTTTGAACATAAAAATTTACAAGTGTCTTTATTTTTCAAAATAATAAATAAAATGTATAATAAAGCCATGAGTATATATCACTATCTCCTTTTCATTTTTCTTTGATATAATTCAAAACCAAAACCAGTAAATGAAATACAAAACAAATCCTGACCAATTTCCAAATCTGAAAACGAAGCCTCAAACCAGAAAAATAAAACTAAACCACAAAATCAAATCTGAAAGAAAATCAGGAAATAAAGTTCAAAACAAAGACTTCTTTTCAAACTTGAAACTGTAGATCATCTCAAAGCAAACAAGTTTAGATTTAATCAAACCTGAAAGCAATTCAAAATCAAGCAAATAGTTTTCAATACCAGAGAACGATCGAAGCACTAAAGCCCGAAACATTCAAATTTGAAGCAAAGCAAGTTCAGTTCAACATCAATAGAACAGATTCCAGATCATAAAAAAAAAAATCAAAACCCAGCTTGAAGAAAATTCAAAGATCGGGCAAGGCAGATCTAAGATAAAGCATTAAAAAAAATTCCAGATCAAAGAAATTTCTCTACTCCTTTGTTTAAAAAAATCAAGCCTTCCCAGTTCCTGGTCTCGGTTCTTTTCAGGTGAGCATACCTATATTTTAAACTTAAACCTGTTCAATAGATCTGGGAGCTTATGATTGATATTAAAATTTTGTTATGAAAACTGTTTGTATGGATGTTGAAAAGGCTTGCATGTCTGTAGATGTAAAGATATATATGTGTGTGAATATCTGCACCTATGTATATATTGTCTCTATTCTTAAGTTTAAAGGATACCAAACTTATAAAAAAATCCAAACTCTCATCCTCTAGACTCTTTAGGGTTAGGATCTTTGAATGAAATATGTTAGTTTCAACTAGATTCTATTTTTAGAAATAGTTTCAAGAAAATTATTAAGTAATTAACTGGAAAATTAAAATATACAGTGAAAAACTTAACAACATGTCAATCTAGAGTATCATGCTTTCTTGATTAACTTGCATGACCAAATTCATATTGAAGAATCATGAATTTTAGTAATAAAAACAAGATTTCCGGATTTGAAAATCATGTGGATTTTCGAGTTGAACAAAATTGTTAAAATATCAATCCCCGACGATCAATGAGGAATCGAGCTTGTGTCTGAAGGAAAATGATGTGATATAGATCAATGGAAAAATGGTAAAGGATTTTTCAGATGGCCGGAATGGCCAAGAAATGGTGGAGTAGGGTTTAATGGCCGGGTTTGGTTGTCGATGATTCTTGTGCTCGTGTATCGTCGAGGATGGATCGGGATTGATCGCAAAGGGTAGAATCAAAGCATGGGTCTATGGTGGAGCTCAAGACATAACTACGAGCTCTTTGGTGATCCAACACGGCGGTGTGAGGAGAATTTCGTCAACTGGTTTGGGTTCGAGGTGGTGTCGACATGTTCAATTTCAATTTAGGTTGTCGTCGAGAATTCTGGGCGATTGCTTGGGTCGGGTAGGTCGATGACGACTTGCTAGTGGTAGCGATGCTAGTCGGAGTTGCTCCATTCGTCGGTGCATATGCATAGGTGTCATGGTGTACCAGTGGTTGTTGACTTTTAGAAGGAAAAGGAGCAGGTTGGGCTCGTGTAGGATCTCGGGGGAATCATGTTTTGACTCGAGTTTGTTATCGAGTATATAACACAGTTTTAAAAATTCAAAATAAACAAAGGTTAAAAAGAAAAAAGTTTGTACTCGGGGGGTTTTAAGTTTAACTCGAAAAAGGTCTCGGGTACAACGGCATCTAACTCGGGTTTCACTCGAGTCATCTTGGGTTTATAATTTTACAAATTTAAAAATTTAAATCAAACAAGCTTTTTGAATAAATCAAGTTTGAAACTTTTTCTTGATTTATTCTTGAAAGATAATAAATGTTTATTTTTAGTTTTAAATTAATGAAGGTTTTTTAAAATATTTTAATTAATCAAACTTGAAGTGTTTTAATATATATGTACATACATATTCTTTATTTATTCTTAAATTTATTTTGATAAATGTAATAATTAGGAATTTAATTAAGAAAATTAAATGTTTTTGATATACTTAAAGGTTTTAAGTTAAAATTAGATGTTAATGATAAATTATATCATATTATTTAAAATAAGTTTATGAAAGATAATTGGGTTATCTTAAGAATAAAGGATTATAAATTTGTAATTTAATCACTTAATTAAAGGTTAATTAGGTGATAAATTAAGTTGTAAAGGATTAATTAATTAATATGATTATCAATTAATTAAAGGTGAAATAAATTAAAGTGAGTAATTAAAAAGATTATTACTTAATGTAATTAAGCAGTAATTACTTTGTGTGATTATATTAAAGGATAATTACTCAATTTGTGATTTATTAATATGAGTGATTAGGAATGATCACTTATGGAAATTAATTAAGGATAATTAATTAAATGATAATTAATTAGGGGTTAATTAATTTAATTAAGAATAAGTAATTGAAGAATAATTAAATAATTAAAGGTTAATTATTTAATGATTAAAGGTTGATTGAATTATTAATTAAGGATCATTAATTAATAAAAAAAGGTTAATTAATTTATTATTAAAGGTTAATTAACAAATGATTAAAGGATAATTAATTAAAATGGTTTGTAATTAATTAATTAACCAGGATTAGTAATTTATTCATAAATATTAATCTGGTTTAAATTAATCAGGTGATTGATGGATCTAACTTATGGATATTTAGATTATATTGAATGCTTTGAATTGTTTGATATCCTTGATGTGTGATATTCTATGATGTAAATTGTGTGAATTAAGCTGTGAATTGTAATTTATTTATCTGTGATGAATTTATATATTTATCTGTGAATCTGTGAATGAAAGATAAGCGTTATAGGATTATACCGCTTATCGATATTGTTGTGCTTGAATTAATGATGATTATGATATTGAATTGTTATGTGTAAAACCTCTGGACTGCACCACACACACAAAAATATGGATTTTACGGGAAATCGGTTAAGTCACAGATATTTTAAATTTAAATATTATTTTATTTAAAAGTTGAATTTTGAATCCAAATGGTTTTGGAAATGTAATTGGGTTGAATATGAAAAGCTTTTGAAAAGGAATTTTGAATTTAGTTTGAATATAATATGGTTTGTTTAAGTGTTAAAAGTATTTTGGAAAGTATAGCTCGAAAGAGTTATACAAGTTGTATAATATATATGGATTTTATACCATTTTAAAAGTATATTAAAAGTATTATTTTGGGAATTTAAATTTTACCCAAGTCTATACTTTAAAGGCTATAACTTGTGTATATTTAATCGGATTTTCCCGGGACTAAAAATATTTGTTTTCAAATGATTATAGCTTTTATATAAAGGAAAGAATTTCCAGTTTTGTTGAAAGGATTTCAAATTTGAAATTTAAATAGTTTTGAAAAGCTATGAGTGAATCTTTGTGAAAGGTTGGTGAATCTTGTTTTCAAAAGGAAGAGGATCTTAAAGGTATATCTTTTGTATAAAAGATTTAAAATTGAAATAGTTTTGAAAAGCTATAAATGAATCTTTGTGAAAGATTAGTGAACCTTGGTTTCAAATTGAAGTGGATTTTAAAGGGTGAATCTTTTATTTAAAAAGATTTGAAAATGTTAATTTTGTTTAACCCATTCAAAAGAAAGGTTTTGGGCTAAAGGTTGTGACTTAACTAAGATCCCAATATGTACATATGATTTTTAAAATAAGCGCTCATTATTCGCTTTAGCCGGGAGAGGACTTTATGTCATATAACCCATTCCGAATAGTGATATGATGAACTGGATAGCATTTGAAGACCAGTGGCGAAGACCATATATTTTCGAAAGTGAAAGGATTACCCGTCGAATGTCTCTACACCGAATGGCTCCGGTATAGATATTTGATCACCCTTTGTGATGGGCAGTCCAGACGTGATTAGGGATTATTAGGATTTGCAAGGGCTTCTTTTGAAGTGCCTTCAGTTCCATTTGAACCCGGAACGGACTTGTTTGGATGTATGTCTGACATTACACTTTGAGATGTAAATCGGTTTCTATCAAATATATTTCTATTTGGTGGTGGAGAATTTATTCTTTTAGCTTAACACCCTTCTCTAAGACTTACGAGCTCAAAGGTTATGTAGTTGATATTTACTAGTAGTACATTCCCAATTTGGTAATGTGACATGCTGAGTGTTGCTGATCATTTGTTGATCGAAGCATGACTTTTGTGAAAAGCGCAGCTTTGTGGGAAGAGACTTCATCAGAACCTCACATACTGAAAATGGTCCAAACGAGAAGGATGCAACAAGATTATTGGGGGTAGCGCCCCTTAGGGTATGTCCATTTCATTCAGGATAAAAAGTGGTATCATGGTATGGAGTCCAGATACTTAATTTATGTGGTTGCTGCAAATCTATTGCTTTGTTTTGTTGGTTGAGAGGCGCCTCGGAAAAAGGTCGGTGATGACCGGGGGATGACATACTCGTGTAATAGTTACCTAGTTACAGAGGTAACCCGGCCTTATGTTGGCAGAGAGTGGGTTAAGTTCTCGGGGAGTCACTCCAGAGGCGTACCCATGTGGTATAGGAAGTTCCTTAGCCTGACCATTATTGGAAATCCAATCACCAATACACGCGCTGTACGGTTTTAGTTGTAGAACCTGCCTTTAACATGGTAGCTATAGTAGGCATACTATAATGGTACATATGATGGCTAAGAATAATATTATACTTGCAAATGTTTTCCACTATGCATTAATAATAATATCAGAAGAATTTTGCGTATCAAATATGTTTGACTATTATAAGAAGAAATCTCCTCCAAGTGTGCGATTGCATTGTGTGTATGCCGGGAGGTTTTTTGGTATTCATTTTCCAAAAAGCACAGTGAATTTCTTTTTAAATTCTTTTGTTTGTTTTTTTCAAATAAACTGTTTTTGTTTGCTCGTACCAGTCCCATGAATGACCTGGAGTGTATTGTTCCTTTGTAAATTCTAGGTGCCCACAATTTTCCACATGGGCAGCCAAGAGTTAGGTAGTCATATAATAGGTGTAGCTTTGGAAATCTTCGAAGTCTTTGGTTTAGCTATCGCATCGGGATCACATTTGAATTTCATTACAGCATGATGGTGGTTCGAGCTTGAAATTTAGAGCTTTAGCAATTGGATATGCAGTTATTGTGTTTCTTTTGGAAGACCATTTGATGCTATATTTCCGCTGCTACTATTCCGATGTTTTTCTCTATTAATGTTGATAATTCATTTGTATCGGATGTTGTATCTATTGTGTATCAATAAAGTCATTCATTTATGTTTCTGCTGTGTTGTTTACTTAATGTGTTATAAGCTCCGGCGAACCAGATTCGACGTTTGAATCTACAGCATTCGAATACGGGTGATGTATTTGGTGCCGATTTTCGAAGGTCGAGTCAGGGTCGTTTCAAAAGGTGTAGACCGGTTGATTATTTTAGGTATTTATTTATGCTGTTGTTTTTTAATTATTTTCTTAACCTAATTAACTTTAATGTTAATCGTTAATTAAAACGTTTATTTAGCCCCCAAGCTAATTTTGAAATTCAAACCCTAAATTTAGATATTCATTTAAATTTGAACTTGAATTAAATTAATTTAAATCTAAAAACTTCAAACACTCACAACCTTTTTGTTTAAGCTTCGTTTTCAGCATATTGTATATGCAAACAGACCAAAATTTTGCCACGAATGCAACAGACTTTCATGGTAAAACTTTCATATTCAACCCTTATCATACTTAATTTAATTTACTACATTTATTTATTGTTCATTTTATGGGGTGTCACATTCTTCCCTCCCTCTTAAAAAGTGTAATGACCCAGAATTTTAGTTATTCGTAATTGGAGTGTTTAATTGATTTTAAATATTTAAAAGTTAATTTTATAGATTTAATAACTTGAATTTCAAATATAACAATTTATTAGGTAGTTTAATTATGGAATTTAATAATTGAAGTGGAATCTTGAGTTTTAAGCTTGATAAAAATAATTTAAAGGCTTATACAATTTCTATTAACAAGAAAGTAGATAATAAAAATCTTAAAATCGAATTTAAAGGTGATTTATTCGATTTTAAAAATATCTCGTTTAAATTGACATACAAAAAATAGCCTTTCGGGACATAGTCTTGGATTTCAATGAAACCACTTCCATTAGATCCGTAATAGTGTATTATTATTGTATTTCGAATTTCATAGCATTTGGAGTTATCGTTTGGTCGTACGGGATAAGAATGCATTGAAATTAATATCAAAATTTAATATAGTAATTGGGTTCAAAAAGCTATCTTCTCCATATGATCGAATTAGGTTCCAAAACAAGTTCTATTGCATTCGAAATTGGGGTGTAATAAAGGAATGCCAAGCGGCACACCTCGATTAGGATTCGAAAATTATATCTAGATATTTTCGAATTTAAAATAATGTGTGTGTGTGTGTGTGTATGTATGTAGATTTGACTAGTAGCCTACATTTGTTCCCTTCAGCCGAATCTACTCCTTATCCCAGCCATCCTACCTATAGGCTACTTCATCATTATTCCTCTCTTCTATTTAAACAGTGAGCATGCATCATGAGATAATAAGAAGAAAAAAAGAAAATGGAGTTTCAAAATTTTAAATCTAGCAAGTTACTTCATGAAAAATTCTGAAACAAGTTTTAAAAATCAAGATTTGTGAAAAGCTTCAATTTGGTATGCTATTTGTAGGGTGCGGCCATGGATATTGTTGCTCGATGGTGCACAACGGAGGCTCGAGAACTAAGGGTTTGGGCTTTCGAATGATGGAGAGGATGTTAGGTTATGTGGTAGGTGTATTCGGCCTTGTCATGACGAGGCACACCTGCCGTAGGGAAATCATAAAGCCCGGTGGCCTCTGGGAAAATGCATCACGATAGTCTTTTGGGCGGAGGGCTATAGTTGCGAATCGTGTAAGGAGGCCGAGCTTAAAGTTTGGGGTTCGAGTGGATGGAGATCGAGAAGAGAAGTCGAATGGTGTAGTTCGTTTCGAATTTCGTGGCTTGTGGAAGACAAGCTGGCGTGCGTGCACAATGGGGATGTGGCCATGGCTCCGTATGTTTTCGTGCACAAGGGAGTATGAGGAAGAAGAGAAGAATAGTGGTGGTCCGGGCCTTCTTTTTGAAGGGTAAACAAATCTTAGTTTGTAATTTTTAATCAATTTATATTAATCGTTATTCTTAAAAATATTGTATCTTCTTCATACGATGTCAGAATTGAACAAAACGAGTTGCATTGCGTTCATATCTATGAATGCTACGCACAAGAATTAGTTTGGAGTCAATTTTGAGCTTGTAGAATTTTCAATTAGATTCGAACGTGTTCGAATTTAATCGAAACCAAAATGCAAAAGCGACAACATAAAACAAAAGGTGAGTGCTTTTGATGCTCACGACGCACTATAATATTTTTATATTCGTTAAAATTGAATCATGAAGTTATTTAATTTTATTGGCTGTTATTTGAAAATGAAATTTCCATATGAATTGACCGTAGGTATTAAAATTGACAGTTTAATTTGAAATTAGAATTTAATTGCCAATAAATTTCCTAGTATTGATAACTATGAGATTGTTGTGATCTATTGGTTGATTTGGATGTTGATTGTGAAGGATGCTATTTATTGATGTTTTGGATGATTTGGATGTTTATTTATTTTAATATACCCTGCTATCGTCCTATATATTATATACGGTATATAAAACTGTAAATTGAATTATTTCGAATAAATTGAGAAATAGGTTGAAATGATACATGCCTATGACATTTATTATGGATTGAAATGATACATATCCATCCCTGAAATTAAATTGAAATAATGGATTCACGGGGCCATAGGACAGAAAATTTCATACGGACACAAGATTGGTTAGATTAAATGATGTTAAAAACTTTGATTCGTAAGTATTTAAATGATTTTAATTTTAAGAAATAAAATTGAATTTACGGAAACTGAATCATTTTTGAACTCGGGTTTGAATTGTTAAAAATGAACTTGTCAACCGGAATTGTTTAAAGAATCAAGTTTGAAATTTTGAAGTTATAATTGAGAAACCACTTGAATTCACGAAATTGATTTGTTTTAAAAAGATTTGAACTCTTACTTGAAACTTGAAACATATCCAAGTAAAAGTAATTTAAAAGGATATTTCAAAATTTAGGCTCGTAATTGAATTATTTTTTAAAGCTTTGAATCTTTAATTAAATATTGAAGTTAAATTTAATTCAAGTGATTTAAATTGATATTCTGAAATCGAACTCGAATTTATATAAATCGAAATGGTTTAAAATTGGAATAAAGTTGAAATTATTTGGAATTGCAATTGAAATTGGATTAATTTGGAATTGAAATTCAAATTGAAATTGATTTGAATTAAAATTGGAATGGAAGTTAATTCGAATTGAAATCGGAATTGAATCGATTTAAATGGAAATAGAAATTGAAAGTGATTTGAATTAGGAAATTTGAAATTAAATTAATTTGACTTTGGAACTATTTTCCAACAAATTATTTTAATATAAACACTTTAAATCTATCTTTTTAAATATTCAAATTAATTTGATTTTCCAAGCTATTTATTATATAAACCGTTTTTATACCTAAACTATATTCTACTAAACTATTTTGACCATTTAAACTATTTTAAAACTATTCAAACTATTTTCTAAAAATTCAAACCAGTCAGAATGGGAATGTTTATATTTAAATTAGGGGTTTAAATGCCAAATTGGTTAAAATGAAGTTACAATCTAAATCAAAATTCAAAATGATTTAGAATGTGAAATCGAGATATTGGAGTGAAATGATATTTCAAGTGAAAATGGCATATCGAGCTGGATATGATTTTTGAAGTAAAATAGGATATTTCGAAATGAAATTTATTTTGAAGCGAATATCATATTTTAATATCAAGTATGAACTATTTTCAAAATGTAAAGTTCCAACCGGTGTGTAAAACAACTTTTTGTTGTTACAGAGATTCAGGCCTCTTATTGGCATACTCTCTGTAATTATTGGAACCATTTTATCAACTGTGTACGCGGAGGAGACTCCAGAACAAAGTGCTTGGATTTGGCATCGCTTACTGGATTTGAAGAAAGAGAACAATGACGGATAGACTCCGGCACCTGTGCCAATTTGAAATGACTAAAACAGGCTAGCTTGACAGGGCCGAGTAGGTTAATTACCCCTAGCGGACAACCATTCTTTGATTTTCTTGGACTCGATCCATATTATTACTCTTGTTGTTGGTTTCCATTGGTGCACCTTGATTAGGGATAGCCTCCCTTTGACTCGATATGGGATGGATGGACGTGGTGGGCGGTCATGGCTATGATGCGTTACCACCAGCCCTACGACCCGAACCGGTAGTATCCTACCTTAGGCATTGTCCCACGTGCCTTGTCATACTTTTATCCCTATACGAGACCGCTAAGATTTCGGTTTAGTGTTGTCGTATCACGGCACATCCCAATCCACCGACAGTTTACTGGTGTTTTATTTGCAAACTGTACGACAATGCTTAAAAAAGCGCTAAGGGGATTAATGTAAAGCCTTAACACGAAGAAAAATATTTATTTTGTTGATTAGACATTATATATATAGCGTATGCTACTACGAATAAATATTTTGACGGATCCTTAAGAGATGGAAAGTCCTGTAACATCTCTTGAGTTATTTCACACACGTTATACACTGGATAGGAAATGTAACACCTGTAAACATCTCTGATGCCACGACACTCATATTATATGCGATATCGATTTGAATCACATAAGAATATTATAGTCTTGACTCGAATGTTTTATCTTTTCATTATGCTCAGGTCAGCCCTGAGTTTTTATCTTATTGAAGATTTATTCTGGAGGACAAAGGAAAAGATTTGGTACATTATTACTATTATGATTCCCTGCATCATGTTGTTCTGTTGCATTATTTATCCCTGTTGTATATATAACTCCGACAGATGTTGTATAAATTGTAATCAAATGTATAATATAAATAGCTTCATGAATTGTTTATTTGATAATTATATTTTATCGTTCTGCTATGAGAATCTGTGTTTTTTCCTTCTTTTCTTTCATTTCTTAATTAACCCCATTGATTACCCATATTCCAGATTATTTAAGTTGGACATGTATGGATTATTGTCGATTTAAACCTTTCGAAATGTGGGCTGTCATAGTTGGTATCAGAGCTTTAGTTTAGTGAGAACCTCGGCTTTGGTGGGGTAACTCATTAGAGATAGGGTCAGTAGCAACCTAGAATGAGTTTGAGTGTATATATATGAGCGCGTATTTGTTAGTGATATTAAATTGTTTTATGTTGTGTTGGCCGATCTATTGAGTAGCTTACGGATTCTGTTCAATACGAGTAATTAACGTTATTGATAGGGATCTCTAAACACATGAACATAGTAGTTTGACATGGTATTGTTTTGAAATGGGGTAAATGAAATAATTTTACTTGGATTATATTTTATATATAAAGGAATAATTCTTCGAAAATTACTATTGTATATATGGTGCGCTTGGTTGTTAGAGAAGGATAATATTTGATTATTATCATTTGTTGATTGTTGTATTCGATTGAATAAAGGTTGATACTCTAATGTAAACTAGATCAACGGTTAAGAAGTGATTTTATAACCAAAGTGAGGGTATACGAATATATAGTTTATAAGTGTGATTTATAAATTGAATGGAAATGAAATTTCGTAAGTATATTATAAATATGGTTTATCAAAGCAGTTTATATACTAAAAGGTTTAAAGGCTGGAAATTTGAAATTTTAAATCTTGTTGGTTTTGTAAATTGTTTCAAAAGGTTTCGAGAAAAATAAGAGGAATATTAATTGGAAAATATTTTGAAATATTTTTAAAGGGTTTTAAAGGAAATAAAGCACTAAACTTACTTCGGTCAATGGAAAATAATTTCAGTAAGGACTACAGTATCATCGACGTTCATTTTCGAGTTTCCAAGAGAGGAATTGCTACTAATTGGAGTTTTGTTTTTGGTAAAACTGGTTTTGGTTTTGAAATTAAAAGGAATGATTTGATATATCAAGATATTTTGTGTATATGTATGTACATATATATGATTTCAAATTGATTTGAAATACTTTAGAACAAGGTGTTTAAACTCAAAGATTTTCATTTAAAATGTTTTGTTGAAAATATGAGAAAATAAGTTTAACAACTTATAAAATTTGTAAATTGCAAATTAAAGCAATGTTTTAAAATTGTTGAATGTGAATGCAAGAAGTGAAAATTTGAAATTTAACCGTGGAATGAAATTTAATTTAAATAAAGTGAAATTGAAAATTCAGCCTAAGTTGAAATAAATAAAGTAATTTTTGGAAATGTAATCTATTGAGATTGAAATAAATTAATGAGATGAAATAATTAAATTAATCAGTTAATTAAATATGGCTAGGAATGTTGATAGATAAAATTGAATGTTGAAATTGGGAAATGAAATTGAATTTGATAAAAATTGGTAAGGACTTAAGTGGTGAAGTGCTAATAAACATAAGAACTTTTTTATAATTTTTTTTATAATAGATTCAAGAAAAATTTGATGGAATCATTTTTAAAAGATAACTAGTTTCAGAAGGATATACTAAGTAAATAACGAAATGTGAATTAAGAATGTGAATAGTGATTGTAAATAAGTGAATACAAATGTAATAAATGTGAATAAAAAAGGAATTGGAATGGCTAAGAATCAGTGGAAATAAATATGTAAGTTGTACATATATTATATTATTTGCATGATGGTTTGATCTAGATTCGAGTACAAAATTTTGCGATGATCCGTGTTAGGATTTTTCACTCGTTCGACGGCAAACACTGGATATGGATTTTTGATTGATTCTGGGATTTTCTATTATAGTATATGGCTATGCAAGGAGAATGTCGATTTTTGATTAAGGAACCAGATCTAAGTCCGCAATAGAGTGGTTGTGTGAATGATACTAGTTCGAAAGCGAAACTGTGTGATCGAACGAGCGATCAGATTTGATATGGCGTACGGATGGTATATATGTACATCGTACGGTTTTAGTAAAGAAAATATTGAATATTGAAATTTCAAAATAATATGATTTTGAATTATATGATTGGATATCATTTGGTAAATAGGATGCAGGTACATAAAAGCAAGAGTTAAATGATGCCATTGATTTCATAAGGAAAAATGGGTTGCCCAACAAAAAGGTACATGTTTAAATTATTGTTTGAAATTGATGGTTTTTTGATTGAGCCGCTTGGCTTTTGTTTTCTTTGTTGATTTCGGCCTATAGCAGCAATTTGTAGTTGTTCTGATCTAGCCGCGCAAAGGAAATGCTGGTGAAATTTTTCGAAAATTTAAGGAGTTGGAAAATTTTAAAGAAAATTTTTAATAACTAAAATTTGATTTTGGGTTCAAATTTAAAATAATAGAGCAAATAATATTATTTGGAATCTATGGATGAATTTGGAAACTTACTAGCTGAATTTGGAAAAAGGTTAAGAGCTTAAATTATTTTGGCAAAATATTTCAACTAAATTGTATAGAAAAAGAATGGTTTGGACATTTTCATGCCTAGGCAATTTCAGGGACGAAATTCTTTTAAAGGGGAAGGGATGCAACAACTGGAATTTTGGTTATTCAAAATTGGAATGTTTAATTGATTTTAAATATTTAAAAGTTAATTTGATAGATTTAATTACTTGAATTTCAAATATAACGATTTATTGGGTAGTGATAATTGAAATAGTGGAATCTTGAGTTTTAAGCTTGATAAAAATAATTTAAAGGCTTATATAATTTCTATCAATAAGAAAGAAGATAATAAAATTGAATTTAAGGTGATTTACTCAATTTTGAAAATGTCTCATTTAAATTGACATATAAAAAATAGCCTTCTAGGGCATAGTCTCGGATTTCGATGAAACTAAATCCATTGAATCCATAATAGTATATTATTATTGGATTTCAAATTTCATAGCTTTTGAAATTATTATTTGGTTGTATGGGATAAGAATGCGTTGAAATTAATATCGAAAATCAATATAATGATTGGGTTGAAAAAGATTTCTTCTCCATACGATTAATTAAGTTTCAAAATAAGTTCCATTGCATTCGGGATAGGGGTACAACATTAGGAACGCCAAGAGGCACACCTCGATTGGGATCTGAAAATTATAGCTAGATAATTTTCAATTTAAAATAATACACACACACACACACATATGATTAGCACCCTACATCCTTTCGCTTCAGCCCAATCTACTCCTTATCCTAACTACCCTACCTATAGGCTACTTCATCATTATTCCCCTCTTTTGTTTGAACAGTGAGCATGCATCATCAGGTAAGAAGAAGAAAAAATGAAAATGTAATTTCGAAATTTTAAATCTAGAAAATTACTTCATGAAAAATTCTGAAACAAATTTTAAAAATCAAGATTTGTGGAGAGCTTCGATTTGGTATGCTATTTGTAGGGTGCGACCATGGATGTTGTTGTTCGACAGTGTACAGGGGAGGCTCGAGAAATTAGGGTTTGGAATTTCAAATGTTGGAGGGGAAGTTTGGTGATGTGGTGGGTGTATTCGGCCTTGTCGTGATGAGGCGCGTCTGCCGTAGGGAAATCATGAATCTCGGTGGCCTTTGGGAAAATGCATCGCTACAGTGTTTTGGAAGGAGGGATACAGTCGTGAATAGTATGAGGAGGTCAAGCTTAAAGTTTGGGGTTTGAGTGGATGGATATCGAGAAGAAAAGTCGAATGGTGGAATTCATTTCGAATTTCGTGGCTTGTGGAAGGCACGATGGTGCACATGCACAATGGGGATGTGGCCATGGCTCTGTATATTTTCATGAACAAGGGAGTATGAGGAAGAAGGAAAGAATAGTGGTGGGCCGGGCCTTCTTATTGATGGGTAAACAAATCTTAATTTGTAATTTAGTTTATTAATTAATATATATTAATCGTTAATCTTACAAATATCATTCATACGATGTCTGAATTGAATGAAATGAGTTGCATTGCATTCATATCTACGAATGCTACACATCAAAATTAGTTTGGAGTCGATTTAGATCCTGTGAAATTTTTAGTTACATTCGAACGCGTTTGAATTTAATCAAAACCAAAATGCGAAAGCGACAACAGAAAAATAAAGGCGAGTGTTTTTAACGCTCATGACGTACTATAATATTTTTATGTTCATTAAAATTAAATCGTGAAGTTATCTAATTTTATTGACTATTATTTGAAAATGAAATTGACATATGAATTGACTGTAGGTATTAATATTGACAGTAAAATTTGAAATAGGAATTTAATTGCCATTAAATTTTCTAATATTGATGGTTATGAAATTATTGTGAATTATTGGCTGATTTGGATGTTGATTGTGATGGATGCTATTGTTTGATGTTTTGGATTTTTTATTTATTTTGATATACCCTGCTATCATCCTGTATATTATTTATAGTATATAAAACTGTAAATTGAATTATTTCGAATGAATTAAGACGTAGGTTGAAATGATATATACCCATGACATTTATTTTGGATTGAAATGATATATATCCATCCCTGAAATTAAATTGAAATAGTGGATCACTTGGCCATAGGATAGAAAATTATGTACGGATACCGGATTGGTTAAATTATTTATTTTAAAAATTTTGATTTGAAATTAATTAAATGATTTTGATTTTAAGGAAAAAAATCAAATTTATGGAAATGGAACCATTTTGGAACTCGAGCTTGAAATGTTAAAATGAACTTGTCAACTGGAATTGTTTAAACAATCTAATTTGAAATTTTGAAGTTATAATTGAGAAACCACTTGAATTTCAGAAATTGATTTGTTCTAAAAAGATTTAAACTCTTACTCAAATCTAGAAATAAATCCAAGTAAAAGTTATTTAAATGGATATTTCAAAATTTGGGCTCGGAATTAAATTATTTTTTTAAGATTTGAACCCTAAATTGAAAATTGAAGTTAAATTTAATTTAATTGATTTAAATCGATATTCTGAAATCGAACTTGAATTTATATAAATCGATATGGTTTAAAATTGAGAACTGAAATGAAATTAATTCAAATTGGAATAGAACTGAAATTAGTTAGAATTGAAATTGAAATTGATTTGAATTAAAATTGAAATCGAAGTTAATTCGAATTGAAATCGGAATAAAATCGATTTAAATAGAAATAGAAATTGAAAGTGATATAAATTTGGAAATTTTGAATTAAATTAGTTTGGCTTTGAAACTATTTTCAAATAAATTGTTTTAATATAAAAAATTTAAATCTATATTTTTATATATTCAAATTAATTTAATTTTCCGAGCTATTTACTATATAAACCATTTTCAAATATTCAATTTCAAACAGGTTAGAGTGGGAACGTTTATATTTAAATCATGGGTTTAAATGCTAATTACGTTAAAATGAAGTTATAATCTAAATCGAAATTCCGAACGGTTTTGAAAGTGAAATCGAGATATTGGAGTGAAATGATATGAAACAACCCGCATATTTATCGATTTTATATTTTAATATTTTATTTAAATATTTTATCGATACTCGGAATTTAGTCCGAAAAGCTACTTTTTGCATATGGTCGAATTAGGACTCGGGACCACTTCATTTGGGTTCAAAACGCTGTTTGCAATCTTTTTGAGTATAAAGTTCGATATGTTTGGAGCTAGCTAAATGTTTGACCTTTTTCACTTTGGATTTGGGTTTGGGTTCAGCCCACTAGCCAACATAATACCCAATTCTGAACCACTTCTCCCCATTCACTCTCACTTCCTCCTCTTTTCAGTTCTAAAGCAAAAATGGTGGAAGAGAATGGGAAATAGAAATCCAAAACGTTAGTTTCCATTTGCAAATCAATTTCTAGCTCCAAGAGAACCCATTGATAAGTATCTCCTTCTTCTTCCCCAACTCATTCTCTCTTTGATTTCAGAAAATTCCTAAACCTAATTTGGGAAATATTTCTCTTTTAAGCTTAGAATCAAGCTTCTTGAGTTGGGATTGAAGTGTGGTTGATCTTCCTTTGCTTTCAAGCTTCTTCTTCATTGATTTGGGTTCAAAGGTGAGATTTTTATCTCACATCTATGTCTATGATTATCTTCGATTGTTAGGTATGAATTCCTAACACATATTGAAGTGCATTTGATTTTGGTTTGAATTGATTTGGTGTATATTCCAATTTTTGGTGTTTTGAAATCAAAATCTATGAAAATCCTTTTATGGATATCTTAACATGTTTTGGTGGCGCATCGAAGAGCTTAAAAGGCCGGGTAGTCGATTGGCATAAACACCTAGCACCATTGCTCGAATTCGGTTGCGAATTGGTTGGATTTGCACATCTTGTGCAAAGGCATAAAAACTGCCTTAGCTCCAGTCAGTCGACTGGATTTCTAAGCCAGTCGACTGGCTGTAGCTAATAAGCAGTATAAAGGCTTCCTGCAGAGCCTTGGGATTCTCTGTTTATTGCAGTCAGTCGACTGACTCACTGAGTTCAGTCGACTGACCTGCATCCCGAGAGTTTTTGGGACTGCGATCAGTCGACTGAACTCAGTGAGTCAGTCGACTGACCTGCTCATATTTTCTTATTTGAGCCTTTTTTTTCTTGGTTTCCAATTTTTATCGACTCGTTTTGATTTCTAGTTGTTGTTATCAATTATTCGACTCTGATGACTTCTATTTTGGAATTTTTGGAAATATCCACTTTGATGGATTTGTTGTCGATTTCTTTAGATTTTATTCACGTCTTCGAATGTGAATTTTATGGTTGATTGTTTCTACAATCACTTCTATGATTTGTAACTTTAAAATATAAAGGTTTTCTATACTAGTAGTAAATATCAAAACCCTTTCATTAAAATGATTTCAACTCTATTTTCAATTACAAAGCTCGTTATCTAAAACCGTTTTCCTACCTATTAGTATATACAAACATTTACCTCACTCATATGAGAAATCTAATTAAACGACTTAGTAAAACAAGTGGTATGAAACGCTTGCGTTTACTTCGTCGGTTAATTCTTGGACTTGTTCGATTGAAATTCTTGTGACAATTTTCTAGTGGAGACCTACAATTTGTTCGCAACTATTTAAGTTAAGCTAGTGGTTGTGGGACATGAAGCTATACTCATATATTTACTAGCTTATTGTAATTGACACTTCTTGATGATCGATGATGATCATTTTATGGTTTAGATAAGCAATGTGCGATGTCTCTTTGTCCGTATGGAGGACTGTACCTCATTTTATCGTCTCATTTCTCGCATGGGACATATCTTTCTAGATACGTCGATGTTTACTTCTCGTATGGGTCGTACCTATTTAGGTGTGTCGATGTTTGTTTACTTCGTGGATCAATCGGCTCAATAAGTCGGGACATGAGGCGTATCTTTCTAGGTGCGTCGATATTCGTCTATACATGGGACGTGTCTTTCCAGGTGCGTTGATATTCGACTTTGCATGGGGTGTATCTTTCTAGGTGCATCGATGTTAGACATTACATGCGGTGTATCTTTCTAGGTGCATCGATGTTTTATTATGCATGGGGCGTATCTTTCGAGGTGCGTCGATGCTAGAGCATAGGACGTATCTTTGTAGGTGCGTCAATGTTCGACTGTGCATGGGGTGTGTCTTTCTTGGTGCGTCGATGTCCAGTTTATGGGATTGGCCATCCTTTTATTGTGATTTCTGGATTTCTAATTGATGATTTCTGGAATTTATGTTTCACCACCTTTTTCAGTTGGCGTTGATATGTATGTCATTCATTGTGGCTTGGTGAATTAAATAAAGAATATGACATTCTTTTTGATGCTATGAAATTCTTGAGATATTTGTATGATTTTAGTTGACTATCTTTGTATACTTGTCGCAGTATGACATTTTTGGTTATCATACATTTTTATTACATCTCTTCTTATGTCTAATTTTATCTGATGATTATAGCTAGACTGATCCGTTTATTATTTTCTTCTTAAATAATACTCGGGTCAGACTGAGATTTTACAGGTGCTTCCCCTTGACTTCCTATCTGGAACCATCATCTGACTTTTGGCTAACTACTCTAGTTTAGTAGTTTTTGGTTGTATACATTTGATATTTAGAACCCTTGGTGTATACATATTTTGATGTCTTGCCCTTGTAACTATTCTTTTGTGATATTGTGGATCTTATTTGACCACTACTCTGATGAACACTATCATGTGTTATATTCATATCTATTTCGGCCTTCGTGATATGAATTGTCTGTGACTAATTTGTGTTATGTTTATTTCTATATTTGTTTCCGAAGATTATATATAGCCATTGTGTGGTAGCATTGAGTTTGTATCGGTATGTTGGATTTCCTCTTGAAATGAAATGCATACTAAATTATCTGACATATCGGTGCTCGCACAAAACAATTACACGGATGGTCGCTCCTCAATAGCCTTATTCTCCGTGCTAGTTGACGGCATTACACCATAGTGTTCTTGGCTAGCGTGGGTATAGAGGTGGGGCGTCACAGCTTGGTATCAGAGGCAAACTTCGGAATAGTGTAGAATAATATAACAAGGATCATCGTCCTAAGTCTTTCTTAGGAGTCGTGCTTTAGGATTTAATTCGAGTCTTCGTACCGATTCATCCTATTTTCCTTATGATTCCTTGTTATATCTATCAATACTTCTTGATATTTATTTTGAGAATAACTTTTATTCTTCTTTCTTTCTTAAAGAAGAGAAACAGTTAGATCAAATCGTCCTAGTGCCGGACAATCTAGTGCTACTCCTCAGGATGGAGTATTCATGTCTGCTCAGCAGTTTCTTGATCTAGTAAAGAACGCTCAAGCAGCCGGTCCCATTCCAGAGCGTACTCATCCTAGATCCGGTTTTGCACGCTTGTGCAGAGACTATACCGATTTGGGTGGAAGGTCATTCAAGGGATCCGAGAGTGTTATGGAAATTCAAGCTTGGCTCAAATCGTGCGATCGCATCTTTACTCGCATGAATCTTATTGACCTTCACCGAGTCCAAGTGGCTTCTAGCATGCTCCAAGAAAGAGCGTTAGATTGGTATGAGCTCTTAACTTTGGAGATTATCGAAGCGGATCTTACTTGGGAGCAATTCCGAGAACGATTCGAATTAAAATTTGTGCCGGAGGCCGAAAAAGTAACTTTGGCCCGGCGTTTTATTGACCTTGTTCAAGGTGAATCTTCTGTGACGGATTACGTCGCATCTTTCGAATCTCTCTCTGAGTATGGGGTCGAGTATATTAATACCCCATTGAAGAAAAATCAGAGATTTGTCTATGGCTTGAATATGAATCTTAAGAAGCCATTACTTCTGAAACTTGAGGTTTCATTTGATCAGCTTATTGATATCGCTCTTCGTCTTGAAGAGGCCGATAATGAAGGTGATGTTGAAGTTGTGCGTGCCCAACAGAACTTCGACAATAACTTGAAGAGGCCAGTTAAATTCAAAGGCCCCACTCCCACTAAGAAAGGGAAGCAACAAACTTCAGTAGCAAAGACTCCTACATCCAATCATGAACAATGCTACAATTGTGGTTCTACGGACCACTATGCTAGGGAGTGTCCGAAACCTCTTTATTGTCGCTATTGAAAAAATTCGGATCACCATATAACTGCATGTCCCATACTTCAAAGTAGGAAGGAGGGAAAGCTCAATGTAGTGCAAGCCCCTAGTGGCACTTCTCGTGGTCAAGGTATTTTTTTATTCAATCCTTGATGACATTGTTTTATTTCGTGATCTTCCAATTTGAGTTTTTTTTTGATATGGGATCATCTCATTATTTTCATATCAAAAGAACTTGTGATTCTTTTTCTTTAAACATTTATGGGCTTGATGACTTCTTTGAGGATTGCGAATCCAGATGGTCGATCTGCAACACTCAGTTTGCTTTTATTTAATGTTGAAATTATTTTATGTGGTTTTTCTTTCCGTGCCGATTTTTACTTAGGCTTCGGAATTGATTTTTTGAAAGGATTGGCTTAATCATTGTGAAGCCATATTCTATATTTTCGAGTGGACTATTCATCTTCGACATTTTCTATCTGTAAGAAGATTTCTATTTTTCTTTTGTGGTTTCGATTCCAATTTGATGGCATCATTTTATTCTTTAAGCTCACATGTTGAGTAAAGTGTTATTCTCTCATTCATGTGGTTTGAGAATTTTCTGATATTTCTGAGTTTTGTCTTAGGATTATCACTTAAGAAATCTTTTGTGTGGTGTTAAGGTCTTTCTAGTTCGACCTTGCCACCGATTTTCATTGGCTACGAGTTGCGGAAGTTAGCATTCCACTTACCGCATTCCGCATTCGTTATGATTTTTATGAATGACTTATTTTGTCATTCGGTTTATCCAGCTTATTTCATCCATTTTATAAATCGAGTATTCTATGAATATTTCGATGAGATCATTTTGGTATTTATTGATTTTGGATGAAAATAGTAATTTGAAATTTTGCAAATCTTTTTCATAAGATTTATTTATAAGTAAAATTGGATTTTTGTTCTTGAAATGTACGAAGAGTATTCTTAAAACTTTTTAAGAGACTTGTTTATCCTATAAAAGATGATTTTGTGATTGTATTGCCCATTTAGTGTTTTAAGAGTTCTGGTCGATGCGCTTGATCAACGTTATCGATAGGAATTTCCTAAACGCTTTGATGAGACAGTCAGACACAATAAATTGACTTGTAAAAATGTAAATTTTTCTAGAAAGATTATTACATAAAGATAAATGTAATTTTGAAAGTTTTAACTTTTCAGGAAAGAAGATTATTTAAAAGAAATTCTTTCTTTTCGATACTCTTATTCTTATGATTCCCGAAGGGAACCAAGACTTTATCTTTTGTACCAATGCTAATCGTATTGGTTTGGATGTCGTTCTCTTGCAAAAGAGAACGTGCTATCACTTGTGCTTCTAAGTCATAAAAGTCTATCGAGACTAGGTATGCCACTCGTGATCTAGTGCTCGCGGCTATTGTTTTCTCTTTTAGAGTTTGGCATCATCATTTTTGGGGGAGAAATTTGTTCTCCACCTCGATCATAAATCTTTGGAATATTTATTTTCTCATAAGGAACTTCATGTTGACTCGAGTTCCTGGCATCTTATGATCTTGATATTCTGGAAATCGTGTTTCCAATGCACTTTGTCGTAGGCAACAAGTTGTTGATTCTTTGATGTTGTCTGATTGGAATTATCTTTTTATCAAGTTCATCCGACGTTTTGATATACTTCGTTTTATTGAGCTTTATCTCATTTCTTTTATGGACTAGCGTCCGATGTTCTTGTATGGTGTTCGGTTCATCGGATGTACTGTTATTATACTACATCGATGTTCCGTCTTATTTGGATCAATGGATGTACCATTATTATACTACATCGTTGTTCTGGTTTATCGGTTCATTGGACGTACCGTTTTTGTACTACGTCATTGCACCGGCTCAATTTTCTGTTATTCATGACGTTTTCTCACGTCTTTCTACTACGGAAATGCCTTAGGGATTCCGATTTTTATTCTTGAGGCCGGTATTATTAAAGGATTGAAGTTTCACCAAATTTGACTTTTAGCAACATTCCATTCGCATCATTGCTTCGAAGGTTAAGCACCTTCGGAATAAAGATGTTCTTCTTGTGAGAGTTCAATGGTTCTCAAATCCTAGGGATTGCTCTTGGGAATCCAGAGAATTCATCGAGCGATCCCGTTCATGCTTACTCTTTCATGCTCTTTATGGTGAACTTCCTATTTCAAATTTTCTTTTGTGTTGATATGCTTCTATGGTTGTTACTTCTTATTTTCTTCTTAAGTATTGCGAGGACGCAATTTCTTTAAGGAGGGGAGTATGTAACAACCCGCATATTTATCGATTTTATATTTTAATATTTTATTTAAATATTTTGTCGATACTCGGAATTTAGTCCGAAAAGCTACTTTTTGCATATGGTCGAATTAGGACTCGGGACCACTTCCATTGAGTTCAAAACGTTGTTTGCAATCTTTTTTAGTACAAACTTTGATATGTTTGGAGCTAGCTAAATGCTTGACATTTTTCACTTTGGGTTTGGGTTTGGGTTCAGCCCGCTAGCCAACTTAATACCCAATTATGAACCACTTCTCCCCATTCACTCTCACTTCCTCGTCTTTTCAGTTCTAAAGCAAAAATGGTGGAAGAGAATGGGAAATAGAAATCCAAAACGTTAGTTTCCATTTGCAAATCAATTTCTAGCTCCAAACTCAAGAGAACCCATTGGTAAGTATCTCCTTCTTCTTCCCTAACTCATTCTCTCTTTGATTTTAGAAAATTCCTAAACCTAATTTGGGAAATATTTCTCTTTTAAGCTTAGAATCAAGCTTCTTGAGTTGGCATTGAAGTGCGGTTAATCTTCCTTTGCTTTCAAGCTTCTTCTTCATTGATTTGGGTTCAAAGGTGAGATTTTATCTCACATCTATGTCTATGATTATCTTCGATTGTTAGGTATGAATTCCTAACACATATTCATGTGCATTTGATTTTGGTTTGAATTGATTTGGTGTATATTCCAATTTTTGGTGTTTTGAAATCAAAATCTATGAAAATCCTTTTATGGATATCATAACATGTTTTGGTGACGCATCGAAGAGCCTAAAGAGCTGGGTAATCGATTGGCATAAACACCTAGCGCCATTGCTCGAATTCGGTTGCGAATTGGTTGGGTTTGCACATCTTATGCAAAGGCATAAAAACTGCCTTAGCTCCAGTCAGTCGACTGGATTTCTTAGCCAGTCGACTGGCTGTAGCTAATAAGCAGTATAAAGGCTTCCTGCAGAGCCTTGGGATTCTCTGTTTATTGCATTCAGTCGACTGACTCACTGAGTTCAGTCGACTGACCTGCATCCCGAGAGTTTTTGGGACTGCGATCAGTCGACTGAACTCAGTGAGTCAGTCGACTGACCTGCTCATATTTGCCTATTTGAGCCTTGTTTTGCTTGGTTTCCAATTTTTATCGACTCGTTTTGACTTCTAGTTGTTGTTATCAATTATTCGACTCTGATGGCTTCTATTTTGGAATTTTTGGAAATATCCACTTTGATGGATTTGTTGTCAATTTCTTTGGATTTTATTCACGTCTTCGAATGTGAATTTTTATGGTTGATTGTTTCTGCAATCACTTCTATGATTTGTCACTTTAAAATATAAAGTTTTTCTATACTAGTAGTAAATATCAAAACCTTTTCATCAAAACGATTTCAACTCTATTTTCAATTACAAAGCTCGTTATCTAAAACCGTTTTCCTACCTATTAGTATATACAAACCTTTACCTCACTCGTATGAGAAATCTAATTAAACGACTTAGCAAAACAAGTGGTATGAAACGCTTACGTTTACTTCGTCGGTTAATTCTTGGACTTGTTCGATTGACACTCTTGTGATAATTTTCTAGTGGAGACCTACAATTTGTTCGCAAATATTTAAGTTAAGCTAGTGGTTATGGAACATGAAGCTAAACTCATATATTTACTAGCTTATTGTAATTGTAACTTCTGGATGATCGATGATGATCATTTTATGGTTTAGACAAGCAATGTGCGATGTCTCTTTGTCCGTATGGAGGATCGTACCTCATTTTATTGAGCTTCGTCTCATTTCTCGCATGGGTCGTATCTTTCTAGATACGTCGATGTTTACTTCTCGTATGGGTCGTACCTATTTAGGTGCGTCAATGTTTGTTTACTTCGTGGAGCAATCGGCTCAATAAGTCGGGACATGAGGCGTATCTTTCTTGGTGCGTCGATATTCGTCTATACATGGGGCATGTCTTTCTAGGTGCGTCGATATTCGACTTTGCATGGGGTGTATCTTTCTAGGTGCATCGATGTTATACATTACATGCGGTGTATCTTTCTAGGTGCATCGATGTTTAATTATGCATGGGGCGTATCTTTCGAGGTGCATCGATGCTAGAGCATAGGACGTATCTTTCTAGGTGCGTCGATGTTCGACTGTGCATGGGGTGTGTCTTGGTGCGTCGATGTCCAATTTATGGGATTGGCCATCCTTTTATTGTGATTTCTGGATTCTAATTGATGATTTCTGGAATTTATGTTTCACCACCTTTTTCAGTTGGCATTGATATGTATGTCATTCATTGTGGCTTGGTGAATTAAATAAAGAATATGACATTCTTTTTGATGCTATGAAATTCTTGAGATATTTGTATGATTTTAGTTGACTATCTTTGTATACTTGTCGCAGTATGACATTTTTGGTTATCATACGTTTTTATTACATCTCTTCTTATATCTCATTTTATCTGATGATTATAGCTAGACTGATCCGTTTATTATTTTCTTCTTAAATAATACTCGGGTCAGACTGAGATTTTATAGGTGCTTCCTCTTGACTTCCTATCTGGAACCATCATCTGACTTTTGGCTAACTACTCTAGTTTAGTAGTTTTTGGTTGTATACATTTGATATTTAGAACCCTTGGTGTGTACATATTTTGATGTCTTGCTCTTGTAACTATTCTTTTGTGATATTGTGGATCTTATTTGACCACTACTCTGATGAACACTATCATGTGTTATATTCATATCTATTTAGGCCTTCGTGATATGAATTGTCTATGACTGATTTGTGTTATGTTTATTTCTATATTTGTTTCCGAAGATTATATATAGCCATTGTGTGGTAGCTTTGAGTTTGTATCGGTATGTCAGATTTCCTCTTGAAATGAAATGCATACTAAATTATCTGACATATCGGTGCTCGCACAAAGCAATTACACGGATGGTCGCTCCTCAACAGCCTTATTCTCCATGCTAGTTGACGGCATTACACCGTAGTGTTCTTGGCTAGCATGGGTATAGAGGTGGGACGTCACATGATATTTCAAGTGAAAATGACGTATCGAACTGAATATGATTTTTGATTTAAATAGGATATTTCGAAATGAAATTGACTTTGAAGCGAATATTATATTTTGATATCAAGTATGCATCGTTTTCGAAATGTAAAAGTACCAACCGGTATGTCGTGTGGTTGTTAAAGAGACTGGGACCTCTTATTGGCATACACTCTGTTAACATTGAAACCACTTTAACAACTGTGTACATGGAGGAGACTCCATAACGAAGTGGTTGGATTTGGCATCGTTTGCTGGATTTGAAGAAAGAGAACGATGATGGATAGGCTGCCAATTTGAAATGACTGAAACAGGCTGGCTTGACAGGGCCAAGTGGGTTAATTACCCCTAGCGAACATCTGGTTTTCAATTTTCTTGAACTCGGTCTATATTATTGCTCTTATTATTGGTTTCGATTGGGGCACCTTGATTTGGGATAGCCTCCCTTTGACTCGATATGGGATAAATAGACGCGGTGGACGGTCATTTGTATGATGCGTTACCACCAGCCCTACGACCTTAACTGGTAGTATCCTACTTTGGGTATTGCCTCACATGCCTTGTTATACTTTTATCCCTACACGAGACCCCTAAGATTTTGGTTTAGTGTTGTCGTATCACGGCACATCTCTATCCACCGACGGTTTGCTGGTGTTTTATATGCAAACTGTACGACAATGCTTAAAAACACGCGAAGGGGGATCAATGTAAAGCCTTAACGCTAAGAAAAATATTTATTTCATTGATTAGACATTATATATGTAGCGTATTCTACTACATGTCAATATTTTTACGGATCCTTAAGAGATGGAAAGTCCTGTAACATCTCTTGAGTTATTGCACACACGTTATACACTGGATAGGAAATGTAACACCTGTAAACATCTCTGATGCCACGACACTCATGTTATATGCGATATCGATTTGAATCACATAAGAATATTATAGTCTTCACTCGAGTGTTTTATCTTTTCATTACGCTTGGGTCAGCCCTGAGTGTTTAGCTTATTGAAGATTTTATTCTAGAGGTCGAAGATGAAGATTTGGTACATTATTACTTTTATAATTCCCTGCATCATGTTGTTCTGCTCCATTATTTATCACTGTTGTATATATAACTCTAATAAATGATGTATAAATTATAATCAAATGTATAATATAAACAGATTCATGAACTGTTTATTTGATTATTATACTTTATCGTTCCGCCGCAAGATTTTGTTTTTTGCTTTCTTCTTATTTTCTTACATTTCTTAATTCACCCCATCGATTTTCCATATTCCAGATTGTTTAAGTTGGAAATATGTGGATTTTTACCGATTTAAACCTCCCGAAATATGGGTGGTCACAAAATGGGTTTTGTCTCGAAATCTTTTAAGGAGAAAACAACGTAATGCACAATAGCATTCAAGTTATATGACCAAATTATCTACATAACCATCCACTCAACCAATAGTGCAATGTGATTCTATACTATAAACATACTAAAATGAGCTCAATCCTAGTCAATCATTGCGTGAGTGTGTAATCGTGTAATGAAAGTGTGCATGCGAATATCCTAAACATGCATAAAATTTTTGGCATGAGTGTAAAGTGGTTGTGAAAAGTGTAGCAATCATCTCCTACCATCCAATCTAGCAACCACAATGCAAAAAAAATCCTAATTTTAAAGAGAAAATCTTTCAGAGAAAGGTTTTGGACGAAGAGTACTCATGCCTCCAATTGGATTTTCTCACCATTCTACTCAAACCAATCTATTTTTATATCGCGAAGCCTCAAAGTTCGGTGCTCTACTATGCATGTAGTGGCATGGGATGTTATTGGCTTGTCTTAAAATCCGCTAATTGATTAGGCTCTACAACAATTATATGCTACGAACGTATTTCCTTAAATGCAAAAACGTCATGGACTCCAGCCAACATAAAAAAAATTCTTGTTTTTTTTTGCTGTTTTGGGAAAATACCCGATAAATCTGGTGCTTACTTTCCAAATATCCAAACCTTACGTTGTCTAATCAATTCTGACTTTCCAAAATATCATATTACAACTCTGGTCCAAGTAGATTTTGTCGGTGGTTTCCCACCTACAATTTGACAATTTGCATGGCCTTCCAAAAAAAGCTTCAAGGGTGTCATACTAATCTTCCATTGATGACTACAATCCTACTGAATTCTATTGAGGGTAAGCGCTATTCCTAGGTGAAAGAAATGCGAATTACGGATCTTAAGGCTAGGATTAACACTAGAGAGAGGGTGAATAGTGTTTATAAAGAACTATTAAATCTTTTTGAGTTTATGTTAATTTAGACACAGATGTATGCAATCTACAGATACAGGGATAATCACAGAAAAAAACACAGATGCAGAAATAAAATAAAAGCAGTAAAGGAAAGAACACGCCAGATTTTATACTGGTTCGGAGTTACCCTACATCTAGTCCCACAACACAAGTACAGATTTCTTTGCAAAAGCAATTGTACAATTACACCCTCGATTTCAACGCTACGAGGTACTCCCTCTAGAATTTTAATCCTCTGGGTTTGATTTTCGAGCCACAAGTTTACCCAATTGATTTACCAAGGCTACAATCACACCTTTTCTCGCTTGATTGATTTTCAAGGCCACAATCACACATTTTTTCGCTTAGTATATTACAAAGAAGTCTATAACTTTGAATAGCACTGAGAACCTTGTTGAGATAGTGATAGAGAATCAAACTAGAAGTAATCGAGTATGATTCAATATTGATTTCGGCAGAGTAATGTTAAGAGTATGTATTAAGAAATATGGAAGAAGAGTAGTGAAAAACCAGAAAATCCGATCTACAATTCGTTGAAACTAACCCCTATTTATAGAAGAACAACAGCCATGTCCATTCATAAAGAGTTATGGCGAATAGAAACTTCTTTTGAAATTTAAATTTTGAACTCAATTGACACCATGTCGACATGGTCACCATAGGCATGTCGACATCCCAAAGCAATTTTTAATGATTTGGTTTTCTTTGAAAATAACCTTTATCTTATATTAAAACTATTTTAAACTTTTCTAATACACTTGACTATAGTTAAAACTCATAAGTAAATATAGCGAATATATATATATATATAATTTAATTATAATTTTATATTTAAATCTTAAGTATAAATATTTAAAAGTTAAATATATTATTTTAAAAGATAGTTTAAAATCAGGAGTAATTTTGACTTTGAAATTAAAGATAATTTTAAGGTTAAAATTATTTAAAATCAGGATAGAGGTTTTTGATGCTTTAAAAGGAAGGTTTTTGAAAACATTTTGAAAAATCATGTTGAATAAAAAGTTAGCGGTTATAAAATAATGTTCCACTAGATTTTTCGTAGGTTCCATCCTACTTAGAGTTCCATCCCTTTAACAGGCTCGAAGTGGATTCCATTCCACGAATAAATTGGATTTTAAGATGCCAGTGTTTTTCTATAAGTTTTAACAAAATTTCTAATTAAAGAATAAATTACTTCAATTCTTGAACTCTTGATATTCTTGATACTCATGAGTCTTCAATCTTGGTATCTTGAATCTCTATACTGTACAGTATTCATTCTTGGTACCTGCATGGTTAAAACCTGCATATACATATATATTTAAGCTTATAATGTTAGTATTTATATTTTATAATCTATTCTATGGTTGTTGTCATTAAAACCATCATCTCACGGACTAACAATCTCCCCCTTTTGATGATGACAACATTTGTTTATAAAATATTACTTCTATCCTAATAACCCCCCCTTAATTTATGCCCAACTAACCTATTTTATATTTCTCCCCCTTTGTCATCAACAAAAAAAAACTCTAAACTTTATAACTCCAAACTTTATAACTCTCCCTAATTCTAATATACTGTATGATTATAATAATAGCGTTATCATAAATAATCAACACTTAGATCTAATAATAAATCTAATCCTAAACTACTAACTATCTTGAGTATATAATGACCGTATAGTTATATGTAATAATAAGAAGAACACATATAAGAACACAATTAATTTATTAATCATATAGTTGAATGTACATTTTTCGTTGTAAACGTAAGAAGGAATAAACAACAATGATAAAGAAAGAGAAGAAACTAATGTGTGTTTTTAAACATAGGAGATCTATGAATCAAACAGTTTGGATAGTGGAAACAGAAATTTCCACGTTGTTCGACAAGATTCCCATTCCTGTCAAAACACACTTCTCCAACACACACGACTTGGTCATCATCCTCCACGTGCGCTTCTTCCATGGGTTCTTCTTCTTCTTCGTTGGCCTCTTGATTGAGTGAAGAATCTTCATCAATCAAGATAGGGTTGGCTTGATTATCCATTATAAATTTTTGCAAATTCCTAAGAATCTTGCCTTGCTTCTCTTGTTCCTTTGCCATACAGAGTTGAATCACTTGAATTTCATTCATCATCTGAAGTGCATCCTTCAGAGAGTCCTCTATTTTAGTCACACGAGCGAGAGTAGTACGTTGAAATAGACCAGACGTAGGAGAGGGGAACGAAAAGATTGATTTTATGTTTGATTTGGAAGAGGATGCCATTGATTATTTGATTTCAGAGAGAAGAACAGAAAGATAACAGAAATGATGAATAGAATTTCGAAAATGTGAAGAATATATAACCAATTATTTTGAATTTTGATGGGAAAAGAATTTAAAAAAGAAAAACGTTGCATGTCGACATGGGTATGTGGGGGATGTCGACATGGTCCTTTTCATTTTTACTATTTGATTTATTTTAATGTTAATTATTAATTATACTTGTTATTTATATTTTATATTTCAGTTATGGAACAAAAACCTAA
Source organism: Allium cepa (assembly GCA_030765085.1). Classification (NCBI taxonomy): domain Eukaryota; kingdom Viridiplantae; phylum Streptophyta; class Magnoliopsida; order Asparagales; family Amaryllidaceae; genus Allium; species Allium cepa. The sequence goes on from CM060932.1 coordinate 743,735,230, forward strand.
TTCTCTTCTAAATTTAGTAAATATTGATTCATTTAAGGGTTTTGTTAAGATATCAACAATTTGATTCTCAGAATTGATATAATCGAGAGTAACTACTTCCTTACTTATATTATCTCTGAGAAAATGATGTATGATATCAATATGTTTAGTTCGAGCATGTTGAGTAGTATTTTTGGATAAATTTATCGCACTCGTATTGTCACAATAAATCAGTGATTTTGAAAATTTTAAACCAAAATCTTTTAAAGTTTGTTGCATATATATATTACTTGAGAACAAGCCAAAGCAGCAGAAATATACTCTGCTTCAGTTGTTGATAAAGAAACCGTGTTTTGCTTTTTACTAGGCCAAGAAACCAAAGAATACCCCAAAAAGTGACAAGTCCCACTTGTATGTTTTCGGTTTGATTTACAACCAGCATAGTCAGCATCACAGTAAGATATTAAGTCAAAAGAATCATTTTTAGGGTAAAATAAACCATAATCAGATGTGTGTTTAACATATCTTATGATTCGTTTTACGGCTTTTAAGTGGGTCTCTTTAGGTTGGGATTGATATCTGGCACAGAAACAAACACTATGCATGATATCTGGTCTACTAGCAGTAATATAGAGTAGTGATCAAATCATTCCTCTATACAATTTTTGATCTACATCTTTTGAGAGATCTTCTACTAAGGTACTCATTGGTTGCCATGGGAGTGGTTTTCCACTCGCAATAGTCAAACCAAATTTACTAATTAGGTGTTTAGCATATTTTTCTTAACTAATAAAGATACCATTATCTAATTGTTTTATTTATAATCCTAAAAAGAAGTTTAATTCACCTATATGACTCTTCTCAAACTCTTTTGTCATTATTTCAGAAAATTCTTCATTCATTTCAAAATTAGTTGATCCAAAAATGATACCATCTACGTAAACTTGTACTAGTTGAATATCATTTTCATGTCTTTTAATAAAAAGAGTATTATCTACTTTACCAATTTAAAAATTAAATTGCAATAAATAAGATCTTAGTCTATCATACCAGGCTCTAGGAGCTTGTTTTAGACCATATAAAACTTTCTTAAGTTTGTAAACATGATTTGGTAATTTATCATTTTCATAGAGTGGTGGTTGTTCAACATATACTTCTTCTTTTACAAATCCATTTAAAAGGCACTTTTAACATCCATTTGAAATAATTTGAAACTATTATGATTTGCGAAAGCAAGTAGAATCCTAATGGCTTCCGATCTTGCTACGGAAGCAAAGGTTTCGTCAAAATCTATTCCTTCTTCTTGACAATAACCTTGAGCGACTAATCGAGCTTTATCTAACTACCTCTCCTTGTTCATTCATTTTATTTTTATAAACCCATTTAGTTCCAATTATAGTTTTATTTTCAGGTCTAGGAACAAGTTCCCAAACATCATTTCTAGTAAATCGATTTGATTCTTCTTGCATAGCCAAAATCCATGAATCATCAGTTGATGCTTCTTTTGGATTCTTGGGTTCAGTAGTTGATATAAAAGCTACATTACTCATTTGACTTAGTTGATTTCTATTTTTAAACAAAAGATTGCATATCTCCCATTATATTTTCTATATGATGATCTTTTAAAAGTTTTGTCCTTTTATTAGGATGATTAATTTCATTATTAGTTTTAATTGATTCTTGATTTTGAGTGATTAAATCCTCTTCATCATTTGTATCTTCAAATCTTTTGAAATTTTCATCAAATGAAACATGCATTATCTCCTCAATGGTGTTAGTTTTTAAATTAAACACTTTGTATGCTTTACTTCTATTAGAGTATCCGATAAAGATTCCTTTATTGGATTTAAGATCAAATTTATCTAAATTATCTTTTGTATTTAAAATAAAGCATTTACTTCCAAAAATTCTGAAATAAGATACCTTAGGTTTCTTTGAATAAAGAAGTTCGTAAGATATCTTATCAGTTAGAGGTCTAATTAAAATTCTATTTAAAATATAACAGGCGGTAGCAACTGCTTCTGCCCAAAAATTCTTTGGTAAATTACTACCTAAAAGCATAGTTCTCGCACACTCTTGAATCGTCCTATTTTTACGTTCTACTACTCCGTTTTGTTGTGGAGTTCTTGGAAACGAAAAATTGTGAGTTATTCCCTTTTTATTGCAGAATTCCTCAAACTTTTCATTTTCAAATTCACCACCGTGATCACTTCGAATAGTTATAATTTTTAAAGAAAATTGATTTTGAATTCTTTTTGAAAAGGTCTTAAAACATTCAAAAGTATCACTTTTATGTTTCAAAAATATTGTCCATGTAAATCTAGAATAATCATCTACAATTACAAAAAATATTTACTATGATTTATTGACAAAATTTGAGATGGACCAAATAAATCAAGATGAAGTAATTCAAGAGGTTTTGAAGTTGAAATCGTATCTTTTAATTTAAAGGAACTTTTTCTAAGTTTTCCTAATTAACATGCATCACATAAACTATCTACTTTAAAATTCATTTTAGGGAGACCTCTTACTAGATCATGTCTTGACAGTCTAGATAAGAGTTCGAACTTCAAATGCCCAAATCTTTTATGCCAAATCCAAGGGTCACTTGTATTTGCCAACGGACACAGGTTATCATTTGAAACTTTTATACAAAGAATATAAATATTCTTTTTCCTGACTCCCTCAAATATTATAATTGTATTATTATCTTCGATGTAACATTTATCTTTTTCAAATTTAATTTTATATCCTTTATCATAGAGTTGACTTATACTTAGATGATTATGCTTTAGATTCTTAACTAGCAAAACATTAGCAATAGTAGGAGTTTCAGAATTATCGACTTTGCCGATGCCAACCACATATCCTTTTGAATTGTCTCCAAAGTTAACCAGTCCTCCGTCTTTGTATATAATATCATTCAGTATTTCTGGATTGCCAGTCATGTGTCTAGAACACCCACTATCAAGTATCCATTTTTTCTTTCTGATCTTTACAATTTGTCCGTTGTGGATTGATTCCTTAACAGCCATAAAGCATGATTCCTGCACATCAAACGATTTTGATAGATAACTTGAATTTGAATATTGATTATATGCAGACTCATGAAACAATGATGAATTGAATATTTCTAATCTAGTATTAATAAATATAGCCATTTAAAAATCTTTTTTCAAAAATCAGAGTATGAAACTTTGAAAACCTTGCTCTGATACTAATTGAAAGAAATGCGAATTACAGATCTTAAGGCTAAGATTAACATTAGAGGGTGAGGGGGTGAATAGTGTTTATAAAAAATTACTAAATATTTTTGAGTTTATGTTAATTTAGACACAGATGTATGTAATCTACAGGGACAGATGCAGAAATAAAATAAAAGCAGTAAAGGAAAGAACACACTGGATTTTATACTGGTTCAGAGTTACCCTACATCCAGTCCCGCAACACAAGCACAGATTTCCTTTCAAAAGCAATTGTACAATTCACCCTCAATTTCAAGGCTACGAGGTACACCCTTCAGAATTTCAATCCTTTGGGTAGAGATACTTGATTTCCGGGCCATAAGTTTACCCAATTGATTTACCAAGGCTACAATCATACCTTTTTTCGCTTGATTGATTTTCAAGGCCACAATCACACCTTTTCTCGCTTAATAGATTACAAAGAAGTCTGTAACTCTGAGTAGCACCGAGAACCTTGTTGAGATAGTGATAGAGAATTAAACTAGAAGTAATCGAGTATGATTCAATATTGATTTGGACCGAGTAATGGTAAGAGTATGTATTAAGAATTTTGGAAGAAGAAGAGGAGTGAAAAACCAGAAAATCTTGTCTAAAATTCGTTGAAACTAACCCCTATTTATAGAAGAACAACAGCCATGTCCATTCATGAAGAGTTATGGAGAATAAACACTTCTTTTGAAATTTAAATTTTAAACTCAACTAACACCATGTCGACATGGTCACCATAGGCATGTCGACATCCCAAAGCAATTTTTAATGATTTGATTTTCTGTGAAAATAACCTTTATCTTATATTAGAACTATTTTAAACTTTTCTAATATATTTGACTATAGTTAAAATTCATAAGTAAATATAGAGAATAATATATATAATTTAATTATAATTTTATATTTAAATCTTAAGTATAAATATTTAAAGTTAAATATATTATTTTAAAAGATAGTTTAAAATTAGGAGTAATTTTGACTTTGAAATTAAAGATAATTTTGAGGCTAAAATTATTTAAAATTAGGATAGAGGTTTTTGATGCTTTTAAAAGGAAGGTTTTTGAAAACAGGATATGATTTTGAAAAATCATGTTGAATAAAAAGTTAGCGAGATACAAAACAATGTTCCACTAGATTTTTCGTAGGTTCCATCCAACTTAGGGTTCCATCCCTTTTACAAGCTCGAAGTGGATTCCATTCCACGAATAAATTGGATTTTAAGATGCCAATGCTTTTCTATGAGTTTTAACAAAATTTCTAATTAAAGAATAAATTACTTCAATTCTTGAACTCTTGATATTCTTGATACTCATGAGTCTTCAATCTTGATATCTTGAATCTCTATACTGTACAGTCTTCATTCTTGGTTAAAACCTGCATATGCATATATATATATATATATATCTAAATTTATAATGTTAGTATTTATATTTTATAATCTATTCTAAGGTTGTTGTCATCAAAACCATCATCTCACGGACTAACACTAGGGTCCTCCAAAGTCCAAAATGCAAGCTCTCAACAAATCCTGCAAATTTCCATTCATTCGTTCAGTTTGTCCATCGGTCTTTAATTGGTAGGTGATGCTCCAACTCAACGAAGTTCCTAAAGATATTTCCTAATGCTACCAGCAAACCCCTCCAAATTTGCTAGTAAGCTAAGTTCCCTATTACTAATGATGCAAAGTGCAACTCCATAAAGCTGTTTTGAGTGTCGTGGTTCTACTACTTCTAACGGAAAATATCTGTCGCCTTCTTTTTAATCCTAGATCAATAGGAAATTTCGTTCTCATTCCTATACATTTTCTCTTTTCCTTGCCTGGTGGCATTTTTTGAGCTAAATCCCTTATGTTTCTCAAAATCTAAAGTTTTGAGATTGAAAAATTTACTCGCTTTAAGCTGCTAACCTAATTTCCTCATTAACCTCCAGTTTACCTGTGGTTTATCGCTAATTAAGTTTTGCTATAAAATTTCCATATTTACTTCACTTTCCAACATATATCAAGTGGTTTAAAACCCATTCATAAAGGCTACACAGGAATAAAATAGGAATATATCTGATACCACGTTATCCACATTTCCCATAACTAAGGAAGACAACTAGCGACTATAATCCAAGAACTCCAAAAAAAAATTCATTGGAAGTTGCAATTTATTATCAGTTAATATAAATGGTATTGAGCTCCTAACACTTCTTTTTAAACTAAGATAGGCTATTCTTAATATTTCATTCCATTGCTACACATTTTCTTAATTTTCCCTCTTTTCTGTCTTTCATATATGGTCCATTTATTGGTTTAATTAATATCCATAGTAACTGATCATTAATGTAAGAATTAGACCATTTCCAATTAATCCTTCTTCAATTCTTTAAACTTCTTCAAGTTTCCAAAATCCATTCATTATTCAAATTTCTTTTTTTCATAAATTTAATATCAAGTTTCCTTATTCAGCCCCCATTTAGATTACTTTTCTTCTCATTAATTACAAATTTATTGCCTGTTAAATTTGTAACTAACATCTATAAATCCTAATCCGTTAATTACTAACTAATACACATATAGTCGTAGTCTATGCCATCTATACATATTCTAGTCGTTTAGCATAGCCGTACGATATCTATATCTAACTACTAATTCTACAACTAGAATGCTCATTTCCATATTTTAATCCATTAAAGCTATCCTTCCAAAAAGATTACTGTCATAAATTAACCACAATTAAGATTTTTGTTTGTTTGAAACTACAAGGAGTCATTTCTTTTCTTATTATTGAAATAAATAGTGTAAACTATGGAAATGAATATCCATCTCTTACACATCCCTTTCCTTTTTAGTGTATTCCTTGTTACTTCAGACAATGCACTTTTATATGTATTTTGAAATTAGATAATTTAGGCAAATTATGTGGAAATTACTTAAAAATTAAAATATATAGATTCATATTCTATGGGAAACCTAATTCATTACCCAATTACAGATCTGGAATATCCTTACACTTTACCAACTTCTTCAAATAGGGGTTTGGGACTGACTTCAACTTTCCAAATTAGGTTCTACATTCTATTTCTATTTTACTCATATCCTTAAAAAACCTTAGTCTATCCCACCTAGGTCATAATCCATATCTACTTCGTAAAATTCTTATAAAATCATAACGTTGCACACAAAATAAAATATCATCATACAAATAGACTAATTTAGAAATAAGCATTTATTGCTTTATTTCTTGCAATACTTAAAACATGAAGTATCAAAATCAACATCTCCATCTTTGAAAATTTAAACTCTAATAAAAACCTTTATCAAAGATTCAAAAACCATTTTTCCCAAATAGAAATAAAACAATCTTCCTTTTAAACATTCATTATCAAAACTTTTTCTTAAAAGTCAGATTTTCTAATTTATGATATTCAAAATTCCCTTGATTTTTCAAAACGGAACTTATGACGACTTCACTTTTCAATAGCTTACTAAAATAAGGATTTACTCCCTTTTGAAAATAGGAATTTTTTAACATAAAAAGATTTAAGACTAATTAACTTTCCAAAATAATATGTTAAACCATTTTTGTTTCAAAGGGTTTTCTATCTACAAGAATTATTGTTTACAAATTAGTAAATTTTTCACAATCATCATTTCAAAAAAATAGTTATTTCCTTCGATAGCATACAATAATATTTATAACCTTATTACTCAAAATATATTTTTAATTTTGAAATATATCTCGTAACTTTGCTAAAAAATATCTTAAAATCACTTGCAGCACTTTTCTTTATCAAATCCAATATTATTATCGAATAACTTTTGTATTCAAATTAGGAAAAAAACATAGAATTCTCACCTTTACATAATTGCTTCACCTTATACAAAAACATCTAACTTATTTATCAATCATCGTTGAAATCCAATCAATGGTCAAAGATGCCATCTATAGATTTATATGATAGAAAAATAGATGGAGTATACAAAGATAACTTCTATCTTACCCTGCTACTCCTTTCAAAACCTCACCTTCCAGAATTTAAAATTCTATTATTACCTAAATTCCAACCATTATTCGCTTCATCACCTTACATGGGAATGCTCTCCTTCCTATACTATTGGACATTTCTTTCTTTCAATTTCTATTACAAAATAGGTGTTATTTCTATCTATAAACCCCTAAAAAGAATTCAAAAGAAAGAACTTTTAAGTTTGTAAATAAAAGAAAATAGAAAGATTAAAGAACCAAAAATTGAAATCTTTTTAATCAAATTAAAAAGATTAACACATGAAAACTTTTTAGGCATTAATTTACAATTAAAACTATCCACCATTTTGTCTTAAATAAATTCACCGCTTTTAAAAATTACAATACCTTTCCAAACTATTTCAAAACTAATGGTGGCATATTTCCAAAGCTGTTTAAAACCGTAATTATATTTCTAAAAAAATTCAACTTATATAGCCTCGAAGAAGTTATAGAGGAAAGAACTTTCAAATTTGTTGCATAGGAAGTGTAACATAGAAAAGTAGAAGAATACAAAAAACAAGGAAATTGAAAGCTTTTCTAATTCAATCAAATTTTAAATTGAGCGGTTAATAAATGGATACTTTTTTCTTTTTGACTTCTCAAATCATCAAATCTTAAAATAAAGTCACCTACCAAAAATGCTTCACCGCCCTTTTTGAATTTACAACCTCTTTTCAAATATTTTCAAAAAATGGTGGTATAATTTAAAAGTCGTCTAAAATCAGTTTTTATCAAAAATTTCTATTTTATAGGGTTTTCATTTCAAAATCTTTTGAAATGCATTTTCAAAATTTTCAAGGGGTTTTCAAAGAAACCTTTTTATCAAATTATGTCACAAAAGGTAAGATCTAAATTTTTTCTTTCTTTCAAACCTTTGCGCTCTACCCTTTAAAAATTTAATTTCCTCCTTGTGGTGATAAATGCATTCATTCTTATGGAAGTTTGCTCGTTTCCTTAATTTCGTACATAACTCCTTCATTTGTTACCTCCATAAATGTTAATTTGTCCATATTAATTGTCAGTCTAATGGATGTTTCCTTAAGGTCATTTATTTCCTATCAACCTTTCCATCTACGATCGCCCCTGTTATTAAATATGTCGATAAGATCCACAACGATAAGGAAGATGAGCCCTTAACAAGGAGTCAATTACTATCCAGCTTCTAAGGCGCTTCCCTAAATTAAGGTCATGTTCTCTGTTGTTTGTTCCCAAAGGTATAGTTTCCACTCCATACAGTGTAGGAGTGGTAATTACCTCTATTTATTTTTCTGACTCATAGCCGCCTCGCCCATTCTTTCGGAATATGGTCGCGACTGCTTCTATTGTCGGGATTTGTAGAGTTAAGCGTGAATTCAAAGATAAGTACATATATAGTATGAGTTTTAGAAAAAATCTTTTGGAAAAAAAATTTCAAATATAATAAGTACGACTCTCATACGTATAGTATATTTTCTCCGCAGATTGGGTAACATTTGGCTCTGATATCAAATGCAACAACCCATCCCGAAACAGGCCTAAATTTCAACCTAGAAAAGGCCCATTGAAAGTAGATCCATTCTAAGGCAAGCCTTTGGTAGCAAAAAGTAATAACATTCCATAGCCATAACTAAACTTCCAGAACTCACAACGGATGAAACAAAATATAATAATAAAATGTACCCATTTATTTCCAAACCATAAAAACTTCATAATACAAAATTCCATAAAAATCGTAACATAATATCCGTTACATGGGTACACATAAAATAAAGTAATAATAACTAATATTGCCACAAGCCAAGCTTCTCCATCTCTAAGTATCTTCACCGCCATCACCCCATCCTTAACCTGTGTTGTAATGGGGAGAGAGTCAGAACAACAAGTGTTTGGTGATTAAAAACCTCGAGTCTTAGCTTTTCAGTACTTGAGCAGTATATTTAAAAATAAGAATATGTCTACGAACAGAAATCCATTAAAATCATTTAATACTTCTTTATAATGAAAGGAGGCGGGTCTAACCACTTAATAGCATTCATTCCAGAAGTAGATCCCACATCCTAATCATACGTCATAAATAGCTAATGATGTGAGAGACAGTACCCAAGCATCATATGCAATCTCATAGGCCACATAATACTTCCAAGTGGAAAATTGGTAGGCCCCGTCATTTAAGGCCTAATTCCAGAAGCGAACCCCTGTAGGGATACCACCTAACGTAACCCCATGGCCATTACTACGTCATCTAGGAAAAGAACGAGTCCAACCACTTAATACCTTAAACCCCGAAGCAGGCCCTTCGTCTTATGGCCTATACCTACAATAACGTTTCACATTAATCCACTATTCGTAGAAACCGATAGCCAAAGCTGTTGGGCAGATTTCCCTTTCAGAATTTGGAACTAACCTTGAATCATTACAAATATTTATCATAGGGATATCCTACATCAATAAAAGTATACAAAATGTTGGTAGTCTTAAAATGAATGGCAGACTTCTATCATGTAACTCTATTGACCTCGCATTTCTATGACTTAGCCATAAATTAATTACTCTCTCTATATATATGTATACTCATCTCGCCATTTCATATATAACGCCTTATAAGGAATCTTCCTTATTATGCCTTAAAATAATAATTAGGCTATATAAGAGTTTCCTCTTATTTTAACCTCAAAATCAATTACCTTCGTAATGGTGGAAAATAAATGCCTAATTAACTACACCATATCTGCAATAGTTATACGTTAATTACATAAATAGAAATAAATAAATATTCATGCCTAATAAGTTCTAAACGCATGGATTTTATGCTCTAAACTAGCGTTAAATGTCAATTCCCTAATCAATTATTATTGCAAGTCCTTTTTATTCAATTTTCGAAGTTTTCATGGAATTCAAATGTCCAAAATAGGGAATAAATATTCGTTATCAAAACTACAATAACGGACTTGTAAATGAAATAGAATATCAAGTTATTATACTAATTCAATGGAATATCTTAAATAATAAGAATTTTAATATAAATCCTATATTCTATTCAACTCCTCTTTTTACAAAGAAATAGATATAAGTGGTGTAAACTATGAATAGAATCCGTAATCTAAATTTTTAATTTTATTAAAGGAAAACAATTTGACCCAAAGAAGAAGAAGAAGTGGAATAGACAATGAAACAACCAAAAATTGCATAAACGGAACAAATTCCTTCAAATTAATGTAAATAATTGAGAATCTCAATAGAGAATTACCATTTCAAAATAAAATGTAATTTTAGAGGATTTTATCTGTCATGTTTTCGAAATCCCAAAATCCCTCAGGCATATTCAAATCCAAAAAAATCACTAAACAATTGCTGAAAAGAAATGCTAAGGTTTTTATTCGCAGAATAGCCTTAGATTCACCTTCCTTGAATTTGCAGGCCTTGCAATTTCTTCTAGAATCTCTCTCTTTCGATATACACACACACAATGGGGAAGAGGAATATATATTTATTAGATTGAGAATAGTTGAAGGAAAATAGAATAAGAATAGGTGAAAGGAAGAAGAAATGAATAGAAAATAGATTGGATTCTTACCTGAATTCTCTACGCAGTTTCTTAATCTAATTTGGAGTTATAGCTATGGCAGTGTTTCATTGAATTCCCCAAAATAATAGGTATAAAAAGCGGAGGTGATAGGGTTTTATTTATTGGGGTTGAAACGCACTAGATGCGTTGGGTTAAAATAGTTTAAAATGGAGAAATATGGAGCGTACAAATAAATAGCACAACCCTTCAAACCTTAGCCGCCACTGTAAAAATTTGGCTTTGACCGATTGACCGCCCCTTCCCAATCGGTTACCACTAAGGGGCGACTGGTCATAGTAAAGGTGTCGACCAGTTGATTATTTTAGGTATTTATTTATTCTGTTGCTTTTTAATTAATTTCTTAACCTATTTAACTTTAACATTAAACATTAGTTAAAACATTTACTTAGCTCCCAAGCTAATTTTGAAATTCAAACCCTAAATTTATATATTCATTTGAATTAAAATAATTTAAATTTGAAGACTTTAAATGACCATCACTTCTTTATTTGATCTCCGTTTTCAGCATATTACATATGGAAACAGATCAGAATTTTGTCGCGAACGCAATGGAATAAATTTCGTTGTAAAATTTCCATTTTCAGCCTTTATAATATTTAATTTAATTTAATCCATTTATTTATGGTTTATTTTACGAGGTGTCACATGGTGCATTGTAATATGCAACCATAACTAAACTGATATTTCATTAAGTATTAATAAAGTTTGTCAACGTATGCAAAATACCTCGATGAGCATTGAAAGCAGTTAAAGAATTCTAAGATACCTCAAAGGGACTGCAAATCATATATTAATACTAAAGGCATGCAATAATCTCAACATAAAAGGAAATGCAGACGCAGAATGGACTACTAACCCAGATGATAGAAGATTAACTACTGAATTTTGTATATATATGGCAGACAATATAGTATCATGGTGTTCGAGGAAACAAGCTATTATCTATAGATCTAGCAAAGAGGATGAATACAGAAGTGTAACGAGTGTCACTTCAAATATTTTGTGGATACAATCACTACTATGTGAACTAAAGTGAACTCAAGCATCAAACCGATCGTATGGTGTGATAATTTGAGTGCAGTATCACTTACAGCCAACCCTATACTTCGCTCTTGAACAAAGCATATAGAGATGGTTCTATATTTCATACGTGAACTAGTGTTAAAAGGGAAGCAGCAGATAAATCACGTACCTTCAACTTTCCAACATGCAGATATTCTAATTAAAGCTTTGTCAGCTAAGAATTTTATCAGATTGAAGTTTGATTTAAAGATCAAAGAAAATAATGATCACTTGAGTTCTGATTAAAGTATCTCTTGGTATAGAAGATTCAGATTCAAGTCCTTTTTGTAGTCAATTCAGCCAAAGTTGCCTTGCTTTTCACGAATCTTTCAAAGACTTGAACTCGGATCTTAAAATTGGTTAAAGTCGAGACAACTTCCAACAAGAATTTTTTTTGAAGAAGAAGATTTGAAGTTACTGAAGTGATATTAACAGAAAAATAAATTGAGTTTGAATTTGATTGAAATCAAAGCAGGAATAATCGAATTTGGGAAATTTTCTCAAACCCTAACCCTATATTGGTTTGAAGAGGGGTATTGAGAAATGAATAAACAAATAAATGCAGCTGCTCATCATATATACAAATTCAACATGTGGTCTAGTGAGTTTGGGCTTCAAAACCGGCTCATAAATTACAAATTCACATTATAAATAGAAACTGAAAGCATTATATCATATATCTGAATTGTATCAGTTTGTAACAAAAATATCATCAAATAAAATCATCTTTCTTTAATTCTCTTTCGATCTTATGTGAAGACATTAATTATCCATACAAAAATGAAATAAAGATGTCTATTATCTCATCTATAAGAAGAGCGGTAAACAAGTGATGATTAAGAAAAATATACTTCGTAATGTGTAAAAGTTTAGCTCTTTCAAACCCATAAGGACTATGGGATGTGATGAAGTTCCTTTCTACAACAAACTAGAAATGAAATCATATAAATAGGTTGTCGTGCCGCCTAAAAGAAGAAAACATTAGTTTACTATTGTTTAGTAACTCATTATGTGATATGATTATTTCATTAATTACCTTTATCCTTTCATAACCACTACTTTGGTGTTCCCCATGAAAATGTAAAATACGATCATCGATAGGAGTAGCCTTCACCTCATTATTAGCAAAAAAATTATATCAATCTAAGTCCAGGAAAATGAAACGATAATGAAAAATCAATTTTAATCACTATAAATTTAATCACTACAAATTTAACCAATAATATGATCCAAAATATTGATATCATATCAGGAATGATAATATATCTAATCATTGACTTACAAAATATAGGCATTCAATCGAAAGTTCAATTATATTCAACAACCGATATAAACAATTCAAGGAGACACTTAAATAATTCAAATCAATTCAGTCATCAACTCAAATAATTAAAACATTCACCCAAACAACTCACCCAAATTATCTTTAATATAACATTATAATAATTTCCACAGTCTCATAACAGACATAACTAAATTTTATTCAAAGATCCAATTTAACACAATTCATATGCATTGTCTCTAATCATTCAGGTAATTACAGAAAATATATATGCTTTTAGAATCCAAAATTTTAAAAATCTAGTTACATAAATATGAAATTTTAGCATAAGCTAATGCTAACATGTTCTTAATTTAAAGAAGAATAAGCTATGCTTCAGTCGGTTGATCGAGTCATTGAAGAATGAGGAAAAATTAAGGGCCCATATGGTTTCATTTCCATTTTCAACATTCATAATAAAATATGAGGATGATGGAAAAAAAATTAAAATTAGATCACCATGGAAGGATGGTGGAAGGGACGGATGGGTAGAGGGACGTCGGAGGGAATGGATTATTTTCCATTCTTTTGATATTTATCCAAACACGAAAAACAAAATAAATTTGTTTTCTATTTTATATGTCGACTTTATTTTCCAAATTGGTTGTTCTTCAAAAGTACGTGTGTAGTGTATATGTTTTTTAAATTAAAATACAAAACTAAAAATGGTAAACCAAACGGGCCCTAAAATTTGAGTTTGGTAATGGGTTTTGAGGGAATGAGATACAATGAGAAGGGGTTGATTGGTTTAGTTGTATCAAAGCAAGGAAATCAGTAGGGTGTGATTACAATAGATCCTAATAATGTGCATTTTGCAATGTATCATTTAGTGGTATTTTGAAATGTGCCTTACGAAACTAACTATGAATGCACCAACTATCTTAACACATTTGTGGAAAATTAGTAACATATTTGACGTTCATGTTATATCACTTCTGGAAAACGTTGTACTGTATTACAATAACACGTACTCTATCGAAGAACAAATGCATAAGTTCAAGGATGACGAATTTCTCTAGTACAAGAAATAATTATTGGAACTATACTAGCAAGCAGTGGAGTAAATGAGTATATTTCAAAATATGATTCCATTCGAATCTCTATTAGGTCCATGAAATCTAAATTTATTAAATCTTACCTAAATTTTGTTTCAAATAAAATCAATATTTTATTCATTTTATAAATAAGGTTTTTCTTATTGTATAATTTGTATTATAATATATATATATATATATATATATTTATATATATATATATATGCATATCATATACACATGTGTGTATACATGCATGTGCAACATAATAAAGTGTACATGGTTTGATATACCAGCATATAGACCTTGGGATTTACATCGCAACTAACATATTAACCTCTCTATATACATGTCAGTTCTATATACATATACATACATACATACATATATATATATATATATTTCTGTGTGTATATGTGTGTGTAATGATCCTCCTTTTTGGATTAAATCAACGATTGACCACACACATCAGACTCAAACCATTCAAAGTGGAGGATTGTTAAGGGGTGAATAAGAAAAAGCATAGAAAGAAAGGAAAAAATAAAGAATCTCGCAACGGAACGACAAAATATAATAATTAAATAAACATTTCATGAAGCTGGCTACAAATAATATTTGATTATACTTTTACAATACAGAGTCAGGGTACATACAACAGTAATAAATAAATAATACGATGGAATAACATGATGCAGTGCAAATAATATAATAAATAATCACAGTATTAAATCTTTGTCTTTGTCCTCTAAAAACCAGTCGTCGATAAACTGAAAAAGCTCGGACCGACCTGAGCGAATGAAAAGACAAAACACTCGAGTTAGAACTAAAGATCTTACGTATGTTAAATCAATAGTAAATAAATATGAGTATGACGGCGTTAGAGATGTTTACGGGGTTTGAGATCCCCTATCCAGTGCCAATGTGTGTGCAATAACTTAAGAGATATTCGGGATTCCCATCTCCTAAGGATCTGTTAAACTATCTACATACATAGTACAATACGCTATTATAATAGCATCTACAGTAAAGTAAAGTATTAAAATAGCATTAACGCATTACCCATATCCACCTTAGCACAATTTTATATATTCCCATAGTCTATACAGTATCGTAATTCCTCCATAAACTAGAGGGCTATCAGAGTGCACTCCATAGATATGGTACAAGCCAAACTCGTAGAAGGCGCGATAGGGCATGTGAACATGGCACTTAAGGCAATGCGAGGGTAGGATTCTACCAATTGCGGATCCGGACTGGTGGTAACGCATATCCGCTACTATAGCCCACCTCAAAACACACTTCCATAATCAAAATCAAGAGGTGGCTACCAAATCAACACAAAGTCATAATATGGTATCGAAGAAGCAAGTCCGATCGGAGGAATGGTCGCACTTGGCCCGGTGTGGCTCCTGTTTTAGTCACATCTAAGCAGACTCATAGGAGTCGGGGTCACGTAAATACCTCATGCATAATCATTCACCAAACCATTCTACTTTATTTCTAGAATCTCCACCACGTACACATTTGTTAAAGTGATTTTCGGTATTGGCAGAGAGTATGACAATATCCGACTCAGTCTCTTTAACAACCAAACACTTATTTCACATCTGGGTTCCTTTACATTTCACAAGTCAATTCATAATTAAATCAAAATACCATATTCGATTCAAACCATATCACATTTGAAATCGTATTCACTTTCAAAACCATATTCACTTTCAAAATCATATTCACTTTTGGAATTATCGATAAGATAGGTTAATTAAATCCTCATTCCAAAATCATCATATTTACTCAAATATGTCATTTCACAAAACATGTATCAATTTCAAATCCCAACTTAGGTTGTACCATCATCAAGGTTTAAATATAAATACTTTCACTTTACACAGTCTGAAAATTTTAGAAAATAGTTTAGCTAGTCATAATAGTTTTAATAGTTTAAAAATAGTTAAAATACTCTAAAATAGTTCAAATGATTCAAAGATAGTTTAAAATAGATTAAAATAGTTTAAATTGTTAAAATAGTTACAATAATTTAAATAGATTTAAATTAGGTTAAATTATATTCAAAATGATTTAAATAGATTTAAAATAGATTAAATAAATTTAAAATAGATTAAATATATTAAAATTATATTAAATAGATTTACAATAGATTAGATAAATTTAATTAGTTTAAAATAGGTAAAATAGATTAAATTAGATTAAATAGATTAAAATAAATTAATACTGTTTTAATTGATTAAAATAATTTAAATTAGTTTAAAACAGATTTCAAAGTTATATTCAAACATTTTCAATAACTCAATGTCGATAAAATACATTTATATTTGACAACTCAACATTGAAATTCCAATTTAAATCCTTTGAACAATTCATTAAATCAATTCCAATTTCAACATTAACGCTTGGATTTTTGAAAATAATTCAGTTTATATAAATCAATTTTTATTTTGAAATACCAGTTAACTAAATTCAAAATTTTAAGATTAAAAAAAAATCATTAATTTAACCAATCCAGTGTCCATATATAATCTTATACCCTATGGTCAAGTGATATGGATATTTATCATTTCAATCCGCAATTTAAGATTTTACGGGTATATACCTTTTCAACCCGCAATCTCAAAATTTAATTTCAAATACATGGAACCGCTCGAGTCTAACCTTTCAACCCGTAACGATTTCTCCCTAATCTATTAGATCATTCGGGTATGTATCATTCCAACCCATAAGGAACTTGCAGAGTTATAACAATATAAAAATATAACTTCTAATCATTCAATATTAATAATCAGACATACATCACCATCACCATACAATCAACCAATAAAAAACATCAATCAACTGATTATCATTTACAAGTTTTAAATTGAAAATTAAATTTAATATTAAATTAAATGCCGATTAAATGCAAGAAAAGTCATATTTAACTGGAACGACAATTTAAATATACCGAACATCAATCAACCAATTTTTAATCACATCATAAATTTAATTTAACTAACACAAGATAATTTAGTAGTTGTGAGTGGGTTAAAATGCTCACCCTTGATTTCAATTCAATTTGAAATCCAAAATAAGACCTAAAATTAACAGCCTCAGAGTTCATCCAAACCAGTTCCGTGATGTCCAAAATTCAATACGATCCCAATGAAATAAACCGCACCCAAATCCTAGTTCGTATGAAAAAGGTATGATTGAATCGGCATAGACGAATAATTAAAATTTATCCAACGTATTAATAATATAATTAAATAAGAAATGAATGCCCTTCGTCCATGTAGCCTTCGTTTAACACATATGAGCCAGCCCAAGTATTCGAAACCCTTCAGATATTCGACCGCCACCTGATCCATCATTGTTCGCCGCCTGACACGATTGCAACCACCCCTAAGCCTCGCTGCGACCTCGCTTGAACCATCTCCATAACCTCCGACCCACGCGTAGCCAGACGCCACCTGATCAAGCTCGAGATCCACCCAACCGCCGCTATAAACATTTTGACCTAATTGAATTTTAGCATGTGATCTAGCCGTTGAAGTGACTAACGACCCATCACCGATGTACTCCCTTCGACCATCTCCATTCATCTATAGCATCAATTCGACGATCCATCGTCGTTGATCGTACCCCAATGAATGGCCGAGATTAAACCATCAAATACTGGACATAGAGACCCAAATCAAAAAAAAATTATGGATCTAGCTTGCGCTAGTTAAGGGCTTCGAATCGGTATGTAATATGATATGGTTTTGAGAAGTTTGATTTTTGAAATTGGTTTTGAAATTTGATTGAAGGTTTGCAATTTGATTTTGCTTCTACCATTGAAAAGAAAGAGATGATAGAAGTTGATATACATACCGAATAAGAAAAATAACCGCTAGGGTTTGAGAAACAATGTTTATTTATATGGACAAGGCCCGATAAGAATGAATGAATATACTAAATTGGTTCAAACCGATAATAACGGTCCGAAAAACACGTTCTACCTCCGAAACAAAAGTGGGTCATCCCATATATCAAAATAGATGTTTTCCATAACTTTAGACTCAACGGAATAGGTTTCAAGTCCTAATTTCATCGTATGAAGAAGTTAGCTTAAAAATCATCTTATTACAATTGATTTTAATTGAATTTAATTTAATTGATTTCTACGACGATTAAACGACAAGTCCTATCGCTACGAAAATTGAAACCTTAAAATAATTCACCGTTTGGGATCCGATAAAACTGGTTTTGTTGGAATCCAAGACAGTTGTCAAAATGGCTATTTTCATGTTAGTTAAATAAATTAATATTAAATTGATTAAATCACTTTTAAATTTAAAATTTAATAACTAACAATTTTCATCATTTTGATTACTTGGACATTTACAATAATTTAAAATAAACTTACACATCAATCCAATATTAAATATTACACTAATTACAGTGTTCAATTTCAATTGTAATTAAATCCAATTAATTGTAATTTAATTCCAATAAATTGATTCAATTTTATTTAAATCTTTTTATTCAATCAACCATTACTCAATGAGCATAGTTAACATTGGTTTATATCTTATCGCATTAATAGTTTCCAATTTCATCTTAATTTCCATTAATGTAATATTTAATTACATTTATTTGCAATTGATTTCCAATTTAATTTAACGGACTAAATAAATAGGTAAATTATAATAATTATCACCATTAACTTTTAATCACATTTATAAGTTTATTATTCACAAACAAATGTTATAACAACTTACACAATACTAATTCTACCCAATTACAATTTATTACACATTATTTCATTAATTAATACAACATTTAAATTATCAATTACTCTTTAATCCAATTATCAATTAATACACACATTATTACACTTAATTTACAATCTATAACCAATTATAAATTTTTAATCATTTTAATTAATTGGAGTTACATTTAAAGCAGTTATCAATCACCTTAAATTAATACTATTAAATTTCATTCCAGTTATTATTCCCATTAATAAATCTTAAATTTTAATTTTCTCATATTAGGTCAAGTCACAATTTTTTATTTCTTCCAATATTAAATCACAAAACCTTATTAAATTCAATAAATTAATTATGAGAAAACTATGGTCGTTATAGTGTGTATGTTTGTGTTCATTTAAATAATAATAATATATATATAATTGTTTGTATTATAAAGTACAACTTACAAAAAAGTTATATAATACAATCATATATGTATATATGTAACAAAATTAGATTGCAAAACATTTTAAACATAAGCATACAAAGTAGTTTGAATAAATATATATAATTATATATATATATATATATAATTTGAAATTTTACATATATAAAATGAAATTTAAAATATAATATATACATATACATATGCATATACATATAAATGTATGCTTATAAGTATATTATAATGAAAATAATAATAAAATATTTATATACATAAAATAAATGATTTAAGCTTAACAAAATTGTTTTTTTATTTTTGGTTTAACTTATTTAACAATTAAAGAATTTTTTTATTAATTCCATACGAAATAAGCAAAAAATCCAAAAACAATAACATGTTTTGTACTAAAGTTACGTGCTTACATGTGACATTATTTATAAATAAATATATGTATTTATTATATGTATAAATTAACTTTTAAATAAATAAATTATATCTGTATGCTATAAATGTGAATTAAATAAAAAAATATTTTTTCAGAATCTTATACGAATAAATATAGTTTAGACTTAATACAATATTATTTCTTATGAATTTAATCTTAATTAAAAGTATTTAATAGTGTATATAATTTATTTTTGAAAATTAGTTTTTGCTTAATTAATCAAGGCCTTGGTAATCTATGCACGATTACAATTTTTTTTAAACACACACACATATATATAACCATCCAAAATGTGACAACACAAAAATATATATATATATATATTCCTGATAAAGGATTCTATCTAAAATAATACATAATATAATAAATTTATTAAGCATTTATATAATTGTAATCAAGTAAAATTTCCTTTGCCTTATGCCTAGAATACACACCTTGAAATGAAGAACCAATCTCCCTAAATCCAATTCCAAATCTTGAATTTTCTAGCTTTCGAATATAGCTACCACCGATAATCGAACGGTATTTAATTTAATGTGTTTAGGCTTGAAAATTTGAGGAGAATGGGAGGTTTAGTTTTAGCTAGAAATAGGAAGAGACGGAGGCTCCCAAAACCACTCCAAAATTGAGGTTAAGGAAATTAAATAAAGGAGATAGAAGAGAGGAAAAAGTGGATCTAGATCCTTTTATTTCTCTTACAATTTCTACCTTTATTATTAATTCAAAATATCCTACAGCATGTCACACAAGGCTGACCTCACTATGGCCTCTTATAACTAATTAAACCAAGGCCTTATGAGCCTCAAAATCAATTCATGCACGAACAATATTTGTCACATGTAAATCCAACTAAAATGCATATCAATATCGCATATCAATAAGTGTATTTATAACTATTACACATTATTTAATACTATTTAACACAGATCAAATAAAACTTTATAATTATAATTTATAACAAATGTAATTTAATTAAATCATATGGTAACATGAGTGTTCAATGTTTTGGTTGTGTGACTCTTTGGCGTAAATTTGATCAGCGATTAATATTGAACAATTCGAATATTAACACTCATACATCACTAGCAACACTCACACATCACTCGCATGTATTGTGACATTATGGTCAAATTTATCATTTACTTAGCATTAACAAAATCTAATTTTTTTATTAAGTATTACCCCATAGTGATAATTATTTACACCAATTCTCTTCATCAAAACTATAACACTTTGGACTTATGGAATTTAGTAAGGTGTATATTCCAAACACAGAATCTTTGGTTCAATAATAAAAATTATTGTTAACCGAATTGCTTTAGCCAAAGACTTTGAATTTGAGTTGAATTCAGTTGACTATAATGCTAACCTCATATAACCGAGGAGATGAATTCTCTTCTGAGAGTCTCCTTGTAATGCTTCCACACGACCAAACTATAGTTGTTTGATTGATATCGTGGGATGATTTAACTATAATCAAAATAGAGTTCCCACATTGAAGCTCGACATTATTCTCAAGTTGAGGGAATTTTCGCCACATCGATATTTTTTGTTTGACCTTGTTTATATTAACCAACAAAAGACTATCGAATGTGTCATTCCATAGTTATCTAATATCAATCAGTATGCAATCCCTTTTGTGCCACTAACAGCCATGAGTAATACACCATCCACCATTTGAAGAGCATTACATATTCTAGTCTCAATGGATGTATTAATATGTAGTCTCGATACATCTTGACTAGGAATATGTAAAATGATATGTTTATTTTATTGAGACAAATCACTCATGATTACAAAAAATTGTCACTACCATCACAAAACGTACCATTTATGGATTTCTATTAAAATTTACTTCTAATTAAATTAATTAATTAATATAACATATACTATATAAAGTATATAATAGAAAGAAAACACCTTTTATTTCAAACTAGATTAGTTATCGAGTTAGACATATGTAACAATTATATACTTAGCATTAGAGCATACTCTTAACTCTATCAATCTCCCATTTGCACTTGGGGCCAATCATGGAATCTCTGTCCTATTCCTTCAATTAATTTGATGAGAAATGATAGAGTTGGACCCTTTGTGAATGGATCTGCTATG
The DNA here is from genome assembly GCA_030765085.1 of Allium cepa. Lineage (NCBI taxonomy): Eukaryota > Viridiplantae > Streptophyta > Magnoliopsida > Asparagales > Amaryllidaceae > Allium > Allium cepa. Next base: position 743,757,169 of record CM060932.1, read on the forward strand.
TTGTTTTAATTATTTACTATGTCGATCAACTCTCTCCTATGCTAATAAACTACCTTTATCGTGCAACTTGTCGGAGTATGTTTCTCGACCTCTATCGAGCTTTATACATTGCATTATTATCACATATCAGTAATATAGTATTGTCAATACTTAGAATCACTGCTAGCTCAGTTATATATTTATACATTTATATTTATACATTGCTTTTACTGTGGCACTATTCAAGGCGATATACTTAGCCTTTTCATTAAACCAACCACAATATGTCGTTTGAAACAATTTCAACTTAAAGTTTCTAAGTTGAGGTTTGAACATGAATCTACGACATGCTATACTCAATAACACTTATGAAGTTTGAGTCCGAGCACTCCTTCATAAGGAGTTTGTTGTTTTTGTAAATAATTCTTTAGTATTTTGTAAATACTCGAGAATACTTTAAACTACCGTTTAGCAATTTTAATTTGGACTTAATATTTTGTTCATGCATCAAATACATAAGAAAATTATGATATTCTTGACAACACAACATGTGTGAAAATTTCTGTTGCCAATGCATAAAGAATGCACCTTACATGTTCCATGTTAAATAATTTAATAAGGTGTCTTTGCATATCCTTTGGGACATTCCTAACATCCTTTATACTTATTATAAAAGATATAACCTACAAATCAAATATCAAGTACTAATAACCAAACTATTACCATTTTAATATAAGTATATCATTAACAATTAGCAGTATGTTGCTTACTTATATTCTAGAAATATCTATGCACTTTTTAGTGGTTCTTTCTTACGAAAACATGCTTCCTTCGCATCTTCACAAAAATTCAAACTATTTGATATTTTTATCAAAACATGTATTCAACTTTTATGCTTTTTTAACGGTACTATCGTATCCATTTATAGATCACATTCGTAAAACCCACAAACTCAATATCCCTCCCGTTAACTTCGATACACTTTAGTTGTTATATGCAAACAATCTATTCTAAATCATTATTTCTAATTTTTTGTTTAGACACATACGTACTAAAAAAAAAAATTCATATCAGGCAATAATTTTGTGAGTAAAATTCTTATAAACTTGAGCATATCGAATAGTGAATCTGTTATATTAATTTCGACAGTTGAAATTTATGATGTTATTCTTATCAATATTGCTCACTATACTCAACCTGCACATATCTTTCTCATGAAGATGCATTGCGACCGATGGATCATATCCCTTTGGGTACACATACCATAACCATATTTTGATAACGTACTTGGAATCCATTTCAGATTTTCACATCATACCATCTCGTAGAGTCGTTCCTCTTAATGATTTAATTGACATCTATGGATTATCTATTCTTGATATTGATAAGAAACTCATATTTCCTTTTCAATGTGTATGAATACTTATTAGACATTCTAATGTGTTGTGTTCATTTTAAGTTTGGTTAATTTCATTTTACCCCTCGTAATTAGATTTATCCTTGGATTATATCCAAATCCATTTCACTACCAATAATTTCTGGAAAAATTCTTTCACTATGAAAATAGTATTTCTTGAGACAATAATTGTTTCTTAGTTCAATGGAATGAGTATTCATAAATATTTTGTGAATTTGCCTTATATATAAACTTATTTGGTATTTAGTTTACTATACTTATGTTCAAAACATAAATTGGTCATCCAATGACTATTACTTTCAAAATACTTTTTCGACGGTTCAAACAAGATTACTCAAGTACAATTATTACATGCATTCTTTTGACTCGCACAACCTGCTAACTACTTGGCCAAATATATGTTGGAGTTTCTTATAAAGCCTTACTTGAATGATTTTGTAAACTATATTTAGATGGAATTAATTTAAACCTTGTGTACTACTCTTAAGTACCTCACTGAAAGAAGCTAACTCAACTTCACCCACTATTAATCATACTTTGTTCAACAAAGTTCGATTACCCTTATCAATTTAACATTATGTATCATAAAGAGGAGTTACTTTTGAAATTTAACCTTTATTCATTTTTAATTACATTCAAAACTCTTTCCAATATAGCCACCTATTCGATCAAATCGAATCAATTTTATTTTCTATTTCAAGTAATTTTATTTACTTCCATTTTATACTCTATGAGCCTATCATATACAAACTCATGTATATCAAAAACATAAGTCAATGTCAGTGATAATTCATCGGTGGATATAATGAATATTTGAAACCATTTTGCTATTCATAGACTTGTGATTGCATACATTTATATGTATTGATTCGAAGAGTTCATCAACTCTTATGATCGCTCCCACCGAATGGGTGCATTGCCCTTTATTGTTTGAGATATAGTTCAATAGTACCATATGATTCATAATAGAATCATTATTTCTCCAAACCTTGGCATAGTCTATAATTTCAAAATAATTGTAAATAAGTTTAGATACTTATGTGTTTTCTAATGCATCACAAATACCACTATTGCGGTTTTATTTTCTAACGAATATTCATAATATTCATACTGAAAAAAACTGTCTATTTTTCAAACAACACTGAAAAATATGATTATTTCATAAATAATATTTGGTATGTTTTATGAAAACAACTTCATAGATGCGACCAACAAGTGTTATATGGCGTGATTTTGCTATTTCCACCATTACTATAATAGCGCATGGAATACAGAGTTCCATTCAAATAATTAATATTGGTTATTCATTCTATCAATTGTAACTTATTTACAATCAAGAATTTTCAGATCAAATATCTTAATTCAAAGATATAAATCTAATAGAAAACAATTCTATATACATTTCGAATAGGTATCATATTTCTTATTCCTTGTTAAGTATCTATTATTTTATTACAATTCTCATTTTTAATGTTTCTTTATGAAGCAGAAGTAGTCATTTACTCTTTTTATCCCAATTATGCCTTGAGTTATATCTACTCTTGTACATTCGCTTTCCTTTCTAAATGGTCGAACCACTCAAAGGAAACCCTTAATAAAATATCATAAATAACTCTTTGCAAAAGTGAATATATTATCATCCTTAACTTTTAATGTATTCAAATAAGTTGCACTTTACATAAACTGATCAAGTTGACATTTTAGTGATCAAGATTTTAGATATATCCTATAGCCTTGGTCTAGTGTTACATTTAGAACAATAAGATTTTTACTATAGTCAATCATATTGAATACACGATCTCACAATACAGTTTGCTTGCTTGCTTCAATGAATTAATTTCATCAAGTTTTCTTACATTATGAATTGGGACGGTTAACCATATAATATTTATACATGATTGTATATGGATAAAATATCCATGTTCATGTATTGCTTTTAGAGTTCGAAACTCATTAAAGACAATACATTGTCTCGCACGAGCAAACTTGTAAGTGATGAAGTTACGAACGTACTTAGTGGTAATATAATTAGGCGCTTGCATGGGTCAACATGCAAAAATTTATTGGTGAATATATTTTGTATTTCTATTTTTCAATATTAATCTAGCCCATTTGTATATTTTAATTGTTAAACATTTTTTCAATTATGTTAATTGCACAAATTTATCAATGTAGATATTATAACTTTATATAGTATATATTGTTACAATATTAGAAAGGTTAAAGGTTACCATTTTATTTTTCTAATAAAGCTTCCATGAATCTTTTATGTTTTCCAAACTCTAAGATGAAACATTGAAGTCTCTCGACATCACTAGTGGGTGTTAGGACTAGTTCGTCTTGGGATTTTGACCTTGAATTTTCTCAATAAGTCATAGACCCACAAACGATGGATAACTCCTTATCTATTCCATCATATACAGCTCCTAACCTGCAGTTCTAATCCTAATCTCGATTCAACCTTGAATTTGCTCAACAAATCAAAAGAAATTATTTACTCGTATCTACCATTCCACGATGGCCTTAGTATATGTACATCGAGTTTGCTTAACATATACATATAGTTATCTTCTGTCGTCTAGTCAATATACTAATAATATTACACATAACATCTCTAGCTTAAGTTTGCTCAACAACCGGAGAGTATCCAACTAATTTATTAACATACAAATGGTAGAGGACAACACTTATATTAAAGATTCATAATCTTCAATGTATTTAGTTGAGTGATATCGACTTATAAAATAATGTATTTCTTATGAAATACCCTCGTGATTCAAGTTTCGGACACATTGGAAATCATGATATATGTACTTTTACATATGTACTTATCCTTTAAGTGAATTTAGGATTTCTTTAATATTCCATCTTTAGTTCATACATTTATATAATATAACTTTTATACTTTATTTAACTTTTATAATATTTTATGTCTAACATTATATTAACTAATTCTTACTTAATTAATTTAATCAATTAACACTTTAATTAACTATTATATTATTCAATTATAACATGTTATATTGAATATATATACTATAACCTTTATAGTAATACACATTTATCTAATATATATATAATAATTTATTAATTTAATTAAACAATTTTAATTAAATTTTATTGATTTCAAAAATTCTTTTTTTCATGCATGTATACGCATATTGTCTTAAACAATTCAAGACAGTATAACATATATCATTATTTGTATTATACATGTATATAAATTTAATAATTCATTTATTTTATTAATCTTATTAGTAAATAATATTTTTGTAACAACTCGGATTTTTTTAACAGTTTATAATTAAATATTGGAATTATTTAATTATCGAATCTTGGATTTAATTCAAATAAATAAGGTTTCGAAAGCTTATTTTAATTCAGTTTAAAAAGAATGATTATGGAAAATTTTCTAATTTAGAATAAAAATCGATTAAAATCGTGTTAATAATAATTCATTTTAATCAACGTATGAAAATATCACTCTGGGGCACTGTCTTAGATTTTGACGAAACTAGTGCCATCGGATCCGAAACAAAGAATTGTTATAGCCATCGAGTATCGTGATGATCAGATGTCCTATGTAGGGTGGTGCGAGCTAGAAAGGCATAACAATTGATTTCAGAAATTAAATATAATATAATTTGATTCTAAAGGCTAATTTTGGTGATGATGGAATTGGATCTCGATACTAGTTCCATTGTGTTCAGAATAGGGGTATATAGTATAGAATGCCAGGCGGCACGCCTAGTTTGGAGTTCGAGATTTTTAGGAATGGATAGTGTTTGAAAATCTTCTATATAAGGACATCACTTTCATTGTTTTTCTAGAAATTAAAACCCAAACCCTAACCAGCCACCAAATCCAATGGCCACTATTCATCGACGCTGCTAGAGGCCTATCTAGGCTCGGGTATCAACTAGAGAATTGTGCAGCTAGGGGAGTCGAGCACAATGAACGGTGGGATCACCGTAATTCGGCTTAAGGCAATGTGAATTTGAGGTTGAACGACGGAGAAGTTTTGGGTTCGTTCACCGTTTATGGGCATTGGGAGGAGGCGAGGTAGCAGCGTTGGGAAGAGGGTAACGAGGGCTATCACTGACAGTGATGTGGTGAGGACTCATGCATTAGGGCGGGGGCGGTGGATGATCAGAATCATGACGTCGAAGACGGAAAACGTGGCCTGGGTTTGGATAAAGGAAGGTAATTAGTTTAATTACCTAGATTAATTAATGTTGATTATAATTTAATTATTTTTAAGTTCTAACGATAGTATCTTGCTCATATGGGGTCCGATCGAGGCGTCGTTTTCGCCATTACATTTGTATCTGGATTATCTATGCGATGGAGTTGGATTCGTCGAGTTTGAAACTAGCTGGAATTTTAGTTAGCATCGAACGACGTTCGATTTTGGACTATTCAGAAACACAAAAGCGTTAACTGAAGCTTAGGTGAGTTTTACTCACCAGTTGATTGATATATATTGTTGTATATATAATTCTTCTCGTATTGAAAATGTAACTATATAACGAAAAATGCAAATTGTTACTTTGGACCCAACCTTGTTTTGTAAAACAAGTGACAACATCATTATTTAGTATAATAATCTCTATTTGATCGTCTATAACATGTATTATGGCCCAGACTACTTGTTTACATGTTAGATATTACTTTGAGAAAAGTAATAGTATATTACGAATGTTAGAAGCGATTTAGTCGTTATAAACATGCTTTGAAATCCCTGATAACTGACATATGTTAAATTGGATAATTATAAGAAACTGTGGGAATATATGTCTATATATATTGGGTTGTATTACACACGTTTGGGTGTGTTTAACAAAAATGGAATTGGCTTGGACATTTGTGGAATTTGAAAATGAAAAAGGAAAAATGGTAGAAGCGAAATGGTAACGATGGATGCACTTTAAAATCAATGTGATCTACGATTTTGAAGTCAACTTTTAAAGACATCCTAAGGCTTGTTTCGTATCTGATTAATAAGTACTATTAATGTACTTATAACGGGAAATTATCGAGATTAAATATATTTTTGAAAATCAATTATGGATTTATAAAATAATGATTTTAAATTATAAAACAGATTTTAAATGGGTTTTAAATAAAAGGTTTTGAAATAAGTATAAGTACTTTAAAGTACGTTCTTATTTTATATATGTTTTTAGGAGTTATTAAAGATTTTATTTGAGAAATAAAAGGATTTATATTATAATATTTTACATATGATTTATAATATTTTATTAAATGTAACAGCCCGATATTTTCTGCCATTCGCATCCACACATGCCAGACTTGAATTGCTCAAAATATCGCATTGTAAATAATTTTGGAGCAAATGAAATACAATCACAGAATCAAAGACACAGAAATATCAGAATAACTCGCAGCGGAAATTAAAATACCATAGTAGTTCATGAAGTTACTATAACAAACTCTCAAAACATAATACATAATATCAGTCTGAAAAACATATACAATAGAAATATCAATTACATAGCAGTTTATCAATACCAAAGCTGAAATAGAACAACTGAAACTGAAGGGATAGATAACTAGACAAGCAGAATCTCCAGCAATTCCTAGCTCTAGAAAAGAAATCCAAAGCTAAGCTGTAAATACTCAGGCTGACCTGAGCTTAAAGTAAAACACAAAACACTCGAGTCAGGACAATATATACTTATATAATGTAAACCAACTCAAGTGAACTGTAGTAGAAATGCACAATAACTTAAAGGATGCTTGGGATCGCCCATCCTTTAAGAATCAGTTAAACTATAAATTAATTACACCCCGTGGTTAAAATTTCAAAATGGTATTTTATACTTCAAAATCAAATATATTTCAAAATTTAATATCATTCAAAATATCATATCTTCCAAACCACATTCATTTTTATTTAATTTAAATACCATTACAAAACACATTTCAAAATAGTTTATATTTCGAAACAAATTACCTCATTTTAAATCATAAAATGAAGTTATTATATTTAACAATTAAATTATTAAATTTCCAAAATTTGTCTTTCAAAATTCATTTATTCACTTAATTTATTAAAATAGATGAAAATTCAACTTTCGCAGCATTTAGAAATTACTACGGAAAGTTACATTCAAAACAGTTCAATTTAACAAAAGATAGCATTTAAAAATGCTGTAATAGGGTTACATTAGTTTCAAATAAAACTTAGTTAAATTCAACAATTATAGCATTTACGAAAATTCTATAATAACCTTTAATTAAACTTAGCCATTTGGTTCATTATTATCAACTACAGCATTTACAAATGCTGTATTATCATTTACATTAGAATTAATAGCATTTCAGAAATGCAGTTAATTAACTTCAAGTATTCAATATAATTTCACAAACAATTATATTTTTATTTAAATCATTTTTAGCTTATAAAATCATATAATTTCACTTTTAAAACAGTCATTCAAATACCCTTATATTCATGATTTTATAAAGTTAAATCCCCATTCAAAAATCAAATTTTAATAATAATTCACTAATTAAATTCCAACATTAAATTTTAAATTCATTAAATCATATTAAATTAACATTCAAGTTTAAAATTTTCAAATATAACTTAGTTGCATTTTATTTACTCAACTTAAAATTCACTTTTAAGCCAAATTCACAAATTTCCAATTTTAGTTATATTTCCAAATTTCAACCTAAATATTCATTCATTTCACATTTTAACTTTATTCAAAAATCATTAATATATTATAAAATCATTTTAAATTCATTTAATTCAAATCAGAAATTTATCATATTTTCATATTTAATTTAAATTCCATTTATCACAAAATTCTAATTTTCAAAATAACTTACATTTCAAATTTTCTAACTTTACCATTTATTTATTTCACTTATAAATTTTCATAAAATCAATAATGCTTTACAAAAATAATTTTTAATCAAATTTAAATCAAAATATTATAATATTTACATTTCTAAAATAATTTAAAAAATTTAAAAAAACATATTTTAACAAGGGGTCTGTATTTCATTTTCTAGCCTAGATGAAGTGATATGGGTAATATATCATTTCAACTCGTAATCTACAAAGAAAACCCGGGTTTGATCATTTCAAACCCGCAATCCCAAGTAAAAGAAAATAATTGAAAATCATTCAGGCTTATTATTTCAGCCCATAACTATTTTCTCCGATTCTAAAGTCCATTCGGGTATGTATCATTTCAACCCATAGTGATTCTAGTCTACAGGGAACTTGCAGTGTGATAAACTGATGAAAATAACAGAATAGCATAAAATAACAGTAACATATGGTATAATAAGTGTAAATATAGGTGTGAACTTCATATGAATATAATATAGCAGTTATAATAGGATGATATGCATTTACAGATTCATGTGATGTCAGTTTATCACTATATAAGTACATATTAGTCTGGTGAGATTTACTACTTGTTTTGAGCTGATGACACAACGACAAATTGCACAACGGGATCTACGCAAGCACAAAAGCACGATACAGATATGAAATGGAGGAGCCAAGGATTAATTCCCTTGAATACAAATCAAACAAACAATATAACAATTATAAGGTTTCAGACCAAAAATACGATAAACGATGCTAGAAATAACTTCATAAAATAAAGCTGAAATGCTTTGCACTTGCTTCCGACACCTCATAGGCTCGGCCAAAGGTAGAGTACAGGTCTAAGACAATGATTTAGGGTCAGTTCTGGGTTGCTAAGGTCGGCCTAACATGAGTTTGAGTGATGGTGTAAAGGTGGGCGAAGGCAAGAACACAAAATCATGCATACACATGGGTTTTGGGCCATGAATTGGGCTCGGCCAAGGCCCTAAGTGTCACGGACAGAGGAATAGGGTCCACTGTGGTGGTGTGGACGTGGGTGCTGGAGGTGCTGGAGGTGGTGGTGGTGGAGTAGGCGCGGCCATGGTTGGTGGAAGTGGTGGATGTGGAAGCTAGTGCTCGGCTAGGACAATATGAAGGGTGTTTTGAAACTTTTGTGGATATGCATCACCAAGGGGGTTCATGGCTTGGGTGGCTGGTTAGGAGGAGGTGCTGGTGGTGTGTCATCAGGTGGTGGAGGCGGCTAGGCAGCAAGGTGGCATGGTTGAACCTACATGAGGTGAAGCAAGTGCAAAATCAAACTAGAAAAATCAACATAAGTGAACAAAAGAAGATAAAAGGAAATAGAATTTTACCAAACTTCTCAATCAAGAGGAGGCCGAAATTTTTTCAGGAAGGAGGAAAAAGATGTACGTGAATGAAGAATGGAGGTAGGCAGCTGAATTATGTGAGTAATTATGGCTAATTGATGGCAAAAGTAAGTTAAAATGTGAAAAGGTGGGAAAATCAAAAGCAATAGGAAACAAAAGGCCACAAACCCTTTCAATTTACCTTTTATTATTTATAAATTTATGTATCTGAAATAATAATAATATCAGATAAGATTTTGAATTTTTAATAAATATACAAATATATATAATATTTATCAATTATGTAAAGTAAAATTAAGGAAAATAGTTAAAACAGTGAACTAGACTAGCAAAATTTGAAGTTAAATGAAATAATTTTTATAAAATTCATATAAGTTTGTAAGGTATTTCTAAACATAAATAATAACATAAAATACAAATATATTCACAAAATAAATATTAAAATTTAATTTAAATATAAAATTTTAATGCAGAAAATGGGAAAACAACCCTTAAAAATAGGAAATCAACACAGTAATTTAAAAATATTTAGAGATGAATTTTCACAAATAAAACAAATTTAAAATAAAATAAAGAAATTTAAAATGAAGAAAATGGCAGAAAATTAGAAAACAGCCTTTAAAAATAGAAAATAAATATAGTAAATTTTGGAAAAATTATATTATCATTCTAAAAATGTTTAGAAATGATATCACAGAAACAAAACAAATTTAAAATAATTTCAAAATGAAATAAAGTCAAATTTAAATATATAGTCAAAATCTAGGGTTGTTACACTCTCCCCCACTCAAATCTTTTCGTCCTCGAAAAGGAAGGAAGCGGAGAAACAACAAGAAAGAGAAATAGGTTGGAATACATCCCCGAAAGAAGGTAGGGAAAAAAAAGATAGCTAGGAGGTAAAGCAGGTTGAAAGACAAGGATGAACCGTTATTTGAATCATTATACATTTCAATTTAATAATTTTTTTTTAGTATGATGAATAGTCATTTGATTCAAATCTGATGGTTCAAAGTAAACAATATTTAAAACATTTTAAATTTTTAGAAGGGAAAATAACTGATCAAAATATTCTTTATATAATACTTTATCAAAATACTTTTATAACTCGATGTCTTAACAAGTTTATCCCAGTTCCTGTAGATTCTGGCAGTGCGTTGATCAGGCGCAAAGCTAGACTTCTCCAGGTACTTAGTAGACTTGTTTCAACACCCAGTGAAAATACTAGAAAACTCTTTTAAAAAAAATATATGGAAAGTACAATCCGAACAAATCAACCAAACCAAAACAGTTGTCTAACCATGGATCGCAGATACACAATGGTTACGCCTGGATCCCCCAGAAAACAATCTGTATCCGTAAGCTTTCTCAGCCCTGCGAGTTACGCCATGATGACGAGTAGAATGCAGGATACACAATGGCTACGCCTGGATCCCCCAGGAAATAACCCGTACTCCCAGGCCAGCTCAGCCAGACATTTGCGCTACTAATGCGACCTACATAGAGTGTAGGATACACAATGGTTACGCCTGGATCCCCCAGGAAACAATCCGTACCCCTAGGCAAGCTCAGCCAGGCAGTTGCGCTATGCAGTCGCGATCATAAGACCTTGGAGATCGCCATGGAATTCGATGGACACTCGAGTATCATATCCGGAAAACCCAAATCAAAGAGAGAGAATAATATCGATAGAATGAATCCACGGTGTGGCCACAAAGTGGATATCAAGCAGAAGGCACTTTCCATATCTTTACTTCGAAATATGTAACATATAGTACCTTTCAAAATCACTTTCAAATATCATACTTATATAAAGTCCATTATATATAAGATTTCATTTCAAATCAAATACTTCCCAAAATAATAGTATATCAAATCACACTTATATAAATTTCGATTATATAAGATTTCATTTTTCAAAATTGAGTACCTTTTCAAATCAACAGTTCCCAAATCAATAGTTTTCAAATCAACTACATACTTACACAAATCAATTTTTATATAAGTTTGATAACTCCCAAATCAAAGTATTTAAATAAACAAGGTTCTCAATTTCAAACCATTTCAATATCAATTAAATTTTAAAATCATATATGATGTCACCAAATCATTTCTTTCAAGTTATATATATTCAGTTTCAAAATTTCTTAAAACAATAGGTTTAGAAAATACTCCCGGTTTCTAAATCAACAATATTTTTGGTCAAACACATTCATTTCCATTTTAAACCTATATTCACTTCAAAATCATAATACTTTCAAAGTTATAAATCTTTCGAAACCAAAATACTTGAAATCATTCTACTTTGAAAATCATACATTTGAAATCATAAAACATTCCCTTGATTCTTTACATTTCAAAAATTTATTCAATTAAACCAAAATCTAGAATTTCCAATTTTAATTCAGTTCAAACCATTAGTTTCAATTTAGTTTTCCAACAAAACCATTTCAAATATTATCAAATTTCAAATATAGATTTGATTTACAAAATAAACTATTAAATCTTAAATATGTTTCAAGGCTTAAATATACCATATTTCAAAACTAAATTTCATAATTTCATATATCTCAAATTTTACTTCATTATTACTTAGTGTTGAGATATTTATTTCATAAATCCATAATTTTTAAATAAACTCAAATTACATGTAAACCAAATATCCTTTCATGCTGATATAAGCTTCAATTATTGATTTATCAAAATCAATGGTTTTCAAAATCATTTTATACTTACGTAAAGTTTATCTTATATAAGGATCAAAATTTTGAAAAAAATAAATTTCGCTTCATGAAAAGCCATATGGGATTGAACATGTTTGCTTAATAAAAGATTTTTAATTAAGAATAGTTTTGTATATAAAATAGTTTTTATGAAAAATAGAATAAAACAGTTAGTTTAAGGAAAAGAAAAATAGTTTTGAAAAATGGTTTTAAATTTGATAGTGGTTTTTCATAAAAGGAAAATTCCAATTAAATTACAAAGATATCCAACCCAACAACTTTCAATTTCAGCGTCAAGTATACCAATGATATTAGGATATAAGTGTACATATGTCATCATTTCGCAACATTACATTCGATCGCTCGCTCGATCACACAAGTTCGCTTTCGAACTAGTATTGTCCATTCGACTTCCCTAATGCGGACTTCGATATGGTTTCTTGACTAGAATCCATCAGTCTTGTAACGACCCGCCTTTTTGGACAGTTTAAACCGACGATCAAATACACATGTCGATTCCAAACCATTCGAAAGGGCAGATGGTTATTGGGGTAAATAAGAAAAGAAAAGAAAAGAAAGAGAAATAAAGGAAATGAAACAACACAGAATCTCGCAGCGGAACGATAAAATATAATAGTCAAATAAACAGTTCATGAAGCTGTTTACTATACTTGGACAATTATTTATACAACATTTATCAGAGTTATACATATACAACAGAACAATTTAAAATAATACAACAGATAGCATGATGCAAGGGTAATAATAGTAATAGTATACCAAATCTTCGTCTTCATCCTCCATAATAGGTCTTCAAAAATATGAAAAACTCAGGACTGACCCGAGCGTAATGAAAAGACAAAACACTCGAGTCAGGACTAAAATATCCTTATGAAAGTTAAATCAATCGTAATAAATATGAGTGTAATGGCGTCAGAGATGTTTACGGGGTTTGACATTTCATATCCAGTGTCAACGTGCGTGCAATAACTCAAGAGATGTTACGCGATTTTACATCTCTTAAGGATCCGTTAAACTATCTACTATGTAGTAATGTACGCTAAGTAGATAATGCCTATTAGTAATATAAAGTATCAAAATAGCGTTAAGGCGTTACCATAATCCCCCTTAACACATTTTTATAATGCCATAGTCTATACAGCACCGTAAGCCCCACCGTAAACTGGTGGTTATCATAGGATACCCCATAGGTATAACACAAAACAAAACGTAGTGGTCGCGAATAGGATATACTGACAAGGTACATGAGGCGATACCAACTAGGATACTAGTAGTTGCGTGATCCAGACTGATGTTGAGCATAGCCAGCAGCTACCCCAACACCGTGAAACAACACTCCCAAATCGAGGGGTGCATCCAAATCGAATCACAAATGTAATATATATGGTATCGAAGAAGTGTGTCCTCTAGAGATGGCGAACCTCAATGGCCCGGCGCAGCTCCTATTTTAGTCATGTCAGGAGTCATCCAATAATCGTTCTCTTTCTTCGGTCAACGCGTTCACCAAACCGTCCACTTCATTCTTGATAAACACTCCGCGTATAATAGTTATTAAAGTGGTGTTCGGTATCGACAGAGAGTATGTCCATATCCGATCCCGATCTCTTTAATAACTACATATTATTACACCGGTGGCTCTTTTACATTTCAAATCGATTCATAATTGATATCAAAATATCATATTCGCTTCAAAATCAAATCCAGTTCAAATATCATCGTATCTATTCAAAATGTAAGATTCCGTTTCAAAATCATTTTTCGCCTCAATATCTCATTTCGATTTCAAAATCCTTTCGAATTTCAATTTAGGTTGCAACTTCATTTAACCCAATTCGTATTTACATTCAAGATTTAAACATAAACATTTCACCTTATTTACCTATTTGAAATTTTAGAAAATAGTTTTAAGTAGTTTAAAAATAGTTTAAATAATTAAAATAGTTAAAAATACTTCTTTAAAATGGATTTAAAATAGATAAATTAGTTTAAAATAATTTAAATTGGGTTAAGTAGATTAAAAATAGATTAAAATAGTTTAAGTATTCAAAGGTGATTTATATAACTGAGTAATTTGGAAAACAAAATAAAACAGCTTCAAAACCAAACCATTTCAATTATGACTTCCCAATTCAAATAAATTTCAATTTCCATTCTACCGATTCGATTTCGATTTCAATTCAAATCAATGTCAACTTTGACTTCAAATTAATTCAATTTTACATTCACCTTCAATTTATTCAATTTCAATCTATATCGATTTTTAGCTTGATTTTTCAAAATATCAATTTTTAACACTTAACAAAATTATCCTTCAATATTCAAATTTAAATCCCAATTACAAATATGATTCAATTTCAAGCTCAATTTCAAAATATCATTTTATACCGCTTTTACTTAGTAATATTCAAAGCTCGAATTAAGGTTAAATCTTTTAAACAAATCAATTTTCGAAATTCAATCATATCCCATTTTTAAATTCCAAAGTCTCCACTTTAATTATTTAACAATTTCTTTTAACCAAAATTTATTTCAACTTTCCAAACTCAATTTTCGATAAATTCTATTTCTATAAATTGATTTCTATTTATTACGTTTAAATCAAAACATTTAAATAAATTTCAAATCGACGATTTTAAAAATTATAAATTTAGCCAATTCGGTGTCCGTATATAATTTTCTATCATATGGCCAAGTAATTATTTATTTCAATTAAATGTCAGGGATGAATATATATCACTTAAACCAATCACAGTGTCATATGTATGTATAACAGGATATATATATATAAGAAAATAAACATCCAAACATTTAAATATCAACCAATAGCATCCATCGAAATACATCATCCAATAGACAATACAATTCATGGCAATTTCGTAGTTATCAATGTCAGGTAATTTAATCGCAATTCTATTTTAATTTCAATTTAACTGTCAATTTAATTTTCAACGATTAATTCAAATGACAATCTATATGACAATTAAATTTTAAACAACGACAAATAAAATCATAACACTTCATAATGTTAAATTTTACTAGCATAAAGATATTTAGTATGTTGTGAGCGTTATAAAACACTCGCCTTGATTTCCTGTTGTTCCAGCGTTTTATTTCGAATAAAATTAAACGAGCGTTTAATTTTACCCGAAATTTTCACTAGCCCCAAACGACTCCAATCCAACTCCATTGCGAAGAGCTCGTCGATACGATTCCAACGCAAAAAGTTTCGTCGAATTCCGACCTCGTATGACAAAGATATGATAGTTTAAAGTTAACACGAATTTTTATATAATTAATTACAACGTTAATTTAATTTTTAAACCTAATCCATCATCACCGTACGTTTCCTGATGCAAAATCACGGCCGCAAACACCATCTTCTTCTCTCCAGTTTGAACACGCGAACATGAACCCACGGCCGCCCCTAGGAATTAAATTTTCGAGCCACTTCCGTTCGACTTCGCTCCGATCAAGTACCACCACTCGAAACGCCTTCGCAAACTCCTTCTTCGGCCATGATATAGGCAAGCTCGGCCCTCTCTACTGCATGCAAAACGAGGCCGAACGGCCATGGTTCCAACCCCAATTGCCGTTGAATCTCTGCTCCATATTCGATCTCGACCGTTGGATAGGTAGTTGTCGACGAGCTCTACAGTTTTCTAGTTGAGAGTTTCTCACAAAGATCGATGGATTAGGAGGAAAGGAAGGAAGAAGATTCAAACACTATCGGCCATTAATCAAGAGAACGGCGGCCACGAAACCTAATAGGGTTTCACTGTTCAAGAATGTTTATATAAGATTTTATATATTATATTATTATTAATTCCAAATTCACATGCTTTTTCAAATGATCTCCAAACGAAACGTGCCGGCTAGCGTTTCTAGGGTTTACCCCACGTTCTGGACATAATGGAATAGGTTTTGGAAACTAATTCGATTGTCCTTGCGAGTTATGGAAATAAACGATCGATTTTAAATTAAATCGATTAAACCGATTTCTATGCGCTTTGGCTCGCCCCGGACAAACGGTAAATCCGATTGACACGAAATTTGAAATCTTACAATAATATCACGTTACGGATCCGATGAAACTAGTTTCGTCGAAATCCGAGACTGTTTGAACAATGGCTATTTTAACTCGTCAATTAAATATTAAAATATTCAATTTTCACAAATTTACTTTTAATTCGATTTTAAAAGTTCTACAACCTCATTCTAACTTTAGTATAATAAAATAAAATTTTACAAATCATTTTTTAATCATATTAAACCCGTTATTCAATTTCCCAATTAACTCTATTATAATCCCGATATAACTTACATTCACTTTGGAAACCAATTTGAATCATATTAAATCAAATTTCAATTATTCACTCTATTTTCATATATTAAATTCAATATCAAATTAATCATATCAAGTTTGGAATTTAGTTATTCAAACATTTGTAATATTAAATTTAAACAGATTTGATTATTCTTAAATCATTATCTTTTGAAATATTCAAAATGAACTTATAAAATTTAACAAATTCAAATTATAGAACAACCATTTTCATTAAAACAGTTATTCAATTGCCGTTATTCAATTATTCAATAAATTCCAAATATTAAATTTAAACAATTTAATTGTTCAATATTTGACGGATTTCAATATTGGATTTTTAAATAAAATTTCATTATCAGTCGATTTACTATATTACATCAAATGAATTCCACATTATTATTTAACAACAGTTAGAGATAATGCACTCAGCTAATATATGAACTTTCATTTCAATTGCCATTGGTTCACAAATTCAATTCGACTAACTAAATGAATAGGTAACTTATAATTATCACCGTTAACTTTTAATTACTTATAAGTTTATTATTTACAAACAAGTGTCACAATTACCTATACAATACAAATTCATTCAATTTACCTTTGACTACATATTATTTCAATTGATTTGGGATTCCATTCAATTCATAAATAATTATTTGGATAATTATTGTTGCAATTCATTCCAGTTATTATTATTCCAAACGAATTAATAATTTTTTTTCTAACATTAAATCACGAAATCTTATTAAATTAGCTATTTTAATTATCGAAAATTTATGGGTCGTTACAAGTCTCCTTGCATAGCTATATACTATGATAGAGAATTATAGAATCAAGCCCAAAATCTATATCAAATATTCGCCATCAAGAATAAAATGAAAAATCCTAACACGAAATGGTGTAATTCACCTTGAACTTGTGTACTCAAACTTGGATCAAATTAATTATGCGAATAAAACAACATACGTACAACTTATGTATCTATTCCAACTTGTTAAATAAATAGTTCTATAAAGATGTTACTAAGTTAAAACATTTAAAACAAAATTTTCTCAAACATTTGAAGATTATTTTTTTTTATCCAAAACATTTCAAAACTAAATTTCATATTAGTATAATTCAAAATAGTCTTATTTACTTAACAAAACAGTTTCAACTTATACAAATCATATTATTTCATACTTGAAACATACAAACTAAACTTATATTCTTTATCAAATACCTTATACCTTTAAAAAAATAGCTTTGAAAAGTTAACCTTGATTTGGAAGTGCTCGGATCTTAAAATAGTCAAAGAAATCATATTTTCAATCCAAGAGTTGGAAATCAACACTAAATCAGTAAATCAATTTCAAAAGTTAGGTTTCAAAATCTGAAACTCGAGGACTGGACACTGGCTTACTTTAAATCTTTTCAAATATATATATATATATATATATATATATATATATACAGATCGATCTTTCGAATATCAAACCATACTTCGAAATCTGAAATCAAAATTGGTTTCACAAAATCACTCGCATAGTAAAGCTACTAGAGTGGCCTCTCTGTCACTCAGAAACTCGAAAATCAATGTCGATGATGCATGCATTCATCACCGAAATTATTTTCCAGCGACATAAGTGAGTTCTGGACTTCAATTAACTTTGGAAAACTTCTTTGAAATCCCTTCGAAATCATTGAAATTCATTCGAATACGTTTGAAACATTTTTTATTTGAAAAAAATATATATATATATCTTTAAATCATATTATTATTATATATTTTCCAAAATCTTAAAACCGATTTCAAAACACCGGAATTCGATTCCTCGAAATTCAAATTCAAAACCCTTCAGTTATAAATCATTTTTGTATAAATCAAGTACTTATAAAATTCAAAATTTCAAATCCTTTCAAAGATTCAAATTTTCATTTTAAAAGGTATAAAAATCCTTATTGAAAACATTTCACTTTTATATACAAAATATGGTCATCCTTAATAATTTCGATGTATGCACAATTTATAAATACAACCAAACACAAATTTCCAAAGGATGATTCAAGGATAGATTTCAAACAAACAGAAATTCAAAGTTAAAGGACTCTAATCAAATAGAATTTTGGTTCGAAGATAAGCTCGGACGAAGATGAGATAATTTAATTCCCAAACAGAAAATGGATAAGCCTATATAAATCGTGGGCGACCTTAACCGGTCAACCGTGACTTTCGAAATATAACCAATTTGGAAATCTGAGGCAAATCGACATTCGACCACCAGATAAAGGATCCAGATAGAGCAGGAGATAGATATCATCGACATCCGTGGATACAGAAATCTCCGGTGAATCAATGCCAATTATAAAGGAATTTCACCCCTTTACAAATCATTCAAAGATTTACGAAATCACCGCTCTATAGAGAGGTCATTCCAAAGTGGAGTTATGGAATGCTCCAAAATCAAAGGAATAAAATAGGGACAAGACTGGATTTCAGGACAAGTGGGAGTGTTCCAAAGTTCAAGGAATCTTAATTGATAAGAATCCTAACCAAGAGATTACTAAACAAGGTGGATTCAGAAGGGATGAAGTTTAGAAAATCTTGATTTCAAAAATAAGAAAATTTTTACACCAAAATAATCTTTGAAAATCCTTTAAAAATCATTTGGAAAGTATTTTGTACTTCGAAAATACGTTCTCTCACAAAGAAAGGATTCTGAGATTGATTTCACTCATTCTAGGGTATTTCTACCCTATCTCTAATGAATTTTCGCTCCGCAGGCTAAGGTTTGCCTAAGACCTGGCTC
This sequence comes from Allium cepa, assembly GCA_030765085.1. Taxonomy (NCBI): domain Eukaryota; kingdom Viridiplantae; phylum Streptophyta; class Magnoliopsida; order Asparagales; family Amaryllidaceae; genus Allium; species Allium cepa. The sequence continues at coordinate 743,776,660 of CM060932.1, forward strand.
TCATACCAACTGTAACAAACCGATATTTTTAGCCATTCGCATCCACACATGCCAGACTTGAATTGCTCAAAATATCGCATTGTAAATAATTTTGGAGCAAACGAAATACAATCACAGAATCACAGAAATATCAGAATAACTCGCAGCGGAAATTAAAATACCATAGTAGTTCATGAAGCTACTATAACAAACTCTCAAAACATAATACATAATATCAGTCTGAAAAACATAAACAATAGAAATCTCAATTACATAGCAGTTTATGAATACCAAAGCTGAAATAGAACAACTGAAACTAAAGGGATAGATAACTAGACAAGCAGAATCTCCAGCAATTCCTAGCTCCAGAAAAGAAATCCAAAGCTAAGCTGTAAATACTCAGGCTGACCTGAGCTTAAAGTAAAACACAAAACACTCGAGTCAGGACAATATATACTTATATAATGTAAACCAACTCAAGTGAACTGTAGTAGAAATGCACAATAACTTAAAGGATGCTTGGGATCGCCCATCCTTTAAGAATCAGTTAAACTATAAATTAATTACACCCCGTGGTTAAAATTTCAAAATGGTATTTTATACTTCAAAATCAAATATAATTTCAAAATTCAATATCATTCAAAATATCATATCTTCCAAACGACATTCATTTTTATTTAATTTAAATACCATTACAAAACACATTTCAAAATAGTTTATATTTCGAAACAAATTACCTCATTTTAAATCATAAAATGAATTTATTATATTTAACAATTAAATTATTAAATTTCCAAAATTTTAGTCTTTCAAAATTCATTTATTCACTTAATTTATTAAAATAGATGAAAATTCAACTTTCGCGGCATTTAGAAATTGCTACGGAAAGTTACATTCAAAATTGTTCAATTTAACAAAAGATAGCATTTAAAAATGTTGTAATAGGGTTACATTAGTTTCAAATAAAATTTAGTTAAATTCAACAATTATAGCATTTACAAAAATGCTATAATAACCTTTAATTAAACTTAGCCATTTGGTTCATTATTATCAACTACAGCATTTACAAATGCTGTATTATCATTTACATTAGAATTAATAGCATTTCAGAAATGCAGTTAATTAACTTCAAGTATTCAATATAATTTCACAAACAATTATATTTTTATTTAAATCATTTTTAGCTTATAAAATCATATAATTTCACTTTTAAAACAGTCATTCAAATACCCTTATATTCATGATTTTATAAAGTTAAATCTCCATTCAAAAATCAAAATTTAATAATAATTCACTTATTAAATTCCAACATTAAATTTCAAATTCATTAAATCAAATTAACTTAACATTTAAGTTTAAAATTTTCAAATATAACTTAATTTCATTTTTATTTACTCAACTTAAAATTCACTTTTAAGCCAAATTCACAAATTTCCAATTTTAGTTATATTTCCAAATTTCAACCTAAATATTCATTCATTTCACATTTTCACTTTATTCAAAAATAATTAATATATTATAAAATCATTTTAAATTCATTTAATTCAAAATATCATAAATTTACCATATTTTCATATTTAATTTAAATTCCATTTATCACCAAATTCTAATTTCTAAAATAACTTACATTTCAGATTTTCTAACTTTACCATTTATTTATTTCACTTATAAATTTTCAGAAAATCAATAATGCTTTACAAAAATCATTTTTAATCAAATTTAAATCAAAATATTATAATATTTACATTTCTAAAATAATTTAAAAAATTTAGAAAAACATATTTTAACAACGGGCCTGTATTTCATTTTCTAGCCTAGATGAAGTGATACGGGTAATATATCATTTCAACCCGTAATTTAAAAAGAAAACCCAGGTTTGATCATTTCAAACCCGCAATCCCAAGTAAAAGAAAATAATTGAAAATCATTCAGGCCTATCACTTCAGCCCATAATGATTTTCTCCTATTATAAAGTCCGTTCGGGTATGTATCATTTCAACCCATAAAGATTCTAGTCTACAGGGAACTTGCAGTGTGATAAACTGATGAAAATAACAAAATAGCATGAAATAACAGTAACATATGGTATAACAAGTGTAAATATAGGTGTGAACTTCATATGAATATAATATAGCAGTTATAACAGGATGATATGCATTTACAGATTCAGGTGATGTCAGTTTATCACTATATAAGTACATATTAGTCTGGTGAGATTTACTCACTATTTTGAGCTGATGACACAACGAAGAATTACACAACGGGATCTACACAAGCACAAAAGCACGATACAGATACGCAATGGAGGAGCCAAGGATTAATTCCCTTGAATACAAATCAAACAAACAATATAACAATTATAAGGTTTCAGACCAAAAATACGATAAACGATGCTAGAAATAACTTCATAAAACAAAGCTGAAATGCTTTGCACTTGCTTCCGACACCTCATAGGCTTGGCCAGAGGCAGAGTACAGGTCTAAGACAATGATTTAGGGTCAGGTCTGGGTTGCTAAGGTTGGCCTAACATGAGTTTGAGTGATGGTGTAAAGGTGGGTGAACGCAAGAACACAAAATCATGCATACACATGGGTTTTGGGCCATGAATTGGGCTCGGCCAAGGCCCTAGGTGTCACGACCAGAGGAGTGGGGTCCACTATGGTGGTGTGGCCATGGGTGCTGGAGGTGCTGGAGGTGGTGGTGGTGGAGTTGGGGCGGCCATGGTTGGTGGAGGTGGTGGATGTGGAAGCTAGTGCTCGGCTAGGTCAATATGAAGGTTATTTTGAAACTTTTGCGGATATGCATCACCAAGGGGGTTCATGGCTTGGGTGGCTGGTGAGGAGGAGGTGCTGGTGGTGTGTCATCAGGTGGTGGAGGCGGCTAGGCAGCAAGGTGGCATGGTTGAACCTACATGAGGTGAAGCAAGTGCATAATCAAACTAGAAAAATCAACATAAGTGAACAAAAGAAGATAAAAGGAAATAGAATTTTACCAAACTTCTTAATCAAGAGGAGGCCGAAATTTTTTCAGGAAGGAGGAAAAAGATGTACGTGAATGAAGAATGGAGATAGGCAGCTGAATTATGTGAGTAGTTATGACTAATTGATGGCAAAAGTAAGTTAAAATGTGAAAAGGTGGGAAAATCAAAAGCCGTAGGAAACAAAAGGTCACAAACCCTTTCAATTTACCTTTTATTATTTATATAAATTTATGTATCTGAAATTATAATAATATCAGATAAGATTTCGAAATTTTTAACAAATATAAAAATATATATAATATTTATCAATTATGTAAAGTAAAATTAAGGAAAATAGTTAAAACAATGAACTAGACTAGCAAAATTTGAAGTTAAATGAAATAATTTTTAGAAAATTCATATAAGCTTGTAAAGTATTTTTAAACATAAATAATAACATAAAATACAAATATATTCACAAAATAAATATTTAAAATTTAATTTAAATATAAAATTTTAATGCAGAAAATAGCAGAAAATGGGAAAACAGCCCTTAAAAATAGGAAATCAACACAGTAATTTTTGAAAAAATTCTATTATTATTTTAAAAATATTTAGAGATGAATTTTCACAAATAAAACAAATTTAAAATAAAATAAAGAAATTTAAAATGAAGAAAATGGCAGAAAATTAGAAAACAACCTTTAAAAATAGGAAATAAATACAGTAAATTTAGGAAAAATTATATTATCATTTTAAAAATGTTTAGAAATGATATCACACAAATAAAAAAAAATTAAAATAATTTCAAAATGAAATAAAGTCAAATTTAAATATATAGTCAACATGTAGGGTTGTTACATTAAATATCTTAGTTTTACAAATAAATTAGTATATGTAAATATCTACCCTTTTAAAGGTACTTAGTATATTTAGAAGTTTTTAAAGAGGAATTTAGGAATAAAGAATATTTTTATAAAGGATAACCATAAATGATATTTACAAAGGATATTTATAAAGGATGTTGATAAAGGGTTGTAATGAAATATTTTATAAAGGAATTATAAAGGAGTTTTGAATTATAACATTATGTTATAATGGATTGTTTTATAAATTGATTAAAAGGGTATATTACCTTGTTTAATAAGTAAAGCTATACTTAGAATTTTGAAATGGATATTTCAAAGTTAATGGCAAGTGTAAAAGTGGATTTTGGGTTTATAGTATCAATGTTTCTGCAACATCTGTTTTAACGCATATAACTATACTTATGGAAAGAAATTGGATCTATAAAATGGATTTTTAAAGATAACGGAATAGTAAATTGTTTTGGGGTTTGTCGTAAACAATGTTTTTGTAACATTCGTTTTTAAACCCTTAGATGATATTTTAAAGTGTTAAAATATTGTAAATGAGTTTGGAGAATACTTAGATCTTTAATAATGGAATTTTAAAGATAAATAACAAGTACGATTTGGTTTTGGGTTTATCGTGGCAATGCATTAGTAACATTCGCCTTTAACCCGTTTCGGTTATACTTGTGGACGTAAACAAATCTTTGAAAAAGAATTTTTAAAAGATAATCATAAGCGAAATGGTTTTGGGTTGTAGTGAAAGTGTTTGAGTAATATTTGTCTTAAGCGAATTGATTGGTGAATGTACTTATATGATTGGAATAAGTATATGAATATTTTTGGAAAGTGTTGAAATATGCTAAAACTGAATAGTGATGTTTCAATTAAATAACAAAGTTTAACTAATAAATGGAGTTTCATTTATAAATAGTTATTTAGTAAAAAATGGATTGTACTAATAAAAGCGGATTTTAATTAATAAAGGAAGGTTAAATAAAAAGGAGATTAGAAGTCGTTTATATGACTTGATCATGCTTATTTGTTCCACTCGTACTGTGTGTGTTACTGCTATGGAGGGACTTGGTTTCCTCGTATGCGATTATTCTCATTATATTGGATTGTTTGTTTATTTTATAGTTAAATAACTGGCTATCAAATCTTTGACAGAATATACTCCAGAAATATTAAGAAGAAACACGAGGATTATATGGTACGGTTATCTTTGGTGATGCTACAATGTACGTACAGAATTGTTTTGCTCTTATAAAATCCATCTACTTAGACGATTAGGAGGTGATCTTCGATCTTATGTATTGTTTATTTATCCCACAGAACCAAAGATTCCTGGAAAATCGATCGATTGGTTTTGGAGCACTCGGTAAGCGAAGGAGTGTACTTATATGAGATGACTTGAAACCATAACCACTCCAAAACCATATACATGTTTTGTGCTTTGGAAGAGCTTCATGGTTGGTTCGTGATAACTTCATGATGTCGGAATCTATGAGGAGATTCAAGAACTATTTGGGATGCTCGAAAACATGTGAGATATGGGAATCCATGTGTGATTCTGAGATCCGTTGAGGTATGGAAATCCATATGTGGTTCCATGATCTGTTTGAGTTGGAGCACAGTCGAAGATCTTGGGTGGTGTCGCCATCTGAAAAGTTTAATTGAAGAACTACTGACTGGAATGTCGGACAACCTCATCAACGGTACAACAAAAACCAGAGATAGGTGACATAGCCAGTAGGGTTGGTAAACCCATAGGGTACATGCGACTCCATTTCTAGAGATACTTATTGGGATATGCATGCATGAGTGATGCATCAGGTCTTAGCAAGACTAGCTATGGTTTTTGTACGGTAGATTACTAGAGATGTACGGCGCTTCGAAAGGATATGTCTGATCCTTTGTGCAGTAGTTCAGATTCGGCTTCCCCGAAGAGATCTACATGAAATACTACACAATTATCGAAAATGCCTTGGCGGTTATGATTGTATATCTATTATTATTATGATGTACGCTCACTTGCATCGCATCTATGTTATTATTTACATTCTACACCATAAACATTATTATATTATCACCGGATTTTATAATAGAATGATTTGGTCATCGTAAGGGAAAAACCCGTCCGTGTTTATTGACAGCGTGGTCTTATGATATACCTTTATTTTGAAAGGTTTTAAGATATAATAAATTCTATGTGATTATTGGTTTACCAACCTGATCCGAGTGCAATTCTCTTATAATGCTCGGGTCAGCTTGAGTATAATTCCTGTAATGACCCGTATTTTTTCGATAATTAAAAACTATTAAATTTAATAAGATTAAAATTTAATATTGTGTGAATTTAAAGTTTATGATTTTGTAAATGGAAAAGGATATTAAAATATAAATTAATAATGCTGATTTAATGTAATTGACAACAATTTTTAATGTAACCTCAACCATTTAAAATAATTGTAAGGTTAAATTGGTTATAAATTGTAAATAAGAAAATATATTAAATGTTGTAATTAATGATGAATTGTATGTAATTAATTGAAATTGGTTAATATAGAATATGAAATTAGTGATGTGTAAGTAAATTTACGATCTTGTTATAAACAATAAACTTATATATGTTGTAAGGGTAATAATTACTCATTTATCGTCTTATTATTTAATCTTTTGAAATTAATTTGGAAATTAATAAAATTTTAGGTAATTAAATATTGCGTTAATACGAGTTAAGATGATAACTATAGAATACGAATGTAATAAAAAGTGGACGAGTGTCAAATGAATTCATATTGGTATTGGATGATTGAACAATAAGATATAAAGAAAAAATAAATGAATTTATTGAAATTTAAATTATAATTAATTAATTAATTAATTACAATCGAAATTGAATGCTGTAATTAGTGCAATATTTAAATATTGAATTTAATATGGAAAATTTATTTAAAAAGATTATAAATTTCTATGTAATCAGGAATGATAAGAATTGTAAATTATTAAATTTTAATTAAAAAGTGATTACAAATTCAATAATAATTTATTTAATTGTGACAACCCCACCACTATACCTAGTTTAGAAAAGAATATTACAAGTAATGTCGTCTGCTAATCCAGAGAATACGGTTTGTTAAGGGCGGTCGAATGTGAATATATCTTTATACTAACGCTAACATGCCATTTATAACTGTTACTTAATATCTTAATTTAAATATGACGTGTACAGTATTAATACAAAGTAATAAATAGACTGATTTAGCAGTATTCAAAATAGAATAAAGTATGAAACAAATATCAGAGATACGCAGATCATAGTGAAATAAAATTTTCATAACTTATACAAATTTCGAGTCTACAACATAGAATACTAGACTCAAATAATGTACTTGTGAAAATTCTATAATCTCAACTAAACAGAGTCCAAATGGCTAAATGAGAAAAACAAGAAGTCCAAATAGTATATCTCCCTAGCTAGCACAATCATCTAAAAGTCTGCCTATAACCTGAAAAGTCTCAGTCTCACTCGAGCAAAATAACACTAGAGTCAGACTATCTCTAAATATCAAAATGATGAAATACTGCTAATAAGAATATATGACTTAACCATATGAAAATAAGTCATATCAATTAAGTATGCTCAAACAATATGTATATATGTATATGTATGTCAATAAAATTTATGATTTAATCATAAGTCATATCGAATAAACTTGCCCGAGCACTATATATATGCTAAATTCAATTTAACATTAATAAGGCATAATAAATCAATATATAAAGGAATCAAAATATGACTTAACGATCCAAATAAGTGATAACAAAAATATGCCCAAACAAAATATCATCGAAATAAGGCATACAAGACGAATCACCATTTCACAAATTCATCAAGTCTCCAATAGACTATCCTCTAAAATATGGTGATAATCAATTCAAAATTCTTCAGAGCCAAAACAAAAGGATACTAATATTGGTGCCAAAATCTCTGAAGAAATAATCATCAATAATGAACTAATAATTGTAGTCATCTACCAGTTTAATATAGTGACACGAAATCTACCAAAGAGAACCGCTACATAGAAAGGAAGCCTTCCGAACGAGATTGCAGATTAGGGACATCGTTTAAAGAAAAGAGCAGCCGTGCACCTATTCTGTCCTATATAAATTTACCTTTCGAAAGAGGTGAACATAATCTAACTATATAAAACAAAATAAAATAATAGGTTATAGTATCTATAGACTACGATGCATGTAAAAATATGCCTTTCGAAAGAGACAGCCGTATTTACACCATAAAAGATCTTTCGAAAAAGATCTGCCTACCCAAATCTAAAATGTATCGATTCTCAGATCGATGAAAAATGAGTTAACTTCCCTTAGGGATCTTTCGGTTTGAAATCCAAACACCCTAAGATAATACAACTCTAAGTGTTAATTACTTTCACTCTAGTAATCACAAGAATTCAACTAACTGTCCCATACCAGATAGTAAATTTAAGTATTTATTGAAAGCTAGTAATTTCCACTTTAGACTTTATTTAACAAATTATAATAATTACCGAATGAACTGTACAAAATGTCCCTTACCCCCCGATAATTCAATCGTTTATTAAAATTCTTTGTTTCATAGAAAAGCATGAAATTCAATAGAAACACAAGTGAAAGCATTAATTATTTGAAATCAATGTTTCCAAAAGTCATTAAAGAAATACCAAAATGGTATATAATTAGCCAAAGGCTAAACATAATTAAATCCAATAATAGGTTATAGTCTGAAAGAAAGTGATACAAATTTATTATATAAGAATGATTTCTAAATTCTTTATCTATATTTTATTTCACATTTATCACTTTTAAAACTTATATATATATATATACACATATGTATGTGCGTATGTATGTATGTATGTATATGTATCTATATATATAAAAGAAAAGAGCACAAAGTTTTAAGTCTAAAAATAAAATTACTTTATTAGGTCGTTAAATCAAAACAATACTTAAATAATTGATAATTCTTTTTATTTCAAATATATATATATATATATATATATATATATATATATAACATTACTTCATAACACTTTAAAACCATAAGTTATTTGTAAATTTAATAATCTTAGTTAAATTTATTTTAAAACTAAGCTTTGCTTTTAATAATTATTTATCAACTTTAAAATTTTACCGTCGATTCTTTTAAAACAAAGCTTTATGCATAAAAATCAATATAATTTCTTAAAAATAAACATTAAAGGGAATTGCAACTCATAATGTTTGCACAAAAAATGGACAAACACCTCCAAGTCGTATTATTTAGTTGATTATATGTGATTTTCAATGATTTTAGATGAGTATGTAAATATGAGAAAAGTAAGGGCTGAAATGTAAAAGACACACAGATTTATAGTGGTTCGGCCAGAATGTGCCTACGTCCACTTTATATGTTATTATCTTCTTTCCTTCAGGTTACAAGTACAATGCGTTGTATACAAGTGTATGAAAGTAGTTTGAAAGTTCCTTCCTTGCTTGAGCTCTCAAACTTGTCTGCCATTGTTGTACCCCTGCCCCTCTATTTATAGAGTGAGGTAGGGGGCAGGGGTCTTGGAAGTATATAGATGCTGGTGGGCCCGGGCTGAAGCAATCTGGCCTGGTAGCATTCTGGTTCGGCGGAGCTTGGTCCGGCCGTGTTTGGAGAAGTTGGAGTTTGGTCCGGTCATGGTTGGTTCGGTGGTAGTGGGTTTTGGACCGGTGATGGTGTGTTTTGGACCGGTGATGGTGTGTTGGTTCGGTCGTGGAAGTGGTCCGGTGGTAGCATGGAGATGGAGTTTGGACCGGTGTTGGTTCTCATCCGGCAGTGGAAGGTTGGTTCGGTCTTGGCTGGTTCATCAGTGGGGGAATGCCGGATGGGCTTGAGTTTGGAGTGCCGAATGAACAGAGGTTTGGAAAGCCGAATGAACTGGAAAGCCGAATGAAACCCAATGCTTGCCATGCCGAATGAGCTTGTGTGTGTTAGGTTGGTTGCTGGCTGAATGCTTCCTTGCATTGCTTTGCCGAGTGGACTTATGCTTGTATTGTTGAAAGGGCTTTGTATTCGGATCTTGAGTGGAACTCTGGGCTTACATACGCTTGCTGGTTGCTTCTTCTTAGCTTGATCGTGGCGGAGACGCGCTCGACATTGATATTCCAGTTTTGACCAAAAAACGGGATAACAAAGTAGAGGTTGCTCGCGAGCCCGGGTGAAACTGCGGCTTCTTGGTCTTGAGATCTTCTGGGTGAAAATCCGCCCAACATTTGCCCCCCAAAGTGGGGCACGTGCTTGCACGTGTCGCGCTTTGTTTCTCGTTGGTGGGAAGACTCGTCTTGTAATGTCGTGGGCTGGATGTTTATATCTTGTGGATGTCCTGCAAAGAGATTTATAGTTTTAGTGTGGTTTCAAATAACGACCGTTCGTGGTCGGAATATTTGAGATGGAGTGGACTGTGTTGCTCGGGACGAGCAAGCGTGCCCCGAAGGGGCTTAGCATTATCGATGCCAGGTTCACGTTAGAGTGGGTCCCTGGGTCGTTTGCCAAGGTGGTTTATCGCCAGCTCAGAGCATGCCTAGTGATCGTTCGCGACACCGTACATGTGTAAGTAGCTTAGCCATTTCACAATTATCAAATATCCATTTGACCGATGGGCTTAAAAATGCGTGTCAAAGTGTAAATTCCCACGATGGCAGGGTTGATAACCATTCAGAGCGTGCCTATGGACCATTCGAGGTCGCGTGCACGTGTAAACGATTTAATCCACGTTGGTGAGGATTTTACGACTTATTCATCGTTATCATAATCTTATTTTATTAGTTAGTTCTGGAGTTCGGGACTTATCTGAGTGAAGCGCCCTGCGTGCCCCCAGTTCCTGGTCTTGGACGGTAGATAGAGGGTTCCATTCGGTTCTTGGTTGGTCCGGCTATTCTCATCCGGCTTCTGGTGGTCCGGTATCATTGGTCCGGTTGGGCGAGACATCTGGTTCGGTGGTTGTGAGTTTGCCTATATATAGAGGCCGTACCCCCCTTGTTTTTCTTTACCGAACGAGTAGAGCCGAATCACTCCATTGCCGAATCAAGTGTTTGCCGAACCAACCTTATACCGAACCAGGTATATACTTATTACCGAATACACACGTATGTCCTTGCTTCACCGAATGGGACTACTGCCTTGGAGCCGAATGAGATGAAAACCGAATGGGGTTGAAACCGAATGAACTTGGAAACCGAATGAACTTGGAAACCGAATGAACTTGGAAGCCGAATGAACATGGAAACCGAATGAACTTGTGATCTGGAAGACTTCAGCTTGCGAATGAAATTCCACACTTGCACGCACTTGTTTGTTTACTTTTTTATTTTCCTTGTTCTAATATTAGGTTTTTCTTGTGCTGCAGAAAATGTCTCGCAAAGCGGAAACACGATCAGACAGAAAGAAGTCTAGAGGCACAGGAGAGCCTTCTTCTTCCTCGCCCCCAGTCCAATCAGGATCCGGGCAACACCGACCTATTCCGAAGTCTCTAGTGGACGGATGTGGTCCACAGGAACTTTTGAACTCTCCCCCTGACTGCTTCCCAAGCTCCTTAAAGGAGGAGCAACTTGACGTTATATCCCGTTCCTTTGGGATAGACAGGGCTCTTATGTTGTTACCGGGGGAAGGGGTCATGCCATATGATCCCCCTGAGGGGTACTTCGCTTATAGCCGGTACCATTGCATGTGCGGGGCTATTCCTCCAATCAACGCCTGGATACTAAGCTTCGTCACTTATCTGAAGGTGGCTCCATTCCAGCTTCAGCCCAACTCTTATGCCATTCTGGTATGCTTATATGCTATCTTCCAGAAGAGATATGAGCGCGCCCCCTCCAACCGGGAAATACGATATCTGTACAATCTGAGGGGGTACAGGAAGGGGTCCCCATATATTAGCTTGGAGTCAGCCGTTTCCTTCAAGCCTGTTTTGGATTTATACTCGAAGTATAGCATGTTCAAGAAGGAATGGTTCTTTGTCAGGGATGACTCCGTCTCTATTCGCCGATTTACCTCCGGATGTAAGTAAAAACTCTACTCATAATTCCTGTCTTGGCTGTAATTCACTCTCTTATGCGCTTTTATTTCTTGCTAGCGACAGGTGGTTTTGCGGTTGTGGAAGATGATCGCTTGGTTCGGATGGCAGCAGAAATTGAAGCTATTTCCGGGAGAGACAGATCGGCTGCTTATCTGATTAGGAATGCCAGGCTCTTGTCGTATAATTTGATCCTCCCACATCAGTCCGTAGTCAAACAGAGGGACACGGCAGAAGAGAAGGCTGCCCAGCCTAAAGGTGGGGTGACAGCGAAGGGTGGCAAGAGGAAGCCCTTTGCACAACGTCCAGTCGTAGGAGGCAAGAAGCTCAAGGAGTCCGATGGCCCTTCTCCAAGTACTTGCCCGGATGTCCCGGAGGAGGAAGGTGTAGAAGAGGAGGAAGGAGGTGAAGTTGGAGAAGGGTCGGAGGGTGGAGGAGATGGCGATGGTCAGGGTGGTAGCGGTGTTGCTGCTCTAACCTCTGAGCAGGACCTCGAACTGGATGAGGCTCTCCGTCGGGCCTTCGGGGAGTCAGAGGGAGAGTCGGAAACGGAGAAGGGAACGGAGAAGGCAAAGGAAACCGGCAAAGCTGTGGCTGGCACTGACCCATCCTCTAAGGGTTCCTCAGCTAGGGTGATTCCGGCGATGCAAGGTGAACTTTTGTCTTCTGCCGATTCTATTTTCGATAAGGACTTAGAAATTTTTTACGGTTCACTTCCGTCCTGGAATGAGATCCAGGACTTATTGCAGTATCCCACTCCTCCGCCGGGTTTGTATAACAGATGTGTCTCCTCACTTTTCTTTCTTTTTAACTTAGCACATTTTTTGAATTGCGGATTATTGTATATTCGTAACATTTGTTCTTTATTCCAGGGGCAGGCCAGGCGGGTAAAACGTCGGATGTTCGACACCGCCTTGAACAATTTAAGTCGAGGAGAGCTTCCGCGAAACCTTCTACTGATCGCACTGGGGACGTAGTCAAGTACCGCCCTCTTCTTGGGGTCATCGAAGAGGGCATTCAGAAAAGGAAGCGGAGCCGTTCCTTATTTGAGTCTTCTTCTGCTTCGCAGCCTCCTACTCTGTCTCCCCCTACTCAGCCTCCTCGTGATACTACGGAGGAGAGCACGGAGCCCTGCCCCCCTCCTCCTCCTTCCAAGAGTTCTACTGTCATTCATATAAGGCGTCCCGATGTGCCTCGCCCCGTGCCTCGTGACCCTTTTGCCGGCCATCCTGATTTAGACCCAAGTTTTCGGGACATTTCATTCGATGAGACCACGGGCGAGCACCTACTTCCCCGCAACCCCATGGTAAGAGTGCTGGACGAGGCCAAATCTTTAGATCTTGATTTACTTACTACACGGGTAGTCACCATGGGGGACGAGGCCAAGGCTAATATTGATCGGGTGGCCGAAGAGACTAAGAAGTTAATGGAGCATCATGCTCGATTGGTCAAGGCCGGGGAGGAGATTGGGAGTGCTAACATTCGGTTAAGGCTAAAGGTTGCCGATCAGGCCAAGCAGCTGGCCGACCAAGCCATCCAGATCTCCCAGCATGAGGAAGCTTCCCAGCGTCTGAAAGAGACCATGGAGAAGGCAAGTAGGGCGGAGTTACGGAAAATGGAGGTCACCTGCAGGGAGCGGATTAACATGGCTATTACAACGGTGGATGAGGTTCGAAATGCGGATCTCGAGCGGGTAGAGGAGTTGTCAGGGAGGCTCGAGGCTGCGGAGATGGCTCAGGCCGAGTTGAAGGAGGAGATGGAGGAGATGAGGAGGTCCCTCAAGTTGAAGGAAGAGGAAATGAGGAGGTCACTCCAGGCTGACTGCTTGAGATACCAATCAGAGAGGGACGTCGCCATCACCAAGTTGCAAGCTTCCGAGGCCCGGGTGAGGGAGTTTGAGGAAAACGAGGGGATGATGGATGAGATGTTGCAGGATATGTACTTCCACACTTGGAAGGAGGGCGGCTTGTCTTGGATGGACGATTACCCTCGGGTCATGGCCAAGGTGTATCTCCAGGCTTTAGAGGAGGCCAGGGTGAATGCGGGTAAGGAAGGCGGAGAGGCTTTCAACTTGAGTGTGGTTACTGCTCAGTTCTCAAAGGAGGAGCAAGCGGCGGTGAAGGAGGGGATGCGGCTACTCGCTGCAGAGGAAGCGGGCGTGCAGTTGGATGATGAGGATCAAGCGGCGGATGCTGGTGAGTTATTCTTTTCCCTTTCTTTTCTTTTTGTGTTTTCATAACTTGATCGTTCGTTTAATGAATTCCTCTTCTGATCTGGACAGGTGGGACTTCAGATCCACATGCTGGGGGCTCCGATCCTGCGGCTAAGTAGGCTGGGGGAGTTGGTGATGGAGTGTGGATGCATCTGCCATCTTTTTGTTTCTTTTTTATCACTGTTCATGTTAGTCTTTGATATGCAACTGTAATAAAATTATTTGCAAAGAATAACTTCGTGTGATCTTATAATATAAGCTGATTTTGTCATGTTTAAATGTTGTTGCTATCTTTATGTGCTGTGTGAGAAGTATAATTATGTATATGCCTGTGATTCCACTTGTGTTTGATGTTAAGTTTTTGCTTGAAATATAATTTCACGTTTTGCAATGTCAGTGTATGAATAAGTTATAGTTACGCATTTATGTACAAGAGAAGAGAGTACCGCCCTTTATGTTTTATTCGCAGGCGGTAGCTTTGAGTGTCTTGTGTAACTGTTCACGGGTATAGCAGAGCGCCCTGCTACCCAGCACGCAGGCTTAGAGCCTCATGAGTGAACGCTTCCTATTTGGTTTCCTGTACTTTAGAGTTTGTTATACAGGATAGGAGAAAAATATTTAAATGAAATGGAAATATAGTAAAAGTAAAACTTCCAGTCACGGAAGGCCGTCGATGTGCTTAAGTTCGTGGCAAACGGGTTTTGTAGTCACTTTCCCTAGCTGTGGGTCTTGGAGACATTTGTCACCCATCTTACGCCTCCGCGGGGAGTTTTCTTTTTTACCACAGCCGCACTTAAGACACATCGGAGCCGAGATCGCGCACGGTAACTACCCGAACCATTATGGTCCGTAATCGTGGGTATTATTCGATTTACCGTGGCCGGCTAGCGTGGGTGCCGTTGGCCGTGAACTACCCCTGGCTGGCCACACCTTATGTTGGGGCTTAAAGTAGGTTCACGGTTACCGACGAGCCGAACGCCGTAATGAGCTGCCATCGGCTATAGTCGGCCTTTATGATGACTTATAATCGGCTCATTACAGTTGGCTTTGAGGGCAGGCGCGCAATGAGTTAACCCGCAGCAGAGGGATGCCGGGGCAAAAGAGTCTCATTGGCGAGTGCATAGAATCGTAGCGTACCTGTTAGGCCTAGTCCAGATGAGGCCGCGGTGCGTCTTGAGTGGAGATGCCATAGAATTTTGTTCAACAGAAAGGGATAACGCTTAACAAGTAGCCAAGACATAAAGGAACAAGTTAAAAAGAGACAAGATTTTTTAAAGTGGTTCGGCACGAAAATGCCTACGTCCACTGATTCTCTTTGTTAATTCACTTCATATGGGCAGTACAAGTTAAGAAAAGTATCGACGGAGGTGTCGGATGTTCCATGCCCTCTGGAACACCTCTCCGTCCACTGTTGACAAAATGTAAGCTCCGTTGTGGAGATCTTTGTGAATTACATATGGTCCGTCCCAGATGGGGTCCAGTGCCCCGGGGCGTGGAAAGATTCGCCTGAGGACAAGATCTCCTTCTTGTAAGCTGCGATGCTTGACTTTGGAATTGTATAGTGCTGCCACTTTTTGTTTGTGAGCTGCTGCTTTGAGTGCTGCATCGTTTCTCCTTTCCTCAATCAGATCCAAAGACATGAGGAGGAGTTCTTCGTTTTCTTCTGGGTTGTAGTGGATCCTACGGTGGGAAGGCACAATAGTCTCAACTGGGAGCATTGCCTCCGATCCATATGCCAAAGAGAAAGGAGTATGTCCCGTTGATGTTCTGAAAGATGTGCGGTATGCCCATAGTGCCGTAGGAAGTTCGTCCACCCAAGCGCCTTTTGACTTTTCAAGTTTCTTCTTGATTAGGGTTTTGAGAATTTTGTTGACAGCTTCAACTTGTCCGTTTGCCTGAGGGTAAGCTACTGATGAGAAGCTTTTATGAATTCCATGCTCTTGGCACCAGTCGGCAAATTCTTCGCTGTCAAATTGGAGTCCGTTGTCTGATACGATCTTGAGGGGGACTCCATACCTGCACAGAATGTTTTTGATCAAGAAGTTGATAACTTTTGCTGAAGATATTTTATTTAAAGGTTCCGCTTCCACCCATTTGGTGAAATAATCGACTGCCACTATAGCATATTTGGCTCCGCCTCGGCCCGTTGGCAGTTCGCCAATTAAGTCAATTCCCCATACGGCAAAGGGCCAAGGGCTGGTCATTTGAGTAATTTCGTTTGTGGGTAGTCGAGGGATCTTGGCGAACTTCTGACATCTGTCGCATTTCTTAGCGAAGTCTAGGGCATCTTTGTTTAGTGTGGGCCAGTAATATCCATATCGGAGTATCTTTCTTGCCAAAGTCTGTCCTCCAGTGTGATCTCCGCATCCTCCCTGATGGATGTTTGTTAATATCTCCTTGGCTTCCCTTCCGGCGACGCATCTTAATAGGGGGCTAGAGAAACCACGCCGGTAGAGGATGCCTTCTTGCATTGTGTAGTGGGGAACTTTCCTCAAGATCTTCTTGGCTTCGTCACGCCTGTCGGGTAGTATGCCATCTTGCAAATATTTCCGGATAGGAGTCATCCAGGTTCCTTCTTCGATTGCAGTTATCAGATTCGCTTGTTCGAAACTCGGGGCTAGCTGCCTTGAGATTACTAGTGCTCCGGGAATGGTGCTGTCCTTCATACTAGCTTGCTTTGCAAGTTCATCTGCCTCTTGGTTTTCTTCTCGAGGAATGTGTTTGATTAGATAATGGTCCAATCGATCGAGCAGCAGTCTGGTTTTCTTTAGGTATGCTGTGAGCCGTTCTCCTCGAGTCTGGAATTCTCCTAGTACCTGGTTTACGATAAGCTGAGAATCACTATGAATACATAAGGAATTGATCCCAATTTCTAGGGCCAGTTCCAATCCCGCTATTACTGCTTCATATTCAGCATCGTTGTTAGTGGCCGTGAACTCCAATCTTAATGCATAGTACAACTTTCTTCCCCTGGGGGAGACGATCACAATACCTGCCCCCGAGCCTTGTTCGTTCGATGCTCCGTCTACAAAGAGGTTCCACTTGATGTTTTTTGCTACTTCGGATTGTTCCTTGCCTTCGTTGGTAGTGAATTCGGCAATGAAATCAGCCATGGCTTGTCCTTTGATAGCGGTGCGGGGATGGTAGGTGATATCATACTGACTTAGTTCGATGCACCATTTGAGGAGTCGCCCAGAAGTGTCAGGACGATGGAGCACTTGTCTTAGTGGTTGATCGGTTAGAACCCTGATGGAGTGAGACTGGAAGTAGTGTCGCAGTTTCCGTGACGCGATCAATAAACAATATGCTAACTTCTCAAGTTTAGGATATCTGGCTTCTGCCCCCGTAAATCTCTTGCTTACAAAGTAAACCGGACGTTGTGTGCGGTCTTCTTCTCTTACCAAGGCGGCGCTTAGAGCATGAGATGATACAGCGAGGTATAGGTATAACACTTCACCTTCATTTGGAGTTGAGAGTACTGGTGGTCTCTGAAGGTGTTCGATTAGGTTGAGGAAGGCTTTTAAGCATTCGTCGGTCCACTCGAACCTCCCTTTGTCTTTCTTGAGTGCTTCGAAGAAAGGGACACACTTGTCAGTTGCCTTGGAAATGAATCTGCTTAGGGCGGCCACCTTTCCGTTTAGGCTCTGCATTTCTTTCCGAGTGGAAGGTATCCTTATTTCTTTTAAAGCTCGGATTTGTTCAGGGTTTGCTTCGATTCCTCTGGCGTGGACGATGAATCCTAAGAATTTTCCCGATGATACTCCGAAGGAGCATTTTAGAGGATTCAGCTTCATTCCATATCGGCGAAGTACCCGAAACATATCGTCCAGATGGCTTACATGGTCGTTGGCTTTCCTGGACTTCACCAACATGTCATCCACATATACTTCCATAGTACGTCCTATCAGTTCTGCGAACATTTTGTTGACGAGGCGTTGATAGGTAGCTCCAGCATTTTTGAGTCCAAAAGGCATGACTTTGTAACAATATAATCCGCGGTCGGTGATGAAGCTAGTGTGGTCCTGATCGGGAGCGTGCATGGGGATCTGGTTATATCCGGAGTATGCATCCATAAAAGATAGGAGTTCGCGCCCAGCTGTGCTGTCCACGAGTTGGTCAATTCGGGGAAGTGGGAAGCAGTCTTTCGGGCAAGCGTCATTCAGATTGGAGAAGTCAATACATGTTCGCCACTTTCCATTGGCCTTTTTTACTAGCACTGGGTTAGCGATCCATTCTGGGTAGATGGCTTCCCGTATGAAGTCATTAGCAAGTAGATTTTTTACTTCCTCATCAAGGGCTGCTGATCGCTCTGCCCCCATGCTCCTCTTTTTCTGCTTTACTGGCACCTTGGTGGGATCGATGTTCAACATGTGGCACGCTACGTCTGGAGAGATTCCTGTCATATCGGCGTGGGTCCACGCAAATACATCTAAGTTGTGGCGGAGAAAGTCAATGAGTTGACCCTTTAATTCCGTTTTCAGCTGAGATCCGATTTTTAATAGTTTACTTGAATCGTGCTTATCTACAGATACGAATTCCATAGCCTCTGCAGGCTCGGCGGTAGCCTCCTCCTCTTTATCCCGGGGGTCTAGTTCATTGAAGGGATCGCTTGTGTATCGAAGAGGAGGGGCTTTCTTTAGTTGCTATGCCTCCAAGCTTTTCATGCAGAGAGTAGTCTCTGCATCTTTTCCTTTATTCTTTCTGCGGTTGTTGCGAAGCTCAGTTACATAGCAGTCTCGGGCAGCGTCTTGATCTCCTTCTACTTCTCCTATTCCGTTGTCTGTCGGGAATTTCATCTTCAGGCACCAGGGGGCTAGGACAATTTGGAAGTCAGACAAGGCTGGTCTCCCCAAGAAGGCGTTGTAAGCCGAGTGGTTCTCTATTAGCACGAACGTTTGTTTTCGCACCACGGAGCGGGGATGACTTCCTATTTCGACGAAGAGGTCAAGTTGCCCGAGGGGCATTTTTGCATCTCCAGTGAAACCGTGCAGTGGTTTGTCGCAGGGAGACACATCCTTCATTGATAACTTCATTTTGTCGAAAGCATGTTTGAACAAGATGTTTACGGAGCTTCCCGTGTCTATTAGAATCCGAAAAACTTTAGCAGGGCCGAACCAGGCAGAGATGACCATAGGATCCATATGTGGGTACTGTCTTCCTTCCAAATCGCGTCTACTGAATATGATGTCGTCGCTCTCTTTTCGTTTCGGTTGGCGTTCTTCTGTGACGGAGTTAACGTATCCTTCGGCATTTCTAAGCGACTTGCCGTACCTTTCCATCTCTGCCCAACTTCTGTCGGCAATGTGTGGTCCTCCTGAGATGGTAAGGACTACTATCTTCTCTTGACTAGAGCCACTGGTGTTGTGATTGTTGCGACTCCCTCCGCCTACTTCTGGGAGGGGTTGCTTTGAGTTCTCATTGGCAGGAGTTGGAGTCCTGTTCTGACTTTTCACATAACGTTCCAGTCTTCTTCTTCTAATGTGTTCTTCGATCAAGTCCCGAAGATGGTGGCATTCATTGGTGTCATGTCCGTGGGATTCGTGGAAGCGACAGAACTTTCCGGACTTGAGTGCGTTATCTGATTCTTTCTTGTGCGGGGGGCGCTTGTATCCGAGTTCGCCCTGAGTGGCTAGGTAGATGTTTTCGATTGTTTCATTCAAAGGAGTGTAGGAGTCAAATCTTGGCCCTGGTCGATATTGGCGCTTCTCACCCTTTCTGCCCCCAGCATTGTCTCTAGATTCATTTCTTCGAGCGTCCTTAGCTGCAGTGGGAACCTTGTCCTGAATTATCTTGCCTTGTTGCCCTGGCTGCCTCTCCGTAGCAGCGTCTTCAAGTCTCATATACTTTCCAGCTTCATGGAAGAAATCAGGCAAGGTAACTGGTTTTTCCTTAGTTAATCTTCTGGCAAACTTGGTGTCTGGATGCACACCACTACAGAGGGCCATTAGAGTGAGTTTTTCATCGGCATCTTGAACTGCTGCCGCTGCGGCGTTGAACCGTGTTAGATATTGTTGTAGCGTCTCTCCGGTTTTCTGTTTGACATTGGATAGAGAATAAGCATCCCTGGGTTGTTCCACATGGATGCGGAACTGGCTAATAAACCTTTCTTTTAACATCTCCCATGAGTTGATGGATCCTTGGGGTAGATGGCAGAACCAGGAGGTAGCTAGATCTGATAGGAATAGCGGAAAGCATTTACATAATACTCCTTCTGTTGCTCCACTCATGAGCATATGCTGGGTGTATCTCTGCAGGTGTACGATGGGGTCGGAAGTTCCTTTGTAAGGTTCCATGGTTGGCATTTTCCATTCCCGGGGAGTGATGGCAGTTTCGATATTTCGGGTAAAGGGACTGGTGACCCTAGCGCCTATTCCCCGGTCCCTTTGCTCCCGTTGGACACATTCTCTGAATAATCGTGCCATCCGCTCGTCAGAACTTGGAGCGGACAAAAATGAGCTCGGTTCTTCCCTGCGGGATCTACCTCGCCCAGATGACCTGTAGGGATGGTACAGTCTATCACCTCTAGCATTATCCAGTGGTTGTCTTTGGCTGCTTGGATGCACGCTAGGACCAGCTACAGTTGCCCCCTGCCTTGATCTTCCCCTGTGGGGTTCTGTTTCGAGCACATCCATGGGGTCAACTTCGGGCTGGGTTCTAGCTCGGCTCCGTTCAGCGGGGTTTCTATGATTAGGTGGCATGACTGGCTCAGCTACATCCGACCCTCGCCTGGTGCCTCCCCCGCTAGGTTCGGTTCCAAGGGCTTCCTCGAGTCGGAATTCGGGCTGAGTCCGGGCGCGGCCCCTATCATCGTTTTTCCTGTTGATAGCTTGTTCGAAGAGTGAAGACCTTTGTTGCCTCCGGGATCCTCCGGATTGGGATTCACCCCATGATTCAGTGTTGCGGTTGGACTCTTCAGCGTCCCTTAAGCGTGTCATGAGTTGGTCCACCAAAGTTTCTTGTTGGGATGTGAAGCGGTTAGTTACTTCAGCCACAACCCTGTCCAGATCTGCCCTAGTGATTGGTTGTTCCGTTGCGGGACCAGTTGGATTTTCCTGATTTTCATCTGGTACTGCTGTTGAAGTGGGCTGATCTGTGATTGCTGGATCTGGAAGGCTGCTAGTTGCGATGTTCTTTCCTTTGTTAACATCCCTTCTCTGTTTGGAAGGCATGATTTCTAAGCAACGAGTGATGTCGTTAGGAAAAAGGTTGAGTGGGAGAAGATGAAGTTTGAGTTCAGCTCTCAGTGAAAGCACCAAAAATGTTTGCACAAAAAATGGACAAACACCTCCAAGTCGTATTATTTAGTTGATTATATGTGATTTTCAATGATTTTAGATGAGTATGTAAATATGAGAAAAGTAAGGGCTGAAATGTAAAAGACACACAGATTTATAGTGGTTCGGCCAGAATGTGCCTACGTCCACTTTATATGTTATTATCTTCTTTCCTTCAGGTTACAAGTACAATGCGTTGTATACAAGTGTATGAAAGTAGTTTGAAAGTTCCTTCCTTGCTTGAGCTCTCAAACTTGTCTGCCATTGTTGTACCCCTGCCCCTCTATTTATAGAGTGAGGTAGGGGGCAGGGGTCTTGGAAGTATATAGATGCTGGTGGGCCCGGGCTGAAGCAATCTGGCCTGGTAGCATTCTGGTTCGGCGGAGCTTGGTCCGGCCGTGTTTGGAGAAGTTGGAGTTTGGTCCGGTCATGGTTGGTTCGGTGGTAGTGGGTTTTGGACCGGTGATGGTGTGTTTTGGACCGGTGATGGTGTGTTGGTTCGGTCGTGGAAGTGGTCCGGTGGTAGCATGGAGATGGAGTTTGGACCGGTGTTGGTTCTCATCCGGCAGTGGAAGGTTGGTTCGGTCTTGGCTGGTTCATCAGTGGGGGAATGCCGGATGGGCTTGAGTTTGGAGTGCCGAATGAACAGAGGTTTGGAAAGCCGAATGAACTGGAAAGCCGAATGAAACCCAATGCTTGCCATGCCGAATGAGCTTGTGTGTGTTAGGTTGGTTGCTGGCTGAATGCTTCCTTGCATTGCTTTGCCGAGTGGACTTATGCTTGTATTGTTGAAAGGGCTTTGTATTCGGATCTTGAGTGGAACTCTGGGCTTACATACGCTTGCTGGTTGCTTCTTCTTAGCTTGATCGTGGCGGAGACGCGCTCGACATTGATATTCCAGTTTTGACCAAAAAACGGGATAACAAAGTAGAGGTTGCTCGCGAGCCCGGGTGAAACTGCGGCTTCTTGGTCTTGAGATCTTCTGGGTGAAAATCCGCCCAACACATAACAATGAAATTGCTGCTTATTATCAAAAGATAACATAATCAATAATAGTTTAAATAACTAACAAAGCAAAGCAATCAACAAAGAAAGTAAAACGTCATAAGAAACTAGGCTTACTGCCCAGTTTGAACATCCCTAGTCAACTGTTCCATGATGTTAAGTCGACTAGTCGTGATTCCATTTCCAAAGTAATAATTTTAAGTCTCATGGACATGTTACGTATAACACACAGTAGGGTCAGGTTCAAATTCATTAATGTTGTTGCCAATACAATCAAAATAGATAACAAGTAAACATAATATGTTTCAAGAATTATATACTTTTATTAATTGTCAATCTATAGTGACTTTTTATTATCTTTCAAGTTTTACATATATGTTTCATAACGAAACAAGTTATAAAGCAAGTAACTATATCTGAATCAACGTAACAAACAATCATTATAGAGCCTTGCAAAGCAAACAAGCTACTGTACTATCACTTGCAAATCATGTATGCTACTGTATTTTTTTTCTAAAGCAAAACATGCTTATGTATATTGAGACATTTTTTGTGCAATAACTCACAATATGCGAATGAAATTAGATAGAGACTGTGAGTTCAACAACTCACCTCAACCATGCTTGAACTTCCTAAAATCACCTAGACTCAAGGAGCTTCCAATTCCTATTCTGTCGTGGTGAACACCTCTAATTCCTTCGCCATGATCATATACACTGATGTGCACTCCTTGACAATGACGATGTCAGATCATGCCTTTAGCCATTAATGTGCGCACAGACACCTAGGTCGTTGGCCCCCATCGCGTTATTCCTCCGCCTGTACACTACGCCCCAGCCTTGCGTCGCCGCCTCCACTTTCTGCTCTCGTCGTCGCTACTGATTGTGGCAAGCGGCTGCTCTTCCTTGCTTTTTTTTTTCTTTCTATTTTGATTACCCATTTACGTTTTGTTTTGGGGAAATAGAAAAGGTAAGGCTAAGAAGGGGATGACAGTGGATTAAAAAAAGACAAGGGATAAAATTATTTGGATGATGGGCTTGATGAAGTTTAATTAAAAGGGCCATAAAATAAATAAAAATCAATTTTATTTTAACCTTATAAACTTCACATCTCGATTTAATTTCAAAATGATTTGTATTATATTTTACGAATTATATGTATTTTGATAACAACACAATTTCATTCAACCCAATTTCACTCCATTCTAATTAATTATTTACTGTATTGATATATAAAATAAATTTATTCATCTTTGTTGATTTAATGATTTTATTATCAGTTAAGACTTCTTTTCATCTATTTGAATTATATACAATTATTTACACTTTGAAATAATTTTATTTTTAACAATAATACTTTATTTGGGTCTTAATATATTATCCAAAACAAAATCTATTAACTAATCCAGTGCTATTATAAAAAATCCATTGTTAAATAGAATTTATTGAATAATAATTAGATTTCAAAATAATAACTATCAAAGATTAAATTCAAACAATTCTATTTTAATTAAATTAGTTTAAATTACTACGTCAATACAGGGTTGTTATAGACCTCCCTCCTTATGAAAATTGAGTCCTCGTAATTTCTTGTAGGAAGAAGTCAAAACACATGCGAACATAAACTCTCTTCAAATTTTACTATTTAGTTAAAACTCGTTCAAAACTTAAGCAGTTTATCGTACGTTATAAATTTAAATAGATTCATTTGTTAATTTATGTTTCTTCGCATATGGATATTTATCTTTTTGAAAATTTTCTAAGTGTTAAAATTCTTGAAATGTTTCGACAAAGTCTCCTTTGTACGGAGAGTCGTTTATAATTTCAAAAATATAATATAAGCAATATACATCGACCACACGGTCGAAAACACAATATATATCATTATTTTTAACACTTTTATATTTAATTCGAAAATGTACCTTTATTGTGCAATTTTAAGCAACTTATTTTACTTATATGCGAGAAAAAGCGAGTTTGCACCATATTCCAATCCATATAGCCTTCGTGTACCTATACTTAACTCAAACAAAAATATAAGTCTCAAGCATGTAGAAAGTTTGAGAAATGGCACTTATTCAATTGAAGAACATATATAAGAAACTTTTTGGTAAATTTTTAGTGGTCCATAACACAAAATTATGTAATGGTTCAAAATTTTAGTTGGTGTACTCATTAATGTTTCGCATGTATGCACATGAAGTGGGGTTGTTTTGTTCGGTCATTAATTAATGTCCTATTTGTTATAATATATTGTACTATTCTTGTACTTTATTATATATAATTTATTGTTCCTTGAAATTAATTTTCATCTTAATTAAAAATTCCAAACTTAAGCAATTATAGAGAAATGTTAATAATTGGTCAGTCCCAGCAATCTTATATAAAGAATCCAATAATATACAAGTGTTTGAAGGTTTGTTTTAACATGGCAGTTGAAATTTAAGAATTTACTCAAGATAATTTAGGAACAACATTTATGATAAAGGTTCGGATTCAAATGTACAAAATCTGAAATGATAAAGGGTGCAGGTCCACTTTGTAAAACAAATTTTTAGCCTTGAAAACATTTATACAAATTTCATGCTTACGAAATTCAAAAGCCTATACTATTAAATTTTGGTGATACAAAATCACAAATAGAATGAAACTAATATGCAAGAAGGAAAGTAATCACGTTTATTCATTATAGAAATGCATAAATTATTGGATTGCATTTGTATGAGATGACAAAGAAATACATGCATGCACATGTTATGGAATAATATATATAATAAAAATATGCATATTATTTCTTTCTTTGTAATTACATTGCTTTAGGATTATTTTCTTCCGTATTTGGAATGTGTGAATTACATGCTATGTTTACGCGATTTGTTGCCATTGTAATTTGCCCCATTATCTTACCATATCTTGGTAATTTGATTGATGACTCACATGAATTTACATTGGCTATATATTGAGGGTAGGCTTCATTTTAAACCCATCCTTCTATTCAGCCAGTGATCCCCAAATGGAGTGTATATTCTTGTTAACCCTAATTTAGGGCTTTGATATGTAAATTCTTATCTTGTAATCTCTTGTAATTCTCTCAGGTGTAATAAATTCTCTCTCATTTAGACTGGACACACACTATCTTGATGGTAGTGGAACCAGCAATATTGTGCGTCTCTTTCTTCTTTATAGTTATTTGCTATTTATTTGGAGTAATAGAATAACTGCTGCAGATTGAGTGATGTTCAAATTGGAAAATCTAGATCCTGTTTATTTTTTTCCACATTTGTGCAATTTTTGCACAACAGATTAGTATCAGAGCAAGGCGATTTGTTTAAATTTATTCATCAATGGCTTCTAGAAAGAGTGGTAGGTCCGATGGTGATTATGCTATGACTCATTTGGATGGAAAAGGAGATTTTGTGCGATATGCAAGTTAAAGATGAAGGAGATTATGCTAAGAGAGAAGAGCGTTCTAGTCTTGAAAATTTGGTGATAAGAAGTTTAGTGTGTTGACGGGACATCTGGATTTGGGAACCTGTATCTACTTCATGGCTCAATGTTGATGTGAGAGTCTTATGTTGATTTCCATGGGAAATTTGTTATTTGGCATATAAGGTGTGTGGAAGGAGAGAGATTTGCCTTGCATACAGAGATTTGGATTAGCCTTGTTATGTCCATTAGTTTTTGTTTTTTGGCTCTGTATTTGGATTAGTGATCGAGAGAATTTTTTGGCCTTGGTGGCTTTGAAATTATTTTGGTATCTACCTTCTTTTGGTTTTGGATATTTAAAACATTTTGTTGCGGGCGGGGACATAATCTGAGCTCGTTAGCAAGGTGTGACGGGGGGTGGATTTTCGAAACCCACCGTGTAAGTATTCATTTTGGTATCTATCTCGTTAAGAGATTTTGGTTGAAGATGGAGTTTGATTTTAAGAGTTTTATGTTTGGAAGAGAACTTGAGTCGAGGTAGGGTGTTGAAGATATGTGATTTTGCATCAAGGTGGAGTGTTAAATTTTGGTGATACAAAATCACAAATAGAAGGAAACAAATATGTAAGAAGGAAAGTAATCACGTTTTTCCATTATGGAAATGCATAAATTATTGGATTGCATTTGAATGCGATGGCAAGGAAATATATGTATGCACACGTTATAGAATAATGTATATGCAAAAAGATATGCATATTATTTCTTTCTTCGTAATCGCATTGCTTTGGGATTATTTTCTTCCATCTTTGGAATGAGTGAATTACTTGCTATGTTTGCGCGATTTGTTACCATTGTAATTTGCCTCTATTATCTTCTTACCATATCTTGCTAATTTGATCGACGACTCACATGAATTTACATTGGCTATATATTGAGGGTAGACTTCATTGTAAACCCAGCGATCCACATATGGAGTGTCTCTTCTTGTTAATCCTAATTTAGGTTTTGGTATGTAAACTCTTATCTTTTAATATCTTGTAATTCTCTCAGGTATAATAAAATCTTTCTCCTTTGGACTGGACGTACGCTATCTTGATGGTAGTGGAACCAGTATAAGTGTTGTGCATGTCTTTCTTCTTTATAGTTATTTGCTATTTAATTGGAATAATAGAATAATTGTTGCTAGATTGAGTGATGTTCAAATTGGCAAATCCCGATCCTGTTAATTTTTTTCCCGCATTTGTGAAATTTTTGCACAATAGATGTTAAATTTTGATGATACAAAATCACAAATAGAGAAATAAATATGCAAAAGAAAGAAAGACAAGATTTTGTATCCTCTAATTAATAGACATACTTGAATATGTTTATTTTTCTCGCTAATTGGCTAATCAAATTAGTTTTTGCCATCTAATGTTAACTTGTGCATTAAGTAATTGTTTATACAAATAGAGGCTAGAAGAAAGGGTAAAAGTGTGGTCGAAAATCTATTAGCTAATTTTCTCTTCTTCATCTTTGTTTTTTTACAACAATTTTAGCCATATAGATATTTGCTTCATTTCTCAATTTGATTATTGATTCAATGATATTTTTTTTACTTTAGATTTGTTCTATTAATTTTAAACAAAATTTTGGTGAATCAATAAAGTGGATGGTTGGGTAGAATATTTTGTGTTATTGCGTTTTGATTTTAATTCCGTTTTGTTTCCAATCCAAGTTATTTCTTTGTGATTTGGGTGACAAAGATCCGTTAACAAAAACTTCCGCAAAGCACTACTTTTTTCATAATAGTTTGGTATCGGAGCACAGAGCATTGCAAAGCTTAGAGTAATTTTGGTTTGAAAAATTGTTGATGTCGGATATGATTTCGTTTTCAAAGATGGCTATCTAGGATGGCAAAAAATTGGGGTATTTGAAAGCCTAAGATGGGGGATGTTCTATACTTTAATGATCTTTGTGATCCGATTGATGGAGATGGAAAGAAACCCTCTGATGTACATGAGGGAAAATGGAAGAAGATGGATAAGAAGGCGATTGCTTTGATTCGCCAGTATCTTGATGATTCATTTTTCCATCATGTGGCTAGTTGTGAATCCGCGAAGGCTTTGTGGGACAATTGGTATCTTTGTATGAGTCAAATGGTACTACTAGTAAGGCTTTTCTGGTTCGAAAGTTGGTACAACTGAGATTAGATGAAGAGAAGTCTGTTGCAGAGCATTTGAATGAATTTCAAGATGTAATAAATCAATTGGCAAATATGAAGGTCAATTTTGATGATGAGTTATGGGCTCTTTTATTAATGATTTCCCTTTCAGAAAGTTGGGAAACATTGGTTGTTTCATTGAGTAGTTTCAATGCTAATGGGACTATCTCTTAGGAAACTGTTCGAAGCAGTCTTTTGAATGAGGAGCTTAGAAAAAATGGGTCAGGTATGAAATCAATTCAAAGTGAGGCTATGGTGGCAAGAGACTCGAAGAGAAATACAATTTGGAAGAAGAAGGACGCTAATGGTAAAGGTGTTAGCACTTGTCATCATTGTAATAAGAAAGGTCACATATGCAGCAAGTGTTATGTTTATAAAAGAGATCAGAAAAAAGCTGCTTATGGTGATACTAGTAGTGATACACATGCAAGTTTTGCTGAAGGTACCGATAGTGATGCTTCTTGTGATGTCCTTTTTAGTGAAAATAAGCCTTGAAAGATGGATTCGGGAGCTAGTTTTCACATTTGTAGAGATATGAATTATTTTTCTTCTTATGAGTAGAGTGTCGGCATGATTAGGATAGCCAATGGAGAAGAGCTATCAATTTATGGTATTTGGATCTATCTGATTTTGTATGCATGATGGTGTGGTTAGAGAAGTCTCTAAAGTGAGACATGTATCCATTTGTTCGCATAATCTTATTTCTCTCGGTCAGTTGGATCGTCGTGGTTGCACTTATGAGGCTCAAGGTGGAGTTTTGAGAGTGAAGAAAGGTGGTCATGTAAGGATGATAGAAGTATTAGAAGAAGGAAACCTTTATAGCGTGGTTGGTTTTGTAGTCGAAAATGGAAATCGAGTGGCGGTTGAAGGACCTAGTCCACGGCAATGTAGAGAGGTTAATGTAGTCGCTGCTTAAGATTCTATCATTGATGATCATATTTTAAACAGGGTTCTTCATGTTGATGATACTCGAGGGATCGATAGTGATTAGGTAAAGAGCTCAGATCGAGTGATATATGGGTGTCGAATTGCAAAATCCACAAAGACAAGACCAAGATCTTTGTGGTATCACAAACGTTTTTGAGACCGGATTTGTGTGGTGCACCTCATGTGAGAGATGCATCACTTGCAGATGGTGGTTGAGGTTTGTAATTTAGTGTGGTTGAGATATGAGGATTTGTGATAGATCTAGATATGACATGCTGATATGTTGGGGATATATGATTCTGCATCAAGGTGGAGTGTTAAATTTGATGATACAAAATCACAAATAGAGGGCAATAAATATGAAAAAGAAAGAAAGAGAAGATTTTGTTTCCTCTAATTAATAGGCATATTTGAGTATGTTTATTTCTCTCTAATTGGCTAATTAAATTATTTTTTGTCCTTTAATGTTAACTTGGACATTAAGTAATTGATTGTATAAATAGAGACTAGAAGAGAGGGTAAAAATGCGTTGGAAAAACTATTTGCTAATTTTCTCTTCTTCTTCTTTATTTTTTTCCTCCAACAATTTTAACCAAATAGATATTTGCTCCCTTTCTCAATTTGGTTAGTGATTCAATGGTATTTTGTTTACTTTAGCTTTGTTCTATTAATTGTAAACAAAATTTTGGTAAATCAATAAAGTAGATGGTTGGGTATAATATTTTGTGTTATTGCATTTTGATTTTAATTTCGTCTTGTTTTCAATCAAGTTACCTTTTTGTGATTTGGGTGACAAAGATCCGTTGATAAAAGCTTCCGCAAAATGCTACTATTTTCATAATATGTACATGATATATCTCCATACTTTATGAAACTTACACATTTCAAAATCTATACAGGTTCAAAAAATGAAACTAGTACGTATTCAAGATTTATTTGAAAAATTAAATCTCATATATATTCAAAGCCATATATCATTGGAAATTATATAAGCTTTAAAATTCAATGTGTACCCACAGTCGTATATGCTCAAAATTATTAGTTTTTTAAGCGTGATATTGAGTTGCATAAAGCTGAAGCCACCCACCTTTAAAGTCTGATGTACATATACCTGAAACTCGTTCACTTGAAACTTGCCATACGTATTCAAAGTTCTACGCCTTTTAAAATTTAAGTAAATGCAAATATAATATACATACAAAACTGTATTTTCAGAAAATGTTAGATACAAAATTAATTGTATAATACTTTTTTTATGTACTACTGCGTATTACAACAGCAACTTTTTTTCCTCTCCTGCTAATGGTATACATGTATGCAGAAGATGTTGGTTTGAATATGGTATGTTAATTGTTATGTATTCACTGTTATTACAGTTTGTTATCATATTCAATGGCTAATACAACCCTAAGTATTAATTACTTTCACTCAGTAATCACAATAATTCAACTAGCTGTTCCATACCAGATAGTAAATTCGAGTATTTATTAAAAGCTAGTAATTTCCTCTTTAGACTCTATTTAACAAATTATAATAATAACCAAAAGAATCATACAAAATGTCACATACCACCCGACAATTCAATCGTTTATTAAAAAAATTGTTTCATAGAAAAGAATGAAATTTAATAGAAACACAGGTGAAAGCATTAATTGTTCAAAACTAATGTTTCCAAAAGTCATCAAAGAAATACCAAAATGGTATATAATTAGCCAAAGGCTAAACGCAATCAAATCTAATAGTAGGTTATAGTTTGAAAGGAAGTAATACAGATTTTATTATATAAGAATGATTTCTAAATTGCTTTATCTATAGTTTATTTCACATTTATCACTTTTAAAATTCAATAACTCATATATATAGGGGGAACCGAATTTTTTACACAGGCTCGGGTTTCTCGAGTAATTTTTCAAAAATTACTAAAAGTGATAAAGAAGAAATATAGCCAAAAAACACTTATAGAGATTGGAGTAGTTTTTGAAATAGGCGCGGCGGATGCGAAAGCAAGACTAGAAGCATATGCGGTGGATGCGAAAGCAACGGATTAGTGTTGTGAAGAAGCTTGGCTTTTTTTTTGATTTGAGGAACTATTAGTTAATTCAGAGGAATCAAAGGAGATGAACTGAAATTTAAGCTGCCATTAAAGTAATGCTAAGCTTTATTTTCTTGAGTTTTTTTGATGACACATAACTGAGTTGTATAGATGCCTTATATAGGCATACAATCGGTATAATCGTTTAACATTAACCGACACACATAAATATTTATAGGACACTTAATACATATCTTTTATATTAAATATATTAAATCATACATAGCTGTCCCGACAACTTATAATGCTAAACTTAGTGCTGGAACTTTCTACTGGCCGTATTACTGAGTTGGATTATTCTTTATGCTTGATGGTTCTTCTTCCTTCTAGAGTTCTAATCTGCTCTATGTGTTGATGGTATTGACAGGTCATTTGATACGCCATCCATGTCATCTTCCTCGTCATCTTCCATATCACTTTCTTCATTAAATTTAACTACATGCTTATTGGGATCAAAACTTTCTATATTATAAAATGGAAGTAAAAATTTAAATCTGGTAGATCCCTAAATGTGACGCCCCACCTCTCTACCCACGCTAGCCAAGAACATTACGGTGATTGCTGTTGACTAGCACGGAGAATAAGGCTATTGAGGAGCGACCATCCGTATAATTTCTTTGCGCGAGCACCGATATGTCAAATAATATAACATGCATTCTATTTCAAGAGGAAATCCGACATACCGACACAAACTCAAAGCTACTACACGGTGGCTATATAAATCCTTCGGAAAACAAATATAGAAATAAGAATAACACAAATCAGTCACAGACAATTCATATTACAAAGGCGGAAAATAGATATGAATATTACACTTGGAAGTATACATCAGAGTAGTGGTCTAAAAAGATCCACAATATCACAAAAGAATAGTTACATGAGCTACACAAAAGAATAAGTATACATTATGGAGTTTATATCTCAAATGTATACAACAAAAACTACTAATCTAAGTGGTTAACCAAAAGCAAGAGAAATCAATCCCAAGAGAGAAGTCAAGCAGAAGCACCTGTAACATCTCGGTCTGACCCGAGTATTATTTAATAAGAAAATAATAAACGGATCAGTCTAACTATAGATATCAGATGAAACGATATAGAATCAGAGTTATGACTAAACACATAATAATCACAAGGCCAAGCTGTGATATATAAGTAGTTGATAATCAACAAGAGATTAATCAATATCACAAAATCTACACAAGAATCCAAGAAGTGTCATACTCTTTATTTCGTTCATCAAACCACAAATATTGACGATAATATCA
Source organism: Allium cepa (assembly GCA_030765085.1). Lineage (NCBI taxonomy): Eukaryota > Viridiplantae > Streptophyta > Magnoliopsida > Asparagales > Amaryllidaceae > Allium > Allium cepa. The sequence continues at coordinate 743,808,953 of CM060932.1, forward strand.
ATGTCAATCGCAAAGGTCAATGACACACAAACTCCATAAGACTACACAAGAAATCCAGAAATCACAAAAGTCAATGACACACAAATTCACCAATGCACAAATATCGATAAGACTTATCAATGGAAATCACGAAAAATTGGTGAAACACAAATTCTAGAAATCTACACAAGAAATCCAGAAATCACAAAAAAAAGGGAGGGGAGGCCTATCACAAACGGGAGCATAAAGCTCACCAACACGTGTATCACAAACGGAACGCTAATTCCATGGTCGCTAACCATCACAAATTGAGCCGAAGCTCCACAAACGACCCGAAGACCATGGGTTGCTACCCCATCACAAATTGAGTCGAAACTCCACAAAACGGGGTTTAGTCTCCCTCGCAGACAAAGAGACATCACACATTGCTAGTCTAAATCACAAAGATGATCGTCATGATCAGCGAGAAGTGTCGATTACACTAAGCTAGTAAATATATGAGTTTAGCTTCATGTCCCATAACCACTTGCTTAACTTAAATATTTACGAACAAACTGTAAATCTCCACTAGAAAATTGTCATAATAGGTTCAATCGAACAAGTCCAAGAATTAACCGACAAAGTAAACGCAAGCGTTTCATACCACTTGTTTTACTAAGCCGTTTAATTAGATTTCTCATACGAGTGAGGTAAAGGTTTGTATATACTAATAGATTGGAAAACGGTTTTATAAACGAATTTGGTATTAAAATAGTATTGAAATCGTTTGAGGAAAGAGTTTTGATATTTACTACTAGTATAGAAAACCTTTATATTTTTAAAGTGACAAATCACGAAGAAGATTGTAAGAACAATCAATCACAAAAATTCACATACGAAGACGTGAATAAAATCCAACGAAATCGATAAAGGATCCATCGAAATGGATATTCAAAAATCCCTAAAAAGAGTCATCAAAGTCATACTAGATGATAGCAACAAATAGGATTATCACGAATCGATTTAAATTGGAATTTCAATCCAAAAAGGCAAATTGGACTCAAACAGCAGGTTCAGTCGACTGAACAGAGTTTTCAGTCGACTGACCCTGTACCTGGAAATTTTCCAGGTTCAGGAAACTTTCTGTTTTCAGTTTCAGTCGACTGTGCAGAGTTTTTCAGTCGACTGAATCATGCCTGGAAACTCTCGGGTTTCAGGTTCAGTCGACTGAACAGAGTTTTCAGTCGACTGAATCATGCCTGGGCTGTTTTTCAGCCTTATTCAAATGAAGAGCAAACTCTTCCAAAATGCAACCGGACGAACATTGGCTCTAAGGGTTTATGCCAATCGGCAACCCGGTCCTATATGCTCCTCGATGCATCACCAAAAGCATGATCAAACATCCATAAAAGGATTTCACACAAATTTGACTTAAAAACCCAAAAATTGGAGTATTCACAAAACCAATCCAAATCAAGAGCAAATGCACATGAAGAAGTGTTAGGAATTCATACCCAACAACCAAAGATAATTATAGTCATAGATGTGAGATAAAAATCTCACCTTTTCTCAAAATCAAACAAGAAGAAGCTTGAAAGCAAATGGAGAATCAACCTCTCTTCAACACAACCCAAATGAGCTTGAATCTATGCTAAAAAACAAGAACATTCCCAAAATTAGGTTTAGGAATTTCTGAAATTGGTAAGAGAACAAGTTGGAGAAGAAGAAGAGAAGCTTACCAATGGGTTCTTCTTGAGTTTGGAGCTAGGAATGTGATTTGCAAGAGAAACTAGGGTTTTGGAGTTTTAATTTCCAATCTCACCCACCATTAAAGCTAAGAAAACTGAAAAGAGAAAGAAGTAAGGGAGAATGGGGAGAGTGGTTCAGTTTTGGAGTATAAGTTAACATAGGGCTGAGCCCAAAAACCAAACCCAAAGTAAAAAGTAGCAGAAACCAACTTTCTCCAAACATATCGAAGCTTATACTCAAAAAGGTCGCAAACGGCATTTTAAACTCAATGGGAGTGGTCCCGAGCCCTAATTCGACCGTATGCAAAAAGTAGCTTTTCGGACTAAAATCCGACTAACGATAAAATATTTAAATAAAATATTTAAATATAAAATCGATAAATATGCGGGTTGTTACAGACTTCCCTCCCTAAATAAATTGCGTCCTCGCAATATTACAAGAAGAAGATATATAGTAACAACCATAAAAGCATATTCAACACAAAAGAAGTTTGAAATAAGAAGTTCACCTCAAAGAGCACGAGAAAGCAAGTCCGGATGTGTATGCTCGATGTACTCTCTAGATTCCCAAGAACAATCCTTAGGATTTGAAGACCATTGAACTTTAACAAGCGGAACATCTTTATTTCGAAGTCGCTTGACTTCCGAAGCAATGATACGAATAGGATGTTGCTCATAAGTTAAATTAGGCGAAACTTCAATCCTTCCACAACACTGGGCTCAAGAATAGAATCGGAATCTCGAAGACATTTTCGAAGTTGAGAAATGTGAAACACGTCATGCATAGCAGAAAACTGAGCCGGTAATAAAAGGCGATAAGCCATGGAACCAATACGTTCGGTGATAGGAAATGGCCCAATATATCGAGGCGCAAGTTTTCCCGATCGACTGAAACGTACAACACCTTTCATAGGTGAAACACGAATGAACACAAGATCTCCCACAGAAAATTATAACTTCCTTCTCCAGTTATCGGCATAGGATTTTTGTCTACTCTGGGCTTCTTTCATCCTATGACGAATAAGATCAATCTTTTCTGTGGAATCACGAATAAAATCTGGACCTAAAGCCAGCCTCTCACCGGCCTCAAGCCAACAAGAAGGAGATCGGCATGGCCTTCCGTAGAGTGCCTCAAAAGGTGCCATACCAATACTAGATTGGAAGCTATTATTATAGGAAAATTCAACAAGTGAAATATGATCTTCCCAACTTCCACCAAAATCAAGAACACAAGCACGAAGAAGATCTTCAAGGGTTTGATTCACACGCTCGGTTTGTCCATCGGACTGGGGATGATAAGCGGTGCTAAAATTAAGCCTCGTTCCTAAAGCTTTTTGAAGACTCTTCCAAAATCCACTAGTAAACAATGGATCACGATCACTAACAATAGAAGTAGGAACTCCATGCAATTTAACAATTTCTTTGATAAATATTTTGGCCAAAAGAGGAACGGTTCGGTTAGACCGAACGGGAATAAAATGGGCGGATTTAGTAAGTCTATCAACAATTACCCATAAGCTATCATAACCCGATCGAGAACGGGGAAGGCCATCTATAAAATCCATGGAAATTTGATCCCACTTCCAAACTGGAATTTCTAAAGGTTGCAATAACCCTCCGGGCCTTTGATGTTCGGCCTTAACGAGTTGGCAAGTCATGCAACGTTTAACGAAGTTAGCGATGTCAAGTTTCATTCCCTCCCAATAATAAAGTCGCTTCATATCCGCGTACATTTTACTACTACCGGGATGAATGGTAAATTTAGAGTGATGAGAATCTTCTAAAATATCTTTACGAAGATCCCTAACATTTGGCACGATAAGTCTACCAAATTTCCGAATGCCGCCACGAGAATCGATATTAAAGTCTTTCAAACCTTCAATATCCATTTTATCCTTAATATTTTGGCCAAGAAGAACCAATTCAGTATCTACCCTTTGAGCTTCAAGAATGCGGTCTAAAAGAGATGGATGAGCCTCAAGGCTACATAAAACAAATGATGAGCATAAATCGGAAACACGGTCTCGAATTTCGCAAGTGGATAAAATCTCGAGATCGTTCCATTCGGATATCATCATAGAAACAACAACTTGTTGTTTACGGCTAAGAGCATCGGCGACAAGATTACCCTTACCGGGAGTATAAAGAATATCAAGATCATATGGTGTAAGAAATTCGAGCCAACGCTGTTGACGCAAATTAAGTTCCTTTTGAGAGAATAAATATTTCAAAGACTTATGATATGTGTAAAGAACAAATCTCTCCCCTAAGAGATAATGACGCCAAATCCAAAGAGCAAAAACAATAGCCGCGAGCTCTAAATCATGAGTGGCATATCTAGTCTCAGCAGGCTTTAATTGCCTAGAAGCATAAGCAATAACGCGTTCCTTTTGCATAAGAACGGCACCCAAACCAATGTGACTAGCATCGGTATAAACAACGAAGTCTTGATTCCCATCGGGAATAACAAGAATAGGAGCATCAGAAAGAAGTTCTTTTAATTTCTGAAAAGAAGCTTCACATTTGTCTGACCAAATGTATTTAACACCTTTCTTCGTCAAGCTAGTGAGAGGCACGGAAATCTTAGAAAAGTCTTTGATAAAACGACGGTAATAGCCCGCCAATCCGAGAAAACTACGAATCTCTGTCACACTCTCCGGTCTCTTCCAATCTTGAATCGCTTCAATCTTTGAAGGATCCACGGAAATTCCGGATTCAGAATAATGTGACCGAGAAACTTCACACGAGATTGCCAAAAGTGGCACTTAGAAAATTTTGCCTTTAATTGATTACTCCTAAGAGTTTCCAACACAATCCGAAGATGTTTTTCATGCTCCTCCTCGGTTTTAGAATAAACAAGAATATCATCGATAAAGATGAGAACAAACCGGTCGAGAAAGTCTTTAAAAACTCGATTCATTAAGTCAACGAAATAAGCCGGGGCATTTGTTAACCCAAATGGCATAACAAGCCATTCATAAGATCCATACCGAGTACGGAACGATGTCAAAGGAATGCTATCCTCTGCAATACGAAGCTGATGAAAACCGGTAGCCAAGTCCAATTGTGAAAAGACTCTAGCACCACTAAGTTGATCGAATAGATCATCAATCTGAGGTAAAGGATATTTATTTTTGATAGTAAGATCATTAAGCTTGCGGTAGTCAACGCAAAGCCTAAGTGTACCATTGGATTTCTTTACAAAAATAGCTGAAGCTCCCCAAGGCGAGGAACTAGAGCGAATAAATTGCTTCGTTTCCAATTCAGATAATTGTTTACGCATCTCCTCGTTTTCTTTATTGGACATACGATAAGGAGGACGAGTGATAGGTTGAGCTCCCGGAATAAGATTAATTCTGAACTCAATTGCTCGCTTAGGTGGTAATCCTAAAACGGGCTCGAATATGTCGGAAAATTCAGAAACGACGTGAATAAGAGAAATAATATCACCCTCATCATCATCATCGTCATCACGAGGATTTAAAGAATATAAAGATGCAACCAAAGCAGAATCTGAATCTTTAAGAATAACAGAAACCTGATTAACATATTGAGGATGTCGAAGATGAATAGTCCGCTCAGGACATAGGATATGAGCTTCATAATGGTTAAACCAATCCATTCCCAAAATCATTCCAAAGCCTAAATAACGCATGACATGCAAATCGGCTCGGAATGAAAAATCACACAAAATAATCTCGACATCTTTACACAATAAACTGATTGTTGCGGATCCACCAACCGGATTCACAATTCTCAAAGAAGTCATTAAACACAAAACATCCAAAGAAAAAGTATCAACAAGTTCTTTTGATATAAAAGAATGGGACGCACCCGTATCAAAAAGAACTCGAATAGGATGATCACGAAACAAAATAATTCCATCTAGAATAGAATGAGAAATACCTTGGCCACGAGATGTGTTGCCAGGGGCTTGAGCAACATTTAACTTTCCCTCCTTCTTGCCCTGAAGCTTGGGGCATGAAGATATAACATGACCGGGAACTTTGCAGTAGCGACAAGAAAGAGACTTTGGGCACTTGTTCGCATAATGGTCCTTCGAACCACAATTATAGCATTCCCCACGACCAAAGGAAGAAGTCTTTGCCACGGAGGTTGCTTGCTTCCCTTTCTTATTGGGATAAGGGCCTTTGAATTTGTTTGGCCTCTTTCTGTTGTTGAAGTTTGATTTGGAACCCACCACTTCAACATCATTCTCTCTATCCGCCTCTTCAAGACGAAGAGCGATATCAACGAGTTGGTCGAAAGAAACTTCTAACTTTAGAAGTAATGGCTTCTTGAGACTTTTGTTTAAGCCATAGACGAATCTCTGATTCTTCTTAAGAGGGGTGTTGATGTATTCAACCCCATATTTGGAAAGCGACTCGAAGGAGGCGACGTAATCAGTCACGGATGACTCACCTTGAACAAGGTCTATAAATCGTCAAGCCAATGTCACTTTTTCTGCTTCTGGTACGAATTTTAACTCGAAGCGCTCTCGGAATTTCTCCCAGGTGAGATCCGCTTCATTAATCTCAGAAATAAGAAGTTCGTACCAGTCCAATGCTCTTTCTCCGAGCATATTAGAGGCCACCTGAACTCGGTGAAGGTCAATAAGATTCATGCGAGAAAAGATTCGATCGCATGACCTTAGCCAGGCCTGTACTTCAATAACAGTTTCGGAACCCTTGAATGGCTCCCCACCCAAATTTGTGTAATCGCTGCACAAGCGTGCAAATCCCGACTTTGGGTGAGTAGGTTCTGGGTTAGCTCCAGCTGCTTGAGCATTTGTCACTAAATCAAGAAGCTGTTGAGCTGTCATAAAAACTCCATCCTGGGGCGGAGTGCTAGATGGCACGGCTCTGGGGCGGCCAGGTCTAGACATTTCTCTTCCTTTAGAAAGAAAGAAGAGGAAGAAAAAGATTATTCACCAAATTGAATATCAAGCAATCTTCATAGACAAAACATGGAATCATAAAAGAAAATAGGATAGAACGGTACGTAGACCCGAATAAAATCCTAAAGCACGACTCCTAAGATGAACTTAGGGCGATGATCTTTGTTATAATATTCCATATTGTTCCGAAGTTTGGCTCTGATACCAAGCTGTGACGCCCCACCTCTATACCCACGCTAGCCAAGAACATTACGGTGATTGCTGTCGACTAGCACGGAGAATAAGGATGTTGAGGAGCGACCATCCGTGTAATTTCTTTGCGCGAGCACCGATATGTCAGATAATATAACATGCATTCTATTTCAAGAGGAAATCCGACATACCGACACAAACTCAAAGCTACTACACGGTGGCTATATAAATCCTTCGGAAAACAAATATAGAAATAAGCATAACACAAATCAGTCACAGACAATTCATATCACAAAGGCGGAAAATAGATATGAATATTACACTTGGAAGTGTACATCAGAGTAGTGGTCTAAAAAGATCCACAATATCACAAAAGAATAGTTACATGAGCTACACAAAAGAATAAGTATACATTATGGAGTCTATATCTCAAATGTATACAACAAAAACTACTAATCTAAGTAGTTAACCAAAAGCAAGAGAAATCAATCCCAAGAGAGAAGTCAAGCAGAAGCACCTGTAACATCTCGGTCTGACCCGAGTATTATTTAATAAGAAAATAATAAACGGATCAGTCTAACTATAGATATCAGATGAAACGATATAGAATCAAAGTTATGACTAAACACATAATAATCACAAGGCCAAGCTGTGATATATAAGTAGTTGATAATCAACAAGAGATTAATCAATATCACAAAATCTACACAAGAATCCAAGAAGTGTCATATTCTTTATTTCGTTCATCAAACCACAAATATTGACGATAATATCAATGTCAATCGCAAAAGTCAATGACACACAAACTCCAGAAGACTACACAAGAAATCCAGAAATCACAAAAGTCAATGACACACAAATTCACCAATGCACAAATATCGATAAGACTTATCAATGGAAATCACGAAAAATTGGTGAAACACAAATTCTAGAAATCTACACAAGAAATCCAGAAATCACAAAAAAGGGGAGGGGAGGCCAATCACAAACGGGAGCATAAAGCTCACCAACACGTGTATCACAAACGGAACGCTAATTCCATGGTCGCTAACCATCACAAATTGAGCCGAAGCACCACAAACGGCCCGAAGACCATGGGTTACTACCCCATCACATATTGAGTCGAAACTCCACAAAACGGGGTTTAGTCTCCCTCGCAGACAAAGAGACATCGCACATTGCTAGTCTAAATCACAAAGATGATCGTCATGATCAGCGAGAAGTGTCGATTACACTAAGCTAGTAAATATATGAGTTTTGCTTCATGTCCCATAACCACTTGCTTAACTTAAATATTTACGAACAAACTGTAAATCTCCACTAGAAAATTGTCGCAAGAGGTTCAATCGAACAAGTCCAAGAATTAACCGACAAAGTAAACGCAAGCGTTTCATACCACTTGTTTTACTAAGCCGTTTAATTAGATTTCTCATACGAGTGGGGTAAAGGTTTGTATATACTAATAGATTGGAAAACGGTTTTATAAACGAATTTGGTATTAAAATAGTATTGAAATCGTTTGAGGAAAGAGTTTTGATATTTACTACTAGTATAGAAAACCTTTATATTTTTAAAGTGACAAATCACGAAGAAGATTGTAAGAACAATCAATCACAAAAATTCACATACGAAGACGTGAATAAAATCCAACGAAATCGATAAAGGATCCATCGAAATGGATATTCAAAAATCCCTAAAAAGAGTCATCAAAGTCATACTAGATGATAACAACAAATAGGATTATCACGAATCGATTTAAATTGGAATTTCAATCCAAAAAGGCAAATTGGACTCAAACAGCAGGTTCAGTCGACTGAACAGAGTTTTCAGTCGACTGACCCTGTACCTGGAAATTTTCCAGGTTCAGGAAACTTTCTGTTTTCAGTTTCAGTCGACTGTGCAGAGTTTTTCAGTCGACTGAATCATGCCTGGAAACTCTCGGGTTTCAGGTTCAGTCGACTGAACAGAGTTTTCAGTCGACTGAATCATGCCTGGGCTGTTTTTCAGCCTTATTCAAATGAAGAGCAAACTCTTACAAAATGCAACCGGACGAACATTGGCTCTAAGGGTTTATGCCAATCGGCAACCCGGTCCTATATGCTCCTCGATGCATCACCAAAAGCATGATCAAACATCCATAAAAGGATTTCACACAAATTTGACTTAAAAACCCAAAAATTGGAGTATTCACAAAACCAATCCAAATCAAGAGCAAATGCACATGAAGAAGTGTTAGGAATTCATACCCAACAACCAAAGATAATTATAGTCATAGATGTGAGATAAAAATCTCACCTTTTCTCAAAATCAAACAAGAAGAAGCTTGAAAGCAAATGGAGAATCAACCTCTCTTCAACACAACCCAAATGAGCTTGAATCTATGCTAAAAAACAAGAACATTCCCAAAATTAGGTTTATGAATTTTTGAAATTGGTAAGAGAACAAGTTGGAGAAGAAGAAGAGAATCTTACCAATGGGTTCTTCTTGAGTTTGGAGCTAGGAATTTGATTTGCAAGAGAAACTAGGGTTTTGGAGTTTTAATTTCCAATCTCACCCACCATTAAAGCTAAGAAAACTGAAAAGAGAAAGAAGTGAGGGAGAATGGGGAGAGTGGTTCAGTTTTGGAGTATAAGTTAACATAGGGCTGAGCCCAAAAACCAAACCCAAAGTAAAAAGTAGCAGAAATCAACTTTCTCCAAACATATCGAAGCTTATACTCAAAAAGGTCGCAAACGGCATTTTAAACTCAATGGGAGTGGTCCCGAGCCCTAATTCGACCGTATGCAAAAAGTAGCTTTTCGGACTAAAATCCGACTAACGATAAAATATTTAAATAAAATATTTAAATATAAAATCGATAAATATGCGGGTTGTTACACTAAATCTATTTTGTGCTAGTTTCTGCATAAAGGTAAAGTTCTCGCCAATGGGATGGTGGTAATAGCAATTCTTCTTTTTGATGCAACTGCCATGGTCTATGGCTATTGAACCAAAGAGGATTTCTTTCGTATATCTGTGCTCCTTGTGGAATTAGGTATGACTGGGATTCTTTATTTACAAAAATGGCAATTCTGTGTTTTGCCAGTCTTTCTGTGTTTCTTCCATCAAACATGAACTTAGGACATGTGGAATTAATGCATAATGTAACTAGGTTACCAAATGATAATATATTGTGGAGGACAAGGCTAAGCTTGTATCCAAATTTGTCTAAGTACTCTGTTCTGCAATCTATATTTAATTTGGGTCTAGATAACATACCATTGTCGAACAACTGTATTATTGTATCGAAGTCTATTGAAGTCAAGTCCATATCTAGTCTGGCTCTAAGAATATTGGACCTACAGTCTTGTATTATCTTACATCCTCCGAGTGAATTTTTTGACCATTCCTTGAGCTTTTCTTGTAATTCTTGCATTTGTTCCTCCCATCTTTTTGCTACCAATTCATTTATCTGGATCTGTAGATCAGGACTTTTTTCATATAATGTTCTGAGAGCTTTTCCTTGTTTTAGTTTAAGCATGGCTTGCTGTTGTTGGTAAGAAAGATTTATGCTGGGAATTATTGCTTCTTGCTTCAACTGTTTAACATCTTTTGCTAATGTGAAAATTCTAGTTTCATAATGCTGGTGTTTTATTGTATGTATGCCAACTGTTTCTCGCATTGATCTAATTCTCTCACTTTTTTTTCTCATATGTAAAAATTGTTGTTGATGTTGACTCAGTTGAGCTTGGAGGGTACAGATTTGAGCCGCCTGGTCATTCATTATTTGTTCTGACGATTGTGGCATCATTGATGCTATTTGGGAATATGATTGTTGGCACTGTGGATCTATGTAAAAATTAATTCCTAATACTGAATTCTGGACTTGACTAAAATGTTTTAAAATTCCAACATATAGTCCTTGAAAGACTATATAACATGAATTTTTTTTGGATAATGCTTCTTGTTGTATTTTTGAATAGTAACTTGCAAAATAGTTTGCTAAAATCATCTTGTGCTAACGATCTGTGTCTGCTGTCTTTAAGTTCCATAAGTGATCTAAAAAACACTATTGAGATCTATCTGTTATTCTGACCATAGGCCTGAACTTCCTAGGGTCACTGTCTTGAAAAATAGCTATATTGTACTGGCCAAATGTCGTTGTTGGAAGATGTGAACTACTTCTATGTGAACTGTTCGATTGTGAGTTGATGGCTCTGTGAATCACTATAGGGGTATTAACCTTCTTTTCATGAATTTCTGTTTTTACTTCTCTGTTTGCCATATTTATCTGTAAATCGAAAATCTGGAATGAGGTACAAAGCTTTTCTTGCAAGAAACGTTTAGCTATTTGTTTAGAAAGTAGATCTGCTAGATGATTGTTTTTTCCTTTTATGTATTCAAAATTTATTTTATATCCACATCCCTATATTAAATCTCTAGATTTAACCTTCTGGTTTTGTTTATTTTTCTTGAATTTTCATTATTGATAAATTTTACTATGGCCTCACGGTCTGTTCTGACTGTAAATTCCTTATTGAGTTATATCTTGTATTTATCTAGTGCATTGATTAAAGCTCATATCTCAAAATCTATACTTGTCCAGTTTTGTTCTATTTTATTAGAATTACCGCTGGCATATGAAACTATTTTTTCTTGCGATATGTCTGCAAATTTATTCCTTTTACAAATTAGGACGACTCCCCATCCTTCTTTGCATCCATCACACTCTATTATAATATAATCTATTGTTAATGGAAGTTCTAATGGTTTAATTTTCTTTACCTCTTCTTTAATTTTTTAATTAGCTTAATATCTTCGCTGTTAAATCTTCTTTCTCCATTTTTTGATATTTATCATATAATGGTCCTACTAATCTAGCTAAATTTGGAACGAATTTCCTAGCATAATTTACTAAACCTAGAAATTCCTGAATCTTTTTTATACTGTCTAATTTGTCTGAAAAATATAAGATTTTTTGAGAAATATGAGGTTGTAACTCTATTTTACCATTTCCTTTTTCTAGTCCTAAAAATGAAAATTTTCTTTTAAATAACTCCATTTTCTTTTTGAAACAAATATTTTGTTTTTTAATATTCCATCAAAAATTAATTTTAAGTGGAATTCATGTTCTTGAACGCTGCTACTGGCCACTAAAATATCATTAAAGTATACTAAACAAAATTCATATTTTTTGAATATACTGTCCATAAACCTTTGAAAAATAGCTGGTGCAGCTCAAAATGTTTCATTCAAAAGGACCTTCTGAGCATGTGAATGCTATCCATGGTTTATATTCCTCTTCTAATTGTAACCGGTAGTATCCTTATTTTAAATCTAATTTACTAAAAATCTTTTTATTTTGTATTAAATTATTAATGTGTCTTTATTTGGGATATTTTACCCATCATCTTCTGTGTTGTCATTAAGTTGTTTGTAATTGTATACTATTCTAGGTTTTCCTCTATTTACTTCAGCATGGTTTCTAACAATAAAAACTGCTGATTTGTGAGGACTTTCTGATTTTCTAATCAATTTTTGCTGCAACATTTTTTGTATTTGTGTTTTAAATTCTTTTACAACGGCTGGTGAATATTCTATATTAGCTGTTCGTATTGTAATGTCTAGATTTTTTATTCTCATTTTTGCTATATAATTTACTCTACTTTTGGTAATATCATTACCTATTAATCCTAATTTTTCTAATTTCTAGATTATGAGGTAGTTAACTGATTCAAAAATTATGGCCCTTTTTCTAAGTTTTTTGCCTTTTCTTTTTCTAAAAGACTAAAAGCCTCTAATTTTTCATCTGGCATTATAAACTTTTACTTTGGGTGTTTTAAAAATTCTAGTTCAGGTGTACCACCACGCTTCTGTAGTAACTCTGATTTTGTTTGGTAAAAATTTATGGGCAATGTGTAAGTATTCTTGTTAAATGTAGTACTGTTTTTGCTTATTGATATACTTCCATTAAGATTTAGAATAAAATTTAGTCCTAATAGAAAGCCTAAGCTATTAATTTCTGGTGGTGTAATATTAGTTTAGCCTTAATCGTACTTACTACTATAATTTCCTAAAAAATCTTTAAACAGTATTGTGTATGATCTGGTAATTTATACTTTAATTGCATTATTCGTTGTTCTGCTGTTTTAGAAAATAATTCACATGTTGATGGTATTTGAAATTCTTTTGGTATTAGTTTATGGGCTATTAAGCTTTTTGTATTACCCATGTCTATTATAGCTGATGTTGTAATAAAATTATTTTTATTGAACCACATTTTACTTTCTAAAGTTAACAATGTTGTTGAGAAATCTTTTTCTTGAATGACTTCTATTGTTTGTTGAAGGTTTTCTTTATTTATGGTTTCTGTTTCTATATATATTTTTTCTTTTTTAAGTGTTTTTAATTCTTGCTTTAACCTTTCTATTTCATATTGAAGTGGTCTTATCTGTACTTCATATTTGTCTACTCGTTCTTGTAAGAAATTGTTTTTTGGTGTTTCTAATTCTTTTTTATTTAAGTCTATATTTAATATTTGTTTTATACATAAAAAACATATTTCTTTATAACATTCATTACATTGAAATATATTATTAATTGCTGGATATCTATTGCGGTTATAACATGGTATATGGTCACTTCCTTTGTTTTGTATCCATTCATGTAAACAATTTTCTGTATTATCTTGCGTATTCATCATTGTATATGTTATTGGGTTTATAATTTCATTATCTTCTCCTAAAGCTATGCTATAAATGGATTCATTATCTTAATTGTCGTTTACGCTCTGTAAATCATATTCTCCTAATTCATCTACCAAGTTGGCTCTATATTGATTGTTTGCTCTTTTAGGACATTTGTTAGCTAAATGGTTTGGGTCTCCGCATATAAAGCAAGTAAACTTTTTATTATATGGTCTTTTATTAACATATCTATCTCTTTTATGTCTATCATATTTATTTGGTTTTCTCAAAAACTTTTTCCTCTTTTTATATCCGTAGACTTAAGGTGTGTATATAGCTGTTTTACAAAACGCCCATGCTTGTCTTTTTATTTGTTCCTGCATAGTCGCTTCTTTACATAATTCTTCTAATTTTCCAAACACAAAAGTAATTCTGATTCCTATACCTAAACCTTGTTCTGCTCCATGTCTTTGTATCCATTCTTTATGTACGTTTCTTCCTTAATCTCCCGGTAATTTTGTAAAAATATCTATCACACAAGGTGTCATCAAAGGCTTTACCGATTTGTGCAATCATTGTTGCAAAATCTTGATTAAACTCTTTAATATATTTAAAATCACTGGTACTTAATTGTCCTAAATTTCTTATAGCTGTATCTTATAGTATTGTATTTCCTTTGGCTGGATCCATACCTATTATTAATGTTCTTAATATTGATGTAAATTATATGGATTGTCTCCTAATGATTTTTGTTTCACTGCTTCTTCTGCATTTTTTGCTTTAAAACATTGATATATTCCTAATGCCATTGGTCCTAGAGTTGTTTCTAATACTGCAAACATGTCCATATCAATTCTTTTATTAACTTCCCAATATCTTATAACATTCTGCTCCCATATTAATATTTCATCTGGCCATAATTGAGGGCTTTGGTTTTCTAAAAATAACGTATTCGAACTATATATTTTATCGTATGTTTTTCTGTTTCCTCTTTCTATTTTATTATTGTTGTCTGTATAATTTATACTAAGAGATACCCATGGTTCTCTTTCAAATAATCTTTCATTATATCCTGTTCCTGGTCTGGTAAATTCATCTCTTTGTCTTTTTTTGTTATATTTGTTGAGCTTTCTGTAATCATTGAACCTTGATAATATACTTCATTTTTCTGGGTATATATATCACTTAATGGTATTTTTCCTATACTTATATCGTCTACTAATATTAAATTATAATATTCACTTAATGTATTGAATGCTATTTGATAATCCATCGGTAAATTCATCATGCATTGCATTATCATTTGTCTATTTCTTCTCCTATATTTTCTACTGTTAATTTTTTATTCATTATTTCTATTAATGATATCTTGGTTTCTATTTTAAATCCTGATTCTAATTTTTTTATATTATAAAATCATCTTCTAATTGTATTTCATCCATTTCTTGTATTATTGTTTCATCTATAGGCAGATATACTATTACATCTTCTAATTCTTCATAATCTAATTCAGTTTCACCATCTTATTCATCATAAATTGGTCCTTCATCCCAATTTTCTTTGTTATGTTCTATTTCAATCTCTTCATCATTATTTTGTTCTACTTCTGATTATTTTGTTTTATAGTTATGAAATCTAATGCTAGGTTCTTTATATTGATTTGTGTATATAATATGGGATTCTGGGACTAACAATGTTTTATCATTTGTTACAAAACCTTTTAATGACCATTCAAGTCCTGTTAAATCTTCTGGATCAATTCTTCTTGGTTCTATCATTTGGATTCCTTTGCTTGCTATATTTTGCACTATTCCTTTTAAGTTTAATTTAAATTTCGTTCCTTATCTATTTGATGCTTTTCCTAGTAGACCTATGTTTATAATAAAATTCTTTCTGGCATATCCTTTAAACCATTTGGCTTGTAATCCCATTTTCAGATTACCTAATTTTTTTATACTTTTAATTATGTCTGGGACACGACATATAAGAGCTGAATTATTACTTAAATCAATCTCCATTCCTGATATTAATGCTTTCTCAATGTTCAATGTCCATGATTTATCTAAAATTAATGTTAACAACTTTGTTCCTAAACCTTTCCTAGTTAATGCTTTACTTCCTATTACTATTAATCCTAAATGAAAAAAAAAACCTCTTTTCGGTATTTTTTTAATTTTTCTATTGTTTCTGGGGAGATTATGTTAAATATTTCGCTGTTGTCTACTATTCTAAGCTCTTCTTCTCTAGTGCTTTTTACTAGAGTGGAGTTTAAGTTCATTATTCCTGGTTGATATAATACACTTGGATTTAATAAGTCTAATTGATTGTTATTATATATTTCTAAATTTCTGTTCACATTTATTTCTTCATGTAGCTGTATTATTTTTTTATCTTTCTTTTTGTTAAATAACATCATGATATTTGAAATTTCATCTCTAGTCATGGTAGTAGAATTTCGCCTTGTTAACGCCCCATTGGATCCTAAGTCTAGTTGTAAATTCATTGTTTAGGTTTCCAAAATTTATAGAGTTGTTCTTGTTTTTTAATTATTACTTTCAAATGCTGATATTCTTTTATTGAAAGATTGTTTATCTTTTCTATAAGATAATTAACCTTTTCAATTAACTGTAAATTCAAATTGATTAAAATATTAAATAAATGCTGATATTCTTGGTCCAACTGACTATGTCCTGAATACCTGAAAAATATGTTATCTGGAGTTGGTCTTGACTTATTTTCGGCTTTAAATTCTTCTGCTTTCTTTTTGCTTCTATGATTTCTTTGTTCATTAACTTGCTCTTACTTTTCTTATTTCTTATATTAGCTGCTCTACCTTTTTAATCTTCTGGTCAAACATTGTCGTTTGTTTTTGTAAATCTTCTAATATTCTATTTGACTCTGTTTCTATTTGCTTAGGTTTATTTGTTTCTAATAAAAAATGTAACGACCCAGAATTTTTATTAATTTAAATTTGAATATTTAATTAATTTTAAATATTAATAAGTGAATTTATAAGTCAAATAAATTTTTATTTGAATTATTAGATTTAATTGAATAATTAAATCAATAAATTAATATGTGAAATTATGGAAATAATTGAAAATTGGGTTAAATATGATTGAAAATGATTTGTAAAATTTTATTTTATCATATGGGAGTTAGAACGATATTTTAGAACCTTTAAAAATCGAATTTAAAGTTAATTTGTGAAAATTGAATATTTTAATATTTAAACCGACTAGTGAAAATAGTCAATTTTTGAACAGTCTCAGAATTGAACGAAACCAGTTCCATTGGATCCGTAATAGTTAGTTATTACCGGATTTCAATTTTCGTGTCAATCGGAGCAATCGTTTGAGCGTAGCAGCTCGAAACGCATCGAATTGTTTTTAATTTTAATTTGGCGAGTAAAAATAGCCATTTTTCAAAAAGTCTCGGATTTCGACGAAACCAGTTTCATCGGATCCGTAACGTGATATTATTGTATGGTTTCAAATTTCAAGTTAATTGGATTTACCGTTTGTCCTGTACAAATTAAAACGCCTAGAAATCGATTTAAATCGGTTTAATTTAAATTGAACGTTTGTTGCCATATCTCGCACAGATGTTCGAATTAGCTTTCGAAACCTGTTCCATTGTGTCCAGAATGCGGGATAAACCCTAGAAACGTCAGTTTCGGCGTGTAAATCGGAGTTCGGAATTTCCGGATGAATAGTGTTTTGAATAATTTCCTATAAATATACCATACCCTCATTCACAAATTAAAAATAAAAACCTAACCCTAACTAAACGCAGCCGCCACCCTATTATGAACGGCCAGAAAGCTTCTACCTTCCTCCCTCCAAATCTTCTAACCCATGCAACGATTCAAGGAACTTACAACTACAAAATTGTAGAGCATGCCAAGATCCATCTATCCAACGGTCAAGATCTAGATTGGAGCAACGTAGTGGTCGAAATCGAGGCTCAAAGGCCGCGCGTTCATTCTCGATTCGCGTGCAAATAGGGGGGCCGAGCTCTGTGCCCTTCTGGCCGTGGGTAGCTTGTGTTGGGGGCCGAGCTCTGTGCCCTTCTGGCCGTGGGTAGCTTGTGTTGGGGGCTTCGCGATGGTGGTAGTTTGATGAAGTATAGTCGAGTGACGGAGGAGCAAATGCTAACCCTAGTTCAGCCTATAGTGGGTTCGTGCGTGTTCTTGTGTCTGGGTGGAGATACGCGTGAAGAAGATGGATGGGGGATGGTGCGTTCTACGGTCTTGATGTTGGGAAGCAGTGGATCGAACGGCAGTGAGATAGTGTAGGTTTTAAAATTTATTAAATGTTGTAAATTAAAAATATAAATTCGTGTAAACTATGAAATTGCATATCTTTTTCATACGAGGTCGAAAACGCGCGAAACCAGTTGCGTTGGAATCGCATGGACGAGCACTACGCGATGAAATTGGATCGGAGTCGTTTGGAGTTAGTGATAATTTTGGGTAAAATTAAACGTCCGTTTAATTTTATTCGAAATAAATCGCTAAAACGGAATTTAAAATCAAGGTGAGAACTTCTCACTCAATCGAATCAGTTTCGATTTTATTTTAAATAGTTAGATTTAAAATATTTGAATGCATGCTTGAATGATGATTGATATCTATTGATTGTTAAAATAGACATTATACGCCGTTAGTAAGCGGATGTTATTTATTAAAAACATATACCGCGAATATTTCATAAACAGTGAAATTGGTATTATATATAATAGCAATATATATATTGGCATATGTATATATTGGAGTTATTGATTTCCCGCATTTTTTTGTTTAGCGGATGAGACCCTATTGCGCCGTCTATTAAGCGGATAATATTTAAATCCCATATACCGCGATAATTTCGTACTGGAGCGAAATTGGTATTGTGCTAATGTTTGTGGATGCAGGAAAACAGGTTGGAGGGATCCAACTGGATTCCTCAACAGTATTTATTTGATTATGGATATTTTGATATTCGTTGATTATCATATACGATATGTGATATCGTTGTTGTCGTGATTGACTATTTGGTATGTAGCATCATTGGACCAAATTTGGAATTTTAAAATGATTTCAAAGTGATTTTTGAAAGTATACGTTATAAAATATTTTTGGAATTGATTCATTTTAAAATAAATAAACGTATAATTTTTAAAGTTATAAAAATTATGATTTTTGAGAAATATAGTTAAAAAAACTGATTTTTGAGAATATGATGCTAATGATTTTATAAATTAGTTTAATCAGGATTTTTGAATTTATTGTGAAAAGTTTAAATATAGGATTTATAAAATTTAATTATTTTATAAATCAAAATGGTGAAATTATAAAGGAGATTAAATATGTTTTAAAGAATAATGTAAATTGACTTATATTAAGAGATTTATAAATGGATATTTATAAATTGAAATATAGACATTATAAAACGAGTTTTTATAAGTGTTTGAATGAAGTGAAAATGAATTTTGTAAATGAATGGAATTTATAAAATTATAAATGGTGAAGTTATAAATGAAATTTATAAATAGTAAGATTTATAAATTTTGTGAAATTATTAAAGAATATATTTGGATGAATAATCGAATCTTATAAGTTATAAGATTTATAATTATGAAGTTCAAAGGAACGATTTTTGTAAACGAATAAATTATAAGTATTTGACTTATAATATGAACCTTTGTTTTATAATTGAGTTATAAATCGAATAGGTTAATAAAGGAATTTATAAAAAGGAAGTTGTTATAAATAAATAGAAATGGAATTTATAAACGTTGTTTTATAAATTCACAAACGGCTTATTTTGATAAGTAAATTGTTATGATTTATTTATGGAGTTATATTCACGTTTTGACTGTGAATAATCCTTTGAAATAAAATGTATAAAAGGATGAAATTTGTTAACATAGTATATTCACGTTTTTGAATAGTGAATAATATGTTGAAGAAATTGTTTTGAATGTGATGTTTTAAACAGAATTAGAACGATCTAACGATGTTTTAAAATGCATTGAGATTCGAAACCATAGATTTCAACATTTATTGTTGAAATAGACGTTTTCGAGAAATGAAAAGGAAATAGTGGACTATAACACTGTTGTTATAGTAAATGATTTCCGAAAGGAAATGTTTTGTATAGTATTGGGATTTATATATCTATCTTAATTTCGAATCCCTATACTAGTGATTATGGGTTGTCGTAACGATGTTTTACGCAACATTCGTTTTGGCCCAAATAAATATGTTTAAGAGAATGATTTCCTTAAAGAATGAAATATATACTTAATCTCGATTCAAGTGTATTGAATATTTTCCAAGTGTTGAAAATAAAATTGGTGAATTACTTATTTAATAAGTATGGAAATGTTTTCCAATATAAAGTGAATATTAGAGAATTTATCTTTTTGAAGATAAATTGAAATGGATAATTGAAATCGAATATTCATAGATATTTTGGATTATAAATTCACTAAGAAATTTATAAAGGAAAAGGAAATTTGATTAAAAATAAATATTGATTTATTTTTGAAGTATTGAAATTATATATCTAGTGAAGATATTTTGGAAAATAAATAATTTGGAAAAATTATTTGGAAACTGGTGATGTGTGCATATCCATTGATAGTTCAATAACCGACTATCAATATTTCCCTTTGAATGGGTATTTGATGTGATTTGTTTGAATGTGAATGCCACACTTATTTTTGAATAAGCGCTCACTATTCGGGTTAACCGGGAAAGGACCATGGGGTCGTATAACCCATTCCGAATATGTGATACGTCGTTATGAATTGCATTTGAAGACCGGTGTTGAAGACCGAATCTTTTTGAAAGCGAAAGGGCAACTCGTCGATTGACTCTGCACCGAGTAGCTACGGTATTGAGTTCTCCCTATGTGATGGGAAGTCCGGACGTGATTAGTGAATATCCGGATTGCAAGGACTTCTTTGTAAGTGCCTTCGGTTTTGTTCGAGCCCGGAACAGACTTGTATGGATTGTATGTCTGACATTACAAGTTGAGATATAAAGCCGATTTATTTCAAATATATTTCTGTTGGTGGCGGAGAATTTATTCTTTTAGCTTAACACCCTTCTCTGAGACGTACGAGCTCAGAGGTTATGTAGTTGAAGGTTATCAGCGATATATTCCCAATTTGGTAATGTGACATGCTGAGTGTTGCTGTAAATGATCATTGTGTTGATTATTTGTGATAGGATCATTTATTTGATCGTCTATCTTGGTGATCATTTCTATGATCATTTGTTGACCCAAAGCATGGCTTTTGTATAAAGTATGTTTTTGTGGACGTGACTTCGTCGAGCCTCACACCCCGTGAATGGTCAAAACAGGAAAGATGTGGCAAGGTTATGAGGGGTAGCGCCCTTTAGGATGTGTGCATTTCCTTCTGGAAAAGGGTGGTATCATGGTATGGAGCCCAGATACTTACTCATGTTGAAAACACTTTGTTATGATGTGTGAATTGATTACGAGCGCTCGGTGAAAAGGTCCCAAAGGACCGGGGGATGGCATATTCGGTCAGTTGTTACTCAGTTAGGGGTAACCCGGCCTTGTGTTGGTAGAGATCCGGTTTGGTTCTCGGGGATGTCCCTCCAGAGGCATTCTCATGTGGCAATGGGAAGTTCCTTGGCCTGATCATTCGTTGGAAATCCAAAGAAACAATACGAAACTTGTACGGTTTTAGTTGTATAACCTGCTATGGAATGTGGCGGTAACCTGCTATTGAACATAGTTAGCTATAGTAGGCATACGATAATGGCCGTATGTTGGCTAAGATTTATATTCAACTTTCGAAATGAATTTTCTCTACACTATGCACTAGTAATAATATCAAATGTTCTTTTAAATGCGTATCAAACATCTTTGACTATCATAAGGAGAAATCTCCTCCGATTCTGCGTTTGCATTGTGTGTGTGTGCGGGAGGCCTTATGGTAGTCTCATTTTTAAAAGCATTGCGAATTGACTTTAAAAATATTCTTCTATTTTGATTTTAAAGATAAATAAACTGTTTTGAGTTCTCACACCAGTCACATGACTGATTCGGAGTTTATTGTTTTCCTTCCTAAACTCTGGGTGCCCACCAATTTCCACACGGGCAGTCAAGAGTTAAGGTTTATCAGGATATTCTGGAATTCAGGAGTTGCTGGAGGCAAGCTGGATGGCATGGCGTATTACTAGTATATAGTATTTCTTTTTTCCGCTGCACTGTTGTTGTTGTTGTTGTTGTACACTCTGATGATTTGATGTAATGAAACGTAATGTGTAAAATGTAATAACTGTTATAGTTCTTTGTTTAAAGATTGTTTATTTATTTATTATATGTTGTTCCGCAGCGAATTGTGAGATTCTGATGTTGTTCAGTTGTTTTCCGTTCTATGTTCTCTATTCTATTTTTCTTCTATTTTAAAGATTTCTATTTTCTGTTCTCTTTTCCCTCTATCCTTTCTATCTTTTTCTCTCTTCTTCTGTCTCTTTCTTTTTCTTAAACTATAACATTTCGGGTTTCCGGCCTTCGATTTCTCGGCAGTCGATAAAGTGAGTATCGATGTTGAATTTTCGAAAGTCGAAAATTTCCGGGGAGTTACAAAAAATTTAACTAGTTTAATTCTTCTCTGGAAGGTAAATTCTTTTTGATTTGAATAAACTGGCTTTTGATACTATTGTTTTGATCTTTTATAAGATTTAGATTACTATTAATCTGTTTTAAAATCTTAGATTTTTCTTTACTAGATTCTATTATACTATTTAAAACTCTATCTGTTGTGTTATTATATGTTTCTACATTAATTGCTTGGCTTATAAAAAAGTCTACAATACTATTTAACTGAGTATTACTACCGTGTAACTGATGTGTAAACTGGTTTTCAAAATAATAGGGAAACTTGTATTTATCCAAATTAATAATATTTCATTCTTTAAAGGAGTATTATAAACTTAAGTATTGCAAATGTTTAAATGAGTTTTGAGAATCTATAACTACAACAACATCTCCTGCGATTCATAGACGAACATATTTAATTCCTCAATTGTTTAGAAAATAAGCTTTACAGAATTATGAGTAAAGATACATGCCTTACGTAGTTTAGAGACAAGAGTTAATTTTACAGTGTTTAATCATCATTCTCATTTTAGAAATTATCTGATATAATTAGGATTTACGCTTCTTTGGCAAACTGAATCAGCCTTAGCCAAAAATTATTGAATTCTGTTTAAACATTCAAGGATTAACCTCGCTTTGATAAAATAAGGGGGCATCGAATTTTTAACGCAGGCTCGGGTACCTCGAGTAATTTTTCAAAAATTACTAAAAGTAATAAAGAAGAAATATAGCCCAAAAAATACTTACAGATATTGGAGTAGTTTCTGAAATAGGAGTGGCGGAGGCGAAAGCAAGACTAGAAGCACGTGTGGCGGATGCGGAAGAAACAGATTAGTGTTGTGAAGAAGCCTGGCTTCTTTTTTTTGATTTGAGGAACTATTAGTTAATTCGGAGGAATCAAAGGAGATGGACAGAAATTTAAGCTGTCATTAAAGTAATGTTAAGCTTTATTTCTCTTGAGTTTTTCTAATGATACATAACTGAGTTATATAGATGTCTTATATAGGCATACGGTCGGTATAACCAGTTAACATTAACAGACACATTTAAATATTTACAGGACACTTAATACATATCTTTTATATTAAATATATTAAATTGTACATAGCTGTCGCTGTAACGACCCGCCGTTCTGATCGCCCCCAGTCGGTAATTAAACCAACTTGAGACGTTCAAAATGACGGATTGTTAGTCAGTTTATAGAGTTTAAACAGAATCAGCCACAGAATCACAGAGTAATCATAATATTTTACATAAATGAATTTTTATACATATATCAGAGTTTGTACAATGAACTAAATTTTATACAGCGGAATATTTCTTTTAAGTACAAAAATTCTTCGAAAAGCTAAAGTGAAGCAATTTCCCCAACTCTCTCTAACTTCGCGGCCTGAAAATCTTCAAGCTGTAAAAATACTCGGTCTGACCCGAGTATTATATTCAAAAGAAAATAGTACACAGGTCAGTCTAATTCAAACTCAGTTATTAGTGCATAGAGGCAATAATAATTAAATAGCAATTAGACGACAGTCAAAGATAAATTCACCTATCCGATCCTTTAACAAGAAATCGGATAACGGTAAATATAACACTTAACAGTGTTAAACAACAAATCAGTAGATTCAGATTATCAATGGAGATAGATGAAAGGATTCTTAATGAAGATAATTTAGAAAACAATCAAAATCTGCCTAAACGGCATTTAACAACAAAATCATCAATTTTAAATCAAATCAATTCAAACAATTGAAATGTCATTTAAAAACATCCAAACCGATTGGCTGCAGTACACGCACGCGTGCACTGCCTCGCCAATACTGTCTATGAAATACGCAGAAGATCAATGAATCAAAAGCAAAGAAATAACAACAAAAATCTATGCTATGTGGCTGCAGTACACGCACACGTGCACTGCCTCGCCACTGCAGTGAATACTAACAGCGATCGAAGCTGCAGAGGTCAAGTCAGTGACTCAACACAGCTGCAATACCAAAACCCATGCAACAAGGCAAGGTCGAGATGCAATTGTTTTCATATACTCAAGTAAACTCAAGAAAACAAATTCCAAACAACATATTACTGCACATTTCAACAAGTGCAAAATTTTCATAAAAATGAAACTGCGGCCATTACTTTGTGCACAAGGGCAACTGCAACTATAACGCAGCCACCACAAGTACACGAGACTGCATCAAAAGATCTCAGATGCAAAACTTTAACAAATCAAAACAGCATTAAAGAATGTATAGTGCTATCATGACTAGAATGCAACTGCACAGGCAGGTAGGCCAGGCAGTTCAAAATCAGAGAGTATATGCAGAAGGCAACAAAAATAAACAAGGATGAATGAAACTGGTCAAGCAAGTGCAACAGGTACAAAAGTCACTGCAGCATGAATACAAGTGCCGAACAACATAGTGAAACAGCGGTTTCATAAGTGGCAAAAGTCAATATCAATGCATATGAATCATTTATCTGACTCAATGCAAACTTCAACAAATCGAAACAGCATCAAAGCACATGAGAATTGACTATGTGCGATACAAATAAAATTACAGCCACCATAAGTATGCAAGGGCAACTGCAAGTATACAACTTCCATATTGGGTCAAGCAAGTGCAACATAGTGACAAGCTACCCAGGTTTCGAAATACAATCATGTACAACACGATTGCAAGATGTATGTAAATATAAGGCATGAAACCACAGTGCAACAGATCGAGAAAAGAAATGTCAGGTGCAAAACCAGATAAGTGAACACAGTGATCATACATAGGCAGTGCCTATATAAACATATGATACTATACATTTATACGGCAGTTCGAATAAACAATGCGACTCCAATCAAAGTGTGTGCCAGTGGCAACATGTTACAGTAAGGGACAATATGAAATAATGTTTGCATGCCCAAAAGGTCAGAGGCAATATAAATGCAAACTTCACATGAATGAAGACCCCACGAGCTCAATGCATCCCAAATGCTCAAATGTATCTGCATATAAAATATGCCAACCAAAGTTGTCGTGAAACAACTAAATGCTCAAGTGAACTACCAGTGTAAAGTGGAGACCAGACAACATGGTTCCTGTAGGACTGCAAATATAAACAGGTGCAACTACGAAGGACAACAGGTATGAAGTGCGCAGTAGTATGCATACACATTCATGTCAGAACCAAGTGAAAAATCACCTATTTAAAGTAACCGAAGTAGCAAGTTGTACCAAAGACCAACAAGTGATACAAGACCCTGTATATGCAGGCACAAAATCATAAAAATATGGAACTACAAAAGTCAGAAGCAGTTTCACATATTAAAGTCAAAGCCGAGGTCAAACGTTAATGGCTACAAGTAAGTTAAGGTACAAGCCAAAGTCACAATAATTTCCAATGCAACAAATTCGAACTGTGGTAGCAATTAACAGAATACGAGGCGGTGTCAACATAAAATGAGGACCAGGCAGTGAGCCTAAATGCAACAAAATGTCAACTGACTCGAATAGCTCAAGTCAAGTTTACAATTCAAAAGGAATACTCAAAATTCTATGACCGCAGTCAATGGAGCCGAGGCGGCCTCGAAAACCAAGCAGTGACGAAACACCCAAGCAATTCAGTAGACATAAAGAACGAATTGAATCAATCACTGAAATCATAAATCATTTGTTTAAGGTATGAACAGGAGCAATTATCAGTTTTGAACCAAGATAATTGCAGTTCAAATTAAGGCATGCCGAAGTCATTAAAACAAGTTCGAACAATTCAAGTGACCAAAGTCGACAAGAATCAAAAACTCGAACATAAAAGTACGGCAAGGGATACAGCAGCGGCAACCCTCATTAAAACCATAATTTGAACTCGCAAATCAAAAGGAGGCCGAAGCCAACACAAAATCAATTTCCAGAAATTCGAATAAAAGAACCAAGGAAACTTCATCACAGCAAACTAAAAATCATTACAGCCGTGTAAAACAAGAAGACGAACCGGATAAAAAAAATCATCAACATCTAAAAAAACACGAATGACTGAAGAATGAAATTAGATGTGAGTGAGGGAATCACTCACCTTTGTCGATGTGAAGAGCACGCGAGCGAATTGAAGCCCTAATTTCGATTGAAGGACGAAACCCTAGCTGTTGAAGAGGGGGACGAACGAAAGATTTGGAGCCGCCATTATTTTTCGTTTAGGTTTTTTTTAAAATGAGAAAGGAAAAAAGGGTCGGGTATAAAGGAATAGAGAGAACGTGTTTTTGCGTGGGTTACGGCGTGAATTTTGGCGTGGGGGAAGGCGTGTTCGCAGCTGAATACGGTAAGGTAGTGTATTCTTTTTATTATATATATTATTATATATTTTTTTTTTAAAATTCAATTTGTTTTGTATAATTATTTTCTGTAAATAAACATATAAACGTTTTGAAGTTCAACTATCAAACATAAATTAATATTAACATGTTTTACAATTAGATTTTATACTTGTATTTTGTATTGATAAAATTTTATTCCATTTTATTTAAGTTAAGAAAAATGTTATTAACTAACCATCAATTTATTAATTTACATAAAAATAATTCGTAAATCCAAACTATTTTTTCTATGTCATTAGTTCGAATTTAAAATACAAATTAAATATTCAATTCAACTTCAAAGTCAAATTTAAATTTTATTCAACTTTTCACTAGATTAAATTCTTAAATTTAATCGCCAATTTATTCTGATAATTTGAAATTTAAGTCAAATTATCATTTAAATATTTAAAATAAATTAAATATTTACAAATTAAATTGTTCAAAATTCAGGGTTGTTACAGTCGCGATAATATATAAAGCTAAACTTAGTGCTGGAACTTTCTTCTGACCTTATTACCGAGTTGGATTACTCTTTGTGCTAGATGGTTCTTCTTTCTTCTAGAGTTCTAATCTGCTCTACGTGTTGGTGGTATTGACAAGTCATCTGATACCTCATCTTCCAGATCACTTTCTTCATTAAATTTAATTACATGCTTATTGGGATCAAAGCTGTCTGTGTTATAAAATGGAAGTAAAAAATTTAAATTCGGTAGATCCCCAAATCTGTTTTGTGCTAGTTTCTACATAAAGGTAAAGTTCTCACCAATGGGGTGGTGGTAATAGCAATTTTTCTTTTTGATGTAACTCACATGGTCTATGGCTATTGAACCAAAGAGGATTTCTTTCATATATCTACGCTCCTTGTGGAATTAGGTAAGGCTGGGATTCTTTATTTACAAAGATGGCAATTCTGTGTTTCTTCCATCAAAGATGAACTTAGGACATGTGGAATTAATGCGTAATGTAACTGGCTTACCACATGATAACATACTATGGAAGATATGTTGAGTCAAAGCTTCTATGAAGATTTTGATTGCTGACAACAATATAAAGGCAATCGACAAATCAAGACCTTCATATGGTTATTTTGATTGCTGACAACAATATAAAGGCAATCGACAAATCAAGACCTTCATATGGTTCTCTAGTTTATAGATTGATTATTTGATGTTATAATAGTAATAAACTTATTAAAATCTATCCTCAAATAGTCATGCACAAAATATAATCAATATATATATACATTTATAGTGATGTACACATTTATTGTGCAACTTAACAGAAACCGGTCGACCGGTCCAAAAATGAACGGTCGACCGTTCCTGTTAAATGTGCACAATAAACGTGCACACATGCACATAACGACTATATATTTAAAATCCTGTCTACCGGTCATTTTTTGACCTGTCGACCGTTTTTAAACAGAAAGCAAGTTTTCCAAAAGACACTTCTCTTCTCCAAGAGTTGCATCTCCTACCTTTCACCAATAATCACAACTCTTAATGGCAACTGTTTCACCAAGAGTTACAACTATTTTCTTCTTATATATACTCATCTAAAATCGTTGATTAAAACAAGAATTTATATGATTATTATATGCTTTCTCTGATCTTACTTTCTAACATTCTTGCATTCTAAAAGCACTCATTTAATTAATAGCTTATTGAATCATTGAAACTATTTTATACCTTTTTATTCAATAAGCAATATACCTTCTTTAATCTTCGCAAAACATCATTCATATTATTTGAGGATAAGATTATAGGAAGGTTGTACTACTAGTGACAAATCCGTGTTTTCAAGAACACAAGTTGTCAACAACAAATTGTATTTGTTTGTGTTGAAGTCCTCGGTGTTGTAAGAGGCAAATGTTGAAGTCCTCAGTGTATTAGAGGCGTGAAATCCCGTTCGGCTGTTCGGGTATTGTAAACCTGTTCCTCCGGGTGAAGCGAGGTAGTTAATAGTGAAAATCCAGATAGGAGTCTGGGACTGGACGTAGGACGGTGCTCCGAACCAGTATAAAAATCTCCGGTGTGATTTTTCTATTTTTATTTACTATGCTATTATCATCTATTTCCGCATTTATATTATAGTCCATATTACACGATCCGTGTGTACTATATTAGTACGTGCATTAGTATACACACCGCACTTTCATTTGGTATCGGAGCATAGCGAACTTTCAAGATAGGCTAAGCTTATATCCAAATTTGTCTAAGATTCTGTTCGATAATCTATATTTAATTTGAGTCTAGATAACATACCATTGTCGAACAACTGCACTATTGTATCGAAGTCTACTGAAGTCAAGTCCGTATTAGTCTGGCTCTAAGCATATTAGACCTATAGTCTTGTACTATCTTACATGCTTATGGTGAATTTTTTGACCATTCCTTGAGCTTTTCTTGTAATTCTTTCATTTGTTCCTCTCATCTTTTTGCTACCAATTCGTTTATCTTGATCTCCAGATCAGGACATTTTTCATATAATGTTCTGAGAGCTTTTCCTGTTTTAGTTTAAGCATGGCTTGCAGCTGTTGGTAAGAAAAATTTATGCTGGGAATTATTGCTTCTTGCTTCACTGTTTAACTTCTTCTGCTAATGTGAAAATTCTGGTTTCATATTGCCGGTTGGTTTGCTGTATGTATGCCAACTGTTTATGGCATTGATCTAATTCTCTTTTTTTTTTTTCTCGCATCTGTAGAAATTGTTGTTGATTTTGACTCAGTTGAGCTTGTAGGGTACAAATTTGAGCCACCTGGTCATTCATTATTTGTTCTGCGGTTGTGGCATCATTGATGCTATTTGGGAATATGATTGCTTGCACTATGGATCTATGTAAAAATTAATTCCTAGTTGTTGTCGAGCTGCTTCTATGGCTTCATTTAGGGAGTAAAATCCTTTAAACCTTGAATTTAGGTAATTTTGTACCGAATTCTGGACTTGACTAAAATGTTTAAAAATTCCAACATATAGCCCTTGGAAGACTACATAGCATGTAAAAATTTTGGATAACGGTTTTTGTTGTATTTTTGAAATGTAACTTACAAAACAGTTTGCTAAAATCATCTTATGCTTACGATCTGTGTCTATTGTCTTTAAGTTCCATAAGTGATCTAAAAGACACTGTTGAGATCTATCTATTATTCTAACCATAGGCTTGAACTTCCTAGGGTGACTGTCTTGAAAAATAACTATATTGTACTGGCCAAATGTCATTGTTGGAATATGTGAACTACTTATCTATGAACTATCCGACTCCGAGTTGCCGGCTCTTTGAATCACTATAGGGGTATTAACCTCCTTTTATTGAATTTCTATTTTTACTTCTCTGTTTGCCATATTTAACTGTAAATAAGAAATCTAGAATGAGGTACTAAACTTTTCTTGCAAGAAACATTTAGCGATTTGTCTGGAAAGTAGGTCTGCTAGATGATTGTTTTTTCCTTTGATGTGTTCAAAATTTATTTTATATCCACACTGTATTAAATTCTATAGATTTAATTATCTGGTTTTGTTTATTTTTCTTGAATTTTCATTATTGATAAATTTTACTATGGCCTCACAGTCCGATCTGGCTGTAAATTCCTTATTTAGATATATCATGTATTTATCTAGTGCATTGATTAAAGCTTGTATCTCAAAATCTATACTTGTCTAATTTTGTCCTATTTTATTAGAATTACCGCTGGCATATGAAGCTATTTTTCTTACGATTTGTCTGCAAATTTATTCTTTTTACAAATTAGGACGACTCCCTATCCTTCTTTGCATCCATCACACTCTATTATAATATAATCTATTATTAATGGAAGTTCTAATGGTTTAATTTTCTTTACCTTTTCTTTAATTTATTTAATTAGTTTAATATCTTCGCTGTTAAATCTTCTTTCTCCATTTTTTGATATTTTATCATATAATGGTCCTATTAATCTAGCTAAATTTGGAATGAATTTCCTAGCATAATTTACTAAACCTAGAAATGCCTGAATCTTTTTTATATTATATAATTTATCTGGAAAATCAAAGATTTTTTGAGAAATATGAGGTTGTAACTCTATTTTACCATTTTCTATTTCGAGTCCTAAAAATGAAAATTTTATGTTGGATAATTTCATTTTCTTTTTTGAAACGACTATTTTATTTTTTAATATTTCATCAACAATTAATTTTAAGTGGAATTCATGTTCTTGAATTCCGCTACCGGCTACTAAAATATCATCAATGTATACTAAACAAAATTCTTTTTTTTTTGAATATATTGTCCATAAACCTTTGGAAAATAGTTAGTGCTGTCTTTAATCCAAAACTCAAAACGTTCCATTCAAAATGACCTTATGAGCATATGAATGATATCCATGGTTTAAATTGCTCTTCTAATTGTAACTGGTTGTATCCTAATTTTAAATCAAATATCCTTTTATTTTGTATTAAATTTATTAATGTGTCTTTATTTGGGATATTATACCCATCATCTTCTGTGATGTCATTAACTCGTTTGTAATTATATACTATTCTAGGTTTTCCTCTATTTACTTCAGCATAGTTTCTAACAATAAAAGTTGTTGATATGTGAGGACTTTCTGATTTTCTAATCAATTTTTGTTGCAGCATTTCTTGTATTTGTGTTTTAAATTCTTTTACATCGGCTGGTGAATATTCTATATTAGTTGTTCGTATTTTAATGTATGGATTTTTTATTCTTATTTTTGCTATATAATTTACTCTACTTTTGGTAATATCATTACCTATTAATCCTAATTTTTCTAATTTCTGGATTATAGGGTAGTTAACTGATTCAAAAATATCTGGTCCTTTTTCTATGTTTTTTGCCTTTTCTTTTGCTAAAAGACTAAAAGCCTCTAATTTTTCATCTGGCATTAAAAACTTTTGCTTTGGGTGTTTTAAAAATTCTAGTTCAGGTGTACCACCATGCTTCTGTAGCAACTCTGATTTTGTTAGGTAAAAATTTGTAGGCAATGTGTAAGTATCCTTGTTAAATGTAATACTGTTTTACCATAAATTATATGTAAATCTAAAAATCTTAGTTAAATTTATTTTAAAATTAGGCTTTGCTTTTCATTAAGTATTTATCAACTTTAAAACCTTACCATCGATTCTTTTACAACAAAGCTTTATGCATAAAAATAAATATAATT
Organism: Allium cepa; assembly: GCA_030765085.1. Taxonomy (NCBI): domain Eukaryota; kingdom Viridiplantae; phylum Streptophyta; class Magnoliopsida; order Asparagales; family Amaryllidaceae; genus Allium; species Allium cepa. Next base: position 743,840,537 of record CM060932.1, read on the forward strand.
TCTTAAAAATAAACATTAAAGGGAATTGCAACTCATAACAATGAAATTGCTGCTTACTATCAAAAGATAACATAACCAATAATAGGTTAAAGAACTAACGAAGCAAAGCAATCAAAAAAGAATATGAAATGTCGTAAGAAACTAGGCTCGCTGCCTAGTTTGAATAGCCCTAGTCGAGCGTTCCATGATGTTCAGTCGACTGGTCGCGATTCCATTTCCAAAGTAATAATTTTAAGTCGCATGGACATGTTACATGCTATACACAGTAGGATCAGATTCAAATTCATCAATGTTGTTTTCAATACAATCCAAATAGATAACAAAATAAACATAACATGTTTCAAGAATTACATACTACTGTTAATTGTCAACCTGCAATGACTTTCTATTATCTTTAAGGTTTTACATATATGTTTCATAATGAAAATTTTATAAAGCACTCAACTATATCTGAATCGATGCAACAAACAATCATCACAGGGCCTTGCAAAGCAAACAAGCTACTGTACTTGCACTTGCAAAGCATGTATGCTACCGTATTTTTTTCTTATATTTTTCATTCTGAAGCAAAACATGCATATGTATATTGAGATAGTTTTCGTGCAATAACTCACACTATGAAAATGAAATTAGATAGAGACTGTGAATTCAACAACTCACCTCAACCATGCTTGAACCTCCCTAAAATCACCTAGACCAACTCGAGGAGCTCCCAATTCCAGTTCTGTCATGGTGAACACCACCAATTCCTCCGCTATGATCATATAACTGATGCACACCCCATGACGATGTCGATGTCAGACCATGCCTTCATCCATTAACGTGCACACAGGCACCTAGTCATTGGCCCCCATCGCGTTATTCCTCCGCCTGTATAACAAACCCCAGTCTTGCGTCGCCGCCTCCACTTTACGCCCTCGTCGCCGTTGCTGATTGCGGCAAGCGGTGGCTCTTCCTTGCTTTTTTTTCCTTTCTATTTTAATTTCTCGTTTATGTTTTTTTTGGGAGATAGAAAAGGTAAGGCTGAGAAGGAGATGGTAGTGGATTAAAGAAAGACAAGGGATATAGTTATAAGGATAATGTGATTGATGGAGTTTAATTCAAAGGTCTATAAAATAAATAAAAATCAATTTTATTTTAACCTTATAAAGTTAACATCTGGATTTAATTTCAAAATAATTTGCATTATATTTCACGAAATATATGTATTTCGGTAACAAAAAAATTTCATTCAATCCAAATTCACTCCACTCTAATTATATATTTACTGTATTGATATATAAAATAAATTTATTCATCTTTGTCGATTTAATGATTTTATTATCATCCAAGACTTCTTTTCATCTATTTCAATTATATACAATTATTTACACTTTGATTATATTTAACAATAACAATTTATTTGGGTCTTAATATATTATTCAAAAGTAAATCTTTTAACGAATCCAATGCTATTATAACAAAATCCATCATTAGATAGACTTTACTTGAATAATAATTAGATTTCAAAATAATAATTATCAAAGATTAAATTCAAACACTTCTATTTTAATTAAATTAGTTTAATATTAAAACTTCAATACAGGGTTGTTGCATTAATTAAAGTGTAAAATAGTAATTTTGATCAATATCTCGAATTTTGATGAAACTAGTTTTATCGGATCCATAACAGTGAGTTACTATAGGATTTCAACTTTCGTAGCGATCAGACTTATGTTTGATCGTGTGAGCTCGAAATGCATAGAAATCGATTAATCGAAATCAAATAAATATAATTCGATTTTAAAATCTAACTTCTATATTCAATGGAATTAGGGTTTGAAACAAGTTCCATTGAGTTTAAAAATATCGAAAACCTATATTTTGATATAATGGATGACCCATTTTCATTTTAGAAATGAAACGGGCTTTTTGGGTCATTGTTATCGTTTTGATCCAATTCGATCTGTTCATTTGTTCTTACCTACCTTGCATATATATATATATATATATATATATATATAGGCTGTTATAAAACCTAGCAGCCTTTTCATTTTATATTGTATGTACGTATATTTTCTTTTCACCTCCTCTTTCTTCCCAATGGCTGAAAACCCTAATTTCAATTTAAAAAAAACTTTATAGTGACTTCGAGTCGTGCTTCAGGTTCAAGAGGCGAAATTGCAGTAACTTCGGGTTAGGAACCAAATGACTCGGGTCTTGGGTCATTTTGGCAAAAACTCAGAGCGAGCACCGGGTATTTGAGGCGGCGGACCGAAATAAGACTCGAAGTCGAAATTTTTAAATCTTCTAACGTTAATAACTTTTGTATACTAGCTCGGATTCACACGTTGTTTTCTCCATTACGATCATATTGAAATTTCGGACATTATGGAGCCAGTTTGGCTGTATTCTAAGACTATTAAATTTTTGGGCTAATTTTGGATTTTAAATCGATGACAAATCAAAGGTGAGTGTTTTAACCCATTCACAAATGATAAACCATCTTATGTTGGTTAAATTAAATTTATGATGTGATAAGAAGTTGACTGATTACTATTTGATATATATAAATTGTCATTAGAGTTCAATTTGAATTTATATTGAATCTAATTTCCATTTAAATTAATATTTAAATTTAATTTCCATTCAATTACCTATTAATGATAACCAGTTTATTTTTTGTGATTTATTAGTTGAATTGAATGACGGTTGTGACAGATGTTTAATTTTCGATATTGGATGATCGGACGTTATGTTTATTTTATATATTGTTATCACACTACAAGTTCCTTAGTTATTGTTAGGAAAATCACTACGGGTTGAAATAATACATACCCCAATGGTCTTATAAATTATAAAAAAATCATTATGGGTTGAAACGATAGTCTCCAGCGATTTTACGGATTTTGAATTTTAACTCAGGATTGCCGGTAGAAATGATATATACCCATAAATTTAAATTTATTGCGGACTGAAATGATATATATCTGTATCACTTGACCGTAGGGTAGAAAATTATATATGGACACAGAATTGGTCAACTTAAATGATTTAAATCCTTAATTTTGAATCTAGTTAAATAATATTATAAAATAAAATTAGATTTAAATCGTTTTCAAAATCTTAGTTTTAAAATGTTGAAATTGGAATTGGTTTAAATGATAAAGAATCTAAATTGAAATATTAAAAGTTGAGTTTTGAAATATAAATGAAATTTATCAAACTTGAGTTATTGTAATGTCTTATTATTTAAACTTTGAAACGTATTGAATTTGTAGTGGTTTAAGTTGTAGTTCAAACATGGATTTGAAATCGATATAAATTGAAATGCTTTTAATGAGAATTTGAATTGAAAGTTTAAAATTGAGTTTTGTTGATTTGAAATCTGGATATGGTCCAAATTTGTTGAAATGAAAGAAATAGTTTGATTTGATACTATTTTTAAAATAAATTATTTAAAAGAAACTGTTTAAAAATCTATTATTTCAAAATTTGGATTATTCAAAATTACAAAACTATTTACTATATAAACAATTTTCAATAATCAAACCATTTTATATTAAACTATTTTAATTGTTTTAAAATCCTTAAACTATTAAAACTAACTTAAACTGTTTTGAAACTATTTAAACTGTTTTACGCTATTTAAAAAAATTAACTATTAAAATTATTTAAAACTAATTTAATTATTATAACTATTTTAAAACTATTTTAACTATTAAAACTATTTTAAACTATTCTAAAACTATTTTAAACCATTTTAAACTATTTTAAAACTATTTAAAGTATTTATGACTATCTAAAATATTTTCAAAAATTCAAACGGTGCAAGGTTGAATTATTTATATTTAAATCCTTGATTTAAAAGCAAATATGGTTAAATGATGTTGTATCCTACGTTGGAATTTGAAATGATATTTTCTAGTGAAATGACATACCTTGAGTAAATATGATGATTTTGAAATTAGGGTTTAACCTATTTTGTGGATATGATTTCGAAAGTGATATGATTTTGAAAGTGAATATCACTTCGGAAGTGATCTTATTTTCGAAGTAAATATGATATTTTGTTATCAATTATGAATTGGTTTTGAAAACGTAAAAAACCAACCGGTGTGAAATAAGCATTTGAATGTTAAAGTGACTGTGATCGGATATTGTCATACTCTCTGCCAATACCGAAAACCACTTTAACAACTGTGCACGTGGTGGAGAATCTAGAATAAAGTAGGATGGTTTGGCAAACGATACTATATAAGGTATGAACGCAGCCCTGACCCCCTCAGGTCAGCTTGGTATGACTAAAAAAGAGCCATGTCGGGCCAAGTGGGGCCGTACCCCTGATCATGCATGCTTCTTCATTTATTGCTTTGTGATTGATTTGGCGGCCACCCGTTGATTTGATTATGGGAGTGTGTCTCGAGATGGGAGGTAGTAGCTGTTATGTCTTCCCACCAGTCCGAATCCGCAAGACGGTAGTGTCTTTCCCTAAGCATTGCCCAGCGTGCCTTGTTATATGCCTTATCGAGCCCATTATGAGTTTGGTTTGTTTTGTACACCAAGTGCCCTATGATAGCCCTCAATTTTACGGAGGAATTACGGTACTATATAAACTATGGCATTTATATAAACATGTGTTAAAAGGGATATGGGTAACGCCTTAATGCTATTTTAATACTTTACTTTATTATAGACATATTATAATAGCGTATTCTACTATGTATGTAGATAGTTTAACGAATCCTTAGGAGATTGAATCCTGAACATATCTTAAGTTATTGCATGCACGTTAGACACTGGATAGGAGATGTAAAATCCCGTAAACATCTCTGAAGCCATTACACCCATATTTATTTATGTTGATTTAACCCACATAAGATCTTTTAGTTCTCACTTGAGTGTTTTGTCTTTTCATTACGCTCGGGTCAGCTTGAGCTTTTCAGTATATTGAAGACTTTATTTCTGGAGGACGAATATGGAGATTTGTGTACTATATTATTTCATATATGTTCCACTGAATCGTATTATCCCACTGTATTTTTATTTATTTTTGTTGTATGTGTAACTCTGATTTGTATTATAAACGTGTAATCAAATGTTATTTGTAAAATAGCTTTATAAATTGTTATTTGATTATTATATTTTGTCATTCAACTGTGAGATTGTATGTTTTGTTTTTTTCATTATTTTACTTCTTTTTCTTATTTACCCCATTAAGAATCCTCCATTTCTAATGGTTTGAGTTGACATGTGTGTCTAGGTCGTTACATTTGGTATCGAAGCTTTGGTTTATCGATAACCTTAGCTTTGTGGGGTCTGACTCATTAGAGATAAGGTAGTAATACCCTAGAATGAGTTTGTATAAGTGTGTATATATGAGAGAGCATACTTGTTAGGGTTGTAAAATGATTTTATATTGTGTTAATTTATTCTGTTGAGTATTTATAAATTCTGGTCGGTACATAGGATGCTATGGAATTGATAGGGATTTGTAAACACTTAATAGGCCAAACCGATACAATATTGTTTTGAAATAGAGATAAATGAAATAATTTTACCTAGTATTATATTGGGTATAAAAAAGAATAAATTTTATTAATGGATATAGTTGTATGTAATATGTTGTTTATTAAGAAGCGAAATTTTATAAATATTGGATGCAGAATATGATTTACAAATAAAATGAATTTAATTGAAAATTTGAGAAATTAAATTCCAAGGATTTAAAATTGGTTTTCAAAGATTCTGGAATATGATATTAGTATTATTTGGAAGTATTTTAGAATATTAATATTTTCAATGCGATTTGAAAGAAAGATTTTAAAAGAATTTTAAAGGAAATAAATTCGGTACTCCCCTCTTCTATCGCTGGAAAATAACTTCGGTGATAACGGCCGCATCATCGACTTTCATTTTCGAGTTTCAAAGTGGGAAGACCTCTGTAGTAGTTTTAATACACATTTGTTTTGATAAACAAATCCTAATTTTTAATTTCTAAATATGATTGGACATATAAAAGCTATGAGTGTGTGCGTGTGTATAATTTCAAAATTGATTTCAAATAAACCCGATGTTTGAGTTCTCAAGTTCTTTATTGATTAATGTTTTTTTAATTTTTGAACTGAAGAAAAACTTGAATTATTAGAAACTTCTAAATTGTGAAATAAGAAAATAAGTCTAAGTGTTTAAAAGAAAATATGAATTGAACTTGTAACTCTCAGAATTGGAAGATAATAAATTTGAAACAAACTGGAAATGGTTAAATATGTACAATACTCAATTGAATAAGATAAATTTGTATAATACTCAATTATATTCTAAAGCATAAATAATACTTACCAAAATGTTTAAGAAGTTAAAAATGCTAATATGAATATGTAATAGAATATTATACAAGTAAAATCTTAATAACAAAATGCTTCAAAATGAATAAATGTTTATAAATGAAAAATTAAGAAATATAGGAAATGTTATAAACATGAGTTAATGTTTTGGAATGCTTGACAATTTAAATTGAATAAATAAATGTGAATACTATTTTAAGTAGATGATTTTAAACTTAAGAAGATGTTGAAATGATTCACTAATGGATTTAATATTTATTTATTCACAAGTTGATGCAATATTAAATGATACTGTATGTGAAGAAATGGATGTAAATTAAAAACTGAAGAAACTTAAGTTGAAATGATCCATGAATGAATATTAACATTAATCAAGCTACATAAATAATAAATGTTAAATAAACTGCAATGGAATATATGTAATACTTTAATAATGAATTCATTGATGATTTTAAATAGTGCATGAAAAGAAAATTTATTTAAGTAAATGAATGTAAGAGAAAAAATGACATGGTATGAATGAATGAAAATAAATGAAAGTAAATGATGAAAAAAAGAAGAAACCAAGTGACAAAATTTAAATAATGTGTTAAATTCTTTGTTGTTTGGCATATGGGATGCTTAGGAAATGATACCTCGATTTGTTTGAGGTTGTATGAATAACCTATTGAAAAATTACTAAAGGCTGTTGAGCATATGGTACACTTGATAGTTTATTTATCACCCTTGTACAATGAAAAGTGTCTGAACTTCAACAAACCGTGAGTTTGGTTGCTACTGATTGTTTGATAGTTTCCTTTGTTGCATATAATGGTTGTATTATTTTGTTTGCATATGTTTTATGTTGATTTGCTTTTGTTACTAACTGGAAATAACTAAATATTTGCTCTTGTACATAATTCTCAGCCTTTTGGATTATATAAGCGAAACACAGTTTTTTAGAAGCAATAGCTGCTGCTTTTGGTCTCATAATAATGTGTTGTTTGCCCGACAAATATACGTTTTTGGATCACGGTTTTGCAACGATATTTTAATTGCTTTTCCCATGGTTGGGATATTTTATTATTGAAATATGATATATATATATATATATATATATATTATTGATATTATTATTTTTCTGGACCTAACCGTGCAAAGGAAACTCTGTCGAAACTTTTCGTGAATTTAGGACTTAGAATTTTTTTTTTGTGAAAGTGAAATTATTTTCAAACTTTTATTTACTTGAATATGAAGAACTAATTGTTTATAAATTGAAATATTTTATTTAAAATACTTAATTACGTAAGTTTAAAGTGTTTATAAATTGATTATTTTGAATAAAATTTTATCAAGTTCTTAATCTCTTCTTGCTCCTTTTCGAGGACGAAAAGTTTTGAGCGAGGGAGAGTGTAGCGACCCGTATTTTTTTTCGTTAAGTAAAAACTATTAAATTTAATAAGATTCAGAGTTTAATATTCTGTGGATTTAAAATTTATGATTTATAAATGGGAAAGATTATTAAAATGTAAATTAATAATGTTGATTTAATGTAATTGATAATTATTTTTAATGTAACCTCAATCAATTGAAATAATTGTAAGGTTAAATTAGTTATAAGTTGTAAATAAGAAAATAAATTAAATGTTGTATTTAATGATGAGTTGTATGTAATTAATTGAAATTGGTTAATATAGAATATGAAATCAGTGATGTGGTAAGTAAATTTATAATCTTGTTGTAAACAATAAACTTATAAATGTGATTAAAATTACGTAAAGGGAACAATTGCTCATTCATAGTCTTATTATTTAATCGGTTGAAATTAATTTGGAAATTAATAAAATTAAATGTAATTATATATTCAGTTAATATGAGTCAAGATGATAACTGCAAAATAAGAATGTAGTAAAAAGTGAACGAGTGTCAAATGGATTCATATTGGTATTGGATGATTGAATAATAAGATGTAAATCAAAATAAATGAGTTTGTTGGAATTTAAATTTTAATTAATGAATTTATTGAAATTGAAATTGAATGTTGTAATTAGTGCAATAATTAAATATTGAATTCGACATGGAATTTTTTATTAAAGGAGTATAAATTTCTGTGTAATCAGAAATGATAAAAATTGTTATTTATTAAATTTAAAAGTGATTAAAGCAATTTAATAATAATTTATCTAATTAACGTGTAAAATAGCCATTTTGACCACTGTCTTGGATTTCGATGAAACCAGTTTTATTGGATCACGGTGAATTATCATAGGATTTCAACTTTTATAGTGATCGGACTTATCGTTTAATAGTGCGAGCTCAAAACGCATAGAAATCGATTAATCGAAATTAAATAAATATAATTTGATTTTAAAAGCTAACTCTGTATACAATGGAATTAGGGTTTGAAACTAGTATTGAGTTTAAAAATATGAAAACCTATATTTTAATATATTGGACGACCTATTTTCATTTCGGAAACGAAACGGGCTTTTCAGATCGTTGTTATCATTTTGACCCAATTCGATATGTCCATTTGTTCTTACCAACCCTTGCCTATATATAGGATGTTATAAACCCTAGCTAGTTTTTCATTTTATACTGTTTGTATGTACATTTTCCTCTCATCTTCTCTTTCTTCCCAATGGCTGAATACCCTAATTTCAATTTCTAAAAAAAAATCTGCAGCGACTTTGTTTCACGATTCGGGTTCAAGAGATGAAAACCCTGCCATGACTTCGGGTCAGGAACCAAATGACTTAGGTATCGGGTTGTTTTGGAAAAATCTCGAAGCGAGCACCAGATATTTGAGGCGGCGGACCGAAGTAAGACTCCAAGTCAAAATTTCCTAATTTTCTAACGTTAATAACTTTTGCATATGAGCTTAGATTCGCATGCGGATTTTTCCATTGCGATCGTATCAAAATTCAAGACCTTATGGAATAAGTTTGGCTACACTCTAAGACTGTTAAATTTTTGGGCTAATTTTGGATTTTAAATCGGCGACAAATCAAAGGAGAATGTTTTAACCCAGTCACAAATGCTAAACCATCTTATGTTGGTTAAATTAAATTTATGATTGATTAGAAGTTGATTGATTGTTATTTGGTATATTTAAATTGTCATTCGAATTCAATTTGAATATATATTGAATCTAATTGCCGTTTACATTAATGTTTAAATTTAATTTCCAGTTAAATATCCGATAATGATAACTAGTTTATTTCTTGTGATTTATTAGTTGAACTGAATGACGATTGTAATGGATGTTTAATTGTTGATATTGGATGACTAGATGTTATGTTTATTTTATATATTGTTTTCACACTAAAAGTTTCCTTAGTTATTTTCGAAAAATCATTGTGGGTTGAAATGATACATACTCAAACGGTCTTATAGATTAGAAAAAAATTCGTTATGGCTTGAAATGATAGACTCGATCGATTTCATGGATTTTGAATTTTAACTCGGGATTGCGGGTTAAAATGATATATACCCATAAATTTAAATTTATTACGGATTGGAATGATATATATCTATATCACTTGACGAAAGAGTAGAAAATTATATACGGACACCAGATTGGTTAAATTAAATGATTTTAATCATTAATTTTGAATGTAGTTAAATGATATTATGAAATAAAATTAGATTTATATGAACTGAATCATTTTCAAAATCCAAGTTTTAAAATGTTGAAATTGTAATTGATTTTAGTGAATTGTTTAATGAATCTAAATTAAAATCTCAAAAGTTGAGTTTTGAAATATAAATGAAATTCATCAAAATTGAGTTATTGTAACGTTTGAATAGTTAAACTTTAAAACCTATTGAATTTGAAGTGGTTTAAATTGTAGTTTAAACATGGATTTGAAATTAATATAAATTGAAATGGCTTTAATGAGAATTTGAATTGGAAGTTTAAAATTGAGTTTTGTTGATTTGAAATCTGGATATGGTCCAGATTTATTAAAATGAAAGAAATAGTTTGATTTGATATTATTTTCAAAATAAATTATTTAATATAAACTGTTTAAAAATATATTATTTTAAAATTTGGATTATTTAGAATTTCAAAACTGTTTACTATATAAACCATTTTCAATAATCAAACCATTTTATATTAAACTATTTTAACTGTTTTAAAATCCTTAAACTATTAAAACTAATTTAAACTATATTAAAATTATTTTAACTATCAAAACTATTTTAAACTATTTTAATACTATTCTAAACTATTTTAAAACTATTTAAACTATTTATAACTATCTAAACTATTTTCTAAAATTCAAACGGTGTAAGGTTGAATTGTCTATATTTAATTCCTTGATTTAAAGCGAATATAGTTAGACGATGTTATAACCTATGCTGGAATTTGAAATGATATTTTATAGTAAAATGACATATTTTGAGCAAATATGATGATTTTGAAATGTGGGTTTAACCTATTTTGTGGATATGATTTCGAAAGTGATATGATTTCGAAAGTGAATATGATTTCGGAAGTGGTATGATTTTCACAACACGAGAAAGGCAATTTCCTCACGATTATAAGCGTGACAAAACTAATTTATTATGGTTATAACCGTTAAAATAGGTACCGTGGGCAAATTCAGTCACACTTTTGCTCACGGTTATAACCGTGATAAAAATAATAATTTCTCATGCTTATAACCGTTATAAATGTAGATATTATCACACTTATAACCATGACAGAACAGTATTTACTCACGGTTGTAATCGTGATAAAATGGTTATTACTAACGCTTATAACCGTGGGAAATTTAGATAGTATCACACTTATAACCGTGACAGAACAATAGTTTCTAACATTGATAACCAATACCAAAAAGGAAACTCTAACACTTATAACCGTGACAAATGCAAATTATATCACAGTTATAACCACTACGAAAGGTTATTTTCTAACACTTATAACCGTGATAACTAAAACAATATCAAACAAACTATATATTATTACACTACAAACAATCTATACAAAAAATATATAGTATTAACATTAAGAAAACATATGATCAATAATTAGAACAACACCAAACATTTATGTTTCATACAAACACCACAAAGGATACATCATACCAACACCACAAATTATAGCATACAAGCATAGTATATATAACAAACTTTAAAACATAGTTTCAGAATATAACTACATCGTGTTTAGTAACTTACTAATAACGCAAATGATACTCGTGCCAAATCACAGAACCCCCTTAAACTAATTTGGATAGCGTGTAATGGCCATTTTGTGGTGCTTCATACTGTATCATAAACATTCTCCACCCAAACAACTTGCTCCCCTTCAACTATCTTTTGACCATGACATATCTTTTGTGTCCCAATGTGTCCTTTTACTACTTCCGTCAAATCTACTGACAATAGTGTTACTGGTTGTTTCTCTGTCGTAGAAGATCCCATTATTCCATTTAGTGGAGTAACTAAGCTACCTCGAGGACTGTTTAGATTTTGTCTGTATTAGAAGCAGCTTCTCCTCTTGATGTCGGCACATTTCCTCCAATATGATTTACAAGCATCTTTTTACATTGTCTCATATCATTTATAGCTAAACTCATTGTTTTCACTCTTCATGCATTTCTGTTTTCCATTGTTGATTTGCATTCTCTTTGTAATTGGTAATGGCTTTTGAAGCTTGAGAGAGTCTTACTTGCTTTACATTAGACGTAGAGCTAATAGCTCGGCAATAGCTTCACTTTTTATCATCCCGAAAAGCTTCGGCAACGGAATCTTTTTCAAAATCTTCTAAACTTCTTATTCCATCTTCTCCATTAACACTAGCTTCCGATTTTTGTCTTTCTTCGGCTGCTTCTATCAATGCCTACACAATTCATAATTTTGTAAAGATGTAAAATTACATAACATAGGCTAAATATGTGATTGAAACTGAAACTGAAATTAGTAGATGTCAATTTTCATTTGTAATCATATTCATAAATTACATATACATTTGATTGTATACTATTGCTTGTATAGGTTCAGAAGTACTATTGAGAGGTTCAGAAGACATAATATATTGCATGTATATGTTGCCTATATAATTCATGTACATGTATGGAACCACATCCTAATTTTTGAAAAACATGCTCTGGAATCTACACAAAACTAAACTCAACAAAACACGAATGGCTCCAGGTCACTAAAACATGTTATCGATTCTTTCTTACTTCTTGCAAAAATTTAAATGTTATTTTTAACTTCATGATAGTTGCACCTGTCACAAAGTATGAATTGGTTTTAGGCAGGTTGAATCCAGCTTGGGATTATTGGTTAATTAATTCGATAAAAACAGCAGGTTGCAATTTTAAGCAACAATACTTCATAACTAGAGACAATATTTCGTCCAATTGTATTTCTAATGAGGAGTCATTATATCGGGAGTTTGGATCATGTATTGCATACTATGTACTATTTAACTTGTACTTTGTATATATCTAGTATACAATTAGTATGAATGTTCATGTTTAAAATAAGTATGACACCTGCTATTATCCTCTCTTCATAAACACCGGTGAAGCTGTGGAAGGAACACAAATTTCTATGACAACAAAAACGTAATCATATACAAAATATACTAACTGCTAGTAATTTTGAATTGACATTTAACTATATAACAGCTAGTTGAGAAGGTTTTGTTCATAATAATAGATTATCAACACGTGAACAATGTAAAGAAAATGATATATATCTTTCTTGCAAAATCACAGTGGCTCAACTTGATCTTCAATTTAGACTTGAAAATTTAAGTGGTCCAGCACTTAAGCAATGCTAAATGCCATAATACGAGGCCATAGCCATATCTCACTTAGCGCCTAAAATGACTAAGTATACGTATATATGAATTGAAGCAAATGTACAAGGAAAAATTATAAGTCATCAATAGAAATAAAGTAAGGACGCTGACATAATAATTTCGGTATATACCATCATACTCGGTATTGGTGAAAAAGCTTTACCCAAGCTTATGAAAAACAAACGGTGCTCCATAATTATATTACGAGCTACATAGGTAGATAGGGCTTAAAATGTCATGCATTCCTTTTTAAGTATTATGCCATCATACTCATTATATTAAAAAGCTTTACCCAAGGTTAAGAAAAAAAATAGTTACTCACAAATATACTACAAGCTATGTAGATAAATACTAGTTAGAATACCATGCATTATGCTGAACTACATAGAAATGTGCTACTGACCGAGGCTGGCAGAAAGCCTAGCAGGTTAAAATGTATAGTTACAATGACAGATAAACATTGGCAGGTCATTTTTTATGAATAAATATATGTATATTTAAGATGCATATATGTAAGGAAAATAGATATCTGTATATTTAAGAGTCAATACAATGCAGGCTTGTCTTTGAAATGAAAATGATACAAAATGCACACATGAGCCTGATAGCCTCTTATATGTTATCAAAGCTGTAAATCAAAGACTTGCATATTTTTCAGCGGCGCAAGGAAGCACCTCTTTGATTTTTTTTACTTGTATGCGCCACTTTCCATGCCTTTGCTCGTGTAATTTTACATTCGGGATTATCAGTTTCCTACATGAATAAATGTAAATATATTAAACAATTATAAAATATTATCGCGATTAGTTGTGAAAGACTTACTACGTACTAATTCTTCATATAGTCTAGTATAAGATTTTCTTCCCAATGTATGATTTATGATGTTCTTTCTTTTATTATCAGCATTCGTCTTGCATTGTTTTTTCTTCTTATCAGCATACTCAATGTCGATGAACCCCTCCCACTAAACTTTTTCAATGTCTTCGGGTCGGTTATCAATCGCAAGATGCCTAGGCAATAACTCTCCTTCTTTTGTTTTAAGATATAGCTTTCTCAGTTTTGCTTTTGTTGTTTCAAAGTACAGTGAAAACGCCTTCTCTAAAATAGGTCGAGCTAAATCGGGGTTTATATCCAAATCAAACTCCTTCTATAGAAAGGTAAAATAAATGTTCTAATTATGATTTTGTACTTCAAATATGCACAAAAAAAGCGTTCTTGTAAAAATTGTAAATTCAACTACCATGAGTGATTTCCGTAAATTATCCCTGAAAAACCCATCAACTTACCTCCAATCATCATAGCTAATGGGAATATGCCTTTGAATTAGAGTACCACAACAGAAACTCCAGTTTGTTGCATCGTCGCCTTCAGCACCATCCATCTCAACAATTTTCGAGTACTTTTTATTTGGTGGGGGGAGGAACTTCTTCTTCTCTGCTTTCTATATGTCTACTGCACCTAGCCGATATACTGCCAAAATATAATGCAAGAGATATAACAACCTATCTACAACATATAATGCCATAAAATTATATAAAGAATTATATACATTTTAAAACTACCACTTAAAACTCACATATTTCTAAAAGTCTGCCATACTTAAGACTGTTCATATTCATTAATTTTGAATTTTTACATCTCAATTCATATGAATGGAAAACTTCAAGCATTTTAAAAGCTCACACATACTTGCATACTTGCATGTCACCTGCATTTGCATTGAAATATACTATCTCTCCTGCATTTAGAAGGATGGTTTTATATGCCATGTGAAGATTTAATGAATGATAACAAATGAGTATACAGGGAAGAGAGAAATGCCTTTATATTTTAAATTTGTTGAAATTTCTGATCTATAGCAAAGGAAAGACCTCATCAATAACAGAATAATACTGCACTTGCTTTGCATACAGCGAATAATATTGTGCGTTTGAAAAAGTATGTAGACCAAAAAATATAGAAACTGAAGAAATTAGCAATAATGGACAATAAGGACTTGTAGGAGAATGCTAGCAAAATATGCTGATCATAGGAGCAAAACAAGCGAGGACACCCAAAATACTTGACCAAAGCAACGAAGGCAACATGATAAATGCCAAATAATGACTGAGAATACTAATAAGTTACAAAACAAGCAACTACTACTTCAATAAATCTCATCAATTTGGATTCAATACATTTCAACAACGTTGTTAAGTTAGATTGCTCCTTTAAAACCGACTGGAAGTTTGTTGGCATCTCATAATCATCCATGCTATCAGTCAAGCGTTTAGGTGAACGTCGTGCAATGGACCAATCGGGATTTTGTATATCTGGTGTTTAAAAAACTTGACTTGCTTCTGATGCAAGAATGGCAGGCTCATCATACTCTCCGTCGCTGCTTTTAAGTTTTATTAGATTCACCATCAACAAATTAGAGTCCGGACAAATCTTACAACCATGCATTTATCAGCAATATTGACCCACTCACAATAGAATACTACATGTGAAAATTCATAATAATGAACTTGAATGATTTCCTTGATAATACCATACCAAGTGGTGTCATCATCTGTAGGATTCAAATCTTTCGCACTTGCAACAAATGTTGTTATTGCATCCATACAGACACCGCTATCTTGCATTGAAAGGGTGTCATCATAGCGCTATGGAGAAAATACATAACCATTTAGTCTATACTTAAGATGAGTTTTGGCTTCCCACGCTGGTCCACTAACGTAATACCATAACAATGAATCCATACATTTTTCTTCCATTGACTATTAAAATAATTTAATTAAGTTAATAACGTTAATTTGATTATCGAATTATGATCTTCGTGGAATTTAACAAACCTTCTTGTACAACCAATCAATGAATTCAGTTTGCACTACTATTTCCGTCCTTGCATGGAGCTTCTTTCTACTTCGTTGAGCATCTTCTAACGACGATCGGTATTCGTTACAAACCAATATATGGTGGCGTAAGTAAATATTAAAGTAACATCTTATAGCGTGTAGAAAAAAATGCAAACCTATAATAATCATCTCGGTCTAGAATTTCCATCCTGAAAAGTATCCACCTTCGAATTTGAGTACGTTGTATGCCGGATAACTTGATAGTTTCACCCTCAATGATGGAACGTTCATAAATGTCATCACCGTTCTCATCCAAAAATGGTGCTTGTTTAGAGCTATGATTACCAGTACGTGGATTTGGCATATATTCCATGGCATATTTAACGGATTCTGAAACAAGATATGCTTCGGAAATTGATCCCTTCACGTAGCGTTTATTGCTTGGTATGTCTTTGCATTCCTTCATAGCTCTAATATAAAAATACATCATTTACGTTACTATTGAAAAAGAATCATGCGATAATTATATTTTTAAAAATGATGCACCTTTCAAATGGATACATCCATGTATAACTAACTGGTCAACATAGTAGTGCCTGATCAGCTAAATGCACCATTAGATTTATGCTTATGTCAAAAAATTGAGAGGGAAAATAATGCACCAACACGCATAATGCCTCGGCAATCATATCTTTGGTAGCTTGGACATGCTCTCGAATTAAAACCTTCGAGCTAATAATATTGAAGTACAAGCATACGTGTAATATCGCACGTCTTAAGTCATGACACTTTGGATAAGCATGTTGAACCATGATAGGCAAAAAATACTGGATAATAACATGATAGTCAAATGACTTTCTAATATTCAAACTGGGTGGTTGAATATTTACTAAGTTGCTTAACTTAGTCCCAAAGCATGATGGAAGTTTCGCATCTTTTAGTACTTGATAACATTGCATCCTGTATGTTTTATCAAATGCAAATTTAGAAGATTGTTTGTACCTATCAAACAACAAGTTAATGAAATGCTTCGATGCATTCTTCTCAGTGTGCATCACGTCAATAGTATGTCGCACTCTATGACTGCTCCAATACTCTAAGCCAAAAAGAATCGACTTCTTATACCATGCTGGTCTTGCATCATCGCCATTTTCGTTTACAATCATCGTCAAGGTCGATATCATCTATTATGCGTTTTTTTTACCGGGTACATATTTGATATGCGCAAGCTTTTCTAAAAGAGTTGATCTTGTCAATCGTGTTAGAGGTACCTTATCCTCTATATTCTTATACCATCCATGTTTCAATGCCCTATATGGATGACCATTATTTAAAAATCTTCTATAGTTCGTATAAACAATCTTATTTCCAATGTGTTCTGATTCAGTCTCCACAGCACAAACAGGACATGCTTTGTAACCATGTGTTACATAGCCAGATAAATTTCCAAATGCAGGTAGATCATGAATTCCCCATAATAGCATTGCTCTCAAAGTGAAATGCTCTTTCTTATCCATGTCAAATGCAGGCACTCCCTCTGTCCATAGCTGCTTCAATTCATTGACAATGGGTTCCAAATACACATCAATATCTTTACTAGGTGTTCTTGGTCCAGGAATTAACAAGCATAACATTTGAAACTCCGACTTCATACATAATGAAGGGGGTAAGTTATAAGGAACCGTACACATAGGCCATCAACTATAATTACTTGATTATGTTGCACTAGGGTTAAACCCGTCAGTGGCAATACCAAGCCAAACATTTCGCCCATTTTTACCAAACTCTGGCCACTTGTTCTTCAACGATCTCCATTCGGCTGAGTCAATAGGATGATGCATGGAATTCCAGCAAGGTTTTGCTTCACTATGCCATAACATCTTTCGAGCTATCCATGGTATAGTATACAACCTTGTTAATTTCGGAGTTATTGGAAAATATTTCAAAACTTTTCGAGGTTGTTTTGTCATTTTTACCACTTCCCCTTGATTTTTAACTTTAAATCTCGATGTATGACAACGTGGACATTCCAATGCATCATTGTATTCCTTCCAAAACAATATACAATCATTTTCACTAAGCATGTATACACTCTACTTTCATTCCCAAATCCTTTAACATTTGTTTCATTGTCGAGTACTTCTCCGGTATTGTATTTTCCTTTGGAAGCCACCACTTCAATCGTATCAACAACTCGGTCATACTGTTTCCTGACCAATTAAATCTTTTTTAAAATTTTGAAGCTCTATAATGACACTTAATGTTGTAAGACCATCTTCGCAAGAAGGGTATAATTTTCATTTTCTTTTCTTTTGTATTCCTGATACTTTTTCCAATGGTTACCATCGTCGACGCCTTCAACGCTACCATATACTCTATATGCATCATCAACAAGGTCTTCAAGCGCATCTCCTACATGGTTCTGTTCTTGAAATTGATTAGAGTTGTAAGCCTCATAGGTATTGTGTCGCGTAGTATTGACCATCACATCATTGTCGCTTCTCTCGCCATGGAAAAACCATTCGTCGTATGTTGGATCCATACCATGAATGATCAAGTGTTTTCTACTAATTTAAAAGCCAACTTTTTTGAATTCCTACACTTTATACAAGGATAGCTGCATAGCCCAAAGTCTGGTGAATGACTCTTCGCGAATTCCATAAAATATCGAACTCCTTGTATATATTCATTGGTATTCCTATGTCGAATTCTAATCCACTCTCTCGATGTAGGCTTCGACATTAGCAAGGAAATTTATTTGTTCCTATAATTTTATGTAAATACAACATTAATACATAAACGGAGCATTAATCAACATGCTAATACAAATAAAACAATACATGAACAACTTACGGTTGGTCAAAGACATAATGTTTCAAGATTTTGGCCTATAATGCCCAACACTTAACTATTTATGTTGTCCCTGATCTCATACAGAGAGGACTCATTTCTAATTCTGGTACATTTTTAGATTGCGCTTAATACTCATATATGTTGTGCTTTTAACCATCCAAGGTGACTAATCAAAATAATCATTAGCAACCAAGGTGACCGATCAGAATAAATTAAGTAATCATTACCAATAAAGAGACATGTTTCCGTTAAAATAAGTAGTCATTACTAATCTTAAGTCGAATGCATGAAATGCTAATACGGTTAACAACCTATTTTTTTAATCTGCATACGTTAAAAGGTTTGGGTTGTCTTGGATATCTTTATGAAATTAATAGTCAATATTTCAGAAAATAAAAAGAGTAATAACAATAAAAATAATTCTAGGCTTCAATATTGTTTATAGACTAAATTTCAGGATCCAATATAGTGATAAATAAACAAACAAAATCATTATAAATTTACACATGTGAAAGGTCAGACATAATTTTCTCATGGAAAATAAACATGTAAGCTTGGAAGATTTTTATCGCGTAAGCCTAGTAGCTAGTTAAAGTGTATATATATATTAGTTTAATGGAGGCAGATTTTTCAGTCAGGGCATTTATGCTGTCACTGTTAGCAACTAGAGCGCCTTCAAGGTATTTGATAAAATAAATTAAGAAGAAACTGAAAATCAATGGATACATTATTTGAGCCATCATGGAAATTGCATGAAATATAAATATAAATAAAAGTTTAACATGATATAAGATATATAATTTGTAGCACTAATTTTTACGTGTAGCACTAATTTTTACGTATGTAATAATAGCAAAGTTACAAATATCATTTTTGTTTTCAAGCTCATTTTGTCATATGCGCGTGCGAGCAATGTTAGCATATAATGTCAAAAAAGATTATATACCTACTAGTCCTTTTTCCCATAACGACCACTAGATGAAAGCATATGCTTGCCCTTGGCATGGCTCATTGTCATCACATATACTAATTTCAATGCAAATGCCATGAACACACACTCAATTGGCGCTGCTTAGTTGTACTTGAACAACTAAGGTCATTTAATATCAAAATATTTAAAAGAAACATCAGTACGATCTAAAATATAACATACTCATAGCTTGAAAATATACCTCTAAACTGAAAACCCCTAAATTATTCAGATCTAAGTCAAGGCACTTGAATAAAGGTTATAGAAAAATCAAATAAGCAATTGGAATGAGAACCCAAAGAAATCAAACATGGCTGGAGAAGAAAAATGGCAAAATACTTTCCCAAATCATTGGAATAGATTTTTTTAGTGTACTATATGAATGAATCAGATTTATTGCAACACGAGGGTTTAGTAAAACGTGTTTAACATGTGCAGTGGAGTAGACTTCATCTTATGCTACAACATGAGAATTACAAACACAAATTACTAATAGTAATTTGTGTTAGCAAACATACAATCAATAAATTATATGAATGAAAATTCATATCAACATGAAATATGTTTAGTTTTAAAAAGTACTAAACGCAAATTTGCTACTGCTAGTATCATACTTCAGTTTCAGGTCTTATTTCTTTTCGAGAATAGCTAGTTACAATAGCCTTTTCTGTACAAATCAAATAAAACACTCCAGCAAGTACACATCAAAATTCACGGCTAAACAACAACTCAAAGCAAGTACACATTATCGTATGGAGAATACCTAGAAAAGGGGGCGCTGAAATGAGGGAAAGGCGGAGGGCTGCAATCAAATCAATTATCGTTACGTTCATCTTTAAAGCTTGAATTTGATAAATAGCAAGACAAAACGTGAAAGCGAAACAAACTTGCCACTGAAACGAGGTTGAAGGCGGAGGGGTTAGTACTCGAAAACCCTGATCTGGCCTGCTATCAATCAATTATCGGTTACGTTCATCTTTAAAGCTTGAATTTGATAAATAGCAAGACAAAACATGAAAGTGAAACAAACCTGCACTGAAACGAGGTCGAAGGCAGAGGGGTTGGTAGACGCGGCTCCAATTTTGGCTTGTGAAGTAAGGAAGGAGCAAGTTAGAACCGTGACAAAGGGCAGAGATAACAATAGATACCAAACTGGCGAATCTACCCACTATGCTTTGAACTATTTATGAAAATACCAAATTGTGTTACGGTAATAACCGTGACCGTTATATATCACAGTAATAACTGTGATAAATTTCCCACGCTAATAACCGTGAGAAATCGAAACGAAAAAAGTGTTACAAAATGCCATATTTGGTGTTGTGTTTGAAGTAAACATGATATTTTGATATCAATTATGCATTGGTTTTGGAAATGTAAAAGAACAAACTGGTGTAAAATAAGCATTTGGTTATTAAAGAGACCGGGATCGGATATTGTAATACCCTCTGCTAATACCGAAAACCACTTTAACAACTGTGCATGTGGTGAAGAATCCAGAATGAAGTAGGATGGTTTGGCGATTGATACTGTATGAGGTATGAACGTAGCTCTGACCCCCTTGGGTCAGCTTGATATGACTAAAACAGGAGCCACTCCGGGTCAAGTGGGGTCGCACATTACAAATAAATACCCTTTTGACAACAGGCAGTACCCGTTATAATAGGGGTTTCGCAATGGGCAAGCGTCCGTCTTATTTTGCGATGTGGTAACAGACTCAGTAAATTTTACAATGGTTTAAAAGTATTGTAGTAAACATTTTTACAACGGTCCAGAGCAATTGCAAAAGCGCCTTTTACAATGGTCATGGACCGTTGCAATATTCCCTAGCCACAACAGGCATTAGCCATTGTAATAGATGTCCATTACCACTATTTTTGCCCGTTGTTAAAAAAAGATGCAAAATTAAAAAAATTAGATCGTTAATGCAATATGTTTACAGATCATACATACAAATGCTAAAAAGCCAAAGTAAATTATACATACATACTATTTATAAAGTTGCACATTTATTTTTTCTTATACATATTGTCTCACATTTACAAAACCAAGCATATACATATTGTCTCACATTTACAAAATCAAGCTTATACATATTGTCACACATTTACAAAACCAATTAACGAAGAACATACTCCATGATAAATAAGAATATTAGCCATAGTTCGAAGTTGAGTTATACCGCATAAAGTTTGCTTTGACCTCTGATGGAAGATGCATTTGTTGATAGTTTCTGCCCAACAAACTAATGTTGCTTTGTCTTCCAATATGGGCTACATGATATTTGCTTATATTTTAAGAATCTCACTTATTTGAAAAAATAAATAATTATTTAACCATACATAAGTATTCAATCACTAATCACCTAGTTGTTGGGGATTCCATGTAAGAAATATTCAAAAAAATATGCATGTTTCTATGATACATATATATCTCTATTCTCTATTCTTTAAACAGTTTCACTGTTCATAAACTGCTAAGGATATGAATCTTATGAACTTTACTACATATAATCATCAATTGCACAAAATATACATAACCAACTGATCATACCCGTTGGACCATAGAGTTGAGTGCATTTGCTTACAAACTAAATAGGCAACTAAATTCTCTATTCCGAGCATCCATGCTTTTTCTTCCCAAAAATATTAAAACAATCTTTCCTCCATGATCGAGCTACCATCAGCGGAGTCAACCTTTACAAAGGGAATAAACAAAAGGTCAAACCAAGTGAAAGTTAAATGCTTTTATTTTAACATGCACGACTTAACCAGGTAAACCCATACTTTAATGGACAAACTATAAGCAGTAAATACTATTTGTAGCAAAATCTAACTGAAAATATATGTACCAAACGTACCCTAATGGAAGCGACCCACTTATCCCTGCTACATGCCCTGTTTTAGCAATTTCCTAGTTGATGAGGCTTGAGGCTACGTTTACCTTTTTGTATAGCATTCATGCTTGGAATGCTAACACTGCCTTTCAGGCTGCAATGCAATGATAGCATTCATCCATATAAGTTATCCTGGATCTGAACAAACCAAACTCTTCCAAAAATCACTGTCTTCATTAGCTTCACGATATCACAACTCATAACGCATAAATCAGATCAAAGTGATTTTTGGATAATTAAGTCATATCTCGGTCTCTTCGAAATGATCGACGAATTTGGCCAGATTTGACAGTCAGTTATTTAATTATCAAATTAAACATATAAGCCGTCACTAGGCCGCCTATATTATAAATCTACCAACATCTACTTAAAATATCTTTACAAAGATATATATATATATATATATATATCGATTTCAAATTCTTATATCCATAGCAAGGATTTAACCCATATCAACATTTTAAAAAATATTTCCAAATCCAACTTATAATGAATTAGTTAGAAAATATTTCTGTATAAATCATTTCATAGTAGGATATTTCCAAAACCATTTAATTCCAATACTTAGGAATATTCGTCCTTATTTCACAAATCTCCGAAATTTTATTAATTCCCCTTATATTTACAAAAGTTGCCGATTATACTGATTTTTAATCCATCTAACAATGTCACGACCCGACTTTCCACTCCCAGAAAATCGCATCATCAATTAAGAAAGAAAGGAATAGAAGAAGAAAAGAAAGAAGAGAAAGAAGAAACAACACTAGAGTCTCAACAGCGGAACGAATAAATTATATTAATAACATAAGTATTTACATAATATATAATACCAATCAGAGATACACAGCATACACATCACATATACTAGACAGTTATAAACACCTGTCTAGTATTTACAACATAATACAACACAGCACAGAGAACACACAGCGGAACTAATATCTACAATGTAGAAGCCTCCTGCTCCATTGCTCCTCCATATTCGTCAAAGCTAACCTGAATCCTAACCTGAATTCCCTTGGCTACTCATAAAAATTTGAGTACCCAAGAGTTTATGAAAAACAAAATAAACTCCGGGTCAGACATGGGTCTGGTGCGAGTAACAGGCTAAGGTTGCTTAACTTTAAAAACCTTTTGAAAAGAAAGGTATCACGTAAGACTTCCCACACATAAACATGGAAACGTTTTTACCTTACGCTAACCAAAACATTTGATAGGAAATCCGGTGATATTATAATAGTGTCTAGGGTTTTCAAGTAAAATACAGAAATAGCTGGAATGCTTACATTTCACGTTCCAACATAGTTGGGCACAACTAATACGTACGGCACTTATTGGATTTTGGATTCCATACAATGGCAGGGCTACTGGGGTACCGCCGGTCACAGTACGTGGCCTAGATCACCGTACCGAGGAGTACTCCCACTCCCCTGCAACACAAGGCCGGAACCATTCCTTACTGAACAGTTCTGAATAAGACAACCCCGCAGTTGTTTGCAACCAACTGCCCACACAGTCGAATATAAAGGGACTTCTAGACAGGGATCAATCTCGCTCTCCAGTGGGGGCTACCCACGAAGCCTTGCTGCACCTCCCCTGTTTTAGCCATTCTCGGTTGATGAGGCTTGAGGCTACGATTACCTTTAGAGAACACATCTATCTTAGAATGCTCATCGTCCACCTGACGATGTTCTGAAAGCATTCAATCCATACAAGTTCGTTCCGGGTTCGAACAAAACCGAAGGCATTATCTCGTTACAATCATATTGGAATCACCCTTAGAGTTAACGACGATAATCCTTGCACTCTGAATCACCATCTCGAATCTGTAAGTACTATTCCGTCAAACTCATTACGGAATCACCCATAGAGTTATACTGACGTATAGCCCTTACACCTCGAGTCTTCACAAAGCTCCATTTGGATTTACGACCTAACGTTAATTCAGAAGCGATGTGGGTTTCGGATATCCAAATATGGAAACCCGATCCCGGTCTCATCGAAATCCAAAGCGTGTATTTTAGGTCCAAGTTGTTTTAAAGTTTAAAACAATTTGATTCAATATTATCTATATACACACAGATAGATAATTCTCAACATCATAATAGATAATCAATATTAACATCACCTCAGATAATCTATATTATCAACTCAAACAGATAAATCATATTATCAACTCAATGCAACCACAACATCCAAATCACACAACAACAATTATCTCATAACTGAGATCTCAACCATTCAGGGTAATAAATATCAATCATCATTCATAAGAAAAGACTAATCAATCCAATCTATAATTAATTTAAAATGAATTAAATTAATTACTTCTTCCTTAAATTAATTTAAAATGAATTAAAGTAATTATTCATCCATATAAACCTTGCTTACATATTCCTTAATTAATTATAAATCAATCAATTAATTGCTCTTAACAAGTTACCCTAATTAATCATCTTGATTAACTATCCTTTAATTACATTCAAGTAATTAATCTCTAATTAATTTCATAAATTAATTATTCCAAACCAAACCTGTAATTAACCTGTAATTACTTCATTAATTAATCCTTAATTAAGTAACTAATACCTTCATTGATTAATTTTCTTAATTAATAAATCCTTAATCATATCATTAATTATATAAATTAATGATCTCAAATTATTTTAAATAACTCCATTAAATTAATTATCAAACCTAAATTAATTACACTAAGTAATTAATTATTAATTACTTACTTAAGTAATTATACAACATACCAATTACATATTAATTACACAAGTAATTAATTCCAAAACTCCTCCATTAAATTACATCCAGTAATTTATTTACTTCACTAAGTAATTTTCCATTTGTAATTACTTCTCAAATCAAATCAATGATTAAATTAAATTAATTAAACTTAATTAATTAACTTAATTAATCAAAATAAACTCAATTAATTACAATTAGTAATTAATTTCCCTATTCACTTTCACTAAGTAATTTACTTAAATAATTCTCAAATGATTATCTTAAATTAATTAATCAAATTAATTATTAAAATTAATTACATTAATTAATTATAAAATAATATCAAGTTAATGACCTTCATTAACCAGTAACAAATCTTTAATTACTTTTTCAAAGTAATTAATTGAATTAATCAATATTTATTTAAAGAAACTCATTAATTAATTTCTAATTTTTAAATTAATCAAGTGATAATTAAAAACTTAGTTAATTATCCATTACTTGATTAATAATTTCAATCCATTAATTAAATAATCAAATCTTATTTAAAGTAATTCCTAAGTCATACTTTAATCAAATTTAATTAACTTACTTAAACTTTTAATTAATTAAATAAACCCTTAACTATTTAATTAATATCCTAATTATTAATAAATTAAATTAATTAAAATCTTAATTACCTGGATCAGATAATTAAGTTTTCAAAAAAATAAACAAAATCATTTATCTCATTAATGATTAAATTATCATTATTAAAGTCATTTAAAACAAATTACTTTTAAATTTTCTAAATTCCATTTTAAATAAAAATTTAAAATGAAATCAAACTTAAACAAGATTTTAAATATTTAAAAACTCTTCAATTTTCATTTTAAAGGATCACTTATCTTTAAAGTATTTTTAAAAGAATAGTTTAACTTTTCCCACATTCAAATTTAACAAGTTTAAAATACTTTAAATAATTCAAAGGATATTGAACATATAAGTTTCAAATTTTATTTATATTACAACCAAGATCCAAATCATGTTTCAGGTTTAAATTCAAAGATTAAAATTTAAACTCTGTTTTAAATTTTATTACAGATTTTATATAACACATGTTAAACATACTTAAAATATTCAAACTAAATTATTACATTTGAATTTGTCAACCTATTTTCCTTTTTGAAACTTTCAGGTTCAAATTCAAATTTGAATCCAGGATTCTGAATTCAGATTTAACTTAGAATTTAAATCTTGTTTTAATAACTTATTTTCAGATTTTAAAAATCACTCAATATCAAAAACTGTGTAGGTTTTAAAATTTTAAATATTTTATTTTCTGCAAATCTTGATTATTTCAAAACCTGAAATTCAAAATCTATTTGAATTCATGTTTTAATCTTGCTTTAGTTTAGATTTAAACTTTCCTAGCCTATTTTTAAATTTAGTTTTAGAATTTTTTTTAAAATCTGAAGCAGATCTGGTTATAGAAACAAAATACTGCACCAAAGTAAACTACCCGAGTCAAAAGCTATATTACTTCGAGTCTCCCCCTATCTTAACTTCGAGCAAATACAGGAATGACCCGAGCGCCACAACTTCACCATACAACAGCAACTAAAACTCCTCCATATAACCACTGCGCATATGCACATAGCCATGGCCATCTTCCCGATCATCAGTGATGATCATCCACCTCCATACTCTCTTAAATCTACTTCAACACCTAAACATCAATGTACTTCCCTTTCCTAGAATTCAAGAGAGCAGCCCTCTGTACTTTTAAAACCTGAAACACACTTCACCCCAAACTTCTCAAACCTGTCAACAACAATTTCTCCTCCCTCCGGCCATCATTCAAGCTAAAAATCCGGCTACTATCTCCACTTGGACCCAACTCCCACCCTTCCGAAACACTTAACACTCGATCAAATATTGAGTGAGAACGATTCTATTTGCTAACTGACTCAAACTTTAGGGTTACAGAACAAATTTATCCACTGCTATCTCTATAAAGTTTGATCACTGTATAATTATTTTTCTCTGATTCCCTGATCTCACATCGACAATCGTACTAGAACATGAACCCTGAATTCAACTGAATCAACAGAGACACTCAATATCCCAATTTTGGGTTAAAACGGTAATGCACCAATCAAATTACACTTATAATATTTGATTCTTCTCTTAAAAATCATGAATTGGTCTAAGTTTTTAATTTGTGTATCTAAATTACTAAATTTACAAGTTTAAATTTTCACAAGGACCTGAGTTTCCCTTTTTATCTGATTTCCAGTGCATGTTTTAGTTTTCTATTTAAGTTAAAATAAATTTTGTAAGTAGTTTAAAGTTAAACAAACAAATATTGCTTTAAATCTTTAGATCTTAAAAATTTATAGATAAAACAAAATGAATTTAAATATGAAACTGGGTTGATAATTTTGGTTTAGGGATGATATAAAGGCAATTCATATTCAACAAAAATCACACATCATAAGTGCATAGAAAATTTCCAATATAAATACAAAAACAACTTATTTAAACATATTTAAAGAACCAGATTTAACTAAAGATTTTTAAAGAAGTGTTACTCACCTTATACTTAGAAGAACAGAGCACCACTGATTTAAAAAAAACAGTTTTTGAACTTTTGAAAACATGAATGCCCTTGCTTTACAAACTGGAATGCTTGCTTTAGTTTGAAAGGATGTAGTTGCATGCAGTTTGAAACTGAAATACTTTTTCTCTCTATCCAAAATTTCATGCATGCAGGCCATTTTATGAATTTGCTCAAATTTGAGAGGTATAAATGCAGAAATTCATTTTGATTTGCAGAATTTTGCAGTGATCTTCAGGTACAACTGCAGACTCCAATATGAATTTGCAGATTGATATTTTGGTTACAGTTTTAGTTTTGAGAGGAATTACAGATTTTCAAAGTTTGTTTTTGAATGAATTTGCAGATTTTGTTTGTGAGAGATTTTAGATTTTTAAGTGAAGTGTTTTATCTTTGATTCCTTTGTCTTTTGTTTACAAAAGAAGAATGAGGGGAAATGAAAATATTTTAAAAGAGGCTGAAATAAATTTAACATAATAAATAAAAGAAAAATAGAATTTAAATGACACTTGTCAATTTGTTTGATTTTCAACTAACACATGTAGCTTAGACTTGTTAACTAGATTACACTTGTTTTAAATTAAATTTAGTTACATATTTAAATGTTTAAAAAGAGTTTTTTCTTTAATTTATGTTATGTTTTTCAATATATATGAATTTCTCATTTTAAAAGTAAATGTACATAAAACAATTTATAAACTAAAACTTATACATATATTTTAAAAAATCAATTAATTTGAATTTCAAAATAAAACTTCAAATCAATTAAACTTTTGAAATTAAAATTAAAATCTATTTATTCAATTTAAAAATGAAGACTTTATTTCCTTATTTTAATTCTTCTTTATAATCATGAAAAATAGAATATTTATTTATATGGCTTAAAATAACAATTAACAAATTTTATATGATTTATAAGGAATTATAAATCACTTTTATATTTAAATGAATTTAAATCATATGTTATCTTATATTTTAAAATTATATAAAAGAGTCTCAATTCATATTTAATCAAATAATATTTTAAAAAGAAATAAAATCAACCTTTATTTAAAAATAAAAATTAAGCTAAGTCAAATTTTAAACAATATAACATTTATTATAAATATTTACAAATCATATAGTTATTAAATTAAATAGATTTTTAAAAGCTTAATATTAAGTAAAACATAATTTCCTAATTACTCAATATCTTATTAGAATTTAAAAACAAACTTCATTTATTAATTGCATTCCAAAATAAAGATAAACTATAATATATATACAAATATATATACATTATAATTTAAATATTTATTTTAGCTTTTAAAAAAAACAATCACAAATTAAATATTTATTAAATCTGATTATTAAACCAAAACATATTTTATTAATAAATATTGTCAATATCAATTTAATTTTATATAAAGATTATTAAATTGATATTGTCTAAAATTCCGAGATATCACAAACAATTTATAATTCCTTTAATGAATTCAAATTCATTTCCAAAGTTCCCGAGTCTAACTAGAAATTCTCTAAATTTTCAGAAATCCATTATAACACTTCGCTTATACCATCCAATTCGTTTGACAAATCTGGATAACAATCTCAAGAGTAATTATAAATAAATTCCAATTACTTTTTTTAAACTATATACACAATAAAATAAAATCAACGATATGGTTAAATAATTATTAAAAATATCAAGCATTTTTTAAAATAAACTTCAATAAATAGTTCCAATTTACTTATACAATTTATAATCGATTGACAAAACTTGTTTATAAAACTTAGAATTTCATTTTAACAAATTTAATTATTTAAATAACTAATTTTCTAAAATATTTTAATGCTAAAACATTTTTAAATTACCTAGTTTAATAATTTAAAATCCTCTTTTTAAAACAAGCTCAACTTGTAATGATCCGTAAATTTTAACGATTTAAATAACGTAATTAACTAAATAAAATTTGAAAATAAAAAATTAAATTTTAGAAATGAAAATTTGATATCTGTTATCCGTCTATATAAATATAACAAATTGCAGATTTTCATTGGTAAATATGAAATTTGTTTGAGTTTGAAATTTCAGTTTAAAATTTAAAATCGGTTAAAATTTGATGGAAATTGAATATTCTCAAAATCTGAATATTTTATATAATAAAATTTTAAATCATTTTCTAAGTGAGACGTTATAATTCGTTTCACTGAATTTGGACTGCTCTAGCTCCGCTTATATTATTTTCAGCATTTTAGCATTATTTTCGACAGCGAATATCGACGTTTGATAGGATGATCGTATCGCTCATATATGTGTACCATTCTGTTCTTCTCGTCATGCTGATCTCCATAATATATTCATTTGTGTGTTTCGGCTTCCGATGCGTGGCGGAATCTGCGAAACTGCTGGCTATATCGGTATCTTTTTTTTAACCTTTTGGTTTCCCTGTACGTTCAATTATCCACCGTGTATAAAACAAATAGCAATAACTTTTACTATTCCTAGAAATTTAATAATTTGACTTTCAATTCTCTGGTTTCAATTTATTATTAACCCGTTCATTTCCCTGCCCGTTCTCTCTTTCTCTCTCGCCTCTATTCATTATATTCTAAAATAATAATAAAGTGAAGCAAGTTATATATTGTTTGAGAAGCTGCTCCCTGTTTGTACCTATCTCCAATAGCTTGCCTTCTTCTTCGTTGTCGTCTGCCACACCCATCTCTTTCTCTTTTCTTTGCTCGATGTTGTGCATTACTTTAAGACAAGAAAAAGTAAAGCATCATATATTTGTTGCCAGAAACCCATGCCCACCACTGAAACCCATGCCGCCATTTCCAAATCATCACCACCAATTAAAACCCTACGCCTCCGCCCTTGCACCCATCAGTCACCGAGACCACTTCTCCTGTCTCCGGCCATCCTCCCACCTGCATGCCGCAACGCCACCCATCACCTCCCTAAATGCCCTGACCTCCACCTGTTTAGCCACACAAGCCACTCCCACACCGAACGACCAAAACGCTGCCACTGGCATCTAACCTTCACCCTTTCGTTTTTCAGC
Organism: Allium cepa; assembly: GCA_030765085.1. Taxonomy (NCBI): domain Eukaryota; kingdom Viridiplantae; phylum Streptophyta; class Magnoliopsida; order Asparagales; family Amaryllidaceae; genus Allium; species Allium cepa. The sequence goes on from CM060932.1 coordinate 743,871,600, forward strand.
TGCGCTCTCACACTACAACTCGCAACCCGCCTACCCAATCTGCCAGCAACATCCAATAACCCACTGCCATAGCCATTGCCGACCCACCGAAGCACAAGCAGCCTCAATCACCATGCTTCACCTGTAGCCGAAGCAGCCCATACTCCCACTCGACCTACACCCTGCGTCTTTCCCTCTGACTCTCCTTGAATTCGCCAACAATTCCCGCATCCACTTCAAACATAGGCAGCCACTACTCCCCTTTACCGAGCAGTAAGGAGTTGCATTTGTGAGGTTGTTTCCTTTAGAGTATTCTGCAACCGGATGATAAGAAATTCATAGCCCTCCTTCTCTTATATATATAAAAAATAAAGTTGATATACATAGATATGTTTATAATAACAATAGTAATAATAGTAATAAGTAAGTTATATGTATATGTTTTGCCAAATTATTTTGCCTAGTGGCTGTCTTATTTTATTGATATTGTTTATAATAACAATAACAATAATAAAGTAAGTTTATACATATAAAGCAAGTTATCTTGTTTTCAAAGTAGGAAAAGGTTATTATATATTATGTTTAAGGATATATATATATATAATATGTTAAAGATATTTACTTAAATTTATGTTTATACCTTTAGAATAGATTTTTTTTGTAATAGCTTCAATATATATTATGTTAAACATTCATTTGAAATTTTTTGAAATTTTATATGAGTTTCAATTTATATATATAGCTAATATATATATATATATATATGTTCACTTATATAATTGATTTTCATCAAATCCAGTTCATCGTACCTGCTTTTCTTTAGCCGCTATCCAGACTTGGGTGCAGCAACCTTTTACTTTTCTTCGTGTGTTGTCGTGTCCATATCTGTGTGCGTGTCTGTGTCATCTTCTTCGCCATCATTAGCCTCGAAAGGTGAGCGACCGCTCGCGATTAACATTCTTATATTTAGTAAATTTAACTCACATGAAATGACGATTGAAATATGTTGTTAAATTTGAATTGTTAGTTATTTAATTGTTGAATACGATATGTTAATATTTAAATTTGTTAACAAATGACACCATAATCTGTTGTATATATATTATTAATTACGATCGTATTTGCTATTGATATGCTATGTCAATTTATATTATTATATTATTTGTTCTCTGTAATGAACTATTTTTCCGTACCATTTGAATCGACAATAAACCACACATGTCCAACTCTAATTGCACGAATAAGAAGATCATTAAGGGTAGAAAAAATAAAGACAGAATAGAATTTCGTACGAATGGAGTAACATATTTTATTTCAATAATGATCTTTACAGTGGTAAATTTTAAGATACAATATCAGAGTGTAACCTAGATTCAGCCTGGACGGTTATAAACTTCTGTCCTTACAAATGCTGAAAATAACAAAACAAATGCAACAGATGTAGCGGATAATAGAATACATCCATATGATGATGAAGATCTCTAGCTCCCTTCTGGAAACTCCAACTATCTTCAACTCAACCTGAAACTACTCGGATTTGACCTGAGTATTAAAAATACTCGGATCAGGCTTGATAAACCAGCGTAAGATACTCGAAATTTTAAATATATAGATCAGGACGATGTTATCAAAACCTTTGAAAAGAAGGGTATCTCATAAGACCACACCCACATATAAACATGAACGAGTTTTTACCTTATGATAACCAAAACACTTTATACCAAAATACACTTGATATTATTTTTAATGACATTCTTTTGAAAACACTTTCAAATAAACTTATTCAAATAAGGTATTAATACCCGGACTAAGTCTAAGGTAATATATCTGGACTGTGTCAACGGAATATACCGAAACGAAATATATGATACTAAAAGGTATAGCCGAAATGTTTGCAAGTTATTACAACTATTTTGGGACTACAATAAAAATCGTAAATCTCGTATTGGGATTGGTATTCCAACATGACCGGAAACTTATGGAAAGGTCAATCTATATCCATGGCTTACGTCCAAGACTCAGACACCATTATACAACAATACAAATGAATTAAAGGGAATGCAATCTGCGATTAACATCCAAGGACTCAGACATTGCGCATCCCTACCATGAGGCCCAAACGTATCTGGTACCTAGGGCTCGGGGACATCTGATAACCCAAATCACTACTATTCAAAATGCAAGCATACATTTGACCACATAGAATCCCATCATAACTAGAGTGTGAGGCTCGCGAGGCTATGATCAATTTCTTCAAATCCACACTTTTCATGCAAAACCACGCTTTGATCATTACAAGTTCCACTTTGAATGTCACACTGTCATTCCTTTGATCACTATTTGACTCCCACAAGCATACAACTTCTGAGCTTGTGTGTCTCAGAGAAGGGTGTTAAGCTAAGAGAAGTTGCCTTCTCCGCCACCAAGTAGATGTACATTTGTAAAAGTCAAACGTTGTGTCTCAGAAATACAATGTCAGACATTCATCCATACAAGTTCGTTCTGGGACTGAATGAAACCGAAGGTACTCTTCTACTGCCACTAGTAGCGAGTAGTCCTTGCAATCCGAGAAATACCCACAACCAGAAGACCACTGCTATGAGTAATTCTATAATGGAAGCGACCCAGAGCATGTCAACAAGCGGTCCTCATGCTATAAAGATTTCGGTCTTCAATAATCATCATCTTCAACATATCTTCACTTTCGAACGTATACATTAATTCGAAGTGGTTTTCGGATAAGAATTACCCAAATCCGACCCCGGTTCCTTTGAAGCCAATTATCGTTAAACAAATTGTTAAGTTTATATGTGGATATCAATCATCAATCAACTACTTCATCTTTTACAAACTATCTTTCTAAGATATATTCTTTTTAATTTATTCTATGTTCTTTTCAAGAGTATATGGAATCATTAAGCCTCATTTATCGAATCATTTGATTTATTTAAACCTCTCTTAAATCCTAGAATAATTCCAAATCATTTTCTCTTTTACTTAGGAAAACTTTTCCAAATCATTCATTAAATCTTAATCAACGATTTCTTATATTCAAGCTATAAATTTTAACTTAAGGAAAATATTCCCAAATCATTTATTAAATCTTAATCAAAGGTTTCTTTCTTAATTTCAAATCATATTCTTGCAAATCGAAGATATTCATAACAGAGCACTACTGCCACCTTAGACATGTTAAATTTCACCTCCAAGGACTAGTGGCAAGTAATCCTACATCATGAAGATCTTTGTCTTCAATGTATTTTATTTGGAAAATTAGTTTAAAGGGGTTTTCGGATAGAATCACCAAATCCGATCTCGGTTTTTAGATAGGAATCACCCAAATTCGATCTTAGTTCCTTCGTGCTAATCATTGATAAAAAATGTTAAGTTCATATGGGATTTCGAAAATTAGTTTAAAGTGATTTTTGGATAGGAATCACCCAAATCCGATCCCGATTCTACGAAAAGGAATCATCCAAATCTGGTCCATGTTCCTTCGTATTAATCATCGATAAAAAATGTTAAGTAGTTAATTAACATTCAAAGAATTTGTTTCTTTTCTTTTATCTTGAAAAAACTTAAATATGATCTTTTTAAAGCATCTGGGCTTTCCTTTCGATTTGTTCCACCCCTCTTCTAAAAGATAAATCAAAGGCTAGGTAATTTCAGGGAACTGGTTGCTCAATTCCTAATCTTAGTTACACACCTTATATTACCGTTTAGCTCTCACACGCGTGACAAATGTACTAATCGTTTCTGCATACTCAGTTATTAGCTTTATTTTGAAATTGATTATAAGATTCCAAATAATCTTTTAAACTCTTAATTTTCCTTTTAAAAACATCATAATTGATTATGGGAAATATCGTTACTTTTAAACTCATATCCAAAAGGTTATAGATTTCACAGCATAAAAGTGCTGCGGAAAGTGTTATACAAGCTTATTTGATTTAAACAACTTTTTAATATTTGAAAATTCATATTTTCCATTCCAAATCTCTATTAAACCATTTTAATAGATTTATCAAATTTATTTCATATTTTCAATCATTTAAAAATATTATTTATAAAGAAATCCCTTTTTGAATTCCGAATTGCAAAATCACGATGCTTTTAGAAAATTGTTTTGTATATATTTCAAAATCTACTTGATGAAATCTTGATTTTCTTTCTTAGTTTGAAAAATATTATCACTGTGGACCAAAGAATTTTTATCCTAAATAAATCCGACTTATAAATCATTCTCCATGTTAATTTGAACTTACAGGTCGAAATTTACGAATCACCGCTACGCGACGAGCTCTATTTTGACCAATTTTGTGAATTGCTTCGGAATTTTTCCAAAACACTTCAAATTTATTTTAAACCATATTAAAATCATTTCAACTTACATAAAACAATATTTTCATCATTTCAAACTCATTTTTCATTTCATTTCATGTTATAATATTATATTATATTATTATAATATCATTTTCAATCTTTTTAGATATTTTAAAATCATTAAGAAGCTAAATAATTTTCATACACACATTTGTGTAGATTTAATTTTCATTGAATTAACTATATTTACTAACCATTTCTCTTATCATTTATCAAACAAAGTTATCATCCATATCACAAACATATAATAAACCATAATATCAACCAAGTTATCATCCAATATCAACCAATATTCAACATATTAATTTATAATTTAAAATGTGTATTATCAACTTAAGTTTTATTGAAATAAAAATAAGATTTAAGTACTCATGATTAGTTTCACTCCACCAATCTTTTTCGTAGACTTTCCTTTTGATTCCGGCAGCACTTCCTTTTCTGCTTTGAAGCTTTCCAACTTACTTCCTTCTATTAGATAAGTTCTTCCTCCTTCTATTCCACCACTTTCTCCATCATTTCTTCAAATCTTAGATGATAAACCATGTTTTAATGCTATTTTAAGGTATTTGACAAAGTTTGGTGCTGTTTGGTGTTGATTTGATATGATTTTAAAAAAAGTTAGTAAGAAAAAGATAGAAGAAGAAGCCATTAAAGAGTGAAATAAAAGCTTGAAAAAGAAAGAAGAAGAAGTGAAAAAAGTGAGAAAGTGGATGCTTATTTATAGAAAAAGTTTTGGATGAAAATAATATTTTGTAAAAATACCAAAAATACCCTTACTTGCATTTTAAGCAAAGTAACACTTACCTTCACCATTTCAAATCATGCTTTATGTCATTTTCACTTAAGTATTAAGTAAAGAATATAATAATTATGTTTAGTTTGATTTGATGTTTACCTTTTGCTTTGAAATGACATGTTTGTCTTTTTGTGCTTACTTTTTCTTAATTATATTTTAGAATTTTCAAAGTATGTTTAGTAAAAGTAAACTTGATTAGTGAATTAATTAATGCTTACACTATTTGAATATATGTTTCTATACAAGAAAATAAAGGTGCAATAACGTTGTGACAACTTTTAATTAACAAAACATTGATATTCGACAAAAAAAATTACGGTCACATTTTGATGTTTTATTTAAACTATTTATTTATATAAACAAAATTTAAAATAACTTTGTATAATTTTATTTAAAAATATAAACACTCATAAATAAATTAAAATAATGTATTTAACCATTGAAACTTACTTTTTCGAAATCAGCATTTTGTCATTTTTATCGATATATGCAAATGTTACAAACTTCTCTTTCCAAATCCTGTTTAATATTGTTTGAATCATATAACCTTACTTATTTTATATTTAAAATCATTTTAAATAGTATAATTTAAAGTGGTAAAATTCTGAGTCGTTACATTCTCACTCTGCAAGTTATCTGTAGTATAGGAATTTCCTATGGGTTGAAATGATACATAGCCGAATGATCTTGTAGATTAGGGAAAATCGTTATGGGTTGAAATGATATACCCAAACGATTTTCATTGATTTTGAATTTTGAGATTGCAGATTGAAATGATATATACCCGTAAATATTAAATTATTGCGGATTGAAATGATAAATATCTGTATCACTTGATTATAGGATAGAAAATTATATATGGAAATATATGGATTTTAATAAATATTGATTTTTAAATATAATATATAAAGATTTTATTGTAATATATTTGTAAAATTTATATTTTTAAATTATATGTTTGGAAATTTTAAATTTATAAGTTAAGTTTTGAAAAATATAAATTTTTAGATTTTACTTATAATTTTATTGTTTTTAAATATATAAAATATGATTTTATACAATATATTTAGTAAAATAAGATTTAATTTATAATAATTAGTATGATAAAATTTAATAAGAATTTAATTTAAGTAATATATATAATATGTTTTAAATATTTATTTAAATTTTATATTAATATTTTTAAACAGAATTTGTAATAACTTTAATAAATTGAGATTGGCAAGATAAATTAAAGTTGACTTGAAATTTAAATTGGTTAATGATTGAATTTAAATAAAATTGATTTGAAACTTATTGATTTTGAGATTTAAATATATGTTTCTATAATTTGATTACTAGATTTTGATTAAAGTTGGTTAAATGAATGTCTTAAATTTAAATAAAGTTAAATCTAAATATTTAAGTTTGATTTAAATTTGTAATTTGAGATCCTATTTATATGTTTAACTGAAAGAACATTTTAAATTTAAATAAAATTGAAATTGAATATTTAATTTTGATTTAAATCTGTATTCTGGGATTTTATTTAAATGTTATTAAAATGATTAAGTGAATATTTCTAAATTTAAATAAAATTAAAGTTTAATTTTTGAAATATAAATGAAATTTATCAAATTGAGTTATTGTGAATTGTTTGAATATTTAAATTTTGAAACCTATTGAATTGGAAGTGTTTTAAACTTGCAGCTCAAACCTGGATTTGAAATCGATATAAATTAAATGGTTATATTGAGAATTTGAATTAAACCTTTAACCTTTTAATCTAAATTGCTGAATTGAGATTGATTTAAATTCAATTTTGGAACTGAAATTGATTTGAACTGATTTGTGAAATTGGAAGAGACAATTCCAATTTGAAACTATTTTTGATATAAACTATTTTAATGTATAAACTATTTTTAATATATATAAACTATTTTAACCAATAATCTATTTTAACTATAACATATTTTAATATAAATATTATTTTAAATTTTTTAACAATTTTAAAAATATATATTTTAATATAAAAATACCTTTAATATATGAATTATTTTGCGATTATAATTTGGAAGTGAATATGATTTCAAAAGTGATATGATTTCAAAATGAATATGATATTTTGATATGAATTATGAATTGTTTGAAACGAAAATGGCCACGGTGTGAAATAAACATTTGGTTATTAAAGAGACCGGGATCGGGTATCGTCACACTCTCTGCCAATACCGAAAACCGCTTTAACAACTGTGTATGTGGTGGAGAATCCAAAAAGAAGTAGAATGGTTTGGCGATGTCCATATGAGGTATGAACGCAGCCCTGACTCCTACGAGTCAGCTTGATGTGACTAAAACAGGAGCCACGTCGGACCAAGTGAGGTCACGCCTCCGATCGAGCATGCTTCTTCGATGCCATTCTATTACTTTGTGATTTGATTGGGTGCACCTTTGAGTATAGGAGTGTGTCTCGAGGTGGAGGTAGTAGCTACTATGCGTTACCACCAGTCCAGGTCCATAAAACGATAGTATCCAACTCTGGGCATTACCTTTAGTGCCTTGTTACATAGCTTATCACACCCTCTACGAGTCTGGTTTGTGTCGTACGTACGGAGTGCTCCCTGATATCCCACTGGTTTGGCGGAGTTTACAGTACTGTATAGACTACGGCGTTAATATAAAATGTGCTAAGAGGAATATGGGTAACGCCTTAACGCTATTTTAATTTTTTACTTTATTGTAGACATTATCTATGTAGCGTATTGTACTATGTATATAGATAGCTTAATGGATCCTTAAAGGATTCCCAACATCCTTTAAGTTGTATTGCATTTGACTTGGACATTTCACTAGAGTTGATTTACTAGTATAAGAATGTTAATCCTGACTCGAGTGTTTTGTGTTTTGATTTATGCTCGAGTCAGACTAAGTGTCACATCATTTGAAACTCGCCTTTGGAGATTGGAGCTTTGGTTGAAGATCCATCTTTCTCTATTTAGCTTTCCAGTTATTTTAGTTTATTCCAATTTTTTATGTTCAGACTTGTCATTGGCATTTGTATTTGTAACTTCTATGTATTCGAGATTTATGTTGTATTTTACTTTAGACTCTGATGTTCTATAATAGCTTCATGAACTCTATTTATCTATTCCGTTGCTTATTGTTATATTACTCTGTGTCTGTGATTCTGTGATTGATTTATTTTCTGTAAATGCTAAGTTTTTCCAAATATAAATTAATAATCTGTTGTTTTGAGCAATTCAAGTCTGACATATGTGGATGATTGTCGATTTAAATGGTTTGAAATATCTTGTCATTACAGTTGGTATCAGAGCCAGGTTTAGGCAAACTTAGCATATGGAGTGATACCCCAGAATGAGTGGAATTAATTACAGAATCATCTTCGTTCGAGCTTGTAATTCCTGGTTAGGATTCTCTTTGTTTAGGATTTCCTTTAAATTTTGGAACTTTGCCTTTTTTCTAAAATCCGTTCTTATCTTTGTCCCGTTCAACAGAGAGGAAGGATATCTGGTGTCTTTGCCAAGGCCTCTTCCACTCATCCTTCTCTTTGCATGATTTTCCTGTTCGTGTCCTTCTTGATCCTGAAATCCATTCTTGTCCCGCCAACTTTAGTATGATTTGTAAAGGGGTGAAACTCCTTTACAACAAGCGTTGATTCACCGTAGATCTTTATGTCCTCGGTTTTGGTGTTGTCGTATCTTGCAAAGCCCGAATCGCTTCTTTAGTAAACTACCAAGGTAATTCTCTTGTGATCGAATGTCGATTGCCTTAGGATTATGTAGGCAGTTTCATTTTTTTGCTTGGTGCTCAGCCTAGTGATCTTGACTCCCCAATCGTCAAGGATTATCCTGATGTTTTGGGGAATTCACTTCTATACCTCCTAAGCGGGAAATTGAATCCCGCATCGATCATATTCTTGGACCTCGATCTTGCTACCAGTTTTCACCAGCTTAGGGTAGCCGAGGAGAGCATTTCCAAGACATCTTTCCGAATGGAGAATGGTTTCTATGGATGGTTATTCATGCCCTTTGGATTAACCAATGCTCCTACCTTCTTTCATTGATCTCATGAATTGTGTTTTCCGCGATGTTCTCAACAAGTTTGTCCTGGTTTTCGTTGATGTTATTCTCGTCTTTTTTAAGTCTTGGTTGACGCGGTTAAGGTCGTCGCAATTAATATAAGTCTATCTATCTTCCCTCTATTCTAATTTAATTATCTTATCTTCCATTTGAGCCTATCTTATTAATTATAATTCTCTTTGATTAAGTTCCCTCTAAATTTGAATCTCAATCCTTGTTCTACGATCCATTCCTGAATCATCTTATGAGGCAGCGTATTTGAAACTAACATAAAAATGGTTTATATTGTATTGTTTGAGTCGTTAAGTTTAAATTTTGGGTTATGATCGATTCGTCTGGCAAGGCTATCGATAGGGATTCCAAAACACTTGAACAGAGCAAACATACACAATATTGTTTTCTAAATTCATAAATGAAATGATTTTGTGTATGAATATATTATACATATAAGTATAATTTTCTGAAATTAGATAGTTATATAAATTGGTTGTTAGAAATAATAGTAATAAATTATCATTTATTGTTTTGTCAACATTCCTAAATCATTAACCATTGTAATATGTTATATGTTATAAGATGTTGAAATTAATAAATATGATTTATAAATACGTTTTGCAAATGAAATGAATGTAAATTAAGGATTTGAGAATTTAATTTCCGGTGCTTTTCAAAATTTGGTTTTCAAAGTTTTGGAAAAATATATTATTTGAGAGTATTTTTGAATGGAATTTTTTTTAAAAGTATTTTAAAAGAAGCAAGTCAATACTCACCTCTTATGTCGCTGGAAAATAATTTCGGTGATGGCTGCAGCATCATCGACATTCATTTTTGAGTCTCAAAGTGGGGAGACCACTCAGTAGCTTTGCTACACTTTTGTTTTGGAAAATGGATTTGATTGAATTTCTTGAGTATGATTTGGCGTATAATGTGTGTGTGTGTGTGTGTGTGTTTATGTATTTATATACTTATTTCAAAATGGTTTGAAGTGAAACTAGAAATTTAACGCTTAAGTTTTATGTTAAGTGATGGTTTTCAAATAATTGGTGTGTCTAAAATTAGAAATGGAATCGAAACAACTTGAAAAGTTGAACTAGAAAAAATTTATTTGTATAGTACTCAATTGTATTCTGAAACATATATAACTTACCTAAAATATGCAAAAGTTAAAATGTTTATATGAATATGTAATTGAAGGTTATACAAGAGAAAACCTAAGTATTAAAGATGTTCAAACTAATTTTTGCTTAATAGAATTATTGTACATAAAGGTAAATTTGTATAGTGCTCAATTATACTCAAGAAACATTAATAAAACTTACCTAGAAAAAGTTTGAATGTTAATAAGAACATGTAAGTGAATAATCTACAATATAAATGTAAGTAATAAGATGTTCAAAAAATGAAATTTTGTTAAGGGAATTTTCAAATAAAAATTTGAGTGCATATAATAACTGTTTATACATTTAATATATGTTGTAAAATATGTTAAGTGAAATAAATTAAAAAAATAATGTTATTTATGTAAATAAATATGGAATGTTAATGTAAAACTTGAATAATTTATTGAAGGCTTATTTAAGTAATATTGACATTAAGGGAATAAACTATATGAATGAAATAAAAATAAATGAAATTTATATGGTTTTGAATTAATTATCGTGTCTGGTATTTTGTATTTCAAATCTATTTTTCTTTTTTGTTGCTTCTATTCTCCTATCTTATTCCCATTTGGGGATGAAAAGTTTTGAGTTGGGGGAGTGTAATGACCCATAAATTTTAACGATTTAAGTAGCGTAACTAACAAATTTTTTCTTAAAAATAAACAATAAAATTTTAGAAACGAAAATTTAATATTTGTGATGCGTCTATTTAAACATAACAAATGGTAGATTTTCATTGGTAAATATGAAAGTTTGTTTGATTTTGAAATTTCAATTTAAAATTTAAAATCAGTTAAAATTTGATGGAAATGAAATATTCTCGAAATCTGAATATTTTATATAATAAAAATGTAGATCATTTTCTGAGTGAGACGTTATAATTCATTTTGCTGAATTTGGACTACTTTAGCTCTGTTTATATTATTTTTGTCATTTTAGCAGCATTTTCGGTAACGAATATCGACTTTAGGATGATTGTATTGCTCATATCTGTATACCATTCTGTCCATCTCGTCATGCTGATCTCTGCAATATATTCGTTTACGTGTTACGGCGTCTGATACGTGGAGGAATCTACGAAACGGCTAGCCATATTGATATCCGTTTTTTAACCTTTTGGTTTCTCTGTCCATTCAATTATCCATCATGTATAAAAAACTACCATAGCTTTTATTATTCCTAGAAATTTAATAATTTGTCTTTCAATCCTCTCTCTTGCTTTTGTTCATTCAATTCTTAAAAAAAGACAAGCAAATTATATCATAGTTTTAAAAACGAACCGTGGATTGAACCGTAACGCATCAAGGTCGAAGGTTTTAAAGGTTGGACCATCGAACCGTCAAAACCGTGTTAATTTACTTAGTCATTTTATACGTGATTTTATATTTAATTTACTTAAAATTGATATATCTATTGAGATAAACAAAAATATATAACCACTCAAAATACACATCCACATAAAAATGATAAAGTCTAGCAAAGTATAGCTGCGAGCGCCAGTTAATGATGATGGAAAGCTTAGCTTAAATAATATATGTCTACTCAAATGAATTATGATATTGAAATATCATTCTCCCTCTACTGCGTCTTCTCATTCTTAGCTCGTTTTTTCTGAAACCCATCACTAAAGGCCTCCAAACATTCGAACTTCACAGTTTGAAACATGATTTTAGCTTGAAGTTCAAACTCCTTTCTCCTTTCTACGGCTTGGATAGGTCTGGAAACCGCAGTTCTCAGGTTCGATCGCGGTCAGAAAGCGATTGAGGTTTTAACCAGCTCCCGACCATGGTGGCTGATGGCCTACGGTTAACCGCGGTCTAAACGACGGTCGGGTCCAGTTATTAAAACAATGAGCTATATATTGTTTGAGAAGTTGCTCCCTATTTGTACCTATCTCCAATAGCTTGCCTTCTTCTTCGTTGTCGTCTGCCACGCCCATCTCTTTCTCTTTTCTTTGCTTGGTGTTGTGCTTTACTTTATAAGATTAAAAAGTATAAGATTCATATATTTGTTGCCTAAAACTCATTCCCACCACCGAAACCCTTGCCTCCATTTCCAGATCTCCACATCACTGAAAACCCTACGCCTCCGCCCTTGCACCCATCAGTCACCGCAACCACTTCTTCTGTCTTCGGCCATCCTCCCACTTGCATGCCGCAACACAACCCATCACCTGATAATGCCTGCATCGCCTCCCTAGACGCCCCGACCTCCGCATGTTTGGCTATACAAGCCACTGCCACACCGAACGACCGAAAAGCCACCACTAACCTATGGCCTTCACCCCCTCATATTTCAGCTGCCCTCTCATCCCTATTTTGCTCTCACATTGTTGCTTGCAACTCGCCTATCCAATTCTCCAGCAACATCCAATAACCCATTGCCATAGCCAATACCGATCCACCAAGCGCAAGCAGCCTCCATCACTATGCTTCACCTATAGCCGAAGCAGCCCATACTCCCACTCGACCTGCACCCTGCGTCTTCCCCTCTAAACCTCCTTGCATTTGCCGGCCATTTCCTCATCCACTTCAGACATAGGCAACCACTACTCCCCATTGCCGATCAGTGAGGAGTTGCATTTGTGAGTTTGTTTCCTCCAGGGTATTCTACAATCTGATGATAACAAATTCTTAGCCTTCCTTTTCTTATATAAAAAAAGATAAAGTTGATATACATAGATATATTTATAATAATAATAGTAATAAAGTAAGCTATACGTATATGTTTTCCCAAATTATTTTGCTTAGTGGTTGTCTTGTTTTATATATATTGTTTATAATAATAACAATAATAATAAGGCAAAGTTTATATATATAAAGCAAGTTATCTAGTTTTCAAAGAAGGAAAAGGTTATTATATAATATGTTTAAGGATATATATATATATATATATATATAAGATGTTTAAGATATTTACCTAAATTTATGTTTATATCTTTAGAATAGATTTTTTGTAACAGCTTCAATATATATTATGTTAAACATTTATTTGAAATTTTTGAAATTTTATATGAGTTTCAGTTTATATATATAGCCTATATATATAAGTTCACTTATATAATTGATTTTCATCAAATCCAGTTCATCATGCTTGTTTTTTTCTCGCCGCTGTCCAAAATTAGGCGCATCGGCCTTTTTCTTTCCTTCGCATGCTATCCGTGTCCGTATCCCTGTGCATGTCTGTGTCGTCTTCTTCGCCATCGTACTTCATAGCCTCGAATGGTGAGCGATCACTCACGAGTAACATTCTTATATTTAATAAATTTATCTCACATGAAATGATGATTGAAATATGTTGTTAAATAGGAATTGTTAGTTATTTAGTTATTGAATACAATATGTTAATATTTAAATTTTTTAACCTATGACATATGACAGCATAACCAGTTTTGTGTGTGTGTGTATGTGTATATTGTTAATTATGATCGTATTTTCTATTGATATGCTATGTCATTTTATATTATTATTTTATTTGTTCTCACTTTGTAAGTTTTCTGTAGTATTGGAATTCCATGTGGGTTGAAATGATACATACCCGAATGATCTTGCAGATTAGGGGAAAATCATTGTGGGTTGAAATGATAAATGCAAGCAATTTTTATTGATTTTGAATTTTGGGATTGTGGATTGAAATGATATATACCCGTAAATATTAAATTATTGTGGATTGAAATGATAAATATCTATATCACCTGACCATAGGATAGAAAACTATATAGGGACTTCGCTGGTCTATTTTCGAAAAATAATTTCCAAAGTTTGAAAGGAAACATATGGGTTTTAATAAATATTGATCTTAAGTATTATATATAAAGATTTATTGTGATATATGTATGAAATTTGGATTTTTAAATTATATGTTTGGAAACTTTAAATTTATGAGTTAAGTTTTGAAAAATATAAATTTTTATATTTTACTTATAAATTTATTATTTTTAAATATATAAAATAGGATTTTCATAATGACCTATAATTCTTCGATAATTAAATTATTGAATTAGATTTTGTAATTTATTAGTGGAGAAAATAAAAATATATGATTTATTTATGAGAAAATAACTAGAATGAAATGTAATAATTTAAGGTAATGTAATTGATAGCCTAATGCGAGTCCAATTAATTGAAATGATTGTAAAGTCATAATAGGTTATAGATTGTAAATAAAGAAATAAAATTTAATATTGGAGTCAATGTTGAAATTATATGTAATAAATTGTAATTGGATAATATTGAAAATGAAATCAGTGATGTAAAAGTAGTTATAACATTTATTATAGGTAATAAATTGTAAATGCGACTGAATTAAGCACAAGGTGACAATTGTTATTTGTTACCCATTTATTTAATTTGTTGAATTAAGTTGGAAATTAATTACAGTTAATTGTAATTAAATGTTATGTTAATATGAGTTAAGACAATAACCATGAAATGTGAATGTAACAAAATGTATAGTAATGTTAATTATATTCATAAGGCAATAATTGATTTAATAACACGAGTGAAATCAAGATAAATGGAATTATTAGGATTTTAAATTCAATATAATTGAAATGTTGCAATTAATGTGGTAAGATGGTAATTTTAGAGTATTAGTGTAATAAATGGTAAACCAATGTAAACTATGTTCATAAAGGAACGATTGATTGAATAAAAAGATTAAAATCAAATTAAATCAATTTATTGGATTTTACATTATAATTAATGAATATATTGCAATTAAAATTGGAAAGCAGTAACTAGACCAATATTAATAATTGAAACTGAGCTGGAAAATTTGTTTTAAATGATTATAAGTTTATATATAGTCAAAACGATAAAAATTGTTAACTTTTAAATATAAAATTTGGTTATTTATATTTAAGTAAAGTTATTAAACTATAATATGTGATACCTTGTTCGTTATAGATCCGTTTAACCTACAGATTTTTGCATTGGATTCGTATGAATGAGTAAAACATTGTAATGTAACTTATTTTTAGCTTTGGACATGTAAAATTTTATGACATATTTAAACGGACCAGATTTAAATCACGTTATTTCAAATAATTACATCGTTTATTTTTATATACCTTAAATATTGATGTTTATCTTGCCAAATAAATTACTTTTGAGTTAAATTGGATCGAATATGGTAATTGGACATCTACTAGTGGACTATAACACCGTTCCACTAATTAAATTAATTTGACAATTAATTAGCAGAATAAATTCACGTTCAGATATTTTATAGTTTTGGACTTTGATTATATATCATAAACTGATATGCCACTCTTAATAAGTGATATATAAACCAATGATGGTTAAGTGTTGGATTTATTTACATAGTCGTGAATTATGTAGATATTTGTTATTAGCTTAAAAAGCTAACTCAAATAATATGGTGGCTTGTTTAAGTACCGTGGTGATCGTTAAGCCTCCTTCAAAATTTGAAAAGCAAATTATTGGTTTGAAAGTTATTTTAAGAATAATTATTTTTATTATAAGGTTCAAAGATTATAATTATTTAGTAATAAGATTTAAAAAGGTATTAACTTATTAGTAATAATATTTTAAAGATAATTTATAATTGTTTTAATAATAATTAAAGTTAATTATTTTATTAATATGATTCTTAAAAATTATTTCTTAAAATTATTTAATTATTATTTAAGGTTATTTAATTACTGTTGTTTTTTTAAATGATTTAGTTAAATTACTTATCTAAAATATTTTTTATTAAAGTTAATTAATTATATCGATTTAAATTATTAATTATATTTAAAGGATAACTAATTTTCATATTAATATTAGTTAATGTTAATTAATTACTGTTTTAATTACGTTTAAAGTAATTAATTATTATATTACTGTTATTTTGAAGTTAACTTATTAATACAGTGATAGTGTTTAAAAATTAATTTAATATATTATTAATGAATTTTTAAAGTTACTTTTTTAAATGAGATTTAAATTAAATGGAATAAAAGATATTTAAATAATAACTTATTATTTTAAGTTATTTTAAATACTGTATGGTTTATCAAGGGAACCTTGTTGACTAAAGGATTTTATTAAAGAGGTATGTTAAAATATGGAAAGAGTTTTATAAATGGTTTTTGATATTTATAATAGAATTTTATAAATGAATTTTATGGATTTTAAAAGGAGAAGTTTTATAATTGGAGTTATGAGATTTATAAAGAATTTTTATAAATAGAATGGAGATTTATAAAGAAGCTTTATAAACAGGTTTGGAAATATTTATAAGACAAAGAAGAAAGAGAGGGTAGATATTTATGGCATAATTCGAGGAGCGGGGATTGCCTATAGTTAACTATGGATTTGCTAGGATAGCAACGCAACTATTGAGTAAGCTGCGATCCATGATTATCACTGAACGGTACTTTCCATATCTATTTTTAAGATTTTTTTTTCAAGTTTTGAAAATGAAATGGTTTGTGAATATGCTTATACCATTGAGATAAGTATATGGTTATATTTTCTGTGTATCGAAAATATAGTGATTTGTGAATATACTTATCATATTTAGGTAAGTATATAGAAGTAATTTCCAAGTATCTAAAATGTGAATTTGGTTTATTTAAAAGATTTATTTTGAAGGGGCTTAGTGATTTCCATGGGAAATGTAATCTTTGTTTTGAATGTTTGTTGATTAGATGGTTAAATAACCGACTATCAAATAATGGCCTAAATATGTAAGCCTTCCTAATTTTGGTAGTAACGAAATATTCCCTACTTAATACCGAAGGTTTTTAACTCTGTAAATATGTAGGGGAAACACGAGAATTATATGATATAGTTACCAATAAGGGTGCTATACTGTACGTATAAACTCGTTTTGTTCTTCTAGGACAAATGATAAAGAGATCCGTCTACTTAAACAGTTAGGGAGTGATCCCCCCTCTTATGTATTGTTTGATTATTTCCTAAAGAACCTATATTGAGCATTCTAAAAATCGGTGTTTGGTTTTGTGGAGCACCTTCGAAGCGGAAGAGTGTCTGGTAAGAGATGAGTCGAAACTCGTAACCACTTCGAAAATCATATACGGTTTTGCAGAGGAGTTTCATGATATATTGAGATGTTGTGATCCATATGTGATTCTGAGACCCGTTGGGGTATGGGAATCCATGTGTGATTCCAAGACCTATTTGAGATGTGTGAATCCATGTGTGATTCCAAGACCCGTTGGTGTATTGGGATCAATGTGAGATTTCATGATCTATTTTGGTGGAGGTGCTTAAACAGGAATGTCAGACATAGCCTCATCAGTGTAAATGACTAAAACCAAAGATAGGAGGCATGACCTGTAGGGTTGGCAAACCCATAGCATGTAGTCGGCTCCTCCTAGAAGTCACTTACAGTTGTTATGCATGCATGGGGCGATGCACTCGGTTTTAGCGAGACCAGCTATGTTTTTCCTATAGTACATCACTGGGGATGTATGCTGCTTCAGAAGGATATCTCTGATCCTTGTGCAGATGGATCATTCCTCGAAGTACCGAGGGTACCTCCATGGAAATCCTACAAAATTAGCGAATGTGCCTTATTGGTTTTTGATTATATATCTAGTATTGTTGTGATGTACACTCACAAGCATCACATCTACTTGATTCTTATTATTTTTGGCCCTAGACATTATTGTAATATCATGGGATTTTCATATATAAATTTTTTGGTTAACGTAAGGTAAAAACCCGTCCGTATTTATATGAGACGTGGTCCTACGAGATACCCTTGTTTTGAAAGGTTATCTAAACATTAAGAATTTATTTGATTTTGTTTCTCCTGCTGGTTTTACCAGACTGACCCGGGCATTGTTTTCTTATAATGCATGGGTCAGACCGAGCATATTTCCAGGTTTAATTGGATATTTTTGGAGCTTCAGGGGAGGAGCTAGAGGCCCAGAGACATATTCACGTACATGGTTATTTTTTGTTACATTAATTGTTATATATTATTCAGCAATTGTGAGAGAATGTTGTTATAACTGTCCGGGTTGAAATAGGATAGTATACTCTCATTGACATCGATATATACATATATTATAATTTTGCTTTGTCTAAAGATTTGTCATATATCATAGATTATTCATTCCGTTATGAGTTTAGTTTCTTCTTGTCTTCTTCCTTCTTTCTTTTCTCTAATTATCCGCATTTCCATTTAATTTGAGTGGTTTATTGGTCGCTTAAACCGTACGGAAAAGTGGGTCGTTACAATTGGTATCGGAGCTTAGGTTGAGCGAACACCTAGGCTTTGGTGGTTGATTCATTTGAGATAGGGTAGTGAGACCCTAGGATGAGTGTGAGAGCATATATAAGAGCACGTATTTGTTGTTTACATAAAAATAATTTATATTGTATTGTTTGATCTGTCGAGTAGCTTAAGAATTCGGGTTAATGCGTTTGACCAACCTTATCAATGGAGATTTCCTAAACACTCAAACAACACCAAACCGACACAATATTGATTTAAAAATTTGGGTAAATGAAATAATTTTACCTAATATTATATTTACATATAAAAGAATAAATTTCTAAAATATAATATAATTATTTTTGTGGTGCTTGGTTGTTAGGAAGGATAATATCCCACCATTATCTAGGATTTGATCGGTCATGCTTGCCCATTTTTGAGTGTTGACAATTATGGACTAAACTATCTTGAATCTTCCTTTTTGAAACTCGGATTGGATATATAGAAATTTTTAAAACAAAATGAATACCTTGTGAATTAAATTTCACAATTTGAATATAAGACGTTCGTTGATGATATTTGGTTAAAATTGATTTCTAAATATTGTTTATTTAATAGAAAATTTGAATATTTTGAAATGAATATTTTAGAAACAATTTTATATAAAGGGTTATTTGATAAAATTGGGTTTTAATAACTATTATTTTATTAAAAGGAATTTTGAATATTTTGAAGTAAATATATTGAAAATGATTGAATATAAAAGTTGGTTGATTTAAATTGGTGTTTAATAAAAAGAAGTTTACTAAAATAAAACTTAAATATTTCTGAAATAATACTTGAAGAATGATATATATAAGGAAGCTAGAATATTTTTAGCAATGAGTATTTAGAAATGATTTCATTTAAAACGAGATATTTTATAAATTTTATATATACAAATGTGTTATAAATAAAAGAAATCTAAGAGTATAAATCCCGGTGATTTTGGCAAAATGGTTTTCATGATTTACAGGTTAATGATAGTAAAGGTTCTTGGGATAAAAACATTTGTAAGTAGGGGAATGCTACCGTTAGGATCTCGCTATATTATTATTTTGATAAAATAAATTTTGATTTGATTCCAAAAGTATGGTTTGATTTACTAAATTAAACGGGTATATTACTATTTCAAATGATTTTGGAGAAAAGAAATAATACTTTCATTTGAGATAGTTTTAGAATAAATGCTTGTGGACATGGTAAAATAGTTTACTTAAAACCATTTTCAAGTAATAAATACTTTTGGAAGATAAAATTATAAAGAAAAATGTATATTTCTTTAGGTTGGTTTGGGGAATAAATCTCGATTTGTTTTGTAGTGATCGGAATAATTTTCTAAGTAACGATTGGATATTTGCTTTGGCAAACAGTATTGTTCACTTAGTAAATTATTCTCTTTGTCATTGTATGGTTGGGACGAGTTCGAATCTGGACGAATCCTAAGTAAATTGGAAATTGATTGTTAATAAAAACAATCACTACTAGAACTACAGTATATAGCCATAACAGGGGTCCAACGGCCGCCAACGAGAATTTCCAACGGCTACCAACGGCTCGTTATTTTTTAATAAGCCATTGGTACCGTTGGTAATCATTGTAAAAATGCCGTTTGCGGCCGTTGGAAGCTGTTGGAATAATTCGTGTAAACCTGCATCAAGTTGAGCGCAGCAATCATTCTCTTCTCCTCCAACAAAAAACCCCAAATCCTTCTCCTTCTTCCTCTACTCCTCCTCTTTTCTTGCTCCCAGCATCCCGACGCAATCAGCAGCCACTTCGATGCCATCAATCAACACCAGAGGCCTCTCTCCATCCAAATACACTTCAAAATCTGGTTTTGCCTAAAACCCTAAAAAATTAAAATTTTCTAATTTTGTGTTTAATTTGTTATTATAGTTGTATCTAGTGGCCTACTGATTGTTTGTTAGACCAAACTAAGTGCTAATTACAATTATTACCATCCAAATGTCCAAATTGTTTGCGTATATATATTATGCACATATATACATATGTTGATAATTTAGTGTAAATGCGCATTTGAGTTAGCGTTAGATTAGTTAGGATTGATTTAAATTATTTTGTGTATGTTTTGTAAAATATTAGGCAAACATGAATTAGTCGAATATTTTACGAACATGAATTATATCTTTTACAAAATATATTAGCATTAGATAAGTATACAATTTAGTATATATATACACATGAATTTATATATTTTGCGAAATAGTAAAAATCATATAATTTAATATATATTTAATAAAATAGTAGAATATAAATAAAATAATGCATAATATGCTTTATTTTATAAATTTAATAAAATGGTAACATATAAACAAAATTTAAATCCTTTAGTGAATTTTTGTCCCCGTCTGACAAGTGTTGTAAATGATCGTTGCATGAATATTCGTTCTTATTTCAAAACGGATATTCATATTCATCTGATACAATATTTTTTGGATTTTTCCCTGTATTGGACAAGTTATAAACACTATAAAGTAATTACGTTTTGTAAATCATATCGTTATAAACGGTTCACAAAATTTCGACGGCATTTTCTTTTCGTTCCTTGTACATGCATATATGTACGATACAAGGAACACGGGGGAAGTTGATGCAGCACACCTTGCCTTGAGTCGCGTGAGCGACCTAACACCATGCCTTGAGTCGCCTGAGCGACCTAACGATTTATGCGAGCGACCTAACACCATGTCTGAGTCACCTGAGCGACTTAATGAGTTATGTGAGTTATGCGAGTTATGCAGTGAAGGATGATGCAACGACCTAGCGAGTTATACCAATGGCAACTTATGCCGCTATATTCTTAAGTCGCTCCTTTTTAAGTCGCTCAACCTTATGCCGCATTGTTTCATGAAGCTGTGCTTTCTTCTATAAGCCGCATTGTTGTTAAGTCACTGATTCACTTAAGCCACATTTCTTAGGTCGCAGCTGAAGCTTATGTCGTGGTTCGCTTAAGTCGCTCAACCTATGCTGATTTTTTTAAAGTCGCTGGATCTTATGACGTATGTTGTTAAGTCGTGTGCGTTGTAATTCTGTTAAGTCATTTGATGTTATGTCGCATGTGTGGTGATTTGTAAGTCGCATGTATGTTGTAATGTTAGGTCGTGTATTGTTATGTCGCGTGGTGTTGTTAAGTCGTTTGTTGTTAAGTCGGCGGTGTTGAGTTGTACTCTCCTATAAATAGGGGCGTGATGTCAATTGTAAAAAAGTTGATTTTGAATAAATTTTTATGTGAGCTTTTGCCACCATTGTTGAAGTCGAGTGTGATATCCTTCTTCTTTTTTTCTTCGGGTTATTCGTGCGCGAATCAACGAAGTAGAAGCCAATTCTCGGTACCACTTGCGAGTGATCAACGATCAAATTGTAGATCTTTCAACACGGTATCTTGCGAGATCAACGGGTTGGAGATAGCTAGATTCCGGCATCGTTACGATCAATGGAATTGGACATTTATCGTTTTATCGGATTATTAGACACGAAATCATCATTTCATGAGGAAGAAAGCATTATTAGCGCGTCAAGTTAAATCCGCTGCGTCAATTTGGTATCAGAGCTAAGTAAGATCAAGGCCGGATCGGAGCTAAATAAGATCAAGTTGAAGCAAAGTCAAAGCCGAGTTAAAGCAAGTTAGGTCGGAGCCATATCAGATCGGAGCCAAGTCAAAGAACAAGATTGTGAAGGAACATGCCTCCAAGACGTGCTAATCGCTATCATCAGGGTGAAGATGTGTGTAGAAGACAAGAAGCTGACCAGATGGAGTAACGTATTAATGAAAAGTTCAATGAGGGTATTGAGAAATTGGAGAAATTGATGAAAGACATGAATCACAATCAAAGGAGAACGTCATCAGTTTCGAACCAGAGTGGAAACAGGGTTTCACCATCGGTTTCGGGAGAAAGGAGGATGTCACCCCAATCTTATCGAGATAGGAGAGAATCATCAGTTTCAATGATGCGAGACCACCATGGGTATTGAAATGAAGAGAGAAGAACTCAACATGGGTTTGAGAATGAACCATACCATGATGTTGAAAGACAGGGTAGAAGGTACATGCGCAGTCGAAGGGATGTAGAAGGACGGGATCGATATCGAAGTACATATGATTTTGAGGAGGATGGTGATAGAGGTAGTATGCACTATCGAAGTCGAGGACAAGTGCGAAATCAATACCTGGATTCAGAAAATGATCGTGAATGGGAGTCAGGTATGAAGATGGAACTTCCAGAATTCAAAGGTGGTATGCAAGCAGAAGAATTTCTTGATTTGTTATCGAGTGTTGAAGAAATTTTGGAATTCAAGGAGGTGCCAGAGAATCGCAGAGTTCAATTAGTCGCTACAAGACTAAGGGTAAGAGCTATGGCTTGGTGGAAACAAACTAAACTAACTTGGGAGAGAATGGGAAAATCAAAAGTTGTCACTTCGGAGCAGATGAGAAAGATGATGAAAGCAACTTTCTTACCGTACAATTATCAATCTCTTATGTATCAACGTTTGTAGAATTTGAGACAAGGGACGAGGACAGTGAATGATTATGTAGATGAATTTTATGAATTGATTGCAAGGAATGATATTATGGAAACTGAGGAACAGCTAGCGGCTAGATATATTTGAGGGTTATGAATGCAAATTCAAGACATGGTGAATATGTTTAATCCAATGTCTGTTGTTGAAGCACATCAAAAAGCTCTAGCTTGGGAGAAACAAGGGAGACGAGGAAGTGGTGTTGTTTACAAGCTGTAACAACCAAAATAAGGGTGCTAGTAGCAGTGCTAATGTTTCCAAGGAAGTCAATAAACCAATTGTCAATGAAGCCGCTAAAGCAAAGGTCAATAACAGTATCAAGTGCTATAATTGTCAGGAGTTTGGTCATAAAAGTAATGAATGTACAAAGCCAAAGAAGAGAGCATTAGTTGCAGAGGAATGTGAGTATGAGGATGTGGAAGCTGAAATTGATTATTCTCAACCATCGAAGTTTGATGAAGATGAAGAAGTTGTGTCAGGAGACGAAGGGTGTAACTTGATGATAAGGATGTCTTGTTTAGTGCCAAAGCATGAGAATGATTCTAGTTGGCTGAGAAGCAATATCTTTCAGTCTACATGTACTATCTTAGGAAAGGTTTGTCGATTTGTTATTGATGCAGGAAGCTGTGATAACATTATTTCTGAAGAAGCCGTCACAAAGTTAGGGTTGAAGACTGAAAAACACTTTAGACCTTATAAACTGGCATGGCTGAAGAAAGGTGGAGAAGTGACAGTGGGAAGACAAGCATTTGTTACATTTTCTATTGGGAAGAAGTACAAAGATGATATATGGTGTGATGTTGTCGATATGGATGTGTGTCATTTACTTTTGGGAAGACCATGGCAATATGATAGAGTTGTCCAACATAATGGTCGCACCGACAGCTACAGTTTCATGTTTGAAGGTACTCAAATTACTTTAGTTCCTAAGAAGCGAGAATAAAGTGAAACCAAGTCAGAGAAGAAGGTGGAATCAACTAGTTTATTATCTTCGAAAGAATTTGTTGAAGAGGTGAAAGATAATGCTAAATTGTTTATGTTGATTGGGTATGAAACAAGTGAAGATCTCAAGATTCCTACGGAAGCTAGACCAGTGTTAAATGAATTTGAAGATGCCTTTCCTGCAGAATTACCCAAGGAATTACCGCCACTGAGGGATATACAACATCAAATTGATCTAGTGCCAGGTGTTGTTTTACCGCATAGGCCGCATTATCGTATGAGTCCAAATGAGCATGAAGAGTTGAGGAGACAGGTTGAGGAGTTTCTTGAGCAAGGGCGTGTTCGAGAGAGTCTCGGTCCTTGTGCTGTACCAGCTCTGTTGGTACCGAAGAAAGATGGTTCAAGGAGAATGTGTACCGACAGCAGGGCACTCAACAAAATAACTGTCAGATACATATTTTCTATGCAAGGCTTAATGATCTATTGGATCAACTTAGTGGGTATGTAATTTTTTCGAAGATCGATCTTAAGAGTGGTTATCATCAGATTCGCATAAGACCAGGTGATGAATGGAAGACAGCATTCAAGACACGGGAAGGATTATATGAATGGTTGGTTATGCCATTTGGCCTATCTAATGCACCAAGTACATTTACGAGGGTGATGAATCAAATTTTTGAACCTTACATCGGGAAGTTTGTTGTAGTTTACTTTGATGATATCTTGATATATAGTGCGAACACAGAGGAGCACAATCAACACTTGCGAAAGGTGTTATCTATTCTTCGTCAAGAACAATTCTATGCAGCGATGAAGAAATGCGTGTTCATGATGCCAAGTGTTTTATTTCGGGGATATGTCGTGTCTAAGGAAGGGATACAAGTGGACTAGAATAAAGTATCCGCAATCAAAAATTGGCCACAGCCCAAAACTATAACAGAAGTCAGAAGTTTCCATGGGTTAGCTTCATTTGATCGAAGATTTATACCGCACTTTAGTAGTGTAATGGCCCCTGTTACTAATTATATGAAGGGAAAGAAGTTTTCATGGACAAAAGAGGCAGGATATGCTTTTGAGCAAATCAAGGAACTTTTAACCTCAACACTGATTCTAGTGTTGCCCGATTTTCAATTACTATTTGAGTTACATACAGATGCCTTCATCAAATTTCACATTGATTGACTCTACGATTGTTTTAGTCTTTTTGTTGTAGACTCTATAAGCTTTGCTTCTCGAAGAGTAACCCATGAAGATGCCATCATCAGCCTTTGCTTCAAATTTTCCTAACTGATCACCTGTATTAAGAATATAGCAAGGACATCCAAACACTTTGAAGTAAGCGATGTTTGGTTTTTTGTTGAACCATAGCTCATAGGGGGTTTTGTTAAGAATCGGTCTGATGATAACTCTATTCATTACATAACATGCTGTATTTACAGCTTCTGCCCAGAGATGCAGAGGTAGTTCATATTCATTTAACATAGACCTAGCCATTTCTTGTAAAGTTCGATTCTTTCTCTCAACTACCCCATTTTGTTGTGGAGTACGTGGTGCAGAGAACTCATGTTTGATTCCGTTTTCATCACAGAAAGTTTCAAATTCATAATTTTCAAATTCTCCACCATGATCACTTCTTAACGAAACAATAGAGACTTCTTTTTCATTTTGCACAAATTTTGCGAATCTTGTGAAGTATGAAAAAGTTTCTGATTTTTTAGCTAAGAAATATACCCATGTATATCTTGAGTAATCATCAACTAACACAAAGCAATATTTCTTACCTCCTAAGCTAGCAATGTCATTAGGTCCAAATAGATCCATATGAATTAGTTCAAGAACTCTAGAAGTGCTTACATTGTTTTTGGCATGAAACGATGATTTTCTAAGTTTTCCCAAAGTACATGCTTTACAGATGTTTTCAGTTTCAAACTCATGTGATGGCAACCCTCTTACCAAACTTTTCCTTTTTAATTTGTTTAATAAGTTCATACTAGCATGCCCTAAACGTCGATGCCATAAATTCACTTCTATATCCTTAGTTACCAAACATTTAGAGAGAATGAGATCATCAAAAGATAGAGAATATATATTACCTTTCCTTTTTCCTGAAAATAAGATTTCTTTTGATGATTTGTCAACAATTTTGCACATGTCAGAATCAAAGATAACATTCATACCTTTATCACATAGCTGGCTGATTGATATCAAATTGTGGTGCAGATTTTCAACATATAGTACGTCATTCAAGGTAAATGTATTGTTACCTACTTTACCTTTACCGATAATTTTACACTTGTCATTGTTCCCCATTGTGACTCTGCCACCTTTGTACTTTTCTAGGCTAAGGAACTTCGATTTATCGCCTGTCATGTGCCTGGAACAGCCAGAATCCAAGTACCATTGCTGTTGTTCCTTAGCCTGCCAGCATACCTACACGAGAAGAGAGTTTAGTGACCTATTTGTTTTTATAGGTCCATGATTGTTAGTGCCAAAATATTTAGAATGATAATTTTGTGGATACCCAAAACTATTTATAATTGTTCCCTTCGGCACCCAAATTTGTTTAACTTTGAGAGATTTTATATTTGTGCCTTTTGGAACCCAAATCGGTATTGTTTTCATATGTTTGGGTCTATTCCAACAATTATTGTGATTGTGTTCAAATTTTTTACAAATTGTGCTCATAGAATTAACTTGATTAATATTGCTTTCAACAATTTTCGAATTATTATATCCAAGTCCTTGTCTAACCATATTAACAGTTTGCTTTCCTAATAGCATATTCAACGATTTTTCACTTTTTGAAAATTTATCTAAGGTCGTTGACAGTTGTTGGACTTGTGTTTTGAGAGATTCATTTTCGTTTAACAACTGTGTGCATTTTTTAATAGAAATCTCTCTCCTAGTATTTTCATTCTCTTTTAAAATCAGAATTTCATTTTCAAGTGATTTTATATTGATTTTCGATTTTTTAATTTCTTCTTCGAATGTTGGACACTTATCACACTTAGGAATTCTACATTGATAGTTCTTAACTAATTGATCAAGTTGTTTATTGCATTCTATCAAAGTATCATTCTGAGATTCAAGTTTAGCATATTTTTCCCTAAGTCGTTCATAACAGCCATTTACTTCATGGAAATAAATTAGTAATTCAGAATGAGTGAGTTTTGATACCTCGCTTGGCTCGTCGTCATCACTGTCTGTAACTTCACCATGAAGGCACATGTTTGCTTTTTCACTCTCACTCTCGGTGTTATCACTTTCATCTTCGTCAGTTTCATCCCAAGTAGCCGCAAAGCTTTTCTTCTTTAGTTTCTTTCCTTGATTTGATCGTTTTTGAGGACATTGTGGCTTGATATGGCCGGGTTTGTTGCATTTGTAACAGATGATTTTCTGATCTTCTGGGTTGTCTAGTGCTTTGCCTATTATGCTTTTCAATTCATGATTTCGAGCTGGATTTCCGTATTTGCGATTCCACCTTTTGAATTTCTTTATTAGTAGCGCCAGCTCTGCTGCTCCATCATCATCATTCTCATCATCACTTTCAGTTGTTCCTTTGAGAGCTATTGATTTCTTTCGAGTATCTCCACCTTCACGCTCTTTCTTGAATTTCATTTCTAGCTCATAAGTGGTGAGATTTCCGATGAGTTCTTCGACTTTGAGTTGTTTTAAATCTTTCGATTCTTGAATGGCAGTTACTTTTGCTTCAAAGCTTCGTGGAAGGACTCTGAGGATTTTACGGACTATTTCCAATTCGGTGTATGTTTTTTCGAGAGCTTTTGATTTGTATACGATATTGGAAAGTCGTCCGTACATCTCTTTGACATTTTCTTCTTTCGCCATTGTAAAGTTCTCGTATTCGCTGCTTAGCATGGCAAGGCGAGATTCTTTGACTTGAGATGTTCCTTCGTGAGTCACTTCTAATATGTGCCATATTTCCTGCGCAGTTAGACAATGTGAGACACGATTAAATTCAAATTGATCTAATGAACAAATAATAGAATTCATAGCTTTGGCATTAGTATTCTGTAATTTATTTTCTAGTTCTGTCCATTGTTCCTTTGGTTTCTCTATTTCCTGATCATCTACAGTTATAGTTGGTATTCTATAACCTGTCTCAACAATATCCCAAGCGTCAATGGTTTTAAAAAAAAAATTCATCCTATTTTTCCAAAAAGCATATTCACCATTGAACATTGGTGGTCTAACTATGGATTGACCTTCTGCAAAAGCATTATTAAAAGAAGCCATTTTAAAAATTCAAATTTTAAACAAAAACTGATTTTTTTTAAAAAATAGAATTTTTTTTTTAAAAACAAATGTTGACTTCTATTCCTAGCTCCGATACCACTTGTAGGATCGATTTCACCCTAGAGGGGGGGTGATAGTGTAAATTATAAAAATTAATCGCGGAAGCTTATTAATTAATTTCACTTCAGATCACAGAATAGCAGCACAGATATCGCAGAATATAAATAACATAATAAAACAGAACAACACAGAATTTACCCAGCTTCGGCAAAACCCTGCCTACGTGCTGCCCCCAAGGTTTCTACTAGAAATTAGATAGTCCCTCGCTTACACACGTAAACTCGCTATACCCGCTATTGACTAATCTAACTCTACGCTCAAAACCCTGACCACAACTCAACTACCGAGTTGCGAATTCCCAAACTACACACCGTAGTTTGTCCCCTAGTCACACGACTAGAAAATTAAAAAACGGTTTAAAAAGAAAATACAAATTAAAAACAATTTTAAATAACAAAACCCTATTTAAATTTAAACCCTTAAAGTAAGCCCAAATTAATAAACCAAAGGCCGGCCCCTTATTCACTTCTTCAACCCGTTCCTTTTATTTTTATTTTTCGTTCATGAAAAATGGCCGCTCCTCA
Organism: Allium cepa; assembly: GCA_030765085.1. Classification (NCBI taxonomy): domain Eukaryota; kingdom Viridiplantae; phylum Streptophyta; class Magnoliopsida; order Asparagales; family Amaryllidaceae; genus Allium; species Allium cepa. The sequence continues at coordinate 743,900,611 of CM060932.1, forward strand.
ACTCAATTAGGGCTTTTGTTTGCTGCTTGCAATTCAATCTAGGGTTGTGCAAATTGATGTTCGCCGCTTGATACAGTTTGATTGTATGCTTCGATGCTTTTTGCTTTGCCCACGGTTCTTCGATTTTGATCGAATTCGTATGTGATTTTCTGGTATGTGATTTATTCCTTTTGCTCTGCTGATTGTGGCTTTCTCGAACTCGATACATTATACCGATGATTATTTTGGGTATTTATAGGATTCGAAATCCTATTTTTGCGTTCGTATTTTCGTGTTTGAATTTGTCTACTGATTTGCTTTGGCCATTTGATTATACTTGGATGATTGAGATAAAATCTGACTAATTCAATTATTGCTTGGTACTCACGATTTCGATTTGTGACTTGTATACTACGGCTCTGACCATTTCAACTTTGATTTCGACACAGTTTTGATTTGTGAATTCATGTGTTTGCTTCGGCCTTGTGAATTCATTGTACTTAGTTGTGATGTTACACTTGTCTTCATATGCCCTTGACTTTGTTATACATTACTGTGCATTGCATTTTGAGTTGTAGTCTTCTGTCTTCATGTAGCTTGGTACATTCCTGTAGCTCCATCTATGTCGTAGCCTGTACTTGTAGTTGCACTTCGAGTTGGATATGTTGCCACTGGAACTAACTTGTATCTTGGTCCTGAACATTGCTGTGTCCATATGGTATTCAGTACTGTGGCATTGCTGCATATTGATGCCTCTGTTTGCATTTGGTGTTTTGGTTTGAACTTGCAGTTAAGAGTATTTTCATCTGGTCTCATCGCTGTGTTGCATTCTTTGATGGTTCATTTGTACTGCTTCATTATGTACATCTGTCTTTGTGGTCACTTATGCAATTTGGTCTTATTAATGCTGTGCATTTACTTGGTGGTGTATTGCTGCCTTCACTGTCCACCTGTATCATGCTTGGTTTTGTTGCAAATTGCATTTGGTCTACACTTTCACTGTTGTGTCTGGTTCTTTTCATTCATGTTACAACTCAAATGTTTCACTCTGATATATTTAAGCATTTGGCACTGAGCTTGATTCATGCAGTCTTCATTTGTACTGGTGACATGTGCATTGCTTCATGTTGCCTCTGGCCTGTTGTAGTTTGAATTTTGTGATGTTGCCTCTGACCTTTGGTGGCTCTGGCTTGTTTATCTGACCTTGTTGCATCTATCACTGAGTTCTCATTTCATATGCTTGCACTTTTGTGGTCTGCACTGCTTGTTTTAAGTCACTTCTAAATGGTGCATTGTCTTCTGGTCATTTGCACTTGCAGTGGATTCATTTGCTTTGGCTTCTCTGTACATTATGCTTGGCTTTGGTTCAGCACCATGTTGTAGCAGTATTGTCTCGAGCTCGACAGTGTTGTTTTCTTGCTTTGATGCATTCACTTTGCATTCCATGTTGCATGCATGAGTCTGGTTCTCGGCCTATTGCATTTGATCACTGAACTTGACTGTTTAGTTTCATGTGTACTTTTGATTTGCGCTTGAGTTGAATCCAGTTACAAAAAAACTCGGGTTTGACCTTGTGCTCGTGTCCTGGTGTATTGCATGTGAGTTGAACCCGGTTTTTTTATTTGGGTTTGACCTGTGCTCACCTGTCCCTGTAAATCAATCAAGTGTATATATCGGCGTGCACGTCCTTGTGGCATATACAGTAATACACTGTGTATGTCACAAGTTGTTCGTGTATGATGAATTCAAATATAAATGATGACGAACAACCCAAATAACTGAGGCAAATCATATTTTCAAAATCCATCTTTTATTTTATATTGCAAAAATATCTCTTTTTCAATTTTACTGCGTTAGTGAATATTTTTGCAGATTTCTCAGATGCTGGATTCAAACTGGAATGAAGTTGAAGATAAATACGAGTGTGAGTGATATGTAGTGAGGTGATGATATGTAAAATAGCGATGTAATTGAATTTATATCAAAGTTGTATAGTGAATAGTGAGAGCTTGAATTTGTATACTATTCAAAATTGTAATAAATATTTGTTTGAATAAAATATTCGTTTGAATTCAAATTCCGTGTTATTTATTTTATTCTGCAAATATTTATTTAATCTGTGAAAAATAAAATAGTATATTATCAAATACATTTAAACGAATGTATATATGTTTATTATCATCAAACAAAAATCATATAAGCGCATATTCAACATTTACAACAAGCTAGCCGCTAGAAAGATTGGTCCTTTGGAAATCGTAAAGAAGATTAATGAGAATGCTTATCAGTTGGGATTGCCGGATCATATCCATACTGCTGACGTTTTCAACGTCAAACACTTGATTCCATATCATGGGAATAAGCATGTCGAAGAAGAGGAAAGTATGAATTCGGGGACGAATTCTTTTCAACCAGGGAAGGATGATGCAGCACACCTTGCCTTGAGTCGCGTGAGCGACCTAACACCATGCCTTGAGTCGCCTGAGTGACCTAACGAGTTATGCAAGCGACCTAACACCATGCCTGAGTCACCTAAGCGACCTAATGAGTTATGCGAGTTATGCAGTGCAGGATGATGCAACGACCTAGCGAGTTATACCAACGGCAACTTGTGCCGCTATCTTCTTAAGTCGCTCCTTTTTAAGTCGCTCAACCTTATGTCGCATTGTTTCATGAAGCTGTGCTTTCTTCTATAAGCCGCATTGTTGTTAAGTCGCTGATTCACTTAAGCCACATATCTTAGGTCGCAGCTGAAGCTTATGTCGTGGTTCGCTTAAGGCGCTCAACCTATGCTGATTTTTTTTAAGTCGCTGGATCTTATGCCGTATGTTGTTAAGTCCTATGTGTTGTAATTTTGTTAAGTCGTTTGATGTTATGTCGCATGTGTGGTGATTTGTAAGTCGCATGTATGTTGTAATGTTAGGTCGTGTATTGTTATGTCGCGTGGTGCTGTTAAGTCGTTTGTTGTTAAGTCGGCGGTGTTGAACTGTAATCTCCTATAAATAGGGGCGTGATGTCATTTGTAAAAAGAGTTGATTTTGAATAAATTTTTGTGTGAGCTTTTGCCACCATTGTTGAAATTGAGTGTGAGCTCCTTCTACGGGTTATTCGTGCGCGAATCAACGAAGTAGAAGCCAATTTTCGGTATCACTTGCGAGTGATCAACGATCGAATTGCAGATATTTCAACACGGTATCTTGCGAGATCAACGGGTTGGAGATAGTTAGATTTCGGCATCGTCACGATCAACAGAATTGGGCATTTATCATTTTATCGGATTATTAGACACGAAATCATCAATTCGTGAGGAAGAAAGCATTATTAGCGGGTCAAGTTAAATCCGCTACGTCAGAAATGCTGCCAAACTTTTGGAAAATCATTTATAATGACATGATTTAAGAAATATAATTATTATTGTGTTTGTAATGGGAAGTAGGATGACCGACCATCACAAAAGGTACAAAAATGTGAACAAAATACCAAGAAATATAACTTTGTATATAAATGAAAATGGATTATAAAAAACAATAAAGTCTAAATGTGTTTATAGAATTTGATTAATAATTTTTTTACTATTGATCATAGGTTTTATAGTAGAAAAAGTGGTCAATTATTTTGTTGATCGGAGCTGGATGTGTCAAAGAAGAGAAATGGAAGGCTCAATAAGTAAACATTTTCTTAACGGGGTAAATGTGTTTGTCGAATTTGCTTTAAGTAATATTGGAAACGACGTAGAAATTCGTTGTTCATGTAGTAGGTGCAAATTGTTGAAGCATTTAATACCGAATATTGTTAGGATTCATTTGCGCCAATATGGTTTCGTAACCAATTATTTGGTGTGGGATCATCATGGAGAAATTATAACACGTAACGAAGAACAGTCAATAGAGGTCATTAGTGATGAAGTTAGTACGACGAATCTCATAGAACATATAGTTGAAGATGCAGCACGATCAATGTTCCCTACTGTCGAAATTAATAACGACAATGTTAACGTCGAAAAGGAACCAAATGTTGGAGCAAAAAAAATATATGATTTATTGGATGCTGCTAAGAAACCTCTTTGGAATGGATGTACTAGCGACACTAAATTATCGGTAACTGCAGAGTACATTGCAATGAAATCAAAGTACAACCTAACAGAAGCCAGATTTACGGCTGTTGTACAAGCTGCTAAACGCTATATGCCATCAGATAATTTAATGTGCGAAAATTATTATGAAGTGGAAAAACTTATGTCATCTTTCGGTTTGCCGTATCAAAAAATTGATACATGTCTAAATGGTTGCATGCTATTTTGGAAAGATGATGTCAGTCTTCGGAATTGTAAAATATGTAATCAAGAAAGATACAAACAAAGGAAAAAAAGGGAAAAGAATTTCCATACAAGCGTATGCATTATTTACCTATCACTCCTAGACTTCAAAGGTTGTATGCATCATCTGTAACAGCGCATCAATGAGGTGACACAGTGTGAGAACACCTGAAGAAGGTACGTTAACACACACATCTGATGGAGAAGTATGGAAGTATTTTGATAAGCAATATCCCGATTTAACAGCGGAGAGCCGTAACGTTAGATTAGGTTTGCGTACTGATGAATTTCCACCGCTTTCTCAGTTTGTTCTAAATATTCATCTTCGCCAGTAATCATTACACCTTACAAGCTACCCCCGTGGATGTGTATGGAAACTCCATATATGTTTCTCACAATTGTCGTCCCTGCCCCTGATGATCCGACAGAGGGTATCAATGTTTACTTACAACCGCTAATCGAAGAGTTGAAAACATTGTGGTATGAAGGAGTTGAAACATACGACGTGTCGAAAAAAAATTCGGATGTTCGCTTCTTTGTTATGGACTATCAGCAATTTTTCTGCATATGCAATGCTTTCGGGTTGGAGTACGACCGGTCGTTTTGCTCATCCTTACTGTATGGAAGATACATGAGCATTTTTTTACGGCATGGGAAGAAAATTTCAAGGTTTGATTGCCACCGACGTCTTCTCCATATTAATCATACTTTTAGAAGAGACAAAAAAACTTCATAGCTAATAGATATGAGACTTTACAACCACCAACGATTTGGTCAAGTAAAGATATATATGAACTTGTAAAAGATTATCTAAAGATACATGAAACCGGGCAGGAAACTGAAATCCAAGGTAAAGCGACGTTTCATAATTGGTGCAAACAGAGTATATTCTGGGAGTTGCCTTATAGGAAAAATCTCTTAATCCGTCATAACATTGACGTGATGCATAACGAGCAAAACGTATTCGATAATGTGTCTAATACACTTTTGAATGTTAAGGGCAAGACTAAGGACGATTTGAAATCAAGACGTGATATAAAAGAAATATGTAATCTTCATGAGCTTCATATGAAGCCAAATGACACTAAAAAACCCAAAGCATGTTATGAACTAGATAACAACAAAGTTAAAGTACTGTTAAAATGGGTGGAAGGATTACGATTTCCTGATGGAATTTCATCTAATCTTCGTAGATGTGTAGACTATAAGAACGGAAGACTGAGTGGGATGAAAAGCCATGATTATCATGTAATGATGCAAAATTTGTTACCCGTCACTTTCAAAGAATTGTTGCCCGTAAAAATTTGGAAGGTTATAACAGAACTTAGTTTATTTTACAACGAGCTTTGTTCAACTAAGTTGACCGTCTTCGTAAACTTAAGGTAGAAATCCCTATACTGCTCTGCAAACTGGAGAAAATATTTCCTCAAGGTTTTTTCAATGTAATGGAGCATTTACCAGTTCATCTTTCATTTGAAGCACGTCTTCGAGGTCCTGTACAACATGGAAGGATGTATCCATTTGAGAGGTATGTTATTAATACTGAGTATGTAAATGTTAATTTAACTATAAATAAAAATCAATATTGATATGGAATATTTTTTATTAGGCACTTAAATCATTTAAAGAAAAAAGTGGGATAAAAAGCTCGAGTTGAAGGTTCGATTTGCAAATCATATATCGAAGAATAAGCATCGTTCTTTTTCTCTCATTATTTCAATGATCATGTGAATTTATCATTTCAAAGTGTAGCGCGTAATGATGAGGCCATTGAATAAGATTCTTCTTCTGAAGCAATGTCATCTATTTTTAAACAATATGGTCGACATGCTGGAAAATATGTAGAAGTATGGTTAGATGATAGAGATTACCATGTAGCACACACGTATATTCTTCTTAATTGTCCAGAAGTTGCACCATTTATTAGGTAATTATCAGATTACAAGTTTTGATAAATTTAATTTAATACTGGATGTGTAATTTAATAATAAATCAATATATCATGTTTTTGTTTGCAGTGTTTATGAATCACAAAATCCAAACGGTGATTTAAGCAAAAATTTCGCTACTTGGTTTTTGAACTAGGTTTGCGATCCTACAAATAATGTAGTCGATGAAGGATTAAAATATTTGGCGTTGGGACCGAAAAGGAAAGTTAAAACATATCCAATATTTTTCGTTAATGGATATAAATTCAACACCAAAGAATACGGTGCTGAAAAATTAACAAACAATACCGGTGTATTTGTTAAAGGCGGTGATGATCCTAATAATCATATACATGATTTTTATGGCGTGTTAACCCAAATTTTGCAATTGACATATTTTATAAGACCCATAGAGGAAGTTTTTTTGTTTAAATGCAACTGGTTTAGCAATATTCCAGGTTCTGGTATTAACATGCATCCAAATTATAATCTTATAGAAATAAAACATACCTCCCGTTATCAGAAGTACGATCCCTTTGTACTAGCCAAACAAGCCCTACAAGTTTATTACGCCCCTTATCCGTCTCTAAAAAGAGATAAAGCGGATTTTTCTGCAATTTTTAAAACCAAGGCGAGATTTACATTCGATGGAAAGAATATTCCAAAAGAACAAGCCTAGCAAGCAGATATCGAAGAAAATGTTGAAATCACAATTACAGACAATCAAGCTGATTTTGGACAATTAAGTGATGAGACAAATGTATTAGTCGAAGCATTTGAGATTGTAGAGGAAAAGATATAGAACACAAGATTGAGACTGAATCAGAAAATGACGAGGACTGAGTAATATCCGGTAATTTTTACAACTATTCACGCACACTCATCACATATCATAATCATCATTACATGCACTACCGATTAAAAATGACTTTATTACATGCACCACATATCATCATTATTTTATCTAAGTCTAAAATTAAAAATAAAACTTTCAACAAGTATTATATCAGGCTTTAGATGTCATAGCTCTTCTCGCTCGGCCGGCAAGAGTAGTGGTGAGCCTCCGGCTCGACCACTTGTATATTTGCAGCCGAAGGCTGATGGAGCATAAGTACCAAAATTAAAAAGATAACAATATAAATTTGTTCATACATACATATATATATATATATACACTTGTCTAAAGCTTTGTTTTATATTTAACACAGGGGATTTGATTTGGAGCCCTTGGGAGTTGTGCTTGGCATTTCCAAGCAATCATATATGAGAAGGATAACAGATTGCTGGCCTGAGTGGAGTAAGATCCCTCACCAAGTCAGGAAGGCCATCTGGTAGTATTTTCTGGTGAGTTTATACCACTTTACTATATGAATAAGTATAAATGAACAATTAGTAACATTTTCTCTTTGTGCAGAGGCAAGTGGACTTGGCGGAGCCCGATGTCTCCATGGTTTAGCGCCACTGGAATTCGAAGGTCGCTAAAAATTACAGGGAAGTAATGTCAGCTCTTAAAAAATCGGAGAAGAAACCGAACTGGATGGGCACTTCCGTATGGGATTCTTGGATGAGTTGGTGGGATACCGACGAGATCAAGGTAAATCTACCAAATATATAGTTAATTATTTCACAATTAGTAAATATAATATTCAATTTAAATTGCAGGTGGAGTCGGAGAGGAACTCTGCCAATAGAAGTATGAACCCTGTAACGCATCGTAGCAGATCCAAGTCTTTTCAACATCACCGTGAGGACTTGGTAAATTTATCAATTATGAATCTAAACTGTTATTACATTTTGTATATTAATCAGTTCAGTAATTAGCTATGAAAAATTAAAATATAAAAATTATTTATTGCAGGAAAGATCGCTTGGACGTCCCGTGTCTACGATGGAGGTATTTACCCGCACCCATGCATCAAGACAAGCAGACAATGCTGGTTATATTACATATCAGTGGGATGATGATGATAAGGCGACGGCTGCATATGTATGGATATTTTAAATCTTATTTTATTAAGATCGATAAGTTTAAATCCTATTCTACTAATTTTAACCTGTAATTGTTTTTTATTTTATGCAAAGTTTCAAGAGGCACGGGCAGAGCTGCTTTCAGAATCGGACCGCGATTAGTTAACTGTAGAGAAGCAAGATAATATTTTCGACGTTATTATGGATTCAACACAGTGAAATAGGCGCTATGGCTATGGAAAACAAGCGGTAATCTTATAAACATTACAATATTATATTTAATAAATTAACCTATATATACACTATACATATGATTATTTCTACCTGAGTTAAATCTAACATATACGTGATTTATAAATATTAGATAAGTAAAAAAGGAAAAAATATACAAAGATATGTGATGAAAATGGATGAACCAAAAAATATATATAAGAATACTTTTAACACCTACATATTGTATTAAAAGAATCCATTTCCTTGTGGTATATATTCCAAGAAAAGGGTTCGCTATTTTACATTAGAAACCAAAAACATGAACCAAAAAAAATATGCACCATTATCATCCTGCACCATGATCATTTAATAAAATATGCATTTCCTTATGGTATATGTATTGCTTAAGATCACATCATTTACGTTTCTATATTTTAAAATATGCATTGCTTAAGAAAATGGTTATAATACAAATGAGAAAATCTCACATTCTATTTGCAGGTTCGGGCAGCTCAAAACGCATGTGACAAAGCTGAAATAATAAAGCTTTAGAGCCATGGTTGAGCAGCTGCAAGAGCATGATCGTCTTCGCACTATACAAACGGAGCAGCTGAATCAACGTTTAGAGGAGTACGCGTAGAGGCATGGTTCCTTCCCTTCGTCGTCTGGTGCTTCCAAAGATGATAATGATGCATGAGAAGTATGATGACTATTGTCTTTCTAGTTGGTTATTGTATATATTGACTTTGAGGTGGTAAGGATTGTGTTTGATGGTTATTGTGTATATATTGACTTTGAGGTGGTGAGGTTTAAGTGTTTGCATTGTATATATTGACTTGAATATGGAGTTGGAGTTGGTGCTGATGAGGGTTTTGTTGTTTATCTACATATTGACTTGGAGTTTGGTTTGAAAATGTAACGCTTGATGTTGATTTTTGGTTGTTTATATTATTTGTGGTATAATGTGTTGGATATGTGGTATACATGTGAAATAGAGTGGAAATGGATATATATTGATTGTGTGTGGCTGGAAGTTGAACGACTTGCTATTATAAAAAAAATCACCCAGATTAACAACGGCTACCAATGGCTCTTTGGCCATTTTATTCCAACGGCCTCCATCGGCTAAGTGTCATTTGAAGCCGTTGAAAAAGCCGTTGGAAAGCATGAATGCTATTCCAACGGCTTTTCCAAAGGCTCTCAATGGCCACCAACGGCTTGGAGCCGTTGGAATAACCGGTTTCTCTTATAATGCATTTATTTGAAAATATATTTAGTATTGTTTCAAAATGGGTTTGAAAAGAAAGAAGTGGTTTTAAGTTAACTAATGCGAGTGGCTCGAAAATAACCAAAAATGGGTAAGAGATTCGTTCGGATGGTAAACGCTTCTCTTTAGTATTTTTCTTCTAGTAAGGAATGTATGATACTGTTTGGTAGTACCCAGTTCCTTGGTATAATTTTGGGGTTACTCGGGCTATGTATATATAGTATCGTTTCAAAAGGTATTATGAATAAAAACCCTGGTGTTTAAATTCTTCAGTGAATTCCTAAATAAAATTTTGAGTTGAATGGTTGTGTATGCCTCTGGGATGTGATAGGATATTATATAAATTTGGGAGTTTAAATTGGGTTTATGAAATGTTTTCACAAATATGGAAATGGAATTGGTATTAGGAATAACCAATTAAAATTAGTACGTAAAATGGATGTAGAATCATTTCTATCTCTATATAGTTTGATCTAATATTCGTTTACAAGGCTTTGAGATGTTCCACACTATTCCGGATAAGGATATATTACTCGATTTTTGGCGTCGAGACTTGATGAGGGTTCTTGATATGGAACTAAGGTTTTCTATCATAGTTACAGCTATGTAAGGAGAGCAGAGGTTCCTAATCAAGGAGCTTGATTAGGGTTCGCACTAGTAAATCGGGTGGGGGATATTGATTTAGAAGTGGAGTCATATATTTGTGTAGCGATCGAATTAGAGTTACATATGAATGATCTGTGGACATCATGCGGGCTTATAAATTTTAATGAGTATTCTTGTGTTGGAATTTCAGAGACGAAATTCTTGTTAAGGGAGGGAGAGTGTAACGACTCATATTTTTGCATATTCGAATTTGAATATTTAATTTATTTAAATATTCGAATTTGAATTTAAATTATAATAAGATATATATTTCAAATAATGATCTGATTTTTGATGACATATTTTTAATTTAATTTATTGGATTTTTTCATAATTTTTAATTTGGAAAATAATAAAATTTTCGTTCGACGCTTTTTGCGGCAAATGTCGGTACTTTTGAAACTTCATAGAGTAAGTTAATTTGTCTATTTTATTGATGTTTTATGATCGTCTAATATTGTTGAGTGTGATCGCATTTTATTATTGTCGCTCGCACGAATGGGATATAGTATGGCAGGGTAACCTAAAACTTTTGAAAATAAAACTTATATAAAAAGATAAGTTAGTGCACATACATTATAAACTCACGCACGCAATATCTATTCACAAAATTTTCCAGTGCTTTACTGGACATATTAATGGCTCGCATTAAATGTTGTAGTTTGTATTTTACTTAACGATTAAGGAATTTGTTTATATATTGGTACACATCAAGCAAGGCACAAAAGAAAAGAGGACACAATATTCTCTTCTCTGTTTTGCAAAAATGAACACAGCAAAACATTCCCATCCATTTTCATTGATCCTATAACTCAACAAATACAAAGATTTATCCAAAACATCTAACATCAAAGTTTCTTAGGGCGGTAAGGGTTACGATTTTCTTTTATGTTGCACTCGAGATGGTAGTGTTGTGGTGAAGATATGCCTGATGACTTGCGTGGCCATATACGTGCAGTAGCTTGCATATACTTGTGTGTATGCATGGTAGAATGAGTAGATGAGAATATTTTGATTATGAATGCATGGAGAGGGATGATGTACTGTGGCTAACATAGGTGGAAATGTGATTTAGTTGCATGTAAATTAAATGGAATGTTGGTTTGTTGATGGAAGTTAGCTTTAGAGTGATGGGAAGGTCATGCGTTATTGGGCTTTGGATATCTGGCCAAATAAATTAATTTTGATTTATACTGAATCGATTATGGTACTTGGACATCTACTAGGGAATAAAACACCGTTACGCTAATTAAATTAACTTGCCAATTAATTAGCAGAATAAATTCCAGTTCTGCTATTTTATAGTTTTAGACATTTGATTATACATCATAAACTGATATGTCACTTTGAATAAGTGATATATTAACCAGTGATGGTTAAGTGTCGGATTTATTTACATAGTCATGGATTATGTAAATATCTGTTATTAGCTTAAAAAGCTAACCTGAATAATATGGTAGCTTGTTCAAGTACCATGGTGACCGTTAATCCTCCTTCAAAATTTGAAAAGCTAATTATTAGTTTGAAAGTTATTTTAAGAATAATTATTTTTATTATAAGGTTTAAAGATAATAATTATTTAGTAATAAGATTTAAAAAGGTAATAACTTAATAGCAACAATATTTTAAAGATAATCTGTAATTGTTTTAATAATAATTAAAGTTAATTATTTTATTAAAATGATTTGTAAAAGTTATTTTTTAAAATTATTTAATTATTATTTGAAGTTATTTAATTATTGTTGTTTTTTAAATGTTTTAATTTAATTACTTATCTAAAATATATTTTTTATAAATTTAATTAATTATATTGATTTAAATTATTAATTATATTTAAAGGATAATTAATTTTCATATTAATATTAGTTTAATGTTAATTAATTTCTGTTTTAATAACGTTTAAAGTTAATTAATTATTATATTACTATTATTTTGAAGTTAGCTTATTAATATGATGATAGTGTTTAAAAATTAAATTATTAATTATTAATGAGATTTTAAAGTTACTATTTGTGACGACCTACGATTTCGTACCATTCAAATCGACGATAATCCACACATGGCGGACTTGAATGATGCAAAATAACAGACTATAAATAAATTTGGAGCAAATGAAAACAAATACACAAAATCACAGACACAGAACATATCAGAATAATCGCAGCGGAATATAAAATAATATAGTAGTCTATGAAGCTACTATAACAGAGTCTCAAAACAAATACATAATAACAGTCTGAAAAAATATAATAGAAATTCCAAATACATAGAAGTTCACTAATACATGAGATTAACTAGAACAGCTGAAACAGTAACAGATATATAAGTAGACAAGTAGAACTCCAGCGAAGACTAGCTCCAGAAAGAGAATCCAAAGATGTGAATACTCAGGCTGACCTGAGCATAAAGCAAAAACACAAAACACTCGAGTCAGGACAATATATACTTATATAATGTAAACCAACTCAAGTGAACTGTAATAAGGTACAAATAACTTAAAGGATGCCTGGGACAGCCCATCCTCTAAGGATCCGTTAAACTATTGACTATGTAGTAATATTGCGCTATTATAATAATGTCTACAGTAAAATAAACTTACTTTAAAATAGCGTTCCGGGCTTACCTATATCACCCTTCACACGTAATAGTCCCAGCGGTCCATCCAATATCATGATATGTCCAGATCGGGAGACTATTAGGGGATACCACACGGGCTATGGGAGAAAAACAAACTCGTAGTAAAGGCTCGGTATGGTAGGTGACACTGCACACAAGGCAATGCCAGGGTAGATATACCAATTACGTACACGGGCTGGTGGTAACGTAGCAGCCACTACGCCCACCTTGAAAAGCACTCCAAAATCAAGGGGTGCACCCAATCAATCACAACAGTAATAGAGTGGTATCGAAGAAGTGTGTCCGTCCAGAGGTGCTACCTCTTTTGGCCCGAGATCGCTCCTGTTTTAGCCACCTTAAGTTAACTCACGGGAGTCAGGTCCACGTAATGTACCTCAGGAACGTCGCCACCATCCTACTTCATTCTGGAATCTCCACCGCGTACACAGTTGTTAAAGTGGTTTTCGGTATCGACAGAGAGTATGTCCATATCCGATCCCGGTCTCTTTAACAACCAATCGTTATTATAACCCGTGGTTATAATTTAAAAATGGTATTTATATTTCAAAATCAAATGTCATTTAACAATTCAATATCATTTCAAATCCATTTCAAAATATCCAACTTATCATATCATTTCAAAACCACATGCATTTTATGCAAATTTAAAATACCATTTCAATTCACATTTCAAAATAGTTTATATTTCAAATCGAATTACTTCAATCATTAAAATGAAGTTATTATATTTAATAATTAAATTATTAAATTTCCAAAATTTAATCTTTTAAATCTCACTCATTCACTTAAATTTATCAAAACAGCAAAAATTCAACTTTCGCAGCATTTGGAAATGCTACATAAAGTTACTTTCAAAACAGTTCAATTTAACAAAAGACGGCATATAAAATGCTGTAATAGGGTTACATTAGTTCAAATAAAAAACCTTAGTTAAATTCAACAATTATAGCACTTACAAAGTGCTATAATATCCCTTTATTAAAATTTAGCCATTTGCTTTATTTATATCAACTACAGCATTTACAAATGTTGTAATATCCTTTACATTAGAAAATAATAAATGCTGTTAATTAAATTTCAAATATTCACTATACTTTCATGAACAATTAAATTTTTATTTAAACCATTTTAAACTTATGAAATCATATAATTTCACTTTTAATACAATCATTTAAATACCCTTATATTTATGATTTTAATAAGTTAAATTTCCATTCAAAAATCACTATTTAATAATAATTTTCTTATTACATTCCAACATTCAATGTCAATTCTTTATAATTAAATTTTTAACTTAACACTTAAGTTTTAAATTCCCAAATATAACTTATTCTCACTTATTTACTTACCTTCGAAAATTCACTTTTAAACAAAACTCATAAATTCCGATTTAAATTATATTTCAAAATTCAACTTAAATATTCATTCATTTCACATTTTAACTTTATTCAAAAATCATTAATATATTATAAATTCATTTTAATTCAAAATATCATAAATTTATCATATTTCATATTTAATTTAAATTCCATTTATCACCAAATTATAATTTCCAAAATAACTTACATTTCAGATTTTCTAACTTTACCAATGATTTATTTCACTTATAAATTTTCAGAAAATCAATAATCTTTACAAAAATTATTTTTAATTAAATTTAAATCAAAATATTACAATATTTACATTTCTATAATATTTTAAAAATTTTAGAAAAACATATTTTAACCACGGGTCTGTATATCATTTTCTAGCGTAGGTAAAGTGATACGGATAATATATCACTTCAATCCGTAATTTACAAAGAAAACCCGGGTTTTATCATTTCAAACCCACGGTTCCAAGTAATGAAATAATTGAAAATCGTTCAGACCTATCATTTCAGCCCATAACGATTTTTCCTTATTCTAAAGTCCGTTCGGGTATGTATCATTTCAACCAATAGTGATTCTAATCTAAAGGGAACTTGCAGTGTGATAAACTGATATAAATAACAGAATAGAATTATATAACAGTAACAGATGATATAATAGTTGTTTAAGCATGGATGAACATCATATAATCATGCATAGAAAATATAGCATGGTGATATGAGTTTACAAATTCAAATGTGATCAGTTTACTAGTCATATAAGTATAAAACTGTCTGGTGAGAATAACTCACTGGTATAAGCTGAAGACAACAACCCAAGTACACAACTGAGATCCACAAAGGCATGATATCACGACAATGATTCGAGGGTAGGAGAGACAAAGCTAATTTCCTTGAACACATTCAAACAAAACAATAAAACATGAATAACACTTCACAAAATTTTTAAACAACATATAAATTCATGCACAAAACATCTCCAAACCACTTGCACTTGCCTTCAACTATCCCTAGGCTCGGCCATTGGTTAAAGTACACGGCTATGGTGTATGTTTGGGTCTGGCTATGGACTGATATGGGTCGGCCTAGCATGGGAAGAATGGTGCAAACATAGGTGATATATGAAACTACCACTAAAAAGAAACTCAACATGGTTTCAAGCAACAATGGGCTCGGCCAAAGAAAGGGGGGGCACGGCCATGCTTCAGGTGGGTCAGGGGTGATGTGGTAGAGGGTCTCAGGTCAACTACAGGCTGCTGGTGGTGATGTAGGTGGCGGCCAAGGGTAGTTTCAGGTGGTAGAACATTGATGGCTCGGCTATGTACATATATAGGTGAAGTTTGTGCATTTTGTGATGGATCTTCAACATAGGATGGCTCAGCATGGCTTTGGGGTTGGACTGGAGGTGGTGGTGACTGGTTCTGGTGGTGGTGGAGGCGGCCAAGTTGATGGAGGTGGCAGGCCGAACAAAAGTAGTATGAAGGCAAGTGCAAAATCACATGATTCAAGCATAACAAGTGAAAAAGAAAATAGAATTTTACCAAAGATTTTGTACAGGAATGGCCGAACTTTTTTGATGATGAGAAAATTTTCTTATGCGTGAAAATGAAATGGTGAAGTTAGCTGAAGAGTAGGGAGTTATGGCAGCAAAAATTGAAGAGGTGTTGGTTGAAATGAAAAGTCAAGAATACAAAAAGCCTAAGTATAACAAAAGGTCACAAAACTCTTCATATATCCATATTTCTTTTCGAAATTTTAAATAACTGAAAAATGCTCATAAATAAAGATAAAAACTCAGAAATATAGTAACTAAGAAAAAATAAATAAATAAATATTAATTAAATATAATTAAATTAAGAAAATAGCAAAAATTGTAACTAGGCTTGAAAATATGAAAATAAATGCAACAAATTTTGGAAAAAATTTATGTACCAGAAAAATATTTATAAATAAAGATAAAAACAGAAAAATAAAATTCATGCATAAAAATAAATAAATAAATTTTAATCAAATATAATTTAATGAAGAAAATAGCAAAAAAATGGAAACTAGCCTTTAAAATAGAAAATAAATGCAATAAATTTTGGAAAAGTTCTATTATTACTTTAAAAATATTTATAAATGAAATCTTACAATAAAAACAAATTTAAAATAATTTCAAACAAAAATAAAGTCAAATTTAAAATTATATTCAAAAATCTAGGGTTGTTACACTATTTTAAATGAGATTTAAATTGAATGGAATAGAAGGATGTTTAAATAATAACTTATTATTTTAAGTTACTTTAAATAATGTATGGTTTATCAAGGTAACTTTGTTGAATTAAGTAGTTTATTGAAGAGGTTTGTTAAAATATGGAAAGAGTTTAATAAACTATTTTGGATATTTATAATAGAATTTTATAAATGAGTTTTAGGGATTTGAAAAGGAGAATTTTTATAAATGGAATTTTGAGATTTATAAAGAATGTTTATAAATAGATTGGAGATTTATAATTAAGCTTTATAAATAGGTTTCGAAATATTTATAAGATAAAGTGATTTGGGAAGAGATGGTTGATATCCATGATGTAACTCGAGGGGCATGGATTGCCTATATATCAACGTAACCATTGAGTAAACTGCTGACATTGAACGGTATTTTCCATATATATTTTCAAGAGTTTTTTTCCAAGTTTTGAAAGGGAAATGGTTTGTGAATATACTTATACCATTGAGATAAGTAAATAGTTATGTTTTCTAAGTATCAAAAATATAGTGGTTTGTGAGTATACTCATCCCGAGATAAGTATATAGAAGTAATTTCCATGTATCTAAAATGTGAATTTAGTTTATTTAAAAGATTTATTTTGGAGAGGCTTAATGATTTCCATGGGAAATTTTATCTTTGTTTTGAATGTTTATTGATTTGATAGTTAAATAACCGAGCATCAAATCTTGGCCTAAATATGTAATCCTTCTTAATTTTCGTATAGGGAAGTATTCCCCACTTAACACCGAAGGTTGCTAATTCTGGCAATATCTAAGGAAAACATGAGGATTATATGGTACAGTTACCATTGGGGGTGCTATATTGTACGTATAAACTCATTATATTCCTCTAGGACAAATGATAGGAGATCCGTCCACTTAAACGGTTAGGGGGTGGTCCCGCTCTTATGTATTTTCTGATTTTTTTCCTCAAGAACCAGTATTAAGCATTCCGAAAATCAACGTTTCGTTTGGTGGAGCACCCGAGAAGCAGAAGAGTGTACTCTTAAGAGATGACTCAAAACCTGTGAACACTTTTTAAACCATATACGGTTCTATGGAGGAGTTTCGTGATATATTAAGATGTTGGGATCAATGTGTAATTCTGAGACCCATTAGGGAATGAGAATCCATAAGTGATTCCAAGATCTATTTGAGATGTGGAAATCCATGTGGGATTCTATGATCTATTTTAGTGGCGGTGCGTAAGCTGGAATGTCGGGCGTAGCCTCATCAGCGAAAATGACTAAAACCAGAGATAGGAGGCATGGCCAGTAGGGTTGGCAAACCCATAGGGTGTCGTCGGTCCCTCCTAGATGTCATTTACTGTTGTTATGCATGCATAGGGTGATGCACTCAGTCTTAGCGAGACCAGCTATGTTTTTCCTATGGTACATCGGTAGGGATGTATGCATCTTTGGAAGGATATCTCTGATCCTTGTGCAAGAGAGCGGTTTCTCGAAGTACGGAGGGAACCTCATGGAAATCCTGCACAATTAGCGAATGTGCCTCATCGATTTTTGATTATATATCTAGTATTTTTGTGATGTACACTCACGAGCATCACAACTACTTGATTGTTATTATTTTCGGCCTTAGACATTATTATAATATCATGGGATTTTCATATATAAAGCTTTTGATTATCGTAAGGTAAAAACTCATTTGTGTTTATGTGCGGCGTGATCTTACGAGATAACTTTGTTTTAAAAGGTTATTTAAACATTAAGAATCTATTTGATTGTGTTTCTCACGTTGGCTTTACCAAACTGACCCGGGCATTGTTCTTCTATAATGCTCGAATCAGACCGAACATATTTCCAGGTTTTGTTGGATATTTTTGGAGCTTCACAAGAGGAGTTGGAGGCCCAGAGACTTATTCACATACATGGTTATTTTCCATTGCATTTAATGTTGTATATTATTCGGCAATTGTTAGGGAAGGTTGTTAAAATTGTCTGGGTTGAAATAGGATAGTATACTCTGATTTATATCTGCATATACATATATTACATTTTTTTTATGTAAAGATTTGTTATATATTATAGATTATTCATTCCGCTGTGAGATTTTGTGCTGTTTAGTTTCTTCTTGTCTTTTTTCTTCTTTCTTTTCCTTGACTATCCCCATTTCCGTTCTTGAGTGGTTCATGTGTGGTTTATTGGTCATTAAACTGTACGGAAAAGTGAGTCATTACAATTATAATAAGGCTTAGAGCTACAACAACACTTAACAAGTGCTTTCAGTGATCCACACTAAAAGAGTTAAACTTTTGTGACATATCAAAGTCATATCAAATAAGGTCAAACTATATGTATATCTATACACACATACACACACACTAGTGCGAGCCCATGCTACGCACACGGCTTAAAACTATTTTCTTTTGTGATTAATAATGAAACTCTATTCTTAAATGTTTTGTCAAGGAACCAAATTTAAAATTCAAACATCAACATTGTATCATGGATAGTTAAAGTTCTTGAAGAAAAATATCCCTTCAACTTGTGAAAAAGTATTAAAATACCTCCTTGCATAAAGAAAATAAATAAGAGAACATAATTGATCTGCGAACATTATTATTGAAAAAACATTTATCTATTCGGAGGAACCATATTTATTTTCATCCATAGCTCCATATCAGAAAGAACATTCTTGCATAAATTAAGATAGAATTTTTACATTGAAATTTGTTGTTTTATTCACGATCCTACTTTGCTAAGGCCCCACATTGATTTATTAGCAAGTCTAAAAAAATTGAGGCCGATGACTCGTATAGAAATAAGGAGTACAGTGAAATATTGTTTTAAAAACTTACCACACTTATGTATAAATAAAACAACATTTATACTAAACAATGCTTACAATAATTAAGTAAAGCAATAATGATTTTTTTTATACTACTGTTTTAGTCACAAAGTTTACATTCATTCTCCACTAAACATTTATATTCTCCTAGTGCATTAAAATAAGATATTGTAAAGAGTTATATTCAGACATGGGCAGTTTTAGAACAATGTGGTACTGATATAGTGATGATTGTCTAATTATGACAATCGATACCTAGTCATCCAATGGACGCATAATAAATAGTGAGAAAAGTTATATTTTTTCGCAGTTACTAAACATATTTTAACTCCCTCCATATTAATATCCAAAATATAGTTTTTTAATCAATAAGCCTATAATATTTTTAATATTAGGAGAAAGCACCACTCAAGTACAGTATATTGACTTAAACACATGAATGGTATTTATGAATACAAAAAACGTGGTACCCAATTCACCTGAAGTCTCTTTTTGCTACATAGAAATTGGCAATGAAGTTATTCCTATAAGTCCAGGCCATTACTTGCTCGACATAATGCACAATATAATATAGACTACATTATCTAAAGCCGATCTCGGCCATATCAAGGTTTCAACGCCAATGTCCATAGATGTATTTGGAGCATCATATCTTCCTTCTGCAGGCAAGTTCTCTTCTCAAGTGGACTCCACTTTAAGACCTATTGTCAAGTTTTGGCTGCCAATGATGGACCTGCTTTAGTGAATGTTCATCCTTGTCTCACATATATGGGGAGTAAGGATAATAGCCATCTTGATTATGCACTGTTTACTTCTTCTAGAACTTTGGTAACTTAGACAGTATGAATATTTTTGTTTGATGCTATTGTTGATGGGCTTTACTTAGCTTTGGAGAAGATGGGAGCGTCTACTCTTCCTGCTGTTATATCTGATAGTGGCTGGCCATCTGCTGGTGATCCCGCTGTTACCAATAAGGACAATGCTAAGACTTGCAATCAAAATTTGATAAAACATGTTGGTAATATAACAACAAAAAGACCTGGAATGGCAGTCCTTTGTGTTATGTTTAATGAGAACCAGAAGACTTTTTATGAATCCGAAAGAAATTTCGGACCTTTAAACCCAATCTAGAAGTTGTGTATCAACTATGCTTTTCTTAATATCGGCCACTTCCATGAATAGCTCAATAGACTTTGACTAGTATAATACTAAAAATGGTACATAAAAATGTTTTGGTAAATATAATACATTATGCATAACTCATAATTTCTCTAGTAAAGCTAATACAATATGCATACATAATGTACAGCTAACAATCTGTAACATACTTAGCTTCTCTTATTTGCAATATATACAATGGTTTGCTTTGAGTTTGGATAACTTGCACCTAAAAGTAGACATATATCAACACCAATTCCTAATTCCTAGTGCAGTTATTCATACCAATATAATATAAGACAAATATCCAAAAATAAAGTCATTCAAATAGATTGTAGGCTAAAAGTTTCAGACTTCTACCTACAACAAAATATTCAAAATTGATAATGCAGTTGTGCCTAAAAAGCTATGGTAATGCTCTGTAAAACTTCGTGAATTGAGAGGAAATGATGCATCTGTCGAATATATCGTCATCAATAAAATGATGAAGACCAAATTATCACAACCATATCGCAAAGTAGTATATTTGAATGTTCACAATACAATTAACATAACCTGTCAACTAACGACGCTAAAAAATGAACTGCCAGCAAATAATTATGAAGAAGGAGAAACCATGCAAATCAAAACTATGAACCTATCAAAACCACTACCATAAACATATCAAACCACCACAATTTTGTGTTGTTGGATAAATACACCTATAACTTTGCATTTTTTGCCATAACATAAATTAAAAATGATTAAAGTACGTCAAGGTCAGTTAACCAATAAACCCATTATAGGAAAGTTAGCTTATTTGAGAAACAAATGATACTGGAAATGCTACCAAAGATAACAATGTATTTCTATTTTCATTTTATAGTCAAATTAGAGATCTTTTATTAAAATGATTAGGAAAACTAACTAATCTAATGAATTAATGGCCATGTTTTGTTTTTAATAAAATGTTAAACAAAATCTTACAATATATATAAAGCATGTCAAGATATATACTGCGAAATATATAAAGCTGCACTCAAATGGATAAAATTACCCTTGCCATCGTTTTCTTTGAGAAAACTAAAATCTTTGAATAATTGAACTCTTTAGAAAATAAGTAAATTTAATTTCTAACAAAGTTAATTTCCGAAGGAAAAATAGTGAAACTTTTGCTTTCCTAAAAAAAAATCAAATGTTCAAAAACATTAGACTTCCTTTCAAAATATTGCCATTTTCTTATAAAAGTCAAACTCTTTTGAAAAAAAATGATCTATTTATATTCTTTTTTTATAAATATTTTAGCATATCGAAAAATCTGAAAACTTTTGAAAAATATTCAATTTATTTTTCTAAATTAATGTTCTTTTCAAGTTTTTTGTATTTGTCATAAAATTGAAAAAAAAAATACTATTATCTAATTTTTCTAAAAGAAGTACAAAAATCATAAAGCTATAAATTTTATGATAAACATAATTTTAGAGAAGTCTGTTATAAAATGGAATTCTTTTTGCAATACTGTTTTGTTTAAAGATACCGTTTCCTATAAGATTTATTTTCCTGTAAGATATATTTCAGATTTTTTAGGATAATCAAGCACTTCTGTACAAAGGTTTTTCTGTTTGAAAGTACTTGTACTGATATCAATTATTATTTTAGAACTATATGTGTTTGAATTAGAACTCAATTTATTTGTCAAAAGAAATTCCAAAACATAAGAAAGAAGATGAACTTTAGAAATGTGATGAAGTCATAATCTAGTACATGGTTCTTATTTTATGTATTATACTAATCAAGCACACCTTTTATTTTTTGAAAAATAGAACTAAAGGCTGTTTGGGTGTTACTAATCAATATCTTACACATATTATCAAGAAACTAATAAAGAGAAGAAGAAAAGTGGATTTAAGTTGGCAACATGTTTCTGCTTTATCGTTATATCCTTTTGCAAGAAAATTAGCTAGCAACACAAAGGGACATTTGAGCATTTGGCAACAAAACTTGTTTGAGTAAAACCTTTACTATTTATATGCATGCACATGTCAGGTTTAAATGTGCATAATTTTTCATCTTAAAAAGAAAAAAAATATAGTGATAGGTAAGTGCAAAAAACATAAACATAGTTTTGCAGCTTGAAATGCTTTCGAGGTACAGACTTGGTCATGTAATAGTTTCGTCTTAGTTTTGCAAGATGAAGTCGATTTTCTTTGGGATAGCTAAAAATGACTTATGACATTTTATCTGGTACTTACTTTATATGACCTCTACACATAGGAAATATGGAAGAAAAATACATTTTATACTACTTCTAGTGCATTATATGCTTAAACCTATCACCTTTGCATGGTTCTATAGCTGAAAACAGTAGAAATGAGTTGTTTATTACATTAAATCTCATTAAGGAGTAATAGAAGAAATAATTGGCTCTATCCATTAATAGATGTGATCTTAATCGCATTTTTTTGTTAAAATCAAAAAACTCGAGCTTCTGGTTACCATATTATTTTTGTGTTCTAAGCATCTGTCTACATTAATATGCACTAATAACAGACATAAAAGACGAATAATCAACTTGCCTAGGACATGTTCCTTTTGTTTTAAATTTCATGCTGTCGATATCCAATACAAAAATTGTTGCAATCGACTCAATAGAAGATAAGAGATTGAGACAAAAACATAATTAACACTATCAATCCAGAATAGTCTATACTTTCTGAGAACCTTTACGTATAACGTTGTAAGAAATATATATTCTTCTACTACCTAGTTCACAAAAGCTTATCAATTCGTCATGATGGTTGATGGATACCATTTTTTATTATGTTTTAAAGTATAATGTTTGTAACAATGACATTTTATAAGAGTATATAAAGTAAAATATATATTTTATATAAGAAAACGATATCCAAATCCACATGATACCTTGTGATTTAGAAAAGTATATAAAGTAAAATATATATTTCAACATAATATAAAGCCTATCAATTCACCGTCAATCCATATTAGGTGATAAGTATTAACAAGAACATAATCCGAAACCAGATGTTAGAATTTGTAGAAAATAAGATATTTTATATAGGATATATCATTGAGTATAAATTATATTTAGAATTAATTACTGCCTGAAGAATAGCAAAGCATATTAATTGTAAATGGACATGTTATTTTAACGGCACCTTATAATTAAATGAAATAAGCTTATAATTAACTCTTTCATATAAGAATGAATTCCTACAGTAACAATTAGTAATTCTGAGTTGAAATCCACAACATACCTTGTGAGGGAACACTGAAGCTTCAAAAAAGTTGAAAAATTCATTCAAAGATGAACTCATATATGAAATAACGATTGTAAACTGATTAATAAAGGGAGATCCATCAAGTTTTTATGGGTAGAGAATAATCGAAAATTTGAATAAATGCAAGTAATAAAAGCATTAAAAATAATGAAAACCAAAAGATTAAATATTATAGAGAATTTGCTAAGAAAATAAACTCTATTGGTGCCGCCAGATATAAAATTTTTCCATGATCTTATTATAAGTTTCTCTTCTTTTTTCAAGACTATCATTAGTTGAATAAAATTGAACAATCGTACATTCAAAAGGAATTTTTTTAAATGATACCCAAGGAGCCACATATTGGCTCTAAATATTTGAGAATGGACAATTTTCAATCGAAGTGGGTAAAGAATAGAACATATAGAGTTCATATTTGAGAATGGGACTTAAAATTGCTCCTTTTGGCTAAATGTTCTTTCATTCGATATTAGAAATTGAAGATTGAATCAACAATATTCATAACTTAATAGATTGGAAATCGATTTGAACATGACTTTGATCGGAATCTGAGATCTCTTTATTGTAACCATATAAAACAATTTACGAGTTACAAAGTGGAATTGTAAGGCGGAAGTATACATCTAGGAAGATGGGGAGGTTGGGAAATTTGGGATAAATATACGTGGACCATTATAGAATTTCGAGAAACTACAAATTAAGTGACAGATAAGTATAAACTCATCTTTCATATGATATAATAGATTATAAATGAGAAACTTTTTTTATTAGTTTAATTAGATGTACATTATTATACTATGACCTTGCAACTAAGTTTATATAGTCAAACATAAGGTATGATTAATATACATTTATAAATTGCAATTCTAACAGCTTATATTTCAAAGTGAAATGGTTGTAATAATATAGGTCGATGTTATTATGTTCGCTATTTTAGGTCGTCGAGCTAAAACGTTATATAATATTCAAAATGTACAATAGCCATGAAGTGGATAATAGTTTTTAGCTATAACCAACATGAACGATAGTTACATGATCATATGAACCAAAAATAAATAAGAAACGTTTCTTGTAAAATATGGAGTTCAGAACTTGCAGCTAAAGCTGAAGCTTGATTCCTACTCTTTTAAAGTCGCTCTAGAGTTGTTGGAAACAAAAGCAAAAAAGCACATATTAGAGTTTGGGGATGCTAAATTTATGCATATTTCTTTATAATGCATTTCCAAATTAAACAAATATGCATGATACAACCTTCTGAGGTTTTATTTACGATCAATGTCAACAAAATGATAAGTATGTCCAAATGTGCCCAAGCCAAATAAGCCACACACATCAATACATCCAACCAAGAGAAATTATCATAAAGCACATATCAGTAATGAATTTGTAGTTTATTTGTAAAAATCAAGAAAGCTATTTAATATGGGTAATGGTGAAGTATTAAGTCATGCTATATATAGCTTAAGGCCTTTATCAAAAAGGCATCAATAATGAAGAAAGAGGTTTTCCAGACTCAGTGCATCATAAAAATTAGCTAAATGGATAAAATCACATCAGATCAATTTATCTAGTAAATCCTCATTTTCTAATAAAAGTGCTTTCAAGACAACCCCGTGTAAATTGATAATATATGGTAGAATCGGTAAAGTTGGCCCATTGGTATATGCGTAAATCATGTTCAGGTTATATAAAATTTGATGAAAAGAAGGACACTAATTAATTACAAAATTAAAATAAATAATTACACTAAAAAACTAAGAAGCAGAGTGGGCATTGTCTAGAAGTTTATTTGTGCCACTGTATGGACTGAAATAAGGTTCTATTGATGAAGAAGGAATAAAGGGAACCAAATGGATGTAGTTCTTGTCTTTACATTCTTGCAAAGACATGTTTTGAATCCCAAAATCCAAGTAATGTCTAAAATTAGCCAACTTGTATTACTCAGGCAAATGAACGCGTATATTTTGTATGAATAGAGATCATAAATTTAGCACAAATTTTTTTTTTAAATATTATTAAGACATTCATATCATATTTCTCTTAAAATAACGAACTTGCAAAAAAAATTAAGAATCAAGCATGTATTAATGGAAACACCGAAAAGGGAGTAAAATTTGGGCCTGCGCCTTTGAAGAGATTGGACCAGCGAATCACCATTTCGAAAAGAAAATTATCAACCTCGATGAAACTAAAGGACAACGATTAAAATTTCGGCATAAAATAATTGCAAGCTAAAAAGAATATTGACTATAACTAAGAGAAAGATGATAATCAAACCTGGAAGAAATACATATCTAGGGCATGACTTCTAGTAAAGTCTGAAGATGAAATTGGGCTATTTAGTTGTGGCGAAAGTCGATCCGGCGGAGAGTCCAAGTCGAAAGGGACGGCGATGGTGGTAAGAAGCGAGTACGATAGCTATAGAAACTCGGAGGACATTATTATTTAGATTGGATAATATGCGAGGAAGGGTAGAGCTGGGCAGATAGAGGAGGAAATAGATTACACGACAGTTGGGTTTTGGAAAAAATTTAGAGGCACTCTGCGCTCTAGAAATACAACTCACTAATAATAGTAATATATATATAATTAAAATCAATAGTGATGAGAAATCTAGATCCCTCTACAAAATTCCCTGTACTCCATTTCATATGTTATCCTCTTTCCAAAGTGGAAAATCAACCAAATTAACCAAAGAAATAATTCAAGCACATAAACAATAATTTATAAACAACATATATATCATATAGTGTTCATTCAAAGGTGGGTTAACTCATCAAAATTCGAGCTGATGCTTATGCCTTTTGGTTCAATCTAAAATCGAATGACGTTCGATTTTATCTTAAAATTTGAATTGCTCCAAACTTGACGAAATCAGCTCCAACGCATAAGTAGCACTCCTATGAGGGCAATGCAAAAGACTGTGTCTCAATTGAACCTAGTATGAGTGAGATATGAATTTTATAAGTTTTCAGATTAAATAATTCATTAATTAACTTATTAAAATAATTTACGTTAATTACCCACATCAACTCCTTCTTCCCTAATTAGACATGCACAGTGCACACGTGCACCTGCACACACAAAATCCACCACCGCAACCACCTCTCTCCTTCTATATTCCACCACACTTAACGAAATCAACCACCGCCACCTCCGACGAACTCCTCTCCACAAGAGCTTCTTCCCCAATCCCATAACTTCAAGCTTGGTCGCCCCATCAAAACGCCACGTAGGGATGTTGTTGTGACCTACAAATGTTGCACCACCCAAAACTCGATAACAACCCACCAAATTCCACCAATCATGACTCTTCCCATGAGAAACCTAAATCCAACCACGCCATAGCCTAATTCATTCTCAATCGATGAAATTGAAAACCCTAACATCGACCTCCATATGTCATTCTCCAGTAACGATAGCCATACCCCTTAATCCCTATATAGATTCGAAGCCTATCTTCGTGCGAGTTCAACGGATCTGATGATTTTAATTTTTGTTAATCGTAGCTCAAGATTTTGATTTTTAATGGTGGAGGTAGGATTTTCGTGTTTACTGTAAATGGAAAATGAAAAAGGAAAGTGGGAAAAGAAATGTATTTTAGAAGATTGAAGATGTATGGTGTTTATGTTATAATTTACGGTACTTCGCTACACAATATCACGTTCGCGTATAAACAGCGATTGACAGAGATAAAAACACGATTGCCCACAACAATGCGACATGATCACAAAATAACAATAATATACACTAATTATTTTATTTTGTGAAACTCCAAAAATACCAACCTTTGTCGTGAAATGCGTCAAATGATAATTTGAATTTTTTTTTTTAACTAAAAATCATAGAAATATCCCATAAATTCATTTAAAAATATGCCTGTAAAAATCAAGTCGTTTTATTACAACTGATTTTCTTATTATTTATTATATTTGAATCAAATTCGAATATTTGAATAAATAGAATATTCCCATTCAAAACATTAAAAATTTCGGGTCGTTACACACAGACAGGTGTGTGTGTTATTTAAATAATTTAATAAGTACTTACATATATAATTGTTTATATTATAATGCACAACTTATAAATAAAAATTATTTAATACACTTATATATATATATATTCCAAACTACTTTGGATATTTATATCCAAAACGTTTTACAATCTAATTATGCTATACATACATACATACATTTATGTACGTATGTAAACTTTTTTATAAAATAAAATTTGAAGTATTATATATAATACATAATATATTTAAATATGTACTTGTAAATATATTATAGTGTAAATAGTAATAATAAAATACATGTATACATAAAATAAATGCTTTTGGCCTAAAAAATTGTTTTTTGGGTTTAAATTTATTTAACAATTAAAAAATGTTTTTTCAATTCCATACGGAATAAGAAAAAGTATTTTCAATTTTTGAAAACAAAAAGATAGCATGTTTTGTATTAGTTATGTACTTACATGTTACATTATTTATAAAAAATGCATGCATTTATTATATGTATAAATTAATTTTAAAATAAATAAAATATATATGCATATTATGAATGTGAATTAAATAAAAAAATTGAAATCTTATACGATTAAATATGATTCATATTTAATATAAAACAATATTATTTCTTATGAATCTGATTTTAATTATGAATATTTAATAATGTATATAATTTATTTTCAAAAATATTTTTTTAAATCAATCGGGGCCATGATAATCTATGCATGATTGCAATTTTTTTATACGCGCATATATACAATCATCCAAAATGTGACAGCACAAAAATATACATATTCGTGATAAAGAATTCTAAACTAATACATAATATGATAAATTTGTCACGCATTTATATAATTATAATCAAGTAAAATTACATTTTGCCTTAAGCCTAGAATATGCACTTTTAAACGAAGAACCAAACTCCCTAAATACAATTTCTAATCCAAAAGTCGCTAGCTCTCGAATACAGCCGCTACCATCAATCGAGCTATATACAATTTGATGTGTTTAGGCTTGAAATTTGAGAAGTGGGGATTTGATTTTGATGAGCAATATGAAGAGATGTACGCCCCAAAATCACTTCAAAAGTGAAGCGTAAGGAGATTAAATAAAGGAGATACAAGAATGTAAAAAGTGGTTCTAGATCCCTTTATTTCTCTTATCATTTCTACCTTTATTATTAATTCAAAATCTCCGACACCATGTCATACATGGTCGGCCTCACTATGGCGTCTTATAGCTGACTAAACCAAGCTCCTATTGGGTCTCAAAATCAATTCAAGCATTAATAATATTTGTTACATGTAAATTCAATTTAAATACTTACCGATATCGCATATCAATGTGTATTTATGACTATTATACATATACACATTATTTAATACTGTTTAAAACACATCAAATAAAATTTTATAATCAATATTTTATAAATATTAATTAATTTATAATAATTATAACTTAATTAAATCGGGTGGTAAAAGGAGTGGCTAACATTTCAATTGTGTGACTCTTAGACGTAAATTTAGTTAATGATTAATATTGCATCACTTAATAGGTGGTGTGACACTATGATCAAATTTACAACTTACTTAGCATCGGTAAAATCTAGTTTTACTTTTTTAAGCCTTACTCGGTAATGACAATTATTTACACCAATCATGTGACGCCCCACCTCTATACCCACGCTAGCCAAGGACACTACGGTGTAATGCCGTCAACTAGCAAGGAGAATAAGGCTGTTGAGGAGCAACCATCCGTGTAATTGCTTTGTGCGAGCACCAATATGTCAGAAAATACAAGGAAGTCCGGCATACCGATACAAACTCAAAGCTACTACACAGTGGTCATAGATATTCTTTGGAAAAAAACATAGAAAAAAACATAACACAAATCAGTCACAGATATCCATATCACAAAGGCGGAAAAAGATATGAATATAACACATGAACGTGTACATCAGAGTAGTGGTCAAACAAGATCCACAATATCACAAAAGAATTGTTACAAGTGCTAGGCTAAAGAATATGTATATATCAAGGAGTCTATCTCTCAAAGGTATACAACAAAAACTTCTAATCTAAGTAGTTAGCCAAAAGTCAGGGTGATAACCCCAGAAGAGGAGTCAAGTAGAAGCACCTGCAACATATCCGTCTGACCCGAGTATTATTTAATAAGAAAATAATAAACGGATAAGTCTAGCTATAAATATCAGATGTAATGATATAGAATAAGAGATATGACATAAACATATAAAAACCATAATACCATACTGTGATAAGTATGTAATTAAAAATCAACAAGAGATTAATCAATATCACAAGAATCTTCTCAAAGATCAAAAGGAATGTCATACTCCTTATTTCATTCACCAAGCCATAAATATTGACAACATATAAATGCCAACTATAAAATTTGTGAAATTCAAATTCTAGAAATCATCAATAGAAATCCAGGAATCACAAAAAGGGGAAGGCCTATCAAAAACGGGAGCATGAAAACTCACCAACACATGTATCACGAAACGGGATGATATCCCATGGTCGCTAACCATAGAGCCGGTGCAACGACGTAGTACAACGGTAAGCCCGAGGAACCAGAAACTCGTAAAAATTTAGGAACAACGACGTAGTACAACGGTACGCCCGAAGATCCGAAATCCATAAAAACGTGGGTCGGTAGCCCACAAAAATTGGGTCGAAACCCCAAGAAATAAATAGGTCGTTAGCCTATAATAAAATTGAGACAAAACTCAATAAAACGAGGTACCGTCCCCTTCGTGGACAAAGAAACATAGCATAGCGCTAGTCTAAAACACAAAAATGATCCTCAATGATCATTAAGAAAGTTTTAATTACTCTAAGCTAGTAAATATATGAGCTTAGCTTCATGTCCCATAACCACTAGCTTAACTTAAATATTTACGAACAAATTGTAGATCTCCACTCGAAAATTGTCACAATAGGTTCAATCGAATAAGTCCAAGAATTAACCAACGAAGTAAACGCAAGCGTTTCATACCACTTGTTTTACTAAGCCGTTTAATTAGATTTCTCATGCGAGTGAGGTAAAGGTTTGTATATACTAATAGATTAGAAAACGGTTTAAGAAACGAGCTTTGTAATAAAATAGTGTTCAAATCGTTTTGATGAAAGAGTTTTGATTTTACTACTAGTATTGAAACCTTTATATTTTTAAAGTGACAAATCACAAAAATGATTGTAGAAACAATCAATCACAAATGTTCACATTCGAAGATGTGAATTTATTCCAAATAAATCGATATCAAATCCATCAAAATGGATATTTCCCAAAATTCCAAAATAGAAGTCATCAAAGTCGAATAATTGATAGCATCAACTAGGAATCAAACGAACCGATAAAAATTGGAATCCGAGCAAAAATATGCAAAAATAGTCATAATAGACAAATTAGAGTAGGTCAGTCGACTGGCTCACTAAGTTCAGTCGACTGATCACAGTCCTTGAAAATCTGCGGGATACTGGTCAGTCGACTGAACTTAGAGAGTCAGTCGACTGACTGCAGGGAAACAGAACCCCATGGCTCTGCAGATGGCCCTCGGAATGCATAATAGCTACAGCCAGACTGCAAATGTCAGTCGACTGACTGGAGCCTAGGCAATTTTCCGGTCTATATGATTGTTATGCAATCACCTCTAATTCGCGACTGAACGACCAATAACGCTAGGGATCTATGCCAAACGGCAACCCGTCCCTATTGGCTCTTCGATGCATCACCAAAAACAAGTTCAAACAATCAAGCTATGATTTTTGAAGATTTGAACTCAAAACACTAAAATTTAGAATATTCACAAAACCAATCCAAATCAAAATCAAATACACATGAATAAGTGTTAGGAATTCATACCCAACAATCAAGGATAATCATAGGCTTAGATGTGAGATAAAAATCTCACCTTTTCACAAAAATAAGGAAGAAGAAGCTTAGAAGCAAAGGAAGAATCAACCACACTTCAATCTCAACACAAGAAGCTTGAATCTAATCTTAAAAGAGAAACATTTCCCAAATTAGGTTTAGGAATTTTCTGAAATCAAAGAGAGAATGAGTTGGAGAAGAAGGAGATGATAATTACCAATAGCTTCTCTTTGGATTTGGAGCTAGAACTTGATTTGCAAACGAAAACTAGGGCTTGGAGTTTTAATCTCCCATTCCTCTCTCCATTGTTGCTAAAGCTTGAGTATTAGGAAATTGAAATGAAGTAATAAAGAGAAGAGGGGTGAAGCTTGGGTCTAATGGGCTGAAACAAAAACCAAAGCCCTAGGTGAAAAAGTAACAAAATTCTACTAACTCCAAACACATCAAAGTTTATACTCAAAAAGATCGCAAACGTCATTTTGAACTCAATGAGGGTGTTCTCGAGTCCTAATTTGACTGTTTGCAAAAAGTAGCTTTTCGGACTAATATCCGACTAACGATGAAATATTTAAATAAAATATTTAAATACTCAATCGTAAAATATGCGGGTTATTACAGACTCCCCTCCTTAAAGAAATTGCGTCCTCGCAATCTTAAGAAATAAATGAATCAAAAAGTAACAACCATAAAAGCATATCAACTCAAAAGAAGAAATTTAGAATAAGAAGTTCACCTCAAAGAGCACGAGAAAGTAACTATGGATGGGTTCGCTCGATGAATTCTCTAGATTTCCAAGAACAATCCTTAGGATTTGAGGACCATTGAACTTTCACAATAGGAACATCTTTATTTCGAAGGCGTTTGACCTCCGAAGCATTAATACGAATAGGACGTTGCTCATAAGTTAAATTAGGCGAAACTTCAATTTCTTTCACAACACCGGGCTCAAGAATAGAATCGGAATCTCGAAGGCATTTTTGTAATTGAGAAACGTGAAACACGTCATGAATAACAGAAAATTGAGCCGGTAATAAGAGGCGATAAGCCACGGAACCAATACTTCGGTGATGGGAAATGGACCAATATATCGTGGTGCTAACTTTCCCGATCGACTGAAACGTACAACACCCTTCATAGGTGAAACACAAATAAACACAAGATCTCCCATAGAAAATTCTAATTTCCTTCTCCGGTTATCGGCATAGAATTTTTATCTACTTTGGGCTTCTTTCATCCCATGACGAATGAGATCAACCTTTTCTGTGGAATCACGAATAAAGTCTGGACCTAAAACCAGTCTCTCACCGGCCTCAAGCCAACAAGAAGGAGATCGGCATGGCCTTCCATAGAGTGCCTCAAAAGGTGCCATACCAATGCTAGATTGGAAGCTATTATTATAGGAAAACTCAACAAGAGAAATATGATCTTCCCAGTTTCCACCAAAATCAAGAACACATGCGCGAAGAAGATCTTCAATAGTTTGATTCACACGCTCGGTTTGTCCACCGGACTGAGGATGATAAGCGGTACTAAAATTAAGCTTCGTTCCTAAAGTTTTTTTGAAGACTCTTCCAAAATCCACTAGTAAACAATGGATCACGACCACTAACAATAGAAGTAGGAACTCCGTGTAATTTAACAATCTCTTTAATAAAGAGTTTGGCCAAAAGAGGAACGGTCCGGTTAGACCGAACGGGAATAAAATGGGCGGATTTAGTAAGTCGATCAACTATCACCCATAAGCTATCATGACCTGAACGAGAACGGGGAAAGCCATCAATAAAATCCATGGAAATCTGGTCCCACTTTCAAATTGGAATTTCTAAAGGTTGCAATAACCCACTGGGCCTTTGATGTTCGGCCTTGACAAGTTGGCAAGTCATGCAACACTTAACAATGTTAGCAATATCAGATTTCATTCCCTTCCAATAATAAAGTCGCTTCATATCTGCGTACATTTTACTACTACCGGGATGAATGGTAAATTTAGAGCGATGAGAATCTTCTAAAATGTCTCTACGAATATCACTAATATTTGGCACGATAAGTCTACCAAATTTTCGAATGCCGCCACGAGAATCAATATCAAAGTCTTTCAAACTTTCAATATCAATTTTATCCCTAAAACTTTGGCCAAGAAGAGCCAATTCGGGATCTAACTTTTGAGCTTCAATAATGCGGTATAAAAGAGGGGGATGAGCCTCAAGGCTACACAAGACAAGAGATGAACATAAATCGGAAACACGATCTTGAATCTCACAAGTGGATGAAATTCTGAGATCATTCCATTCGGATATCATCATAGAAACAACCACTTGTTGCTTGCGACTAAGGGCATCGGCAACACGATTTCCCTTTCCGAGAGTATAAAGAATATCAAGATCATAAGATGCAAGGAACTCGAGCCAACGTTGTTGACGCAAATTAAGTTGTTTTGAGAAAATAGATACTTCAAAGATTTATGATCGGTGTATAGAATAAAATTCTCTCCCAAAAGATAATGATGCCAAATACGAAGGGCGAAAACAATAGCCGCGAGCTCTAAATCATGAGTGGCATATCTAGTCTCGGCTGGCTTTAATTGCCTAGAAGCATAAGCAATAACACGTTCCCTCTGCATAAGAATGGCACCCAAACCAATGCGACTAGCATCGGTATAAACAACAAAATCTTGATTTCCTTCGGGAATCACAAGAATAGGAGCATTGGAAAGGAGTTCTTTTAACTTTTGAAAAGAAGCTTCACATTTGTCCGACCAAATGTATTTAACACCTTTCTTTATTAAGCTAGTAAGAGGCATGGCTATTTTTGAAAAGACTTTTATAAAACGACGATAATAGCCCGCCAATCCAAGGAAGCTATGGATTTCCGTCACACTCTCCGGTCTCTTCCAATTTTGAATCGCTTCAATCTTTGAAGGATCCACGGAAATTCCGGATTCGAAAATAATATGACCGAGAAACTTCACACAAGATTGCCAAATGTGGCATTTAGAAAATTTTGCTTTTAATTGGTTACTCCTAAGAGTTTCCAACACAATCCGAAGATGCTTTTCATGCTCCTCCTCGGTTTTCGAATACACAAGAATATCATCAATGAAGATGAAAATAAATCGATCGAGGAAATCTTTGAAAACTCGATTCATAAGGTCAACGAAATAAGCCGGAGCATTCGTTAAACCAAATGGCATAACAAGCCATTCATAAGATCCATAACGAGTACGGAATGATGTCAAAGGAATGTTATCCTCTGCAATACGAAGCTGATGAAAACCGGTTGCCAAGTCCAATTGTGAAAAGACTCTAGCACCACTAAGTTGATCGAATAGATCATCAATCCGAGGTAGAGGATATCGATTTTTGATAGTAAGATCATTAAGCTTGCAGTAGTCAACGCAAAGCCTAAGTGTACCATCGGATTTCTTCACAAAAATAGCCGAAGCTCCCCAAGGCGAGGAACTAGAGCAAATAAATAGCTTCGTCTCCAATTCGGATAATTGTTTGCGCATCTCCTCATTCTCTTTATTGGACATACGGTAGGGAGGATGAGTGATAGGTTGAGCTCCAGGGATGAGATTAATTTTGAAGTCAATTGCTCGCTTAGGTGGTAGTCCTAAAACGGGCTCAAATATGTCGGAGAATTCACGAACAACGTGAATAAGAGAAATGACATCCTCCTCATCATCATTGTCGTTATCATGAGGATTTAAAGAATATAAAGATGTTCCCAAGCTGGAATCCGAATCTTTAAGATCAATAGAAATTTGCTTAACAGATTGAGGATGTCGAAGATTAATAGTCCGCTTAGGAAAAAGGATTTGAGCTTCATAGCGGTTAAGCCAATCCATTTCCAAAATCATTCCAAAGCCTAAGTAACGCATAACATGCAAATCGGCTCGGAAAGAAAAATCACACAAAATAATTTCGACATCTTTACACAATAAATTGAATGTTGCGGATCCACCAACCGGATTCGCAATTCTCAAAGAAGTCATTAAACACATAACATCCAAAGAAAGAGTATCAACAAGTTCTTTTGAAATAAAAGATTGGGACGCACCCGTATCAAAAAGAACTCGAATAGGATGATCACGAAATAAAATAATGCCATCAAGAATAGAGTGAGAAATACCTTGACCACGAGAAGTGTTGCTAGGGGCTTATGCAACATTAAGTTTTCCCTCCTTCTTGCCTTGAAGTTTGGGACATGCAGAAATAAAATGACCCGAACTTTTGCAATAGCGACAAAAGAGAGGTTCCGGGCATTTATTGGCATAATGGTCTTTAGAACCACAATTGAAGCATTGCCCACTATTACAGGAGGAAGTTTTGTTGCAGGAGTTGCTTGCCTTCCTTTCTTATTAGGATACGGGCCTTTGGACTTAATAGGTCTTTTCTTGTTGTTGTTTAAGTTTGGTTTAACACTCACAACTTCAACATCACTCTCTCTATCTGCCTCTTCAAGTCGAAGAGCGATATCAACGAGTTGATCAAAAGAAACTTCTAACTTTATAAGTAATGGCTTCTTGAGATTTTTTGTTCAAGCCATAGACAAATCTATGGTTCTTCTTCAATGGGGTGTTAATGTATTCAACCTCATATTTAGAAAGTGGCTCGAAGGATGCGACATAATCAGTCACGGAAGATTCACCTTGAACAAGGTCTATGAAATGTCGAGCCAAAGTCACCTTTTCAGATTCTGGCACAAACTTTAATTCGAAACGTGCCCGGAATTGCTCCCAAGTGAGATCTGTTTCATTAATTTCGGAAATAAGAAGTTCGTACCAGTCCAATGCTCTTTCTTGGAGCATACTAGAGGCCACCTGGACACGGTGAAGATCATTAAGATTCATGCGAGAAAAGATTCGATCGCACGATCTCAGCCAAGCCTGGACTTCGATAATAGTCTCAGAACCTTTGAATGGCTTCCCACCCAAATTGGTGTAATCGCTGCACAAACATGCAAATCCTGACCTAGGGTGAGTAGACTCCGGATTAGATCTGGCTTCTTGAGCATTCCTCACTAGATCAAGAAGCTGCTGGACGGACATAAATACTCCATCCTGGGGAGTAGCACGAGATTGACTGGCGCTAGGACGGCCAGGTCTAACCATTTCTCTTCCTTTTGAAAGAAAGAAAGAAGAAGGGTAAGGTTATTTACCAAAAGAATATCAAGAAATCTTGATAGATAAACAAGGAATCATAAAGAAAATAGGATGAATCGGTACGAAGACTCGAATTAAATCCTAATGCACGATTCCTAAGATGGACTTAGGACGATGATCCTTGCTAGATTATTCTAAATTGTTCCGAAGATTGGCTCTGATACCAAGCTGTGATGCCCCACCTCTATACCCACGCTAGCCAAGGACACTACGGTGTAATGCCATCAACTAGCAAGGAGAATAAGGCTGTTGAGGAGCGACCATCCGTGTAATTGCTTTGTGCGAGCACCAATATGTCAGAAAGTACAAGGAAGTCCGACATACCGATACAAACTCAAAGCTACTACACGGTGGCTATAGATATTCTTCGAAAATAAACATAGAAATAAACATAACACAAATCAGTCACAGATATCCATATCACAAAGGGGGAAAAAGATATGAATATAACACATGAACGTGTACATCAGAGTAGTGGTCAAATAAGATCCACAATATCACAAAAGAATGGTTACAAGTGCTAGATAAAAGAATATGTATACATCAAGGAGTCTATCTCTCAAAGGTATACAACAAAAACTTCTAATCTAAGTAGTTAGCCAAAAGTCAGGGTGATAACCCCAGAAGAGGAGTCAAGTAGAAGAACCTGCAACATCTCGGTCTGACCCGAGTATTATTTAATAAGAAAATAATAAACGGATCAGTCTAGCTATAAATATCAAATGTAATGATATAGAATAAGAGATATGACATAAACATATAAAAACCATAATACCATACTATGATAAGTATGTAATTAAAAATCAACAAGAGATTAATCAATATCACAAGAATCTTCTCAAAGATCAAAAGGAATGTCATACTCCTTATTTCATTCACCAAGCCACAAATATTGACAACATATAAATGCCAACCATAAAATTAGCGAAATTAAAATTCTAGAAATCATCAATAGAAACCCAAGAATCACAAAAAGGGGGAGGCCTATCACAAAACGGGAGCATGAAAACTCACCAAAACGTGTATCACAAAACGGGACGCTATCCCATGGTCGCTAACCATAGAGCCTGTGCAACGACGTATTACAACGGTATGCTCGAGGAATCAGAAACTCGTAAAATTTAGGAACAACGACGTAGTACAACGGTACGCCCGAAGATCCGAAATCCATAAAAACGTGGGTCGCTAGCCCACAAAAATTGGGTCGAAACCCCAAGAAATAAATAGGTCGTTAGCCTATAATAAAATTGAGACGAAACTCAATAAAACGAGGTACCGTACCCTTCGTGGACAAAGAAACATAGCATAGCGCTAGTCTAAAACAAAAAAATGATCCTCAATGATCATCAAGAAAGTGTCAATTACTCTAAGCTAGTAAATATATGAGCTTAGCTTCGTGTCCCATAACCACTAGCTTAACTTAAATATTTACGAACAAATTGTAGATCGCCACTCGAAAATTGTCACAATAGGTTCAATCGAATAAGTCCAAGAATTAACCAACGAAGTAAACGCAAGCGTTTCATGCCACTTGTTTTACTAAGCTGTTTAATTAGATTTCTCATACGAGTGAGGTAAAGGTTTGTATATACTAATAGATTAGAAAACGGTTTAAGAAACGAGCTTTGTAATAAAATAGTATTCAAATCGTTTTGATGAAAGAGTTTTGATTTTTACTACTAGTATTGAAACCTTTATATTTTTAAAGTGATAAATCACAAAAATGATTGTAGAAACAATCAATCATAAAAATTCACATTCGAAGACGTGAATTTATTCCAAATAAATCGATATCAAATCCATCAAAATGGATATTTCCCAAAATTCCAAAATAGAAGTCATCAAAGTCGAATAATTGATAGCATCAACTAGGAATCAAACGAACCGATAAAAATTGGAATCCGAGCAAAAATATGCAAAAATAGTCATAATAGACAAATTGGAGTAGGTCAGTCGACTAGCTCACTGAGTTCAGTCGACTGATCACAGTCCCGGAAAATCTATGGGATACTGGTCAGTCGACTGAACTCAGAGAGTCAGTCGACTGACTGTAGGGAAACAGAGCCCCATGGCTCAACAGATGGCCCTCGGAATGCATAATAGCTACAGTCAGTCGACTGACTGCAAATGTCAGTCGACTGACTGGAGCCTAGGCAATTTTCCGGTCTATATGATTGCTATGCAATCTCCTCTGATTCGCGACCGAACGAGCAATGGCGCTAGGAATTTATGCCAAACGGCAACCCGGCCCTATAGGCTATTCGATGCATCACCAAAAACAAGTTCAAACAACCAAGCTATGATTTTTGAAGATTTGAACTCAAAACACTAAAATTTGGAATATTCACAAAACCAATCCAAATCAAAATCAAATACACATGAATAAGTGTTAGGAATTCATACCCAACAATCAAAGATAATCATAAGCTTAGATGTGAGATAAAAATCTCACCTTTTCACAAAAATAAGGAAGGAGAAGCTTAGAAGCAAAGGAAGAATCAACCACACTTCAATCTCAACACAAGAAGCTTAAATCTAAGCTTAAAAGAGAAACATTTCCCAAATTAGGTTTAGTAATTTTCTAAAATCAAAGTGAGAATGAGTTGGAGAAGAAGGAGATGATAATTACCAATAGTTTCTCTTTGGATTTGGAGCTGGAATTTGATTTGCAAATGAAAACTAGGGCTTGGAGTTTTAATTTCTCATTCCTCTCTCCATTGTTGCTAAAGCTTGAGTATTAGGAAATAGAAATGAAGTAATGAAGAGAAGAGGGGTGAAGCTTGGGTCTAATGGGCTGAACAAAAACCAAAGCCCTAGGTGAAAAAGTAGCAAAATTCTACTAACTCCAAACACATCAAAGTTTATACTCAAAAAGATCGCAAACGTCATTTTGAACTCAATGGGGGCGGTCTCGAGTCCTAATTTGACTGTTTGCAAAAAGTAGATTTTCGGACTAATATCCGACTAACGATGAAATATTTAAATAATCGATCGTAAATTATGCGGGCTGTTACAAATCAACTTCGGCAAAATTATATCACCTTGAATTTATGAATTTGGTAACAGTAAAAATTCCAACATTGTCTATATTTGACTCTATAGTCCAAACACAAAGTCTTTAGTTCAATAATAATAATTATTATTAATCGAACTATTGTGACTAAAGATTTTGACTATGAGTTGACTTTAGCGACCGTGATATTAACCTCATATAAACAAGGAGACAAATTATCACTTGAATAGTATCTTACTTCTAATGCTTTCAATCGACTCAACTATAGTCGTTCGATGGACATCGTGCCACGATTTAAGTCTAATCAAAAAAGGAGTTTCCATATTGAAGCTCGATAGTATTCTTAAGTTGAGGAAATTGTGTAATATTGTCACGTCGATATTTCTATTTGACCTTTGTTATATCAACCAACAGAAAACTATTGAGTGAGCCATTCTATAGTTATCTAATAACTATCAGTACATAATCTCTTGGTGCCCCAACAGTGATGAGTAATACATTGTCCGATGTTTGAAGAGCATTATATACTTTAGCCTTAACGGATGCATCGATATCCAGTCTTGATATATCTTGATTGGAAGTTTTTAAAATGATATGTTTATTTTATTATGATAAATCATTCACGGTTATAACACATTGTAATACTATCACAAAATGAATCATTTATGGATTTTCTATAATTAAACTAGTTAATTAATATAACATATGTTATATCAAGTATATAATAAAAAGAAAATGTCTTTTATTGCGTACAAGAATGGTTATCGAGTTATATATATGTAATAATTATATAATTACCCCTAAGGCATATCCTTAACTTTATCGATAATTACGTACCAAATTCGAACAACAAACAATAAATAATTACATATTAAATTAAAACTAAAAAAAATAAACATACAAACTTACAACAAATATATACTTAGTTGAACAAGCACATATAAAACCGATCAAAATAATTGTAGCAACATTAGATAAGTACAAACTTAACGACTTCGATTTTCATTATTGATAGTAGTCGTCTAACATTTTACTTCTGCTTTCATTTCAAGTGTTTGACTCATTTAGACATATTAGAATGAGATTATAATTTTGGTTATATTTCATGACATGGAACCGTAGACATCCATAAAACCGGTGTCCTACATTTTTCTTATTCTTGCAAACCACGATATCACACACAATTCTATAGTGATAACTAAGATTTAGGGATGCTTTCCAACCCATATCATATTTCTCTTTTCCACGGACATAATATTCGCATTTGTGCTGGCTCAATGGCCAGCCATCATATTGAACCTTTTTTCACGGTCTACGAATAAAGGACACTATATCAATGCAAAATTTTAACCTTAGCTCCACTTGACCGATAAGTTTGTAAGATGTTTTGAAACAAGCATGTTTGTGCAATAAGTTTTTGAAACTTGAAAGTGACGTAAATCAATATGTTGCTCAAATATATCAATGCCTGTTAGCTCAAGTAGCTAATGGTAATGTGCTTAGACTGGGAATTTACGGGTCTAAAAAAATCTGTTATTTGGGAAGAATTGTGATAAGATTTAAACAACGTATCTCAAGGCATCTTCAACTTTATTGTACTTCGCGAGAAAAAAAAAAGTTTTATAACTGCAATACAATGCCCATAAAATAGTATAATTTGTGCTTTAGAGGCAATCAAGAATGAAGAGCCATGAACGCTATCAAAATAAGTGGTCGTTGAATAATATTGAGTTACTGTTGAGCTTGTAAATTTCCACAAATATCGACACGAACATTCAGACCAACAGCTAACTGTATAAAAATGGTCCAAATAAGTACAACAGTGATTCTGCAGAAAATTCAATGGTTTAAAACAGACATGGAATTAAAGCCTCGTCTTAAAGCAGGTGAAGTTGTTCAGTGTGCATAAAAAAATCATAGGCGACAGCCACTGAAAAAGAAAATTCAGAAATTACAAAATCAGGTACATTACAGGAAACACAATTAACGTGGAGCACAAACAAAAGTGTACACGACAGAAGGCAGCTAATAAGTCTTTTATTAACTTCAAAATATTTTTTCCATATAAACTAAACTGTGCATCAGTTGGTTATATATACATTATTTTCCCTTTCTGATAATAAAATAGAAGAGAAGGATTAGTTTCTCTTTCTGTTATATTTTGAAGACCTCTTAGTTCTGGTTGATGAAGGAGGAGGCGATGCTACTGGTAATACAGTTCCACCTTGCATCTCATTGCCATTGCCTACTTTACTTACAACCTTCTGAGCCTCCAGAAATACTGTAAAATCCCTTATCTGCAAAATAACATTAAGAGTTAACAAGTGATTCATCCTATCTACTCAAGACTATCATTCAAACTCATTTTACCTCTTCTTCAAGATCATGGATTTTCTCATCTTTCAGCTTAAGAGTCTGTTTCTCCCTGTAAATATTCAATAATTTAATAAAATCTAAAGACCATCTGCAATATGTTTTCGTATCAACAAGCAAACATTTAGAAATCAACTTCTAATACATCAGAATTCAACCTCATTTAGAAGCAATAACAAAGAATAAATAAAAAGAAGCATGCATACCTTTCTTCAATTTCATTTAGCTTGTCACGCCACAGGTTCTGGTTCTTAACAAGGATCTCATTGCTCTGAAGGCAAAACCCAGAATAACATGGTAAGGAATATAGACGTACGACAAATTACCATAAATTATCATTAATAACTGTGATGAAAATGGAAAAGAATTTTACATCAGCAACGCGTTTTTTCTCATTTACAATTGATTCAATCTGCAGATGCATATCTTGCATCTTAGACGCTACAGCCTTTTCTACAGCTTCTGATATGCATTGCTCTCGCTTCCCTTTTGCTTCCTCGATTAGGATCTCATAATACTATAATTTGTGCATAGAAGGAAATTGTTTATGAATATAGCATAAATTGGATTAATAGATGAATCAACAACAGAAACTGTAGTACCTGTCTCTGGCTTTCAAGTTGACTTTCAAGAAGACGGTTGTATTCAACCACTATCTTTTTCACCTCGCAGAATATTAAGTGTTAATATAAGTTTGATGCTATCAAAATAAACAAGTAATAAATAAAATATTTATTACGGATTCAACTTTGCTATTCAACATTGCCGTATTGACACTAGAATCTTCACTGCATGCTAAATTCTCACAGCATTCTCCGTTTGATTTGTTTCTAGACTTCGACTTATCCAACTTATCATCGTTTCTTGACTGATTCAGTCGGTGCACATAAGTGTCGCCAACATAATCCCATACACGCTGTGTTTCCAAATCAAGCGAATAGCAATGCTGAGTGTCTTTCCAGTGTCTTATGGCATGACCTTCTTTATATCTACAGCAAAAACAATGTAGACAACAGAGATAAAAAAATTGTATCATAAAAACACTTTCCATGCAAAGCTAATAATTGTAGTCAGAACATTCCAATATTAAATGAAAATTACTCTACTTTGGGATGTTTTCATGAGTAATACATATAACATGGTATGATGGAATTAAGAAAGAATTGGGGTTTCCTTATTGTACCTTCCACATCCAACAAATCCACAAATTATACAGATCCAATGAATCCCAGAAGTTCCACAAATTGAGCATGCAGGCTTCTGAGAATGTTCTTGACAGAAATGACAAACCTAAAAACAAATAAATTGGTACTGACGTGGCTGTTTAAAAGTAATATTGAGAGAATTTTCAGATCATACAACTATTAAACTATGAATCAATTGATCACACCTTCATACAACTTTAAATCATTTAATTATAACAAAGGGTTAGCTATAACAAAAAACTTTAAACTTCAAATTAAGAATGGGGTACCTGAATCTAGTCCCTTTGAATTTCTAAGCATCGACAAGTAATTAGGTATAGAAAAATAATTTCATGGCAGATATGAGATACAACTAAAACAAGATTGAAGCAAACAACTACTCCATTTGGAGAAGAATACTAACCGAACATGATGAATTGGCCCATTCAGATATGCAGGAGCATTCAAAAGAATGATCACAAGTAGTTGCAGTGATACCACTAATATCTTGGTCCAATCTCTCTGAGAATCATTTGAAAAAAAATATTATCCAAGCCACAATAAACAGTCAACAAAGAATTTGCTAAAAGTGAATAAATAAATAAATAATCACAAGTAGTCTCCTAGTCTGCTTGTTCGTTTGTTTATTATTATTATGCTTTTGTCTCAGAATATCCCAGATCCATTGACGATATCTTTTGTATGCTATAGCTTTTGAAATGAGTTAAAATTTTGCGGATATAATTTTTATTGTGTATGAACAAATAACAATCACAAAC
This sequence comes from Allium cepa, assembly GCA_030765085.1. Classification (NCBI taxonomy): domain Eukaryota; kingdom Viridiplantae; phylum Streptophyta; class Magnoliopsida; order Asparagales; family Amaryllidaceae; genus Allium; species Allium cepa. Next base: position 743,944,842 of record CM060932.1, read on the forward strand.
ATTAATATTTGTGGAAGTTACCTAGATGCTTTCACCAAGACTTGCCTAAATCCTCTTTTGTATGTTGTTATGAAGGATCAAATCACGTGACATACACAAAATGATTTACCATAGTGCATGTGTTAACTCAATGATCCTTTTAATTGAATGAATACAAAAAGAGAAACAACTAAAAAGTAAGATTTAAAGAATAATAATACCGAGTCTACAGACTACAGACTTAGTAGGATTGAACAAATGGATTGCAGTTTAGCCACTTCTGTAAGAAGAGACATGTTCATTGAAGAGCTGTAAAAACTTATTAATGAACATTTAACAACAGGTGAGACTTTTAAAAGCCTCAATCAGTTATTCAAAAAGATTAGCCAGCATTGGGGTAGGGCAGACTGAGAAAGGGAGAGGTGTAATAATAAGTGTGTCGACTGATGAAAGTGCATCACTAGGATCATAAAAATCTTTTTTTCCTTATCCAGAATATCAATTAGACTGCCTTACTGTATGATATCGAATGCAGCATAAAATATGGAATAAGTGAGTGTTGTTGCAGAGTTGAGAATTTTGTGTTGGATGAACATCTAAAACTAGAGGTGAGCAATGGCGATATTCAAGTAAAACTGGCAAAATATTTATGGTAGAAAATATGAGAAGAAATCATCTATGATGTGATCATAACCAAAAAAGACCAATCAACACTATTTGTCGACACAATCTAACATGAGCGGTAGAAAGCTAATATCTGTACACAATCTAACATCATGCTCATATGGCCAACCCAATTGATTATTATCAAGGCTAATCAACCAATACACAGATAGTGTTGATCATGCGTTTTTTGACATGTGATACATTTCTTATAAAAATTCAAACCCTTCAAAATTGTAGGTTAATATCAGAGGCTGATTTGATATATTGTTTGCAAGGGGTTATAAGTCTTCGAAATGACTCATTGCACGACTGAATTGAGGTATCTTAATGCAGGAAACATGGCTACACCAGAGAGCTTAATGCTTCAATTGAGGTATTACAGAACTCCCATAGATTAATAGATAAAGCGTGACTGAATCAAATGGTCCATGCTTATTTTTCATTCGATGCTGAAAGCATGTACTATGAACTTTGATTGATAGCTTTTTATATGTATTATAATCAAAACTTATAACTTAATCTGAGCATTACTATGTACGTAGCAATCTAGCAATATACTTCTGGAAGATGATTATTTTTCCATTCAACCAATATACAGAAAAATAAACTAAGTGAGGATTTTTTTTCTCTAAGAAGCACAAAAGGAAGGGTGAATAAACAAAAACAGAATATACAGTAAACCATTTGGCTTTCTTAGTTTCTTACAAGAGACAACCAACAAAGACAACTTGATGAATTAAAATTTGTACTATTTGGTTAAGGAGCTCTAGTTCAAGTGGTTACGGGCGTGATGCTTGGGTTCAACCCCTAAAGAAATAAAAAAGTGTGCTCTGACTGAATAAAGTATCACTCATGTTATCATTTTTTTTGTAGTATTTGATTTGCAACCATACTCCGAAACCTAACAACCAGTATACCATCGCAGCTTTTGAAGTTCCCATCAATTTGAATTTAATTCGGACATAAACTAAGAAAACTATATTGTATGATTCTTACCAAGGCATACCGGGCACGTAGGCAACTCCGTAGATCCCACATGAGAAGTTCCAGCAAGAGTTGATTCAATATGCACAACAGAGTCTAAAAATAGGATATGACAAACCTCACCCTGCAATTGTAAAATTTACACCAGGTGAAGGACAAAAAGAAAACTGGAATGATAATCCTGATTCATTATAATACTCGAATCTTCAAAGTATGCTAGTCAGACAACCTCTGGATAACGCCAATCATTCACATCACGATAAAAATTATCAGCACTCTTTTGATCATCAAAATTGACGATAACACTATAGCGATCTTCCACTGCATCATTCCTAATAACAAATAGGGCAATAAATATATAATTTCATGAAACATTCAGTACATACCCGTTCGACATGATTTATCAAATAGGAAAAACTTATGATGTGTTCAGCGCAAAACATTTTTTATCAAATAGGAAAGACTCGCGATGTGTTCAGCGAAAGCAAGCGAAGCTTGCGAAAGGGTTATTTCAGAGCTGCAAAAGTAGAAAGGAAACGAGCTGTGAGAGGAGAAGGGAAATGAGCGGATTATTGTGTTTGACGCGTTGAGTGGAGCAAATGAGCGAAAGCTATTAATTTATGCTTAGCGATAAATAAATGTAAGTTTTAATGTATGTTTTTAAATCCACGTATGAAAAAATAAAAAGAAAATAAAAATAATATTTAACTTCATGAAACATTTCGTACATACCCGTCCGACATGAAACTTTAACAGGTAACTGAACAACAACATGAAAAATGAAACAATTAAATTATTTCCTAACACGTCTTTCCTCCCTTCCTCGTTGTTAAACAATCCAAAACATCAAGTTTCCAAAGAAGCATCATTAAGAATAACAATAACTTTCCATTTCAAAAAGTTGTCATTGTCATTCTTAATCAACAACGCGCAATCCATGACAGATTTGCAGTGTTTTCATCGTCGTAATGTACATTGGGATGTTGGGCTTCCTTATGCGTTGTACTTTTAATTTGGCTTTGGCTTTTCACTGCTATACGCTGAATTATTACCCAGATTATCAGCATCTTCTCATACATTTTATTAGCCATATTGCAGAATTTTTCGCCGAAAGGTTAGATCAACTAATCAAATGATGCATCTTCAAACAAATAACAAGTGAGGTAATTTAAAGCATATCTAGGTAGCTTGGAATAACTCACTTCACATAAACTGCAGTTTTTAGGATGTTCCCAAAGATACCATAGGTTGGATGGTGGGGTTTACCAAGGGTGAATTTTATTTGCTTTTTTCGGTTATTTACTCGTTTGTTTACTTTTTACGATCAGTTCAGAAATTCAAACAAAGATCTACATTGAAGTTTAGGCAGCTAGATTTGGTCCTTAAAAGAATACTTGTGAGCATTTTTGCTAATGATGTAAGATCCCTCCTGAGGCACTAGAAAACAATACTTGTGAGCATTTTTGCTAATGATGTACATTGCTCGATACAAGAACATCATCTAGAGCCAAGTTTAAAGTCTAACCCAGCAGAGAACCTGACATCCTGATGGAGATTATAGAGACAGTACGCTATAAAATGTCATTGGTCGAGCGATGATGATTAAGGATGATGACGATGACGATTATATAAAACAGAAATTCACCATTTTCCTTAAACATGCCCCTTTGAACATTGATACTTTAAATTCGTTAAATGATGAGAAGCAAGAAAATCTATCAAGCGTTGTGTGGAAAGGTGTGTTAGAAAAAAATTGTTTAATTTACATATTTATGTTTAATTAGTTATTTATTTTTTAGATTGAACAGGCTCTGTGCGGAATGTGTTATATATGTATAAAATCTTATATTTTTCTATTCCATTTGTTCATGCACAAAATTTAAAAATGTGTACAAGTAGACATTAATTAATCACTATCACAAATAATAACTTCCACTCATTTATCCCGCTCAAGAGTATCAAACACAATACTTCGTGCACTTCCTCCCTTTTTTGGCAGCTCCACTCAAATATCCATCATGAGCTCTACTCATTTCGTGCCAAACGCACCATAAGTGAGTGATGAAACATGATAAAGAAAGACATGTACTGATGAATAAACCTTTACAATAAAATTTCCGCATGAATTTCGATCAATGTTACCTGCTATAAGAGCCATGTTAATTGCCTATTAATATTGCTAATTTTTTTTTTTTTCAAAATGCGGTAATTGTGTGTGAGGATAAAAATATTCTTATTTTCATAAGCCATTGTTAACCATTAAACTTCCATAAATTATTTTTCATTTATCCTCATTTGTCATAGACAATACATTTCTCATCTTCAAGTCACCTATAAGTATTTGAAACCAGAATATCACATGATATAGTTATTTCCTCTAGACTAAAAATAAAAACCATTATGTTAAATTCTTTGAAATTTGTTTACAGTAAATGAAAATTACAATTCTAATATATTATCGGGCTTTAAGTAGAAGTACTTGTTGAGATATGTGATAAAATATTCCTAGGTCAATGAAGACGGCACATCGATTGAAGAAGCAAAAATGCAGCGGAGACAAGACGGAGGAAGACGAAGAAGAAAGATGGAATACAAGAACGATGTCGCATAAGCTACAAACATCCAGTCGATCTTTCAATCGATTAGAAAATTTTCCAGTCGACTAGCCATGGAGCTGTTTTGGACCCAAACGCTGTGCTGATTTTCAAGTCAAATGAAAGCCCATACCAGTCGACTGGCAACAGTCGACCGGATCGACAATTTTTGGAAAAATTGAGCTTGAATTTTCAATGGTAATGTCGATCACTACATATTTCTGATCTAATGACTGAGATTACATTAGACTTTATAAGTAGGCTTGTATATGAATCATTGTAATATGTGTGAAGAAGCGTTATTGGATTAGAGTTTTGAGAATTGAGATTTATTATTAATTTTAAGGCCTTTTCTTTGCAATTTTTGGAGGAATTAATAAATTTTGTTTTAAGGAAATTATATTTGTATTGTTTTTCCTCACTTCTTATCTCTACTCAAATCTAATTGTGCAGGAGTCCTTGAAATAACCCTAATAGTACTTAATGGTTCAATTCTAGAATCAGAGTTGAAATTCTATGGTAGAACAACTCATTCTCCTATGATAAATACTATGACTAGTTAGGCAAATTTAGCTTTCCCATAAATACAGGGAAGCATAGCCTGAAGATCCCCACAATTTTCAAATTTTAAATTCTCCCAAGAGAATTTTTTTCAAAGCAACCCCAAAATTCAAATCTATTAGTAGATTTAGCAAACTAGGTCTAACTGCTAGTTGAGCACGCAGTATCAAAACCAATCTATAGTGGTAATAAATAAATAAATAAAAACCTGATGATCCTAATATCAGAAGCAGGATCGACAACAGGCCCACAAAACCTCAAGAAATCTTCAACAGTCAATCTGCTGGGCACAGCAAGAACAAACAATAGGGTTCCCCTCTCCACCTCAAATTTACAACAAAAAACCCAACATAAGCAAAAACCCTCAAAGCAAATGAGAAAAAATAGGCATAGGAAAAAAAAATAAGGAAACAAAAAGATTAATCTTACTGGAAGAAGAGGAAGAGGCTCGTGAGAAGAATGAGAAGTAGAAGGAAGCGGGTGAGGGGCATTCCGGTAAAGGTGGATCGTTCCATTTACTGTTTTGATTCTTGGATCGTTTGTTGTGATTACTGTATTTTGTGGATTCGGATTTGAAGACGACGATGCTTCCGATTCTATATTATTTTCTTGTGACGATAAATTTGAATTCAAAGAGTGGATTCTGAGGAAGAACATTTTCTTTTTCGTTTTTTTTGTCAGCCTGATTGCTAGTATTTTGAAGATTACTATAGGGTCATATGCTATATAAATAGTTTTGTGCTAAAGGCACACACCTTGGTTCTCTCCCTACAGCAATCATCATTGACCCTCGATCAAACTATATTTGGTCTGTTGATTTTTGAAGTGTGAAAAAAATTGTTCAACGGTTAACCGCTGAATACAGCGTTCGAAGTACAAAACATGATGCCCCTAACACCGTGTATTATGCTAAAACTAATACGCAGTCGAATTCTTATCATGTATACGGTTTTCACACAGTTTATTTATCTTGCATTGTTGCATAACTGTTTAGTTATATGAAGATGAAAACCATGTTTTTGGATTGTAATTTTTTTGATCCGCTTTTATTTGACGTTAGTGACAATTATCTAATGGTAAACATGCTTAAATTATTCATAGCATGCAAAGTATAGCCGACAGCCTTGGGGATGATGACCATATATAAGAAACACTAATATCAACTACAAGTAATTCCTAAAGCATTAAATTACTAAGAACATTGATTAGTTCTTAAATTAAATTGTTAGAAATTAATTCATTTTATCGACTGCAAGAATATGTTATTTGATATGGCTCTAATTCATATTAAAACTGAGATGTGAACTAATAATAGTAACTAACTGAAATTAATTGTTTATAATTCCAACTCAAATTTTATATGATGAATATATTTATCGTTTAATTTAAAATGCAAAACAATTAACAATAAATTTATTTTAATTTGTAGATAATAACTAATACTAATGATGACTAAACTGTGTTGAAAAAAATTTCAATACCGATCGAACATAAAATTGAGAACTATATGAGAATGAATATATATACATTGTCATGTGCAATGAAGTAGCTACGATAAATATATTTATTATTTTAAATTTTGATTCAAAGTAAATAGAGACCTAAATAGAATTAACCCTAATTAATTTCTATTCATATCTCTCTAGCTCGATTCTAACTGAAATTATATAACTAACTATATATTAATGCTATAGTTAATCATCAAATGAATTAATAACCATTAACACGTATATGCCAAATATGGGGAAAATGTTCTACTTTAATATCATCAACAACAAGCTAAAAAACAAACATATTATCAAAAATTTAAAATAATGTAAACACACATCTTCTTTGCTAAACGTATAAAAAATAGTTTTTCTAATCTAAATATTTAGATTTAAAAACTAAAAGCATAAAAAGAATCAACTCTAACATTATTATTAAACTGAAAGCAAGGATGTAAATTAATAGTTTCTTCACTTAACCTTCAAACCGTTGCAACTAGTGCATAGTCTAATTTTATAGATCATAAATTATGTGTGTTGTTATGGTCATATTTTTTTATTATGGCTAATACCATTATAATTCAATTAAGATCCATTTAAAAATTTACTGTTCCTATTACCATAATTAATATCATCATTTAATAAGTAATTAATGGAAAATAAAACATAATTTTGCATATTGAGATTCATGGATTTTTTTTCCATTGAACATCGGAACTTTGTTAGAGAAATTCGACATAAATATTACCACCACTCATTAATTTCTATAAAAGCTTCTAAAAATGATCCAATAAAAATAATTTTGATCTAAATATTCATCGATAACAACACTTTGAAAATTACATTTTTTGAAGAGTTTTTAAATGCAACATTTAAAAATTATGATTTTTATAAAGCTTGAATAACATGCTATGCACTTTTCTTTTAAAAAAAATCATGTAAGCCAATAAAGAAATTATTCAACACATCTTTTAATGAATCTGCTCCATTGGCGATTGAGTGAATAGAATGAATTTTTAATGCATTATATATTATTCCTAAAATTAGAGTGGAAGACAAATTCAGTCTATTCTATTGTTTATTTGAGGAATATCCATAATTATTAAAACAATAAATACATGTAATTTTGACCCAAAACATCTTTAATGATATTATGAAGTATAACAAAAAATTGTATTGGTGTTCGAGTGCATAGCTCAGTTGATCAGGACTGCCTAGCGGTCATGGAACAAAGTTCCTTAAGGTCGCGGGTTCAAATACTGGACAGCTGTGCTGTGTAACCCTTAAGACATGAAGTGGTTATCCCACTAAAAAGCTAGAATGCTTGAGGGATTGATGCTCTGTGTTGGACTGGCTAAAAAAGGATCGATCGTGGCGGACCATCTGAATCCTCTAGCTCTACTCCTCAGAGTAGGGGTTTTTTATAATAATAATAATAGTATTGGTATAATTTTTTACTCATGGTATTAGAAAGTAAAAAATTAATGTGTGTTTAGTAGCACATTAGGTTGTGAACTAATAATTTTGTATACGTAAGTATTAGTCGTGTCACTTTCACTATATTAATTAGATTCTAGAAAAATCAACTCTTTAACTTTGCATCTTCCATCATAAAATTCCCAACTGCTTGAACATGATCATTGTTTGTTAGAAAATGTGTAAAAAATATAAATACGAACTATGCAGCAGATTTAATAAAATCTTTGAAAAGTATGTAATTAAGTAAAAATAAAATACTATCTTGATCTATGACAGAATTAGACATTATATTGATAATTGTGGACTCTAATTTATTAGTGTTAAAAAGAAATAATATGAAGTTAATTTTCAAATTAAATTAAATTTCAATCAAAATGAATTAACTATAATTAATTATCTAATTAATTTGATTTCAAATTAAGTAAACTTGAGAGGAACTAATTGTTGGTACCTTATATTTTGATGCTTTGATAGTGACAACTATACAAGTATATATTGTATATACTAATCATTTTTGCAAGAAATGATATCAACTTTACAAAGAGATAATTATATCAAAATAAAGGCAAGATTGATGCTACAAAGTACTATCAGTCATCATATCTATATCTAGAGGTATAAAGTTGTTAAAATCTCTCATATGTGATATATACACATGCACGATCTTTCATTGAATTTATAAAACATCCTAAAAAAATTTAATTTCAGTCGGTTGAAATACCCAAGTCAACCGACTGAATCAGTGCATATGCACGCTATTTATGAATACTCAGTCGACTAACTAACAATATTCTACCTACTGAAAATGGACTAAATTGAACTATTTTCTTACTACTTTAAAAAATCATCGATTCAACTGGCTGCTAAAATTTATTCAGCTGGCTGAATTCGTATAATGGCTAGATGAAGGGTTACATCTTTAAAACCAAGAGTTACAACCCCGACTTTCACCGTTTCTTCTCACAAATGATTGCAATAATTGAAATCTATGTAAAGCAAATTATTCATTGTTTTGACAATTAATTCTATTCTCAATTCATGCTAACTTTACCATTGAACTCTCAAGCATTCAGTTACATACTGCTTTACATTTTTTATTACACTATCATTCAAGAAAATTTTATTGTGATCAAAATTACTTCTTTTCTTTATAAACTACATAATATACCACAATGAAGAAGATTATAGGAATGGTGTATATTATTGACTTATCAGTGCTATTCAAAAGCATACTCAATCAAATACTTTTATGCTATTTATACTTGAAGTCCTATTGTAGTATCCTCAGGAGGTTGAACTCTTATTCGGTTGTCTAGGCGGTTGAAGTCCTGTTTAGTTGCTTAAGCGGTGCAATACATGTTCTTTAGGTTTAAGTGAGGGTACCGATTAAATTCAAAAGGAGCCTGGGATTGGGCATAGAACGGGAAGTTCGAACCAGTATAAAAATCTCCGGTGTATATTACATTTTTGCTTTTATATTTATATTCTGCACAAGTAAATATTTAGTTAACTTTTTATATTATACGATCCTTAGTCACTTTCATTTGGTATCGGAGCGAGGTCATCATATAACCATAATAAAGTTTTTGATAGTCAAGTAATATGAAAAACAACACAGTATCAAGTTTTGTTGAAAATCAATCCACTGCATGACCACTACTATTTAATGGATTAAACTATAATTATTGGTCAACTAGGATGAGAATTTACATGCAAGCAAATTGATACGACGCTTGGAATATCACTCAACAATAATTTTTTGTACCAACCACTCCTTATGCACAATAGTCAAATACACAAAAATTAGATGCTACTGCAAATGCTACAGCTATGAATATGTTGTTTCATTCCGTAGATAAAAATGAGTTTAATAGGGTTAGTATGAATACTTCATCATATGACATTTGGCGCACTCTTAAAGTTACTCATGAAGGTACTAACAAGGTTAAACAAAGCAAGATATCTATGTTTAAGAATCAATTTGAGAATTTTAGAATGAAGCAAGATAAAACCATAAATGAGATGTATTTCAAGTTCCAAGATATATACCACTCACTTCTGGCATTAGGAGAAAAATATACCGATCAATATTGTTTCAAAATCCTAAATCTTTAAAGGATGAGTGGAAATGAAAAGTCTTTGTGATTGAAGAAGTTAACAACATTTTTACCATTAGGAAATCTCATGTTCTATGAAGTTAATTTGCAAGCAAAAAGAGTTCAAGCTCAAAATAGGAAAACAATAGCATTCCAAGCCGAACAAGAAGAATCTGATGAAGGTGATATGACGTTTATAACTAAGAACTTCAAAAAATTTCTAAAATTTAGGAAGAATAAAAAGTTTGGAAATAACAAAAACGACAACAAACCATCATCCTCAACTTTGAATGTATTGAATGTCACAAAAAGGGGCATATGAAGAAAGGTTGTCCAGATTGGAAGAAAGATGGAAATAATTACAAAAACAAGGGAAATAGATATAAGAAGAAACAAGCATGTTCAGTTACACGGGATGACTTAGATTCCTCTTCCTCATCAGGCAACGACAGTGACAATGATTCGGTACAAGCCAACATATGCTTTATAGCTACAAATGATAAGGCAAGTGATCATACTTTTAATGATTTTCTTGATTTAAAATTTGAGTTATTAGATAAACTAAGAAATCTTAAGAGAAAGTATAAAGATTCACTAGAAAAGGCTAAATATAAATGAAATCGAAGTTGATATGTTAAGAGATGAAAAGAATATCTTAGAAGAAGAACTTGATATTTCACAAGAATCTTGTTCTAATATTGTTTCTCAACTTACTATGTTAAGTAGTGAAATCGATACTCAAAAAGAAAAAAATGTCACATTATCAACAGAAAAACATGAATTGAAATCAACTGTTAAAATACCATAATTAGACATTACCAGTCTTAAAACAAAGTTAGATAATATTACCAAAAATGCTTCTAATTTTAATAGAGGCAGAGAAAATCGTTCTAAGATTACAGAAAATTCACAATCCACTACTAGTAAAAAGAGATTAGGATATAATGAAATCACAAAAGTGAAAATTAGCCCTAAGCAGTATAACTCTCTATATACAAACGTCAAGAAGAAAAACAATAATCTTGAAAAGCCTGGTTTAAAATCTATTAGTCAAAAGAAAACTACAACCCATTCAAAATCTATTAAGATTTGGGTTCCAAAAACTAATGATCGTTTGATTAGAAATAAGTATATAAAATCTTTTATAGCTTCTGTTCATAAAAATAATAATTTTGTTTACAAAGGGAATTCTACACCCTCATGAGTTTGGTTTCCTAAGATCTAACTCTTAGGACCCTAACAAAAGAAGTAGGTACCAACGTCATTTCTATATTTTTTGCAGGTACCACATAAAAAAAGAGGAAAATAGATACTTGACGGTGGTTGCTCAAAACATATGATGGAAAATAAATGTTAACAAACATTACGTACTTGGATGGAGGATGTTACATTTGGAGATAACTCTAAAGGAATATCATTGGCAAAGACAATGTGAGCAACGACGGTACATCTAACTTACCTCTTATTACAATTGTTCTGTTAGTTAAGAATTCAAAACATAATCTGTTAAGTATTAGTCAACTTTGTGATAAAGATTTCAAAATTACTATTGACAAGGATAAATGTAATATTTATGATAAAAATCAAAGGTTAATTTTTAAAGGAAATCGTAAAAGAGATGTATATGTTTATAATATGGAAATTAATCTTAACACAAGTTTATGTTTAATAGCGAAAGAAAATGATTCTGGGTTACGGCACAGAGATTTTGTCACATAAATTTCAAAGCTATAAGCAAATTATCTAAAAATAATTTAGTGAAAGGATTACCAAAAATGAATTATAAGGTAAACAATATCGTCATATTTGTTAGTTAGGAAAACTAAAAAATCATCATTTAAGTCTAAGAAAATTATTTCTACATTACAACCACTTGAACTATTACATTTGGATCTTTTTGGACTTACTCAAGTTCAATCAATTAATCATAGTAAGTATGTATTTGTGAGTGTAGATGATTTTTCGAGATATACATGGACAATGTTTTTGAAAAATAAAAGCGATACTTTTGAAAATTTTAAAATATTTGCCAAAAGAATTCAAAATTTTAAAAATTAAGAACATTAGAACTGATCACGGTGGTTGATAATGATTTATTTGAAAATTATTGTAACAAGAAAGGAATTTTTCATAATTTAGAACTCCACAGCAAAATGGAGTTGTAGAAATAAAAATTAGAACACTACAAGAATGCGCTAGAATTTTACTTAGCAGTACTGATTTGCCAAAACATTTTTGCACAGAAGCTGTAGCAACAACTTGCTATGTTTTAAATCGTGTCCGTATTTGTTCCTTTACTAAACACACACCATATGAGCTATTTAATGGAAAGAATCCTAATATTTATTATTTTAAATTTTTTGATTCTAAATTTTTTTTGTCAAATACAAGAGATCAACATGGAAAATTTGATCAAAAGTCCGATGAAAAAATATTTATTAGACATTCGGAATGAAGTAATGCATACACGATATATTAAAAAGAACAAAAATAATAGAAGAAACACTACATATTTCTTTCTATGAAAATTCAAAAACAAAAAATAATGATGAAGATGATGAAATAAATACAAAACAAAGTAATTCAGAAGATGAAAATATTGGAAATATTGTTGAAAATAATATTAAAAACTTACCCATTGAAGATGAAGTATGTTCTCCACCTAGAGTGTTAAGAAATCATCCCATCGAAAATGTCATTGAAGAAATAAATACAAATATAAGGACAAGAAGTCAATTAAATCAAATTGGATATGTTGCTTTTATTTATAGCATTGAACCTAAAAATGTAAAAGAAACTTCGATCGATGATTATTAGATTTTAGCTATGCAAGAAGAGCTAAACTAATTTAAACGAAATGACGTTTCAGACTTAGTTCCTAGACCTAGTGATCTGACAGTTATTGGTACAAAGTGGGTTTTCAGAAATAAAGCCGATGAGCAAGGTAATATAACTCATAATAAAGCTAGACTAGTCGCTCAAGGCTACAATTAAGAAGAAGGAATAGACTAGAAGAAAATTTTACTCCCATCGCTCGATTAGAAGCAATACGCATCTTGTTGGACTTCTCTTGTTATCATAATTTAAAATCATATCAAATAGATGTAAAAAGTGCCTTTCTAAATGGTTTTATAAAAGAAAATATTTATGTAGAACAACCACCATTGTTTACACATGAAAAATATCTAGATCATGTTTATAAACTAAAGAAAGTTATACGGTACAAGCACCCTTGTGCTTGGTATGGTTGTCTTAAGAGCTATCTTATAAACTTGAGTTTTGAAATTGGAAAAGTTGATCAAACAATTTTTATTAAACAAGATAAGAATGATATTTTAGTTATTCAAGTTTATGTAGATGATATTATTTTTTATTCCACAAATGAAAAATTATGTTAGGAATTTTCGAACATTATGAAAAGTGAATTCAAGATGTCACATATGGGAGGACTCTCATATTTTCTCGGTTTACAAATTAAACAATTAAATAATAGTATTTTTATAAATCAAGAAAAATACTGTAATAATTTAATAAAACATTTTGGTATGGAGAACATTTCTACAAAACCAACTCCCATCAGCACTACGGTCCATCTTGATCGGGATGAAAATGGTAAAAGTATAGATCAAAAACTGTATCGAAGTATGATTGGTTTTTTACTATATTTGATTGTTAATCGTCCCGATATCATGATGAGTGTGTGTCTTTGTGCATGTTTTCAGGCAAATCCTAAAGAATCACATTTGCAAGCCGTGAACGAATTTTGCGCTACTTGAGAAACATTAGAGACTACGACCTCTTTTATCCGAAATGATGTCCTTTCGAATTAGTATCATATAGTGATGCTAACTTTGGTGGATGTCGAACGGACCAAAAGAGTACGAGTGGTGCATGTCACTTTATTGGACAGTCTGTGACGACCCAAAAATTTTGGATATTCGAAATTGGATATTTAATTGATTTTAAATATTTAAAAGTTAGTTTCTAACTTGAATTTCAAATATCATTATTTATTGAATAATTTAAATATTGAATAAATAACTGGAAGGTGGGAAAATTGTTGAATCTGGAATTTTATGCTTGTTAAAAATAAATTGAAAGCTTATAAAATTTATAATAGTGATACTTGAGATAATAGATGTGTTAAAACCGAATTTGAAAGTAATTCATAAATCGCGAGCTTTATTTCACGAGTCATACGCGATGTCGAGCGGGAAATCTAGAAGGCATGAAGTTGCGACAACTCTTAGGGTCGCGTGGAATTAGAAGTGAGGTATGGTGGAGGAAGAATCTGTAGTTGCGAGTGGGTGAGTCAGCGATGGGATGTCAAAGGCGCGCAGTCGCATTCGAATGGATGGGAGGAATCGATTTGGCGGGCCTCAGTCAGCATCGAGGGTCGCAAGTTAAAGCGGGTCAAGGCGGCATTGGGCTGCGTCGACGTTCGCGAGGGGTTTTGTGCGCCTGTGAAGCCGCATGCTTGAGTGATGGTTCTATGCAGTAAGGTATAATATCTCTCTTTATATTTATATATATGTGTGTATATATAAATATATATATATAGGATTAGGGAAATGGATATAAATTCACAATATATATATATTTACAGTAAATTTAGAAGAAAATTTCTGTTTTATCTATATATATGTGTGTGTAGGGTGAAGAGAAGAGAAAATTTTAACAGTAACATAAAGTTTCATTAAATATATATATATATATATATATATATATAGAATTTTAAATATTTGAAAGCTTATATAAAAATGACTTTGGGATTTATAAGGATTTAAGTATATATACGTAGTTTCAATAAAGTAAATATACATATACGCATTTTTAATTTACTAGATTTAAAAATAATGTATTATTGGAAATTAATTAATTTAATTAACTTATATAATTATTTTGGTTACTACAAATTGTTTAAAGGGAAATTACAGTACTAAATGTTAATAGATCATTCGATTAGTTCAAATGTTAATAAAATATAATGTTTGTTTCAAGGTCCAAAACCCGTGAAACCAAGGCGTGATGGAAGTGAATTGTAAATTAAAAATCAAAGGTGGGTTAATCCCACTCATCTGGATTTTTATTTAAATTTAAATAGTTAAATTTAAATATTTGGTTGAATGATTGAATTGATTGGATATGGTATATTGTATATATAGTATATATTGGAGTGATTGATTTCCCGCATTATATAGCGGATGAGACCCTATGCGCCGCATAATAGCAGATGAGATAATATAAACCCATATACCGTGATATTCCACCTCGAAGTTGAATTGGTATTTTTATATTGTGCTAACATCTGTGGATGTAGTAAATGGGTTGGAGGGATCCAACTGGATTCCTCAAAATTGTTTAATATACTGTGATATGGTTTATTTAATAATCTGAGAAAGGTTATAATTCGTAAATTTCAAAATTTGGATGCTATGTTTGAGTGAATATATTTGGATATACTGTGTTATCAAAAGATAAATATATATATAGGATTTGTGAAGGAAAATAAAAGGAGAATTTTTAAGTAATTAATTATAGAGGTTTGGATAAATAAATTGGAAAAGGATAAAAGTGGATTTTTAAAATTTTAATAAATAAATTCCGAGGAAGAGAAGTATATTTTGAATAAAGAGGAATAAATGAATTTTTAGACTTAATGATAATATTTGAAGGAATAAAGAAATTATTTTCAAATTTAAGGTTTAAATTTGGAAAAAAATAAGAAGAAATTTGGGAAAAGTATAAAATTTGTATTTCAGTTTAAATAAGATTTTGAATCATATTAAAGAAGTTAAATATGAAATTAATAAGTTTTGAAATAAAATTGGATAAGTAAAGAAATTTATTTTAAATGGAGTTAATTTTGAAAATTAATTTGAAGATTGATTTAGTGTTTGAAACTGTGATTTAAAGGAAGATGAGACTATGAAATTTATAAACTGGGTTTATAAAGTGAAATGGATATCGATGGATATTCGGGAGTATAAATTCACGGTGGGAATTTATAAAGAAAGGGATAATTTGTTTTAGAAATAAATAGTGGTTTATTTTAAAAGGTATGGAAATGGAAAGTGTATTTCCCTGGAAAGTCGAGTATATTTTAAAAGAGACTTTTTATGTATAAGTTAATGGCTTTAAAAATTTGTTTAAAAGAAATGTTTTAGAAAATTTATTATTTTTAAATGTTTTAAATTTTAAAGTAAATATTTTTCAAATTTATTTCAGTAGTAATTATTTAAAGGTTAATTGGTATTATGTTTTAAAAAGAAAATTATTAATATTTATATGTTACAAAATAGTTTTATTTTAAAGATAGTTCGGATTAAGTTTAATTTGAAAACTTGTATAGAATTACGTAACTCTTATTTTAAATTTAGTTTGGCTTAACTTTTATTTTAAAAATTAGTTTAATATTTTATAAAGTAGTTTTATTTTAAATATTTTTAAAGTATCCATTTTTGAATAAGGTGTTTAAGTAATTTTAATTTAAATATTTTAAAGTATGTTTTAGAATAAAATGATTCAAATTATTTTTAAAATCTTAAGTAATTAGGACTTGGCGGTTTTTAGTGGAAATAAAGAATTGGGTGGAAATTTATTTCCACGAGAGAGGGAGAGAGAGAAGTGATTTAAAAACTATTTTCAAATAATTGAAAGGTAGGAAAATATCTTGCGAAGATATTTTAGAAATAAATAATTTGGGAAATTTATCAATGTCTGATGGTTGTTTGTGAATGTATTTGATAGTTAAATAACTGACTATGAATATTGGCCAACGCTCTGATCGTTTCGAAGAGACCGGGATCGGGATTGATTTTTCGAAAACCACTTCAATCCGGTTTGAACGTTTTCATGAGTGTTATCAATAAATTTGCTCATTTATTCATTTGCAAGTGAAGCATTAGACCTGGGCTTTCGCAGCATGCATTATTTCCTATTGGGCCGAGATATTACTTCTTCTTTTATCCCGTTACAGTTTGTATCTCTTTAAAATACATCGTGTAATAGCTAAGTTTTGAGAGCGATAAGAATAATGAAATTCAAATCTTTTCTTTTGCTCTACTTTTAACATGGTATCAGAGCACTAAGATCTGATCCGATCTCTCCATATATTTTTTTCCTTTTTCCTTTTCATATCGGATTTTTGATCTAGGTCAATGGTGGAAAATAAAACAGTATTGGATGTAATGCCTGTGATGTCAAAGATAACAGATCACAAGTTAGGGGATTCAAATTATTTTGATTGGAGTAAAACAATTCGATTGTACCTTCGGAGTATTGACAAAGCAGATCATCTTATGAAAGATCTACCGAAAGAAAATTCGGAAGGTAAAGATGATCAAGTTTGGCTGAGGGATGATGCTCGTCTGTTTCTTCAGATTTGAAATACAATTGATAGTAATGTGATTAGTTTAGTTAATCATTGTAGCTTTTTGAAGGAGCTAATTGATTATCTGGAATTTTTGTATTCAGGGAAAGGGAATTTGAGTAGGATGTATGATGTTCAATATTTTTATCGTGCTGAGAAGTCAGATCAAAGTTTGATGAACTATTTCATGAAATTTAAGAAAGTGTATAAAGAATTTAATGTACTACTTCCTATGAGTCCAGACATCAAAGTCCAGCAACAACAAAGAGAACAAATAGCTGTTATGAGTTTCTTAGGTGGTCTCTCGAGTGAGTTTGAATCAGCAAAAGCACAAATCTTATCTGGATCTGATGTGATCTCTTTACAAGAGGTGTTTAGTCGACTTTTAAGAGTTGATGGTTCAAAAATTAAATAACTCTACATCAAATACTAGTGCTTTAATCAGTCAGAATAGTGCAAGTGCACGGAACAGATAGGCACCAAACAATACACAGTGGAGACCAAGTCAATATGGATATAGGAGAGGTGGTACACAACCTGAATTTCGACCTATGACCCTAAATTTCTGCACATATTGTAAAAGAGATGGTCATAGATATCAGCAATGTTGGAAACTTCAGGAGAAACACAAACAAAACAAGACTGGAACTCTTGATAAAGCAACAAATAAATGGCAGAATTCATCAAATCAAATTGCAAATGTTGCAAATTCTAATCAGGATAAATCAATACTCATCACTGGAGAAGAATATGCTAAGTTTACTGAATATCAAAATAACTTGAAGATGTCATCAACCAATCCAAGTCCAAATGTGTCTACAGTAGCTACAACAAACAGATGGGTCGTAGATTTAGGTGCCACTGATCATATGACCGGTAACTCCTCTCTTCTATCAAATTTTCAGAATAATAGTGGTTCTTAGAGTATAACTCTAGCTGATGGCACATTATCATCTGTTCATGGATCTAGAACTGTTGATCTCAACTCCTCTTTGACCTTAAATTCTGTGTTACATATACCAAAGCTTAAATTTAATCTCCTCTCTGTTAGCCAAGTAACTAAAAATCTTAACTGCAGCATTACCTTTTATCCTAACTATTATGTATTTCGGGATCTAATGACCAAGAAGACTATTGGTAAAGGAAAGGAGCTTGGGGGTCTATATGTGTTTGATAGTCTGCCATCAACTACTGTTGCATGTGCCAGTATCAATCAGGCTCTCAAGACTCATTGCCAATTAGGCCATCCTTCTCTATCTAACTTCAAAATTCTATGTCCACAGTTTACTTCAATAAAGTTACTTGAATGTGATTCTTGTCAATTTGCTAAGCATCATCGTCAGAGTTCTAGCCCAAGAATAAACAAAAGAGCTGCTTCAGTCTTTGATCTTATACATTCAGACATATGTAGACCCTCCTTGGTTACTTCTATACTTGGTTTTAAATACTTTGTCACGTTTGTGGATGATTACTCTAGGTTAACTTGTATGTTTCTTATGAAAAATAGGTCTGAACTGTATTCTATTTTTCATAACTTTTGTGCTGAAATAAAAAATCAATTTGGTACAACTATCAAAACTTTAAGAAGTAATAATGCTAAAGAATATACTTCAAGTCTATTTCATACCTTTATGAATGATAATGGCATCATGCATGAAACATCTTGTGTTGATACTGCATCTCAAAATGGGACTGCAGAAAGGAAAAATAGGCATCTTTTAGAAACCACCAGAGCACTTTTATTTCAAATGCATATGCCAAAGTATTTCTGGTCAGATGCTATTTCCACTGCCTGTTTTTTGATAAATAGGATGCCTTCAAGCGTGTTGAATGGTGATATTGCTTATAAAGTTCTTTTTCCAAATAACGATGTCTATCCAGTTAAACCTAGAATGTTTGGGTGTACTTGTTTTGTAAGAGATGTACGACCACAAGTATCAAAATTAGATCCTAAATCTATAAAATGTGTATTTGTTGGGTATTCGAGATTGCAAAAAGGTTATAGATGTTATTGTCCAAGCCTTGATAAATATGTGGTATCTATTGATGTGACATTCCATACTATCAGCCTACGATTAATCAAACCGACTCCATTAACAATGAAGAAACTGATTACCTCATTTATTCTACCCACACCCATGCACGAGAAACCATGGATGTTGTCTCAACTGCTCACATACCTCCTTCACCTGTTCATGAACCTGTACCTCACTTCAATCCAGAGTTAGATCTTCCTATTGCACTTAGAAAAGGAAAATGCCAATGTACATATCCTATAGCTTCTTATGTGTCCTACAACCATTTACCAGTGTCCACCTGTCTTTTTCTGCAAACTTTTGATGCTATTTCAATTCCAAAATCAATTAGTGAAGCCATTTCACATCCAAAATGGCACTCAGCTATGATTGAAGAACTTGAAGCTCTAGAACTTAACAAAACATGGTAGCTAGTCTCTTTGCCTAAAGATAAGAAAGCAATTGGTTGCAGATGGGTATTCTCAGTTAAGGTGAACGCTGATGGATCAGTAGCTAGGTTTAAAGCAAGACTTGTTGCAAAGGGATATGCAGAAGTATATGGAGTGGATTATTTAGAGACCTTTAGTCTTGTAGCTAAACTAACTTCAATCAGGTTATTCATCTCTCTGGCTGCCACACACAATTGGAAATTGCATCAGCTTGATATTAAAAATGCATTTCTGCATGGTGATCTTCAAGAAGAAATTTATATGACACAACCTCCTGGATTCTTTGCTTAAGGGAAAAAGGATTTGGTGTGTAAGCTTAAGAAAACATTGTATGGCCTGAAACAATCTCCTCGAGCATGGTTTGGGAAATTTAGTCAAGTTCGGGAATCTTATGGTATAACTAAGAGTAAAGTTGATCATTCAGTTTTTTATAAAACTTCTAAGGAGGGGATTATTTTGCTGGTAGTTTATGTTGATGATATAATCATTACTGGGAGTGATGAAAAAGGAACACGTTCTTTAAAAAAAATTATCCATACACAATTTCACACCAAAGAATTAGGGACTTTGAAGTAATTTCTGGGAATTGACGTTGCAAGAAGTAAAAAGGGTATTTTCTTATCTCAAAGAAAGTACTGGATCTTTTAGCAGAGACAGGGAAGCTTGGAGCTAAGCCAAACACTACACCAGTAATGCCAAATAATAACTGGACAGAGGATGGAGAATTGTTCAGTGACCCAGAAAGATATAGAAGACTTGTTGGTAAGTTAAATTACCTTACTGTTACTAGACCAGATCTGTTGTATGCTGTTAGTATAGTCAGTCAGTTCATGTCATCGCCTAATATTCATTAATGGAAGGCTTTAGAGCATATTTTGGGCTATATTAAAGGAACAGCTGGATTAGATATATTGTATACCGACCATAAACACACTAAAGTTGAATGTTTCACTGATGCTGACTGGGCAGGATCTAAATTAGATAGGAAATCCACTTCCGGTTTTTGTGTATATGTAGGAGGAAATCTCGTGTCATGGAAAAGCAAGAAATAAAGTATAATTGCAAGGTCTGGTGCTGAATCCGAATATAGAGCTATGGCTAAAGGTGTGTGTGCAATCATGTGGATTGATCATCTTATGTCAGAATTGGGTATAAAGATTGAGAAGCCTATTGTGTTGAATTGTGATAATCAAGCAGCATTTCATATAGCCTCAAATCCAGTTTTTCATGAACGAACAAAACATATAGAGGTTGATTATCATTTTATTCGTGAAAAGATTTTGCAAGGGTTAGTTTACACAAAATTGGTTCGAACTGGGGAGCAAGTAGCAGATATTTACACGAAACCATTGGATGGAGCTCGGATCAGAGTATTACAAAAAAAACTATGCATGATAAATTTATATGCTCCACTTGAGGGGGAGTGTTATCAATAAATTTGCTCGTTTATTCATTTGCAAGTGGGGCATTAGACCTGGGCTTTCGCAGCATGCATTATTTCCTATTGGGCCGAGATATTACTTCTTCTTTTAGCCCGTTACAGTTTGTATCTCTTTAAAATACATCGTGTAATAGCTAAGTTTTGAGAGTGATAAGAATAATGAAATTCAAATCTTTTCTTTTGCTCTACTTTTAACAATGAGGAAGACAAGAGCTTAGAGTAGAAGATGGAGTAGCTAAATGCAAGGGATAATCGCTACTAATCCGGAGAGTGATTCCAAAATGGATGTAGCAGGAGTAGTGCCTTTAGTTCCGTTCGAACCCGGAACAGACTTGTATGGGTGAATGCTTTCAGAACATCGTTAGGAGGACGATGATCATTCTAAGTGAATGTGTGCTAAAAAGGTAACACATAGCCTCGAGCCTCATCAACCGGGGATGGCTAAAACAGGGGAGGTGCACACAAGGCTAAGTGGCTAGCGACCAATTAGGGTAAGGTCACCCCTGTCTAGATGTTCTTTTTTTTCGGCTGTGTGGTGGTTGCTGATCCCAACCGTGGGATGAACTTATTACGACTATCCAGTAAGGGGTAGCTCCTGTTTTGTGATGCAGGGGATCAAGGGGGATCCTCGGTACAATGATCTAGACCACGTACTGTGACGGGTGGTGCCTTAGTAGCCCTGT
Organism: Allium cepa; assembly: GCA_030765085.1. Taxonomy (NCBI): domain Eukaryota; kingdom Viridiplantae; phylum Streptophyta; class Magnoliopsida; order Asparagales; family Amaryllidaceae; genus Allium; species Allium cepa. Next base: position 743,966,648 of record CM060932.1, read on the forward strand.
CATTGATGGAAATCCATTCTCCCTACGTGCCTTTATGGTTTTTGTTTGTAGAACCCACTTTGTGGCTAGTAGCTGGAATTTAATAATGTTACAATTTCAGCTATTTGAATAATTATTTTTATATAGAAACTACTATAATATCAGAGGATTTTATAAGAAATATTTTGGTTATCGTAAGGTAAAAAACCGACATGTTTATTTGTGGCATGGTCTTATGAGATACCTTTGATTTCAAAGGGTTTTGAAAGCTTTAATAATCCAATGAGTGTGTTTTCTCACGCTGATTTTCCATACTGACTCGGGTATTATTTAACTATAATGCTCGAGTCAGACCGAGTATTATAGAATACAGGATATGGTGAGGATATGGTGCTATGAAGCTTAGGAGACGAGCTGGATGGCGAGACGTACTTTCGTACTTGATTATTATTCCTTTGTGTATTCAGTTTGAGGACAAGTATATATAACTATCCGTTATTTGGATATTGATTATGTTGTTAAATTGAGTTATACTCTGATGATGTAATGTATAAATCAGTACAGATTTCTTTGAATTTTAAAGCTTTTGTTATATATTATATTTATTCCGCTGTGACTGTGAGATTCTGATGTTGTTCTATTTTCTTCTTCTACCTTCTTCTTCTTTAACCCTAATGGTTCGATTTTTTGGACGTCGAAAATCGGGTCGTTACACTTGGTATCAGAGTTGGAGGTTAAGCGAGAACCTTGGCTCTGGTGGGGATTACTCATTGAAATAGAGTCCGTAAGTACTCTAGAATGAGTTTGAGTGTATTAATTGTATGAGCGCGTATTTGTTAGTGAATATAAAAATTATTTTTATACTGTGTTGACTTATCGGTTGAGCGTTTATGAATTCTAGTCGATATGTGGGATGTCATGTCATCGACAGTGGTTTCTAAACTCTTGAACAAGATAAACCGACACAGTATGGTTTTAAAAATAGGGTAAATGAAATAATTTTACCCAAATTTTTTTGTATATAAAAGAAATAATTTTCCATAAATTATTATAGTATATACGGTTGCTTGGTTGTTAGGAAGTGATAATATTAAAATTATTATCATTATTATGTAAAAATTGAATAAGAAATTGAAATCATAACTAAAAGCTAAGAAATAAATTCATATACAAATGTGATTTGTAAATGTGAATTATAAATGTGATTTATAAATTGAAATAAAATTCCAGGGTAATATTTGAATATGGATTGAAAGGATTTGGAATTTGGAAATGTGGGAATAAATTTTTCTTCGGGTTTGAAAATGGTTTTTAAAGGTTTTCGAGAAATAATAGTGGTATTATTTGAGAAATATTTTTGAATTGGAATTAAAATCTGGTGAGATTTGGAATTTAGAATATTTGAAGGGTTTTGAAGAGATAAAAGCATAGAACTCTTTTCGGTCGCTGGAAAATAACTTCTGTGATGACTGCAACATCATCGATGTTCATTTTCGAGTTTCCAAGAGAGGAATTGCGACCCGAATGATTTAAATTGGAGTTGTTTTTGAAATTCAAGGAGATAAGTGAATTTTCCAAAGGATTTTGGATATAATTGATTTCAAAGAATGATTTTGAAATACTTAAATGATTGTTGAAGACTATGGAATTGGAATAAAATGTTTTGAGTATTTACGTAGTAGTTTGAACTCTGGAAGCTTGACTTAAAATGTTTATAGATTATAAACAGGTTTGGAAACTTATAAGTTACTGAAACTGGATATTGAAATTAAATTTGAATTGTGTTAAATAAAGTAAAATGGAAAATATAATTGAGTGGACTAAATAAAACTAAAGAAGGTTAGTAAATAGGAAAAGTTTATGGGATATAAATGGGTTTGATAGCTTATAAAAAATTATTTTGTTAGAGTAAAATTTAACTTAAAGAAAAGTTAAAAATAAAAGCAAGTGTGGTAATAAAATAAAGTGGTAAGTGAACCAATTAAATGAAGTAGTTGGAAGAGATTAATGGAATACAAATAAGCTGGAGAACCTATAGAAGTTTAAAAATTTGAATTGGATCGGAGTGCAATTAAATATAGTTAAGTAAAGGTGAATTTAAATAAAGTCTAAGGAAACAAAGAGAAATAGTTACTTAAATAAAAAGTTAAGTTGGAAATAAAATTGTGGATAGACAAATGAATTTGCATTTGTAAGTAAATAGAATTGGAAACTGAATATTGGGAATTAATATGAATTGTGTGTAATGGAAGTTAGTCAAGTTTTGACTAAATAAGATAAAGGACTGAAATAAAATTAGTGAGTAAACTAATTGATTAAGTAGGTAAGAAAATGATTTGGAATGAGATTTGATTTGAATCTTGTTGTATAAATGAAGTATTAAATTTGTTTGGAATAAATGGGTGGAAGGAAGGAAAATTTAATTCAAGTGAAATTGAAAATGGAAATTTGAATAAAAGAATTAAGATTTGGAAATTTATTTGGTTGTAACTGAATGAAATTGAGAACTGAATATTAAAATTTAAAATTTAATCGAGTAGAGTGAAGTTGTAGAGCTAGTTCTACGTGAGCTAAAATTTTAAAAAGTTTGGAAATATGAAATTGTTTGAGATTTGAGATTGATTAGTAAATTGAAGCAAATTGAATCTATTTGGAATTGGAATCCAAATTGATTAAATGTAGATAAAGACCAAGTGGTAAAGTGGAAATGATAATATAAGTAGTATATAAAATAGTTATATTACTCAAACAGGAATGGTGAAATTCTTAAGTAAATTTGGTATTGGAAATATACTAAGTAATATTGGAATGGAAATTAAGTGGTGAAATGGGATAATTGTGGATAAGAGAATGGAAACCAAAATAATGTGAATAGAAGAGAATTGATATAGTAAATAATCAATGGATATGAATACGTAAGATATACGTATATTATTTTATTCACATAGCGATTTGATCCAGATTCGTGCATAGAATTTCGAGATAGTTATACCAATCTGAGTTGGGATTTTCACTCGATTTTTGATGGCGAACTCTGGATATGGATTTTTGATTGATTTTGGAAATTCTCTATCATAGTTTGTGGCTATGTAATAGTGAGTTGTATACATATTCTTTATTTATGTGTACCAATATTGGAGTTAGTACACAAATGTTACTTAGTGGCATGATAGTGTTCGATGAAAATACCTTGTAAGCAGTAACATCTTATGAGTTTGTGTGCTTTGTTTTGATATGCCTCTAATAAATGTTTGCTTATATACCCATTTGAGTATGCCTAAATAGTTGGTAGAAGTGCCTTGTGTAGTTCATGTTTTTTTTGCATTTAATTGGGAGCATACTCTTACTGGCAATTGCAAGGGTGCAATTCATTTAGTGCAGAGTGGGGAACATAATGATCTGTAGCTTTACACATACTTATTTAAAATGATAATTGGAAAATCATCGTAGATAGTTGATCAACGAATTAAAAGTAAATTAGAGTAACACTATGGTTTAATTGTTGTATTAACAATTATGCGTACATCTTCTCAAAATTATCAGTTTTTGTTATAAACTGGTGCGAACCTATGCTACGTGTAATGTGGATAAAGATGCGAAACAATTAAAACATTATAGGGAAAGTTGCAAAGGAGGTTTCGAGGTGGTGTTTGAAAAATTATTGAATAACACAATGAATTTGTCACGATGAAATTGTAGAATGCAACCAATACTGAATAATCATATGTTGCGATGTAAAAAAATTATAAACATAACACACCTTTCTCTATGATCTAAATTCATTTATAACATTCTTAGGTTACATGTTATTCTATGAGTGACATATCAAAACTATAAGAAAATGAAAAGAGTGTAGAAAAAAGAACATATGCCTTATACAGCATCACATCATACGATTTATTATTCACCAAAAAATGTGACTTCTAATGCCAAGCATTTGCAAAATCATGCTATAAATTAATGATAGTCCCAAATTAATTTCACATTTATCCAGTTAAAGCTTTAGTTTTCAATAATTGTGAGCAAAATATATCTTCTACAAAGATGTATGCGTAAATAGGTTTTTTCTCCGTCATCGTTGAGCGCATTAAAGTTACGCATTTGATGATTTTCCCGAGTTAATGCGTTCCATATTGTAATATTTTGTCCTTCTTGCAATTCTTGTAAAAATTATTGTATAATTCCAATGACAGACATAGCAAAATGTTTAAAGTTATTTATAATCATGTAAGTAAGAACAAAGCATCCTTAATGTAAATATCATAAATGGTTGATTTATAACCGAAAATTAAAAATTAATCTAGTTGGATGATCTCATTTATGCTATTATATGTCTTGAAATGAAATTGACACATGATTAAATTTTAAATTCACTAAAAGCTAGGAGAAAATAAGAAGAGAAATGGGATAAAGTTAAGGGTATGCCCTAGAAGCAATTATGTAATTTGTTACATATAGCTAACTCGTTGACCAATCTCGTAAGGAATAAAAGTATTTTCATTCTATTATATACTTGATATAATGTGGTTATAGCAATCAATCAATCTAATTAATAGTATATTTAATAGAAAATCCATAAATAGTATGTTTTGTGATGTAGTTACAAAGTATTGTAACTGTGAGTAATTTATTACAAGGAAAGAAATATACCGTTTTAAATGTCCCTAGTCAAGATGCATCGAGACCGAATATCGATGTATTCGTTGAGACTGGAGTACGTAACGCTTTCCAACGGTTATAACCATTGAAAATTACAATTATAACCTAAGACTATTTTCATATTCACAACGGTTATAACCATTGGGAATTTTTCAATTTTCAACGGTTATAATCATTGGAAATTCCTCGCACACATATATAAATAGCAAAATTACCAACACTTATGAGTGTTGCAAATTTGGTATAGTTGAACCATATCTTATTCACCATTTAATAGTATTTCGTTCAACCATATCTATACGAATTTATAACAATAGAAAATCCGAAACTGAATTTCAGAACTAACATATCATCGAATTATAAAAAACATCAAACGTACGAAATAGTACATATGAAATTCTACAAAATTCATTGTGACAACTTCAAATTACACTACTACAGCAAATCTAGAAGCTTACAAAAAACGAATACGACACTCCGACCAAACTACAAAACCGCCATCAACAAACTCGGACAATGTATGACCATTTTGATGCTCATCAAAAAGTGATTCCTCTGGATTAAGAACATTCTCCATCCAAACAACCTTTTCACAATCTCCAACCTTTCTACCATGACAAATCTTTTACACTTCAAGATGTCCTTCAGCTACCACTTCCAGTTTTCGTGACAATAACTGCACTGCAGAAATGAAGTTCTCAACATACTCTACGGACAAAGCAAAGTCATTTGTTTAGTAATTTAGCAATGTATCAGTTTCAATAACATAAGATCATTCATTTAATAGGAAACGGATCTCAAACATACTGTAACCTCACCAAGCCCACTAAATACATTAATAATTGCTCTTTTAACAAAACAAAAATGCAGAAAAATCCTTAAACTGGAAACACAAAATCCTTCTGTTATGCAAGCAAACATGCTAAAAGTAATGCGATAAAGGTTGTACAAAAGATACATACTCAAAAACCCATCCATTCAATCAAGCAAACCAGGCTCATAACTCTTGCCATTCAAAGAGAGTTGGAGCTTTATTCAGCAACCCAAAAAAATAGAAAATCTAAATTAAAAAAGAAAAGCAAGAGGGTAAGTGTGTTGCCACATTACATATTGTTTTCCTCCAGTAGAGTTTTAGATACAGTTATTTAATTTTCTTAACTTTTTTGATATGGTTGTAAGATCAAGAATCATTGCCAAATGTCTCCTAACCGCCCTTAGTAAGAAAAAATAAAATTTTATGCAAAAATATTGTATTACACCGAGCTCTTTTATGCAATATTATTGCAGACATAATTTCAACGATATTACTGTCAATCATTCTCAGTGTCACATTTGATGCAAGAATTATTTCTCGATTACAATATTATAACTCAGCGTACCATATGGTAGTTATTTTTACGCCAGATGTCTCTGTTATAATATTGTCTTACCGAGTTATTATATTACGCTGAGAAATAATTTATTATTGGACTCTAGTTTACTGATTTCATAATTAAAATTAATTATAAAGGTAGAAACCTAATTCAAATCCAACCACTGGATTTGCAATGAAGTGGCAAGTACATGGATGAACAGCGGTCAAATGACAATGATTTAACATTATTGACATTCAAACACAAAGAGGATGATTAGATACTTAAAACAAGAAAACAATGGCTGTGATTAAGCATAACAATCTGAGTTAAGAAATGCATATGAAAACAAGGAACAAGTTAACATGCAAACTATACATTTCAGCTAAAGATTCAAGTTATGCGCACTTTCACTTTTGAAATTGTTTCTAGGTCATCCACATTATCAGTATCATACCAAAATACTCACTCTTCAACATGAGGAAACCTGTCAGCGTGCAAGGAGAATTCATCCTTAAGTTTTTGATATAGAGCTGTAACAAATTAAATGCATATTTGCAGGAAATCATAAACCTTTGAATATGTTCAAACCGAGGACTCAAAATATACATTAGGCACATGTAATATAAATCATTTACTCCTAAGTAGCATGAAGAAATCAACGACAATTAAGTAAATAACAAAAAAATAGAGGCAACTGAATGAATAACAGAGAAAGGAAGGAACGATAAGGAGCTGAAATTAAAGCCAGCAAGTAACAACTCGGAAAATTTACGTCTACACCAAAAAGATATCAAATCAGTTACAATTATTCACTTACAATTTAAAAGAAATTGGGTCAGATCATGAAATTGTATATTTGTTTAAGAACTTGTACATAGGGATGATAAAACACCAAGATAAATATAAATAAGGAAACCACAGTAACACTAAATTTTAACCTTTATGAATCAGCCAGCAAAATTTTCATATATTCATATTCATAATGGGCACAAAGAAACAAATTACATAAGAGAAAACTTGAGTAAACCATCAGCCCAGTAGAGAAAACAGCTTAAACCATGAAATCAAAACCAAATTCAAAAAGAATCTGCTTTTGAACAAAATACCATAATAATGATCGTACCTTGCATCTGAAGTAGTCTATACCAAAATTTTCATATATTCATATTCATAATGGGCACAAAGAAACAAATTACATAAGAGAAAACATGAGTAAACCATCAGCCCAGTAGAGAAAACAGCTTAAACCATGAAATCAAAACCAAATTCAAAAAGAAACTGCTTTTGAACAAAATACCATAATAATGATCGTACCTTGCATCTGAAGTAGTCTATATTGTGCAGAGAAGAAATGATAGACTAAGGCATAGTTTTAACTCTATGCTCAAATCTTCCTTAGCTGGGGTAAAAATGTTGATAAAAGTACTACTGCTTGTCGATGAAGTTAGAGAACTACTCTTAATTATTCCTCCTTTTTAAGTTACCAAAATGAACATTTAATACAACAAAAGCTCTCAAAGCTCCATGCCTGCATTTAGTATCATTTCTAAGTTATTTAAACTTCAGTTCATAATAAAACTCAAAGTACACATGCATTTATGTTCCTGCATTAAGTAAAATCAGCACTAATCACATTCCATCACCACCTCAATGCTTTAAAAATTTGAAAGAATACATGATTTTAGAGTGTGTGCGTGTATAAAATAAAAAGATCATTAGCACAAACTTTTGACTTCTGAGCTCATGTCACTTATACATTTTAACTCTACAGCTAGACATCATAAATTTTGCAATATCCACAAGTATCTTATTCCCCCTTTTCTCGCTGAGTGATCCCCATACACTCCACGTAAGGGCATCTCCAATAGGTTCAGGGCTGAATATTCAGCTCTGAATGTGGGTTGGGCACCCAATGGCCAGACGTCCATTTTATGGGTGCCTGGCATCAGGCGTCCTTTTTTATGGACGCCTGATGACAGGCTCCCATTTTATGGGAGCCTGATGTGCCCCCCAAAATTAGGCGCTGGCGCCAGGGCTTGGGCGTCCATTAAATGGACGCCCAAGCCCAGTTCAGGATTCTGAATTAGATCCTGAACGTTCAGCTGAATATTCAGATTGAATTGAACGACTGGAAAATTATTTTGAGCAAATTCAGTATGTAATTGAACGATTGGAGATGCCCTAAGCAAGCACCTTATTCCCTTTTATTATTAAAATTAATAATTTATTATTAATTGTTAACAGTTTTGAATTATTATTAAAATGAGATAGAGCGGCTGTTGCTGCTGCTATTCGTATTATTTTATTATTTTTAAAATGAGATAAAGCAGCAGCTGCTGCTGCTGCTATTCTACTATTATGATTATTAAAATGAGATAGAGCTGCTGCTGCTATTGTTAATAATAATATTGTTATTAATTTATTTTGTAAATGAATGCTTGAGTTTCTTGCTACTGTTGTACTAAAAAGAGAAACAAACAACTTGAAATAAAACAAACAATAAAAGTGAAAATTCTCCTACCATACAGAGTAACCAATACTGCATATCCGTCCAAATATTTAGCTGGCACCTTGAACACACATTTTGGCCTATGCGCTGCAGGCCTGCAGCTATCACTTGTTCTTCTGTGTACATTATTAGGGAGCACTCGTGTATGCAAAATGCATGTCAAAGTGCATATTTATGTGTAGCAACAAGTTGTGCAAGTTTATGTACATCAGCATGTCCCTTGATGCTTCCGTGTTTCATGTAAGATACATAATACAAATCTCCAGCAATGAGCATAATGCTTTCACGAGTGCGAATGTATTGGGTGCTGACTCATATATTATCGGACAACAGTGAGCTCAGCTCCTGCCAATTTGGAGATGTATGTCAAAGCATAAAATTTCAAAACCTCTAGGATGTGGTTTGATAAAATAACATAACCTAATCAACACAACTTTCTGCTATACAACAATCTAGCAAGGGTCCCTATGAGAACACGAAATTCTCTAAATAAAATTTGTTTGAGGAGGCCTTTTTTGGAACTCACCCACCAAAGTCAAGAACTTATTGTTGTACCTTACCGTGACACAATTGTACCCGTTATGTGTTTGGTTTAAAGTCTTATTTAAAAATTAGGCACATAGCCTTATTTTCAAACTTCACTTTCCTTCTTTCAAAAATAAGCTTCACGTTCCTATAATTATTTTTAGTGTAATTTTTAGCCTAAATATTTTCTTTTTTCTGGACAAATATTTATATAAAAATTTGTTCCTTTTTCTACTTATAGTTGTTGTTATTTGTAGAAAAAATAAAACTTCTGCAGAAAAAATAGCAAGTTTTCCTAATATAATCAATGGATGTCCCGTGAAACCTATTTTAGAAAAGTGACAGAACTGTATATTGTAACTTATAGAAGTGTGTGGGACAAAATTTCTATAGATAACAATTTGAAACTTTTGTCTATTAGCAATGCTTATCTCCTAAATGTAATCATAGATCTGAATACTGAAAAGGACTAAATGAAAATTGGAGTGCTATTTTTTTACTCTTACGGCGTTGAAGTCTACAAATGCCTTATAAAGATCAGATACACCCAAGAAATGTTTTGGTAAATTAAAACTTATGAAAAACTCTTACCTTAGCATGTGGGCTAGCTCATGCCAAACGTCAACACACGACTTCCTTTACCTGGGAGTTGTTTGTTGATCTACTTTAGCAACAGCTGCTCTATCTCAAAAATTAACAATAATTGCTCTGGAATTCCTAATTCATACAAGATTGTATGTACTTCCAAAACTATATTTCTGCGTGGAGTTTATGTACAATATCTCAAGGCATATTTGCATAACCTGCATACAATCATGGTAAACATAGTTGGTAAACCAAATATAATCAAAAACATATTGACAAAATCAAACTAATGTTGGTTGAACTATTGTAAAAAATCATGAAAAATCACATGGAAAAAACATAATCATAAATATATGGACATCGATTGAATTAATGTTTCAATTACATTTAGTACTACATATTTTCGTAATCTATATTGAATATCGGAATCAATATCAACCTTTTACCCAAATTCACATACAGGCAAGTTGATCTTCTAGGCAGCAAAACATAATAGCTTCCTTTAAAGCTTTACCCAAACGCTCTTCTGTACCGTAGAAGGACGCCGTGTCAAAGTTTCTGTAACCAACTATGACTGAATCCAAAATGGCGAGCCTCGATACTTCGGGTGATACGGGTGGATTTACCACCAATCCAAATGCAAATACTGGCATTTCGTTCTTTGAATTAAGAGTTGTTCAAGGAATTTAGGGTGCCATTTTTTTTTCTATTTTGTTATAAAGTTAACGATGAAGGATTTAGTATGGAAGCTTATGTGATATTTTATAGAAGAAGATGGGTTGGAGCTTAGGAACCGGAGACGACAAAAGCAATAAAGTGTTTGGTCCTCGAATGACTTTTGATGTTTATGATCAAAATTCAAATAGTTGAAATTTATATGAATTATTTTTGTTCACATGACGGCAGTAGTGACGTAGCTTAAGCATAAAAGAGAACAAAAGAACATGGAAAAACATACTTTTCTAGGACTGAACTCTCAATTTGAAGACTAAATCTAGTCTATACGAATAATTATTCTGCAATGTATTTCTTGAAAAGCCTTGCTGACATCCTCGGCGTTATAGAGATACTAAAAATAATAATGATTACTGCAACTGTCTCAATAATTTCATCGAAATTATTACGTTTATCTTTTTCTTCATCGTTTTAATGTTGTCTTCAATTCATGGCTATAAAGTAGATAGTTTGTCTCTTAACAGACTGATCATGCTCTTTTTTAATCGATCTGTGGTTTGGCTTGACTTCAGTTGCTTCACACCATTTTTTTCCTAAGCGGGTTCCATTTTTTAATAAAACTCCTAGCTGCCAAAAGTTCTGGTACAAATTGCTAGAGTTCCTAGACTGAATTCTTATTCGTCTTTAATTCTTATTATTAAATCTGGTGCCAAATATACATGGAATAATAAGAGCAGAAGTGGTGTGATAACTTTCATATAATTGATTATGCTTTTTGCAATTTATCTGTCTATCAACTTGACCCTCCTTATCCAATTTCCTTCCCCAGCCTATCCTTTCTGACCACTCTCCCTTGATATTATCCTTTAGCAATATGTTGTGAAAGAGAAAAAAGTTTCAAATTTTTTAATGATTGGACAAATGATACTAACCTAATAAATATTGTTTCTTCTACTTGGTCTAACAAATTCGGTGGAAATCCTATGTTCATTTTCAGTAAAAAGCTAAAGGCCACAAAGGATGCTCTCAGGGATTGGCTAAGCTCAAGTATGGGAATGGTGAGCTTATGTCAACAAAGATCATGGAGGAGCTCCAGATTTCCCAGAATTATATGATGGACAGCCCTGATGATGCTAGTGCGGCAAATTATGAAAGTTCTTTGTTTAGTGCTTTATCTGAAGCTCTGGAAAATGAGGCAACATGAAGAAGTAAAAGCTAAGGAAAAAGTAGAGCTTGCATGGTGATAGGAAAACTACTTATTTTCATGCTTCCCTTAAGGTTAAGCTAGCAAAGGAGCAGATCAACACAATCACGGACGAGAATAGTATACTATAGTTTTCACTTAAAGCAGTTGAGCATGCTCTTGTGACCTACTTCTCCAACCTCCTAGGTAACTCAAGTAATTTCTCTCCTTATTTAAATTTGATCTCTAACCTAACCTTACTTAGGATAAAATCCGAAGATATAAATTTCCTCTCTTCTACTGTAACTGATGAGGAAATTAAAAGTGCCATTGTTACAATGAATAAAATTCTTGTGAGGGACCTGATGAGTTTAATATAATGTTCTTTACTCACTGCTAGAATGCGATATCAAAGGATGTATATGGTGCTGTCCATAATTTCTTTAATAAGTGCATAAGCTGGGAAAAACTAATGCTACCAATTTAGTTCTTGTTCCTAAATCCAATTATGCAAATTAGTTAACTCATATAGGCCAATCTCTTGCTATAATGTAATATACAAGTGCATTTCTAAAATTATAGCAACAAGGCTTCTGATTATTTTGCCTAATCTAATTAACAACTCCAAACCAGTCTACTTTTCTACCTATCAGAAGTATCTTAGACAATGTTTTACATGCCCATGAATTACTAAAAGGGTATAGTAAGGCATAGGTCACCTCTAGAGCAATGTTGAAGCTAGATATAAGATAAGCCAATGACACAATTCATTGCGAACCATTATTAGAATAATGGCAATGATGCACTTCGCTAAGCCATTTGTAGCCTGGATATATGCATGTGTGTCAACCCCTAGTTTCTCCTTGGATTTCAATAGTAAAATAGTTAGCTACTAGTTGGCTACTTTAGAAGTAAGTATAAGACAAGGTGATCTAATTTCTTATTGTCTTTTCATTCTTGTTATGGAAGTCTTCACTCAGATGTTAAACCTTAAATTCCAGTGAAATGAAATTCATTGTCACCCAACCTCTTGTTTCCTCTCTAATTTTGTTGATGATGTTATGATATTTTCCAAGTCAAATAATTCTTCTATCTAGTTTATTTTATATACTCTTGAAACCTTCTACATGATGGCTGGACTTAAGCTGAAGCTCAAGAAATCTCACATATTTGTTACCAGTGTGCCTCAAGCCCACACCAATAACATTTTTCTTCAATCCGACCTTTAACCTATATCTAAATCCATGAGCTATTTGGGAATACCTCTATCAATTCTAGAATAACTACTTCACAATGCCTCCCTTTGTATGATAAGATTGTTGCTGCTGTGAGCTGCTATGCTAATAGGTTCTTAAGTTCGGCTGGTAGACTCGTTTTAATTAAATCAATTTCCTTTTCCATGATAGTTTATTGGGCTAGAACTTTTGTAATGCCAACAAAGCTACTGATGATGATAAGGAGATATGTGTTAAGGTTTTTTTGGAATGGGAGCATTCACTCTAAAAATATCATTCCTTGTGCTTTCAACAAGCTTGAAGTGACAAAAAATAAAGGTGGCCTTGGTGTTATCAACATTGATCAATGTAATATTGCTGCTTTCAACAAACATTTTGTTTCCTTATTGAGCAGACAATATTTGAGATAATTGGACTTTGGTTTATAACATTGGCGGGATGCAATTTTGGACAATCGTTGCTCCTAAAAAATACAGCTAAACTTGGTGTAAAATTTGAAATTTGAGAAGTAATTTCTTCCACCTTGTTAAGCTAAATATTTTCCCACTTGGTTGTGCAAGATTTTCGGATGAACCTTGGGCCTTGCAAGGTTTGATTCTTTTAAAAATAATTCTCATTACAGCAAATGCAACAATCTGGTATAGGTAAGGATGTCTTGGCTAAGGATTTGTTTGATGATGGAATTCTTATATTGTCCTATTCAAGTAATAAGGCTAAAAGAGAAATGTGGAATTGTCTGCAAGCAGTGCAATTTCCTACATTCACACATGACATGTTGTATGGTCTAAGAAAGAAAAAACACATTCTATTAGTGTGGTATTCAAAGCTATCTCTACTTTCAATGCTTTGCATGTGTTTAAATGGTGTAGGAGTGTAACGTCCCTAATTTTTGATAACATTATTTAGGAGATTTTATTAGATAAATTAAATAGAATAATGATGATAAAGTGATTGAGATTTGAGTTAAACAATAAGAAGGCTGTGCTTAAGTAATTAATTAAATGGGCTTAAATTAGCTTTTATGTGTTTAATATAGACATGGGCATATTAGTAAATAGCCGCACTTCCTTATACACGGCTAAACATTTCATATTCTTGCCTATTCACATAAACTTCTCATTTTTCTCAAACGCAAATCAAAATCCTAAATTAGAACCGGCCATTAGCAAGGAAGAAAAGAGGAAAATTTAATCTAAAGCTAAGAATCAAAGCCAGAAGGGATTAAACAACAACAAATCTCAAATTCCTTATCATATGTAAGGTGAATAATAATTCTTTCCATCTCTATTTTGTTTTTATAATCATATGTTTTCGAATTAAGATTAAATTCGTTTTTACGATGTTTTGGATGATGATATGCTGTTTGATTTAAACCAAATCATTTACATATGAATTTGCAAGATTTTAGGGCAAAACCGATTGTTATTGAATTTAGAATGCCATAGAAAATGTTTATGTTAGATAAAATATGATTTTAGAGATGAGTTTAAATTTTCATAATTTTCCAGGCTATGGAAAATTTATTAAGGATTTCTAAAGGAAAATATGATCTATTTGGGTTTAAAATTTATTTCGATCAATTCAAGAAGAAATTGGTCTAAAATTTTAATATGTTTGATAATATGATGAAATTGAATTTTTATGATTTTTGGGGATTTTTCTAATTAATTTGTTATGGAAAATAAATTATTTTAAAAAGAAGGACTTGTTTGAAATATTGGTTTTGCTTAATGGAAGGACTTAAATGTTAAATTTTCCTTTGATTAAATCTGATAAATGCGACAGTTATTTTGTAAAGTATTTGAAAAGTTTTGAGGCAACAAATTAAAAGACTTCACATAGGCAGGTTAGTTAAAACAATTACTAAAAATGAGCATGATTTCAGCCTTTAATTATAATGTTGGATCTGCCTTTTATAGTAGTACCTTTTGGCACCCATGCTTCCGCTCCAACTCAGTCAAAACCAATTTAGTCGAGGCCCACCTAGTCGAAACTAATACACAAGGTATCCCTTAGATGATACGTGGTGGATTGGAGGAAAGGCGGAAGGTAAGGTGTCAAAAGCAATACTTCTGATGGGGTCGAAACCTTAGTTCCGTTTTCAAATGTTAAGTGCATGCTTTGTTTTGACTATATATTTTAACATAATCCAAATCTATGTTTTCGGAAGGGGTCTTTTTAAACAGATTTCTAAGTAGGGTGCCATATCATGTTTAAGTAGGAGCTTTCGAATGAGTTTTTTTTGTTTTTATATGATGCTTTCAAAAGAGATGGTTCCGACCTGGTTAAATCCTAGCCGCTATTTTTTTACCTTTCGGATGTATTGTAGCCATCAATGCCTTCGAAGGATTCTCTTTGTTTTAAACTTAAGTTAAGTCACTTAACGCTTTCGAAGGGTTTCAGGGTTTTCGAAGGCAATGGTGTCGAAAGGGGGTTTCGATGCTATCCTTCAAAGTTTTTCTCCAAGGTTTTAAAATTTCGAATGGACGGTTCCGACACCATCCATTTCCCCCCCAAAACTATTTTATTAAGGTTTTGAAAGAGATACTTTCATGTGTAACCATTTTTACCCAAAAGATGTTTTTAAAGAGTAAACCCCAATGTTTTCGAAAGGGATACTTTCATTGGTTTCGAATCTATATTTATAAAGATTACTCAGAAATGTTTTGACACATTCCAAAGGTATGATCTGGTCTCAAAAGGATTGATTTATAGAGCTTTGAAAGGTATACACTTAGAGTTTTGAAAAGAGGTTTTCTATGCTTAGGACAGAGGTCATCCAATGGTTTCGAAAGTGATGTTTTAAAGTTTCAAAACAAATATCCCATTCTTAACCCATGCCATAAATAAAGATTTTTGAGAGTACTTGTTGTTATGATTTCTTCTACATATATTTATTCACATTGTAATTAACCTATAAAGGTACTTTAGGGAAGGGGCATAATAACCAACTAGGTTGACCTAGTAGTGAATATAACTTAAGAAGTAATAAAATCTTAATTAATGATACTGGTAGGGGCCAATAGGTTCATAGCAAGCCCATGAAAACTGGGTAAAGGGAAGATATTGGTAGGGGCCAATAGGTTCATAGTCAGCCCATGAAAATTGTGATTTGATATTGGCAGGGGCCAATAGGTTCCTAGTCAGCCCATGAAAACTAGAATGAGAAATTAAGATATAGAAAGTTAGGCAATAGGTTCCTAGTTAGCCCATGAAAACTAGGATAAGAGAAAGTATATTGGAGTTACCAATAGGTTCTTAGTAATCCCATGAAAACTATGAAATCGGACAGGTAGTCCATAAGTATTAAACATGTTATTAGTGAGCACAAAAAAACTATTAGATTAATAGTAATCCTCGAAACTACAATAGAGATAGATAGTCAAAATAAATGGGGATGGGTAACCCAGAACTGATTCACTTGTTATGCATATCATCGTGTTATACTGTTTTGAATTTTTTAACCGTTACGGATGCAGGAGCACAATATATGATTTTATAAAGGTTTCAAGATACTAGTGATGGGAAATCTCATTCTGCTAAGCGCATGGTCTCATTAAATATCTAAATGATTTGAGATGGTAGATTATTGTTCATACTAGGTTTTTATGTCTGACTCGAAGTTTTTTCCCCCTTAAACTCTTGGGTACTAGTTTGACTTTGAGTAGATCGAGGTTTAGGGTTTTCAGGTGTTCTTTTAGATGAATAAAGCTTGGTGACGTGCAGGAGGCATATTAGCTACTTAGAGTTCTTTTATTTCCGCTAGGTATAATTGTAAAGGCAAACTTGTTTTATTGCCATATTATATACTTTGATCATCCAAGAGGGCATCTTCATATGTCACTCTTGGTGTATTTTGTATTAATTATATGTTATCATAACATGGTCTACATACTGGGATTATGTAATGAATTTGCAATGTTTTGAAATGGAACATGGAATTTGTTTGTTGTTAAATTTTTTCCTTATTGATGTGTTTCTGTATATCAATGTATCTAACATTGCCATATTCGGTCGTTAAGAAGTAATAACCATGGATGACTGCAGCATCCGTAGCCGTTAGTTTTGGGCCCCCAAGTAGGGGGATGTTAAGGAGAGTATGGATCAATCATTCTCCTCCTAAAGAAAACTTGTTGCTGTAGAAAGTTATATCTGATGCAATTCTAACCAAAGCAAAGTTGAATTTCATAGGTATGATGTTAACCTGGCTTGTGTATTTTGCAATGTTGACAATGAAGGCAGCCAACATCTGTTTTTTAACTGCACTGTGACTTTTAGTATTTGGAGTTACCTGTTTAACAAGATTTGTAGACACGACATGGTGAGAGATAGCCAAGTTAAATGGAACTTGATTTGTAAGGCACCTAAATAGAGAAGTATAAAGTCATATTTTCTGTTGCTCTCTTTGAAGAAATTTGTCAAAATAATTTGGGAAGAAAGAAACGGTAGAATTTTTTGCAGCAAATCAAAAAGTGTTGGTGCATTATGGAATGATATAAAACATGAAATTTCCATTTTCATGAAAGGATCGGTGTGGAAATTTGATGCTTCTTTGATCTCTTTCTGGACCTAGTTCATGTTTTGTTCTCTCTTGTGTTTTCCTTTCTTATCGCCTAGTGTGTTTGCTGGTATCCTCTTATTTGTATTTGGTTTTTCTTTCTCTTTCCCTTAGGTTCATAGCTTTTTATGACCTATTTGTGTATTTCATTATGTCGCAATAAAGTCTGGTAGGAGCGCAATCAATCTCACTAGCTTTGCTAAAATAAGTCATATCAGTAAAATTTAAAAAATTAAGAAAAATAGAACTACCAAATGAAATTTAATACCTATTTAAAATAAAAACAAAAAAAATATCATATAAATATCACAATCTAAATAAACAAAGTTCACTCTCTATCTTGTGTATTAAAGAAAATAAGGTAACTATTGAACCTTTATATTCCTTAAAAATAAAGAAAATAACAAAAGAACTCAAAACAAAAGTACAATTCTTGAACTGGAATAGAAACAATTAATTTACATATGTTTTGATGTAAAGTTCAAGTATAATTTAATTTGAAATTCTCATATAAGAGCTTAGAGAAAATAAGAAGAAAAAAAATCTAGATGTAACAGATTTGTTGAGGAAAATAATAATTCATGACTCTTTATTTACTTGTATCATGCCCTTACTACCTAAAATAGAAGCTATAACATTTTTTCTTGATAATCATAAGAAAATTAGGGAGATAAGGTTCTAATTTATATAAAATATAATATTTTTTTTGATTTGTTTAATTTTGTATTTACATATTCACCTATATTATTCTAAGGATATGATTAATAAAGCGATGTGTTCAAAATAGAAATTACAGCTGTCCAACTGAATAGATATGTAGATGTATTAATCATAATACTATTGCATCAATATTTATGGTTGTTTTTGTAATACCAAAGAAATTGATATTCGTAATCATCTCAAAATGATTCAATTCGAATTATAAATCCTCTAAAAAAAATTCTTGCTTATTAATAAGCTTCACGACCTTCAAAAACATGCAAAAAATATAATGAAATCAAGTAGTAAAAGCTAGCAAAACAAGCTGGAAAAAATACAAGAAAATAGCAGAAACAAGCTGCACAAGAGCAGCTTCAGGTCAACCTACTGGTCGACCTAAAGGTCGACCATTTATATGCATAGGTCGACCGTATGGTCAACCTATGTGTCGTGTGGGTCGACCTTAGGGTCGAACCCCACAAATGCTCTATCGACCTTGTGGCCGCGAATTCCTACAGGGTTTCAGCCTTGTTCGAACTAATTTTTGAGCACTAGTTTCATCTATTTCTAGAATGAATTTGCACATGAAAATTGACATGCATATACTACAATATATGAAATTTAATCCAAAAAAATACCAGCATCATTTCATGACAAGAAGAAGAAGATATAATCACACAAAGAAGCAACCTAAAGTAGTTTACTGAAATTTTTTAATCAACTGAACATTGTTTCTAGTTAATGAAATTTTAGCAGTTTCAACTTGCAATTTTGATTTTTAAGCTAGAATTGTAAGTTATAACTCACCTTAGCACAACATTAAGCAATTTTAAGCTGCAAGCTATAATCTTTTACCTTGAATTAGTTGTAGAAGCCTGTAACTTGAAAACAACAGACATGCAACACAAGAAATAAAAGTTACAGAGTAAAATTTCTCCCTACTAAAACAAACAAAAGATAAATTAAATGCTTTGGATGAGATTACCTGTATCAGATTTTGATTTACTCAATTTCTCATTTGATTTTATTTAAAATTTGAAGTTAGGTTGGAGATTAGAAGAAGCAGCCATTATTGTTTACTGCTTTTGTTTTTTAAAGGGAAGAACTAGAAAAATGAAAGGAAAATAAATGAACGTACAGTTCATTTTCTTAATCTCATGTTTATTTTAGAAGTGGGTTTGGGTTACCCAATAACTAATAAATAAATACTTAGTTAATTTTAACTAAGTTAACTTATATCAACAAATCAAAACAACTTATATCAACAAGATTTCATCACAATAAAATTATACAAACATATTTCTATGTTTAACAAAACATTTTACAACTGAGAAAAAGATAATTTATTTATAAATATACTTTCATTATTAAAAACTCTTATTTTAATTAAATACACACTTACATTATAATTTGCACAAAATAATATTTTTAACACCAAAAATTGCACAAAAATATTTTTCTTGTATAATTAAATATAAAAACCATTCCAACATTATTTTTCTTTCAAATATTATTTTCAACCGAAATTCCATCTTTTTATTTACATTATTTAACATTTAAAATTTCAATGTTTCACTAAAATCCACAAAACCCAATATTTGGCAATAATTTGCAAAATTATTGCACGACATCACATTAAAATCATATAATGCTCATTTTCTCACCAAAATAATACAATAAATTTTTTAAAACTTTATTTTCGATATTTTCATTTATTTTAGCAAATTATTATTGAATTAATTCTTTTTATCTTTTATTTAATTTAATAAATCATTAAATTAATGTATTTCCTTTTTTCTACCAATTATCATATTAACTCCATTTTATTCTTTCCAAAATCGTTGTTTATTCAAAATAAGCAATTTTAAATCTCTAATTTATTTTACTTCACATAATTAAATTATATCCACCGTTATAATTTAATATTATAGGTAATCGCCAAAACCAGGATTGTTACTGACTCCCCCTTATAAAAATTGCGTCCTCGCAATTTCTAGAGAAGAGCTGTATTCAACATGATTTATTTCATTAGGCAAAGGAAGATAGATAAGCTAGAGTTTAAATTTCTTACCCTCAACATAAGAAAACGGAAAACTCAGATAAGATTGCTCAATAAATTCTATGGTTTTCCAAGTGTAGGCATTGGGATTATCGAACCATTGAATCTTTATGAGCAGAACATCCTTATTTCAAAGGCGTTTCACCTTCGAAGCAAGAACACAGGTAGGATGCTATACAATAAGTAAGTCGGGTGAGATCCATTTCGAAGGCCTCACGAATAGAGTCAGGGCTTGGCACAACCTTACCCCAGACTCCAATCGACTAGATATTTATCGACATGACCTTCCAAACGACACTACGAAAAGAGCCACACCGATACTAGGTTGACAACAATCAGGATAAGAAAACTCAATAAGAGGTAGGTGGTTTCTCTAATACCACCAGCCCAAACGACCACATAAATTCCAATCGCTAGATAATTGCACTAGGCAAGTGAAACACAAAGAGCAGAATTTATATTTCTCTTACAAACCAATTGTTTTAAGAGCTACAACCCTATTATCTTCATAATCAAATTCTCAAATTTCAACATTTTGAAAATTTTCAAAGCCTCTTACTAAAATTCAATTTAATCTCCAAACTCTTCATTTATAGTGAATAAAAGGTTTCACTTTCAAATTCTACCATAAGTATATTTCAATTTGTGATATATTTAGCTTCAAAAAATCAATTTTAATTACACACACACAGAATAAGAAGCATTACTATAGACTATTAGGTAAATAAACCATTTTATTTGCTTCCATACCTGCTGTAAGGAACTCAAGTTTTGACATAGAAAACAACAAAGTCTGAGAAAACTTATAAAATGAAAGTTATTTTACTAAGTCTAAGTTTTCCAGCAACATAAAGATCATTAAAATCAGATTCACGGTTTGAAAGTTATGCAAAATTTACTTTCAGCTTAAACTTTAGAAAATTTCTTAATAGGATAGAAATGTCTATCCGTTTCAAACCCATTTTAGGCAGAATAAAAACAAAATCTCTCAAAATGGAAAAAGGGCAATTTTTATCCTACTGAAAACACTTTCATTTACAAAAAGATTGAACTCATTTAGAGTTATAAGTCTCAAGTTATCGTTGTTTTAATACAAATCTTTTTAAATAAAATTTCAGCTTTTAAATCAAATTTTTAAAATTTGAAATTTTCATACCTTTCCAAATTCAAACTTCATTTTCTTAACAGACCTTTTTATTACTAAATCATGTATTATTATATGATTCTCTTTTTTCTGGAAAGCTAACACATTCAAAATTAAATTCATCCTCATATTATTATCCTTAAAAGAGATAATTCCCAAATTAGAAATACTTTCATCACCTTACACAAACATGTTCCCTAACAAATAATTTTATATTCAATTTGAAAGACATAATTAATCTCTTCCATTATTAAGAGTCAATTATTCATCCAAAAATAAATTTTTGGATTTATATATTATTTTTAAAATTGTTCTCACAATTTAAAAGGATTGAACCTCATGACTTATTCATTTATTATATCTTACATTTTATAATATAGCATTTTATAATATGTGAAACCTTAAAACTCATATTTTCTACTATGTCACAAAAATTAAATTCCATCTTATTATCAACATGAAATTAACCAAGGTTAATAATTAACTCAAACTTGTTTTCTAAAGAATTTTACAATTCACACCAATAAATTTTTAATACAACCAAAATTTAAAACAAAACTTGCTCACAACTTCATGCTAAAAGTTTAAAATTAGCATATTTTTAATATAGAGTTTTATATCTACCCATTACTATTACTCAAATAACTAAGTGTCAAAACAAATTTTATAGTCATCATTAATAACTTGTACTAAAATATTCAATTGATATATTAATTTTTTAAACCAAAGTATTCTTTTATCTTAAATACATCATTTTATTAATCAACATCAAATGATATTTTATTCTAAATAAGACATCCCCTTAATTAGAATTATTCACTTTACTTACCCAAATCACCATATTCAATTTCACAAATTTCAAATAATATAAATGTAACGATCCAAAATTTCAACCATGAAAATTCGACATTAATACGTCCACTGTAGAAATGCCGAGCAATCGAACGCTGGAAATGTCAGATTGTTAGGGTTAAGAAGAAAAGAGATATAAGAAGAACGTGAAACAAAGCATAGAATCTCATATTTCGCAGCGGATCAAGATATAATAACAAATTACAACATTTACAAAGAAAAGCTGTAATTATCAGATTATATACAATTTATCAAAGTTACAACCATTTACAAATAGACTAGACAGTTATATAAACCTGTCCCAGACTAATCAAACTCAAATAAACAGCGGTATACTCCATACGTTCCTATCATCCGGCTCGCCTGCTGAGTTCTAGAATGTCCTAACCTAAAAATCATACTCGGTCTGATCCGAGCATCACAATCAAGTAACACCCAGGTCAGGCTGGAAACCAGCGTGAGTAAACCCATCTAACATGAAATACTAATGTATAAAACTTATTTAAAACCCTGGGTAACTCGTACTTCTCTAGAAGTTCACAACTTGTATAGTCAACACTTATTTCAGAAATTAATATCTAAGTACCAAACTTAGTTTAAATGGTCCAGTTACTTACATTATTCCATTCCAACCTATTCGATTCTAAACTCAAATTGATAAAGAGTTACTGAAAATTACTAATCGAAGTGGTTTCGGGTATTTGCTGATATCCGACCCCGGTCTCTTCGAATCCAATATCATCTTAAAACAAGCTGTTTAAGTTTTAAACAATTCCATTTATATCCAGAATTACATAGTTACATAGTTACATAGCAATTCATCACAGATAGACAATCCGTATTATCCTAGTTCAATCCAAACATATCATATCCGAAAGCATCACAAATCACATGTCATGTCAGAGATATCAAATAATCTAAGTAATTCAATATATCTTAATCATCTATAAGCAAGATAAATTAATTGTACCATTTCTAATTAATTCAATTACTTTTAAATCCTACTTACTTAACATTAATTAATTACAAACCATTAATTAATCATCCTTTAATTATCCATCTGAATTAATTATCCATAATTACTTTCATTAAGTAATTATTCCATTGGTTAATTATTCTCAATTAATTAACCTTTAATTATTAATTAATTATCCTCTAACTACAAATTAAATTAACCAAACCTTAATAAATTAATCCTTTAATTACTTGTATTAAGTAATTATCATTTAAGTAATTAATCTCTAATTAATTACATTAATTAATCTCTAATTACCAATTAGTTAATCTCTAATTAATTAATTTAAATTCCTTAGTTATTAATTAATTAACCCTTAATCCTTAATTAATTAATTCCTCTTTAATTATTTAATTAATTTAATTTATTATTACTTATCCAAGATCTTAATTAACTTTAGATAAACCATTATCTTTATTAATTGCTTAATTATCATTAACATACAAATTTTAAAACATTTTATCTTTTAATCAACTACTTAATTTTATTTAAAATTAAGTTTAACTTAATAAATATAAGTTAAACAAATCTTACCACCTTTCTTAAATCAAATATTAAAACACTTATTACATAAAGAATTAGATTTAAGAAATGGTTTAAACCAAATTCATTTTAAATCTTGCTTTTATTTAAAATTTAAATCTGTTAAAATACTTACTTCGGTTTCAACCCGGTGTCTACCTTGAGTTACACCCGAGAAATCCACTTTCCTATTTTAAAACTTGGTTTTTAGTTTTAAATTTAAAAACCGATGAATAAGAATTACTCACGCCACTCGACCCGAAGCTAAACTCGAGACACAACATATCTCCCTTGAGTTCTTCCCCGAGCCTACAAATCTTCCTCAAACCACTGACACACGCAGACCCATCGTGCACGTGCATAGATCATCAACATCGTTTCAACCACCAAAGCCACCATGGCCAAGTCGTCGCTGACCTTCCCTAGCCATCATACCACCCAGGTTCCTCGATCGATCATGAAAGCAAAATTGAGTTCGAATGAACCCACTGGAACAAAATCGACACCCATAAAAACCAAACCCGATGACTCCGAGCACCTGAAGTCACGACACTCCGAATATAGGTTCGCCACAACCCCACGCTCCATTTCCCCACGACCGGTCTCCTTCGATGCAATGTCGACGGCGAGGTCACCTGATTTCCAGCCTCAACCAAAACCAGGGTTAAACCCTACTTCCACCTCGTCCGGCAATCATGGGAATGAGATTATCTCCAATCATTTTTGCCGACATCGCTTACCTCCAGGCTAGCTACAGCAGAGACCCCGACCACCCAAGTTCCACTGATCACCAGAAAATGCTCGAAACCCAATTAACGTTCATCTCTCGATTTCTCTCGATTTACTGCCTTAAAAATTATGATTTTATTTTTTAAAATCCTAGATTTCGAAAATAAATCAAATTATAAACCTAAAACAAGAAATCATTCAAGTCGAAAATTTGATAAGATTGGAAGTTCACTGTACTTCTTCCTTTCCGTTAAAACTAGCTTCAGATTTTGCTTGAAAATATTTTTAAAATTGATATCATGTTATAACAAACAAATTTTGTTTATACATCATGTCCTAAAGAAGATCAGGGAAGGAGAACATGATTTTTGATCAAATTTTAAAACCCGAACAACAAGAGAAGAACAAACATTCTGTAAATAGACATGCACACCCATTCAATTCATATATATATATACACAATTCATATTAAACAATCACACTCCACTTTAGATACTAATTACATGCATCCAGTTTTTAAATCAGATTTAAACCTTTTAAAGGGAATTGTTTGCTCACTGTGATTTTAGAAACAGTGAAAACTTGAAGTTTTGAAATCTGGAAACTTAGCTGAGATGATCTGCTTGTACTTTTTTTTGAAACTAAGTTGATTTTGAATTATTGAGATGATCTGATCCTTGCTTAGCTTGCTTGATGATCTTTGAAACTTGATTGTGTTGCTTGATAAAATTTTCTAGTTTGAGTTTGTTTACAGACTTTTGATTTTGTCTGGTTTGAAATTGATTATAGGCTACAAGTTTTTGATTTCTTTTTTTGGAGATGGGAATATAGGAAAGAAATTGAAATAGAGGAGTGGAGAGATATATTTATAGCTTAATTTTATGATTTTTGAAATTAAAAAGAATTAAAAAGAAAGGGTGACACTTGTTAAAAAATATATTACATTTGTCATTAGCATATATTAATTAACTTACACTTGTTATTAACATGATTTCATTAATTTACACTTGCAATTATGCATGTGTTAATAAATTTTAAATGGTTTATAAAACTTTTATATTTAATTTTCTATTTAGTAAATACTTTCCTTAATTTATATAAATAAAATCCTTTAAAGAAAATGATATAAAACAAATTATATACTAATAAAAATCATATATATACACACTTTTAAATCCAATTTATTTTAAGAAAATTATCTTTTGAATTTCAATTTCAAATTTAAATTCTAATTCAATTTAAAATCAACTCATTCATACACATATATATATACACACAATACATAATTTATTTGTTTGAAAAATAATAATTCCATTTAAAATCTACTTATATAATATATAAACAACTCATTATTATTTATTTGAAATTAATAATTTTGCCAATTTTAAATAATTATATTAGGAGATTATCAAATAAATATTTATCCAGAGATAAATATTTATTATCAGATTTATCTGTTCAACTTATAAATCAGTGTTTTCAATAGTTAAAATTAGATAATTATCCAATTAGATGATGCCTAAAAATCCAAGTTATCACATTCCTCCCCCTTCAAATCTTTTCGTCCTCGAAAAGGAACGAAGCTAGAATTTTATTTAAATGATTATTATCAGTTAAATTACTCTTAGATCATTTTCAACTATAAACCCTTTAATTAAGAATTTTTAAAACACTTTAAAATCTATATAATATTGCCAAAATAGATTTATAAAAATACTTTTTATAACTCGATGTCCCAACAAGTCCATCCTTGTTCTCATAGAAATTCGGTCATACGTTGATCAGTCGTAGGTCTGAAAATCTATAAGTACTTGGTAAACCCGTTTTCAACTCGAGTGAAAAATACTTGGAAAACATTTTCGAAAACTTTGTGAAAATATAGAATTTTTTTTTTACAATATAGGAAACATTTTTGGTAAGAATGCTCTAGAAATCATCACCCCCTCCATGGTCGCAGTTAACCCGATGGTTACATCGCCATCCTGGCAAAATCTATAGATAACTATAGACACTCCATGCCCCTCGATTACGCCATGGAACCCGTCACAAATCGCAGCTGCATCTAGGGTTACGTCGCCATCATGACAAAAATCCATGTAACTGTAGGCATTAGAGCTCTCGAATTTCGCTGCCAAATGAAACTTCACCCCTCCTACATAGGTCGTAGGCTACATCAGTCGAGTCCCAATGTAGCCTTAGGCTCTCACGGCCTCTCGACTTTCGCTATGTCTTCATAGATCGCAGTCTACCGATGTTACATTGCCATCACGGCAAAATCAAACGTAGACCGTTAGCTCTCATGGCGCACACGACTTCCGCTACGTCCATAGTAGATCGTAGTGACATCAAGTTACATTGTCGTTACAGCATAACCCAAATGTCTCTGTAGGCATCAGCGACCTCGACTTTCGTTACCCATAAACATAATCCTCAAGAACTTCAGTTTGTCCGGACTTCCTCACAGGATTCAATTTAGAGCCTCCCCCTTAGGGCTCAAGGCAGAACCACCACATGGATCTCCTATGAAGTTCATTTCAATGGGAGCGCCTTTTTTTCAGAGCCAATCTCAAAACACTTTATATTATACACTTATAATAATTTTCAAATAATACTCTATATGATTCACATAAATCTCCTTTACTCAAAATCGATATCTCAAATCGATAGTTCCAAACTTGGCTTTCCAAATTCCCAAAATTGTTTTTTCCAAAAATAAAAAGCCTTTCCAAAATCCATAGGTTCCAAAACCTTTTCCAAAATCATTCTCATAAAATCCTTTATATATATATAAATATATATAATTTTGAAAAATCTAGGAGCACTTCATACCTATGTAAATTCCTCTTTTATACTTCAAATATTTCCAAAAACCCTTTCTTCTGGTTTTGGATTCAACATAGGGGGAGCTTATCATATATAACAAATATATATATATATATATATATGTGTGTGTGTGTGTGTGTGTGTGTGTGTGTGTAACTTTACTATGCCGATCAACATTTAATTTTTTGATTTTCTTTTATAAAGTTACTTACCATATCACTTACTTTTCATAAAGTGAATTTCAAAAGATATCCCACTTCGACCTTTATTCACATATACTTCTCAAAATATATTTCAAAAATTATTTTTATTTTTTGCAAAATTTCAATATCTATTTCATTTAAGCACATACAATGTACATATACCATCCGTACGCAATATCAAATCTGATCGCTCACTCGATCACACAATTTCACTTCCGAACTAGTATCGCCCACCCGACTTCCTAGTGCGGTCTCAGATCTGGTTTCTTGATCAGAAACCGTCATTCTCCTTGCATAGCCTAACTATGATAGAGAATTTCCAGAATCAAATCAAAAATCCATATCCAGGGTTCGTTGTCGAAAATTGAGTGAAAATTCCCAACTCGGATCGATATACTATGTCGAAATTCTGTGCTCGAATCTGGATCAAATCATCATGCGAATAGAATAATATACGTATATCCTACGTATTTATCTTCATTGATTATCAGCTAAATCAATTCTCTTTCTATTCACCTTTATTTTAATTCTATTCACTTATTCACTATTGTTTTCATTTCCATTTGGGTTAACACTTCAATTCCTATCTCAATTGGTATTCAATTATAGACTGACCAACTTGTATTAAGAAAATAGCTTGAAATTTTTTAAAAATAGATAAGTAGTTGTAAAATAGAAATAGAATAGTTAAGTAATTATAAAATAGTTGTAAACAGTTAAATAGTTTGTAGAATGATTAGATAGTGGCAAAATAGTTGTGCAATAGTAATTAATTTGTAAGTAGTTGTAAAATAGTGATTAGTTTGTAAAACAGATGTAAAATAGTAATTAGTTTTCAAAATAATTGTAAAATAAATATAAGATAGTTTGGGTTTTAAAAAGAAAGGTTGTATAGTAAATAGCTAGGAAAATAGATTTAAAACAGTTTATATTAAAACAATCTATTTGAAAATAGTTTCAGAGTCAAACTGTTCAATTTTCCAATCTCCATTTCCAATTAACTTTCAATTCCCAATCTCATTAAATTGATTCAATTTCAATTCAATTTAACTTACCTTCAGTTCCCTTCCAAGATTCAAGTCAATTTCCATTTGAAGTCAAACTTATTCAGCTTCAACCTCACTTCCAATTAAATTCAATTTGAACTAATTTCAACTCCAATCTCAACTTTAAACCATCTCGAATTATATAAATTCAAGTTAAATTTTAAATGTTGATTTAATCCCTTAAATCAAATTAACTTTTACTTTTAAATCAAAAATCTAAATCTTTAAACAATTTAATTCTGAGTCCAAATTTCAAAATTCCATTTTAAATTACCTTTACTTAAGTTATTTCAAAGTTCAAACAAGAGTTCAAAAACAATTTCATCTTCAGAATCCAATGTATTATCCAATTTTAACTTCAAACTTTGAAACTGATTCTTAACAATGTTAGTTCGCAAGTTCATTTGAATCGTAAGTTCAAAGTAATTTTATTCTCAATAAGTTCAATCTTTATCTTAATAATCAAAACCATTAAACAACTTTAAATTAAAGTTAAATTCCATTAAATTCTAGTAATGGAATATATATTATCTCAATCTACTTCTAAAACAACCTAATTCACAGTTCCATAGTTTATTAAAAAAAAGGATGATATCAGGATAAGCCAAGGTATATAAACATCCCAATTATCCAAACACCAATCAATAGCATCCATTACCCATTTTCAGATCTCAAACCAGATCACACATGACTCCATTTCAAATCAACTCATTTAACTTTCCTAAGTTAAATCTCAATTTCATCTTAAGATTCCCAATTCAGATTATTTGTTATAAACTTATTTAACTTCCATTAAGTTAAATTCAATTTATTTAATCCAGCCAACCTTATCAATTTGAATTCTCTATTTCAAATTTTAAACTTCTAACTAAAAATCTTTCCACTTATAAGTTCAAAAACTTATTTCACTTTGGGTATTCACACCACCTTCCAAGGAAAATTCAAAACTCAACACTTAGTGTTGACTTCCAATCAACTTGTTATTATGTATATCCCACATATGTACATATCCATTCCTTTTGCACTGCAAGTCATACTTTAAATTTTAAACCATTCTTGGTTTTCTAATTTCAAAACAAATCCCCTTTAAATTTTTTTTAAAACAACTCTTGTTTTAAGATAAGATTCCTACATTTAGAAATATTATATATTATATCTTTTAATACTTTGAAACAATTTAAATTTCTGAACTTAGATTTAAAACTTCACAATTTAAATTATCTTCAATTCCAATTTATAAGTCATACTCACCAAAATGTTTACTTTCCTATAACATTTCATTTTGCTTAATCATTAACAAACATTTTGTTATTAAACATAGCAACCATTTATGATAATAACCAAGATTATCATATCTGGAAACCAATTCACTATATATTATCTTATAATTTATTGGATAATAAAATCAGGGTCACTTAATTCAACTTTCTGAAAACACTTCTACAAATTTAGGATTTTATTTTCAATTTCTAGCTTATCTTATTTATATAGTTCATATTATCCATTTCTCATTTGGTTATATTTCTATTACCTTTTAATTATTAATATTACTTTTAATTCAAATAATACAACAACCAATTTCTTAATATATTTATAATAATTAGAAAAATTATTTCTTTATATATCAAAATATAAACTTATACAAAAACTGATTTTAAAACCTTTATATAAAAAATAACAAGTACGCTCTCATACATATACATACACACACACACACACACACACACACACACACACTCAACTCATTCTAGGGTAATACTGACCCTATCCTTGATGAGTAAACCACCAGAGCCAAGGTTCTCGCTTAACCTTCCTCTCTGATACCAAAATGTAACGACCTGAAATTTCAACCCCGAAAATTCAATATTAATATGTCCACTGTAGAAATGCCGAGCAATCGAATGCCGGAAATTTCAGATTGTTAGGGTTATGAAGAAAAGATGTAGAAGAAGAACAGGAAACAAAGCACAAAATCTCACATTTTGCAGCGGATCAAGATATAATAACAAATAATAGCATTCACAAAGAAAAGCTGTGATTGTCAGATTATATTCAATTCATCAGAGTTACAACCATTTACAAATAGACTAGACAGTTATATCAACCTGTCCCAGACTACAATCAAATCAAACTCAAATACACAGCGGTATACTCCATACGTTCCTGCCATCTAGCTCGCCTCCTGAGCTCTAGAACATCCTAACCTGAAAATATATAATACTCGGTCTGACCCGAGCATTACAATCAAGTAACACCCGGGTAAAGGCTGGAAACCAGCGTGAGTAAACCCATCTAACATGAAATACTAATGTATAAAACTTATTTAAAACCCGGGGTAACTCGTACTTCTCTACAAGTTCACAACTTGTATAGTCAACACTTATTTCACAAATCAATATCTAAGTACCAAACTTAGTTTAAATGGTCCAATTACTTACATTACTCCATTCCAGCCTATTTGATTCTAAACTCAAATCTATAAAGAGTTGCTGAAAATTACTAATCTAAGTGGTTTTAGGTATTTGCTAATAACCGACCCCGGTCTCTTCGAATCCAATATCATCTTAAAACAAACTGTTTAAGTTTTGAACAAATCCATTTATATCCAGAATTACATATTTACATAGCAATTCACCAGAGATAGACAATCCGTGTTATCCCAGTTCAATCCAAACATATCATATCACAAAGCATCACAAATCACATATCAGAGATATCAAATAATCTAAGTCATTCAATATATCTTAATCATCTATAAGCAAGATAAATTAATTGTACCATTTCTAATTAATTTAATTACTTTCAAATCCCGCTTACTTAAAATTAATTAATTACAAACCATTAATTAATCATCCTTTAATTATCCATCTGAATTAATTATCCATAATTACTTTCATTAAGTAATTATTCCATTGGTTAATTATCCTCAATTAATTAACCTTTTATTATTAATTAATCATCCTCTAATTACAAATTAAATTAATCAACCCTTAATAAATTAATCCTTTAATTACTTATATTAAGTAATTATCATTTAAGTAATTAATCTTTAATTACTTACATTAATTAGTCTCTAATTACCAATTAATTAATCTCTAATTAATTAATTTAATTTCGTTAATTATTAATTAATTAATTAATTAATCCTTAATCATTAATTAATTAATTCCTCTTTAATCATTTCATTAAATTAATTTATTATTAATTATCCAAGACCTTAATTAACTTTAAGATAAACCATTTATCTTTATTAATTACTTAATTATCATTAACATATAAATTTTAAAACACTTTATCTTTCAATGAACTACTTAATTATATTTAAAATTAAGCTTAACTTAATAAATTTAAGTTAAAAAAATCTTACCACTTTCTTAAATCAAATATTAAAACACTAATTATATAAAGAATTAGATTTAAGAAATGATTTAAACCAGATTCATTTTAAATTTTAAATCTTGCTTTTATTTAAAATTCAAATCTGTTAAAATACTTACTTCGGGTTTAACCCGGTGTGAACCATGAGTTACATCCGAGAAATCCACTTTCACTTTTTAAAACTTGGCTTTTAGTTTTAAATTTAAAAACCGATGAACAAGAATACTCACGCCACTTGACCCGAAGCTAAGCTCGAGACACAACATATCTCCCCTGAGTTCTTCCCCGAGCCTACAAATTTTCCTCAAACCACTGACATGCGCAGATCCATCGTGGACATGCATATATCATCAGCATCGTTCCAACCACCAAAGCCACAGTAGGCAAGTCGTCACTGGCCTTACCTAGCCATCATACCACTTAGGTTCCTCAATTGATCAGAAAGAAAAATTGAGTTCGAATGAACCCACTGGAACAAAATCGACACATACAAAACCACCACAACCCGACGACTCCAATCACCTGAAGTCACGACACTCCGACCATAGTTTCGCCACGACCCCATGCTCCATTTCTCCCACGATCGGTCTCCTCCGATGCACTGTCGACGGCGCGGTCACCTGATTTCCAACCTCAACCAAAACGAGGGTTAAACCCTACTTCCACCTCATCCGACCACCATGGGGAACGAGAATATCTCCGATCATTTTTGCCAACATCGCCTACCTCTAGGCTAGCTACAGCAGAGACCCCGACCACCAAAGTTCCGTTGATTACTAGAAAATGCTTGAAACCCAATTAACGTTCATCTCTCGATTTCTCTCGATTTACTACCTTAAAAATCATGATTTTATTTTTAAAAATCCTAGATTTCGAAAACAAATCAAATTATAAACCTGAAACAAGAAATCATTCAAATCGAAAATTTGATAAGATTGGAATTTCATTGTACTTCTTCCTCTCCGTTAAAACTAGCTTCAGATTTAGCTTGAAAATATTTTTAAAATTGATACCATGTTATAACAAACAAATTTTGTTTATACATCATGTCCTAAAGAAGATCAGGGAAGGAGAACATGATTTTTGATCAAATTTTAAAACCTGATCAACAAGAACATAACAAACATTCTGTAAATAGACATGCACACCCATTCAATTCATATATATGTATAATTCGTATTAAACATCCATATGAACATTTATCACGCTTCACTTCAGATATTAATTCCATGCATCCAGATTTTAAATCAGATTTAAACTGTTTAAAGGGAATTGTTTACTCACAATGATTTTAGAAACAGAGAAAACTTGAAGTTTTGAAATTTGGAAACTTAGTTGAGACGATCTGCTTATACTTTGTTTTTGAAACTGAGTTGATCTAGAATTGTTGAGCTGATCTGATCCTTGCTTAGCTTGCTTGATGATCTTTGAAACTTGATTATCTTGCTTGATTAAATTTTCTAGTTTGAGTTTGTTTAAAGACTTTTGATTTTCTCTGGTTTGAAATTGATTACAGGCTACAGGTTTTTGATTTCTTGTTTTTGAAGTGAGAATATAGGAAAGAAATTGAAATAGAGGAGTGGAGAGATATATTTATAGCTTAATTTTATGATTTTTAAAAAAATAAAAAGAAATAAAAAGAAAAGGGTGGCACTTGTTAAAAAAAATCTTACATTTGTCATTAGCATATATTAATTAACTTACACTTGTTATTAACATGATTTCATTAATTTACGCTTGTAATTATGCATGTGTTAATAAATTTTAAATGGTTTATAAAACTTATATATTTAATTTTCTATTTAGTAAATACTTTCCTTAATTTATATAAATAAAATCCTTTAAATAAAATAATAAAAAAAAATTATATACTAATAAAAATCATATATATACACACACACTTTTAAATCTAATTTACTTTAAGAAAATTATCTTTTGCATTTCAAATCTAATTCAAATTCTAATTCAATTTAATTTTTAATTCAGATTTATTTGTTCAATTTATAAATCAGTGTTTTCAATAGTTAAAATCTGCTAATTATCCAATTACCCGATGTCCAAAAATTCGGGTTATCACAATAACAGTATTGCCTCACCATTGATTTATAGTGAATGAACCCATCGATTGGCTGCAGAGTTGATCAAATGATCAAAAGTGCCCCACTCATCCAACACTCACTATGGTTCAATGGATGCATTTTCCATTCGAAAGGATTAATGTTCAAACTCATTTTAATCTATTTTCAAACTTTTAATATAGTACAACTCAATTTTTATCGTGTCTGACTGTCTCATCATAGCGTTTAGGAAATTCCTATCAATAATGTTGATCAGGTGCATCGTCCAGAATTCTTAAAGCACTCGCTGGACAATCCGACAAAATTCATTTCTAAATGATAAACATGTCTCTTATTTAATTTACCAAACACTCTTAGCTTATCCCAATAAAAGAATCCAATTATTCTTATAAGTATAACTTCAATGAGAAAGAATTTATAATTTAAATTTATTACTTTACTCATTATTAATCATGAATTCAAGGATAAACTCATCGAGATATTCCCAGAATACTCGATTCATAAGATTGATGAAATAAGTTGGGGCGTTCGTTAAACCGAACGGTATAACGAGCCACACATAAGAACCAAAAATGAGGTCAATACAGAACTCCATTGCCCGTTTGGGTGGAAAACCCAAAATGGAATCAAATATATTAGCAGAATCACAACAATTGGAATTCGTGATACATCATCATCTCAAAACTCGAGAGCAAATAAAGATACTTCAGAATTATCATCAACATTGCGAAGAACAAGAGACAACTAATTAGCCGAATTAGGATGCCTAAAATATAGGATCCTTTCAAAACATAGGATTGGGGCTTGATAACAAGCAAGCCAATCCATCCCCAAATCACAGCAAACCCAAGGTAATGACTAACGTGCAGATTTGCGTGGAAAGAGAAACTACAAAGAACAATCTCAATATTCTCACACAATATGCTAAGAGTTGCGGATACCTCAATATGATTCGCAATCCTTAAAGAAGTATTAAGACAAGAAACATCCAACGGTATCAACAAGCTCCTTCGATATGAATGAGTGTCAAGCACCCGTATCAAAGAGAACAAGAACAAAATAATCACAATAAGGATTATTCACAGGATAAGATATCATCAATTTAATTGTGGAAAACTACGGAATCAAAATCAATTTCTAGATGTATTCCCAACTTATATCTACCCCAAGGTTATGAAAGGTTAAGGGCACGATGGTTAAGGGAAACGTTACTCTTATATTGTACTTTGATGTATCGTAATATATGTTCTGCTCCATGTTTACCATACTTTCTTCTGAATTTAGCTCCGATACCAAGCTATGATGCCCTACCCCAAGACCCACATTAACAAAGAGTATTACTGGGTAATACTATCTGCTAATGTGAAGAATATGGTTGGTTAGGAGCAACCATCCATAGCTTTGGCTTAAACATCTACTAAATATGTCGATTTAGCGCTCTAATTTTTTTTCCATTCTCAAATGGATCGACATATTCAATAAATGCTTAATACAAAACTACAGTGGCTAATGGATCTATCAGAACAAAATATAAAAACAATATGTACATCACATCACACAACAGCAGACAATATATACACACACACACACACACACACTAATACATCACACTCAAATACAAAATGATACATCAGAAGTGGTACAAGAACCACACAATATACAACGAGTCAAATCAATAGATGAATATCGGAGTTGCAAAATACGACTACAAAACTACAAAAAGTGATAAGCATATATTCAAGGAGGAAGCAGAAAAGCAAAGTCCTATAGCGGGTATCTAACCTGAAACAACTCGGTCTAACCCGAATATATAAAATACATGGGTTAGTCTAGCTTCAACAATTGATTAGTATGAGATAAGAAGGTAGAAGGATAAATGATAACAACTCTTCTCAACAGAGAAGAAGCAACACTAAGTAAATGTCGTAAGGGTTTTCTCGAAAGAGACAAGTCCAACACAATATCAAATATCCATAAATGTATGCATCATATCATCGACGAACAATAGCTAATATAATGGCATTCATCAACTCCAACTCCTAAATAGGAGATTACAAATCTCAAAAAGGCCAAATAATGGCAAATAGGAATCACAATATATAGAACTTGACTAAGAGTTCAAAGACCCAGAATGTAATCACCATATAATCTACATGATAACATTTAGTCTATATGAATAATCCAACAAAAGAATCTTAGTGAAAACATATATAAATCATCAAAATTGTAGAAATCAACATGTAGAAATCTAGAAACAGCAATATAAGAAATAGGACCCAACAGCCCAATAGTAGCCCAACAACTATAAATATAGAAAGGACCCAACATCCCAATCTATGGCCCAACAGCCTGTCAAGTACTATGTAAAGGAGACCCCCCGACCTCTTTTAGGACCCAACAGCCCATGATTAGCCCAACATCATATATGTACATGTAGAACCCAACAACTCAAGTACCGGTAATACCTCGTGAATGTGTCACAAACTCTTAGATAGGAACCCGAAAAGTGGTAACAATGCATCCCATACACCACGTTCTCACTTATCAGTGTACTACCTGCTAGTCAATGCCACGCTAGAAAACAAATCATTCAAATCACAATAATTGCCTCATCTCATCAGCAAAAATGACATGAAGGTCAATAACTCAATAGCTTCAAACGAACAAGTTTGGAATTAACCGAAAAAGTAATCGCATGTGTCCCGTACCACGTGTTTTACTGGATCGTTTAATTTTCTTCTTCATATGCTCGAAGAGTGCAAAATCATTTTTTTTATATAGAAAATAATTTTTTTTGAGAAAACAAGTTTTTAAAACAACTTTCAAAATCATTTTGGGAAACAAACCTTTGAAATTCCCTTATTATAGATAATATATAATTTCATAGCTTTAAAACAATTTATAAATATTATGCATATATATATATATATATATATATATATATATATATATATCAAAAGCCATTTTATTTTAAAATCATTTCAAAATTATATAGAAAAACTCTTGCTCGAAAACAAAGAAAATCATCCAAAATGCCAAAGAAACTAACATTTGAAATCATCTCAAAACGATTCAATTCGAATCACAAATCCTCTAAAATTTTGGCCTGCTTATTGATAGGCTTCATGGCCTTCAGAAACATGCAAAAATATCATGAAATCAAGTGGCAAAAGCTAGCAAAACAAGCTAGAATAAATCACAAGAAAACATCAGAAACAAGCTGCACAAAGAGCAGCTTCAGGTCGAACTGAAGGTCGACCGTCCATATGCATAAGTTGACTATATGGTCGCCCTATGTGTTGTGTGGGTCGACCTTAGGGTCGACCCCCACAAATGCTCTATCGACCTTATGGTCACGAATTCCTACAGGTTTCATCCTTGTTCGAACTAATTTTTGAGCACTAGTTTTATCTATTTCCAGAATGAATTTGCATACAAAAATTGACATGTATAGACTACAACATATGAACTTCAATCTGGAAGAATTCTGGTAGCATTCATGATAAGAAGAAGAAGATATAGTCACACAAGAAGCAACCAAAAGTAGTTTTTAC
This sequence comes from Allium cepa, assembly GCA_030765085.1. Classification (NCBI taxonomy): domain Eukaryota; kingdom Viridiplantae; phylum Streptophyta; class Magnoliopsida; order Asparagales; family Amaryllidaceae; genus Allium; species Allium cepa. The sequence goes on from CM060932.1 coordinate 744,004,013, forward strand.
TAAAAAGTTCTAAACAACATAAAGTTGTTTCCAATAAATGAATTTTAGTAGTTTCAGTTGCAATTTTGATTTTTAAGCTAGAGTTGTGAGTTGTAACTCACCTTAGCACAACATTAAGCGATTTTGAGCTGCAAGCTATAATCTTTTACCTTGAATTAGTTGCAGAAGCCTGTAACTTGAAAACAACAGACATGCAACATAAGAATTATAAGTTACAGACTAAAATTTCTCCCTAATAAAACAAACAAAAGATGAATTATAGGTTTTGGATGAGATTACCTATATAAGATTTGGATTTACTCAATTTCTCCATTGATTTTGCTTAAAATTTGAAGTTAGGTTAGAGATTAGAAGAAGTAGCCATTATTGTTTATTGGCTTTGTTTTTTTACAGAAAAGACCTAGAAAAATGAGAGGAAGAGAAATGAACGTACAGTTCATTTTCTCAATCACATGTTTATTCTAGAAGTGGGTTTGGTTTTAAACCCATTACCCAATAACTAATAAATGAATACTTAGTTAATTTTAACTAAGTTAACTTATATCAACAAATCAAAAGAACATATATTAACAAGATTTCATCACAATAAAATTATACAAACATATTTCTATGTTTAACAAAACATTTTACAACTGATAAAAAGATAATTTAGTTATAAAAATGTTTTTCATTATTAAAAACTATTATTTTAATTAAATACACAACTTACACTATAATTTATACAAAATAATATTTTTAGCACCAAAAATTATGCCAAAAATTATTTTCTTGTATAGTTAAATACAACAAAACCATTCTAACATCATTTTTCCTTCAAATATTATTTTCAACCAAAATTCCATCTTTTTATTTTCATTATTTAACATTTAAAATTTCAGTATTTCATTAAAATCCACAAAACCCAATATTTGGCAATATTTGCAAAATTATTGCATTACATCACATTAAAATCATGTAATGCTCATTTTCTCCCCAAAATAACACAATAAAGTTTTTAAAATTTTATTTTCAATATTTTCATTTGTTTCAGCAAATTATTATTGAATTAATTCTTTTTATCTTTTGTTTAATTCAATAAGTCAGTAAATTAATATGTTTCCATTTTTCACCATTTTGTTGCCAACATTATGATATTAACTCCATTTTATTCTTTTCAAAATCATTGTTTATTCTAAATAAACAATTTCAAATATCCAATTTATTTTATTGTACATAATTAAATTATAACCATGGTTATAATTTATTATTACAGGTAACCACAAAAACCAGGGTTGTTACAAGAAGTGTTCGAATTTCCAAGTCGCTACATTCTCCTCCACTTAAACATTTCATCCTCGAAATTCAAACAAGAATGAAAAACAAAGAAGATGGAAGAACATGATACATATATGCAGTAATAGTGTACAATTTATGCACTAAACTGCAACCCAAATGCATATTAAGATAAGAAAACTCAAGTCTAAGAACAAATCCGGATAGGACTCCCTCGAATTGTTCTCCATCTTCCTCGCAAAACCCCAAGCATCCTTACTCCACTGTAGTTCTAACCTTAACAAAGGAATAAGCGCATAAATAATCAAATATCATTCACAATCACTAGTAAGCAAAGCTCATGGTTTGCGCAAGTTCAAAACTCTCCCATCGTCAAAGGGAGATAAACAACCTACTAAGCATACCTTATGCTCAACAGCCTTAGATTATTTCTTAGACTATTATTCATGCTACATCATAAGAAACCGAATAACCATTCCCCAAACTCTTCATAACTCAAGGTAACACATCACCCAAATGTACTAAGGCCTGTACGATGCACATGAACCATTCTTGTGCAATATATGATCTAATCACTTACTCAATCAAATAGATTTCACTTCCAAACTAGTACATATCACTTGACCTCTTTAGTACAGATTCGATTTGGTGCCTTGATTAAAAACCTCCATTCTCATTGCATAGCCTTATATATTCGGGATTGCATCATGGACCCATATCAAGTGTTCATCGTCAAGAATTGAGTGAAAAATCCTTGTTATGACTGATGTAAACCACATCAAAAACATGTACTCAAATACTTTATCAAGACCAATCATTTGAATAAAAAGATCTACGTATAACTTACGTATTTATCCCATTGGCTTCTTAATTACACCAATTACTTTTTAATCACATTCGTTTATCCAAATAGTATGTCATTCAATACTAAAATCATTTATGAATCATCTCATAAAAACATAACTTTAAGTCCATAAAACCTATTTATAACTTAATTTCTACACATATAATACTCCACCGTATCCTAAGAGTATATATAAAATATCAAATTCATCTTACTTAAAAGGGATGATCAATAATTCAAACTTTTTTAAACTTACTACCTTTTTTAAATTCAAGTGTTATATGAACTCAACTTTACATTTTCAAAAACACTTAAACACAAGTTCTATAATGGTTCTGAATTTTCTGATTATCCAAAATAGTCAAAAATTCCATTTCATTTTCACAATTGAAAACTACCAACAACATATCATATTATGATGTACTTGCCCTACTTTCCTATTACATAGGCCACATGTGTGCATGAAATAACTTAACAAGAAAACTCTAGAACTAGACAACTGTTTTCATTTCAAACAATTTTGAAATAAAATATATACAAAGTTTATATATCAAATCATACTTTTGGGATTAAAACTAAAATATGTTTTACCAACATAACTCTGTAGCATTCACCACTCAAAAACGCAAAAATGAATGTGGATGATGCCACGGTCATCATTTAATTTATTTGTAAGCGATATAAATGAGTTCAGTGCATCCAAACCATACCTTTGATACTTAACCAAAATCATACCAGAGCAGTATCAAATACTTCATATAATAATGCTAAATATCATGATCTAAATTTCCTTAATCAATTTCCTAAATATTTACTTTTAAATAATTATATTATTATTTTCACCGAAATCATAAAAAACATTTTCAAAAATACTAGAATTTTAGTTTTTGAATTCCCTGTTTAAATCTTTTATGTTTATAAATCTTATTTTATAAACCATACTTATATAAAATAAATTTCTAATATAAATCCATTCACTAATACTTATTTCTAAAATATTATATATATCCTTTATGATTATAGTAGACACCTTTTACTAAATTCAACTTCTAACCCAACATTATTACTGAACGCCTTATAGTCAAACTGTGAAACCCAATTCACAAGGTGTTCGTTTTATGAACCCATAATTATATCTACCCAACCTATGATGTAGAAAGGTAAAACTGCTCATAAACTGGTTGAGCACAAATCAACAACAAACAATGGTCAATGTTCCTAAGCTGGCTGAGCATGATTTAAACAACATCAAGGTTATGGGATATGAAACTATGAGAAGCACTAGAGTCAAACAAACACTAATGGAAAGCCATGATAGATAATATACCCTCAAGAATCTTCTTCACCTTCTCAACTGCAAAAATAGCAAAGACCCTAGGCTTCTCCTCTTTCTTGGGCATGGGAAAATCTCTAACAAAATGGCTAGGCCGATGACTACTATAGCACTCGCTCGGTGCCTTAACCATTTGCCCTCCTCTACTCAACATACACTTATTAGAAAAGTGACACCATCTTCCCACACTCATTTATACAATCGGAACTTATGCTTCGTATCCCTAACCGGTGCAGAAATAATAGGTCTTGGAGCCAAACTCTCAGACCTTAAACGTATATACACCAAATTCACAAAAGACCCTATAAGGTGATTAATCATATCTCTCTAAAACTATGGACGCACACCTACCACAAACTTCTCATTCCTCTTTAGCAAGGTGTCAATTAATCCTAACTCGAACCAAGACAAAGCAATGAACCAATTTTCATACTCCGCCACGGTCATGGCCCCTTGCTTTAAGTCCAAGAAGCTCCTATATAACAGAATCTTCCTGGCTTCCAGAATAAAATTCATCTCAAACTCATCCTTAAATTGGGCCTAAGAGAAGTCGTTCTCTTGGACGTTAGCTGTAATAGAACTCCACCAATCCATGGTAGCATCCATCAGATATCATGGCGCCAACCTATGCTTCGCTGTGTCATCTAGCTTCATATCTCCAAATACTCGGTCACACAATTTAATCCCATTATGTACTTCTATGGTCGTCTCCGTACCACCAAATCTCTTAACTCATATCCTCACATAATCACAACAAAGCAAAGTAAATCCATCTTTGGCCTGACCTGTATGACCTTCTCTACGACATTCTGCTTTGGTTCCTCAACTAGAGAAATGTTCCTCGGTACTCTATCCTCATCATACATGATAGTACTATGCTAACCACTACTAGCATTGGCAGCTCTGATACTCATAGTTCTTACTATTTAATCAAAGTAAAAGAGCTTTAGGAAACTAAAGGATAAACTTATTTCAAAGAGAGGATTACTAAGAAAGAGATATTCCTAAAAAATAATATTAAATACGCTCTTATATGTATAATACACTAGACTTATTCTATGATAATACTTACCCTATCTCCAATGGGTCCTACCCAACTAAAGCTAAGGTGTTCGCTCAATCTTGTGCTCTAACACCAAATGTAATGACCTAACTTTTTGACCCTTGAATGTCTACAATAAATACATCAATGATATTCATGTGTCGAACACCCAAGTGCCTAAAAGATAGAATGTTAGGGTAAAATAAAAGAGGAAGATATAGAATAAGGAAGAGATTTACACAACATCAGACTTCACTAGAGGAAACTATAGTATATAATATCAAAAGAACAGTATAAAAGTTTACTTTGAACATAGAAAATTCAGAGTTATAAAATCCAAGTACTATCATCGGGCTAGATAATTATAACAACCTATCCTCACATATGCTAATATATATAATGTAGTAATGCAGCAAAAATAAGAATAATATGGTAGATAATCATCTAGCTCTTCTTCATAAGCACCAAGTGTCTATACCAAATAAGAAAATATAACCGCTAAAGTACATTTTCATAATGGATTTTTCCACAAAGATGCTTCCAATAAACTATAGCGGATCTCTATGACAAAGGCCAAAAACTTCCTCCTGACGTTGTATATCTCTAGATAAAATATACCATAAGGTAAACACTAATGGCCCATCACCAGAACATAGTATGAACTACGTGGAAACAAGTACCATCATATCCTACTAGCATCATCTATAAAAATCTCTAGATAATGGAGTTTATATACCCTCAAAGGGTATCTAAAGGTGAGATTGTGCATCTCATTCTATGTTTTGCAATTTCTAATGTCAAGGTAACATTTGACATCTCTCATACGAGTCTTTATCACTCGAATAGAATATGTATCCCTAAATGGATTCCGTCATCTCGAACAGATCATGAATCACGACAAGGATTCAAGCATCTTGAATAGATCTTGAATCTCCACATAGATTCCCATATAAGTCCTATGATAAATGCTAACGATGTCCTCTCTCTTGGAATACTCCTCAGGGTAGACAGTCCCACATGATAACATCATTTGAAATGTTAATGCTGACCTCTTCCTTGGACTTAACCTTAGGATAGACATTTCAAATCTATAATATTTCACTTCACAAATGCTCCCAAAACATATAACTCGTATACTAGTATTGAGGTAGTATTCGATAAGTAAAACATTTACCGATCTAGGTCTCTTCAACATCAATTCGATGAACTCCTGGTTAACTCAATTTTGGTTATCTCAGAAGTAAGCGAAAGCTAGAGACATTTCATATTATTGCTCCTTCCTAGGAGTTCTCATTGGTATGAAATCATGAAGCTTTTAGATACTTCCTAAGTTAATATTAGGTCAACTTTGATAATCAACTAATCTATTATAGCCAAAAATAATTGCTTATACAAATCAATGTTCATATATTTAACTCATTTCCAACATTCCAACTTAACTATTCGAAGTCCAAGGGTGAAGCTAGTTAAGTTAGAGCACTTATTGCATCAAAACCTTACCTAGACATTTCATTCTTGAATCTCAAAAATAAATAAGTCTACATCATCGAATTTTAGAGTTAACTATAGTATTAATTATTTCCTTAAGCCATTAATTAATCAACACGGTTAACATGTTTCCGACATTCCCAACTTAACCATTTCTCAGTCAAGAGTAGAAGCCAATAGGTTAGTGCTCTATTTTCCATATCCCTACTTGAACATCGATCTTAACACACATAAATAGATAACTTACTTCATCAGGTTTTAGTGTTAAGCATTGTTACTTACATTTCAAACAAGTGATTAAAAAAATTAACCTTTAGCCTTTAAGCAATCTCTAACCCCTTTCTTAACCTTTTGTTTGACCTTTTAATACAATTTAGGGATGATATACATATGTATAGTAATTTTATTTACAAAATTAGATATTTAATAAACCATTTCTAGAAGATATTTATTACATAAGATATAAAATAGTCAACATATTTTCTAAAACTACATACGCTTAAATATTGCTACCTCATACAAAACTCCTCCTATCCTTGACAGTTTGTCTAAATTTTGAACTACCCCTTGGATAATGAAAGGCTTGATACTTCAGAGATTGCTCTCATATGACAATATATCTCAGACTGGTATCTCCTAAAATGCTAAAACCACGAGCAACATATAAATGGTAGAATCTCCATGCATCACACAAACAACTCCACAGTAAATGCACTGTGGGATATATATAATGATGTACCATACTATTACATCTAGAAAGAAGATTATAAATGGTCGGATGACCTCAGAGACCATCCAACACAAACAGTCTACACTGTGCTTACGGGAGAGATGAATCAGAACAACTTCCCATAGTATAAAAGAATATGGAACCAGTATGTAGATGAAAACCATAACTTTATGCTTTGGAAGGTGTTTAGAAATGCTACACACACTTTAGGAAATCTAGCACCAAAAGGGATAAATGTCTCTACCACCTTCTTTTTTTGCTCATCCTTGGTTGAAGATGTGCATCATTTATACTTTACCTGCTCATTTACTCAGTTTATATGGTCCAAAATAATGCTCATAGGTGGATATGGTAGTACTCAGAGAAATTGCAAGATTGAATGGGTGAGTATATAAAAAGAAACTAGGTGGAAGCAACAATCGACATACGAACTCTTAATCAAGCTCAAAGTTATGATTACTGTAATTTAGAAGGAAAGGAACTGCAGAATATTCAATCACATATGCAAGAATAGGATGCATATATACTTTAAGATCTGTAGGAATATTCACACAACGATTACTATGTCTCCTTACCCTTGTGATGCTGGAGCTCTGGTTAAGTGGATATAGTTTTTTTATTGGTTTATTTTTGCTCTATTTTCTTCCCCTCTTCCTTGCTGTTTTTCTTCCTAATTTCTATTTTCTTCCTGTATCCCTTTTCTTCATTTATATTGTAAGATTTTTCTTATAGATATAAATAAATGGTAGGGGCCATCCAACCTCACTATCTTTGCCAAAAAAACATTTATCTAAAATATTACTTGAAATTAACAACTCTACATAATCCTTTAAAATTTGGTAAAACGAGTTTTCATTATAAAAATTTCTTTTTAAAGATTCACAAATAATTTTTAAAAAGTTATAAACATCTCAAACCAATTTTGAAATACTCTAATATGATTTAGTAAATTTTGTAAAAAGAATGAGAAAAATACCTAAAATTTAAATTTCTTTTCAAACCTTTTAAAGTCCAACAATCAAGGCTAAATGGGGCAGTTTTGCACAAGTGAAGTTTTGGCCACTTTTTGAAATGTTGCTTACCTTCTTACTATCTAATATTTTTATGGAAGTAAGAGTACATATTAAGCATATTAAATATGGTGAGGGACCCCCAAGGATCTCTTTACAAAGTCCCACAAAAATAGCTAAAAACAAGGCAACACCTAAGTGCATCCACACCGACTACAACTATGAGTGCACTTTCAAATCTAAGTTCAATCTAAACTAAAGTTCAACTACAACCTATGTACTTTGTTTTAAGGTTATGCCACATGTTATGCAAGTACATTCAAGTCTATTCAAGTCCATACATATGGATCACATATGCAACTTACTTTCAAAGCAAGAATCAAAACCAATGTTTCAACATATGTTAATATCATTCAAACAACTTAGACACACAAACAAAAACATATATGTGTTATATTTTCATTCAAAGTGGTATTTTAACTCATCTTTAACCCAACAAACAACCAAGATCCAAGCATCCAAGTCCTACCTCAGCCTTGCAACCACCTTTCCTTCCTTCCTCTTATTGCTTTGTCTTGCTTTTTCCATCCTTCCCTTACTATTTGATTATGGCTATTGAGTGTGGATAGGGACTAGGTTCACTTATTCACCTTCTAACTTGGTAGGATGTGTTGTAATGCTCTCCCGTGGCTTCACTCCAAATTTAAGTTTATTTGGACTAGTTTTGCAATTATTTTGCTTTAGGAAATTAGAGAAGAAGAAGACATGAAAATAACTTCGTTTTCCCCTATGAATTATGATTATTTAACAAGGGTATGCCTTTCCTTATATAGGCTCAAGAATGGTGCTCTTTAGCCTTGCTCTTACCCCCACCCCTCTCCACACCATGCCATGGAAGGTTCACCTCCCATCACTTCTCCTTTAGACAAATTTCTCTTATACCCTTACGTGATAATATCTCTTATCTAGAAGCTTCCATTTATTTATGAAGAGAAGTGTGTGTTAATTGGTTGATAACGTGTTTATTTGATCATTACGCAAGTGCAAAGAGTTTGAACAACTTATATCAATCAAAAAGCTATTTATCGGTAAACCTATTTTCGATCACATTATTGGTTTTTCTTTTAAGAGCATATTTAAAAAGAATTAAAAATAAGTTTCTTATCATTATTCACTAATTAAATGATGTTTAAAAAGATTATAAAAACCCATTTATAACACTAAACTATGTTTCAAAATGTTTCGATATTCGAAGACGAAGTGTTCGAATTTCCGAGTCGCTACATTTAAACTCTTTTAAAAACATTAGCCTTTTTAAAATATTAAATATACAAAAATTATTTTCTCCAAACCTTTGCAAAACAATTTTCAATAGCACCAGGATTTAAGTTCTCAAATTCAAGTTTAAATCCTTTGTGTTTGTAAATCATATGTTAAAACCATACCGATATATAGTTACACTCTTATATAAAATCATTTCATAAATATTTATTCTCAAAATATCTTATCTTTGTTTTAGATTGTAATAAATAATTTTTATTAAAGTTAACTTTTAAACCAACATTTTCATCGAACGCCTTATAGTCAAACCATGAAACTTAATTCACAAGGTGCTCATTTCAATGTTCCTATAATTTACCATCTACCCAACCCATGTAATAAAAAAGGTAAATTACTTATAAATCGACAAACAATAATCAATGCTCATTCACTGGCCAAGTAGAACTAATCAATCGACAAACAATAATAATGCTCATAAACAATTTGAGCAATATTAAGCTAATAAATGAGGCATAAATAGACATCATTAATCCTTACATTAACAAACTACACTATTAACCTATACTTATATATATATATATAACTAATATATAACAATTACAAACACACTGTCATATATATAATACACTCAACTCATGCTAGGCCTTCTATTATCCTATCTCTTAATGAGTTATAACCCATCAAAGCCAAGGTTCTCGCTTAGCCTTACAACTTTGATACCAAATGTAATGAAGACCCACGAATGTTGACACTAATACACTGTGATATTCACGTGTTGAGAACCCAAATGCCAAAAAGATAGAACATTAGGATAAAGAAAAAGAATAAAAGAAAAGGAACAAGGAAGAGGAGAATAAAAACATTAAAATCTCACAGCGGAATGATAACATATAATATCAAAAGATATTACATAGAGCAACTTTAATATACATAGCATTTCAGAGTTACTAATTAGAGTACTATCATCAACCAAAACAGCTGTAACAACTTGTCCTTACAACTACCAATATATATATATATATATATATATATATATATAAAGTTATGCATTAGAAATAAATACTATGGTGGGTAAACATCCAGCTCCTCTCCAAGGGAAATGAACATCAATGAAATTCTGCCTTTCTCAGATTACTCGAAAGAGTATCCATGGAAATAAGGGGAAATTAATCCACGGGTCAAACATGAATATGATGTAAGAAACTAAAGAAATATGCGGCTATAATATAACAATACTTTGAGACTACATGGAATACCATAATGGTAATCCCCTTAAAAGAACCACATCTAATACGTACATAAGGTGATATAATAGATAATGTCTAGGGTGCGTAATATAAGTATATAACATAGTCGGAATGGTTATGTTAATTACATTCAATAACATATTTATAGTTATATAAATAAAACTACAAAGGTTCGTTTGCGTAATGGATTTTCCATGGAGACCTCCTTAGCGAAACTCGTAAGTAAAACTATGACTGATCTCCTATGACAAGGATTAGAAAATACCTTTCAAGAATCGTATATCTCTAGATAAAATACACCATAAAGTAAAAACAGTAGACCAGCATCATAATACTTTCATGAACTACATGAACCAAGTATCATCAACTGCCCATGCGCAACATATCGTTAAGCACACTCTAGATATGGAATTGGTGGCCTACCCCCTTATGTTAGCTAAACCTAAGATTGTGCACTTTACTCTGTATTTAGTCATATACCGATGTCGACGTTATGTTCAACATCTTTTACAAGAGTCTTCAACTCGAACAGACCATAAATCTTCAAATGGATTCCGGCATCTCGAACAGATCACGAATCCCCAATTGGATTTTAGCATCTTGAACAAATCCACTTCCAAGAGATAGAACACGTATCTCAGTCTTCAATTGATTTTCGATAACTAAAACATTTGCCAATCCCGGTATCCTCAAGACTAAATCAATGAATTTTTGGTTAACTTAGTTTCGGTTCTTTAAAAGTAAGCGAAAGTTAGAGACGTATCATATGAATGCACCACCCTAGGGATTCTCAAAGTGTATGAAGCCATGAAGCTTTTTGTTACTTTTTAAGTTAATGTGGACAGACTAAACAATAATAAAATGATCTCATATGGAAACAAGTCTCATATACTTATCACGTTTTCAACCTTTTCCACTTCTACTATCCTCAGTTAAGAGCGAAGTCGGTAAATTAGAGCACCATCGCCCCATCCTTACTCAAACATCAATTTTGATTCTCGCCGATAGAATCAAGTATACTCTGTCGGCTTTTATTGCAAAGCACACGACTAAATGTTTTCCATACACAAGTAATCACACAAAGCACAATTAACACACACAAAGCGCGATCAAGTCACATGAACGACTTTTAATCCCCTTTTTATTTAATTAATATTTCATTAATAAAAACTTGTTTTGTTAGTAAAAATCCATTTTATGTAATAAAACTTCTTTCGTTTAATTTAAAACAAATTCTTTTAATTTAAAAACATATTACTTTAATAAAATTTCTTTTAATTTAAAATCTTTCATTAATTAAGCACGCTTATTAGTTAAAATCCTTTTATTAATTGAACTTATTTAATTTAAACTTCACTTATTAATTAAACTTCTTATAAATTAAAACTTAACTTATTTAATTAATATTGTTTATATTGTTTATTAAACTTATATATAAATTTAATTTCCCCTTATATATAAACTTAACTTGTAGTCCATTATTCATTCATACCGTTCATTTAAACTTTTTCCTATAATTTAGAATTATTCATATACTTATCTCAAATGGTAGACGTATATTCATAAATCACTGATAAGATTTACTTACTTTAAAATATAATTAAAGAGGTTAAAAAATATTACTCAAACATTAGTACTATAAGCCTCTTCTCTTTTATAAGTTAAACTTTAATTTTTCTATCTTTATATAAAAAGATTTCATAGTTGTTATTATCTTTAAAACTCCATTATTAAAGACCTAATTATGTTTAAGAGTTTGTAACGACCCAATTTTTCATGCAGTTTAAGCTGACAATAAACCATACATGTCCAACCTAAATTGAATGGAAAGGCAAATAGTTAGGGAAAAGAAATAAGAAAGAAGAAACTACACAACATAAAATCTCACAGCAGAATGAATAATCTATATTATATAATAAATCTTTACACAAAAACAAAACTGTAATATATGTATATATACAGACATCAATCAAAGTATACTAATCTATTTCAGCTTGGATAGTTCTAAAAACCTGTCATCACAACTGTTGAATAATATCCAAATTATCCATCTAAACCTGGAAATATGCTCCGCCTGACCCGAGCATATAGGAAAAACCACGCCCGGGTCAGTCTGGTTAAACCAGCATGAGAAACACAATCAAAATGATTCTTAAAGTTTAATAACCTTTCCAAACAAAGATATCTCATAAGATCTTACTGCAAATAAACACAGACGGGTTTTTACCTTAATATAACCAAACTCCTTTATAGAAAATCATCTGGTATTATGATAGTGTCTAATTGCCAAAGTAATAATAAGAAGTAGCTATGATGCATATGCTTTGTATATCACAACAACACTAGTCATAAAATCAAAATCCGATAAAGCTCATTCGCTAATTGTGTACAATTTCAATGGAGCTGCACTTAGTACTTCTCGAATCATCCTCCTACACAATGATCAGAGTTATCCTTCCGAAGGTCAGTACCTGTCTAGCCGAGGTACATAGGAAATACATAACTGGCCACCTAGGATGAGTGAATCTCTCCCAGCATGCATAAAATAATCGATAGGGACTTGCTAGAAAGAGAGGCGACTACACCACATGGGTTAGCTAAGCACCTGGCTATGCATCCTATATCTGGTTTTAGTCATTTTCGCTGATGAGGCTATGCTCGGCTTCCAGCTCACGTACCGTCTCCAAACTAAATTATGGAATCCTATATGGACTCCCACACTTTAATAGGTCACAGAATCACACATGAATTCCATATCTCAATAGATCTTGGAATCTCACACAAATTCCGCACTCCAACGAGTTACGAAACCACATATGAAGTTCAACATCTCAAAGTATAACACATCTCCTCCATTTAACCGTATATGCTTTCGGAGTAGGTCATGGCTTCTGAGTCATCTTTTATAAGTACACTCTCCATTTCCTAGGTGCTCCAAAAACCATTCGTTGTCTTTTCGGAATGCTCAATGCCGGTTCTTTAGAAAATAATCTGACAATACATAAGATCGGGGATCACTTCCTAACCGTTTAAGTGGATGAATCTCCTTATCATTTGTCCTAGAAGATCCACAAGTTTATACGTACAGTATAGCAACCCGATGGTAACCGTACAATATAATTCTCGCATTTCTCCTAGATATTTCCAGAGTTAAAATCCTTCGTTGGTCAGTAGGGAATAATTATGTACTATCAAAATTAAGAAGGACTACATATTAGGCAATGATTTGATAGTCGGTTATTTAACTATCAAATAAACAAACATTCAACCACAGACTTCATTTCTCACAGAAATCACTAGGCCTCATCTAATTTGATTTTCGATAAATTGAATCTCTTTATCAAAATCAATCATATACTTATCTCACCGGAATAAGTATATTCAATGACCATTCCTGTCAACAATATTTGAAAACCCTTTAAAATAATATGGAAAGCATCATTCTATTGATCAAGGATTGCAGCTCAATGGTTACGTCACTATCTCAGAGGAATCCAAACTTAACTTTAGGCAATCTCTGCCTCTCGATTTACGCCATGAAAATCAACCATTTCTTTCCAAATATTCTTTTTTACTTAAAACAAATTCCTTTAGAACAAACATCACTTAATTATAGCGAGCAACCATTTTTACTATTATAAAAATATAACTTTAAATATTTTTAAGTCATATAGTAATTAATTAACTTCAAACAATATTAATATAATATATAATTTTTAAATTTTTTTTAATACTTTGACAAATTACCTTTGAAATAATATATTATTATACTAATTAACTCTTAAAATAATAATAACTCTTAAAATCGATTTATAATAAAATAACCTCAATCAATAATTAAATTATAATTTAAACATTTATGTAGTTCAATAACTTTGAAACAATAATTAAATATCCTTAAATAACCTTTAAGAATCATATTAATAAAAATATTTAGCTTAAAATCATTACTAAACAATTATTAATTATCTTTCAAAAACAAATAATAATTATCTTGATTAACCTTGTTAATAAATAATAATTATTCCTTCAAATAACTTCGATCCAAAAACAAATTTGGGAAGAGGCTTAGGCACTTCAATGAAACTTTAATCGAGTCATCATTAATTCCATTAACTATCCAAGTTATAAATCCAGGTATTTACATAACATATGTAAATTAGATCTGTTTTTAACAAACAATTGTTAATACAACATTTACGTAATATAATCGACTCGAATGTAATTACTTGTCCATACTAATCTAATAGCAAAATACATTTATTCTTGCTAAATAAATTTCCAATTTAACTTATCCAATTAATAATAGCAGAATGATGATTTATTCAGTTAAACATGGTCCAATTAATTTAATTAGTGGAACCGTGATTTATTTGCGCTAAACAAATGTCCAATTTACTACACTCAATTCAATTTAACTCAACAAAGAAGTTTGTAAATCTATAAAATTCAATCCAATTACTTGTTAATCAAGAAGTTTATTAAATGATTTACCTTAATTAATTAAAAACTAAATAGTCCATGAATAATTAATTGATTAATAAACGTATAATTAATTTAATAAGAAATTACTTATTTATTCACTCAGTTTATTATAAATCATTAATTTTTTATATTGTAGAAATCTCAACAAATTAGTTTAGATAAAAATATTCTGCGATAGGGTCTCGACGCAAAAATCCACACGTCGATTGGATTTGAAATGTAATAGAATAGTGTTTTAAAATCTATAGGTTTATTAAATAAAATAATTAAATTCAATTTCCTTTAAAAACAAAGCACACGGCACATACCACCAAAGCCCGGCTTATCCCTTCTTCTTCCATTTCCCAGTCTTCTCTCCTCTCTTCTATTTCATATGCATGCACGGATCTGTGCACAAATACACTACCTCCAGCCCATAAAACTCGTCGTCGATCCTTCTCACAAATCACCTCGGACCACTACAACACGATGGACCACCTAAAACGCGACAACGTCTTCGTTCAAAGATTCAAACTCTATTACCCAAAAACTAAACATTGTCGAGCTGCATAAATGGCTCACTTCGCCACGCCTCCATTGTCCACCATCCACCACCTGATTTTATCCTAGCTTCGCCATTGACTCCTCCACCTATTTCCCTTATGTGCACCCTTAACTCTCCCTCTCCTCTTTGTAGTTTGACCACGAACCTGAGACCAACCAAACTACCCTGAAACCCTACTTTTACCTCAACTTTGCCCACACATGCATCAAAATTACCGTGCCATTTTGCCTTGATGGCCCATCACCCAACGCTCCCCCACACCCAACGTTGTGCCTCGAAATTAGCTAGGTTGCCGGAATTTGACAAAAACCCCAATTTCATTCATCTCCACATTTTTTCCTCCACACCTCACTAAAAGTTCTCAAACCACCTTTAAAAATCATGTTTTACAATAATGATTATTGTTACCCGGCACCTTGGCCCAACTCAAAGAGGAAAAATATAGAGTGCCGTTCGGCCTGCAAGTACCGCTCAGCCTAAGTATCGTTTGGCCTGAGTGCCGCTCGGCCTAAGTTCCTTGTTCAGCATTCTCTGTTTCAAACTCCACCGCTCGGCATTTTTTGGTTCCACCACCATCACTCAGCATCTCGAGTTCAAAAGCCATCGCTCGACACCTCAAGTTCAGACACCATCGCTCGGCATTGCCATCGCTCGGCATTATTCGGCGACATCATTTGGCAAAGCTACTCTGCAAGGTCGCTTGGCATGACTCGTTCGGCATGCCTGGCTCGGTGCGCAGAAGTCACTAACTATGGGCCAAGATACTTTGTTCCTGGTCCCGTAAGGGAAGTCCAGCCCATCTTCGCCTATAAATAGAAGGGCAGGGGAATAGTGAAATGGGGCTCTTTTGGAGAACACTGGGAGACTCTACCGCTTTCAAAATTCTTTCTTTTCAGTTAGCACTTGTATTCAAGTCATTATTGTATGGATTGTATATGCATTCAATCATTTGTGAAAGCAATAAAGATCAAAACTCAAAGTGGATGTAGGCAGTTACGCTGAACCACTATAAATCCGGTGTCCTTGTTTTTGCATTTAATTTAGCATACAGTTCTCTGTTTTAATTTACTTTCATCATTAATCTCTCTACATAATCTTTCTCAAGGGTGTTAGTGACCAATCTGGTGCTAACATTTTGGTGCTTTCACTGAAAGTGAATTCTCAGCTTGATTGGATCTCATCATCTACTAATGGATTTCCATACTCGCGAGATAGTTCTAGTTGTATACTAGAAAAATTCCTGTTCTACTCAGATTTGAAAGAAATCTAAAGGAATCTGATAGCTGTAGCCAGAGAAACTAAGTCTACTTCCCCTTGTTTTTGGAAGATTTGATTATGCTAATTTTCTTGTTTAGAGATATTGAAGTGTTCATGTTCATATGAAAGGATTGGATTCACTGATGTACGCAAGATCTGGGGATTGGACGTTGAAGTTTGCACTCAAGTTGAATGAAGGCCGAGCCACATCCATGTCGAGCCACATCCAGGCCAAGCCACATCCATGCCGAGCCACTCCAGGCCGAGCCACATCCATGTTGAGCCACTCCAGGTCAAGCCACATCCATGCCGAGCCACATCCTGGTCGAGCCACATCCAGGCCGAGCCACATCCAGGCCGAGCCACATCCAGGTCGAGCCACATCCGGGACGAGCCACATCCAGGCCGAGCCACATCTACGCCGAGCCACATCCAAACTGAGCCACATCAAGGCCGAGCCGTACGTCTATGCCGAATGACATCCAGTCTATGCCGAACGACTTCTAGGCCGAGCCATACGTCTATGTCGAACGACATCAAGTCTATGCCGAACGACATCTAGGCCGAGCCATACGTCTACACCGAACGACATCCAGGCCGAGCCACATGTCTTTGCCGAACGGCATCCAGGCCGAGCCATACTTGGCCGATCTAAACTTAAGTTACACCGGTCTCTTATACGACCCCTATTTTCAAAAAAAAAAAATACTTTCGGATACAACCCAAATTTTCAGAGGGAAACCCCCCGAACCCTAGCCGCAGCGCAGTGCCTCCGGATAGTGAATTTAAAACTCAACTTGATAAAGGAACATTCTATCCACTTTCCTTACATCCCATGATCGACCAGGAAATAAAGGATCTAGCGACAACTTCTGAATGGCAATATGGGAACGGAAAGGCAATCGCTACTCAAACGATACTCCTAAAGGGTACTGGTCACGTTTGAGGAGAATCGACCTTTAGATATATTTTGGAAGCTAGTTGGTTGGAGAGCCTTCTATGACCATGGATTGTTTCTGTTACAAAACGAATCAGAACCAAAGTGAGGAGGAGTGGAGCAGACTAGGAAAAATAACAATGCAGGCCCGTCGGCTATGGACATTGATCCCAGTAGACAAAATAAGATCTCAAAATTTGACTAGTATTCTCTTTGAAAGATTCAATCGAAAGTTTCTACTTAAAGACTTGTGACTTAGAGTGGTAGTGGAAACAAACCTCGAGAGAGTCTACTGAAGTCTAAAGAAAATCAGCGGAATGTGGTATATTCGAAGATGCTCACTGATCCTAACACAGGCGATTACATACACCTCCGAGGTGTGATCGAAAAGCCAATCTGGAAAGGAAAGCTTTAATAGATGTACAAGTCCTGTAGAATGGCGGGCAGTGAACATCCGATGCCTATTAATAAAGGGCTATGATTATCAATTGGACTGCGGATGGCGACATCTCTTTAAAAGGAGCTAGTGGAAAAGTCGAATAGCAAGCACACGATGCTGCTTCACTTATCAATGAGATTTATTCCAATCTTCTTTGAATTATTTCCATTTCTATTTCCATTTCCATTTTAATTGTTCTTTGAACTACAACCAACTTGAACTAAACTACTTTCAAAACGATGCAAGAAACCAGGTACTCAGACTTGGCGACCAACCAATTCACGCAGACCGTGATCGGACCTGTGGGGTTTCATCAAGACGAGCATGATTCAGTCGCTCATCATCAACCATGTGCCTCTAATTTGGGACAAGAACTAGAGATTGAAATGCTCATCATTATCAGAGCCCAATACAAAGTCAACATGACCGACCATCCATTCATCGACCTCCACATTTGACTTGAAGACCCAAGCAAGGCTTGGAATGAGTATGGCCCAATCATCCACTCAAATCGAGTCATTGAACAAAGTTCAAAAAAATACAGATGCCTCTTCTGAAGCTCAGTGACGCCGAGATCTAGAGTAGAAGTGATTTGATCATCTAAATATCAAATCCTACCATGAACATAAAAGGTCATTCGAAATCCCGACTTGAAGTAGTGTGGTGGACTGCCTACTCGTTAACCATCGCTCTTAATAAATGGACATGACTGCACCTTGAAACATATGTAACTTACTTTGTCAACTCAGTAACCCATTATCCTCATATTCTAGAAAGAGATACGAAGTAAATTGTGTGAGATTTGATTATCCAACGCCGACATGGATGTGATCTAACCATCTATCATATACCTTCTTCCTTGACTTGATTGGAAAATCTAAAATCTCCAAGTGGACAAGAATCGTTCGTCCATTTTTCAAGTTTTGTCCTTAATGCTGGGGGTGAAGTCCCATTCCACAAGCAAACATGGTTCGATTGTTCATTCGACAACATTAGCCTCGATACGGTAAACGAAATACAAATTAAACAAGTGGAAATACAACTACACTCAACAAAAATCTCCAAGTCCCTGAAGCAGAGTAGAGTACTCTCAGTCCCCTGAGTGCAGACTAGAGTATAAACGACTTGAAAACCTCTAAGTCCCCAGAGTGCAGACTAGAGTACTCTTAGTCCCCTTAGTGCGGACTAGAGTATAAACGACTTAAAAACCTGTAAGTCCCCAGAGTGTGGACTAGAGTACTCTAGTCCCTAGAGTGCGGACTAGAGTATAAACAACTTGAAAACCTTTAAGTCCCTAGAGTGCATACTAGAGTACTATTAGTCCCTAGAGCGTGGACTAGAGTATAAACGACTTGAAATCCTCTAAGTCCCCACAGTGTGGACTAGAGTACTCTGAGTCCCTAGAGCGTAGACTAGAGTATAAACGACTTGAAAACCTCTAAGTATCCAGAGTGCGGACTAGAGTACTCTGAGTCCCCAGAGCATGGACTAGAGTATAAACGACTTAGAAACCACTAAGTCCCCAGAGTATGGACTAGAGTACTTAAAGTCCCTAGAGCGCGGACTAGAGTATAAACGACTTAAAAACCTCTAAGTCCCTAAAGTGGACTAGAGTACTCTCAGTCCCCTGAATGCGGACTAGAATATAAACGACTTGAAAACCTCTAAGTCTCTAGAGTGCGGACTAGAGTACTTTGAGTTCCCAAAGTGTGGACTAGAGTATAAATGACTTAAAAACCTCTAAGTCCCCAGAGTGTGGGCTAGAATACTCTGAGTCCCTAGAACGCGGACTAGAGTTTAAACGACTTAAAAACTTCTAAGTCCCTGAAGCGAACCAGAGTACTCTCAGTCCCCTGTGTGTGGACTAGAGTATAAACGACTTGAAAATCTCTAAGTCACCAGAGTGCGGACTAGAGTACTCTGAGTCCCCAGAGCGCGAACTAGAATATAAACGACTTAAAAATCTCTAAGTCCCCGAAGTGCAAACTAGAGTACTCTGAGTCCCCAGAGCGTGGACTAGAGTATAAACGACTTAAAAATCTCAAAGTCCCCGGAGTGCGGACTAGAGTACTCGGAGTCCCCAAAGCGCAAACTAGAGTATAAAATGACTTAAAAATCTCTAAGTCTCTGGAGCGCGGACTTGAGAAATCCGAGTTCCCGGAGTGTGGACTAGAGCATAAACGACTTAAGAAAAATCTCTACGTCCTAAAAGCGGACTAGAGTGCTCTAAGTCCCCAGAGTGTGGACTGGAGTATAAACGAATTGATGAAAATCACTACGTCCCAAACTTTGGACTAAAGCATAAACCGTCCAACAAATCTCTAAGTCCCTGGAGCATGGACCAAAGCATGAACACAAATTGGGTGCGAGTCGACTGGGGGGAGAATAACACTGTCATCAAAATGCAGAGTGGTGTATAAACATTGATAGATAGACGAGTGGATTCCAATCGTTCTCTATTTTGCAAACTTCAGCCTCAAATCGACAGGAGGAGTATTAACTCGCTAAGGATGGAGTTCGACCATCCGACTGGTGGCCTGGCCAAATCATTGATGGGAGCAGGAGTACAAGTCACAAAAAGCTGAATACGATAGCTTACTACAGCTCTACCTTGGCGTTCTTTACAACCTAAGGCAATGACTACAGGGAGGCCTCAATACAGAACCAATCGAAATGGCATCCAAAGCTACGGGCAGATCGAGGGTCAATACCAATCCGCACGAAGCATATACGAATGTGACTCGGATGTTCCTTGAAAAACTATAACCTCCAAAGTGTGGAAAGGAAGTAAAGTAAACCATGAAGACTTGGTCAAAAATTCTCCAGCACCCTCCTTCGATCCGCTAGGAGGAGTATGAAACTGGATGAGCATCACCTGACTGCATTTGAGCCAACTTCACCACGAGATCTGATTACAGAACGTGAACTAAAGTGGTTGTGGCTGACCGTCCAGTGTCTAAATTACGCCCTGAAACTAACGAGTCATCGAAGTATTCCTCTTGGTATGAAAAACCATAACACAATCCAAGATAGGTAGACCTAGCTTCCCATCGACTGACCTGATCCTATGATTCAACGGAAAAGAGAGTAATGCTAAAGTGGGCATGGCTGACCTTCTGACTTATCGATATATGCCCCAGACCTGGGGGCACGAGCGAGAATCAAGATGAATGTGAACCGACTATTCACCGATCAACTCTATGTCTTTAGAGTTTATGTGGGAATATAAACATTGCTAGGATGAGACTCAATCGTCCATGCAGTACATTTATCAATCCAAGACTGGGAGTAGACGAATGGAACCAAAGACTAGGTGCGATAGCTGAATATCAAAACTTATATATAGTGCTTACAGCTACTCAAGGCTACGACCGAATGAATGCCTAGAGATAGAACCATTAAATCGATACCTTAGCTCGTGGGCAACTGACTGTTACTCTAACCCGAAGGACGAGTAAAGGATCATGAATACATTGAATAGAAAGTGCGTTACTCGAATATACAAGCATATTCAAACCAATAACAAGATCCAGCTATACAGCTGCACACAACTCAAGGTTGGCCCCTACTCGACATTTCCTTCAACGTTCTTTTAAGCCCGATCTTTGGCCATTTGTTGATAATCGATTAGAGCATTCAGGGTCCTTCATTATTAGACTTAATAACTCATGATAAGACTCTAGGATTCGACTAGAGTAACCATCAACATTGACCGTACCAACCATATTTCACATTGAATAATATGCAAAATAGTTACATCTGAACTCAAAGAATCCGGGATTGCACCTGCTAAGCTGACAGTTGACATTACAGCTAGCCATGGCAACCCTTTTCGGGTGCTGAATATCGGATCACAGCTCAGTGCAATGATGATAAAAGAATTAGTTGATTTTTATGAATAAATGATGATATGTTCCCTTAGACCCATTCTGATATGCATATGTGATTTCATTAACTATCGCGAGTCACGCATTGGAGATCAACCCGAAGCTACAAAAAAGCTAGCACAATATCTATTGATTTCATGATGAAAGCTCCACTCTTACTTTTAGGCTCACCCCACCAACATCTATGCCTACCAGCCGTTGTGACAGGGAATACAACGACCTGAGATGTCTGAAAGACTTCTTAAATAGAATATCGAACTAGGCCAATTCGACATCACTTATTTCCCTCGAAGGGCTATCCAAGGATGGAAATTAGCAGACCTCACACCTAAATTAACTGCATCAGATGCCTACTCAAAGAGTAGTAGAGAACCAAACAACAGATGGAAAATGTACACGGATGGAGCATCCAGCGATCAGTATTATGGCGGAGGAGTCATGTTAATGACTCCTGAGGAACGACCGATTTGCTACGTCCTGAAACTCCATTTTCCTGTAACAAATAACGATTCTTAGTATGAAGCCTCGACCGCCAGCCTCAAACTTGCTAGAGGATTTGGAGTGGAAATTTTACATATCTTTTGTGATTCTTGATTGGTAGTATGCAAAGTTAAGGAAGTTGATCTTGCTAGGGGGCATTGTTTTGCTCTTTATCTCGGCCAGGTCCAAGAGCTACTACCCGACTTCATGCATTACATCATTACACACATACTTAGCGAACAAAATGAAAAGAGTCCAGTCACTGGCCAAGCTGGACAACTTTGAGGACGTGCAACGAACATACATTGTTTCGGTTGAAATACTCAATATTCCAAGCATTGACGGATGGAGATCGGCTAGATCTTGAAGACAGAGCCAGAATGGGTCGTGGTTGACTCTTATCAAAGACTATCTACAATGAGGAATTCTTACTGAATGGAGGCATGGAAAACGACAGATCATCCTCAAAGCTTCATGCCAAATCATCCAAGAAGAAATCATGTGTAGAAAGGAGTTTATCCATTCCCATGCTTCGGTGTATCACCCATGATGATATCAAATGAGTCTTGAGCGAAGTCTACAAAGAAGAATGCAGTGATTACATCAAGGGGAAAACCATGATAAAGAAAATACTTTGCTGTGGGTATTATTGGCCAACTATCAATCCAAATGCGGTTGATCATGCTAGACAACGTGACGAGTGCAAGATGTTTGCAAAAAATCCGAGAGCACCGTCGATGGAAATGACTCAAATGGCTAGTCCATAGCCGTTTGCCACTTGGGGGAATTGACATCATCTTCTTGCCGATTCTAAAGGTGGTGTGAAATATGCCATCATAGTAGTTGATTACTTCACAAATGGGCAGATGAAGAACTTTTAACCACGACCAAGATGAAGAAAATATTCAACTTCATTGTCTGTAACGTCGTCTGTTCTTATGACCTTCCATGATCCATTATAACTGCAAATGGACAAGTTGAAGCTATGAACAAAATCATAAAGTCTATTCTGAAGAGAGGTTTGGGAAAGGCTAGAGTTAAATGGGTGGATGAACTCCCAATAGCATTATGGGCTTATAGAACTACCCATGAGTCCATGACTGGCCGTACTCCATTCGCCCTTGCTTACTACTCTGAGGTCATCATCCATGTAAAACTTGAAGTCCCCTCTCATCAAGTGGCTGATTACAACCCTTATTTCACAAAAATACAAACAAGGAATAACAATTGAAGTGCACTTAAACTAGATGGAATTGGTGACGACTTATAAGCATATAAAACACATTCGATAGCCAATGGAAAGTACATGTACCCGAACATGCATGTGTACATCCAAAAGAGTTTGACTTCTTGAAATCAACAGAAACTGAATTCTCACTTAGGTTTATTAAGAAAAGACTGGATCAGATGGCCGAAGCTTACTAGCCATGTGGAACCGGACACGGATGGCCACTAATCAACTATAACCCTGGATTTATAATATTGGGAATCGACCAAGCGTCATGATGGCCAAAGAAGGATACAATACCTTGGGAGGATAAAATTGAAGGATAATGACTATTCAGAAAACATAATGGATTTATTTTTGGAAATAAGGAATACTCGCAGATTCAAAGCATGTCGTGTTGCTTCACACGACACACTTTGGGGGGCAAATGTTACCCGACACCTTGGCCCGGCTCAAAGAGGAAAAATATTGAGTGCCGTTCGGCCTGCAATTACTGCTGGGCCTAGGAATCGCTCAACCTGAGTGCCGCTTGGCCTAAGTTCCTTGTTCGGCATTCTCTATTTCAAACTCCACCGCCCAGCATTCTTTTATTCGATCACCATCGCTTGGCATCTCGAGTTCAGAAGCCATTGCTCGACACCTCAAGTTTAGACACCATCGCTCGGCATTGCCATCGCTCGGCATTTTTTGGCAACATCGTTTGGCAAAGCAACTCCGCAAGGTCGCTCGGCATGACTTGTTCGGCATGCCTGGATCGGTGTGCAGAAGTCACCAACTGTGGGCCGACATACTTAGTTCCTGGGCCTGTGAGGGAAGTCCAACCCATCTTCGCCTATAAATAGAAGGGCAGGGGCACAATGAAATAAGGCTTTTTTGGGAGAACACTGGGAAGACTCTGCCGCTTTCAAGACTCTTTCTTTTCAGTTAGCAGCTGTATTAAAGTCATTATTGTACGGATTGTATCTGTATTCAATCATTTGTGAAAGCAATAAAAATTAAAACTCAAAGTGGACGTAGGCAATTACGCTGAACCACTATAAATCCGTTGTCCATGTTTTTGCATTTAATTTAGCATACGGTTCTCCGTTTCAATTTACTTTCATCATTAATCTCTCTACACAATCTTTCTTACGGGTATTAGTGACCAATTCTGGTGCTAACAATCATAACTATGTAATCCATTGATTAAATTACCATAGTCGAAACTCGACCAAAATTGATCTACTCTCGGTTACATAGGTTTCTCTCTCTCTCTCTCTCTCTCTCTCTCTCTCTTCTTGATAGAACTTAATGAAACAAATTTAAAATTGTCCTATACTCAAAACCAAACATCTTTTGTTTTGGAATCATAATCTAAAAGTAAATAGCTGTTGAGAAAATGATTTTAAAGTTAAAGCGTTTATATGTTATTATGAAAACATGAGCAGAAAACCTTATGAAGAAGAAATATAGTATTTTTGAGATAGGTGGAGCTATTCATGTCTAACACACATATGCATAGGCTTATATACAACACACACACACACTTGTCATAGAGAAATGATTCATCCAAATCACAATTCATATATATAAATATGTAACATCCAATAAACAAAAATAGAGTGTTCTACTCACAGTTTAAAATAGATAAACACCCCGCCTTCATGCTTTGAACACTTAACTTATTTTATTTTAATTTGTAGGTCTTTTTTTTATAGTGGAAATTAGCCCAAGGGCCTCTTTAGCAAGTGGAATTAGTTTCTAGGACACACAACTGAAATAATTATTTTCAAGGACAAAACACAAAATAATTAGTTTCTAGGGCCTAAAAACCTATGAAATTATGTCCTTAAAAGTAATTGGACTGCTGACTTTGTCCTTGAAAGCAATTATTCTGTTGACTTTGGTCTTGAAAGTAATTTCATTGAATGTGTGTCCTAGAAACTAATTGGACTGCAAAGTTTGTCCTTCTGGTGAAATGCTCCTTTTTTTAAGTGAACAAGTGAACCAGGCATGGCTCCATATATAGAGGATGGAAGGGTAACATTTAAACAAAAAGGAGGCTGAGATTGTACAAGCTTCCATCTTTCATATTTCTTTTTTCTTTCCTTTTTTTCTTTTTTTTTGTGGCAAATTTGATTTTATATGGGCTTGATTTGATTTCATATGTTGATTTGATATTTTATGTGCTTGATTTTTTTTATTATGTACTTGATTGGATTTATTATGTACTTGATTTGAAATTGTCATCATGAAGTTTATATGTATATATTTATACATACATATATATATATATATCTTTACATATTCATATTTTTACCATATACATATTTACATGCTTACATATTTACATATACATTTATATATATGTATACTATTTTTATAAACATATACACACACACACAAACACATTTATATATGTTTTTGTCATCATAAGTTTGAAATAGTGGAGTTTATATACATACACACACACACACATATATATATATATTGTCATATTCAGAAATTAGCGGTTCAAAATTTATATAGCTTTCAAAATCTTTAGATTCAAATATTCTCAATGTCTGAAAATTTAATTATTTGACTTATAAAAATTAATATTTCAATATTTGAAATTAGTTACTTACTCTAGTAATAGATGGCTAAAAATCTAGGTCTTTACATTACTCCCCCTTAAAAGAATTTCGTTCTCGAAATTCCAGATCAGAACACTCAATATTATTCGTAAGCCTGCATGGTGTCCACAAATCATACATATATAGAATTTGATTCAATTACTACCCGAATACATGACTCCACTTCCAAACCAGTATCACTCACTCGATTTTCTAGTACGGACTCCGATCAGGCTCCTTGAGGAGGAACCTCTGCACTCCTTACATAGCTGTAGCTAGATAGAAAATCTTAGTTTCATATTAAGAACCCTCGTCAAATGTTCGTCGTCAAAAATCGAGTAATAGATCGTTATTCAAAATGGTGTGAAACACCTCAAAGCCTTGAACTCGAATATTAGATCAAAAATAGTGGGAAGAAGAAACGATATATGCCCCTCTCACACACTTATTTAATTGGTTATCCCTAATACCAATTATATATTAGTAAATTATTTATGAAAAATATTTTCATAAAACAATGCTTGGGTTGTAAAACTTGAAAAACTAGTTAACATACCCTAAGGGTATACCCAACCATTAGATTTAAATCCTTATTTTGAATTCACTTAAGAATTATAAATATCCGATTTTTATTCAAACACTCTTTGAAAATGATACTATATATTTAATCAACATACAAAAAAATGTGTATAGTTAGCCTGAGTAACCCCAAAATTATACCAAGGAATTGGGTACCAAACAGTATCATATATTCCCTTACTAGAAGGCTAATACTCAAGAGGACTTTTACCATCCGAACAAATCTTTTACCTATTTTAGTTATTTTCAAGCCGCTCGAACCAGTTAACTTAAAAGCAATTTTTCTAATTTTCAAAATCCCCTTTCTAAAACCATACCGAATATATTTTCAAATAAATGGTTTTTAACGAACTATCCATTTCCAACTTACTTTGGATTTGTCCAGATTCAAATTCATCCCAACCGTACAGTGACAAAAAGGATAATTTACAAAGTGTACTATACCGTTCACCTCAGAAAACATCCGATCGTCACTTAGAAGATTATTTCGATCATTACAAAACAAATCGAGATTTATTTCCCAAACCAAATCCAAATGAATACACATTTTCTATAAAATTCCTTTCAACGGTATTTATACTTAGAAATATTTTCAAGCAAGCTATTTCCAAATATTGATACACCAAACTTTTTAAGATCCAAGGCCATCTCAAATAAAATTATTATTTACTTTCTTCAGAATCCTTTGAAATAATAATAATACACGTCTTTCCTTTATAGTAAATCAAACTTTGCTTTTGGAATCAAATCAAAATTTAATTTATCAAAACAGTTATATAACAAGGTCCTAATGGTGATAATTCCATATTAAGAAATTCAAAAATATTTCCAACTACTGTTATTAAATATTTACCTTGAAAACCATTTTTCCAAACTCACCAAAATTTAAACTCTCGAGTTCCTTTTATTTATAAGGCACATTTTTATAAATCAATTTTATGAAGTATTCCCATTTAAAGGAAATCATTTTAAAATATTTGTTGTGAAAATATGATAGCTTCCTTATATAAATCATTTTTTTCCAAGTAATATTTCTGAAATATTTAAGTTTTCTTTCAATAAACTCTTTGGTTAAACTCCAATTTAGTACAACAAACTTTTATATTCAACATTTCCAAATATCATTTCAAAATGTCCCGAATTTCCTTTTAAATAAACAACCTCTAGAAATCCCATTTTCAACTCCAAATTACTAACGAACGCCTTAATTCACAAGGTATTCGTTTTAATGTTTTCAAAATTCCTATCTATTCAATCTAGATTTTTTCTAAAAGGAGATTCAAGATAGGTTTATGGATAATAGTTAATGCTCAGAAATGGACGAGCATGACCAATCAAATCCTAGATGATAATGATGGAATACTATCACCACGCACAAACAAGAATAACTATATTAATTTTCTTTGAAAAATTTATTCTTTTATACAAAATATAATTCTAGGTAAAATTATTTCGTCTATCCATTTTAAAACAATACTATGTCAATTGGTCTTCTTCGAGTGATTAGGAAATCCCATCGATAATGGTTGCCAAATGCACCGACCAGAATTCTTAAGCCACTCAACAGAACAAACAACACAATACAAAACATTTTTATATCACTAATAAATACGTTCTCTTATATATACACTCAAACTCATTCTAGGGTGTCGCTTACCCTATCTCTAATGATTTACTCATTCTAGGGTATTACTAACCCTATCTATAATGAGTTCTAAACACTAAAGCCAAGGTTCTCGCTTAACCTCCAGCTCTGATACCATGTTGTAACGACCCACTTTTCTGTACAGTTTAAGCTGACAATAAACCATACACATCCAACCCAAATTTAATGGAAAGGTGGATAGCTAGGGAAAATAAATTAGAAAGAAGACAAGACAAAACTACACAACACAGAATTTCACAGCGGAACAAATAATCTATATTATATAACAAATCTTTGCACAAAAACAAAATTGTAATATATGTACATATATAGACATCAATCAGAGTATACTAACCTATTTCAGCTCGGACAGTTATAACAACTTGCCCTCACAACTGCTGAATAATATACAACAATGTAAGCAATGGAAATATAGTCATCTGTGTGAATACGTCTCTGGGCCTCCAACTCCTCTCCTAAAGCACCAAATTAGCAATCTAAACTTGGAAATTTGCTCAGTCTGATCCGAGCATATAGGAAAAACAACGCCTAGGTCAGTCTGGTTAAACCAGCGTGAGAAACACAATCAAACTAATTCTTAATGTTTAATAACCTTTCCAAACAAAGGCATCTCGTAAGATCTTACCGCAAATAAACGCGGATGGGTTTTTACCTTACGATAACCAAACTCCTTTATAGAAAATCATCTGATATTAATAATAACAAGTAGTTGCGATGCATGTGCTGTGTACATCACAACGATAATAGTTATAAAATCAAAATCCGATAAAGCTCGTTCACTTATTGTGTAGGATTTTCATGGAGGTGCCCTCAATACTTCAAGAACGGTCCTCCTGCACAAGGGTCAGAGCAATCCTTCCAAGGGTCAGTACCTGTCTCGCAAAGGTACATAGGAAATACATAACTGGCTACTTAGACCGAGTGAATAACTCCCAGCATGCATAAAATAATCGATAGAGACTTGCTAGAAAGAGAGACGACTACACCCTCATGGGTTAACTAGGCCCCTGGCTATGCATCCTGTCATTGGGTTTAGTCACTTCCACTAATGAGGCTACGCTCGGCTTCCAGCTCACGCACCATCTCCAAAATATATTATGGAATCCTATATGGACTCCCACACCTTAACAGGTTATGGAATCACACCTGAATTCCACATCCCAAAAGATCTTGGAATCTCACATACATTTCCACACCCCAACGAGTCATGGAACCACATATGAATTTCAACATCTTAAACTATAACGCATCTCCTTCATTTAAACGTATATTATTTCAGAGTAGGTCATGGGTTTTAAGTTATCTCTTACGAGTACACTCTCCCTTTCTTGGATGCTCCAAAACCATTCCTCGTCTCTCTAGAATGCCCAATATCAGTTCTTTAGGAAATAATCTGACAATATATAAGATCGGGGATCACCCCTAACCATTTAAGTGGATGGATCTCCTTATCATTTTTCCTAGAAGATCCATTAGTTTATACGTACAGTATAGCAACCCGATGGTAACCGTACCATATAATTCTTGCATTTCTCCTAGATATTTGCAGAGTTAAAATCCTTCAGTTTCAAGTAGGGAATTCCGTACCACCAAAATTAAGAAGGATTACATATTGGGCCATGATTTTATAGCCAGTTATTTAACTATCAAATAAACAAACATTCAACCAAAGATTTCATTTCCCACTGAAGTCAATAAGCTTCATCTAATTTGATTTTCGATAAATTAGATTTCTTTGTCAAAATCAGCCATATACTTATCTCACAGGAATAAGTATATTCACAAACCATTCCTTTCAACAATATTTGAAAACTTTTTAAAATAAATATGGAAAGCACCATTCAGTATCGATAAAGGATCGCAACTCAATGGTTACGTCTCTATCCCAGAGAAATCCAAACTTAACTTTAGGCAATCTTTGCCTCTCTATTTACACCATGAATATCAACCACTTCTTTCCAAATATCCTTTTTTTACTTAAACCAATTCTTTTAGGACAAACAACACTTAATTACAGTGAGTAACTTTTTTTTACTATTATAAACATAGCTTTAAATATTTTTAAATCATATAATAATTAATTAAATTCAAACAATTTTAGTATAATATATAATTTTTAAAACAGTTTCAATACTTTAACAAATTACCTTTGAAAATAATAATATTATAATACTAATTAACTCTTGAAATAGTAATAACTCTTAAAATCAATTTATTATAAAATAATCTTAATTAATAATTAAATTATAATTTAATCATTTAGGTAGTTTAATAACTTTGAAACAATAATTAAATATTCTTAAATAACCTTTTAGAATCATAATAATAAAAATATTTAGCTTAAAATCATTACTAAATAATTATTAATTGTCTTTTAAAACAAATAATAATTATCTTGATTAACCTAGTTAATAAATAATAATTATTCCTTCAAATAACTTTGATTCATAAATCAACTTTGGGAAGAGGCTTAGCTTCAGTGGAACTTTAATTGAGTCATCATTAATTCCATTAACTATCCAAGTTATAAATCCAGGTATTTACATCACATATGTAAATTAGATCCATTTTTAACAAACCATTGTTATACAACATTTACCCAATATAATTAGCTGGAATGTAATTATGTGTCCACACTAATGTAATAGAAGAATAGATTTATTCCTGCTAAATAAATATCCAATTTAACTTATCCAATTAATAGTAGCAGAACGTCGATTTATTCTGCTATATAAGGTCCAATTAATTCAATTAGCAGAACAGTGATTTATTTCCGCTAAATAAATGTCTAATTTACTACACTCAATTCAATTTAACTCAACAAAGAAGTTTACAAATCTATAAAATTCAATCCAATTACTTGTCAATTAAGAAGTTTATAAAATGATTTATTCTTATTTAATTAAAAACTAAACAGTCCATGAATAATTAATCGATTAATTGATGTATAATTAATTTAATAAGAAATTACTTATTTATTCACTCAATTTATTATAAATCATTAAGTTTTTGCATTATAGAAATCTCGACATATTAGTTCATATATAATTATTTTGCGATAGGGTCTCGACGCAAAAGTCCACGCGTCGATTGGATTTGAAATGTAATAGAAATAGTGTTTTAAAATCTATAGGTTTATTAAATAAAATAATTAAATTCAATTTGCTTTTAATACAAAGCGCACGACCCATACCACCAAAACTCGGCCCATCCCTTCTACTTCCATTTCCCAGTCTTCTCTCCTCTCTTCTATTTCATACGTGTGCACGAATCTGTCTATGAATGTGTGTACATACACACTGCCTCCAGCCCATAAAACTCATCGTCGATCCTTCACACAAGTCACCTCCGACCACTACAACACGATGGACCACCTGAAACACGACGTCGTGGTTCGTAGATTCGAACTCTGTTACCCAAAAACTAAACAACGTCGAGCTACATAAATGCCTCTCCACGCCTCCATATTCCACCATCCACCACCAGATTTCATCCCTAGCTTCACCATCGACTCCTCCATCTATTTCTCCGTATGCGCACTCTTAACTCACCTTCTCCTCTTCGTAGTTTGACCACGAACCCGTGACCAACCAAACTACCCTAAAACCCTACTTTTACCTCACCTTGCCCACACACGCATCTGGAAATTACAACGCCATTCATCTCCACATTTTTCCTCCACACCCCACTAAAAATTCTCAAACCATCATTAAAAATCATGTTTTACAACAACGATTACAACTATGTAATTCATTTATTAAATTACAACTAGCGAAACTCGAACAAAATTGATCCACTCTCGGTTACATAGGTTTTTCGCTCTCTCTTCTTGATAGAATTTAATGAAACAAATTTCAAATTGTCCTATACTAAAAAACAAACATCTTTTGTTTTGGAATCATAACTTAAAACTAAATAGATGTTGAGAAAATGATTTTTAAAGTTAAAAGTTTATCTGTTATTATCAAAACATGAGCAGAGAACCTTATGAAGGAGAAACATAATATTTTTGAGTATAGGTGGGGCTATTCATGTCTAAGACACAAATGCTTTGGCTTATACACAACAGATACACACACACACACTTGTCATAGAGCAAAGATTCATCCAAATCACAGTTCATATATATAAATATGTAACATCCAGTAAACAAAAGTAGAGTGTTTTACTCACTGTTTAAAACAGATGAACACCTGCCTTCAAGCTTTGATTGCTTAACATATTATGTTTTAATTTGTGGGTCTTTTTTTTATATATGTAAGTGAACAAGGCATGGCTCTATATATAAAGGAGGGAAAGGGAACGTTTAAACAAAAAGGAAGTTGAGATTGTACAAGCTTCCATCGTGTCTTTTTTTTTGTGGTTGATTTGATTTTATATTGGCTTGATTTGATTTCATATGTTGATTTGATATTTTGTGTGCTTGATTGGATTTATTATGTTCTTGATTTGAAATTGTCATCATGAAGTTTATATGTATATATATACCTATATATATATATCTTTACATATACATAGTTTTACCATATTTACATGTACATTTATATATATTTACGTATACACAATTTTATAAATATATATAAACACTATTTTTATAAACATACATACGTACATACATATATTTTTGTCATCTTAAGTTTGAAATGGTGGAGTTTTTATATGTACATACATATGTACGTACATACATACATACATACATATATACATACATATATGTATTGTCATATTCAGAAATTAGCAGTTTAAAAATTGTATAGCTTTCAAAACCAATAGATTCAATATTCTCAATATCAGAAAATTTATTTATTCGACTTATAGTATCTCAATATTTAAAATTAGTTAATTATTCTAATAACAGATGGCTAAAAATCCAGGTCGTTGTAGGGTTATGGCGATTGTTACTCAAATAGTGTCATAAGAAACTTAAAACCATTTCACATTCAACCATTTTCCTTAAATTTTGCTTTTAAAGATTTAATCACATTTAAGGATCAAAGACAATTATTACTTAAACAAATGTCTACTACAACCTAAAACCTTTTACTTGTAATTATCTTTAAAATATTCGTTATTAAATATCTAGTTATATTCCTAAGCTTAATAATAATAAGGGGTAAAAGCAAATGTTACTAAAAACATGTATTTAAATATTCCAAAGTATAATTAATAACTAAGGCAATATACTTTTAATTAATTTCACAAAACCATTTATTTTAATTTAGGTGTTAAAATCCAAACTCCCTTTATTATTTATAAGATAGTCAACTTACTCTTTAAAATTAGTGTATATATATATATACACACTTCAAATACTTATATATATTTTTAAAAACTTAGAGAAAATACCATGAAAATATACTAAGTTTTGAAATTTAACAAAAAAAAAATACACATGTTTTACATAAAAATATTAACTTCAAAAATTCATAACTAATTATTAGAAACACATTTTGACTTGAAAATACTTTGAAATACTCGTATACATGTTTGAAAATACTTCTAAATAGACTTAGGGCTAACAATAAATTTTAAACATGATCGTCCAACTTTTAAAGAAACAAGTCATTTTAACAAATTGCTCATATAACGGCCTTTTTACTTCAAACTTTCTTAACTTTGTTTGGCTAGTTTTAAACCTTTTTTAAAACTTAACATTTAAAAAAATATTAAGTAATTATAATTTAATTATTAAAATCACAAAGGAACCTCTAGGGATATCTTTCTTAATGTTGTTTAAAATTTCCAAAGCAATGTCTTTAACAAAGTGCTCGTATATCTACTATTTTGCCACTTTGATGTACAAATTTTCCCACTTTCCAAACCAATTCTTCGTTATCCAAACACTTATACAAGTTTAGAGAACAATTGAAACAATTTATACAAAGATAATTTCAAACGTTACCAAATTAAAGTTAAGGGATTTCATAGTGCTTTCATAGCGACTTTCTCACTTCCAACATACACCAACATACTTCAACTTCAAAAACAACGTATCCAAGAATGTATACATCAAGTTATGGCCATGGTATAGGTTTTATAAGGTTTATAAGAGAAGTAATAATACATATATGATGTTATTTGCTTTAAAAGCGCGAGGAGTCCAAAAAGTTACAATTTGCATTGCCTTCACTTAACATTTATATTATTGCAGTCAAACATTTATACCACAATATACACTTGCAAGATGGTGAGATAACTCACCTTATAACCAAGTTAACAAATGTCACAACCCACTAGAATCAAGGCAACACTTCCTACTATCACTTAAAGCTCAAAACCACATCCATTGCCTTAAAAACCACAAGCCTCCTTCCCCATCCACTCGATCATGATCCAGGTGTGCTCCCTCTTTTGCTCCATCATTCCAAAAAAATTTAGAAGCTGAAGCATGTTTCCTAGATGATACGAGAACTTTGGTAGTGACTGGAGTTGATTTGACATGAGTTTAAGAAAGTTAGAGAGGAGAAAAAATGAAAAGAGCATAGTTTCTTTACAAATGAATGAATGAGCAAAAGAGAGAGCAAGGAATGTATTTACAGACTAGAAAAGAGTAGTGGAAAAAGACCCTTAAACCCCTCCACCTTCTTTTAATGTACACGCACGCCATGCTTCTGCTTACGCACACCATACCTTGTAAAAGTCTTCCCTTGATTTAAGCCATGATTTAGTGGTCTTTTTGTCCCCTTAATTAAACTTATGTTTTAATTAATTTGCTTAAGAACTTAATGTTTTAAATTTATGAAAACGTGTTCATGTGTTGCTATACAAGTTCTAAAGAGTTTGAAAAAAATTGGTTTATCGATAAAACATTTTACGGTCATATTATAGATATTTCTTCGAACTATTTTTTTTAATAAATTTCAAAAACAATTTTCTTTTCATTAGTTATTATTTAAAAGGGGGTTACAATGTTATAAATGTTGAATCACTAGTTTTGATTCATGACAAAGCAAGTTAGAAGAAAAAGAGAATACACTATTAATCTACACAAAAAGAGACTATCAAAGGACTATGGCTATATCAAGACTTTTAATCTATGATTTCACTGTCTCTTACTTATGGTTGAGTCTTAGAAAGTTTTAAAAATCTATCCTCAAGTACTCCGCACTTTATATTTCTCATTTTAATCAAAACAGAGCAAATTGTGAAAAAACACCACAGCCAGTTAACTGGATATAATCCACCAATCGACTGACTGGTGTACATACATGATATGCACTACTTATTTTTTGAAAACTTGTTGCATAGTCAGTCGACTGACCAAGAACGACCAGTCGACTGAACTGAGCCCAACTTTCATTTTTTGAATAGACATCTTCTTCTGCGAAAGGAAGCGATCCTTCTCTGAACGGAAATGGATGCTCCATTTGGTCAGAACCCTTCACCAATGGCAGTAACTCTCCGACTACTATATATACATGTTCCCAAACACTTCACATTCACCAAAATTCATTCTAACTCTCTAATATTCTTCTTGTGCTCTCATACTTGCATTCAAACAGCGAACAAACATTTTTACTACTTTGAATCTTCAAATAAACTTTCATAATCTTTGATTCTTAGCATTACATTCCCTTCATATCTTCACATACACTTCATATACCTAAGGATTTGATTATAGGAGGTTTGTACTATCAGAGACAAATTAGTGTTATCAAGAACACATAGTGTCAGATATTCTTTTGTATTAGTAAAGTCCTCTTCTGTTGCTGAGGCGAAAATCCTGTTCTGCTGCTCACCTATTCCTTCGGGTTAAGTGAGGATTGTTGTTTTAGTGAAATTCCAGAAGGAGTCTGGGACTGGACGTAGGACGGTGCTCTGAACCAGTATAAAAATCTCTGGTTATTTTTACTATTATTCTGCTTTTATTCCGTACTATTTACTACATTTCTATACTCTGCATTATTATATCCATATTGCACAATCCTATACACTTTCATTTGGTATCAGAGCAAGGCATCTTATAACCATTACACAGTTATCTGATATCTTGCTAATATGGAAAACAACACCAATACTACCACTAACACTATCGCTAACACTAGTTTTATTAAAGGTCAATCCACTGCACGACCTCCATTTTTCAATGGTTTGAACTATAATTATTGGGCTACTCGTATGAGAATCTATATGCAATCAAATAGTTTTGAATCATGGAATATCACACAGAATGAATTCACTCTTCCTACTGGAGAATACTCCACATGGTCAAACACACAAAAATTAGATGCTACTGCAAATGCTAAAGCTATGAACATGTTATTTTGTGCACTAGATATAAATGAATTTAATCGTGTTAGCATGTGTCAAACTGCTTATGAAATACGGAGAACACTTAAAATCACTCATGAAGGAACTAACAAAGTGAAACAAAGAAAAATCTCCATGCTCAAGAATCAGTTTCAAAACTTTAGAATGAAACAAGATGAATCCATCAATGATATGTACTCAAGATTTCAAGATATCTATCATTCACTATTAGGATTAGGAGAAAAGTACACTGATTTTGATATTGTATCAAAAATCCTAAACTCTTTAACGGATGAATGGGAAAGAAAAGTCTTGGCTATTGAAGAAGCTAATGACCTCTCTACTATAAAACCTGAAGAGTTAATAGGAAATCTAATGTCCTATGAAGTGAATTTGCAGGCAAACAAAAAGTACATAGCTTTCCATGCTGAAGAAGAAAAAGATGAAGATTCGGATAAAGAAGATCTAGCATTTATTGCCAAAAACTTTAAAAAGTTCTTGAAATTCCCAAAAACAACAGAAATGATGGAAAAAGAAACTTTCCAAAAAAAACCATCATCTTCAGTTCTAGAATGTTTTAATTGCCATAAGAAAGGTCATATTCAAAATGAATGTACAGAACTAAAGAAAAAAACACTTCAACAAGAGCAGAAAAGATGAGAAAAAGAAAGCATTCTCCATAACATGGGATGATTCAGATACCTCTTCATCAGATAACAGTAGTGACAGTGAAAACGAGCAAGCAAATGTATGTTCCATGGCTACTGAAAACGAGGTTAGTGATTTTACTTTTGATGATATGATAGAAATAAATTCAGAACTAGTTGATACTCTGAAAAATCTCAAAAGAAAATATAGGGAGACTCGTGAACATCAGAACAAAGCAAAATTCGAAAGAGATATGCTTAAAGATGAGAAGAAAATACTAGAGGAAGAACTTGAAAAATTACAAGAATCATTCTCTAATACCAATTCTCAACTCACTCTTTTGAGTCAAGAAATTGAAACTCAAAAAGAAAAGAATGACGCTCTTGTTTTTGAAATTCATGAACTAAAAACTAAGGTAAAATTGATAGAATTGGATAATACTAGTTTCAAAACCAAGTTAGAAAGCATCACCAAAAATGTTTCAAACTTTAATAAAGGAAGAGAAACTTTATCTAAAATTATTGATAGCTCTCAATCTGTTTCTAGTAGAAAAGGATTAGGATATGTTAAGAAAACAACAGCTTCACCTAAAAAGAAAATTAGGGGAAATATTAATCCTACTACAGTACAGATAAAAATGAATTCTTACCCAAAAAGCATAAAAGTTTGGGTTCCTAAAACAAACAACAGTTTGATTAGGAAGAAATATATAAACATCTTTTTAGAAACTATTCATAAAAATAAAGATTACATTTTTAAATGGGATACCATGCCCTCTTGTGTTTGGTTTCCTAAGATTTAACTCTTGGAACCTTGTTAAAAAGGTAGGTACCAATGTTATCACATATTTTTTGTAGGTCCCACTCAAGAAAAGAGGAAAATGGATAATCGATAGTGGTTTCTCAAAACATATGATAGGAGACAAAGATATGCTATCAAATATTACTTACTCAGATGGAGGCTCCGTCACATTGGGAGACAACTCCAAAGGCTATATCATCGGCAAATGCGATGTGAGCAACAACGGTATTTCAAATTTACCTCTTATTTCAAATGTTTTACTAGTCAAAAATTTAAAACATAATTTACTTAATATCAGCCAATAGTGTGACAAAGGATTCAAAATCACCTTTCTGAAAATAAATGTAGTATTTTTGATCAAAATCAAAATCTTATCTTTGAAGGAAATAGAGTCAGAACTATCTATGTTCTGAATGTTAAAAAAAATCATAATTCAAGTATGTGTTTAATAGCCAAAGAAAATGATCCTTGGTTATGGCACAAACGATTCTGTCATATTAACTTCAAAACTATAAACAAGCTTTCTAAAAATGATTTAGTAAATGGTCTACCAAAAATGAATTTTAAAATTGATCATATTTGTGATGCATGTCAGTTAGGAAAATTAACCAAGTCATCTTTAAATCTAAAAAGGTTATTTCAACTTTACAACCACTTGAATTACTACATATGGATTTATTTGGACCAACACAAGTACAATCCGTTAATCATAGTAGATACGTGTTTGTAATTGTTGATGATTTTTCTAGATATACTTGGACTATTTTTATGAAAAATAAAGGGATACCTTTGACAATTTCAAAAGTTTTTCCAAAAGAATTCAAAATTTTCAAGGTTTGAAAATCAAAACATAAGAAGCGATCATGGAGGTGAATTCGAAAATGAACCTTGTGAAATTTTTTTGTAAAAAAGGGAATATTCCATAATTTTTCGTTTCCTAGAACTCCACAACAAAATGGAGTTGTAGAACGTAAAAATAGAACCTTACAAGAATGTGCAAGGATTTTGTTAAATGGAAGTACGTTACCAAAACATTTCTGGGCTGAAGCAGATGCAACAGCTTGTTATGTTTTGAATCGTGTTTCTATTTGACCACTAACTAAGAATACTCCTTATGAACTTCTTAATGGATGAAAACCAAATATTTCTTATTTTAAACTTTTCGGTTCAAAATGTTTTGTTTTAAACACAAAAGATCAAGTTGGCAAATTCGATCCAAAATCCGATGAAGGAATATTTTTAGGATATTCAGATCGAAGCAAAGCTTATCGAATTTATAATAAAAGAACAAATATCATTGAAGAAACACTTCATGTATCCTTCGATGAAAATTCTAAACAAATCCTAAGTATAAGAGATGATGAAGAATTCCCTGATAATATCACAAATACAGAAATTTCAAATCTTGAAAATAATGAAAACATTGTTCACAATAACAATGAATTAAGATCTCCACCTAGATTATTAAGAGATCATCCTTCTATTAATATTATTGGAAAACTCAATTCATCTGTTACAACAAGAAGTGAATTAAATCAAATGGGTCATGTAGCTTTCCTTTCTCATATTGAACCTAAAAATGTTAAAAAAAGCATCTACCGATGAAAATTGGTTAATTGCTATGCAAGAAGAACTAAACCAATTCGAAAGAAATGATGTTTGGGATTTTGTTCCACGACCTAGTGATCAATCAGTTATTGGTACAAAATGGTCTTCAAAAATAAAGCAGATGAACAAGGTAATATTACCTGAAATAAAGCTAGATGAGTTGCTCAAGGATATAATCAAGAAGAAGGGGTTGATTGTGAAGAAACGTTTGCTCCATTCGCTAGACTAGAAGCAATACGAATCTTACTGGCCTATGCATGTTTTCATAACTTTAAATTATATCAAACGGATGTTAAAAGTGCCTGTTTAAATGGTCATATAAAAGAAAAAGTTTATGTTGAACAACCTCCCTTATTCGTACACGAACAATTTCCTGAACATGTCTATAAACTTAAAAAGGCCTTATACGGTTTGAAACAAGCACCCCGTGCTTAGTACGATCGTCTTAAAAAATACTTAATAGATTCTGGATTTGAAATTGGGAAGGTTGATCAAACTCTTATTATTAAAAGAAACAAGCAAGATATTTTAATTGTTCAAATATATGTTGATGATATTATTTTTGGATCTACAAATGAAAGACTATGTCAAGAATTTTCTAAAATAATGACTAATGAATTTGAAATGTCACATATGGGTGAATTAAATTATTTTCTTGGCTTACAAATAAAACAATTAGAAAATGGTATTTTTATAAATCAAGAAAAATATTGTAACAATCTAATTAAACGCTTTGGTATGGAAAATACTTCTACCAAACAAACTCCTATGAGTACAACTATACATCTTGATAAAGATAAAAGTGCTAAAAGTATTGACCAAAAATTATATCGAAGTATGATTGAATTGTTACTATATTTAACAGCTAGTAGACCTGACATAATGATGAGTGTTTATTTGTGTGCACGTGTAACGACCCGGAATTTTGGGAAATATAAATTTTATAATCTGTGTAAATAATTTAACTGGTTTGATAATTTTTCTTTATAATTTTAATTTAAAATGATAAATTTATTCTTTTTGTGGATAATAAATATTTAATCTGATAATTGTGATCAATATTTTTTAATAATTTAAATTGATAAGATTTATTTTTCAAAGCTAATGAAATTTTATTCTGTTTATAATATATACATTAGATATATATTGTGAATAGAAGATTTTTTGTTTTAAATTAAAGATTAATTTTCAAATTTGTAATATATATGTATGTATATGTTATAATTTGAGTTGTTTTGGAAATTTAATTTTAATCTATTGGTATTGATTGTTTTATATTGAATGAATTATAATTTAAAGCTCTGTTTAAAAATTAATATTTTTCAAAAGTTAATTTAGATTAACTCAATTGTTCGCAAAAATATAAGATAATTGCTTATTTTAAGTGTGTTAGCTTATAAAGGATTTAATCAAAGTTTTTGTTTTATTTTCTTTTTAAAGTGTTTAAATTTAAATGTTTATATAAACATGTATAAAGATTTATTTGTATTATAATTAGTTTATAATATTTTCTTTAAAAGGTAAGCTATTTAAAAATTAAAGGGTTACAAAGATTTCACACTTGTATTTATTAAAATTCAAAAGCTTATTTTCATAAAAACATTTCACTAATGTGTATAAGCATTTCATAAATACATATAAATACATAAGTATTAACAAAGTAACTTAATTATGTAAGTTTATAATTGCATTTAAATTAAATAAGAATTTATTAATACTAAAATACAAAGGCATGTGTAAACATATTAAGACATCTTAATAACATTTGTAAAGATATTGAGCAAATTAAATGACAAGTGATGATTCTTGAGAACAAGTGTCTTCATTTTTCTTTAATAAACATAACATTATCATTTTTCTTTGTTTTTCTTTCTTTCAAATGTTAATGGAAAAATCAGAAACAAATTTCCAAAATATGAAAATAAAATCCAAATCCGAGATAAGAAAATCAAAATAAGGAAATCAAAGGAAGAACAACTGCAAAACTGGAAATCTGCATTGTAAAAAGCTACAACCTGCAAATCAAAACCTGCAATTCAAAAGGAATCAAGAAAAACTGAAGTTTCTGCACTTTAAAATCAACAATTTGTATGCATGCAAAGGTTTTCATCAGCTAGCAAGATCAAAGCATCAAAGCTTTTTCAAATTAAATGTTCAGGCCTGCTCTCTGTTTTGTTCACTGCTTTTAAAAAGGTGAGTAAACTTCTTTAAAAATAGTTTGATTTGGTTTTAACTATCATGCATGTGATGATCTGAAATCTTTGATTGATATTGCCCGAAAACCCCATTCAGATTGTTGTTAAATTTGTATAGATGTATGAACTCTGCTTTCTGTTTAAAGCCAGATTTCATTCTAAAATTTCAAACCTCCAATAACTTCCTTATTTGATCTTGATGATTTAATAAAGGTGTATGATAAAGTTTGATGAGAATTATAAAATGATTGCTGTAAATTTTAAATTTAATTTCAATGTTTAAATAAGAGATATACAGTAGACTTAAATTATGGTTAAAAATTAACTTGCTTAATTTCAGATTTGAATTATAGGATTGGGTTCGTGTTTGAAAATCACGAATTTTAACATGCAAATCATAATTTTTAGTGTGATAATCAATTTGGAAATTGGGGAAAAATGGTTTCGGCAAATTGATCAAATGCCGATGATCCAAGCACTGTTTGACGATGAATCCTTGACCGAAGCTTGTTTGTAAGTTATAGATTATGGGAAAAATACAATTAAAATTTTTAAATGATAGAATTTTTCAAATTGATTCAAAGTAGGGTTTAGTATTGGTTTTTGTTTGTCTGGGTAGCCGAGGGATTTGAGACGTAGGTAAGGATTCGAGTTCGATCGCGACATGGGGATGTTGAAGCTCGTGGTCATGGCGAGTTGATGTGGGGGTCGGCGGAGTTAACCGGCGACGAGATGGTCGGCATTGGGGGATTTTTACTGGCGAATTTGGTCGTGGTTTCTGCAGTTTTTTTCAAGCGTTGGGTCAAATTTTGATTCGCGAATAAATTCTTCGATCTGGGTTTGGTATGGGGTTCGAGAGCTTTAGTGTGGCCGATGTTGATGGTCGCGGCGATCTAACTTGGCCGGAGACGGTCGCGCACGTGCACCGTGTAAGTTCTGTGCAAATGGGAATCATGTTTGGGAAGGACGCGTTGAAAACTCGGTGAATCTCTCGTGTTTTTGTTGAGTCGACTCGAAGATGAGAGGGTTGGGGTTTTGCTACGGGGCAAGCATGGTTGTGTAGGATGTCTGTCTCGAGTTGGTTTGGGAGGTGATTTGTAGTTAAAATCTGTAATGACGTTAAGTGTAAATTCGACTTGTGTTTGAATAATGGAAGTAAGCATTATAGTGTAGACAAGTTTATAAAGGAAAACAAGTTAAAACATGTTATTTTGAATTAAAATATAAATCAAACTTTTAAAAGTATTAACCGAAGTTATTTTAAAAATTACATTTGTTTAAAATGATTCTTTCAAGGTAATTAACTTCATTTAAAATATTAATCAAAGTTTCTAAGTAAATTGTTAAGTAATGTTTTAATAACAGAGTTTTATAAATTATTTTGAAAATAAATAAGTTAAATTGGATAATTAAAGTGTTTTAAATTTCCAATTTGATTTCTAAATGTTTTATTTTCAGATAAGGGAAAGGTTAAAATTTTGTAACCAATAAAATAGATTGTCTTTAAAGTTATTAAAATTTAGTAAATGCAAATGATTAAATTATGATGATTAAGATTAAAATTGTGTGAACTTAAGAATACTTAATTATTAAGATTTGTTAATAAGTAAAGTTTAATTAAGAATAATATTATCTTAATTAATTAAGGATTTTGAAAATATAAGAAGATTAATTAATTTTAAATAATTAGTTAATTATTTTTAAATAATCACTTAATTATGGATAAATTAAGTATAATTACTTAATAAAGTAATTAATGGTTGATAATTGAATGTGATTAAGAAGGTAATTACTTATGAAGTAATTAGAGGAATTACTCATGGAAGTGATTAATGGATAATCACTTGAGGTTATTAATTTAAGAATTATTTAAATTAATTGTTTTGAAGTTAATTAATTATGAAGTGATTAATTAATTTAAGAATTAAGAATTATTTAATGATGGAGTTAATTATTTGTTAAGTGATTAATTAAGGAAGTAATTAAGACTTATTAA
This sequence comes from Allium cepa, assembly GCA_030765085.1. NCBI lineage: Eukaryota > Viridiplantae > Streptophyta > Magnoliopsida > Asparagales > Amaryllidaceae > Allium > Allium cepa. The sequence goes on from CM060932.1 coordinate 744,047,854, forward strand.
TGAAAGTAATCAGAGATAATTACTTATATAAGTAATTAAGAGTTAATTACTTAATTATTTTAGTTAATTAATTAATATGATTAGTTAATTAATGAATGTGATTAATTTAAGATTAATTACTAAAGATAATTAATTAAAATGTAATTAATTAATAAAGTAATTAATTAAGAATTATTTGTTAATGTAATTGATTAATAATTACTTAATGAAGTAATTAAAGATTAATTAATTAAATTAATTAATCAAGGATTAATATAATTAAATTAGAAATTAATTAATTAAGAAGTTAATTAATTAAGATAAGTAATTAAAAATTGTTAATTACTAATTATGATCAATGAGTTGATTAATTATAAATTAATTAGTTAGTTAATTGAAGTATTATTAATTAATAAGGATCATTAATTAATTAATGTGACTAATGATATTAATTAAGGTTGATTAATATAAGTAATTAATTTAATGGTGATTAATTATTGTAATTAATTGAGGTATAATGCAATTAACTATAGTTAATTAATAGAAGTAAATGAATGATCACTAATTATTGTAATTAATGATAGTAATTAAAGATTTATTTACTGAATATGGTTAAGGACAATTACTTGAATGTAATTAAGATAATTAATCAAGGAAGGTTAATTAAGAAAAATCATTAGAGATGATTAAATTATTTTATTTGGAATAATAATTAATGAAGAAAGATTATGGTAATTCAATTAATTAAGAGATAATCAATTCTGTTTTGGATGTTTGATTAATATGGGTTGATTGATTAATATTGGTTAATTGGTTGATATTGGATGTTTGATATTGGCTGATACTGGATATCTCTGTTATGTGATATGCTGCTTTGTGGAGATAAATATTGATATGAATTATCTATTGTGATAATATGATTCATCTATCTATTTACATATCATCTTGAATACGAATTAAATTGTTTAAACCCTTAAGTACAACTTGGACATTAAAATGGCGTTTGGTTTCGGTGAGACCGGGATCGAGTTTCCATATTTGGAATCCGAAAACCACATCGATTCCAATTAAACGTTAGGACGTGAATCTAAGTGGAGCAAGTGAAGACTCGAGGTGTAAGGGCTATACGTCAGTATAACTCTGTGGGTGATTCCGTAATGAGTTGACGGAATAGTGCTTATAGATTCGGGATGGTGATTTAAAGTGCAAGGGCTATGGTCGTTGACTCTGAGGGTGATTCCAAAATGAGTGCAACGAGATAGTGCCTTCGGTTTCGTTCGAACCCGGAACGAACTTGTATGGATTGAATGCTTTCAGAACATCGTCAGGTGGACGATGAGCATTCTAAGATAGATGTGTTCTATAAAGGTAATCGCAGCCTCAAGCCTCAACAACCGGGAATGGCTAAAACAGGGGAGTTGCAGCAAGGCTTCGTGGGTAGCTTCCACTGGAGAGCAAGATTTTCCCCTGTATAGAAGTCCCTTTTTATTCGGCTGTGTGGCCAGTTGGGTCGCGGCCAACTGCGGGGTTGTCTTGTTCGAACACAGTAAGGGATGGTTCCAGCCTTGTGTTGCAGGGGAGTGGGCGTACTCCTCGGTACGTTGATCTAGGCCACGTACTGTGACGGGCGGTACCCCAGTAGCCCTGCCATTGATGGAATCCAAAATCCAATAAGTGCTTGTACGGTTTTGATTGTGCCCAACTATGTTGGAACGTGAGATGTAAGCATTCCATCTATTTCTGTATCTTATTTTGAAACCCTAGAGACTATTATAATATCACTAGATTTCCTATCAAATGTTTTGGTTAGCGTAAGGTAAATTTTTTCCATGTTTATGTGTAGGAAGTCTTACGTGATACCTTTTCTTTTTAAAGGTTTTCTAAAGTTAAGAAATTTTAACCGTTTACTCACACCAGACCCCTGTCTGACCCGAGTGTTTATTTTCTGTTTTATTAAACTCTTGGGTACTCATATTATGTATGAGTAGTCAAGTGATTCAGGTTTGCTTGACGAATTTTGGAGGAGATATGGAGCAGGAGGCTTCGACGTGTAGATATATTATGGTTCCGCTGTGTTCGTTTGGTATCTGTTTCTGTTGTACTTGAGTTATATAGATAGACAGAAGTTTATGACTGTCTATTATCTGTTGCTTAAGTTGTGTACTCTGATGTAATTTGATACTATGTAATATTTTATGTGATATATTATATTTTATTCGTTCCGCTGTGAGTTCTCTAATGTTGTTTAGTTTCTTCTTTCTCTTTCTTTTCTTCTTCTATCCCTTTCTTTCTTCAAGATGATGCGATTTCCTGGAGATAGGAAGTCGGGTCGTCTCATTTGGTATCAGAGCATTAGGTTGAGTGAATACCTAGGCTCTGTAATGGTGTCTTCCTTGAGGGAGCGTACTTTTAATTTTTATATATAACTATATAACTATATATATATATCTACCTAATATGTTGGGCTATCTGTTCGGATTTTCCAACATAAGTTTTAGAGGTAAATGGAATAGTGGTGTGTGTGTGCAACACGACTACCACTGATGGAAGAGGTCCATATGTTTGAGGTTTGAAGTATTTGTCGAGACTGTAGACCTGGTACCGTCTCGAGTAAGATTTGTAGCTTGGAGTGAGGGTTTCTCTGATATCCGAAGAATTTTTTTTTTTGAAGATTCGGAGTTCATCTTTGAAGTGTAAGTTTGGATTTCGCTCGGGTGAGAGAATTTTTCTTGAGTTTGGATCTGTCGGAAGTGCAGAAATAAGCAATGATATCTTGGTAACTGCGTGATGAGATGTAGTATCCATGGATATTTCCGAAGATGTTTTCTCTTGAAGCATTTTTAGAAGTGATTGAGAAGCAGTCTTTACCTGCCGCAGGGAAGATTCGTCTGTACAGAAGTTGTTTTGATCTCTAGCATGGAGGTTGGCTGTTTTGGGATATGAGACTAAGGTCTATGAGTTGTTTCTCTTCAGGCATGGTCTCATTGTTATTCCTTAAGGAGAGCGAGTTGTAGACGCTTGGTTTGGAGTCTGAGTTTCTTGAGAGATTGTCTGCCATCTCGGGGGCCGTTGTGTGGATTGTTGATGGTTTTGGAGTTGAGAAGCATTGGGATTAGAAGTCTTTGTATAGTTGTGGTAGCAGTTGCAGCTCGAAGTGTTCGGTGTGCTGACGAGGAGATCTTTTAGCTTTGTAGTATCATCGAGGTAGAGTTCGGAAGCAGCTGTGTGGCTTGTCTCTTCGATGGTCCAGGAATCTTTGTGGTTCTTCTATCAGCAGTCCGGGCAGAAGGTGGAAGTTTTCTCGAAAGATTAACCTTGTTTGGAGAAGCTTAAAGCTGTTCTAATTGGTAAAGAGAGGGCAGTTTATTTGGAATCCGAACTAGGTTGGATCACAAAAAAAAGTGACTTGCGATTAATTTGGAATTTTCTTGGGCTATCTTTTGTTTGAGACCGAGAGTTCTCATGGGAAGTAGCAGCTACTGATGTAATCTGAAGTTTGTCTACATCTGGAGTCGAGTTCCATATTGTTTTGGTTCCGGAAGCAATTTTGGTGGTTAGCCTAGTAGTAGAGTTGGTGTAGCAACTCAGATATTTTTGGAGTTTGATTGGTCAGATCTAGTTTTAGAGTTGGATTCTATTATAAGGTTGTGTGTCCGAATCAGATGTGTCACTCAGATTTTTAAAGATTTGATGAACAAAGTTTTCCCGGATATATTGGATAAGTTTGTATTTGTGTTCATCAACAGTATTCTCATTTATTTCAGAATCAGAGTTGTGCAGCGGAAGCGAAGTAGCAGCTGTGCGAGGAAATAAGCAAGTTTAGTTTGCTATTTCTTGTGAGGTAGAGCTTGTGTTCTGGATTTCGACGGATTTTGGAAGACATTTCTGTTGAATGGAATCCAGAAATTGGTTTGCTTTGGTTTAGTTGTTTCTGGAAGCTTCAACATAGGTTGAACCGACCAGGAGGAATATTGGCAGCCCAGGATTGTCTGTTGTGTTACAGATATGAGATAATAAGTTTTGGAATTCGAAGTTGGAGACTTCAGAGTGGTTAAAATTCTCTGGTTAAGAGAACAGATACTGGATAAGATTGGTTGGTTAGTGCTGAGGCATTTGAGATTTCTTATCTGTGTTTTGATAGGATATGATTGAATTGCCAGTTTGGATAGCTGGAATTCATTGTGTATCACGTATCTCTGAGAAATACGTGTATGATTCATCATTGGTTGTTGAATCTTTAGTTCAGTTGGATTTGGAAATTGGGCTGGACTTGAGTGCAGTCTGATGTTCTGTGCAGTTTGATGGATCTAGAGATGAGAGGAGCTCTGGATTTTGGTGGTGTGGTTGCTTTGTTGGCTTTTGTTAAGCGAGTCTCCCGGTGATTTATCTTGGGAAACTCGAGTTAGTATTAGAGATTTATCCTGATTTGTGTCAGGATAATTAGTTAGAGTTGTTTGTTTGTTTGATTGGTTGCTATGGTTGTTAGTAACTGGTTGATAGGAATGCTTTGCTGTTTGAAATTAAAATCTGTACTGCTACCACAGCTCGAAGTGTTCGGTGTGCTGACGAGGAGATCTTTTAGCTTTGTAGTATCATTGAGGTAAAGTTCGGAAGCAGCTGTGTGGCTTGTCTCTCCGATGGTCTAGGAATCTTTGTGGTTCTTCTATCAGCAGTCCGGGCAGAAGGTGGAAGTTTTCTCGAAAGATTAACCTTATTTGGAGAAGCTTAAAGCTGTTCTAATTGGTAAAGAGAGGGCAGTTTATTTGGAATCCGAACTAGGTTGGATCACAAAAAAGTGACTTGCGATTAATTTGGAATTTTCTTGGGCTATCTTTTGTTTGAGACCGAGAGTTCTCATGGGAAATAGGAGCTACTGATGTAATCTGAAGTTTGTCTACATCTGGAGTCGAGTTCCATATTGTTTTGGTTCCGGAATCAATTTTGGTGGTTAGCCTAGTAGTAGAGTTGGTGTAGCAACTCAGATATTTTTGGAGTTTGATTGGTCAGATCTAGTTTTAGAGTTGGATTCTATTATAAGGTTGTGTGTCCGAATCAGATGTGTCACTCAGATTTTTAAGGATTTGATGAACAAAGTTTTCCCGGATATATTGGATAAGTTTGTATTTGTGTTCATCAACAGTATTCTCATTTATTTCAGAATCAGAGTTGTGCAGCGGAAGCGAAGTAGCAGCTGTGCGAGGAAATAAGCAAGTTTAGTTTGCTATTTCTTGTGAGGTAGAGCTTGTGTTCTGGATTTCGACGGATTTTGGAAGACTTTTCTGTTGAATGGAATCCAGAAATTGGTTTGCTTTGGTTTAGTTGTTTCTGGAAGCTTCAGCATAGGTTGAACTGACCAGGAAGAATATTGGCAGCCCAGGATTGTCTGTTGTGTTACAGATATGAGATAATAAGTTTTGGAATTCGAAGTTGGAGACTTCAGAGTGGTTAAAATTCTCTGGTTAAGAGAACAGATACTGGATAAGATTGGTTGGTTAGTGCTGAGGCATTTGAGATTTCTTATCTGTGTTTTGATAGGATATGATTGAATTGCCAGTTTGGATAGCTGGAATTCATTGTGTATCACGTATCTCTGAGGAAATACGTGTATGATTCATCATTGGTTGTTGAATCTTTAGTTCAGTTGGATTTGGAAATTGAGCTAGACTTGAGTGCAGTCTGATGTTCTGTGCAGTTTGATGGATCTAGAGATGAGAGGAGCTCTGGATTTTGGTGGTGTGGTTGGTTTGTTGGCTTTTGTTAAGCGAGTCTCCCGGTGATTTATCTTGGGAAACTCGAGTTAGTATTAGAGATTTATCCTGATTTGTGTCAGGATAATTAGTTAGAGTTGTTTGTTTGTTTGATTGGTTGCTATGGTTGTTAGTAACTGGTTGATAGGAATGCTTTGCTGTTTGAAATTAAAATCTGTACTGGATTATTAAATTACCTTTGCTTTTAAATTTCGAGGACGAAATTCTTTTAAGGGGGAAGGATTGTAATGACCCAGAATTTTGGGCAATATAAATTTTATAATCTGTGTAAATAATTTAACTAGTTTGATAATTTTTCTTTATAATTTTAATTTAAATTGATAAATTTATTCTTTTTGTGGATAATAAATATTTAATCTGATAATTGTGATCAATATCTTTTTAATAATTTAAATTGATAAGATTTATTTTTCAAAGCTAATGAAATTTTATTCTGTTTATAATATATACATTTGATATATATTGTGAATAGAAGATCTTTTGTTTTAAATTAAAGATTAATTTTCAAATTTGTAATATATATGTATGTATATGTTACAATTTGAGTTGTTTTGGAAATTTAATTTTAATATATTGATATTGATTGTTTTATATTGAATGAATTGTAATTTAAAGCTCTGTTTAAAAATTAATATTTTTCAAAAGTTAATTTAGATTAATTCAATTGTTTGCAAAAATATAAGATAATTGCTTATTTTAAGTGTGTTAGCTTATAAAGGATTTAATCAAAGTTTTGTTTTATTTCCTTTTTAAAGTGTTTAAATTTAAATGGTTATATAAACATGTATAAAGATTTATTTGTATTATAATTAATTTATAATATTTTCTTTAAAAGGTAAGCTATTTATAAAATAAAGGGTTACAAAGATTTCACACTTGTATTTATTAAATTTCAAAAGCTTATTTTCATAAAAACATTTCACTAATGTGTATAAACATTTCATAAATACATATAAATACATAAGTAAGCATTTATTAACAAAGTAACTTAATTATGTAAGTTTATAATTGCATTTAAATTAAATAAGAATTTATTAATACTAAAATACAAAGGCATGTGTAAACATATTAAGACATCTTAATAACATTTGTAAAGATATTGAGCAAATTAAATGACAAGTGATGATTCTTGAGAACAAGTGTCTTCATTTTTCTTTAATAAACATAACATTATCATTTTTCTTTGTTTTTCTTTCTTTCAAATGTTAATGGAAAAATCAGAAACAAATTTCCAAAATATGAAAATAAAATCCAAATCCGAGATAAGAAAATCAAAATAAGGAAATCAAAGGAAGAACAACTGCAAAACTGGAAATCTGCATTGTAAAAAGCTACAACCTGCAAATCAAAACCTGCAATTCAAAAGGAATCAAGAAAAACTGAAGTTTCTGCACTTTAAAATCAACAATTTGTATGCATGCAAAGGTTTTCATCAGCTAGCAAGATCAAAGCATCAAAGCTTTTTCAAATTAAATGTTCAGGCCTGCTCTCTGTTTTGTTCACTCCTTTTAAAAAGGTGAGTAAACTTCTTTAAAAACAGTTTGATTTGGTTTTAACTATCATGCATGTGATAATCTGAAATCTTTGATTGATATTGCCCGAAAACCCTATTCAGATTATTGTTAAATTTGTATAGATGTATGAACTCTGCTTTCTGTTTAAAACCAGATTTCATTCCAAAATTTCAAACCTCCAATAACTTTCTTATTTGATCTTGATGATTTAATAAAGGTGAATGATAAAGTTTGATGAGAATTATAAAATGATTGCTGTAAATTTTAAATTTAATTTCAATGTTTAAATAAGAGATATACAGTAAACTTAAATTACGGTTAAAAATTAACTTGCTTAATTTCAGATTTGAATTATAGGATTGGGTTCGTGTTTGAAAATCACGAATTTAAACATGCAAATCATAATTTTTAGTGTGATAATCAATTTGGAAATTAGGGAAAAATGGTTTCGGCAAATTGATCAAATGCCGATGATCCAAGCATTGTTCGACGATGAATTCTTGACCGAAGCTTGTTTGTAAGTTATAGATTATGGGAAAAATACAATTAAATTTTTAAATGATAGAATTTTTCGAATTGATTCAAAGTAGGGTTTAGTATTGGTTTTTGTTTGTCTGGGTAACCGAGGGATTTGAGACGTGGGTAAGGATTCGGGTTTGATCGCGACATGGGGGTGTTGAAGCTCGTGGTCGTGGCGAGTTGATGTGGGGGTCGGCGGAGTTAACCGGCGACGAGATGGTCGGCGTTGGGGGATTTTTACTGGCGAATTTGGTCGTGGTTTCTGCAGTTTTTTCCAAGCGTTGGGTCAAATTTTGATTCACGAATAAATTCTTCGATCTGGGTTTGGTATGGGGTTCGAGAGCTTTAGTGTGGCCGAATGTTGATGGTCGCGGCGATCTAGCTTGGCCGGAGACAGTCGCGCACGTGCACCGTGTAAGTTCTGTGCAACTGGGAATCATGTTTGGGAAGGACGCGTTGAAAACTCGGTGAATCTCTCATGTTTTTGTTGAGTCGACTCGAAGATGAGAGGGTTGGGGTTTTGCTTCGGGGCAGGCACGGTTGTGTAGGATGTTTGTCTCGAGTTGGTTTGGGAGGTGATTTGTAGTTAAAATCTGTAACGATGTTAAGTGAAAATTCGACTTGTGTTTGAATAATGGAAGTAAGCATTATAGTGTAGAAAAGTTTATAAAGGAAAACAAGTTAAAACATGTTATTTTGAATTAAAATATAAATCAAACTTTTAAAAGTATTAACTGTAGTTATTTTAAAAATTACATTTGTTTAAAATGATTCTTTCAAGGCAATTAACTTCATTTAATTTGAATGTTTACTTTAAAGGAAATGTTTGAATTTAAAATATTAATCAAAGTTTCTAAGTAAATTGTTAAGTAATGTTTTAATAACAGAGTTTTACAAATTATTTTGAAAACAAATAAGTTCAAATTGGAAAATTAAAGTGTTTTAAACTTCCAATTTGATTTCTAAATGTTTTATTTTCAGATAAGGGTAAGGTTAAAATTTTGTAACCAATAAAATAGATTGTCTTTAAAGTTATTAAAATTTAGTAAATGCAGATGATTAAATTATGATGATTAAGAGTAAAATTGTGTGAACTTAAGAATACTTAATTATTAAGATTTGTTAATAAGTAAAGTCTAATTAAGAATAATATTATCTTAATTAATTAAGGATTTTGAAAATATAAGAAGATTAATTAATTAATTGTTTAATTAATTTTAAATAATTAGTTAATTATTTTTAAATAATCACTTAATTATGGATTAGTTAAGTATAATTAGTTAATAAAGTAATTAATGGTTAATAATTGAATGTAATTAAGAAGGTAATTACTTATGAAGTAATTAGAGGAATTACTCATGGAAGTGATAATGGATAATCACTTGAGGTTATTAATTTAAGAATTATTTAAATTAATTGTTTTGAAGTTAATAAATTATGAAGTGATTAATTAATTTAAGAATTAAGAATTATTTAATGATGGAGTTAATTATTTGTTAAGTGATTAATTAAGGAAGTAATTAAGACTTATTAATGAAAGTAATCAGAGATAATTACTTATGTAAGTAATTAAGAGTTAATTACTTAATTATTTTAGTTAATTAATTAATGTGATTAGTTAATTAATGAATGTGATTAATTTAAGATTAATTACTAAAGATAATTAATTAAAATGTAATTAATTAATAAAGTAATTAATTAAGAATTATTTGTTAATGTAATTGATTAATAATTACTTAATGAAGTAATTAAAGATTAATTAATTGAAATAATTAATCAAGGATTAATATAATTAAATTAGAAATTAATTAATTAAGAAGTTAATTAATTAAAATAAGTAATTACAAATTTTTAATTACTAATTATGATTAATGAGTTGATCGATTATAAATTAATTAGTTAATTAATTGAAGTATTATTAATTAATAAGGATCATTAATTAATTAATGTGACTAATGATATTAATCAAGGTTGATTAATATAAGTAATTAATTTAAGGGTGATTAATTATTGTAATTAATTGAGATATAATGCAATTAATTATAGTTAATTAATAGAAGTAAATGAATGATCATTAATTATTGTAATTAATGATAGTAATTAAAGATTTAATTACTGAATATGGTTAAGGACAATTACTTGAATGTAATTAAGATAATTAATCAAGGAAGGTTAATTAAGAAAAATCATTAGAGATGATTAATTTACTTTATTTGGAATAATAATTAATGAGGAAAGATTATGGTAATTCAATTGATTGAGAGATAATCAATTCTGTTTTGGATGTTTGATTAATATGGGTTGATTGATTAATATTGGTTAATTGGTTGATATTGGATGTTTGATATTGGCTAATACTGGATATCTTTGTTATGTGATATGCTGCTTTGTGGAGATGAATATTGATATGAATTATCTATTGTGATAATATGATTCATCTATCTGTTTACATATCATCTTGAATATGAATTAAATTGTTTAAACCCTTAAGTACAACTTGGACATTAAAATGGCGTTTGGTTTCGGTGAGACCGGAATCGGGTTACCATATTTGGAATCCGAAAACCACATCGATTCCAATTAAACGTTAGGACGTGAATCCAAGTGGAGCAAGTGAAGATTCGAGGTGTAAGGGCTATACGTCAGTATAACTCTGTGGGAGATTCCATAATGAGTTGACGGAATATTGCTTATAGATTCGAGATGGTGATTTAAAGTGCAAGGGCTATGGTCGTTGACTCTGAGGGTGATTCCAAAATGAGTGCAACGAGATAGTGCCTTCGGTTTCGTTCGAACCCGGAACGAACTTGTATGGATTGAATGCTTTTAGAACATCGTCAGGGGACGATGTGCATTCTAAGATAGATGTGTTCTATAAAGGTAATCGCAGCCTCAAGCCTCAACAACCAGGAATGGCTAAAACAGGGGAGGTGCAGCAAGGCTTCGTGGGTAGCTTCCATTGGAGAGCAAAATTTTCCCCTGTCTAGAAGTCCCTTTTTATTCGGCTGTGTGGGCAGTTGGGTCGCGGCCAACTGCGGGGTTGTCTTGTTCGGAACTGTCCAGTAAGGGATGGTTCCGGCCTTGTGTTGCAGGGGAGTGGGCGTACTCCTCGGTACGTTGATCTAGGCCACGTACTGTGACGGGCGGTACCCCGGTAGCCCTGCCATTGATGGAATCCAAAATCCAATAAGTGCCTGTACGGTTTTGATTGTGCCCAACTATGTTGGAACGTGAGATGTAAGCATTTCAGCTATTTCTGTATCTTGTTTTGAAACCCTAGACACTATTTTAATATCACTAGATTTCCTATCAAATGTTTTGGTTAGCGTAAGGTAAAAACTTTTCCATGTTTATGTGTTGGAAGTCTTACGTGATACCTTTTATTTTCAAAGGTTTTCTAAAGTTAAGAAATTTTAACCGTTTACTCACACCAGACCCCTGTCTGACTCGAGTGTTCATTTTCTGTTTTATTAAACTCTTGGGTACTCATATTATGTATGAGTAGTCAAGTGATTCAGGTTTGCTTGACGAATTTTGCAGGAGATATGGAGCAGGAGACTTCGTCGTGCAGATATATTATGGTTCTGCTGTGTTTGTTTGGTATCTGTTTCTATTTTACTTGAGTTATATAGTTAGACAAAAGTTTATAACTGTCTATTATCTATTGTTTAAGTTGTGTACTATGATGTAATTTGATACTATGTATGTGATATATTATATTTTATTCGTTCCGCTGTGAGTTCTCTGATGTTGTTCTGTTTCTTCTTTCTCTTTCTTTTCTTCTTCTATCCCTTTCTTTCTTCAAGATGATGCGATTTCCTGGAGATATGAAGTCGGGTCGTCTCAGCACGATTTCAAGCAGATCCCAAAGAATCACATTTACGAGCAGTGAAACGCTTACTATGGTTTCTTAATAAATCCAAGGATTTTGGACTATTCTATCCAAAGGAGTGTCCTTTTGAATTAGTGTCCTATAGTGGAAGCCAGACAAATAGAAAACGTACAAGTGGGACATGTCACTTCATTGGACGGTCTCTTGTATCTTGGTTTAGTAAGAAACAAAACTGTGTTTCATTATCAACATGTAAAGCGGAATATATTTCTACAGCTCTGGCATGTGCACAAGTTATCTATATGCAATAAACACTACAAGATTTTGGTTTTAATTTGTCTAAGCCAACTATTTATTGTGATAATTCTAGTGCTATAAATTTATCTAAAAATCCTGTCAATCACTCACGAACAAAACATATTGACATTCGTCATTATTTTATTCATGATAATATTGAAAAGGATTTGATTAATCTAGAATTTGTTTCCTCCGATAAACAATTGGCAGATAGTTTTACAAAACCTTTACATGAAAATTCTTTCATCAATTTAAGACGAGACTTAGAATCGTCTCTTTTAAAGATTTATAATTTTTTTTATAAATTATATGTATATATATACTATTTGTATTTATGCAGTTTTTCATAACACAATTTCATAAAATATATAAAAACTTTCATTCAAATTTTTGACAAAATAAAATTTTTATGACCCTAGAGAGACTTGATCACTCTCATGGTTATAGAATTACAATTGCTTCTTGCCATTTGAGCTATGTATGTTTCTTGTGTCAACTAGAAGCTTGATTCTATTTATTCTTGAAAATTTTGGTTAACAAAAAATATGTAGCTGTTGGAGCTCGAACTCTGGTCTCACGACTGGTAACTCCATGCTTTACCAGTTATGTTTATTCTATTTCTTGTTGATTCTTATACTTCATCAGCTCATAACCATTAATCTCTAAATATTTTCTCATCCATTCCCTTTTATATGTTTTTTCTCTGGCCATTAGTCCATTGCATTTTCTGACTACAAAAACTCAGCTCTATCTCCTCTATAAATTTGCATTCTTTTCATATTAGCTATCCTTCTTACAATTACATATTTTCAAACATTAACTTCAAGCTCCTCAATATTTTTCAAATGGCCTCTCACGATTCCTATAACTCCTCCAACTCTAAGTTATCTTTTGCTACACCAACATCTTCTAGTAGTTATCATTCTTTAAGTAGCTCAACTCCATCTTTGGCAACTCCTACTCCTAGATATGAACCAGCTCAATATCACACATGATATACTCCAAAAAGCAAGAAGTCATGGAGATCACTTTTAGTTTCTCCAAAAACTAGGGAAAAAATAGATGACATCCACCACTTTCAAAAGGAGCAAATCAATTTGTAGAGAGAGTGTACTATGAACAATGGATGAATTCCAGACGTCTTAGTCTTATAGAATCGATTGCCCTCAAATTCTGTGGCAAATAACCTAAGTATGACGTTATTGAACCCTCCACATCTCGTCAACAACATTCATCTGGATAGAAACAATGGGAGAAAACTCCACAACAACCTCCAGCATCTCCAAACTTTTGGGAACGCCAAAACTACTGGTCTCCTCTGCAACCTCATGTTGAGAACACAAAGGTTGAGCCAGATGAATGCTCTCCTAAGACTTCTAAATAATCAATCTTCTTGTGTTTTATTAGTCTATATTCAATTTTATTTCTTTTATGTATATGTTTGTTTTAATAATCTTTGAATAAAATTTTGTTTTATGCTTAACTGCATTTCTTGACTTTAGCCAGTTGACTGAAACATATAGTCAGTCGACTGTTTACAGGGTTAAAAACTCTCGGATTGACAACCAGTCGATTGATTCATATAAGTCAGTCGAATGTTTATAGGAAAAAAAACTCTCGGGTTATCAACCAGTCGACTGACCTACCCCGATCAGTCGACTGGCTGTACAAAATAACTGCTATCCTCCCTTTTTTAACCCCCTTTTACCCATCTTTTCACTTTACCTTCTTCATTTTTTACTTCCTCTAAAACCCTAGCCCCCATTTTTATTTCAAATAATTCTCAAAACCATCAAATTAATGGCCCCTCCAAGATCAAAACATTCAAAACAAGCTTCTTCATCTTTTGTTGATACTCATGTTGCTCATTGGCTAAACGATGCAACTGCAATTGAAAGATGGAAGAAGATGAAAAATTCTAGAATCTTTAAAGGCTCGTTCATGGTATATTACGATTTTGGAGCTTATTCTCTTCAAGAATTAATGCGGAGATATGGATTAGAGTCGCTACTCGACTACAATTCAAATCGCCACAACATTAACCATCTAATGGTAAAACTTTTCTTTGCAAACCTTAATCTTGGCCACCAACAACCGTCAAATCCAAATAATTGTGTATGGAGTTTAGTCCGTGGGCAACCAGTATTCTGTTCTCTTGATCGAATGGCACATATCCTTCAATCTTCAAATGAAGGTATAGATTTAAATGATGGTGAATGCAATCCAAGAAAAAGAGATAGAATTAATCAAATTTTCATGAGTGACGACATGACTGAATTGCGTTCTAAGCTTCTTCGGCCTAAAGTAAGAATCTTGCACAAGACGCTCATGCGATCTATTCTCCTACGAACCGGCTCATATGAATTTATATATTCGAAAATTTTCAAAGCTCTCTATGCCATATGGGAAAATATAAGCGTAAATTGGTTACGTCGTATTTTAGATGAATTTCTCACCTTTCCCTATGGGAATATGCATGTTATTTACTTTGAAGAATATATTATGAGACTTCTTCTAGATGCTGGTGTTCGTCAACCAGATTTTGAATTCTCTACTATCGGATTAATAAATATAAGGACCATCAGTCTTATGAAGCTTCCAACAAGACCTCCACCTATTACCGCTTTTGAAGATTGGAAGCATCAACAAACACAACAACAAACTAGAGGTCCTACAATTAGAGAACCAGAAGCACATCAAGAAGAAGGCAATATTCACTTAGCTACCTCCTCTTGCACCCGTGAATCCATTGAAATTCTTTCCCGAAATCAAGTTATTTTGGATTCAAGGCTCAAGAAAATGGATAAGAAGCTTGATAAGATCAAAGGCTTCTTTTCTACTTTATGGGATGCATTATCATGTTCTTTTTCCACTGCTGCCACATCTGTCGCCCAAGGAAAGCGTTCAACACCTCGATTTACATGGTCTACATCAAAGGAGCATACTAGTAGCGACACTAGTGGAGCAGGCATTGGTGCTCAAGGCACTTCTAGACCAGGAAAGGAGCTTGCATCGGAAGGAGAGTATAATTGTGATCTTGTTGAATAAGTTTTTGGTTGGTAAGTTTGGTATGAACTATTGTTATTTACGTATTTGAAACTCTATTTTTAGTTTGAACATTTGGATGTTTGTTTGCTTATTGTTTATCTTTGAGACTTGTACTAATTAGTCTCACTTTGGATTTTATTTCCGCACTTTGTATTGAAACTATTTTGCTATATCTCCTTTTTGTCGATGACAAAGAGGGAGAAGAATTGTACTAATCATTTTGATACAGGAACAAGAAGTATCATATATTCAGGGGGAGTTGTTATATTTGTTCTCTAGGATTTTTATATATAGGTTTGTCATCAATCAAAAAGGGGGAGAATGTTGAATCATTAGTTTTGATTCATGAAAAAGCAAGTTAGAAGAAAAAGAGAATACACTATTAATCTACACAAAAAGAGACTATCAAAGGACTATGGTTATATCAAGACTTTTAATCTATGATTTCACTGTCTATTACTTATGGTTGAGTCTTTGAAATTTGTTAAAATCTATCCTCAAGTAGTACGCACTTCATATTTCTCATTTTTAATCAAAACAGAGCAAATTGTGAAAAAACACCATAGCCATGCGACTGGATATAATCCACCAGTCAGCTGACTGGTGTACATACACGATATGCACTGCTTATTTTTTAAAAACTTGTTGCATAGTCAGTCGACTGACCAAGAATGACCAGTTGACTGACCTAAGTCCAACTGTCATTTTTTGAATAGACATCTTCTTCTACGAAAGAAAGCGATCCTTCTTTGAATGGAAATGGATGCTCCTTTTGGTCAGAACCCTTCACCAATGGTAGTAACTCTCCGACTACTATATATACATGTTCCCAAACACTTCACATTCACCGAAATTTATTCTAATTCCCTAATATTCTTCTTATGCTCTCATACTCGCATTCAAACAGCGAACAAACATTTTTACTACTTTGAATCTTTAAATAAACTTTCATAATCTTCGATTCTTAGCATTACCTTCTCTTTATATCTTCACATACACTTCATATACTTGAGGATTTGATTATAGGAGGTTTGTATTATCAGAGACAAATTAGTGTTATCAAGAACACACAGTGTCAGATATTCTTTTGTATTAGTAAAGTCCTGTTCTGCTGGTGAGGCAAAAATCCTATTCTGCTGCTCAGGTGTCTGTTCTGCTGCTCAGACCGTGTATACCTGTTCCTTTAGGTTAAATGAGGATTGTTCTTTTAGTGAAATTTTAGAAGGAGTCTGAGACTGGATGTAGGACGGTGCTCCGAACCAGTATAAAAATCTTTGGTGTTATTTTTGTTATTATTCTTCTTTTTATTCCGCACTATTTACTACATTTCTATACTCTGCATTATTATATCCATATGGCACGATCCTATACACTTTCAATAAAATCATATTTTTTCACATTAAATCAAAGATACAAGTATTTAGATAATTCTAATATTTAAATACGAAGTGTTAGAAATTCTAGGTCATTACAGTAACAGTACTTTTGATATCGTCAGAATGATTATCCCCTTTAAACAACCACACATGTAATAAGTAAATATTGTGATATATTTGGCAAGGTCTAGGGTGAAAATATAAATCAAAACATAGTCATGATGCTTACATTGATTACACCACAACAATATTGATAGGTATACAAACAAAATCGCTAAGGCGTATCCGCATAATTGACTTTCCATGAAGCCTTCTCGGTAAACTAAGACGGATCTCCTATGATAAGGATTAGAAATCACCTTTCGAGCGTCATATATCTCTAGATAAAATATACAATAAGAAAAACACAACTGGCCCAGACGTTCGAACACTTTTGTGAATAACATGAGCCAAGTATCGACAACTCCTCGCACATAACATATCGAAAGCATGCTCTAAATATGGAATTAATATACCCCTATGGGTTAGCTAAATCCAGGATCATGTAGCCTACTCTATCTTTAGCCATATACTAATGGTAAAGTCACATTCATCATCTCAACCCTATGGTCCACCATCACTCGAACAGATAAAGAATCCCCAAATGGATTTCTACATCTCGAATGGATCCCCTTCCAAGAGATAGAATATGTATCTTAGTCTTCACCTTGTTTTCAATAAGTAAAACACTTACCGATCCTGGTCTCTTCATGACTGAATCAACGAATTTCCAAAAATAATTTCATATGAAACCAAGTCTCTTATGCTTATCAAATTTCCAATCTTTTAAACTTTCATTATCCCTCGATCACGAATGAAGCCTGGTAGTTAACGTACTATTGCTTTTATATCATACTCAAATCATCATTCTTAACTCTCACATATATAATCAAGCTTACTTTGTTGGTTTTTAGTGCTAAGCACATGACTAATGTTTTCCATATAAGTAACACAAAAGCATGATTAACATAAATAAAGCACAATCAAGTCACATAAACAACTTTTAATCCCCTTTTTATTTAATTAATCTTTTATTAATTAAAAATAAAACTCTTTTTATCTAATAAAACTTCTTTCATTTAATTAAAACTTCACATTTAATTAAATTTTCTTTTACTTAATCATCTTTTATTAATTAATTACCCTTTATTATTAAACACCTTTGATTAATAAAACTTCACTTATTTAATTAAACTTCCCTTATTTAATTAAACTTCTCATTGAATTAAACTCATATATAGATTTAATTTCCCTTTATAAAAGATATATACTTGTATTATACTATTCATTTATTTTACTATTCACATATTTGACTATTCACTTATATTGTATTTTACTATTCACTTATATTCTATTTATATACTTCAAAAGTATTCATATACTTATCATGGATCTTATAAGTATATTCAAAAATCATTAACAAGATATACTTACCCTAAATATAATTAAAGAGGTTAGAAACAAATGTTACTTAAACATTTTACTACAAACCCCTTTTGTTTTATAAGTTAAACTTTTACGTTTTCTATATTTTTTTAAAAAGGTTTCATACTTGTTATTATCTTTAAAATTTCATTATTAAAGATCTAATTATATACTTAAGTGTTAAAGACAATTGTTACATAGACAATCTCATAACCAATCTAAACCCAAACCTATTTCGCACTTAACCATTTTCTTTAAAATTGTTTTCTAAAAATTTAATTACATTTAAGGGTTTAAAGACAATTGTTAGTCCAACAATGTCACTACACCCAAAACCATTTACTTATAATTATCTTTAAAATATTCATTATTAAATATTTAATTATATTCCTAAGTATATTATTAATAAGGGTTAAAAAAATTGTTACTAAAACATAGTTTAATACAACCTAAAACCATTTTTATAATTATCATTTACTTTAAGACATTCATTTCAAAGATTAAAGAATATCCACACTTATTAGTTAAGGCAACACATTTTAATTTAACTTCTCAAATAATTTATATTAACTTAAGTGTAACAACCTACCTATTCGACTCTCAAAAGTCGACACTAATGCATTCATGGTATCATGTGCTGAACATCCAAGTGTCGACAAGACAGATTATTAGGGTGAAAGAAAAGAAAAAACAGAATCTCAAGTTGTAGCAAGTAATATATAATATCCAAATAATCATTACAAAATAAAACTGTAATATTCAATCGACCAATCAGATTAATTAACCTATCATAATCCTAGACCGTATAACAACCTGTCCTCACAAATGCTGATAAATGAAATTCAAAAATATTATGGAGATGAAAATAGGAAATACGTCGTGGAGGCATCCAGCTTATTTCTTGAAGCTCCAAAGCATACAAAGCTAACTCTGAAAAAATACTTGGGTCTGACCTAAGTATTACAAGAAAATAACACCCGAATCTGTCTGGTAAACTAGCATAAGAAACACAAATCATTTAGATTTCAATTTTGTAAACATTTCAAAAAAAGGTATCTCGTATTACTATACCGCATATATAAACATGGACTAGTTCTTACCTTACGATAACCAAACCATTTTATTAGAAATTTTTATGATATTCTAATAACGTCTAGGGTTTAAAATAAATATATAACATATTTGAAATGCTTGCATTGTTGGAACTTCGTATTTACAATATTTTGTAATTACAATATTTAGACTATAACAACTATATATGTCATTATATATACTAACTTATTTTTACAGGAATCAATCATGACCGGATTCAAATGAGCTTCAACTCCTAAGTATGTATCGAGTCTACGTCTAGAGTTTATTTATGTTAAAATCTCTTTTGTATGATATATCTCGACATTGTTTTTAAAGCTTTGCATATTATCAATTTTTAGTCTACATTCAGACGTCTGAATGCACCAAATCAGACGTCTGAACCTGGAAAAATGAATATTGTTTTTACAATATGCAGACGTCTGAATTGTTCATTTTAGACGTTTGAAAATGGTCATTTTTAGCCTATTTTCTTTCTGGTTTGAGCTCTACAATTTCAGAAGTTTGAATTATTCAATTCAGAAGTCTGAATATTGTTTAGTGCAAATTCAGAAGTCTAAAATTTTCAATTCAGAAGTCTGAATATTTTTTAGTGCAATTTCAGAAGTCTGAATTATTTAATTCAGAAGTCCGAAAATGATTATTTTTAGCCTATTTCCTATCTGGTTTGAGCTCATGCAAATTCAAAAGTCTGAATTATTCAATTTAGAAGTCTGAGTATTGTTTAGTGCGAATTCAGAAGTTCGAATTTTTCAATTCAGAAGTCTGAATTATTTAATTCAGAAGTCTGAAAATAATTATTTTTAGCCTATTTCCTTTCTGGTTTGAGCTCATGCAAATTCAGAAGTCTGAATTATTCAATTCAGAAGTCTGAATATCGTTTAGTGCAAATTTAGAAGTCTGAATTATTCAATTCAAAAGTCTGAATATTGTTTAGTGCAAATTCAGAAATCTGAATTATTCAATTCATAAGTCTGAATATTGTTTAATGCAATTTCAGAATTCTGAATTATTCAATTCATAAGTCTGAATATTGTTTAATGCAATTTCAGAAGTCTGAATTATTCAATTCAGAAGTCTGAATATCTACAACGGCTATATTTTCAAATAGGCACTTCCATTCGTGAAGAGATGCGTCCTTCATTTCAATAGATATGACCATATCTCTTCATGATAACTCTTCATGAACAAATGCCCCTATTTATAATCTATATAAACACATTAGAATCATGTTTCCAAAAACATCAATTCAATCTATTCTTACTCTGCTCTCATATTCTTGACTCTAACACTCTAGTGCATTCAAGTTCATACAAAAGCATTCATTTACTTCCATATTCTTCACATACACACACATATATATATCGAAAGGAGAAGATTATAGGAAGATTGTACTATCAAGAGACAAATCCGTGTTATCAAGAGCACACTGTGTCAAATAATCTTTGTATAAGCTGAAGTCCTATTCTGCTATTCAAGCAAGTGAAGTCCTCTTCGGCTGTTGAGGCATCGAAATCCTGTTCTGTTGTTCAGGTGTTGTAAACCTGTTCCTCCGGGTTAAGTGAGGGTTGTTGTAGTTGAAATTCCCGAAGGAGTCTGGGACTGGACGTAGAATGGGAAGTTCAACCAGTATAAAAATACCTAGTGTGCTTGTTTTATTTTTTACTTATTTTCATTGTTATAGTATTTTGGTTTATTTCCGCACTAGTAAAGTATAATTCCATATAGCACGATCCGCACTGTCTTTTCATTTGGTATCAGAGCCTGGAATTCTAGAGATCGTAATAACATCCTAGAATAAATGGCCAAAAAGAGATCTAGTCAAGGCAATAAGAAGAGGAAGAGAAATAAAGAAAAATCAAAGGAGCAAACAAACAAATGCTTCATGGAAAAAGATAATGAATTAGTGATTTAACTTTTAATGATATGATAGAAATAAATTCAGAACTTCTAGACACTTTAAAAAGTCTCAAAGAAAATATAAGGAAACTCTGGAAAATCGAAAGAAAGCAGAAATCGAAAGAGATATGCTTAAAGATGAGAAGAGAATATTAGAAGAAGAACTTGAAAAAATTCAACATTCAGACAATTCTCAACTCGCTCTACTAAGTCAAGAAATAGAAGCTCAAAAAGAAAAGAATAATGCTCTAGCTTCTGAGAATCATGAGTTAAAAAAAAAAATTAAAATTGTTGAGTTAGATAACACTAGTCTCAAAACTAAGCTTGATGACATTACTAAAATATTTCCAATTTTAATAAAGGGAGAGAAAATTTATCTAGGATTATTGAAAATTCTCAACCTGCTTCAAATAAGAAGGGATTAGGTTATGTTAAGATTCCAAAAGTTCACAATGACAAAAGCGGTTTAGGCTATAAACAAGCTAAAAGTGAAAAATACTAGATATGCATTCTTGTATACTAATTTTAGTGCTAGTACTAGTAACCAAGATAGTTTTAAAACCAGTTGTAGTCATAATAGTACTTTGTTTAGAAATGATAGAGATTATTCTTCAAGTACTAAGCTAATGACTAATAGTATTAAGATATGGATTTCGGCTGATATGATTGATCATGATAAACAACTTTATATTAGCAACTATTATAAGAATGTGATTTGTAATGAAAATTATATTTATAAAGGTTCAACCACACCCAAATGGGTATGGTTTTCAAAGACCTAACCCCCCCGGACCCTACCATAGTAAGTGGGTACCGAAAATGATTACTGTTTATTGCAGGTACTCGGAGAAACAAAAGGAAACAGATAGATTTTGGAATTTTAAAAATGATCCATACGTTTAATAGAATTACATGCTTACAATGAAATATGGACTTCCGCAAATATGGTAAAATCTATTTTATTTTTTCTCCATAATTAATATTGAGTTTATCCCACTATTCAAAAGATATTTTATATAATTTATTATATTCCCTCATTCTTTTTTATAATGACAAATGGGGAGAAATTCATATGCATATTGATAGAGGGAGATATTATACTTAGGGGGAGATGTTATACTTAGGGGGAGCTTTAAACATATTAATGTTATTTTTTATATAGAATGAATATTTCATATATATTATGTTTCCTTTTTGTCGATGTCAAAGGGGGGGGGGGAAGGAGTTTAAAAACTACCACCGACAGGGGGAGCTTATAGTAAGGGGGAGTATATATAATTCTATTTCCTATTATATATGCTTATATTGTGTATATACTTATATAGTTGTCATCATCAAAAAGAGGGAAAATGTTGGAACTTCATATTTATGATACTTCGTAATTACAATATTTTGACTATAACAACTATATAAGTCATTATTATATACTAATTTGTTTTGCAGGAATCAATCATGACCGAATTCAAATGAGCTTCAACTCATAAGTATGTATCGAGTCTGCGTCTAGAGTTTATTTATGTTAAAATCTCTCCTACATGATATATCTCGACATTGTTTTAAAGCTTTGCATATTATCAATTTTTAATCTACATTAAGACGTCTGAATGCACCAAATCAGATGTATGAATCTGGAAAAATGAATATTGATTTTACAATATTCAAACGTCTGAATTGTTCATTTCAGACGTCTGAAAATGGTCATTTTTAGCCTATTTCCTTTTCGGTTTGAGATTATGCAATTTCAGAAGCCTGAATTATTTAATTCAGAAGTCTGAATATTGTTTAGTGCAAATTCAGAAGTTCGATTTTTCAATTTAGAAGTCTGAATTATTTAATTCAGAAGTCTGAAAATAATTATTTTTAGCCTATTTCCTTTCTGGTTTGAGCTCGTGCAAATTCATAAGTCTGAATTATTCAATTCAGAAGTCTGAATATCGTTTAATGCAAATTCAGAAGTCTGAATTATTCAATTCAAAAGTCTGAATATTGTTTAGTGCAAATTCAGAAGTCTGAATTATTCAATTTAGAAGTCTGAATATTATTTAATGCATTTTCAGAAGTCTGAATTATTCAATTCAGAAGTCTGAATATCTACAACGGCTATATTTTCAAATAGGCACTTCCATTAGTGAAGAGATGCGTCCTTCATTTCAATAGATATGACCACATCTCTTCATGATAAGTCTTAACGAACAAATGCACCTATTTATAATCTATATAAACGCACTAGAATCATGTTTCCAAAAACGTCAATTCAATCTATTCTTACTCTACTCTCATATTCTTGATTCTAACACTCTAATGCATTCAAGTTCATACAAAATCATTCATTTACTTCCATATTCTTCACATACACACACACACACACATATATATATATTGAAAGGAGAAGATTATAGGAAGGTTTTACTATCAAGAGACAAATCCGTGTTATCAAGAACACACCGTGTCAAATACTCTTTGTATAAGTTGAAGTCCTGTTCTGCTGTTCAGGCAAGTGAAGTCCTCTTCGGCTGTTGAGGCATCGAAATTCTGTTCTGTTGTTCAGGTGTTGTAAACCTGTTCCTCCGGGTTAAGTGAGGGTTGTTGTTGTTGAAATTCCAGAAGGAGTCTGGGACTGGACGTAGAACGGGAAGTTTGAACCAGTATAAAAATTCCTAGTGTGCTTGTTTTATTTTTTTACTTATTTTCATTGCTCTAGTATTTTGGTTTATTTCCACATTAGTAAAGTATAGTTCCATATAGCACGATCTGCACTTTCTTTTCATTTGGTATCAGAGCATAGCAATTTTCGTGCATCTCATGTCGTATCATATTTAGACACAACTAAGTCCGTAAGGCACTTATTGAAGAATGGATTCCATCCATTGACAAGGCTACTAGGGCACCGTCTGTCACGGTACACCTCTAGAAAAATGAACAGAGGGCCTTACATAGAACCCTGCAAATCAAGATTAGCCTATCCCTTAGTGGATAGTACCGAATGTCATCATGTCGGTCGCTTTGCAATATTTTCTTGTGAGCTTACAAGCGCATACCAAATCCATAAATATCGATCTCAAAGGGTGATGACCATACCCTAATGGGAGTGATTTACATAGCCCTGAAGTATATCTTTTGGTTTAGTCATTGCTAGTAGCGAGGCTTGAGGTAAAAATTACCTTTTTGTCTTAGCAAAATCCTCTTGGAATGCTAACAACGCCCTTCTGGTCATAATGCAATGACATTATTCATCCATATAAGTTTTTTAGGATATAAATAAACCAAAGGCACTACTTCTACTACATCCATTTTGGAATCACCCTTAGGATTAGTAGCAAGTAGCCTTTGCACTTCAAAAACTTCGTCTTCAATTTTCATCATCATCAAGATGTCTCCAATTTTAATGCTATGCAGATTCGAAACGGTTTTCGAATAAATCATGTTTATCAGTTCTCAGTTTCTACAAATCAACAATTGATAGTTTCCAATTGGCTCAATTATGGTTCTTTTAGAAGTAAGCAAACTATATAAGATTCCCAAGGAATCTCTAATATACGCATTAAAGCGAGGGGTGTTTCACCGAAATGAGTTCTCCCAAGGGAATCTTAAACCAAATGAAACCACAAAGCTTTCATATAATTTTTGAGTCAAAATAGGTCAAGTTATTGATAGTGGAGAAACACACTATCTGGTGTAAGTAATAAGTTCACATAAGTAAAATCAGACATCATTTACTTATTACCACTTTTCAGTTTCGGACAGCACTATCCCTTGAACAACAATGAAATAGGACAAGTTAGAAAACATCCTTGCCTTAAAAAAGTTCTTAATTCTCAAGATAAAGATGAGTTTCCATGCCTCAAAATATAGTGTCAAGTATAAGATGAAGCCCCTTCCATATACTTAATTAATCATGATCCATTTATCGAAATTAACCCTCTTATAGTTATCACTTTTTCGACATTTCAACTTCTCTTTCCCTATCCCAGAATGAACTCAGGTAAGTCAAAACATTGTTACTCTCAATCTTAACTTATTTAAACACTTGTTTCTAGATCTCACAGACAAAGAAAAGTCCACTCGTCGGCTTTTAGTGCTAAATATAAGATGACTTTTTTTCCATAAAACATGTCAAAATTTTGACATTAATTAATTATATTTATTTTTTGTTACTTAATGGCAGTAATAAAGAAAACCCTTGCATAAAATAAAGTCTTTTAGAAACAAATCCGAAAACCAACTCTGCAAACTTATTTCTTGTCTTCGATTTCAAACTAGTGCTTTTCATCAGTTAGAAATGAAACCGTTCATGTTGCGGTATTTGTTACCTCTTAAACCTTGACTTGACATTTACTTCTAACAGTTAAAACAGAAACAAGTTTCCCTACATCGAAGTATAGAGATAGGTTCTAAGAGTTCTATGTATTTGTTGTTAAAACGTTTTCCAAAAAATGCTTATTTAAATCAAAGTTTAATTTAAATGGCACATCCTTCCTTTGTGAAAGTAAACAATTTCTTAATTGGTGAATTCTAAATCAATTTAAAACATTTTTTTTAGAATAAACATTTGTTTAATAGTAACAAAATGTTATAAATTAACTTTCTTTTTCAATTTCCTAAAACCATTTACTATAGCAAAAATATTATAGTTCATAATCTTTTATCTTTTCTCAGTAACATTTAGTACAACGGTAGTGTTACAATCCATGATTCCTTCCTCCTTTAAAACTACTTTTAAAACTTTTTTAAAACGTGTTTGAAATATGTATTAAAAACATCCCTTTAAGGATGGTAACTTTTAATGAACTTGATTTTTGAAACAAAAGAATAAAATTCAAATCTCTTTTTTAAATAACTAAATAAATTCTTAAAAATATATTTAAGAATTCAACCTCTCTTTTTTTAAATACTTATAAGCACATTTGAAAGGACTTTTCAAACTATCTAAAATAGATAACTCTTTTTTCTTTACCAAAATCAAAATTCTCAAACCGCTTCCATAGTGACTATCGCTATGTGGACCATAACTTTTAAAACTTGTTTTGTAAATTGAGTAACTTTTGAACTACATTTTTTCCTATATTTAAACCACATAAATGCCTCTGTTATAGGTTAGAAAACAAAAGTCGAGTTTGGAAACCATTCCAAAACATATTAGAACACAAGTAGTAAACTGCTAACAATGAGCATGAGATTTCAACATCACAATAAAACCAACAATAAGTACATTAACTATAATTAAGAAACATTCACTTCTCACAACCTGAAGTATTTACATAACTAGTAACATAAGTAAATAAAAATCAATAAGATGAGGAACTATTGTAGGATCCCTCCACAACATTTTTATTCTTCGATATGCTTCCGTAGCAACTTATTCGCTATGAAGACAATTAGACTTTCATTTTCTTTGCTATTGTCCCCTACATCAAAATGGTTATTTATGTCATCTGCTTTCATGAGGGTATCAAATAATACTGTTGGGTGTGTTTCGACCGGACCAACACCACCGAACCAACCCCTTTCTAAAGCACTGCCGAACCAACTCTTTTCCTAAGCACTGCCGAACCAATTCCCTTCCCAGTGTACTACCGGTCCAACTCACTTCCTATGCCTAGCCGAACCAGAACTCAACCCATCTACCACCGGACCGTAGCGTTACCGAACCAACATTTCCAGGCCAGATTGCTTTAGCCCAGGCCCACCAGCAGCTATATACATCCAGGACCCCTACCCTCAGCCTCACTCTATAAATAGAGGGGCAGGGGTACAACAATGGCGGAAAAGTTTGAGAGCTCAAGCACGGATAGAACTTTCAAACAACTTTCATATACTTGTAATCAAAGCTTTGTACTTGTAATCTGATCAGTTAAGGAGAATAACATATAAAGTGGACGTAGGCACATTCTGGCCGAACCACTATAAATCTGTGTGTCTTTTACAGTTTAGTCCATGCTTTCTATATATTTGCGTAAATCACCCAAATCGCTAAGAACAACATAAAATTGACTAAATTATACGACTTGGAGGTGTTTGCCCAATTTTTGTGCAAATATTTTTGGTGCTTTCACTGAGAACAGGAGCTCGAAGCTTCAGCTTCTCCCACTTAACCTTCTTTCTATCAGCATCGCTCATTGCTTGGAAAAAATGCCTCCCAGACAGAAGAAAGGCTAACAAAGGAAAGAACATCGCAACTAGCAGTATTCCAAACACTACACCACAAAAGGCTTTCAACAGAGTTTGATAAACGCTGTAATACGATACAACAGCGTTAGTTCAAACGCTGTATAACGACATGCTGTCGTATATACAGAACTTACAACAGCTTTTTGATAAACACTGTTGAAACATCACTTTGACAGCGTTTCGTACAAGCTGTCAATAATGTTTTTACAACGTTTTCAAACATGCTGTATTATGTTTCTACAGCGTTAATAATTTAGTTGTCGGAGATGTTTTAATTCTACTTTAACTGTTTACAACGTCTTTTTATAAACGCTGTTATTGAATCATCAACTATTTTGACAGCATGTACTAAACATTGTTATTGACTATTTAAATATAATTATAGCAAGAATTGAACGCTGTTGTTTCTTCATTGACAGCAGTAATCAGACGCTGTCTTCTATTTATATAGCAGCTTTAATATTCCACTCTATTTTTGAATATTCCACAACTATATTTTGAGTATATTCAAGCAACTAGTATATATAACATGTTCTAATAACTATTAATTAGTTACATAAACTAGTTAAGACAATATTAATAAACAAAAGACATCCATAAACCAAGTTTCAATAATATCCATAAACAAAAATAACAAAGTAAACCAAGTTGCCACACATTCTGTTAAACAAAGACACGTTATATGTTAAACAAAAATATAATACCAATATAGTAAGTTCGCACCAAATGCCAACAACAAAACGTTCATCTAAAAAGTTTCATATGCTTGCTACTTGCTACGGAATAAGAATGTGTCATCGCCATCTTTAATTACCTACAATGAAGAAATTTGAAGTCAGTGAGTAAACGCCATCTAAAAATTTGAAGTTTCATATGCTAAAATGCTTAACTGCGCCAAAAAAACACTATATGGTATGTTAAGCCAAAACCTAGCCAATATACGCATTAGTAGGTTAGCTCAGTTAACGAAGCTAAACTGCTCTACAGTAACATAGTTATATTTCACGATCTAGTTGATCACCTAACTACTAAGTGAAGAAGCAGTCCTTCTTAATATAAAATCTACACATGACCAGGATCAAACCAAATGCACAAAGACAAGTCAAAACGGAGGAACTGCACTATATTTACAAACTAAACTACACACATGCATCAGCAACTCCAAAGGAAGAAACCACTTCAATATGCAAATCTGTATAGCTATAATTTTACAGAAGCCTTGACTAAGTAGTACTGCTCCAAAGGAAGAAATCACGTTACATTGTTTACATATTTTTTCAGTTCATTGTTACATTCTCATTTCTGTGTCATGTCTTTGTTGCATTTCAAAACATCTTTGTTCTAAAAAACAATTCACTGTTCTGTTATTTTCTTTTCTATTTGTTCATTGTCTATTGTACTTTTCATTTGTGCACTCTCTCTTTTCAATTAGAGGACAGTGGGTATTGTATTGATATGAATGAGATGATGATAGTGGGGAAACAGGAGGTTGGAAGTATGGTAAGATTATGATGTTTTGTTGGCAGCAAGTATCGTATGGTATGAGTTATAATAGGCAGTGAGGAGTATGTTGGCTGCAACAAGTTGTGGTGTGTCTCTGTGCAGCAGTTTCTTTTTTTTCTTCTTTTTTTCTTTGGTGAGAAGTAAAGCAGCTCTGAAATGAATGCATTGTGGCACAGTCGGGTGGAATGTGAATGCAAGTGGAAGTTTGGGAAGGATTAGAAGTGGTTGTATGTTGCTGACGTAGATGGAGAAGCTGCTGCATGTGTGAAGTCGCGAGATGATAGTTGTGGGTGGTTAGACAGTGGTGATTTAGGGGATGACTGTAGTGTAAGTGTTGAGAAGTGAGGAGTTGTTATGGAATATGCAGGCAGTGGAAGGAGGTGTTCACTGTTTTTTTGGAGTGGTGACAAACAGTATTGGACACTGTTAGTGGATAGTGGAAAGAAGTGGGTAGTTGTTTCTGGGTGTGGTTTGCACTATAGAGTGAAGCTATGTGTTGGAGGAGCAGTGATGGACAGCAATGATGGACAGTAGTAGAAAATGGACAGTTCAAAAACGTTGTAGAAATTATAACTGATATGCAATTCAATTTAGAAGTAATAGAAAATTGGGAGAAGCTTATGGATAACTGTACGAATTCAATTTAAAATGATAATATGAACATTAGAGGTACTACAGGTTTTCAGAGCAGCAGTTTCTATGGTCAAAATTGTTTTCCTCGTGGTGACGTTAGATTGCTTGATAGCAAAACCAGGTGAAGAGCTTTCTATCTAATGTTAAAGTAGCTTGCAAGGGGGAGAAAGACAAGGGGTAGTTGTATGCAAGGGACAGAGAAAGTTCAGCATTGGTAGTGCATGCATAGCCGTGAGTAAAGCATGGTGTACAGGCATTTCAAAATGAAAGAAGGAAAAAGAGGATACAGGTGTGACATAAAGAAGTATGCATGAGGGAGGATAAAAGGAACTAGCATGCAAGTTTGGTATGTGTTGGGCCTTTGGAGGTGTGTGAGTGTATTGTGAACTAAAAAAATATGTGGTTATTTGCTATATACCACACACAAGTAATTTCTATAGTTTCAAAAATGTAGTATAAAACAATCACGTAATGTATGTTAATATGTTAAAAGCATCCCTAAAGAGGATAAATTTCAAGTACCTTTTGAGGTTCTTCATCATCTTCCCATGAATCCTTAACACCATCATCATCTACATCTTCATCATCCCACATACATATCGGTTGTTCTTTCTTGAAACCATGTGGTGATGGTTCAAACTCTTCACCTTCTGCAGAAACAAAAGTTATTGTTCTGTTACAAATCTACTCTATAAGGGTAAAGCAGAGGCATTTGCTATGCTCAGCTTAATTTCATCTTGTTATTTCACCACCTTAATTCTATCTTGTTATTTCAAAATAATGTCCCTCTTCATTAAAATTTCTCGTCAAGATTATTTTCACATTAGTCTCTATAGTTGTCAACTTATAGAGAATAACTATTTTGACAAGGAATCATAGATATGCTCAGTACAAAGATTATGGACACCGGTTCTACTCAAATTTTCTATAGAATCCACTGAACAGTTTGCACATGCATGAAGTGATTGGTTAATGCCTTTGAGAAACTATTTCCTCCCAAGTATCAACCTCCTCTGGGCGTGAGATTGAAATCAGAATTACAAATTTGGTAACCAAAAAATGGTAGTATAACTAATTAGCAGTAGAAGTAGTACAGGCTGGAGGTTGGAAAAAATAGGTGAATAGTTTGCAGTACACGTTTGTTTCGACAACTGAATGAGGATTGTAAAAATGCCAACTAATTAATGAGAATTAAAAGTTCTACAGCACAGCAGCAGTGAGTGTGCATAATTAAATCGTGTAATTATTCAAATAAACATATGATAAAAAATAGCAATGAACAGAACTTTAGTTAAATTGATTAGTAGCTATATTGAACCAATTGTAAAATGACTACAAACTTACAGTTGCATCAAAGCTACAATATAATTAGTACGTACATGCCACCGGTGTATGCCTATGAAGAGGATGAACTTATAGTTATCAAAACATATATGGAAGTTGACATGTAGATTGCAAGTAGTACAATCACGTGTACAAAACTTGTAAGAGGTGGAGTCTCAGTATCGCAGACAAACCAATAAGAAAAGGGTACAAACATGTTAGACGTAGGAAAACAAAAAGTTTCTTACGTTAGTAGAGTGGGAATGTTGAAACCAAATAATGCTAGGGTATAGCATGTGCTTAAATTTTTAGCATAGAAAATCAGCAGTTATTACATTTTAAAGTAAAGCAAGTTTATAGATTATTATCGCAACTGTACATGCTCTGTCATGCTGAATAGGTCTTCTATTCCTGACCATAGTAGCAAATCAATCACAATATGATCTGGGAAAACAAATAAACATGTTATTCAATAGCTTAATAGAATCAGCTATAGATGAACCGCTTCGTATGTTAATGCAGTACTTAGAATATGGTAATGTGCCATGGTTTACATTGCGTGCTTGTTATAAGAAGTATGAATGAAGAAGTGTGTGGTAAGACAACTAAATGAAAAGATGTCTACATTGAACATTTATATTTGATAATATCAAACTTAGTAGGTACGCGTATTAATAGTGGAGGCATTTTAGTACACAAGAACTAATAGCTTGAAATATGTAGTAGAGATAGGGTATGAGGAACAAAGATTTATAACCCAAATGGCAAACCTAAATTTTTGCCCACCATTTAGTATTTACGGCAGCCCATCGAAAGGAATTTTCTTTTGGCAATAATATTGCAGATATATAGGAGTGAGAACAACATGAATTGGAAGGGAAAATCAAGTACTCGTTAAGGTATGTACAAAAGATGTTAATAATTATTCACATGGCTTGTGGTAAACACAGACTCCATGATGAGTTATCATAGAGATTTTACAATTGCCTAAAAATATATCCCTCTTAAATAAAAAAAAGTTGCAATATATTTGTTGTACGGGTAATCATAACAATATGGGGAAACCTTGGAGATATCACTCAACCCTGTTATAGCAGGTATAAATGCACGAACAGAACAGGTGCATGAAAGGCAGATTACAGATATGGAGTAAAGTAAAGCAAGAGGGAAAAATGGATGGAGATGAAATACAACAACCTGGTATTGAGATCAAAAGGTAGGGATGGTGGGGTGAAGTACGTGGGATGTAAACCTCTAGGTTAAGATATTATAATTGGAAATTGGGTACAGTATTAACTAACCTTAAACTGTGCGGACGTATGTTTGAAGTGCGTATGGAACATCCATTGTGGGCAGCAACAAACTGGAGAAGTAAGCGGATGAAATTTTGTTGCATGAGGATGGCATCAAAATTATTTTTTTAGAGCGGGATGGGTTGGTGAAGAAAACCAAATGAAGTGATTCTGCACAAGTATTAACAGTATACCAAAAACTTCATTATCAATCAAAATACAACTTATTATTACAAAAAATGTAAAATCATTTAGGTAAAATACTGAACGATTGAATGATGTTTCCTGCATACTATTCTAAACTAGATTCATGCCTTATGAACATGCAGATATTTAAATTAGACGAGTAACCAATGTACCCAAAAGATACCTTACTAACTCAGTTACCAAAACTTTGAAGTTTGAAGACTAAGTGGAAGGTTGTATCAGTTTCATTTCATGCTAATTAATCTCAGAACTCAGTATTCTAAAATATCCTTCACCTGTGTAACCTTAAACTTTAGTCATACAGGTTAAATTTTACCGAACCAGCAAAACTAATTACAAGCGTCATTGTACACTCACGGAAAGTAACAGTTCTAATTACCAAGTCAACTGTCTGTAAAACTTCTTTAACAAAAAATATATAGTAAATATACTCATGCAAACTTCAGAATCTGTACCCACTGTATTACTAACTTTATATGCATGTAACAGAACACTTCCAAAAAAGAAATCCGATACGAACTTCCATAACTGAATCAGCTAATGTTAAAGCTTTCCGAATTCGAGCTTCAGTAAGTTCTCTTACAGTTTCCAGAAACAAATAAGTTTCAAACTTACCGATTAAAAATCAAAAAAGCTAGTTCATTAAATTAACCAGTCAATAACACGAATCAGAAAAAACTCACCCCAAACCTCCATGATTAATTTCTTTTATTCCTCTTCAATCGTAACCTCAAAAACTCTAATATTACTCGAAATAGAGTCGGAATCGGTACTCCTCGCAAAACCCCAACAAGTCAAGTTCGACTTACATACCGCTTAGAACTGGAAAACCTTGGATCGAAACTTCTAGATTAGGAACAGAATGGAGGAAATATCTTAAAGATAGAAAGTGGCGAGTGTGTGAAGATGTTACAGGTTGTAAAATTTGTGAATATATTTGCCCAAATTAGGCGTGTAAAGTTAAATCGGGCTTCTAAAGATTAGAAAATTAATTTCAAATGTTGAATCTAAAGATTATAAAATTACCTCAAATCGGGCTTCTAAAGAGAATCAATCGATAATTTTGAAGCGAATGGCGTTCCTAGTTATTGAGTGAATTCATAATTGGATTCATTTTCTTATTTATTCCAAGCATGGATTCAAGGTGTTAGGGCCAGAGCAAACTAGATGTTGCAGACGAAACTAGAGTACGAACGAAATTTCATGGGAGATTTCACATATATTTGGGGTTTTAATTAGGTTTAAAATAATTTTGGGAAAGATTGGTAGTCGATTGTTTTCTTTCTTTATGCGGGAGAGAAGAAATTATGGCGGCCAGGTAACCGCATAATGAAACGAATCTAAAAATAAAGCAGGTCACTTTAAACAGCGTTTCAGATTCCAAAATTTACTTCACTGAATACTTTTATCAACATTCACAATGAAAATGCTGTCCGTTATTGCAGTGAAAAGCGAATTTTCTTGTAGTCAGATCCAGTGATCACTGATCAAGAGAATCGTCCCGTTTCAAAAGCGGTACAAAATGGAAGTCAGGTAAATCCGACAGCCCCTGCCAAGGAACAACCGGCAGCAATTACTAGGGCAGATCTAGACAGGATTGTGGCTAAAGTGACTGATCGTTTCACATCCCAACAAGAAGACTTGGTGAACCAACTCATGTCACGCTTAAGGGATGCAGAAGAATCCAACCGCAATACTGAATCATGAGATGTGTCCCATTCTAGAGGGCCTGGGAGGCGACAAAGATCTTTCTTCTTCGAAGTGGCAAACAACAGAAACAACAATGGTAGGAGCCGAGCCCGGAATCAGCCCGAATTCCGATCCGACACGCTTGGAACCGAACCCAACAGGGGAGGTACCAGGCGAGGGTCGGATGTAGCCGAGCCGGTCATGCTACCTAGCCATGGGAACGCCAATGAACGGGGCCGAGCTAGAGTCCAGCCCGAAGTTGTACCCGAGGAAATGCTTGGAACAGAACCCAGCAGGGGAAGATCCAGGAAAGTGCCAACTGTAGTTGACCCAAACATGCTCCCAAAAGACCAGAGGCAGCCACTGGAAAATATTAGGAGTGATAGACGATACCATCCCTACAGGTCATCTGGACGGAATCAATCCGGCAGTGAAGAACCAAACTCATTTCTATCTGCTTCAAATTCTGATGAAAGGATGGCATGATTGTTCAGAGAGTGCGTCCGACGGGATCAAAGAGATCGAGGGATAGGCGCTAGGGTAACCAGCCCCTTCATCCGTAATATCGAAATTGCCATCACCCCCTGAGAATGGAAAATGCCGACAATGGAGCCTTACAAGGGAACCTCTGACCCCGTCGTACACTTACAGAGATACACACAACATATGCTCATGAGAGGAGCGACAAAAGGAGTATTGTGTAAATGCTTTTCACTATTCTTGGCAGATCTAGCTACCTCCTGGTTCTTCCATCTACCCCAAGGGTCCATCAGCTCATGGGAAATGTTGGCAGAAAAGTTCATCAGCCAATTCTGCATTCATGTGGAACAACCCAAGGACGCTTATTCCTTATCCAATATCAAACAAAAGCCCGGAGAGACAGTGCAACAATATCTAACCCGATTCAATGCCACAGCGGCCGCAGTCCAGGATGCCGATGAGAAACTTATCCTAATGGCCCTCTGTAGTGGTGTGCATCCGGATACTAAATTTGCTAGGAGATTAACGAAAGAAAAGCCAGCTACCTTACCAGATTTCTTCCATGAAGCCGGAAAATATATGAGACTTGAAGACGCTGCCATTGAAAGGCAGACAGGGCAACAAACTAAGGCAGCTCATGGCAACACACCTGCAGTAGCAAAGGACGTTCGAAGAAATAACTCTAGAGATAGTGCTGGGGGCAAGAAGGGAGAAAAGCGTCTATATCGGCCAAGACCGAGATTTGACACTTACACTCCTTTGAATGAAACAATCGAAAACATCTTCCTGGCCACCCAAGACGAAGTTAAATACAAACGCCCCCCCACAAGAAGGAATCAGATAACGTAATTAAATCTGCAAAGTTCTGCCATTTCCACGAATCTCATAGGCATGATACCAATGAATGCCATCATCTTGGGGACTTAATTGAAGAACACATCAGAAGGAAGAGACATGAACGCTATGTAAAAAGCCAAAACAGGACTCCAGCTCCTGCCAATAAAATCCCGAGGCTATCACCCCCGGAAGTAGGCGGAGGAAATCGCAACACCAGCGGCTCTAATCAAGAGAAGATAGTGGTCCATACCATATCGAGAGGACCACACATCGTCGACAAAAGCTGGGCAGATATGGAAAGTTGCTTAGAAACAATTAAGACTGCGTTAATTCCGTTATAGAAGAACGCCACCCAAAGCGGAAAGAGAACAATAACATCACATTCGGTAGGCGTGACCTAGAAGGAAGACGGTACCCTCACATGGATCCTATGGTCATCTCTGCCTGGTTTGGT
Organism: Allium cepa; assembly: GCA_030765085.1. NCBI lineage: Eukaryota > Viridiplantae > Streptophyta > Magnoliopsida > Asparagales > Amaryllidaceae > Allium > Allium cepa. The sequence continues at coordinate 744,083,228 of CM060932.1, forward strand.
CCAGCCAAAGTTTTTCGATAGTAGACACTGGAAGCTCAGTAAATATCCTATTTAAGCATGCTTTTGACAAAATGAAGCTATCAATGAAAGATGTGTCTCCCTGCAATAAACCGCTACATGGTTTCACTGGAGATGCGAAGATGCCCCTCGGGCAACTGGACCTCTTTGTTGAAATAGGAAGTCATCCCCGCTCCGTTGTGCGGAAACAAACATTTGTGCTAATAGAAAACCACTCGGCCTACAACGCATTTTTGGGAAGACCAGCCTTGTCCGACTTCCAAATTGTCCTGGCCCCGTGGTGCCTGAAGATGAAGTTCCTAACAGATAATGGAATAGGAGAAGCAGAGGGAGATCAAGACGCTGCTCGAGACTGCTATGTAACTGAACTTCGCAATAACCGCAGAAGGGATAAAGGGAAGAATGCAGAGACTACTCTCTGCATGAAAAGCTTGGAAGCATAGCAACTAAAGAGAGCCCCTCCTCTTCGATATACCAGTGATCCTTTCAATGAATTAGACCCCAGGGACAAAGAGGAGGAGGCCACCGCCGAGCTTGCAGAGGCTATGGAGTTTGTATCTGTAGACAAACATGACTCAAGTAGACTATTGAAAATCGGATCTCAACTAAAAGCAGAATTGAAGGATCAACTCATTGATTTTCTCCGCCACAACTTGGATGTATTTGCATGGACGCACGCTGATATGACTGGAATCTCCCCAGACGTAGCGTGCCACGTACTGAACATCGATCCTACCAAGGTGCCAGTAAAGCAGAAAAAGAGAAGTATGGGGGCAGAACGATCAGCAGCCCTCGATGAAGAAGTAAAGAACCTGCTTGCCAATAACTTCATACGAGAAGCCATCTACCCAGAGTGGATCGCTAACCCGGTACTAGTAAAGAAGGCTAATGGGAAGTGGCGAACGTGCATTGACTTCTCCAACTTAAATGATGCTTGCCCAAAGGATTGCTTCCCTCTCCCCCGAATCGATCAGCTGGTGGACATCACAGCCGGGCACGAACTCTTATCTTTTATGGATGCATACTCAGGATATAACCAAATTCCTATGCATGCTCCCGATCAAGACCACACTAGTTTTATCACTGACTGGGGATTGTACTGCTACAGAGTAATGCCTTTTGGACTTAAAAACGCCGGAGCTACTTATCAGCGCCTCGTCAACAAGATGTTCGCAGAACTAATAGGACGAACTATGGAAGTTTATGTAGACGACATGCTAGTAAAATCAGGGAAAGCCAACGACCACGTAAGCCACCTAAGCAAGATGTTTCAAGTACTTCACCAATATGGAATGAAGCTGAATCCTCTAAAGTGCTCCTTCGGAGTATCATCAGGAAAGTTCTTAGGATTCATCGTCCATGCCAGAGGAATTGAAGCGAACCCTGAACAAGTCCGGGCTCTGAAAGAAATCAGGATACCTTCCACTCGAAGAGAAATGCAAAGCCTAAATGGGAAAGTGGCTGCCCTAAGCAGATTCATCTCCAAAGCAACTGACAAGTGCGTCCCTTTCTTCGAAGCTCTAAAGAAGGACAAAGGAAAGTTCGAGTGGACCGACGAATGCTTAAAAGCCTTCCTTAACCTAATCGAACACCTCCAAAGGCCACCAGTACTCTCAACTCCAAATGAAGGCGAAGAGCTATACCTATACCTTGTTGTGTCATCTCATGCTCTAAGCGCCCTTTGGTAAGAGAAGACAACCGCGCGCAGCGGCCAATATACTTTGTAAGCAAGAGGTTTACAGGAGCAGAAGCCAGATATCCTAAACTTGAGAAGCTAGCATACTGTTTACTAATCACATCACGGAAACTGCGACACTACTTCCAATCTCATTCCATCAGAGTTCTAACCGATCAACCGCTAAGGCAGGTACTCCATCGTCCCGACACTTCCGAGCGACTACTTAAATGGTGCATCGAGCTGAGTCAATATGATATCACCTACCATCCTCGCACCGCCATCAAGGGATAGGCCATGGCCGATTTCATTGTCGAATTCACTACCAACGAAGGAAAGGAGCAATCTGAAATAGCAGAAAACATCAAGTGGAATCTCTTTGTGGATGGAGCATCAAATGAACAAGGCTCGGGGGCAGGTATTGTAATAATCACTCCCAAGAGAAGGAAGCTACACTATGCTCTAAGGTTGGAATTCACTGCCACCAACAACGCTGCAGAATACGAAGCAGTGATAGCCGGATTAGAACTTGCCCTAGAGATTGGAGTCGGTTCTTTATGTCTCCATAGTGATTCTCAACTTATTGTAAATCAAATACTGGGAGAATTCCAGACTCGAGGAGAACGACTCACAGCATATCTAAAGAAGACCAAGCTGCTGCTCGATCAATTAGATCACTATTTAATCAAACACATTCCTCGAGAAGAGAATCAGGAGGCCGACGAACTGGCAAAGCAAGCTAGCATGAAGGACGACACCACTTCCGGAACAGTAACCATCTCAAAGCAACTAGCCCCGAGTTTCGAGCAAGTGAATCTGATAGCTGCAATCGAAGAGGAAACTTGGATGACTCCCATCCGGAAATACTTACAAAGTGGCACACTGCCAGATGGGCGTAACGAAGTTAAGAAAATCTTGAGGAAAGCTTCCCGCTACACAATACAAGAAGGCATCCTCTATCGGCGCGGCTTCTCTAACCCTTTATTAAGGTGTGTCACTGGAAGGGAAGCCAAGGAAATCTTATCCAACATCCATCAAGGAAGTTGCGGAGATCACACTGGAAGGCAGACTCTGGCAAAGAAGATACTCCGATATGGATATTTCTAGCCCACCTTAAACAATGACGCCTTAGACTTCGTCAAAAAATGCGACAAATGTCAGAAATTTGCTAAGATCCCTCGACTACCAACAAATGAGATTACTCAGATGACCAGCCCTTGGCCCTTTGCAGTATGGGGAATTGACTTGATTGGCAAACTGCCAATAGGCCGAGGCGGAGCCAAATATGCCATAGTGGCAGTCGACTATTTCACCAAATGGGTGGAAGCGGAACCACTAAATAAAGTATCTTCAGCAAAAGTTATTAACTTCTTGATCAAAAATGTTCTTTGCAGGTACGGGGTTCCACTGAAAATCATATCAGACAATGGACTTCAGTTTGACAGCAAGGAATTCGCCGACTGGTGCCAAGAGCATGGAATTTACAAAAGCTTCTCGTCCGTGGCTTATCCTCAGGCAAATGGACAAGTCAAAGCTGTCAACAAAATCCTCAAAACTCTAATCAAGAAGAAGCTTGAAAAGTCAAAAGGCGCTTAGGTGCATGAACTTCCTACGGCACTTTGGGCCTACCGCACGTCTTTCAGAACATCAACAGGGTATACACCTTTCTCTTTGGCATACGGATCAGAGGCCATGCTCCCAGTTGGAACTGTAGTGCCTTCCCACCGTAGGATCCACTACAACCTAGAAGAAAATGAAGAACTCCTCTATATGTCTTTGGATCTAATCGAAGAAAGAAGAAATGATGCAGCACTCAAAGCAGTAGCTCACAAGCAAAAGGCGGCAGCACAATACAACTCCAAAGTCAAGCATCGCAGCTTACAAGAAGGAGATCTTGTCCTCAAGCGAATCTTACCGCGCCCCGGAGCGCTAGATCCAATCTGGGACGGACCATATGTAATTCATAAAGATCTCCACAATGGAGCTTATATTTTGTCAACAGTAGACGGAGAGGTGTTCCAGAGGGCATGGAATATCCAACACCTTCGTCGATACTTTTCTTAACTTGTACTGCCATATGAAGTGAATTAACAAAGAGAATCGGTGGACGTAGGCATTTTCGTGCCGAACCACTTTAAAAATCTTGTCTCTTTTTTAACCTGTTCCTTTATATCTTGGCTGCTTGTTAACTTTATCCTTTTCTATTAAACAAAATCCTGTGTTTCTAGTCAAGACACATCACGGCGCGACTTCACCTGGACAAGACCTAACAGGTACTATACGAATCTATGCCCTCGCCAATGAGACACTTTTGCTCCAGCATCCCTCTGCTGCGGGTTAACTCATTGCTCGCAACGGCCCTCAAAGCCAGCTGTAATGAGCCGATTATAAGCCACCGAGGAGGCCGAAAATAACCTAGGCAGCTCATTACGGCGTTCGGCTCGCCGGCAACTGTGAATCGACTTTAAGCCCCAACATAAGGTGTGGCCAGCCAGAGGTAGTTCACGGTTGACGATCGAAACCCACGCTAGCCGGCCACGGTAAATCGAATAATACCCACGATTACGGGCCATAATGGTCCAGGTAGTTACCGTGTGAGATCTCGGCTCCGATGTGTCTTAAGTACGGCTGTGGTAAAAAAGAAAACTCCCCGCGGAGGCGTAAGATGGATGACAAATGTCTCCAAGACCCACAGCTAGGGAAAGCGACTACAAAATCCGTTTGCCACGAACTTGAGAACATCGAAGGCCTTCCTTGATTGGAAGTTTTACTATTTCTTATATTTCTATTTTGTTTGAAAACTTTTCCTCCTATCCTCTATAAAAATCCCTGAAGTACATGACACAAAATAGGAGACGCTCGCCAATGGAAATAGGAACTCACAACTGAATGACATGACACTCAGCTGCATTCCATACTCAGTTACACAAGACATTCAAGGCTACCATCTGCAACTAAGACATGAGGGGGAGTACCTTTTCCTCTTGTATACAAATACGTAGCTATAATTTATTCGCACATCACACAAACATTGCAAGATATGAAATTATATTTTAAGCAAGAACTTAGCATCAAACACGATTGAATCACAGACATGTGCACAGCTGTATTTCTTATGCAACATATCAAAATAACAAAAGCATTCAAATATAGCAGAATCAGTCTGAGTTAAAAGTTACATGCCAAAAATCAAGTTGTTCGTTACATAATTACAACCTGAAATTTACATTAATGTTTTAAGCCTAACATAGACAGCAATGTCAAGTAAACCAAAAAATGTCCAGATCAAGCCAAGGAGTCGGCTGCATCGGGGCTTCGCCTCTATCCTGCTGGCCCTCCGAGATCTACTTAACCGCAGGATCAGAACTCTCAGCATGTTGACCGAAGGTAGTTGGCGCTTCAGAGGTCCCGCCTGTCCAATTCAGGAGAAGAATCCATTAAATAAACAATAAGCAACCAAGTTATAAAAAAGCTAAAAGGGAAGACTTACCAGCACCTGTTTCTTGATCATCATCCTCCAACTGCACACCTACCTCCTCAGCAACGAGCAGCCGCATACCCTCCTTCACCGCCACTTTCTCCTCCTTGGTGAATTAGGCCGTAACCACATCCATTCTGAAGGCCATGCCACCCTCCTTATCTGCATCAGCCATGGCCTCCTCCAAAGCCCTGAGATAAATCCTGGCCATGACTCGGGGATAATCATCTATCCAGGATAAGTTGCCCTATTTCCAAGTACGGAAGTACATATCCTGGAGCATTTCATCCATCATTCCCTCATTCTCCTCGAACTCCCTCATTCGGACCTCAGAAGCCAACAACTTTGCAACGTCAGCATCCCTCTTCGATCGGTATCGCGAGCGGTCAGCCTGAAGAGATTTCCTCATTGCCTCCATCTCCTTCTCTAGCTTGGTTTGAGCAAGCTCTGCGGCTTCAAGCTTTCCGGATAACTCCTCTACCCGCTTGAGATCCGCTTTCCGGACCTCATCCATCGTTGCAATAGCCATATCGATCCGTTCCTTGCAGGTAGCCTCTATTCTCCGTAACTCTGCTCTGCTAGCCTCTTCCATGGTTTTCTTTAGTCGCCTGGAGGCGACCTCATGTTGAGAGTCTGGATGGCCTGATCGGCGAGTTGCTTGGCCTGGTCGGAAACCATTAACCGCAATTGAATGTTAGCACTCCCGATTCCTCTCCGGCCTTGACCAGTCGGGCATGATTCCCCATCAGCTTCCTGGTCTCCTCAGCAACCCGGTCGATGTTTTCCTTAGCTTCGTCCCCCATAGTTACAATCCGAGTAGTAAGCAAATCAAGGTCCAGGGACTTAGCCTCATCAAGCACCCGTACCATAGGATTGCGAGGGAGAAGGTGCTCACTAGTAGCCTCGTCAAAGGAAATATCATGAGAGCCTGGATCCAGGTCTGGATGACCCGCAAACGGATTACGAGCCAAGCCGGAATGATCTATTGGGGGTAACAGTAGGGTTTTCAGACGGGTGCGGGGAAGGTATAAACTCAATAGTCTCCTCCGTGGTATCCCGAAGAGGTTGAGTTGGGGGCTGAGTACCAGGTGAGGATTCAAACAAGGAACGGCTCCTCTTCCTCTTTTGGATGTCCTCTTCGATGACCCCAAGAAGAGGACGGTAGCCGACTACGTCTCCGGGGCAGTTAGTCGAAGGCTTCGGCTTAGTAGAAGCTTTGAGAAGTTTGTATTGTTCAAGCCGGTGCCGAACATCTGATGTCTTGGCCTCTTCGCCCGCTCCTGGAATAAAAACCAAGCGTTACAAGAAAAAATTGAGCTATAATTCAAGAAACGTATCAAGTTAAGAAGAGTAAAAAGACGTTTTTGTATACAAACCCTAGGGAGGAGTAGGATACTGCAATAAGTCCTGGATCTCATCCCAGGACGGGAGCTGGCCATAAAATATTCCTAAATCCTTATCATAAATGGAGTCGTCAGGAGTCAAAAATTCACCTTGAATCGCAGGGGTTGCCTTAACTGAAATGCTCTTGGAAGATGAATCGGCACCAGTCTCGGCCTTATCAGCTTTCTTTGGCTTCTCTACCATGGCCGATTCTTCCTCCAACCCCTCAAAAGCCTGCCAGAAAGAATCATCTGTCCACTCTTGGATCTCCCCTGCTTGCCCAGAGGACAAATCCCCAGCGCCATCACCGCTCTGTCCTTCGCCACCATCATCACCATCACCTTCTCCATCACCTCCGCTCTCCTCCTCGCCTCTTTCCTCCTCCACATTTTTTCTCCTCTGGGACATCTGGACATGTACTGGGGGAGGGTCCATCGGACTTCTTGAGTTTCTTCCCCCCGGCGACTGGGTGTATCGAGAAGGGTTTCCTTTTGCTGCTCTTCGCCGCATCCCCTCTTTTAGCCTTGGCAGCCCTCTCCTTAGCTGTGTCTCTCTGCTTGACCACAGACTGATGTGGTAGAATCAAATTGTGCCCCAGAAGAGTAGCATTCTTGATCAAGTAAAAAGCTGACCTCTCCCTTCCCGAAATGGCTTCTATTTCCGCAGCCATCTGAACCACGCGATCGTTCTCCACGACCGTAAAGCCACCTGTCGCTAGAAAGAAATTAAAAAACATAAGAAGAAGCATTGCAATCAGAACGGAAATTATAAATAAGTTTCAACTAACAGCCAAAGGTGAAGCGATGGATAGAAACAGAGTCATCCTTGACGAAAAACCATTCCTTCTTGAACATGCTGAACTTCGAATATAAGTCCAGGATCGGCTTGAAGGACACGGCTGATTCTAAGCTAACGTAGGGAGACCCCTTCTTATAGACTCTCAAATTGTACAAGTACCGAATCTCCCGGTTGGAGGGGGGACGCCTGTACTTTCTTTGGAAGATGATAAATAGACTCACCAAGATAGCATAAGAGTTGGGCTGAAGCTGGAAAGGGGCCACCTTCAAATAGGTGATGAAGCTAACTATCCAAGTATTGATCGGGGGAATGGCCCTACACATACAATGGTAACTGCTATAAGCAAAATATCCTTCAGGAGGGTCATACGGCATAACTCCATTCCCTGGTAGCACCATGTGTGCTCTGTCAATCCCGAAAGAACGAGATATAACATCAAGCTGCTCCTCTTTAAGGGAGCTAGGAAAGCAGTTTGGTGGCGAGTTCAGGAGCTCCTGAGGGCCGTACCCATCTACTAGTGATCTCGGGGGAGGTCCATGACGACCCGGTCCTGACTGAACTGGGGGCACTGTGGAGGACTCTTCTCTGTCCTTGGATTTCTTCTTATCTGATCGAGTTTCCACTTTACGAGACATTTATCTGCAAACACAAAAAAGTGCGTCGTTAGAATGAGGGAAGTAAACAAGCAAGTGCATATAGTCTGGAATTTCACTCGCAGTTTAAAACATAAAAGTGCGTTCGGTAGTTCAAGGCCGAAAGGTCATTCAGCACTCGTATCCTCTGATCTCATTCGGTGGTTCAGGAAAAAGTTGGTTCGGTGAAAGAAGACCTCACCTGGTCCGGCAATGTAATTGATTCGGCAGGAAAAAAATGGTTCGGCTACTTCAGTTGGTAAGGAATAACGAAAGCATAAAGCCTATATTTATAGGCAAATATCAACGACCGGACCAATTGGTTCGGCGTTCGAGACCGGATGAGAGTGTCCAAGATGAGTGACCTAAAACAAAGCACACCATATGCAGGCACATGCCCTACTTTGGAGGGGCAAGTGTTGGGTGTGTTTCGACCGGGCCAACACCACCGAACCAACCCCTTTCTAAAGCACTACCGAACCAACTCTTTTCCTAAGCACTGCCGAACCAACTCCCTTCCCAGTGTACTACCGGTCCAACTCACTTCCTATGCCTAGCCGAACCAGAACTCAACCCATCTACCACCAGACCGTAGCGTTACCGAACCAACATTGCTAGGCTAGATTGCTTCATCCCAGGCCCACCAGCAGCTTTATACATCCAGGATCCCTACCCTCAGCCTCACTCTATAAATAGAGGGGCAGGGGTACAACAATGGCGGACAAGTCTGAGAGCTCAAGCACGGATAGAACTTTCAAACAACTTTCATATACTTGTAATCAAAGCTTTGTACTTGTAATCTGATCAGTAAAGGAGAATAACATATAAAGTGGACGTAGGCACATTCTGGCCGAACCACTATAAATCTGTGTGTCTTTTACAGTTTAGTCCATGCTTTCTACATATTTGCGTAAATCACCCAAATCGCTAAGAACAACATAAAATCGACTAAATTATACGACTTGGAGGTGTTTGCCCAATTTTTGTGCAAACAAATACCAAGCATTATATTCATACATACGCAAATAAAAATATGAAAACAAATTATTACAACATTTGTACATCAATAAACCTAGTTTTAAAATAAGAGTTCTTGCTTTCAAATTACCAAAACGCAACAAAGAACTACCAAAACACAACGTGATCACCTAGCACACACTTATAAAATGCTCGAGATGCCTTGGAAGACACATGGACAAGGGCCAAATAAGCCAAATGGGCTCGGCCTAGGGTGGAGGCACACTGCCCTAGGTTTGGGGAGGGGAGGAGAGTTGTGAAAGTTGTTTATTTCGTGGATAGAAAGGTTTTAAAATAAAAATGGAGGCTTATAGAAGGAGCATGGAAATTTTTTTGGTGTGGACTTGCTTGGTTTTGGAAAATGAAGAAAGTCGGGAAGAGAAGAGAAAATGGAAAATGAAAATGTAAAGTGAAAATGAGAAGGTGGTGGTTTTGTTTTATGAATAAATACAAATGGAAAATTTTCAAATTGCTCTTCCTAAAACTAAGTTAATACCACTCTCCAAAATTTTGACAACACATCTTCTCTTCATCATAACATATGCTTAGCCATCACATCATAGTAGGTTTTAAAATATCTTGTTTCAAAATTCACTACTAATTCTTAAAATTTCACAAATATCCCAAAGCACTTTTGAAATTGCAATGACCCAGATTTTGAAACATTTTGTATTTAAATATTGGAATTATTTAAATAATTGAATCTTGGATTTAATTTAGAAAAAATGATTTTGAAAGCTTATTTAAATTCTATTAAAAGAAGAATGATAACAACAAACTTTTAATTTTTAACTAAAAGCGATTAAAATTGTTTTAATAATAATTCGTTTTAATTAATGTATGAAATTATCAACCAAGGCATTATCTTGGATTTTGATGAAACTCATGCTATTACACCTAGAATACTGAATTATTATATGTCATTGAGTTTCATGGCAATCAGACGTACTGTATGGTCGTGCGAGCTCCAAACGCATAGCGATTAATTTCAGGAAATAAAATAAAATATAATTTGATTATAAAAGATAACTTTTGTATATGATGGAATTAGTCCCAAAATAAGCTCCATTGAGTTTGGAATATGGGTATTAAGCTAGGAATACCAATGAGCATGCCTTATTTAGAGTTTATGATTTTGAGGGATGAATAACGTAGGGGAAATTTTCGGTGAAAGAACCTCACTTTCTTTTATTTTCTAAACACTAATCCCAAACCCAAACCTGACCCCTCATTCAACGACCAGAGTTGATCGGTGCCTCTAGAGGCCGAATTAGGCTTAGGTATCAAGAAGAAAAATGGGTGCATGGGTGAGTGGTGTAAGTTGACTAGTCAGCTTATGGTGGATCAAGGCGAGGCGGCGGTGAAGTCTTGATTAACTTCGTGGCTAGGGTTGGCATTTTCCTCATTGACATGAAAAATAGGTGGCGGCCTTGATGCAAATTAATAGGGGGAAGATATGGCTATAATCTATTGGAGTTCGGTGGGCTTCCATCGACGGCGTTGGCGGCTAGGTCAAGTTAAACGTGGTAGAGATTTTGATGTTCAAACTATGGCTATAGGCGACATGGGGAGGAGAGGTCAGTGACGATGGCTTCTTAGAGGTCAGGGCTATCGTCGATAAGCGAGCGGCGGTCTTAAGTGGCTCGTGGTAGTGGTGGTGTTAAGGAATCGTGGTGCTGGGGTTCTTTTGAAGGCGGTGAGTGTATTATACGAGAGAAAAAGGTAATTAAGTTTATTAATAATTAATTAAGTAATTATAATTTAATTAATCTCAATATGTTTATTAATTCATATCTTGTTCGTACCGGGTCTAATCGAGATGCCATCTTCACTATTATGCTTATAGCGATGATATCTACACATTGGAGTTGGATTCATCGAGTTTGGATCTTATGGGAATTTAAGTCAAAATAAAATGGTATTTGATTTTGTACTATTCGAAAACTCGTAAGCGCTGGTTGTAACTTGGATGATTTTATTCACCAACTGATTATACAATTATTGTGTATATAATTGTTTTTGTATGAAATTAGAAACTATATAATGAACAATGTAATTTATTACTTTTAGACTCAGCCTTGTTTTTTAAATAAGTGACAGCATTTTCATGGAGTAATCTCTTTTTTGATCATCTATAACATGTATCGTGGCCCAGACTACCTTTTTACATGTTTAATAATGCATTATAAATATTTGAAGCGATATAGTCATTATAAACGTGCTTTGAAATGATTATTAACATATGTTAAATTTGATAAATTGTGATATATTAGAAAATATATATTGGAATGTTCTACACATGTTTTGTTTTGTTTGACATAAAGGAATTGGTTTGGACATGTGTGGAAATTGGAATTGGAAGTTGTAAATGTTAGAACCGAAAAGGTCGCTATAGATGCACATTGAAATTGCTGTGGTTGGCGATAATAAAGTTAAATTTGAAAGACATCCTAGGGCTTTTTAATATTTTTAATAAGCATGGTAAGCATACTTATTATCAAAGCAACAAGGTTTAAATATATGTTCGGATTTTGACCCGGTTATGTTGAACTGATTGCACAAGTTAGATTCAACACTATCAAGGCCAATGAGTCAAGAGTGATGGTTGTGGGGCCTAGAAGTCAAGTAAGGATGATCACACGAGTCGAGGTTGAATGGAACTAATAGATACGCAAGGCAGAATGCTTGAAGTATGAAATACGGTTCAACATATAAGAGGGATCGACATAAATTCGCTCCAATGATACGGATTGACATGTTTCAAGGTGTAAGAGCATTCCTAAAGAAACAATAAATATCTTAAGATCTATAAGGCCAATGCATATGAAATTTGGAGAGCATGATATAGGCACCTTAGGGATCGCACCTCAAAAGGACAAATTTGGATGGTTTGGCACTCTTCCCTTGGTAAGGATCGGCACGAATCAGTAAGCAATCCATGCTGAAGTAAAGATTAAGCAATAACTCAAGTTCTACTAATCCAATTGGTATGAAATTTGGAAGCTAAGCATATTTTAGCATGAGGAAGCTACCTTAGGGATCGCACTCTAAAACTTGACCAAAGTAGAGATCGATACAGATCTCTCTTCTTTGGGAATTAGGCTATGCGATCCCTTTAGTAGGCCCATATGGTATCAAAGGTCCTCCTACCGAGTTTTTAGAGAGATATTTGACTATCTTCATCTACAAATACAAGATAGGTTGTTCATTTTTGGGACTTTACACTACTGGTTGCTTTATATTCTTTTGTCACTAAGGATTTTTATCTAATTCTTGTTGTACTCAGATTATAAAGTGGTTAATAAGGCGATTTATTCAAAATGGACGTAGGAAACTACGCCGGACCACTATAAATCGTTGTGTGCATGTTATTCTTTCAATTTATTGCTGTTTATTGCTATTATCCTCTGTTTTTATTTTACTTTCTTCATTTATTTCTCTTTATAACTTCTATTGGGTGTTTGTGCCAAATTTTGGTGCAAACATTTTGCTTTTGCTGATAACCTTGATTCTTAGCTTGTTAGGATCCCTTTGTTGCTACCGGATTGCATAAATCCCCCAAAGGAGAACCACATTTATCTTCAAAAAGTTTACTCGTTCTACTTAGATTCACAAAAATCTAAGCAAAGTTATTAAAAATGGTAAGGAACACTAGATCTATTTCTCAAAACATGAAAGGAAACGACAGCGCTTGTATCTAACAAGGAAGCCTAAGCAGTCAACCAATGAAGGTGAATGTTGAACCAGTTGAAGTCCAAAATCCAACTGATTCTATTACAAGAGTTGAATTTAGAATCTAATGAGAGAGCTAATGGATAACCATTGACAATTAAATCATTAGATTCATACGAATATCAACTTATTGAACCAACTCTGTCAGCAATAGCGAGGAAACTTTGGGGTGTTAACAGGCAGACCATCATGGTCTGCCAGGACCATAGGATCATTGTTGATCCCTCCTATAGAGGAGGGAACTTACCTATGCACACTGGGATTCAAGCCGGAGCTACCGTGTTGATTTGGATGATGGAGTTCAGTTAAATGTTGACCAAATGCTTCCCCGGAACGACGATGAAGTGAATTTATGGGATATACACTGGGAAGATGTTGAACCAAGAAGGTGTGGAATGGCTCCCAGACATCGACCAGACCATTCACGTGAGGTTAGACACGAAAATTGCTTAGCACCAACTATCCAAATGCCAGACTTATAGGCTATGGTTAGACAGTTAGTGAGAAAGAGCCAAGGCTTGACCAATGATAACCAGGAAATCTCAAGAAGCCATAACCCATTCACTGACTGTGTCCTACATGTAGAGCATCAAGAAGGTTCAACATGCCGTCGATGCCTGCCTATGAGGGAAAAATCGACCCCAGACATCATATCATGAGATATGAATGGCTGATGGATTCCACACAAGTAGTCGATGAAACCAAGTATCGACATTTTTCGGTAACTCTCTCTGGAATAGCAACGATGTGGTTTACAAGGCTACCCCGATGGTCGATCTCTAGATTTGATGATATGACAAAGTTTGTAAAGCAGTTCCGAATGCCCCAACTCGCCCCAAAGATGTATGTCCCTGTCCAGCGTGATCCGGGCTCCAAGAGAATTATTGAAAGATTATTTGGAGAGATTACATGCAACTGTTACTGAAATCAGTAATTCGAATGACCATGCAATATTAAGGCTGTAACAAGAGGGGTCGATCCAGAATTCGATTTTGATGATTGGTTAGCTGGCAAGCCACCCACAACGTTGGAATGCTTTTATGCAAAGGCGGCTCATAGTTAAGGAAGAAGGAAGCCAGATCCTTCAAGAAGAAGAATGTTGTGGGGCCGAGTAGAGAAGGACTACAGAGTAATATTGCTATAAAGCAGTCTAATAATAGCTTTAGAAAAGTTCAAGTGAATATCCAGAACAAACCGAATCAACAAAAAAAAGGAGGAGATAGGAGCCGAGAATGAAAAAGGTCGTTTCAGCCATGATTGGCCTCGCCTTAGTGAGAAGGATATTAGTTGACTGTGGAAGTTCTGTAAATATAATTTTTGAAAAAAGCTTATGATCAGATGAGGATAGAAGCCAAGGACTTGAAACCGCCTAAAGCCCGCATTCGTGGCTTTAATGGCGTTGCAACTAAAGATGTTGTTATGTTGAATTACCTATAGAGTTGGAAGAAGTTGACCATTGGAGAGTGTGGATTTTGCCTTTTGTTGTTTTGGATGTTGGCCCTCCATACAATGCTTTTCTAGGTCGACCGGCCCTAGTTGATTTCCGAGTAGCCCTTACCCTATGGTGCTTAACTGTGAAGTTCCCGACAGATAATGGTTTCGGAGTTGTTCATGGTGATCAGGCGACTGGACATGCTTATTATTCAACTGAGTTGAGGTATGCTAAATGAAAGGAGAAAAGTTAGGGCGTTGAGAAGTCAGTCCACATCCAAGCAACTAAAGATTGACAATTAACGCCCAAGCCTTGGCTTAGGCGCTACAATCGGCTCTATAAAGATATAGATTCGAGATGATGAGGATAAGCCCAAAGAAACCAATGCTACACTAGTTGAGTGGACGATTGACATCGCAGTCAGCCACGATGACCCATCACGGGTCATAAAGATCGAATCTCAACTCATTCCCCCGATGATGGAAGAACTTACTGGATTTCTCCAAGTGAATCTCGACGTGTTCACTTGGACTCACTCTGACATGTGTGGGATCTCACCTGCCATTGTGATCCATGCATTAAATATTGACACGAGGCATGTCTCAATGAAGCAAAAAAAGATATGGCGTGGATCTAAAGAGATCTGCCGCACTTAAAGAGGAGGTGGATAGACTTAAAGACAATGGGTTTATTTGTGATGCCTGCTACTTTATGTTGGTATCTAATCATATACTTGTGAGAAAGGCGAATGAGAAATGGCGGACATGCGTTGATTACTCAGACCTGAACAAGGCATGCCCAAAAGATAGCTTCCCCTTCCAAGGATCGACCAGCTAGTAGACTCGACCATGGGACACAAATTTCTTTATTTCGTCGATACGTACTTAGGATGCAACCAAATCCCAATGCACATTCCCACTTAAGAGCACACCAGCTTCATTACCGATGTTGGATTATATTGTAATGTGGTGATGCCATTTGGACTAGAGAATGCAGGAGCACCCTACCAGCTCCTAGTTAACACAATGTTTAAAGATCAGATTAGAAAATGATGGAGGTATATGTGGATGATATGCTCGTGAAGTCACGCCAGTATAGCGACCACACTAGAGACTTGGCAGAAACGTTCGACATCCTCCGACATTATAAAATGAAGACTAATCCTTCGAAATGTTCCTTTGGCGTTGCATCAGGAATTTTTTTGGGTTTTATCATTAATGCCTGCAGAATCAAAGTTAATCTCGAGAAAATCTAAGATATTCACAATATCCAAGCGCCAAAGACTATCAAACAAGTATAGAGCCTGAATGGGAAGGTCAGTGCTCTATGCTGATTCATTTCCAGTGCTACCGATAAATGCATTCCTTTCTTTGACTTGATTAGGAGAGGAAAATAGGAACACAGGATTGTAAAGATGCATTTCAAGCTTTGGTGAACCACTTAGAGAGACCTCTCATCTTAACAAAGCCAATGGATCATGAAGATTTATAAATCTACTCAGCCGTGTCGTTACACGCTATAAGTGCCGCGTTGCTTTGCGGAGAGAATCGATTCCAGAGACTGGTCTATTATGTTAGCAAGAAATTAATAGGAGCTGAAAGGAAGTATTTGAATATATAGAAACCGACATATTATTTGCTGATTGCATCATGAAAGCTCCGCCTTTACTTCTTGGCACACCCTATCAATGTTTACACTGACTATCCATTACGACAGGTCCTGCAACGACCTGAGACATCTGAAAGGTTATTCAAGTGAAATATTGAGATTAGCCAATTTGACATCACTTATCTTTCCTAAAGGGCTACCTAGGGTCAGGCATTGGCATATTTTATGGAGAATTTACTGCGTAGGATGATTTTCCAAAGAGTAGTAAAACCCCTACCATGCGGTAGAAGTTGTATACAGATGGAGTATCCAATGACCATTGTTCTGGAGCTGGGATTATGCTTGTAACTTCCGAAGGTCGGTCTATTTGCTATGCTTTAAATATTGACTTCCTTGCAACGAACAAGAAGCTGATTATGAGGCTTTAATTCCTGGACTTAAACTCACCAAGGAACTGGGAATAATGTCACTTGAAATCTTTTGTGACTCACAATTTGTAGTATACCAAGACAGGAGAGACAATCAAGCTAAAGGACAATGGCGTGCTCCATACCTTACCCAAGTCCAGTAGTTGTTGACTGACTTTGAGTACTATGACATTACGCACATTCCTCGGGATCAAAATAGAGAGGCTGATTCATTGGCAAAGTTTGCTAGCACTAGGGATGCACAACATATGGGCTTGGTTCTAGTCAAAGTATTAAATGCCCCAAGCATAAACCTTATGGAAATTAGTCGGGTACTAAAGACATAGCCTGAAAATGAATCATGGACGACTTCGATTAAAAACTGCCTATTATAGGAAGTTCTTCCTAAACAAAGGAATGAAAAGCGACAAGTCTTCCCTAGCTTCGGTATATGCTCATGATGAGATAAAACGAGTGCTAAAGGAAGTTCATGAAGGAGAATGTGGCGATCACACTAGGAGGCAAATTCTAGCCAAGAAAATACTCCATTACGGGTATTATTGGCCAACCATCAATAGAGACACTACTGATTATGTAAGGCGATGCGACAAGTGCTAGGTATATGCAAAAGGCCCAAGAGCTCTACCAATGGAAATTACACAAATGGTCAGTCTATGTCGGTTTTCCATATGGGGCATAGATATTATTGGTTCTTCACTGATCTCTAAAGGTGGTGCAAAGCACACCATCATCGTAGTTGATTACTTAACCAAATAGGCCGAAGCGGAGCTAATAGCTACTATCATAACGAAGAAAGCAACCAACTTCATTATCTATAACATCATCTGTCATTTTGGTCTTTCACACTATTATAACGGATAATGTGGCTCAATTAAGTAGTTTAAATTCAAAGACTTCCACCATCAATATCATATTGAAAAGAGATTTGCAGCAATCCTCACCTTTAAGAAAATGGGCAAGTTAAAGTCGTAACAAAACCATAAAATATATTCTGAAGAAGTATTTGGAAGAGACTAGAGGCAAGTGGATGGATGAACTCTCAACAACACTATGGGTTTATAGGACCACCCACAAGTCCGCGGATGGCCATACTCCATTCCCGCTTGCTTACGTTTTGGAAGACGTTATTCCTGTTGAGCTGAAAGTTCCTTCTCATCGAGTGACCTACTATAATCCCATAATGAAAAAAATCTCCTCTTAGAATCTATAGACTTTGTAGATGAGTAGCATGAAGAAACTGGATTGAGGGCAGCTGCGCACCAATACCGAGTCGCCTGATACAACAACACCAAAGTATGACTTAGAACCTTTAAAATCGGCGATCTCATCGTAAAATGGGTTTTTCCTGCCCCATCACATATAAATCATACTTAGGAAGGACCATATGTCATTGGATTGAGACTTGGAGAGGGAATTTCAAGCTAGCGACTACTGATGGCATCACACTCCCAAGGTCATGGAACAACGAGCATTTGCGATGTTATTCACTTCGTTTATTTCTCTTCCATTTCGTTATATTTAGTTTCAAGATTTTCTTTAGCATTTTGTTTTCCAATATGTAATACGAAAAATTATGTATTACGACAAAATTATGTAATCTCTTTCCATTTGGAAAATAGAGTTTTGAATTTCCTTCATATCTGTATTTGCTATAGCGATACATATTAGTTACAATACTGGATGAACAAGGATTGACTTGTCCAAGTAGGTTCTCAGAGTTTGAAGCAAGCCAAATACATAGGTTCATGATTGAACTAAATGAGAATGGTTCGACCATTCATTTTACAATCGACATTCACAACCCAAGGATGGAATGCCCGGTGAGGGATGGATGTGGTTCGACCATCCAACGAACAACTTAATCCCATCAAGCGATGAGACATTCATGAACCAAAAGCAATCGTGATATGACTGATCGCTCACTAAGTCAAACCCCTGAGGCAAATTAACCAATTAAGGAAAGTATGATCCAAAAATTTTCCGAAATAACTCTAAGTCCCCAAGGCGTAGACTAGTGTATAAACATAAGCCGGGTGTGATTTGACCACCCATACACTAACTCTTATCCCCAAAGTAGGGACATGAGTATAAACAGATAGATGAGTGTGGTTCGACCATTCACTGTTCTATGAACTCCAGCCTGAAACCGACAAGAGAAGTATAAACTCCTTGAGGATAAAGTTCGACCATCCACTTTCTAACTCCACTAACCCAAGACTGGAGGCAGGAGTATAATCACTCAAACTGCTGAATCCGATAGCACAACACTAAGGCATGAGTCCGTTGTTTAGTTCAACTCAAGACCATAACCATATGAAGGCCTTAGGATTGAATAAACAGATTATTATCCGGGTCAACGAGCAACAAATTACAACTACACTGAATGGAAGGTAATAACTCAACTATCTAAGTAACAATTCACATGAGAGTTCAGTAGGAAACAAAAAATCTTTTATTTGCATAATAAGCTTCAGAATTATGATACGAGTTTATTCAAAAAATGAGGGCCAGTCCTATACAATTATGACCAATAAGAGGGAAAGCAGCTATACAAGTTATATAGAAACAGGGACGAAGCAACGACTATTTCTTTTATCTCGTCTCCTTTTTGGATTTTTCGAGAGTGGCGCCACCCGAGCTTCCACCTATCCATTTTCTAGACTTTTACCGCCTTTGGTGAGAGATATTTCAAAAGTAGGAGGGAGTTTTTTAGAAATTGACCCACCATGAGGGATGGGTTGTAATGGGATGAGATTTGGATCATCAACATTCACATCAACGGGTTCAGTCTTCGCTTGTTTCTTCAACAACTCCTCCATCTCAATGCACTACTTTAATTTGAACCCAGCGGTGTGTTTAGTGATGCCGATGATCACAACATCATAAGATTCATCCAGTGGCAGCGGGTCTTCAGCTTTATCATTATCAGGCACTCCGATAACCTGAGTGTCATGTCTTAGAGCATTGGTGGCCATTAGAATCTCAGTTGATGTCGACTATTACTCAACAACAACACCAATTTAGAGTTTGGCTGGGACCCGAAAGACCTATATATTCATGGAAACAAGAAGATAAACCCACGATTATTGGACATGAATAAAGGAATCGATCGAAAAGTGGAAAATACAGTGGAATACCTACATGGCTGACTTTCAGTTATCATCGCGGTCCCCCTTACAAAATAGGGGTAACCACTTCAGATTGATAATCGGGTTTGTCCGGATCATTGCTTAGATCCTATCCCGAGCCAAAAGAAACTGATGCTTCGGCTGCTTGAAAAGAAGAGGGACCCGTGGGATCAAACTTCGAAGACTCGACAATATTTTTCCCTTCGCTGGAAGATGTTTGAACGTCGAAGTATGAGTCTCGTAGCGGCATGGTCTAGGGGTTCATTTCCAATAAGGATCTCTTACACTAGATTCTCTTCGTCCAAATCAGCATTGCCGAGGGTTTTCATTTTCATTTCAATAATGTATTCCAAGGCGTTGACAAGCGACTCAAGATAACCCTCGTCAAGAAAGATTAGATCATGAAAAAGAAGGACTTTTGCATTGTATTCAGTAATTAGGGGATCAAACATGTCCTTAATTTCATTTCGACTGACTTCATTTTCATCCTCTACCTAGGCCTTGAGCTGTTCTCTTATCTCATTGTGGCCCACTTCCTTCGCCTCTTCTTTGAGGACATCAATCTGAGCAAGTTGCTCATAAATTTTAATCTTCGAAGTCCAAGCCTCAATAGCTACTTTGTGATATCAGTGTGATTCTTCCTGAGTTTTGATTTTCTCTTCGCACTCTTTCTTAAGTAGTTCTACGAGCTCTTCAACCTGGCGGGCCAAAATATTTTTCTCATTTTGCACAGTATCTCTTTCCAAGGCATGTGCACTAATGGGATTATGGGTAGTATCAAGCTTCTTTTGTGGGTAACCTCTAAATGCCTCACCACCTCAGATGTTTCCTTGGCACTTTTTTCTATATTGGTCAGTTTTTCCATCAAGTTCGAGATCTGCAACAACCCGTATATTTGGACCATTTAAATTGACAATAATCCACGCATGTCAACTTAAATAATACAAAACACGAATCATTATGGGATTATAAATACATAAATGTAAATGAGAATCAATACAACATCACAGATACAGAACAGTCACAGAATAATGCAGCGGAAAATACATCGTCATAATAGCAGTTCATGAAGCTACTACCTGAAGTACAACAATGTCTAAACAAAAGGTGACTGAAAGGAAATACATAAATGTCCAACAGACTAGGACATCAATACAGGAATAGAAATAAACTGATAAAGATAAATGCTAAGCCTTCAGCATCTTTGACCAACCTTGATCAGCAACTGGATAGCTTCAGACTAACTCGAGCATATACAAAAGGGAAACACTCGAGTCAGGACTCAAAATCTTATACAGGATAATCAAGTGCAGGGAATAAAGTCCATAACTTAAAGATGAATAAAATAACATTTCTAAGGGTCCGATAAACTATCTATATATACAATAGAATACGATATGTAGATAACGTCTAATCAGTAAAGTACAATATTAAAATAGCGTTAAGGCGTTACCATAATCCCCCTTAACACATTTTATAATGTCATAGTCTATACAGCATCGTAAACCCCACCGTAAACTAATGGTTATCAGAGGGTACCCCATAGGTATAACACAAAACAAAACGTAGTGGTCCCGAATAGGATAATCAGTATGACAAGGTACATGAGGCGATACCAACTAGGATACTAGTAGTTGCGTGATCCGGACTGGTGTTGAGCATAGCTAGCATCTACCTCAACACCACGAAACTAAATTCCCAAATCAAGGGGTGAACCCAAATCGAATCACAAAAGTAATAGATATGGTATCGAAGAAGTGTGTCCGCTAGAGGTGGCGATCCTCAATGGCCCGGCGCGGCTCCTGTTTTAGTCATGTCACGGGTCATCCAATATCGTTCTCTTTCTTCAATCAATGCGTTCACCAAATCATCCACTTCATTCTGGATCAACACTCCACGTACAATAGTTATTAAAGTGGTTTTCGGTATCGACAGAGAGTATGTCCATTCCCGATCCCGGTCTCTTTAAAAACTACATATTTATTACCCGACGGTTGGTTAAATTAACGTTTAAACAAATCAAAGTCCAAAAGTCAAGGTGCAAATTTGACTTCCAAAATTTGACATTTCACGATTCAATTTATTTCGGATATTTAAAACTTATTTCCAAATGCAATATTTAGTTCAAGCATTTGAGTTAACGATAAAATTAAGTATTCAAGTTCAATCTAATAAGGTCTAAATGTCGCTTATCAAATTTAGTTCATAATCAATGAATTCAATTTAATGGTTAACTGAGTTCGAATCATTAAATCAAATTCTATTCATTTCAATTCATATTACACTCACAGTTATCATAAATTCGATTAAAATAATTTCATTAACTAAATTCCTTTTATCAAAACTTCATTTGATTTATTTACCAATTCAATTAAATTTCTATTTAAAGGAATCCATTTCCATTTATTTGGTTCAATGATGTACACATCACAAATAAGTTATTTCCGAGTTACAAATCAACTCAATCCACATTCCGTTTAAAATGTCCTGATTTGATTAATTCATTAAATTTAAAATCATTTAAATTTTATATTATCACTCAATTAAATCCATAAAACTTTATTTAGTTTTGTATTCCCCTTAAGTCAAAATTTTCTTAATCTCAAATCAAATTTATAACAAGTTCCAAATCTATTTAATTAAAACCGAGTTTAAAGCTAAATCTAACAAATCTAATAAATTTTTAAGTTATTAAACTCTAGAACTTACTTGTTTCTAAATCCTATTTCAATTAAACTTGCCAATTCATTTTATTCAATTAAATAGGTTTATTCATTCGTTTCAATTAAATTCATTAATTTATTTCAATTTAAATCCCTTAAGTTCGTTACTTAATTTCCAAACAAATCGTTAAGTTCATTCCTTAATTTAAAATATTTTTCAGTTTCGAAAA
Source organism: Allium cepa (assembly GCA_030765085.1). NCBI lineage: Eukaryota > Viridiplantae > Streptophyta > Magnoliopsida > Asparagales > Amaryllidaceae > Allium > Allium cepa. The sequence continues at coordinate 744,105,450 of CM060932.1, forward strand.
TGATTTTTGTTGACCAATCGGTTTCTTATTTTTTATTATCTATCCTAGGCCAAGTTGTTTAACTGGATATTTATCATTTCAACCCAATATCATTCAATATAAACCAAACATAGAAAAGGGAACATGCAGTGTAATAACTGGGATGGTGTCAAAGTAAATAAACAAGCAATAACAACCATGCATAACAATTCAACAAATTATTAAATAATCTCGAAATAACCGTATTAACTCACATATGTTATTTATGCAAATTAATATAATTATTCCTAGAATCCACACTATCATTTCATGCAGATTAAAGATTATTACATTATGGTTTCACTTGGTGTCTATTATCAATTTACTATGTCAATCATACGTTCAATGGTTCAAAGTGAGGTTAACGCTATTTCTATGCGTCGATTTATTTAACATTTAAAGGGGTCAAATTCAACATATATAATCCATTTTAAATTGTTAACTATCGTATATTAAATTCAATTTCATATTAAATTTTACTTATATTAACAACCAAATTCAACATCACATAACGCATTTAGTGTCACCACTATTTGTTGTAAACTAACAATATTCAATTTTAACTTGCATAGCGATTTACAGTTTTATTTCAACAATTTTAACAATCAACAATTTAATATCCAAATTAATATTAACAACAATTATCACTTAATTATCATAGAAAAATAGATTGAGTCGTGAATGAAATATTCACCTTGCGTGGTTGAAGAAGATGACGGCGAAGAACGAAGATGGATAGATAAGATAGACCCTAACAAGCACGACACAAAATGAACACAACTGCAATCAACAAATAATTAATCAATAATTTGTTTATTGCAATATATATATCGATTGAATATATATATAAACCATACCAAAACAAAGAAACTAGATAGATCTGATAAGCTGAATGGAAGCCTACGTCTCCGAAGCAGTAGCTGAAACAAACATAGTAAAACACTGTATGTAAGCAAACTAGAATCTCAAAGTATATACTGCTATAATATAACCATTCCATATATATATTTATATGCAAACGGAAGTGCACTGAAACCCGGCGGCGGCCAAGGCGAGGCACAGCAGTGACGGCGGGCAGGGGATGTCGTGATGGTCGGGAAAGGCGGGTGTGGGTTGCGGGTTCGGCTGACGGGTTCGGGTGGTCTGGGGTCCGGGTGGTCTGGGGTTCGGCTGGGTTTGGGTGGGTGGCGGGTGGTGAAGGCGAAGGCTGGTGGACGAGGACACGGGCGGAGTGGGGATGCGGTGGTGCGGCAGTGGGTGGCGTGTGGGGCGGAGGAGCAGCTGAGGCGGGCTGTGGGCAGTGGCGGATGGTGGCGTGGGTAGGGCAATGGGCGGAGGTGGGCTGGTGGCGACCTGGGTGGGCTGGTCGCTGGCGGTGCGGCGGATGGTGGAAGTGGGAGATGCGTGGGTAGTGGTGGTCCGGAGGAGCAGTGCGGAGGCGGGAGCGGAGGTGGGTCAATGGGCGGAGGCGGACGCGCATGCAGTAGAGGGTGGTCGCTGGCTAGTGGCTGACGAGTGGGTGGAGGTGGTTGCTGGAGATGGATGAGGCGGAGAGGGCAGTGGACGTGCATTGAGCAGGTGGTTTGGAGAGTTTCATACTGAATTTTATAAAATAAAATATGAAGAGGAAGAAGAAAGGAAGTGCAGAGATAGGAAGAAAGGAAAAACACGTACCAATAGTTTGAGTGCGAAGTGAAAAGCAATTGATGCAGAGGAATTAATGATAGCAGAGGTAGCAGATATATACAGAGAGGTTTACAGTCCCCGTGCCAATGTAATGATTCTTCTGTAAATGTGACGGCTATTGGCTTTCCAAGACAGCTGAATAATCAAAGGCCCTAAGAATTCTGAACGTTGGAAAGTTGGGTACCGGTTTGTGCTGCGTAACGGACCAATTTGTACTTCGTTAACTAATTATAATTTACAACGCCGAACTCCAATTGACACAAATAAATATACATTTTGATCAGCGCAACGAGGCGGACACAACGTTATGAAGATATTGATGGTTTGACACTGTTTGCGAAGTGGTTAATCTTATTGAACCATTTGCTCGAGCGAACATTTTAACTAGCAATTAAAAGCGAAATTCGACGAAACGAAATGCACCGTCATGTTCAGAATATTTTTCTTATGCAACATTGTGAAAAATATTTGAGTTCGGACGATAGAAAATTTGCACATAAAATTTAAACTAATATGTAAATGCGACGAGCGAAATTTACTACAATATTTTTCGACGAAATTTGGCGTACGCCTATGTCTATCTAGACGCATTCCAAATGTGAAGTTTGAATAGCAACGGAATTTGTTTGAGAAAATTCGAATTTCTACAATAATATACGATTTTTAAAATTTTAAACTGGGTCTGAATTTCAGGGTCGTTACATTCTCCCCCACTCAAAATTTTTCGTCCTCGAAAAGGAACAAAGTAAAGAGTAGAAGAATAGATTGAAGAGATATGATGGATATAGAATAGATTATCGTATAAAGTATAAAACATAGAATAGAGTTTACCTTCAACAAAAAATTCGGGATTAGAATCCCGGATACTCTCCTCGGTTTCCCAAGTACAATTACGATCATCAGGACTCCATTGGACTTTGACTAGGCTAACAGATTTTCTTCTAAGCTTCTTCGTATCCCTATCAACAATACGAAGTGGTCTCCTCTCTATAGTCAAATCCGGCTCAATATTTACCTCATCTAACTGACCAAAAGGAATGGTCATGGATGGATCATGTACAACCTTTCGAAGATGTAAAACATGGAATACGTTGTGCACGCCCTCAAATTTCTCCGGCAGTGCAACTCTGTAGGCTAGTGTACCAATCCTCTCAGTGATAGTGAATGGTCCAACAAATCTTGGAGCGAGCTTTCCTCTATGACCAAATCGAATAACATTCTTCAAAGGTGATACCTTACGAAATACCTCATCTCCGACCTGGAACTTTAAATCTCTTCTACGCCTATCTTCTTAGCTCTTCTGCCTATCCTGTGCGGTTTTCATCTTCCTTCTGATCTCATTAACCTTCTCTGATGCTTCCATAATCATGTCTGGGCCAAGAATTAATCGATCACCAGGCTCAATCCAACAAGCTGGCGAGTCCATATAAAGCTTCGAGCGGTGCCATATCGATACTTGCTTGATTATAAAGATAGTTAAATTTCAATTCAATTGTACTTATTCAAATTGAAATTTTTTGATTACCTGATAACTGTTATTATAAGTGAATTCGACCAAATGGAGATGGTCTTCCCAAGATCCACCGAAATCAATAATGCAAGCTCGGAGCAGGTCTTCCAAAATCTGATTTACCCTCTCAGTTTGGCCATCTGTCTGAGGATGATAAGATGTACTCAGATTTAGTTTAGTGCCCAAGACGTCCTGAAATGCCTTCCAGAATTTACTAGTGAACAAAGGATCTCTATCGCATACTATACTAGATGGAACTCCATGAAGTCTAACAATCTCGCTCATATAAATCTCGGCCAAACTCGAAGCAGTATGAGTGGTCTTAATAGGAATAAAGTGAGCAGATTTGGTCAACCTATCAACAATCACCCATATACTCTCGTTACCCTTTCTGGCCCTCGGTAATCCGTCAATGAAGTCCATAGAAATCTGATCCCATTTCCAACACGGAATCTCTAGGGGTTGAAGTAATCCTGCCGTCTTCCGTTGATCGGCCTTGACTTGCTGGCAAGTGGTGCATCTACTAACATATACGGAAATATCTCTCTTCATCCCAATCCACCAATATAAACGCTTCATATTTCGATACATCTTGGTGACACCAGGATGAAATGAAAGTGATGACTGATGGTTTTTTCTAAGCACTTCTTGTCTCAATCCATCAACATTAGGAACACAAATACAGCTGTCAATCCTCAGAACTCCATTACTATCTATCCGTGCTCCCACTTTACTGTCAGCATTTCCAACTCTACCAAGAACTAACTCCTTCCTGCGATAGAGCAAGATGTCCTCATATTGCTTAGCTTTGATGCAATCCATAAGAGATGGGGAGATAACAAGCTAAAATAGCATGCCTTCTACAAGATTACAACATGACAATGCTTTGCTATGGCTCAAAGCATCAACTACAACATTTTCTTTCCCAAGAGTATAATTGATGTCGAGATCATATGCAGCTAGGAATTCGAGCCATCGGACTTGTCTCTGGTTCAAATCCTTCTGAGAGAAAATATACCTCAAGGACATATGATCAGTGAATAATTCAAATTTTGTTCCCAAAAGATGGTGCCTCGATAGTTTCAAAGCAAATACAACTGCAAGAAGCTCTAAATCATGGGTTGCATAGTTTGCCTCATGGATCTTCAACTGACGACCAACATAGGCAACAACCTTACCATTTTGCATCAAGACAGCGCTTAAATCTTCTCGACAAACATCAGTATAGACAGTTAATCCTTCACTCCCGTCAATTACCGCAAGAACCGGGGCTGAAGTTAACTTACGTTTCAACTCATTAAAAGCTGATTCACACTTCTCACTCCAAACAAACTTGACATACTTTTGGGTTAAAGCAGTAAGTGGGGCAGAAATCTGGGCAAAATGCTCGATAATCTGCGATAATAATCGGCCAAGCCCAAGAAGCTACGAATCTCTGTAGGAGTTTTGGGAGCCTCCCAATCCTTTAGGTAAATTTTCAAATTAGAAAGGAATAAGATGTATCGAATAGAAATAACGAATAGGATAGAACTTACATTGATTACGGCGATCTTAGCTAGATCGACCGAAATCCCATTTTCAAAAACAATATGGCCAAGGAATCGTACTTCGTCTCGCCAGAAGTGGCATTTCGAGAACTTGGCTTTAAGTTGATGATTTCGTAGTGTTTCCAGAACATAAGCAAGATGTGTTTCATGCTCTTTCTCATCTTTGGAGAAGACGAGAATATCAACAATGAAGACAAGGACAAACTTGTTAAGGACATCATGGAAGACTCGATTCATTAAGTCGACAAAATAAGCAGGTGCATTGGTCAAACCGAATGGCATAACCAACCATTCATAGAATCCATTCTCGATACGAAAAGCTGTCTTATGAATACTATCTTCTGCTACTCTGAGTTGGTGGAACCTAGTGGCTAGATCAAGTTGTGAGAAGACTTTAGCTCCATGGAGCTGATAGAATAAATCATTTATGCGAGGCACCGGATAGCCATTTTTGAGAGTGCGTTTGTTTAATTCCCTATAATCAACACACATGCGAAGAGATCCATCTGATTTGGTGACAAATACGACTGCGGTGCCCCATTCAGAACAACTTCTCCTAATCAAACTCTAAGCAAATAGATCATCAATTTGAGTTTTAAGTTCAACTTTTTCCTTAGGAGCCATTCTTCTATGAGGGAGAACTACGGGAGTAGCTCCGGGAATAAGGTCAATGCGGAAATCGATTTCTCGCTTTGGCAGTAAAGAGTTGACCTCTCCAAATACATCAGGAAATTTCTGAACAATAGAGTGGTACTAAGATCATCCGGGTGAGCATCAAGAGAGAATATGAAGCTTCCGGCATATTTATGAGTGATTTGCATTCAATGACAAGCGGTAGACCCTTGTCATTGACTAGAGAAACAGAACGAGCTTTGCAAGAAATAACAGCATCTAATTTTCTTAACCAATCAGCACCCAACAAAATGTCAAATGCTACGAAGCCAAGCACATAAAAATCCCAAGTGAATCGATATCTTCCATACAAAAGCACAACCTCTTTACAAATTCTACTGAGGTTGGCAAGTCCTCCAATAGGGTTGGAGACACATAAGGAAGTAGTAGCAAGAGTAGGTTCTAATTTGAGCTTATTACAAAGATCAATAGATATGAAGCTATGAGAAGCACCAATATCGAATAATACCCTAACAGGTAAATCATGTAATGAAAAAGTACTTCGTAAGGTACCTCGGTCATCCCGAGCAGGTGGTGGAAGTGGTACAGGAGTGGTGATAGCATATACTCCAGGTGGTGTATCTTTCTTCCGCAATGGGCAGTCTTTCTTGAAGTGGCCTAGCTGGAGGCAGACATGGCATAAATCATTCCTCATCTGAGAAGGTGGCGGAATAGCAGCTCCGATAGATGGACAGCTATTAGCATAATGGCCCTTCTTATCGCATTTGAAGCAAGTTGTAACGATCCTGAATTTTGAACAATTTAAAAATGAAGATATTTAATTAATTTTAAATATTTGAAATAATTTTAAATTGAATTCCAATAAAACTATGAAGTTGGCGATTAAATAATTGAATTTAATCTATTTAAAGTTGAATAGAAATTTGAATTTAACTTTGAAGTTTGAAATTGAATATTGAAATTGTATTTTAAATTCAAACAAATGACTTAGAAAAAAAAAGTTGGAGTTACGAATTATATTTATGAAAATTTATAAATGGATGGTTAGTTTAATAACATTTTTCTTTAACTTAAATAAATGAATAAAATTTTAATCAATATAAAAATAAATTGAGAAACACGTTAATATAAATTTGTGCTTGATAATTGAACTTCAAAACGTTTATAAGTTTATTTAAAGAAATGGATTTATACAAAACAAAAATTGAATTCAAAATAAAAATAAAAATATAAATATATATATATATAATAAAATAAATAAAGAATATACTAGTTAAAATTTTAACAAGATTAATCAAGCAAAATATACAAAGCAAAAATTGCATTCAAAAAGAAATAACAAAACTAATTGAATTTAAATTCAAAAAAATATATATAATAAAAATAAAATAAAATAAAATAATATAGGTATACACGGCCTTACTATCATCAACTACAAACACGCCGCTTTACACGCCTTCAAACACGCTAAGAAATCACGTCTCCTTCCCCTTAAAACACGAAACCCTACCCCTTTCCTCCTTTACACAGAAATAAAAAAAAATCAAATGAAAGAAACAATAATGGCGGCTACGAATTCTCGTTCGTTCCTCTTCATAAATTAGGGCCTCGTTCTGATTTGCGTGCTCCTCTGTTGATCGTTCTTCGTTCGTCGCCGCTTCGAAGCAAGGTGAGAAATTTTATTTCTCACATCTAATTCGTTCTCTGTTCTGTGCTTCAGTTATTCATGTATTTGTTGATGATTTTTATCTGCCTTGGTTCAATTTCTGTATGTTTTCGGCAAGTATGATTTTTGGGAAAACATAATTTTGATGAGAATTTGATTTGACTTTGTGTTTGATGATTTTCACTCCACTCTCTGATTTCATGAGTTTGCTGGCTTCGGCCTTGGATTGAGTTTTCAATTAACGGTGCTTGATAATTACTGCTTTGGTTGGTATTTTGAGTTGAAGTCACCTGACTTCGACATCCTTGGGCTTTTTATTACTTGCGGTCTCGATTTTGGTTACATACATAGCTGATGAGAACAGACACTGCATGTATGGTGGTTGGGTGTTATTTGCTATCATTTGCTCTTTGCTCTCAATCAATTTAATTTAAACTGATGAGAACAAATGCTATTTGATATTAGATCTAGACTGTTAAGAAAAGATGCTATTGATTTTAATTTTTAAATTGGTGAGAACAGACACTACTTGAATTTAATTTAAACTGTTAAGGACAGATGCTCTTTGAATTTGAATTTAAACTAATAAGGGCAGATAACACACTGCATGTCTGTTTGTTGGGTGATATTTGCTATGAATTGCTCCAGTAATTCGATTTAAACTGATAAGAGCAGATGCTATTAATTTTTGTTTTAAACCCATAAGGACAGATGCAAGATAATATTGAAGAAATTTGTTTGTATGTATACGAGTTTCTGGAAATTTACTATGTACTTACATAAGTATGTATACACTGTTAGTATCAGTAATTGTTGATGTTCTTGACTTAAGTTTTTAAATCCAGTGATTGTTTCAAAAAAAAATATATAGTAAAGTACAGTAAGAAAATGATCTGAGTCCTCTTTGTTCATAGTTCCTCTCTGTCTTCATTTTTGATAAATAACTTCACAATTGAAAGTTGTTTTTAAATAATCTGTGCATGTGTCTGATAAAAGTAAGCTTGTTGGATTGATCTTGTGATGATGTTTTGTGTATACATATGTAAATATGTATATGTGTGTAGCTGACGCTATGAATCTGCATACCTGTTGCTTTATTTCTATTTTCATTTATTAAGATTTTAAAAAGAAAAACTTTATCTCTGATTTTAGTTCTCTGTTAGGATTGATATGTAAACAAAATGTGTATGTTTAGTATTGATTCAGGTTTGTAAATCATGATTTAGCTAAATTATTAGAGCCTGATTTAAAATAGGAATTGAGGCCAGTTTAAATTATGGATTCAAAAATGTAATTTGAATTTTAGTTTTGGAATATTTGAATAAATTTATAAAAGATAAAATGGCTTTCACTCAGGTAGCTTTAGTTACTGTTTTGTTTCCTGTAACCTGAAACAGTTTCAGGTTTTTGAATTTTAAAACTAAATTTTAAAAATAGTAAGGCAAGTTTAAATTCAAACTTTAAGTAAGATTTAACTATGAATTCAAATAGGTTTGAATTCTAGATATTTGAATAAAATTGCAGTAACAAAATAAAGTATTTAATAAATTTGACAAAACCTGTACACTTCTTATGCTCACTTATGGGCATTTACATTATTTACACTTTTTGTTGATCCATTACTGCATTTCCAGTTTGCAGTTCACCTAAGTTCATATATTGTTCTTGCATATATATATATACAAGTATGCATGCATTTGCTTCACTGTTTATTTTTCTGCACCACTTGCATATTACCTGAAGCTTGATATGCTAGCATTCATTCATGTGTATAACTGGTTCGATTAGTTCGATCGTTGACTTGCAATCACTGTTGTCACCTTTGTTTGCATATTTAGCTCGGTTGTTTGAGCACAATTGCATATATGATGTCTCGATTTTTGGGGCAGTGACATTGAAATTAGATCCTTCACTTGCTTTTGATTCAATGACCTTTGCGTGTTTCATATGATGTATTGGCGAGGCAGTACACGCGTGCGTGTACTGCAGCCAATCGATATTGATGTTTTAAATGATATTTCAATTGTTTAAAATTGATTTGATTTAAATTGATGATTTTGTTGTTAATTGCCGTTTTGGCAATTCTGTGGTTTTCTAAATTATCTTCGTTAATAATCCTTTCATCTATCTTCATTGATAATCTGAATCTACAGATTGTTGTTTAACACTGTTAAGTGTTATATTTACCGTTATCCGATTACTTGTTAAAGGATCGGATAGGTAAATTTATATTGACTGTCGTCTAATTGTTGTTTGATTATTATTGCCTCTTTGCACTAATAACTGAGTTTGAATTAGACTGACCTGTGTATTATTTTCTTTTGAATATAATACTTGGGTCAGACCGAGTATTCTTACAGCTTGAAGATTTTCAGGCCGCGAAGTTAGAGAGAGAGGGGAAAGCACTTCACTAAAGTTTTTCGAGAAAATTTTCTTTGTACTCTAAAAGATATATATATATATATATATATATAGATAACTGTTCCGCTGTATTAAAATCTGATTCATTGTATAAAACTCTGATGTATGTAAGAAAAATTCAGTTATGTAAAATATTATGATTATTCTGTGATTCTGTGGCTGATTCTGTTTAAACTCTACAAACTGACTAACAATCCATCATTTTTAACGTTTCTAGCTGGTTTAATTACCGACTAGAGGCGGTCAGAGCGGCGGGTCGTTACAAAAGTGGTATCAGAGCTTTGGTTTACTCAAAGCTCAGTTTATGATGTTTAATATGAATAGTTACTAGAACCACTATAAAGAAAGTGTTTTCAAATTTAAAGAAGTTTAAAATTGTTTTCTTTAAAATAAAAGGTATTTTGAAAGTTTGAATTATTTTGAAATTTCCCCTCTCTAAATTTAAGTGCGATAGTTTATATTCGGTGAGGTCTTCTTAGATTTGAGTTTCAATCGTTCGGAAGCTCATTATCGAATTATTGAGATTTATGAAAAATGAAATATGAGTTAAGTGAATTAATGAATTGGTTTAAATTGGTTTAAATCAAATAACTTGAATATTTCAAGTAATAATTGGGAAATAAAAGGATATGTTAATTTGGTTATAACCAAGAGAATTATCGAATTATAACTTGGGAATTTGATTCTGAATTCTTTTGAAATTGATTTCAAATGTTGTGAAGAACGAATTAGTAAATAAATGAATCATAAGTATTTAACTTATAATATGGATTTTGGGTATATAACTGAGTTATATAAATTGAATTGAATTGAATTAATAAAAAGATTTCTAAATTGAAGTTTTATAAATAGAAAGGGAATTTGTAAAGATTGTTTATAAGTTCAAAATCAATTGAATTTGATAAGTAAATTGTTGTAGCTTATTAAAGGAGTTATATCCACGATTTTGGACAGTGGGTAATCCTTTAAAAATAAAAAAATAAGTTGAAGAAATGATGAAATTGGTTGACAAAGTATATTCACGATTTTGGACAGTGAATATATTATTGAATAAAACAGATATGTTTTAGGTAAAATGATTGAATAATCCAACCTCTGCTAATAAGAATTGCAAATATTGATAGGAAACTTCGAAAACACCTTGTTTATTATAATGGCGAAAACCGAAGCACAAAAAGCAGCACGCCGTGAACGAAGAGCAATTGCTCGTAGAGAAGCAGAAGCGAGACGTGCGGAAATTGAAAGGAGATTCAGTGAAAGGCAAGCACCTGGTCCATATGATGAGGTTATTTGCTATCGATGTCATAAAAAGGGACATTATGCCATTAAGTGCCGTGTAAGGAGAAAGAAAAGGAATGTGGATGACCGGTTCGCTCGTCCTGAGATTGTGTGTTTTAAATGTCGGGAAAAAGGGCATTTTCTTAGTCATTGCCCTAAAGTGAAAAGGAAAAAGTGCGTACTCAATTTACCCGTCGATAGATTGAGAATCTGCTACCATTGTCGTCAGACTGGACATATAGCCAGAAACTGCACCGAAAGACAACAGGGTGAGCAAGCTATAGCCCGACCAGCTAGAGCGAAAAGTGCTCAGGTGATAGATAAGGATGGAAACATCTCATATTTTTGCAATAACTGTAAGGAGTGGGGACATGTGGATTTTGAATGTGTTAATTCTCCTTTAACACAACATGAAATAGTGTCATCCGAAGATGAAAGTTTGGCAAAGATGCATACTATCGGACAAGAAGTCGTTAGTCCTTAATTATTCTGAATCTTAAACCAATCGATATATTTTGTAATACTATCCTTTGTAATCCACAATCTTTTGTGTACGTCTTTTAAAAGTATTAAGCTATGTAAAATTTTGTACGGAAGAAATATTTTAATGAAATAGCATCTTGGGAAGTGATATTATGAAATGAAATTTAATTGTTGATTTAACTGTATGAATCAAACTAGTTTTGATGTGAAGTTTATATTTCAAGTTTAAAGCTATTGCCTAAAATAGTTAATATGGAAATATGGATCTAATGGAACCAATTCGATGAATAATTTACTAAAGAACTAGTTGATTATTTTTGAAATAGAAAGCAAATGTAAAGTTCAAATGAAATTTAGATTTCAAATTTGAAGTTGTCAACACGATAATCCATTATAGGTTTAAATAGATTCAGTGATGAATTTGAATTTAAACGTGCGGAAAATTAAATTAAGTGAAAAACTTAATATTGAAAAGTTTGAAATCGATTTAAAACTAATACTATGAAAAGTATGAAGGATTCAAACTATAAATTAAGTTGAAGTTGAAAAAGTTAATGGTTTTAAAGATGTTTTAAAATGCATTAACTATCGAATACATAGATTTCAACATTCAATTGTTGAAATAGGCATTTCGAGAAATAAGGAAATGGTGGACTATAACACTTTTGTTATAGTGAATGGTTTCCGGAAGGAAATGTTGTTTATAGTATTGGGATTTATATATCTATCTTAAATCCGAATCCCTATACTAGTGATTTTGAGTTGTCGTAACGATGTTTTACGCAACATTCGTTTTAACTCAAATAAATGTGTTTAAAAGAATGATTTCCTTAAAGAATGAAATATATACTTAATTTTGATTCAAGTATATTGAATATTTTCAAAGTGTTGAAAATAAAAGAATTTGTGAATTACTTATTATTGAATAAGTATGGAAATGTTTTCCAATATGAAATGAAAGGTTTGAAATTTTATCTTTTAGAGATAAATTGGAAAATGAATATTTGAAATTGGTTTCAAAGGGCTAAGTGTGAAAATTATATATCTTGTAAAGATATTATTTTGAGAAATTTGAACGATTAGTTCAACTTGGAAATTTTTCAAAGAATTGAATCTTGAGTTAAATTGAGTTTAACTTTGACACCAAAAACAATATAAATTCAACTTTGAATTTTGGATAGTCGATTGGGATTGTATGTCTAACATTGTGAATTGATGACATATCATTTGATCTCTATTAAATATATATCTGCGGTGGCGGAGAATTTATTCTTTTAGCTTAACACCCTTCTCTGAGACGTACGAGCTTAGAGGTTATATACCGATAGACATCAATTATGTGTTGAGAATTGACGATGTAACGTGAAATCCAAATCGAATGTGAAGTCGATAATGAATTGGATTGTGAATGTGAATTAGGTTTGAGATAACCTTAAATTTTCAAATCGATTTAGAGGAAAATTTTAAACGTGATGGAAAATTTGGAATCCTCTATTTGTTGTGAATGTGAATTGAGTTTTCGTAACTTATATATGTGAATATAATCGAAAACCATCAGTTTAGAAAGTCATTATTATGAAAGTCCTGTGTAAGTTTACATAGGTATGATAAGTACGAAATGTGAAATGAAGTACTATATGTATATGACATATGTTTTCTAAAAACTGAGGATATGGAAATGTACCTTCCATTTATTATGTGTGAAAGTGATTGGAACTCGGTGGAGTGTCCATTGAAAATCGTAGCTACGTAGAATTCCATTAGTGGAATGTCCAATGGGAATGATATGATATCCCCCACGATGGATCATCGTGTTTGGGATTATGTGATTGATGCTGGCGTAATTCGTGGGGCGTGATGCCTACAGTTACAAGCGATTCCACTGAGATAGTGGCGCAACCGCCGAGTAAACTGCGATCTGGAAACCGAAGCGAAATTCGAGGGGCGTGATGCCTAAAGCTACGAGCGATTCTACTGAGATAGTAGTGTAACCGCCGTGTGGACCGCGATCTAAGGTGATAACCATGGCGAAATTCGAGAGTGATGAGAAATCTAAGATTACAAGTGATTCTACTGAGATAGTAGCGTAACCGCCGGGTAAACTGTGATCCATGGGGGAACGTGCTTTCCATATCCATTTTTAAAAGAATTTTTTTTAAAAAAAAAGTATTTTCACTGGGAGTTGAGGCAAGTATGTTTAGTACTTGGAGATTTTTAGTCTTGCGCCTGGCCAGCGTATGCCTAAAGTCTGTGAGAACGACGATGGACTTGTTAAACTTCGAGTTATCAAGTATTTTCAAAACTTTGAATAGAAAATCAATAATCTGAAATTAGAATTACACAATTCTAACTTAATGAATTAAGGAAGAAGATCTTTTTGAATATTTTGAAAGCACACAGTTTTGGATAAGATATATTATGCAAATATTTAGCATGAAAGATTTCAAGTTTAAAAATCTAAGTTTTTGTAAGTCAAAAATTTAGTAAAAGACTTTTGAGTCTTGATTATTGAAATTGATAAACAAAACTAGTGAGATAAAATAAATGGAATGAATTCTATATTTATTTGCGAGTTTGAAACTTGGTAAAATTATGTAGGGTATAAATATCGGTGAGATTTTAGCAATCGTTTTTCCTAACTTATAATTTCGGGACGAAATTCTTTTAAGTAGGGGAGATTGTAACGATCCTGAATTTTGAACAATTTAAAAATGAAGATATTTAATTAATTTTAAATATTTTAAATAATTTTAAATTGAATTCCAATAAAACTATGAAGTTGGCGATTAAATAATTGAATTTAATCTATTTAAAGTTGAATAGAAATTTGAATTTAACTTTGAAGTTTGAAATTGAATATTGAAATTGTATTTTAAATTCAAACAAATGACTTAGAAAAAAAAAAGTTTGGAGTTACGAATTATATTTATGAAAATTTATAAATGGATGGTTAGTTTAATAACATTTTTCTTTAACTTAAATAAATGAATAAAATTTTAATCAATATAAAAATAAATTGAGAAACACGTTAATATAAATTTGTGCTTGATAATTGAACTTCAAAACGTTTATAAGTTTATTTAAAGAAAAAGATTTATACAAAACAAAAATTGAATTCAATATATATATATATATATATATATATAATAAAATAAATAAAGAATATACTAGCTAAAATTTTTAACAAGATTAATCAAGCAAAATATACAAAGCAAAAATTGCATTCAAAAAGTAATAACAAAACTAATTGAATTTAAATTGAAAAAAAAAATATGTAATAAAAATAAAATAAAATAAAATAATATAGGTATACACGGCCTTACTATCATCAGCTACAAACACGCCGCTTTACACGCCTTCAAACACGCTAAGAAATCACGTCTCCTTCCCCTTAAAACACGAAACCCTACCCCTTTCCTCCTTTACACAGAAATAAAAAAAAATCAAATGAAAGAAACAATAATGGCGGCTACGAATTCTCGTTCGTTCCTCTTCATAAATTAGGGCCTCGTTCTGATTTGCGTGCTCCTCTGTTGATCGTTCTTCGTTCGTCGCCGCTTCGAAGCAAGGTGAGAAATTTTATTTCTCACATCTAATTCGTTCTCTGTTCTGTGCTTCAGTTATTCATGTATTTGTTGATGATTTTTATCTGCCTTGGTTCAATTTCTGTATGTTTTCGGCAAGTATGATTTTTGGGAAAACATAATTTTGATGAGAATTTGATTTGACTTTGTGTTTGATGATTTTCACTCCACTCTCTGATTTCATGAGTTTGCTGGCTTCGGCCTTGGATTGAGTTTTCAATTAACGGTGCTTGATAATTACTGCTTTGGTTGGTATTTTGAGTTGAAGTCACCTGACTTCGACATCCTTGGGCTTTTTATTACTTGCGGTCTCGATTTTGGTTACATACATAGCTGATGAGAACAGACACTGCATGTATGGTGGTTGGGTGTTATTTGCTATCATTTGCTCTTTGCTCTCAATCAATTTAATTTAAACTGATGAGAACAAATGCTATTTGATATTAGATCTAGACTGTTGAGAACAGATGCTATTGATTTTAATTTTTAAATTGGTGAGAACAGACACTACTTGAATTTAATTTAAACTGTTAAGGACAGATGCTCTTTGAATTTGAATTTAAACTAATAAGGGCAGATAACACACTGCATGTCTGTTTGTTGGGTGATATTTGCTATGAATTGCTCTAGTAATTCGATTTAAACTGATAAGAGCAGATGCTATTAATTTTTGTTTTAAACCCATAAGGACAGATGCAAGATAATATTGAAGAAATTTGTTTGTATGTATACGAGTTTCTGGAAATTTACTATGTACTTACATAAGTATGTATACACTGTTAGTATCAGTAATTGTTGATGTTCTTGACTTAAGTTTTTAAATCCAGTGATTGTTTCAAAAAAAAAAAATAGTAAAGTATAGTAAGAAAATGATCTGAGTCCTCTTTGTTCATAGTTCCTCTCTGTCTTCATTTTTGATAAATAACTTCACAATTGAAAGTTGTTTTTAAATAATCTGTGCATGTGTCTGATAAACGTAAGCTTGTTGGATTGATCTTGTGATGATGTTTTGTGTATACATATGTAAATATGTATATGTGTGTAGCTGACGCTATGAATCTGCATACCTGTTGTTTTATTTCTATTTTCATTTATTAAGATTTTAAAAAGAAAAACTTTATCTCTGATTTTAGTTCTCTGTTAGGATTGATATGTAAACAAAATGTGTATGTTTAGTATTGATTCAGGTTTGTAAATCATGATTTAGCTAAATTATTAGAGCCTGATTTAAAATAGGAATTGAGGCCAGTTTAAATTATGGATTCAAAAATGTAATTTGAATTTTAGTTTTGGAATATTTGAATAAATTTATAAAAGATAAAATGGCTTTCACTCAGGTAGCTTTAGTTACAGTATTTTGTTTCCTGTAGCCTGAAACAGTTTCAGGTTTTTGAATTTTAAAACTAAATTTTAAAAATAGTAAGGCAAGTTTAAATTCAAACTTTAAGTAAGATTTAACTATGAATTCAAATAGGTTTGAATTCTAGATATTTGAATAAAATTGCAGTAACAAAATAAAGTATTTAATAAATTTGATAAAACCTGTACACTTCTTATGCTCACTTATGGGCACTTACATTATTTACACTTTTTGTTGATCCATTACTGCATTTCCAGTTTGCAGTTCACCTAAGTTCATATATTGTTCTTGCATATATATATATACAAGTATGCATGCATTTGCTTCACTGTTTATTTTTCTGCACCACTTGCATATTACCTGAAGCTTGATATGCTAGCATTCATTCATGTGTATAACTGGTTCGATTAGTTCGATCGTTGAATTGCAATCACTGTTGTCACCTTTGTTTGCATATTTAGCTCGATTGTTTGAGCACAATTGCATATATGATGTCTCGATTTTTGGGGCAGTGACATTGAAATTAGATCCTTCACTTGCTTTTGATTCAATGACCTTTGCGTGTTTCATATGATGTATTGGCGAGGCAGTACACGCGTGCGTGTACTGCAGCCAATCGATATTGATGTTTTAAATGATATTTCAATTGTTTAAAATTGATTTGATTTAAATTGATGATTTTGTTGTTAATTGCCGTTTTGGCAATTCTGTGGTTTTCTAAATTATCTTCGTTAATAATCCTTTCATCTATCTTCACTGATAATCTGAATCTACAGATTGTGGTTTAACACTGTTAAGTGTTATATTTACCGTTATCTGATTACTTGTTAAAGGATCGGATAGGTAAATTTATATTGACTGTCGTCTAATTGTTGTTTGATTATTATTGCCTCTTTGCACTAATAACTGAGTTTTAATTAGACTGACCTGTGTATTATTTTCTTTTGAATATAATACTCGGGTCAGACCGAGTATTCTTACAGCTTGAAGATTTTCAGGCCGCGAAGTTAGAGAGAGAGGGGAAAGCACTTCACTAAAGTTTTTCGAGAAAATTTTCTTTGTACTCTAAAAGATATATATATATATATATATATATATATATATATAGATAACTGTTCCGCTGTATTAAAATCTGATTCATTTTATAAAACTCTGATGTATGTAAGAAAAATTCAGTTATGTAAAATATTATGATTATTCTGTGATTCTGTGGCTGATTCTGTTTAAACTCTATAAACTGACTAACAATCCGTCATTTTGAACGTTTCTAGCTGGTTTAATTACCGACTAGAGGCGGTCAGAGCGGCGGGTCGTTACACAAGTGATACTAGGAAGGTCGATTGGGCTTTTCTGGGCGTATCCTAATCCTGTAGTCTTTTGCCAAGCTTTCTTTTGCTGATCAAAGCTCATCTTCCTCTTTCCGAGCTGGCTAGAAGAGGACTGAGTAGGAGTGGCCTTAGCAGTGGGTCCCTTGGCTTTGCCTCATATCTAAGAGCGTAATCAACAAGCTCTGTGAAGGTGCAGTGAGTGTGGCCAATAAGCAAGTCATAATACTCTGGTCTAGCCCCAAAATGAACTTCTCATTCTTTAGAAGTGGTGTATCGATCAAGCCCGGTCCGAACTTGGAGAGTTCGATGAATTTCCTCTCGTACTCAGAAAAAGTCATACTGCCTTGCTTAAGATCCATAAAAGCTCTATAAAGTTGGGTTTTCCCAGCAGCGGGCATCCATTGTGCCGAGAAAGTATCCCTAATCAAAAGATAGACTGGATGAATAACATTACAAAGATTGAAAGAAGAATTTTGACTACGAAATCCAAATAAATTTATACCTAAACTGGGCCCAAGTGATGGTGTTCTCCTCAATACGAGAAGTAACAGATTCCCACCAATCTTGTGCAGCATCCCGAAGTTGCCAAGCAACAAGCTGACGCTTTTGAGCATTAGTGATTTCCAATCCAGAAAATATCTTCTCTAAGCCTTTGAGCCATTGCTGGGCTTCGATAATGCTCTCGGATCCGGAAAACTTAATACCCCGAAGCTGGGTATACTCTTTACTAAGAGTGGTGAATTTGACTGGAGCTGGGGCGGCAGGTGCAGCCTGGGCAGGCCCATGGCCTCTTCCTCCCCTATTGCTTCTTCCGGTACTCATCCTAAAATATCTAAAGAGATTTAGAACCAAGGATAGAAAAATCATAAAGCTTAAAGAAACTCTAATTAACGAATCAAAAGAAGTTTGAATTTAACGATCTGGATATTGAATTGATTCTCCTCATTCTAGGGTATTGCTACCCTATCTCTAATGAGTTTATATAACCCCAAACTAAGGTTTTTAGGGAAACCAAAGCTCTGATACCAACTGTAACAACCCGTATATTTGGACCATTTAAATTGACAATAATGCACGCATGTCAACTTAAATAATACAAAACACGAATCATTATGGGATTATAAATACATAAATGTAAATGAGAATCAATACAACATCACAGATACAGAACAGTCACAGAATAATGCAGCAGAAAATACATCGTCATAATAGCAGTTCATGAAGCTACTACCTGAAGTACATTAATGTCTAAACAAAAGGTGACTGAAAGGAAATACATAAATGTCCAACAGACTAGGACATCAATACAGGAATAGAAATAAACCGATAAAGATAAATGCTAAACCTTCAGCATCTTCGACCAACCTTGATCAGCAAGTGGATAGCTTCAGACTGACCCGAGCATATACAAAAGGGAAACACTTGAGTCAGGACTCAAAATCTTATACAGGATAATCAAGTGCAGGGAATAAAGTCCATAACTCAAAGATGAATAAAATAACATTTCTAAGGGTCCGATAAACTATCTATATATACAATAGAATACGATATGTAGACAATGTCTAATCAGTAAAGTACGATATTAAAATAGCGTTAAGGCTTTACTATAATCCCCCTTAACACATTTTAAAATGTCATAGTCTATACAGCACCGTAAACCCCACCGTAAACTAATGGTTATCAGAGGGTACCCCATAGGTATAACACAAAACAAAACGTAGTGGTCGCGAATAGGATAATCAGTATGACAAGGTACATGAGGCGATACCAACTAGGATACTAGTAGTTGCGTGATTCAGACTGATGTTGAGCATAGCCAGCAGCTACCTCAACACCGCGAAACAACACTCCCAAATCAAGGGATGCATCCAAATCGAATCACAAAAGTAATAGATATGGTATCGAAGAAGTGTGTCCGCTAGAGGTGGCGATCCTCAATGGCCCGGCGTGGCTCCTGTTTTAGTCATGTCAGGGGTCATCCAATATCGTTCTCTTTCTTCAGTCAACGCGTTCACCAAATCATCCACTTCATTCTGGATCAACACTCCCCATATAATAGTTATTAAAGTGGTTTTCGGTATCGACAGAGAGTATGTCCATTCCCGATCCCGATCTCTTTAATAACTGCGTATTTATTACCCGATGGTTGGTTAAATTAACGTTTAAACAAATCAAAGTCCAAAAGTCAAGGTGCAAATTTAACTTTCAAAATTTGACATTTCACGATTCAATTTATTTCAGATATTTAAAACTTATTTCCATATGCAATCTTTAGTTCAAACATTTGAGTTAACGATAAAATTAAGTATTCAAGTTCAATCTAATAAGGTCTAAATGTCGCTTATCAAATTTAGTTCATAATCAATGAATTCAATTTAATGGCAAACTTAGTTCGAATCATTAAATCAAATTGTATTCATTTCAATTCATATTACACTCACAGTTATCATAAATTCAATTAAAACAATTTCATTAAATAAATTCCTTTTATCAAAACTTCATTTGATTTATTTACCAATTCAATTAAATTTCTATTTAAAGGAATCCATTTCCATTTATTTGGTTCAATGATCTTCACATCACAAATAATTTATTTCCGAGTTACAAATCAACTCAATCCACATTCCGTTTAAAATGCCCTGATTTGATTAAATCATTAAATTTAAAATCATTTAAATTTTATATTATCACTCAATTAAATCCATAAAACTTTAGTTAGTTTTGTATTCCCCTTAAGTCAAAATTTTCTTAATCTCAAATCAAATTTATAACAAGTTCCAAATCTATTTAATTAAAACCGAGTTTAAAGCTAAATCTAACAAATCTAATAAATTTTTAAGTTATTAAACTCTAGAACTTACTTGTTTCTAAATCCTATTTCAATTAAACTTACCAATTCATTTTATTCAATTAAATAGGTTTGTTCATTCGTTTCAATTAATCCATTAATTATTTCAATTTAAATCCCTTAAGTTCGTTACTTAATTTCCAAACAAATCGTTACGTTCATTCCTTAATTTAAAAGAAAATTCGATTTCGAAAATGATTTTTGTTGACCAATCGGGTTTCTTATTTTTTATTATCTATCCTAGGCCAAGTTGTTTAACTGGTTATTTATCATTTTAACCCAATATCATTAAATATAAACCAAACATAGCAAAGGGAACTTGCAGTGTAATAACTGGGATGGTGTCAAAGTAAATAAACAAGCAATAGCAACCACATATAACAATTCAACAATTTATTAAATAATCCCGAAATAACCGTATTAACTCACATTTGTTATTTATGCAAATTAATATAATTATTCCTAGAATCCACACTATCATTTCATGCAGATTAAAGATTATTACATTATGGTTTCACTTGGTGTCTATTATCAATTTACTATATCAATCATATGTTCAATGGTTCAAAGTAAGGTTAACGCTATTTCTATGCGTCGATTTATTTAACATTTAAAGGGGTCAAATTCAACATATATAATCCATTTTAAATTGTTAACTATCATATATCAAATTCAATTTCATATTAGATTTTACTTATATTAACAACCAAATTCAACATCACATAACGCATTTAGTGTCACCACTATTTATTGTAAACTAACAATATTCAATTTTAACTTGCATAGCGATTTACAGTTTTATTTCAACAATTTTAACAATCAACAATTTAATATCCAAATAAATATTAGCAACAATTATCACTTAATTATCATAGCATAATAGATTGAGTCGTGAATGAAATATTCACCTTGCGTGGTTGAAGAAGATGACGGCGAAGCACGAAGATGGATAGATAAGATAGACCCTAACAAGCACGACGCAAAATGAACACAACTGAAATCAACAAATAATTAATCAATAATTTTTTTATTGCAATATATATATATATCGATTGAATATATTTATAAACCATACCAAAACAAAGAAACTAGATAGATCTGATAAGCTAAATGGAAGCCTACGTCTCCGAAGCAGTAGTTGAAACAAACACAGTAAAACACTGTATGTAAGCAAACTAGAATCTCAAAGTATATACTGCTATAATATAACCGTTCCATATATATATTTATATGCAAACGGAAGTGCACTGAAACACGACGGCAGCCAAGGCGAGGCACAGCAGTGACAACGGGCAGGGGATGTCGCGATGGTCGGGAAAGGCAGGTGTGGGCTGCGGGTTCGGCTGACGGGTTCGGGTGGTCTGGGATCCGGGTGGTCTGGGGTTCGGCTGGGCGTAGGTGGGTGGTGAAGGCGAAGGCTGGTGGACGAGGACACAGGCGGAGTGGGGATGCGGTGGTGCGACAGTGGGTGGCGTGTGGGGCGGAGGAGTAGCTGAGGCGGGCTGTGGGCAGTGGCGGATGGGGGCGTGGGTAGGGCAGTGGGCGGAGGTGGGCTGGTGGGGACGTGAGTGGGCTGGTCGTTGGCGGTGCAGTGGTGCAGATGGTGGGAGTGGAAGATGCGTGGGTAGTGGTGGTGCGGAGGGGCAGTGCGAAGGCGGGAGTGGAGGTGGGTCAATGGGCGGAGGCGGACGCGCATGCAATGGAGGGTAGTCGCTGGCTAGTGGCTGACGAGTTGGTGGAGGCGGTTGCTGGAGATGGATGAGGCAGAGAGGGCAGTAGGCAGTGGATGTGCATGGAGCAGGTGGGTTGGAGAGTTTCATACTGAAGTTTATAAAATAAACTATGAAGAGGAAGAAGAAAGGAAGTGCAGAGACAGGAAGAAAGGAAAAACACGTACCAATAGTTTGAGTGCGAAGTGAAAAGCAATTGACGCAGAGGAATTAATGATAACAGAGGTAGCAGATATATACATAGAGGTTTACAGTCCCCATGCCAATGTAATGATTCTTCTGTAAATGTGACGGCTATTGGCTTTCCAAGACAGCTGAATAGTCAAAGGCCTTAAGAATTCTGAAAGTTGGAAAGTTGGGTACCGGTTTGTGCTGCGTAACGGGCCAGTTTGTACTCCGTTAACCAATTATAATTTGCAACGCCGAACTCCAATTGACACAAATAAATATACCGGTTTGATCAGCGCAACGAGGCGGACACAACGGTATGAAGATATTGATGGTTTGACACTGTTTGCGAAGTGGTTAATCTTATTGAACCATTTGCTCGAGTGAACATTTTAACTAGCAATTAAAAGCGAAATTTGACGAAACGAAATGCGCCGTCATGTTCAGAATATTTTTCTTATGCAACATTGTGAAAAATATTTGAGTTCGGACGATAGAAAATTTACACATAAAATTTAAACTAATATGTAAATGCGACGAGCGAAATTTACTTCAATATTTTTCGACGAAATTTGGAGTACGCCTATGTCTATCTAGACGCATTCCAAATGTGAAGTTTGAATAGCAACAGAATTTGTTTGAGAAAATTCAAAGTTCTACAATAATACATGATTTTTAAAATTTTAATTTGGGTCTGAATTTCAGGGTCGTTACAAGATCTCAATGTCTTGATGCGTGATTATATCTTTATCATGGATCGCCTCTAGCTTTAGGCAATCGATTTCATACTGTCGTTCAATAAACACCTCAGAGACTTTTTTGCCAAGTGTTGGAACGATTCATGTTAAACAAAATTGTCATTTACACATGCGACAGAACTTGCCTTAACATTCCTTAGGATTGTATGAATGAAGTGGAGGAACTTAAGCCCGTCAAAGCAAATCTTTGGAAAAATGACCTTAAGTTCGGCCAATTTCTCTATTGTGGAAGCTTTAGATTTATTGGTCAACAAAGACGGATTGGAAGAAAAGTTTGGAAATTTACTCGACCTATAGTTACGGGATTGCTTTGAGCTGGATGAAGCAGAATATTGCTCAGGAGGTATGACAGCTGGAGGACCGTGGAAAGAGGTCCGATCGCCACTATATAGAGGACAATTAGGTTGCAGTTCTTGATAGGATGATCGAGATTGGGATTAATGTTTTGAGGATGAAGATTCCCTTGAGAAGCGACCTCTTTTTCGGTCGTCATCCCTCTCTCTACGCCTACCTAATTTTGAATCACATTTGGATCCGTACTGCATCGAGGAGCCCCTCAAGTGATCAAAAGTTCAAGATTGAGACATCAAACTTGCAAAAATCAAATAACAATGCACAAAAGATTGATGGAAATCTTGCATTGAAGTGCATCTGATTGTGGATGTCCTAGTGTCACCCCAACAGACCAATTGCTGCAGCCTTGCTTATGGGATTTTTCTCTCCTTTGCCAGTAGGAATAATGTCATCACCACTTCTGGTGGGAGAACTGAGCCCATCGTTATTGATGTTAGGGAAGTAATAAGTCATGATGTCATCAGGGATTTAGAGATTTGAAAACCCTTTCATCTAACTTTCAAAATGTTGGGAAGATGACTCTTCATCAACGGAAGTGATAACGAACTCTGGATCCTTAGCACTTTTTCTTCTCCGAAGCTTATATTGAAGTTTATTTCTTATCTTAGCCGACATTTGAGGTTGTGTGGCTTGTGATGGTCCAACCACAGGTGCCATCCCTAACCTGCATCAGTGTCGTTGGGCTCTTTGGTCTGGGCACCCTTAATTTCACCTTTTTCGATGACATCCCGAGTCCCCTCAACTGGGGACACGATAAGGTTATTGATATCCCCTTCTTGCTCTATAACATTTCTCGCCAATGCAGCGCTTCCAGGAAGCTTGATGTTGTGGTCTTCTAGTAGTCCAAATAGAGATAACCATTTGTCAATTATGAGGAGTCTAATTTCCCTGCTTTCAACCGGCGTGACACTAATTGCAGAAATTTCTCTTAAAAAACTACCGCTCTCTAAACATAAGTGGACATATATAGATATTCAAAATATTAGTTGATTTAGAATATGACTTCAGTTAGGGAATTAGAATAAAACGAAGACGACACTTACGTCCTTCCAACCATCGCCTTGCAAAGCCAAGTGGACATCAAACGTAGAACCAGTTGTGTTTGAAAAGGGTGAGTTTTGTTCAAAGCACTCGTTAAGACTTGATAGATGATTAAAGGCTTGAGGAAAACAAAAGAAGGACTTCCTAACCATCGTTTAAAGTTGTAAATAAACCTTATGTCCTCAGGAGTTAGCGGACGTAACAGAACACTCATAAATAATAAGAAAGTGCTATGAAGAAAGGCATAGCTGTTTGGGTGAAGTTGAGTGTGGGCTATTCCAAGATATTTAAGCATCTCTCGGATGAAATAATTAAAGGAGGACATGAATTCGGCCCAACACATGAATTTGTTGCATGTTGTGTACCCCTCTAAGGGCAAGTAAGCATTGTCATTTATTAAAGGCGCCAGGACGTCCTCAAATGGAATTCCATGTCTGGGACATAGTCTATGAAGGGCGGCCTCACCAATTTTGAGCCTTGAGAATCTTTCGGGTTATCTAAAAGTATAGCGCCTTCTAAAACATCGGGGGCAGGACTTATATCTTCTACCAGGTGGATAGGAACATCCGAAAAAAGGTTGGCTGATGGGCCAGAAATGTCTGTCTGTTCAAGTTGATAACCAGGGGAAAGCCTACCAGATATGGTTGCAGAGCTCGACTCGGCTTTGGGACTGCTATGTTGCGAGGTTGGTCTGGAAGACATTGGAGTTAGACACTCTGAACGCCTAAAGTCCATGTCAACTATACTCAGTAGATAAGTGAGATTAGAAAAGTTTACATGTCCCCCTATGTTAAGTGTAAGTGTAATGACCCGTAGATTTTATTTATTTTAATTTGGTTTATTTACGTATTTAATTGAATCTTCAAGAAATTTTAAATAATAATATTTTGAGATAAAATTTTTGTATTTAGATTACGTACCATTAAACATAGTACATGATAAATTTTCAAATTATTTATGGAGTTTTATTTTATTAAGAAATTCTACTGCATTCGAATTTGTTGATAATTGATGGTAATAAATAAAATTTTCAAACATAAATATCTTTCTATAGGAAAATTCTAAATCCTCTCCTAAGGGAGACGGCATCTTTCGTTTTCGAAATTTGAACCCCGGTTGCTCCGTTATCTTAATTCTGACAAAATAGCAGCATTTTGGGTACCAATTATTGACTTTTAATAGGATGATCGTACCACAAATATATGTGTACCGTTTTGTTCGCCTCATCGTACTGATCTCTGCAGCATATTTATTTCTATGTTTTGAACTCCGGTAAACAGTGGTATTCGCGGAATCGGTAACCGTATCCGTACTGGACCCTTGACCTTTTGTTATCTTTTGAATTGCAAACTTTAGGCGGTTCATATGAGCAATAAGTTTATTGATTTATTTATTAGCCAAATTTGAGGGTACTGTTACCATACTTTTTGTCTATCACTATTCACACAGTTACAACTTTACTTTATAATCACGTTCTATTTCTATTTATTGCTACCGGAAATAGCTCTCTTTTAATTTATTCTTTTCGCCCATACTTGCGTTATTCCATTCATTCAGTTTCAGAGAAGTAAAGTAACGGCTGCAGTTGCATTTTTATATGAGATCTACCACATTCCCATCTCACCCACTTTTCTTCTCCTCTCTCATATTTTTTCTCTTCCTTCAGATCTCCATCTTTTCCTTTCTTTTGAAAAACCCATGGCCTAAACTTGCCGCCTTTCCCCTTGCTCGGCCCGTTCACCACTAATTAGCCACCACCTCTCAACCGTGAAACCTTCTTCCTCTCTCTCCAACTACAGAACCCGCCTCTCTCTCCCAAAACCTTCCACCTCCCTCTCCTCCCAGCGCCCGAGCACCCAGCAAGCATCACGGTGCCTCATCCTACTCCTCGTCCCGCTCATCACCAAACGCCTCACGTCGTCGCCCCCTCCTCAACCGAGCCTCCTCTCCAACCGCCGCGTCCCCTGTACCTGGCCTGCGCCCAGCCGAGAAACCCACTCTTCTCCCCTCTGCCACCTGGTCACCGAAGTCCGTGGCCATCCTCCAGCAGCTCGCTCGCGTGCCCTTACACCCTTCGGCCCCTGTTCTCTCCGACCCCGCAAGTTTACTCAGTTGCATTGTATAGGTGTGTATATTAATTATATGCAGTTGTTTTGTACGTTGTGTTCCTATATACATATTACTTAAGGTGCAGATTGTTTCAGAGTTATGTTGGATATGTTACAGTGGAAAACTTTAGATATTAGATATATATTAGGCTCGAGTATGTATATATATTTTGTGTTTGGTCTGTTACATGGACACGCATGCTTGATCAGGTTATAAACATACATCCATAGAGAGTTATAAGTTAGTTTGGTGTTTATATAATATGTGCTGTAACCTGTAGGTGTTACATTATAAACAAATTTAATTTATAGGTTACGGTTCATGTTTCATCCATTCTGATTTGCGTGAATATGATATTGTGTTAGGCAAGTTGTTGTGTCTGTGTTTGTATTACAAATCCCGTACATACATATTGAGTTATATGATTTTACTTTTGGTCGTCTAAGAGAAGAGAAAATTTAAATAAAAATAAATAAAGCATGAAGTTGCTAAGTGTAATCGGCCTTTAAAACTAGGTCTCCTATTGTTAAGTGTTTATATATAATTCTGTTTAAGTGTCTTTTAAATATAATGCTGTTTAAGTATAAAATATTGGTAGCTTTCAGATTTTATATGATGTAGTATAGGGTGCCAATTCCGTTTGTAGTAGACATGATATATTTACACTATATTTGCAGTGGTACTTATATGTGTATTTTGTTCAGAATCAAGGGGTTAGTTGTGATACCCAGTTACATACATATTCTATTATATATATGTTTTAAACAATTATTTCATTGTATATATTTATTTACATATTAGATTTTACTGTTTTATAGTGATTGTACAAGTTTAAGTATTTTCACGGTTGTATATATCCTCTGTTATACAGTTGGAAGTTTACAAAATTTTTAAAGTTGTTTATATATTTGCCGTTAGTGTGGTATAGGTATATATATTACTTTGTTGCAGTAGTAAATATGTTCAAGATATACATATTCTCTATTTAATAGTACGTAATATACTAGGTTGTTTATTCTGCGGTAGTTATGTGTATGTGGGTTTATGTATGGACATCTTTTACAACTAATATTTCTAAAGTATATTCTACAGAGTATTGAGTTGGGTAATGTGAAACGTATGCTTGGAAACATATATGCTTTCAAATATAAGATAACAGTATGATTATAATGGATAAGTCATATTTTAATAAGGTCAGTGCGTGTATATTTGTATATAATAGGTTGACATTTTATTTTGTTGTTATGTATTGTATACGATTATATGTAGTGCTAGGGTAGCTTATATAGTTGGCAGAGTTGTTAAAAATGAACATTTGTAGATGAAATATAACCCATAAGTCATGTATATGTAATACGGTCAGACTTAAATAAATATAGTGTTTTGCTTTTGGGTATAAGCATAGTATTATACAAGTTTGTATATAGTTTTAGTGTAAGATGTTGGATTTGCATTATGATTTTAGAGTTATATATGGTATATATAACTATCATCATCAATCGATCCAGTTCTGATTTGATTTCGCCAATTCTTTATCTATCAGCTTTGTCCGTCGTGTCTATTTTCTCCATCATCGCATCCATCTAGCTTTGCTCCGGAATTTGTAGCTTGTTCTGTTGTCAAACTTCTCTAGCCTCGAAAGGTGAGCAATCACTCATGATTAACGTTCTTTTATTTATTAAATTTGATTTCAATTGAAACGACAATTGAAATATGCTGCTGTTAGTTGATTTTACTGTTATGACTGCTATGATCTGTATCTGTTCACCTATGACACCTGACACCATTATCAGTTAATTATTTATGTGTTAATAATACAGATTGGGTGATAATTGATTGTTTGATAGATTGTTGTTTAAATTGGATGTTAATTATTATTGTTAAGTGATAACTAGTTTGCTAGTTAAATTTGAGTAGTATAGTTTACAAAGTAAACGGATTATATATGATGGACCTTGTAAAACCTGACCCCGCCATATGTAAATTTGATTAGTTAAATTTGACCCATTAATTGTCGTAAGGATCGATAAATTATATTTTAATCTTTGAGCGTAGATTGGATTTATTGTTGTAGTTTTAAACTGAAATATAAAATGGATCGACAAGCGAAACTGTAATGTGAAAATCTTTAATCTATATGAAATGATAGTGTAGATTCTTGAAATAATTATACAAATAACAATGCGAATTAATACGATTATTTCGGGTTATTTGATTTATTTATTTATTGAATCGTTATTGATTGTGTTATTTCGGATAAATTTTGCAATAATATTGAACAATTAAGATTGGGAGATAAATTTGGGTTATTTTAAAATGGTATTTGGATAAGGATTTATCTACTTGAATCAATTTGAAATTTACCGAATGAGATATTTCCCGTTTAATAAAATTTTAGAAATATTGAGTAAAATATAATTTAGGGTCACTAAAATGATATTGAATCAAATAAGGGAGGGTTCAAGACGAAATAACAAGGATGAAAAAAAAAAAATCGAGAATCTATATGGAACTGTTTAATCGAAATTGTTATATTTAAGCTATGAACTATATTGAAATTAGAGGATTTAGAGATTTGGGTATATATTTGGAACCAATATAGCTGAATTTGTTATTTAATAACTAATTGAATTTAATGAAAATTTAGGTTGAACTAAATTTGGAAATAATTATTTAGAAACCTAGATTTGGAGAAACTTAGTTGAGGTATTGAATACGTAAAGATTGGAACATATTGGAATAAAAGGGGAAATTGGGGTATCAAATCCAAATTCGGGAATTTTAAAATTTAAGTGGTTATTTTAGGAAGATTTAAATCGATAATATGAGATTTGATTTAATTTAAATGGGAAGGTCGGGTTGATGTGAAACGATATGTTAAGTTAAGGAAATTGAAAGTGCTATACCGAATACAGCATTTAATATATATAAATACTATTTTGGGAATATAATCATTTGAAGTGAAATTGACTGTTGGGTTTGAAGTATAAATTAAGTGAATGACTACGGTGTAATAGTGTATATTTCTACCCTGTAGATAGTTCTATGGACCCTTAGAGGATGGACATCCCAAACATCCTTTAAGTTATATTGTATTTCAGTTGATATTTCACTTGAGTTGAATTTATTGATATAAGAATGTTAATCCTGACTCGAGTGTTTTGTGTTTTGCTTTACGCTCGGGTCAGACTGAGTAATACAGCATTAGAGACTCACCTTTGGAGATTGGAGCTTCATTTGGAGATCCAACTATCTATTCAGCTTTCAGTTCTTCTAGTTGACAGGTTCAGAGAAGTCATCGGTTCGTACTGAAGACTTCACCGTATTCGAGACATTCTGATGTATTTTATTTTAAACTCTGATGTATATAGTAGCTTCATGAACTACTATTTTTCTATTCCGCTGCATTATATTACTTTGTATCTGTGATTTGTGTTTGATTTATTTACTGTATATCTTAAGTTTTGCCAAATTAAATTAACAATTCGGTATTTTGAATTATTCAAGTCGGACATGTACGGTTTTAGTGTCGATTTGAACGGTCCAAAATAGCGGGTCGTTACAGCTGGTATCAGAGCTTTGGCTCTAGGCAAAATTTAACATATATAGTAAATTTATCTACAGAATCACTTTCGCTCGAGTTGAATCTCTTTCTTTCGACTCGATTTCCTTCGAATTTTGGAATGCCCCTCGATTTCGAAATTCATTCTTGTCTCCCTCTATTTATATTAGTTTGATTCTGGAGTATCCCATAACTCCACTGGATGTTTTGTAAAGAGGGTGAAAACTCCTTTACAATTGGCATCGATTCACCGAAGATTTTGTATCCTCGGTTTGCGATGCTACTATTTCTTGATATGCCGAATTCTATCTCTAGCAATCGAATGTTGATTTGCCTTGGGAATTCCGCATCAATCATATTCCTGAAGTCACGGTTGACCCGGTTAAGGTCGCCCGCGATTTATAGAAGTATATCCATCTTCTAATTGTAATTTGATTTTCTCATCTGGGTTTGAGCCTATCTTCGTATCAGGATTCTATTGATTAGATTTCCTCTAATTTAAATCTTCATCTTTGTTTGAAATCCATTCTTAAATTATCCTTTGAAAATCGGGTATGTTTGTATTTTGAAATTGCTTTATATATCAAAATTATACCCTATATATAAAAAGAAATTGTTTTCAATAAGGATGATATACCTATATGTATAAAGCAAATAAGATATGTCATTCTATATAAGAGGGTTTGAAAGAATTGAAATTTTGGAAAATATATATAAATAATACGATTTAAAGGTATTTTTTTTTTCCAAACAAGAAATGTTATTCTATATATGAAAGTTTTGAAAGGATTTGAAAGTCTGGAAAATTTATAAGAAATGGATTTATAAAAAAAAAAAATGATTTATAACTGTAGGGTTAAATTTGATATTCGAGAAGTGAATTCGGGTATTTTGAAATTGGTTTTAAGATTTTGAAAAATATCTATAGATAATACGATTTAAAAGTATTTTTCCCGAATAAGAAATGTTTCAAATGAGTTCAAATGAATTCCAATAATTTTGAAGAAAATCAAAGAAGTTTTCACGAAAATAAGAAGTTCAGAACTCACTTATGTCGCTGGAAAATAATTTCGGTGATGAGTGCACGCATCATCGACATTGATTTTCGAGTTTCAGAGTGGGGAGAGGCCACTTTAATAGCTTCGCTATGCGAGTGATTTTGTAAAACCATTTTGATTTCAAATTCCGAAGTAATTTGATATTTTCGAAAGAGATAAATATATATTTGAAACAATTTAAAATGAGACCGGTGTTCAGTCCTCGAGTTTTCGATTTGACTTAGAATAACCCTACTTATAAAAATTGATTTCCAACTCTTAGATTTGAAATTTGATTTCCCTAACTATTTTGAATGTTCGAACACTTCCAAATCGAGATTAAATTTTCAAAGCTAAGAAATTTCGAAAAGTATAAAATATTTGATAAAGCAGATAAGTTTAGTTTATATGTTTAAGTCTGAAGCCTTTTGTTAAACAAGAGAATATGAATATTTGAATTATACTAATATGGAATTTAGTTTTGAAATGTTTTGGAAAAAATTTAAATAGTTTGGATAATGGTTTTCAGAAAGGTAAATTGGATATTTCAAATAGAAATAGATAGTTTAAAGGTTTAAAAAGGGATAAGTATAAAGTTGGAAACCATTTTGAGTATAATGAATTGTGAGAAAATATTGGGTTTTGAAATTTAATTGAAAATTAAAACCAGTACTTATATGATGATTTTGGAAATGAATTTGTTGACTTGAATTATTTTAATCTGGAAACTGGGATAATTTTCTAAACCTATTATGTTGGGGAACTTTGAAATCAGGATATCTAATTTGGAAGAAATTTGGTGAATTCATATATGACTTTGAAACTAAATTTGATATTGAAATGATTTGAAATTGAGAACCTTATATTATTAAGCACTTGAATTGGGAGTGGTCGAACTTATATAAAATGGATTTGTATAAGTATGAAGTTGATTTGAAAACTATCGATTTGAAAGGGTACTCAATTTGGAAAGAGAAGTTTATATAATCAAAGTCCATATAAGTATGTTTTGATATACTATTGATTTGGAAAATATTCGATTTGGAAAAAGGAATCCTATATATAATGGACTATCTATCAGTATGATAATTGAAAGGGATTTAAAAAGGTACTATATGATATATATTTTCCAAGTAAAGATATGGAAAGTACCTTCTGCTTGATATCCGCTTTGTGGCCACATCGTGGATTCATTCTATCGATATTATTCTCTCTGATTTTGGTTTTCCGGATGTAATACTCGAGTGTTCCCACCGTGGCGTAACCCATGGTTTTTTCTTTTTTCTCTCGTGAATGCACAGCGAAATTGCCTGGCTGAGTCTTGCCTAGGGGTACGGATTGTTTCCTGGGGGAACCAGGCGTAACCATTGTGTATCCTGCAATCTGTGTAGGTCGCGAATAGTAGCGCAAGTGCCTGGCTGAGTCTTGCCTAGGGGTACGGATTGTTTCCTGGGGGAACCAGGCGTAACCATTGTGTATCCTGCACCCTACTAGTCATCATGGCGTAACTCGCAGGGCTGAGAAAGCTTACGGATATGGATTGTTTCCTGGGGGAACCAGGCGTAACCATTGTGTATCTGCGAACCATGATCGGACAAAGGTTTTGTTTTGGTTGATTTGATTGGATTGTACTTTCCATATCTGTTTTTAAAAGGATTTTCAAGTATTTTCACTGGTTGTTGAAACAAGTCTACTAAGTACTTGGAGAATTCTAGCTTTGCGCCTGATCAACGCATAGCCGGAGCCTGCAAGAACGAGGATAAACTTGTTAAAACATCGAGTTATAAAAGTATTTTTGAAAGAAAACTTATTTTGATATAATAGTATCTTAGTATAAAAGTATTATTATAAAGATATTTATTATAAAGTATTTTTCCCAACAAAGAATTTTGTATTAATCTTTGGAATTAAAATTCCTTTGGTGAATTAGCAATTCGTGCCCGATTCTTCCTTTTGAATCTACCTTATCTACTCAGCTTTTATTCACCTTGATTCTGTTTCAAAATCTACCTTCCTTACTTGTTGGATTTATCCTTTAAATTTTTGGCTAATTATATACTACTTTGTTTAATATAAAATTCTAGTGTTATTAATATTTTGAAGTTATTAATTATATAAAACATTTTTAAAGAAATGATTATTAACTTATTTGATAATGTTGAAAGATATCTTGAGATAAATTTAAAATTTTCACAAATCTGGATTTAATATTTTCAATAGTCTTTGTAAATATAAATAATAATGTAAAAAAATTGTTTCAAAAGAAGGCTGAAAGGTATTAAATGTTAAAGTAAAATTAAATTGCAAATGAAGTTTCAAATGAATATTCCGAGGAAAATTTATATAGTTTTAAATAAGTTATCTACACTTGACTTTCGATTTACTTTATTCCTGGTTGTTCTATTCTCCTACCTCCTTCCTTTTCGAGGACGAAAAGTTTTGAGTGGGGGAGAGTGTAATGACCCGTAGATTTTATTTATTTTAATTTGGTTTATTTACGTATTTAATTGAATCTTCAAGAAATTTTAAATAATAATATTTTGAGATAAAATTTTTGTATTTAGATTACGTACCATTAAACATAGTACATGATAAATTTTCAAATTATTTATGGAGTTTTATTTTATTAAGAAATTCTACTGCATTCGAATTTGTTGATAATTGATGGTAATAAATAAAATTTTCAAACATAAATATCTTTCTATAGGAAAATTCTAAATCCTCTCCTAAGGGAGACGGCATCTTTCGTTTTCGAAATTTGAACCCCGGTTGCTCCGTTATCTTAATTCTGACAAAATAGCAGCATTTTGGGTACCAATTATTGACTTTTAATAGGATGATCGTACCACAAATATATGTGTACCGTTTTGTTCGCCTCATCGTACTGATCTCTGCAGCATATTTATTTCTATGTTTTGAACTCCGGTAAACAGTGGTATTCGCGGAATCGGTAACCGTATCCGTACTGGACCCTTGACCTTTTGTTATCTTTTGAATTGCAAACTTTAGGCGGTTCATATGAGCAATAAGTTTATTGATTTATTTATTAGCCAAATTTGAGGGTACTGTTACCATACTTTTTGTCTATCACTATTCACACAGTTACAACTTTACTTTATAATCACGTTCTATTTCTATTTATTGCTACCGGAAATAGCTCTCTTTTAATTTATTCTTTTCGCCCATACTTGCGTTATTCCATTCATTCAGTTTCAGAGAAGTAAAGTAACGGCTGCAGTTGCATTTTTATATGAGATCTACCACATTCCCATCTCACCCACTTTTCTTCTCCTCTCTCATATTTTTTCTCTTCCTTCAGATCTCCATCTTTTCCTTTCTTTTGAAAAACCCATGGCCTAAACTTGCCGCCTTTCCCCTTGCTCGGCCCGTTCACCACTAATTAGCCACCACCTCTCAACCGTGAAACCTTCTTCCTCTCTCTCCAACTACAGAACCCGCCTCTCTCTCCCAAAACCTTCCACCTCCCTCTCCTCCCAGCGCCCGAGCACCCAGCAAGCATCACGGTGCCTCATCCTACTCCTCGTCCCGCTCATCACCAAACGCCTCACGTCGTCGCCCCCTCCTCAACCGAGCCTCCTCTCCAACCGCCGCGTCCCCTGTACCTGGCCTGCGCCCAGCCGAGAAACCCACTCTTCTCCCCTCTGCCACCTGGTCACCGAAGTCCGTGGCCATCCT
This sequence comes from Allium cepa, assembly GCA_030765085.1. Taxonomy (NCBI): domain Eukaryota; kingdom Viridiplantae; phylum Streptophyta; class Magnoliopsida; order Asparagales; family Amaryllidaceae; genus Allium; species Allium cepa. The sequence goes on from CM060932.1 coordinate 744,140,267, forward strand.
CCAGCAGCTCGCTCGCGTGCCCTTACACCCTTCGGCCCCTGTTCTCTCCGACCCCGCAAGTTTACTCAGTTGCATTGTATAGGTGTGTATATTAATTATATGCAGTTGTTTTGTACGTTGTGTTCCTATATACATATTACTTAAGGTGCAGATTGTTTCAGAGTTATGTTGGATATGTTACAGTGGAAAACTTTAGATATTAGATATATATTAGGCTCGAGTATGTATATATATTTTGTGTTTGGTCTGTTACATGGACACGCATGCTTGATCAGGTTATAAACATACATCCATAGAGAGTTATAAGTTAGTTTGGTGTTTATATAATATGTGCTGTAACCTGTAGGTGTTACATTATAAACAAATTTAATTTATAGGTTACGGTTCATGTTTCATCCATTCTGATTTGCGTGAATATGATATTGTGTTAGGCAAGTTGTTGTGTCTGTGTTTGTATTACAAATCCCGTACATACATATTGAGTTATATGATTTTACTTTTGGTCGTCTAAGAGAAGAGAAAATTTAAATAAAAATAAATAAAGCATGAAGTTGCTAAGTGTAATCGGCCTTTAAAACTAGGTCTCCTATTGTTAAGTGTTTATATATAATTCTGTTTAAGTGTCTTTTAAATATAATGCTGTTTAAGTATAAAATATTGGTAGCTTTCAGATTTTATATGATGTAGTATAGGGTGCCAATTCCGTTTGTAGTAGACATGATATATTTACACTATATTTGCAGTGGTACTTATATGTGTATTTTGTTCAGAATCAAGGGGTTAGTTGTGATACCCAGTTACATACATATTCTATTATATATATGTTTTAAACAATTATTTCATTGTATATATTTATTTACATATTAGATTTTACTGTTTTATAGTGATTGTACAAGTTTAAGTATTTTCACGGTTGTATATATCCTCTGTTATACAGTTGGAAGTTTACAAAATTTTTAAAGTTGTTTATATATTTGCCGTTAGTGTGGTATAGGTATATATATTACTTTGTTGCAGTAGTAAATATGTTCAAGATATACATATTCTCTATTTAATAGTACGTAATATACTAGGTTGTTTATTCTGCGGTAGTTATGTGTATGTGGGTTTATGTATGGACATCTTTTACAACTAATATTTCTAAAGTATATTCTACAGAGTATTGAGTTGGGTAATGTGAAACGTATGCTTGGAAACATATATGCTTTCAAATATAAGATAACAGTATGATTATAATGGATAAGTCATATTTTAATAAGGTCAGTGCGTGTATATTTGTATATAATAGGTTGACATTTTATTTTGTTGTTATGTATTGTATACGATTATATGTAGTGCTAGGGTAGCTTATATAGTTGGCAGAGTTGTTAAAAATGAACATTTGTAGATGAAATATAACCCATAAGTCATGTATATGTAATACGGTCAGACTTAAATAAATATAGTGTTTTGCTTTTGGGTATAAGCATAGTATTATACAAGTTTGTATATAGTTTTAGTGTAAGATGTTGGATTTGCATTATGATTTTAGAGTTATATATGGTATATATAACTATCATCATCAATCGATCCAGTTCTGATTTGATTTCGCCAATTCTTTATCTATCAGCTTTGTCCGTCGTGTCTATTTTCTCCATCATCGCATCCATCTAGCTTTGCTCCGGAATTTGTAGCTTGTTCTGTTGTCAAACTTCTCTAGCCTCGAAAGGTGAGCAATCACTCATGATTAACGTTCTTTTATTTATTAAATTTGATTTCAATTGAAACGACAATTGAAATATGCTGCTGTTAGTTGATTTTACTGTTATGACTGCTATGATCTGTATCTGTTCACCTATGACACCTGACACCATTATCAGTTAATTATTTATGTGTTAATAATACAGATTGGGTGATAATTGATTGTTTGATAGATTGTTGTTTAAATTGGATGTTAATTATTATTGTTAAGTGATAACTAGTTTGCTAGTTAAATTTGAGTAGTATAGTTTACAAAGTAAACGGATTATATATGATGGACCTTGTAAAACCTGACCCCGCCATATGTAAATTTGATTAGTTAAATTTGACCCATTAATTGTCGTAAGGATCGATAAATTATATTTTAATCTTTGAGCGTAGATTGGATTTATTGTTGTAGTTTTAAACTGAAATATAAAATGGATCGACAAGCGAAACTGTAATGTGAAAATCTTTAATCTATATGAAATGATAGTGTAGATTCTTGAAATAATTATACAAATAACAATGCGAATTAATACGATTATTTCGGGTTATTTGATTTATTTATTTATTGAATCGTTATTGATTGTGTTATTTCGGATAAATTTTGCAATAATATTGAACAATTAAGATTGGGAGATAAATTTGGGTTATTTTAAAATGGTATTTGGATAAGGATTTATCTACTTGAATCAATTTGAAATTTACCGAATGAGATATTTCCCGTTTAATAAAATTTTAGAAATATTGAGTAAAATATAATTTAGGGTCACTAAAATGATATTGAATCAAATAAGGGAGGGTTCAAGACGAAATAACAAGGATGAAAAAAAAAAATCGAGAATCTATATGGAACTGTTTAATCGAAATTGTTATATTTAAGCTATGAACTATATTGAAATTAGAGGATTTAGAGATTTGGGTATATATTTGGAACCAATATAGCTGAATTTGTTATTTAATAACTAATTGAATTTAATGAAAATTTAGGTTGAACTAAATTTGGAAATAATTATTTAGAAACCTAGATTTGGAGAAACTTAGTTGAGGTATTGAATACGTAAAGATTGGAACATATTGGAATAAAAGGGGAAATTGGGGTATCAAATCCAAATTCGGGAATTTTAAAATTTAAGTGGTTATTTTAGGAAGATTTAAATCGATAATATGAGATTTGATTTAATTTAAATGGGAAGGTCGGGTTGATGTGAAACGATATGTTAAGTTAAGGAAATTGAAAGTGCTATACCGAATACAGCATTTAATATATATAAATACTATTTTGGGAATATAATCATTTGAAGTGAAATTGACTGTTGGGTTTGAAGTATAAATTAAGTGAATGACTACGGTGTAATAGTGTATATTTCTACCCTGTAGATAGTTCTATGGACCCTTAGAGGATGGACATCCCAAACATCCTTTAAGTTATATTGTATTTCAGTTGATATTTCACTTGAGTTGAATTTATTGATATAAGAATGTTAATCCTGACTCGAGTGTTTTGTGTTTTGCTTTACGCTCGGGTCAGACTGAGTAATACAGCATTAGAGACTCACCTTTGGAGATTGGAGCTTCATTTGGAGATCCAACTATCTATTCAGCTTTCAGTTCTTCTAGTTGACAGGTTCAGAGAAGTCATCGGTTCGTACTGAAGACTTCACCGTATTCGAGACATTCTGATGTATTTTATTTTAAACTCTGATGTATATAGTAGCTTCATGAACTACTATTTTTCTATTCCGCTGCATTATATTACTTTGTATCTGTGATCTGTGTTTGATTTATTTACTGTATATCTTAAGTTTTGCCAAATTAAATTAACAATTCGGTATTTTGAATTATTCAAGTCGGACATGTACGGTTTTAGTGTCGATTTGAACGGTCCAAAATAGCGGGTCGTTACAGTAAGCTAGCGTGGTGCACTATTATGTAGGAAAAGATAAGTAGCTTAAGGTAAGAAAACAAAGTTAAATGACGAGACTTTGGATTTCGACCAGAGTGACCGTCATCGCTGACCGTCTATACTGGCAAGGAGATTAATCGATCGCGTAAGCTTTGGGATCGACTATCGCCATATCAAAGAATGAAATCCGTTATTCAAGTTCATATGTTAAGTTTTTGTTCATATTCTAAGTCCTAAAGATTTGATTATTCAATCTCAAGTTCAATAGTGAATATGCAAGTCCTGTTGTTCATAGTTGTCAAATTTCAAGTTCATTAAGATGGAAATGTTTTTAGTTGCTAAAAGTTTTCAAGTTTAATTCAAAATCCAAATATTAGCCAAGCTATTGCCCATCCTTATATACCAACTCCTCTATGTCGATCCCTATATGTTGATCCCTATCCAAACCATTACGACCGATCCCTCTCTCCAAACAAAAAATGATGATCCTTTTCCTTCAACAAATATGTCGATCCCACCACGCCAACCTATTCCACCGATCCCTCCACTTCATTTCTTTCAACCTTCCACCAAACTTCCACAACCGATCCCTCCTTCATCCAACAATACTGTCGATCCCTTTCCTTCCACAATTCCTGGTTTATCCTTCAAAATTTTCTAACCGAACCCTATGCCATCTTCTCTCTTCTACTTCCTTCCTCATTATTCTACTGAACCCTCCTCCTTCCACATCTCGTCTTCACCAAATAGCCTATGCCATTAATCATCCACTACATCGCACACCAAACTGTCGGTGATGGAATAGAATCAATCGCCTCGTCATGTAATCAAAGCAAAATTGGAAAGCTTACCTAAATGTATTAAAGGCAGGCTGTGAGAGGAAAAATATCGGATTATGGTCCGAATGGAAGGTGAAATGATAATCTAAAGCTAAGTAGGAAGACAGATTTATTGATAAAGACAACAATCAAGTGGTAAGAAAGGGATCGGGTTTTCCTTTTTGAAGGCAAGGGAGGGTTCAGTCCTGCAAAGATAAGTGGGAAGGAGATGAAGAAGTGAAAGGTGAGGAGAAGTAATGTTAGCTTATATATGAGAACAAGAGGTCGGCCTATGTCTACAAGCTCAACACGAGATAGGAAGGGATCAGTTAAAAAGATATTGATCCCTACTTGCATGCGCATAAGAAAAGAGGGTAGTGGAAAATGGAGAGAGTGGAGGGGTCGGCTAAACGTATCCGATCCCTACAAATGCTTAAAAAAAAAAGAGTGAGAATGAAGAAAAAGAGGGATCGGCTATGAGCACGTATGCAATCAAACATAGGTATGAAAATTATTCAAAACATGTATATTCAAAATGCAATGAAATTGCACTTACTCAATGAAAATTAGCGATGACCTGTGAGAATACGAATGCATCCGGGAGCCAACGATAGGAACATTATCTAAACGTGCACATGCATGGTTTAAAAGTTCAATTTTTGAAATAAAATAAGATAAAATCAAACCTGAAACCTTCAATTTCGAGGCTAGGCCGGATAAGAAAAGCTTATTAGTATCTTGAAACCAGACTTATATATCTACCAATGGAATATAACCCTGGATTCTTGCTATTGGGGATCGATCGAGCATCATGATGAATAAAGAGGGATACAACGCTTTAGGAAATCAATTTGATATCGAATATTGGGAAAACTAGATGGATTTTCTTTCCAGTAGCACTAACTTGCTTTGGTTTAAAGCATATCATGTTCAACCAAGGAATATTTGGGGGAGGGGCAAGTGTTATCTGGCATTTTGACCTGGTTATATTGAACTGATTGCACGGGTTAGATTCAATCGCCATCAAAGCCAATGAGCCCAGAGTGTTGGTTTTGGAGCATAGAAGTCAAGTACGGATGATAACATGAAGTCGAGGTTGAATAGAATTGATAGGTATGCGAGCCAAAATGCTTGAAGTATGAAATACGGTTCAACATATAGGAGGGATCAACATAAATTAGCTCTAATAATAGGGATCGACATGTCTCAAGGTATGAGGGCATTCCTATAGAAAACAAATAATATCTTAAGATCTACAAGTCCAATGCATATGAACTTTGGAGAGCAAGATATGGGATCCCTAGGGAACCTACCCGAGGCATCGCATCTCAAAAGGACAAAGTTGGAGGGATCCACACTCTTCCCTTGGTAGGGACCGGTTGGAATCAACAAGCAATCCATGTTGAAGCAAAGATCAAACAATAGCTCAAGTTCTGCTGATCCAATTAGCATGAAATTTGGAGATTAAGCACATTTTAGCATGAGGAAGCTACCTTTAGGATTGCACCCCAAAACTCAACCAAAGTAGGGATCGATATTGATCCCCCTTCTTTGGGAATTAGGTCATGTGATCCCTCTAGTGGGCTCATATGGTTTCAAAGGTCCTTATGCCAAGTTTTCATAAAGATATTTTTCCATCTTCATCTATAAATACAAGCTAGGCTATTCATTTATGGGACTTTACACTGATGGTTGCTTTATATTCTTCTGTAACTAAGGATTTTCATCTGATCCCTATTGTACTTAAATAATAAAGTGATTAATAAAGAAATCTATTCAAAGTAGACGTAGGCAAACAATGCCGAACCACTATAAATCGTTGTATGCGTGTTATTCTTTCAATTTATCACTCTTTATTTACTATTATCCTCTGCTTTTATTTTACGTTCTTTATTTATTTCTCTTCAAACTATTGGGTATTTACGCCAAATTTTGGTGCAAGCAATATATTACTGATAATCGTTTATGGATTTTTAAAGTAATGGTCTTAAAATTATAAAAGAGGTTTTATTGTTTTTAAATAAGTGTATTAAAATATAATTTAAGTATTTTAAAAGTATATAGCTAGTACATATAGTTTTAGAAAATTTGTTAAAGATTTGATTTAAGAAATAAAAGGCTTTTGTATTATAATATTTTTCAAATGGTTTATAGTATTTTATTAAATATCTTAGTTTAAATAAATAAATTAGTATACGTATATATATATATCTTTTAAATGGTATTTTAGTATATTTAAAAGTTTAGAAGGAAATTTATATTTTGTAAAAGAATATAAAGAAGTTTTTGGATTATAACACTTATGTTATAATGGATGGTTTTGTAAAATTGATTTGAAAAGGTATATAGCCTTGTTTAATAAGTGGAGAAGTACATAGAGCTTTAAATGAATGTTTCAAAGTTAACGGCAAGTCTAAAAATAATTTTATATAGTAATGACATTTGTGCAAATTTTATTTCAACCCATTTAACTATACTTTTGAAAAGTAACAGGTCTTTAAAATGGAGTTTACAAGATAAAGGAATAGTGAAGCGATTTTGGGTTTGTCGTAAACAATATTTTAATGACATTTATTTTTAAACCCTTGGATAATATTTTAAAGTGGTAAAATATTTTTAAATGATTTGGGAAAATATTAGATCTTTAATAATGAATTTTAAAGATAATAACAAGTATGAATTGGTTTGGGGTTTGTTGTGACAATGTATTAATAACATTCATCTTTAACCCATTTTGATTAGACATATAAATGTAAATAGATATTTGGAAAGAATGTTTTAAAGATAATCATAAGTGAATGGCTTAGTGTAGTGATAATTTTTGAGTAACATTTGTTTTAAGCCCCTTTAAATTGGTTTGTGAATAACATTATAAGATTGAGATAATTATATGAATATTTTTGAGAGTATCAAAATGTTTTGAAATGAATAATGGTGTTTTAATTAAATAGAGAAGTTTAATTAATAAATGAAGTTTCATATAAAGAGTTTTATTGAGTAGAATGAGTTTTACTAGTAAAAGAGGATTTTAATTAATAAAGGAAGATTAATTAAAAAGGAGATTAGAAGTCGTTTATATGAGTTGATCCTGCTTGCGTGTTTCGATTGTGCTTTTGTGTTACTTACTTGTGGACAGTATACAGTGCTTAGTTTTCTATATGTGATTATTCTCGTTGTTATTTGATTTAACCAAATATATTATGGAAATATTTAGAAGAAACTGGGGAATTATATGTACAGTTATCTTTGGTAATGATATATTGTACGTATAAACTCGTTTTTCTCTTCTGGGACAAATGATAAGGAAATTCATCCACTTAAATGATTAGAGTGTGATCTTCGATCTTATGTATTATATGTTTATTTCTTACAGAACCTGGGTGGAGATTACCTGAAATCAGTCGATTAGTTTTAGAGCAACAAATAAGTGAGGGAATGTACTTATATAAGATACTTGAAACCATAACCACTAAAAAAATATATGTCTCCTATGCTTTTGAAAAGGTTTATGATTCTTTTGAGATTAGTTCGAGATACTGGAATCTATATGGGGATTCGAGATCTGTTTGAGATGCTCAAACACATGTAGTTGTTCAATGTAGTTGTTCATGATCTATTTAGAATGTGGGAATCCATCTGTGATTCCAATACCTATTGAGATATGAGAATCCATATGTGATTTTGAGATCTGTTGAGGAACCCATGTGTGATTCTCAGATCAATTAAGATATGAAAATCCTTAAGTGGTTTTAAGATCTGTTCGAGTTGGAACTCGTATGGAAGATCTGTTCGAGTGGTGACTCATGTATTGGAATGTTGAATGCAGCTTTACCAGTGGGTATGACTAAAAACAGAGATAGGATGTATAACCATAGAGTTTGCAACCCACAAGGGTGCATGCAACTCCATCCCATTGTTACTTACAGATATGCATGCAGGAGCGATGCACTCCTCTAGTTTGGCCAGCTATGTATTTCCTATGGTACATTCACTGGGGATGTATGTTGCTTTGGAAGGATATCTCTGATCCTTATATAGTAAATTAGAGTCGGCTTTGATCCGAGGGGATCTACATGGAAATCCTACACAATTAGAGAACGCATCTTAGCGGTTGTGATTGTATACCTATTATTGTTGCGATGTACACTCACATGCATCGTAGCTATGCGATTATTTATATTTCACACCTTAGACATTATTATATTATAATTGAATTTTATAATAGAAATGTTTTGGTTATTGCAAGATAAAAACTTGTCCGTTTTTATTGGCGGCTAGTCTGACGAGATACCCTTATTTGGAGGGTTTTAAAATATAATAAATCTATATGATTTGTGTTTCTCATGCTAGTTTACCAGACTGATCCAGTGTAATTTTCTTAATTCTTTGGTCAGCTCGAGTATGTTTCCAGATTTCGCTGTGGAGCTATTGGAGAGGGGCTGGATGATTTCTTACCATACTTATTTTACGCTACACTACTTGACTTGTATCTATCAACATTTGTGAGGTCAAGTTGTTATAACTGCCAAGCTGATAATAGGTTAGTTTTCTTTGATTGATGTTTGTATATCAAAGTTTTCTTTTTGGTAAAGACCTTTAGAGATATTGTATATTATCATTTTGCATGTGAGATTCTAATATTGTGTTCTTCTTTGTTGTACTATTTTCTTATTTTCTTTATATTTTACCCTAGCGTTCTTTCTTTCTGTTACTTGGGTGCTCGACATGTGAATGCCATTGATGTATTAGTATCAGCATTTAGGGGTCAAAAAGACTGACCATCACATTTGGTGTCAGAGCTGAAGGTTAAGCAAGAATCTTGGCTTCACTGGGTATAACTTATTAAGAGATAGGCCAATGGAATGCCTTATTACGAGTTGAGTGTATATATACGAGAAAGTGTATTTGTTATTGTTATAAAAACGTTTTGTATTGTGTTGATTGGGTTGTAGAGTGGCTTATGGATTCTGATCAATACGTGTTGCTAGCATTATTGACAGGGGTCATTAAACAATTGGACAGGGCAAACCAGCACAATGTTTTTTTTTTGAAATAGGTAAATGGAATAATTATACCTTGGATTATATTTTATATATAAAAGAATAATTTTTTCATAAATTAAGATAGTTATTTGTGATAAGTTTATTTGTTAGGAAATGATAATATTCTATTATTATCATTTATTGTTTAATTTTTATGCGCGACTAATTTATAAGCAGTTTTACCTTTTCACTACATGGGTTGGGTATATAGTAAATTGTGGGAACATTGAAACGAATACCTTGTGAATTGAGTTTCATGGTTTGACTATAACCATTCGACGATAATGTTAGATTAAATTTAATTTTTATTAAAAGTTTTTTATTATATTCTTAATGGAAAGAAAGATATTTGAAGGTAAACATATCTATAATTATTTTATATAAGGAAGTCACTTATATAAATATGGTTTATAAGTATAGTTTATAAATATGAAAAGGATTTAAACTGAGAATTTGAGAATATAAATCATGGTGTTCAGAATTTTGTTTTCTAAGGTTGTGGAAAATAATATTAGTATTATTTGGAAGTAGAAATTTAGGAGGTTGGTTTGTGAAATCAATATCATAGTACTTAGTAATATTTATGAAGTATTTGATACCATTTTGGAACTAATTTTGGTTATGTCCGAAAGGTAGGGTTTGGAAGTATTAAACTCATTTACTCACTGGAAAATGATTTTGGTGATGACTGTAGCATCAGTAGGATTTATTTTCATGTTTCGAAGTAGGGTATGTTACTGTAGTAGCTATGCTATAGTTTTGTTTTGGTAAATAGAATTTGATTTGAATATCTGAAGTGTGATTTGGTATACAAAAGTTATAAGTGTATATTATTTTGGAATTATTTGAAATTAAAAATGAATTTTTAGTTCTCAACTTTTTGGTTAAGTTATGGTATGGATGCATGTATCCTATGCACTAAGGTAAGTTTGGTTGTGCATCTAGTTTGATGCATTGATCGGTAATTTTCATTTGCTGTAATGAAATGGAATTTTCAATGATTTTGGACAATCGAAACTTTAGGAATTGTATAAGTGATTAAAACTAAAGTGTTTATGGAAATATAAAGTTGAGTTTATATAACACTTAAACTTAGAAGGTATTAGAATTTAAACAAGTGTTAAGTTGATTGAATACCCATGTTAGGTAAAATATTTTGGATGTTTTTGTATATAACCTGAGGATGTAGTGGAGTATTATAGGGTATGAACTAAAGTTATATAATGCTTAATAACTTAAAGTAAATTTTATGAAATGGTTTGCAAGTGATTTTAGTATTAACTGAGGAATACTAAGTGATAACAAATGTGAATTAAAATGAAAAGTGATTGGTGCAATTAAAAAACCAACTAAACAGAGTACATAAGTTATATGTAGATCATTTTATTTCATACCACTTATTGATCTAGGATTCGTATATACGGATTTCAATTTGATTTACACTGGCCCAAGTTAGGCACTTTCAGTCGATTCTCGACGGTGAACACCTGATATGGATTCTTGATATGGTCTTGAAGTTTTCAATCATGATATATGGTTATGTAAGGAGAACTGAGGTTTCTAATCAATGAACCTGATCGGAGTCCGCATTAGAGAGGTCAAGTGATCTATACTAGTTCGAAAGTTGGATTTATGTGATTGAGCTAGTGATCTAATTTAATATTGCGTACAGATGATATATGTATATCATATGAGCTTTCATAATATTTGTATGCTATGTGTGTTGGCTTGTAGAGAGTTTGGGAAATGACTCTTTGAATTGTTTTGTGTAGCATGAGAGATCGACTGAGTAATATCGGCTATTGAACATAAGGTAACACTTAGTGGATTGTTTCTCATTTTTATGCGATGAGGGGTTTCTGAACCTGGGCAAATTGTGAGCTTACGTGTTATTTATATGTGATTGTTACTTTGTTGCTTGTGATGGGATTTCAGGGACGAAATTCTTTTAAGGGGAAAAGAATATAAGGACCTGGATTTTTGAAAATTTTATATTTAAGTATTAGACTTATTTAAATAATTGAATCTTGGATATAATCCAAATAAAAACGATTTTGAAAGCTTATTTAAATTCTGTTTGAATAAGAATGGTAACAGTAAACATTTAATTTAGAATTAAAAGCGATTAAATATTTTTTAATAATAATTCCTTTTAATTAACGTGTGAAATTATCATTTCAGGGCAATGTCTAAGATTTTGACAAAACCAGCGTCACTGGATCCAGAATATTGAATCGTTATTGGCTCATGAGTTTCGTGGCGATCAAACATACTATGTGGTCATGTAAGCTCGAAATGCATAGTGATTATTTTCAAGAATTAAAATATAATATAATTCGGTTATAAAAGCTAACTTCTGTTTATGAGGGAATTAGGTTCTGAAACTAGTTCCTTTGAGTTTGGAATATGGGTATTTAACTAGGAACGCAAGTGTGCACGCCTCTTTTCGAATTCGTGATTTTGAGAGATAAATAGTGTGGGAGAAATTCTCTATAAAAGGACCTCGCTTTCCTTTATTTTCTAAAAACAAAGCGCTAACCCTAAACCTAGCCCATCATCTAATGATAGGAGTTGATTGGTGCCTCTAGAGGCCAAATTAGGCTTAGGTCCCAACTAGAGAAATGTGCACGTGGGCGAGTGGAATAAATTAATTGGTTGGATTATGGTGGATTAAGGCAAGGCAGCGATGAAGTCATGATGAATGTCATGGCTAGGGTTGTCATTTTCATTGTTAAAGATGTTCTTTGGATGGCGATCCTGAAGAAAAGATGTGGGGGAAGTTTGGGCTTTGATTTGGTGGAGTTTGGTGGGATACCATCAACGACGGTGGTGGCTAGGTCGAGTTGAACATAGCAGTGGTTTTGACTTTTGATCTACGGCTATAGGAAACATAGGGAAGAGAGGTCGATGGTGATGGGTTGCTAGGGGTAAGGGCTACTGTCGGTGAGCGAGCGATGGTCTAAGGTGGCTCGTGTTAGCGGCGGCGGTTAAGGAATCGAGGTGGTGGTGTTTTAGTATGAAGGCGGTGTAATAACTCTAATTTTGACTAACATTATTTAGAACATTTAAATAGGTAAATTAAATAAATATGTAAAGGATAAGAAAATTGTGATTGGACAATTGAGTTTAGGTCGTGCCTTGGTTAATAAACCAATTGGAAAAGCAAAAGGTTAGAATGAAAAGGAGAAATATGACAACGGTAATATGGGAATATCCTTTATTCCTACCCTTAAAATTATTTTATTGTCATTTCCTTCATTCATTTACACACATACACACTAAATAAAAAGAGGTCGGATATAGCTAGAAGAAATTAAGAGGAAAAGCTATGGAAAGCAAGTAGGAAGCTAGGAGTAATCAAATCAAGATAAATCTCAATCTTCTTAATCCAAATCAAGGTGAATAATACATAGACATCTCATGTTTTGAATTGTGTTTCGGTTTTAATTAGAATCCGAATTTAATATTGCTATTATGTCATGTTTTTGAATTTTGAATATTTATATGCTTATTGATGATTTTCTAAAATTTAAATATGAAATTAGTGATATGTTTGAGTTGGAAAACCTATCATATGATACCCAAATGATTTGAGATTTGTGTTGTTAGAAATATCATTTAGAAGTGGGTTTTAATTTCATAATTTTCCAAGCAAGTATGGATTTTATATGAATTTTCTAAGTAAATAAATTGGTTAATTTCGATTTTGATTATTTAAAATAATTAAAACAAGTTTTTAGCCCTGAAATTTTTATATGTCGAAAAGAATGGTTAATTTGATTTAATTGGATTTTGAGGATTTTTCTAAGAGTTTTTGAATGATGTATAAATTGCTTAAGTCTAATGGGCTTATTTGTTTAATTAAAAGGTTTATAAAATAGGTTTAGTTGTAAAAATGCTTAGTATTGAAAATTATGGCATGCGGTAGTTTGTCAATAAAGATATTAATAAAGTTTTTAATAGCCAATAAGGATATGATAAATTATAGAGGCTTGGTCAAAAGAAACATCTTTTTATAGTAAAATTGCTATTTTCAAGTTAATACATCCTGCCATGTCGCCATTGTTCATGTCGATCCACAACTCTACATCCCAAATTCGTTAACGTAAAACAAACTGATGCATATGATGTCAATGAGCTTGGCATGAAATTGATTGGTATGGAGCTCATCGAGTCGGTAATAAAGATAAAGGGATGGCCCTTGATATGATCACGTCAAAGTGCATAATGTCGCATTTTATACTAATAAGCATGCATGCTGCAAATACTACTTCGAGTTTTAGCATCGTCAACCCAATGGTCATCGATCCTAATGTGTTTAACTTGCCATCGAGTTATACTATGCCACTTTTAACTAGTTGTAGAGCCTAACTAGACCTATTTTAATATTGTCATCAAGCTTGTTCTATTCTGCATTTTAAAATTATTATTGAGCTTAGTTAATGCCTTTAACTAGTCTTCAAGCTTAATCCATGGTTTTATAGTCATCAAGCTTAACCTATAATCTAAATTTTATACCCTCGACGAGGCCTTAGAGCCAATGTTTTATGTTTTATAGAAGTTCAATTTTTTATAGTTTAACACTATGACTTATGAAGTTATGACTTCAATATCATCCCTATATATTTTGAAATAAAAGACGTCGACAAGTTTAAGAATGGGCAAAGATCTTTAATGGCATGATGGCGTTGAGTTTATAATTGTAAAGGTATCACATAATTTTGGCCTTATAGCCTAAGTTTTGAGAGGGTTGAAGACACTAATGATTTCGAGTTTCATCAACAATGTTTTGTAAAGCATACATCATAGCATAAGTATTTTGAGTAAAGTAAAGGACTAATTTTTTCCTTGTTTTGTGAATGGTTTCAAGGGTTAAATCATTTACAAAGATTTTATTTTTCAAGGAAATACGGATAAGGTAGTTAATCTAGAATTTTACTAAAAGAAGACTTATAGATTAGAAAACCAGATGGGACCGATGTAACGTCGCACCCTATACTTTAGTTAGTCGCCCTTAACTAATGTAAATCCAATATTCCAGCATGTAGAGCTTTGTAATAGGTAAGATTAAAAGAAGGTTATAGGTAGAAAGGAATACACAGTGTAGAGATAGACTATTGGTGGGCTGCAACTATTAGGATTAGTGGACCCTAGAAGTAGTAAGTCACAAACAAACCATCCAGTTTTTCCCTAACAGCAAATTAGAAAATTTGTTAAGTCTGGTAGACCCGAGTCAGCAATAGGTTTATAGTTAGCTTAATAAAACTATGATATGGGACTGATAGTCCACTGATTTCCTATTTTGTATTTATACATGTTATTGTATATTGTTTATTACAACCAGTTTGGTTGTAGGATTTTGATTGCAAAAGATATGCTTTTAAATGATATTATTGAGGGGAAATCGGTTCTGCTAGGCGGCGTGGTCTCACTTAATATCGATAAATCGATATGTCATATTACTATTTGCACTAGGCTTTATGTCTGACTCGAAGTTTATATTTTCCCCTTAAACTCTCAAGTTCTCAAAATTTAATTTAAGTAGGCTGAGAGCTACGATTTTTAGATTTAGTAGGTTTTATCAAATAAAGCATTTGAAGATGTGCATGAGGTAGATCTGGTTATATATGAGATTATCTATTTAACTGTTCTGATATGATTGAATATTGTATGTAATAGCGGATGCTATAACTGTCTATTTAGTAACTTTGATCATCCAAGGTGGCATCTACATACATCGCTCTTACCATATTTTGTAATAATTATATTTATCTGAACCTAGGCAATGTTGTGGATTATGTACTAAATATGAAATGCTAATTTGAAATATAATGAGAAAAGTAGTTTTGAAATTGTGTTTGAAATATTTCATGCTCTTGTACTTCTAATATTATTGGATACCATTAACATTACTAGATTTTTCACCGGAAATAAATACTATAGATGACTGCAACATATGTAGTGGTCAGTTTTGAACCTCAATATGGGGGATGTTACAAGTTAGTATCAAAGCATAGGTTTATGTAAAGCTTAAAAGAATTTTTAACTTAAAAAGTGGTTTTAAAACATAATCCTAATGAATCAAAGAATAAGATTGGGGCATGGGATAATGCTATAGTAACATACTTGTATTTTCTATATATAAGTATAATCTTTATCTCTATTCTCTTATCTTTCTTAGACCGTTATCTATGTCTTACTAAGGTTCGAACGCAGATTTAAAGGAAAGTAAGATATGGAGGCAGGAAACAAAAGAGTGAATCTTGGTGAAGGAAGCACCACAATAAATGTAAATTCTAGACCGGGTTGGGCACGAGATGCTAATATAGGTGTTGGAACACCGCAGGTGGATATGGGAGCTATGTATCAATTCTTTGTTAACATGATCTAAATAGAAGATGCTGTCAGATTAGTTGGTGGAAACGCTTGAGGAGTAAATCAGGAAGCTCCAGTTGTTAACAACTATGTTGCGCTGAGTAGAGAATATGAAAAACTAGAAGAAAAGCCGTTTATTGGAACAGAAGATGCTACCAAAGCAAAAAAACTGTTTGCTTCATTGTAAGAGGATTTTTGTTGATCTTGGACTAAATGATGAGCAAAAGAGGAGGTTAGCGTCCAAGAAACTGCAAGAAGTTGCATTGTACTGGAGGAACAGTGTTACTGTTGGAGTAGCGGAGGAAACCCTGACTTTGGTAGAATTTAGGAGAAAGTTTGAAGAAAGATTTATGTCAGAAATTACCAAGTGTACCCTGTTGAGAAAGTTTGCTGAGTTAGTGCAAAGAGACATGACTATGCTGGAGTATGCTACAAGATTTGAGGAATTGTCCCAGTATAGGTATGATACCAGTGATACAGTAATTAAGAGGAATAAGATAATCGTCTGTTGATTTAAACTTGAACCTGTTAGGGCAATTTTACCATGCCTCAGAGATCCATGCGATGTAATTGTTGAGATGGCTTTAAGAAAGAAGAGGTGCTTGCTTTCTTTGGTAGTAACAAAGTAATGGAGGCTCAAGGTAGGAAGAACTAAAAGAGGAAGTTCTTTCACAAGAAGGGAGAGTAGAAGAGTGGAGTTATGAAGAAAGGAACATCTAAGATTTTCTGCTACAAGTGTGCTAAGAAAGGACATTTCACGAATGAATGTCTTTTTGCAGATGAAAAAAGGCGACTATGATGAAGAACATCAAGTGCTTCAGCTGTGATCAGATTGGTCATTATAAGAATCAATGCAAGGTGCCAGCCAAAGTTGATAAATGACAAGGTGTTTTCATTGGAGCTAGCTACCTCGCGACCAACAATTGAGGAGAAAAGGAAGGTTGTGATGGGAGGTACGCAGCTCTTGGGATGAGAAGTGACCAGTTAGAGTTTGAATTGTTAGGTCATATATTTTCTTGTAGTTTGCATGTGTTTTATTTTGTAGGTTTCGAGATTATTTTGGGTATGGACTGGTTATGTAAGTATGATGTTAAGATATTTTTCCAAGATAGGAAAATTTCACTTAGACACCTTAGTAGTGGCGATCGAATTATATATTCTATAAAAAAAATCGAGTTTTGATGTTTGTTCTTTATTGGGTGTAATAAAAGAGGAAGACGGGTTAAATTGAGTTTTCATTGTTAGAGAATCATAGATGTCTTTAAATCAATGAGTGGACTACCATTGAAATGAGATATTGAGTTTCGGATAGATTTGGTACCTAGAGCTGAATCTATTAGTAGATAGCTAAGTTGGATGACGCCTATCAAGATAAAGGAGTTCAAAGTGCAGCCGGTGGATTTGGAAGTGAAAAGTTTTATCAGACCAAGTAGTTTGCCTTAGATACTAGCCACAGTGTTTATTAAGAAACTAGATGGATCATTAAGGTTGTTTATTGATTGTTTTAAGTTAAATGAGAAGACGATAAATAACCAATATCCATTACCGAGAATTGATGATTTGTTTGATCAGTTTAATGGGGCCAAAGTGTTTTCTCAATTGGATTGGCAACAGGGTTCCATTAACTATGAGTGGCGGAGGATAGTATTCCCATGATGATTTTTTGGACAAGGTATGGATTATATGAATCGTTAGTAATACTGTTTGGACTGACTAATGAGCCAGCCTTATACGCAAACTTAATGAATAAGATCTTTCAAGAGCATTGGATAGATTCATGTTGGTGTTCATAGATGACGTTTTGATATATTCAAAGGATGAAAGAGATCATGAAGTTCTTCTTAGGATAGTGCTTGCGATGCTAAGACACCATCAATTAAAAGTGATGTTTTCAAAGTTTCATTTTTGAAGGAAGAGGTGAAGTTTCTCGGTCAGTAATTTCAGAAAAAGGGTTGTCAGTAGATCCAACTAAGATCGATGCAGTTAATGATTAGAAGAGACCTAAGAAAGTGACCAAGATAAGGATTATTCTTGGACTAATTGGCTATTACTAGAGGTTCACCAAGGATTTCTCATGGATAGTGGCACCGATGACTAAGCTGATAAGGAAAGAAGTGAAGTTTGTTTGGACTGATAAATGTGAGGAGGCATTCCAGAAGCTGAAAAATTTATAGACTAATGCACCAATGTTAGTTTTTTCAGATAAGAATCAAGATTTGGTAATGTATACAAATTCATGTGGAATTGGATTCGGAGCTTTGTGAATGCAGAGGGGTAAAGTAATTGCCTATGCTTCTCAACAGCTCAGACCGCATGAGGTTAGATATCCAATGCATGACTTAGAGTTAGATGCAGTAATCTTTTCCTTAAAGTTATGGAGACATTATCTGATAGGATAGAGATTCGACTTGTTGATGGATCACAAATTGTTAAGATACTTATTCTCTCAGAAGGAGTTGAGCTGAGACATCTTATATGGTTAGAATTTATAGTTGCTCATTATTTTAGAATTGAATACACACCAGGAAAAGGAAATAGAGGAGCAGATGCACTCAGTAGAAGGCATCAGAATGCAATGTTAGCAATGATAGATAAGTGGAAAGATTTAGAAACGTTGACCACATGCGGAGTATAGTTAAGATCTACGACAAGTTCGAGTCAAGAAACTGCTATGATGTCATGTTCAGAAGTTCGACCGGTAATGATCAAAAGGTCTGCTTCTAAGCAAGGAGATGATCCACTACTAGCTGAATGGATCATAAGGTTACATAGTAGAACTGAGATTGATGATTTAAAAGACTTCAGTCTTGACCAAAATAGATGGTTGAGAAAGAAAGGAAGGTTATGTGTTCCGAATATTGGAGATATAAGGAAGGAATTTTTTAGAGAATGTCATCGATCAAAGTACACCATTCATCTGGGAGGAACTACGAAGTATCATGATATACAAAGAAGTTTCGACCCGGAAGGTATGAAGAAGGATGTAAGCTAATAGATAAAGCGGTGTTTGAACTGTCAGCAAGTGAAAGCCGAATATCAGAAGCCAAGTGGATTGCTTTAGGCTTTATATATTCCAATTTGGAAGTGGGATTCTATATCTAAGGATTTCATAGACCGATTATCAAGTTCGAATAGAGGAAATGAAAGTATATGGTTATAACGGCATATTGACTAAGGGTGCACACTTTATACCCATTAAGTCGACTAGAATGGCACCAGTCTTAGCTAAATTATTCATGAAGAATATAGTTAGACTACATGAGATTCCTAGTACTATAGTCAGTTACAGAGATACAATGATCACTAGTACGTTCTGAAAGAGTCTATTGAAAGTTTTAGGTAGCAAGCTCTAGATGAGTATCGCTTATCATCCGAAGACCGATGAATAAATGGAAAGAGTTAAAAAAAGTCTCAGAGGAATTTTTTCAGAGCTTGTGTGCTAGATTTTGTAGGATCTGTAAGGACCACACACACTTAGTTGTGTTTTCATATAACAATAGTTATCATACTAGCATAGGGATGACATCTTTTGAAGCTTTGTATGGAAGGTCATGCAAATCCCTATGTGTTGGTTAGAGACCGGAGATAGATTAGTTTTTAGCCCAGATTTAGTAAGAGAAGTTGTAGAAAAGATTGAGTTAATTCGGGCTAGAATGAAGGAAGCTCGGTCAAGGTATAAAAGTTATGCAAATAAGAGATGGAAAGACTTAGAGTTCTCCGTTAAGGCCATATTTTCATCAAGGTATCACCGATGAAGGGTATAATAAGGTTCAGAAACTCATGAAAATTAGCATCGAGGTTTTTTGGACCATTTCCTATTGTAGAAAGGATCAAAAAACTGGCTTATAGGATAGAACTACTGAATTGTTTGGCAAGAGTCTAAAATGTTTTCCATATTTCTCATCTAACGAAGTATATTCAGGATCTAGAGACTACTATGCTCCAATTGAGTTAGAAGACTTAGTATTGTAACTGGAGAAGACCATAGTTAGACAGCCAATTCCTATAGTGGCTAAGGATGAGGAGAAGCTAAGCAACAAGATAGTCAGATTAGTAAAGGTCTAGTGAAGTGACGATGAGAGTGACTATACTTGAAAAACTAAGAGTAGGATTAGAGACACTTATCCTGACTTTTTTGATGGTATGTTTTACCTTTAGGTTTGATTGACGTGTGTACCTTATCATAATTTTGAGGACAAAATTCTTTAAGAAGGGAAGTCTGTAATAACCCTGATTTTGACTAACATTATTTAAAACATATAATTAGATAAATTAAATAAAATAATGTAAAGAGATAAGAAAATTAAGATTTGGAAATTAAGTTTAGGCCTTGCCTTAGTTAATAAAACAATTAGAAAAGTAAAAGGTTAGAATGAGTAGGAGGATACGACAAGGGTAATATGAGAATAGACTTTATTCCTACACCTTAAACCCTTTTATTGTCATTTTCTTCATTCATTTACACACATAAAAACTAAATATACAAATAGACCGACCATAGCTAGAAGAAATCAAGAGGAAAAGCTAAAGAAAGCAAGTAGGAAGCTAGGAGTAATCAAATCTTAATCTTCTTAATCCTAATCAAGGCAAACAATACATATACATCTCATGCATTGAATTTTGTTTTGGTTTTAATGGGAAATCCGAATTTAATATTGCTATTATGCCATGTTTTAGAAGTTTGAATGAATATACGCTTGCTGGTGATTTTCTGTTAGAGTTGGAAACCCTTTATATGATAGAAAAATAATTTGAGATGTTGATATGATGTTAGAAATATCATTTTAGAAGTGGGTTTTTAATTTCATAATTTTCTAAGCAAGTATGAATTTATATGAATTTTCTAAGTGTAGAAATTGGTTAATTTTGCTTTTAATTATTTAAAATAATAAAAATTAGGTTTTGGCCTTAAAAAATTTATACGTCGAAGTGAATGGTAAATTTGATTTAATTTGATTTTCGAGGATTCTTCCTAAGAGTTAAGGAATGATAAATAAATTGCTTAAGTCTAATGAGCTTATTTGTTTAATTAAAAATTTATAAAATGGGTAAAATTGTAAAAGTGCATAGTATTGAAAATGATAGCATGCGGTAGATTTTCAGTAAAAAAATTGACAAAGTATTTAATAGCCAATAAGGATTAGACAAATCATAGAGGTTTGGTGAAAAGAAACATTTTTTACAGTAAAAATTGCAGTTTTTAAGTTAATTATCATCCTACCATGTCATCATTGTCCAAGTCGAGCCACATCTCACCGCGTCCTAGAGTCAATGACATGGAACAAACTAATATGTATGATGTCAATGAGCTTGGCATGAAATGGAATGGTTTGGAACTCTCGAGGCAGTAATAAAAGATAAAGGGATGGCCCTCTATATGGTCATATTGATGCACATAATGTCGTGTTTTATACTAAGAAGCATGCATGTCGCATATACTACTTTGAGTTTTAGCCTCGTTGACACAGTGATCATTGAGCCTAATGCTTTTAACTTTTCATCGAGTTATACTATGCCGCTTTTAACTAGTTGTCAGGCCTAATCAAGTCGCTTTTAATATTGTCATCGATCCTAATCTATGTCGCGTTTTAAAATTGTTATTGAGCTTAGTCAATGCCTTTTACTAGTCTTCCAGTCTGACCCATGTTTTTGTAGTCATCGTGCTTAACCTATAATCTAAATTTTATACCCTTGATGAGGCCTTGGGGGCCAATGTTATGTATGTTATGGAAGTTCAATTTTTATAGTTTAACACTATGATTTATGAAGTTATGACTTCGACATTATCCATATATAATTTGAAATAAAAGACTTCGACATGTTTTAGAATGGGAAAATATCTTTAATGGCGATGACATCATCGAGTTTTATAATTGTAAATGTATTGATTGCCTTATAGCCTAAGTTTGAGAGGGTCGAAAATCCTAATGATTTCGAGTTCCATCAAAAATGGTTTGTAAAGTATATATTATGGCATAAGTATTTTAAATTAATAAAGGGCAAGTTTTTTCCTTATTTTATAAATGATTTCAAGGGTTAAATAAATTACAAAGATTTTGTTTTTTAAGTAAATATGGATATGGTAGTTAACCTAAAATTTTACTAAAAGAATGACTCAGAAATTAGAAAATCATATGGGACAAGTTGCATCCTACACTTTAGCTTGTACCCCCTAGCTAATATAAGTCTAAAAATTCAGCACATAGGGCTTTGTCATTGTTCAGTCCAAAAAAATTACATATAGTGTAGTGGGTTATTAGTGGGCCCGCAAAACCATTAGGATCAGTTGACCCAAGAATAGTAAGTTACGAACATACTACCCAGTTTTTACCTAACAGTGAGTTAGAAAAATTATTATGTCTATTAGGCTCGAGTTAGCATATGTTTATAGTTAGCCCAATAAAACTATCATAGGATAGATAGTCTGCTGATTACCTATTTTGTGCGTATACATGTTATTGTACATTGTTTATTATAAACAGTTTGGTTGTAGGATTTTGATTGCAAAAGATATGCTTTTAAAGCATACTAGTGAGGGGAAGCCTATTCTGCTAGGTGGCCTGGTCTTACTTAATATCGATAAATCCAGTTTTCATATTACTATTCACACTAGGCTTTATGTCTAACTCAAAGTTTATATTTTCCCCTTTAACTCTCAGGTGCTCAAAATTTAATTTGAGTAGGCTGACAGTTAAGGTTTTCAAGTTTAGTAGGTTTTGGCAATAATGCATCCGAAGAGGTGCAGGAGGTAGATCTAGCTATGTAGGAGATTATTTGTTCCGTTGTGATAATGTTGTATGTAATGGCAGATGTTATAACTATCTATTTAGTAACTCCGATCATCTAAGGGGGCATCTTCATATGTTGCTCTTGGCATGTCTTCTAATATTTCATATTCTTGTGCTTCCAATATTATGGATACCATTATCATTACCGCATTTTCATGGAAAATTAATACTATAGATGACTATAGCATCTGTAGCGATTAGTTTCAGGATTCAAGATGGTGGATGTTATAGGCGGCCTAAGTTTTTTATATGAGTGAAAAACATAATTAAGTTTATTACTAATTAATTAAGTTAATTACAATTTAATTAATCTCAAGATGTTCATTAATTCGTATCTTGTTCGTATGAGGTCCAATCAAGGCATCATCTTCATTATTGTTCTCATAGTGATGATATCTACACATTGGTCTTGGATTCTTCGAGTTTTGAGCTTATTGATTTTGGACTATTCGTAAACGTGTAAGCGTTGGCCGAAACTTGGATGAGTTTACTTACCAGTTGATTGTATAGTTAATGTGTATATAATTGTTCTTAAATAAAAGTATGAATTGTATAACGAACTATGCAAATTATTACTTTTGGACCCCGCATTATTCTGTAAAACAAGTGACAACATTAGAGTATAATCTCTCTTTTGATCATCTATAACATATATCGTGGCTCGAACTATTTGTTTACATGTTTGATAATGTGTTACAAACGTTCGAGGCGATATAGTCGTTGTAAATGTGCTTTGAAATACTTGATAATAGACTTATGTTAAATTGCGATATATTGTAAAAATATATCATCGGATTTTTCTACACACGTTTTGGTGTTTGGCATAAAGGAATTGATTTGGACATTTATGGAAAATGGAATTAATATTAGAAGCAAAAAGGTCGCCATGGATGCACTTTGAAATCGCTATGATTGGTGATTTTAAAGTTAATTTTGGAGGACATACTAGAGCTTCTTTGTATTTCTAATAAAAAATGTAAGCGTACTTATTGTTGAAAAATATCAAGGTTTAAATATTGTTAGACCAAAATATGGTCTAACACCCCAAAGTGTGGAGATGAGAATGTGATCAAGTTGAAGTTTTAATAAAGCTTGGCGAAGCCAATATTTTCTTATATGTGACGCGATCACTGTAGGATCTAGATTAACCCTAGAGGGGAGGGGGTGAATAGGGTTATAGCAAATTTTCTCGAATTAAACACAGAAATAAACTGCAGAAATAAATATGCTGAAAAGTAAATCACACACAAAATTTACCCAGCTTCGGCAACCCCTGCCTACTGCTGCATTCCCAGATTTCTATTAGAATTAAACAGTATCTCGCTTACAAACACTCTACTAGACTCGCAAACCTTTGCTCCCGCTCACAAACACTCTACTAGACTCGCACACCCTGCTCCGCCTATACAGTTTCGCTTACTCGCGAACTCTGCTCCCGCCCATAGAGTTTTGCAAACTCGCATACCCTGCTCATTGAACTAATTCTAACTAGACAATCTGACACTACCTACAACCTAGGTGGTGATTTACAAATTCTTTTGACTCGTAAAGAAAAAACAACTTCAAAAATAAAAGCAGGAGCAAAAATTAAAATACAAACTTGACTCCATAATTTTTGCTCAAAATAAAAATAAAAAAACCCTTTTAAAAACGCTAAAATATACTAAAGCCCTTTTATAATAATGCCCCCTTTTTATAAATCACGGCCGGCCCCTTTTATTTTTACCCCATCCAATTCTTTTTGCTTGAGAGAATAATGCGGCCGATCTTCCTCTTTCTGAAATTAGGGCTTTGTGCTATCGATCCGAATTGAGGCTTTGTTCGATCTGATTGATGAAGCTCTTTGCTCGCGCTTGTTCTCTGATGATTGATTCTTGCTGCTTGGCTCGCTCGTTCTCTGATGATCGAGTTGTTGATTCGGTATGTCATTTTTCTGTTTTTGCTATTGATTGTCGTATGAAAACTCGATGCCGATGATGACAATTGGGGTTGGTATTTATATGAATTCGTGACACTTGATTTTGCTCGTATCAATTTGATACTTTCCTAAATTATGCTTTCCTGATATATTCTTGACCTTGATGCTTACGGCTTTGTTTTGAGAACGTTCGATCCTTCTTGAATAACAAGGCAGAAACTTTCCTCTTTTTAATTTTCTTTGACTTTTTCAAAGATACGAATTTGTTTTTTTTTTTTGACTTCGGCTTGATTTCTGCACTGTTGAACCTCGTCCATCTTCTGTATCACTTGATACTGCCGTGTATTTGCATAGTACTATAGCTTCTCTGTTGCACTCGAGTGAGTTCAAACATGAATTTGTTGTTTGCTGAGATTGTTGATTCACCATTGAGTCTCATTTATATGTTGTCCACCTGAATCAATCCATATTACTGCTTTGATATTGTAGTTTGGTCTTGGCGCGGTTGCTCTTTGTTGCAGCGCATAGTGGTCTTCATTGTTAACTACTGCTTCATTCTTCATTTCACTGTAACATATGCTACACTTTTTATGTATTCGACATTGTTTGCTTTGACACAAATGCTTTGACATATTGCCATGCTATTCACTGTTGCATTTTGCATTTGGTCTGCACTTTCACTGTTCTCGAGTTGCACACTTTGATTTACTTGAACCTTTGGTTGGTCACTGTTGCATTACTGTATCTTGTGGCAGTTGCTATGCCTTTGTGCATACTGTACTACTCTGGTCTTGCATAGTTCCATGTTGCTGTTGGTCTGACTTGAACTTTCATTGTTGAGTTTGTTCATTGTGTTGGTTACTGATGCATACATGAGCTGTGTACATTTGCCTGAGTTTGTAGCTTGCCACTGACTTGTTTGTTGCATTGCTGTTATTGCATTCACTTCATGTTTGCATGAGCTCTGGTCATTTGCACTTGCAGTTCTTCTGAAGCTTGTATAATTTGAACCTGGTTTGGATTTTTGCATCGAGCATGCTTCTGGTTTGAGTGTGCTAGCATCTTTGTAGTTGCACTCCATTTTCGTGTGTTCATTCCTTGGTGTGGAGCTGGACTTGATCTTTTTTCAAGTTGGCTTGATAAATTTCACTTGAGTTGAATCCCCTTCTTGTTTGCATACTGTACTTCATTTGCCACTGTTTGGTTGATGTGCATGTGCTGTGATGTTTGTTGTATTGTTAGGTTTGTGGTCATCTTACTTGCATTGTCACTTGGTCGACACTTGATTCCTCTGTTGGCACTTCTGGATGTTTGCAGCTTGGTCTTTGTTGCAACTGGCTGTTTCATTGTTTCATGCATTATTGATGCTTTGATGCAGTTTTGATTTGTCGAAGCTTTGCATTCTTCAAGTTGCCTTGTGTTGAATCCAATCTCAAAACTCGGATTTGACCTTGTGCTCGTGTCGTGATTTTATTTATGTTGCAAGTGAGTCGAACCCGGCTTTTCATTTGGGTTTGACCTGTGCTCACCTGTCCCTGTAAATCAATCAAGTGTATATCGGTGTGCACGGCCTTGTGGCATGTACAGTGAGACACTGTGCATGTCACACTGTTCGTGTGTGATGAATTCAAATGTAAATGATGACGAACAACCCAAATAACTGAGGCAAACAATATTTTCAAAAATCATATTTCATTTTATTTTGCAAAAATATTTCTTTTTCAATTTTATTGTGTTAGTGAATATTTTTGCAAATTTCTCAGATGCTGGATTCAAACTGGAATAATGTTGAAGATAAAATATGAGTGTGAGTGATATGTAGTGAGGTTATTAATGTAAATATAAAATCGTGATGTATTCAAAATTGTATATGTATAGTGAGAGCTTGATTTGTACTATTCAAGATTGTAATAAATATTTGTTTCAATAAAATTTCTGTTTGAATTCAAAATCTGTGTAACTTGTTCTGTTTGAATTCAAATTCAAATTCTGTGTAATATATTTTATTCAACAAATATGTAACGACCCGTATTTTACGAGTCGATAAATCGTAGAATTTGCAGGTCGATAGTGTTGTTTGTGTTGCTTCTAGCTTGAGTCGTTTAGAAGTTAACCCGGGTACAAGTGATGAGTCGTGACCGACTCATAGGGGACCGACTCAAGGAGGGGTAGCGGTTTAAAGTGTTGGCCGAGATAAGGATGGACCGACTCAAGAAGTTAGGCGACTCATAGGATGACCGACTCATAGAGGGCCGAGATAAGAAGTGTGGCCGAGTCAACGAGTTACGACTCATAGGGTTTGCCGAGTTAAGGAGTTAACGGGTTAAGGGTGTAGCGACTTAAGGGGTTTAGGCTTAGGTCGTGGGTAATGAGTCGGCAGGGTTTTGAGTCGTAGGGCCTGATGAGTCGTGAGTCGGCATCATAGTTGAGTCGTGAGTGTGTATTGTTGAGTCGTCGTACGACTTAGGACTTGGGGAAAACGCGGCAGTGTCTTAGGTCGGAGGCTTTTAGGTCGTGACCGACTTATGTTGAGTCGGCACTGGTCTTGAGTCGTGAGTCGGTAGGTGTTGAGTCGGTTTGGGTTTGAGTCGTATGACCTTGTGCCTTGGTGTATTGAGTCGTTGGCTTGAGTCGGAAGGCTGTGCAGTTGAGTCGGCTGGGGTAGGTCGTCATGGCAATGAGTCGTGAACGACTCATGGTAAGTAGGCAGTGTTATGTTGAGTCGGTAAGGGCTGATAAGTCGGCAACGACTCATGATGAGTCGTGGACGACTCATAGGGACGACGACTCATGGTTGATCCAGCCTATAAATAGAGGGGTTTGGCTCACTTTTTGGCACCGGTTTTTGAAGCGACGAAGTGCTGCCATTTTGAAGACTCGACTACAACATTTCTTCACCTTCTTTTCTCTATTCCAATCTAGTTCTAACATCCATCCAAGATCGAAGATTTAGATTGAAGATTCAAGTGCCAAAGTTGAAGATCTTCATCCGTTTGAGCTAGATTTCATCGATTGAGACGAGATATTGCCGGATCAAGCCTTGATCTTCGCTGTCCAGATCTGAAGTGTTTAGTTTTTGAGGTGTTTTGGTGATTTGGTGAGTGGTAGTTATCTCTCACGCGGATCCAAAGGAGTATATTGGATTGGTGGCATGTTTGGGTGTTAAAGTTAGAGATTTCATGCATTTTTCTTAGATCTAAGTCTAGATTCATGGTTTTTGAAGATGTTTACTTATGCAAGTTTGTTTAATAAGCATTAGAGACAAAACCCATGTTTTATAATTGATAGATCTATGCTAAAAACCATGATTTCACATATGTTGGACTTTTGCTCGTTTATTTACGAAATTGCCATTATAGTTGATATTGCTTAAATTGCTTAATAGATCTTGTTTGAATGATTGATTATTTGAATGTATGATTGATTTGATTGTTTCCAAGTTAGCTAGTAGTTGATTTGGAACAAGAGGATGGAAGAGGATTCAAAAGCTATGGAAGAAGGCTCTTGAATGGTGAAAGCTGCTTAAGGCATATGTAGCGGATGTTGAAGCTCATATGTATAGATTGGATGATGTTGAGATGGGACTTTGCCATGATTTGATGAGGCAAACCATGTTGTTGAGTTGAGACTTTGCTTTGATGCGATGAAGCGAAGTATGATGTGAGTCTTGGCTTAATCCAAGCAGGGATCATTCCAAGCATGTTGATAACTTGAAGAGTAGTTCAAGTTGGTTGATAATGGATTGTTCAAGAGGTAGCTTGAGCTTGTATGAGGATAGTCGTCAAGAAGGATGGCTAGGAGGCTTGGATCTCGTCGTTGTTGAAGGTTCTAGCATGCTCAAAAGCAAGAGTACATGGGGCGCCCATAACGACTACAGGTAGGTAGTCGGGACACCCAAAAGACTACAGGTAGGTAGTTGAGTACTCTGGGCAAAGTAGATAAGTCCTAGGCACAAGGCAGTGTGCGGAGTATGGTTAGAACCGGGGTTACCATTAGCCCTTGACAGATGGTCATTCAACTAACGGTGAAATCGAGGCAAGGATAACAGTGATAGCCAGAGTCATGGATGTTTGGTTGTATTATCATTCGGCTTCAAGAGCGGTGTTTTCTGGGTGCTTATCTGATCTTGGTTTAGGCCTTGGGGGTTTGTATTTGGAAAACATCGTCCTTGACTCGAGTGGTATTCGCTTTACCTTAATTGTCTATGTTGTTATGCTTGCTTCTCCTTAGTGTATGTCTGGGGCTATCACTGTAGAAAGAGGTGGAGTGGGATGGTTTGGTTCCTATTCCTTTTATCCTTTATGCTCTTTTGGTATGCTTGATAGTTGATTTACTGCTCACTAAGACTTTGTCTGACTCAAGGTTTTATGTCTCCTCTTATTACCTTGGGCTGTTCATCCATGTTGGGATGGGCAGACTAGGTAGCAGGTGACAGGTGCTGTGCTAGGAGTTCTACGATGAAGATGACGAAGACGAGCAGGAGGCTTTGCATATTAGTTTTCTTACTATATGTACTGGGTATCCGCTGCTGTATTTGGTTGAGTGATTTGTAGTGAGGCTTTCATGTATGGATTTGAGTAGATGATTGTATGAAACTACTGTGATGCTTATATGATGATGTTCTGTTCTATGGAGCTTCACTATATTATATTTCTCTATTGTATTTTATCCATGCGCTGTGAGTTATGCGATAGAGATTCTTCTGTTTTGTTTTACCCTGACTATCGTCCATGGCTGCCTGGCACACCTTTTAGCGCATTATTTCCTTGATTTGGTGCGGGAGTCATGGGCGGTCGTCACATTTGGTATCAGAGCTTTGGTTAATCGATTTTAGCCAACGCTCGCTGATGTAACTACGTAAGAGAGACGTAATTGTAATTTGATGGATGATTACTATATATAATATAGTAGTTTAGAAGGGTTTGAACTCCTTATGCAGTTGTTTCTTAAGGTGTTCTAATCATTCTTATTTACAGATATTAAGGATGAGTCGAAGTGAGAGACAAGCTGCGAGGGGTAGCCGTGATGCTAGGGAAGCTGTTGATTATGCTCCTATGTTTGAGGCCATGATGACTTCAATCATGAGGAGAATACCAGCTTCAGGATCATCTGTGGATGTGGGAGTTCAAGTCCAAGCTCCGAGACCGGTGGATTTTGCCAAGCTTTGCAAGGATTATACTGCTCTTGGAGGGAAAGTTTTCTTGGGGACGGAGTCGACTATTGAGGTGCAGAGATGGATTGATGCTTGCAAAAGAATCTTTGGTGACTTAGGGATTGAGGATGCAACTAAGAGGAAGCTTGCATCGAGACAGCTTCAGGGAAGAGCTGCTGATTGGTGGAATTCTATCACCATCGATACTCCAGAAGAAGAGATTACTTGGGAGCAATTCCAAGTTAGATTTGAAGCTAAGTTCATCTCTACTTCCCAGAAATCTGTCTTGTTTAAGAGGTTTGTGGAGCTCAAGCAAGGGGGAAGGCCTGTTCTTGAGTACATTTCTGAGTTTGAAGCTTTGTCTAAGTATGCCAGATCGTATATTGATTCTCCCTACCAGAAGAATGAAAAGTTTGTGACTGGTCTGGATGCTTATCTTGGGAGGCAGTTAGTGGATCATCTGGACGATCCATTTGAGAAGCTTGTGGAAAAAGCTCTTAGGCATGAGAGTTTGTTTCCTAGGGAAAGTTCTGTTATTGCTGTAGCTAGGGAAGGATCTAAACCACAGCAGAGTGGCAATAAGAAGAGGAAACAACAGCAACAGAGGGGTAGGGATGGCCAGAAGAAGCCGAAGAGTGAAGTGACTTGCTATAACTGCCAGCAGAAGGGCCATCTTTACAAAGATTGTAAGAATCCCAAAGTGCCGGGAAAGTGTTACAACTGTGATAAGCTGGGACATATCAAGAAGGATTGTCCAGAACCGAGGAAAGATAGGCAGGTTGTGCAAGCCTATGCTTTGGGGGCTGTTCCATCGTCTTCGAAAGCTCCTACTGCTGAAGAGAAGGGGAAGAGTGTGGTTGTTCAAGGTACTCTTTCTATTTGTGGTGTTCCAGTTAGAGTGTTGTTTGATACTGGAGCGTCGCATTCTTTTGTTTGTGATGATTTGGTAAGCCGGTTAGGTATGAAACCGGATATTGTTGATAGGCCATTGGTTGTGACTAATCCGGTAGGGGGTTCGTCATGTTTGTGTATGTTATGTCGTGGTCTAGTTGTGTCGAGTCATGATTGCTCGTTTGTTTGTGATTGCTTTGTTCTGAACTTTGCGGGGTTCGGAATTATTTTGGGTATGGACTGGCTTAGGAAGTATGCGGCTAGGATTGATTGTGAGAGGCTGGAGGTGACAGTCGGGAATGTGGAAGGGCGAAAGGTTGTGATACGATGTAAGCATGAGGAAGGCGTCTTCATGAGCTTCATGTATTCGCTGGTTGTTCCACGGGATGGACTGTCATCAGTGCCTATTGTGAATGGATTTGAGGATGTCTTTGACGAAGTCAAAGGGTTGCCGCCGCATAGGGAGATCGAGTTTCGTATCGATCTAGTTGAGGGAGCCAGACCTGTTGTGATGCCTCTTAGGCGGATGGCACCGAGGGAGCAGCAAGAGCTGAAGGTGCAAGTTGATGACCTTTTGCGGAAAGGATTCATTCGGAGAAGTGTGTCCGAATGGGGTGCGCCCGTTGTGTTCGCAACCAAAACGGATGGATCGTTGAGGTTGTGTGTTGATTATCGTGAGCTGAATAAGGTGACTAGGAAGAACAAGTATCCATTGCCGAGAATAGATGACTTGTTTGATCAGCTTCACGAGGCTAAGGTGTTTTCTCAGATGGATTTGGCAACGGGATTTCACCAGTTGAGAGTGGCGAAGGATAGTGTGCCGAAGACTGCTTTCAGGACACCATCCGGGTTTTATGAGTGGCTGGTAATGCCGTTTGGATTGACTAACGCACCAGCATATTTTGTGGATCTTATGAATAGAGTATTCAGAGATCAGTTGAATAAGTTCGTGCTTGTGTTCGTGGATGATATTTTGGTTTATTCCAGAACTGAGGAAGAGCACAAGACGCACTTGAGGATTGTTTTAGGAATCTTACGGAAACATCAGCTGAAGGCTAAGTTTTCGAAGTGTCACTTCTGGAAGAATGAAGTGAGGTTCTTAGGTCATGTTATTTCTGGAAATGGAATAGCGGTTGATCCCGCTAAGGTGGCAGCGATCCAGGATTGGGTTAGGCCTAAGAATGCATCTGATGTGAGAAGTTTTCTTGGATTAGCAGGATATTATCGTCGGTTTATCAAAGACTTTTCCAAGATAGCTGCACCGTTGACAGGATTGACGAAGAAGAACCAAGTGTTCAGATGGGATGATAAGTGTGAGCAAGCTTTCGTAATCCTGAAAGAGCGACTGACGAGCGCTCCTGTTTTGACTATTCCAAGTGGGAATGATGAGATGGTGGTTTACACCGATGCATGTGGCACTGGACTAGGAGCGGTGCTAATGCAGAAGCATAAAGTTGTTGCGTATGCTAGTCGACAACTAAAGCCGCATGAAAGGAATTATCCGACTCATGATTTGGAGTTAACGGCAATTGTGTTTGCTTTGAAGATGTGGAGACATTATCTATTGGGAGTTAGATTCGAGTTGTTTACAGATCATAAGTCGTTGAAGTATCTGTTCTCCCAAAAGGATTTAAATCTTCGACAGCAACGATGGCTAGAGTTCCTAGCATCTTATGATTTTGGTATAGCCTATACTCCAGGAAAAGGTAACGTAGTGGCAGATGCGTTAAGTCGAAGACATGCAGGTTTGGGAGCCATGTTTTCGGAATGGAAGAGTCTTGAGTATTTGGCTGGATTTGATTTCAGGCTTAGATGTGAATTGGAACCTGAGATGTTGGCAAACTTATCGATAAGGCCTACTCTTGTGGAAAGAATTGGCGAGAGGCAAAGGAGAGATGATAAGCTTATCAAGATTATCCGTGATTTGGAATCCGGATTGGATCCAGAAAAGGATAAAGGATTTGAAGTCGATCGAGAGGGTTGGCTTCGAAAGCAAGGGCGACTAGTTGTTCCCGATGTAGATGGATTGAGAGATGAAGTTCTGAGGGAGAGTCATCACTCGAAGTTGACAATTCATCCAGGTGGAAATAAGATGTATCGGGATATGAAGAGAACCTACTACTGGGAAGGTATGAAGAAGGATGTTGGAAATTTTATTTCCAAGTGTATGAATTGCCAGTTGGTGAAAGCTGAGCAGAAGAAGCCCAGTGGATTGCTTCAGCCATTAGAGGTTCCTACATGGAAGTGGGAGCAAGTGTCGATGGACTTTATCGATGGTCTACCTAGGACAAGAGCAGGGAATGAAGGGATTTGGGTCATAGTAGATCGTTTGACCAAGAGTGCAAGGTTCATTCCTGTTCGATCGACTAGGACTGCATCGAAGTTGGCTGAATTATATGTGAAGTGGATAGTTCGTTTCCATGGTGTTCCGAAGAGTATAGTGAGCGATCGAGATCCATTGTTCACTAGTAGATTTTGGAAGAGCTTCCAGGAAGTTTTGGGAACTGAGTTGTGTTTGAGTACAGCTTATCACCCTCAAACAGATGGTCAGACTGAGAGAGTCAACCGAGTTTTGGAAGATCTTCTTAGAGCATGTGTTTTGGACTTCGGAGGATCATGGGAAGATCACCTTCATTTGGTGGAGTTTGCTTATAATAACAGTTATCAGTCGAGTATCGGTATGGCACCATATGAGGCATTATATGGAAGACCGTGTAACTCTCCGACATGTTGGTTGGAAACTGGAGAAAAGCTGATACTTGGGCCAGAGATGATTCGACAGACTTCAGATTGTATAGAGATCATTCGGCAAAGAATGAAGGCAGCCCAAGATCGTCAGAAAAGTTATGCAGATAATCGTCGAAAGGATTTGGAATTCGACGTGGGTAATATGGTTTTTGTGAAGATTTCCCCATTGAAGAATGTTGTTAGATTCGGGAAGAAAGGGAAATTGACTCCGAGATTTGTTGGACCATTTCCGATTATCGAGCGAATTGGAAAGCTCGCTTATAGATTGGAGTTACCGGAAAAGATGGCGGGTGTGCACAGTGTTTTTCATGTATCTTATCTACGGAAGTATATGCACGACCCAACTACGGTGGTTTCTGCTGATAGCTGTGAAGACTTGGAGGTTGATCCAGTTGTTTCGAGACCTCGTAAGCCGCTTCGTATTGTTGAAACCGATACGAAACAGCTTAGGAGGAAGACGATTACGTTGCTCAAGGTACAATGGAGTGATGATGTTAACGACTGTACGTGGGAGGAGGAAGAGAGGATGAAGGCAGCTCATCCCGAACTCTTCGAGGTATGGCCCTAAAGTGTCGTGACATCTCATGAATTTGTAGCTTGTTCTAAGTCTTAGAATTCTGCATGCTAGGTTAGAATTGGTTGCATGGATTGTTGATTGCCATGGATGATAGGCATGCGGAATAATTTTGATTGCTGTTGTTTGCTTGGAATTTCGAGGGCGAAATTCCTAAGGGGGAGAGAATGTAACGACCCGTATTTTACGAGTCGATAAATCGTAGAATTTGCAGGTCGATAGTGTTGTTTGTGTTGCTTCTAGCTTGAGTCGTTTAGAAGTTAACCCGGGTACAAGTGATGAGTCGTGACCGACTCATAGGGGACCGACTCAAGGAGGGGTAGCGGTTTAAAGTGTTGGCCGAGATAAGGATGGACCGACTCAAGAAGTTAGGCGACTCATAGGATGACCGACTCATAGAGGGCCGAGATAAGAAGTGTGGCCGAGTCAACGAGTTACGACTCATAGGGTTTGCCGAGTTAAGGAGTTAACGGGTTAAGGGTGTAGCGACTTAAGGGGTTTAGGCTTAGGTCGTGGGTAATGAGTCGGCAGGGTTTTGAGTCGTAGGGCCTGATGAGTCGTGAGTCGGCATCATAGTTGAGTCGTGAGTGTGTATTGTTGAGTCGTCGTACGACTTAGGACTTGGGGAAAACGCGGCAGTGTCTTAGGTCGGAGGCTTTTAGGTCGTGACCGACTTATGTTGAGTCGGCACTGGTCTTGAGTCGTGAGTCGGTAGGTGTTGAGTCGGTTTGGGTTTGAGTCGTATGACCTTGTGCCTTGGTGTATTGAGTCGTTGGCTTGAGTCGGAAGGCTGTGCAGTTGAGTCGGCTGGGGTAGGTCGTCATGGCAATGAGTCGTGAACGACTCATGGTAAGTAGGCAGTGTTATGTTGAGTCGGTAAGGGCTGATAAGTCGGCAACGACTCATGATGAGTCGTGGACGACTCATAGGGACGACGACTCATGGTTGATCCAGCCTATAAATAGAGGGGTTTGGCTCACTTTTTGGCACCGGTTTTTGAAGCGACGAAGTGCTGCCATTTTGAAGACTCGACTACAACATTTCTTCACCTTCTTTTCTCTATTCCAATCTAGTTCTAACATCCATCCAAGATCGAAGATTTAGATTGAAGATTCAAGTGCCAAAGTTGAAGATCTTCATCCGTTTGAGCTAGATTTCATCGATTGAGACGAGATATTGCCGGATCAAGCCTTGATCTTCGCTGTCCAGATCTGAAGTGTTTAGTTTTTGAGGTGTTTTGGTGATTTGGTGAGTGGTAGTTATCTCTCACGCGGATCCAAAGGAGTATATTGGATTGGTGGCATGTTTGGGTGTTAAAGTTAGAGATTTCATGCATTTTTCTTAGATCTAAGTCTAGATTCATGGTTTTTGAAGATGTTTACTTATGCAAGTTTGTTTAATAAGCATTAGAGACAAAACCCATGTTTTATAATTGATAGATCTATGCTAAAAACCATGATTTCACATATGTTGGACTTTTGCTCGTTTATTTACGAAATTGCCATTATAGTTGATATTGCTTAAATTGCTTAATAGATCTTGTTTGAATGATTGATTATTTGAATGTATGATTGATTTGATTGTTTCCAAGTTAGCTAGTAGTTGATTTGGAACAAGAGGATGGAAGAGGATTCAAAAGCTATGGAAGAAGGCTCTTGAATGGTGAAAGCTGCTTAAGGCATATGTAGCGGATGTTGAAGCTCATATGTATAGATTGGATGATGTTGAGATGGGACTTTGCCATGATTTGATGAGGCAAACCATGTTGTTGAGTTGAGACTTTGCTTTGATGCGATGAAGCGAAGTATGATGTGAGTCTTGGCTTAATCCAAGCAGGGATCATTCCAAGCATGTTGATAACTTGAAGAGTAGTTCAAGTTGGTTGATAATGGATTGTTCAAGAGGTAGCTTGAGCTTGTATGAGGATAGTCGTCAAGAAGGATGGCTAGGAGGCTTGGATCTCGTCGTTGTTGAAGGTTCTAGCATGCTCAAAAGCAAGAGTACATGGGGCGCCCATAACGACTACAGGTAGGTAGTCGGGACACCCAAAAGACTACAGGTAGGTAGTTGAGTACTCTGGGCAAAGTAGATAAGTCCTAGGCACAAGGCAGTGTGCGGAGTATGGTTAGAACCGGGGTTACCATTAGCCCTTGACAGATGGTCATTCAACTAACGGTGAAATCGAGGCAAGGATAACAGTGATAGCCAGAGTCATGGATGTTTGGTTGTATTATCATTCGGCTTCAAGAGCGGTGTTTTCTGGGTGCTTATCTGATCTTGGTTTAGGCCTTGGGGGTTTGTATTTGGAAAACATCGTCCTTGACTCGAGTGGTATTCGCTTTACCTTAATTGTCTATGTTGTTATGCTTGCTTCTCCTTAGTGTATGTCTGGGGCTATCACTGTAGAAAGAGGTGGAGTGGGATGGTTTGGTTCCTATTCCTTTTATCCTTTATGCTCTTTTGGTATGCTTGATAGTTGATTTACTGCTCACTAAGACTTTGTCTGACTCAAGGTTTTATGTCTCCTCTTATTACCTTGGGCTGTTCATCCATGTTGGGATGGGCAGACTAGGTAGCAGGTGACAGGTGCTGTGCTAGGAGTTCTACGATGAAGATGACGAAGACGAGCAGGAGGCTTTGCATATTAGTTTTCTTACTATATGTACTGGGTATCCGCTGCTGTATTTGGTTGAGTGATTTGTAGTGAGGCTTTCATGTATGGATTTGAGTAGATGATTGTATGAAACTACTGTGATGCTTATATGATGATGTTCTGTTCTATGGAGCTTCACTATATTATATTTCTCTATTGTATTTTATCCATGCGCTGTGAGTTATGCGATAGAGATTCTTCTGTTTTGTTTTACCCTGACTATCGTCCATGGCTGCCTGGCACACCTTTTAGCGCATTATTTCCTTGATTTGGTGCGGGAGTCATGGGCGGTCGTCACAAAATATTTATTTAATCTATGAAAAACAAAATAGTACATTACCAAATACATTTAAATGAACATATATGTTTATTATCATCAAATAAAAACATATAAGCGCATATTCATACAATCTTCCCCTTTTGACGATAACAAACATACATTTAAGATTTTGACTGTGTTAAATGTATTTGATCAATGATATACTCTAATTGCTCCCCTTATTTAAATGCTTCCTCTCTACATGAAGCTCCCCTACATATATGTATACAAATAGAAATATATGAATGAGCCTAGATGCAAATGGAAAATTATTTGACCTTTGCTTGATTCTATTTGACAAAATCTTAACTTTTCTCTCTCCCTTTTGTTATCAGCAAAAGAATAATAGTGTTAGAGAAAAATAGAGATTAAGTAATCAATATTAATCCAACATTAAACACAAATTGAATATAAATATTAAACTTCAATAAGAATCAAACAAAAACCATAACTAATCTTGTTAGGCACATATTCCACTTTTAGAAATGATGGATATGAAGTTTATATAGAATCATACAATTGTATCAACTTGTGGTACATTTATATCACATGCATAACCGTTAGGACTTTTAAATGAGATTAGTAGTATTCCAATTTAATTTTAAAAAATGAAATCAAGTATCTTCTAACCACGCATGACCGTGAGGACTTTTAAATGGGATTAGAATCAACTTGTCTATTTAAGCAATTAATTTTGATATGCGTTCCATACATGCATAACCGTAAGGACTTTTTAATGAGCATGGAAGCACATAATCAAAAATCCAAGTATTTCACCCATGCATAACCGTGAGGACTTTTAAATGAGAGTGAATACTTTGGATATTTATTTATTTTTACAAAAAATATGAAATGAAAAACAAATGATCCCTGAATATAGTACCACATATCGACAAACTATATTGAATATTTCATAAACCATGGTCAATAGAAATAATGACAGATATAGAAATGGTCATGGAATCTTTACCCAACAAAAGGTTTTATAATTCTTGTTTTAATTCCTAAAGATATTTTCCAAATATACTCTCTTGAGTAATGCATGTTTAAATATCAACACTTATCACTTTTTCCAATCACTATTTATCTTTTCGATAATTATTAAGGAGTTAGATTAGTCAAAATTTGTCATTTAAAATCAAATAAAAATGACTAATCTGAAAATATGGTCAAAAATGATTTTCTCGAGGGGGTTATATAAGAAAATAAATTTCTGCTAATTGAAAATTATTTGTAATGAAAAATATGCAGATATTTTCTTTGAAAAAACGATGCAGTTTCTAAATGTCTCAAAAATCACATTCAACTAGTAATTTTTCTATCAACTAGATTGCCGGTGTAATCTGCATCTGAGTTTCTCTTTCAATCCAAAATATCACTAACTAAAATTGATAATCCAGACAATGAAGTGTGCACCAAAAATTTCAAACCCAATTTTAGTAACAATTTAAATGACATTCTTTGAATTTGAATTGAAGCCATGTAAACAATCAGAAACTGAGAATATAGAGTTAGCCGAATTATGACCAAATGTATCCAACAAAACACAATGTTTAATCCAAACAAATATGAATGAAGTAATTTGAAGAGTAGTGATTTTGGCATAAATGTAATTGGCTAATTATGTAGACCAAGTCAGAATCAAAAAATCATCATCTCTTTACGACATCTCAATATTGGCTGATTTCATTCAGAATATGGTGCACATTATCACATTTAATTTATCGATCAAATAAATATACCTTCACCTGTTTTACCTTTACGATAATTTCTCGTGATTGCCCATTGTGATTCTGTCACCTTTGTACTAGGTTAAGGAACTTTGCTTTGTTGCCCGTTGTGTTTCTGGAACAGCCAAAATCCAGAGAACACTATTGTTGTTCCTTAGCCTGCCACCATACCTACACGATGAAAGATTTTTGTGACCTATTTATAGGTCCATGATTATTAGTGGCAGAAGCATTACGAATAAACAAACCTTTTGGAACCCAAACTTGTTTTGTCCTTTTATTCTTGTTCCAATAGACGTGAAATTTGTTTGTAGAATTCTTAGGAACCCAAACTTGTATAAATTTTGTGTTTTTGTTCCTATGACTACAATTTTCAACACGATGTCCAATTATTTCACATCTACCAAAGACACTCTTACCTTTTGCATTATCTTCAACTTGTGTTTTCCCAAAACCTAGTCCTCTTCTGTTGTTAGCAAAAATCTGATTTCCCAATAACATGTTGAATGATTTTTCTCCTCTTGAAAATTTATTCAAAGATTTCTCAAGGTTTTGGACTTTGGTTTTTAGTGTTGTGTTTTCAGTGACAAGTGAGGTGCATCGATTTATAAAATCCTTTTTCCTAGTGTCGATGGTTTCCTTAAGATTCAAGTATTCTTTTTCAAGATTCTCAAAGTTATTCCTAAGTTTTGATAATTCTGAATCTAAAATCTTACAATTTTTACAGTCTAGATTTTGAATATTTTCAAGTTCAGTTTCTAACCTAAAATTTTCACGAGCAAGTTCTCTCCTATCAGATTTCAGTTTTTCAATTTTAGGTTCAAGAGCATCAACTACTTTAGTGAGATCAAGACACATAAAAACAAGATCTCTATAGGAATACTCACCTGCCTCACTAGATTCCTCGAAGCTTGCTTCTGAATCTGATTTCGCCATAAGACACAAGTTAGCCTCCTCTGAGCTATTATCCGAAACTTCCTCTCCTTCTTCATCATCCCAAGTTGCTGCAAAAGCCTTCTTCTTCTTTTTCTTTCCTTTGTTGTATTTGAGAAGTGGGCATTCTTGTTTGAAGTGGCCAGGCTTGTTGCAGTTATAGCACGTCAGTTCATTATCGGAGTTGTCAGAATCTTTTGACCTATTACCCTTTGTTTTCTTCTTGCGTGGCTTGAATCTTGACCATTTTCTAAGATTACTGACAGCCATTGCAAGCTCTTCGATTGGATCTTCTTCTTCTTCATCGCTCTCTTGTTTGCTCTTTAAGGCAATCGTCTTCTTCTTTGGTTCGGAGTTGTTACTTCTTCCTTAGCTTTTAGCTCAATCTCATATGTCATCAAGTTGCCAATCAACTCCTCCATGCTTAGCTTACTCAGATCTTTCGATTCTTGTATTTCCATGACTTTTGCCTCAAAGTTCATCGGTAAGACTCGTAGTATCTTCCGCACAAGCTCTACCTTAGTGAAGACCTTCCCAAGCGCTCTAGCATTGTACACCAAAGTTGAAAAACGTCCAAGCATATCCTTTATGCTCTCGCCTTTGTCCATCACAAAGTTTTCGTATTCATTGCTGAATAGAGCTAGACAAGACTCCTTGACTTGAGAAGTTCCTTCGTGTGTCACCTCCAAAGTGTGCCAAATTTCCTGTGCTGTTGAACAATGAGAAATTCTATTAAATTCATTTTTATCAAGAGCATAGATCAAAGCGTTCATTGCTTTGGCATTTGTAGTTTTTAATTTCTTATCGTTAGCATCCCACCTATCCTTAGGTTTAGGAATCTCAGTATCACCAACGGTTGTAGTGGGAGGTTTATAGCCAGTTTCAATAATATCCCAAACATCATAATCAAAAGAACTAAGATAAATACTCATCCTAACTTTCCAATAAGCATAATCATTCTCGTTAAACATGGGTGGCCTAACAATAGATTGCCCCTCAGAAAAAGGATTATTTGATGAATTCATGACTCTAGAGTTAAAGAAAAGTACCGTGCTCTGATACCACTTGTAGGATCTAGATTAACCCTAGAGGGGGGGTGAATAGGGTTATAGCAAATTTTCTCGAATTAAACACAGAAATAAACTGCAGAAATAAATATGCTGAAAAGTAAATCACACACAAAATTTACCCAGCTTCGGCAACCCCTGCCTACTGCTGCATTCCTAGATTTCTATTAAACAGTATCCCGCTTACAAACACTCTACTAGACTCGCAAACCTTTGCTCCCGCTCACAAACACTCTACTAGACTCGCACACCCTGCTCCGCCTATAGAGTTTCGCTTACTCGCAAACTCTGCTCCCGCCCATAGAGTTTTGCAAACTCGCACACCCTGCTCACTGAACTAATTCTAACTAGACAATCTGACACTACCTACAACCTAGGTGGTGATTTACAAATTCTTTTGACTCGAAAAGAAAAAACAATTTCAAAAATAAAAGCAGGAGCAAAAATAAAAATACAAACTTGACTCCATAATTTTTGCTCAAAATAAAAATAAAAAAACCCTTTTAAAAACCCTAAAATATACTAAAGCCCTTTTATAATAATGCCCCCCTTTTATAAATCACGGCCGACCCCTTTTATTTTTAACCCATCCAATTCTTTTTGCTTGAGAGAATAATGCGGCTGATCTTCCTCTTTCTGAAATTAGGGCTTTGTGCTATCGATCCGAATTGAGGCTTTGTTCGATCTGATTGATGAAGCACTTTGCTCACGCTTGTTCTCTGATGATTGATTCTTGTTGCTTGGCTCGCTCATTCTCTGATGATCGAGTTGTTGATTCGGTATGTAATTTTTCTATTTTTGCTATTGATTGTCGTATGAAAACTCGATGCCGATGATGACAATTGGGGTTGGTATTTATATGAATTCGTGACACTTGATTTTGCTCGTATCAATTTGATACTTTCCTAAATTATGCTTTCCTGATATATTCTTGACCTTGATGCTTACGGCTTTGTTTTGAGAACGTTCGATCCTTCTTGAATAACAAGGCAGAAACTTTCCTCTTTTTAATTTTCTTTGACTTTTTCAAAGATACGAATTTGTTTTTTTGACTTCGGCTTGATTTCTGCACTGTTGAACCTCGTCCATCTTCTGTATCACTTGATACTGCCGTGTATTTGCATAGTACTATAGCTTCTCTATTGCACTCGAGTTAGTTCAAACATGAACTTGTTGTTTGCTGAGATTGTTGATTCACCACTGAGTCTCATTTATATGTTGTCCACCTGAATCAATCCATATTATTGCTTTGATATTGCAGTTTGGTCTTGGCGCAGTTGCTCTTTGTTGCACTGCATAGTGCTCTTCATTGTTAACTACTGCTTCATTCTTCATTTCACTGTAACAGATGCTACACTTGTTTATGTATTCGACATTGTTTGCTTTGACACAAATGCTTTGACATATTACCATGCTATTCACTGTTGCATTTGGTCTGCACTTTCACTGTTCTCGAGTTGCACACTTTGATTTACTTGAACCTTTGGTTGGTCACTGTTGCTTTACTGTATCTTGTGGTAGTTGCTATGCCTTTGTGCATACTGTACTACTCTGGTCTTGCATAGTTCCATGTTGCCGTTGGTCTGACTTGAACTTTCATTGTTGAGTTTGTTCATTGTGTTGGTTACTGATGCATACATGAGCTGTGTACATTTGCCTGAGTTTGTAGCTTGCCATTGACTTGTTTGTTGCATTGCTGTTATTGCATTCACTTCATGTTTGCATGAGCTCTGGTCATTTGCACTTGCAGTTCTTCTGAAGCTTGTATAATTTGAACCTGGTTTGGATTTTTGCATCGAGCATGCTTCTGGTTTGAGTGTGCTTGCATCTTTGTAGTTGCACTCCATTTTCGTGTGTTCATTCCTTGGTGTGGAGCTGGACTTGATCTTGTTTCAAGTTGGCTTGAGAAATTTTACTTGAGTTGAATCCCCTTCATGTTTGCATACTGTACTTCATTTGCCACTGTTTGGTTGATGTGCATGTGCTGTGATGTTTGTTGTATTGTTTGGTTTGTGGTCATCTTGCTTGCGTTGTCACTTGGTCGAAACTTGATTCCTCTGTTGGCACTTCTGGATGTTTGCAGCTTGGTCTTTGTTGCAACTGGCTGTTTCATTGTTTCATGCATTATTGATGCTTTGATGCAGTTTTGATTTGTCGAAGCTTTGCATTCTTCAAGTTGCCTTGTGTTGAATCTAGTCTCAAAACTCGGATTTGACCTTGTGCTCGTGTAGTGAGTTTATTTATGTTGCACGTGAGTTGAACCCGGCTTTTCATTTGGGTTTGACCTGTGCTCACCTGTCCCTGTAAATCAATCAAGTGTATATCGGTGTGCACGGCCTTGTGGCATGTACAGTGAGACACTGTGCATGTCACACTGTTCGTGTGTGATGAATTCAAATGTAAATGATGACTAACAACCCAAATAACTAAGGCAAACAATATTTTCAAAAATCATATTTCATTTTATTTTGCAAAAATATTTCTTTTTCAATTTTACTGCGTTAGTGAATATTTTTGCAGATTGCTCAGATGCTGGATTCAAACTGGAATAATGTTGAAGGTAAAATACGAGTGTGAGTGATATGTAGTGAGGTTATTAATGTAAATATAAAATCATGATGTATTCAAAATTGTATATGTATAGTGAGAGCTTTATTTGTACGATTCAAGATTGTAATAAATATTTGTTTGAATAAAATTTCTGTTTGAATTC
This sequence comes from Allium cepa, assembly GCA_030765085.1. NCBI lineage: Eukaryota > Viridiplantae > Streptophyta > Magnoliopsida > Asparagales > Amaryllidaceae > Allium > Allium cepa. Next base: position 744,183,616 of record CM060932.1, read on the forward strand.
AAAATCTGTGTAACTTGTTCTGTTTGAATTCAAATTCAAATTCTGTGTAATATATTTTATTCAACAAATATTTATTTAATCTATGATAAACAAAATAGTACATTACCAAATACATTTAAATGAACATATATGTTTATTATCATCAAACAAAAACATATAAGCGCATATTCATACAATCACAAGTATTGAAGCCATTTATGTTTGAAGAAGCAATCGATCATTATTTCTTTTGCATATGAATTACACAAATTACAAGTCGCTAAAATCCCTTAAATTGATTGGTGTTTAAGAGAATTTGATTATAAGAATTGATTTAGGGGAAGTAGACTTGGTCAAAATATGGCCCCTAGGGTCGTATTTATAGATGGTGGTCCAGGCCATTCTCCCTCCATGATGCCATCATGCTTGGTGTCAATAGTGTCGAAAGGAGCTTGGCATGGGTGTTAAAGTGGCTTTATGCATCTTATATAATGCTTTCGCCTTGCTTGAATTGACCCCTTCGTCACTGTTAACAATAAAGTCTTCACGGATGTTGACTTAATACCTTATCAATACCACTTGTTTGAATGCTTTTGATGTTATCAGAAGGGAGTAAATGTGGTATTATGCTGCTGGAAAGTAGTCGAAGACATGTTGAATCCCTTCGTCGTTGTTAAGCTTTGGTGTCACCATGGAATGATACTTATTTGAATAAATGCAGAAGAGTTTGAAGGAGTGATACTTGCAGAAGGCGGAAGCACCATGCATGTGGATGAAAGATGTACAAGAGGAGGAAAGTATGCTGGAGGAGGATGCAACATTGGTGGATGGAGAAATGTTGATGACATGAGCTATGTTTTGGAGGGAAGCTCGTATTGAAGAAATACAACAAGAATAGATTTATTTTTGAGTTCTTTAAGAGATCTATTTTTTATGAAACATGATAAGATTGTAAGGTAGAATTGATTTTTCTCATGAATTGTACTATTTTTGTTTTCTTGTTCCTATTTTTAATTCATTGTGTGATACAGAACAAAGCCCACTCGAGCAGCCTATATTTTGAGTAAATAGGTCAAGTTAAGAAGAGATTTTTCTGAAAAATCATCACTTCTTAAAACACCAATGTTGGAAAGATACTATTCTCTTAGAGATTTATAAATGATTTACATGTGGTGCCCTCGATTTCACTTTGACTTTTTAGATGATGAAAAGGAAAAGTTACTTAGGGAAATTCAAACTTATCACACAATACTAATACGCGAACGTGACAGTCCTCTAGTTAGGGAATGAGACTATAGTGAACTTCCCCCTATTTGTACTCTAGAAGTAATTAAGGATCCATTCGATGCGTCACTCACATTGTCAGCCAAATCTTTTGAAAAGGTTGAAAATGTCGTTTCAAAACATTGAATGCTATAAAATAAGATATAGTTGTGATTATTAGCTATCTTTGGTAGGAGAGTAATTTAATTTTAACTTTGTCCATTTTATGTTGTAACCCTTGTTGCCATAATGAAAGAAATAGTTTTTCATATGCTAATTCTTGTTTTTTACTTACTTTGAATAGGAAAAATAGTTGTCAGTCATGCCTGCCCTTACAGACACTCACTCTCAACTGATCGATTTTAAGAATAGGTTGATTACTGATTTACAACAAAGGAGTTCTTCTGAAGATGCCTCTGCTATCAAATTCCCAGATAATCCAGAAGCCCAGGAATATCATTGGAAGTTCCTATTTTAGAGAGTGATTGTTAGAGGTTTTAATGAATAGATTGCTAACATGGAAATAGAATCCAAGAAATAGGATGACATAATTTCAGGCTTAAAGCGCCAGCTAAATTCTAATCCTTTAATTGATTTCAACAATGAGATGGCTAAGCTTTATCAATGAATAAGAAATCTAGAAAAAGCTATTAGGTAGTCAAGGTTATCGTAAATCTTTAGAATTTATTGTTAGGGAAAGCATTTCGAATCTTAGCTCCCTAGATGCTCCTACCACTCCTAATTTAGGAAGGACAACATGATCTCGCTCCCTAGTAATTCGAGAATTTTCTTCTATGACAAACCATCGTCTGACATTGAATGACGAAGCCATTGAATGGCATAGGAAGGATAAATTCAAAATCATGCAACACATGAATAAGTAATGGAAAGAGAGACGTCTTGACACTTAATGGATTATGAAGTCAAGGTTCGAAAGCTTAAGCGTGAGAAATATTTCCTTCGAAAGAAAATTGTTGGGTTTGAAATCAAATCATGACCATTAAGAGATCCAATAAAGCTTACAACTATGCCTTGAATACTTGCATTGAGTCTATTGTTGATGCTGATACACTTGGGAAGAAGGAGAAGAAGCTTAAGGGAGTTCTACACAAAGCTATTCTCTATATTGTTAGTCCCTTAATTTCTAAGAATTAAGATGAGAAAGCGCAGGATCTTTTAGCCACAACTTATTTTGATCTTTTTGTACCTATGCCTTGAAACACTGTACAACATATTTAGTAAATGATTTTGTAAACTGAATGGATATTACCATGTTCGTAGTTCTGAACAAAATTCTGGTTGTTGTTCTTGAACCTGCTCTTTACCAATTCTGTTTAATGACTGAATTTTTAATGTTCATCATTAAGAATAAATTCAGCAACATTTAATGGATGGGGACATTCTCCAGATATCTCATTTAGTAGAATCATCATTTAGAAATAATGAGAGAATACCAGAAATCTACATCTGGTAATAATAAGAGAAGTCTAGAAATCATCATCCGAAAATAATAGAGGAAGACCAAAGACCCACATCTGGTAATGATAAGAGAAGTCCAGAAATCATCATTTGGAAATGATAGAGGAAGACCAGAAATCCACATATGGTAATAATACAAGAAGTCTAGAAATCACCATATGGAAATAATAGGATAAGTCTTTTATCTTGTGCCGACCTTCGGGCTTTGAATATTTGATTTCTTTGTCTTGTGCCACTATCCAGGCTTTAGACCTCTTAATTCGATGATTAGTGTTGCCTTTTGGGTATTGGATGTTTTAATCCTTCATTCTATGCCACTCCTTGGGATTTGATTTGTGTCATTCTTTGAGCTTAGGATGTTGTTAATCCTTTGATTTGATCCCTTGCCATCATCTGAGGTGATGCATTAGGTCGTCTGGTGCATGTGGTTAGCTTTCATCAAGCAAGACCAAAGCCTTACTCAACCTTCCTCTAAGAGGCGCTTCAAATAGGCCTTATAGGTGGGAATGAAGGCTGATTCGGTGCTTTGAACCGTATATCTTAGGCAGGAACCAAAGGCTTACTCCGTCCTTCCTCTAGGAGGTGCTTTAGATAGGCCTTATAAGCAGGAATGAAGGTTGGTCGGTGCTTTGACCCAGCCGTCTTAGGGGGGACCAAAGGCTTACTCTATCTTCGCTCTAGAAGGTGCCTTGACCTGGCAACGTAGGCACAGTCAAGAGCTTGCATATGATTTAGCCTGGCCAATTCTAGGGCGGATATAAGTATACTCTAACCTCACTCCAGGAGGGGCATTGATTTGGCCATTTTTTGGCGCGATCAAAGGCTTTTTACCATCTTAGGAAGTTTCCAAATTTGATAGAATCTAACTACCATCCATGTAGATTTACATATTTTAATGACCATTATTATTGACTTCATTTAAGACCTTCTTACGAAGTTATTGAGCTTGCCTTGTCTAAAGAGGCAGATAATCGTTCCTTTCACTTTCCTGCACTGGTTGGTATTATGTTCGTTGGTTGTACGGTAATAACGGTATGACCCTCTAGGCTTCCTTTTAAAATTAGGCCTTTTGTTTTGTGATGGCCAACAATTGAACTCACTCTTGGTCAGAAAATAGATATTTTCCAACGATGTAATGAAGCTGCAATCTTTTGGAAGCTTCAATTTGAAAGCCATCTGCCTGGAAAGATATTTAACCCTTTTGCTGATTGGTTTAGGCATTTATTTTTCAATAGCTAGCTTTCTTTTAAAGCTATTTAAACTACATTTAGGGTTAATAAGCCTCCCGTGATCTTATTCCATTTTTGAGAAAAGGTACAGTAATCAGCCATCATCCCTTCTTCAAATATAGTTCCTTTAGCATAAAATTTGATGGCTTTTATCATTTCTGCAAACGAATTGTCCTTCTTAGAGCACTCTCCTCCTAATGAAACTATATGTGTAGAGCCAACGTGAAATGGATTAATACTCCAATTGTATGGATTGTACAAGTCTACATGTTTTTTCTCATTTATGATTTGTAGTGCCTTAAATCTGAGCACTTGCTCTTCGTAATCTCGGGGTATGCTATTGACTTGATAAATGGAATTAGTTAACACTGGTTTATAGGACCCTTGTTTTGATCTTTTGACATAGCTATTCATCATAATAGCTAAAGAGAGATTTGGTGTGGCGGGATAACCAGGGATAAGGAATAGTGGATTTAGGACTTCAACATGGTCGGAGGTTCGATCCCTCCTTTTAGTGCAAAAATATTAAACCAAAATATAGTCTAACACCCTAAAGTGTGGAGATGAGAAAGTGATTAAGTAGAAGTTTTAACGAAGCTTGGTGAAGCCCATATTTGTTATGCATAACCCTGTCGCAAGCATTAAAGTCATTCTCGTTTGAAGAAGTAATCAATCTTTATTTCTTATGCATATGAATTAAACAAATTACAAGTCGCTAAAATCCCATAAATTGATTTAGGGTTTAAGAGAATTTGATTATAAGAAGTGATTTAGGGAAAGAAAAATTGGTCAAAATGTGACCCCTAGGGTCGTATTTATAGATGCGGGTCCATGCCCTTTTACCTCTTTAGTGCCATCATGATTGGTGTCAACAATGTTGAAAGGAGCTTGGTGTAGGTGTTAAAGCAGCTTCATGCGTCTTATGTAATGCTTCCGCCTTACTTGAATTGACCCCTTCGTCATTGTTAACTACAAAGTCTTTATGGATGTTGATTAAATATCCTATCAATACGCTTGTTTGAATGCTTTCGATGTTTTTGGAAGAGAGTTGACATGATATTATGCTGTTGGAAAGTAGGCGAAGGCATGTTGAATCTCCTCATCGTTGTTGGGATTTAGCGTCACCATGGAATGGTACTTATTTTAATAGACGTGGAAGAGTTTGAAGGAGCGATACTTGCTGAAGGCGGCAACACCATGCATGTGGAGAGAAGATGCATAAGAGAAGGAAAGTATGCCGGACAAGGATGCTACACTAGTGGATGGTGCAATGTTGATGATAGGAGCTATATTGTTGGAGGGAAGCTCATATTGCTGCAATTCTTGCATTAGAGCAACACTTGCGGTAGGAAGAAGATTGTGGAAGAATGATGCTTGCGGTAAGAAGACCTTCGACGTCAAGAAGCAATAGTTGATGTAGGATGATTCCTATGAAAGGAAAGGCTTGTACAAAGACGATACTAGTAGAGCTAACCCCTGCGAAAGGAAAGCATTGGTGGAACTAACCTTTGCAAAATAACTTTACTTGCTGTAGCGTCACTGTTGCTTCTTTTTTGACTGTGTAACATTCCCTTTGCCACTCTTTAGCTTCGACGAGATTGAGTTGATTTTTGTTGCACCAGATTATATCAAACAACTTTATTGACAGATGAGTTTTAAATTGGAAACTAATGTGTAGAAGGAACAACATACCGACAGAAAAAATTTCCAAAGTCAAAAGAGCTATCGAGTTGCAAAAATAAAAGATTTTTTATCCTTTGATAATTTATTTAACAGATCGAAGATAAACCTTGGCATTTCCATCGAACACCTTATAGTCAAACTGTGAAACTTAATTCTTAAAGGGTTCGTTTTAATGCACTCGCAATTATCAAACAAATAATTGCTCATAAACTGATCGAGCATTAATCAATAGTCAACGGTTAATAGTCAATGCTCCTAAACTACCCAAGTTCGATAATCAAACAACAATGATAATAAAGAAATATTATTATTTTCTAACAAGCAAACACGTCACTAATAACTATATTAATTCTGAAACTTATTCCTTTCTATGTATAAAATATGTAATCCTAGATAAAATATTTCAGTTACCAATTTGTCAAAATAAATATCATATCTATTTGCCCCATTCAAGTGTTTAGGGATCCATATCAATAATGTTTATCAAGCGTATCAAACAGAATTCATAAGCCACTCAACAAATTAATTAACACGATATGTTTTTTTAGCAATAACAAATACGCTCTCATATATATTACTCTCAACTCAATCTATGGCGTCGCTTAACCCATCTCTAATGAGTTACTCATTTTAAGGCATTACTAACCCTATCTTTAATGGGTGATACCCTACCAAAGCCAAGGTTCTCGCTTAACCTTCAGCCTCGATGCCAAATGTAACATTCTCCCTTCTGAAGGGAATACAAATGGTAACCTCGTTCCTTATTTTGCGGCCATCCCCTTGACTTCTCAACCAGCCCGTAAAGGGACATGTAAGGGCAAGAGACAAAATTTTGTCACAATGTTCACAATGTGAGAACCCTTATCACGCTGCCAAATGCAAAAGCATGAATGATATTATATAATATAACAAAGACAGTAAAAGCTACCACTCTAAGATACATGGTATATCAGAGTTAAAAAAAACCTCATTGGCTTGGACAGTTATAACTCCTTGACCTTATAATTGCTAATGTGTACACACAATAATGCAGTAGAAAATAAAAATACTATGGCAGGAGAACATCTAGCTCCTCTTCATATCCCATTAACGACAACCAAGAAAAATATTCGGATACCATCGGAGCACTATAACGATCTGAGTATTATAATAAAATAACTCTCGGATTAGTCTGGAAAACCAACGTGAGAATACTCATGAAATATGATGAACATAAAATAATTTGAAAGACCATGACGCTAAACACAAAATTGGTTTTACCTCACAAGTAAACATCTATATATGAAAGAATCGAAACAAATCAAAAAAAAACCCAAACATAAAGAATGGACACAAATAATTAAACATGGAGAAGAGCACAATTCACTTCTTGATGAAATTAAGAAAAAAATTCAAAGATTTGAATCAAAACAAGGAAAACGAGTTTTTTGAACAATGACTAGGAAGGTGCCCCCCTTACCGAATGTGTACCTTTAGATGTATATACTTGGGAATATCAATGGCTCTCGAAAACCTCCAAAAATGACCTCACCAACCATATCGAAAATTCGAGTATTTCACATCTTTGTGGACATACAATCAAAACCAATCTATAGTAGATGTAACAATACTCTAATAGGAGAAACCCCTCATAGCTTAGCCCCCACTCGCTCTTTATTTAGTCATTTCTAATAAAGGACATCAATGCTTAGAACAAGCAACAAATCTGTCTTAGATTGACGAAAACAAAGAAGATACCATAATCGATAGTTTATAAATTAATTATCGGGAATAATAAAATGATTATATATGGAAATTAAATCTCATATACTTATCACCACTCGTCGATTTCAAATTAATATCTTCTCTTAGTTAACAATGAAGCCGTACAACTGGGGGCATTGTTGCTTCTCAAACCTTGCCTCGATGTACATTCTTAACTTTCGAGATAGAGGTGAGTTTCCATACCTCGTCGTTTAGTGTCAAGTATATGCCTAAATCCTTTCTATATAAGTGATATCGCTTATGGAAATTAAATTTCTTTACCTTATCATCAAACTTTTATTCCCCATTCGTATTATCTCTCGCTTAAAAAAGCAGCCAGGTAAGTCAGGGCACTGGTTGCTCTTGGACTTTTCTAGACACTCCAATTTTTAAATCTCATAGATAGTAATGAATCTAACTTCTCGATGTTTGGTACTAAAGATAAGATTAAATCCTTTATATAAACGAATCAAACTTTTAAACTTTTAACACCATACTTTTGCATGATTTTTCACGTCATAAATATTTGTAAAACACTATAAAAAGACACTTAAAAATATTCCTTTAAAGAGCAAATCATATTTCTAAGTGTATTAAAAGGAAGGGCCAAAAATAGACGTCATTAAAACATTGTTCATTATAAATCCTAAACCAGTTACACTTAGCTTTATTTCTAAAACATTCAATCTTTTCATTTATAAGTAGAATTTACAAAATCAACTTATTATCATATTTAAACCATGAACCCTCCAAAGATTTAAGAATAGAAACACTTATTAAGTCAAGTAAATAGTTTTCTTAATAACTATATAAAATCGTTTATTATAACAAAAGATGTTATAATCTATGAATTCTTTCACAACTCTCAGAAAATATTTATTACAAAAATGTTAATATAATCCATGATTCCTTCTCATTTCAATAAACTAAAATATACTTCAAATATAGTTTCTAGAACATATATTTCAAATAATACCTAAAAGAAAATCTAAAGTTTAATATATATATATATATATATATATATATATTAAATCTCAAAACCATTTTCTTTCCTTATTTTCAAAATAAAAATGTCTTCTTTTTAATATCTATATAAATTATAAACCATTTTTTAAAACACTTCAATGTAGGTTAGAAAGATACTCCAAATAGACCGAAGAAGAAAAATCAAGTTTGAAACCATTCTTATAAAGGTTGGAAATTGTGGCGCAAAAGTGCCGCTAAAAAGAGAAAGGAAAATTCCTTTAAAGCAGTTCTTTTTAAATTGGAATTTTATCCAAATTTTTACAAAGTATAAATACTATATCTTGTTCTTTTGTAACAACACAATATATGTATGGTATGCATACACAAAAATTTAGAGAATGTTGAAGCCAATAAAACTCATATGAAAATTGTTTTTAAAACTAGACTTTTAGATTGCAAAACCGCAACCAAAACTTTTCTAACTTTTAAACACTTCAGAGTTTGGTGTTATAACCTTTTACAAGGAACCAAAACTTTTCTAACCTCTAAACACTTTGGAGTTAGGGATTATAATCTTTTCCAAGAATAAAATCTTTTTCTAAACAATATTTTAAAAGCGCAAAAGCGTGACCAAATATTTAATGAAGTAAACAGAAGCACAAGATTAAAAATACAAGATTTAAAAATATGGGATTTCAAAGTGCAATAACACGGTTTCAAAGTGCACAAACATGATTATTCCACTATTCAACATTTTTACCACTTTAACATTTTTAACAAAAACCAAGCATTTATATGAAAGATATATCTAACTGTACATCAATACTAGTGAGAAACCCCTTAAGGTCTCTTTATGAATGTCATATGTGTATATGCTTTTTAAAGTGCTCCGTAGCAATCTACTCACTAAGAAGACACTTCGACTTCCTCTTTTTGTACCCTACAAAATAATGGTTATTTACGTCATTCTCTTCTAATTGGGAATCAAATCCAAAAAGCAATATACACAAGTATAAATAACATAAACAACAATTTATAATTTACAATCTTTTATCAATTTTTAAATTTTTTTAAAGTGGGATTAACTTACTTTTAAACCAAGGATGAAGATATCACATCCTAAATGCACAACAACTTCCTATAACAACCAAACACCTCACGCACAAGCCTAGATGACTTTAAAATGTGCACGGCTAAGGCTGTTCTAGCCTTATTTCTCTACAGCCAAAAAGGAAAATGCTCCAAAACTTTAAGATCAAAGTTAATATAATGTTTTGTAGTGTCTTTTAATGATTTTAGCAAGCATTTGAAGAAGTATAATCTTTCTTTCATTTCAATAATATTATGAAGAAGTAAGAATGAAGGAGTGGAGACTTTCAGAGAATGAATTAGCAACTAAAAGAAGTAAGCCTTGTGTGTTATTTGCAGAAATAGAAAAGTGCCGAAAGACCTTCCCTACCCCGTTGCCAAAAAAAGCAATCTATCCTTCACTAATTTATCCATGCCAAGCTTTTCTAGCATGCCTTAATACTACCCTTAAATCACTCCTTGAAAACATTCCATAAGACAATCCTTGATTCCCTCTCCTTCTCATGCCTTTAAACACTCCTTAAACCATGCCTTGATTTTAGGGTCACTGTCCCCTAAATCGCTCTTTAATTTTATTAATCTTTTGTTAATAAAGAGAGGTGTTTAATTGGTTGTTAATCTTTTCATATGTTACTATACAAGTTCAAAAGAGTTCGAATGACAATATAATGATTTTTGGTCACATTATCGATATTTTTTAAAGCTATTTATTTTTATAAACAAATAAAAAAAATGAATTCGTAATTTTTATTTATTAATTAAAAGTAGTTTCATAATGATATTAAATCCATTCAATTAATGTTAAATTCAATTATTTAAATAATCCCTGTATTTAAATATAAAATGTTCACAATTTTTCTAGAATGTTACTACGCGGTGCGTCCATAGCCTACAGCGGAACAACACAATACTTAGACCACTCGAAGCCTACAGGTGTCCTATCCTTACCTATATGGTACCGACTTTGTTGGCATAGTGCCAGCCTACACTTACCATTCCATTTAGATTACCTAATGTAATCAAGGAATTGCCCCTCCGTCACTTAACGCACTATATAAGGATTGAAGTAGACCCTACTTAGCACTTTTACACTTCAGTCTGGAAAACTTCTTGCATCCACAACATTCTTTGATATAATAAAGCATTATTTCTTACTCATTCCTTATTCAAAAATATGTTTACCCAAATCATACTTTCCAAACTTCCTCACACAAAGATTATACAATTTAAAGCATACTTGGATAGAAAGACACAAGGTGGTGTTCACCCTTCACTATTACAAGAAGTCCGTCCTAGTATTATATGCTTCCAATTTAATTGTTAATTCAAGAGGTCACTAAATTCTCATGTTACTTCTTATCTCTGTCCTAATAATGAATGCTTCCAAATTCCATAGTCAATTTTTTCCTAGTGGGCTATTTAATCCAATCCATCTAATCCAATATAGTTCTTATCTTTTTAAGTTTAAATGATAGTCATAATATTTTCATTTTACCTTTTTAAATCAAAACATTTATTTTTAACATCATTTCCACAAAACTAGTAAGTTTTTAAACTGTAAAACCCTCCATTTATTTTCAACAAACGTTTCTCATTTTACTAAAACCATGACATTTTCTTTAATTAAATTATCAAAATTGTTAAGCTTAACTTAGCAAAACATAAAAAACACCTTTTAAAAAAAATATTAAATAAGGAGTTTTCACAAAAGCATATTTTTTAAGATAATATCATATTTTTTAACTTATTATTATTACTTCAGAGTTTGACAGTAACTTTGATAAAAGACATTTTCAAGTCCTAACCATTTCGTATTTATAAAAGGACTTCAAAAGTTGGGTCTTGCATACTTCAAAAAAATTACTTTTATATTCAAAATTTCTATTATTAAAAGAAAAGTGCACATTGAGGGTAAGTGTAACAAGTGCCTAAAAGGTAGAAAAAAAGCTTTAAAACTATTTCTGAAAAATTGCTTTTTACCAAATTCTCTAATTTCTCCTTTTTAAACAAATTCCATTAAGTTTGTTTGAATATTTTATATAAAATCATAAACCCACATTCTTCTATTTAAAATAACAGACATCTACTATTTCTAACTTATAGAAAATATTTTCATTGGTTTATCACTTAAATCGGAGTTGACAATAGCAACTTAATTACCTAACCCACTTATACCTAACAATGCTTTATATTATAAGGTTTCCATCCTTCTTTTCAAAGATGGGTAACACAAGTTCATTTTCCAACGTAGTTTCCAACTACAATATGATATCCATTAGCCATATCTTTAAGTAAATAGGAGTCCATGCAACTACTACCCATATGAGAATATGGCTTCCACTTTAACTAAAGAAATTTGCCTTAAGTTTGTAAAGTTCTCTTTTATGTTCCCCTTATGCTTTATTGACATCATATTCTTATTATATGGGTCTCATGGTACTAACCTTCTTCACTCACCCTTTAAATCCATAATTTACTTGCTGTTGTTAGTTAGTATGGAAAACCTCTACTAGGATTTCTTTATGGGGTAAATCATAATAAATATGAAAGGTTTTTTTTCATATCAACTATTATAACCTTAACATTTATTCTAACCTACAATTGTTTGCTTATATAACGTATAAGCCAACAAGTACCTCATGATTCAAAAAGTATAGGGTATTGTGTATCAATACACATATCAAAAAATTATAATTACACACCCTTAGTTGGTTCAGGCTCATCTTGTCTCCTCGCTTGTAGATACTGGCAGAACAATTTAGAGATGTTCCCACCTAGTATCTTGGCTACATTACTAGAACCATTCCTTTAAAAATTAACCATTCTTGCTATCTTTTTTTGAGAATTATTCTCAAATCTCCCACGGATGGTATTAATAGAGATAATTGATTGTGATTCTGATAAATCTTTGAAAAACTACATACATATACCAGTACGTATGGCATGTTCGATTGGACATGTAAAAGAAAAAATGCATTAGTTTTACTTTTAGCATGGACAAAACATTCCTCCTATTGCTTTATGTTTAATTAATGTATAGCCAGGGTATTAACGTAATTTTCAAAGTTTCAAACGAAGGTATTATCATTATATATAGATATTCTCATTGAAAATACTTTAAAAAATTATTGAAAAACCTTTTGGAAAAACTTTTTCTAGTATATCACTAAGTGTGTTCCTAAACCCCTGTGAACCTTAAACCTAAGCTTTGATACCAAAAGTAACAACCCGCACTTCTAACACACCTCCATATGATATTGGATTACCCCCAAAATAGATTGATTCCTTCTTTCTTGTTGCTTCGTAAGATAAGAGTTAATGAGTACCAGAGCCTCTATTATGTATAAATCAATCAATAGAAAATGCTTCTATTCCATTGTGCAAAAACATCATAACAAAGAAAAGAGATCCAAAGATTGAGGTGACTTTTAGACTCACGTCTTGTCGAGAAATATGAGCAGTTAAGTTTTTTAAAAACATTATAGAGAAAAATTATAAGGGTAATTTTAGAAAATTCTTCACTTTTAGATCTCAGAGTGGAATGAATTAAAATATAAATACTGAAAGTAGACATTTTAGAAAAATAGTCTCTAGAATACTTATTTTCATATACATTGTTTATAAAGTAAAAAAATATTCCCCAGAATACTTAATTTTCATATACGCTGAGTTTTAATTGATATTTGATACTATAAAGAGCTATATAAGGAACAATGAAGGATATGAGAACTTTAGAATATAGCTTCTTTCTCCTCGTACCATACTCAATCATCTACTAACCTGTCATCCTGTGGTAGGGGAAAATGGGAAGATGTAGGTGGATTACATAAAAATAGATTGATTGGGTGCATGTTTAATATATGATAATCATGTGCAGTTGAGTTTAATTTTTATTTATGTGACTTAGGGTGTCCTACAAGTGTTTGTGTATTCCTAGGGTCATTTACTTAAGGGGTTTTATCTAATACACAGCAATACTACAACTATGCAGGCTACTATAAGGATTAAATTACGGATCGAACCTCAATAGCTAACGATCGCCCATTGCTCCCAGAGCTAGTCGATATGGAAACGTTGCTCCTAGAACTACTCAATATGGAAACATCGCTACTAGAGGTACTCGATATGTAAACACCACCACTAGGTTACTAGACATGGAAACATTGCCACTAAGCTATATGGGAACGAATTTTCCATAACTACGACTACAAGTAACCTAACTACACATCGAGGGGATGCCCGCAATGCTGACTCACCTTGTCTACATCTGTGTCTACATCTCGGTCATAGTATTCGCCTCTTATTGCGTGTGCCGGGCTCCATCTACAATATAGTAGCATGCCGCATTAGAATCATGCATACCAAGGAGTCCCATTGTGTTGGGTTCATATACTTGACTAGGCGTCAGCCATTGCTATATGTCCAACATAGAACCTCCTGTGACTGCTATTTACGATAAAATCGCCCCAGTCGAATAATCGACCCTTATTGGATAAAGTACATTTACCTAATTATGTAACACCATAGCGTCATCTCAAAGGGAACTAGCTTTCATACTATCCCTAACATTCAACGTACGTATACATTATACTTATACATACAATTAATAGTTTATAATTTAACTTGGGCCTCAAGCCGAGGTCTAGATTACGCGTTACAGTCTTTAACAGGTCGATTGCTTAGGATCAACGGTCGATCGGTTATAGTGTTAATTTTAAGTTTTTCTAATTTTAACGATTGGATTTTAATTATTTGTTAATTCTGTCAATTTGACTTACACTGTGAACCTAGACATCAATTTACACTAAAGGTCTTTGCATGGTTTACATTTCAATTTTATTAATTTATGCCAAATTAATTATACTAGTTTAATTCATGGTTAACCAATTCTTAAGGTTTCAATTTAATAACAGACGATTTAACTTGGGTAAATAAAATGAGATTAGTCAATTTATATCAACTTCAATCTCCAATTTGAATTTTTGATTTAACAATAATGGTTTACAGTTTACAGTTTAACTATTAATATCCAAGATCGGATAGAATAGGTTAATATTAAATGTAAATAATCAAATCGTTAAACTTACTCCCATTCATCTTAGATCTAAGCTTTAACTTTATGTTCTGTTAGAGAATCATCACACATGAGTTTTCCTCCTAGATTCGATTTGCTCATGCTTTCTTGCTTGGTTTTTTAAGTTATTTTTAAAAGAAAGTTTGGAAGTGGAGAGGAAGAATTTAGGCAGAGTTTCGATACACTAAGTTTTCTAAGGAAATTAGGGCTAGGTTAAGTGTTAATATATAGAGGTTAGGGACTGTTTCAGAGCATTAGATTTGTCATGCAAAATCATCATTTTCATGAGGTATTTCCAGTACTTGAGCTGTTGGGTTCTATGTGTACATATATAGCTGTTGGGCTAATCATAGGCCATTGGGTCCTAAAAGAGGATGGGGGTCCTCTGGTACAAAGTACTTAGATATTGGGCTGTTGGGTTCTTTCTACAATTACAGCTGTTGGACTATTATTGGGCTGTTGGGTCCTATTTCTTATATTGCTGTTTTCTAGATTTCTACATGTTGATTTCTAGAATTTTGATGATTTATATATGTTTTCACCATAGTTGCTTTTGTTGGATTATTTATATAGCCTGAGTGCTATTGTGTAGATTATACGGTGATTACATTCTAGGATTTTGAACTCTTAGTCGAGTTCTATATGTTGTGATTCCTATTTGCCATTCTTCGGCGTTTTTGAGATTTGTAATCTCCTATCTAGGAGTTGGAGTTGATGATTGCCATTATATTGGCTATTGTTACGCCGATGATATAAGGCATACATTTATGTATATTCGATATTGTGTTGGACTTGTCTCTTTCGAGAAAACCCTTATGACATATACTTAGTGTTGCTTCTTCTCTATCGAGAAGAGTTGTTATCATTTATCCTTATAACTTCTTATCTCATACTAATTAGTTATTTAAGCTAGAATGTCCCATGTATTTTTATATATTGGCTCAGACCGAGTTTTTTCTTGTTAGATACCGGCTATAGGACTTTGCTTTGTTTCTTCTGCCTTGGATATCTGCTTATCAGTTTTGAGTTTTGTAGTCATATTTTGCAACTCTGATATGTATCTATTGTTTTGACTCACTGTATATTGTGTGGTCCTTGTACCACTTCTGATGTATCATTTTGTATTGTACTGGGATGTATCAGTGTATATGTGTCTATATATTGTCTGTTGTTCTATGATGTGATGTATATATTTTTATTATATTTTGTTCTGATAGATCCGTTAGCCATTGAAGTTTTATATTAAGCATTTATTGAATATGTCTATCCACTTGAGAAGAGAAAAAGGTTAGAGCACCAAATCGACGTATTCAGTATATATTTAAGACAAAGCTATGGACGGTCGCTCCTAACCAGCCTTATTTTCCCTATTAGCAAACAGTATTTCACAGTAATACTCTTTGTAAATGTGGGTCTTGGGGTGTGGCATCACACTTCTTCTTTGAATATCAAAATAATTTAAAATAAGGCGAACTGTTGTAAATAGGATTTTATAACCTTACTAAACATCATTTAATTAGTGAATAATGATAAGAAACTTGTTTTTAAAATTTGTTTACAAAAATATATTCTTCGAAGGAAAACCAACAATGTGATAGAAAACTAGTATATTAGTAAATAGTTTTTTGATCGATATAAGTTATTCGCACTCTTTTGCGCTTGCTTGATGATCAGATGAACACATTAGCAACTAACTAACATAGAATCCTCTTCATAAAGCAATGGAAGGTTCTAGAAGCTTCCATGTGGATAAGAGATATTATCATGGAGTATAAGAGAAATTTTCCTAAAGGAGAAGCGATGCACAGGAGAAGTGAGGAAGCCAAGCCTTCCATGGCATGCGGGGGGTAAGGGTAACGGTAAGGGTAAGGCTAAAGAGCACCATTCTTGAGCCTATATAAGAAGAGGCATACTTTTGTAAAATAATCACAAATTCACAAAGCAAAAACAATCTATTTTCATGTCTTCTTCTTCTTTAATTTCCTAAAGCAATATAATTGCAAAACTCATCCAAACAAACTCAAATTTGAAGTGAAGCCTTGGGACAATAATACAATATATCTTACATAGTTCGAAGTTAAAGAAGTGAAGCCAATCCCTCGCCACACTTAATAGCCACGTGCAAACAATATGAAGAAAGGGAAAAAGCAAGAGAAAGCAAGAGGAGGAGGGAAGGAAAGGTGGTTACAAAGTTGGGGTTGGACTTGGGTGATTGGATCTTGGTTGTTTGTCGGGTTAAATGTAACGGCCGACCTTTTCTATCCCCAAACGTCAATACTAATTCATCCACGGTATTCACGTGCCGAGCATCCGAGTGCCGAAAAGACATATTGTTGGGGCAAAAAAGAAAGAACAGAATCTAACAACGTGATGAGTAATATATGATATACCAATGATCTTTACAAAAGAAAGCTGTAATATTTATCAGTCGTAATAACTAACCTATCATCATCCTGGACAGATATAATAACCTATCCTTGCAAATGCTGATAAATTAAAAACAATGGATACAATAGAAATAAAGATATGTAAGTCTTGGAGGAATCCGACTCATCTCCTAAAGCTTCAAAGCATCTATAACTAAATCTAGAAATATGCTTGGGCATGCCTAAGCATTATAATAAAATGACGCCCTGATCAATCTCGGCGTGAGAAACACAATCAAATTGATTATTAATATTTTATAAAACTTTTCAAAAATAAAGGTATCTCGTAAGACCGCATCACGCATAAACACGGATGGATTTTTATCATACGATAACCAAACCATTTTATGGGAAATCAAGTGATATTATAATAATGTCTATGGTTTAAAATAAATATATAACACAGCTAAAATGCTTGCATCTCATATTCTAATAGTTAGGCACAACTATGTCGATAAGCCACGTATTAGAGAATGGATTCCATCATTGACAAGGCTACTGGGGTACCACCTACTATAGTACATCTTAAGACAATGTACCGAGGGCCTCCCATGGACCAATGCCAACACAGATTCGACTTCCACTTTAACATGGAATAATAGATTACATCATCCCCCAGGCATCAAGGCTACAAGCCTATTGCACCTGCTCCCACTCTTCCTAGGTTCACACATACCAAAATCCATAAATATCGAATCTAGATTAAGGAATGATACTCCTAATGGTAGTGAACCACATAGCTTTGCTGCGTATCCCCTATTTTAGTAATTAACGATTGCGAGTCTTGTGAGGTCACGATTACTTTTTTCCCTCATTTGTCAAATCTCACTTGGAATGCTAACATTGTCTTCTAAGTAATAATGCAATGCTAGCATTCATCCACAAAAGTTATGCAAGAAATAAAAAAACCAAAGGCACTACTTCTGCTACATCCTCAAGATTAGTAGCAAGTAGCCCTTGCACTTCAAAGAACTTCACTGTCAATTCCATCATCTCGAACCAATCATGAACCTCTTCCAAAGCATCAAACACGTATATAGTTTTGAAATGGTTGTGGTTTTGGGTTATCTTATATAAGTACATTCCCCCGCTTACCGATTGCTCC
Source organism: Allium cepa (assembly GCA_030765085.1). Classification (NCBI taxonomy): domain Eukaryota; kingdom Viridiplantae; phylum Streptophyta; class Magnoliopsida; order Asparagales; family Amaryllidaceae; genus Allium; species Allium cepa. Next base: position 744,201,652 of record CM060932.1, read on the forward strand.
AAACCATCAATAGAATCCGGTGAACTCAACTATGGTTCTTTCGAAAATAAACATACAATACATAAGAGGGAGATCACCTCTTAACCGTTTAAGCGGACGGATATCCTTATCATTTGTACTAAAGGACACAATAAGTTTATACGTTCAGTATAGCATCACCGAAGATAATTGTACCATATAATTCCTATGTTTCTTTAAGATGTGTCTAGAGTTATATTTTGGTCAAGATTTCATAGTCGCTTATTTAACTATTAAATAAACAATCAATCAAAATAAAGGTTTAATTTCATATGAAATAAAGCATAGTTAAATACATAAGCAACCACTAAGCCTCTTAAATTAATCTTTTCATTAACTAAAAATCACCATGCAAATACTTAAAAAATATTCATATACTTATGTCAACGGTACAAGTTTATTCATAAACCATTTCGCTTCTAATACATAGAAAACATCTTCCATTTTTCCAAAATCATATTTAACCTGCCAAAACAAATGTCATTTAATACATTATTACTATAAACCCAAACTACTTTTTCTTTGGTGTAACTATGGAAAGAATGCTTTCATACCACCATTAACAAAAAGGTTATTATGGAAACCAAATATCTTCCTTTTATAAAATTCCTTTTATAAATCTCCTTTAAAAATATTTATAACAATTTTTTTTATAAATCAATTATACACTTTAAAATATTGAATAAAAATCCAAAATCTTATTCAAAACATTACTTTGAAATAATTACTTAATCGTTCGTTTAAGATTCCCTTCCTATTTAAAATAAGTAACGAGTTTAATTGTATGATAGTCAACTTTACTTTAAAAATTAATAAATAATCATTCAAAATATGGTAATAAATCCAAACCCTTCTTATAATAATTATATAACTTTTCTAAATCATACTTGAAAATAGTTCTCAAAATATCTAAGCTAGATAACTTTTAGATTGTATAGAAATCATAAGTTTCCAAAAGTGCATCTGTACCGACTATACTATATGGACTGTAACTTTAAAAACTTGTTTTATAAATCAAATAGTCTTTAAACCACTTGAATGGACTTGGATGAAATATGACGTAACCTTGAAACAATGCACATAATTTGTAGTTGAACTTTGGTTTAGATGGAACTCGGACTTGAAAGTGCACTTATAGTGATAATCGGTGTGGATGCACTAGGAATTGCCTTGTTTTGGCACTTCTATAGAACTTTATAGAGAGACCCTTAGAGGTTTCTTTCCATATTTATTATTTTTTATATATATTATTGCTTCCAAAAAAATATTGGAGAGTAAAACGATAAGTGAAAATTTGAAAAGTGGCAAAAACTTCACTAGTGCAAAACTGTCCCGTTTAACCTTGATTTTTGGAATTTAAAATGTTTGAAAAGATATTTAAATTTAAATATTTTGTTTCATTCTTTTTAAAAGTTTTTACTAACTCAAATTTGAGAATTTCAAAAGTGGTTTGACATGTTTATGAATTTCTAAGAATTAGTTGTGAAATTTTAAAGAAGAGGTTTTTATAACGAAAACTTGTTTTTCTAAGTTTTAAAGGATTTTATAAACTTGTTAATTTCAAGCAATATGTTGGGTAAGTGTTTTAAAATCTATATAATTACTTTAAAGTATTTCAAAATCATTTTAAGTGTACATAGTTTGTAGAAAATATGTTGACTATTTTATATTTTATGTAATAAATATCTTCTAAAAATGGTTTATTAAATATCTAGTTTTATAAATAAAATTACAATACAGATGTATATCTCTAAAGGGTTTTAAAAGCAAAATAAAAGCTTTAGAAAGGAGTTAGAAATTGCTTGATGTCCAAATAGTTAATTGTATAATTACTTGTTTGAAAGGTAATTAAAAATGCTTCACACTAAAACCAACAAAGTAGGATTATCTATTTATGAGAGTTAAGATTGATATTCAAGTAGGGATATAAGCAATAGGGCTCTAACCTGTCGGCTTTCCTCTTGACTACAACATCGCACACCCCTTAGTATACCTAGAAAGGACAAACTAAATGATATGGTGCGTTATATGTGTAGCTAAAATATTACAGAGACTAAGATTCACAAGAAAAATAAGTAAAATTAGCGGAAACATTTAAATGGTAACTATATATTCAGAATAAAACTTCATAAACAAGTCTGAAAAACATCACATGTCTCAAATACCGAATACACATGTCTTATGGAAAAATGCATCTCGGCCTCATAAAATCATAGTACAATAAAGATAATCATCCCTCTCATAAGTACCAGTACATCAAAAGCCAAATGAAAAGAAAATTAAAAGAAGAAGAATACATGAAGAACTCCAGGAATGAATCTCCAAGAAATCTGAATCGACTGTCCTTGGCTCTGCTGGCCTATGAGGGAAAAAGGGGAAATAAAAGAGTGGGTCAGATAATAAGTCTGGTGAGTGGAAGTAATTACTAGCATTTCTAAGCAAGGTAAAGATAATAGACTAAGCAATAGTTTTAGTATGAAAGGAAATACAAAAAAGATAAAACTGGGGTAAAATACCATTTCTAATTCTCTTTGCTTTGATTGTGATTGTTTGCACCTGTCTTAGATTGATGTGATTAGGCTGAAACCCTAATCCTATTTTAATTAGGCTTAAATCCTGAATCTACTCGTTGATTGGTCTTCTATCTCTTTTGTGCCACCATGAGCTGATCCAATCATGTTGGTCCTACAGCAAAAGATACATACTTAGCGCTTGGAACACTGTAGCGAATTATTTACCCTAATCAATGCCGCAAGCTCGATCAACACCCGTACACGCAAACTGTCGCCCCCACTTGTGACCTCTTACTTACCCTAATCAGCATAAGTGTACCCGGTCTCACCTAGTCTATTGTGGGACTATCAGACCTAGAATTGAAAGGGAATGCTGCCCAACCTCACCTAAGTGTTGTGAGACCATCAGACCTAGACCTTAAAGGGGATGCTTCCGGTACCGGTCCAAACAAATAATTTCTAGGTTGCGCCCCTTTCCCAAATCCCCATATTTGGGCTTCTATCTATTTGGCTTCTTATTTACCCTAATTAGCATAAGCGTGCCCCAGCCTCACCTAACTATTGTGAGACCATCAGTTCCTAACTGACAAGGAATGCTGTTGGTATGGGCCTTTCTTCTTATATTTTGCTTATTAACTTGGTGTAAGTTTTAAAATAAGCCTCCTCTATTATTTCTGTTATATTTACTTGTTAACATAATCTAAGAGCAAAGTTTAATATAAGCCTTTTCCGTTCTGTCTAATTATAATCTATGTTATAATCGTTGCACTTCTAATTTCTCTTTTTTGTTATAACCACTAGTTATAAACATGCTTACAAATGTCTCAAGTTTGCCTATTTCAGTATATCTCCTTTTTATTACAGTTTTTCTTATTTTACATATAATTTCTGTAAATTACTATTCTTATATTCTTGTCCATATTAGCGAATTCTTATCTTTTTAATATTTTATTTGCGTACAAAGGAATAAAAAAACTAAAATTCACATGCTAAATTCCAACTTGAAACAACTATAAATAAATGTAAATAATAGTAAATAACTGAATAAAATAGCTAAATAAAAATAGCTGAATAAAATAGACTGAAAAGAACTTCGTAAATTTACTTAAAAGTTAATTGTAAATAACCTATATAAAACCGTCTCAAAATTGGAGAAAAACTACAACTATAGAAAACCCTATTATTTTAAATTACTTAAAAATCTAAAATAATTACAAAACACTCACATGTGGTCCTTAGCTCTAGTAGCCTTCCTTAATCCACTCCTAGAGCGTAGAATATTTTTATCAAAAAGATTTCCTCCTTGGAAAAGTTTTCTATTTAGGGTCCAGCCTTTGGTAATGAACCCAAATAGAAGAAAATCTGAATGAGAAAAATAGCTAGGCCTAGGGTTCTATTTGTAGTGTACCTTAGGGATCTCCGACCGTTGGATTTGAAGATTAAATCTGGTGCAACCATGTCATAGGATCGCTGGAAACCTTCGGATGGAAGCATGAATGTAACGACCCAGAATTTTTATTAATTAAAAAAATTGAATATTTAATTAATTTTAAATATTTATAAGTGAATTTTTAAGTCAAATAAATTTTATTTTGATTTATTGGATTTAATTGAATAATTAAATCGATAGTTTAATATGTTAAATTATGGAAATAATTGAAAATAGAGTTAAAAATGATTTAAAATAATTTGGAAAATTTTTTGGAATCTGGTGATGTATGCATATCCATTGATAGTTCAATAACTGACTATCAGTATTTCCCTTTGAATGGGTATTTGATGTGAATTGATTTAATTTGAATGCACACTTATTTTTGAATAAGCGCTCACTATTCGGGTTAACCGGGAAAGGACCATGGGGTCGTATAACCCACTCCGAATATGTGATACGTCGTTGTGAATTGCATTTGAAGATCGGTGTTGAAGACCGGTATTTGCGAAAGCGATAGGATGAACTATCGATTGACTCTGCACCGAGTTGCTCCGGTATTGAGTTCTCCATATGTGATGGTGAATCCGATCAGGATTGTGAATATCCGGATTGCAAGGACTTCTTTGTAAGTGCCTTCGGTTCTGTTCGATCCCGGAACAGACTTGTATGGATTGTATGCCTGACATTACAATTTGAGATATAAAGCCGATTTCTTTCAAATATATTTCTGTTGGTGGCGGAGAATTTATTCTTTGCTTAACACCCTTCTTTGAGACGTACGAGCTCAAAGGTTATATAGTTGAAGTTATCAGCGATATATCCCATTTTGGTAATGTGACATGCTGAGTGATGCTGAAATGATCATTGTGTTGATTATTTGTGATAGGATCATTTATTTGATCGTCTATCCTTGTGATCATTATGTTGATCATTTGTTGACCCAAAGCATGGCTTTTGTATAAAGTATGTTTTTGTGGACGTGAATTCGTCGAGCCTCACATCCCGGTAATGGTCAAAACAGGAATGATGCGGCAAGGTTATGAGGGGTAGCTCCCTTTAGGGTATGTGCATTTCCTTCTGGAAAGGGTGGTATCATGGTATGGAGCCCAGATACTTACTCATGTTGATACACTATATCTTTTTCTGTGTGGTGTTGTTGGTGACGAGCGCTCGGTTAAAGGTCCGATGGGACCGGGGGATGCCATATTCGTGTAGTAGTTACCTAGTGATAAAGGTAACCCGGCCTTGTGTTGGCAGAGAGCTGGTTAAGTTCTCGGGACGTCCAGCCAGAGGCGATCCCATGTGGCAGTAGGAAGTTCCTTAGCCTGACCATTTGTTGGAAATCCAAAGAAACAATACGAAACTTGTACGGTATTAGTTGTAGAACCTGCCATTCACTTATGGTGGTCACCACTGTTTGGATAGTAGCTATAGTAGGCATACGATAATGGTCGTATGTTGGCTAAGATTTATATTCTACTTTCGAAATAAATTTTTCTCTACACTATGCACTAATAATAATATCAAATGTTATTTTAAATGCGTATCAAGCATCTTTGACTATCATAAGGAGAAATCTCCTCCGATTCTGCGTTTGCATTGTGTGTGTGTGTGGGAGGCCTTATGGTAGTCTCATTTTTAAAAGCATTGCGAATTGAATTAAAAATATTCCTCTATTTTGATTTTAAAGATAAATAAACTGTTTTGAGTTCTCACACCAGTCACATGACTGACTTGGAGTTTATTGTTTTCCTTCCTAAACTATGGGTGCCCACCAATTTCCACACGGGCAGTTAAGAGTTAGGTTTATCAGGATATTCTGGATATTCAGGAGTTGCTGGAGGCAAGCTGGTTGGCATGGCGTATTACTAGTATATAGTATTTCTTTTTTCCGCTGCACTGTTTATTGTTGTATGATGTTGTACACTCTGATGATATGATGTAATGTAATATGATGAAATGTAATAACTGATATAGTTCTTTGTTTAAAGATTATTCATTTATTATTATATGTTGTTCCGCTGCGAATTGTGAGATTCTGTTGTTGTTCTGTTGTTTCCTTTCTGTCCGTTCTATTTTTAAAAATTCTTCTATCTTCTGTTTTTCTAATTCTCTGTTTTCTAAAAAATTATCTATCTTCTTTTCCCTCTAATTTTCTTTTTCTTTCTTCTTTTTCTCTCTTCTTTTTTTTCTTTTCTTTTTAAAACCCATAACTATTCGGTTTTTTCGGCCTTCGATTTCTCGGCAGTCGATAAAGTGAGTGTCGATGTCGGATTTCCGGGCAACGAAAATCCGCAATCGTTACATTTGTGATATACTTGATGAGATGTATATTTGTGATATATATACTGTCATTTTTTTTTCGGATCGAGCCGCGCAAAGGAGACTATGGCGAATTTTTCCGGAAATTTAAGGCGTTAGAAAAATTTTGAGAAAATTGGGAAATTTTTTTGAAAACTTTAACTTTGAATTTGGAATTGAAAGTTAAACAATAGCAATTGTTTTTGAAAGGATAACTAAGTATGATTTGAAAACTTAGTAAAAGTTATCATAAGAAGTTTAATTATGAATTTTGGAAAATTAATAGATTCTGTAACCTTTCTTACTTGTAATTTCGAGGACGAAATTCTTTTAAGGGGGAAAGATTGTAACGACCCAGAATTTTTATTAATTAAAAAAATTGAATATTTAATTAATTTTAAATATTTATAAGTGAATTTTTAAGTCAAATAAATTTTATTTTGATTTATTGGATTTAATTGAATAATTAAATCGATAGTTTAATATGTTAAATTATGGAAATAATTGAAAATAGAGTTAAAAATGATTTAAAATAATTTGGAAAATTTTATTTAATCATACAGGAGTTATAGAAATATTTTAGAACTTTTAAAATCGAATTAAAAGTTAATCTGTGAAAATTGAATATTTTAATATTTAATAATCGACTGTAAAATAGCCAATTTTTGAACAGTCTCAGAATTGAACGAAACCAGTTTCATTGGATCCGTAATAGTAAGTTATTACCGGATTTCAATTTTCGTGTCAATCGGAGCTATCGTTTGATCGTGGCAGCTCGAAACGCATCGAATCGTTTTTAATTTAAATTTGGCGAGTCAAAATAGCCATTTTTTAAAAAGTCTCGGAATTCGACGAAACCAGTTTCATCGGATCCGTAATGTGATATTATTGTAAGGTTTCAAATTTCAAGTCGTTTGGATTTACCGTTTGTCCGGTACAAATTAAAACGCCTAGAAATCGACTTAAATCGGTTTAATTCAAATTGAACGTTTTCAGCCATAACTCGCACATACTTCCGAATTAGCTTCCGAAACCTGTTCCATTGTGTCCGGAACGCGGGATAAACCCTAGGTACGCTGGTTACGGCGTCTAAATCGGAGTTCGGAATTTCCGGGATGAATAGTGTCGCTCGTTCCTTATAAATAGCCCCTACCTCTTCATAATTTGATAAAATATCACTAAAACCCTAATTCCTTCATGTAGCCGCCACCTACAACTGAATGGCCAGAAATGCTCCATCTTCATTCATCAATCTCTTCCAATCCATCAAGATTTAGCCGAAGTGTTTAACACGAAGGTTGGAGAGCACATCAAGAGCTTTAATTCCATACGGAGATGATCGGAAATGGAGTCGCGTAGGAGGAGCAATTGATGGCCGTTCTCATCAGTTTCGCACGCAAAAAGAGGGCTGTACACGTGGCCGAGCTCCAAGTGGTTGGTGGTGGGAGTAGCTCTCGCGTAGGGCTTCGATTTGCAAGTGGTGTGATCGAATTTCGTTGAGAAATGAAGGAGAAAAGTGGAACCCTAGTGGAGCTTGATGGGTTCGGCCATACGAGTTTGGAGCTGTAGATATACGTGAGGGAGATGAAGCTAATGCACGGCCTGATGAGGGGGGGAGCAAATCTAACGGCCCAGATTTAGTTTGGTATAAGAATTTGTTAATAAATGTTGGAATTTGTTATTTAAAACTCGTGTAACTTGTAAAATTCATAACTTTTTCATACGAGGTCGAAAAAATGCAAACTCAGTTGCGTTGGAATCGTATGGACGAGCACTACGCGATGGAGTTGGTTTGGAGTCGTTTGGAGTTAGTGAGAATTTCGGGTAAAATTAAACGCGCGTTTAATTTTATTCGAAATAAAAGCTTAAACGGAATTTAAAACCAAGGTGAGAATTTCTCACTCAATCGAATAGATTTCGATTTTATTTTAAATAGTTAGATTTAAAATATTTGAATGCATGTTTGAATGATGACTGTAAATTATTGATTGTTAAAATAGACATTATGCGCCGTTAGTAAGCGGATGTTATTTAATATAAACATATACCGCGAATATTTCATAAACAGTGAAATTGGTATTATATATAATATCAATATATATATATTGGCATATGTATATATTGCAGTTATTGATTTCCCGCATTTTTTGTTTAGCGGATGAGACCCTATTACGCCGTTAGTAAGCGGATAATATTTAATAAGAACATATACCGCGATAATTTCGTACTGGAGCGAAATTGGTATTGTGCTAATGTTTTTGGATGCAGGAAACAGGTTGGAGGGATCCAACTGGATTCCTCAACAGTTTTTATTTGATTATGGATATTTTGATATTCGTTGATTATCATATACGATATATGATGGATCGTTGTTAGTCGTGATTGACTATTTGGTGTGTAGCATCATTGGACCCAAATTTTGGGATTTTAAAATGATTTCAAAAGTGATTTTTGAAAATATATAAGATTTTTGGAATTGATCCATTATAAATAAATAAACGTTATAATTTTTAAAGTTATAAAATTATGGTTTTGTGAAATATAGTTAAAAGCTGGTTTTCGAGAAATATGGATCAATGATTTTATAAAATAGTTTAAACTGGATTTTTGAGTTTATTATTAAAAGTTTGAATATAAGATTTATAAAATATGATTATTTTATAAATCAAGAGAACGGTGAAATTTTAAAGGAATTTAAAAGACGTTTAAAAGAATAATATAAATTAATTTATATTAAGAGATTTATAAATGGATATTTATAAATTGAATTATAGACATTATAAAACGAGTTTTTATAAGTGTTTGAATGTAGTGAAAATGAATTTCCTAAATGAATGAAATTTATGAAATTATAAACTGTGAAGTTATAAATGAAATTTTATAAACAATAGGTTTATAAAATTTATAAAGTTATCGAAAGAATAAATTTTGGATAAATAAACAATCTTATAAGTTAAGATTAATAATTTGGGAAGTTAAATGAACGATTTTGTAAAATAATCGTTTTATAAGTATTTAACTTATAATATGAACGTTTAGTTTATAATTTAGTTATAAACTGGAATAGGTTAATAAAGGAATTTATTAAAGGAAGTTTTTATAAATAAATAGAAGAGGAATTTATAAACGTTGTTTTATAAATTCGCAAACGACTTATTTTGATAAGTTAATTGTTATAACCTATTAATGGAGTTATATTCACATTTTTGAATAGTGAATAATCCTTTAAAATAAATTGAATAAAAGGATGAAATTTGTTAACGAAGTATGTTCACGATTTTTGAATAGTGAATAACACGTTAAGGAAAATGTTTTAGAATGTGATATTTTAAACAGAATTAAAACGATCTAACGATGTTTTAAAGGCGTTGAGATTCGAAACCATAGATTTCAACATTTATTGTTGAAATAGACGTTTTCGAGAAATAAAAGGAAATGTGGACTATAACACTGTTGTTATAGTAAATGATTTCCGAAAGGAAATGTTTGGTATAGTATTGGGATTTATATATCTATTTTAATTTTGAATCCCTATACTAGTGATTTTGGGTTGTCGTAACGATGTTTTACGTAACATTCGTTTTGGCCCAAATAAATATGTTTACGAGAATGATTTCCTTAAAGAATGAATTATATACTTAATTCGATTTAAGTATATTGAATATTTTCCAAGGTTGAAAAATAAAAAGATTTGTAAATTACTTATGAATAATAAGTATGGAAATGTTTTCAAATATGAAGTGAATATTTAGAATTTATCTTTTTGAAGATAAATTGGAAATGGATAGTTGAAATCGCATATGCATGGATATTTTGAAATATAAGTTCATTATGGAATTTATAAATGAAAAGGAGAATTGTTTTAAAAATAAATATTGATTTATTTTTGAAGTGTTGAAATTATATATATCTTGTAAAGATATTTTGGAAAATAAATAATTTGGAAAATTTTTTGGAATCTGGTGATGTATGCATATCCATTGATAGTTCAATAACTGACTATCAGTATTTCCCTTTGAATGGGTATTTGATGTGAATTGATTTAATTTGAATGCACACTTATTTTTGAATAAGCGCTCACTATTCGGGTTAACCGGGAAAGGACCATGGGGTCGTATAACCCACTCCGAATATGTGATACGTCGTTGTGAATTGCATTTGAAGATCGGTGTTGAAGACCGGTATTTGCGAAAGCGATAGGATGAACTATCGATTGACTCTGCACCGAGTTGCTCCGGTATTGAGTTCTCCATATGTGATGGTGAATCCGATCAGGATTGTGAATATCCGGATTGCAAGGACTTCTTTGTAAGTGCCTTCGGTTCTGTTCGATCCCGGAACAGACTTGTATGGATTGTATGCCTGACATTACAATTTGAGATATAAAGCCGATTTCTTTCAAATATATTTCTGTTGGTGGCGGAGAATTTATTCTTTGCTTAACACCCTTCTTTGAGACGTACGAGCTCAAAGGTTATATAGTTGAAGTTATCAGCGATATATCCCATTTTGGTAATGTGACATGCTGAGTGATGCTGAAATGATCATTGTGTTGATTATTTGTGATAGGATCATTTATTTGATCGTCTATCCTTGTGATCATTATGTTGATCATTTGTTGACCCAAAGCATGGCTTTTGTATAAAGTATGTTTTTGTGGACGTGAATTCGTCGAGCCTCACATCCCGGTAATGGTCAAAACAGGAATGATGCGGCAAGGTTATGAGGGGTAGCTCCCTTTAGGGTATGTGCATTTCCTTCTGGAAAGGGTGGTATCATGGTATGGAGCCCAGATACTTACTCATGTTGATACACTATATCTTTTTCTGTGTGGTGTTGTTGGTGACGAGCGCTCGGTTAAAGGTCCGATGGGACCGGGGGATGCCATATTCGTGTAGTAGTTACCTAGTGATAAAGGTAACCCGGCCTTGTGTTGGCAGAGAGCTGGTTAAGTTCTCGGGACGTCCAGCCAGAGGCGATCCCATGTGGCAGTAGGAAGTTCCTTAGCCTGACCATTTGTTGGAAATCCAAAGAAACAATACGAAACTTGTACGGTATTAGTTGTAGAACCTGCCATTCACTTATGGTGGTCACCACTGTTTGGATAGTAGCTATAGTAGGCATACGATAATGGTCGTATGTTGGCTAAGATTTATATTCTACTTTCGAAATAAATTTTTCTCTACACTATGCACTAATAATAATATCAAATGTTATTTTAAATGCGTATCAAGCATCTTTGACTATCATAAGGAGAAATCTCCTCCGATTCTGCGTTTGCATTGTGTGTGTGTGTGGGAGGCCTTATGGTAGTCTCATTTTTAAAAGCATTGCGAATTGAATTAAAAATATTCCTCTATTTTGATTTTAAAGATAAATAAACTGTTTTGAGTTCTCACACCAGTCACATGACTGACTTGGAGTTTATTGTTTTCCTTCCTAAACTCTGGGTGCCCACCAATTTCCACACGGGCAGTTAAGAGTTAGGTTTATCAGGATATTCTGGATATTCAGGAGTTGCTGGAGGCAAGCTGGTTGGCATGGCGTATTACTAGTATATAGTATTTCTTTTTTCCGCTGCACTGTTTATTGTTGTATGATGTTGTACACTCTGATGATATGATGTAATGTAATATGATGAAATGTAATAACTGATATAGTTCTTTGTTTAAAGATTATTCATTTATTATTATATGTTGTTCCGCTGCGAATTGTGAGATTCTGTTGTTGTTCTGTTGTTTCCTTTCTGTCCGTTCTATTTTTAAAAATTCTTCTATCTTCTGTTTTTCTAATTCTCTGTTTTCTAAAAAATTATCTATCTTCTTTTCCCTCTAATTTTCTTTTTCTTTCTTCTTTTTCTCTCTTCTTTTTTTTCTTTTCTTTTTAAAACCCATAACTATTCGGTTTTTTCGGCCTTCGATTTCTCGGCAGTCGATAAAGTGAGTGTCGATGTCGGATTTCCGGGCAACGAAAATCCGCAATCGTTACAATGAAGGCACATGATTGCTTACAAAACAAAATATGACGTGTACGCTCGAAACTGGATGATTCCACGTCATATTCATGGGCGGTTTGACATATAGGTCGACCTAGGTCTTAGGGGTCGACCCTAGGGTCGACCTGGCCATAGGCTTGGGTCGACCTAGCCATTTATTTTTGTTGATTTCTTATTTCTTTCGTATCCTCTTCATATTAACTCGGATTTGGACAAATTATATATGGAAATTGACCAAAAAATTACCATAGACACAATGGTGCAACTGCCTTGGCTCATTTCTAATAATTTCACAAACTTATTTTATTATTTAACTAATTTGTTAATTAATTATTATAGCTTAAATTTTGGGTTATTACATTCTCCCATCCTTAAAGGATTTCGTCCTCGAAATCTCCAAGGACAGAAGAATGAAATAAATATTTTCATCCAAATTCTACAACCAAAATATTAAACCTTCATTCATTACATCCATTGTCCTTAAACTTTCTAATGAAATTTATAATATATGCAATCGTGTAGTGTCAATGTCCCTAACTAATGCAAAAGATTAGACGGTCTACTGAGTCATTCAACCTCCTTTCTATGCAATCATGTCCATGCCTTATATCCAAATGAATGCAAGTTTCCTAATGATAACTGATAGTTTTGTATGCGTGCTACAATCATCATCCAACTGCAAAAATCATACGATAATCATCCATTTATAACAACCATGGAAATAAAATAAAAATGCAAATGCACACACATCCATATGCATATGCTTTAGTGACCTAGTTAGGCCGATCCCTGAGAGATAATAGTGCCTAGTGTAAATATATGCATCCATTAGTATCCACTAGCAAACACTTGCAACCACTAGCGTCCATCAAACATAACATGTTTACATTCAGTCCTACCATCCATAGGTTAAATCCTAAAATCTACCCTCCCAAAGGATGCTAAAGGAAAGAATCTATTCAAAACTAAAGATGGAAATAGAAAATTCAAGACATACCATCGAAAAGATGTGGATAATGTGACGAATGCGAATTTTTCCCGTTCGAAAATCGACATCCATACTTTACATCGTACTCAAATACCGCAGATTCGAGCGTTCAAATCCGATACGCCGGAGCTTATAACACAATTAAGTAAACAACACAACGGAAGAAATAATGAATATCAATATACAACATCTGATACAACATCCTGATACAGCAGATGATACAATAGATATCGATATACATCAGAGATATGATACAATAAAATAGCAGCGGAAAAGAAAATAGCTAATACTAGCAGCGGAACAATAACTCCAATAAAATCTTCAAGAGAGAACTCCAACAACAGCTCGAACCATCATCACGATACACTAAGACAAGCAAGTCTCGTCCATATCCAAAGAGTGAACTAGCTTCAGATAATCTACCAAACCTAACTATCTGGAAAATAAACCCAACTCTAGACTATTCGTGTGGAAAATAGTGAGCACCCAGAGTTTAGGAAAGGAACAATAAACTCCGGATCAGTCATGGGACTGGTGTAAGTAACAAAAATAGTTTATATTTTAAATAAAACAAGATTTATAAAAGAAAATCCGATATGCTTTTTAGAAAATGAAACTACCATAAGACCTCCCGCCACACACACAATGCAAACGCAGAATTGGAGTAGATTTCTTCTTATGATAGTCAAACATGCTTAATACGTAGAAGATTTCTTGGATATTATAATTATAAGTGCACAGTGCAGAAAACATTTTGAAAGTAGAATATTAATCTTAGCCAGCATAGACATTTCGAACTATGCCTACTATAGCTACCATCCAAACAGTGGTGACCACCATAAGTGAATGGCAGGTTCTACAACTAAAACCGTACAGGGTTTCGTATTGGATGAATGGATTTCCAACAAATGGTCAGGCTAAGGAACTTCCTACTGCCACATGGGATCACCTCTGGCGGGACGTCCCGAGAACCTAACCGGATCTCTGCCAACACAAGGTCGGGTTACCTTTGTAACTAGGTAACTACTACTCGAGCATGCCACTCCCCGGTCCTTTGGGACCTTTATCCGAGGCGCCTCTAAGCAACAACCACACAGTAAATGAGATTGGAGCTACCACATAGGTAAATATCCGGGCTCCATACCATGATACCACCCTTTACCAGAAGGGAATGACACACCGTAAAGGGCGCGACCCTCATAACCTTGCAGCATCTTTCCTGTTTCGACCATTTCCGGGGTGTGAGGTCCTGATGCAGTTTCATCCACAAAGCTACACTTTATACAAAAGCCATGCTTTGATCACAAATGATCAACAGATAATCATCAACACACAGCAGCACTCAGCATGCCACACTACCAAATTGGGAGTATATCGTTGATAACCTTCAACTACATAACCTCTGAGCCCGTACGTCTCAGAGAAGGGTGTTAAGCTAAGAGAATAAATTCTCCGCCACCAACAGATATGTATTTGAAAGAAATCTACTTTATATCTCAAAGTGTAGTGTCAGACATACAATCCATACAAGTCTGTTCCGGGTTTGAACAAAACCGAAGGCACTTCCGAAGAAGTCCTTGCAATCCGGGTATTCACAATCCCGATCGGACTTCCCATCACTTAGGAAATCTCTATACCGGCGCGACTCGGTGCAGAGACAATCGATAGGTTATCCTATCGTTTTCACAAATACTCGGTCTTCACCACCGGTCTTCAAATGCTATCCATAACGACGAATCACATATTCAGAATGAGTTATACGACACAATGGTCCTCTCCCGGCTAAACCGAATAGTGAGCGCAATATTTAAAACATATGGATATAAGAATTTCAATTAAGTCACAACTTAATGATTCAAAACTTTCTTTCAAATGATTAAACAAATTACCATTTCAAATCTTTTAAACGAAAAGATTTATTTCACAAAGTTCACCCATTTTCACAAAGATCCATTCATGGATTTCAAAACAACTTCCATTTCAATTGGATTAACTCGTTTAAAATCTTTAAATTAAAGATTTAACTTATAACTTTCAAACCATTTCCATAACTTGGAAAATCATTTTCATTTTTAACTTGAAATCCCTTTTTAACACAATTTGAAAGTTCACTTCTTATATGAAAGCTTTTATTATTCGAAAACAAATAGTTTCCATGTCAGAAAGATCCAATTACACGAGTTAAAGCCTTTGAATTTAAATTTAAATTCCCAAATCAATACCTTTAAAATAGTTTAACCCATGTATCACTGGGATAATATCTTTATTCCCTAGTTTTCAAATCATAGAATTCGATTTCAAGTATTGAATTCAAATTTAATTCAAAATATTTAAATTTCAAAACTCAATCAAGTTATTCAAAATAAATTTCATCTTTGAAATTTCATTTCAAAAGCTTTTCACTTTAAATCCAATCCATTTCCAAAATACTTGAATTTAAATATTCAACTTTATAAATTATTTCAAAATCTGTGACTTAATCGATTTCCCCGTGAAACCCATATTTGTGTGTGTATAGGTGTGGTCCAGGGGTTTAACACAATAGTGCAACATCATTCAATCATCACAGATTAAAATGCAGAAATATAGTTGATAAGTGATATGAGCTATAACGCTTATCATTCATTCACAGATCACAGATCACAGATATATAAATTACAAATAAATAAGTCACACAGCTCAAAACAAAGCATCACATATCAGGAGTACCAAACAATTCAACCATTCAATAAAACCCAAACATCCATAGGTAAAATTTATTAATCAACTAATGAATTTAAATCAAATGTATTCCTTATGAATAAATCATTTATTAACCCTTAATTAATAATTGTTCTTAATTAATTATTCTTACTTAATTATAATGAGCAACTAATTTCTTAATTACTTTCATAAGGTAATTACTCTTACCCAATTTCATAAACGGTTATCATTAATTAATCAATCCAATTGATTATTACAATTATCACATTAATTAATTATTTAAATAATCTTAGTTAATGACCTTCATTAACAATCGAAGTTTCTTTAATTACTGTGTTAAAGAAATCATTATAAATTATAAATTTGATTAACCCTTAACAATCCATTGATTTACAAATTTATTATTCCTTACTTAATTAATCTTTAAATCTTTAATTACTTATTTAATTAATTCAAATCATTAATTATCCATTCCAATTTACTTAATAATTAATGAATGATAAATCCTTAAATCTTCATTAACTTTAATTAATAAATTCATAAGCTTAACACTATTAATGAAATCCATATAAACAATAATTACTCATTCTTAATGACATTATAAATCATTAAATCTTCATTATTTAAAGTAAAACTCATTCATATTTGTGATTTAATTATTATTCACAATATGTTTGAAAACATTAATTTCAATGTTTCTTTTACTTCCAATTTAAATTTAAGATTTGAAATGAATTCTTATTTACAGTGAATAAAGTTTAAAACAAATTTCCTTAACATTTTTAAACTTACATGTTAAAGAATATTTTGTTATAAAGGAAATGTAAAAGAATTCAACATCAATTTCTTTTTGAATTCACATAACAATGAATCCTTTTAATTTATTTAAATATCTTAAATTTGTACAACTTTATTTAACTCTAAAAATATGGAATTCAAAGTAGAGTTAAATCCAGGTTTCTAAAATTTGATTCAACTTTTAAATGCTTCCTTTCCTATTTCAAAACCCAAATTATATTTACATTCTTTTAAATCCTCTTAAATACTTAAACACCTTTAAGTTAGTAAACTATTTAATAATGAAAACTTACTTAATTCCCTGATTTAAACATTAGTTCTAAACTTTCTTTAAAACTTTATCATTTAATTTAACTTCAAATAGGAGCAGATTTCCTTTTTTTAAAACCTGAACAACAGGAAAGCAAAACTACCCGAGCCTCTTCTATTCTACTTCGAGTTCAACATCTAACAGCATCGAGTAACCACCCGAGTTCGCACTCGAAAAAAAGACAACTTCACCCAGGCTTAAAAAAAACAGCACAGACCCAAGCAAAGTGCACGGTGCACGTGCCCACCGTTGATGATCAACTCCGGTCATCATCACGCCGCCGAGCAAGTCGACCAAGCATCGCATACCAACTCCAGATCGTCAGCACCCCTTCCTCTCCTCGAAAACAAAAACGAGCTCGGCTATGAACCTGGAACACTCGAACCCATACGACCCCATCCCTGTCAACGCCATTTCCTCGACGCTCCGACCACCAAAAACTGCCGCTCCACCGTCCATACCCTCGTCTACGTCTCAGGCACACCCTCTCCTTATCCGACCACACTGGACGCATTGAGGCATGCACACGAGCCCAAAACCCAAACGCCATTGTTTACAGTCCTTAAACCCTAAAATTGCTCCGCCCTAAATTTTTTTTTCAATAAATTGTTTACAGTCCTTAAACGCCATTTTATATTTTTCCTGAAATCAATAAGCATCCAGCAAGCTTCATACAAAATTTTATCATCTATAAAGTTTTCAGTTAACAGGAATGGATCAAAGTATGATTTCGGTTCATATATGAACTACATCCTGTATAGTCATCTAAAATTCATAATTCTTGTTTTAAAAATCCCATTTTCTGATGCTGATTCAAGATATATAGTTGAATTAATAATCTATAATATTTGAGTTTAACACAAATTTACATTTGCTCTGTAAAACTACATGTACAGAGACAATACATCAATATCAAGCTTAACATAAGTTTAGACCATAATCTATGTTTAACCACCCTTGTTTTGTTTGAAGATAATAGCCTATCTGAGATCAGGGAAGAAGAATTTGAATTTTTACTTTGGTTTGCACTCTACACGTAAAAAAAACAAAAAAAAACAGAGTGACCAAACATTCAGGCACAAAACAGACATATATAAACATACACAGAGATTCACATCTATATATAATCATGTAGCACAACATCATCTAAAAGTCACATGCACTAGCATTTATTACCCTAAGCATTTAAGTTAAGTGTTTACTCACTTGATTTTCCAAAAAGAGCAAAGAAGAACAGAACTTGTTTTTGAACCAGGCCTTTGAGAAAATGCTTGCTGAAGATCTTCTTCTTGCTTCTTTGATAAATCTGGTTTGTTTTGATTTGTCTGATGTTTTTAACTAAAGTTTGTCTAAGTTTAAAATGACATTCACTTCAGTTTTGCTTAGTTTTGTTTGAATGGAACGAAATGAGATGAAGTTGATATATGAAATAAGTTTACAGGTTGGTATATAGAAGCTTACAGGTGAAAATAATTTATACAAATGATATAATGTTGTTTTGTACAATCAAGATCAAAGATATTTTGTTTGGTGGCTGAGGTGATTTCTTGTTTTCGGCTGAAATGAAATTCCTTTTGTGTTGAGATTCAAGTATTAATTGTATTTGTCTTGTTTTATAAGCCCATGCATATCACTTTTCGGCTGAGATGATTCTTGTATTAATGATATTTGTTTGTTTCCTGAAGTCAAAATACTTATCCATATGCATTTGTTCAAACTTGAATAAAATTATTGTCATACTTATTTTTATATATCTCCCATACTTTCTTTTGTCATGTTTGTATTTATTGTTATTCATCTTCTTAAGCAAGCTTCTTTATACATGTTTACTTGTTTTACTTTTAAAATGGTGGCTGAAATGTTTGCATTAATTGTTGTTGTCTTGCATTATCTTCTTTGTTTTGTCTTTTTCTTATTGCTTTGTCTTATAATCTTAAAGATACTTATACTGTTTTCATATTTTATCTTTGTTTATTCTTTTATTCTTTTATACAACCTGATTTTGTTTATTTGCTAGGCTTGTTTTGTTTTTATTTTTTCTTAATTATGCAGATCTCATATTTTGGTGGCTGATATGCATATATGTTGTATACAAAGGAGGCTAGCATTTAATGCCTTGGTACTTCATGTCTTCATACTTATCCTTTATTTACTTGCTCATAGATATATATTTTTTTTCTTTCTTTAGCTAAGTGTACATACTTATACTTATATTTGAATGCATTTTATTTTTATTTTATTTTAAATTTACAAATCATAGCTTTCTTTTCAAAATATATGTATATATAAATAAATCTGAAATAACCATTTCAAAAAAAAACATTTATAAAGATATTATACTATCAATATTGTTTAAATACAACACATCATTAAATTAAAACAATTTATAAAGGAAACTATCTTTTTATTAATAAATAGCATATTTTATTTGAGTTTGGGAAAATTTCTAATCGGTTTATTATTTAATTTCCCAATTTTAAATCAAAAATTAATTTAATTGTCAGTTTCAAATTAGTTAAAACCTGGGATCGTTACAGACTTCCCCCCTTAAAAGGAATTTCGTCCTCGAAATTCGTAGGCACGAAAACAACAAAGGTAGATGCACCAAGATAGGAAATAGCTTTCCAGGTCAAAATGGATATCTATGCTGCCTTTGGCTTACCAAATCAGAATATCAATAATAAATATAAGAACGAATCTATTTTATTTTCCACAAGATATTTGGGTCATCCAGATCTACGAAATATGCGGTGGCATTGGTTAGTTCGAAAGGATAACTAACCATTCGTAATATATATCTGGACCCAAATATTGACAGATATATTGATACAATTTCAAAATGTTGAGTTTAAAAACCAATTTATACTTATCAACCATAACAACCAAAGCAACAAAACAACCAATACATCCAAACAAACAATTATTTTGGTCTATCCGGAGTTTGTGTCCCATACTAATATATCAAATCTTCTTCCTGTATTTACCAGGAACCGTCGAAGAATTGACAAGAGATGCTGAACAAAAGAGATAGATTTAATCTTCTATAATTTTTCAAATACTAGGAATGGATTCCAAATTCAAGTCAGAATACCATAAATTATATATAATTTGTCCCTCTTCGGACTTCGACCTACCCAAGAAGTTACAATAGAATTTTAAATTTAGGTTTAAACGAAATCGTTTTATTGATTCAATTCAATTTATATTCATATTCCATTAACCAATTTTAACTCAAATTAAAATTTCCAATTTATTTAAAATTTCTAATTCATAATTTTCAATTTCCAGTTTATTCATATTTATTAAAGTTTAAATCGAAACTGATAAGAAATCGATGAAGATATGGAGTAAGGATTTTCTACAACGATTCATAGGGCCGTCATCACACTGAAACTTCTTCTTGTAGTTGTCACGAAGTGATCAAAAGAATTTGGGATTGAATCAAAGGGAATTGATAGAGAAAATTTATTTCCACTATTGCAAAGTATTGACCATTTATAGTCATATTTCTCTGTCCCCTATCTCATTCTCTTCTTGCACTCATACTCACTATCAGTGGATAGTAAGAGAATTTACTGAGGCGTTCGAGCGTATATCTTAGGGATTACTCATTCTAGGGTATACTTCAACCTATCTCTAACGAGCTACTTAATGTGTTATACTCCTGAGCTAAAGTTTAACCCTCAGCTCTGATACCAAATGTGACGAATGCGAATTTTTCCCGTTCGAAAATCGACATCCATACTTTACATCGTACTCGAATGCCGCAGATTCGACCGTTCAAATCCGATACGCCAGAGCTTATAACACAATTAAGTAAACAATACAGCGGAAGAAATAATGAATATCAATATACAACATCTGATACAACATCCTGATACAGCAGATGATACAATAGATATCGATATACATCAGAGATATGATACAATAAAATAGCAGCGGAAAAGAAAATAGCTAATATGTGATGCCCCACCTCTATACCCACGCTAGACGAGAACACTACGGAGTAATGCTGTCGACTAGCACGGAGAATAAGGCTGTTGAGGAGCGACCATCTGTATAATGGCTTTGTGCGAGTACCGGTATGCCAGATAAAAATATAAATTTTCATCTCAAGAGGAAATCCGACATACAGATACAAACTCAAAGCTATCACACAGTGGCTATATAAAATCTTCGGAAACAAATATAGAAATAAACATAACTTAAATCAGTCACAGATAATTCATATCACAAAGGCGGAAGAAGATATGAATATTACACTAGAAAGTGTACATCAGAGTAGTGGTCTAAAAAGATCCACAATATCACAAAAGAATAGTTACACGAACTACACAAAAGAATAAGTATACATTAAGGAGTCTATATCTCAAATGTATACAACAAAATAACTACTAATCTAAGTAGTTAACCCAAAAGTCAAGGAGTTAATCCCGGATGAGAAGTCAAGCAGAAGCACCTGTAACATCTCGGTCTGACCCGAGTATTATTTAATAAGAAAATAATAAACGGATCAGTCTAACTATAAATATCAGATGAAACGATATAGAGTAAGAGATATGACTAAACACATAATAATCACAATGCCAAGCTGTGATATATATATATATATAAATATATACTTAGTTGATAATCATCAAGAGATTAATCAATGTCACCAAATCTACACAAGAATCAAAGAAACGTCATACTCCTAATTTCGTTCACCATACCATAAATATTGACGATAATATCAACGTCAATCACAAAAGTCAATGACACACAAATTCCAGAAGACTACACAAGAAATCCAGAAACCACTAAAGTCAATGACACACAAATTCACCAATGCACAAATATTGATAAAACTTATCAATGGAAATCACGAAAATTGGTGAAACACAAATTCTAGGAATCTACACAAGAAATCCAGAAATCACAAAGGGGGGAGGCCTATCACAAACGGGAGCATAAAGCTCACCAACACGTGTATCACAAACGGAACGCTAATTCCATGGTCGCTAACCATCACAAATTGAGCCGAAGCTCCACAAACGGCCCGAAGACCATGGGTTGCTACCCCATCACAAATTGAGTCGAAACTCCACAAAACGGAGTTTAGTCTCTCTCGCAGACAAAGAGACATCGCACATTGCTAGTCTAAATCACAAAGATGATCGTCATGATCAGCGAGAAGTGTCAATTACACTAAGCTAGTAAATATATGAGTTTAGCTTCATGTCCCATAACCACTTGCTTAACTTAAATATTTACGAACAAACTGTAAATCTCCACTAGAAAATTGTCACAGGAGGTTCAATCGAACAAGTCCAAGAATTAACCGACAAAGTAAACGCAAGCGTTTCATACCACTTGTTTTACTAAGCCGTTTAATTAGATTTCTCATACGAGTGAGGTAAAGGTTTGTATATACTAATAGATTGGAAAACGGTTTTCTAAACGAATTTGGTATTAAAAGAGTATTGAAATCGTTTGAGTAAAGAGTTTTGATATTTACTACTAGTATAGGAAACCTTTATATTTTTAAAGTGACAAATCACGAAGAAGATTGTAAGAACAACCAATCACAAAAATTCACATACGAAGACGTGAATAAAATCCAAAGAAATCGATAGAGAATCCATCGAAATGGATATTCAAAAATCCCTAAAAAGAGTCATCAAAATCATAATAGATGATAACAACAAATAGGATTATCACGAATCGATTTAAATTGGAATTCCAATCCAAAAAGGCAAATTGGACTCAAACAGCAGGTTCAGTCGACTGAACAGAGAATTTCAGTCGACTGACCCTGTACATGGAAATTTTCCAGGTTCAGGAAACTTTCTGTTTCCAGTTTCAGTCGACTGTGCAGAAGTTTTCAGTCGACTGAATCATGCCTGGAAACTCTCGGGTTTCAGGTTCAGTCGACTGAACAGAGATTTCAGTCGACTGAATCATGCCTGGGCTGTTTTTCAGCCTTATACAAATGAAGAGCAAACTCTTCCAAAATGCAATCGGACGAACATTGGCTCTAAGGGTTTATGCCAAACGGCAACCCGGCCCTATATGCTCCTCGATGCATCACCAAAATCATGATCAAACATCCATAAAAGGATTTTACACAAATTTGTCTTAAAAACCCAAAAATTGGAATATTCACAAAACCAATCCAAATCAAGAGCAAATGCACATGAAGAAGTGTTAGGAATTCATACCCAACAACCAAAGATAATTATAGTCATAGATGTGAGATAAAAATCTCACCTTTTCACAAAATCGAACAAGAAGAAGCTTGAGAGCAAATGGAGAATCAACCTCTCTTCAACCCAACCCAAATGAGCTTGAATCTAAGCTCAAAAACAAGAACATTCCCAAGATTAGGTTTATGAATTTCTGAAATTGGTAAGAGAATAAGTTGGAGAAGAAGAAGAGAAGCTTACCAATGGGTTCTTCTTGAGTTTGGAGCAAGGAATTTGATTTGCAAGGGAAACTAGGGTTTTGGAATTTTAATTTCCAATCTCTCCCACCATTAATGTTATAAAAACTGAAAAGAGAAGAGAATGGGGGTGAGTGGGGGAGAGTGGCTCAGATTTGAGCATAAGTTAACATAGGGCTGAGCCCAAACCAAACCCAAAGTGAAAA
The DNA here is from genome assembly GCA_030765085.1 of Allium cepa. Classification (NCBI taxonomy): domain Eukaryota; kingdom Viridiplantae; phylum Streptophyta; class Magnoliopsida; order Asparagales; family Amaryllidaceae; genus Allium; species Allium cepa. Next base: position 744,225,337 of record CM060932.1, read on the forward strand.
GTAGCAAAAATCAACTTTCTCCAAACATATCGAAGCTTATACTCAAAAAGGTCGCAAACGGCATTTTAAACTCAATGGGAGTGGTCCCGAGTCCTAATTCGACCGTATGCAAAAAGTAGCTTTTCGGACTAAAATCCGACTAACGATAAAATATTAAATAAAATATTTAAATATAAAATCGATAAATATGCGGGTTGTTACAGACTCCCCTCCTTAAAGAAATTGCGTCCTCGCAATATTACAAGAAGAAGATATATAGTAACAACCATAAAAGCATATTCAACACAAAAGAAGTTTGAAACAAGAAGTTCACCTAAAGAGCACGAGAAAGTAAGTCCGGATGTGTACGCTCGATGTACTCTCTAGACTCCCAAGAACAATCCTTAGGATTAGAAGACCATTGAACTTTAACAAGCGGAACATCTTTATTTCGAAGTCGCTTGACTTCCGAAGCAATGATACGAATAGGATGTTGCTCATAAGTTAAATTAGGCGAAACTTCAATCTCTTCCACAACACCGGGCTCAAGAATAGAATCGGAATCTCGAAGACATTTCCGAAGTTGAGAAACGTGAAACACGTCATGCATAGCAGAAAACTGAGCCGGTAATAAAAGGCGATAAGACATGGAACCAATGCGTTCGGTGATAGGAAATGGCCCAATATATCGAGGCGCTAACTTTCCCGATCGACTGAAACGTACAACACCCTTCATAGGTGAAACACGAATGAACACAAGATCTCCCACATAAAATTCTAACTTCCTTCTCCGGTTATCGGCATAGGATTTTTGTCTACTCTGGGCTTCTTTCATCCTATGACGAATAAGATCAATCTTTTCTGTAGAATCCCGAATAAAATCTGGACCTAAAACCAGCTTCTCACCGGCCTCAAGCCAACAAGAAGGAGATCGGCATGGCCTTCCATAGAGTGCCTCAAAAGGTGCCATACCAATACCAGATTGGAAGCTATTATTATAGGAAAATTCAACAAGTGAAATATGATATTCCCAACTTCCACCAAAATCAAGAACACAAGCACGAAGAAGATCTTCAAGAGTTTGATTCACACGCTCGGTTTGTCCATCGGACTGGGGATGATAAGCGGTGCTAAAATTAAGCTTCGTTCCCAAAGCTTTTTGAAGATTCTTCCAAAATCCACTAGTAAACAATGGATCACGATCACTAATAATAGAAGTAGGAACACCATGCAATTTAACAATTTCTTTGATAAATATTTTGGCCAAAAGAGGAACGGTTCGATTAGACCGAACGGGAATAAAATGGGCAGATTTAGTAAGCCTATCAACAATCACCCATAAGCTATCATGACCCGAACGAGAACGGGGAAGGCCATCTATAAAATCCATGGAAATTTGATCCCACTTCCAAACTGGAATTTCTAAAGGTTGCAATAACCCACCGGGCCTTTGATGTTCGGCCTTAACGAGTTGGCAAGTCATGCAACGTTTAACGAAGTTAGCGATGTCAAGTTTCATTCCCTCCCAATAATAAAGTCGCTTCATATCCGCGTACATTTTACTACTACCGGGATGAATGGTAAATTTAGAGTGATGAGAATCTTCTAAAATATCTTTACGAAGATCACCAATATTTGGCACGACAAGTCTACCAAATTTCCGAATGCCGCCACGAGAATCGATATCAAAGTCTTTCAAACCTTCAATATCCATTTTATCCCTAATATTTTGGCCAAGAAGAGCCAAGTTGGGATCTAGCCCTTGAGCTTCAAGAATGCGGTCTAAAAGAGATGGATGAGCCACAAGGCTACATAAAACAAACGATGAGCGTAAATCGGAAACACGGTCTCGAATTTCGCAAGTGGATAAAATCTCGAGATCGTTCCATTCGGATATCATCATAGAAACAACAGCTTGTTGTTTACGGCTAAGAGCATCGGCGACACGATTACCCTTACCGGGGGTATAAAGAATATCAAGATCATATGGTGCAAGAAATTCGAGCCAACGCTGTTGACGCAAATTAAGTTCTTTTTGAGAGAATAAATATTTCAAAGACTTATGATCTGTGTAAAGAACAAATTTCTCTCCTAAGAGATAATGACGCCAAATCCGAAGAGCAAAAACAATAGCCGCAAGCTCTAAATCATGAGTGGCATATCTAGTCTCAGCAGGCTTTAATTGCCTAGAAGCATAAGCAATAACGCGTTCCTTTTGCATAAGAACGGCACCCAAACCAATGCGACTAGCATCGGTATAAACAACGAAATCTTGATTCCCATCGGGAATAACAAGAATAGGAGCATCAGAAAGAAGTTCTTTTAATTTCTAAAAAGAAGCTTCACATTTGTCCGACCAAATGTATTTAACACCTTTCTTCGTCAAGCTAGTGAGAGGCACGACAATTTTAGAAAAGTCTTTGATAAAACGACGGTAATAGCCCGCCAATCCGAGAAAACTACGAATCTCTGTCACACTCTCCGGTCTCTTCCAATCTTGAATCGCTTCAATCTTTGAAGGATCCACGGAAATTCCGGATTCAGAAATAATGTGACCGAGAAACTTCACACGAGATTGCCAAAAGTGGCACTTAGAAAATTTTGCCTTTAATTGATTACTCCTCAGAGTTTCCAACACAATCCGAAGATGTTTTTCCATGCTCCTCCTCGGTTTTAGAATACACAAGAATATCATCAATAAAGATGAGAACAAATCGATCGAGAAAATCTTTGAAGACTCGATTCATAAGGTCAACGAAATAAGCAGGGGCATTCGTTAACCCAAATGGCATCACAAGCCATTCATAAGATCCATACCGAGTACGGAACGATGTCAAAGGAATGCTATCCTCTGCAATACGAAGCTGATGAAAACCGGTAGCCAAGTCCAATTGTGAAAAGACTCTAGCACCACAAAGTTGATCGAATAGATCGTCAATCCGAGGTAAAGGATATTTATTTTTGATAGTAAGATCATTAAGCTTGCGGTAGTCAACGCAAAGCCTAAGTGTACCATCGGATTTCTTCACAAAAATAGCCGAAGCTCCCCAAGGCGAGGAACTAGAGCGAATAAATTGCTTGGTCTCCAATTCTGATAATTGTTTACGCATCTCCTCGTTTTCTTTATTGGACATACGATAAGGAGGACGAGTGATAGGTTGAGCTCCCGGAATAAGATTAATTCTGAACTCAATTGCTCGCTTAGGTGGTAATCCGAAAACGGGCTCGAATACGTCGGAAAATTCACAAACGACGTGAATAAGAGAAATAATATCACCCTCATCATCATCATCGTCATCACGAGGATTTAAAGAATATAAAGATGCAACCAAAGCAGAATCTGAATCTTTAAGAATAATAGAAACCTGATTAACAGATTGAGGATGTCGAAGATGAATAGTCCGCTCAGGACATAGGACATGAGCTTCATAACGGTTAAGCCAATCCATTCCCAAAATCATTCCAAAGCCTAAATAACGCATGACATGCAAATCGGCTCGGAAAGAAAAATCACACAAAATAATCTCGACATCTTTACACAATAAACTGATTGTTGCGGATCCACCAACCGGATTCGCAATTCTCAAAGAAGTCATTAAACACAAAACATCCAAGGAAAAAGTATCAACAAGTTCTTTTGATATAAAAGAATGGGACGCACCCGTATCAAAAAGAACTCGAATAGGATGATCACGAAACAAAATAATTCCATCTAGAGTAGAATGAGAAATACCTTGGCCACGAGATGTGTTGCCAAGGGCTTGAGCAACATTTAACTTTCCCTCCTTCTTGCCCTGAAGCTTGGGGCATGAAGATATAACATGACCGGGAACTTTGCAGTAGCGACAAGAAAGAGACTTTGGGCACTTGTTCGCATAATGGTTGTAACGATCGGGATTTTTCGTTGCCGAAAAATCGAACCGTTAGGGTTTTAGAAGAAGAAAGAGGTAGAAGAAGAAAGAAAAGAAAGAGAAGAGAAAACAGAAAAACAAGTAACAGAACGAGAAACAATAACAGAATCTCACAGTCGCAGCGGAACAACATATAATAGATAAATGAATATTCATTAAAACAAAAAAAACTATACATTTTATACATTACATCACATTACATTACATCAATCAGAGTGTACGACAACAACAGCGGAAAGAAATACTATATACAATAGATAATAGACTACGCTATTTGGCTCGCCTCCAGATCTGCACAGCAACTCCCGAATCCAGAATAACCTGATAACCTAACTCTAGACTGCCCGTGTGGAAAATAGTGGGCACCCAGAGTTTAGGAAAGGAACAATAAACTCCAGGTCAGTCATGTGACTGGTGTGAGAACTCAAAACAGTTTATCTTTAAACAAGCAACAAGAAAATTTAAATTTTGAAATCCGCAATGCTTTTTGGAAAATGAAACTACCATAAGGCCTCCCGCCACACACACAATGCAAACGCAGAATTGGAGGAGATTTCTCCTTATGATAGTCAAAGATGCTTACTACGTGAAAATCAAATCATTTTTGATATTATTACTAGTGCATAGTGTAGAAAACAATTTCGAAAGTACAATATAAATCCTAGCCAGCATACGACATTTCGTCGTATGCCTACTATAGCTACCATGTTCAATAGCAGGTTACCGCCACATTCCATGGCAGGTTATACAACTAAAACCGTACAGGGCGCGTATTGTTTTGATTGGATTTCCAACAAATGGTCAGGCTAAGGAACTTCCTACTGCCACATGGGATCGCCTCTGGCGGGACGTCCCGAGAAACTAACGTTACGGTTAGATCTCTGCCAACACAAGGCCGGGTTACCTCTGTAACTAGGTAACTACTACACGAATATGTCATCCCCCGGTCCTTTGGGACCTTTATCCGAGCGCTCGATACCAACAACACCACACAGTAATAGATATAGTGTATCAACATGAGTAAATATCTGGGCTCCATACCATGATACCACCCTTTTCCAGAAGGAAATGACATACCCTAAAGGGAGCGACCCTCATAACCTTGCCGCATATTCCTGTTTCGACCATTTCCGGGGAGTGAGGTCCTGACGAAGTCTCGTCCACAAAGCTACGCTTTGTGTAACAAAGCCATGCTTCGGGTCCACAGATGACCAAAGCAATAATCACAAAGATAAATGATCAAACAAATGATCATATCACAAATGACCAACCAATGATCATCACACAGCAGCACTCAGCATGCCACATTACCAGATTGGGAAATATCGCTGATAACCTTCAACTACATAACCTCTGAGCTCGTACGTCTCAGAGAAGGGTGTTAAGCTAAGAGAATAAATTCTCCGCCACCAACAGAAATGTATTTGAAAGAAATCTGCTCTATCTCTCAAAATGTAATGTCAGACACGTAACCATACAAGTCTGTTCCGGGTTCGAACAGAACCGAAGGCACTTCCAAAGAAGCACTTGCAATCCGGGTATTCACAATCCCGATAAAATTTCCCATCACAAAGGAAATCTCCATATCGTAGCTAACGATGCGGAGACAATCGATAGGTCATCCTATCGTTTTCACAAATACCCGGTCTTCACACCGGTCTTCAAATGCAATCCAAACGACGTATCGCATATTCGGAATGGGATATACGACACAAAGGTCCTCTCCCGGCTAAACCGAATAGCGAGCGCTTATTTTTAAAAATAAGTGTGCATTCAATTCCAAACAAACACAACCAATACCATCCAAGGGTAAATATTGATAGTCGGTTATTTAACTATCAATAAAGATGCGCCACATCATCAGATTCCAAATAATTTTCCAAAATTATTTAACCCCAAAAATATCTTACGAGATATATATATATATATATATATATACACCATTTCCAAATAATTGCCCTAGTTATTTGTTTTACCAAAACCACTTCACGATAAAATTTTCCACACTTAACCAATTGAAAAACCAATTTTCAATTTACCTTTACCATTTGAAAACCAATTTTCAAATTACAATAACCATTTGCAAACCAATTTCAAATCACCTTAACCATTTGAAAACTAATTTCAAATCACCTTAACCATTTGAAAACTAATTTCAAATCACCTTAACCATTTGAAAACAAATTTCAAATTACACAACTCAACCATTTGAAAACAAATTTCAAATCACACACACCTCAACTATTTGAAAACCAATTTCGAACCACCATTCATCCTTTATCCCTTTTGAAAACAAATTTCAAAACAACATATAAATCCTTACCGATTTATTTTTAAATTTTACGCTCCAAATTCGTGAATTTTATTTCCATCTTTAAAAATAAATCAACATTTATTTTTAAACCAATTTCCCTTCCTATTTTAAATTCCAACGTGAATTTCCAGTTTCCCAAATTTCTACACATACACGATTTCAAATCAATTTCAAACTATTCACTTCGATTTACCTTTAAAAGGTGAATCCTCAAAAACGTTCCTTTTATATTGGAAAAAAAAAACATTCCCATACTTATTTAATAATAAGTAATTCACAATTTAACTTATTTTCAACAATTTGGAAATATTCAATATACTTAAGTTACCGTTAAGTATTTTATTCCATTCTCTTTAAGAAAACATTCTTTTATTCACATTTATTTGGGTTAAAAACGAATGTTGCGTAAAACATCGTTACGATAACCCAAAAACACTAGTATATGGATTTGAAATTAAAAATAGGTATATATAAATCCAATACTATACGAAACACCTTTAATTCGTTTTAAATTCCATTTAAAACATTCCTTTCCCAAAAACAAACCCATTTTATTTAATAATCTATTCAATATTCAAAATAGTGAATATAGCCCACTTAACAAATTCCCATATTTCAATTTATCAAATTCGATGGATTTCAAATTTATAAACATAGTTTATAAATTCCATTTCTATTATAAACCCCAATTTTATAAATTCCTTTATTAATCCGATGCAATTTACATAACCCAAAAGCCATATTGTAAGTTAAATACTTATAATATTATTTATTTACCAAAACGTTCCTTTGAACTTCACCAATTTAAAATCTTATCACTTACAAGATTTCTTTATGGTTTATAATAATTTCAACTAATGAAATCTTCATTTATTAACAATTTCAACAAACCCCCTTTTTATGCCCCAAATTCATTTTTATAAGTCAATAACTTATAAAACTTCACTTCCCAATAACCATTCTTTTTATAAATTTCACAAATTATATATCTATAGATTTATAATGAAATTCATGTTATACATCAACTCAGCATTTTATAAATTTATTCTATAACTCCAATGATTTAATCTAAAAACATCCATTTATAAAATCCTTTATATAAACCATTAATAATCATAACTTCCCAAAAACCAAATTTAACTATTTTATAAAAACCTATTATTGTTAAAAATTTCTTTTAAGTTATATTTTATAAAAATATAAATTTTTAAAACATAAAAATTTTATCCATCTATATATTTTAAAATTTAATCAATTCAAAATTTTTTTAATAAACCATATTCTATGAGAAATCACTTTTAAATCCCTTTTAAATTCAAAAACCGTTATTTTTAAATTTGAATCCGATGATGCAACAGCATCAGATGGTCAATCACGGGAATAAGTGTCATATATCAATATGATTATCAACAATCAACATAATATTTATAAACAAATAAATATGTGAGGAATCCAGTTGGATCCCTCCAACCTGTTACCCTGCATCCACAGACGTTAGCACAATACCAATTCCACTTCAAGGTGGAATATCGCGGTATATGGGATTTTATAAAATATCCGCTTAATAACGGCGCAATAGGGTCTCATCCGCTATACGAGGCGGGAAATCAAATCCGATATATACATATGCCAATATATATATATCGCTATATATAGTATATATCCTACTATATCTACTAGCACAATCAAACAGCAATCATCAATCAACACCAACTATTTAAAATTTTAAACAAAACCTTTCGATTGAGTGAGGAGTTCTCACCTTAGCCTTTATTTGCAATCCATTTTCATCTTCGTCTTGATTCTCTTGTTTTATACCTATTTTAAATTATTTACACAATTCATTAATATTCGAACAATCGAATAATACCTTTTTCATTTGATAATTTTATATTAACAATTTTCCTTTAAATGGATAAATTTAATTAACTAACCATTTAATTTTAACCAATGATTTTTTTCTTTTACTGTATAAAACTATTTATCCTCTAAACTATTTTAAATCAAACTGTTATATTTTTATTTTTTTCTTTACTGTCTATATATATACATAACTGATTAAATTTTAAAACAAAAACTGCTATATATCCATATTCTCTGCTTATAGACATTTTTTTTTACTGTAAACCGTATATTTATAATAACAAAAAAAAACAAAAATACCTCACTGCTTCGCCCTCCCCGGTGCCGCATCGACCATCGCTGCTACCAAACCCCACGCCGAGCCCAGCTAGCATCGCCGCCCCCTCAACTACATCGCGACATCACGTCGCCGCCGCCCATCCTCCTTCATTCACGCGGCGACACCTCTCACGAGCTCTAATTCGCCATCGCGACCAGATTTCACGTGACCACGCGACGCCCAAACCTTAACCCTACCACCTCACCGAAGTAGCTGCTCCCCCATCTACGTGCGAACGCAAATCGCCACCTGCACGCGCGAGCTTACACGCCGCCTCCATCTGCTCGAGCCGCAGCCGAGCTTCCCCCCCCTCTCTTCGAACAACGGCACCATCTCTTTTTTTTTCGAATTGATTTGAAGGCTTCGGCCCTGTTGCTTTTGCTCACGAACGAGAGAGAGAGAGAGAGACATAATTTCGTGAATTTAACGAGAGGAAAAGGGGCCATTTGATTTACAAAGGAAACCGAAAGAGGGAGGGAGATGAATATCAAAGTATCGGCCATTTTTGTTTGATTTTGAATCGAAATTTTGTTTTTTTGAACAAAAGATTCTCTTCTGCCATTTTTTTTCTTCTTTTGGCTGCGTGAATAGATAGAGGGGGATGTTCGCGTGATTTGTGGCGTGAATTTAGGCGAAAATTTTGGGATGCTGTCGTTGACAACTTTTTTAAATTTAAAATTTGAATGGAATTTGTTTTGATTTCAATGCGTTTACACGTCGTGTGCTCACATATAAACTCCAAAAAAATACGAAACTTGAAATCCGGCAAATTACGGACCCAATGGAACTTGTTTCGTCTAATTCCGAGACTGTTCTAAAATTAGCTATTTTTAAATTCAATCTAAACGATATAAATTCAAAACTGAACAAATTACTTTCAAATTCGATTCTGAAGCTTCGATTATCTTTGATATTATCAATATGAATTTTACAAGCCTTTGAAATATTTTTAATCGGCTTAAAATTGAAGATTTAAATTTTTATTCACTTTCAATAGATTAAATTTTATAATTTAATCGCCAAATTCATTCTGATAATTTGAAATTCAATTCAAACCATCATTCAAATATTAAAATTAATTAAATATTTTCAATTTAGATTGTTTAAAATTCTGGGTCGTTACAATCTTCCCCCCTTAAAAGAATTTCGTCCCGAAATTGCAAGTTAAGGAGAATAATTCATAATCCGTTTATTATTTTTCCAAAACTAATAGTTTTATCAACCTTCTAACACCAATCTTTTTATTAAAGATTTACTATCATTTCAATTAGCTTTCCAACTTCAATTATAGGTTTCAAACAACATTGTTTACTCAACAATTCAAATTTAAATTTAAATTCAAATTTCAAACTTTCAAAATTTCTCAAAATTTTTCTAACACCCGAAATTTTCGAAAAATTTCGCCAGAGTCTCCTTTGCGCGGCTAGATCGGCACGACTACAAAATGGCACCACGGCCCCTCAGAATCAAAAAGAAAAGAGAAAGCCAAGTGGCTGGAGAAGGAAATCATCAAATCTCATACTAAAATTGAAATACGTACCTTTCTGTCGAGCAATTCAATTTTTTATCTTTGAAATCAAAATCTTATTCCCATTTCTTTTAATATACCTGTATAGCCTGCTAGTAGTATACATAATATCCAACTACAATATTCAAACCATTTTGCCAATTTCCATTACAAATTTTCAATATATACTTCTTATACCATTTTTACTTCACTATTGAAGTTGCATATTCAATTTCATTCACTTTTTTTTTTACTTTTCAATCAATTTTGCATTTCAAATTCATTTGCAATTCAATTCACAATTTCAATTCTATTCAAATTCATTTACTTCACTTTCAATGTGAATTCAATTTCATAGCTTTTAATCTAACAAATTCAATTTCGTTAACACTTAAGGAATTTTCATACAATCAACCAACAAGCAAATAACAACCAATGCACATCCAATACAACCAAATTTTATCCATTTTACTTACATTCAATTTGGTTCAACTGTTTTAATTCCAATTGGTTTAGCATTCAATTGATTTTCATCCAATTATTCAACTATTTTCAAATGAATTTACACTTGCATGCATCATTTCATATCAACTTATTCATATTCTATTGATTAACATTCAATCCATTCTTTAATTCAATTGCTAGTTCTTTTTACAAATAAAATTGAATTTCATTTATATAACTTAAGTTCACATCTTTAACAATTTCATTTACTCACTTTATTCACTTACTTTGATATTAACATCAATTCTTTCAATATTACTTAAGTTATATTCCATTTCAACTCTATTTACATCATTTAATTCACTTGATTATTTAACTTTGATACAAAGGTCAATTTTTTTTTTTATTCAACTTCACTTAAGTTATACTCCATTTAACATCATTTGTTAATTAAACTTAAGTTTTACTTATCAATTCAATTCGGATTTTAAATTCCAAAGTAAATCCTATTTAACTTTTACTTAAGTCAAATTCATATCAATATTCAAATTCATATTCCATTTTACTTAACTTAATTGTTTAACCACTTCAATAACTGGTTTCACTTACATTTTCCCATTTAATAAGTTATAAAACTTATTATTCAACTTCTAACTTATATTATAAGTTCAAAACCTTTTTCACTTATATTTATCAATTTCAAATTGAATTTTAATTTCAAATTGGTTTGTTACAACAAAACTTCAATTTTTAATTCATTTTTGTAGCAAATCCATCACATAGAAACTCGAAAATGATACTGATGATGCTGCAGTCATCACCCTTATTATTTCCCAGTGACAATAGTGAAATCAATGCTAATTATTCTTTCAAAAAGTTTTCTTTCTATTCATAAATCACTTTTATAAACCTTTTACTTATATAATTTTACTTCTTATATACATACATGATTATCTTACAATTGTAAATCATCATTAATTATTATTTCATCTTATGATTCATTGGTTTATACCATTATTCTTTTTACAACAGTTGCTTTTATTAGCTTATTCAAACAACTTTTAATTATTTTATATATATATATCATTTACAACAACCAAGCAATCAATTATATACACACTTCAATAATTCTTGAAAAATTATTTTCTTTATATACAAAATATAATCAAGGTAAAATTATTTCATTCACCCAATTTAAAACAATATTGTGTCGAATTGTTCTATTCAAGTGTTTAGGAACCCCTTCGATTCAGTTTTCGAGGCTGCGCCGACGAAGGTTCATATACCACTCAATAAACCAATCATCACAATATAAAACAATTTTATACTCACTAACAAATACGCACTCATATCTATTATTACACTCACACTCATTCTAGAGTACTGCTGACTCTATCTCTAATGAGTAATACCCAACAGAGCAGGTTGTCGCTTAACCATAAGCTCTGATACCAAATGTAACGATCGGGATTTTTCGTTGCCGAAAAATCGAACCGTTAGGGTTTTAGAAGAAGAAAGAGGTAGAAGAAGAAAGAAAAGAAAGAGAAGAGAAAACAGAAAAACAAGTAACAGAACGAGAAACAATAACAGAATCTCACAGTCGCAGCGGAACAACATATAATAGATAAATGAATATTCATTAAAACAAAAAAAACTATACATTTTATACATTACATCACATTACATTACATCAATCAGAGTGTACGACAACAACAGCGGAAAGAAATACTATATACAATAGATAATAGACTACGCTATTTGGCTCGCCTCCAGATCTGCACAGCAACTCCCGAATCCAGAATAACCTGATAACCTAACTCTAGACTGCCCGTGTGGAAAATAGTGGGCACCCAGAGTTTAGGAAAGGAACAATAAACTCCAGGTCAGTCATGTGACTGGTGTGAGAACTCAAAACAGTTTATCTTTAAACAAGCAACAAGAAAATTTAAATTTTGAAATCCGCAATGCTTTTTGGAAAATGAAACTACCATAAGGCCTCCCGCCACACACACAATGCAAACGCAGAATTGGAGGAGATTTCTCCTTATGATAGTCAAAGATGCTTACTACGTGAAAATCAAATCATTTTTGATATTATTACTAGTGCATAGTGTAGAAAACAATTTCGAAAGTACAATATAAATCCTAGCCAGCATACGACATTTCGTCGTATGCCTACTATAGCTACCATGTTCAATAGCAGGTTACCGCCACATTCCATGGCAGGTTATACAACTAAAACCGTACAGGGCGCGTATTGTTTTGATTGGATTTCCAACAAATGGTCAGGCTAAGGAACTTCCTACTGCCACATGGGATCGCCTCTGGCGGGACGTCCCGAGAAACTAACGTTACGGTTAGATCTCTGCCAACACAAGGCCGGGTTACCTCTGTAACTAGGTAACTACTACACGAATATGTCATCCCCCGGTCCTTTGGGACCTTTATCCGAGCGCTCGATACCAACAACACCACACAGTAATAGATATAGTGTATCAACATGAGTAAATATCTGGGCTCCATACCATGATACCACCCTTTTCCAGAAGGAAATGACATACCCTAAAGGGAGCGACCCTCATAACCTTGCCGCATATTCCTGTTTCGACCATTTCCGGGGAGTGAGGTCCTGACGAAGTCTCGTCCACAAAGCTACGCTTTGTGTAACAAAGCCATGCTTCGGGTCCACAGATGACCAAAGCAATAATCACAAAGATAAATGATCAAACAAATGATCATATCACAAATGACCAACCAATGATCATCACACAGCAGCACTCAGCATGCCACATTACCAGATTGGGAAATATCGCTGATAACCTTCAACTACATAACCTCTGAGCTCGTACGTCTCAGAGAAGGGTGTTAAGCTAAGAGAATAAATTCTCCGCCACCAACAGAAATGTATTTGAAAGAAATCTGCTCTATCTCTCAAAATGTAATGTCAGACACGTAACCATACAAGTCTGTTCCGGGTTCGAACAGAACCGAAGGCACTTCCAAAGAAGCCCTTGCAATCCGGGTATTCACAATCCCGATAAAATTTCCCATCACAAAGGAAATCTCCATATCGTAGCTAACGATGCGGAGACAATCGATAGGTCATCCTATCGTTTTCACAAATACCCGGTCTTCACACCGGTCTTCAAATGCAATCCAAACGACGTATCGCATATTCGGAATGGGATATACGACACAAAGGTCCTCTCCCGGCTAAACCGAATAGCGAGCGCTTATTTTTAAAAATAAGTGTGCATTCAATTCCAAACAAACACAACCAATACCATCCAAGGGTAAATATTGATAGTCGGTTATTTAACTATCAATAAAGATGCGCCACATCATCAGATTCCAAATAATTTTCCAAAATTATTTAACCCCAAAAATATCTTACGAGGTATATATATATACACCATTTCCAAATAATTGCCCTAGTTATTTGTTTTACCAAAACCACTTCACGATAAAATTTTCCACACTTAACCAATTGAAAAACCAATTTTCAATTTACCTTTACCATTTGAAAACCAATTTTCAAATTACAATAACCATTTGCAAACCAATTTCAAATCACCTTAACCATTTGAAAACTAATTTCAAATCACCTTAACCATTTGAAAACTAATTTCAAATCACCTTAACCATTTGAAAACAAATTTCAAATTACACAACTCAACCATTTGAAAACAAATTTCAAATCACACACACCTCAACTATTTGAAAACCAATTTCGAACCACCATTCATCCTTTATCCCTTTTGAAAACAAATTTCAAAACAACATATAAATCCTTACCGATTTATTTTTAAATTTTACGCTCCAAATTCGTGAATTTTATTTCCATCTTTAAAAATAAATCAACATTTATTTTTAAACCAATTTCCCTTCCTATTTTAAATTCCAACGTGAATTTCCAGTTTCCCAAATTTCTACACATACACGATTTCAAATCAATTTCAAACTATTCACTTCGATTTACCTTTAAAAGGTGAATCCTCAAAAACGTTCCTTTTATATTGGAAAAAAAAACATTCCCATACTTATTTAATAATAAGTAATTCACAATTTAACTTATTTTCAACAATTTGGAAATATTCAATATACTTAAGTTACCGTTAAGTATTTTATTCCATTCTCTTTAAGAAAACATTCTTTTATTCACATTTATTTGGGTTAAAAACGAATGTTGCGTAAAACATCGTTACGATAACCCAAAAACACTAGTATATGGATTTGAAATTAAAAATAGGTATATATAAATCCAATACTATACGAAACACCTTTAATTCGTTTTAAATTCCATTTAAAACATTCCTTTCCCAAAAACAAACCCATTTTATTTAATAATCTATTCAATATTCAAAATAGTGAATATAGCCCACTTAACAAATTCCCATATTTCAATTTATCAAATTCGATGGATTTCAAATTTATAAACATAGTTTATAAATTCCATTTCTATTATAAACCCCAATTTTATAAATTCCTTTATTAATCCGATGCAATTTACATAACCCAAAAGCCATATTGTAAGTTAAATACTTATAATATTATTTATTTACCAAAACGTTCCTTTGAACTTCACCAATTTAAAATCTTATCACTTACAAGATTTCTTTATGGTTTATAATAATTTCAACTAATGAAATCTTCATTTATTAACAATTTCAACAAACCCCCTTTTTATGCCCCAAATTCATTTTTATAAGTCAATAACTTATAAAACTTCACTTCCCAATAACCATTCTTTTTATAAATTTCACAAATTATATATCTATAGATTTATAATGAAATTCATGTTATACATCAACTCAGCATTTTATAAATTTATTCTATAACTCCAATGATTTAATCTAAAAACATCCATTTATAAAATCCTTTATATAAACCATTAATAATCATAACTTCCCAAAAACCAAATTTAACTATTTTATAAAAACCTATTATTGTTAAAAATTTCTTTTAAGTTATATTTTATAAAAATATAAATTTTTAAAACATAAAAATTTTATCCATCTATATATTTTAAAATTTAATCAATTCAAAATTTTTTTAATAAACCATATTCTATGAGAAATCACTTTTAAATCCCTTTTAAATTCAAAAACCGTTATTTTTAAATTTGAATCCGATGATGCAACAGCATCAGATGGTCAATCACGGGAATAAGTGTCATATATCAATATGATTATCAACAATCAACATAATATTTATAAACAAATAAATATGTGAGGAATCCAGTTGGATCCCTCCAACCTGTTACCCTGCATCCACAGACGTTAGCATAATACCAATTCCACTTCAAGGTGGAATATCGCGGTATATGGGATTTTATAAAATATCCGCTTAATAACGGCGCAATAGGGTCTCATCCGCTATACGAGGCGGGAAATCAAATCCGATATATACATATGCCAATATATATATATCGCTATATATAGTATATATCCTACTATATCTACTAGCACAATCAAACAGCAATCATCAATCAACACCAACTATTTAAAATTTTAAACAAAACCTTTCGATTGAGTGAGGAGTTCTCACCTTAGCCTTTATTTGCAATCCATTTTCATCTTCGTCTTGATTCTCTTGTTTTATACCTATTTTAAATTATTTACACAATTCATTAATATTCGAACAATCGAATAATACCTTTTTCATTTGATAATTTTATATTAACAATTTTCCTTTAAATGGATAAATTTAATTAACTAACCATTTAATTTTAACCAATGATTTTTTTCTTTTACTGTATAAAACTATTTATCCTCTAAACTATTTTAAATCAAACTGTTATATTTTTATTTTTTTCTTTACTGTCTATATATATACATAACTGATTAAATTTTAAAACAAAAACTGCTATATATCCATATTCTCTGCTTATAGACATTTTTTTTTACTGTAAACCGTATATTTATAATAACAAAAAAAAAAATACCTCACTGCTTCGCCCTCCCCGGTGCCGCATCGACCATCGCTGCTACCAAACCCCACGCCGAGCCCAGCTAGCATCGCCGCCCCCTCAACTACATCGCGACATCACGTCGCCGCCGCCCATCCTCCTTCATTCACGCGGCGACACCTCTCACGAGCTCTAATTCGCCATCGCGACCAGATTTCACGTGACCACGCGACGCCCAAACCTTAACCCTACCACCTCACCGAAGTAGCTGCTCCCTCATCTACGTGCGAACGCAAATCGCCACCTGCACGCGCGAGCTTACACGCCGCCTCCATCTGCTCGAGCCGCAGCCGAGCTTCCCCCCCTCTCTTCGAACAACGGCACCATCTCTTTTTTTTTCGAATTGATTTGAAGGCTTCGGCCCTGTTGCTTTTGCTCACGAACGAGAGAGAGAGAGAGAGAGACATAATTTCGTGAATTTAACGAGAGGAAAAGGGGCCATTTGATTTACAAAGGAAACCGAAAGAGGGAGGGAGATGAATATCAAAGTATCGGCCATTTTTGTTTGATTTTGAATCGAAATTTTGTTTTTTTGAACAAAAGATTCTCTTCTGCCATTTTTTTTCTTCTTTTGGCTGCGTGAATAGATAGAGGGGGATGTTCGCGTGATTTGTGGCGTGAATTTAGGCGAAAATTTTGGGATGCTGTCGTTGACAACTTTTTTAAATTTAAAATTTGAATGGAATTTGTTTTGATTTCAATGCGTTTACACGTCGTGTGCTCACATATAAACTCCAAAAAAATACGAAACTTGAAATCCGGCAAATTACGGACCCAATGGAACTTGTTTCGTCTAATTCCGAGACTGTTCTAAAATTAGCTATTTTTAAATTCAATCTAAACGATATAAATTCAAAACTGAACAAATTACTTTCAAATTCGATTCTGAAGCTTCGATTATCTTTGATATTATCAATATGAATTTTACAAGCCTTTGAAATATTTTTAATCGGCTTAAAATTGAAGATTTAAATTTTTATTCACTTTCAATAGATTAAATTTTATAATTTAATCGCCAAATTCATTCTGATAATTTGAAATTCAATTCAAACCATCATTCAAATATTAAAATTAATTAAATATTTTCAATTTAGATTGTTTAAAATTCTGGGTCGTTACAATGGTCCTTTGAACCACAATTATAGCATTCCCCACGACCAAAGGAAGAAGTCTTTGCCACGGAGGTTGCTTGCTTCCCTTTCTTATTGGGATAAGGGCCTTTAAATTTGTTTGACCTCTTTCTGTTGTTGAAGTTTGGTTTGGAACCCACCACTTCAACATCATTCTCTCTATCCGCCTCTTCAAGACGAAGAGCGATATCAACGAGTTGGTCGAAAGAAACTTCTAACTTTAAAAGTAATGGCTTCTTGAGGCTTTTGTTTAAGCCATAAACGAATCTCTGGTTCTTATTAAGAGAGGTGTTGATGTATTCAACCCCATATTTGGAAAGCGACTCGAAGGAGGCGACGTAATCAGTCACGGAGGACTCACCTTGAACAAGGTCAATAAATCGTCGAGCCAACGTCACTTTCTCTGCTTCCGGTACAAATTTCAACTCGAAGCGTTCTCGGAATCTCTCCCAAGTGAGATCCGCTTCATTAATCTCAGAAATAAGAAGCTCGTACCAATCCAATGCTCTTTCTCGGAGCATACTAGAGGCCACCTGAACTCGGTGAAGGTCAATAAGATTCATGCGCGAAAAGATGCGATCGCATGTTCTTAGCCAAGCCTGTACTTCAATAACAGTTTCAGAACCTTTGAATGACTCCCCACCCAAATTAGTGTAATCGCTACACAAGCGTGCAAATCCCGACTTTGGGTGAGTAGGTTCCGGGTTAGCTCCAGCTGCTTGAGCATTTGTTACCAAATCAAGAAGCTGTTGAGCAGTCATAAAAACTCCATCCTGGGGCGGAGTGCTAGATGGCACGGCTCTGGGGCGGCCTGGTCTAGACATTTCTCTTCCTTTAGAAAGAAAGAAGAAGAAGAAAAGGTTATTCACCAAATTGAATATCAAGCAATCTTGATAGATAAAACAAGGAATCATAAAGAAAATAGGATAGAACGGTACGAAGACCCGAATAAAATCCTAAAGCACAACTCCTAAGAAAGACTTAGGACGATGATCCTTGTTATAATATTCCATATTGTTCCGAAGTTTGGCACTGATACCAAGCTGTGACGCCCCACCTCTATACCCACGCTAGACGAGAACACTACGGAGTAATGCTGTCGACTAGCACGGAGAATAAGGCTGTTGAGGAGCGACCATCTGTATAATGGCTTTGTGCGAGTACCGGTATGCCAGATAAAAATATAAATTTTCATCTCAAGAGGAAATCCGACATACAGATACAAACTCAAAGCTATCACACAGTGGCTATATAAAATCTTCGGAAACAAATATAGAAATAAACATAACTTAAATCAGTCACAGATAATTCATATCACAAAGGCGGAAGAAGATATGAATATTACACTAGAAAGTGTACATCAGAGTAGTGGTCTAAAAAGATCCACAATATCACAAAAGAATAGTTACACGAACTACACAAAAGAATAAGTATACATTAAGGAGTCTATATCTCAAATGTATACAACAAAATAACTACTAATCTAAGTAGTTAACCCAAAAGTCAAGGAGTTAATCCCGGATGAGAAGTCAAGCAGAAGCACCTGTAACATCTCGGTCTGACCCGAGTATTATTTAATAAGAAAATAATAAACGGATCAGTCTAACTATAAATATCAGATGAAACGATATAGAGTAAGAGATATGACTAAACACATAATAATCACAATGCCAAGCTGTGATATATATATATATATAAATATATACTTAGTTGATAATCATCAAGAGATTAATCAATGTCACCAAATCTACACAAGAATCAAAGAAACGTCATACTCCTAATTTCGTTCACCATACCATAAATATTGACGATAATATCAACGTCAATCACAAAAGTCAATGACACACAAATTCCAGAAGACTACACAAGAAATCCAGAAACCACTAAAGTCAATGACACACAAATTCACCAATGCACAAATATTGATAAAACTTATCAATGGAAATCACGAAAATTGGTGAAACACAAATTCTAGGAATCTACACAAGAAATCCAGAAATCACAAAGGGGGGAGGCCTATCACAAACGGGAGCATAAAGCTCACCAACACGTGTATCACAAACGGAACGCTAATTCCATGGTCGCTAACCATCACAAATTGAGCCGAAGCTCCACAAACGGCCCGAAGACCATGGGTTGCTACCCCATCACAAATTGAGTCGAAACTCCACAAAACGGGGTTTAGTCTCCCTCGCAGACAAAGAGACATCGCACATTGCTAGTCTAAATCACAAAGATGATCGTCATGATCAGCGAGAAGTGTCAATTACACTAAGCTAGTAAATATATGAGTTTAGCTTCATGTCCCATAACCACTTGCTTAACTTAAATATTTACGAACAAACTGTAAATCTCCACTAGAAAATTGTCACAGGAGGTTCAATCGAACAAGTCCAAGAATTAACCGACAAAGTAAACGCAAGCGTTTCATACCACTTGTTTTACTAAGCCGTTTAATTAGATTTCTCATACGAGTGAGGTAAAGGTTTGTATATACTAATAGATTGGAAAACGGTTTTCTAAACGAATTTGGTATTAAAAGAGTATTGAAATCGTTTGAGTAAAGAGTTTTGATATTTACTACTAGTATAGGAAACCTTTATATTTTTAAAGTGACAAATCACGAAGAAGATTGTAAGAACAACCAATCACAAAAATTCACATACGAAGACGTGAATAAAATCCAAAGAAATCGATAAAGAATCCATCGAAATGGATATTCAAAAATCCCTAAAAAGAGTCATCAAAATCATAATAGATGATAACAACAAATAGGATTATCACGAATCGATTTAAATTGGAATTCCAATCCAAAAAGGCAAATTGGACTCAAACAGCAGGTTCAGTCGACTGAACAGAGAATTTCAGTCGACTGACCCTGTACATGGAAATTTTCCAGGTTCAGGAAACTTTCTGTTTCCAGTTTCAGTCGACTGTGCAGAAGTTTTCAGTCGACTGAATCATGCCTGGAAACTCTCGGGTTTCAGGTTCAGTCGACTGAACAGAGATTTCAGTCGACTGAATCATGCCTGGGCTGTTTTTCAGCCTTATACAAATGAAGAGCAAACTCTTCCAAAATGCAATCGGACGAACATTGGCTCTAAGGGTTTATGCCAAACGGCAACCCGGCCCTATATGCTCCTCGATGCATCACCAAAAGCATGATCAAACATCCATAAAAGGATTTTACACAAATTTGTCTTAAAAACCCAAAAATTGGAATATTCACAAAACCAATCCAAATCAAGAGCAAATGCACATGAAGAAGTGTTAGGAATTCATACCCAACAACCAAAGATAATTATAGTCATAGATGTGAGATAAAAATCTCACCTTTTCACAAAATCGAACAAGAAGAAGCTTGAGAGCAAATGGAGAATCAACCTCTCTTCAACCCAACCCAAATGAGCTTGAATCTAAGCTCAAAAACAAGAACATTCCCAAGATTAGGTTTAGGAATTTCTGAAATTGGTAAGAGAATAAGTTGGAGAAGAAGAAGAGAAGCTTACCAATGGGTTCTTCTTGAGTTTGGAGCAAGGAATTTGATTTGCAAGGGAAACTAGGGTTTTGGAATTTTAATTTCCAATCTCTCCCACCATTAATGTTATAAAAACTGAAAAGAGAAGAGAATGGGGGTGAGTGGGGGAGAGTGGCTCAGATTTGAGCATAAGTTAACATAGGGCTGAGCCCAAACCAAACCCAAAGTGAAAAGTAGCAAAAATCAACTTTCTCCAAACATATCGAAGCTTATACTCAAAAAGGTCGCAAACGGCATTTTAAACTCAATGGGAGTGGTCCCGAGTCCTAATTCGACCGTATGCAAAAAGTAGCTTTTCGGACTAAAATCCGACTAACGATAAAATATTAAATAAAATATTTAAATATAAAATCGATAAATATGCGGGTTGTTACATAATACCAGCAGCGGAACAATAACTCCAATAAAATCTTCAAGAGAGAACTCCAACAGCAGCTCGAACCATCATCACGATACACTAAGACAAGCAAGTCTCGTCCATATCCAAAGACTGAACTAGCTTCAGATAATCTACCAAACCTAACTATCTGGAAAATAAACCCAACTCTAGACTGCTCGTGTGGAAAATAGTGAGCACCCAGAGTTTAGGAAAGGAACAATAAACTCCGGATCAGTCATGGGACTGGTGTAAGTAACAAAAATAGTTTATCTTTTAAATAAAACAAGATTTATAAAAGAAAATCCGATATACTTTTTAGAAAATGAAACTACCATAAGACCTCCCGCCACACACACAATGCAAACGCAGAATTGGAGGAGATTTCTTCTTATGATAGTCAAACATGCTTAATACGTAGAAGATTTCTTGGATATTATTATTATAAGTGCACAGTGCAGAAAACATTTCGAAAGTAGAATATTAATCTTAGACAGCATAGACATTTCGAACTATGTCTACTATAGCTACCATCCAAACAGTGGTGACCACCATAAGTGAATGACAGGTTCTACAACTAAAACCGTACAGGGTTTCGTATTGGATGAATGGATTTCCAACAAATGGTCAGGCTAAGGAACTTCCTACTGCCACATGGGATCGCCTCTGGCGGGACGTCCCGAGAACCTAACCGGATCTCTGCCAACACAAGGCCGGGTTACCTCTGTAACTAGGTAACTACTGCTCGAGCATGCCACTCCCCGGTCCTTTGGGACCTTTATCCGAGGCGCCTCTAAGCAACAACCACACAGTAAATGAGATTGGAGCTACCACATAGGTAAATATTTGGGCTCCATACCATGATACCACCCTTTACCAGAAGGGAATGACACACCCTAAAGGGCGCGACCCTCATAACCTTGCCGCATCTTTCCTGTTTCGACCATTTCCGGGGTGTGAGGTCCTGATGCAGTTTCATTCACAAAGCTACGCTTTAGACGAAAGCCATGCTTTGATCACAAATGGTCAACAAATAATCATCAACACACAGTAGCACTCAGCATGTCACACTACCAAATTGGGAGTATATCGTTGATAACCTTCAACTACATAACCTCTGAGCTCGTACGTCTCAGAGAAGGGTGTTAAGCTAAGAGAATAAATTCTCCGCCACCAACAGATATGTATTTGAAAGAAATCTTCTTTATATCTCAAAGTGTAGTGTCAGACATACAATCCATACAAGTCTGTTCCGCGTTCGAACAGAGCCGAAGGCACTTCCGAAGAAGTCCTTGCAATCCGGGTATTCACAATCCCGATCGGACTTCCCATCACTTAGGAAATCTCTATACCGGCGCGACTCGGTGCAAAGACAATCGATAGGTTATCCTATCGTTTTCACAAATACCCAGTCTTCACCACCGGTCTTCAAATGCTATCCATAATGACGAATCACATATTCGGAATGGGTTATACGACACAATGGTCCTCTCCCGGCTAAACCGAATAGTGAGCGCAATATTTAAAACATATGGATATAGGAATTTCAATTAAGTCACAACTTAATGATTCAAAACTTTCTTTCAAATGGTTAAACAAATTACCATTTCAAATCTTTTAAACGAAAAGGTTTATTTCTCAAAGTTCACCCATTTTCACAAAGATCCATTTATGGATTTCAAAACAACTTCCATTTCAATTGGATTAACTCGTTTAAAATCTTTAAATTAAAGATTTAACTTATAACTTTCAAACCGTTTCCATAACTTGGAAAATCATTTTCATTTTTAAACTTGAAATCCCTTTTTAACACAATTTGAAAGTTCACTTCTTATATGAAAGCTTTTATTATTCGTAAACAAATAGTTTCCATGTCAGAAAGATCCAATTATTTTTACACGAGTTAAAGCCTTTGAATTTAAATTTAAATTCCCAAATCAATACCTTTAAAATAGTTTAACCCATGTATCACTGGGATAATATCTTTATTCCCTAGTTTTCAAATCATAGAATTTGATTTCAAATATTGAATTCAAATTTAATTCAAAATATTTAAATTTCAAAACTCAATCAAGTTATTCAAAATAAATTTCATCTTTGAAATTTCATTTCAAAAGCTTTTCACTTTAAATTCAATCCATTTCCAAAATACTTGAATTTAAATATTCAACTTTATAAATTATTTCAAAATATATGACTTAATCGATTTCCCCGTGAAATCCATATTTGTGTGTGTATAGGTGTGGTCCAGGGGTTTAACACAATAGTGCAACATCATTCAATCATCACAGATTAAAATGCAGAAATATAGTTGATAAGTGATATGAGCTATAACGCTTATCATTCATTCACAGATCACAGATCATAGATATATAAATTACAAATAAATAAGTCACACAGCTCAAAAAAAGCATCACATATCAGGAGTATCAAACAATTCAACCATTCAATAAAACCCAAACATCCATAGGTAAAATTATTAATCAACTGATGAATTTCAATCAGATGTATTCCTTGTGAATAAATCATTTATTAACCCTTAATTAATAATTGTTCTTAATTAATTATTCTTACTTAATTATAATGAGCAATTAATTTCTTAATTACTTTCATAAGGTAATCACTCTTACCCAATTTCATCAACGGTTATCATTAATTAATCAATCCAATTGATTATTACAATTATCACATTAATTAATTATTTAAATAATCTTAGTTAATGACCTTCATTAACAATCGAAGTTTCTTTAATTACTGTGTTAAAGAAATCATTATAAATTATAAATTTGATTAACCCTTAACAATTCATTGATTTACAAATTTATTATTCCTTACTTAATTAATCTTTAAATCTTTAATTACTTATTTAATTAATTCAAATCATTAATTATCCATTCCAATTTACTTAATAATTAATGAATTATAAATCCTTAAATCTTCATTAACTTTAATTAATAAATTCATAAGCTTAACACTATTAATGAAATCCATATAAACAATAATTACTCATTCTTAATGACATTATAAATCATTAACTCTTCATTATTTAAAGTAAAACTCATTCATATTTGTGATTTAATTATTATTCACAATATGTTTGAAAACATTAATTTCAACATTTCTTTTACTTCCAATTTAAATTTAAGATTTGAAATGAATTCTTATTTACCGTGAATAAAGTTTAAAACAAATTTCCTTAACATTTTTAAACTTACATGTTAAAGAATATTTTGTTATAAAGGAAATGTAAAAGAATTCAACATCAATTTCTTTATGAATTCACATATCAATGAATCCTTTTAATTTATTTAAATATCTTAAATTTGTACAGCTTTATTTAACTCCAAAAATATGGAATTCAAAGTAGAGTTAAATCCAGGTTTCTAAAATTTGATTCAACTTTTAAATGCTTCCTTTCCAATTTCAAAACCCAAATTATATTTACATTCTTTTAAATCCTCTTAAATACTTAAACACCTTTAAGTTAGTAAACTATTTAATAATGAAAACTTACTTAATTCCCTGATTTAAACATTAGTTCTAAACTTGCTATAAAACTTTATCATTTAATTTAACTTCAAATAGGAGCAGATTTCCTTTTTTTAAAACCTGAAGAACAGGAAAGCAAAACTACCCGAGCCTCTTCTATTTTACTTCAGTTCAACATCTAACAGCATCGAGTAACCACCCGAGTTCTCACTCGAAAAAAAGACAACTTCACCCAGGCATAAAAAAACAGCACAGACCCAAGCAAAGTGCACGGTGCACGTGCCCACCGTTGATGATCGACTCCGGTCATCATCACGCCGCCGAGCAAGTCGACCAAGCATTGCATACCAACTCCAGATCGTCAGCACCCCTTCCTCTCTTTGAAAACAAAAACGAGCTCGGCTATGAACCTGGAACACTCGTACCCATATGACCCCATCCCTGTCAACGCCATTTCCTCGACGCTCCAACCACCAGAAACTGCCGCTCCACCGTCCATACCCTCGTCTACATCTCAGGCACACCCTCTCCTTATCCGACCACACTCGACGCATTGAGGCATGCACACGAGCCCAAAACCCAAACGCCATTGTTTACAGTCCTTAAACCCTAAAATTGCTCCGCCCTAAAAATTTTTGCAATAAATAATTTTTTTTATATTTTTCCTGAAATCAATAAGCATCCAACAAGCTTCATACAAAATTTTATCATCTATAAAGTTTTCAGTTAACAGGAATGGACCAAAGTATGATTTCGGTTCATATATGAACTACATCCTATATAGTCATCTAAAATTCATAATTCTTGTTTTAAAAATCCCATTTTCTGATGCTGATTCAAGATATATAGTTGAATTAATAATCTGTAATATTTGAGTTTAACACAAATTTACATTTGCTCTGTAAAACTACATGTACAGAGACAATACATCAATATCAAGCTTAGCATAAGTTTAGACCATAATCTATGTTTAACCACCCTTGTTTTGTTTGAAGATAATGGCCTATCTGAGATCAGGGAAGAAGAATTTGAATTTTTACTTTGGTTTGCACTCTATACGTAAAAAAAAACAGATATGACCAAACATTCAGGCACAAAACAGACATATATAAACATACACAGAGATTCACATCTATATATAATCATGTAGCACAACATCATCTAAAAGTCACATGCACTAGCATTTATTACCCTAAGCATTTAAGTTAAGTGTTTACTCACTTGATTTTCCAGAAAGAACAAAGAAGAACGGAACTTGTTTTTGAACTAGGCCTTTGAGAAAATGCTTGCTGAAGATCTTCTTCTTGCTTCTTTGATAAATCTGGTTTGTTTTGATTTGTCTGATGTTTTTAACTAAAGTTTGTCTAAGTTTAAAATGACATTCACTTCAGTTTTGCTTAGTTTTGTTTGAATGGAACGAAACGAGATGAAGTTGATATATGAAATAAGTTTACAGGTTGGTATATAGAAGCTTACAGGTGAAAATAATTTGTACAAATGATATAATGTTGTTTTGTACAATCAAGATCAAAGGTATTTTGTTTGGTGGCTGAGGTGATTTCTTGTTTTCGGCTGAAATGAAATTCCTTTTGTGTTGAGATTCAAGTATTAATTGTATTTGTCTTGTTTTATAAGCCCATGCATATCACTTTTCGGCTGAGATGATTCTTGTATTAATGATATTTGTTTGTTTCCTCAAGTCAAAATACTTATCCATATGCATTTGCTCAAACTTGAATAAAATTATTGTCATACTTATTTTTATATATCTCCCATACTTTCTTTTGTCATGTTTGTATTTATTGTTATTCATCTTCTTAAGCAAGCTTCTTTATACATGTTTACTTGTTTTACTTTTAAAATGGTGGCTGAAATGTTTGCATTAATTGTTGTTGTCTTACATTATCTTCTTTGTCTTGTCTTTTTCTTATTGCTTTGTCTTATAATCTTAAAGATACCTATACTGTTTTCATATTTTATCTTTGTTTATTTTTTTATTCTTTTATACAACCTGATTTTGTTTATTGGCTAGGCTTGTTTTGTTTTTATTTTTTCTTAATTATGCAGATCTCATATTTTGGTGGCTGATATGCATATATGTTGTATACAAAGGAGGATAGCATTTAATGCCTTGGTACTTCATGTCTTCTTACTTATCCTTTATTTGCTTGCTCATAGATATATATTTTGTTTCTTTCTTTAGCTAAGTGTACATACTTATACTTATATTCGAATGTATTTTATTTTTATTTTATTTTAAATTTACAAATCATAGCTTTCTTTTCAAATTATATATAAATAAATCTGAAATAACCATTTCAAAAAAAAACATTTATAAAGATATTATACTATCAATATTGTTTAAATACAACTCATCATTAAATTAAAACAATTTATAAAGGAAACTATCTTTTTATTAATAAATAGCATATTTTATTTTAGTTCGGGAAAATTTCTAATCGGTTTATCATTTAATTTCACAATTTTAAATCAAAAATTAATTTAATTGTCAATTTCAAATTAGTTAAAACCTGGGATCGTTACAGATAAGAGGTATGCATTTTCTCCTCAGCCTCCCACATTACGTCCTCAATGTTGTCTCCCCACTGCACCTTAACAAAGGTACTTCCTTGTTCCTTAACTTCTTGATATCACGTTGAATGATCTTGGTACGAATGCGACGAACCAATGCTTCTCTCTCCACTTCAACTTCCTCAAGTTGACTAGGTTCTACTAAATCTGTTGCATTATGTAAGCACTTTCTCAAGTGAAAAATATAAAAAACATCATGATCTCCTGCGAGCCTCTCTGGTAGCTTTATCTGATATGCCATTCCCTACCCTTTCCACAATAGGGAACGGTCCTACGAATCAAGTTTTCCATTTGATCCAAACATCACTACCTTTCCTAGCGGAGACACCTTAATGAAAACCAAATCTCATATCTCAAACTCAATATTCCTTCTCCGCTTATCTACATAGGATTTCTGTCTATCTTGGGTCATCTTCATTCTCCTTCTAATCAAATCAATCTTTTTCCAAGTCTCTCTAACCATGTGGGGACCTATTAGCAGTCTCTCTGTAGACTCCAACCAACAAGAAGGCGACTTGCACAGCCTCCCATAAAGAGCTTCAAAAGGTGCCAACCCAATGCTAGCCTGAAAACCATTATTATATGCGAAATCCACTAAAGGAAGATGCTCCTTCCAAGTTCCTCCAAAATCAAAAATACACATGCTCAGCAAATCCTCAAGAACTCTATTAACACTCTCCGTTTGGTCATCCGTCTGAGGATGATAGGACGTACTCATTCTAAGCATGTACCTAAAGCTTCTTGCAAACTCCTTCAAAATTCGCTAGTGAAGATAGGGTCTCTGTTGCTGTAACGACCCGGAAATTTCGATCCCGAAATTTCCAGATAGTTAAGAAAAGAAGAAAAGAGAAAGAAGAAGAAAACAGAAACAAGACACAGAAACCTCACATTTGCAGCGGATCAAATATAATATCAAATAAAATAGCAGTTATACAAAGAAAACTATATCAGTTAATTTACATTTAAATACATCAGAGTTACACATATACATAAATACTGGACAAAACAAACATTTCCAGAGACTACAATATCACAGTGAAAACTCTCCATACGTCCATGCCATCATGCTCGCCTCCTGAGCTCCAGAACGTCCTTACCTGAAAATCTGTAATACTCGGTCTGACCCGAGCATTACATCAAAGTAACACCCGGGTGAGGCTGGAAACTAGCGTGAGTAAATCCATCTAACTACAAATACTAAGTTCAAACCAAAAAAAGAAAACCCGGGTAACTCGTACTTCAATACAAATTCCTTACTTGTTATGCTCAAATACTTATTTCACAATTCAAACTCTAAGTATTCTAACTTAGTTCAAGGGTTCATATTATTTCAGTTCAACATATTGACATCACATATAAAGAATTGAAACAAATTTCTAATCGAAGTGGTTTCGGGTATTTACTAATACCCGACTCTGGTCTCTTCGAATTCAATACTATCTTAACCCACTCTATTCAGGTAAACCCAGTTCAACCTTAAATCACAAGATATCACTTTTTATACAACACTACATCATTGACAGATAAACCTATAATCACTGTTCAAGGCAAACATATCATATCACAAATATTTCATATCAGAAATATCAATCATTCTAAGAAAGATTAATTGGTCACACATTTATAATTACATTAAATTAATTTTCTTAATCAATTTTAATATTTATTACTTAAAAATAATTAATTACAAACCATTAATTGATCATCCATTTATTATCCATTTTAATTAATCATCCATGATTAATTATTTCTAATTACATAAAGTAATTATCTTTTAACCAATTAATTTTTCTCAACCATTTACGGAAATTAATCTTTAATTACTTCCATTAATTACATTAATTAATTACATTAATTAATTACATTAATTAATTGCTTCCATTAATCAGCCTTAATCAATCATAACGGTATTTAACCATTCTGTAATTAATTACCTTAATTAATTATCTCCTAAATTAATTATATTAACCCTTTTATTGATTACACAAAGTAATTAGTCCTCAATTACTTCTCCCAAGTAATTAACCTTTAATAACCTTACGTTAAGTAATTTTCCTTATATTAATTGTATCCAATAATTTATCCATCAATTTCTTCACTAAGTAATTGAATCTCATCAATCCCATTAAGCAATTATACATAATCAATCACCAAGTGACTATCTTTAATTATCAAATTAATTAATCCCATATATCTCATTAATTACAACTAGGTAACTCATCCCTTAGTTACATTATAAATCAATTAATTAATCTTAAATTATAGATTAATTATTCTTTAACTATTAATTAATAAACCTTAATTGTCAATTAATCTCTTTTAATACAAAGTAATTAATCCTTAATTACTTTATTAAGTAGTTATTAATTAATTACATTAATTAACAATCCTTAATAAATTACTTCATCAATTAATCGCACTTCTAATTAATTACATTTAGTAATTAATCTTAAACTAATCATATTCATTAATTAATCACGTTAATTAATTAATCAAATTAAGTACACTATGTAATTAACCCCTAATTATTTTCATTAGGTATTTATCCTCTAATTAATTCCATCTATTAATTATCCATAAATTACTCTAACAAGTAATTATACTTAACTAATTCATAATTAAATGATTGTTTAAATTAACAAAACTAATTAACTAATCATTTATTCTCCTTATATTAAATCTTGTTAACATACATCTCTGAAACACTTATTTTCAAAATTAAGAAAAATAAAATAAAAATAAACTTGATTCTTTACTAAACTTTTTCTTTTGATTTCATTAAGGCCTAGCAACTCTTTCTTCTACAACTGGAAACAGCTGCAAAATCAAGCTACCAAAACAAACTCGCTCCTTCCCCAAACAACAGGGTGCACTCGCGTTCAACACAGCTTCGAGTCAACCATGAAATACTCACGCGACCTACCCGAGCATCCAGCTTCTTCCCATATCCAAATTTTCACCCCATATCAGAGGTGCACCGTGCATATGCACGGCAAGTTCATCAACGCCGACAACTCGTCACGGTCATTCTCAGGTCATCGTTCAACCCAGCATCACACGCGACCATTCAGTCTCTCAAGTTCACCTACAAATCGAAATTTCGATAATCAATTGAAAACAGAGACCAAGCACGATCATCAATTTTCCCAACCGTCGTCGATCATGACGTCTGACACCCATGACACTCCCACCAGAGCTACTTTGCGTCACTACGTCGTTATTACGACCCACGCGATCGAGTCCGAAGGTCCATGATGTGCACGTAAATGTGCATATTTTTATCATCATATTTATTCTTTTTAAATTAAATAAATGATCATATTGGGTATTTTAACTTGTTTAAACCAAAATTCATATTATTTCAAATTGTCACATATTCATCTTCATCCAAGGGCAAAATGGTCATTTGTGTGCATATATTTCTTTGAGAAAAATTAATTGAAAATTTGTATATATTTTGTAGGAATTTAGCTTCTCATATTAGTGGGTTCATGAAGAAACATGCATGCACAAAATGGATATAGAGGAATGAAGATGGAAATAATTCAAAGTGAAGATCATGGAGGACCCCACCTACCCACTACCTAATGTACAAATTAATGGCTAAAGCACATGCTAAAAGACATTTAAAGCTTCATGTACATTTAAGTTGGGGGGGGGGTTATTAAAGCTAATGATAACTTGTCCACCACACTTCCTCCAAGTGCATTTTGGGTACTCCCCAAAAATATGCATTAGGGTTTCTAACTTGTATAAATACCCCTTATGTTTCATGTAGTCATCCTCCTCTTAGTTAGTTAGTTTTAGTTTAGAAAATAAATCAATTCTCTCTTTCTTTCCATGGCTACTTAGCCATTTCTTCTCTTATGTAATTCTTTTCTTTTATGCAATGTTAATTATTGTTTCTTTTTAATTACATGTTCATTTCCTTTTATGCAAGTAGTGTAGATTTTCCTTTATGCAATTAGAATAGTTTTCCATTTCACTTTGCTCTCTTTTCCTTTTCTTTTTCTCTCATATTGCAAGCTACATTTGTTCATATGATAACAAATATGAGAGGCTAAACCCCTTCAATTTAGGGGTAATGGTGCTCTCTAATCATGTAGCTTCAACTTAATTTGATGTTTACGCTCTCTTTTTATGCTTAATGAGAATGAACGAAGTGGTTTAATAATGTTGTTTAGCTTTGAATTTGATAGTCTATGTTGTTTATAACAAATAGGCTATGCTTAAACAAACAAAACACAAATTGCCTCTTCATCTACATATGATTATGGCAAAGAAGTGATTGTTGAAATTGAAATTTGATGGCTTATATTTCTAATTAAATGTTAATAGGCCATGCTTAAAATAAATTTTGCTTTCAAATTTGTTGTCATATTTTATGAGATTTAAAAGTGTATTAGTGGTTGTGTTATAGTTTGATGGTTTATATTGAGCTAATTAATAGCACAAATATAACATACTTATGATAAGCACATCAACTAATTCACTAATGACAAGAAAAGAGAGATCATAACTTCATTATGTTGATTTATGTGATCTAGAGAGTGGAAATTGCCTCTAAATTGTCTTAACACTCTCATATTTTTATCTATTTTCTCTTGTCATTTTTCTTTTTTTTAGTTAATCACTCTTCCAACTTTGGTTAATTTGATTGAGTAGAATTTTAAAACCATCAATTCCCTGCGGATCGACCCGTATTCTCCACGTGCTACATTCGTACACCGTGCGCTTGCGGTATAAATTTTATTTCAAAATTCGTTCGACGGTTTTCTAAACCGATAGAAATTCCGTCGTCCGAACAGTCCATTTCTGCTGAGATCACCTCAACTTCAACTCGACAAGATACGACACTCATAACCCTACTTCATCGATCACAGATCACCACAACCTTTGGTAGCTTCCACCAATATTTTTCCATCAACCACAACCCCTTCCAGCTACTCCTGACATCGATCCAGACCCAAAATACCACGGTGATCGTCAGCAAAATATGAAAGTACCAATTCCGATCAACATGAATTTCCCCAACAATTATCAAACTATAAATCGTATTATTGCCCTTAAAATTTTCTATTCACTAACCTTAATCAGATATGATAATAAAGTCAGAGAATAAAAATGACTGATTTTTATCTACATTTGGTTTTTCACTGTTTTTTTTTTAAATATCCCAAGGTCAATATTTAATATAAAATTCCAGAATTGTTTTAAATAGTTGTATTTCACAATTTCAATCATCTTCCATTTACAATCCAGAGTCTAGTATTGATTGTGTGGAGAGTTCTTGGATTTATAAAAAAAATCAAAACCTGTATTCACACAACAGAGCTTGACTATGTATATATATATTCAAACAACACACAGACATCCCATACTTATATACATACATGCACATCCAAACCTTTCAGTAAACATCATAACTTTATGTATTAGAATTTATCATTGATAACTGTTTTTAAGCAAAAAGTTTACTCACGAAGTTAAACTTATGGATTCATTCACAAACTTGCTTGCTTCAAAGATGATCATGCAACATAATGATTTACTTAAACCTTATAAACTGTGACGATACTCACCTGAAAGAAGATGAGCAGAGAGCCTTGATTTTTGAAATAGGAAAGCTTTATTGATATTGCATGTATGCTCTTGAAATTTGTTTGAGGATGACTCAGATTTAAAACAGCAAAAGAAAACTTACAGGCTTTAAAACTGGAATGATCTCTGTTTTGATTATTTGATCTGAATGACTAATTCAATATTCTAATTTGATTTCTCTATTTAAAACTTACAGGTTTTGGGAAAGAAGAAAGGAAAACCTGGTTTCCTTTTTATTTTTTTATTTACATTATCAACTTAAAAGAAATATAAGCTATTACCACTTCATTATTTCATGTCTTCTACGATTTACATTTATTAAAAATCTTCCATTTGTCATTTACATATACTTACTAGTTAACACTTGTTAGTGTTAAGCCTTATAGATTTACACTTGTCCTTTAAGTAACAAATATTTATTTTAAATGTTTAAATGAAAGCTTTTCTTTGTTTTTTTTAAATGAGAAGAGTAGAGTTTAAGAAATATCTATATCCTTGATTTATCTTTATATTTTTATTTGAAAATGAAAGGAAATTAATCTATATGACACTTGTAATTTTAAGTGTTAATATCTTAACACTTGTTATCCTCCATAAGAACATATTTTGACAAATGTTTTACAAGTCCTATTCTTATAATATATGTGTATTCAAACCCTTTTTATTTTATTACATTATATATATATAATATATATATGTTATAAAATTTATATTCATTCTTGTCCTTTAATAAAATATTAATAAAATTTAAAGAAAATAATTTTATACTAACTATACATAAATAGAAATCTTATATGTATTATTTAAGTCCAGTTTATTTTTAAGGCATTTATTTTTAAATTTAAATTCAAGTCTATTCACATAGCAAGGGCTCGGGTAAAATAATAACTCCACACACACACACACACACACACACAC
Source organism: Allium cepa (assembly GCA_030765085.1). NCBI lineage: Eukaryota > Viridiplantae > Streptophyta > Magnoliopsida > Asparagales > Amaryllidaceae > Allium > Allium cepa. The sequence continues at coordinate 744,259,286 of CM060932.1, forward strand.
ACACACACACACACACACACACACATACACTTGTATATAAACATACTTAAATTTTCAATAGAGTTTGTATATGTCTACTAACCTATTTTTAATTTATCATAAGGTTTATCATTTCTAGATATTATTACTTTTATTTATTTATCAGAATTCCATTTATTCATTCAAATTAACCAGTAAATTACCCAATTATTAGATGTTCAAGATTTCAGGTTATCACATTCCTCCCCCCTTAGAATCTTTTCGTCCTCGAAAAGGAACGAAAACAGAATTTATTAAATATTTTAAAACAAGTTAAAATATTCTTTAATCATTTTAAAACGCTTTTAAAATCTATATAACATTACCAAGATAGTTTTCATAAAAATATTTTTTTTTTATAACTCGATTTTTAAATAAGTCTATCCTCGTTCTCACAGATATTTGTTCATACGTTGATCAGACATATGACTGAAAATCTACAAGTACTTAGCAGACCCATTTTCAACATCCAGTGAAAATACTTGGAAAATAATTTAATTGAAAATATAGAAAACGGTTTTTGAAAATAGAGGATATATCTTTGGTGAGAATGCTCTGGAAATCATCACCCCATCCATGGTCACGGTTACATTCCAGGGTTACGTTGCCGTCGCAGCAAAAGTCCATGTAAATGCAGGCTCTCAGCAGCCTCTGATTTTCGCTGTCGATATGAAACATCTCCACTCCTACATAGGTCGCAGTCTGCCGATATAAAATCAAGCGCAGACTGTTGGCTCTCAGCGGCATACACGACTTTCGCTATGTTATACCATAGATCGTAGTTACATCTTGGGTTACGTTGCCATCGCAGCAAAAGTCCATGTAACTGTTGGCTCTCAGCGGCACACACGACTTACGCTATGGTATACTCTACTCATAATCCTCAGGAAATAGTTTTGTCCGGACTCCTCACAGGATCAACTTTAGAACCCTCCCCTTAGGGCTCAAGGCAGCACCACCCAGTGGTACTCCTGAGAAGTTCATTTCAAGGGAGCGCCTTTTTCCCCAGAGCCATCATCAAAACATTTTTATACTATACACATATAGTATCTTCAAATCATACACCTAGTATGATCTCATACAAATCTCCTTTACTCAAAATCGATTATTCCAAAACCGATAATTCTCAAATTAGGCTTTCCAAATCCAATACTGATTTTACCCAAAAATCAAAAGCCTTTCCAAATCCATAGGTTCCCAAAACCTTTACCAAAATCCTCATAAGATCCTTTATATATACACACACACACAAATATATATAACTTTTAAGACTTTAGATCATTTCAAACTTGTATAAAACTCCTTTTATACTTCAAACATTTTCAAAAGCCCTTTTCTTCTGGCAAAAGGTTCATCAAAAGGATTTTAATTTTATAAAACAAAGATATTTAACTTTGTTTACTCAAAATCAAATATTCAAATTTGATTACTCCTTTCAATATCATTTTCATTCAAATCCGTACGATGTACACATATCATTCATACGCTATACCAATCTGATCGTTCACTCGATCACACAATTTCACTTCTGAACTAGTATCGTCCACCTGACTTCCTACTGCAGACACAGATCTGGTTTCTTGATCAGAAACCGATATTCTCCTTGCATAGTCATAACTATGATATGGAATATACAGAATCAATCAACAATCCATATCCAGGTTCGCTGTCGAAAATCGAGTGAAAAATCCCATTCGGATCAATATATCTATCTCGAAATTCTGTGCTCGAATCTGGATCAAACCACTATGCAAATAGAATAACATACGTACACCTTACGTATTTATCTATATTGGTTATTAGCCGAATTAATTTCATTTCTATTCACATTCACTTTGATTTTCATTCACTTACTCACAATTGCTTCAATCCATTTGGATTATCACCTCTATTCTTATCTCGATTGGGTTTTTAACTAATAACAGTTTGAATTCCGAACAGTTTATTTAGAAAATAGCTTGAAAAATTAGAAATAGATAAGTAGTTGAAAAATAATTACTAGTTTGTAAAATAGGTGTAAAATAGTTAGAAAATAGTTAAAATAATTATAGAAAATTTAGGTAATTGCAAAATAATAGTAAGATAGTAATTAGTTTTGTAATATAGTTGAAATATAGTAATTAAGTTATAAAACAGTTGGAAAACAGTTTCAAAAATAATTGTAAAACAAGTATATGATAGTTTGGCTTTTAAAAGAAAAGTTGTCTATATAATGAATAGCTTGGAAAAAAATAGGTTTATACTAAAACAATTTATATTAAAAATAGTCTATAGTCAAAACTGCTCACTTCCCAATCTTCATTCTTATCAATCAATTTAAATTTCCACTTCCATTTAAATTGACCCAATTCCAATTTTAAATAACTCCAATTTCCATTGGCTTGATTTATTCCCAGTTCAAGTTGAATTAATTCTCAATTACTTATTCAATTTAAATCAAATTCCATTTGATTTTAAACATATTCCACTTTAATTACAATCCCAAGTTATTCCAATCACTTTGGACTAATATCCATTCAATTGAACCCACTTCAATTCCAATCCATTTCAACTCCAGTTTGAAATAATTCTAATTTCAAATTCCATTTCCAAATCAAGTTGAATTATTCTTGATTTCCTCCCAAATTTAATTCAAATTCCATTTGAATTTAAAACTATTCAATTTAATTACAATTCCAAATTATTCAAATCAACCCAATTCAAATTTCCATTTGAATCTTATATTCATACAGCTTCAATCACAATTTCCATTAATTCAAATCAAATTCAATTTGAACCAACTTCAAATTCCAGTTCACTATGAACCATCTCGAATTACATAAATTCGAGTTAATACTTGAATTGTTGATTTAATTCCTTTAATCAATTTACCTTTTTATCCCAACAATGGATTACCATACTCCATTTCTCATTTATTCAAATAAATCCAATTCACATTTTAAAGATTATTAATAACAATAGTATGATATCATCTAATTATTTCAAAACATCCATCCATTTCCAATTTTCGGATCTCAAACCCAATTTGAGATCACTCAAACTCTCAAATATAATCAATCATTTAACTTTCCAAGTTAAAACTTAATTTTATCTGGAAAATTCCAAATCAGTTTGATCATTTCAACTTATTTAACCTTTCCCAAGCTAAACTCAATTCACTTGATCCAGTCAATCCTACCCAATTTGAATCTTCCATTTCAAATTTTAAACTTCTCATAAATAATCTTCCCACTTATTAAGTTCAGAAACTTATCACTTTGGGTAACATATCTCATTCCAGATTTAAAACTCAACATTTAGAGTTTATTTCAACCAACTTTGATATTATGTATATCCATACATATACATATTTACTTCTAGGCTTGCCAAGCCAAATTTAAAAACTTAAACCACCTTTGGTTTCAATTCAAACAAATTTTCTTTAAAATTTTCAAACATTTCTTATTTTTAAAATAAGATCATTATTCAAAGTATTTTGAATAATATAATTTCCTTTAACATTTTAAAACCAATTCAAATGTTTAAGTTCAGAATTCAAAACCTCACAATTTGAAACCCACTTTAATTTACATCCTTACCAATTTACAAGTTACTCTTTTAAATGGTTACTTCCTTAAATTATTTAAACACAATAACCATTCTATTTTTTTTTCTGTTTTGAAACTAATTCTATCTCATCTTATTTAGAAATTCTTTCCCAACTTCAAAAATTAAATTTCAGTTTTGAATCCTTTTCGAACTTGTCTTTAATTTAATTTTAATTTGGTTGTAATTCTTTTACCACTTAATTCTTACTATTACTTTTAGTTTAATTAATACTACAACCAACTTCCTTAATATAATAGATAATCTATTTCTTATATAAGATTCATTTACCTTTGAAATCATTTAAAAACCTTTATATAAGAAAATAACAAGTACGCTCTCTCATATTTATAAACTCAACTCATTATAGGGTACCACTAACCCTATCCTTAATGAGTAATCCCCAACAGAGCCAAGGTTCTCGCTTAACCTTCAACTCTGATACCAAATGTAACGACCCGGAAATTTCGATCCCGAAATTTCCGGATAGTTAAGAAAAGAAGAAAAGAGAAAGAAGAAGAAAACAGAAACAAGACACAGAAACCTCACATTCGCAGCGGATCAAATATAATATAAAATAAAATAGCAGTTATACAAAGAAAACTATATCAGTTAATTTACATTTAAATACATCAGAGTTACACATATACATAAATACTGGACAAAACAATCATTTCCAGAGACTACAATATCACAGTGAAAACTCTTCATACGTCCCCGCCATCCTGCTCGCCTCCTGAGCTCCAGAACGTCCTTACTTGAAAATCTGTAATACTCGGTCTGACCCGAGCATTACATCAAAGTAACACCCGGGTGAGGCTGGAAACCAGCGTGAGTAAATCCATCTAACTACAAATACTAAGTTCAAACCAAAAAAAGAAGACCCGGGTAACTCGTACTTCGATACAAATTCCTTACTTGTTATGCTCAAATACTTATTTCACAATTCAAACTCTAAGTATTCTAACTTAGTTCAAGGGTTCATATTATTTCAATTCAACATATTGGCATCACATATAAAGAATTGAAACAAATTTCTACTCGAAGTGGTTTCGGGTATTTACTAATACCCGACTCTGGTCTCTTCGAATTCAATACTATCTTAACCCACTCTATTCAGGTAAACCAAATTCAACCTTAAATCACAAAATGTCACTTTTTATACAACACTACATCATTTACAGATAAACCTATAATCACTGTTCAAGGCAAACTTATCATATCACAAATATTTCATATCAGAAATATCAATCATTTATAAGCAAGATTAATTGGTCACACATTTCTAATTACATTAAATTAATTTTCTTAATCAATTTTAATATTTCTTACTTAAAAATAATTAATTACAAACCATTAATTGATCATCCATTTATTATCCATTTTAATTAATCATCCATGATTAATTATTTCTAATTACATAAAGTAATTATCTTTTAACCAATTAATTTTTCTCAACCATTTACGGCAATTAATCTTTAATTACTTCCATTAATTACATTAATTAATTACATTAATTAATTGCTTCCATTAATCAGCCTTAATCAATCATAACGGTATTTAACCATTCTGTAATTAATTACCTTAATTAATTAGCTCCTAAATTAATTATATTAACCCTTTTATTAATTACACAAAGTAATTAGTCCTCAATTACTTCTCCCAAGTAATTAACCTTTAATCACCTTACATTAAGTAATTTTCCTTATATTAATTGTATCCAATAATTTATCCATCAATTTCTTCACTAAGTAATTGAATCTCATCAATCCCATTAAGCAATTATACATAATCAATCACCAAGTGACTATCTTTAATTATCAAATTAATTAATCCCATATATCTCATTAATTACAACTAGCTAACTCATCCCTTAGTTACCTTATAAATCAATTAATTAATATTTAATTATAGATTAATTATTCTTTAACTATTAATTAATAAACCTTAATTGTCAATTAATCTCTTTTAATACAAAGTAATTAATCCTTAATTACTTTATTAAGTAGTTATTAATTAATTACATTAATTAACAATCCTTAATAAATTACTTCATCAATTAATCGCACTTCTAATTAATTACATTTAGTAATTGATCTTAAACTAATCATATTCTTTAATTAATCATATTAATTAATTAGTCAAATTAAGTACACTAAGTAATTAACCCCTAATTATTTTCATTAGGTATTTATCCTCTAATTAATTCCATCTATTAATTATCCATAAATTACTCTAACAAGTAATTATACTTATCTATTCATAATTAAGTGATTGTTTAAATTAACCAAACTAATTAACTAATCATTTATTCTCCTTATATTAAATCTTGTTAACATACATCTCTAAAACACTTATTTTCAAAATTAAGAAAAATAAAATAAAAATAAACTTGATTCTTTACTAAACTTTTGCTTTTGATTTCATTAAGGCCTAGCAACTCTTTCTTCTACAACTGGAAACAGTTGCAAAATCAAGCTACCAAAACAAACTCGCTCCTTCCCCAAACAACAGGGTGCACTTGCGTTCAACACAGCTTCGAGTCAACCACGAAATACTCACGCGACCTACCCGAGCATCCTGCTTCTTCGCATATCCAAATTTTCACCCCATATCAGAGGTGCACCGTGCATATGCACGACAAGTTCATCAACGCCGACAATTCTTCACGGTCATTCTCAAGTCATCGTTCAACTCAACATCACACGCGACCATTCAGTCTCTCAAGTTCACCTACAAATCGAAATTTCGATAATCGATTGAAAACAGAGACCAAGCACGATCATCAATTTTCCCAACCGTCGTCGATCATGATGTCTGACACCGATGACACTCCCACCAGAGCTACTTCGTGTCACTACGTCGTTATTACGACCCACGCGATCGAGTCCGAAGGTCCATTTCTACTGAGATCACCTCAACTTCAACTCGACAAGATACGACACTCGTAACCCTACTTCATCGATCACAGATCACCACAACCTTTGGTAGCTTCCACCAATATTTTTCCATCAACCACAACCCCTTCCAGCTACTCCTTACATCGATCCAGACCCAAAATACCACGGTGATCGTCGACAATTGATGAAAGTACCAATTCCGATTAACATGAATTTCCCCAACAATTATCAAACTATAAATCGTAATATTGCCCTTAAAATTTTCTATTCACTAACCTTAATCAGATATGATAATCAAGTCAGGGAATAAAAATGACTGATTTTTATCTACATTTGGTTTTTCACTTTTTTTTTAAATATCCCATGGTCAATATTTAATATAAAATTCCAGAATTGTTTTAAATAGTTGTATTTCACAATTTCAATCATCTTCCATTTACAATCCAGAGTCTAGTATTGATTGTGTGGAGAGTTCTTGGATTTATTAAAAAAAACAAACCTGTATTCACACAACAGAGCTTGACTATGTATATATATATTCAAACAACACACAGACATCCCATACTTATATACATACATGCACACACATCCAAACCTTTCAGTAAACATCATAACTTTATGTATTAGAATTTATCACTGATAACTGTTTTTAAGCAAAAAGTTTACTCACGAAGTTAAACTTATGGATTGATTCACAAACTTGCTTGCTTCAAAGATGATCATGCAACATAATGATTTACTTAAAGCTTATCAACTGTGACGATACTCACCTGAAAGAAGATGAGTAGAGAGCCTTGATTTTTGAAATAGGAAAGCTTTATTGATCTTGCATGTATGCTCTTGAAATTTGTTTGAGGATGACTCAGATTTAAAACAACAAAAGAAAACTTGCAGGCTTTAAAACTGGAATGATCTCTGCTTTGATTATTTGATCTGAATGATTAATTCAATATTCTAATTTGATTTCTCTATTTAAAACTTACAGGTTTTGGGAAAGAAGAAAGGAAAACCTGGTTTCCTTTTTATTTTTTTATTTACATTATCAACTTAAAAGAAATATAAGCTATTACCACTTTATTATTTCATGTCTTCTACGATTTACATTTATTAAAAATCTTCCATTTGTCATTTACATATACTTACTAGTTAACACTTGTTAGTGTTAAGCCTTATAGATTTACACTTGTCCTTTAAGTAACAAATATTTATTTTAAATGTTTAAATGAAAGCTTTTCTTTGTTTTTTTTAAATGAGAAGAGTAGAGTTTAAGAAATATCTATATCCTTGATTTATCTTTATATTTTATTTTGAAAATGAAAGGAAATTAATCTATATGACACTTGTAATTTTAAGTGTTAATATCTTAACACTTGTTATCCTCCATAAGAACATATTTTGACAAATGTTTTACAAGTCCTATTCTTATAATATATGTGTATTCAAACCCTTTTTATTTTATTACATTTTATATATATATAATATATATATGTTATCAAATTTATATTCATTCTTGTCCTTTAATAAAATATTAATAAAATTTAAAGAAAATAATTTTATACTAACTATACATAAATAGAAATCTTATATGTATTATTTAAGTCCAGTTTATTTTTAAGGCATTTATTTTTAAATTTAAATTCAAGTCTATTCACATAGCAAGGGCTCGGGTAGAATAATTGCTCCACACACACACACACACACACACACACACTTTTATATAAACATACTTAAATTTTCAATAGAGTTTGTATATGTCTACTAACATATTTTTAATTTATCATAAGGTTTATCATTTCTAGATATTATTACTTTTATTTATATATCAGAATTCCATTTATTCATTCAAACTAACCAGTAAATTACCCAATTATTAGATGTTCAGTATTTCAGGTTATCACAGTTGCTCACTATACTAGATGGAAATCCATGAAGTCAGACTATCTCAAGAACATACATAGATGCCAAATAAGGTGTTGCCCTCTTACTCTTGACCGGAATGAAGTGGGCGCTCTTAGTCAAACGATCTACAATCACCCAAATACTAGCATTCCTCTTCCTAGATTGGGGTATACCATCTATGAAGTCCATTGAAACACTATCCCACTTCTATTCGGGTATATCCAATGGTTGAAGCAATCCGTCAGGTATCTACTGCTCCAACTTAACTCTTTGCAACACAAGACACTTAGCTACAAACTCTGCCACATCCTTCTTCATGCCGCTCCAATAAAACACTCTCTTCATGTCCCTATACATCTTATCACCACCCGGATAAATAGTCATTCGAGAATGGTGTGCTTCTTCTAGAACTGCTATCGTCAAATCATTAATGTAGGGGACACAAAGTCTTCCATCTATCCTTAGCCACCATTTACTTTCGAGGGAATAGTGTTGGAGATGTCTAGAGACCTCTACTATGCTAATCCTATCCAAAATATCCATAAGCTCTGAATCCTCTTGCTACCTTGAACCAATCTGATTTACGCGGGTAGACTTACTCTCAAGTGTGCCGATAATATAAGTGTATGTCCATAGAGGGATTAAAATCAAAGGTGGAAATAAATTGTAGGCTTTTCCACTCCAAGCACATTGGACTAAGTTTTTCTCTCTTCCTACTTAACGCATCCGCAACCACGTTTCCTTTACTAGAGGTGTAAGCTATCTCAAAGTCATATGATGTTAGAAACTTCATCCAATGCTGCTACCTCAAGTTTAGATCCTTTTATGAGAATAGGTACTTTAATGATTTATGATCAGTGAAAAGCTCGAACCTCTCTCCTAGCAAATAATTTCTCCAAGACTTGAGGGCGAAAACAATAGCAGCTAACTCCAAATCAAGTATGGGGTAGTTTTTATGATAACTCGGAATTTATGGCAATATGGATTTATGATCTTCTTATAATCATTTAAATTTGCAAACTTATTTTTTCAAACAAATAAATGTGCTACATATTTTATATTATTCATATGTAAATTTTGAATAAAATTATGATTTGAAATATGTATATCTTAAAAAGTAAATTAGATTTATACTCTACATTTTTTAAACACTAAGTATATATACATAGTTACTAATTCAAAGTATAATAACTTAAGCTTAAAGTTAAGAAAAATTAAGATATAAATAAAAGGATTTTATAATATTTAGTAAACTTGGTAAATAAAAGAAAATCTAAAAATAAAAATATAAACATAAACATAAATAAAAAAGTAAATATAAAATACATGCATAAAGACATTTGTAAGCTAAAGAGTGTCATGCAAATACAAGTGTTTATTCTGATGCATGTGATAAATAATTGAAGTAATGTTGTGAAATGTTTTGCATGGATGAATGAATATGCTTGCATGTATATCAATATGAAGTTGCTGTGTGTATGTGTGTGCGTGTATGCATGTCTGTGCATGTCTTTGTTTAGTCCAACAGAACAAAAACTTCTCAAAATTTGATTCCTCTTCATTTAATCTCTTTTAAGTTATGATCTTTAAAGGAAAAATGTTTGTATTGACAAAATTTTATTTTTAAAAATGTTTTTACGTGAGATTATAAAGTAATTAACTAGAAAACAATAAGTTACATTGAAAATCTAATTAAGCCAGAAAATTAGTTGTTTAAGTCTTGGGTTTTGCTTATATCATCTGATTCATTTTTAAAAACCATGATTTTTAATAATAATTTCATGATTTTTAAGTTTGAATTTGGGTAACAGTTGCGAGTTGAACGGAAATGGGATTTTCATTGGTTTCTCGCGATCGGTGAAGGATGGAAGGTCGAGTTCGTTGCTGGAGGTAGCTTGAAGGTTGAGGCGCTTGGGAAAAATGGTCGGAGGGTTTATACCTCGCCGTGGTGGCGCGGCGAGGAGGATGTAGGGTTGTAAGCCCTGTTTGGGTCATCGATGCTTTCGGGTTGAATGCGACGTCGTCGTCGCATCGAGCTGGATCGGAGATGGGGGAAAAGAAGCATGGGTCCGCCGCGAAGGTCAAGACGAGGAGCCGGATTCTCTGGTGGTCGGAGGTGGTGGTTCGAGACGGTTTTGGGTGTCGAATTTTTTTTCAAACGATGGAATTTCTGTTCGAATTCGTTCGGTTTCGATTCAAAGGGTCGTCGTAAGTTCTGGGTGGTCGGAACGAGGGAGAAGGTTGACGCGACTTGTTGGTGGTAGCGACATTGGTCGGAGCGGTTGCGATCGGGTGTGCATGTGCATGTATATCATTGTGTAGTGGTTGTTGCTGTAGCTAGTGTAGGAAGAAAAAAGCTCGGGGAAAAAAGGTTTTGCATCGGGTTTGTATGCAAGCTTTTAAGAAGAAGATTAGGAGAGGGTAAGGATCGGTTTGGCTCGAGTTTGCAGTAGGGTTTGTATAGGGTTTGGCTAGTGTTTATTCACTAGCGTATTAACAGATTTTCAAAGCAAAATAAAACAAGTTTTTAAAAAAAACAAATTTCCTAAATGTTAGATTAGCATAAGGTGATATAATAGTATTTTTTTAACTGTAATTAATTAAGTTTGGAATATTTTATTATATGTCTATTATTTAAATTAATTCTTAAGTTTATTAAAAATAAAATTGAAGAATGTAATTAAGTAAACGATTAAGATAAATGGTTTAAAATTTAATTAATTAAGGTCTTAAGTAATTATAAATGATAATTAATTAATTCCAATAATTAATTAAAATAAAATAAAATGGCATGCAATTAATTAATGACAATTAAGAAGAGTTATAAGTAATTAATTATTTTGTGTCTAATTTAATTAAATTAAAAATGTTGGGACCAGTTAATCTTGCCTATGAATGTTAAATTGTATTGAATGCTTTGGATTGTTTAATATCTCTAGTCTGATAATTTGTGATTAATTATGATATGAAATACCTGAATTTTACTATTGATTAATGTGAGATGTTTTAGTTATTTGTGATGAATATCTGTGTGAATATGACATTCTGAAGTTTAATTAAATCGTTTTACTTAAAATAACTTGACCTTAAAAGACGACGTTTGGATTTCGATGAGACCGGGATTGAATATCAAATTATTATCCAAAAACCACATCGATCCAAATTATGCGATAGGTCGTGAAATCTCAAGTGAAGATCGAGAATGAAGATTCAGAATGCAAGGGCTATTTTTCGTTAACTCTGAGGGTGATTCCAAAAAGAGTGTAACGGAGATAGTGCCTTTGGTTTCGTTCGGACTTGTATGGATGAATGCTATAAGACCATCGTCAATGGAGGACGCTGAGCATTCCAAGATATGTGTGCTATAAAGGTAATCGTAGCCTCAAGCCGCATCAACCAGGAATGGCTAAAACAGAGGTGGTGCAGCAAGGCTAAGTGGGTAGCACCCAAGTAGGATAAGATTTTCCCCTCTCTAGATACCCTTTCTTCGGCTGTGTGGAAGTTGTTGGCCATACCGCGGGGTTGTCTTATTCGGACTATCCAGTAAGGGGTAGCTTCATTCTTATGTTGCAGGGGATCAGGGGGATCCTCGATACGCTGATCTAGACCAGGTACTGTGACGAGTCGTACCCCAGTAGCCCTGCCGTTGTATGGAATCCAATCTCCAATAAGTGACCTCGGACTTGATTATATACCTAGTATGCTGGAATTTAATGAACGTAATAATTTTCGCTATGTGAATAATTTATTTGGAAATCCTAGACACTATTATAATAAAATTAGATTTCCTCTCAAATGTTTTGGCTATCCTAAGGGAAAAACTTGTCTGTGTTTATTTGCGGAGAGTCTTACGAGATACCTTTGTTTTCAAATGATTTTTAAGTTAAACAACTTAAACCGTTTACTCACACCACACCCATTTTAGATCCGGGGTTTATTTTCTGTTTTCGTAAACTGTTGGGTACTCAAATTTTTACGAGTAGCCAAGTGATTCGGTCTGGCTTGACGTATTTTGGGAAAAGACTTGGAGCAGGAGACTTGGCGTGTCTATATATATCTATTCTTCTGTGTTAGTATCTCTGTTTGCATTTTGGGTTGTAATGGATAGACAGGTCATCACGACTGTCTAATATATGTTTGTAAAACTGAATGACTCTGATGTATGATGAATATTATGCAACATCTATGTGATGTAATATATATTTTCCATTCCACTGTAAGATTATGATGGTTGTTTAGTTCTTTCTTTCTATCTATTTCTTTTCTACCTATTTCTATCTAAAGTACGATACGTCCTTCTATGGAGTGAAAGGCGGGTCATCACAGTTGGCATCAAAGCGCTAGGTTGAGATAATACCTAGTCTTTTGGGTTATTACCCATCATGAGGGAGCGTACTTTTAATTATATACACACACACACACACACATACCTACCTGATTGTTGGGTTACCTGTCCAGGTTGCCAACATAAGTTTCAAGGGAAGAAGAGGCAGAGGTGTGAGTAACATGACGACCATGAATGGAAGAGCTCCGAATGTTGAAGGTGGTAGAGTAACTGTCGAGGCTGTAACCCCAGTACTGCCTCGAGTGAATTTTGCAGCATTGTGTAAAGACTTTACCAATCTCGAAGGAAAGCCTTTTAAGGGTACAAAGTCTATCATTGAAGTTCAAGCCTGGTTGCGCTCGTGTGAGTGGATTTTCAGGAGTTTGGATTAGTCAGATGAGAAAAAGCGTATTATGGCGTCATGGAAACTCTAGGAGGGAGCAGTTGCATGGTGGGATGCAGTCACCATGAATGTTCCCGAGGATGATTTCTCTTGGAGGAAGTTTAAGGAAGTATTTGAAGAACAGTTTATGCCTACCGCAGGGAAGACTCGGCTGTATACGAATTTTCTAGATCTTAAGCAACGAAGTTTGTCAGTTTCGGAGTATGAAACCAAGTTCAACGAAGTGTCCCGCTATGGACCTGGTCTTATTGACACACCCCTTAAGAAGAACGAGATGTTTGTGCTCGGAATGAGGCTCGAATTTCATGAGAAGATGACTACACATCTCAAAGGATCATTTGTGGAATTGGTGGATATGGCATTGAGGTACGAAGAGCTTATGGAAAAGAAACCCTTGGCAATATGGCAGCACCGAGTGAGAATGATACCAATCCGAATAAAAGGAAATTCAACCCAAATTGGAAGAAGCAGGGTAAAGGAAAGTCTTGAGGCAACAATGCAGCTTGGAAATGTTTTGTGGGTCACCAAGAAGGTCATTTAGCTAAGTAGCGTCCTAGAGGTAGAGCTCCGAAGCAGCAGTATAGGGGACCCATTTTCGCGATGGTTCAGAAGTCTTTATGTTTCAATTGTCAGCAGCCCAAGCATATGGTGAAAGCTTTCCTACTTCTACAGAGAGCACAACCGAACAAAGTATTTTCTATTCAAGGTGGACCATCTGCTTCTACTGATGGGAAAGGCAAAGGCGTTCTTAAAGGTACTTTTCTTTTAGATGGCATTTATGTTAGAGTTTTGTTTGATTCTGATGCTTCGCTTAGTTTTATTTCTTTGGAAACAGTAGAGAAATTTCATCTTACCCCTAGTGTGATGGACTGCCCTATTTTTGTATCTAATCCCATAGGGGGAGTGATCAAGTTAGACTTGATCTGTAAAGGTCTAAGAATTTCTTATCTATCCCATAGTTTCTCGAGCGACCCATTTGTATTGGATTTTAAAGGATTTGACCTTATTTTGGGAATGGATTGGTTTGACAAGCATAAAGCCGTTTTGATTTGTGAAGAGAACAGTGTCATTAGAAACCGAACTGGGAAGGATTGCAAGGGTGACTTGCGATAGTTCAAGAATTCACCTAGGTAGTCTTTTACATGGAATCAAGGCATCTCAAGAAGGAGTAGGAACCATAGAAGTTGTTAGAGACTTTCCAAACGTCTTTGAAGAAGTCAAAGGTTTGCCCCGCATCAGGAGATTGAGTTCTGTATCGACTTAGTTCCAGGATCGATACCGGTGGTTCAACCAAGTAGAAGGATGGCTTCGAGAGAGAGGGGAGTTGGTGAAGCAGACTCTGGATTTCTTGGAAAGAGGATTGATCAGACCTAGCCGTTCTAGCTGGGGTTCTGTTGTAGTATTTGTGGCCAAATTAGATGGGTCTTTAAGATTTTGTGTAGACTATCGAGAATTGAGTAAGGTAACTATTAGGAATAAGTACCCCTTTCCACGTATTGACGATCTTTTTGATCAACTTCATGGAGCTTCTGTGTTTTATCAATTGGATCTAGCTTCAGGTTTTCACCAGCTAAGGGTAGTTGAAGACAGTATACCCTTGACTGTGTTTAGAGGACCCAAATGTTTTTATGAGTGGCTGGTTATGCCATTTGCGCTAACCAATGCTCCAGCTTATTTTGTGGATCTAATGAACCATGTCCTCTGGGATGCGCTGAACAAGTTTTGTGCTTGTGTTCATCGACGACATTCTCATCTACTCCAAATCAGAGGAAGAGCACAAGAGTCATTTGGAGATAGTATTGGAAGCATTGAGGAGACATGTCCTGAAAGCTATGTTTTCGAAGTGCCATTTCTGGAAGTTGGAAGTAAGATTTTTAGGACACATCGTATCTAGAGAAGGTATTTCTATGGATTCGGCCAAGGTAGCAGCTGTTCAAGAATGGAAGCAACCATAGACTCCTATGGAAGTTTTCAATTTTCTTGGTTTGGCAGGTAACTACAGGAAATTCATCCGGGATTACTCTAAAATTTCCTCCCACTTGACCGAACAGACTAGGAAGGGAGCAAAATTTAAATGGACTCCAAAGTGTGAAGAAGCGTTTCTAGATCTGAAGGCAAGATTGACTAGTGCACCTATTCTGGCTATTCTAAATGGAAGGAGTAAGTTCGAAGTTTACATCGATGCTTGTGGAGTTAGGCTTGGTATTGTTTTGATGAAAAATGGAAGGGTGATTGCGTACGCGAGTAGGTTGTCGAAGCCGCATGAGAAGAACTACGCTACACATGATTTGGAATTATTGGCTATCGTTTTGGCATAAAAGATATGGAGGCATTATCTGTTAGGTGAGAAGTTCGAGCTTTTCACCGATCATAAAACCTTAAAGTATCTTTTCTCCCAAAAAGACCTAAACCAGCGGAGATGTGTGGAATTTTTGGCATCATATGATCTGGACATTCTCTGTACTCCAAGGAAAGCAAACGTAGTGGCGGATGCTTTAAGTAGAAATGCGATTTTGGCTGTCATGGAAGTTACTCCGACTCTACTAGAAAGGATTGCAAGCAAGCAAGGAACGGATAGGAGTTTGAAAGCAATCATTAGGAAAGTTAAGAATGGACAGTGCACCAGTTTCAAGATCGATGACCAGGGAACTTTAAGGATCAATGGGAGAATCTGTGTTCCGAATATCAAGGATCCTAGGCAGGACGTTTTGTTAGAGAGCCATCGCTCCAGGTTAAGTGTCTATCCAGGGATCTCAAAGATGTACAAGGATATGAAAAGAGTTTTCTAGTGGAAAGGAATGAAGAAGGATATTGCTACCTTTGTAAATGGATGTGCGATCAGTCAACAAGTGAAGGGTGATCATTAGAAGACTGCAGGATTGTTGCAACCTCTAGAGATTCCAAAGTGGAAATGGGAAATGATATCAATAGACTTCATCTACTGGTTGCCAAGAACCAGTAAAGGAAATGAGGAGTATGGGTAATCATGGACAGGCTAACCAAGAGCGCCCACTTTATCCCGGTTAAGGCAACCAGGACTGCAGCTTCTTTAGCAGAGATTTTCTTGAAAGAGATCCTCAGGTTGCACGGAGTTCCCATCAGCATAGTGAGTGACCGTGACCCAATTTTTACCAGCAAATTTTGGGAATCTCTACAAATAGCTCTTAAAACAAGGTTGAGTTTAAGTACAGATTATCATCCTCTAATGACTCAGACTCGACCTTCGAAAATCGGCACCGAATAGGATACTCGTATTCAAATGCCGCAGATCCAAATATCGAATCTGGTTCGCCGGAGCTTATAACACATTAAGTACAACAAAACAGAAGAAATGAATAATACATTTGATATACAACATTTGATATAATATCTGATACAACTAAATGATACAATGAATATCGATATACATCAGAGATATGATACAAGACAATAGCAGCGGAAAGAAAAGATAACACCAGCAGTGGAACAATATCTCCAATATGGTCTACAAAGAAAGAACTCCAGTATCAGTAATTCTCCATCTCCAAGGCACCAATCCAGAAATAGCTCGAATTCCCAATCAGGATGAAGTGAAACAACTCAATTCAAATGCGATAGCCAAATCCTAAGGCTGAAAGCTATCGAATCTACACCTATTATTGATTATCTGAAAAACCCAACTCTAGACTGCTCGTGTGGGAAAATTATGGGAACCTAGAGTTTAGGAAAGGAACAATAAACTCCAGGTCAGTCGTGGGATTGGTATGAGCAAAAAAAACAGTTTATCTTTAAAAACAAAAAACAAAAGAATTTAAAATAAATCTGCAATGCTTTTTGGAAAATGAAACTACCATAAGGCCTTCCGCCACACACACAATGCAAACGCGGTATTGGAGGAGATTTCTCCTTATGATAGTCAAATATGTTTGATACGAGAAAATTTCTTTGATATTATTACTAGTGCATAGTGTAGAAAACATTTCAAAAGTGTAATATCAATCCTAGCCAGCATACAACCATTATTGTATGCCTACTATGGCTATCATCTGAACAGTGGGGCACCACCATAAGTAAATGGGAGGTTATACAACTAAAACCATATAAGGCGCGTATTGTTTTGTTTGGATTACCAACAAATGGTCAGGCTGAGGAACTTCCTATGCCACATAGGTATGCCTTTGGCGGGACATCCCGAGAGCTTAACCAGCTCTCTGCCAACACAAGGCTGGGTTACCTTTGTAACTAGGTAACTACTACACGAGGGTGCCATCGCCCGGTCCTTTGGGACCTTTATCCGAGGCGCCTCTCAACCACAAAGCAATCACAAAGGAATAGATTTGCATTGACCACATGGGTTGAGTATCTGGGCCCCATACCATGATACCACCCTTTTCCAGAAGGAAATGACACACCCTAAAGGGAGCGACCCTCATAACCTTGCCGCATCTTTCCTGTTTCTACCATTTCCGGGGTGTGAGGTCCTGATGCAATCTCGTCCACAAAGCAACGCTTTATACAAAAGCCATTCTTTGATCAACAAATGATACACATCGGCACTCAGCATGCCACACTACCAAATTGGGAGTATATCACTGGTAACTATCAACTACATAACCTCTGAGATCGTACGTCTCAGAGAAGAGTGTTAAGCTAAGAGAATAAATTCTCCGCCACCAAGCAGAAATGTATTTGATAGAGATTAGTTTAGTAAGTCAAAGTGTAATGTCGGACATACAACCATACAAGTCTGTTCCGGGTTCGAACATAACCGAAGGTACTTCCGAAGAAGCCCTTGCAATCCGCGTATCCACAATCCCGATCGGACTTACCATCACTTAGGGAATCTCTATACCGTAGCTACTCGTTGTAGAGACAATCGATAGGTCATCCTATCATTCTCGAAGACACCCGGTCTTCACCACCGTCTTCAATTGCAATCCATAAAGGTGTATCACTATTCGGAATGGGTTATATGACACAAGGTCCTCTCCCGGCTAAAACAAATAATGAGCGCAATATTTTAAAACATATGGATATGGGATTTTAGTTAAGTCACAACTTTTAAACCCAAAATCTTCCCTTTTAAATGGTTTAACACAAATTACCATTTCAAATCTTTTAACAAAAAGATTCGTTTCACAAAGTTCATCCAGTTTCACAAAGATTCATTTATAGATGATTAAACAATTTCCATTTCGATTAGGATTAACTCACCCGATATTTAAACAAGGATTTAACTTACAGCTTTCAAACCCGTTTCCAAAGATTTATTCATAACTTGGAAAATCATTTTCCTTTTTAGACTTGAAATCCTTTTAACACAAATTGGAAGTTCATTTCTTATGTGAAAGCTTTTATTATTTGAAAACACATAGTTCTCATTTCGGAAAAATCCGATTATATTTGCACGAGTTAAAACCCTTGAATTGAATTCAAATCGCCAAATTAACATCTTTAAAATGGTTTAACCCATATATAACTTGTATAACATCTTTAATCCTAGTTTCCAAACATAGGATTCAATTTCAAATTTCAAATTTAAATTTAAATCAAATTATTAAAAATTCAAAACTTAAATAGGTTATCCAAAAATAAATTTTATCTTTGAAATTTCCTTTCAAAAACTTTTACTTTAAACCCAATCCATTTCCAAAATCATTTGGATTCAAAAATTCAATTTTAAAACTATTTCAAAAATCTGTGACTTAACCCATTTCCACGTGCAATCCATATTTGTGTGTGTATAAGTGAGGTCCGGGGGTTTTACATAATAAAAGTGCAACACCATCAATCAGTACATATCTAAGTACAGCAATAATATTTGATAAGTGGTATAAACTATAACGCTTATCTCTCATTTACAGATCACAGATATATGTATCACCGATAATAAATTACATTAACATAGCTCAAATCAAAATAGAGCATCACATACCAAGGATATCAAATAATTCAATCATCCAATAGAATCCAAACATTCATAAGTAAAATCAGTTAATTGTCTGATTAATTCAAATCAGATTAATTACTTATGAATTACTAATCTTGGTTAATTAACATCAATAAATTACAAATCATTTTGGTTAATTTTCTTAGATCATTTATTAATTAACCATTAACAATAAATTAATTAATCTTTAATTATAATTCATCAACTTTTAATTATTAAATAATTAACCTTTAATTATTTAATTTATCATTTAGTTAATTATCTTTAATTAATTAATCCTTAATTTATAACCATTCCTTAATCACCTTCATAAATTTAATTTACTTTTAATTAATTAACTATTATCAAAATTAATTACCTTTATTAATTAATCGCATTAAATAATTATTCTTTAAATAAATAAACCTTTAAACACTTGATTAATCCACTTTAATCATTAATCAATTACTTCTAATTAAGTAGTTAATTTCTTTCAATTACTTACATAAAATAATCTTACTTTGTTAATTACCCTATAATTACACAAAGTAACTTTCCCTTAATCACATTAAGTGATAATATTTTTATTTATTGCATTAGGTAATTTTCTAAATTGATTTCATTAAGTAATCATTCTTTAATTACAACATTTTATTACATTTGAAAACACTTAGGAATTTCATTACGAAATTAACCTAATATATGATTACTTTAAACCAAAAAAATTTCAAAACATTTAACTTTAAATTTAAATCTTTGGAAACCTATTGAAAATTGTTTTAAATAAATTACTTTGAAATATGATTTATATCCTTTTAGAAACTCATTCATTTTAGTATATTTTTAACTTGATCAAATTTTTATTTAAAAACTGTTTAAGAAAGTTGTTTTAAAGTAAAACTTATTTGCTTACGAATTTTAAAACTGGTTAATATAAACTTGACAAAAGGCTAACCCTTGCTGATTATCAAAAACCCCGAGCACCATTTCAAGTTTGATTTCAATTCTTTACCCAGTTCAACCCTTCTTTCCTTCTTCTCCTTTTTTTTCTTGAAACATATTACCACTCACGTATGAACACGAGAAATCACCTGATCCATCACTTCATTCCTTCGAGGTCAAACCCGAGACCATCTCCATCTTCCTCCACACATCATCACCCTGACACAATCGCGTGCACGTGTATGTGCACCGTCACCTGAATCACCTCCGATCTCTGACGAACTTCCCCGCACGTCACCCATCGTCGTTGCAATCGATATCGACCACCAAAATACAATCACAAGCCCCAGAGAAAAATTGAACCAACACGAGCAACCTGGAGCAAATATTCCGACCAAAAGTCCCCTCGCCTCCACGTTGTCGACCACCGAAAACCTAGTGACTCCGGCCACACGTTCCTCGGCCATCGACGCTGCGTTCCCCCAAGTTTCGTGCCACTCGATCATCTAGAAACATCACGATGTCCTCGCAAATCTAAGCAACCCAAAACTAGTTCGAACCCTAAATTAATTCAAATCTTCGTCTATGATGAATTACAAATTTATCTAGCATTTTTCTCGAATTCAACAATCACCCAAGCATCTCTGACACCAAGCTCGAAACCCCACGATCTTGCGATCACCACAATTTAGGAATTTAGACTTTCTATTCCACTCTCTTTTTCTCACAATTTAATACATTAAAAATCCAGAAATAACTTACTAAAATCATCATTTTCGATTTCTAATCAAGTTATAAAATCGAATTATAAAGTTAAAACATTCGAATTCCTTGTTGTTGTTTTTTTCTTTGTTAAAGGTTCACTGTTACTTGAATTGCTTTTGCGAAAATCACTGAGTATAAATATCTGAAACCATCATTAAAGATAATGTTGTACTCTTATAATCATTTTTTGTTCATAATTAAAAATCTAAAATAAGTTAGATAAGTGCAGTTTTGAATTTTTTTTCTTTAGTAGCTTTAAACCTGAGATTCAACAGAGGAGTGATTGAAATACTTAACAGATATGCACACTACCTACATACATATACATCCAACATGCAAACCAGAGGAACCTATGTTAGAGGAGAGAATATATGCAGGCATTTATACATGACAAACTTAAGGCAAGTTTGCTCACAGTTGATGTTTTTGAAACTATAAAATGTAACAGAGGTGTATATATACATATACACAGGCATGCATCAATTATCCTATCACAACAATTCATTCATGGAAACTATGATGATTTTGTCACAAGCAACGACATATAACAGGGTGGAAAATTTTCTCACCCGAAGGTTGAAGAAAGATAGAGTTCTGTCTGAAGACAGAAAAACTTCTCGATTGTTTTCAAAAGAAGGATGAAGCCTGTATTTCTTTTTTTTCTCTTTAAATCTTGAAGTTACATCTGCAAAGTTTGTTAATACAAAACTTTGCTTAATTTCTGTTGTATTTGTTTACTTACTTCATCAATGACATTCAAAGATCAAGGTTTACTTACAGTTTGCATTTCTTACGCATAGAGATATATGGTCTGCAGTTGCAAACCAGAAATTGATTTTTCTAATCTTTGAACTTTATTTGTTCCTTGCAACTGATTAGTTTAATTGATTATTCCTTTCTTCATTACTGATCATAACTTCAAATTCAATTTTTTTTAAAAGAAAGTTACTTGCCTTTAAATTATTTCCAGAAATTTTGCACTGTCTCCTGGCCAGACTGCAGCTCTGTTTCCTTTGCATTGATCTTCATTTTTAATTTCCAGATTGATTTTCCAGATTTCTAAATCTTGATTTCTTCTTTTTTTATTTTGTTTACCTTTGATTTAGGTTTTTAATTTGATCTCTAACTTGCTTCCTGGTTGCACTTGAAACAGATCTTGATTTCTTACTGCTATTTTTTTGTTTTTCTAGTTTTTTTTTTGTAAGTTTGATTGCCTTTGATATTGAGATGTGTGATTCTCAATCTTTTTTACTGTTGTTTTTCAGATTTGCTAAGACTAAATAATTGCATATGGGAGATGAATTTTTTTTTTGTAATTTTTTAAATCTTATTACTTTATCAATTAATTATATTGAATGCCATATGTAAAAAGTAATCATGAGATTCCAATGTATGTTAATTTTTTTTACTCCATCTCTTTTGTATATGTTTAACATTTAAAATTTTATTTTAAACCCTATTAAATTGAGTACTTATGTCTACATATATATTTATGTTTATATCCTTATATCTTCAATGTATATACAAATCATATTTTATAAAAAGATAAGTGTTTTAAACCTCTTATTAATTTTAAGCAAATTGTACTTAGTTTATATATAATTTCAAAAGAAAGAACATTATTCCTTTATTAATATTTTATTTAAATCTAATTAATTTTCAAGAGATATGTGTATTTTAAACTTTTACTTCTTATTTTAAATTTGCATTCATACATTTTATTTAATACTCTTATAAATTTAAAAAAAAAATCTTAGGAAATAAAATTTGAAATCAAATTATATACTTATACAAAGTTTAACTTTCAAATAATTGTATATAAGAATTTAACTTAGGCTAACCTTTTTAAAAAAAATTAATTTCAAACTATAAATTCCAAAAGTTTAAAATATATTATTAATTTTAATTGATAAATTTTGGATGTTACTTTTTATTTATAAGATATTAAATATCCAATTTCAAAGCCCCAATTAAATTTTAAAATCAATGTCCAAATAAATAAATAAATATCCTATTTAATTTGAAAAATTCAAATTAATTTACAATTTCATTCAAAAATTTATTTTAATTATCAATTTAAATTTAATTAAAAATCGGGACCGTTACAGATTCCCCCACTTAAAAAAATTTCGTCCTCGAAATTTGCAAGGGAGACAACTAAGCAAAGATGAAAGATAGAGAAACAATTTTCCAGATCGAACAGAATATTTATTCTGCATTCGGTTTACCAAATCAAAATATCAATAATATAAGAACAACTCATTCAATTATTTCACTAGATACTCGGGTCTACCGGTCTACGAATATGCAAGGGCATCGATTAGTTCGAAGGGATAACTAATCATTCGTAGAATATATCGGACCCTAGAGAGTAGATAGATGGATTTAATCTTCTACAATTTTTCAAACACTGGATATGGATTCTAACTTAGGTCGGAACACCCTAAAGTATATACCAACTTGTCCCTCTTCGGACTTCGATTTACACAAGAAATTACAATAGAATTTCAAATTTGGTTTTAACCGATATCGTTTTATGTATAAAATTCAAATTTAGCTTCATATTCTATTAACCAATTTAATTCAATTTAAAATTTCCAATTTATTTAAAAAAATTAATTTCATATTCATTAAAGTTGAAATCGAAAAGTTGATAAGAAACCGATGAAGATACGAAATAAGGATTTTCTACAACGATTCGTAGGGTCACCATCACACCGAAGCTTCTTTCTGGAGCTGTCACGAAGCAATCAAAAGAATTTAGAATCGAATCAAAGGAGATTGAGAAGAGAGTTGTTTCCACTGTTGCAGGGTATTGACCATTTATAGTGGTATTCTCCTGTCCCTTATCTCGTCCTCTTCTTGCACTCATACTTACTATTAGTGGATGGTAAGAGAATTTACTAAGGCGTTCGAACGGATATCTTAGGGATATAATCATTCTAGGGTATACATCACCCTATCTCTAATGAGTTACTTAATGTGTTATACTCATGAGCTAAGGTATTAACCTTCAGCTCTGATACCAATTCTAACAACCCTGACTCGACCTTCGAAAATCGGCACCGAATACGACACTCGTATTCAAATGCCGCAGATCCAAACATCGAACCTGGTTCGCCGGAGCATATAACACATTAAGTACAACACAACGGAAGAAATGAATAATATATTTGATATACAACATTTGATACGATATCTGATACAACTGAATGATACAATGAATATTGATATACATTAGAGATATGATACAAGACAATAGCAATGGAAAGAAAAGATAACACCAGCAGCGGAACAATATCTCCAATATAGTCTTCAAAGAAATAACTCCAGTATCAGTAATTCTCCATCTCCAAGGCACCAATCCAGAAATAGCTCGAACTCCCAATCAGGATGAAGTGAAGCAACTTGATCCAAATGCGATTGCCAATTCCTAAGGCTAAAAGCTATCGAATCTACACCTACAATTGATAATCTAAAAAACCCAACTCTAGACTGCCCATGCAGGAAAATGGTGGGCACCCAGAGTTTAGGAAAGGAACAATAAACTCCAGGTCAGTCGTGGGACTGGTATGAGCAAACAAAATAGTTTATCTTTAAAAACAGACAACAAGAGAATTTAAAATAAATCCGCAATGCTTTTTGGAAAATGAAACTACCATAAGGCCTCCCGCCACATACACAATGCAAACACAGAATTGGAGGAGATTTCTCCTTATGATAGTCAAATATGCTTGATACGCGAAAATTTCTTTGATATTATTACTAGTGCATAGTGTAGAAAACATTTCGAAAGTATAATATTAATCCTAGCCAGCATACAACCATTATTGTATGCCTACTATAGCTACCATCTAAACAGTGGGACGCCACCATAAGTAAATGGCATGTTATACAACTAAAACCGTACAAGGCACGTATTGTTTTGTTTGGATTTCCAACAAATGGTCAGGCTAAGGAACTTCCTATGCCACATGGGTACGCCTCTGGCGGGACGTCCCGAGAGCTTTACCAGCTCTCTGCCAACACAAGGCCGGGTTACCTTTGTAACCAGGTAACTACTACACGAGCGTGCCATCCCCCGGTCCATTGGGACCTTTATCCGAGGTTCCTGTCAACCACAAAGCAATCACAAAGGAATAGATTTGCAGTGACCACATGGGTTGAGTATCTGGGCTCCATACCATGATACCACCCTTTTCCAAAAGGAGATGACACACCCTAAAGGGAATGACCCTCATAACCTTGCCGCATCTTTCCTGTTTCGACCATTTTCGGGGTGTGAGGTCCTGATGCAGTCTCGTCCACAAAGCTACGCTTTATACAAAAGCCATGCTTTGATCAACAAATGATACATAGCAGCACTCAGCATGCCACACTACCAAATTGGGAGTATATCACTGATAACTATCAACTACATAACCTTTGTGCTCGTACGTCTCAGAGAAGGGTGTTAAGCTAAGAGAATAAATTCTCCGCCACCAAGCAGAAATGTATTTGATAGGGATCAGTTTAATATATCAAAGTGTAATGTCGGACATACAACCATACAAGTCTGTTCCGGGTTCAAACTGAACCGAAGGCACTTCTGAAGAAGCCCTTGCAATCTGGGTATCCACAATCCCGATCGGACTTCCCCTCACTTAGGGAATCTCTATACCATAGTTACTCGGCGCAGAGACAATCGATAGGTCATCCTATCGTTCTCGACGACACCCGGTCTTCACCACCGTCTTCAATTGCAATCCATAACGTCGTATCACTATTCGAAATGGGTTATATAACCAAGGTCCTCTCCCGGCTAAATCGAATAATGAGCAATATTTTAAAACATATGGATATGGGATTTTATTTAAGTCACAACTTTTAGACCCAAAAACTTCCCATTCAAATGGTTTAACACAAATTACCATTTCAAATCTTTTAACAAAAAGATTAGTTTCACAAAGTTCACCCAGTTTCACAAAGATTCATTTATAGATTTTAAAACAATTTCCATTTCGATTAGGATTAACTCACCCAATCTTTAAACAAGGATTTAACTAATAGCTTTCAAACCCGTTTCCAAAGATTTATTCATAACTTAAAAAACCATTTTCCTTTTTAGATTTGAAATCCTTTTAACACAAATTGGAAGTTCATTTTTTATGTGAAAGCTTTTATTATTTGAAAACACATAGTTCTCATTTGGAAAAATCCGATTATATTTGCACGAGTTAAAACCCTTGAATTAAATTCAAATCCCCAAATTAATATCTTTAAAATGGTTTAACCCATATATAACTTGCATAACGTCTTTAATCCTAGTTTACAAACATAGAATTCAATTTCAAATTTTAAATTTAAATTTAAATCAAATTATTTAAACTTCAAAACTTAATCAGGTTATCCAAAAATAAATTTTTTCTTTGAAATTTCCTTTCAAAAACTTTTACTTTAAACCCAATCCATTTCCAAAATCATTTGGATTCAAAAATTCAATTTTAAAACTATTTCAAAAATCTATGACTTAACCCATTTCCACGTGCAATCCATATTTGTGTGTGTATAAGTGTGGGCCAGGGGTTTTACACAATAAAAGTGCAACACCATCAATCAGTACATATCCAAGTACAGCAATAATATTTGATAAGCGGTATAAACTATAACGCTTATCTCTCATTCACAGATCACAGATATATGTATCACAGATAATAAATTACATTAACACAGCTCAAATCAGAACAGAGCATCACATATCAAGGATATCAAATAATTCAATCATCCAATAGAATCCAAACATCCATAAGTAAAATCAGTTAATTGTCTGATTAATTCAAATCAGATTAATTACTTATGAATTACTAATCTTGGTTAATCAACATTAATAAATTATAAATCATTTTGATTAGTTATTCTTAAATCATTTATTAACTAACCATTAATAATAAATTAATTAATCTTTAATTATAATTCATCAACTTTTAATTATTAAATAATTAACCTTTAATTATTTAATTTATCATTTAGTTAATTATCTTTAATTAATTACATAAATTAATTAATCCTTAATTTATAACCATTCCTTAACCACTTTCATAAATTCAATTTACTTTTAATTAATTAATTATTATCAAAATTAATTACCTTTATTAATTAATCACATTAATTAATTATTCTTTAAATAAATAAACCTTTAAACACTTGATTAATCCACTTTAATCCTTAATCAATTACTTTTAATTAATTAATTAATTTCTTTCAATTACTTACATAAATTAATCTTAATTTGTTATTTACCCTGTAATTACACAAAGTACCTTTCCCTTAATGACATTAAGTAATAATATTTTTATTTATTGCATTACGTAATTTTTCTAAATTGATTTCATTAAGTAATCATTCTTTAATTACAACATTTTATTACATTTGAGAACACTTAGGAATTTTATTACGAAATTAACCTAATATATGATTACTTTAAACCAAAACATTTATCTTTAAATTTAAATCTTTGGAAACTTGTTGAAACTTGTTTTAAATAAATTACTTTGGAAATTTGGTTTATATCCTTTTCGAAACTCATTCATTTTAGTATATTTTTAACTTGATCAAATTTTTATTTAAAAACTGTTTAAGAAAGTTGTTTTAAAGTAAAACTTATTTGCTTACAAATTTTAAAACTGGCTAATATAAACTTGATAAAAGGCTAACCCGAGCTGATTATCAAAAACCCCGAGCACCACTTTGAGTTTGACTTCAGTTCTTTACCCAGTTCAACCCTTCGTTCCTTCTTCTGCTTTTTTTTATTGAAATATATTACCACTCACGTATGAAGACGAGAAATCACCCGAGCCATCACTTCATTCCTTCGAGGTCAAACTCGAGACTATCTCCATCTTCCTCCACACATCATCACCCCGACACAATCGTGTGCACGTGTACATGCACCGTCACCTGAATCACCTCCGACCTCTAACGAACTTCCCCGCATGTCACCCATCGCCGTTGCAATCGATATCGACCACCAAAATACAATTACAAGCCCCAGAGCAAAAATTGAACCAACACGAGCAACTTGGAACAAATATTTCGACCAAAACTCCCCTGGCCTCCACGTTTTCGACCACCGAAAACCCAGCGACTCCGGCCATGCATTCCCCGACCATCGACGCTGCGTTCCCCCAAGTTTCGTGCTACTCGATCATCTAGAAACATTGCGGTGGCCTCGCAAATCTAAGCAACCCAAAACTAGTGCGAACCCTAAATTAATTCAAATCTTCATCTATGATGAATTAAAAATTTATCTAGCATTTTGCTCGAATTCAACAATCACCCAAGCATCTCTGACACCAAGCACGAAACCCCACGATCTCGCGATCACCAGAATTTGGGGCATTTCGACTTTCTGTTCAACTCTCTTTTTCTCACAATTTAATACCCTAAAAATCCTGAAATAACTTCCTAAAATCATCATTTTTGATTTCTAATCGAGTTATAAAATCGAATTATAAAGTTAAAACATTCGAGTTCCTTGTTGTTTTTTTCTTTGTTAAAGCTTCAACGTACTTGAATTGCTTTTGCGAAAATCACTGAGTATAAATATCTAAAACCATCATTAAAGATAATGTTGTACTCTTATAATCATTTTCTATTCATAATTCAAAATCTAAAATAAGTTAGATAAAGTGCAATTTTGAATTTTTTTATTTAGTAGCTTTAAACCTAAGATTCAACAGAGGAGTGATTGAAATACTTAACAGATATGCACACTACCTACATACATATACATCCAACATGCAAACCAGAGTAACCTATATCAAAGAAGAGAATTGATGTAGGCATTCATCCATGACAAACTTAAGGCTAGTTTGCTCACAATTGATGTTTTTGAAACTGTAAAATGTAACATAGATGTATATATACATATACACAGGCATGCATCAATTATCCTATCACATCAATTCATTCATGGAAACTTTTATCATTTTGTCACAAGCAACAACATATAGCAGGGTGGAAAATTTGCTCACCTGAAGGTTGAAGAAAGATAGAGTTTTGTCTAAAGACAGAAAAACTTCCCGATAGTTTTCAAAAGAAGGATGAAGCCTGTATTTCTTTTTGTTTCTCTTTAAATCTTGAAGTTACATCTGCAAAGTTTGTTAATACAAAACTTTGCTTAATTTCTGTTGTATCTGTTTACTTCATCAATGACATTCAAAGATCAAGCTTTACTTAGAGTTTGCATTTCTTGTGCACAGAGATATATGGTCTGCAATTGCAAACCAGAAATTGATTTTTTATTATCTTTGAACTTGATTTGTTCCCTGCAACTGATTAATTTAATTGATTAATCCTTTCTTCATTACTGATCATAACTTCAAATTCAAATTTTTTTGAAAAGAAAGTTACTTGCCTTTAAATTATTTCCATAAATTTTGCACTGTATCCTGGCCAAACTGCAGCTCTGTTTCCATTCCATTGATCTTCATTTTTAAATTCCAGGTTGATTTTCCAGATTTCTAAACCTTGATTTCTTTTTTTTTCTTTTTTTACCTTTGATTCAGGTTTGTAATTTGATCTCTAACTTGCTTCCAGGTTGCACTTGAAAAAGATCTTGATTTCTTACTGTTATTTTTTTGTTTTTCTGGGTTTTTTTGTAAGTTTGATTGCCTTTGATATTGAGATGTGTGATTCTCAATCTTTTTTACTGTTCTTTTTCTGATTTACTAAGACTAAATAATTGCATATGGGAGATGAAATTTTTTTGTAATTTTTTAAATCTTATTACTTTATTCAATTAAGTATATTGAATGCTATATTTAAAAAGTAATCATGAGATTCCAATGTATGTTAATTTCTTTACTCCATCTCTTTTGTATATGTTTAACATTTAAAATTTTATTTTAAACCCTATTAAATTGGGTACTTATGTCTACATATACATTTATATTTATATCCTTATATGTTCAATGTATATACAAATCATATTTTATAAAAAGATAAGTGTTTTAAAACTCTTATTAATTTTAAGCAAATTGTACTTGGTTCATATATAATTTCAAAAGAAAGAACATTATTCGTTTATTAATATTTTATTTAAATCTTGTTAATTTTCAAGAGATATGTGTATTTTAAACTTTTACTTCTTTTTTTACATTTGGATTCATACATTATATTTTATACTTTTATACATTTAAAAAAAATCTTAAGAAATAAAATTTGAAATCAAATTATATACTTATACAAAGTTTAACTTTCAAATAATTATATATAAGAATTTAACTTAGGCTATCCTTTAAAAAAAAATTAATTTCAAACTATAACTTCCAAAAGTTTAAAATATATTATTAATTTTAATTGATAAATTTTGGGATGTTACTTTTTATTTATAAGATATTAAATATCCAATTTCAAAGCCCCAATTAAATTTTAAAATCAATGTCCAAATAAATAAATAAAAATCCTATTTAATTTGAAAAGTTCAAATTAATTTACTATTTTATTCAAAAATTTATTTTAATTATCAATTTAAATTTAATTAAAAATCGGGGTCGTTACACATCCTCAGACCGATGGTCAAACAGAAAGGCTGAATCGTATTCTTGAAGATATGTTGAGGGCTTGTATTCTAGATTTCGTCGGATTTTGGAAAGACCATCTACACTTGGTAGAATTCTCGTACAACAATAGTTATCTAGCAAGTATTAATATGGCACCATATGAAGCTTTTTACGGAAGACCCTGTAGATCACCATCTTGTTGGGTAGAATCCGAAGTTTGTCTTATTCTTGGTCCAGATTTGATTCGAGAGGTATCTGCGAAGGTTGAGCTAATTAAGAAAAGAATGAAAGCAGCCCAGGATCGTCAAAGAGCTATGTAGATAAAAGGCGATGTGGTTTGGAATTCGAAGTTGGAGATTTGGTTTTTGTCAAGGTTTCCCCGATAAAAGGAGTGATCAGATTTGGTAAGTCGGGAAAGTTAGCTCCGAGATATATTGGACCTTTCCGTGTTCCTGATAGAATTTTTTCTTTGACCTACCGGATTGAATTACCAGAACGGATGGCTAGGGATTCGCAATGTATTTCACGTATCTCATATGAGGAAATGCGTGTATGATCCATCACTAGTTGTAGAACCGACATCTCAGGAAGATTTAGAGGTCGAACGAGACTTAACCGGGGTCAGGCATCCAGTTTAGATTGTAGATTGAGATGAGAAGGAGGCTCAGGAACAAAGTGGTGAAGCTGGTTAAGATTCAGTGGAGTGAGGATCCCAGAGATTGTACCTGGGAAACTCTAGATAGTATTAGGAAGGCCTATCCTGAATTGTGTCAAGATAGTTAGATTTGTTTGTTCGACGGAATTGTTTGCTTTGGTTGTTAGTATATGGATGATATGTATGCTTTGCTGATAAATATAAAAGCTTTTGATTTTCTTTTGCTTTAAATTTTGGGGACAAAATTCTTTTAAGGGGGAGGAATGCGATAACTCGGAATTTTTGACAATATTGATTTAATGATCTTCTTATATAATCATTTAAATTTGCAAACTTATTTTTTCAAACAAATAAATGTGTTATCTATTTTCTTTTATTCATATGTAAATTTTGAATAAAATTATGATTTGAAATATGTATATCTTAAAAAGTAAATTAGATTTAAACTCTACATTTCTAAAACACTAAGTATATCTACATAGTTATTAATTCAAAGTATAATAGCTTAAGCTTGAAATTAAGAAATAAATAAAAGTGTTTTATAATATTTATTAAACTTAGTAAATAAAAGAAAATGTAAAAATATAAATATAAATATAAAAATGTGTAAATATAAAATACATGCATAAAGACATTTGTAAGCTAGAGAGTGTCATGCAAATACAAGTGTCAAAAATTCTTGTTTAAATGAATTTCCTCATTTTCAAAATATAGAAAATAATAAGAGCCTGGTGTTGTGCAATTCACACACTTATATATATGCCTTAACTCTTTCTTTCTTTCATCTTTCATTTTATCAAACCAAAACTAAAGCCAGGAAAAAAAAGAACAAGAAGCAACCTCTTTCCAGTTTCAATCTGAAGCAAGCTAAATTCAATTCAAGGTTGAACTCAGCTAAAAATAAGCAATCAAGTTGCATATCAAAGATCAAAGAAATCAATTTGCAGATTTCAAATGCTTTCCTCTGTTCAAACAAAATACATTGAGTAAACTTCACCTTTTAAAAGCTAAATCAGTTTTATATTCTAACGCATGTGATAAATAATTCAAGTAATATTGTGAAATGTTTTGCATGGATGAACGAATATGCTTGCATGTATAATAATATGAAGCTGCTGTGTGTGTGTGTGTGTATGCATGTCTGTGCATGTCTCTGTTTAGTCCAACAGACTAAAAACTTCTCAAAATTTGATTCCTCTTCATTTAATCTATTCTAAGTTATGATCTTTAAAGGAAAAATGTTAGTATTGACTAAATTCTATTTTAAAAAATATTTTATGTGAGATTATAAATTAATTAACTGGAAAATAATAAGTTACAATGAAAATCAACTTAAGTCAGAGCATTAATTGTTTAAATCTTGTGTTTTTCTTATATCATCTAATTCGTTTTTGAAAACCATGGTTTTTAATAATAATTTCATGATTTTTAAGTTAGAATTTGGGTAGTAGTTGTGAGTTGAACGGAAATGGGATTTTCATCGATTTTTGGCGATCGGTGAAGGATGGAAGGTTGAGTTCATTGCTGGAGGTAGCTCGAAGGTCGAGGCGCTTGGGAAAAATTGTTGGAGGGTTTATAGTTCGCCATGGTGGAACGGCAAGGAGGATGTAAGATTTTAAGCCCTGTTTGGGTCATCAATGCTTTCGGGTTGAATGCGGCGTCGTTGTCACATTGAGTTGGATCGGAGGTGGGGAAAAAGAAGCATGGGTCCACGGCGAAGGTCAGGACGAGGAGCCGGAGTCTTTGGTGGTCGGAGGTGGCGATTCGAGATGGTTTTGGGTGTCGGGTTTTCATTCAGGCGATGGCATTTCTGTTTGAATTCGTTCGATTACGATTCGAAGGGTCATTTAAGTTTTGGGTGATCGAAACAAGGGAGAAGGTTGACGGCGACTTGCTAGGGGTAGCGACGTTGGTCGGAGCGATGGTGATTGAGTGTGCACGCGCACGTATATCATTATGTATTGGTGTTGCTGTAGCTAGTGAGGGAAGAGAGAAGCTCGGGGAAGAAAGGGGTTTTGTATCGAGTTTGTGTGCAAGTTTTTAAGAAGAAGATAAGGAGAGGGGAAGGATCGGTTTGGCTCGGGTTTGCACTAGGGTTTGTATAGGGTTTGGCTTGGGTCTGTTCACTAGCATATTAAAACGGTTTTAAAGTAAAACAAAATAAGTTTTTTTCAAAAAAA
Source organism: Allium cepa (assembly GCA_030765085.1). Classification (NCBI taxonomy): domain Eukaryota; kingdom Viridiplantae; phylum Streptophyta; class Magnoliopsida; order Asparagales; family Amaryllidaceae; genus Allium; species Allium cepa. The sequence goes on from CM060932.1 coordinate 744,292,407, forward strand.
AAAGATTTCCTAACCAAATTTCTTAAATGATAATGATTACTTAAATGTTAGATTAGTATAAGGTGATATAATAATATTTTTTTAACTTAAACTAATTAAGTTTGGAATATTTTATTATATGTCTATTATTTAAATTAATTCTTAAGTTTATTAAAAATAAAATTGAATAATGTAATTAAGTAAATGATTAAGATAAATGGTTTAAACTTTAATTAACTAAGGTCTTAAGTAATTATAAATGATAATTAATTAATTAAAATAAAATAAAATAAAATGGCGTTCAATTAATTAATGACAATTAAGAAGGTTTATAATTAATTAATTATTTTGTGTTTAAATTAATTTAATTAAATTAAAAATGTTATGACCAGTTAATCTTGCCCATGAATATTAAATTGTATTGAATGCTTTGGATTGTTTAATATCTCTAGTCTGATAATTTGTGATTAATTATGATATGAAATACCTGAATTTTACTATTGATTAATGTGAGATGTTTTAGTTATCTGTGATGAATTTCTATGTGAATATGACATTCTAAAGTGTAATTGAATAATTTTACTTAAAACAACTTGGCCTTAAAAGACGACGTTTGGATTTCGATGAGACCGGGGTCGGATATCAAATTGTTATCTGAAAACCACACCGATCCATATTAAGCGATAGGTTATGAAATCTCAAGTGAAGATCGAGAATGAGGATTCAGAATGCAAGGGCTATTTGTCGTTAACTCTAAGGGTGATTCCAAAACGAGTGTAATGGAGATAGTGCCTTCAGTTCCGTTCGGACTTGGAATGGACTTGTATGGATGAATGCTATCAAACTATCGTCAATGGAGGACGATGAGCATTCCAAGATATGTGTGCTATAAAGGTAATTGTAGCCTCAAGCCTCATCAACCGGGAATGGCTAAAACAGGGGAGGTGCAACAAGGCTAAGTGGATAGCACCCAAGTAGGATAAGATTTTCTCCTATCTTGATGTCCCTTTTTTCGGCTGTGTGGGCGGTTACTGGCCACAGCCGTGGGGTTGTCTTATTCAGACTATCTAGTAAGGGGTAGCTCCTGTCTTGTGTTGCAGGGGATCATGGGGGATCCTCAGTACTCTGATCTAGACTAGGTACAGTGACGGGCGGCACCCCTGTAGCCCTGCCATTGTATGGAATCCAATCTCCAATAAGTGACCTTGGACTTGATTGTATACCTAGTATGTTGGAATTTAATGAATGTAACAATTTCGGCTATGTAAATAATTTATTTGGAAACCCTAGACACTATTATAATATAACTGGATTTCCTATCAAATGTTTTGGCTATCGTAAGGGAAAAACTTGTCCGTGTTTATTTGCGGAGAGTCTTACGAGATACCTTTGTTTTCAAATGATTTTTAAGTTAAACAACTTAAACGTTTACTCACACCAGACCCATGTCTGGCCCAGAGTTTATTTTCTATTTTCTTAAACTCTTGGATACTCAAATTTGTATGAGTAGAGTCAAGTAATATTCAGGTTGGCTTGACCTATTTTGGGAAAAGACTTGGAGCATGAGACTTGGAGCATCTATATATATACCTATTCCGATGTATTAGTATCTTTGTTTGCATTTTGGGTTGTAATGGATAGACAGGTCATCATGACTATCTAATATATGTTTGTAAAACTGAATGACTCTGATGTATGATGAATATTATGTAATATTTATGTGATGTAATATATATTTTTCCATTCCGCTGTAAGATTCTGATGATTGTTTAGTTCTTTCTTTCTATCTATTTCTTTTCTACCTATTTCTTTCTAAATTACGATATGTATTTCTATGGAATGAAAGGCGGGTCGTCACAGTTTTTCCTATGAGTTCTCAGTTGTCTACTTCCATAACATACTACCCTCCATTCTTGCATCAATACTGCTCCAAGACCAGTCCCACATGCATCAGTGTATACTGTAAAAGGCTTAGCTCCGTCAGGTAAAACTAACACCGGTGCACTAGTAAGGGCCCTATTTAGCATCGTGAAGGAATCCTCGCAATCTACGTCCCACACGAATGTTGTATTCTTCTTAGTAAGACGAGTTAGTAGTGCTGAAATCTTAGCGAAATCTCTGATAAACTTCCTATAATAACTTGCCAGACCTAAAAAGCATCTTACTTTGGTAGCGTTCTTAGGGGCCATTTAATCCTGTACTACTATCTTAGTGGGATCCACTGTTAAACCCTCTCTTGAGACTACATGCCCTAAGAAACGCACCTCCTCATGCCAAAAGTGGCACTACGAGAATTTTTCTTTCAACTAATGAACACGAAATGTAAGAAGGACCTCCTCAACATGAATAACATGCACTCCATACTCTTGAAAAACACCAGAATGTCGCCCACAAGTACTACAACAAACTTATTTAGGACATCTCGAAACACACTGCTCATCAAATCTACAAAATAGGCTAGGGAATTGGTCAGCCCAAATGGCATAACCAACCACTCAAAGAATCCATCGGGCGTCCTAAATGTTGTCTTATCGATGCTATGGTCAATGGCCTTAAGCTTATGAAATGCAGCAGCTAAGTCAAGCTGAGAAAATACTGAAGAGCCAACCAACTGATCGAAAAGATCGTCTATCCTAGGAAATCGACAATGGTTCTTCTTTGTGAGCTTATTTAACTCTCTATAGTCTACGCAAAGTCGATGGGAACCATCCGCCTTTATGCTGAAGATGACTGGCGCTCCCCACTCAGATATGCTCCGTTTGATAAGCCTTTCTCTAATAGCTCACCAATCTGCTTACTTAACTCCTTCCTTTCCCTAGGAGCCATATGTCTCATAGGCAATGCCACTGGCTTAGCATTTTGTTAGATAGATCCTAAAGTTGATCTCTCTCTTAGGGGGTAGTCCCCTAATCTCTTCAAAAATGTCTTGAAAATATCTAATAAATGGAAATGAATCTAACTCTCCCAGTTATGAAACAAGGGAATAAAGAAAGCTCAATATAACTGACCCTTATAGGTCGCGAGATACCTCGTGACTCCTTCCAATACATGTCTCTAGTCTAATATCGCTCCATTAGTGGATAACCAGTCCATTCCCAAAATCATCTTATATCCCAAAAATCCCAGTACATAGGCATCACAATCAAATTCTGTGCCTAGTATAAAAAATTTCAAACCCCTAAATATAATGGATAAATGCGTCGATCCTCCTATGGGGTTTGAAAAAACTATAGGGTCTACTACTAGAGAAATATCTAAGTGAAAATAATCAACCAAGGAACTAGAAATGAAGGAATGCAATGCTCTAGAGTCAAAAAGAGTTCGAATAGGAAAAATCTAAAATAGATATCAAACATTCTACAGAGACTTTCCTACCTCATTCCGGTCCACTACTAGAAGGTACTACATCCAAAGCCCGTAATTGCACTGTAGATGGGCCTGATATCTTCCCTGCCCTCTTAGGACAAGCTCTACTAAGGTAACCAGGCTGCCCACAGTTGTAACACCTCCCCTTCATCGTGTCCTTCTTACAGTCCTTTGTGAAATGCCCAACCAATCCACAATTTTGACTTATTTTTCCCTTCTTGATCTGCTTTTGATGTGCTCCTCCTTTCTTCTTGTCCTTACCCTTCTTGTTATTCCACCATTGCTTCTTAGAGTTTTTTAATTTAGGAACGTCCTTAACTTCTCTTTCCTTAGCTACCTCTGCCATGAGAGCCATTTCCACAAGTGATTCATACGTCGCTCCAATAGGTACATGCGTCAATGCCAAACCTTGGAGGGGGTGGTTCAGACCCCTAACAAACTTGATGGCCGTCTTATATGGTGCATTGACAAGCTCCATTTCAAACTGTGATAACTCATTAAACTGATTTATATACTCCTTCACCAAAAGACTCCCTTACTTCAGATTAATGAACTTCTCTAACTGCATGCTTTCCTCAGCTTGCGACAAGAACTTTCTCTCAAACCTTTTCATAAATCCAAACCAACCAATGTATCTACCTTCCATCCACATAATCTCCCACCAGTAAGAAGCTTCTCCCTTCAACTGCCAAGATGCAAGCTGAACTCTCTATCGGTCCTCAAATCCTAACAGCCCAAATATCTGCTCCGTATTCCTCAACTAAGCTCATGCCTCTACGAAATTCTTCATGTTAGAAAATGTCTTGCCTCCTAGATTAGTGAAGTCCTTGAATAGCTTAGAAAAATTGGCTGCTGCAAGTGGATTAACAGGATCTCCTCCCACCAATGCTGCGTTGGGCACTTTCCCTTGCACCTTCGGTGCCGTAGCTTGGAGGCATCTATGAAACCAACCAGGGACTTGGCGTAACAACCCTAGATTTTGCCTAGATTTTTATATTTGACTTTATTTTTATTTTGAAATTATTTTAAAACTTTTTTTATATCAAACAATTCATTTTTAAAAATAAATGTTAATTATTAAGTGATTTATAGTTTCAAACAAGTATAAATTTAATATTTTACGGAAAAGTGAATTTCTGGTCAAACTGTTCAAACTTTGACTTTTAAACTTCAAATTTAAATTATTTTAAATCTTAAATTTTATCTTTTATTATGAAAATAGATGAAATAACTTGAACACTGCTTTTCGTTTCGTTGAAAATGGAGTTAAACTGCAAAAATTATGTACATTTCAATGTTGAGTATAATTTGTTTTATTTTGCAGTTTTGTCTATTTTAAATTATATAAATTATATTTTCTTTGTCATATTTTATTTTAATTTGTGTTAATATGTTATTGTATGTATATTTATGTATTTTATTATTTTTAAAGTGATAATATAATTTTTCTAAAGTTTATTGAATTTATTTCCAAATTTTAAAGCCTAGTTTCCATTTTTCTGCTATTTTCTTTATTTAAATTATATTTAAATTAAAATTTATATATTTATTTGTGAATGAATTTTTATTTTTATGTTATTATCTTTGTTATAAATATTTTTACAAGTCCATATAAATTTTCCAAAGTTCATTCTGTTTATTTTCCATTTTCTAGACTAGTTTGCAATTTTGTGCTATTTTCTTATTTTAACCTTATATAATTAATAAATGTTTAAATATATTTTATATTTGGTTATATTTCTAAATTTTGGCTGAAATTATTTTTATTTTCAGTAATATAAACTTATATAAATAAATTAAAGGTAATTTGAAAGGTTATGACTTTTGATTTGCCTAAGGCCTTTTATCTTCCAACCTTTCGCATTTGTAACTTATCTTTTCATCAATTAGCCTTTACTATCCACATCTTTCAGCTGCATACTCTATTTCCTATTCACATACACTCATTTTCATTTCTGAAACAAAAAAAATTCGGCCATGGCTATTGAGCAAAGTTTGGGTAATGATTTTTCAACTTTTCTTATTCTTCTTCTTTGTTTACATTGATTTTTGCACTTGCTCTCTTCTTCTAGGCTCGGCTTCTCCCATCTCCACCCCTTAGCCGACCTCCACCACCTCCTACCAATTCTCTTACCTCCCTAGATCACTACCATGGCCAGGCCGAGCAACCATATGACAAGCATCATCACCAAAAGTTCACAAAACCATCACCTATCTACATAAACCAAGCCTAGTTGTACACCAACTACCTCCACCACCACTAGCCACCACTACCTCCACCACCACCACCTCTGACCTGACCTCCACCCTCTTCCACATCACCCGCCACCATCTGCACCACTGGACGAGCCCCTAGAGCCAATGGCCGAACCTATTCGTGCCTTGTGATGTTGTATATTGCCTTGTTGTTGTATTGAATTGCAACTATATCTTCTCCACACTTTTGAACCATAGAGGCCGACCTATCTGGACCTAAACCCAGCCTTTAGTCGCTGCCTTGGCTGAGCTTATCCAACCTATAACTGATCCATATGAAGTCGAGAGCAAGTGCAATGAATTTTGTTGAATATGCGCTTATATGATTTTTGTTTGATGATAATAAACATATATATTCATTTAAATGTATTTGGTAATGTACTATTTTGTTTTTCATAGATTAAATAAATATTTGTTGAATAAAATAAATTACACAGAATTTGAATTCAAACAGATATTTTATTCAAACAAATATTTATTACAATTTTGAATAGTACAAATTCAAGCTCTCACTATACATATACAATTTTGATTGTAATTACATCACAATTCAATTTACATAAATGCCTCACTACATATCACTCACACTCGTAGTTTATCTGCAATTTCATTCCATTTATAATCCAGCATCTGAGAAATCTGCAAAAATATTCACTAACGCAGTAAAATTGAAAAAGAAATATTTTTGCAATATAAAATGAAATATGATTTTTGAAAATATGATTTGCCTCAGTTATTTGGGTTGTTCATCATCATTCACATTTGAATTCATCATACACGAACAATGTGACATGCACAGTGTATCACTGTACATGTCACAAGGCCGTGCACATCGATATACACTTGATAATGCTACAGGGACAAGTGAGCACAGGTCAAACCCAAATGAAAAGCCGGGTTCAACTCACGTGCAATATATTTAAAATCACGACACGAGCACAAGGTCAAACCCGAGTTTTGAAACTGGATTCAACTCAAGTGAAATTTCAAAAATCAACATAAAATGATCAAGAACAAACATCAATGCATGCAAGTGCAGATCAAAGTGCAACAGAAAATCAGTGCAACCTGAAGTCATGACAACATGAAGCATGCAAGCTATTGCACAAGATATAGAGCCACAACAACTCCAACAGTGAAATACACATGAAGACCAACAACAAACCCGAATGAAGACAACAAGTATACAACAACTCCAGCAGTGACAGTGAAATATGCAAACTGACTCGAAGATTGCCACCAACATAAGCAGCAACAAGAAGACCACTATGCAGTAGACATGAATGCAACTTGACTATCAAGACTCAGTAAACAACAACAATTTCAAGTATAATGATACAGCATCAAGACGAGTCAACAATCAGAATATATGAAACACAGAAATGATTCATGCAAGCTATAGATATATGGCAATGCACAAACAAGTATGCTAAAACAAAATCCGGTTCAAACCAGTTGCAAACAACATGAATGTCACAAGTAAGTAACGGCATAGCAACTGCCACAAGACCACAATAAAGTTGTACAAGAATACCAGAGACTACAAAGTATGGAGTGTGCAAGTGCGGAGCAACCAAAAATTCAAGGAAACAGAGACCAAGCAATGAATAACTCGAAGCAACAGTCAACAGGCCAGAAGCTCAAGTACAACAGTGACACAGTGATGCAATGCAAGTTCATATGGACAGCAAACTACAGGAACTCAACAAGGCAGACTACAATACCAAGTTACAAACATATGCTCAGTGAAACTCAAGCAAGTGCACAACTAAACCAACATGACAGCAAACAAATGCAAGTGACTCAAGCAACATGTCCAGTTACAACAAAAACCAAGTTCATTTCGAAGTTAAAATGAAGCATGAATCACATGAACAAGTTCGAGCAATATAAAGAACCAAAGTCACAGTGTACAAAATCATCATCGGCTATGTGCAAAGATGAACGCATATATGGATGCAGACGTGCCAAAGTTGTCAATGCCGTGTAAATCAATGCTACAGCGGATGAACAGAAAGAAATGGTGATGGCCGAAAATAATGCAGAGTCGTGAAGTGGTATACACGAAATCAAGTATGTATAAAAATGGAAATTGCCGAACATAGGAAAGTCAAACAAATCAAAAAAAGGAAAGTTTCTACCGTATCAAACAAGGGAAAATCGAACGTTTCAAAATCAAGACCATGTGCATCAAGTAGTCGCAAATATCAGGAAAGCCGTGCGCATCAGGCAAACAAAAAATTAGGAAAGTGTAAATGAATACGAGCAAATTCAAGTGACTCGAATTCATATAAATATCAAACCCAAAATTCATCATCGGCATCGAGTTCGAATACGAGAAATCATAAAAACACAAATAGGAAATTACATACCGAAGCAACAGTGAACTCGATCAAAGGAGCAGCTGCGAACGAGCGCAAGCAACACAAACCAGAGAATCGATCACCAGAGAAGCCGCGAGCAAGAGAAACACAGAATAGAGAATTGATCATCCCGCGAGCAAGCGCAACACAAACCAGAGAATCGAAAGCCCTAATTTGGACGAACGAAGATTAACAAAGCCGTCGTTTTTTCACAAGCCAGAGAAAAGAACGGGCTAGAGAAATAAACATTGGGCCGGCCTTGTTTTTATTAAAGGGGTTTAGTTTGTTTTAATTAGGGTTTAGTTTTTTTTAGGGTTTAATTTGTCAAATAGGGTTTAGCTTTAAAATCAAGTTTTAATCATTTTTGCTCTTGTTTTTTTTTGTACTTTTCGAACCAAGTCTTGGTAAATCACCACCTAGGTTGTAGGTAGTGTCAGATTGTCTAGTTAGAATTAATTCAGTGAGCAGGGTGTGCGAGATTGCAAAACTCTATAGGCGGGAGCAAGGGTTTGCGAGTTTGCAAAACTCTATAGGCAGGAGCAGGGGTTGCGAGTCTATTAGAGTGTTTGTAAGCGGGAGCAGGGTTTGCGAGTCTGTTAGAGTGTTTGTAAGCGGGAGACTGTTTAATTCCAATAGAAATCTAAGAATGCAGTAGTAGGCAGTGGTTGCCGAAGCTGGGTAAATTTTGTGTGCGATTTACTTTTCAGCATATTTATTTCTGCAGTTTGTTTCTGTGTTTGAATCGAGAAAATTTGTTATAACCCTATTCACCCTCCCTCTAGGGTTAATCTAGATCCTACAATGGTATCAGAGCACGGTATTTTTCTTTAACTCTAGAATCATGAATCCACCAAATAATGCTTTTTCTGAGGGGCAATCTATTGTTAGGCCACCCATGTTTAATGGGAGTGATTATGCTTATTGGAAGGTTAGGATGGGCACTTGTCTTACTTCTATTGATTATGATGTTTGGGACATTCCTGAAACTGGCTATAAATCTCCCACTATAACTGTTGGTGATACTGAGATTCCTAAATCTAAGGATAGGTGGAATGCTAACGATAAGAATTTAAAAGCTGCAAATGATAAAGCCATGAATGCTCTGATCTGTGCTCTTGATAAGACTGAATTAAATAGAATTTCTCATTGTAAAAATGCACAGGAAATCTGGAATACTTTCGATGCAATATATGGTGCAAAAGTCAACAGCAATGAGAAATCCTCCACAACCAACTCAGTTGAAGAAAAGTGCTTAACAGGATTAAAAAGCAGTTGTGATGAGGATGATGATGATGGAGCATCTAAGCTGGCGTTAATAAAGAAATTCAAAAGGTGGAACCACAAATATGGAAATCCATCTCAAAATCAAAAATTAAAAAGCAGAATAATCAAAGCACTAGACAACTCGGAAGAACACGGGATCATTTGCAACAAAACCGGTGATATCAAGCCCAATTATCCCCGATTTCAACGCGATTTTGAAAAGAAATCAAAACGGAGAAATACTACAGTCACGTGGAATACAAGTGATGAAGATAATCAAAGTTCTAGCAGTAAGAGTGAGAAAGCAGATATGTGCCCTCATGGAAATATAACTGATAGCAACGATGACAAGCCAAGCGAGGTATCAAAACTTACTCACTATGAATTACTTATTTATTTCCACGAAGTAAATGGCTATTTAAACGACTTAGGGAGAAGTATCCAAACTTGAATCACAAAAAGGCACTTTGATAGAATTAAATGAACAACTTGACCAATTAGTTAAAACCTATCAAAGTAGGATCCCTAAGTGTGATAAGTGTCCAACATTCGAAGAAGAAATTAAAAAATCAAAAATTAATATAAAATCACTTGAAAATGAAATTCTGATTTTGAAAGAGAACGAAAATACTAGGAGAGAAAATTTTATCAAAAAGTGCACACAATTATTGAACGAAAATGAATCTCTCAAAATACAAGTCCAACAATTGTCAATAGCTTTAGATAAATTTTCAAAAAGTGAGAAATCGTTGAATCTGCTATTAGGGAAGCAAATTGTTAATACAGCTAGACAAGGACTTGGATATAATCAATCTGAAAATGTTGAAAGTGATATTAATCAAGAAAATTCCATGTGCACAATTTGTAGAAAATATGGACACGATCACAATAATTGTAGGTATAGACCCAAACATGTGAAAACTATACCAATTTGGGTTCCAAAAGGCACAAATACAAAATCTCTCAAAGTTAAACAAATTTGGGTGCCAAAAGGAACATATATAAGCAGTTTTGGGTCTCCACAAAATTATTTTCCTAAATCTTCTGCCACTAACAACCATGGACCTATAAAAAAAATAGGTCACATAAATCTTTTCCCGTATAGGTTTGGTGGCAGGCTAAGCAACAACAACAGTGTTTTCTGGATTTTTGGCTGTTCCAGAAACACAACGGGCGACAAAGCAAAGTTCCTTAGCCAATTATAAAGGTGACAGAATCACAATGGATAAACAACGAAAAATATCGTAAAGGTAAAACAGGTAATGTTATATTTATTTGAACGATATATTAATTGTGATGATCCGCACCATAGTCTGAATTAAAATTAGCCAATATTGAGATGGTGAAGAGATGATGATTTTGATTCTGACTTGTTCAACATAGTTGGCCAATGATGTTCTCTAGATTCTTGGATTTACTTCATATATATTTGTTTGAATTAAATTCAAGAGTGCTGTAAAAAGTTGGGTTTGAGTTTTTGTGCACTCTTCATGGTCTGGTCTATCAAATTTAATTAGTGATATTTTAGAGTGAAAAAGAAATTCAGGTGCAGATTACACTGGTAATCTAGTTGATAGAAAAATTACTAGTTGAACGTGATTTTTGAGAAATTTAGTAACTACATCGTTTTTCAAAGAAAATATCTGCATATTTTTCATTTCAAATAATTTTCAAATAGCAGAAAATTCTCTCATATAACCCCCTCGAGAAAATCATTTTTTGACCATGTTTTCATATTCTTCATTTTTATTTGATTTTAATGACAAATTTTGACTAATCCGACTCCCTACTAATTATCAAAAAGATAGATAGTGATTGAAAAGATGATAAGTGTTGATATTTAACATACATTACTCAAGAAAGTATATTTGGAAAATTTCTTTAGGAATTCAAACAAGAGTTATAAATATTTTTGTTGGGTAAAGATTCCATGAGCATTTCTATATCTATCATATTTCTATCAACCATTGTTTTTCAAAAATTCAATATAGTTTGTCGATATGTGGTACTATAATCAGGGATCATTTGTTTTTCATTTCACATTTTTTTAAAAATAAATAAATATCTGAAGTATTCACTCTCATTTATAAGTCCTCACGGTTATGCATGGGTGAATTACTTGGATTTTTGATTATGTGCTTCCATGCTCATTTAAAAGTCCTTACGGTTATGCATGTATGGAACGCATATCAAAATTAATCGATTAAATAGACAAGTTGATTCTAATCCCATTTAAAAGTCCTCACGGTCATGCGTGGTTAGAAGATACTTGATTTCATTTTTTAAAAATTAAATTGGAATACTACTAATCTCATTTAAAAGTCCTAACGGTTATGCATGATTAGTAGATATTCAAATTCCTGATATAAATGTACCACAAGTTGATACAATTGTATGATTTTATATTAGAACATCATTTTCATTCATTCTAAAAGTGGAATATGCGCCTAACAAGGGTAGTTATGATTTTTGTTTGATTTTTATTGAAGTTTAATATTTATATTCAATTTGAGTTTAATGTTGGATTAATATTGATCACTTTATCTCTATTTTCTCTAACACTATTATTCTTTTGCTGATAACAAAAGGGGGAGAGAAAAGTTGAGATTTTGTCAAATAGAATCAAGCAAAGGTCAAATAATTTTCCATTTGCATCTAGGCTTATTTATATATTTCTATGCATATATGTAGGGGGAGCATCATGTAGAGAGGAAGCATTTAAATAGGGGTAGCAATTAGAGTATATCATTGACCAAATACATTTAACACAGTCAAAATCTTAAATATATGTTTGTTATCATCAAAAGGGGGGAGATTGTTGAATATGCGCTTATATGATTTTTGTTTAATGATAATAAACATATATATTCATTTAAATGTATTTGGTAATGTACTATTTTGTTTTTCATAGATTAAATAAATATTTGCTGAATAAAATAAATTACACAGAATTTGAATTCAAACAGATATTTTATTCAAACAAATATTTATTACAATTTTGAATAGTACAAATTCAAGCTCTCACTATACATATACAATTTTGATTGTAATTACATCACAATTCAATTTACATAAATGCCTCACTACATATCACTCACACTCGTAGTTTATCTCCAATTTCATTCTAGTTATAATCTAGCATCTGAGAAATCTGCAAACATATTCACTAACGCAGTAAAATTGAAAAAGAAATATTTTTGCAATATAAAATGAAATATGATTTTTGAAAATATGATTTGCCTCAGTTATTTGGGTTGTTCGTCATCATTCACATTTGAATTCATCATACACGAACAATGTGACATGCACAGTGTATCACTGTACATGCCACAAGGCCGTGCACATCAATATACACTTGATAATGCTACAGGGACAGGTCAGCACAGGTCAAACCCAAATGAAAAGTCGGGTTCAACTCACGTGCAATATATTTAAAATCACGACACGAGCACAAGGTCAAACCCGAGTTCTGAAACTGGATTCAACTCAAGTGAAATTTCAAAAATCAACATAAAATGATCAAGAACCAAACAGCAATGCATGCAAGTGCATATCAAAGTGCAACAGAAAATCAGTGCAACCCGAAGTCAAGACAACATGAAGCATGCAAGCTATTGCACAAGATATAGAGCCACAACAACTCCAACAGTGAAATACACATGAAGACAACAACAAACCCAAATGAAGACCACAAGTATACAAAAACTCCAGCAGTGACAGTGAAATATGCAAACTGACTCGAAGATTGCCACCAACATAAGCAGCAACAATGAAGACCACTATGCAGTAGACATGAATGCAACTTGACTATCAAGACTCAGTAAACAACAACAATATCAAGTATCATGATACAGCATCAAGATGAGTCAACAATCAGTATATATGAAACACAGAAATGATTCATGCAAGCTACAGATATATGGCAATGCACAAACAAGTATGCTAAAACAAAATCTGGTTCAAACCAGTTGAAAACAACATGAATGTCATAAGTAAGTAACGGCATAGCAACTGCCACAAGACCACAATAAAGTTGTACAAGAATACCAGAAACTACAAAGTATGGAGTGTGCAAGTGCAGAGCAACCAGAAATTCAAGGCAACAGAGACCAAGCAATGAACAACTCAAAGCAACAGTCAACAGGCCAGAAGCTCAAGTACACCAGTGACACAGTGATGCATTGCAAGTTCATATGGACAACAAACTACAGGAACTCAACAAGGCAGACTACAATACCAAGTTACAAACATATGCTCAGTGAAACTCAAGCAAGTGCACAACTAAACCAACATGACAGCAAACAAATGCAAGTGACTCAAGAAACATGTCCAGTTACAACAAAAACCAAGTTCAGTTCGAAGTTAAAATGAAGCATGAATCACATGAACAAGTTCGAGCAATATAAAGAACCAAAGTCACAGTGTACAAAATCATCATCGGCTGTGTGCAAAGATGAACGCATATATGGATGCAGACGTGCCAAAGTTGTCAATGTTGTGTAAATCAATGCTACAGCGGATGAACACAAAGAAATGGTGATGGCCGAAAATAATGCAGAGTCGTGAAGTGGTATACACGAAATCAAGTATGTATAAAAATGGAAATTGCCGAACATAGGAAAGTCAAACAAATCAAAAAAAGGAAAGTTTCTACCGTATCAAACAAGGGAAAATCGAACGTTTCAAAATCAAGACCGTGTGCATCAAGTAGTCGCAAATATCAGGAAAGCCGTGCGCATCAGGCAATCAAAAAATTAGGAAAGTGTAAATGAATACGAGCAAATTCAAGTGACTCGAATTCATATAAATATCAAACCCAAAATTCATCATCGGCATCGAGTTCGAATACGAGAAATCATAAAAACACAAATAGGAAATTACATATTGAAGCAACAGTGAACTCGATCAAAGGAGCAGCTGCGAGCGAGCGCAAGCAACACAAACCAGAGAATCGATCATCAGAGAAGCTGTGAGCAAGAGTAACACAGAACAGAGAATTGATCATCAGAGAAGCCGCGAGCAAGCGCAACACAAACCAGAGAATCGAAAGCCCTAATTTTTGCAAGGGAACAAAGCCCTAATATGGACGAACGAAGATTAACAAAGCCGCCATTTTTTCACAAGCCAGAGAAAAGAACGGGCTAGAGAAATAAACATAGGGTCGGCCTTGTTTTTATTAAAGGGGTTTAGTTTGTTTTAATTAGGGTTTAGTTTTTTTAGGGTTTAATTTGTCAAATAGGGTTTAGCTTTAAAATCAAGTTTTAATCATTTTTTCTCTTGTTTTTTTTTGTACTTTTCGAATCAATTCTTGGTAAATCACCACCTAGGTTGAAGGTAGTGTCAGATTGTCTAGTTAGAATTAGTTCAGTGAGCAGGGTGTGTGAGTTTGCAAAACTCTATAGGCGGGAGCAAGGGTCTGCGAGTTTGCAAAACTCTATAGGCGGGAGCAGAGGTTGCGAGTCTATTTGAGTGTTTGTAAGCGGGAGCAGGGTTTGCGAGTCTGTTAGAGTGTTAGTAAGCGGGAGACTGTTTAATTCTAATAGAAATCTGGGAATGCAGCAGTAGGCAGGGGTTGCCGAAGCTGGGTAAATTTTGTGTGTGATTTACTTTTCAGCATATTTATTTATGCAGTTTGTTTTTGTGTTTAAATCGAGAAAATTTGCTATAACCCTATTGACCTCCCCCCCCTCTAGGGTTAATCTAGATCCTACAAATTTGACTTTGTTTTGGGCTTTGATTCCTTGCATCGTTTAGTGATAATTTGTGTTGAAATCTTACATGTACTCTATTGTTTTGTGTAAATGCATGCAAGGCTATTAGCTTTGTCTCTCCACTCTCAAGTCATATCCGTGTCGTCGTGCCTTTGTTGTGTCAGGGTTGTGTACTTTGGTGGATATCACCAGCTCTGAACATGTGACTTAATCTCACCAGACTAATATGTACTTATATAGTTGATAAACTGACATCACCTGAATTTGTATATGCATATCATCCTGTTATAACTGCTATGTTATTAACACATGATATTCACACCTGTTATTACACCTGTTATATCATATGTTACTGTTATTTTATGCTATTCTGTTATTTATATCAGTTATCACCATTGCAAGTTCCCTGTAGACTAGAATCACTATGGGGTTGAAATGATACATACCCGAACGGACATTAGAATAAGGGAAAATCGTTATGGGCTGAAATGATAGGACTGAGCAGTTTTCAATTCATTCATTTTACTTGGGACTGCGGGTTTGAAATGATAGAACCGGGATTTTTCTTTTTAAACTGGGATTGAAATGATATATATACGTATCACTTGACCTAGGTTAGAAAACTATATACGGGCCCGTGGTTATATTTTATAAAGTATTTTGAATATTTTAAATATTTTTAAAAGTGAAAATTTATGAAATTTGATTTAAATTGGATTGTTAATGTTTAAATAAATAAATTTTGGATTTTTCTAGAAGTTAAAATGTAATTCAAATGAATGGTAAAAGTGTATTTTTGAAATATAACTTAAATTTGGAAAGTTGGACTTTGGCTTTTTAAATTGACATTTAAGTTATATAAATAAAATTTTAAGTGGTTTAAACGTAAATTTATGAAATTTGATATAAATAGATTTTGAATGTTTTAAAATAAAGAAATTATGATTTTTGTATGAGTTAAAAATGTAATTAATGAATGGTTAAATTGGATTTTTGGAATATAACTTAAGTTTGGAAATTTGGAATTTTGGTTAAAAATGATATTTAAGTGATATTAATAAAATGGAAATTGAATTATGTTTGGAAAATGGTAAATATGATTATTTGATTAAATTTGAGTTTAAATTAATTAATAAAGTATTATTGATTTTGCTATGTATTAAAAGGTTAAATGAATGAATGCTTAAAAGTGTAATCTTAAAATGAACTTGACCTGGAAATGTGAATTTGGTTTTAATAAGGGTTTAAGTTAATTAAATAAATTGGAAATTTAGTTTAATTTGTGAAATGGTAATTTGAAAATGTAAATGTTAATAAAGTGTTAAATGTAAAAATGGGAAAGTTTACACTTGAATTTATTAAGGTGATTTGTGAAATTTGATTTAATTATAAAATGTTGCTTTATAAAAATCATTAATTACACGAGTATTTTAATGAACATTGTTGAATGTTAAATTATGATTTTTATAATGTTTAAATGGTTTAACTTGAAATGTTTTCAAGTATAACTTACAGCAGCTTTTTCTGGATGCCGTGAAAGGCTGAAATTTTCAATGCTTATGGTTTTAACTTAGTAAATGAACTCATAATGGTTTAAAACTTTGGAAATTGAATACTTGATTTGAAAGTATGTAAACTTAAATTTTAAATGGTTTAAATGAATTATTTTAATTAAAATATAAGCTATTTAAAAGGTGATTTGGAATGATAATAAATGAATGATATCTTTGGATTAAAAAGGTACTTAAAGTTGAATATTTGGATTTGAACTTATATGATGATTTGAAATTGACTTTTTGGAAAGATATGATATTTTTACATATATTAAATGATTTGAAATTGAAGTTTTGGAAAGACATGATATTTTGATATATATTAAATGTTTTGAAATGAAGTTTTGAAAGATATGATATTGTGATATATATTAAATGTTTTGAAATAAAGTTTGGAAAGATATGATATTTTAATATATATTAAATGTTTTGAAATGAATTTTTGAAAGATATGATATTTTGATCTTAAAATGTTTTGAAATGAAGTTTTGAAAGATATGATCTTTCGATATTTAAATGATTTGAAATGAAGTTTTGAAGGATATGATATTCTGGTATTAAAATGATTTGGAAATGAAGTTATGAAGGATATGATATTTTAATGTAGTAAAATGATTTGAAAGGAAGTTTTGAAAGATATGATAATTTAATATATCGAAATGATTAGAAATGACTTGATATTTTTTCTGATAAATATTTAAATTTGAAAGATATGGTATGTTGATATTTTAATGTATTAAAATGGTTTAGAAATGATTAAATCTTTATTTTGATAAATATTTGGATTGAAACGATATTCTATTTTGAAGTATAAAATATTATTTTAAAGTTATAAACACAGGTTTAATAACGATTGGTTGGCAAAGAGACCGGAATCAGATATCTGGCATACTCTCTGTCGATACCGAAAACAACTTTGACTAACCGTGTACGCGGTGGAGATTCCGGAATGAAGTAGGATGGTGACGACGTTCTTATGGTATGTTACGTGGACCCAACTCCCGTGAGTTGGCATAAGGTGGAAGAAACAGGAGCGGTCTCAGGTTAGTTGAGGTCGCACCTCGTAGCGGACGCATTTCTTCGATACCATACTATTACTTGTGATTGTTTGGGCGCCCCTCCGATTTTGTGGGAATGTGTTCCGCGGTGGGCATATGTGGCTGCTGCGTTACCACCAGCCCGCGTGTCGTAATTGGTATGTCTACCCTGCCATTGCCTTGTGTGTCGTGTCACCTACCATATCAAGCCTTTACTACGAGTTTCTATTTGTGTCGTACCTATGCAGTATCTTCTCGTACTCTCCCGATCTGGAGATATGCAGGTACTGTATAGACTATTGGCATTATTTGTGGTAAGGGGAATATTGGGTCACTCCTTAACGCTATTTAAAAGTAAGTTTATTTTACTATTAGACATTATTATAATAGCGCAATATTACTACATAGTAAATAGTTTGACGGATCCTTAGAGGATGGGCGGTCCCAAGCATCCTTTAAGTTACTTGTACTTTTACTACAGTTCACTTGATTTGGTTTACATTGTATAAGTATGTATGTCCTAACTCGAGTGTTTGTATTTTTATTTACGCTCGGGTCAGCCTGATTTATTCACAGATTGGATTCCACTTTCTGTAGATTGGAATCCCTGGAGATTATCTACTTATCTAGTCTTATCTATTTCAGTTCTGTTGTTGTATTCAGCTTGTACTTAGTTATCGTATTGAGACTTCTGTTGTACTTTAATTCTTCTGTTGTATCTTATTTAACTCTGATATATTTATATAGTAGCTTCATGAACTACTATTTCTTTTACTTCCGCTGCACTATTATTACTCTATGTCTGTGATTTGTGATTTTATTTACTGTATATTCTGAGATTTGTCAAATTTTACTTACAACGCGGTATTTTGAGCCATTCAATTCCGGCATGAGTGTCTACCTATACACTTATAATGGATGCGAATGGTTGAAAATGCGCGGTTGTTACACTTGGATACCCTCTGGAAGATTTGGGACGTCCGCCATTCTATGGAAAGAAAATTTAGGCTCGAAAGAAGGTTGAACTAGATTTTGAGGGGATTTTTCTAAAAACTCTTTTATACTTGAAAATTGTTTCTATAATAAGAGTTTTCTTTCTGGAAAATACTTTTAAAGAAAGTTACTTTTTGAATAATACTTTATTTTTAAAATAAGTGTTAGGAATCCTGTAACCTTAGGCTCTGATACCAAGTGCAACACCCTACACCCCTTAGTATATCCAAAAAGGACACACTAAAGGATATAATGCGTTATAGGTATAGCTAAAACATTACGAAGACTAAGACTCAAAAGAAAAATAAGTAAAAACGGTGAAAACATTTAATGTTAACTTATTATTCATAATAGGACTTCATAAATAAGTCTGAAAAACATCACATGTCTCTAATACCAAATACACATGTCTTGTGAAAAATGCATGTCGATCTCATAAAATCAAAGTACAATAAAAATAATTATCCCTCTCATAAGTAACAGTACGTCAAAAGCCAAATGAAAAGAAAACTGAAAGAATAAGAATACATGAAGAACTTTGGGAACGAATCTCCAAGAAATCTAAACCGACTGTCCTTGCCTCTGCTAGCCTATGGGGGAAAAGTGGAAAATAGAGGAATGGGTCAAATATTAAGTCTAGAGAGTGGAAGTAATTACTAGCATTTCAAAGCAAGGGAAAGATAATAGACTAAGCAACAGTTTTAGTATAAAAGGAAATACTAAAAAGATAAAACTAGGGTAAAATACTATCTTTGATTCTATTTTCTTTGATTGTGATTGTTTGCACTTGTCTTAGATTGTTGTGATCAGGCTGAAACCCTAATCCTATTTTAATTAGGGTGAAATCCTGATTCGACTCATTGATCGACCTTCTATTTCTGTTATGCCACTGTGAACTAATCCAATCGTGTTGGTCCTACAGCAAAAAACACATGTTTAGTGCTTGGAACACAGTAGCGAATTATTTATCCTAATCAATGTTGCAAGCTCGGTCATCGTGTGTACACGCTAACTGTCTCCCCCTCTGTGACCTCTTATTTACCTTAATCATCATAAGCGTGCCCAGCCTCACCTAGTCTGTTGTGATACCATCAGGCCTAGACCGAAAAGGAAATGCTGCCCTGCCTCACCTAAGTGTTTGTGTGACCATCAGACCTAGACCTGAAAGGAGATGCTGCCGGTACTGGTCCTAACAAACAAAATCTAGTTTGTACCCCTTGCCCAAATCTCAAATCCCCAGATTTGAGCTTCTATCTATTTGGCCTCTTATTTACACTAATTAGCATAAGCGTATCCCAGCCTCACTTTACTATTGTGAAACCATCAGTTCTTGACTGACGGGGAATGTCGTTGGTACGGGCCCTTCTACTTATATCTGCTTATTAACTTAGTGTGAGTTTTAAAATAAGCCTATTCTATTATTTCTGCTATATTTACTTATTAACTTAATCCAAGATCTAAGTTTAAAATAAGCCATTTCCGTTCTCTCTAATTATAACCTATGTTACGATTGTTACACTTCTAATTTCTCTTTTTAGTTACAACCACTAGTTATAAACATGCTTGCAAATGTCTCAAATTTACCTATTTAAGTCTATCTTCTTTTTGTTACAGCTTTCTTATTTTACATCTAATTTCTACAAATTTGGTATTCTTATATTCTAGTCCATATTAGTGAATTCTTTTTTTAGTACTTTATTCGCGTAAAAAGGAATTAAAAGAAACTAACATTTCTAAATTCCAACTTGAAACATATGTAAATAAATGTAAATAACCGAAAATAACTGTAAGTAACCATAAATAACTGAATAAAATAGCTAAATAAAAATACCTGAATAAAATAGACTGAAAAGAACTTTTGAATTTTACTCAAATGTTAAATATAAATAACTTATTTCAAAACTGTCTCAAAATTGTAGAAAAACTACTACTGTTGAGAACGCTATTATTTTAAATTACTTAAAAATGTAAAAGTAATTACAAACACTCAGCTATGGTCCTTAGCTCTAGTCCTTGATCTTTTTTGATCTACTCCTAGAGCGTAGAATATTTTTATCAAAAAGATTTCCTCCTTGGAAAAAATTTCTATTTAGGGTATAGCCTCTGACAATGAACCCAAATAGGAGAAAATTTAAATGAGAAAAATAGGTAGGCCTAGGGTTCTTTTTATAGTGTAGCTTAGAGATCTCAAACCGTTGGATTTGAATATTAAATTTGGTGTAACCACGTCACTGTCAGATGGAAGCACGAAGGCTCAGGATCGCTCAGAAATCAAAATATGACGTGTATGCTTGAAATTGGATGATTCCACGTCCATATCAAGGGCTGGTCAATTTGGATGTCGACCTAGGTCTTAAGGGTCGACCCTAGGGTCAATCTGACCATAGGCTTGGGTCGACCTAGCCCTTTTTTGTTGGTTTCTTATTTCTTTTGTATCTTCTTCATATTAACTCGGATTTTGGCAAATTATATATGAAAATTGACCCAAAAAATACCATGGAGACAATGGTGGAACTACCATGGCTCAATTATGAAAATTTCACAAACTTATTTTATTATTTAATTAATTAATTAATTAATTATAGCTTAAATTTTGGGTTGTTGCGTTGATTGAGGAATAATTAAGTCGGGAATGTCAGAAATGTGTTGATCTTGTTGATTACTTACTTTCTTATGGAAATCATTGAAACTACACTTAACAGGTAAAGCAAATAATTTAGACTTATCTACTTATGAGATTTAAGAATGAAGTGTCTAGATAAGGCTTTGATGCAAGCAGTGCTCTAACTTACATAGCTTCACCCATGCATGAGGAATAGTTAAGTTGGAATGTCTGTAAAGTGTTAAGTATGCAAACATTGATTTGTATAAGTAATTTTTTTGACTAGATATCAATTAGTCGATTATCGAACTTAACATAATATTAACTTATAAAGTATCTAAAAGCTTCAAGATTTCTTACTAGCGAGAACCCTCAGAGAAGAGAATTGGTATAAAATGTCTCAGCTTTTGCTTACTTCTAAGAGATTCGGAATTGAGTTAAATGAAAATTCAACGAATTGGTTTAAAGAGATTAGGAGCTGTAAGCCTTTTACTTATCAAATACCACTTCAAAACTAGTATACGAGTTCTATGTTTTGGGAGCGATTGTGAAGTGAAATGTTATAGAGTTGAACTGTCTATCCTAATGGTTAAGTCTAAGGAGAGGTTGACATTACATTTTAAACAATTCTATTATGAAGGACTATCTATCTTGAGTAGTATTCTAAGAGAGATGATAGCATTAGCATTCATTGGAGGATTTACGCAGAAATTTGTACGAAGATTCAAGATCTGCTCAAGATGTTCGATTCCATGTAGCGATTCGTGATCTATTCGAGATGATGGAATCCATTTGGGGATTCTTGTTCTGTTCGAGTGATGAAGACTTGTATGAGAGATGTCGAACATGACTTCGACATTGAGAATGGCTAAACATACATTGGGATTCACAATCTTGAGTTTAGCTAGCCTTTGAGGGTATATTAACTCAATTATATGAGATGCTTATAGTTGATGCTAGCGGGAGTTGATGGTACTTTGCTCCATGTCGTTCATACTATATTTAGGTGACGGGTCAGTTGTGTTTACCTTATGGTATATTTTACCTAAAGAAATGCGATGCCCGAAAGGTGGTTTTTGGTACTTGTCATGAAGATCTGCTTTAGTTTACTGGAAGCATCTCTGTGGAAAAATCCATTATACGAATGTAGTTTAGTGGTTTTGATTATAACCTCTAATATCCTGTTGAATGTAACCTTTCCATCTTTTTGATATGATTTATATTCCACACTCTATAAATTACCTATCAAATCGCTATATTAAACTTAATGAATGGTTAGTTTGATTTGAAGGAAAAACTATTATGGTAATCCGTACAGTCTCAAGCGTTGCTGTTACTTGTTATTTATTTTTTGGGTTTCTCACATTGGTTTAGAAGAATGATCTGGGTATTATTTTCTTATAATGCTAGGGTCATCCTGTGTATGTTTCTAGATTTACCTATGGATGCTTGGAGATTATGGAGAAGAGTTGGATTATTATCAACCATAGTATTCTTTCCGCTGCATTACTGTACTGTATATATCAGCATATGTGAGGACATATTATTATAATTTCCATGTTGATAATAGTACTTAGATTTTGTAACTCTGAAATTTCTATATTCAAAGTAACCCTTTTACTATTTTTTTGATATTATATATTATCATTGTCGGTAGTGATATTTTGATGTTGTGTTCTTCTGATCCTTATTCTATTTCATTTTCTTTTAATTTTCCCTAGCTTTTTGTTCTTTCTGGCACATGGGTGTTCGATATATGAATAATGTGGATATATTTAGTGTCGACATTTGAGGGTCGAAAAGTGCTGTCGTTACTTTTAAGATTTGTTAAAGTTTGAGATCGCTCTTGGAATTGTCAAGTCGATTCACGAACAATGTTTTTTTATGTTATCTAGCTTGAGTTGTTCAAAAGTGACTAAAATTAGGCAAGAGATGTTTTAGTTGATAAGAACTTCTTTGAAGTATTATCCTTCTTGGTAGAGGGGATATATGATACTACTTGGTAAGACCCAATACCTATATCATTTTGGTGTTAATCGATCTATATGTATATTTTCCATAAATTTTAAAGAAAGTATTTTGGAATTTGGTTTTGAAAATGATTTTGATTTAATCCCAAAAAGTATGATTTAATAAACAAAAGAATATGTATGTATTATTATATCAAATATTTAAAAATGAAAATCTAGCGTTTAATTTTGAAATTTTCTTTAAAAAATTAATATTGAAATAAAAGTTGATTTTTTATAATTCTTAATTTGAAAAGATAGTAAGTTAAAGCAAGTTTAGAATTTATTGAACATCCTTGAAAGTAAAATCAGTATCATTGTTTTGTATATACTCTTAGGATGTAATAAAGTACTATACGAGTAATGAACTTAAGTCCTGAAATTTTCTAAAATGAAATTTTTTTTAAAAATATTTTATAAACGAAGATGAGTCTTTATAAACTTAAGTAATGTTTTAAAAAAAAGGTTCATAAGTGGCTTTAATATTAAACGGCAAATAATTTTTTTTAAACGAATGTGATTTAAAATGTAAAGTATCGGTACAATCAAGAAACCAATGGAATGAAGTATGTAACATCCCAATTTTTATAAAATTTAAAATTAGTAATTAATATAAATTTTGGAATTAAATTGAAATTAATTTGTGAATTTCAAAACAAATTAATTAAGTGTTAATTTTTGTGTGTGTGTGTGTGTGTGTGTGTATAAATAAGATTGTATTTGCATTAGAGTTTAAAAATTCAAACTAATGAATATTTCAAAATTATTTGAATTTAAATTATATGTGTGTGTATATATAGGCAGATTTGAATTTCAATTTAAATTTGAGTTTGAATTTGAACTTGAATTTAAAATTTAAATAGATGCCTTAGTAAAATATTTTTATTCGAAATATTATCATATGTGTGTTATTTTTTTAATGAATAAATTAGTATTAAAAAAACATTTGCTTTTAAAGTTGTATAAATATAACAAAGGAAATATAATTATATAAAATAGAAAATACAATTCAAATAATATAAAGATATTATTCTCATGAAAATTTACAAGTGTAAAATAAGTAATGTATATATAGACAAGTGTTAATTAATAAGTAAGGCTATTAACATGTGTAGTGAGAAATGGAATTGAAAAATGTTAGTTAAACTAACAAGTGTCACAAATTTATTTCCATTTTCTTTAAATTTTTAATAAATCACAATTAACTCTATATAAATATATATCTTCTTTCTTCATTTCTTTTTCCCTATCTCATTTTCAAAAGCAAAGAAATCTCAAAAACACAAACCCTGTAAAAAAAGAAAACAACAACCACTTTTTCTTCAAACCAAAAAGCAAAAGCCTGTAAAACAAAAAACAAATCAAAAAAAACAAAGGAATTCAAATATTTTCTATAAATTCAAAACCTGAAGCCTGGAAATCTTTTCAATAGCAAATTCATCAAGTGATTAAGAAAACTGAAAGCTTCAAATTAAAAAAATCAAGTTTCCATCATCCGAAACAACAAGATCAAAACTCTGGATTTCAAAACTCAGAAGCAAGTCAAATTACAGGCTCTTTGTTGTCAAGTTTACAGGTGAGTAAACTTTTTGAAATTTTGGAATGTGATTTGTTGTTTGAATTCCTGCTTAAGTAAGATTGAAAATGTGCTTGCATGTGTACCGAAATGTGTATATGTGTATATATAGTTTGTGAATGTCAGTTACAGGCATAAGTACCCTCTGTTCCATGTTATAGGAATGCAAACCTTTCAAAAATTCAATTGCTTCCTCCCAGATCATTGTTAAACTTATAATTCATACAAAAGTTGTTTGTTTAAACATGATTTAAGTTTTAAAATAGATCTAAGCAAAGTAGATCAAAACTTCTTTTAGAAATTTGAAAGTACATGAAAACTTAAAACAATTGAAAATTCAATTATCATATTTCTGATTTTAAGTATATCAATCAAAACGTTTTTGAAAATGAGGATTTTTAAAAGAAAAACCAGAATTTTAAATGAGTTTTGATTAAGAAATTCCAATGTGATCAGAAAATGAGTTTTAAGGCTTTTCTGGCGATCGTGGCACTCGGGGTAGCCGGGGTTTTACCTGGAGGAGGAGGAAGATTTGGGGATCTCGGCAAAAATGCTAAATGAATTTATAACCCACCATGGCGTCGGTGGTGGGTTGAAATGGCTTTTAAACCCTAAAATTGGTCGAGGTCGGAAATATGGTCAGCGCGGCGTCTTTGGGAAATCGAGTTGCACAGGACTTTGGGAAATGGTGGCGTTAAAGGTCAGCGAGGTGAGGCCGGAGTTGTAGGGGTGCTGGTGGTCGGCGTTGGCAGTACAAGGGGTTTTCCAGGCAGTGGTTTTGTTCTAGTTTTTCTCATATTTGCTCGATCTTGATTTTGAGTTTGTATTGGAAATTGGGTGGTCGGGAACTGATGTAGGGTGATCGTCGATATGCCGAAGGTGCCATGGGTGGTCGGAGACGGCTGGATTGCCGGTGCATGTGCACGACAGAGTTGGTTGTGTCAGATTTTTGGGTTTGGGGTTGACTCGAAGGAATTCTTGGGGAGTTTGCATGCTGGCTCGAGTTTAAGTCCATGTATTTTAAATTATGTATCGAATTTTAATACTTAAACAAAAAATTAGGTTTGAAAAAAAACACATTTGTGGGTTTTGGGAAAAACTCGAGGCAAGCAGCGTGTCAGCTCGGGTGATACTCGAGTCAATCTCGGGTAAATGTGAACTGTTTAAAAAAAAAGTTTTCAAATTTTAAAATATATATTAGTTAAATAAGTTTTTAACTTATTTTTTAGATAATGTTTTTTAAGTTTGAGATTAATTAAGTTTTAAAAATACATTATTTTTAATTTAATTAAGTTAAAATGTTTAATACATATATAACCCTAATTTTTAAATGTTTATTTTAAATAAACTTAATTTTTGTAATTAAGTGAATAATTAAAAAAAGATGATGTGTTTTCTAAACATTAATCCAACTTTAAGATCTTAAGTTAATTAGTGTGATAATGATGATTTATTAAACAAAATTTAAATGATAATCAAAGTAGTTAATAAAGATATAATGGTTTATCTTTTAATTAATTAAGTAATTAGTGATTTGTTAATATAATTACTTAAAGAACAATCACTTAATTAATTACTTAATATTAAAGGTTAATTAGTTTGTAATTAAAAATTAATTAATTAATTAAGGAAAAAATTAATTAATGAAAGTAATTAAGATTAATTAATTTATAATTAAGCATTAATTAGGAATAATCAATTTATTTATTAATTAATATTAAAGGTCAATTAAATAAATAATTAAGGTCAATTATTTGTTAATTAAGATTAATTAATTAGTAATTAAGGACTAATTAATTAATAATTAAGGATAATAAATCATTAATTAAAAATAATTAATGAAAATAATTATGTGATTAATTAATTATGATCACATTGTTAATTCATCTTAATTGTAGATGATTGATTATTAGTGAATGCTTTGTATTGATTGATATCTCTGATATGTGATTGTGTTACCATGTGATATGAATTGCTTTATGCTGAGCTGTGATATCTGTGATGTATTTCTGTGTGAATGTGAAAACCCCTTTGGACCGTAAAATGGAATTTGAATTTCGATGCGATAGGGAGTCGGATTCCAATTGGTTATCCGAAACCCACATCGAACCCTAATAGTGAATCTTCGTGATTGATATATCCACGTGTTTTTAAAATGAACGCCCACTATTCAGTTTAGCTAGGAGAGGACTTTGTGTCATATAACCCATACTTAATAGTGATACGAAAAAATGGAAAGCATTTGAAGATGGCGGTGAAGATCGGGTGTCTTCGAGAAAGATATGATAACTTATCGAATGACTCTACACTGAGTTGCTCCGGTATAGAGATCTCCATATATGATGGGAAGTCTGATCGGCATTGTGGATACTCGAATTGCAAGGGCTTCTTTGGAAGTGCCTTCGGTTCCGTTCGAACTCGGAATGGACTTGTATGGTTGTATGTCTGACATTACACTTTGAGATATAAGGCTCATTTCTTTCAATTACATTTATGTTGGTGGCGGAAAATTTATTCTCTTAGCTTAACAGCCTTCTCTGAGACGTACGAGCTCAGAGGTTACGTAGTTGATGGCGTGATATACTCCTAATTTGGTAGTATGGCATGCTGAGTGCTGCTGATCATTTGTTGATCAACGCATGGATTTTGTGTAAAGCATAACATTGTGGACAAGACTTCGTCGAACCTCACAACCCGTAAATGGTCGAAACAGGAAGGATGCAGCAAGGTTATTGGGGGTAGCGCCCCTTAGGGTATGTGCATTTCCTTCTGGATAAAAGTGGTATCTTGGTATGGAGCCCAGATACTTAACTTATGTGGATATTGCAATTATGTTGCTTTGAGGTTGTTGTTGTTGAGGCCCCGGATAAAGCTCGGTTACGACCAAGGGATGGCATACTCGTGTCAGTAGTTACCTAGTTACAGAGGTAACCCGACCTTGTATTGGCAGAGATCCGGTTAGGTTCTCAGGGCGTCTTTCGAAAGGCGTATCAATGTGGCATAGGAAGTTCCTTAGCATGACCATTTGTTGGAAATCCAATCACCAATACGATCCCAGTACGATTTCAATTGTATAACCTATCATTCTTAAATGATAGCTATAGTAGGCATAGTATAATCGTACCTATGCTGACTAAGATTTATATTATACTTTCGAGATGTTTTCACACTATGCACTAATAATAATATCAAAGAATTTTCTCGTATCAAGCATATTTGACTATCATAAGCAGAAATCTCCTCCAAGTGTGCGATTGCATTGTGTGTATGCCGGGAGGCCTTATGGTAGTTTATCGGATTTCTTTTATAAAATGTTTTTGTACAAACAACTATTTTTATTTACTCATACCAGTCCCATGACTGACCTGGAGTTTATTGTTTCCTTTCTAAACTCTAAGTGCCTATAATTTTCCACATGGACAGCCTAGAAGTAGGTTATCCATGTTTTGGAGCTAGCTTGGATTTGGAAGTCTTTTGGAAGCTATTGGATTTTGGAAAGCTTTTGGTTTAGATATGTTGGAGTTTTTGAAGTCCTTGTCACAGTTGAAGTATGTTGGAAACTTTTTGGAAACTCCATTGTCGTTCCGCTGTGGTGTTGTTATTATTCTGATGATGGTGGTGATTTGTTGTAACCAAATACTGTGATGAATGTTGTACCCAATGTTGTATCTATGATGTTTATTAATGGTATCATCTTTTTTTTCCGTTGTTTATATTCATCTAATGTTGTTATTAGCTCCATCCGAACTGGAGTTCAACGTTTGAATCTCCGGCAGTCGAACACAAGTGAGGTATTTGATGTCGATTTTCGAACGTTGGATTTCGGGTCGTGACAAGTGGTATCAGAGCTAAAGGTTGAGTAACAACTTTAGCTACGGAGTATAACACATTAGGTGGCTCATTAGAGATAGGGTGAAGAATACATAGAACAAGTAAAACCCAAGAGACCAAAACCCCAAAATTCCTTAGTCTATCTCTTTAAACTGTTGATATTCCCTAAGATATCTCGTCCATATACCTAAATTAAGTTTTCTTACTATTTACAGATAGTGAGAATAGCGGGAGAAGAGGAAGAGCCAGGGAACGGGGAAATACCGCTACAACTATTCAAGTCCCCGCAACAACGGAAGTAGCAGTTCCCACTCAACCTCAGCCGAATCTGACTGATCTATATAGAAGTTTTTCCAGACTTGGTGGTAAGCCTTTCATTGGCAAGGAGTCTATTGTCGAAGCCTGGCCTGTGGATGAGCCGAAGATGAGTTCACTTGGGAACGATATAAGGAGGTGTTTGAGAAACGCTATATGCCGTCTGCTAGTATCCCTAGAATGTACCAGGAGTATATGGACTTGAAGCAGGGAAGTTTGTCATTTGAGGAGACTTGAATAAGTTCAATGAGTTATCTTGTTTTGGTCCGGAGCTGGTAAACCCCTCTAAAGAAAAATGAAAGATTTATTCGGGGAATGAACAAGAAATTCCACGAAAGAATGACTGCCCATGTTGAAGAATCCTTTTCTAATTTGATCGATATAGGTTATTGATATGTTACCCTGGATAAGCAGGAAGTTCCAGTGGAGAAAGGAAATATGAGAAATACGAATTGGAAAAAAAGAAAGTTCAGAGGGAAGTAACCATATCAAGGTAAGGAGAAGAAGAACAATCAGGGAAACCCGGCTAGGAATATTACTTGTTACAATTGTCAGGAGAAGGGCCATTTTTCAAACAGCCACAAGAATCCAAAGAAATAAGTAAAGAAAGAACAACCTATGAAGACTAGTCAGGGAGTCAGGGAATGCTATAATTGTCACAAGTCTGGACACGTAGTAAAAGATTGCCCAGCAACGAAGCAAGCTCATGTAGCGAAGGTGTACACGATCAAAGATGACCCCTCAACTTCAAGGGCGGATAAAGGAAAAGGAGTTCTAGAAGGTAACCTTCTCATTTATGATAGAATTGTTAGAGTTTTGTTTGACATGGGAGCTACACATAGCTTTATCTCCCAACAAACTGTAAATGAATTAAAACTTGAACCCGTATTTGTCAACGAACCCATTTGCCTGAAGAATCCAGTTGGTGGACCTGCAAATCTTTGTCTACATTATAGGAAAGTTCCTATTTCATATTCTTGCCATCAATTTCCTGTCAACCTTTATGTTCTTGACTTTAACGAATTTGAAATCTTACTCGGAATGAATTGGTTAACCAAATATGAAGCTAAACTAGATTGTAGCAATCGAACGATTTTGATCAATACAAAACTTGGAAATTTTATTGAAATCTCTTGTGAGGATCCGAGTCCTAAGAGAGACAAACTGATGTATGCTTTGGGGTATCCTGAACCTAGTCTGGAATCTATTCCTATTGTTCGGGAATTACCAGACGTATTCGAAGAAGTTAAATCTTTGCCCCCGCAAAGAGAAATTGAATTCAGAATTGACTTAGTGCCCAATGCTCGTCCTATCGTTCATGCTAGTCATAGGATGGAAACCAGGGAAAGGATAGAACTGGTCAATCAAACTCATGATTTGCTAGAAAAAGGGTTAATTCACCCCAGTGTTTCCGATTGCGGTTTAGTTATTGTCTTCGTAGCAAAATCTGACGGATCCTTGAGCTTGTGTGTAGACTACCGCGATCTCAAAAAATTAACTCTCAAAAACAAATTTCCTTTACCCAGAATCGATGATCTGTTTAATCAGCTATAGGGCACTCGATTCTTTTCAAAGATGGATCTAGCTCAAGGATTCTATCGGCTATGAATTGCTGAAGGCTGTATTCATTTAACTGCTTTCAAGGGTCCAAATACATTATACGAATGGTTTGTCATGCCTTTCGGACTAACTAATGCTTCCGCATACTTCGTAGACTTAATGACCCGTGTATTCCAAGAAGTGTTGAACAAATTTGTTCTCGAGTTTATTGATGATATCCTAATCTACTCCAAAACCAAAGAGGAGCATGCTGAGCATCTAAGAATTGTTTTGGGGATAATGAAAAGGAACATTCTATTCACCAAATTTTCCAAGTCTCATTTTTAGGTCAAGGAAGTTAGATTTCTCACGCACATTGTTAATGAAGAAGGAATTTCTGTAGACTCGGTAAAGATTTCCGTTATTCTAGACTAGAAGCGACCCACTACTCCGAAAAAAGTTAGAAGTTTTCTGGGTTTAGCGGGTTACTACAGAAAATCTGTCCAGGATTTCTCTAAAATAGCCAGTCTATTGAATAAGCTAACAATGAAGAATGCTAAGTTCGATTGGACTCCGAAATATGATGAAGCATTCCAGGAATTAGAGAGGAGATTGACTACTGCTCCCATTCTCGCTATATTAACGAGAATCAAGGCTTACCTGTTTATACAGATGCTTGTGGTGATGGTGTGGGTGCAGTGCTAATGCAAAATGGTAGAGTAATTGCCTACACGAGTAGACAATTGTGTCCACATGAGAAAAATTACCCAACCCACGATCTCGAGCTTCTAGCTGTTATTTTCGCTTTAAAAATCTGGCGTCACTATCTTCTGGGTAAGAATCTCTTTCAGATTTCCTAACGAATTAAAAGTTTAACTTAACTTGATAAATATACTTGATAAATCCTCCTTGTTTTAGGTGAAAAAATCGAATTATTCACCGACCATAAATCTCTGAAGTATCTATTTATCCATAAGGAATTAAATCTGAGGCAACAGCGTTGGTTGGAATTTCTAGCATCATATGGCCTAGATATTCTGTATACGCCTAGAAAAGCCAATGTAGTTGCTGATGCTTTGCGTAGGAAACATGTTATTCTTGCTCATCTTGTTGTCGCTCCTACTCACCTTAATAAGATCACCAATAAACAGAAAGAAAACATGTTTCTTCTAGAAATTTATAGAAGAATTTTTCGTGGTGAAATTCTTGTTTTGTGGTCGATAAGAATAGAATTGTAAGACTGAAAGGCAGGTTGTGTGTCCCAGATATCCTGGATCTAAAGCGAGAAGTTTTGGACGAGTGACATAAGTCTAAACTCAATATCCATCCAGGAGTTAATAAGATGTCTAGAGATATCAAAAGAACTTTCTGGTGGAAAATAATGAAAAGGGACATATCCATTTATGTGAGTCGTTGTGCTACTTGTCAACAAATTAAAAGTGATCAGAAGAAGATGGCGGGTTTACTTTAGTCTTTGGAGGTACGTAAGTGAAAATGGGATCAAGTATCTATGGAATTCATCGACGGGTTGCCACGTACTCGAAGGGGAATGAAGCAATTTGGGTTATCGTGGATCGTCTGACTAAGACGGTCCACATTATCCAAGTAAAATCTACCCGGACAGCAGCAAGTTTGGCTGAATTGTATGTGAAAGAAATTGTCCATCTCCATGGAATACCAAGCAGCATAGTGAGTGATCGTGCCCCGATCTTCACTAGTAGATTTTGGGAGTCATTTCAACCTGCCTTTGGGAACCAAACTGAACTTCAGCACTACTTATCATCCGCAGTCTGATGGGTAGACTGAAAGGATAAATCGAATTTTAGAAGTCCTGTTGCATGCTTGTACACTTGACTTTGGTGGTTGATGGGAGGACCATTTGCATCTGGTAGAATTCTCATATAATAATACCTATCAGGTCAGTATCGAAATGGCTCCTTTCGAGGCATTATATGGTCGTCCATGTCGATCACCTGCATGCTGGATTGAGTCAGTGATAGACTAGTTCTTGGACCAGATATGATAAAGGAGCTATTGAAAAAGTTGATTTTTTATGAAAGAAACTGAAAACTGCTCAAAGTCGTCAGAAAAGTTGTTACGACCGCAGGAGAAGAGCTCTAGAATTTGAAGTTGGAGATTCCGTCTTCCTAAATGTTTCTCCAATGCATGGTGTGTTGAGGTTTGGAAAGACTGGCAAGCTGGCACCGTGATATATCAGTCCTTTTCCTATACTGGAGAGGATTGGTCCTTTGGCATATCAAGTACAGCTACCCAACTGGTTAACTGGCATACACGATGTGTTTCACGTTTCACATCTTCGGAAAAATATGCACGATCCAGACTGTATTATTGAGGAGGATGCCCAACAAATTTGGAAATCATACCAAATTTGGCAGTTAGAAAAGAGCCATTGAAAATAATTGATCGAGATGAAAAGCAGCTGAGGAATAAAATTGTGAAACTGATTAAAGTGCAATGGAGTGGTGATTCAAATGACTGTGCTTGGAAAACAGAGGATAGCATGAAAAAGTCCTATCCCAATCGCAGAGTGGATATTCCGGCTTAATTGGTAAGCCATTTCTCTATCTTTTTCTGTATTCTTATATTCTTTGTTTATCTCTCCCTCTTTCAAATTTCGGGGACGAAATTTTCTTAAGGGGGGAAATCTGCAACATCCCAATATTTTAAAATTTAAAATTAGTAATTAATATAAATTTTGGAATTAAATTGAAATTAAGTTGTGAATTTCAAAACAAATTAATTAAATGTTAATTTATATATATATAAGATTGTATTTGTATTAGAGTTTAAAAATTCAAACTAATGAATATTTCAAAATTATTTGAATTTAAATTATATGTATGTGTGTGTGTGTATGAGCAGATTTGAAGTTGAATTTGAGTTTGAATTTGAACTTGAATTTAAAATTTAAATAAATGCCTTAGTAAAATATTTAGATTCAAAATATTAACATGTGTGTGTGATTTTATTGATGTATAAATTAGCATTAAAAAACATTTTCTTTTAAAGTTGTATAAATATGACAAAGGAAATATAATTATATAAAATAGAAAATACAATTTAAATAATATAAAGGTATTATTCTCATGAAAATTTACAAGTGTAAAATAAGTAATGTATACATAGATAAGTGCTAATTAATAAGTAAGATATTGACATGTGTAATGAGAATAAATTATGTAATTGATAAATTTTAGTTAAACTAACAAATGTCACAAATTTATTTCCATTTTCTTTAAATTTTTAATAAATCTCAATTAACTCTATATAAACATATATCTTCTTTCATCATTTCTTTGCCCTGTCTCATTTTCTAAAGCAACGAAAACACAAGAATACAAACCCTGTAAAAAAAAGAAAACAACAACCACTTTCTCTTCAAACCAAAAAGCAAAAGCCTGTAAAACCAAAAAAAATCAAAAAAAAACAAAGGAATTCAAATATTTTCTACAAATTCAAAACCTGAAGCCTGGAAATCTTTTCAAATAGCAAAGTCATCAAGTGATTAAGCAAATTCAAAGCTTCAAATTAAAAAAAATCCGGTTTCCATCATCAGAAACAAACAAGATCAAAGCTCAGGATTTCAAAACTCAGGAGCAAGTCAAATTATAGGCTCTCTGTTGCCAAATTTACAGGTGAGTAAACTTTTTGAAATTCTGGAATGTGATCTGTTGTTTGAATTCCTGCTTAAGTAAGATTCAAATAAAAGTTGTTTGTTTAAACATGATTTAAGTTTTAAGAATAGACTTAAGCGAAATAAATCAAAACATCTTTTGGAAATTTGAATGTATAGGAAAACTTAAAACATTTGAAAATTCAATTATCACAATTTTTGATTTCAAGTATATCAATCAAAACGTTTTTGAAAATGAGGATTTTAAAAGGAAAAACTAGAATTTTAAATGAAGTTTTGATTGAGAAATTCCATGATGATCAG
The DNA here is from genome assembly GCA_030765085.1 of Allium cepa. Lineage (NCBI taxonomy): Eukaryota > Viridiplantae > Streptophyta > Magnoliopsida > Asparagales > Amaryllidaceae > Allium > Allium cepa. Next base: position 744,326,758 of record CM060932.1, read on the forward strand.
AAAATTAGTTTTAAGGATCTTCTAGTGATCATGGCACTCGAGGTGGTCAAGATTTTACCTGGAGGTGGAGGAAGATTTGGGGATCTCGGCAAAAATGTCAGATGAATTTGTAACCCACCGTGGTGTCGGTGGTGGGTCAAAATTGGTTTTAAACCCTAAAATTCGTCGAGGTCGAAAATATGGTCACCACGGTGTCTCTGGCAAATCGAGTTGCATGGGACTTTAGGAAATGATGGCATGGAAGGTCAGCGAGATGTGGCAAGAGTTGTAGGGGTGCTGGTGGTCGTCATTGGCAGTACGAAGGGTTTTCCAGGTAGTGGTTTTGTTTCGGTTTTGCTCAAATTTGCTTGATCTTAATTTTGAGTTTGTATCGGAGATTGGGTGGTCGGGAACTAATGTAGGGGTGATCATCGATAAGCTGGAGGTGATATGGGTGGTCGGAGATGGCTGGATCGTCGGTGCATGTGCACGACAGAGCTGGTTGTGTCAGATTTTTAGGTTGGGGGTTGATTCGAAGGAATTCTCAGGGAGTTTGCATGCTGGCACGAGTTTGAGTCCGTGTATTTTCAAGTATGTATCGAATTTTAATACTTAAACAAAAATTTATGTTTGAAAAAAAACATACGGGTGGGTTTTGGGAAAAACTCGAAGCAAGCAGCGTGTTAGCTCGGGTGATAATCGAGTCAGTCTCGGGTAAATGTGAACTGTTTAAAAAAACAGTTTTTAAATTTTAAAATAAATTTAAGTTAAATAAGTTTTTAACTTTTTTTTTAGATAATGTTGTTTAACTTTGAGATTAATTAAAGTTTTAAAAATAAATTATTTTTAATTTAATTAAGTTAAAATGTTTAATACATATATAACCTTAATTTTTAAATGTTTATTTTAAATAAACTTAACTTTTGTAATTAAGTGAATAATTAAAAAAATGAAGTTTTTTCTAAACATTAATCCAACTTTAAGATCTTAAGTTAATTAATGTGATAATGATGATTTATTAAACAAAATTTAAATGATAAGTAACATAGTTAATAAAGATATAGTGGTTTATCTTTTAATTAATTAAGTAATTAGTGATTTGTTAATATAATTACTTAAAGAATAATCACTTAATTAATTACTTGATATTAAAGGTTAATTAATTTGTAATTAAAAATTAATTAATTAAGGAAAAAAATAATTAATGAAAGTAGTTAAGATTAATTTATTTATAATTAAGCAATAATTAAGAATAATTAATTAATTAATTAATAATTAAAGGTCAATTAAATAAATAATTAAGGTTAATTAATTGTTAATTAAGATTAACTAATTAGTAATTAAGGACTAATTAATTAATAATAAAGGATAATAAATCGTTAATTAAAAATAATTAATTAAAATAATTATATGATTAATTAACTTTGATCACATTGTTAATTCAACTTAATTGTAGATGATTGATTATTATTGAATGCTTTGTATTGATTGAAATCTTTGACATGTGATTGTGTTACCATGTGATATGAATTGCTTTGTGCGGAGCTGTGATATCTGCGATGTATTTCAGTGTGAATGTGAAAACCCCTTTGGCCCGTAAAACGGCATTTGAATTTCGATGCGACAGAGAGTCGGATTTCAGTTGGTTATCCGAAACCCACATCCAACCCTAATAGTGAAACTTTGTGATCGATATATCCATGTGTTTTTAATTGGAGCGCTCACTAGTCGGTTTAGTCGAGGGAGGAATTTGTGTCATATAACCCATTCCGAATAGTGATACAACGAAATGGGAAGCATTTGAAGACGGTGTTGAAGACCGGTGTCTTTGAGAACGATAGGATAACCTGTCGAATGACTCTGCACTGAGTTTCTCCGGTATAGAGATCTCCATATGTGATGGAGAGTCCGATCGGGATTGTGGATACCCAGATTGCAAGGGATTCTTTGGAAGTGCCTTTGGTTCCATTTGAAACCGGAACGGACTTGTATGGTTGTATGTCTGACATTACACTTTGAGATATTAAGCTGATTTCTTCCGAATACATTTCTATTGGTGACGGAGAATTTATTCTCTTAGCTTAATACCCTTTCCTAAGACGTACGAACTCAGAGGTTATGTAGTAATATACCCCAAATTCGGTAGTGTGACATGCTGGGTGCTGCTGATCATTTGTAGATCAAAGCATGACTTTTGTGTAAAGCGTAGCTTTGTGGACGAGACTTCATCGAACCTCACAACCCAGAAAAGGTCGAAACAGGAAGGATGCAGCAAGGTTATTGGGGGTAGCACCCCTTAGGGTGTGTGCATTTCCTTCTGAATAAAAAGTGGTATCAAGATATGGAGCCCAGATACTTAATTTATGTGGATATTGCAATTATTTTGCTTTGTGTTTGTTGTTGTTGCGCCCCGGATAAAGGTCGGTTACGACAGGGGGATGACATACTCGTGTTAGTAATTATCTAGTTACAGAGGTAACCCGACCTTGTGTTGGCAGAGATCCGGTTAGGTTCTCGGGGCGTCCCCCTAGAGACATACCCATGTGGCATAGGAAGTTCCTTAGCCTGACCATTTGTTGGAAATCCAATCACTAATACGGGTCCAGTACGATTTCAATTGTACAACCTACCATTCTTAAATGGTAGCTATAGTAGGCATAGTATAATGGTACCTATGCTGGCTAAGATTTATATTATACTTTCGAAATGTTTGCACACTATGCACTAATAATAATATCAAAGAATTTTTTCATATCAAGTATATTTGACTATCATATGGAGAAATCTCCCCCAAATGTGCGATTGCATTGTGTGTGTGCCGGGAGGCCTTATGTTAGTTTCATTTTCCAAAAGCATATCGAATTTCTGTTATAAAATGTTATTGTACAAACAACTATTTTTGTTTACTCATACCAGTTTCATGACTACCCCGGAGTTTATTGTTCCCTTTCTAAACTCCGGGTGCCTATAATTTTCCACACGGGCAGCCTAGAAGCAGGTTATCCGTATTTTAGAGCTAGCTTGGATTTGGAAGTCTTTTGGAAGCTATCGAATTTTGGAAAGCTTTTGGTTTGGATATCTTTTGAAGTGTATGGAGTTTTTGAGGACCTTATCGCAGTTGAAGTATGTTGGAAACTTTTTGGAAACTCTGTAGTCGTTCCGTTGTGGTGTTGTTATTATTCTGATGTTGTATCATGTGTAGCACTCTGACGATGGTGGTGATTTGTTGTAATCAAATACTGTGATGAATGTTGTACCCAATGTTGTATCTATGATGTTTATTAATGATATCATCTTTTGTTTCCGCTGTTTATATTCATCTAATGTTGTTATAAGCTCCATCCGATCTGGAGTTCAATGTTTGAATCTCTGGCAGTCGAATACAAGTGAGGTATTTGATGTTGATTTTTGAACGCTGGATTTTAGGTCGTGATAATGTACGTAAGTTGCACATAAATCATTTTATTTGCATGATAGTTTTTGATCAAGGATTTGAGTACATGGTTTCGAGGTGATTTACACTGTTCCAAATATGGACATTTCAATAGATTCTTGATGGCGAACACTTGATTCGAATTTGCTATATAATCCTGAAGTTTCAATCATTGTATTTATAAGGTGAATGCACGTTTATAATCAAGGAAACGAGTCCACACTAAAGAGCTCAATGATATATTAGTAGGAAAGTGAAATTTATATGATCGAACGTGTGATCAGATTTGATATTGCATATAGATGGTCCATATGCATCGTACGGGCTTTAGTATACTTATATTCTATGTTTGCTAATGATTGTGAATGCTGTTAAGTATTGATGTGTGATCATTGCTTTTGTTGCTTGTGTTGGAATTTTGGGGGTGAAATATTCTAAGTGGGGAAAATGTAATGACCCGAAATTTCTATTACTTTGTATTAAAATTTTTGAATTATTTAAATATTTGTTTCTTTGATTTAATGTAACTAAATATGATTTTATACTTGTTTAAACTTTTTTAATAATAACTATTGATGAGAAAATAATTTTTGAAATTTGTTTACAAAAAATAAATAGTTCAAAAAAATATCGATAATATGATCGAAAATCGTTTATCGATAAACAATTTTTTATTCAATAAAAGTTGTTCGAACTCTTTAGAACTTATATAATAACACATGAATACATTTACAACTAATTAAAACACCTATTTCTTAAGAAAATAAATTAAAACATAAGTTTAATTAAGGGGATAAAAGGACCCATAAATCATGCCTTAAGTCAAGGGAAGACTTTTATAAGGTATGATGTTTGTAAGTGGAAGCATGGTGTACATGTAAATGAAGAGAAGATGAAGGGGTTTAAGGGTCTTTTGCCGCTTCTCTTTTTTAGTATATAAATACATCCCCTTGCTCTCTCTCTTTTTCAAATTCATTCATTTGTAAAGAAACTTTTCTTTTTTCACTTCCTCTTTAACTTTCTTAAACTCATATCAAACCAACTCCAATCACTACCAAACTCTACCGAAGTTCTTATATCATATAGGAAACATGCTTTAGCTTTTAAAATTTTAAGGAATGATGGAGAAAAAGGTGGAGCATACCAGGGCCTTGAGGTATTGGGTGGTGAAGGAGGCTTATTCTTATGATTATCAAGGCCAAAGAGGTGGCTTTGAGCTTTAGGTGATGGTAGGAAATGTAGCATTGATTCTAGTGGATTGGATTTTTGCTAACTTGATTTTAAGGTGAGTTATCTCACCATTATGTATGTATATATTGTGTTACAAATGTTTGATTGCAAAAATATAAATGTTAAGTGAAGAATAATGCAAGTTATAACTTTTTGGACCCCTCTTGCTTTTGAAAGAAAATGACAATGTAATGACCCGTAATTTTAACTATTTGAATACGAATATTTGGTTAATTTAAATATTCAATTGATTGTTTTAAATGATAAATAATCCATTTTAATTATTTGTGATGATAATAAGTGACTTATAATGGTTTTATACATATGTAAACAAATTTTATAAAGATAAGCAAACTTCATCGCATTTTGGCAGATCGATTTGTATTTTTAAAAATGGATTTTAATATTATTTAATATGGTTTTATAGGTTAAATAATCTTGTTTAAATTATTTAAAAATGATAAAAAAATTATCTTCATGTTTTGTTTACATAAACAAAAAGTTTGATTTAAAACTGAAAATGTGACCGAAGATCACTTTTTCGATTTTCAACTTTTTATCAAAAGAAAATTGTTGCAATGTTGTTGCACACATTTGTACATATATACATTTAACAAATAGGAATGTATTTATCACTAATTAGGTAAATTAACTAAAGTATCATTAGTAATATTAATTAATAAAAAGATAAAAAGAGTTTACTTTTGAAAAAGAAAACTTACTGTCACTTACACATGAGAAGACAAGGCACATGAAGGGGAAGTGGGCGGGGCTCATGGCTGAGGTGAAGGTGTGTAAGAGATATTTTGTAAAATTTTCCTATGAATAGCAAGGCATATTCTCTTCATTTCTACGCATCTCATTCCATCTTCTTCTTCTTTCTTAAGCTTGTTATTCTCCTCTTCAATGTATTCTTTCTCTTCTTTTCTATGGCCTTAGGCTTGAGCATGTAGGGAGGTATGGACGCATGCAAGGAAGAGGGTGGATGCCTTGGATGTAAGCAAGGAGGGAGCTGGAAGTGATGGATGTGAGGTTAGGGTGGTGGGGGCTTTAGGCCATGAACAAAGTAAAGGAGGGAGGTGATGGCCGTAAGCTATAGGAGAGAGAGGAAGGCTTTGATGAAGTTGGAAGTTTAAGTGAAGTGTTGTGATGGATTGATTGTTGATAGGAAGTATATGGGTTTAATAAAACTGAGTTAACCACGCTTTGAATTGCTTGATAATATCACTTGATATTCAGTTATTATTCACTTATTTATATTACTTATTAATCACTTAATATTGTTTGCAATAATAATAGACATTAATTACTTAAATTAAACCCTTGATCATATGCTAAAGTGATTGCTTATATGGTTGTTTAATATGTTTGGATGATGATTGGTTGATTATGTAAAAGTTTGGTCATGATAGAAATGATTATTATGATTTATAAGCTAAAAATCATATATGATGAGAAATGATCGTTATGTGAATTAATGAAACATATCTTGTGAAAAATTATTCACATTATACTCAAAAGTAATATGTATACAACATATAATAGGCCTCTTTCTTTTTAAAACCAAAAAATATGTCATTGTATAATATTGGAACTAACTTTGGAAAAGTAAATAAATGAGAAAATGAAGTTTAATTATAGATTTGGAATTAATTTTAAAAAGAAAGGAATTGCATGCAACGACCGGGATTTTCGACCCGCGAAAACCGAAACTAATACATCCTCGTGCCGTAAATCCAGGTGCAGAAAAGTCCAATTGTTAGGAGAAAGGGAAATTAACAATAGAATAGAATCTCACATGAATGGAATAAAATATATTATTTCAATGTATAATTATAGCAGAAAATCTTGAATACAATATTAGAGTCAAACCTGGATTTAGCCTAGAAAGTCATAAACTTTCTGTTCTTATAAATGGAAAAACAAATGCAATAGAAACAGTGGATAATATAATACATCCATATGTAGATAAAGATCTCTAGCTCTTCTTTGGAAACTCTAGGCGTCTTCAATTAACCTAAAACTACTCAGATCTGACCCGAGTACTTAAAAATATTAGGATCAGGCTTGATAAATCAACGTGAGATATTCGAAATTTTAAATGTTGATGTCAATCAAAACCTTTGAAGAGAAGGGTATCACATAAGACCATGCCAATACATAAATACTGAAGGGTTTTTATCTTATGATGACCAAAACACTTTTATACCAAAATAATTTGATATTATCTTTATTGACATTCCTTTGAAAAACACTTTTCAAATAATATATCAAGATATCCAAAATTGTTACATTGATAGCTTACTAGCCACTTTTTAAAAGTAATTTCTACAATCAAAACCTTAAAGGAAATGTATTGGAATTGGATTTCCAACATGATAGGGAGCCAATGACCATTCAGATCTGAAAAATCCATGTATAACGCACAGTTTCCGCATGTCTTTGCATGATCTCCATCAGCCTTCGAATTACGATGTTACACTACTATGGAACAAAGAATTACTCCATGGCTTTATTTGATCTCCATCAGCCTCCAATACCTGTCCATATAGCCTAGATTCCACTGGTCATATGGTCACCTTCATACTGGCCAGAAATATGTCCTTCATAACATATAGCATCCCGTATCATTCCTGGGACGTGAGATTCATGAGGTTACATTCCACAAATTCACACCATTTTTAAAGCCACGCTTTGATCATAACAAGTTCCACATTGGATGCCACATTTCCATTCCACAGTAACACATTTGATTTCTACAAATGTATAACCTCTAAGCTCATACGTCTCAAAGAAGAGTGTTAGGCTAAGAGAAGTTGCCTTCTCCGCCACCAAACGATGATACATTTTAAGAGATCAATCGATGTGATTAGAAATGTAATGTCAAACATTCATCCATACGTTCGTTTTAGGACTGAACGAACCAAAGGCACTCCTCTTACTACCATTAGTAGTGAGTATTCCTTGCATCGAAGGTTTTCACAATAGAGCACTATTGCCATCATAAATATATGATTTTTTAAATTTCACCCCAAGAAACTAATGGAAAGCAGCCCTTTATTATGAAGACCCCATCTATAAAATCATCATCTTCATCATGTCTTCACTTCCAAACGTTTACGTTGGTTTGAAGTGGATTTTGGATAGGAGTTGCCTAAATTTACCCCCGGTTTATCTGCACCAATCGTCGATTAAAAAGATGCTAATGTAATGTCCTGGTATTTTCAACCATTCGTATCCACACATGCTGGATTTGAATTGCTCAAAATACCAGATTGTTAATTTATATTTGGCAAAACTCAACATATACAGTAAATAAATAATCACAGAATCACAGATACAGAGTAATATAACAATATGCAGCAGAAACAAATGAATAGTGGTTCATGAAGCTACTATATATATAGAGTTAAACAAGATACAAAGAAGTCTCAAATACAATAGTTAAATACAAGATCAGAATACATCACTAGAATCACCTGAATAACCGCAAGCTGAAAAGATGTAAATGGATCTCCAAACGAAGCTCCAACTCCAAAGGTGAGTCTCAAATCTGTATCACTCAGTCTGACCCGAATGTAAAACAAAACACAAAACACTCGAGTCAGGATTAACATTCTTATATCAATAAACCCAACTCAAGTGAAATAACAACTGAAATACAAGTAACTTAAAGGATGTTTGGGATAACCATCCTCTAAGAATCCGTTAAACTATCTACTATGTAGTAATATACGCTATTATAATAGTGTCTTTAGTAAAGCATAACATTTACAAATAGCGTTAAGGCTTTACATTTTCCACCTTAACACATTTTATAGTGCCAATAGTCTAAACAGTACTATAATACCTCCAGATCGGGAGGCTACCAGAGGGTACTCTATAGGTACGATACAAATGAAACTTGTATAAGGCACGCTAGGGTAGGTGACACGGTACAACTAGGCAATGCCAGGGTAGATATACCAATTACACTTCTAGGCTGATGATAACGCGTAGCAGCCACTACCACCCACCTCGAGCCACACTCCTAAAAAAATCAAGGGTGCGCACCAAATAAATCACAAAGTAATATAATGGCATAAGGAGTGTGTCTGATCGGAGGAGCAACCTCACTTGGCCCGTCGATTGCTTCTTTTTTAGCCACCTTATGCCAACTCACGGGAGTCGGGTCCATGTATATACCTCACATAGGATCATCGCTACCATCCTACTTCATTCTAGAATCTCCACCGCGTACACGGTTGTAAAAGTGGTTTTTGGAGTTGGCAGAGAATATGATAACTTCTGATCCTGGTCTCTTTAACAATCAAACATTATTATAATACCGCGGTCATTTAAAAATAGTTTATACTTCAAAACCAAAATATCATTTCCATTTCAAAACCAAATCAATATGATATCATTTCCATTTTAAAGCATATCAAACAATATCATTTACATTTCAAATATATTCTTTTTCAAAACCATAACACTTCCAAAATTATAACAATTTCGAAACATAACACTTTGGAAAACCATAACCCTTCCAAAACATAATGCTTTGAAATTCATAACTTTGAAAACATAACTCCCACCAATTAAACAGTTTAGATATTAGAATACTATATATAATAAAATAGTTTATAAAATAAATAGTTTATATAAAAGAATTATAAGTTAAAATAGTTTATATGAAAATAGTTGGTATATTAAAATATTTTATATTAAAATAGTTTATATTAAAAATGATTTATATTAAAATGTTTTACATTAAAATAATTTATAAAGTGAATATAAAATAGTTTTAAATATAATTTTAAAATACTTTATATAATAAAATAGTTTCCACAATTTCCACAAATCGAAATCAATTCGAATCCCAAAATTCAAATTTAATTTAATTTCAAATCATCAATTCCAATTTATATCATTTTCTCAATAAACCATTTCAAATTATATCGATTTCAAATGCATATTTTTAACTACAAATTAAACCATTTCAATTTCAATATTTTCAAAGCTTTAAATATTCAACATTTCAAAACCAGATTTGATAATTCATATATATACATCAAATTCACTTTACCATTATTTAGGTTTGAAATATTTACTTAAGAAATCTAATATCATTTAAATAAAATCTCGAATTCAAATAAATAAATATTGTCCTCAATCTTTTTAAACTTTATATAAAACTATAAAAATCAATATTTATATAAAACTATATATTTCTTTCCTAAAACCACATAAATCATTTTCAAAATATTTATATACAGACCAGCGATATCTGTATATAATTTTCTATCATTTGGTCAAGTGATATAGATATTTATCATTTCAATCCATAATTTAAATATATAACGGGTGTATATCATTTCAACCCGCAATCCCAAATTCAATTCAATGAAAATCGCTTGGCTTTATCATTTCAACCTATAACGATTTTCTCATATTCTATAGATCATCCGGGTATGTATCATTTCAACCCATAGTGAATTCTATACTAACAGGGAACTTGCAGAGTGATAACAGATATAATAATAATATAATAGGCATATATCATCAATATAAATGACAGATAATGGAGTCGGATGTCACAGGTGATCAGATACAGATAATAGCATATATGTAGCAATGTAATTAACTAACAGCAGCATATTTCAAGTGTCTTTTCAATTGAAATCAAATTTAATAAATATAAGAACATTAATCTTGAGTGGTTGCTCACTTTCGAGGCTAGAGATGACTGAGAATGAGATGAGTTACGAATCCAAGCATGAAATTTTAAAGCAAACCAAGATTGAACTCGAATCGATGAATGAACTGATATAGGGATTGATGAAAACGAATTAGAACCATCTTAATAAAACTGAAACAGAATATACGTTATAAATTTTCCCTAAACCAATTTCATTTAAAACACCCATTTAAATATTATATATAGACTGTTATTATTATTATCATATATTTTTTTCTAGAACCAATATTCAAGTTAAATTACATATTTAGAATGGCATATGTATATCGCAAGTAAAATTTAAAAATTAAAACATATACTTTCTCAAAAATAACCTTAGAGATATATGTTATAAAAATATATCAACACTGATATAAATATAAATATTCAAAGACAAGGAAACCAACCTAATACTATATATAATAATGTAACCTATATATAAAATGGACTTAGTACAGATCTAAAAATCAAACTAGTACAAAAATCTACACACTTTTGAACATCCGTAAGCTGACACATAAATACAAAGATATATATATATATACACACACACACATATATATATATATAATATTCAGATACTATAACTTATATATATACTATACAATAAAACTAACGATATTTAATATAAAATTAGTATTTATAGAATCAACACCATTATACAAACAGGTCACATAAACATATGTGTACAGCTAACCTTCATAGACTTTATATTCAAAATAATATATAACTTGTATATTGCGTATAGATATGTATATATGTGTGTGTATATATATATATGTATTGTTATATGACCAACATATATAAAACTTCTTTTACAATATATAATCTCACTGTAGCAATTAAAGTACTGCATTCATATACTAGGCTAATTCATTTATACATAAACTTACACAACTTATATATACACGACGAAGTTTGATAGATTTGTTCTCTGCAAATTTATTTATATACACAACCCTATCCGGTGTATATATACAGAATTTTTTTTATAAACAAATATATTTCAATATTCATTATAAAATCAACATAACTGATATAACATAATATATACTTACATATGTACGTAAACTTGCTATAGGAAATCACGTATATATGTATATGTCTCTGCAAACACTTATATGCTGTACCAGTTATATATAATACTTCTTATATCACTATCTTATATAATATGTACAAACAACAGGATCTATTCTAGATGTAAACAAATGTATATAACATACTTTATATAATATATATACTAACTGAAACAGATCATATATGAATTAAACTAACATAAATAATATACCAAAACCAAAACAAAATATATAAAAGAAAACATAAATATATGTATTATAGGAATCATGTAAATAAAAAAAATATGATCCGTAACCTCATATATATTATAGGTATAAACAATATATACTATAAAGCAAAAAAAAATTTAATATACCTAAATAAAGAAATGGAAGAGGTGTTGCACGGTGGAAGCAAATCTAAGGCCAAGCACGATGGGAAGGATCATACGGAGGAGCGACTGCAGATTCCTAGGTCTTGGAAAAAAGGAAGCAAGGCCAAGCAAAGCATTGATTAGGTCGGACTGCCACTGCCGACAGGTGGAGAAGCATGCAGGAGCACAAGCTTGGCTGGGTAATAAGTTTCGGCTTTAGCAAGGAGGTGGAACATTGTGGGCAGGAGAGAATGCGGTGGCAGAGGAAGTGTTGATGGCTGTTGCTTTGGTGACTTCGGCCAGATAGGTTTGAGAAAATGCGAAAGGAAGGAAAAGAAGAACATGGCCATGTTATGTTGGGAGTGGAGATGGAAATTAAAATGGAAAAGGAAGTAGATGGCTACTAAAATACAGTGCCAGATAATATATATATATATATATATATATATATATATATATATATATATTTCTGTGATAAAATGAACGGAGAATAAAATTGGAACCGACTAAAATAATATCAAGCGAAGTGATGGAAGAGTAAGAGTCCAGCTGGAATTCAAAAATAATTATGATTTATGGTCATTCATTATCGCGAGACTGGAAAATGAAAGGACAACGGGAAAGCCAAAATTTGGAACCGATACGATTGACCGGTTTACGGTATCCGCTGTGTACGGGACTTCAAAACATAGAACTGAATATAACATAGAGATCAGCAAGATGGGATGATCAAAACGGTATCAGTGGTCTGATTATTCTATTAAAAGTCAATAATCGGTAACAAAAAATGCTACTAATTTTCCAGAAATAAGATAAACGGGGCAATAACAGTCCAAATTTGAAGAAATAAAATACGACGTCTCACTCTGAAGAGGATTTACAAATTTATTGTATAAAAATATTCGGGTTTGGAAAATATTTTATTACCATCCATTATTAACTGATTTGAATTTAAATAAAATTACACAATCAAATAAACATTCATATTTTCAAATGAAAATTTACTATTCGCTATGTTTAAATATATGTATTTCGAATATCAAATTTTTATTACAAAATTTAATTATTTAAAAATCCATCAAAATTCAATTAAACACGTAAATAAAATTATTAAAAATTTATGGGTCGTTACACTCTCCCCCACTCAAAACTTTTCGTCCCCGAAAAGGAAGCAGATAGAAGAATAGAAACAACCAGAAAGAAAAAAATAGATTTGAAATTCAAAGTAGAACAATTAATTTAAAACCATATATATTTCAATTTAAATTAATTGATTTTCTACAAATGGATTTCAATTCATGGTAATTTCATTTAGTTGATTTAATTTATTAATTCCTTCAAAACAAAATTTATTTTATCTATCACATCTATTATTCAATTAACTTATTAATCTATTTATCTCTATTAACATTTTCTATATCATAAATTTAGTGTAGAATCATTTATTATAACCATTCAAATTTATTATTAAATTCCTTTTAACATTATCGTATACTATTCAATTACATAGATAACTTCTAAATAATTTAGGTAAGTTATATTAAAACGAAATTGGATATTGTACAAGTAAACTTTTCCCACTTATTTCAAGTTTTTAAATATTTATTCAAATTTTTTGGCTTTATTTATAATTGAAATCATCCTTAACATAAAAATTAAGAATTAAATTTACAATTAACTTCAAACAATTTAGAGATAAATATATATACACACACACACATTATATATCAAATCAAATTTATTTTCCAAAACAAAAGTGTAGCAAAGCTACAGAATTGGTCTCTCCACTCTGAAACTCGAAAATGAATGTCGATGATGCTGCCTCATCACCGAAATTATTTTCCAGCAACAATGTAGGAGAGCACTGATTTAAACATTTAAAAATTCTTTGAAAGCAATTTCTATTTGAAAATACTTTAAATTATATAAAAAAATTTAAAACCAAATTTTGGAATTAACGAAAAATAAATTCTTAAATTCTAAATTTTAAATTAAATTAAATTTCCAAAACAGTTTATAAACCATGTTTTTTTTATAATTCCGTTTGTTTATCTCATGTGATAATAGTCAATGCTTTACAAAGCAATAAATGAAAGTCAAATATTATCATTCAAACAACCAATTCATTTAACTATTATCTTTCAGAAAATTTACTTATATATGATGTAATCATACCAAATTATTAAATTTTGAAAATAATTGTGTCAGTTGGCTCTATTCAAGTATTTTGGAAATCATGTCGATAGCATTGATCAGACGAACCGATTGAAAACCCAATTCAACTTTAACAACTCAAACAACACAACATATAAATGATTTATATAATGTCACGACCCGTCTTTCACTCCACAGAAAGACGCATCATGAGTAAGAAAGAAAGGGATAGAGAAGAGAAAAGATAGAGAAGAAAGAACAAAACAACATCAGAATCTCACAACGGAACGAATAAATTATATTAATCGCATAAGTTATTACATAGTATCATATGCATCAGAGTTATACAGCATATAAATCACAAACCAGACATCACAAACTAGTCAGTTATAAAGACCTATCTAGTCATTACAACACAAGTCCAATACAAACTTCATCACAGAGATACAGATACAGCGGAACCATTATATATCTACACGCTGAAGCCTCTTGCTCGAAATCTCCTCTAGAATTCGTCAAAGCTAACCCGAACCCCTTGGATACTCGTAAAAATTTGAGTACCCAAGAGTTTAATAAAACATAAAATAAACTCCGGGTCAGACATGGGTCTGGTGTGAGTAAACGGGTTAAAATTGCTTAACTTTGAAAATCTTTGAAAACAAAAGGTATCTCGTAAGACTTCCCGCACATAAACATGGAAAAGTTTTTACCTTACGATAACCAAAACATTTGATAGGAAGTCCAGTGATATTATAGTAGTGTCTAGGGGTTTCAAATAAATAGAAAATAGCCAAAATTGTTACATTTATTAAATTCCAGCTACTAGCCACAAAGTGGGTTATACAATCAAAACCGTAAAGGCACGTAGGGAAAATGGGTTTCCATTAATGGTAGGGCTACTGGGGTACCGCCCGTCATAGTACGTGGCCTAGATCACCGTACCGAGGATCCACCCTAAATCCTCTGCAACATAAGGCCGGAACCATCCCTTACTGGATAGTCCCAAACAAGACAACCCCAGCAGTGTTGCGAATCAGCTGCCCACTAAGCCGAATAAAAAGGAACCTCTAGACAGGGGTAAATCTTGTCCTACTTGGGCGCGACCTACTTAGCCTTGTTGCACCTCCCCTTTTTTAGCCATTTTCGGTTTATGAGGCTTGAGGCTACGATTACCTTTATAGAACACATCTATCTTAGAATGCTCATCGTCCACCTGACTATGTTTTGAAAGCATTCAATCCATACAAGTCCGTTCCGGGTTCGAACGAAACTGAAGGCACTATCTCGTTACACTCATTTTGGAATCACCCTTAGAGTTAACGACAATAGCTCTTGTACTCTAAATCTTCATCTCGAACATCACTTGAGATACATGACCTATGGTTAAATTTGGATCGATGTGGTTTTCGGATATCCAAATCTGGAAATCCGATCCTGGTCTCACCGAAATCCAAAACGTTTCTTAAAGGTCAAGTTGTTTAAGGTTTAAATAATTCAATTTATTATCTATATTCATACAAGTCGGTAATTCACATTATCACAAATAGATAATCCATATTATCACAATTCAACCAAAGCATCTCATATCACAGATCATCACATATCCCATGTCAGAGATATCAAACAATCCAAGGCATTCAATATCATTCAATCATCCATAAGCAAGATAAGTTAGTCACACCATCTCTAATTAGTTTAATTAACCACTAATGAATTAAACTAATTTCTCTAATTACTTTTAAATCCTGCCTACTTAACCATTAATTAATTACAAATAAATTAATTAATCACCTCTTAATTATCATCTTAATTAATCATCCTTGATCAATTATTCTTCAACTACAGTAAGTAATTAGCCTTTAATTAATTGCACACATTAATTATACCTTAACAATTACAGTAATTAACCTTTAATTACTATTAATTAATTAACTATAATTAATTACATTGACCTTTAATTAATTACATTAATTAATTATTCTATAATCTCTAATAATTAATTATTCCTTTAATTATTCACATTAATCAACCTTTAATTACCTTCATTAATTACATTAATTAATGATCCTTTAATTACCTCATTAATTAATTATTCCTATATTAATTTAATAATTAATCCTTAATTAACCACATTCATTAATCAACCTTGATTAATCATATTCAGTAATTAACTATCCTTAATTACTTCCATTACCTAATTAACTCCTTGATTAATTATATTAACCCTTTGATTAATTACACTAAGTAATTAATCCTTAATTACTTCCATTAAGTAATTTTCTTTAATTACTTCCATTAATTAATTCCCTTTTAATTAATTACATCCAGTAACCCATTAATTACTTACACTAAGTAATTACACTTTATTAATTACATTAAGTAATTATACTCAATCAATCATCAAGTGATTATCTTTAGTTAATTAGTCTAGTTAATTAACTTAAATTAGTTAATTACATTGAGTAATTAATCCCTTTAATCACTTCCCATTAATAAATTACTTTTAAATTAATTACCTTCAATTACTTAAATCAATTAACCCTTAATTAAACAAGTAATTAAATAAATTACTTAAACCAATTATCTTAAATTAATTACGTTAATTAATTATCCCTAAATCACTAGTTAATGATCCTTAAATTAATTACAATTATTAACTACCCATTAATTTCTTTCATTAAGAAAATATTCTTTGATTATTAACACTAATTAACTAACCTTAATTAATTTCATTAAGTGATTAATCTCTAATTAATTTCATAAATTAATTATCCTTTATTAATCACAACTTTAATTAATTAAAGATAAATTCTTTATTATAATTAAATACTTAATTATGTCATTAAACCTCATTAGAGAAATTTAGGAAATCAATTATGAAATTGAAAACTTAATTAAATATTCCATTTGAAACATTTCATCTTAAATACACATTTAAACTTAGTTAAACATTCTTCGAAAACTAAATTACTTCAAAATTATCAACTTTAACTTGTTTACACATTTTATTTTGAAAACTAATTATTTAAATAACCTTAAAAACCTTTTTAAACATTTTATTTGAATCTTTATAAAATTTTGGAAACTTATTTTAATTTTCTTTTACTTAAATCACTCAACACACAAAACCAAACTCGAGCAACACTCGCGTTCTCATCTCCTTCGAGTCGAACACGAGACAACTTCGAACAATACCCGAGCCAACCATCAATTTCCCCGAGCCTACCTCAACTCTTTCCCAAGACACTTGCACTCAATTCGTGCTTTAAGACAACACCCCATCTTCTTCGAGAAACGACCCAAGCTAACCCTTCTCCACCACCCCAAACAAAACCAGACATACAAATGTGCACCGTGCACATGCACATACCATCGCTAGAGTTTCGACCATTGACCTCGGCTCTAGAACATCGCCAATGACTTTGACAATCAGCACGACCACCCAAAAAGATAATTGAAAGCCAAAACGAAATTCGACGATCGATCAATAAAACTGGAACCAACCATCACCGGAAAATCGCCCCTTACCGTCGATCCCGACCCTGAACACACCTGCCGACCACATCAAAGCTTCATCTCGATCCCAAGCTCTGACTCCCTCCATCGCGAGCCACTCCGGTCCACCCTAGTCATCGTACAAATCCAAACAATGTCGTCGACAGAAACAGGTCCTAAAACCCTAACTTGTCGTCCCCTGTCCACCACGGTGAATGATTAAACCTTCCACTATTTTTCCAAAGATCATCCACCTTTAGGCTTCCCTCGGCATCGATCGTGTCGACTAATTCCATGTCGATCACCAAAATTTGGCAAAAATACAAATTATTACCCCAAAAATCTCAAGAATCACCTACCTAAAAATCTTGATTCCTTTGACTAAATTCACATTAACAATTTGGAATCAGATTATAAGCTCAAAACAAGAATTCCAAAAATCGAAATTTGGACCTACATTTGAATCAGACCTGTAATTCTTCATTTTGAAATACATACTCCATAAATTTATTCGAAATTATTTTTAAAATTGAAATTATCATATTACAAACATTTTCTGTTTAAATGTCAAGGTTTGAATTTGTCTGTATAGGTGGATTTGAATTTTATTGTTGTTGTTCAAATGCCTGGGAAAACAACAGTATCCAGCAAACATACACACAACCATATATACAAAAATATATAATTTAATTCAACTAAAATCAGATAAAACTATCAATGCAACTCATACTTATAACGTTACTTTACAGATTAAACACACGCACTTCAAAATTCAACCAGTTTTAAACTTTTAAAAATATTGTTTACTCGCCTGAAAACAGAAAGCAAAGAACAGAAGAACAGTTGTTTTGGTTTGGATCTGGAACTGTTTTATTGCTTTAAACTAGAAATCTTTGAATCTGTTACTTGATTTGCTAGCTTGTTGTTTATATTATAAACCTCTGCATTGCTGAAGCTTAGAAACTGGTGTTACAGTTTTGAATTTGAATCTAATCCCTGAATCTTGCTTGTTAATTGATTTACTTGATTGATCTTAGGTTGAAGCAGTTTTGAAAAAAATTGTTGTTAGCATCGATTTGATTTTTAGTTTTTCTTTTTATTTTGAAAGTTAAAGGGAAGATTTTGAACTGAAATGCAACAGCTAGGTTTCTCCTTTTTTTATATAAAAAAAATTAAAAGAAATTGTGTTGCCACTTGTTAACTACAATTATACAAATGTCATTGCATGTTTTAATTACGTTACAAATTTTAAAAATAAGAATTTTATGTTTAAACCCTTGCTCTAAATTCTCTTATGCTTTTATAATTATGTAATATGAATTTATGTTTATATTTATTATTATATACCTATGTTTTTAAATAAACTAATATATTATATGTTTTCTAACTATTTTAAATTCATAAGATATTTAAAAAGAAAGTAAAATTATACCTTTATATATATATATATATATATATATATATAGACCATTTTAGTTTAAGTAAAATAAAATTTCATAAAATCTTATTCAAACTAAAACTATTATACTTTTTAGATAAATAAACATTTTCTTTAAGTGTTTTTAAAATCATAATAAAATTTTAAATAGCTTTTTAAAAGATGTTATATTGAATTTAACATAATTTCCAAATCACAAAATATATATTAAAATTTGAAAACATGTTTTTATTGATTAAATTTAAATCAAAGCTTTTCTATTTATAATGCATATAAATATTTATATATTATAAATATAAAACATTTTAATATTAGCTTTGAAAATTATTATATTGAATTTAAAACACCACTTCAATATACATATATATATTACCATTTGAAACCATATCTTTTTACTAAATTCAAATCAAAGACTTCCTATTTACAATATATATACCAATATATATATATATATATATATATATATATATTATAAATAGAAAACAAATTTTATTGGCTTTGAAAGATAAAATCTTACCAATTGAATTTTTATAAAAGAAGATTATTAAACCAATCTATTAGCTTTTTAAAAGAATAAATTTGCCAATTTAAATGATTAATAAAGAAAATTAATAGGTCAATTTACTTATTAATATAGATTATTAAATTGTTATTGCCCAAAATTCCGGGTCATCACATATAAATTACAAGTACACTCCCTCACTCGATGATTCCAAAATGGATTTTCAAACAAGGATAGAGCTTAAGTACAAGGGAATTCTAACTAAAGAGAATTCTAATTAGAAGATAGGCTCGATAGGGAGATAAATAGATTTCAAAGAGAGAAAGAATGGATAGACTTATATAAATCGTGGGTGACCTTGCCGGGTCAACCGTGACTTCAAGAATACGATCGATGCAGAATTCTGAAGCAAATCAACATCCCACCACAAGTGAATAGAATTCGGGCATAGCAAAAGATAACAGCATCGTAAACCGAGGATATAGAAATCTTCAGTGAATCAATGCTATTGTAAAGGAGTTTCACCCTCTAACAAATCATTCGAAGATTGGCGAGACCGTCGATTTATTATAGAGATTATTCGAAGTGGAGTTATGGGATACTCCAAAATATGAATAGGGAGAGGCAAGAATGGGTTTTTGGATCGTGGGGAACATTCCAAAATTCAAAGGAAATCCAAATTGAAGTGGAACAAATCTTAGCACGAACGAAGGTGATTCTGTAATTAAATTTATTACATATGTTAAGTTTGGCCTAAAACCAGAGCTCTGATACTACATGTAGCATCCTGGTATTTTCAACCATTCGCATCCACACATGCCAGATTTGAATTTCTCAAAATACCAGATTGTTAATTTATATTTGGCAAAACTCAACATATACAATAAATAAATTATCACAGGATCACAGACACAGAGGAATACAACAATATGCAGCGGAAACAAATGAGTAGTAGTTCATAAAGCTACTATATATATTCAGAGTTAAATAAGATACAACAGAAGTCTCAAATACAATAGTCAAATACAAGATTAGAATACATCACTAGAATCAACTGAATAACTGCAAGCTGAAAAGATGTAAATGGATCTCCAAACAATGCTCAAACTCCAAAGGTGAGTCTCAAAAGTAGTATCACTCATTCTAACCCGAGCGTAAAGTAAAACACAAAACACTTGAGTCGGGATTAACATTCTTATATCAATAAGTCCAACTCAAGTGAAATAACAACTGAAATACAAGCAACTCAAATGATGTTTGGGATAACCATCCTCTAAGGATCCGTTAAACTATCTACTATATAATAATATACGGTATTATAATAGTGTCTATAGTAAAGTATACTATTTAAAAATAGCGTTAAGGCTTTACATTTTCCACCTTAACGCATTTTATAATGCCAATAGTCTATACAGTACCGTAATACCTCCAGATCGGGAGGCTACCAGAGGGTACTCTATAGGTACGACACAAATCAAACTCGTATAAGGTGCGTCAGTGTAGGTGACACGGCACAACAAGGCAATGGCAGGGTAGATAAACCAATTACACTTTCGGACTAGTGGTAACGCATAGCAGCCATTACCGCCCACCTCGAGCCACACTCCCAAAAAAATCAAGGGTGCACACCAAATCAATCACAAAGTAATAGAAAGGCATAAGAAGGAGTGTGTCCGATCGGAGGAGCTACCTCACTTGGCCCATCGATTGCTCCTGTTTTAGACACCTTATGCCAACTCATGGGAGTCGTGTCCACGTATATACCTCATATAAGATCGTTGCCACCATCCTAATTCATTCTAGAATCTCCACCGCATACACGGTTGTAAAAGTGGTTTTCGAAGTTAGCAGAGAGTATGACAACTTTCGATGCCAGTCTCTTTAACAACCAAACATTATTATAACACCGCGGTCATATAAAAATAGTTTATACTTCACAACCAAAATATCATTTCCATTTCGAAACCAAATCAATACGATATCATTTCTATTTTAAACCATATCAAATAATATCATTTACATTTCAAATATATCGTTTTTCAAAACCATAACATTGTCAAATTTATAACAATTTTGAAACATAACACTTTGGAAAACCATAACTCTTCCAAAACATAATACTTTGATATTCATAACTTTGAAAACATAACTTCTGCCACTTAAACAGCTTAGATATTAAAATAGTATATATAATAAAATAGTTTATAAAATAAATAGTTTATATAAAAGAATTATAAGTTCAAATAGTTTATATTAAAATAGTTTATATTAAAATAGTTTATATTAAAAATGATTTATATTAAAATGTTTATATTAAAAATAGTTTATATTAAAAATGATTTATATTAAAACTGTTTATATTAAAATAATTTATAAAGTAAATATAAAATAGTTTTAAATATAATTTAAAAATACACTATATAATAAAGTAGTTTCCGCAACTTTCACAAATCGAAAGCAATTCGAATCCCAAAATTCAAATTTAACCAAATCTCAAATCATCAATTACAATTTTTTTAAGTTTCTCATGAACTATTTCAAATTATATCGATTTCAAATACAAATTTTTAACCACAAAATAAACCATTTCAATTTCAATATTTTCAAAGCTTTAAATATTCAACATTTCAAAACTAGATTTGATAATTCATATATATATATATATATATATATATATTAAATTCACTTTACCATTATGTAGGTTTGAAATATTTACTTAATAAATCCAATATAATTTAAATAAAACCTTAAATTTCAAAAAACTTAATATTTTACTCAATCTTTTTAAATTTTATATAAAACCACAAAAATCAATATTTATATAAAACTACATCTTTCCTTCTAAAAAACACAGAAATCATTTTCAAAATATTTATATATAAACCAGCGGTGTCTGTATATAATTTTTTATCCTGTGGTCAAGTGATATGGATATTTATCATTTCAATTCGCAATTTAAATATATATATGGGTATATATCATTTCAACCTGCAATCCCAAATACAATTCAATGAAAATCGCTTGGGTTTATCATTTCAACCTGTAACGACCCGGAATTTTAGGCAATATAAATTTAATAATCTGTGTTAATAATTTAACTGGTTTGATAATTTTCTTTATTATTTTAATTAAAATTTATGAATTTAATCTTTTAAAGGTTAATGGATATTTAATCTGTTAATAGTAATCAATATCTTTCTGATAATTTAAATTTGATAAGAATTATTTTTCAAAGCTAATTAAAATTTTATTCTGTTCATAATATACAAAATTGATATATATTGTGAATAGAAGAACTTTTGTTTTAAATTAAAAATTGAAGTTTCAAATTGTAATATATATGTAAGTATATGTTATAATTTGGATTGTTTTGGAATATAATTTATTCTATTAATAATTTGTATATGAATGAATTGTAATCTGAAGCTTTGTTTTAAAATTTAATACTTTTCAAAAAGTTAATTTAAAGTTTAATTCAATTTGTTTTCAAATATAAGATGGATATTTATTTTAATATGATAGTTTATAAAGAAATTTATCAATGTTTTATTTTTGTTTTCTTTTAAAGTGTATAAATTAAATGGTTATAAATATATATAAAGTTATAAATAAACTTTTCTTTTAAATATCTCTTGAACTAAGAATTGTTTGTAAAACATAAGCTATTTATAAAATAAAAGTTTATAAAGATTTCATACTTGTATATTTATTTAAAAATTCAAAAGGCTTCTTATAAAATCATTTCACTAATGCATATGAATATTTCATAAATGCATATAATACTTTATGAATACGTATATAATTTAAATGATTTAATAAAATGGAGTAACACTTGTAAAACTTTTTAAAATATATTAAAGACATGTGTAAAGCAATTAAACATTAATGTGACAAATGTAAGTTTAAGGAACAAGTGGCCTTCATATTTCTTTTATTTGAAATATAATCATACAAAGATATTTGGGTCTTCTTTAAGGGAAAAAGCAAAATTTAAATTCTACAAAGCAAAAATTAAATCAGCAACTTCAAATCTGAAAATAAAATCCAAATCTGAGATAAGAAAAATCAAACCTGTAATGCAAAGATTCAAGTCCATATGTAATTCCAATCTGCAATATCTACTTCAACCTGAAAATTCAAATGAAGATTTACTCAGCAAGTTTAATTCAACCTGCATATGAAAATAAAGTTCAACCTGCAATCTGCAATTTCAGCATGCAAGGGCATTTGATTTTAACAGCAAAGTAAAAGCAGTTTTCAAATTTAAAAGTTCAAGCCTGGGTATAATAAAGCCTGAAACTAAATTCTGCACTGCCTTCATATATTTCAGGGTGAGTAAAATTTTTTTTTAAATAGTTGATCTTATTTTACTGCCTTGCATGTGATGTTATTGACGTGTATTAAAATTTTATAGTTTAAATTTATATGGATTAGTACCTGAATGTTGTGAGAGTTTGTTGATTGCATGCAGGTGTATTTACTGTAAATGATCTGTTAAAAGAAAATTTTAACCCTCTGTTATTTCAAAGCAAAATTTCTGAGTAAACTTCAAATTGAAATACAGTAAGGTGATGCTGAGTTAATATCTTCAAATATGGAAGTTAGATTCAATATGAGTTAAGTGTTAAAGATAAATTTGCATATGAAACAGTTAAGAAAACTGCAGGAAGTAGGATATGCAGTAAAATCAAATAATTATATCAAGTAAATCATGATCGAATTTTGATGAATAAAATTTATATTCTAAATCTATAATGCATAATATGAATTTTAAAACAGAAATCAGAATTTCTAACTTACAGTTGAAAATGAATTTTGGATTTTTCTAAATTTGGGGGTTTTGTCAAATTCATGTGACTGAGTGATTTTTAGGCTTTGAAATTTGAATCCAAGCTGTGTTAATCGATACTTAACACAAGAAAAATACTGATCAAATTTATTATGTAACACATATTTTAGAAACTTGATTAGTAGGGTTTAGCATTGTTCTTTTGGTTGTCTGGGTAGCCGCAGATTTGTGATGTGAATATGGGATCGGGTTTGGCCGCGACTTGGGAATAGAGGCGTGGAGGTTGTAGTGATGCTGTGAGGTGATTGTTGGGATTTTTCTGGTGGAGGCGACATCGGAGGTGATGGATTTTGGGTTTGTGTCATCTGTAGTATTTCAAGCTCATGTACGAATTTTCGATTTACGCGATGATTCTTGGATCTGGGTTTGAATTTCGGCTCGCATGCTCTAGAGTGATCATCGTCGATGATCGTGACGATCATTGGTGGCCGGCGACAGTGGGACATGTGCACAGGTGGGTGTGTGCACGGGGAAGAGTTCTGTGTTTGGAGAAGACTTATTGAACCCGGTGGGTTCTCGCGACGTAACATGGGGTAACTCGAAGATGAGAGGTTTGGGTTTTTCTTCGGGGCTAGCTCGTGTGGTATTAGTGTTTTACTCGGGTTTAGGTGGTGCTTTCGGTTATGTGTTGTAAGAAGCTAAGTTACAAGATTAACTTGTTATTTTTGATAAATAAAATCAATGTTAAGATTTTATAAAAGAAAATAAATTTACAAGTTTAAGTTTGTCCTTTGAAATAAAGTTAATCAAACTTTAAAGGTGTAATTGAATTTATTTGGAAATTTAAATTTGTTTAAAATGATTTCTTTTTGGAAGTAATTAATTTAACTAAATTTTGAAATTCAATTTAAAAAGAAGTGTTTTGAATTTAAGGTATTAAATCAAAGTTTTAAGTAAGTTTTAAAGTAAGGTTTTAATAACTAAAGTTTTCAAATTTTATTTAAATTGAATAAGTTTGAAATTAGATAATTTAAAGTGTTTTGAATTTTGAAATTGATTTCTAAATGCCTTATCCTCAAATAAGGTTATTATTATGATTTTGAAATTATAAGAAGTTAATTAATTAATTGTTTAATTAATTTTAAATAATTAGTTAATTATTTATTTAATTTTTAATAATCACTTGATTATGGATTAATTAAGTATGATTACTTAATGAAGTAATTAATGTTTAATAATTGAATGTAATTAAGAATGATAATTCTTATGGAAGTAATTAATGATAATTACTCATGGAGTAATTAGTTGAAGTAATTATTGGTTAATCACTTAATGATATCAATTAAAGAGTTGGTAAATATAATTGTTGAAGTTAATTAATTATGAAGTGATTAATTAATTTAAGAAATAAGAATTATTTAATGATGAAGATAATTTTTAGTTTAGTAATTAATTGAGGAAGTAATTAAGAATTATTAATAAAAGTAATTAGAGATAATTACTTATGTAGGAGATTAAGAGTTAATTACTTAATTATTTTAGTTAATTAATTAATGTGATTAATTAATGAATGTGATTTGTTTAAAGATTTATTACTAAAGGTAATTAATTAAAATTGTAATTAATTATTAATATTCTTGATTAATAATTACTTAATGAAGTAATTAAGAATTAGATTAATTAATCAAGCATTAATATAATTAATTAAGAAGATAATTAATCAAGATAAGTAATTACAAATTGTTAATTACTAATTATGATGAATGAGTTGATTAATTATAAGTTAATTAGTTAATTAAACTATTAATAAGGATCATTAATGAATGTGATTAATGATATTAATCAAGGTTGATTAATATAAGTAATTAATTTAAATATGATTAATTAATTGTAATTAATTAAGGTTTAATGTAATTAATTATAGTTAATTAATTAATGTAGGATCATTAATTATTGTAATTAATGATAGTAATTAAAGGTTATTACTGAATATGGTTAAGGATAATTACTTGAATGTAATTAATATAATTAATCAAGGAAGATTAATTAGTGAAGATCATTAGAGATGATTAAATTATTTGGAATAATAATTAATGAAGAAGGATTATGGAAATCCAATTGATTAAGAGATAATCCATTCTGTTTTGGAAGTTTGATTTATATGGGTTGATTGATTTATATTGGTTAATTGATTGATATTGGATGATCAATATTTGGAGATTAATATTGGATGATTGGTTGATATTGGATGTTTGATATTGGTTGATAGTGGATATCTTTGTAGGTGATATACTGCTTTGAAAAGATGGATGTTGTTATAAATTATCTATTTTGATAATATGATTCATCTAATTGTTTATATCATCCTAAATATGAGTTTAATTGTTTAAACCCTTAAGTACAACTTGGACATTAAAATGGCGTTTGGTTTCGGTGAGACCGGGATCGAGTTTCCATATTTGGATATCCGAAAACCACATCGATTCCAATTAAACGTTAGGTCGTGTATCCAAGTGGAGCAATTGAAGACTCGAGGTGTAAGGGTTGTACGTCAGTATAACTCTGTGGGTGATTCCGTAATGAGTTTGACGGAATAGTTCTTATAGATTCGAGATGGCAAATCAGAGTGCAAGGGCTATGGTCGTTGACTCTGAGGGTGATTCCAAAACAAGTGCATGAGATAGTGCCTTCGGTTTCGTTCGAACCCGGAACGAACTTGTATGGATTGAATGCTTTCAGCACATCGTCGGGTAGACGATGAGCATTCTAAGATTTGATGTCCTATAAAGGTAATCGTAACCTCAAGCCTCATCAATCGGGAATGGCTAAAACAGGGGAGGTGCGGCAAGGCTTCGTAGGTAGCTCCAACTGGAGAGCAAGATTTTCCCCTGTCTAGAAGTCCCTTTTATTTCGGCTGTGTGGGCAGTTGGGTCGCGGCCAACTGCGGGGTTGTCTTGTTCGGGACTGTCCAGTAAGGGATGGTTCCGGCCTTGTGTTGCAAGGGAGTGGGAGTACTCCTCGGTATCTAGGCCACGTACTGTGACGGGCGGTACCCCAGTAGCCCTGCCATTGATGGAAACCCATTTTCCCTACGAGACCATACGGTTTTGATTGTATTACCCACTTTTGTGGCTAGTAGCTGGAATTTAATAGATGTAACAATTTCGGCTATTCTTATTTACTTGAAAACCCTAGACACTATTATAATACCACTGGATTTCCTATCAAATGTTTTGGTTAGCGTAAGGTAAAAACTTTTCCATGTTTATGTGTGGGAAGTCTTACGTGATACCTTTTCTTTTCAAAGGTTTTCTAAAGTTAAGCAATTTTAACCCGTTTACTCACTCCAGACCCCTGTCTGACCCGAGTGTTTATTTTCTGTTTTATTAAACTCTTGGGTACTCATATTATGTATGAGTAGTCAAGTGGTTCAGGTTTTCTTGACGAATTCTGGAGGAGATATGGAGCAGGAGGCTTCGACGTGTAGTTATATATATATTGATTCTGCGGTGTATGTTGTGTCTGTATCTTGTATACTTGAGTTGTATAGTTAGACAGAAGTTTATAACTGTCTATTATCTGTTGTTTAAGTTATGTACTCTGATGTAATGAGATACTATGTAATATTTTATGAGATATATTATATTTTATTCGTTCCGCTGTGAGTTCTCTGATGTTGTTCTGTTTCTTCTTTCTCTTTCTTTTCTTCTTCTATCCCTTTCTTTCTTCAAGATGATGCGATTTTCTAGGTGTAGAAAGTCGGGTCGTCTCACTTGGTATCAGAGCATTAGGCTGAGTGAATACCTAGGCTCTGAAGTTTGTCTTTCTTTAAGGAGCATTAGGTTGAGTGAATACCTAGGCTCTGTAGTAGTATCTTTCTTGAGAGAGCGTACTTGTAATTTTTATATATAACTATATAATATATATATATATATATATATATATATATATATATATCTACCTGATCTGTTGGGTTATTTTTTCGGATTTTCCAACGTAAGTTTTAGAGGTAGATGGAGTGGTGGTGTTTGTGTGTAACACGACTACCACTGATGGAAGAGGTTCCATATGTTTGAGGTTGGAAGTATTTGTCGAGACTGTAGACCTAATACCGTCTCGAGTAAGATGTGTAGTTTGAAGTGAGGATGTCTCTGATATCCGAAGAAAATCTTTTAAAGATTCGGAGTTTGTCTTTGAAGTGTAAGTTTGGATTTCGCTCGGGTGAGCAAATTTTTCTTGAGTTTGAATCTGTCATAAGTGCAGAAGTAAGTGATGATATCTCGGTAACTGCGTGATGAGATGCAGTATCCTTGGATATTTTCTGAAGGTATTTTCTCTGGAAGCAGTTTAAGGGTGGTTGAGGAGCAGTCTTTTCCTGCCACAGAGAAGACTCGTCTGTGTATAAGTTGTCTGAATCTTTAGTAAGGAGTTTGGCTGTTTTGGAATATGAGACTAAGGTCTATAAGTTATTTGCTTTGGCATGGTCTCATTGTTATTCCTTAAGGTAGGCAAGATATGGATGCTTGGTTTGGCGTCCGAGTTTCTTGAGAAGATGTCTGCCATCTTGGAAGTCAGTTGTGTGGTTTGTTGATGGTTTTGGTTTTGGAGAAACCTTTGGATTGAAGTCTTTGGTTAGCTATGGTAGCAGTGCAACTCGAAGTGTTCGGTGTGCTGTCGAGAAGGTCTTTTAGCTTCGCAAGTATCATCGAGGTAGAGTTTGAAAGCAGCATTGTTGATTGTTTCCGTAATGATTCAGGAATCTTTGTGGTTCTTCTTACAGCAGTCCGGGCAGTCGGTGAATGTTTTCTTGAAGGGTTAACCTGGTTTAGAAAAGCTTAAGGCTGTTCTAATTGGTAAAGTGAGGACAGTTTTATTTGGAATCCGAACTAGGTAGGATTGCAAAAGTGACTTGCGATTAGTTGAGAATTTTCTTAGGCTATCTTGGGTGATCTGTTGTTCGAGGCTGAGGATTCTCATGTGGATAAGAGCTGCTGATGTAATCAGGAGTTTGTCTGCACTTGGAGTTGAGTTCCATATTGTTTTGGATTCCAGAAGTAATTTTGGTAGTCAGCCTAGTAGTAGAGTTGGTGTAGCAGCTCAGAATTATTTTTTGGAATTGGAATTGGACTGATCTAGCTTTTTGAATGGGATTCTGATTTAAGGTTGTGTGATTGGGTCAGAGGAGTCACTCAGATTTTTATGGATTTGATGAATAAAGTTTTCTGAATATATTGGATAAGTTTGTACTCGTGTTCATCAACAGTATTCTCATCTATTTCTGAATCAGAATTGTGCAGCGGAAGCGAGGTATCAGTTGTACAAGAAAGGAAGCGAGTTCTGTTTGCTATTGCTTGAGTAGTAGAGCTTGAGTTCTGGATTTCAACGGATTTTGGAAGGCTTTTCTGTTTAATAGGATCTAGGAACTGCATTGTTTTGGTCTAGTTGTTTCTGGAAGTATCAGCATTGGTTGAGATGATCAAGAAGAATATTGGCAGCCTAGGAATATCTGTTGAGTTATGCAGGTAAGAGATAAGGAGTTTTGGAATTTGAAGTTGAAGACTTCATTGTGGTTCAAATTCTCTGGTTAAGAGAACGGATATTGGATAAGATTGGTTGGTTAGTACTGAGGCATTTGAGATTTCTTATCTGTGTTTTGATAGGATGAGATTGAATTGCCAGTTTGGATAGCTGGAATTCATTTTGTAACACGTATCTCTGAGGGAGTATGTGTATGATTCATTAATTGGTTGTTGAATCTGTAGTTCAGCTGGAGTTGGATGTTGAGCTGGATTTGAGAGTAATCTGAAGTTCTGTTCAGTTTAAAGGATCTAGAGATGAGTGGTGTTCTGGATTTTGGTTGTGTAGTTGGCTTGTTAGCTTTTGTAGAGCGAGTCTCCTGGTGATTTATACTTGGGGAAACTCGTGATAGAATTAGAGATTTATTCTGATTTGTGTCAGAATAATTAGTTAGAATTGTTTGTATGTTTGATTGGTTGCTATGGTTGATAGTTACTGGTTGTTAAGTATGTTTTGTTGATTTAAATTAAAATCTGTACTGGATTATTAAATTACCTTTGCTTTTAAATTTCGGGGACGAAATTCTTTTAAGGGGGGAGGATTGTAACGACCCGGAATTTTGGGCAATATAAATTTAATAATCTGTGTTAATAATTTAACTGGTTTGATAATTTTCTTTATAATTTTAATTTAAAATTTGTGAATTTAATCTTTTAAAGGTTAATAAATATTTAATCTGTTAATATTAATCAATATTTTTCTAACAATTTAAATTTGATAAGAATTATTTTTCAAAGCTAATTAAAATTTTATTCTAATTATAATATATAAAATTGATATATATTGTGAATAGAAGAACTTTTGTTTTAAATTAAAAATTGAAGTTTCAAATTGTAATATATATATGTAAGTATATGTTATAATTTGGATTGTTTTGGAATATAATTTATTCTATTAATAATTTGTGTATGAATGAATTGTAATCTGAAGCTTTGTTTTAAAATTTAATACTTTTCAAAAAGTTAATTTAAAGTTTAATTCAATTTGTTTTCAAATCTAAGATGGATATTTATTTCAATATGATAGTTTATAAAGAAATTTATCAATGTTTTATTTTTGTTTTCTTTTAAAGTGTTTAAATTAAATGGTTATAAATATATATAAAGTTATAAATAAACTTTCTTTTTAAATATCTCTTGAACTAAGAATTGTTTGTAAAACATAAGCTATTTATAAAATAAAAGTTTATAAAGATTTCATAATTGTGTATTTATTTAAAAATTCAAAAGGCTTCTTATAAAATCATTTCACTAATGCATATGAATATTTCATAAATGCATATAATACTTTATGAATACATATATAATTTAAATGATTTAATAAAATGGAGTAACACTTGTAAAACTTTTTAAAATATATTAAAGACATGTGTAAAGCAATTAAACATTAATGTGACAAATGTAAGTTTAAGGAACAAGTGGCCTTCATATTTCTTTTATTTGAAATATAATCATACAAAGAAATTTAGGTCTTCTTTAAGGGAAAAGGCAAAATTTAAATTCTACAAAGCAAAAATTAAATCAGCAACTTCAAATCTGAAAATAAAATCCAAATTTGAGATAAGAAAAATCAAACCTGTAATGCAAAGATTCAAGTCCATATGTAATTCCAATCTGCAATATCTACTTCAACCTGAAAATTCAAATGAAGATTTACTCAGCAAGTTTAATTCAACCTGCATATGAAAATGAAGTTCAACCTGCAATCTGCAATTTCAGAATGCAAGGGCATTTGATTTTAACAGCAAAGTAAAAGCAGTTTTCAAATTTAAAAGTTCAAGCCTGGGTATAATAAAGCCTGAAACTAAATTCTGCACTGCCTTCATATATTTCAGAGGTGAGTAAATATTTTTTAAAAACAGTTGATCTTATTTTACTGCCTTGCATGTGATGTTATTGACGTGTATTAAAGTTTTATAGTTTAAATTTATATGGATTAGTACCTGAATGTTGTGAGAGTTTGTTGATTGCATGCAGGTGTATTTACTGTAAATGATCTGTTAAAAGAAAATTTTAACCCTTTGTTATTTCAAAGAAAAATTTCTGAGTAAACTTCAAACTGAAATACAGTAAGGTGATGCTGAGTTAATATCTTCAAATATGGAAGTTAGATTCAATATGAGTTAAGTGTTAAAGATAAATTTGCATATGAAACAGTTAAGAAAACTGCAAGAAGTAGGATATGCAGTAAAATCAAATGATTATATCAAGTAAATCATGATCGAATTTTGATGAATAAAATTTATATTCTAAATCTATAATGCATAATATGAATTTTAAAACAGAAATTAGAATTTCTAAATTACAGTTGAAAATGAATTTTGGATTTTTCTAAATTTAGGGGTTTTGTCAAATTCATGTGACTGAGTGATTTTTAGGTTTGAAATTTGAATCCAAGCTGTGTTAATCGATACTTAACACTAGAAAAATACTGATCAAATTTATTATGTAACACAGATTTTAGAAACTTGATTAGTAGGGTTTAGCATTGTTCTTTTGGTTGTCTGGGTAGCCGTAGATTTATGATGTGGATATGGGATCGGGTTTGACCGTGACTTGGGAATAGAGGCGTGGAAGTTGTAGTGATGCTGTGAGGTGATCGTTGGGATTTTTCTGGTGGAGGCGACATCGGAGGTGATGGATTTTGGGTTTGTGTCATCTGCAGTATTTCAAGCTCATGTACGAATTTTCGATTTACGTGATGATTCTTGGATCTGGGTTTGAATTTTGGCTCGCATGCGCTAGAGTGATCATCGTCGATGATCGTGACGATCGTTGGTGGCCGACGACAGTGGGACATGTGCACGGGTGGGTGTGTGCACTGGGAAGAGTTCTGTGTTTGGAGAAGACGTATTGAACTCGGTTGCTTCTCGCGACGTAACAGGGGGTAACTCGAAGATGAGAGGTTTGGGTTTTTCTTCGGGGCTAGCTCGTGTGGGATTAGTGTTTTACTCGGGTTTAGGTGGTGCTTTCGGTTATGTGTTGTAAGAAGCTAAGTTACAAGATTAACTTGTTATTTTTTATAAATAAAATCAATGTTAAGATTTTACAAAAGAAAATAAATTTACAAGTTTAAGTTTGTCCTTTGAAATAAAGTTAATCAAACTTTAAAGGTGTAATTGAATTTATTTGGAAATTTAAATTTGTTTAAAATGATTTCTTTTTTGAAGTAATTAATTTAATTAAATTTTGAAATTCAATTTAAAAAGAAGTGTTTTGAATTTAAGGTATTAAATCAAAGTTTTAAGTAAGTTTTAAAGTAAGGTTTTAATAACTAAAGTTTTCAAATTTTATTTAAATTGAATAAGTTTGAAATTAGATAATTTAAAGTGTTTTGAATTTTGAAATTGATTTCTAATGCCTTATCCTCAAATACGGTTATTATTATGACTTTGAAAT
This sequence comes from Allium cepa, assembly GCA_030765085.1. Lineage (NCBI taxonomy): Eukaryota > Viridiplantae > Streptophyta > Magnoliopsida > Asparagales > Amaryllidaceae > Allium > Allium cepa. Next base: position 744,359,901 of record CM060932.1, read on the forward strand.
TATAAGAAGTTAATTAATTAATTGTTTAATTAATTTTAAATAATTAGTTAATTATTTATTTAATTTTTAATAATCACTTAATTATGGATTAACTAAGTATGATTACTTAATGAAGTAATTAATGTTTAATAATTGAATGTAATTAAGAATGATAATTCTTATGGAAGTAATTAATGATAATTACTCATGGAGTAATTAGTTGAAGTAATTATTGGTTAATCACTTAATGATATCAATTAAAGAGTTGATAAATATAATTGTTGAAGTTAATTAATTATGAAGTGATTAATTAATTAAAGAATTAAGAATTATTTAATGATGAAGATAATTTTTAGTTTAGTAATTAATTAAGGAAGTAATTAAGATTTATTAATAAAAGTAATTAGAGATAATTACTTATGTAGGAGATTAAGAGTTAATTACTTAATTATTTTAGTTACTTAATTAATGTGATTAATTAATGAATGTGATTTGTTTAAAGATTAATTACTAAAGGTAATTAATTAAAATTGTAATTAATTATTAATATTCTTGATTAATAATTACTTAATGAAGTAATTAAGAATTAGATTAATTAATCAAGCATTAATATAATTAATTAAGAAGATAATTAATCAAGATAAGTAATTACAAATTGTTAATTACTAATTATGATGAATGAGTTGATTAATTATAAGTTAATTAGTTAATTAAACTATTAATAAGGATCATTAATGAATGTGATTAATGATATTAATCAAGGTTGATTAATATAAGTAATTAATTTAAATGTGTTAATTAATTGTAATTAATTAAGGTTTAATGTAATTAATTATAGTTAATTAATTAATGTAGGATCATTAATTATTGTAATTAATGATAGTAATTAAAGGTTATTACTGAATATGGTTAAGGATAATTACTTGAATGTAATTAATATAATTAATCAAGGAAGATTAATTAGTGAAGATCATTAGAGATGATTAAATTATTTGGAATAATAATTAATGAAGAAGGATTATGGAAATCCAATTGATTAAGAGATAATCCATTCTGTTTTGGATGTTTGATTTATATGGGTTGATTGATTTATATTGGTTAATTGATTGATATTGGATGATCAATATTTGGAGATTAATATTGGATGATTGGTTGATATTGGATGATCAATATTTGGAGATTAATATTGGATGATTGGTTGATATTGGATGTTTGATATTGGTTGATACTGGATATCTTTGTAGGTGATATACAGCTTTGAAAAGATGGATGTTGTTATAAATTATCTATTTTGATAATATGATTCATCTAATTGTTTATATCATCCTAAATATGAGTTAAATTGTTTAAACCCTTAAGTACAACTTGGACATTAAAATGGCGTTTGGTTTCGGTGAGACCGGGATCGGGTTTCCATATTTGGATATCCGAAAACCACATCGATTCCAATTAAACGTTAGGTCGTGTATCCAAGTGGAGCAAGTGAAGACTCGAGGTGTAAGGGCTACACGTCAGTATAACTCTGTGGGTGATTCCGTAATGAGTTTGACGGAATAGTGCTTATAGATTCTAGATGGCGAATTAGAGTGCAAGGGCTATGGTCATTGACTCTGAGGGTGATTCCAAAACGAGTGCAACGAGATAGTGCCTTCGGTTTCGTTCGAACCCGGAACGAACTTGAATGGATTGAATGCTTTCAGCACATCGTCAGGTGGACGATGAGCATTCTAAGATTTGATGTCCTATAAAGGTAATCGTAACCTCAAGCCTCATCAACCGGGAATGGCTAAAACAGGGGAGGTGCAGCAAGGCTTCGTGGGTAGCTCCCACTGGAGAGCAAGATTTTCCCCTGTCTAGAAGTCCCTTTTATTTCGGCTGTGTGGGCAGTTGGGTCACGGCCAACTGCGGGGTTGTCTTGTTCGAGACTGTCCAGTAAGGGATGGTTCCGGCCTTGTGTTGGAGGGGAGTGGGAGTACTCCTCGGTACGTTGATCTAGGCCATGTACTGTGACGGGCGGTACCCCAGTAGCCCTGCCATTGATGGAAACCCATTTTCCCTACGAGACCCTATGGTTTTGTTTGTATTACCCACTTTTGTGGCTAGTAGCTGGAATTTAATAGATGTAACAATTTCGGCTATTTCTTATTTACTTGAAAACCCTAGACACTATTATAATACCACTAGATTTCCTATCAAATGTTTTGGTTAGCGTAAGGTAAAAACTTTTCCATGTTTTTGTGTGGGAAGTCTTACGTGATATCTTTTCTTTTCAAAGGTTTTCTAAAGTTAAGCAATTTTATCCCGTTTACTCACACCAGACTCCTGTCTGACCCGAGTGTTTATTTTCTGTTTTATTAAACTCTTGGGTACTCATATTATGTATGAGTAGTCAAGTGGTTCAGGTTTGCTTGACGAATTTTGGAGGAGATATGGAGTAGGAGGCTTCGACGTGTAGTTTTATATATATATATATATATATATATATATATTGATTCCGCGGTGTATGTTGTGTCTGTATCTTGCATACTTGAGTTGTATAGTTAGACAGAAGTTTATAACTGTCTATTATCTGTTGTTTAAGTTATGTACTCTGATGTAATGAGATACTATGTAATATTTTATGAGATATATTATATTTTATTCGTTCCGCTGTGAGTTCTCTGATGTTGTTCTGTTTCTTCTTTCTCTTTCTTTTCTTCTTCTATCCCTTTCTTTCTTCAAGATGATGCGATTTTCTGGGTGTAGAAAGTCGGGTCGTCTCACGATGAGACGACACGACTTTCCACTCCCGGAAAATCGCATCATCTTTAAGAAAGAAAGGGATAGAAAAGAGAATAGAAGGAAGAGAAGAAAGAAACAACACATCAGAATCTAATAGCGGAACGAATAAATTATATTAATAACATAAATATTACATAGTTTACAACAATTATCAGAGTACACAGATATACAACACATGCTAGACAGTTATAAACAACTGTCTAGTTATACAACTCAATACAACAACTCAGAGAACCCACAGCGGAATACTAGATATATATCTACATGCAGAAGCCTCCGGCTCCATTACTCCTCCACAATTCGTCAAAGCTAATCCTGAATCCTAACCTGAATCACCCTTGACTACTCATAAAAATTTAAGTACCCAAGAGTTTATGAAAAAAAAAATAAACTCCGGGTCAGACATGGGTCTGGTGTGAGTAACAGGTTAAAGTTGCTTAACTTTCAAAAACTTTTTGAAAAGAAAGGTATCACGTAAGACTTCCCACACATAAACATGGAAAAGTTTTTACCTTACGCTAACCAAAACATTTGATAGGAAATCCGATGATATTATAATAGTGTCTAGGGTTTTCAAATAAATATGAAATAGCCGAAATTGTTACATCTATTAAATTCCAGCTACTAGCCACAAAAGTGGGTAATATAATCAAAAACGTTGGCACTTATTGGATTTTGGATTTCATACAATGGCAGGGCTACTAGGGTACCGCCCGTCACAGTACGTGGCCTAGATCAACGTACCGAGGATCACACCTGACCCCCTGCAACACAAAGCCGGACCCATTCCTTACTGAATAGTTCCAAACAAGACAACCCCGTGGTTGTAGCTAGCAACCACCCACACAGCTGAATATAAAGGGACTTCTAGACAGGGATCAATCTTGCTCTCCAGTGGGCGCGACCCACGAAGCTTTGCTGCACCTCCCCTGTTTAGCCATTCCCGGTTGATGAGGCTTGAGGTTACGATTACCTTTATAGGACATATTACTTAGAATGCTCATCGTCCACGTGAGGATGTTCTGAAAGCATTCAATCCATACAAGTTCGTTCCGGGTTCGAAGGAAACTGAAGGCATTATCTCGTTACACTCATTTTGGAATCACCCTCAGAGTTAACGACAATAACCCTTGCACTCTAAACCACCATCTCGATTCTATAAGAACTAATTCCGTCAACTCATTACGGAATCACCCACAGAGTTACATTGGCTCATAGTCCTTACACCTCGAGTCTTCACAAAGCTCCACTTTGATTCACGACCTAACGTTATTTGGAATCGATGTGGTTTTCGGATATCCAAATATGGAAACCCGATCCCAGTCTCATCGAAAAACAAAGCGTGTCTTTTAAGGTCCAAGTTGTTTTAAAGGTTTTAAAACAATTTAATACAGTATCTATATACACACAGATAGATAACTCACAATCACAATTGATAATTAACATTATCACATAACAGATAATTCACATCATCAATATCATATAGATACCATATATCAACATCCCAATTGATAATCTAAGTTATCAACAAAATGCAATCAAACATCCATACCACACAATATCATACATCTCACTACTGAGATCACAAAGTATCCAAGGCAATCAATGTCATCCATTCATCCATAAGCAATGATTTATTCATCATCATATAATTAATTTAAAATGAATTAAATTAACTATCTTTATAACTAATTAATTTAAAATGAATTAATTAATTACTCCATCTTTAATTAATTTAAAATAAATTAAATTAATTATTTCATCAATACAAATCTTGCTTACTCTATCATTTATTTGATTACAAATCAATTAATCATTTATTATTAATCACCTTAATTAATCACTCCTGATTAATTATCCTTAATTACATTCATGTAATTATCCTTAATTAATTTCATAAAATTAATTATTCTCAACTAAACAGTAATTAACCTTTAATTACTCAATTAATTAATTAATCATAATTAATTATCCTAATCCTTAATTAATTACATTAATTAATCATCTTTAATTACCTATTATTGATTAATTAATCATAATTAATCAACTTTAATTACATCATTAATTAAAATAATTAATGATCCTTAATTATTCCTTAAATTAATTACTCTAAGAAATTAACTAAATTAATTACTATATTAAACCAAATTAATTATCCTTAAATTAATTTCTTAATTAATCCCTTGATTAATTATTAAATAATTAACCCAAATCACTCATTCTTAAACATCTCCTTAATTACAATCTGTAATTATTAAACAATTACTTAACTAAGTAATTTCCAAATCATTAATTAATAAAGTAATTATTTATAAAACCCAAGTGTTTATAATTAATTAAACTTAATTAATTAAATTAAACAATCTCATTAAATTAAATTAATTACATTAAATAATTAATTTCTTAAATACTTTACTAAGTAATTATACTCAAATCATTCACAATTGATTATTATTAAATTAATTAATCTAATTAATTATAAAAATTAACTACATTAATTAATTGTTAAATAATCATGGTTAATGACCTTCATTAACCATCCTCAAATTATTTTATAAAGTAATTAACTTAAATTAATTACCATTTAAATTATCTTTAATCATTCATTAATTAAAGTTAATTATTAAATTACTTAACCTTAATTTAAAACTTAATTACATAATTAATATTCATTTATCATTAATTAATAATTTAATTAATGATCTTAATTCTAAATTGATTTATCATTAATCATTTATTAATTCCAAAATTAATTAATGAATTAAATTAATTCATTAATCTTAATTACCTTATTAATTAATTCTAAAACATAAATCTTAATTTAAATTTCAAGATGAAACATAACTAATTATGTTTAAAACAATTTAATTCAAGGCAAAGTACTTTTTGAACTTACCCTTAAATTTCAATTTCAATTCAAGTTTAAAACAGAATAATTTTAAACTTATCAAAATTTAAATAATTTTAAACTCATTTAAATTTCAGGACAAAACAAAAGTTTGTTAATGAAATCAGAAAATTTGGAAGTTAAATTCATTTCAAAGATTTTTATAACTTAAATTTACATTTAATTTAAAACTTCAATTTTTAAACCTTCTTTAAAATTTAAAACTGAACTTCAAATTTTACTTTTGAATTTCCAGATTTAAATTAACCTTAAATCTTTTCAAATATTTTAAAACCCCATTATTAAAAAGTTTAAACTATTTATCAACATGATATAGTTAATTAAGATAAATTTAAAACTTATATTTCTATTTTAAAAACTGGATTTTGAATTTGAATCAAAAGTTCAAACTTGAATTTGAATTAAACCTAACCTTACTTTTAAACAAAACTACAGATTTTAAAAGAACACAGTTTTCTACCTTATCTACCTTTACAACTTATATTGGAAAACCTGAACAGGTAACCCAACCGATAGGTAGAAATAAATATATATATATATATATATATATATATATATATTAAAAATTACAAATACGCTCTCTCAAGAAAGAAACCACTACAGAGCCTAGGTATTCACTCAACCTAATGCTCCCTAAAGAAAGATACACTTCAGAGTGATAAATTGAACAAGTGTCTCAAGCATAATTTAAAAGTTTACAAGCCTGGGTATAATAAAGCCTGTTCTGGTCTGCATATTTTAAGAAGGTGAGTAAATCTTATTTTAAAAACAAGTTTTGATTTAATCTTTGATTGAATGTTGCATGCTAAAGTATATGATTTAGATGATGCATATTTGTTTTCCTGCATGTAAGTTTATAAAAGAACAATAAATACAGTGAATGCCTGCATATGAATCCTGTGTTATACAGGTCTGTGTTTTTTTTTCTTTTTAATCAATAACTTGATTTTGAATACGATTTGGACTGTGATTTGTAAATGAAAATTGTTTGTATTCAAGTGATTGATCATCTAAATAGTTTATAGAATTTTAAATTGAATAATTTGCTCAGAAATTTCAAAATACAGTGAAAAACCAAACTTGGGCAAAATTTCATGATTTTAATTTTTAGTTTTGAAATTATAATCGAATTACATTAGGAAAAATATGATTTTTAGAGTTTGTATGATAATTTTTAATTGAGTAATCATGTTGAAATTGGGGTTTATATGAAATTGGTGATTTTGTGAATTATTGATTATCTGTGCATTAACTTGAGTTGATTTTTGAATCATAGCTAGCTTGTAAGCTATAGACTATAGGAAAAATGCAAAGTATTTTTTTTAATGAACGAATCAATGGAAATTTAATAGAGTAGGGTTTAGCATTATTATTTTTCTTGTCTGGGTAGCCGAGAGTTGTGATGTGGATATGGGATCGGGTTTGACCGCGACTTGGGAATAGAGGCGTGGAGGTTGTAGTGATGCTGTGAGGTGATCGTTGGGATTTTTCTGGTGGAGGCGACATCGGAGGTGATGGATTTTGGGTTTGTGTCATCTGCAGTATTTCAAGCTCATGTACGAATTTTCGATTTACGTGATGATTCTTGGATCTGGGTTTGAATTTCGGCTCGCATGCGCTAGAGTGATCATCGTCGATGATCGTGACGATCGTTGGTGGCCGGCGACAGTGGGACATGTGCACGGGTGGGTGTTTGCACTGGGAAGAGTTCCGTGTTTGGAGAAGACGTATTGAACTCGGTGGGTTCTCGCGATGTAACAGGGGGTAACTCGAAGATGAGAGGTTTGGGTTTTTCTTCGGGGATAGCTCGTGTGGGATTAGTGTTTTACTCGGGTTTAGGTGGTGCTTTCGGTTATGTGTTGTAAGAAGCTAAGTTACAAGGTTAACTTGTTATTTTTGATAAATAAAATCAATGTTAAGATTTTACAAAAGAAAATAAATTTACAAGTTTAAGTTTGTCCTTTGAAATAAAGTTAATCAAACTTTAAAGGTGTAATTGAATTTATTTGGAAATTTAAATTTGTTTAAAAATGATTTCTTTTTGGAAGTAATTAATTTAATTAAATTTTGAAATTCAATTTAAAAAAAAGTGTTTTGAATTTAAGGTATTAAATCAAAGTTTTAAGTAAGTTTTAAAGTAAGGTTTTAATAACTAAAGTTTACAAATTTTATTTAAATTGAATAAGTTTGAAATTAGATAATTTAAAGTGTTTTGAATTTTGAAATTGATTTCTAAATGCCTTATCCTCAAATAAGGTTATTATTATGATTTTGAAATTATAAGAGGTTAATTAATTAATTTTTTAATTAATTTTAAATAATTAGTTAATTGTTTATTTATTTTATTTTATTTTATTTTAATAATCACTTAATTATGGATTAATTAAGTGTAATTACTTAATGAAGTAATTAATGTTTAATAATTGAATGTAATTAAGAATGATAATTCTTATGGAAGTAATTAATGATAATTATTCATAGAGTAATTAGTTAAAGTGATTATTGGTTAATCACTTAATGATATTAATTAAAGAATTAATTAATATAATTATCTTAATGATAATTAATTATGAAATAATTAATTAAAGAATTAAGAATTATTTAATAAGGAGATTAATTATTTGTTAAATAATTAATTAAGAGATTTATTAAGGTTTATTAATGAAAGTAATTTGAGATAATTACTTATGTAAGTAATTAAGAGTTAACTACTTAATTTATTTTAGTTAATTAATTAATGTGATTAATTAATAAATGTGATTAATTTGAGATTAATTACTAAGTGTAATTAATTAAAATGTAATTAATTAATAAAGTAATTTAATTAAGGATTAATTGTTAATTTAAATTGTTTAATAATTACTTAATAAAGTAATTAAAGATTAATTAATCAAGCATTAATATAATTAAATTAGAAATTAATTAATTGAGAAGTTAATTAATTTAGTTAAGTAATTACAAATTGTTAATTACTAATTATGATTAATGAGTTGATTAATTATAAGTTAATTATTTAATTAATTAAAGTAATTATTAATTAATAAGGATCACTAATTAATGTGATTTAGGATATTAATCAAGGTTGATTAATATAAGTGATTAATTTAAGTATGATTAATTAATTGTAATTAATTAAGAATTAATGTAATTAATTATAGTTAATTAATTAATGAATGATCATTAATTATTGTAATTAATGATAGTAATTAAAGATTAATTACTAAATATGGATAGGATAATTACTTGAATGTAATTAAAGATAATTAATCAAGGAAGATTAATTAAAGAAGATCATTAGAGATAATTTATTTATTTATTTGGAATAAATAAATGAAAAGGATTTAGGTAATCCAGGTGATTTAGAGTTAATCAATTCTGTTTTGAAATGGATGATGGATATTAGATGATTGATTAATTTGGGCTGATTGATTAATATTGGTTAATTGATTGATATTGGATGATCCATATTTTATATTGGATGATTGGTTGATATTAGATGTTTGATATTGGTTTGATATTGGATGATTTGGATATATCTGTTATGTGATATGTTGCTTTGTGAAGATGAATATTGTTATGAATTATCTCTTGTGATAATATGATTCATTTATCTGTTTACACATCATCCTGAATATAAATTTAAATTGTTTAAAACCCTTAAGTATAACTTGGACATTAAAATGGCGTTTGGTTTCGGTGAGACCAGGATCAGATTTCCATATTTGGGATCCGAAAACCACACTGATTCTAATTAAACGTTAGGTCGTGTATCCAAGTGGAGCAAGTGAAGACTCGAGGTGTAAGGGCTATACATCAGTATAACTCTGTGGGTGATTCCGTAATGAGTTGACGGAATAGTACTTATAAATTCGAGATGGCAAATCAGAGTGCAAGGGCTATGGTCGTTGACTCTGAGGGTGATTCCAATAATGAGTGCAACGAGATAGTGCCTTCGGTTTCGTTCGAAGCCGGAACAATCTTGTATGGATTGAATGCTTTCAGAACATCGTCAGGTGGACGATGAGCATTCTATGATAAAGGTGTTCTATAAAGGTAATCGTAACCTCAAGCCTCATCAACCGGGAATGGCTAAAACAGGGGAGGTGCAGTAAGGCTTCGTGGGTAGCTCCCACTGGAGAGCAAGATTTTTCCCTGTCTAGAAGTCCCTTTTTATTCGGCTGTGTGGGCAGTTGGGTCGCGGCCAACTGCGGGGTTGTCTTGTTCGGGACTGTTCAGTAAGGAATGGTCCCGGCCTTGTGTTGCAGGGGAATGGGAGTACTCCTCGGTACGTTGATTTAGGCCACGTACTGTGACGGGCGGTACCCCAGTAGCCCTGCCATTGATGGAAACCCATTTTCCCTACGAGACCCTACGGTTTTGTTTGTATACCTATGTAGCTGGAATTTAATAAATGTAACAATTTCGGCTATTTCATATTTACTTGAAAACCCTAGACACTATTATAATATCACTGGATTTCCTATCAAATGTTTTGGTTAGCGTAAGGTAAAAACTTTTCCATGTTTATGTGTGGGAAGTCTTACGTGATACCTTTTTTTTCAAAGGTTTTTCTAAAGTTAAGCAATTTTAACCCGTTTACTCACACCAGACCCCTGTCTGACCCGAGTGTTTATTATCTGTTTAATTAAACTCTTGGGTACTCATATTATGTATGAGTAGTCAAGTGATTCAGGTAAGCTTGACGAATTCTGGAGGAGTAATGGAGCAGGAGGCTTTGACGCGTAGTTATATATATATATATATTGATTCCGCTGTGTATGTTGTGTCTGTATCTTGTATACTTGAGTTGTATAGTTAGACAGAAGTTTATAACTGTCTATTATCTGTTGTTTAAGTTGTGTACTCTGATGTAATGAGATACTATGTAATATTTTATGTGATATATTATATTTTATTCGTTCCGCTGTGAGTTCTCTGATGTTGTTTGTGTTCTTCTTTCTCTTTCTTTTCTTCTTCTATCCCTTTCTTTCTTCAAGATGACGCGATTTTCTGGGAGTAGAAAGTCGGGTCGTCTCACTTGCACCCATATCGATTTTCTCCTAGTTTACAAATCGTTCGGGTATGTATCATATCAACCCATAGTGAATTCTATACTAACAAAAGAACTTGCAGAGTTATAACTGATATAGTAACAATATAATAGACATATATCATCAATATAAATAACAGAAAATGGTGTCAAATGTCATAGGTGAACAGATACAGATAATAGCATATATATATAGCAATGTAAATAACATACAGCAACATATTTCAATTGTCATTTCAATTGAAATCAAATTTAATAAATATAAGAACATTAATCATGAGTGATTGCTCACCTTTCGCGGCTAGAGATGATCGAGAATGAGATGACTTATGAATCCAAGCATGAAATTTCGAAGTAAAGCAAGATTGAACTCGAATCGACGAACAAACTGATAAATATGGATTGATGAAAACGAATTAGAACCATCTTAATTAAACTGAAACAAAATATACGTTATAAATTTTCCCTAATCCAATTATATTTAAAACACCCATAATAATATATATGTAGACTATTATTATTATCGTATATTTTTTCTAAATCCAATACTCAATTTAAATTACATATTTAGAATGACATATGTATATCATAGGTAAATTTAAAATTAAAACATATACTTTCTTAAAAATAAACTTAGAGATATATGTTATAAAAATATATCAATACTAATATAAATATATATATTTGAAGACAAGGGAACCAACCTAATACTATATATAATAATGTAACCTATATATGAAATAGACTTATGTACAGATCTAAAAGTCAAACTAGTACAAAAATCTACACACTTTTGAACATTTATAAACTGACACATAAACACAAGATATATATATATATATATATATATAATATTCAGATACTATAACTTATATATATACTATATGTTAAAACTAACAATATTTAATATAAAATCCGTATTTATAAAATCGACACCATTATACAAACAGGTCATATAAACATGTGTACAGCTAACCTTCATAGACTTTATATTCAAAATAATATATAACTTGTATATTGCGTATAGATCTGTATATATATACTGTTATATGACCAACATATATAAAACTTCTTTTATAATATGTAATCTCACTGTGACAATTATAGTACTGCCTTAATAACTTATTTAAATATAATCTCACCGTGACAATTATATATACACGATGAAGTTTGATAGATTTGTTCTCTGCAAAGTTATTTATATACACAACCCTATATATTGGTGTGTATATATACAAAAATATATTTTTTATAATAAAATATATTTCAATATTCATTATAAAATCAACTAACTAATATAACATAATATATACTTACATACGTATGTAAACTTGCTATAGGAAATCACACACACACACATATATATATGTATATATCTCTGCAAACACTTATATGTTGTACCAGCTATATATAATACTTCTTATGTCACTATCTTATATAATATGTACAAACAATAGGATCTATACTAGATGTAAATAAATATATATAACTTACTTTATATAATATATACTAACTGAAACAGATTATATATGAATTAAACTAACATAAATAATATACCGAAACCAAAAAAATATACAAAAAAAACATATATATATATATTATAGGAATCATACAAATAAAACAAAATATGATCTGTAACCTCATATATATTATAGTTATAAACAATATATACAATAAACAAAACAAAATTTTTAATATACCTAAATAAAAAAAGGGAAGAGGTGTTGCATGGCGGAAGCAAATCTGAGGCCGAGCACGATGGGAAGGATTATGCGCAAGAGCGACTGCAGATTCCTAGGTCTCCATAAAAAGGAAGCAAGGCCGAGCAAAGCATTGAGCAGGTCGGACTGCCACTGCCAAATTATGGAGAAGCATGCGCGAGCACGAGCTTGGCTAGGAAATGGGTTTCGGCTTTGGCAAGGGGGTGGAACATTGTGGGAAGGAGAGAACGAGGTGGAGGAGGAAGGGTTGGTGGCTGTTGCTTTGGTGACTTCGGCCAGAGAGGTTTGAGAAAACGCTAGAGGAAGCAAAAGAAGAACGTGGCCATGCTAGGTTGATACTGGAGATGGAAATTAAAATGGAAGAGGAAGTATATGGCTACTGAAAATAGAGTGCTAGATAATATATATTTTTATCTGATAAAATGAACGGAGAATAAAAGTGGAACTGACTAAAATAATATCAAGCAAAATGATGGAAGAGTAAGAGTCCAGTTGGAATTCAGAAATAATTATGATATATGGCCATTCATTATCGTGAGACTAGAAAATGAAAGAATGACAAGAAAGCCAAAATTTGGAACCGATACGATTGACCATTTTACGGTTTCCGTTGTGTATTGGACTTCAAAACACAGAATTGAATATACCATAGAGATCAGCATTACGGGATAATCAAAACGGTATACTGATATCGGTGGTCTGATTATTCTATCAAAAGTCGATAATCGTTATCGAAAAATGCTGCTAATTTGCCTGAATTAGGATAAAAGGGGCAATAGTAGTCCAAATTTGAAGAAATAAAATATGACGTCTCACTCAGAAGAGGATTTACAAATTTATTGTATAAAAATATTCAGGTTTGGAAAATATTTTATTACCATCCAATATTAAAAAATAAACATTCATATTTTCGGATGAAAATTTACCATTTTCTATGGTTTAAATATATGTATTTCAAATATCAAATTTTTATTTCAAAATTTATTTATTTAAAATTCCATCAAAATTCAATTAAGTACGTAAATAAAATTATTAAAAATTTACGGGTCATTACAACTAAGTTCGTAAGTGATTATTAATCATCAATAAATTTAATTCTTCTTCTTTTCATTCATGTATATATCTCAAAGAGGCATATTATTTTAAATTATTCCATTTATCTTCTTAACTATACATGTAATCATCAAGCCTTATTTATCAGATCATTTGGTTAATTAAAACCCCTTTTGTAAATATTAGAATAATTCAAAATCTTTTCACTTTTTTTACTTAGGAAAAACTTTTCCAAGTCATTTATTTAAATCTATATCAAAGATTTCTTATATTCAAATCATAATATTTTAATGGGTCAAAAATAATGTTATTTAAGACATAATTTATTGTAAACCTCAAACCAATTGGTTTTGAGTAAAATATTAGTGTAATCATACCCAGATTAACTTCTGTATTCAACTCGTACTATTCGTCGAATAACGCTAGAATCGCCTTTTAAATTCACGCAGATAGTCCATGTTCCCTCCTCAGAATTTAATAACAAGTATAACAAGATTTATTTCTGTACAATCCAAGTTGTAATTTTAGAAAATTAGATAGTTTATACTTAACTTGTTTTACTTTTGGAGAATTCTAAATCTCCTTTTATTTTGGGAAAACCTTAATATGATCTATTTAGAGCATCCGGGCTTTCCTTTCGATCTGTTCCACCCTTCATCTAAAAGGAAAAAGAAAAACAGGGGCTATGTAAGTTCAGGGCACTGGTTACTCCATCCCTAGCCTTGGTTATAGACCTCGTTTTATCTTTATAGATTTCACAAGCTGACAAATGTACTAGTCGTTTCCGCATACTACTTTCCATTTTAGAATGATTTACAAAAATCCCAAATAATTAAAATACTTAATTTCTTTTAAAAACCATTTATAAATGATATGAAAAAAATGGTTAAGTTTAAAATCATATTTCACAAGTTATTTAAAAGTGCTGTGAAAAGTGCTGCGAAAAGTGTTCTAAAAGCTACATTGATCAAAACAACTTTTTTTATCCTTTGAAAATTCATTTATATAACTCAAATCTCTTTTAATATTTTAAAATATTCATAGAATTTATTTCATATTTTTAAACATTTAAAAATGTTTATTTTAAATCAATTTCAAATTCGGGTTTTAAATTGCAAAACGTGATTTTTATGGAAACTTGTTTTGGACTTATTTAAAAATTTACAAGATGAAATCTTAATTTTTTTTCTTCATTTAAAAACTATGGATATAATAGTCCAAAAAATTCTTATCTCGAATAATTCCGAGCTATATTCCATTTCGTATACTCACTTGAATTTTTGGTCGCGAAATCACGAACTACCGTTACGCGACGAGTCTAGTTTTGACTTATTTTTCATTTTTTTTTCAAACATCACGAGAGCACTTTTCTATGTTTATAAAACATTCCTAAACTGTTTTAAACTCATTTTAAACAATATTTTCATATTTCAAACTCATATTTCATTTCATTCCATATTATAATATTATATTTTCTATATAGTTTAAAACCATAAAAGGCCAAACATTTTCCATACGCATCTTTCTGTGGATTTAATTCACATTTAATTGATCATGGTTAATTACTAAACTTTGCTCTTATCATTTATCAAGCCATGTAATCATCCATGTTAACATCCATATAGTCAAATAAGTAATCAAGCAAGTAATCATACATTTAATCATCCACAATATATATATATATATATATATATATATATATATATATTCATATCATTAAACTTGGAATATTTAGAGATTAATTGAATGTGGGTACTCTCAATCATAATTGCTTCCTCCTTCTCAAGCTTCAGGAAATCGGTAGAGCTTCCACGGTACTTCGAACTTTTTCCTAACTTCTTAGAATGAAACTGACTGCACTTCTTTCTCCTTTTCTTGTTTTGGAACTTTCCAAACTCCTTCTTTTCTCCTTGACGGGCTCGACCTAGCCTTGTTTAGGTGGTGTAGCTTGGCCTTAGCGATGATGGTATTGGTCGTATACTTAGAAGAGAAAGAGGTGGAGTTTGGGCATGCTTTTGAGGTGGAATGCTATATTTTTGCTTTACTTTATTTTCTCTACTTTTTTCCATCATTATTTTTCTAAGGAAAGAAGCTGTTAAAATAACTTAAAGGAAGAAAAAGAGGTGGATTTGTGTGAAAAAATGAGAGAATGGAAGGTGGTATTTATAGGAAAAGTAAGAAATGATAAATTACCAAATTAACCTCTTACTAAGTTCCCAAATTACCCTTGGATATTTTCAGAACCATCACATCACCAAAAGCATACTTACCATCGAACATCACATTTTACTTTGTCCCTTTACATATCATCTAAGTAAAGCATGATTTGACTTGATTTGATTTGCGCTTTTTGACTTTTCTTACTTTTACTAATTACTTTCTAGAATTTTTTAATTAGGATTAGTAAAAGTAAACCTGTTTAGTTATTTCAAATGTGTATATATATCTTAAACATGTTAACAAAGATGCAACAACGTTGCGACAACTTATGTTGGACAAAACGTTGATTTTCAACAAAACGTTTTATGGTTACATTTTGATATTTTTGTTAACTATTTATTTATGGTAAATAAAAACTGAAAATTAAATTTTTATCCTCCTTAAATAATTAAAAAAGTGTATTTTACTTATAAAACAATATTTAATAATATTAAAATTCAATTATTAAAATATGATGTTGATTTGTCGAAATGCAACGAAGTATGTTAAATATTATAAAACAACTACACACACAAAACTTTTATCAACCAGTTAAAAATATTATATAACATATTTTAAAAATAATTATTTATCATTTAAAGCAAAAATTGAACGTTTATCCAATTTTATCGAAAACCGGCTTTTGTCACTTTTCAACGAAAATTCAAACTTCATGATTTTGTAATCGAATTCTAAAAATAAGTTTATCATTCTTATTGATTACATAAAATGTAATTATTTAAGTTTGAAATTCAATATTTGAACATTTTAAAGTTAATTAAATATTCCATTTAAAAGTGATAAAATTACGGGTCGTCACTTACTTCTCCCTTACAACAATTTCGTCCTTAAAATTTAAACCAAAACCCAATAATACTTACTCAAAACAATCTTTTAACTACCTTTTCTATGATATACAAAGATCATCTATATGCGGTATCTGATGTGATCGTTTATTTGAATCCACAACTTTACTTCCGAACTTGTATCGATCCCCGGTCCTCTAGTGTGGACTCTGATCTAGCTCTTTAACCCGAAATTTTATTTCCCTTACATAGCTCTCAACTATAATAGAAAACTCAAGTACCACATCATAAACCCTCATCAGTATTCGTTGTCATGAATCGAGTGATAAATCCTCTTTCGGACTGGTGAGAACACCTTATAGTTCTGTACTCGAATCTTAGATCAAATTCGTATGACGAAATTATATACGTACCTCATATGAACTTGTTAACATTCAAAAATCGTTATGAAAACTTTTCATAAAACTCTTATCTTTTAAAAATGCTTCTTTATATAGAATCACTCTAAATATTTATTTTCAAATATTGCTCTTAAAGGAAACATTCCATCCCAAAGGAACCATTTCAATTTTTAAAATACCTTTTATTTTTCAAAATTACAATCAACTTCTCTCATTATAATATATTCCTTTTTAACCAACCTTTATATTAAATTATCAAATAATAATTCAAATATAACCTTTTAACTTAAGGAAAATTATATAGATAGAATAACTCCAAAATAATACTAATGAACTAGGTACTACCAATAGTACTCTATATCCCTTTAACAAGAAGGGTAATACTTAAGAGAAGTGTTTACTATCTGAACATATCTGTTACCCATTTTTTAGTTATTTTCAAGCCATTCCAACTAGTTACCATTTGAGATAATCTTACTTATTTGAAATTTCTTTGTTAATACGTCTCGTTATAATTTTAATTCCAAACTTATTGTATACGACATAACTTTTCCTTTATAATTTTTCAAAATATTAGGATACGAATTCTCAAATCCATCTTTCTCAAACATCATTTTATTTTTTCTAATTACACATTATTTTATAAAATATACTTTTGTAAAATATATTCTTAAATGAATTTCGCAATTTAAATACTTTTTGTAATTCTAATATTCCTGTAAACTCTAGTTATATATATCTTATCGGACTAATGGAAGATAGAAGAAATGCAGGGAGAGAATGATCAAAAGAGATTTATTAATTAAAATTATATTTATACATTCATTACAAACCCTAGCATGTGTTACAAACTTCTAGATACAACCCCTAGAGAAAAATGCCAATCATACATCACCATCTTATATGTAGATACTTGAAGTGCTATATATACTATTCTTGGATTCCTTTTGAGGTAGATGGTGCTTTATCTTTGAGGCTAAGTTAACCCCCCCCCCTTCATTTTTGGGTAGTCCTTCATTAAGTGTTTCCCCTGGTAGCACCAAATGCATGTCCAGGGACATTCTTTGGTCATATGTCCTAGTCCTTTGCGACGATGGCAACCCTTTGCATTTCCTGACGAATTCTTGGTTTCTTCTTTGTTTTAACGCATTCACATAGAAAATGTCCTTTCTTCTCACACTTGAAATAGTATATATCAACCCTAAAAGATTTTTCTTTCTTCACTTTCTTTGCTTTCCTGTTATCGCTTTTCTTTTCTTTCTTATCCTTACACATAATTGCATAATGCCCTTCTTTTCCACATCTGTAACCTGAGATGATGACAATAGATCGTAGTTTTAATTTCTCTTCTGTCTCTTTTTGTACACGTACTCTTCGTGCTTGCTTTGGATTAGCCAATACTCATCCCCAGACATAAAATAAGACATCTTACCCTTAAGTGACATTCCAAGATATGATCAGAAGTTTCATACCATTTTATTTCTTTACTGAAAATCCTTTTATCCAAATAACTTAATTTAACTTGTTCGGCTTTGAACTTTCCTTGATTGTACAATGATAAGAAGAATAATTTACCAAGCATTCAATACCATTCATTTAAGCCAACATATGATCAATACTTAGAAGATTATTCCTGCAATCACCAAACAGACCAAGACGTTTTTTTTGGAATTTTCCAAAGGGATAACATCTTATAAATTTTCCATATCACACAAATATTTTTAATTTTGTATATATAAAATATACTCCTTTTTTAAACGGTGTATCGATTTGGCTTGTTTAAGTATTTAGGATTCCCTATCGATTACATAGATCTTTTCATGCACGGACCAAAATTCATAAACCACTCAACTGATTAATCACCACAAAACATTTATATATAAAAATAACAAATATGCATTCATATATATAATACTCTCAAACTCATTCTAGGGTATAACTAACCCTATCTTTAACGAGTCACTCATTTTAGGGTAGTACTAACCCTATCTATAATGAGTTTTACACCACCAAAGCCTAGGTGTTCACCTAGCCTAAGCTATGATGCCAAAATAACGACCATGATTTTTGACCCTAAAAAATCGACGCTAATACATCCTTGTGCAGCAAATGCAGGTGCCGGAAAGCCTGGCTATCAGGGGAAATAGAAAATAAGGATAGAACAAAATCTCACACGAGTGGAATAACATATATTATTTCAATATATAATCTTTACAGTGAAAATATTGAATATAATATAAGAGTCTAACCTAGATTCAGCCGGGATAGTTATAAACCCTCTTCCTTATATATGTAAAAACAAATGCAACTGATACAGTGGATAATAGAATACGTCCATACATAGATAAAGGTCTCCAGCTCTCCTTTGGAAACTCCAAGCGTCTTCAGTTAAACCTGAAACTACTTGGATCTAACCTGAATATTAAAAAATACTCGGATAAGGCTTGATAAACCAACATGGGATACTCGAAATTTTAAATGCTAGTTTCAATCAAAACCTTTGAAAAGAAGGGTATCTCATAAGACCACGCTCATGCTTAAGTACAGATGGGTTTTTACCTTATGATAACCAAAACACTTTTATACCAAAATAATGTGATATTATCTTTAATGACATTCCTTTAAAAACACTTTTCAAATAATATATCAAGATAGCTAAAAAAATTACATTGATTAAATTTGACGACTCACTGGCTACTTTTTAAAAATAGGTTCTACAATCAAAACCTTAAAGGCAACTTATTGGAATTAGATTTCTAACATGATAGGGAATTAATGATTATTCAGACCTGAAAAATCCACGTATAACACAGTTTCCGCATGGCTTTACATGATCTCTGTTAGCCTCCGAACTAAGTTGTTACACTACTATGGAATAGTGTATTACTTAGTGGCTTACATGATCTCCGTCTGCCTCCATTACCTGTCCATAAGGCTCAGTTTGCACTGGTCACCTTCTTACTAGCTAGAAATATGTCCTTTAGACTACACGCTATCCCGTATCATTCCTGGAATGTGAGGCTTGTGAAGTTAAGTTGCACAAAGCCACACTTCTATCATAATAAGTTTCACTTTGAATACCACATTGCCTTTTCACAATCACAAAATTGATTGCTACAAGCGCATAACCTCTGAGCTCGTACATCTCAGAGAAGGATGTTAAACTAAGAGAAGTTGTCTTCTTCGCCACTAAATAGATAACATAATTTCTATAGATAAATTAATGTGATTAGAAATCCAACGTCAGACATTCATCCATACAAGTTCGTTCTAGGACTAAACAAAATCGAAGGCACTCCTCCGATTACCATTAGTAGCAAGTAGTCATTGCATCGAATATTTTCACAACAGAGCACTGCTACCACCATAAATATATGGTATGGTAAATTTCACATCGTGGGACTAGTTGCAAGCAGCCCTTTATTATGAAGATCCCCATCTTCAAAAATCATCATCTTTATCATGTCTTCACTTTCAAACATATACGTTGATTTGAAGTGGTTTTCGGATAGGAGTTACTCAAACCCGACCCGGTTTATCCTCACCAATCATCGATTAAAAAGATGTTAAGTTCTTATGCGATTATTAATCATCAATCAGTTTAATTCATCTTTTTTCCAATCATAAACACCTTGGAGAGACATGTTGTTTTAAATTATTGCATTTATCATCTTAATAGTATATGGAATCATCAAACCTAGTTTATCAAATCATTTGGTCAATTAAAACCCTTTTTTAAATCTTGGAATAATTCTAAATTGTTTCACTTTTTTACATAGGAAAAACATTTCCAAATCATTATTTAAATCTAAATCAAAGATTTCTTATATTAAAATCTTTGCATTTTAATGGGTCAATTTTTTTTAATCTAAGATATAGTTTACTGTAAACACTAAACCAACTTCCATGGAGTGAAAAATTAGACTAATCATATCCAGATTAACTTCCGTATTCAACTCATACTATTCATAGGGTAACGGTGGAATCACCTTTTAAATTCACGTGGGTAGCACAAGTTCCCTCCTAGGAATTTAATACCAAGTATAAGAAGATTTATTTCTATACAATCCAAGTTGTAATTTTTGAATATGAAATCTTTTATACGTAACTTATTTAAATTTTGGAAAATTCTAAATCTTGTTTTATTTTCACTACACCAAAAAAGACCTTTTGTAGCGCTGAAAAAAAAACTACCAAAACTTTTAGTAGCCTTTCAAAAACACTGCGATATGACATGCAACTAAACATCCGAAACTTTTTGTAGCGTTGTAGAAAACGCTACCAGAACTTGACTTTGACTTCTAGTTTCATGTCGTATCGCAGCGTTGGTCAAAATGATACTAAAAGTTTAAGTAGCGTTTTTTCAACGCTTCAAATGTCGTATCACATCTATTTACAGTTATTTTAGTGCATTTCAAATGCCACTAAAAGTTTTGCAGCATACTATACACGACACTGTTTCATGTTAATGGCTTGTACCATTTTCAGCCATTACTCATATAATAGTCTTATTACAACTAGCAATCTATCACATAATCGTCGTATTCAAATAAACGAACAATCAATCACATAATCATCGTATTCAAACAATTAAAAAATACGTTAATCACTAAATCAAATATAATATCCATAACCATTTCGATATAATTTTTTAACAAACTGAGCAAATTCACATAAAATTCATAACCATTCATAAGCAAGTTTACACAACAAGTACTATCAAATGTTATATGATATATAATAATTAAAGAAATCTTCATTACTTTATTACCTACAATCCTTTACTACAGCTGGTCTTTACTCCTAAAAAGCTAATTACCTGTAGACAAGTTTAACGATTAACAAATGATTATGAAACTGTTTCATATTTAAAGTATATCAAACATTCATAGTTGAACTTTTCTTAAATTTAAATAACTTTAATAAAACTTAGTTAAATTTTTATAAAACTTGGTTAATTTTTATAAAACTTATATAATTTTTAAAAACTTATTTACATAGTCAAATTCTAATAAAACTTAATTAATTTTATAAATTTATTTAATTTTTATAAAATGTTGTCGAATTATATAACTCTTAGTTAAATTAATAAACTTGTAGCGTGATAACAGAAAAAGGAAGAGTATCAGTTGAGTTTTCAAACAAGCCCATGTTGGTTGATGTTCCATAACCGACATATATAGCTCCGTGTATATAATATAATGTAGGTTGTATTCCTAGCAATCAACCATCCTATTGATGACATGTTGTCAACACTATGTACACAAATTGGCGTATTACAAGGTTCTTTTTCTCCTTCACCACTTTAAATTTTAGTACTTGTAGTTTATAATGTCTATAATTAATTACAAGATTCTTTAGCAATCAACCACACAAAATATCTGAATCTGTTGTTGGTGATCATTCGTTGTTACAAGTCTTCAAGCTAAACTTTATGTGACAGAAATAATTTTGTTAATGTTGAATTAATAGATAGACCGAAATGATTTTGTTGCAAATTAATCAAGGTGCACAGGGTAGACTCTATGCATACATTTGATTAATGTAAGGTTGGCTACTATTCAGAATTAGTTGATGAAGACAGGGACACTGATATTAATCACATTTGAATTTTTTTATTTTACTTGGTTCTCCATTCCACAAAATAAAATTACAAATAAAAGTAACTCTAAAGTATGTGAGAAGATGATAGTACCGATGAATACAATTTTTTTCCGTATAACTGACAAACATAACATTATTCATATATAGAAATTATGAGGTGGTTCTTTTTTTTTTTGTTTGGTTATAGATAATTAAATTATTAATTGCAAGTAAAAATAGATTAGATAATTATGATTAAAATATGTGGCAAAAGCAACCTGGTTGAGTTTCGGTCAGGTCCACGTTCTTTGGCTAGACACATTTCAGATTCAATAAGTCTCTCTTTCCCAATTTCTATTTTAGTTTCCACACTCGATACATGTTTCAGTTTTTAGACATGTTGGTCATTGTATCTCCAACCACTGTTGCAACTTGGATCCTCCAACACGGTCTGTTGCAGTTCTCTTTTAAGTCACAAGTCACAAATGTTCCTGTTCAGCCTGGATGCAATGTGCATTAACCCTCATTTCATCTTTTACTTTCGCCGATCCCTAGTCTACTAATAATGAACTGTTTCATGGATTCATGAAATAAAGGGATTAGCATCCAGATTATGATACAATAACACTTACCCATCTGACGTAATAATATTTGCCTTTTTTGCTTTATTTGACTGTTGTGCACCGGTATTACTTGAATATGTGATTTTTTTTTTTAAATTGTTTTATACGACTTTGATGTTTATTTGCCATTAATGATCAGTGAGTAGATCTGGAGCTTTTGGTCCACGGGTGCAACGCAGTGGAAATGAGGTTTGAGTTCTGCTAAAAGGACCCAAGTTCGATTCCTACCATACGCTTTTCCATCCTATATAAATTTAGCCGTAGGTATGAAGGCTTAGATCAGCATACGGCTTTACTGCATCCTTTTCACGAGTTTATCGGTCTGCCGGGTTCACTTGAATATTCAAAAAAAATGTTTTTCTTTTGACTCTTCTTGTATCAAAATTGGCGATTGATGTCATATGTTGTGTTCAAGTCAATTGTTACACTTTTAGTACATATTTGACTTGAACACCAAGTTTAAAAAAAATATGAGAAATAGGTGATCAATGCATTTGCACTTTGATGGTTAAGATATTACGCTTTTAAGTGCATATTTAGGATGGTGCTAAATGCACCCTATTATGTGCTATATTTTATGAAAAAAACCTTAGAACTTATCATTTGGGTAAAAAATGCTTTCGGTTTCCAAAATCCATGACCATAACTGTGTTATCGAAGAAGCAAACCGCTATCTTGTTGTCCTCCTTGTTCCAACAAACTTCAAAAATGCCACGTCTTTCACTATATGTTTTCATAAGCCTACCTTATTTCACAGACCATATGTCGAGTCATTGATCCATTGCTAAATATTAATCATTTAGGCTAAATGCAACAACTTAGACTGGTTGCCTACATTTGAAGGACGTAAATTTAAAATTCATAGTCAATAACATGTTACAACGGAAAATATTTAATCAAACTGGGACATGTAATATCTAGTGAATTTTTATCATCACTTTTCAACACTTATAACTCAGTCAAAAGTAGATCACTTTTATTGTTTGAAACCACTACAGTATTTATGTTACTGTACCGACACTTTTTCAAACAATAGCCGAACAAAAGTTCACTTTCCACCGCACTCATTTTTACAAATAGCTTCAAAAGAGGTCAACGTGTGTAATAAGTTTTGAAAAGTGAGGTAAACTGGTAAATTTCTCACACTATCCTAACATAAAATATCATTGTCAATTGGTTGAATTAATATGATAATATCAACGAATTATGCATATTAAAATGCCTACAGAACAGATGGAAAAAATAATTTTAGATTCCATTCGAATGGCATAAACTGGGTACCCAATGCCTTATTAGATCTGTAGTTGTCGTGAATTGGGAATAGTCAAGTTGCGAAACAATGGACTCTTAAATATTTTTAAGTTGCATGATTATCAAGCAGGAAAAAACAATATGGTCATACTTGTAATTCACATTCCATATCTTGTTCTTCTAGACCCATAGCTTAATCTATTGATCCATCTTTTTGCATTATTTTTTTTTTTCTTGAAATTGCAATTCAGAATAAAAGATGCAAAGCTAGATATATATGTGCTGTGTGCATACCTTAAAGAAAAATGTGAATTTTGCAAACTTTTTTAGATATTAATGTAAGAATCTTACAGCTACAACCTATGATCCAGAGTTTGATAGCAGATGCAGGGGTGGCTCTAGCTTATGGCAAGAAGGCACCCTGGCTGGATTTGTGAAATATTATTGAAAATATATTCATATCAAGCAATAGGCCTACCTAAATAGCCTATCGCCATACTTGACCCAACAAAGTAAGCCTGTAAAAGCCACATTAACCAACAACAATTTCCACCACTCATTTTAGTACCGTCAAGTTTTATTCACTCCCTCGATTTTGGAATGTGGGACTAAACGTTTTGCTTAACTTCTATATATTATCATCTAATTTACATTTTAAAGGCATGCTGTGGCATAAGATGTGAACTGGTTTTATTATCTTTAACTATACCGTATTACAACTATTATTATATTCATGCTCATTTCCTTCTATTACATTTATTCATCCAATAGCCGTCAATCATAATTGGCTTATTTCAATGAATTTGTTGATTCATTTAAAATCATTTTACATGGACGCAAGCCTTGAATGCATCCGGAAATGGCATTCTTTTTGCCGTTAATGGTTTATCATGGCAAATATTTTCCATTAGACGTGTATTTTAATATAATTATGTTACACCGTATGGAAATTATCTATCATTTATGTGAAGCAAGCATAAATTGTTAATCCTTTGTGCACACAATGTAAAAAAGCCAAAACAGTCGCGACTCGCCAAATAAATTAACAGTACGATAAAGGAAAATTTCATGGTATGATTAGTAAATTATAACAAGCTACCTAAATAAGGTGACACAAACTTCAAAAGGTAATTGGTCTATGTACATTATCATATCTTCCTTATCATAAAATTTTATGAACTTTAGAATACTGTGTTTTTACTTTAGGACATCTTGCCTTCATAGGACGTCAAATAATAACAAAACCAAAGATGCTCTCAATTTCTAATTTTATGGATGATAAAATAGGAGGACAACAAGTTTCAAATATATATCTAGATACAAAATGGTTATGTTCATGATCTATATTATGACAGATTGCAAGACAGATGAGCTAATACGAAGGTATTATCACAGATCTTCTGAATATAGGTTGTGGGCTTTGATATTAGGCCCAAAACTCATTTACATCAGTTTGTATAAGTACAGAACGTATGTAATCTCTACTGTAAGAAAAAGAATATATATTACATTTTCTTTTGTTCAACAATTCTGAATCAATAAAAGTTCTGCTTCATTTTACTCTATCTTCAATATGGTATAAGAGCATTGATTGCCTAACAGCAAAATGTCGTGCCAGTGATTAAGATCAGATTCAATATCATCATATCTCAATCAGGCTGCATTCTTTATTTTGAATCATCTGAGAATCAAGAAGGTCCTCATTATCGTTCATTCTCATTTTTTGATCAAGATCAGATACAGTATCATCATTTCTTGATCAATTGCAGTATATCTAAATCATTTGAGAATCTTGAGTTCTCATCTTTAGATTTTCTGTTGTTTCTCTGTTTCCTGATCAAGATCAGATTTATCATCATCATTTCAAGATCAAAAAACTTAAGTTTGGAATCATTTGGGAAATAAAATACTTCCCATCATCATTGTTTTTTTTACATACCTGTTCAGAGGCCATCTATCAAGTATTTTGTCGTGCCTTGCCTAGGAGCAATCAAGAACTTCCTGGCTACACGGTCTTCTTCCTTCTCTTTGTTTCAAAAGCAGCATTCTGTTCTTTAAATCACTCATCTTGATTTCTTGAATCCATGGCTGAAGGAGATCAAGATATGTCTGCCTCCTCTAGTACCCACATCAATGCCAGGCTGAATCCCATTGAGGAATTCATGAAAGAAATTATCAAGCCTCAGAGCCAGTTGCTGTCCATTCAACTTGATGAAACAAATTTTTTTACTTTGGAAGTTTCAAGTTGAAATAGCAGTCAGAGCTTATGGATTAGAGCAATATATTCAAGGCACAATAATCATTCCACCCAACTATACTGCATATAAGGATGGGAAACTTATTAGTAATCAAGAATTCATAATGCATCAAAGACAAGACAGTTTAGTCAGTTCTTGGCTAATATAATCTATTAGTGCTAATCTTCTTCCATAGTTAATTGGATGTAATACATCACATGAGATCTGGTCCACACTACAGCAAATCTTTAGTACTCAGTCAGCAGCCAAGATCATGTACTACAAGAGGCAATCACAAAATGTAAGGAAAGAAAATCAGTCAATGAGAGACTATCTTGCAAAGGTAAAAACACTATGTGATCAGTACTTGTCTTCTGCAGGACATAAAGTAAGTGACACAGAACATATTTTATCAATTCTTGGAGGGTAGATGATGAATATGAATCAGTAGTAGCTGTTATATCATCTAAAAAAACCCTACCCACAATTCAATATGTTCACTCTACTCTTCTAACTCACGAGGGTAGGTTGGAACAAAAGAAATCAACTATATCAGATATGTCTCTGAATTTCATCTCAAACAGCAAAACAAAAGCCAGCCAAAGTCATCAAATAACAGAAATCAACAGTACTTCAATCAGAGGGGTGGTCAGTCCTATAGATCAAGAGGAAGAGGTGGAAGATGGTCTAACAATAATGGAAATAACAGACCCAGATGTCAGATCTATGAAAGAATTGGTCATATTGCCAGTAAATGCTATTTTAGATTTGACATCAACTACACCTCATCTCAGCAAAACAACAATAGTGCAAGAAACAACAATCCAAGTGCAAACTTGATAAGTACTCATTAAGAAATTGGAAGTCAAAGTTACAGCAACAACAATGACAGTGCAAAAATTGAAGATATTCATGACAACAGCTGGTATCCTGATTCTGGGGAAACAAATCATGTCACTAACAATTTGGCAAACTTGAATCTTGGCAACAAAGAGTATAAATATACACAAAAATTACTTATGGGTAATGGTAAGGCTGTAAAAATCTCACATACTGGTAGTGGTTACATATCAGCAAAGAAACAACTATACTTACACAATTTATTAAGAGTACCATCTGTCAAGAAAAATTTACTAAGTGTGTCTCAGTTTGCTAAAGACAACAATGTGTTTTTTGAATTCTACCTAAATCACTGTTTAGTTAGAGATATACTAACAAAAAATGTTCTCTTACAGGGTAGAGAAGTTAAGGGATTATATAGTTTCAATGTTGCTAACTCAAGAAACTCAGGATGTAGAGAAAAATGGTGTAATTACTCTGAAATCAAAACTGTGAATGAATGTAAGACCTTTGATACTTGGCATTGTAAACTTGGACATCCTCATGTAAATATTGTTAAACAAGTATTGAATGAGAACAATATTTCCTTTAGCAATATTACAACTCCATATATTTGCACTTATTGTCAAATGGGAAAAAGCCATAAATTGCCATTTATGGACTCCAAAGCTAGTTACAACAAACCACTGGAACTTGTTGCAACTAACTTATAGGGTCCAGCACCTATATCAACTGACTATGGGTACAAATATTACATTTCTTTTGTTGATGCATACTCAAGATATATATATATATATATATATATATATATATATATACGGATATATTTTTTGAAAACAAAGTCTGAAACATACTGTACAGTTCAGCAATTTATAGTACAGGCAGAAAAACAAACAAACTGTCAACTAAAAACACTGCAGACAGATAATGGTGCAGAGTTTCTATCTCTAAAGAAATTCTTTCAAGAAAAAGGTATTATACACATGACAACTTGTCCCTACACATCAGAACAGAATGGTCTGATTGAAAGAAAACATAGACACATAGTGGAGACATGCTTGACACTGCTAGCAAATGCATCATTACCATTTAAGTTCTGACCTGATGCATTTGCTACTGCAGTCTTTCTAATTAATAGATTGCCCACAAAAGTCTTAAAATTAAAGTGTCCATTAGAAATACTTTTTAGTATCAAGCCTGATTATCACAGTCTAAAAGTATTTGGTTGTTTATGCTTTCCTTATCTCAGACCATATAGTTCTCACAAGTTAAACTATAGATCATCACCATGCACATTTTTGGGATATGCAGCAAATCAAAAAGGTTACAGATGCTTATCTAGTAATGGTAGAATATTTATCTCTAGACATGTTGTCTTTAATGAACAAATGTTTCCTTTTAGCAACTCAGCAATTAAAACTTCTCAGAAAGTGTACAATGCAAGACATTCTTTAGTACCTATACCTGTGATAAGTGACAAAGCAGCTCACATCCCTGGAGATGAAGTTCAAGGTAATGAAAGTCCACAACACACAGTGTCCTCTCCAGAACCAGGTCATGGACAATCTAAATCACCTGATTCATCATCTCAAATGCAACAGTCAGATAATCAAATACACCAAAGCTCAAGTCATAAATTAGGTGATTTGCAATCACCTAATGTATCACAAGAGACTGAAGTGAACAACAATGGTCATCAACAAATTACTGAAAGATCTGGACATCACATGATTACCAGAGCAAAAAATGGTATATTCAAACCAATATTGTACAACGCAGTGTTAAAAAATGAAGAACCAAGCACATACTGGCAAGCTATACAAAATGACAAATGGAAGACAACAATGAATGAAGAATATGAGGCTCTCATGAAGAACAAGACTTGGAATCTTGTTCCTCAACCTACTGATAAAAATATAGTAGGCCGTAAATGGACATACAGATTAAAAAGAAGTGCCGATGGTTCAATTTTCAAATAGAAGGCAAGACTAGTGGCAAAGGGATAATCACAACAAAATGGTTTTGATTTTACTGAGACTTTCTCTCCAGTTGTGAAACCCTCTACTATTAGAATTGTATTCAGTATTGCCTTATATAGAAACTGGAATATAAAGCAACTAGATGTAAATAATGCATTTTTAAATGGTGTTTTGCAGGAAGAAGTTTATGTGGAGCAACCCCATGGATTATAAAGAAGGGAAATGAAAAACTAGTATGCAAGTTGAACAAAGCAATTTATGGTCTTTAGCAAGCACCAAGGGTTTGGTTTGAAAAACTAAAGACAACACTATTCAGATTGGGCTACAACAGCACAAAATCAGGCAACTCTCTCTTTACGAAATTTGATTCTGATACTATTACTTATATACTAATTTATGTTGATGATTTATTTATTACATGCAGTAATGATCAAGAAATCAACAATCTTATCCAGCACCTAAACAAAAAAAATTCAATCAAAGACCTTGGAAATCTAAGCTATTTTCTGGGAATTGAAGTAAATAAATTCTCAAAATTCAGGATGCATCTCATCCAGAAAAAATATATCAATGAAATTCTCAATAAAGCCAAGATGGATCAATCAAATCCTATCTCAACACCTATGATAACCAATGCTCATCTATCAAAGACAAAAGGAGAGGCAATCACAAATGACAATCAATACAGGAGTATTGTAGGTGCACTTCAGTATGCAACAATCACCAGACCAAAAGAATTCTGAGATATCTCAAGGGAACATTAAATTATGGTCTAACTATTGAAGCATGTCAAACAATTAGTATCACTGGATATGCAGACGCAGACTGGGCAAGTGATATAGGTGACAGAAGATCAACAAGTGGATACTGCATTTATTTAGGAAAAAATCCGGTTTCATGGTGTTCAAAAAACAAACAACTGTATCCAGATCTAGTGCAGAGGTAGAGTATAGGAGTGTTGCTAATGCAGTGGCAGAAACAATGTGGATAGAGTCATTATTGAATGAACTACAAATCAAAACTGATCGCAAGACTACATTATGGTGTGATAATTTAAGTGCTGTGTCACTCACTACAAACCCAGTTTTGTATTCTAGAACAAAACACATGGACCTAGATTTATATTTTGTTCGAGAGCAAGTTGCTAAGGGAAAATTAGATATTAATCACATACCTGCCACTTACCAAGTTGCTGATATTCCAACGAAGCCATTATCAAAGATGAACTTCACTAGATTTAGAGATAAGCTTGGGGTTACAGATCTAAAATGCCAGAAAGAACATGACACTTTACTTCACTCAGAGTCAAAGCTACAACAAGCATCATCAGTCGAACGATAACTGTTCGCACTTCAGCAGTATGTTTATCCTCAAGCATCCTTTGCTACTGAAAAATTAATCTTTAATCTTCTGAATCATGACTTTCAAACTCAAAGGCTTAAAAGAACTTTCCTTCTCAGATCTCTCATGTGCTACTATTCGAAACTTGTTTTCCGCCTCAATTCAAAGGCAATAAGTATATTTTGT
This sequence comes from Allium cepa, assembly GCA_030765085.1. Lineage (NCBI taxonomy): Eukaryota > Viridiplantae > Streptophyta > Magnoliopsida > Asparagales > Amaryllidaceae > Allium > Allium cepa. Next base: position 744,390,839 of record CM060932.1, read on the forward strand.
AAGAATATCTTACCAAAAATACCTACGCCAACCAAACTTGCATAAATACTCAAGTAAAGGTTAGAAAGGGCTCAACTTTATATTAGATCTGAAACTCCATGAGCAATTTTTCCAGCAGCACATCTTTTCCTTATCTTTTCCTTCGATACTCAAGCAAAACTGTAAAGATCACGACTTTGCATCAGATCTGAGTTGTTTTGAGTATTTTTTCAATGGCGGCGCAATTTCTCTCATGAAGATCGCAAACCCTAGACTCGGAGCTAGGTTTGAGAGGGGAGTATTATGACAGATTGCAAGACAGATGAGCTAATATGAAGATATTATCACAGATCTTCTGAATATAGGCTGTGGGCTTTGATATTAGGCCCAAAACTCATTTACATCAGTTTGTATAATACAGAACGTATGTAATCTGTACTGTAAGGAAAAAACATATTACATTTTCTTTTGTACAACAATTTTGAATCAATAAAAGTTCTTTTTCATTTTACTCTATCTTCAATAATCTAGAGGGCGCAGACTTTAATCATACAATTTCTGACTGAAATATATTCATATTTTATTGGTGAGGAAAGAGAATATGTAACATGATCTTATTCTTTTACTCTCATTCAGTCACCTCAGTATTCATTTTAATTTTCATAGTTGAAATTTTTATACTAATTTTTTTTCTCTCATATCCAAAGCTAAAAAGTATAATTTCTAAAATGCCATATGGAACAAAAGAAACAAGACTGTTGCAGAAGGCATACATAGAAGCAGTGTTTACGATTAAAGAATGAATATAACGAAAAAGGTTTTTATCTTATGATCAATATTTTTATTTATAACCATTTGCATTATTAATTAGTTTCCAAGAATATGTATTGACAAACCATCAACCACAAGTTTTTTCCAAGAATATGAATTCTCGTAGTACTAGAAATTGGAGGAAGTGGTAAGTTATTCTTGAGTATTTTTCAAATATTTCATCACACCTTTTAATGTGTACGTATACAATGATAAAGCCATACTATTATTATGTATGCTAAAATTTATCAGGGATGTTTGAATATAGTAGTAATATAGACAAAACTGATATGGTACGTATTAATATTGATATAATTTGTGCATGTTGAAACTTTTTAGGCATGTTTGGATATAGATTAACATTAGAACAACTTACGTTGTAACAACCATATATATATATATATATATATATATATATATATATATATATATCAATAACTTTAATATTAGGAACTGCAAGTCATGGCCTCAATTTCAGCTAGAAGAAAAGCTAAAATACTAAAATGTTGAATTGTTTTACATTCCTTATATTAATTTTTTTTACATTCCTTATATTTTAGATTTGAGGTAAAAGTACATTTCTATTATTGTGCTTTTATGATTAGTTAGATTTTATTTCATTTATGTTCATGTACTATTATAATTGATTATGAATGAGACTGCCAAATTTATTCATCTACAATTAAAAAACTAAAATGATGAGCATTTATTAATAAATTGTTATGTGATTTTTTTATTTTTAATCTAGATTTTTTTGCTACTTAGGTTATATATATCTTTAGACTTCCTGTCTTCTACGAAGAAGGCATCATGGTAATTATATATTTTAGGTTATACTCCTGGTGTAGCAAAACTATTATTATAGTTCACTTAAGTATTTTTTTTTTCTATTTCTTGATAATTTAATAAAAAATTATATGTCAGGATAAGCATGTTTAGAAGCTGTTTCTGTTTTTACTGAAGGTAAGTTGTTTTCAAAAATGAACAAGTAACATAAGATGAAAAATATATTCACGCTATTTTGATATTTCATTGTTATCAAAGATTTTCAATTGAAACCAAATATTTATCACAAATTTGAATATTAAAACATTCAAAAAGTAAAGAATCATATTCACCTTGAAGCAACACGAACACTGTACTCCTTGCCATGATGGTAAAACTCAATAAGACCCTAGTCTATTAGACGTAGTTTGCAAAGCTTGTGATCAATCATAACATTATGTGGTTTGACATCTCTATGCATGATTCCTTGTGAGTGGCGGTAACCTAATGCCTACAAAATAAAACACACAAGAGCGATGGATCATCAAATTGAAGAAAATAAGATTAAATAAATGCCAACACTCATAGAAAAAGTAAAATTACAAGCATAATATTATGTAAAAATAAAAATAAGAACATAGCCAAGGATCATACACTGTGGAAGAAATAAACATATAAACACTGTAGTTAACATGTATTATAGCTTGGTTAAAACTTGCCCTAATTACCATAACCGTTTAATGCATCAAGCAAGATATCCACTTGAAACAAAATCAGCAATGCTTGTCAGAATCGATTTGGATCACTAAAAAAGACACACTTTTAGCGACGGCAAAAATTCATTCGCGGCCGTCGCTAGCCGTCGCGAGCCTTCATGAGTCGTCGCTAAATGCCGTTGCAAAATATCTCGTTGCATTCAAAGAAAGCGACGGCCTTAGTGACGACTCTGTTGTTCTTTTTGCAACGGCTTATAGCGGCTAAGTGTCAACGTGGAAGCAACCGTTGGGTTGTTGATGCAAATCGTTGCAAATTGGCCGTTGCTAGCCGTCACTTTTTTTGACCGAATGGCCGTCGCTAGCCGTCGCAATTCGTTGCAAACCTGGAATACTTTTCCAGCCAATTGCAGCAATTTCAACCCTCAATCAATCCAAATGACATAATTTCATCATTCCACACATATAATACCATTCCATCATACCATATAATCAATATCAACACAACCAAATCATCAAATGTTGCATATTCTAACATATATTTACAAAATCATATAAGAAAATCAACATAACCAAATACGAAAATCCACCAAACCAAACCACATTGTCCAAGTATCAATCACAACAGCCAAAATACCAAACCCACCAAAACACTAAGTATCAATCACAACATCCATAGTACCAAATGTCAAACCCATCATAATATGTACACACATATATATAAAGCGTACACATCAAAACAAACCAGTTAAGCATCATCATCATCTGCACCTCCTTCCCCGCGCATTGATCCATGCTCCTGATAGAACGCAGCAATACGCTCATCTATCCGCGTCGCCAACTGACTCTTCCGCCAATCATTGAGCTCATCCAATTGTGTTTGCATCCGAGCAATCCCTTCCTCATCTATGGATCTCTTATATGACCTTTGGAAATTAAGAGCCTGTGAAAAATTCAAGTGAATAAGAAGTTCATGGCATACAATAACAATAAGAAAACTCAAGTTATTGGCAATAAACTCAAGTGAATAAGAAGTTCATGGCATACAGGTTTCTACTGTGTAAACGTTGAGTACATACCATATTGCCTAAACTATAACTCCTGTTTCGACTTGCTGGTTCAATGATTGAATCCCATATCCGATTAGACTCATCAACCATAAGCGACTCCCATCCACTCGCTTGTATCGCTCGTGCATACTCTGCATTATATCTCTCCTATAATTACGAATAGATATTTGACACAATTTCTATACAATTTACTTATTTACTGTGAAATAAACGAATATGAAATATTTTCATTACAAAAATAAACATATTTACCATTACAGAAGCAGCCTTGTCGTCCGACCAATAATATGAAACATCCCATCCTCATCTGTATGCTCCACTTCATGTGTGACTCTGAAAACCTCAACCACTGTGGGCTCCCTACCATACTTTGCCCACTGAATATATACAAGAATGGGTTATATTGATAATTTGCATGAGTATATACAAGAATAGATTATATATAAGAATAGAATATATGGTAAAGAGACACTAGTAAATATATACATGCATAACATAAATATTGTTAATTTATTTACCAATTCCCTCCTATGTTGTTGGAAGGATTTCGAGCCACCACGATGTAAAGCGGGATTTTTGTTCCTAGTAGCCTTATTTCTTTCCGACAATTCCTATTAATTTATACACACTATTAAGTAAAAAAATTCAACACATTAAATGTAAAAATATAGTGACAATATAACTTACTTTGAATGCTTCAGATTCCCAATATTGTTGGAATCCAGCCAAATATCATCCCCCATCCAACTTGGCTTTTTCCCTGAACTCTTAGCCCTTGAAGAGTCTCTCTGCAATTTTTCCATATCTTTTTATTCCAATGATTTACAAAAACATCCATATCCTGCGGATCCACACGTATAGCTGCCTGCATATTGAATTATCATACGTGTTATGTAAAAGAGACTGTATAATCAAAAAACAATCAGCAGAACAGAATACGTAAAACTGATGTCATAAGGCATGATGGCATATTGTTTTTAGTTTCACATAAGGCATAATTATATCTTACAAAATTGTATTTACCATAAGATCAGCCCATATTGTGTTTTTTATATGTGTTGGTATGTTATCCCACTGAGGCCAACACCCGAATATCTTACTCTTGTATGCCTCCTTCGATACTTGTAAAATGAAATCGGACGGCTCCACCTCGAACCCTTTGTAGAAATGTTGATGTATATATTCAATATATTTCATATAATATAATTCAAATAAGTTTGACACATACCTAGCATTTTTCGGAACTATTTTCGCAACTCGACGGAGATCTGGCTCAGAGGTACTCGGACCTGCTCCAAGTGAAGATGACCGAGATGTACTACGTCGATCACGTCTTCTATCAGACATAACTGACAAACATATATAATATCATATACTGCTTAGAAAAAGCACTGATAACATAAGCATCACATAATCATCAATCAATATCACATAATCATTAATCATCGCATAATCATCACATAATTATTAATCAAGTGATAATCATCACATAAGCATACTCTGCACATAATCATCGAAAAAAGCATACATGAAAAGAATAATGCATAACTCAGAATGATACAGATCATATATAGTCATCATTACTATTACATAACTCAGAATATTACAGAACATAGTCATTATTGTTAATACATAGCTCATACTTATACAACAAGCGATGCCATCTATGATCAGTCTTCATCATATTCTGATTCAGACTCGGTCTCGTACTCTATATCATTTTCTATAGTACTTACAACTGCATCTATTAAAACATTCAATTCATCAGTCAACGACCCTACATCAATGTCATCGGTTATCACTATTTTAGTATTTGGCTCGAGATGCGCTTGATACGCTGCTTCATCTGGAATATTATTTCCATCAAACGTATATCTTGCCTTCGTTTTAAAAACAGCCCACCAGTCTGCTTTATCTTTTTTTAAGGATGGATATGGAGCAAAATAAATTTGTAAAGCTTGCTTAGCTAATACAAAAGGATCATACTTATAGTAATGCGACGTATGCCTTATTTAAATTAGCTTATAATCTTTGTGCACGTTAATTCCAGAGCCAGGAACATTGCTAAACCAGTTGCATTTGAATAAAAAAAACTTTCTCTGCAGGTTGTATACAATATGTCAACTCTAAAACTTGTGCTAAGACGCCGTAAAAATCTTTTATATGCTCCTCTGGATCATCACTTCCTTTGACAAATTCACCACTGTTATATGTTAATTTTTCAGCCCCGTAGTCTTTGGTGTTGAATTTAAATCTATTGACGAAGAATACTGGATGAGTCTTGACATTTCGTTTTGGTCCGATAGCAAGATGTCATAATCCTTCGTCAACAACACAGTTTTCTGTATCATGAACGTAGTTTGAAAACCATCCAGCAAATTGTTTACCGAGATCGCCAGATGGATGTTGTGATTCGTATATGCTGCAAATATGTATTACATTCCTTTATAATTAATATATACATGTATAACTGAATTATATATGAATTCATAATTATCTAACAAATGGTGCAACTTCAGCACAATTTAGAAGAACATATGTGTGTGCCACATGGTAATCTCTATCATCTAACCATATTTCCACACATTTTCCAACAGGACTTCCATGTTGTCTAAAAATAGATAATATTATTTGAGAAGAATCCTGTTGAATAGTTTCTTCATTATGGGAAACACTTACGAACGATAAGTTCACATCGTTACTAAAGTAATGTGAGAAAAAAGATGAAGCTTCTTCTTCAAGATACGATTTGCAAATCGAACCTTCTACTCGTGCTTTTTATCTAATTTTTTTCTTCAAATGATTCTGGTACCTAAAACAAAATTAATTAAATTCATATAGTGGTACAAAAACCGAAATTAATTAAATTACCTCTCAAATGGATACATCCATCCATATTGCACAGGACCACGTGCTTCAGATGGAAGATGAACAGGTAAATGCTCCATTACATTAAAAAAACCAGGCGGAAATATTTTCTCCAGTTTGCATAGAAGTACAGGGATTTCTGCTTGAAGTTTACGTATACGTTCTACCTTTAACGTCGTAGAACAAAGCTGTTTATAAAACATACTTAATTCTGTTATAACACTCCATATTTTTACAGGCAGCAGTTCTTTGAAAATCACGGAAAAAAATACTCCATCATAATGTGGCAATCGTGACTTTTCATCCAACTCAATTTGCTTTTTTTAAAGTCAACACATCTACGGAGGTTTGAAGAAATCCCATCAGGACATCTAAGTCCTTCCACCCACTTTAGAATGAGTTTTACTTGCTTATTGTCTAGCTCATAGCGTGCTTTGGCTTTCTTATTATCGTCATATAATTGAAGTTTGGGCCGCTTACAAAAGTGTAATATATCACGTCTTGAATTCACATCGTCCTTGGTTTCCCCTTCACATTCAAAATTGTATTAAACACGTTGTCAAACACGTTTTTTCCGTTGTGTATGAGGTCAATGTTATGTCGGAGTAGGAGATTTTTCCAATACGGTAACTCCTAGAATATACTTTGCTTGCACCAGTTATGAATGTCCGATTTACCTGGAATCTCAACCTGTACCCCAGTTTCATGTATCTTTGGGTAGTCTTTTACAATTTCATATACCTCCTTGTCCAAACCTTAGGTGGTATCATACTCTCTACTCTGTTAGCTTTAAAGTTCTTTTTACCCGTTCTAAATTTATGATTGATATATAGAAAACATCGATGACAGTCAAACCATGAAATTTTCTTTCCATACTTTAATGAAAATGCTCGTGTTTCATCCATACAATAAGGACAAGCTAGACGTCCAGATGTGCTCCAACCTTAAAGCATGCCATACGCTGGAAAATCGCTAATAGTCCATAATAAAAAAGCAAACATACGAAAATTCTTTTTTCTCGAAATGTCGTACGTTTCAACTCCTTCATGCTACAGTCTTTTCAACTCGTCGATTAGTGGTTGTAGATGAACATCAATTCCTTGTGTCGGATCATCGGGACCGGGAATGACAATCGTTAAAAACATATATGGAGTTTTCATACACATCCATGGAGGTAAATTATAAGGAGTAATAATAATAGGCCATGATGAATATTTACTACCAAACTGAGAAAATGGCGAAAATCCATCCGTACATAAGCCAAGCCTAACATTACGGCTCTCTGCTGCAAATTTAGGATAAGTCTTAATCGAAATGTTTTCATGCTTCTCCATCAGATGGATGTATCAAAGTTCCTTCTTCTGGTGTTCTCACACTGTGCCATTTCATATGACGTGTTATAGTAGAAGATGCATATAACCGTTGAAGTCTGGAAGTGATGGGTAAATAATGCATCCTCTTATATGGAACTTCTTTTCCTTTCTTTTTTCTTGGTTTGTATCTTTCCTCGTTACATATTCTGCATTTAGTAAGATGAGTGTCTTCTTTCCAATACAGCATGCAACCTTTTACACATGTATCTATCTTCTGGTACGGCAATCCAAAAGCAGACATGATGTAGCACGTTACACTAAGTCGCAAATCTTAGGTCGAGAGCGACCTAACCACTTACGATCTAACGAGATAGATCGAGCAATGAAGGAGGATACAACGCATTATATTTTAGGTCATGGGTCGTCTGAATCGAGAAGCCAGAGTAACCAGCGACCTAGTGCTATACGACCTAACGAGGAACAAAGGGGGAATGAAGCGTGGCAAGGTACAAAGCGACCTAGCATTACCGGATCATTCTTTAAGTCGCAAACGGCCTAGCAATTCACGACCTATCTTAGGTCGCAAGATCGAAGCCGCTCCAGAATTCGTGAATTCCAGTAGGTCGCAAACTTACTTAGGTCGCGAGTTATTCTTAAAGCGCTCCAGAAGATGAGTCGCTCCAGATTTTTCAGAAGCTATTTCTTAAGTCGCGAAGGACTAGGTCACGTGAAGATAGGCCGTGTTTGTTTAAGTCGCATGGGTTGATAAGTCGTTTGTCTTGTAATGTGTTGTAACTGTTAGGTTGTAGATCGTTTGTATGTTTGTTAACTCGTTTGTTTTAGGTCGTTATGTCGTTATGTTGTTGAGTCGTTGTATATGGTGTAAGTATGTTGTTTGTTATGTCGCGTCTGTTAGGTCGCATGTGTTAGCTCGTGGGTCTGTTAGGTCGTGCCTGTTAGGTCGCCGACCTGTGTTGTAAAACTCTATAAATAGCGGATGAGTTGTATCATTGTAAGGTGGTTGATTTTGAATAAAACTTTGTTTGAATGCTTTGTGCCTCTTTGAAATTGGAAGTTGAGCATTGTCTCCTTTCCCCATTTGCGGTTATTCGAGTGCGCTCGAATCAACGGATTTGAAGCTGATTCACGGAATCTCGTGCACAAGATCAACGTAGAAGAATCGTAGATCTTTTAACACGGTGTCGTGCGCGATCAACGTGTTGGAGATAGCTAGAATTCGGTATCTCTCGAGATCAACGAATTTGGGCGTTCGGTATTTTCAAACCATCGATTTATCTTGTTTCATCTAATAGTTTCTTCGATTAGTTTGACACGAAATCTTCATTTCGTTGTCATCCGTTATATCCGCTGCGTCAGTTTGGTATCAAAGCTAGACTTAGCCAATCATAGCTAAGCCGAGCCTATTGGGAGAAGATTTGAAGTATTGAAGTTTGATCAAAGCCGAGCCAAGTAAGTGCAGGCCGAGAGTAAGTGCAGGCCGAGAGTTATTAAAGTGTATGTTTGGATTTGTTGAAGATTCGACAATGCCACCAAGACGTGCTAACCGTTTTCAAAATGTTAAAGATGTATATCGAAGACAAGAAGCTGAGCAAATAGAACAACGAATTAATGAAAAGTTCGATGAAGGTATTGGGAAGTTAGATAAATTGATGAATGATATGAATCAAAGTCAAAGGAGAAGGTCACCAGTCTCGAACCATGGGGGAAACAGAGTTTCGCCATCGGTTGCGGAACCGAGGAGGGTGTCACCACAAACTTATCGAGATAGAAGAGAATCATCAGTTTTAACAAGACGAGATAACCATGAGTATAGACACGAAGAGAGAAGAACTCCACGTGAGTTTGGAGATGAGCCATATCGTGATGTGAAAAGACATAGTAGAAGAGATATGTATCATCGTAGAGAAGTTGATGGTCGAGATCGATATCGACGTACATTTGATTTTGATGAAGATGGTGATAGAGGCAGTATTCATTATCGAGATTGAGAATAAGTACGAAATAGAGATGTAGAAGATGATCGTCGATAGGAGTCGGGGATGAAGACTGAAATTCCAGAATTCAAAGGTGGAATGATCGCGGAAGAATTTTTTGGATTGGTGATCTAATGTTGAAGAAATTTTTGACTTCAAGGAAGTTCCCGAGCATCGAAGAGTTAAGTTGGTTGCTACACGATTGAGAGGAAGAGCTTTGGCATGGTGGCAGCAAACTAAACTTACATGGGAAAGAATGGGAAAGTCGAAGATTGTTTCATGGGAGAAGATGAAGTAGTTGATGAAGGCTACTTTCTTACCTTATAATTATCAATCTCTTATGTATCAGCGCTTACAGAATTTGAGACAAGGGACAAAGTCAGTCAGTGATTATGCAGATGAGTTTTATTAACTTATTGCCAGAAACGATATCATGGAGACGGAGGAACAGTTGACAACTAGATTTGTTGGAGGATTGAGAATGCAGATTCAGGATATGGTGAATATGTTTGATCCGAGATCTGTTGCTGAAGCACATCAGAAGGCTCTAGCTTGGGAAAGGCAAGGTAGAAGACGAGGTGGTGTGTTTAAAAATTCCAACAATCAAGTGAAAGGGGCTTGTAGCAATCCTAATGTTTCCAAGGCTGTTAGTAAACCGATTGTTAATAAAGTTGCTAAGACCAAGGTCAACAACAATTTCAAGTGTTATAACTATCAGGAGTTTGGTCATAAGAGCAATGAATGTCCGAAGCCGAAGAAGCGAGCGATGGTTGCTGAGGTTGAGGATGAGGATGCAGAAGTAGAATGTTCTAATTCACCACAAGCTGAGGAGGAAGAAGAATTGTCGGGAGACGAAGATTGTAACTTGATGATGAGGAGGTCGTGTTTGACACCAAAGCAAGAGGATGCGTCAAGTTGGTTGAGGAGTAATATTTTTCAATCAACGTGTACTATCTTGGGAAAGGTTTGCAAGTTTATCATTGATGCAGGAAGTTGTGATAATATCATCTCTTCAGAAGCTGTAAAGAATTTGGCGTTAAAGACAGAGAAGCATCCAAAACCCTATAAATTAGCTTGGTTGAGGAAAGGTGGGGAAGTGAAGGTTGGTCGAAGAGCTCGTGTAACTTTTTCCATCGGAAAGAAGTATAAAGATGATATATGCTGCGATGTTGTGGATATGGATGTATGCCATTTGTTGTTGGGGAGACCATGGCAATATGACAGAGTTGTGCAACATGATGGTCGTACCAACAGTTACAGTTTCATGTTCGAAGGAACTAGAATCACTTTAGTTCCTAAAAAGCGACAACAAAGTGAAAGCAAGTTGGAGGAGATTGAAGAACTAAAGACTTTGTTAACTTTGAAGGAATTTGTCAAGAAAGTGGAGGATGAGCCTGGAGTGTTTTTGTTGATCGGAAGTGAAAGTAGTGAGGAGGTTGAAATTCCAGAGAAAGTTAAACCAGTACTGAAGGAATTTGAAGATGTATTCCCAGAGGAGCTGCCAAAAGAATTACCACCGTTGAGAGACATACAACATCAAATTGATCTTGTTCCGGGAGCAGTGTTACCGCATAGACCACATTACAGGATGAGTCCAAAGGAACACGAGGAGTTGAGAAGACAGGTTGAGGAGTTACTTGAACAAGGGCGCGTACGAGAAAGTTTAAGTCCTTGTGCAGTACCAGCATTGTTAGTGCCGAAGAAGGATGGAACTTGGAGAATGTGTACAGATAGTCACGCACTAAACAAGATTATAGTGAGGTACAGATTTCCGATGCCGAGATTGGACGATTTGTTAGATCAGTTGAATGGAGCTGCTATCTTTTCAAAGATTGATCTGAAGAGTGGGTATCATCAAATTCGAATTCGACCAGGTGATGAATGGAAGACATCATTCAAGACACGGGAAGGATTGTATGAGTGGCTGGTCATGCCGTTTGGTCTTTCAAATGCACCTAGTACTTTTATGTGAGTGATGAATCAGATCTTTCGACCGTTTATTGGAAAGTTCGTTGTGGTATACTATGATGATATATTGATATACAGTGCGAGCACCGAAGAACATCTGCTACATTTGCGGGAAGTATTGATGATACTTCGTCAGGAGCAATTTTATGCGGCAACAAAGAAATACGTGTTCATGATGCATAGTGTTTTATTTTTGGGGGTATGTATTGTCCAAGAAAGGTATCCAGGTGGATTAAAGTAAAGTCGAAGCAATCAGAAATTGGCCACAGCCCAGGACTATAACTGAAGTTAGAAGTTTTCATGGTTTAGCATCATTCTACCGAAGGTTTATTCCACACTTCAGTAGCGTGATGGCGCCTGTTACTGATTGTATGAAGCGCAAGCAGTTTTCATGGTCAAAGGAAGCAGGATTTGCTTTTGAGCAGATCAAGGAACTTTTGACGACAACACCAATTCTAGTTTTGCGGATTTTCAGTTGCTATTTAATTACATACTGATGCATCTAAAGTTGGAATTGGAGGAGTGTTGAGTCAGAGGGGCCGTCCAATTGCTTATTTCAGTGAGAAGCTTTCGGGAGCAAAGATGAGAAACAATACTTATGATGTGGAATTCTATGCTATTGTTCAAGCTATAAAGCATTGGAGACATTATTTGTTCCATAAAGAATTTGTTTTATATACTGATCATGAAGCGTTGAAGCATTTGCAAGAGCAGGACAAGATTGCAGCCAGGCACGCCTTATGGATTGCATACTTGCAGTAGTTTACATTTATTGTGAAACACAAATCGAGAGTTACAAATCGAGTGGCAGATGCATTGAGTAGGAGAAATCATTTATTGACTACGATGAAGGTTGAAGTGACGGGGTTTGATATACTTCCAGAATTGTTTGTTGAAGATCCTTACTTTGCGAAGTTTGTAGACGAAGTCAATAAAGGGAAGACGGATGAGTTTGTGTTAGTGGATGGTTTTCTTTTAAAAGGAAATCGATTATGTATTCCAGATTTTTGTTTACGAATGAAGATTGTGAAGGAATTACACGAAGAAGGATATGTGGGAAGAGATTGTACTTTGCAGTTGATTTCTCATTCATATTTTTGTCCTTCCATGAGAAAAGAAGTTAAAAGATTTATGGAGAGATGTCATATATGTCAAGCTTCCAAAGGGACAGCTACGAATGTAGGATTGTATATGCCATTGCCTGTGCCTACTAGACCATGGGTTGATGTTAGCATGGATTTTATTTTGGGTTTGCCAAGAACTCAACGAGGAAATGATTTTATATATGTTGTGGTGGATAGATTTACGAAGATGGCGCATTTCATAGCTTGTAAAAAGACCGCTGATGCAGTCCGTGTTGCTCAATTATTATTTAAAGAGGTTTATCGACTACATGGGCTACCTGAGACCATTATGTCTGACCGGGATACTTGATTTCTAAGTCATTTTTGGTTGAGTCTGTGGAAGATGTTTGGAACGAAGCTGAATTTTAGTAGCGCCTATCATCCACAAACAGATGGGCAAACGGAAGTGGTGAATAGATCATTGGGAAACTTGTTGAGATGTCTTGTGAAAGATAATTTGAAGACTTGGGATATGAATTTATGTCAGGCGAAATTTTCACATAACCATGCTGTTAATCGAAGTACTGGATTCAGTCCGTTTCAAGTTGTATATTCAGCAATTCCGAAGGGACCATTGGATTTGACGACAGCGCCATATCAGAAAGGGGTTGTTAAGCGAGCTTGTGATTTCGTGAATGAGTTGCAGGAATGTCACAAGACTATTCATGAATGATTGATTAAGTTGAATGAGAAGTATAAACAACTAGCAGTTAAGAAGCGAAGGAGTGTAGACTTCAAAGAAGGTGATTTGGTTTACGCAGTATTGACAAAAGATCGTTTTCCAGTTGGAACTTACAATAAGTTGAAAGCTCGAAAGATTGGCCCAATAAAGATCTGGAAGAAGATCAATGATAATGCATACCAATTAAGGTTGCCAGATCATATTCACACTGCAGATGTTTTCAACGTTAAATATTTGATTCCGTATCATGGGGATGAGCTTGTTGAAGGAGAGGAAGGTACAAATTCGAGGACGAATTCTTTGCAACCGGGGGAGGATGATGTAGCACGTTACACTAAGTCGCAAATCTTAGGTCGAGAGCAACCAAACCACTTACGATCTAACGAGATAGATCGAGCAATGAAGGAGGATACATCGCGTTATATTTTAGGTCGTGGGTCGTCTGAATCGAGTAGCCAGAGTAACCAGCGACCTAGTGCTATACGACCTAACGAGGAACAAAGGGGGAATGAAGCATGGCAAGGTACAAAGCGATCTAGCATTACCGCATCATTATTTAAGTCGCAAACGGCCTAGCAATTCACGACCTATCTTAGGTCGCAAGATCGAAGCCGCTCCAGAATTCGTGAATACCAATAGGTCGCAAACTTACTTAGGTCGCGAGTTATTCTTAAAGCGCTCCAGAAGATGAGTCGCTCCAGATTTTTCAGAAGTTATTTCTTAAGTCGCGAAGGACTAGGTCGCGTGAAGATAGGCCGTGTTTGTTTAAGTCGCATGGCTTGATAAGTCGTTTGTCTTGTAATGTGTTGTAACTGTTAGGTCGTAGATCGTTTGTATGTTTGTTAACTCGTTTGTTTTAGGTTGTTATGTTGTTGAGTCGTTTGTATATGGTGTAAGTATGTTGTTTGTTATGTCGCGTTTGTTAGGTCACATGTGTTAGCTCGTGGGTCTGTTAGGTCATGCCTGTTAGGTCGCCGACCTATGTTGTAAAACTCTATAAATAGCGGGTGAGTTGTATCATTGTAAGGTGGTTGATTTTGAATAAAACTTTGTTTGAGTGCTTTGTGCTTCTTTGAAATTAAAAGTTGAGCGTTATCTCCTTTCTTCATTTGCGGTTATTCGAGTGCGCTAGAATCAATGGATTTGAAGCCGATTCATGGAATCTCGTGCGCGAGATCAACGTAGAAGAATCGTAGATCTTTTAACACGGTATCGTGCACGATCAACGTGTTGGAGATAGCTAGAATTCGGTATCTCTCGAGATCAACGAATTTGGACGTTCGGTATTTTCAAACCATCGATTTATCTTGTTTCATCTAATCGTTTCTTCGATTAGTTTGACACGAAATCTTCATTTCGTTGTCATCCATTATATCCGATGCGTCAAGTCATAAGTTTTTTTACTTTATAATGACTATCACACATCAAATTGTTAAGTGGCATGTGTCATTTTGCAGTTTGTGCAACTACTGTAAATGCAACTTTCGTAAGATTAAATTTCGATTTCATAGTGATGTATTCGGCGGTTACAGATAATTCGGTTCCGCTTGTACATCCATCCCACAATGGCCTCTTAGCAGAATCCAATAAATCATAAATTTTTTTAGCTTCCGCGGTCGGCTCTTGGTCAACATTTTCGTTCCCATCATCACCTTGGTCAAAGGTAGGAAACATTGATCGTGCAGCATCTTGCACCATGCTTTCTATAGGATTGGTCGTAGTAATATGTCCTCTAACACTACAGGATTAGGTGTAGGTTGAACAAGTTCTCCATGACGATCCCATAAGTAATAATTCGACACAAAACCAAATTTGTACAAATGTACTTCTACTACATCTGGTTTTCAATGCTTCAGATGTTTGCACTTACTACACGGACAACGAATGTCTACGTTATTTCGATTATTAGATTGAGTAAATCTAATAAATACGTGTACACCATTACAGAAACGTTCTTTTATTGATCCTTTCATACCTTTTCGAGGTTTATACATCCAACTACGATCGAGAAAATAATCGAACATATTTCTTGATTTGTAAAATGTAGGTTAGAAGATTGAATAAAACACTTCATATTAAAGTCTTGTAAAAATTGATATATAACCCTTTACTATTTTAACAAATTCAAATAAATACTGCATTAAAATTTTCAATTCTTAAGTTCATTGTTTTTTTACTTTGACGGCCGGTTATCCTACTTTCCATTACAAACACAATAACGTAATCATATTTTATAAATCATTTTAGGTTAAACGATTCTAAAAAAATTCGGCAGCACTTCCCTTTTTTCCTATATCGTACACAAATGCGTGTACACAGGGAAAAAAGAAAGTGCCGTCGAAATTTTCTGAACCGTTTAAACTGAAATGATTTATAAAATATGATTACTTTATTGTGTTTGTAACTTGTCCAAATACTAGGAAAAATCCAACAAATGTTGTATCAGATGAATATAGATGTCCGTTCTGTGGAAAAACGAATATCCATATAACGACCATATACAACACTTGTTAGACGGGGGCAAAAATTCTCTAAAGAGTTCACATAAATAAAGCACAAATTAAAAAATATTAATATTGAAGTGTTAGTGAAATAATGATCTTAATTTTTTTAGTAATGTAGCCAAATATAATTCGTTTAATTATGAATCAAAATCAATGGGAACTATCAGTAACTCGGAAAATATTACTTATCTCACAAATAGGAACTATGAGTTACCATTTTAACAACTACAAAAACTATTTTATATTTCATTTAACTATTTAAATATTTATTAACTAAATCTAAAATTTTAAAACGTATTTTAAATTTTGTTTAACTACAAAAATTTTAATTAACGATTTTGTGAACTAAATAAGTAGTTAACGCTTACAACAGTATAACAAACATTCTCGTAAACTTATCAATAAACATATTATTCAACGATCATGTATTATTTTTTGGATTTTAAAGTATCCATAATTTTTAACAACAAAGTGAACAATAAATTCACTAATTAATACCACCAAATCAACACTAATTATCATCACCTAATATGCAATAATCACCATTTTCAAACACATAATCAACTAATTTTCTAAATTAGGTTTACCATTATATACCCAATTCAAATAATAAACTACATATCATAAACTAATAACATATATTCATCAACTCCAAACCCCTAAATCATCCAATTCCAAATCCCTAAATCATCAACTAATTTAATTTAAACCTAAATCAAACAAAGATAATGGAAAATAGGAGATACCGACAAGTGTGGAGAGGTTCAAATTAGCGACCGAAGGTTGCGACGGCTCCTGTGGCGGATAGCGGTGGCTGGTTGCGGGAGAGAGGAGAATGAGCTGAGAGAATGAAAGGAAGGGAATGAAATGTTTCTTTCGGCTGCAGATCTGTATATTCGCGACAAGCGACGGCTGCCTTTTTTAGCCGTCGCTAGGCTCCGTCGCTTTAAGACCCGTTCCTAGTAGTTGATGCACCAAAGCAAAATTTGTGCATCTATATTCTCGACTTATTTCACATACAAAACTTGAAAGTTACATATGCATGTGTAGCATAATGGCACCGAGTTGCATAAATAATGAAATAGAAGAATGAAAAATACCTTAAGAAGCTCATAAATGTAGTAGATGTCATAATCAGTTAAAACTGGGTATAAAATTTAAAAATTCGCATTGTTTACATATTCAAATATAAAACTAGGAGTTTTAAATGTTGATAGCAGACAATTCGAGAAGTTTCACAATATGTGCCTCCACAAAGTTTTTGTGGTACTTTAATCTCTCTTTTAATCTCTGCAGAGGATAACATTGCATGTAAGAAATATTTGATAAGAGTAAACAATGAAGATACACAGCACATCAGCCTAACAAAAACTCAAGCACTCAAACTTATGAATTAATCCATTAGTAACATGAAGTTCTTTTTATTATTAGTTGTGCATGAATGGGATAAGTCAATTAGCTTAAAAATAAGTTTACGCAAGATAAAAACAAAGGTAATTATTAGGAAATATCTACAACATTAACTAGTGTATGGTAGTAATGGTACTAAAACAGATACCTCCTCCAACCAACTAAAGAAAAACAACCATAGGTAAAAAAAAAGCCTCGCCGCACAAATTTTGAAAATAAAAAAAATAAATCGGTTCAATAAATAAACTAGGTGATTAGTTGGCAAAGTAGTCCACTTTGGAGTTTGGAAATATTTTATGTACTGTGATCTAGTTACATTTAAGGGGATGCTTGATAGTAAATGGCTTCAGAGGAGACAAATGTGATCTATTACAAACCAAAGGGGTGTGCATGTCAAGGATGAAAGAAATGACAAACCAAAAAGTTCATACTCAATAAAAACCATTTACACTATGGATCGATCGGTACAACTTCAATCGACTTTTGCCTCATCGGTTCCATATTCTCATACATGTGAAAACAAAAATCAGGATATCAATAACATGATTCCAACCTTTTAGTTCTTTACAGACTTGAGTATCTTAATTATGCACCGCTCCTTATTTGTTATGTTTATGCCTTCAAAGACTTCACTATATTACCCTCTTCCAACTTTTCAAACAACTTTGTAATCATCTTAGTCCCTAGAAAAAAAAGCAAAATATAGCATAATAACGAGCATGTAGTCGTTGATCACATCTTATAGTTTAAAAAACGTATGGATAAAATGGTTGAAGTAAAAATAAAATAAAAATCCACCGTGTTCCAGATTGAAAGTGATATGATATTCAAAATCATAAACGGTGGTAATCAAATTTCTTAAGTCATGAACACGTTTATACTACTGTGATACATAAGCTCAACAATGACTAAGATGTATGATTATGTGTTTGGAAATAGTACTTAAGACAGTAAGACTTTAAACCACATTTCAGCCCTAGTAAAAATGTCAACTAAACCACTAACTGCTTATATCATAATCTATGATATGAAGCATGTGTTTTCATCTATAATTAAAGAGGGAATAAAATAATATACAATAAAGCCTTCAGACATAAAAGAAAATAAACATATTTTCTTGTTCAATCAAAGCCTAAGTTGTTGCTTGTATTACAATTATCCAAGCTTAAAGCCACAATTTCACCACAAAAATGTTCAACTTCATATAATAGAAGTGTCAAATTACAAGTTTGCCGTACGTGGCAGAAAACAACGTTCACTGCCTTTATTCTTACAACAGCCTACATAAGGATAAAACTACTTCCAAATTAGCTAAAACTAGTTATTGATTCCACATCTTGCCTAATGTCACATTAAATCTAAGTTAATTAGCTAAACATATTATCAATGTCAAGTGTTAATTCATTTCATTATTCTTTCATAAATTCACTTCATTGATTCACCATAATCAAATGCCCGGGATTAAATATTGATACATCACTTTAGGATCCGCTTCAAGGGTTAATGAATAAGTATAGATATTATGAAAACCCGAAATCAAAATCAAAACCATGATTTTCCTTACTCATGACAACGAGTATCAACAGACTAGCAGTGACAATAGAGGAGAAGGTGAGGCACAATGCAAGAATAGGCTAGGTAATGCACCAATGCTAGTTCCAAGGTTTTAAAATTCAAGATTCGGTCGAGAAGGACATTTCAAGTCACATGATCTCGCCTCCAACTCCAAGCCTAACGTAACTACGCTTAGAGTTTTGCATGTGCTGTTGAGATCCATAGGGCTTGGATAGTGTGGAGATTCTGATTGAGTGATGTGGAGATTACAAGAAGAATGATGAAGAGGGGTTATTTTTACGTAAAGATGAAAAATGGAGACAATTTGAGAAGATGAAGATGAATAAAACAAAATTAAGGCCTAGAAAAATCACGGTACGAATAAGAAAATTTAGCCTACCGCCAAAACATTTCCAACCACCGCCTCTTCATTTTGCAGTTTTTTCTAGTTCTTCTTATCTTATTATCTTCATTTATACTTGCATATAGGATATAAACGCTGCCATCAAGTGCTGTGAAAAATAACTCTTCTTGTAGTGTTTGGGAAAAACTTAATATGATCTTTCCAGAGCATCCAGACTTTTCTTTCAATTTGTTCCACCACTCACCTAAAAGGGAAAGTAGAGACCAAGTAAATTTAAGGCATTGGTTGCTTCATCCCTAGCATTGGTTACACACCTCGTTTTAACTTTCTAGATCTCAAATGTAGGACAAATATACTAATCGTTTCCCATTCTCCTCTCATTTCAGATAGGATTTATAAAACTTCCAAATCATTATTTAATACACTTATTTCTTTTAAAAAACATTTATAAAAGATATGAGAAAGAACGGTGAAGTTTAAAATCATAATTCAAAGTTATTTAAAATTGTCGCGAAAAGTGCTGCAAAAAGTGTTTTAAAAGCTATATTGATAAAAACAACTTTTATATCTTTTGGAGATTCATTAATAAAACTCAAAAATATTTTATAATATTTTAATAGATTTATAAAATTTATTTCATATTTTTAAATATTTAAAAATATTTATTTTAAATCAATTTCAGATTCGGGTTTTGATCTACAAAAACCACGATTTTTTTGAAAACTTATGTTGGACTTATTTAATAATTTACTAGATGAAATCTTGATTTTCTTCTTCATTTAAAAACTGTGGATATAATAGTCCAAAAAATCCTTAACTCGAATAATTCTGAGCTATATTCCATTTCGTATACTTATTTGAATTCTTTGGCGCGCGATCACAAACTACCATTATGTGACGGGTTTAGTTTTGACTCGTTTTTCAATTTCTTTTCAAACTTCATGGAAACACTTTTATATGTTTATAAAACATTTCTAGACCATTTTATACTCATTTTAAACAATATTTTCATATTTCAAACTCCTATTTCATTTCATTCCAAATTATAATACTATATTATTATAATATCATTTTCAATCTATTTAGTTTTTTTAAAATAATAAAAGGCCAAACAATTTACATACACGTCTTTATATGAATTCAATTCTTATTTTATTAACTATGGTTAATTACTAACCATTGCTCTTATCATTTATCAAACCAAGTGATCATCCATATTAACATCCATATATTCAAACAGGTATCATACATTTAACCATCCAATATATATATATATATATATATATATATATATTCATATCATTGAACTTGGAATTATTTAGGTATTAACTAAATGTGAGTACTCACAATCACAATTTCTCTTTTCTTCCCAAGCTACAGAAAATCTGGCAGAGCTTCCACGACACTTCGACCTTTTTCCTGACTTCTTGGAACAAAACCAGTGGCACTTCTTTCTCTTTTTCTCGCTCTGGAGCTTTCCAAACTCCTTTTCTTCTTAATGGGCACGTCCTGGCCTTGTTTGGGTGGTGGAGCTCGACCATAGTGAAGATGATGTTGGTTGTGTACTTAGAAGAGGAAGAGATGGAGTTTGGACTTGCTTTTGAGGTGAAATACTATATTTTTACTTTACTTTCTTTTCCCTACCTTTTCACCATTATTTTTCTCAAGAAAGAAGCCGTTAAAATACCTTAAAGGAAGAAGAAGTTGAGGTGGATTTATGAGAGTGAATGAGAGAATGAAACGTGGTATTTATTGAAAAAGTAAGAAATGATAAATTACCAATTAAACCCGTACTGAATTACTAAAATAACCTTGGATATTTTCAAAACTATCACATCACCAAAAGCATACTTAGCATCAAACATCAAATTGTACTTTGTTCCTTTACTTATCATTTAAGTAAAGCATGATTTGACTTGATTTGATTTGCGGTTTTTGACCTTTCTTACTTACTTTTACTAATTACTTTCTAGAATTTTCTAATTATGATTAGTAAAAGTAAATTTGTTTAGTTATTTAAAATGTGTTTATATATATATATATATTGGTGTGTGTGTTAGACCATGTTAACAAAGGTGCAAGAGCATTGCAACAACTTATATTGAACAAAACGTTGATTTTCGACAAAACGTTTTACGGTCACATTTTGACGTTTTTGTTAAACTATTTATTTATGATAAACCAAACGTGAAAATTGATTTTTCATCCTCCTTAAATAACTAAAAAAAGTGTATTTACTTATAAAATCATATTTAATAATATTAAAATTCAATTGTTAAAATACGATGTTGATATGTTAGAAGTGCGTCTAAGTTTGTCAATTATTATAAAACAAGTACATATATTTACGAAACTTTATCAACCAATTGCTATCATTATATAACAAATTTTAAAAATAATCATTTATCATTTAGAACAAAAATTGAACGTATATCCAATTTTATCGAAAACTGACTTTTGTCACTTTTCGATGAAAATCCAAACTTCTTAATTTGGTAATCGAATTCTAAAAATAAGTTTATCATTCTTATTTATTACATAAAACATGATTCTTTAAGATTGAAAATTTTATATTTGAAATTTTTGAAGTTAATTAAATATTGCATATAAAGTGATAAAATTACAGGTCATTACATATTTCCACCCTTAAAAGAATTTCATCCCTGAAATTTAAATCAAAACCCGATAATACTTTCTCAAAACCATCTTTAAACTATATTTGGTATGATATACACAGATCATCCATATACATATCTGATGCGATCTTTTATTTGAATCCACATTATTTCCAAACTAGTATTGATCCTCAGATCCTCTAGTGGAGACTATGATCTGGCTCTTTGATCAGAAACCTTCATTTCCCTTACATAGCTCTCAACTATGATAAAAAATATCAAAGGGTAACTTACGTATTCCATCATAAACACACATCAACATTTGTCATTAAGAATCGAGTGATAAATCCTTTTTCGGGCTGGTGAGAACACCGTAAAGTTCTGTACTCGAATCTTAGACCAAAATTGTGTGACGAAATGATCTACATACCTCATATGTACTTATTAACATTCAAAAATATTTATGAAAACTTTTCATAAACTTTTATCTTTTAAAAAAGCTTCTTCATATATAATCACGCTAAATATTTATTTCCAACTATTTTTGTTAAAGGAACACATTTCATCCCTAAGGAATCATCTTAATTTTTAAAATAATTTACCTTTTATTTTCCAAAATTACAATCAACTTCTCTCATTATAATATATTCCTTTATAGCCAACCTTGATATTAAATTATCGAATAATAATTCAAAATTATCCTTTTAACTTAAGGAAAATTATATAGATCGAATAACTCTAAAATAATGCCAAGAAACTGGGTACTACCAATAATATACTATATCCCTTTAATAAGAAAGGTAATACTTAAGAGAAGTGTTTACCATCCGAACATATCACTTGCTCATTTTTTAGTTATTTTTGAGCCACCCAAACTAGTTACCATTCGAGACTTTCTTACTTATTTAAATTTTCTTTGTTAATACGGCATATTATAATTTTAATTCCAAACATATTTTATATTACATAACTTTCCCTTTTATAACTTTTCAAAATATTAGAATATGAATTCTCAAATCAATCTTTCTCCAACATCATTTTATTTTTGCTATTTACACTTACTTTATTTCTTAATCAATCTTAAACTTTTTTAATATTATTTATTGCTATCCACATCAATCTTAAATGAATTTCTTAATCTAAATACTTATTTAATAACCCATTTCTAATATTCCTTTAAACTTTTTATTTCTAAATATCTAATTTGTTTGATGGAAGATAGAAGAAATGCGAGGAGAGAATGATCAAAAGAGACTTATTAATTAACATTATATTTATACATTCATTACAAATCCTAGCATGTGTTATAAACTTTTAGAAATAACCCCTAGAGAATAATGTCTATCATACATCACCGTCTTATATATAGATACTTGAACTGCTATATATATTATTCTTGGATCTCTTTTAAGGTAGATGGTGCTTTACCTTTGAGGCCTAAGTCAGCCGCACTCATTTTTGCACAGTCCTTCATTAAATGTTTCCTTTGATAGCAATAAATACATGTCCGAGGACATTCTTTGGCCATATGTCCTAGTCCTTTGCAACGGTGGAAACCCTTTTCCTTTCTTGACCGAAGTCTGGGTTTCTTCTTTGTTTTAGCGCATTCACATAGAAAATGTACTTGCCTTTCACACTTAAAACGGAATATATCAACCCTAAAATATTTTTCCTTCTTCTCTTTCTTGCTTTCCTTTTATCTCTTTCATTTTCGTTCCTATCCTTACAAAGAACTGCATAATGCCCTTTTTTACCACATCTGTAACAGAAGATGCTCGCACAAGATCCTAGTTTCAATTTCTCTTCTAGCTCTTTTTGTGCACATACTCTTTATGCTTCCTTTGGAGTGGCCTAGTACTCATTCCGACATAAAATAAGACATCCTGCCCCCAATTGATATTCCAAAATATGATCAGGAGTTTCACACCATTTTATCCCTTGAACTAAAATCCTTTTATCCAAATAACTTGATTTAACTTGTTCGGCTTTGAACTTGCCTTGATTGTACAACAATAAGAAGAATAATTAATCAAGCATTCGACACCATTCACCCATGTCAATATATGATCGATACATAGAACATTATTCCCACCATCATTAAACATATCAAGACCTTATTCTTAGAACTTTCCAAAGGGATAACATCTTATAAATTTTCCGTATCACACAAAGATTTATACTTTTGTATATATAAAATATACTTCTATTAAAATGGTGTATCGATTTGGCTTGTTCAAGTATTTAGGAATCCCTATCGATTACATGGAGCACTTCATGCACTGACTAGAATTCATAAACACTCAATAGATTAATCATCACAATTTTTTTATATCAAATAAAAAATGCGCGCTCATATAGATAATACTCTCAAACTCATTCTGCGGTATCACTAACCATATCTCCAATGAGTCAATCTAGAGTATTACTAACCTTATCTATAATGAGTTTTACCCAACCAAAACCAAGGCGTTCGCTTAACCTATGCTCTTATACCAAATGTAACGACTAGGATTTTCAACCCCCCAAAATTCGAAACTAACACGTCCTCATGCCGCAAATCTAAGTGCCGAAGAGCTCGATTGTTAGGGGTGAAAGAAAATAAGGATAAAATAGAATCTCGCATGAATGAGATAACATATATTATTTCAATATATAATTTTCTCAATGAAATTTTGCATACGATATTGGAGTCTAACCTGGATTCATCCTGGACAGTTATAAACTCTATGTTCTAATAAACGCAAAAAAATGTAATAGATACAACAGATAATAGAATACGTCCATACATAGATGAAGATCTCTATCTCTTCTTTGGAAACTCCAAGCGTCTTTAACTAAACCTTAAACTACTCAGATCTCACTCGAGTATTTAGAGCTACCTAGATCAAGCTTGATAAACCAACATGAGATAATAGAAATTTTAAGTGATAATGTCAATCAAAACCCTTTGAAAAGAAGGGTATCCCATAAAGACCACAGCCATACATAAATACGGATGGGTTTTCACCCTATGATAACCAAAACACTTCTGTACTAAAACAATTTGATATTATCTTTAATGACATTTCTTTGAAAATACATTTCAGATAATATATCAAGATAGCTGAAATTGTTACATCAATTAAATTTGATGACTTAATAGCTACTTTATAAAAGTAGGTTCTACAATCAAAACCGTAAAGGCAACGTATTGGAATTGAATTTTCAACATGAAGGGAACTAATGACCATTCAAATCTGAAAAATCCATGAATAATACATAGTTTGTACATGGCTTTACATGATCTCCGTCAGCCTTCGAAATACATTGTTACACTACTATGGAACAAAGTATTACTTCATAGCTTTGCATGATCGTCGATAGCCTCTAATACCTATCTATAAGGCCCAGATTCCACTGTTCACCTTCTTGCTAGCCGAAATATGACCTTCATACCACATAGTATCCCGTATTTTTCTTAAGATGCGAGGCTCGTGAAATTACGTTCCATAAAGCATGCTTTTTCTAAAATCACGCTTTGATCATAACAGGTTTTACTTTGAATGCCACATTGTCATTCCACAATCATATAATTGATTTCTACATACATATAATTTCTGAGCTCGTGCGTCTCAAAGAAGGGTGTTAAACTAACAGAGCTTCCTTCGTCGCCACTAAACAGATAAAATATTTTATAGAAATCAATCAATTTGATTAGAAATGCAACGTTAGACATTCATCTATACACGTTCATTCTAGGATTGAACAAAACTGAAGGCACTCCTCCTACCATCATTAGTAGCGAGTAGTCCTTGCATCGAAGATTTTCACAACATAGCACTACTTTTACCATAAATACATGATATGGTAAATTTCGCACCGTGGGACTAGTTGCAATCAGCCATTCATTATGAAGATCCACGTCTTCAAAAATCACCATCTTTGTCATGTCTTCACTTTCGAATGTATACTTTGATTTGAAGTGGTTTTTAGATATGAGTTACTCAAATCCGACCCCAGTTTCTCCGCACCAATCATCGATTAAAAATATGTTAAGTTCATATGTGATTATCAATCACCAATCAATTTATTTCATCTTTTTCCATTCATAAATATCTTGGAGAGACATATGATTTTAAATTAGTCCATCTATCTTCTTAATAATATGTAACGACCCAAAATTTTCGACCTCAAGAATTCGACAGTAATACGTTCAACTGTAGAAGTGCCGAGCAATCGAACGTCGCAAATCCCATATTGTTAGGGTAAAGAAGAAAGAGGCAGAAGAAGAATAGAAAACAAAACACCGAATCTCACATTTCACAGCGGATCAAAATATAATATCAAATAATAGCATTTATACAAAGAAGCTATAATTGTCAGTTTATATACAATTCATCAGAATACAATCATTACACATAAACTGGACAGTTGTATCAACTTGTCCCAGGCTACAATCAAATCAAACTGAAATACTCAGCGGTAAACTCCAAATGTTCCTGCCATTCAGCTCGCCTATTGAGTTTCAGAACGTCCGAACCTGAAAATCTATAATACTCGGTCCGAACCGAGCATTACAATCAAGTAACACCTAGGTCAGCCTGGAAACCCGCGTGAGTAAACCCATAAAATTTGAAATACTAAGTTTTAAAATATAATTGAAATCCGGGGTAACTCGTACTTCACTACGAGATCTTAACTTTCCATTGTCAAATACACATCTTACAATCATATCTAAGCATTATTACTCAAAATATATGACCAAGTTTACATCATTTATTCCATTCTAGCCTATTTATTCCAAAGTCAAATCCATAAAGAATTATTGTAGATTACAAATCGAAGTGGTTTCAGGTATTTACTGATACCCGACCCCGGTCTCTTCAAATCCAATGTCATCTTTAATCCAAGTTATTCAAGTTTAAACAATACAATTTATATTCAGGATTTCATATTCACACAACAATTCACCTTAGATAGATAACCCACACTAACACAGTTCAACCAAAGCATCCCATATTATAAAGTATCACGCATCACATATCAGAGATATCAAATACTCTAAGTCATTCAATATATCTTAATCATCTATAAGCAAGATGAATTAACTGTGCCATTTCTAATTAACTTAATTACTTTTAAATCCTGCTTGCTTAACATTAATCAATTACAAACCATTAATTAATCATTCTTTAATTATCCATATAACGACCCTGACTCGACCTTCGAAAATTGGCATTCGTACTTCACTTGAACTCGAATGCCGCAAATTGAAATGTCGAATCTGGCTCGCCAAAGCTTATAACACATTAAGTATAACAAAACAGCGGAAGAAAACGAATAAATCAATATACAACATTGATACAATATCTGATACAACTGAATATTAAATACAAATGACTATCAATACATCCAAGATAGGTACAAGACAATAACAGAGACAACAGCAACGGAAAGACAATGTCTTCAATGCCAAACTCAAAAACTCCATCTCCAATCCAAAACTATCTCGAACCCCCATCAAGTTGTACGAAGCAAGGTCAATCATCCAAAGACCGAAGAAGATTCCTAAAGACTGAAAGCTACCAAACCAAAGACTTCAAAGGCTATCGAATCTACACCTATTATTTGATTATCTAAAAACCCAACTCTAGACTGCCCGTGTGGAAAATTGTGGGCATCCAGAGTTTAGGAAGGAAACAATAAACTCCAGTTCAGTCATGGGATTGGTATGAACAAACAAAACAATTTTATCTTTAAAACAAACAACAAATGTTTTAAAAGTTGAAAAACGCAATGCTTTTTAGAAAATGAAACTGCCTTAAGTCTTCCCGCCACACACAATGCAAGTGCACACTTAGAGGAGATTTCTCCTTATGACAGTCAAAAATGCTTACTACGCAAAAACCATTTGATATTATTATTAGTGCATAATGGAAAACATTTCGAAAGTTTAATATTAATCTTAGCCAGCATAGGTACCATTATACTATGCCTACAAAATGGTACCATTATGCTAAACTGAATCATGAGCGCAATATTTAAAACATATGGATATTGGGATTTCGGTTAAGTCACAACTTTAAAACCCAAAACCTTTCATTCAAATGGTTTAAACAAATTACCATTTACAAATCTTTAAACAAAAAGATTCACTTCACAAAGTTTACCAATCTTTCACAAAGATTCACCAATCTTTCAAACGATTCATTCATAGCTTTCAAAACCATTTCCTTTTCAAATTGGATTAACTCATCCAATCATTAAATCAAAAAATAAATTCATAGCTTTCAAACTCATTTCCAAAGATTCATTCACAATTCCCATTTCAAATCTTTTATATAAAAGATACTCCTTTTAAAATGCTCTTCAATTTCAAAACAAATTTCAACAATCTTTCACAAAGATTAATTCATAGCTTCCAAAACCATTCTATTTCAAACTTGAAATTTTTCAACACAAATTGAAAATCATTTCTTTATATGAAAGCTATTATTATTTGAAAACAAATAGTTTTCGTTTTGGAAAAAAACCGATTTTATTTGCACGAGTTAAAGCCCTTCAAATATAAGCTTGGGTTGAATTCAAATTCCCAAAATAATACTTTTTAAAATGGTTTAAATCCATATAAACACATTTATAACTTGTATAACCTTTTTAAACCACAATTTCCAAATGTAGAATTCAATTTCAAATAATGAATTCAAATTCAAATCAAATTATTTAAATTTCAAAACTCTATCAAGTTATTCAAAATAACTTTTATCTTCAAAACTTCTTTTTAAAAGCTTTTCACATTTAACCCTATCCCACTTCTAAAACTATTTTGGATTCAAAATTCCCATTTCAAAACCATTTCAAAAATCTGTGACTTAACCAATTTCCTCGTGCAATCCATATTTGTGTGTGTATAGTGTAGTCCAGGGGTTTTACACAATAGTGCAACAACATCAATCATCACAGATTCAAACACATCAATATCGATAAGCGGTATAATCCTATAATGCTTATCTTCCATACACAGATCAACAGATAATATAATTTACATTCATCGCAGATAAATAAATTACATTCATCACAGCTTGAATTAAAACAACTCACATCACAAAGCATCACACAGCAGAGATATCAAACAATTCACAACATTTCATATAATTCAAACATCCATAAGTAAGGTTAACTCTTGATCTGATTAATTGAAATCAGATTAATCACTAATCCAGGTTAATTTACATTAATTAATTACAATTTAATTAATTACCCTTTAATTAATAAGTGATCATCCTTAATCACTTGATTAACAAATCATAAATCATCAAATTATTATCCTCGATTATTTTTATTATGTAATTAATTTTAAGTAATTAATTACCCTTAATTACTTTCCATTTATTAATTACTTTAATTAATTAATTAATTAACCTTTAATTATTAAGTAATTAACCTTTAATTATTTAATTATCCTTTAATTAATTATCCTTAATTAATTAATTAACCATTAATTTATTATCATTTAATTAATTATTCTTAATTATCCAAACACCCATAAGTAATTATCATTTCATTAATCACTTACTTATCATTAAAAATCTTTAATTAACCATCTTTGAAATTAATTATCATTAATCCAAAATTTAACTTAAGAAAACTAAATCAATTAATGATTCAAAAACACTTCTTTTGATTAATTCTTTAACCTCTTTATTGATTTAAAATAATTTTAAGAATTAATTTGTAAATAATGATCATATAATTAAATAAAACTTAATTACTTCTTTATTAACTTTAAGCTTGAATCAAGACAATTTTATCTTTAAATAAACCTTATAACTTTGTTAAATATTAATTAGTGAAAACTAATTAATTCCCATGTCTTTAAACTTAGAAACATTAGTAAAATCCAATTCCTTTGTTTTAAAACCTGAAACACAGTTTCTTTTAAAATTTTAAAACCTGCCACTCAATCAAAAATTCTACCCGAGCCAAACTATTGAAAATTCCAAGCTTGTCTTCGAGTATCATCCTTCCCATCTTTTCTTCGAGCCACTTGATCAAAATCTCGAGCTCACACCCGAGACATTTGCTTCTTCCCCGAAATAAAATCACCACTGATATACGGTGATACGCATTCACGTGCACGCTAATCGGAGCTCCTCCGATCAACTTCGACCACGTTGCTAAGTTAACGGCAACCCTTTCAAGCTTCACGACCACTCACCTCCGCCCAACTCGATCGGAATCAAAATCGAGCCACTCGATGGACACTTGAACCCAACTCGAACAACAAAACCCCCTCGTCTGATCATCACCGATCATTTGTGACTATGCCGCTATGCCTATCGCCTCGCCACTCACCCACGAAGTTTTTCCCATGGGTGCGATTGAACAAATTGCTTCGATGATGACGGATTTCCCCCTAAACCCCTATCGACCAAACTGGGTTAATAAACCCTATTTCATCATCACGTCACCTCTACAGTTCCCTGAAACACTTGCAAACATTTTTCCCTAGATCTACAAACCTCCAGCTATCTCCTGTTCAAATTTTGATGACCACTTCGCCGTCGCTCGTCAAATATTGACGAAAACAAGTTTTCTGTTCAACTCGAAACCTCTCGCTAAATACATTCTTAAAATTCTTGAAATTTCCATTAAAATTCATAAATTTGCAATACGATTCAATTTATCTAACTAAAGCTTGAAATCCAGATGCAACATTTTAAACTAATTTTTGATTATTACTGTAAATTTTAAATAATGAAATGATTACTTAATATAAAATTTCGAAACCATTTTTAAAAATCAAGTCTGGTTAACTCAAACATATTTCATTCAAACATCTAAGCATATAAGTGAATGATTGAAGAGTTTTCTGATTTGGGATTCTGTTTCTTGCTTATAACTCAAGAACATGCATACATATACCTGTATAACTAGCATGCACTGATATCTTCAAACTCACAGGCATATTAAACAACATTTCTAGAACATCCATTAAGCATCAATCACAACAACAAAGAGTATAGGCCAAAATAAGGGAGTTTGCTCACCTGAAGCTTTGGAAAGAACAGTGAACAGAGACTTGGATTTGAGACTAGAATTTGTTTTTGATTTATATTTGCATATGATCCTGATCTTTGTTTGATGCTTTTAAGTTGAATCCTTGGTTTGTGTTATTTCAGATCTTAAGATGTCCTAATGTTTGAATTTGCTTGCCTGAACTTGCATGTTTTCCAGGCTTTGATTTCCAGATTCAAACTTGACCAGGTTGTAGCTTCCAGATTTTTTCTGGTTTTGCTTTGAGTTTGCTTTGCTTCCAGATTAAAAATTTAAAAGTTGTTGTTTTAAACAGAAGACTTGAATTTATTTTGAGCTGGAATGTTTTGTTTTTGCATCAGGTTGAAGGCTTTCTTCAATTTGGATTTGCTTAAGCATAAGGTTGCAGATTAAAACTGCAATTTGATTTAATCGGGCTAATTCTTGAACTTGATTTAAACTTTGATCTTTGCTTTAATTTGTAATTTTGTTTCAGGTTGAGAAATATATGAAAGAGGCTTGAGAAGTTAAACTGAGAACAGTTTCTTTTTCTTTCTTTTAATACATGTTTATAATTTCAAATCTAAAGAAAAGTTTTATTTTGCCACTTGTTAAACTCAAATCATATTAAACTTACACATGTAATTACAAATAATAATATGCCTACACTTGTTAATTCATATTGCTAATATTTTACAAATGTCAAAATAATGAACTTTTATGTTCTAAACCCTTTATAAATTTTTATTTAATTTACAAATTTTGTTTTAAATCCTTTATTATTTTGTGAATAAATTTATCGCATGTGTGCTTTAATTCTTATACTTAGATTTCAAAAGATATATTAATATCAAAGCTTAAATGTTTATTTACATATGTATATTTTACAAATCTTCATCTTATTGATTTCCAAATATGTAAAAAAAAAAGTAATTTAAATCTTTTATCAAATCTTATTTTACATTTTAAATTCAAGTTATAAAAAAAATTCATAATTTTTTTTTAATATTTACACTTATATAACTTTTTAAATAACTTAAGACAAATGCTTTAAAATCAAATTATACATTATTAATAAATATTTATATATATTAGTCCCGTAGAAATAATAAGTTAATAAATCCAATTTTTATTTTAAAAAAACTCATCTTTAAATTTCTAATCCAAATTCTATTTTATAAATCAATCTATATGCATATATATTTTTATTCTGGAAATTATCAAATAAATTCCTTTATATACAATCTTTTGATACATCCACAATTAAACTTATAATTAAAATATTATTCAAAATATTTATTTTCTGAATTTCAAAATTAGAAATTCTAAAAAATCACACATATATATATATACACATTTATATAAATAAATATTTATTTAATTTAGAACATACCAAATAAATTCACAATTAAATTTCAAAAATTAAATAAACTACCAATTTAAATTTGATTTAAAAATGGGGATGTTACAATCCATCTGAGTAACTTATCCATAATTACTTCCATTAAGTAATTATTCCATTGGTTAATTATCCTCAATTAATTAACCTTCAATTAATAATTATTTATCCTCTAATAATTAACTAACCTTTAATTACTAATTAATCTAATTAACCATCTAATTACTAATTAAATTAATGAACCCTTAACAAATTAATCCTTTACATTAAGTAATTATTATTCAAGTAATTACTTACATTAATTAATCTCTAATTACCAATTAATTAATCCCTAATTAACCAATAATTAATCTATAATTAACAATTAATTAATCTCTAAATAAAAATTAATTATTCTCTAACTAATTAATAAATCTATAATTAACAATTAATTAATCCCCAATTAATCATTAATAAATCTATAATTAACAATTAATTAATCCCCAATTAATCATTAATTAATCTCTAATTAACAATTAACTAATCCCCAATTAATCATTAATTAATCTCTATTTAACAATTAATTATAATTAATAATTAATTAATCTCTAATTAACAATTTATTTATCTCTATTTAACAATTAATTAATCTATAATTACCCAAAATCTTAATTAAACTCAAGATAAAACATTAGGCCTAAACTATATATTTATCCTTCAAAATTCGATAAATATTTATACTTTGAATACTTTCTTCTATTGGCTTTGAAGTTTGCTTTGATACTTAACAGAATTTTACTTTTGCTAAAAAAATTGATTTATTTATCACCATCGACACAGCAAAAATATTTCAGTACAGGCCCGAGCCCGAACCACAATTTCCCGAGTCACTCGCGAGCTACCTCCATGACACTCACTCCCAACCCTCTGCTTTGAGGCAAAAACGCAATCGCATCGAGAATGACCCGAGCAACATCTTCTTCCCAAAACAACCACACAACACAGACACAAATGCACACGCGTGCATGTTCACGATCGAATGTCGCCCCGTCGACCAACTCTCCAACCCTTGGCAAGTCGACATTGACCTCGCCTACCCACTAGACCATCTAGATCGAGGATCTTGCCTGCGAATCCAAAAACGAACTAAACGATCAAGCCTGGAACCCAACCCCATCGTAAAACACCCACTAGCCAACACCTTCGACCTCCAACACCCACGCTGATCAACCTAGAGCAACGCCATGACTCCCTGCTTTAATTTCCCCCACATGCGATTGCCTCCGATGCTTCCTAGACGGCACACGACCTCGAAAACCAACACCATCCAAACCTGGCAATCGAACCCTAGTTCGACACCACCTGGCCACCACGGCCATCTAAAAATACTTCCACTAATTTTACGATGATCTCCAACCTGTGAACTACCTCCAGCCTCGATGCGCCTCCACCTCTAGTTCGCCAAAAAGCAATGAAATTCCCAAAACCGATCAACTGACAAATCCTCAACGACCACAATCTTAAAAATCTTAAAACTGCTACCAAAATTCATGATTTTCTCATACGAATCAGATTATGAAATCCAAATATGAAATTGTAATCACTGATTTTTGACTTATATATCATTTTTTCTATACTTTCCAAATTTTGAAATAATTACTAAATTTAAATTCTTGATTCTATTTTTAAAAATTGATAATGCATTGTGGTAGCCATTTGTCATTTATAAATCTTAGCCTAAAATATGTTGCATGGGAAGATATGAATTTTAGAAAGTTGTTCTTGAGACTGTATAAACAACAGAGCATACATATATATGCATCCACAATCTTGCACAAGTATAAACATGTAAACTTCTCTATATTCAAACAATATATATCTACGCAAACCATATATACATTATCACTTCACAGATCTATCGCATGCATCAAGAAAATAAAGTTTTTTAGCAAAAAATGATAAGTTTACTCGCCTACTTAAGGAAACAGAGAGCAGGTTCTTTTCTTTTCTTTTGATCTGTTTGAGTTGAATCTGAGGTGATCCGTGGCTTACTGTTTGATTTGAATTGCTTCAGGTAGTTGTTTGTTGAGATGAATTTACATGCTTGATATTGGAACTTGATCTTTGCTTTGATACTTTCTGGTTTTCTTATTTTGTTACAGGCTTTTGATTTCTTAAGTTTTGGTTTGAGTAAAAGTTATTATTATTTTTGAAAATGAAAGATAGAAAATGTAGGGTTACAACCTTGATTTAATTTTATTTATTATTTAAAAAAGTAAAGAAACAAAGACATTTGTATTTACATGAAATAGATTAAGTTACACTTGTTCAATTACATGCTAATTTACTTAACACTTGTTCACAAATGTCTTTTACATGTATTAATCTTTTTACACATGTCTATTTTTATATATTTATGCTTAAATATGTTTTTATAAAAAAATTTATTATATTTTCCATATATATATATATATATCTTATGTTTAATATTTCTATTTAATTAATGTATTTCCTTTTATGACTATTTATATAACCTTAAGAAAAAAATGATTTTAAAATTTATCATACACTAATAAATAAATATACAAATATATATTGGAATTTCACCCTTAAATAGCTTTTGAAAATTATTATATTTAATTCAAAACATAACCTCCCAATTATAATATATATTTATAGATAGATATATTACATTGTATTCTAATCAATATATATACACACACACACATAAAATTTTCAATATTATAAAGTTTACATATCTCTATTTATATATTTTTTAATTTACTAAAAGGTTTATCATTTCCAGGCATTTATCAAAATCTTATTTGTCCATCTTACAAATTAGTATTCTAATAAATTATATCCTATTAATTATCAATTAACAGATGACCAAAAATCGGGTTATCACATTCCTTCCCCTTTTGAATCTTTTCGCCCTCGAAAAGGAACGAAGCCAGAATTTATTAAAATGCTTATTATTAGTTAAATTACTCTTTGATCATTTTTCAACTATAAACTCTTTTATTAAGAATTTTAAAACACTTTAAAATCTATACAATATTACCAATATAGTTTTATAAAAATACTCTTTATAAATCGATGTCTTAACAAGTCCATTCTTGTTCTCACAGAAATTCGGTCATATGTTGATCAGGCATAGGACTGAAAATCTATACGTACTTAGAGACTCGTTTTCAACACCCAGTGAAAATACTTAGAAAACATTTTTGAAAATATGGAAAACAATTTTTGAGAATATAGGAAACATTTTTGGTAAGAATGCTCTGGAAATCATCACCCCCTTCATGGTCGCAGTTAACCCGATGGTTACGTTGCCATCACGGTAAAATCCATATATAACTATAGGCACTCTGCGCCCCTCGATTACGCCGTTGAACCCGCCACAGATCGCAGCTACATCCAGGGTTACGTTGCCATCACGGCAAAAAACCACGTAACTGTAGGCATCAGCGCCCTCGAATTTCGCTGCCAAATGAAACTTCACCACTCCTACATAGATCGCAGACTACATTAGTCGAGTCCCAGTGGAGCCTTAGGCTCTCAAGGCCCCTCGAATTTCGCTATGTCTTCATAGATCGCAGTCGACCGATGTTACGTTTCCATCACGACAAAATAAAACTTAGACCGTTGGCTCTCACGGCACACACGACTTCCTCTATGGTCCGCAGTAGATCGCAGTGACATCGAGTTACACTGTCGTCATAGCATAGCCCAAATGTCTCTATAGGCATCAGCGCCCTCGACTTTCGCTACCCAAAACATAAAATCCTCAGGAACTTCAGTTTGTCCGGACTTTCTCCCAGGATTCAATTTAGAGCCTCCCCCTCAGGGCTCAAGGCAGAACTACCCCATGGATCTCCTATGAAGTTCATTTCAATGGAAGCGCTTTTTTCTCCAGTGCAAATCTCAAAACATTTTATACTATACACTTATAGTATCTTTCAAACATACTCTTTACGATTCATATAAAAAATCTCCTTTACACAAAATCGATATCTCAAATCGATAGTTCCAAACTTGGCTTTCCAAATTCTCAAAATTGATTTCTCCTAAAAATCAAAAGCCTTTCCAAATCCATAGGTTTCAAAACCTTTTCCAAAATCATTTTCATAAAATCATATATATATATATATGTATGTATATGTATATGTATATGTATACAACTTATCCTTTCCAACTTGAAAATAATCTTTATCACGTGTATAGATTCCCTTTTATACTTCAAATATTTTCAAAAACTCTTTCTTTTGGTTCTAGATTCAACATAGGGGGACCTTATCATAATATATATATATATATATATATATATATATATATCTTTACTATGCCAAATCAACATTCAAATTTTATTTTCTTTTATAAAGTTTCTTACCATATCACTTACTTTTCATAAAGTGAATTTCAAAAGATATCCAACTTCCACCTTTATTCTCAAAATATAGTTTTCTTTCAAAGTCACTTTTCATTTCTTTCAAAATTTCAATATCAATTTCATTCTAGCATGTATGATGTACCTATATTATCCGTATGCAACTTCAAATCCGATCGCTCACTCGATCACACAAGTTCTGTTCCGAACTAGTATCGTCCACCCGACTTCCTAGTGCGGACTCAGACCTGGTTTCTTGATCAAAAACCGTTCATTCTCCTTGCATATCCCTAACTATGATAGAGAATTTCAAGAATCAATCAAAAATCCATATACAGGGTTCGCCGTCGAAAATCGAGTGAAAAATCCCAACTCGGATCAAGATACTATCTCAAAATACTATGCTCGAGCGGATCAAATCACTATGTGAATAGAATAATATACGTACATCCTACGTATTTACCATCATTGATTATTGGCTAAATCAATATTCTTTCTATTCACCTTAATTTTAATTCTATTCACTTATTCACAATTGCTTCATTCTACAAGATTAATCACTCCAGTTATAAACAGTTTGCACTCTGACCACTTGATTTAGAAGATAGTTTGAAAAAGTTTAAAATAGATAAGTGGTTGAAAAATAGTTATTAGTTGTAAAAAAAACTAAAAAATAGTTAAGTAATTATAAAATAGTTGTAGGATAGTTGTATAATTTTAAAATAGTCATAAATAGTAATTAGTTATAAAGTAGTTGAAAAATAGTAATCAGTTTCCAAAATAGTTAAAAAATAAATATAAGATAGTTTGGGTTTAAAAAGAAAGGTTGCATAGTAAATAGCTAGGAAAATAGATTTAAAATAGTTATATTAAAACAATTCTATTTGAAAATAGTTTCAGAGTCAAACTGGATCCATTTCCCAATCTCCACTTTCAATTTTCCAATTAACTTTCAATTTCCAATCTCATTAAATTGATTCGATTTCAATTCAATTTGAATTAACTTCAACTCCTATCCCAAATTCAAATCAATTTCCATTTGAATTTAAATTTATCCAACTTCAATCACAATTCCAATTAATTCAAATCAAATTCGATTTGAACTAATTCAATTCAAATCTCAACTTTAAACCATCTCGAATTATATAAATTCTAGTTAAATTTTTAAAAGTTGATTTAATCCTTTAAATCAAATCAACCTTTACTTTTAAATTAACAACTTAAATCTTTAAACCATTTAATTCTGAGTCCAAATTTCAAATTCCATTTTAAATTACCCTTACTTAACTTATTTCAAGTTCAAATAAGATTTCAAAACTTTTTAAACAATTTAATCTTTGAAATCCAACTTATTATCCAATTTTAACTTCGAAACCAATTCTTAACAATTTCAGCAAGCTCGTTTCTAGCATTTAAACTTTAAGTTCAAAGTGATTTCCTTTCATAAGTTCAAATCTTATTTCCATTTTATTTCAGCAATGGATGTATATCACCTCAATCCATTTCTTAATTCACTTAAAATAATCCAATTCTCAGTTTCATAGATTATCAATAACAATAGGATGATATCAGAATAAGTCATAATAAATAAACATCCAAATCATTTAAAACATTCATCAATAACATCCATTTCCAATTTCCAGATCTCAAACCCATTTTGAAATCACACATACTCCCCTTCAATTTAACCCATTTAACTTCCTAAAGTTAAATCTAATTTCATTTTGTAAATTCCAATTCAGGTTGTTTGTTCTAAACTTATTTAACGTCCCAGAATTAAATTCAGTTCAATTCATTTAATCCAGTCAACCTTACTCAATTTGAATTCTCCATTTAAATTTTTTAAAACTTCTTATCAACATCCTTTCTCACTTATAAGTTCAAAGACTTATTTCACTTTGGGTTATTACATCACATATCAGGGAAAATTCAAAACTCAACACCTGCTGTTTACTTCTAATCAACTTGTTATTATGTATATTCCACATATATACATATCCATTTCTTTTACACCCAAGTCATATTTTAAATTTTAAACCATCTTTGGTTTTAATTCAAAAAAAAATTCTTTTAAATTTTCAAACAACTCTTATTTTTAAAAATAAGATTACATTCAAAAATTTTCTCAATAATATTTTTTTTTCCTTTTAACATTTTGAAACAAATTTCAAAATTTCAGGATTTAGAATTAAAACTTCACAATTTTAATTATCTTCAGTTCCTATTTATAATTCATTATTTCTTCCTTGAAACATTTCATTCAGCTTAATCATTAACAACATTCCATTATCAGGATACAACCAACATTTTTTGGATAATAATCAAGGTTATCATAACTGGAAACCAATTCACTATATATTTTCTCATAATTTATTTGATAATAAAATCAGAGTAACTTAATTTAGAATTTTGAAAACATTCTTACAAATTTCAGGATTTTATTCTTAGGTTTAAATCCATTTCAAAGTTATCTTATTTATTTAGTTCATATTATTCAATTCCTATTTGGTTGTATTTCTATTACCACTTAATTCTTATTATTACATTTAATACAACAACTAACAACCAATTACTTCACTATATAACTAGTATGGGTCCGTGCTTCGCACACAGACTGTTTATATTATCGTAAATGGAAAGCAAGGGCGTTTTTGGAATTTCAAAATGACACCGAGTAAATTAGTTTAATGAATTTTCTTTATTAGTAGTAGAGATAATTAGAAAAACCATTGCTTTACATATAAAAATATAAGCTTGTATAAAGACAAATTTTTAAACCGTTTTAAAATCTTTATATAAGAAAATAACAAGTACGCCCTCATATATAATACACTCAACTCATTCTAGGGTACTACTGATCCTATCCTTAATGAGTATCCCACCAGAGCCAAGGTTCTCACTTAACCTTCGGCTCTGATACCAAAATGTAACGACCCGAAATTTTTGACCTCGAGAATTCGACACTAATACGTTCAACTGTAGAAATGACGTTCAATCAAACGCCGAAAATCCCAGATTGTTAGGCTAAAGGAGAAAGAGGTAGAAGAAGAACAGAAAACAAAATACAGAATCTCACATTTCGCAGCGGATCAAAATATAATATCAAATAATAGCATTTATACAAAGAAAGCTATAATTGTCAGTTTATATACAATTCATCAGAGTACAATCATTACACATAAACTGGACAGTTGTATCAACCTATCCCAGACTACAATCAAATCAAACTCAAATACTCAGCGGTAAAATCCAAGCGTTTCTGCCATCCAGCTCGCCTTCTGAGCTCCAGAACGTCCTAACCAAACCTGAAAATCTGTAATACTCGGTCGGACCCGAGCATTACAATCAAGTAACAACCGGGTCAGGCTAGAAACCGGCATGAGTAAACCCACAAAATTTGAAATACTAAGTTTTAAAATATAACTAAAACCTGGGGTAACTCGTACTTCACTATGAGATCTTAACTTGCTATAGCAAAATACACATCTTACAATCATATCTAAGCATTATTACTCAGATTATATGACCAAGTTTACATCATTTATTCCATTCTAGCCTATTTATTCCAGAGTCAAATCCACAAAGAATTATTGTAGATTACAAATCGAAGTGTTTTTGGGTATTTACTGATACCCGACCCCGTTCTCTTCGAATCTAATGTCATCCTTAATCCAAGTTGTTTGAGTTTAAACAATACAATATATATTCAAGATTTCATATTCACACAACAATTCACCTCAGATAGATAATCCATAATAACATAGTTCAACCAAAGTATCCCATATCATAAAGTATCACACATCACATATGAGAGATATCAAATAATCTAAGTCATTCAATATACCTTAATCATCTATACGCAAGATGAATTAATTGTACCATTTCTAATCAATTTAATTACTTTTAAATCCTGCTTACTTAACATTAATTAATTACAAACCATTAATTAATCATTCTTTAATTATCCATCTGAATTGATTATCCATAATTACTTCCATTAAGTAATTATTCCATTAGTTAATTATCATCAATTAATTAATAAGTAATTATCCTTTAATAATTAATTAACCTTTAATTACTAATTGAATTATTTAACCCTCTAATTACTAATTAAATTGATGAACCCTTAACAAACTAATACTTTACATTAAGTAATTATTATTCAAGTAATTACTTACATTAATTAATCTCTAATTACCAATTAATTAATTCCTAATTAACCATTAATTAATCTCTAATTAACAATTAATAAATCTCTAATTAACAATTAATTAATCCCTAGTTAACCATTAGTTAATCTCTAATTAGCAATTAATCTCTAATTAACAATTAACTAATCTCTAATTAACGATTAATTTATCCCTAATTAACAATTATTAATCTATAATTACCCAAAATCTTAATTAAACTCAAGATAGAACATTAGGCTTATACTATATATTAGTCCTTGAAAATTCGACAAATATTTATACTTTGAATACTTGCTTCTATTGGCTTTGAAGTTTTTCTTTGAAACTTAATAGAATTTTACTTTTGCTAAAAAAACTTGATTTATTTATCACCATCGACTCTGCAAAAATACTTTGGTACAGGCCCGAGCCCGAACCTCAATTTCTCGAGTCACTCACGAGCTACCCCCGTGACACTCACTCGCAACCCTCTGCTTCGAGACAAACACGCAACCGCATCGAGAACGACCCGGGCAACAAATTCTTCCCAAAACAACCACACAACACAGACACAAATGCAAATGCGTGCATGTGCATGGTCGAACGTCGCCCCTCCGACCTACTCTCCAACCCTTGGCAATTCGACGTTGACCTCGCCTACCCACTCGACCATCCAGATCGACGATCTTGCCTACGAATCCAAAAACGAACTGAACGATCAAGCCTAGAACCCAACCCCATCGAGAAACACCCACTAACCAACACCTCCGACCTCCAGCACCCACGCCGACTAACCCAGAGCATCGCCACAACTCCCTACTTCATTTTCCCCCACACGTGATTGCCTCCGATGCTTCTCAAATGACACACGACCTCGAAAATCAATGCCGTCCAAACCTGGCAATCGAACCCTAGTTCGACACCGCCTGGCCACCACGGCCATCTAAAAATACTTCCACTAATTTTCTGATGATCTCCAACCTGCGAACTACCTTCAGCATCAGTCGCAATGCGCCTCCACCTCCAGTTCGCCAAAAAACAATGAAATTCCCAAAACTTATCAACTCACAAATCCTCATCGACCACAATCTTAAAAATCTCAAAACCAGTATCAAAATTCATGATTTTCTCATACGAATCAGATTATGAAATCCAAATATGAAATTGTAATCACTGATTTTTAACTTATATATCATTTTTTTACTGTAATTTCCAAATTTTGAAATAATTACTAAATTTAAATTCTTGATTCTATGTTTAAAAAATGATGATGCATTATGATAGTCATTTTTCATTTATAAATCTTGGCCTAAAATTTATTGCATGGGAAGATATGAATTTTAGAAAGTTGTTCTTGAGACTATATAAACAATAGAGCATACATATATATGCATCCACATGCTTGCACAAGTATAAACATATAAACTTCTCTATATTCAAACAAGATATATCTACACAAACCATATATACATTATCACTTCATAGATCTATCGCATGCATCAAGCAAATAAAGACTTTTAGCTAAAAATGATAAGTTTACTCACCTGCTTAAGGAATCAGAGAGCATGTTCTTTTCTTTTCTATTGATCTGGAAATCTGTTGTTGATTGTTTGGGTTGTATTTGAGGTGATCCATAGCTTACTTTTTGATTTTAATTGCTTCAGGTAGTTGTTTGTTGAGATGAATTTACATGCTTGATATTGGAACTTGATCTTTGCTTTGAT
This sequence comes from Allium cepa, assembly GCA_030765085.1. Classification (NCBI taxonomy): domain Eukaryota; kingdom Viridiplantae; phylum Streptophyta; class Magnoliopsida; order Asparagales; family Amaryllidaceae; genus Allium; species Allium cepa. Next base: position 744,433,248 of record CM060932.1, read on the forward strand.
ATTTTCTGGTTTTTTTATTTTCTTACAGGCTTTTGATTTCTTAAGTTTTGGTTTGAGTAAAAGTTTTTTTTTCGAAAATGAAAGATAGAAGATGTAGGGATGTATTTATAACCATGATTTAATTTCGTTTATTATTTAGAAAAAATAAAAGAAAAAAAGACACTTGTATTTACATGAAATAGATTAAGTTACACTTGTTCAATTACATGCTAATTTACTTAACACTTGTTCACAAATGTCATTTACATGTATTAATCATTTTACACATGTCTATTTTCATATATTTATGCTTAAATATGTTTTTATCAAATTTTTTATTATATTTTCCATTTATCTATATATATACATCTTATGTTTAATATTTTCTATTTTAATTAACGTATTTCCTTTAATAACTATTTATATAACCTTAAGAAAAAAATGATTTTAGAATTTACCATACACTAATAAATAAATATACAAATATATATATTGGAATTTGACCCTTAAATAGCTTTTGAAAATTATTATAATTAATTCAAAACATAACCTCCCAATTATAATATATATATATATATATATATATTACATTGTATTCTAATCAATATATATATATATACACACACACACTAAAATTTTCAATATTATAAAGTTTACATATCTCTATTCATATACTGATTAACTTACTAAAAGATTTATCATTTCCATATATTTATCAAAATCTTATTTGTCCATCTTACAAATTAGTATTCTAAATAAATTATATCCTGTTAATTATCAATTAATAAATGACCAAAAACCGGGTCATCACACAATATATGGAATCATTAAGCCTCGTTTATTAAATCATTTGGTTAATTAAATCCCCTTTTTAAACCTTGGAATAAATCTAAATCATTTCACTTTTTGTACTTAGGAAAAACGTTTTCAAATCATTTGTTTAAATCTAAATCAAAGATTTCTTATATTTAAATCATAACATTTTAATGAGTCAAAAACAATGTTATCTAAGATATAGTTTACTGTAAACCCCAAACCAATTTGTATTAACAAAAAGATTAAACTAATCATACCTAGATTAACTTTGGTATTCAAGTCGTACTATTCATGGAATAATGATGGAATCACCCTTTAAAATTACGTGGATAGTACAAGTTCCATCCTCGGAATTTAATACCGAGTACAATAAGATTTATTTCTATACAATCAAAGTTGTATATTTTGAAAATTAAATCTTTTATACTTAACTTGTTTAACTTTTGGAGAATTCTAAATCTCCTTTTATTTCGGAAAAACCTTAATACGAGATTTTTAAAGCATGCGGGCTTTCCTTTTGATCTGTTCCATCCCTCGCCTAAACGAGAAAGTAAAGGCAAAGTAAGTTTAGAGCACTGATTGCTTCATCCCTAGCCTTGGTTACACACCTCATTTTAACTTTCTAGATCACACATGCGAGATAAATGTACTACCACTACACCAAAACAGAGGATTCCAATGAGTATAAGCGTTGCTAAGAATTCAATAATACTTAAATGTGTCGCTATAGGGACGTGGACATTTATTTGTAACCCTTATAAGTGTTGGAGAAAAACATCTCCTAACACTTATAAGTGTTACAAATAAATACAAACAAATAAACACTTATCGGTAATGAGAATGCCGAAAGATATAATGTAGACTATATTTAATATGAAATATTATCTTAACTCAGCAAATTATAACTCAATCAATATCAATAAACAATATTCATAATCATGGTAATAAAATTGAGTATCAATTAACAAAAGAGAAGTTCAATACATAATTAAGTTACCAATACATAGTTTGCCAATTCCATACTAATATCAAATTGCAATAACAAAAGATAAGACATAGCTCATAGTTAAATTCTACAAATGCCGAATACGAAACTTTGGCCATGTAAAGTCTAAATAGTTTGCTCGACAATAATTTTTCTTTCTATCGAATCCGCAATTGGATCATTTTCAAGATCTTCTACTTCACCATTACCACTAGAACCACCATCGAATTTCCTTTCTACTTCTGCTTCTTCTGTAAGTGCCTACGTGCATTCAATATCATATTAAATTGAAATTTATACTAAAAAGAATGACAAATAGTAATCAAGATGATAACACATGATTTAACAATGAAGGAACAAGCAAATATACAAGGAAGCTAATTTGAAATTAATTTCTTCATATATGCATACTGGCCTAAGTTTAAAGATGAGGAAACCGAGCCTCGGTTTCAAACCGAGGCTCAGTAACCACACCTGAGTTTAAAGACATATTCATGTAAACGTAATGTCACGTGAAATGTGCATGTATATATATTGGACCAAAAGAGGAAATGAAACATGGACATTATCTACAGCAAGACATGCAATACAAAAAATTCACTAATCTTCACATATGCATACATGCACTACACATATATATACCATTATATACACATGCACTCTCTTAAAAAATAAACAAAATATTTACTCCATAATAACTCGGTTCACATTCGTTTTTTTTTTGAAAAGATAAATAGGCCCAAGGCCTGCTTGAACCAAAACTTCGGTACACATACACAAATACACCCAAAAACACTTGTCGAAAACATCACAAACCCAAGAAGAGGAGAAAAAAATTAAAAATGGTGACCGACTTCAGCCATACCAACCACCACTACTCAAACTTCACCTCACGGAGGCTTCCAGAGCTTCTCCATCTCACTATTATTATCTTTATCTATCCAATTTCGAAGCTTATCACTAGAAAGTTGAGGGTTGACAAAGTTATGTATCTCCATCTTCCAAAACTTGCTGCTATTTTCCAAATCCGTGCTTTCTTTTTCATAATAGTGGTGATTAGTAAAGTTAGATGTTTTTCCCTTCCAAATATCGTTCCTATTCTCCAGATCTTCTGTTGAACAGCGGCGATTAGAAGGGTTATTACCAATATGAGTGGAATCTTCTAAAGTGTTACTGCTTTCTCCCTTGCTCCAGCAACATAAGTGATCAACTTTGTTATTCAACAAGCTTTTGTAAAAAATGCTCTTCCTTTTATTGTCGTCGATATTTAAATTGATGTAATGTTCCTTGGACAGCAACATAATCTCCTTGGGAACGTTGCTGGATGTGCGGTAGCTCCCCCGAGCTATAACAGGAAAACAACCAATCTCATTATTCATAAAACATTAAAGATTGATATTATTAATATTATTGTGTACACTTCCCTTGCATAAATTAATTTTGTTAGCAGCTCTGGAATGGCCGTCTCCAGTGAGATAGCTTCGGGAGTAGCTTTCCTGACCAAGGGAAGTTATGTCCTTAGCATAAGTGTGTGCATTACTCTGACAGTATCTATGTCTCCTTTGGGAAATATCTGTAAGGATTATCCCCTAAGTAAGAAATCTTCAACTCCAGTTTCATATATGTCAAGCTTGTTTAAATTAAGCTTAGTAGCTTCGTAGCTTTCATGCTGCTTGATTGTTTCCCTATTGAGAATTTGAAAGTTTGTATAAATGTTACTCCAAAGTTGATTGCTGCTTCTCTCCATGTTGTGATGAAGTCTTTGGTTCATTTCTTTCCATATATGATATATGGCCGTGGTTAGCATAATAGATGCTATTTTAAAGTCTTTTGTTTTGGGTTTGTATCTGCTCCAAATATAATGAATACTTTCTCCTATGCTTTAAATGGATTGATGCTGATTAAATCTTAAAGTATTCTTAGCAATGTACCAAACATGTTTTGTAAAGATATAATTAAAAAAAAGATAGTCTGCATTTTCCACACCATTTTTACATAGCAAGCATCTGTTATGTGCATTTTTAGTCCATTTGGCACATCTTTCCTTTGTTGGAAGCCTGTTGAGAATGGAAAAATAGGAACAATGAGACATTTTGGGACAATTAGATTTACACCAAATTACTTTGTACCAGCTAACTTCAGTTTCATCCCACTTAACAAATTTCCACACTTTTTTAAAAGAGAAATTTTCTTTTGAGTTAAGCTTCCAAATCCAAGTATCCCTTTAAAGAATGTGATCTATTGAGATATTTTCAATAGCAGTTCTGTAAATATAAACAGCTTGATACATTTTTGTATTCCATGCTTGATATTGAATGATGTTTTGAACCTTGTCAGTAGCACCTCCAAATAGATACATGTTGTTCCAACCAAGTAAATCGATTAAAGATTTTCCAAAAATCCAAGGGTCAAACCATGAGCTAGTTATACTCCCATCTTTAAATTTCCTTTCTAAAAGAGTTTTACCTTTCTCCCTACAATTAGGGATAATTTTCCAAGTATATGAATGATGATTCTCAACATTAGCAGTCCAATTTTTTTTATTTCCAATGTAATTTTCCCTCATCCATTTGGCCCAAAGAGATTTACCATCAATAAATTTTCAAAAAAGCTTGTATTTAGCTGCTTCCCTTAAGTCTCTGATATTTCTAAGTCCCAGACCGCCTGCACTTTTGGGTATACAAACATTTTCCCAAGTAATTTTGTGTTGTTTACCTTGCCAAATAAAATTAGCACACATTTTTTCAATTTTGCATATTGCTTTTGCTGGAATATTATGGGCTTGAACCCAGTACATTACAATTGCAGTGATGATAGTATGGCTGAGTTCTAGCCTACCAGCTAGAGATAATATTTTACTAGACCACCCATCAATTTTATTTTGAATAATGTCATACAATATTAAATAATCCCTATCATTAAGTTGATTTATACTTAATGGCAGGCCTAAATATTTGACCGGCAAACTACCTCGTTGAATTTAAGAATGTTTAAAATTTCCTCTTTGCATTTGCAACCTTTGCCGAAATAAATTTTGCTTTTGCACTCATTAACTTTTAAACCAGCAAAGGTTTCTAATTTTTTAAAAATGCTAACAATAGTATTAGCACTTATAGCATCTGCATTAATAAACAAAAGCAGATCATCTATTTATAGCTTTTGAATTACCCTTTTTATGTTCAAAATCTATTAAAAAGGTAAAATATTCCATAACAATAGTGAATATATAAGGAGAGAGGGGATCTCCTTGTCTAATTCCTCTGTTGCTATGGATATATCCTTTTGGGGAGCCATTAATCATCACAAAGTATGTTACATTGTCAATACATTCTTTTATTAGTTCACAATTTTTTTATTAAAACCCATTTGATTCATCATGTGAATAATTAAGTGTCTATTAATTTTATCGAAGGCTTTATGTAAGTCAATTTTAATACACATGACACTCTTATTTTTATTGTTGAAATTACTAATTTGCTCATGTGCTAACGAAGTGTTTTCAGTAATGAGCCTTTCTAGAATGAAGGCACACTGCTTTTCAACAATTAAAATTTATAAAAACATTTTTATCCTGTTGCATAAAATGGAAGATATGATTTTATAAATGAAATTACAACATGAAATAGGTCTATAATCTTCCAACCCAATTGGATTGTTAATTTTTGGGTAAGTGTTATAAAAGTGTGATTGAAGGATTTTAAAAGCTTAACCGTCCTAAAAAATTCAGAAATAACCTCTAAAATATTATTATTAAAATCAGGCCAACGAGTTTTATAGAATTTAGCATTAAATCCATCTGGTCCTGGGCTTTTATCATTAATAGCATTGAAAATAATATTTTTAACATCCGAAATACTTATAGGAGCTAAAAGAAGGTCTTGACTACTTTCTTTTAATAAATATTTAGTATTGATATTCGGAAAAGTAGTCAAATAATCATCAGAATTAAACAACTCTATGAAATAATTAATGGCTTCCTCCTCGATTTCATATAGATTCTTTAAAACATTTCCATTTGCATCAATAAGTTTTACCATGACATTTTTATTTTTCCTAGTGGTCATTTTGGCATAGAAAAATTTACTAGCTTCATCCCCATTAGTTAGCCAGTCAATTTTGGCCTTTTGCCTAATATTAACTGAATGAACATCTAGGGATGAGTTTAGCTTATTTTGGGCTTGAGAAAATTGTTTATAATATTACCGTCCAAGCAATTATTATCAAGATCATTCTGTAATTTCTCACAGTCTGCTCTTAATTTTTTAAACTCATTTTTGTTTCTACTGTTATTTCAACATTTAATATGCCCCTTAGCAATCTGCATAATTTTAAAAAAATTGTACTGAGCAGATCCATGAATTTTGAATGATAAATATATATTTATGATATCTTTATAATCATCTTCAAACATCCATCCATTCATAAATCTGAATGGAATATTCTTTTTATATTGAACATTGTTTGTAAGAAAATTTTGTAAAGGTGTGTGATCACTTGTAGCTTGAGGAAGAGTGAAACATTTGTAATGTGGGAATAAACTTATAAATCTTTGATTAATTGATATCTTATCATGTTTATAGTGTATATTCCTGAACTTACCAAACTTCCAAGTGAATTTGTTACCTATAATATTAGCTTCAACAATGCCTGTCCTAAGAAAGAAGTTGTTAATAAAAACTAACTTGCTAAAAGGGACTGGAAGGCCACCTCTTTTATCAGATGCATGCATTATGGTGATAAAATCACCCATTATAATCCAAGTATAAGAGATTTGCCTATTTATTTTTTCAAGATGATTGCATAAAACAAGTCTCTCACAAAGTTTGATGCATATATAAATGTGATTTCCAAATTTAAGCCACCTTTATTTGCAAACAGACAGTAAATACATTTGACTAACTAAATTCCAAATGCCATCATCCCATAATATTAAAATTCTGCCATTGCCCCCATTTGATTGTTATGAATGATATTCCAATTGGAGAGTTATCTGGAATGATATTCAACAATTTTTGATTCATCTAATTTGTGCTCTAAAAGGCCTAATATGCTAGGCTTTTCAGTAACAATTAAATTAGAGATATCTAGTTTTCTGATAGGGGAGTTAAGCCCCATAACATTCCATGAAATGATAGACATATTTGAAATAATGCATAAAAAGGGTAATAAAGGATACTCAAAGGATATGTAGATAGTTATAGTGAATAACTGTAACTATCCTCATCTTCCATCACTTCAAGCAACTTCCCTTTCTTTTTGTATGTTGAATCTTTTTTAACCTTTAGAAGCTTTTCCCATTTATCAGTTTTAGAAATATATTTTTCTCTAAATTCTTTATCTACAGCATCCTCAACATATTCTGTAGAAGAAATATCATTTAAGCTTTTGATTCTTGTTCTACTTTTCTTCTTCTTCTTTTTCTTGTATTTGTCTGTAGATGATAGGGATGATATAGCATTAACTGCTGCTTGGACAGCTTTTCCAAATATAGGCTTTTTATTATGTGGAGATAGTGAGCCTGGAAGAAATGCTATGCCCGTGCTATCTGGTGGGTTATGTAAATCAGAGAGGACCAGACTTTTTGATTGACAATTATCCACAATCATAGAATCCTCCGAATTAATTACCAAAGCTACAGCTTTATTCTCTAGTGTCTCTTTCATGTTGGTGATTGAAGTAATTGGAGCATCAGATTCAATAGCTTTATCTTTAATAACCTGGAATGTCTAAGGGAAGTAACTTTCTTTATTTTGCAAATTATTCTGAAGGTTTGCAATTTCTGAGCTGTTTATGTCCATTGCATTTGTGTGAGCCTCCACATCATTACAATAACCTGACTGTAGTATAGATGTTTTTTGAAACTCATCCACAACATTCTAGGTATTTATGTTTTCCTCTGCATTTTTGTCTGTTGCATCATTATTTCCTTTAGATTTTTATTTCCTGATTTTCTTTGAAATACAATTTTCATTAGAATGTCCAAAACATACACAAGCTTTGCATTTTGGAGGAATCCACTCATATTTAATTTTTTGCACTATAGTGTCTCCATCATACATAGTAATGTTAGCTTCATCGGGAAAATTGTATCAGCTTTTATTTCAACAAGTATTTTTGCATAACTCGGTTAGACCTGTCAAAATTTGCCCCAACGCATTAACCCAACCCATTTACCCTACTTATAAATGGGTTGGGTCAACCTATTTATGAATATCATAAAATGGGTTATGGGTTGGGTTGACCCATTTTTTAAAGGGTTATAAATGGGTAACCCATTTATCCATTTATTAAAAATATTAAATTTTAATATGAATTTAAAAAATAAGAATTTTGAACATACATTATAATTTTTCATAAAGACTAACAGTTGTACTTAGAAAATAACAGGCTACCACATCTTCATATTTGAACGCACACTGTAGTTCTCCAAGGAGACTGACAGTTGTACTTAGAAAATAACAGGCTACTACATCCCTATATTTGAACTCCGCCTAGTGCAGAAGCCGCTATTTTTTTTGTTCGGACTGCAATAACTCATTCGTTCTAATTCGGAATCAGACGAGACTTCGACCGATCAACTCCCACCTAAATTACGGACAATATGTAACACTCGGATACTTGATCGTGTAAACGCACACTGTAGTTCTCCAAGGAGACTCACAGTTGTACTTAGAAAATAACAGGCTACCACACCTGCATATTGAACTCCGCTTAGTGCAGAAGCCGCTATTTTTTTTGTTCAGACTGCAACAACTCATTCGTTCTAACTCGGAATCAGGCGAGACTTCGACCGATCAACTCCCACCTAAATTACGGACAGTATGAAACACTCGGACACTTCATCGTGTGAACGCACACTGTAGTTCTCCACGGGGACTGATAGTTGTACTTAGAAAATAACAGGCTACCACACCTGCATATTGAACTCCGTCTAGTGCAGAAGTCGCTATTTTTTTTGTTCAGACTGCAATAACTCCTCCGTCCTAACTCGGAATCAGGCGAGACTTCGACCGATCAACTCCCACCTAAATTACGGACAGTATGGAACACTCGGATACTTCATCGTGCGAACGCACACTGTAGTTCTGCAAGGGGACTGACAGTTGTACTTAGAAAATAACAGGCTACCACACCTGCATATTGAACTCCGCCTAGTGCAGAAGGCGCTATTTTTTTGTTCAGACTACAATAACCCCTTCATTCTAACTCGGAATCAGACGAGACTTCGACCGATCAACTCCCACCTAAATTACGGACAGTATGGAACACTCGGATACTTCATCGTGTGAACGTACACTGTAGTTCTCCAAGAAAACCGACAATTGTACTTAGAAAATAATAAGCCACCCCATCCCCATATTTGAATTTTGATGAAAATTAGAATAAAAATTTTAAATTTTTATCGGATCTCAAAACATAAAACTTGGAATTAGAATTGTTTTATCTTTATTTGTTTTTTATTAGTCAAATTAAATTTAAATCTTTAAATGGGTTAGATGGGTAACCCGCTTATTAAGTGGGTTGGGTCATAAATGGGTGAAAGAGAATGAGTCATAAATGGGTTGAGTCAAACTCGACCCAACCCATTTTGACCCAACCCAACCCATTTGACAGGCCTAAACTCGGTCTTGTTTCTTTAGCAGTTGCTTCATCCAGCTTTAGGGGCATACCCACCACGTTTGCAATAGCACTAAAGGCATCTTTATCGCATAATCTTAGACTTAATTTAGGCAACCCGATCTAAATTGGCATAGTGGATGATAGATCACCGTCGAAACTCATTTTCTTGCTCCATTTTTTCAGTATAATTAGTTTGCCATATATAAAATATGGCCCCCGTTAAGAATTTTGACAAAGTCGTCTAGTTTTGAAAATCCGATAATGAAAAACCCATTGTTTCTAGTATAATTTTCAAAACTATCTATGAGATTCCCATTGCGGGAAATATAATTTTTGAAATGATGATATGGTGGACGAGTACCGAACACGTAAGCAATAATTGAAAATCCTCATTTATTCTCTGTGCGTTTATCAATATCCTCTTTCACAATAACAAATTTTTTATTGTTGATATTAATAGGAGCAACATAATGCAAATCAAAATCAGAGTCTAACCCTCCTTTCTTTAGAAGGTCGGCCCAAGAAGATGCATTCTGTGTCTTCTGTTCAATTTTGCATTTACTAGAGCATTGAAAATTTGGCTTCTTGAATTCAATAGAGGCTTATATGCATGTTATGAAAGTGGATTGAATTTTCTTGATTCAAAATTCCCTGTTATAATTGGGTTTTGGAGTGTATTTCCTCTGAATGTTTCTCTAAAAATCGAAAGTACTATCTTTTCTGTTTGCTTTTCTGCTGTAAATAACTTTCTGAAACTCATCTTCATCAATATCCATATTGCTCGGATTAGGATGATTATCTTTAATGTTGATTTGCTGCACAAGAGGAGTAGGGATATACGCGGAAGGAGAAGAAAAAGGAGAGGAAGAGGAGTATCAAGATTATTAAAAATTAGTATATTTTGAATTTTTAGAGAATCCCTCATTCATTTTTCATTGGTAGAGATGTTTTAACTCAGTTCACACTCTTCTCAACACACTATCACACATACTCCTGCACTTGACCCACACACCTGTCCACACACAAGCACCTCAACATTTACAAACTCCTATATATATTTGTTGATTTTGATTCCATTTGACTGTCTATGTCCCTGTTACATGTGCTCAGAGCATTAAGATGTGTATAAATATATACCACATTACTCTCCATGAACAGTCCACTAGTATGGAACATTCTTAATATTAGTTGAATCATCGGTTTCCTAATTGATTTTCCACGATTGGATTTGCTTGCACACTAAGCCTAGCAGCCATATATTTATTTATTTTATTTTAATGTAACGCTGCTTCAGCCAAGGAATAAACGCATGTCTAGCTCTATTAGACCTCTGTTATAAAATTATATAAAAATATCTATTTCAACATTCAAAAAATCAAATTACGTAAACCACAATAGATAAATCTGGTCAACAAACAATCAATTTTGTTCAATGTTCTTCCACGTCCGTTTCAACCAATGATGTTTGTAGAAGATGTATATGAATTACGAAAATTGGGTAAACAATCTACCTCATTTGCCAGTCTTGCCATACATAACTCATGCATGGTACTTACTAGCTGTAAAATAAGAAAATTAATTATAGCGACCAACCCAAAGCTCACATCCCCCTAATAAAACAGTAAAGTAACAGGTTTTACTGTTTAGGCAGTAAAAATCCCACCTTCAATTGCAAGTTCTGGGGAGAGAAAACCATAACTCACCCAACCAGGCTTATATAAAGCCATGTCTGGGCGCACGCGCACCCATTAGCCTGTCAGGAAGCTACTCCAACTACTGAGTTGTAACCAAAGAAATTAATGCAGTGACATAACACGAACCCATGTTTCTCCCATTATATTTATTTCATGAGGAAAAAAATAATCTAACTTGCAAAATTTTGCTACGGCCATTGTCCAATTAGCCTAACATGAGATATTCGGAATCAAGGCCCATGTTTCTCCCTTTTAGCGGAGCTGTTAACAGTAACAAACATAGCAGTCCCGTCTTCGTCGTTACTGAAAAGTTTAAGGTCACGGTTCCAATTCTCATGCAAGAAGGATCCATCTGCATCACTCTCACATATATCATCTTCCCAATCCTGTCAACAAGTGTAAAAATGGTATGATGTCAAGGTCGAGCTTCAACTAAATGGGTTTCAAAGAGAAACGACACAATTTTGATTTAGCAGTGTAATTGATTACAACTAATCAATCAACGGTCATACTAAAGAAAATTAGTTGCATATTCCTAAAAAGACCAATACCTGCAATTGTTCACGGATGGAAGGGATATATTTCTGTGCATTATCACCACATGATGATAACGGTCCAGACTGTTTAGTGTGATATGCAGAATCAACTTTGCGAAGAAAGTCAGTCAGCTCTTGAGATGAAGTTAGTGTATTCAAAACATGTCAGAAAAAATAAAGCATGGTAACACTACAAAAAACAATATATTTTACATTTGACAGCTTGAAGTCATCAAATGAACTATTAGAAGATCACTTTTTTGTTTCAGTAGAAAAATCAAGGTATTACATATGAATATTGTTTCATATAGGAGCTTAATATCTATCATCCATATTCATGTGGTCTGAAGACCCAAATTACAGATCGAAGCTTGTTCTAGTCTCGCTGCCTCATTGAATCAAGGTCCCCAAAAGAATTTTCCTAAGTCTCATTGTAATCAGAGTTTGAAAGCACAAAATTGGTGCAAGGAGAAGAGGGATGAATGCAATCAGCAAGGGGCAGCAAACACCTAAAACTACTGCTGATCAGTGTTTCATACTGCGAAAATATCTAACTGTTTATTGTGTGATATCAAACCGAAAATATGATTGAATTAAAGGGAACTGTATATGACCTGTGCATCCTGGGATGATCTCTGACCCTTTAAGGGCATACTCGGCACCATCTGCTGGATAAATGACATCATTTTCCAACAAATCATTCCACGCGTATGATAGTTACACAGAAACCCTAATCTATAAAATAAGGCAAAATCAATTTGGGCTAAAAACCCTAACCCTAATTTCGTAATTGGGATAACGGCGAAAAGAACAGTCGAAATGTAATTCGTACCGTTTAGTATCCCGTTCGCAAGATGAATGTTTGTATCCGAGTCCAGCACAGTCGCTGTTCACTTAAAACAGATTTGCTCCCCCTACGGCGCAGCGGGTTGGCGAGCAACTGTTTCCCAAGGTGAAACGGAACGAGAGCCTGCAAGGTTGCGCTGACGATGCAGGCGACGACGAACTCAAGAGAGGTGTTTTTATTTCAGGACAGTATACGCAGAGAGAACGAGAGAAGAAAAAGTTTTTGTTTTTTTTTTTGGTTTCGGTTCTACATGCCTTTAAATAGAGTTGGGGAGGTGCCTGTTCGGAAAGAGGCGCGGCTGTTCGAACGGCTGCGACCGCTGGAAAGGTTGCGATCCTTTAACCAACGGATGCAACCGTTTTTGGCAGCAAAAAACGGATCAAAAATTAGCCGTTTTAGCGCAGCCCAGGTAGCAAACGAAGGCCCATTTAATCATCAGACCCCAAGAGCCCCAAGGCCCAAGGCCCAATCTTTGACCATATAATATTTATATATATATGTATATATGAAAGCCTTCATGCCTTCAAGCCTTCATGCATGATCCATTCTTTCTTCTCATTTTCTTTTGATATCGATTACTGAGCCTTAGTATATAAGGTGGAATTGATATGTTTATTCCCCGATGTGGGACTCTAGCCACTTATTCATTTCTAACAATCTCCCACATGAATGAGTGGTTATTTAATCCGTTCTGAAATATTTCGAAACATTTATCATATCGGTAAAAGTAGCATAGAAGCTTTGAACTTTTCCTAGTGTTTTATCATTATAACTTACTGGCGAATCAGTGGACTAGATTGTTTTTGAACTGTAAGCCTTTTGTGTAAACTTTATAATTATAACACATGATAAGTGTTTTTAACTCCTTGGTTCTCTGTTTGTTTTCGTTTTAGCCATGAACACCTGCTTGGTCTCATGAGTACTTAAGAGAATCAGGCCTCGTTAATTCTCCTTGAAGCGGCGCCTTCGCACTCACGTAGGTGATTCTATAAAGAGTATTCCGCAATACTCCACTTGGTTCTTTATAGCTCCAAGTATAGACATCATTAAAAGCTGAGCTTATCCTTTTCTCCGGCGGCATGTGCACTGACTTATCTTAGGAATGTCTAAATGTTTGATTTTTCCAGTGCTTCTAAGTTTTAACCTTAACTTAGTTGTCCCTTTGAACCTAAATCTTGGGATCTCCAGTCAATTAGGTTGGGTTTCCGTTGAGGAAAACTTTTTAGTCAATAGGCCTTAAGCTCATTCCTATCGATAAGGTTTAAACTCTCTCTTTATGCAAGCCTTTCGTTAGTGGATCCGCAATGTTATCTTTCGACCTTACATAGTCTATAGTGATAACTCCATTAGAGAGTAGTTGTCTTACGGTTTTATGTCTACGACGAATATGTCTAGACTTACCATTGTATAGTGTACTATTAGCTCTTCCAATAACTGAATGACTGTCACAGTGTATACAGATTGGTGGAACAGGTTTATTCCAATTCGGAATATCTTCTAGAAAACTTCTAAGCCAATCTGCTTCTTCAGCGGCTCTGTCTAAAGCAATGAATTCTGACTCCATTGTTGACCTTGCTATACACGTTTGTTTAGAAGACTTCCATGATATAGCTCCATTTCATAGGGTAAATACATATCCACTTGTGGATTTGGTGTCATTTGAACCAGTTATCCAATTTGCATCACTATATCCTTCTAATACGGAAGGATATTTAGTGTAATGCAAGCTGTAGTTCTTAGTATATTTTAAATATCCTAGAACCCTTATTATTGCTTTTCAATGATTTTTACCAAGATTGCTTGTATACCTACTTAGCTTACTTACAGCATATGCAATATCTGGTCTAGTACAATTCATTACATACATTATACTTTCCAGTATTCGAGAGTATTCAAGTTGGTAGATTCCACCACGGGTATTTTTAACCCAATTTTGGTTCATATCAACTGGCAATTTAGCAACAGTTATATTATGTTGTTTGAACTTTTCAAGTATTTTGGCCACATAGTGTGATTGAGATAGTACATAACCTTCTGACGTCTTTAAAATTTTAACGTCCAAAATCACATCAGCCAATCTTAGATCTTTCATATCAAATCTAGATGACAACATATCCTTTGTTGATTTGATTATGGCATTATTATTGCCTAGTACCAATAAGTCATCAACATATAGGCAAACTATGACATATCCCATATCTACATTCTTCATATAGACACATTTATCTGATTCATTTATTCCGAATCCATTTGCCATCATAGTTTCATCAAATTTTTCATGCCATTGTTTTGGCGCTTGTTTAAGACCATAAAGTGATTTTACTAACTTACACACTTCATTCTCATTTCCTGGGCTTAGGAACCCTTCAGGTTGCTGCATGTATATTTTTTCCTCTAACTCACCATTCAGAAATGCAGTTTTTACATCCATTTGATGTATTTCTAAATTCAGTATAGAAGCAATAGCAATAAGCATTCTAATGGATGTTATTCTAGTTACTGGTGAGTAAGTATCAAAGTAATCTAGATCTTCCTTTTGTCTAAATTCTTTGACTACCAGTCGGGCTTTATATTTATCTATTGAGCCATCAGCTTTAAGTTTTTTCTTAAAGATCCATTTATACCCTAATGGTTTCGATCCTTTAGGAAGATCTACTAGTTTTCATGTATGGTTTTGTAAAATGGATTCAATTTCGCTATTGACAGCTTCCTTCCAATAAGGAGCATCAGGTGATGACATTGTTTGTTTATATGTTAGAGGTTCATTTTCTGCCATGTATGCATAGAACTCAGGCCCAAAGGTTTTTGACGTCCTTTGTCGTTTGCTCCTTCTTGGTTCCTCTAACACTTGATCATTTTCATGATCAACACGATGTTCAAGAGTTTCTTCTTCTCTTGATCTCTTTTGGATACTAGTACCATTGGATTCTTTTAGTGGAAATATGTTTTCAAAGAATCTTGCATTTCGAGATTCGATTATGGTGTTTTCATGAATGTCATCAATTTCAGATTTATGCACCAAGAATCGGTATGCACTACTATTGTGAGCATATCCAATAAATATGCAATCTATAGTTTTGGGTCCAATTTTGACCTTTTTAGGCTTAGGTATTTCTACCTTTTCCAAGCACCCCCACACTTTCAAGTATTTGTAAGATGGAGGTCTGTTTTTCCACAGTTTATGTGGTGACTTAAAGGTCTTTTTGCAAGGTACTTTGTTCAGTATATGATTAGCTGAAAGTATCGCTTCACCCCAGAAATTGTCTGGTAATCCAGAACTAATAAGCAGAGCATTCATCATTTCCTTTAGGGTACGATTCTTACGTTCTGCTATTCCATTGGATTGATGAGAATACGGTGCTGTTGTTTGATGTATTATACCATTTTGAGCGCAAAATTCCTCAAACGAAAATTCGTATTCTCCACCTCTATCACTTCGCAAGCTTTTATCTTTTTGTTTAGTTGATTTTCAACTTCTGCCTTATATTGTTTAAATGTTTCAAAGGCCTCATCCTTGCTTCTTAGTAGGTACACATAACAGTACCTAGTGCAATCATCGATAAAGGTAATAAAATACCTTTTACCTCCTCTGGTTTGACACATCTTTAGATCGCATATATCAGTATGTATTAAATCTAACGGCTCGGTATTCCTTTCAACATGATGAAAGGAAGTTCTAGTTAACTTTGCTTCAGCACATGTTTCACATTTATAGTTGTGATCTATAGTAAAATTAGGTATAAAATCTAAGTTAACCATTTTCCGCAGAGTATCAAAATTCACATGGCCTAGTCTAGCATGCCATATATTAAATGACTCAGCGATATAAACAGAAGAATTCATTTTATTCATATCTTTTGGTACAACAGTCATTACATTCATCTTGAATAGACCATCACTTACATACCCTTTACCCACATACACTCCATTTTTAGACAACACAAAATTATCAGAAACAAAGACCAACTTGAAACCATTCTTGCTCAGCAATGATCCCGAAACTAAGTTCTTACGAATGTCTGGTACATAAAGAACATCATTCAAAGTGAGTTCTTTTCCAGAAGTCATTTTGAGAACCACTTTTCCTTTTCCTTCAACCTTCGACGTGGAGGAGTTTCCCATGAAGAGTTGCTCTTCTTGTGTCGCAGGCTTGTAGTTGGAAAACATCCACTTGTTGGCGCAAATGTGTTTTGTGGCACCAGTGTCCACAAACCATTCCTTCGTGTTACCAACCAAGTTGCATTCTGAGATCACGGCCGATAAGTTCATTTCTGAAATTCCATCCGAAAGCCTATCATGCTCCGTAACATTGGCTTGGTCTTTCTGCTTCTTTGGTCCTCGGCACTCACTTGCCTTACGACCTTTCTTCCCACAATTATGGCAGTTTCCTTTGAACTTCTTAGCCTTTTTTGCATTTGGATTATTTTCTCTCTTTCTTTTGTTGTTCTTGCTAGTCTCAATAACATTTGCTTTTGCCACCATGGTGTTGGTTGACTTCTTTTCAGATTTTCTATTGTCCTCTTCAATTCTGAGTCAAACAACAAGATCTTCCATAGTCATTTCTTTCCGTTTGTGCTTCAGATAGTTCTTGAAGTCCTTCCATGATGGAGGCAACTTCTCGATAGCAGCAGCAACTTGAAATGATTCGCTTAACTCCATCTTCTCATCATGAATCTCATGGATGATAACCTGAAGCTCCTGAATCTGGCTGACTACTGTTTTGGTGTCGACCATCTTGAAGTCTAGGAATTTGCCGATTATGAATTTCTTCATCCCGGCGTCTTCCGTTTTGTACTTTTTATCGACGGACAACCAAAGAGTCTTTGCAGTTTGGACAGTGCAGTACACATTGTACAGACTATTCTCCAAACCGTTGAGAATATAATTCTTGCAAATGAAGTCAGAACCCTTCCATGCAGTGAGGGCCTCGACTTTGGTGGCGTCGGGCTCGAGTTCATCTACTTGTGGAGGGTCCTCTGTTAGGTATTTGGCCAGACCTAACGTGGTCAAGTAGAAGAGCATCTTCTGTTGCCAGCGTTTAAAATCCTGGCCATTGAATTTTTCCGGCCTTTCTCCATGCGAGAATGGTACAGGCTGTGTGACAAGTGGTTCTGTCGGAGCGGAGGGCAATGACTGCTTTGTTGACGAAGTGTTACTGTCTTGAGCCATCGTCTGAAACGATATGACTGCAATTAGTACACAGAACAGAATAAAACAAAGCGCAAATCTGTTTTAAGATTGTTAGTCACACAGAAACCGTAATCTATAAAATAGGGCAAAATCAATTTGGGCAAAAAAACCTAACCCTAATTTCGTAATTGGGTTAACGGCGAAAAGAACAGTCGAAATGTAATTCGTACCATTTAGTATCTTGTTCGCAAGATGAATGTTTGTATCCGAGTCCAGCACAGTCGCTGTTCCCTTAAAACAGATTTGCTCCCCCTACGGCGCAGCGGGTTGGCGAGCAACTGTTTCTCAAGGTGAAACGGAACGGGAGCCTGCAAGGTTGCGCTGACGATGCAGGCGACGACGAACTCAAGAGAGGTGTTTTTATTTCAGGACAGTATACGCAGAGAGAACGAGAGAGGAAAAAGTTTTTTTTTTGATTTCGGTTCTGCATGCCTTTAAATAGAGTTGGGGAGGTGCCTGTTCGGGAAGAGGCGCGGCTGTTCGAATGGCTGCGACTGCTGGAAAGGTTGCGATCCTTTAACCAACGGATGCAACCGTTTTTGGCAGCAAAAAACGGATCAAAAATTAGCCGTTTTAGCGCAGCCCAGGTAGCAAACGAAGGCCCATTTAATCATCAGACCCCAAGAGCCCCAAGGCCCAAGGCCCAATCTTTGACCATATAATATTTATATATATATGTATATATGAAAGCCTTCATGCCTTCAAGCCTTCATGCATGATCCATTCTTTCTCCTCATTTTCTTTTGATATCAATTACTGAGCCTTAGTATATAAGGTGGAATTGATATGTTTATTCCCCAATGTGGGACTCTAGCCACTTATTCATTTCTAACAGCGTACCCATTCTTGTAGCTCCTATATCAATTTTTCAATATGAAAAGATTAATCCTTTATCAGTAAAAGTTCTGTAAATGCATATTATGCATTAGTAATCAAGAGTGCTACCTCTTGCAAGACCAGCAATAGAGAGTGGGCATGCCTTTGCCTCTTAAAACTGTAAGCCTCTCCATCACATCTAAATTTTATATCAAAAGTCGATCATACATACATAAGGCTTGAATCTACATAGAAGTTAGCAACTTCAGGGTAGTTACACTTAACTATTTGGTTTGACATAAGAATTCTTTATTTTTACTTTCTTTATTAATTTGTACTTCGTGAGAAAGTCAAAAGTATTCCTATTTATTCTGCACTCCAAATTAAAAAAAAAAGATTAAAAAAAATGAAAGAATTAAACTAATAAAGATGACTGAATCAAAATTTTGAAACAACCTATTTAAATTTTGCCAAGTGTAGAACATGACAATCAAGTAATTTAATGGAAAAAATAATGATAAATTTATTTTGTTTTCTAGCACATTGTTAGATATTGAATTGCATGAAGGTTTCTCTCTCAAATTGAGCCGTCTCGGCCTACAAATTCAAGGTAAATGTAATTTATTAAAATACTTTTTACCACGGTATTTTTTCCCTAAATATTTCTTTAAATCACAATTTGCGTATATATCCTATATATGCAGTCTTTCTAACTATAATTTGTATAAACAGTGCCCAGAAGGTCACAATCTAAAGATCTTTCTAAGCAAAAAAATACAAAAAAGAAAAAAGAAAAAAAAAACCATTTATCAATACAAATCAAGAAGAAGAAAAACCTCTAAGCCAAAGATGCTGATTAGGAAGATCGAAGATGAGAAAGCTCCATGAAATGAGGATATTGTTCCAACTGACCATTTCTACTAAGATAATAAACAATTTGAACTCTTTTTGCAACTAAACCATTTCTACAGACTCTACAACTACTAGAGCATCTCCAACCATTCGGAGTGTGGAAATTGGATTTTCCACACTCCAAAAGGTTGGAGGTCTCATTTCTCCAACAGAAATGAAGTAAGACGCCTGTTGAACAGACGCATAATGACCAGACGCCTATATCAGGCGCAAACCCCCCTTCCCCTTCATTTTCTCATCTTTCACTCTCTTCGCTTAATTTTTTTTATTTTACTTTGCGTTGAAATGCCGCCCCGTCCGGTCAAAACTGTTAGACCGTGTAACTGTATAACCGTGTAACCGTATATGCATGATAATTGTTTGTTTATTTTAACATTAAATAATCATATATTTAGGTTCATCATGTAGCGATGCGAGATAGTTGGTATAGGTGTATGTCTGAGTATTTTGATCAGTTACCACAGCCGATTTTGGATAGGCTACATGCGTCACCTTTTGAAGAATTTCTAGATTTACCTAGATTTGTACACGTAGATCGCTGCTTTGTAGAGGCCCTCACTAAGTGATGGTGGCCTACCACTCACACATTTCATTTTCTTGATTTTGAGCTAGGACCGACTCCTCTAGATATTTATATGCTCAGAGGTTAGTCGACCGGACTGTCTTCCTGTTTCATTAGATAGTTCATTTGAGAAGTTCGAGTCATATTCAGCTTATTTTCCGGCTTTGTCCGATGAGGAGGTTAGAGTAGGAGTTGTTACTCTCACTTGTCTGTAGCGATATATAGTAGAGTACAGCCTTGAAGATACGCATACTCCGGTTATATGTGCCTTCATATTATACCCTTTTGGACCTGCATTTTTTTAGTAACAAAAAGGGTACTATTAGGCTTGTCTTTTTGTCTGGATTAGTAGTAGATGGACTGCATATATATGGTTACGGTATTGCTATTATTGGTTATTTGTACGTAGCATTGGATACTTATGCGCTTCGGCAGTCTAGACAGATGTATGGATTTGGTTCATTCTTCTATTTTGGTACTATGAGTATACTGCCAATATGCACCCCCCGACTTATTGTAGAGGCGAACGCCACACCTTATATTTACTTTCCTAGATTGTGTCGTTGGGGTCCTCCTATGCATTTGTCTCGTGTTGCACAACGGGTGCACAATGAGCTGATGGAGGCTAGACAGCAGATGAATATGAGGCGGCGCAGTAACATTATCGTTCGTCCATGAGATCAGTACTTACAGTTCGTAGAGCCCGATCCTCATCATGCACTCACTTTTCAGTTTTTCATGTCGCGACGCAGGGTTTGCTTTCAGGTTCCTACTTGTCCATTCATATGGTATTTAGGGGAGCGATGTTGGTTACAGTTGTACGGTATAGTTCGCATTCCATTACATCCGCTATCGTGGGATGATATGTATGGTGATATTAGGGCTGGACCAGCTTATATTCTTGCAATGAGGGGTGCGGGATAGGTGAACGGTGAGCCTTTTACAGTTTCGGGAGACTTTGATTCATATTGGGCTCGCGTAGCCCCATGTGCTTACGCGTTGCCTGATTATATTCGGGGTTTGAACTCCGATCATGTTGGTCTGCGTACCTCTTCCGGTAGACTTCCACCAACTCCTGCCACCTTTGAGCCTACATCGTCTCAGTACATGTAGCCTTCTACTTTCGACCCCTTTCCTCATTCATTTAGAGCGTATGATGTACATGGTCATGTGGTAGAGTATTCATTGCAGTATCCTACAAATAACGCTATTATGGGTGTACCATCCATCGGATTGTATTAGCCTCATCAGGTTTGTACGAATTTAAATTTTCTTTAAATTACTTGTCATTATATTCTCCACCTATGTATAATTTTTCTTGTGCATATATTAGTTTTCTCAGTACATGGATTATGATAGACAGATGATTGCGGCATTTAAGCGTATGACAAAAATTCTTATTAATATCTGAGATGTGCCTAACTCTTACTAGTTTCACCACTCTTTCATCATATATCTTAAAAATAACTAAGCCTATGCCCTTTACGTGCAGATCTCCACCATTAGCAGATTCCATTTTAATATCTTGCTTCTCATAATCAATAAATGCTTCCTTTTAATTGAACATATGGAAACAAGCACCCGAGTCA
Organism: Allium cepa; assembly: GCA_030765085.1. Taxonomy (NCBI): domain Eukaryota; kingdom Viridiplantae; phylum Streptophyta; class Magnoliopsida; order Asparagales; family Amaryllidaceae; genus Allium; species Allium cepa. Next base: position 744,454,794 of record CM060932.1, read on the forward strand.
GTAGCCAATCGTTTTTTTGCCTTTATCCACACATATGACATTATCATCAAATTCCTGACCAAAGTGCACCTCACTATCACTATTATCTTTTTGTTCCTTTGGTCTTCTTCTAATGACTTCACCCTCTCCTTTTCTTTTTATGCTTATCTCAAAATTTCAACTAGTGATTAGGTTTTTCGCAGTAATAGCAAATTAAATAATGCAACATGTTTGATCTATTTGATCATCTTTCCATGTTCAGACGGTACCCCTCCTTTCCAGATGCACGTCTTCAATCGGGTTTCCTTTTCTTCCATTAGATTCATCCTCCTCGCATCTCCTCATTATGCAGGCTACCAACCACCGATTCTATTAAAACAATTTCATATGAATTTGAGTTATTTAATGCAACCACACACCTTTTTCAACTTTTCGATAAATAACTCATCAATATTAAGATTTATGTCTTATCATCTCCCTTGTAATTCACTGGCTCTAATAGATTTACAATTGCTTGAAATCATTGAGATGCTCTCCAATTAACTCATGTTCACAATATAACGACCCGATTTTTTTGTACCCCTTGATTCGACACTATTTTCCATCATATCAGCTCAAAGTGAATGGAAAACCGAACAATTAGGGTTAAAGAAGAAGAAGGTGGAAGAAGAAATAGAAAACAATATCAGAATCTCACAAACGCAGCAGAATAACATATAATAGATAACTACAGATTTTTTTATGCAAAAGAACTATAACTGTTTAATATTACATCATCAGAGTACAACATCAAATAATAACACTGGACAGATATGATAACCTGTCCACATAGAAACTAATTATGCAGCAAACCATACACAGCGGATAATACATAATACGTGTGATACGTCTCGCTATCCAACTCGTATCCTGAGCACCACAGCATCATTTCCTGTATTCTATAATACTCGGTCTAGAAGGAGAAATAGAAACAATATCAGAATCTCACAACCGAGGCGGAACAATATATAATAGATAAATGAGTAATCTTTAAAACAAAAAGAATTATTTTCGTTTATACATTACATCAATAGAGTACAACAAAATTCATAACACACAACTGCACAGTTATCATAATCTGTCCTCACAAAACTGACTATGCAGTTAATCAAACACAGCGGAATATTCATCAGATACGTATGATACGCCTCGCCATCCAGCTCGTCTCCTGAGCTCCACAGCATCCTTTCCTGTATCTATAATGCTCGGTCTTCAGATGTACAAATCATCTCATTAATTGAGCCTTGTTTGTTGTGGGGTTCTTTGCATAGATTCCTTCTTATTTCTTTCAAATTCTGAAAGAAAATATTTTACCAACGATAATATAAAACACCGTATTCCCCAAAAAAACATCGAATAACCGGCGCAACTTTTATATCTAATGTTTCCATTTTTCTTTAGATACATTGCTAGCTTTCTCCCTTTGTTCTCCAATAGTTAATGACGATCATTGAGGTATAGAAAATCCTCAATTTTTTCCTTTTCTAACCCGTATTTCCTCTCATTGAGTTTTCAACACTTATCCTCTCCATAATCAATATCTCTTCAAAATATCTAAGTAATAGACTCTGATACCAACTACTAGCAATTTTCCAAGGATCCATATACAATTAAATTTTAGAAGAAATAAGAAGTGAAGAAAATTATAGATGAAGAAATTCCCTAAAGTAAACCCTTTATTAATTTAAAGATCAACCACCAAAGCCTCATAAATTACATTTTTCCCCCGCACATCTAATGAACCATATACATGTCTATAATAGTCTTGATAGAATGCCTAATTTAATCAGCTATTGATTACTTTCATCTTCCAAAATATACAAGTGGATAATTCTTTGCCTTCTTTATGCAATAAAAAGATGCAATCGATATTTTTGTAATCGCTCTTCAAAATCTATCAAAATCAATAAAAAAAGTCAATATATTTGAGTAATAATTATGTTGAATATGCGGTTATATGATTTTTGTTTGATGATAATAAATATATATATATATATATTCGTGTAAATGTATTTGTTAAGGTGCTATTTTATTTTTCACAGGTTAAATAAATATTTGCTGAATAAATTTAAATAACACAGAATTTGAATTCAAACAGAAATTTTATTCAAACAAATATTTATTACAATTTTGAATAGTACAAATTCAAGCTCTCACAATACGTATACAACTTTGATTACAATACATCACAATTTCACATTTACAGTTGACCTCACTACATATCACTCACACTCGTACTTTATCTTCAACTTCATTCCAGATTGAATCCAGCATCTGAGCAATCTGCAAAAATAAACTTTGACGCAGTAAAATTGAAAAGGAAATATTTTTGCAGTATAAAATAAAATATGAATTTTGAAAATAATATTTGCCTCAGTTATTTGGGTTGTTCGTCATCATTTAATTTTTCAATTCATCATACACGAACAACTTGTGACATACACAGTGTATCGCTGTATATGCCACAAGGCCGTGCACACCGATATATACACTTGATAAATTTACAGGGATAGGTGAGCACAGGTCAAACCCAAAATAACGGATTCAGCTCAAGTACAATAAAGTAATGTCACAACTTTCAGCACAAGGTCAAATCCGAGCTACAAGCTGGAGTCAACTCAGGTGCAATTCAAAAATCAATCCAAATGCAATAAAATGGTCGCGAGCAACATATCATAGATAGCTCACATGCCCAGCCTTACGCCAACATGAAACAAACACAGTCCAACTAAAAATGAAAAGCCTCGACCAAAATCAAAATAAACCAAACTCAAAGAAACAAGAATGCACATTCAGGTCTAGACATCACAAAATCAAGTTAGTCAATACGATCAGGGCAACAAGTCCAGCTATGACCAAGAACAAGGCACAGTACAGTTTCAATGCTGCAAGTACAGACTCAAGTGTTCAATAATACATGCTCGAAGCAAAAATCCAAACCAAGCTCGAGTTATACAAGCAAAACTCAAATTAGTGAGTGCACCAAAGATATGACAACACAGCAGAAAAGGCTAGCCAGCAAAATTCATGAAATCATAGAGTGAAGTCAAGTGCACATGTGAACCAGACAAGGCACGACCAAATTATATCTGGGATAGATTGGAGCATGAGGTCCAACAAAATAGTCACGGTTTCACATGATCGAAATACACATATATGGAATAAAGAAGTTGCAGTAACTCAAAGCACCAAAGATATGCCCAGAACCAGACAACACACTATGTATGGAATAAAGAAGCTGTAGTAACTCAAAGCACCAAAGACATGTCCAGACTCAATGCAACATTCACAATACAGTTTCAAGTAACAGCAAGACTCAATACAGATGCTAACTGACTCGAATATCACAAACATATACATATACATATGTATATACACATGTATACATACATGTAGTAAATATGATGACACAGCTAGTCCAAACAAATATACATGTATCAGAGAGTATATGTAGAGTCAAGGTAACATGAAGTCAATCACAAACCAAAGGAGTGACATGACCAACAAAACAACTCAATTGTATGCAACAGTTCAAGTTAAAGTGAAGCAATACAAGACGCAATCAAACATATATGCAGCAGACTCGAGTATCCATAATCAAGCAACAACATGTACAGGTCAGTGAACAAAGTATAACCGAAGTCAAATTCGAGTCAGAGCCAAGGTGGTCAAGGAAGTTCGAAATAGAGAATACGAAGTCAACTAAAAACCAACATCGTTAGTTAAAGCCGTGTTTCAAATCAAAGTCAACAACGTGATGACCAAGGAGTCGAAATCAATGCCGTGGAATTCAAGCAATGAAAATATATTCGTATTGAACAAGTCATAAAACATCTCAAATGTTAAAGCATAATCAAGCGACAGAGCAAAAAATATTGACGAATTCAAATAATAACATAGGATGAAAATTTAGGAGAACGAATCCTATAAATTGCAATCAACATCATCGGCAAATGGTATGGAGTTCAAGCAAGCAAATCATAAGAAGCAAAGGGATAAATCACACACCATTCAGACAACTCGATCGGAAATTGGGGGAACCGTGTGATAAGCAGAGAGATCATCGATTGGCGAAGAAACAACGCTAAACCATTCATTCAATCGAGGTATTGAAGTCGACATCCCCAGTTTTCACAAGCCCTAATTTAGTTGCAAAGAGGAACGAACAAAGATTAACAAAGCCGCCATTCTCAAAGAAAAAAGAACAGACTATAATAAATAAAGAAATAAAAGGGGCCGGCCTTGTTAAAGAGTAAAAAAGGATTTATTTTTAATTAGGGTTTTATTTTTAAATTTATTTTCTAAATTTAAACTCTTTCTTAAATCGTTGTATTTACTAGTCGTGAGACTAGGGGACAAACTACGTGGCGTAGTTTGAGAATTCGCAACTCAGTGGCTGAGTTGTGGCAGGGTTTTGAGCGTAGAGTTAGGTTAGTCAGTAGCGGGTGTCGCGAGTTTGCGTGTGTAAGCGTGTGACTACTTAATTTCTAGTAGAAACCTTGGGAGAAGCACGTAGGCAGGGTTTTACCGAAGCTGGGTAAATTCCCTGTCGTTCTATTTCTGCATTTTATTATTCTGCTATTTTACTGTGCTGTTATTATTCTGTGATCTGTGTTGAAACAATTTAATAAGCTTCCGCAATTAATTTTTATAATTGATAGTATCACCCTATTCACCCCCCTCTAGGGTGAAATCGATCCTACAAGTGGTATCAGAGGTAGGAACAAAAGCCAATTTTGATTTAAAATTTTGATTTTTCAAAAACCAATTTTTGTTTTAAAAATTTGAATTTTTAAAATGGCTACTTTTGTTGAGGGCCGTTCCAATATTATTCCTCCTATTTTTGATGGAACATATTTTTTGAATTGAAAATTGAAAATGGAATTTTATTCAAAATCTGTTAATATTAAATGTTGGAATATTATTGAAAATGGGTGTGATATAAATGACGAGAAAATTATCTCGATTAATGCTCTTGCTATGCATATATTATATTCTCATATTTATCAAGATAATTTTAATTTCATTTCTCATTGTGAAAATACACAGGAAATCTAGAATACTTTCGATGCAATATATGGTGCAAAAGTCAACAGCAATGAGAAATCCTCCACAACAGACTCAGTTAAAGAAATATGCTTAATAGGATTTGTAAAAAGCAGTTGTGATGAGGATGATGATGATGGAGCAGATGAGATGGCTTTAATAATGAAGAAATTCAAAATATGGAACCACAAATACGGAAATCCGGCTTCAAATCAAAAATTAAAAAGAAGAATAATCAAAGCACTAGACAACTCGGAAGACCACGGGATCATTTACAACAAACCCGGTGATATCAAGCCCAATTATCCTCGATTTCAACTCGGCCATGAAAAGAAATAAAAATGAAAAAGTTTTGCAGCCACGTGGAATAAAAGTGATGAAGATAATCAAAGTTCTAGCAGTGAGAGTGAGAAAGTAGATATGTGCCTTCAGGGAATATAAGTGTTAGCAACGATGACGAGCCAAGCGAGGTATCAAAACTCACTCATTCAAAATTACTTATATATTTCCACGAAGTAAATGGCTGTCTTGAACGACTTAGGAAAAAATATGCTAAACTTGAATCACAAAAAGTCACTTGGATAGATTTAAATAAACAACTTGACCAATTAGCTAAAACCTATCAAAGTAGGATTCCTAAGTGTGATAAGTGTCCAACATTCGAAGAAGAATTAAAAGATTAGAAATTAATATAAAATCACTTGAAAATGAAATTCTGATTTTGAAAGAGAATGAAAATACTAGGAGAGAGAATTCTATTAAAAAGTGCACACAATTGTTAAACGAAAATGAATCTCTCAAAACACAAGTCAAACAATTGTCAACGACTTTAGATAAATTTTCAAAAAGTGAAAAATCGTTGAATATGCTATTAGGAAAGCAAACTGTTAATACGGTTAGACAAGGACTTAGATATAATCAATCTAAAATTGTTGAAAGCAATATAATCAAGTCAATTCTATGCGCACAATTTGTAGAAAATTTGGACACAATCAAAATAATTGTTGGTATAGACCCAAACATGTGAAAAGTATACCAATTTGGGTTCCTAAAGGCACAAATATAAAATCTCTCAAAGTTAAACAAATTTGGGTGCCGAAAGGAACATATATAAATAGTTTTGGGTCTCCACAAAATTATTTTTCAATATATTCTGCCACTAACAATCATGGACCTATAAAAAAATAGGTCACAAAAATCTTTCATCGTGTAGGTGTTGTGGCAGGCTAAGGAACAACAATAGTGTTACTTGAATTCTGGCTATTCCAAGGACACAACGAGCAACAAAGAAAAGTTCCTTAGCCTAGTTCAAAGGTGACAGAATTGCAATAGACAACAACGGAAAATATCGTAAAGATAAAATAGGTAATGGTATATTTTGAACGATATATTAAATGTGATAATCTGCACCGTATTCTGAATTAAATCAGCCAATAATGAAGATGATGAAATAATGATGATTTTGATTCTGACTTATTCAAAATAGTTGGCCGATTATATTCTTATGCCAAAAACACTATAAATATCTCTAGAATCTTTGAATATATTAGTTTGGATTAAAAATAGTGTTTTGTTGGATGATAATACATTTGGTTATAATACGGCTAACTCTATATTCACGGATTCTGATTGTTTACACGGCTTCAATTAAAATTCAAGAGAATGTCATTTAAAAAGCTGTTAAAATTGATTTTGAAATTTTTGTTGCACACTTCATGGTCTATCAAATTCAATTAATGATAATTTTGAGTGAAAAAGAAATTCAGATGCAGATTACAATGGTAATCTAGTTGATAGAAAAATTACTAGTTGAACGTGATTTTTGAGACATTTAGCAACTGCATCGTTTTACAAAGAAAATATCTGCATACTTTGCAATTCAAATAATTTTCAAATAGCAGAAATTTTTCTCATATAACCCACTCGAGAAAATTATTTTTGACCATATTTTCAGATTAGTCATTTTGACAAATTGATTTCATAATTATTTTTGAATTTGATTTAAATGACTATTTTGACTAATCTGACTCGCTAATAATTATCGAAAAGATAAATAGTGATTGAAAAAGTGATGAGTGTTGATATTTATTATATATTATGACTCGAGACGGTATAATTAGTAAATTTCTTTAAAAATTTAAACAAGAGTTATAAACTTTTGTTGGTAAAAATTTCATGACCATCTCTATTTCTATCATATTTCTAACGACCATCACTCATCAAAATTCAATATAGTTTGTCGATATGTGGTACTTTAAACAGGAGTCATTCGTTTTTCATTTTACATTTTTTAAAATAATAGAAAAATTTATATAGTAAAAATAAATAAATAAATATCAAAGTATTCACTCTCATTTAAAAGTCCTCACGGTTATGCATGGGTGAATTACTTGGAATTTGTTATGTGCTTCCATGCTTATTTAAAAGTCCTCACGGTTATGCATGTATGGAACGCATATCAAAAGTTGATTTTTAAAATTAACAAGTTGATTCTAATCCCATTTAAAAGTCCTCACGGTTATGCGTGGTTAGAAGATAGTTGAATTCATTTTTTTAAAATAAAATTGGAATACTACCAATCTCATTTAAAAGTCCCAACGGTTATGCATGGTTAGTAGATATTCAAATTTCTGATATAAATATACCACAAATAGACACAACTGTATGGTTTTATATGATGACATCATTCCCATCATTCTAAAAGTGGAATATGCGCCTAACAAAATATTTATGATTTTTTTTTTGATTTTTTATTGAAATTTAATATTTATATTCAATTGAGTTTTAATGTTGAATTAATATTGATCACTTTATCTCTATTTTCTCTAACACTTTTACTCTTTGCTGATAACCAAAGAGGGAGAGAAAAGTTAAGATTTTGTCAAATAAAATCAAGCAAAGGTCATATATTTTCCAATTGCATCTAGGCTCATTTGCATATTTTTATGCATATATGTAGGAGGAGCTTTGTGTAGAGAGGAAGCATTTAAATAGGGAGAGCAATTAGAGCATATCAATGATCAAATACATTAACATATTCAAAATCTTAAATATATGTTTATTATCATCAAAAGGGAGGAGATTGTTGAATATGTGGTTATATGATTTTTGTTTGATGATAATAAACATATATATATATATATATATATATATATATATTCGTGTAAATGTATTTGTAAACGTGCTATTTTATTTCACACAGGTTAAATAAATATTTGCTGAATAAAATTAAATAACACAGAATTTGAATTCAAACAGAAATTTTATTCAAACAAATATTTATTACAATTTTGAATAGTACAAATTCAAGCTTTCACTATACATATACAACTTTGATTACAATACATCATAATTTCACATTTACAGTTGACCTCACTACATATCACTCACACTCGTACTTTATCTTCAACTTCATTCCAGATTGAATCCAGCATCTGAGCAATCTGCAAAAATAAACTTTGACGCAGTAAAATTGAAAAGGAAATATTTTTGCAGTATAAAATAAAATATGAATTTTGAAAATAATATTTGCCTCAGTTATTTGGGTTGTTCGTCATCATTTAATTTTTCAATTCATCATACACGAACAACTTGTGACATACACAGTGTATCGCTGTATATGCCACAAGGCCGTGCACACCGATATATACACTTGATAAATTTACAGGGACAGGTGAGCACAGGTCAAACCCAAAATAACGGATTCAGCTCAAGTACAATAAAGTAATGTCACAACTTTCAACACAAGGTCAAATCCGAGCTACAAGCTGGAGTCAACTCAGGTGCAATTCAAAAATCAATCCAAATGCAATAAAATGGTCGGGAGCAACATATCATAGATAGTTCACATGCCCAGCCTTATGCCAACGTGAAACAAACACAGTCCAACTAAAAATGAAAAGCCTCGACCAAAATCAAAATAAACCAAACTCGAAGAAACAAGAATTCACATTCAGGTCTAGACATCACAAAATCAAGTTAATCAATATGATCAAGGCAACAAGTCCAGCTACGACCAAGAACAAGGCACAGTACAGTTTCAATGCTGCAAGTACAGACTCAAGTGTTCAATAATACATGCTCGAAGCAAAAATCCAAACCAAGCTTGAGTTATACAAGCAAAACTCAAATTAGTGAGTGCACCAGAGATATGACAACACAACAGCAAAGGCTAGCCAGCAAAATTCATGAAATCATCAAGTGAAGTCAAGTGCACATGTGAACCAGACAAGGCACGACCAAATTATATCTGGGATAGATTGGAGCATGAGGTCCAACAAAATAGTCACGGTTTCACATGATCGAAATACATATGTATGGAATAAAGAAGCTGCAGTAACTCAAAACACCAAAGATATGGCCAGAACCAAACAGCACACGATGTATGGAATAAAGAAGCTGCAGTAACTCAAAGCACCAAAGACATGTCCAGACTCAATGCAACATTCACAATACAGTTTCAAGTAACAGCAAAACTCAATACAGATGCTAACTGACTCAAATATCACAAACATATACATATACATATACATATACATATGTATATACACATGTATACATACATGTAGTAAATATGATGACACAGCTAGTCCAAACAAGTATACATGTATCAGAGAGTATATGCAAAGTCAAGGCAACAGGAAATGAATCACAAACCAAATGAGTGACATGACCAACAAAACAACTCAACTGTATGCAACAGTTCAAGTTAAAATTGAAGCAATACAAGATGCAATCATACATATATGCAGCAGACTCGAGTATCCATAATCAAGCAACAACATGTACAGGTCAGTGAACAAAGTATAATCGAAGTCAAATTCGAGTCAAAGCCAAGGTGGTCAAGGAAGTTCAAAACAGAGAATACGAAGTCAACTAAAAACCAACATCATTAGTTAAAGCCGTGTTTCAAATCAAAGTCAACAACGTGATGACCAAGGAGTCGAAATCAATGCCGTGGAATTCAAGAACGAAAATATATTCGTATTGAACAAGTCATAAAACATCTCAAACGTTCAAGCATTATCAAGCGGTAGAGAAGAAACATTGACGAATTCAAATAATAATATACGACAAAAATTTAGGAGAACGAATCCTATAAATTGCAATCAACATCATCAGCAAATGGTATTGAGTTCAAGCAAGCTAATCAGAAGAAGCAAAGGGATAAATCACATACCACTCAGACAACTCGATCGGAAATCGGGGGAACCGTGTGATAAGCAGAGAGATCATCGATTGACGAAGCAACAACGCTAAACCATTCATTCAATCGAGATATTGAAGTCGACAGCCCCAGTTTTCACAAGCCCTAATTTAGTTGCAAAGAGGAATGAACAAAGATTAACAAAGCCGCCATTCTCAAAGAAAAAAGAACGGACTAGAATAAATAAAGAAATAAAAGGGGCCGGCCTTGTTAAAGAATAATAAAGGATTTATTTTTAATTAGGGCTTTATTTTTAAATTTGTTTTGTAAATTTAAACTCTTTTTTAAATCGTTGTATTTACTAGTCGTGGGACTAGGGGACAAACTATGTGGTGTAGTTTGAGAATTCGCAACTCAGTGGCTGAGTTGTGGCAGGGTTTTGAGCGTAGAGTTTGGTTAGTCAGTAGCGGGTGTCGCGAGTTTACGTGTGTAAGCGTGTGACTACTTAATTTCTAGTATAAACCTTGGGGGCAGCACGTAGGCAGGGTTTTGCCGAAGCTGGGTAAATTCTGTGTCGTTCTATTTCTGCATTTTATTATTCTGCTATTTTTCTGTGCTGCTATTATTCTGTGATCTGTGTTGAAACAATTTTATAAGCTTCCGTAATTAATTTTTATAATTGACAGTATCACCCTATTCACCCCCCTCTAGGGTGAAATCGATCCTACAAATTCCAACTTGATTCGCAATATCTTCGAAATCTACTTTGATTTGAAAATATCGTATCACCAAAATCTAACAATAAATTATTCTATTAACCTTTTGCAATCTGAGAATTTTATAATAATTCCATTAGAACTTTCATGATAAAAGTTTGAATCTAAAATTGAATTTTACGTTATTTTTATTCATTTTATTGTTATTTCTATGGAAACTGTGTTATAAAACTTCTGATAAACAAGGAAAATTTTAAAATTCAATTTTTATTTTGGATTTATTTGCATATGAATTGTATAGCCGGGAGAGAAAGATGGATAAAAATGAAGAAATTAGAGAAACGAGAAGGGACTGTGGTTGTGGGCAAAGGGATGATAAGACATGTATAGAAAATTGTTAGCTCTCATAATTATTATTCTGAAATAAGGTAAATATTCTCGAGTCAATGAATCATCTCACAAGAACATAGGAAGGTCACAATGGTAATTGTAAAATCTTCAATTTAGGGTTTCCCTACTGTCTAATTCTATTTAAACATGTAAACTTACCGATTAGCCTCTTACAAAACAGAAAAAACCATTATACCCCTATTTTGTTGAGTTTACACATCATATTGTCAAATTGTTCTCAAAATGTCCATCTCTAGTAAAAAAACCTTAGGTACAAAAGTAACCATTCCAAAAACCACTCCACCAAAACATGCAAACGTCCACCAAATCAATACAAATTCAAGATGAGATTACATTACTACATAAGCAGGGGTGTGAGTGATTGTTTTATTCAACTACGTAGTCGATGTACATGAAGTTGTGCTCTAGCTCATGTGGTATTGCAACGTGCCAGCCTCGCATTGACCATGCGTGGTTGGTATAGAAACCACACCGTCACTATATGATTGTTCAATCAATCTCCCACCCGATCTTCTACGACCTAAACAATTTCAAAACTAAAATATTCAAAAGAAAAGTTAAATTATAAGTTCAACAGTTTTGATTCATGTCGACTCTAATCATTATTGCCAAGATCCATCGATTCAGTTCAAATATGTGAGATTTTATCTGAAATTTGGAAAAGAAAAGTTTAACGATTAGAAGATTTTAGGTAGAATATGATAAAAAAGAGAGAGTGTAAAAGGGTATGTAAATTTAATAAGAACGATTTCGTTCTAGAATTTTTAAAAACTTAAAGGGGGCAATAAGTAGAATTTGTCATTCCCATTATATTGGTTAGAAAATGCGATCAAGTGAAATGTTCAATCTTCACAAATTGGTTTACCGGTAAATAAAAAAAGAAAAAGAGAAAAAGAAACGAAGAGGAAGTCTTTCGTCTCCTATGGATCAAGTATTCTCTCAATTGATTCTAGAACAATAAGTGCACTAACTAGAACCGAAAAACACTACATTGACATATAAAGTGCTTAACTCTACCATATTAACGATTATAATGCAAATATACAAATCATATGGTCCGGTCCGATAGTCAAGAGCAAAATATTGCTCAATGCTCATGCACCCAGCAACAAACTCCACCATCATACAACCCAACAAAAGAAACAAATTTAATTTCCTTCATATCAAATAATAAGATGAAGATATTCAAGATCTCATTCTGAGTGCATTAATTTAACATCAGATAATCAGATGCAGACAACAAACATATTATCATGTGATGGAACAGTAGTGTATCACATGAACCCACCGAGTCTTTTTCCATTACAAGTGCCAAGAGAAGCATCCTCTCATTCTTGAGTTGCTAGAGGGATAAAGGGATAGACGCACGCTAGGAATAGAAAACTTGAAGAGACAATGTTCAGCAAAAAGTGGTGAATGTTAAACCATTTTATAGAGAGATTTATTATTTAAAAGTATATAGCTGTTACGTGACGATTTGATCAAACAGTATATGAAAGTTTCACTTCACCTGTTACATAACATGTTGACATCATCCACTTTTTGTTTTCAACTTATGTGACACATATAACCCAACGGAGAAAGCCAGTACCGCTACTGCAATTATATTTCTGTTTTGGTTAATCTTCTCCAATGCACCATCTGCATACTTGTTATTTCCATCTTTTCCTTGTCTCATTTTATTTATTTTCTTTTTGATATCTTTTGGTGTATCTCTGTATATTTCATTCACCTTCAACTTCATCTTTTGCATTGTTCCTTTCATCTTCCCCTTTTCTCTTTTCACTTCTCTTGAAATTGCCTTAACCTTTCCATTGTAGTCTCCTCTTATCTCCTCAATGGCTTGTTCAACTTTTTTCTCTTCTTGATGCATGATGCCCTCATCTGTTTTTGCCATTCGATTTTCCACCTCTTCATGTTTATTATTATCATTATAAAAATTGCTCTTTGTCGTTTCTTCAGCTTTTGGTTTTGAATTTAACTCACCCCCTGCAGTGTCCGCGTCAGCAAATTCTTTTTCTTTTTCTTGAGTTGGTTTCTTGTGCGTTGCTTTAACTAATCGAGACTTAGCATCTTTTACAATGGATGCCATCGCCTCGGTTATTGTGGGCTTCTCCATTTGATTTGCTTCGTTACTTCTAGTTCTCTCCTCCCTTGTAATGTCATCTTTCTTTTCTTTGCCAAATTTACCTTGTTCATGTTTCTCTTCTTCTTGCTTTGGTTGCTCCTGATCTTTTGTTGCTTCATGCTTGGATTTCTCCTCTTTTGTTGCTTCATTTATGATTGCTTCGCCTTTTGTGACAGCTTTGGTTTTAGTAATCACACTCTTAGGCATAATTAAACTGAGACGCCCATCCTCAAATTTTCCGCTAATTTCATCATTGATTACATCTTTTGGCACATCAAAAGACTGATCAACGTCTATGTATTTGTTGTCTGCTGCTAATCTACTACCTTTGACAAATAACTTCCCAGCCTTATCAAGTTGCACTCTTATCTCCTCCCGTTTGAACCCTTTTAAACAAATTACAGTTACAGTGAGTACATTATTTTTTTGCTATTTTCAAGTGTGTGTGTGTGTGTAGATGCACACACAAGCATACGACTTTCTTAATCACAACTCATACCTGGCAACTGAATAAGAAGCATGTGGTTATGTTGGTCTTCTTTCCAGTCAACTTGTGGCTTGAAATTTTCATGCTTAGCTTTCAACATTAATGAAGGCTGGCTTTTGAAAAGTGAATTCTTTCCCGTATTAGACATGTTCAATTTGTTGAATGAAAGTTAGTGCATAAGTTGATATGAGAGCACTTGCATTTATAGGTTTGCAAGTGATATTGGGAAGGGAAATGCTTGGGAAATATTATAGGTTACCTTGTTCGAGAAACAACTTATATTTTTGAAGAATGGAAAAGGAGAAATTCCTTGCTTTTTGATAGCCTAATTGGTTTATTTGCGTTTTAAGCTTTCTCTTGCGATTACTTGGTGTGAAGGCGGGTTAAGCTTTCCACTTGTAAGAGTTAGTCATGTCAGATACATGTATAAACCCCTCCCCTTCTATTATAAGGACTAATCACATTCTCCTAATCCTTTTGTTTCGCAAGCACTTTCACATTGGACTGTATATTTGAAATTTTCAGATAAAACTCTCAGTGCATTTTAACAGACAATTGGTGATGGTGAATCATACTATTTCTGTTTTGCAAGCCATCTCAATTTCCCAGCTATACATGCACTGATGCACGTATCGTCATGATCCACGTATCGTCAGTATCACTGCTGCAAACGATCACCTTATTTTTATATTTTTAGCCCACTGAACATTAGTACTTTAAAATCAATATCTATAATATATAGTATATTGCATGACTAATTTTGATAGTCTAAATGTACTGGAATAAATTTATTTTTAGAGGGATGTGTTGATGATCATGGATGGATCACGAATGCAAAATAATATTGAATTCCAAATGGGCAGATTTCGAAACCAAGGCTATATTTTTTGTTTTTAAACAAAAGAGTTAGCCTCTGATTCATATTTGAGACAATTTTTAAGACGAACAATGTTATCTTTAAAAACAAATCTCTAAATAAATAGAGACAACAAAAAATTGTCTCCAAATTATTAAAAACATCACCAATGGTCTCAAACAAGTCTCTAAATTAGATACTTATTAGGTACAATTTTATGGGCCTCTAGTATAACAATAGTGACCATATTTATTGTTTGAAATCAGTTGTTAATATAATTGTTATTTTAAAACAATTGAAGACAGCAGATGCAACAAATATTATTTTAGTGTCATCAAAATCCAATGAAAATACAAAATATGATGTCAAACTCAATACATATGTGGATAATGGACAAATTTCAATACATGTAGAGAAAGAAATAATCAATTGTCATTTGCTAGAAAAAAACAATACATAATATCCAAATTACACAAGCAATAACTAAAAAATCATGATTGGGTTATACACATTCTAATGTCATGGACTAGTCACAAAAGAAATGCAAACTAAAGAGAACGTAGATTAAAAGTTTAAAAGCAGGTCATACAACAAGTTTTCCCATCATAGCATGCTTGATCATGTTGATATTTTGAGAAGCTAGCAAGCGTATACTCAAATTTGTGTAGCTTGATACTGTTGATATTTTATTATTTTCCCAACATAGCTGTCTCCAAATCATCGATAGTAAGCATATTAATTTCATGGGCTGACTCTTCATTAAACATAAGCTAGAATTTGAGTAACTTATGCTTGTTACCTACTGCAAGTTGCTGATTACCCTGCTGTTTGATGATTAGATATTGATTAGGCACAAAACAACTGAAAATACAGTAGTAATAAATTATTATGATAAGGAGAAAAGAACAACTAAGAGAAAATGAAGAAGAAACATAATTCCTTTTTATTAACCTCTCACCTTTTATTTTACAGTATGTGTATATGTATATGTATATATGTATATATATACACACACACGCACTTAGAATGTTATAACCAACTATATACTAATAGAAACATTACATGTCAGCAAACACTCACCAGATTTCATTTTACAAGTCCTAATACTCCCCCTCAAGATGGACTGTGAAGATCTTTTATAGACATCTTGGATAAAAGAGGAAACAAAAGGGAAGATGATACAGGCTTAGTGAACAAATCAGCAAGCTGTTAATGTGAACGAATTGGCAACAACTCGATATCGAGTTTTTGTCGCGAATAAAATGGCAGTCAATCTCAATGTGTTTAGTCCTCTCATGGAAAATTCGATTTGAAGCTATACCACTACAAGGAAAATCAGTATTTGCGTCGACAGAAAACCGACGCCGACCGATTCTAGCCGACGCAAACCGATTCTAAAAACCAACGCAAAAATAGACGTCACCACCAAGCATTCGAGTCGGGTTTTACGTCGGCTTCGTCACCACTTTAGTGTCCGGAGGTGACGGCTAAATCCACGTGGCCATTTTTTTCAAAATTCTGTTGGCTGTAACTAGCCGATTCCAGCCGACGCAATCCTGTAACCAAACAGCCGATTCTAGCTGACGGAATCCTGTAACCAAACGGCCGACGCAAGCCGATTCTACCCGACGCAAGCCTGTGTTCTGCTGTTTGTAAACAGCTGCTGTTTGCGCCCTCAAACCACAATATAAACAATTTCCGTCGAACTATAACAACATTTAATCTTCCAACACAAGTATAACACCAACCTCTCATCAATCAAACATAACATTCACTATTTTCCATCAAACAACAACTATATATATGCAAAAACTCATCAATCAAACACAACGTTCACTAATATACATCATACTCAACAATACATATAAGTACTATCAAACAAATCATACATCACTGTCCTACTCATCATCATACATCAAACAACAATAAGTTCAACATAAAACGACGGAAAAAATGTAATAAGCACAACCTTACCTACTCATCATCTCCAGACGCATCCTCTCCAAGCATTCTTCCATGCTCTGTCAGGTATGCCGCGATATGCGCATCGAGCTGCTGTGAAAAAGCATTGCTCTTCCACCAATCATTGATCTCCGCAACCTGCTAATGTAACAAAGCCATCTCCTCCTTTATCTGGGATCTCCTGTAAGCTATCTGGGACGATATCGCCTGTGAAATAGTGAATAGCTAGTTATAATTTATGCTTCATATCATATTAAATGTATATATTAGTTAATGAAGCAGTTTACCTCCATATTTCCATAACTATATCGCCTATTTCGCGTAGGCGGATCTACAATGGCGTCCCAAATATGGTTTGACTTCTCAACGGTCAACTCCTCACGTCCGGTGGTCTGCGCCACATGTGTCCGCTCTGCCTCATATGACTCCTGCGATTATAAATAAAAATTTGACACGAAAAAAATTTAATTTATGATTTTTTAGCTGTGAAATAAAGTATTATCAAACACTATCATTACGGATAAGCATGTTTACCATTACAGATTGAGATTTGGCGTCTGTCCATCTATACGAAACATTTCCTTCCTCGTTTGTCTCCTCCAAAGCATGTGTCGCAGTAAACAACTCAGCCATCGTAGGCTCGCGATTATACTTCTTAGACTAAAAATATACATATATGAATAAACAATATTACCAATATGATTAAATAATGTTACAAATATTTATAAACACAATTTATAAATTTACCAATTCGTTTTTATGTTGCTGAAAAGATTTCGAGCCACCACGATGTACAACAGGATTCTTATTCCTGTTTTCGCGAATCCGCGCTGATATTTCCTATACATTTAAACATAAGGTTAACTATATTAATGCAACTAATATACGAATTCTTAAAAAGTTTAATTTACAATTTGAAAGTGGATGGCTTACTTTGAATTCAGGAGTATCTCGGAGCCGAAGAAACTCACTATATACGTTAGCGCTCATCTAACTTGGCTTTTTTCCCGCACTCTTTGCTTTAGTTATCGTGTTTCTATAATTTTTTCTCATTCTTTGATTCCATTGATTTCTAAACACATCCAGATCCTGGGGCTCAACACGTTCGGCAGCCTGCATATTGAAATTGACTTGAATTATAAACATTCTATTGACATTCAAATCAAATAAAAATTTATACTTAATTACCATCAAATATGCCCATATTGCGTTCATTACAGGCGTTGGGATGTCGTCCCACCGTGGCCAACAGCCGGACATCCTACTCATAAACGTCTGTCTCGACATTTGTAAAATGAAATCTGAAGACTCCACCTCAAAGCCCCTGTATAAATTTTGATGCACATATTTAATATATTTTCAATAACATACTTAAAATATATTTGATACTTACCATGCCGTCTTCGGAATTAACTCAGCAACGGGGAGTAAATCCGGCGCACTGCCACTGGCACCTGCGTCGAGAGAAGGAGAAGGCTCAGACTTACTGCCGTGTCTTCTGTAAGACATATCTGCCACAAACATATCATATCATATATCGTATATCATATATCATATCAGAACATATCATAACATATCGTATGAGAACATATCATATCATATATCGTATATCATATATCATATCAGAACATATCATAACATATCGTATGAGAACATATCATATCATATATCGTATATCATACCAGAACATATCATATCATATCATCGCATAAAACATTCCACATGATTCAGACTTTAAATATTACATATGTCATAAAAATACATTATACAACATGCAATTCAAATATTTACATATGTCATATTTAGACTCTAAATATTACATATGTCATAAAAATACATTATACAACATGCAATTCAAATATTTAAAATTATCAGTCTTCGTCGTTCTCTGATTCAAACTCAGTCTCGTACTCTATATCGTTTTCTTCAACACTTTCAAATGCATCTACCAAAACATTTGATTCATCATTCAACAACCTTACATCAATGTCATCGGTTATTATTACTTCAGTATTTGGCTCAACATCCGCTTGATACGCTGTTTCGTCTGGAATATTATGTCCATCAAATGTGAATTTTGCCTTTGTTTTAAAAACAGCCGACCAATCCGCTTTATCTCTTTTCAAGAATGGATACGGAGCAAAATAAACCTGTAACGCTTGCTTGGTCAATATGAAAGGATCATACTTACAGTTATGTGAGGAATGTTTTATTTCAATATGTTTATAATCTTTGTGCATGTTGATTCCAGTACTAGAAACATTGCTAAACCAGTTGCGTTTGAATAAAAAAACTTTTTCTGCAGGTTGTATGTAATATGTCAACTCTAAAACCTGTGTTAAGACGCCGTAAAAATCTTTTATATGCTCATCCGGATCGTCACTACCTTTGACAAATACACCGCTGTTATATGTCAATTTTTCGGCACCGTAATCTTTGGTGTTGAATTTAAATCCATCGACGAAGAATATTGGATACGTCTTGACATTTCTTTTTGGTCTGATCGTAAGATGTCGTAATCCTTCGTCAACGACACAGTTTATTGGATCATAAACGTAATTTGAAAACCATTTAGCAAATTCTTTACTGAGATCGCCAGATGGATGCAGTGATTCATATATATTGCAAATATGTAATAATTTTTAATATAATTAATATGTAAGTATAATTGAATTATATATGAATTAATTGTTACGTGACAAATGGTGCAACTTCTGGACAATTTAGAAGAACATATGTGTGTGCTACATGGTGATCTCTATCGTCTAACCATATTTCTACACATTTTCCAGCATGTCGGTCATGTTGTCTAAAAATAGATAACATTGCTTAAGAAGAATAATGCTCAATGACTTCTTCATTACGAGGAACACTTACAAACGATAAGTTCACATGATCACTAAAATAATGAGAGAAAAAGAATGAAGCTTCTTCTTCAAGATATGCTATGCAAATCGAACCTACAACTCGTGATTTTTGCCTAATATTTTTCTTCAAATGATTCAAGTACCTATTACAAATTTATTTTAAATTTAGGTATATAAAAATGAATTTTAAACTAACATAAATATTGCCGATTTTCAATATTACCTCTCAAATGGATACATCCAACCATATTGAACAGGACCTCTAAGAAGTGCTTCAGATGGAAGATGAATAGGTAAATGCTCCATTACATTAAAGAAACCTGGCGGAAATATTTTTTCCAGCTTGTAGAGCAGTATAGGAATTTCTACTTCAAGTCTACGTATATGGTCGACTTTTAACGTCGTTGAACAAAGTTGTTTATAAAACAAACTTAATTCTGTTATAGCGCTCCATACTTTTACGGGCAACAGTTCTTTGAGAATCACAGGTAATAGATATTCCATCATGATGTGGCAATCGTGACTTTTCATCCCACTCAATTTATTGTTTTTAACGTCAACACATCTACGAAGATTAGGAGAATTCCCATCAGGATATCTTAGTGCTTCCACCCACTTTAGCACGTGTTTTACTTGCTTACTATAACAACTCGGTATTTTCAGCCATTCGCAGCCGCACATGTTGGACTTGAATTGCTAAAAATACCGAATTGTAAATAAATTTGGAGCAAATGAAATACAAATCACAGAATCACAGACACATAACAAACAGAATACATCGCAGCGGAATATAAAATACATAGTAGTTCATGAAGCTACTACGGTAGAGTCTCAAACCAAATACATAGTACAGTCTGAAAACAACATAATAGAAATCCCAAATACATAGAAGTTCACTAATACATGAGATAAACTAGAATAGATGAAACAGAAAGTAGATATAAATGTAGATAAGCAGAAACTCCAGCAAAGACCAGCTCCAGAAAGAGAATCCAAAGCTGTGAATACTCAGGCTGACCCGAGCGTAAAGTAAAACACAAAATACTCGAGTCAGGACAATATATACTTATATAATGTAAATCAACTCAAGTGAGCTATAATAGAAATGCACCATAACTCAAAGGATGCTTGGGATCGCCCATCCTTTAAAGATCAGTTAAACCATAAATTAAATACATCCCGTGGTTAAAATTTCAAAATAGTATTATATTTCGAAACAAATTGCTTCATTTTAAATCATTAAAATGAAGATATTATATTTAATAATTAAATTTCAAAAATTTTAATCTTTCAAAGTTCATTCATTCACTTAAATTTATTAAAACAATGAAAATTCAACTTTGCATTTAGAAAATGCTACGGAAAGTCACACTTAAAACAGTTCAATTTAACAAAAGACAACATTTAAAATGCTGTAATAGGGTTCCATTATTTTCAAATAAACTTAGTTAAATTCAACCATTATAACATTCACAAAAATTCTATAATAGCCTTTAATTAAATTGAGCCATTTGGTTCATTATTATCAACTACAGCATTTACAAATGCTGTATTATCTTTTACATTAGAATTAATAGCATTTTAGAAATGCAGTAAATTAACTTCAAATATTCAGTATAATTTGACAAACAATTATAATTTTATTTAAATCATTTTTAACTTATAAAATCATATAATTTCACTTTTAAAACAATCATTCAAATACCCTTATATTCAAGATTTTATAAATTTAAATCTCTATTCAAAAATCAAAATTTAATAGTAATTCACTTATTAAATTCCAACATTTAAATTTTAAATTCATTAAATTAAATTTAACTTAACACTTCAGTTTAAATTTTCAAATATAACTCAATTTCATTTTTGTTTACTTAACTTAAAATTCACTTTTAAGCCAAATTCACAAATTTTCAATTTTTGTTATATTTCAAAATTTCAACTTAAGTATTCATTCATTTCACATTTTAACTTAATTCAAAAATAATTAATATATTATAAAATCATTTTAAATTCATTTAATTCAAAATATCATAAATTTATCATATTTTCATATTTAATTTAAATTCCATTTATCACCAAATTATAATTTTCAAAATAACTTACATTTCAGATTTTCTAACTTTACCATTAATTTATTTCACTTATAAATTTTAAGAGAGTTAATAATGCTTTACAAGAATCATTTTTAATCAAATTTAAATCAAAATATTATAATATTTACATTTCTAAAATATTTTAAAAAATTTAGAAAAACATATTTTAACAACGGGTCTGTATTTCATTTTCTAGCCTAGGTAAAGTGATACGGGTAATATATCATTTCAACCCGTAATTTAAAAAGAAAACCCGGGTTTGATCATTTCAAACCCGCAATCCCAAGTAAATGAAGATAATTGAAAATCATTCAGGCCTGTCATTTCAGCCCATAACGATTTTCTCCTATTATAAAGTCCGTTCGGGTATGAATCATTTCAACCAATAGTGATTCTAATCTAATGGGAACTTGCAGTGTGATAAACTGATAAAAATAATAGAACAACATAATGTAACAGTAACATATGATATAACAGGTGTTTAAGCATGGGTGAACATCATAAAATCATAACATAGCAGGTGTAACATAATATGCATTTTACAGATTCAAAAGGGGTCAATTTACTAGTTATATATGTACATATTGTCTGGTGAGAATAACTCACTGGTTTGAGCTGATGACCCAACGATGAATTGCACAAACGGGATCTACCAAAGCAAAAAAGCACGACACGGATTCGAATAGAGGAGCCAAATGTCAAATTCCTTGGATACACATCAAAAAAAAAACAACGATGAGTTTCAAATCAACTACGATCAAAACTATGCTAGAATAACTGCACATAATCAAATAGAAATGTTTGCAATTGCTTTTAACCTTTACTAGGCTCAGCCATATGGGAAAATACATGACAATAGCAAGTGTTTGGGTCAGATTATGGTGGGTATGGGTCGTCCTAGATGTCATTTGTGATGATGCCAAAGTGGGTGAAGGGAATAACACACATAAGCATGCATATACATGTGTTTTAGTCATGGATTTGGGCTCGGCCAAGGCTCCAAGTGTCACGGCCAGAGCAGTGGGGTCCAATATGATGGTGTGGCCATGGGTGCTGGAGGTGGTGGTGGTGTGGTATGTGGCGGCTAGAGGGGTGGTGAGGTGATGGAATGAGAGTGGTGCTCGGTTAGGCTAGTATGAAGGGTGTTTTGAAACTTTTGTGGATATGCATCACCAAGGGGGCTCATGGCTTGGGTGGCTGGTGAGGAGGAGGTAGTGGTGGTGTGCCATCAGGTGGTGGAGGCGGCTAGGTAGCAAGGTAGCATGGCCGAACCTAAATGGAAGAGCAAGTGCAAACAAAAATCAAAACGAATAAGCAATATAAGTGGAAAAAAGTTTTTTTACCAACTTCTCAAGCATGTGATGGCCGAATTTTTTTTAAAGGAAGATACATGAAATGAAAATGAATTAGTCAGCTGAAATGTGGGGAGTTATGCCAAAAGAAATGAAGAGTTGTGAGGAAAATGAAGAGGTGGAATTCAAAAAGGCAAATGGCAATTCAAAAGTCAAAAACTCTTCATATATCCTTATTTAATTTATATAACTTTATATTTCTGGGAATAATAATAATCCTAGATAAAATTTAAAAAATTTATCAAAATATAAAAATTTATATAATATTTATTAATTATATAAAGTTAAATTAAGAAAAATAGCTAAAAATAGTGAACTAGACTAGAAAATTTGAAATTAAATAGAATAATTTTTAGAAAATTCATATGAGCTTGTAAACTATTTTTAAACATAAATAATAACATAAAATAAAAATACATTCACAAAATAAATATATAAATTTTAATTAAATATAATTTAAATGAAGAAAATAACAGAAAAATAGAAAACAACCTTTAAGAATAGGAAATAAATACAGTAAATTTTGGAAAAAAATTTATTATCACTTTAAAAATATTAAAAGACAAAGTATACATAAAATAACATATTAAAATAAAATATAACGTAGAAAATATGATTTATATAATTTAAAATGGACAAAATTTCAAAATAAAACAAATTATACTCAAAATTGAAATGTACATAACTTTCACAAATTAAATCCGTTTTCAACGAAACGAAAAGCATTATTCAAGTTATTAAATCTATTTTCATAATAAAAGATAAAATTTAATAATTTAAATATTTAAATTTGAAATTTAAAAGTCAAGGTTTGACCAGTTTGAACAGAAATTCATCTTTCAGCAAAATATCCAATTTATACCGGTTTGAAATTATAATTCGCATAATAATCAACACCTAAATTTAAAAATAAAATGTTTGAAATAAAATAAGTTTAAAATAATTTCAAATTAAAACAAAGTCAAATATTAAAATATATGAAAAATATAGGGTTGTTACACTCTCCCCCACTCAAATCTTTTCGTCCTCGAAAAGGAAGGAAGCGAAGAAACAACAAGAAAGAACAATAGGTTGGAAGACATCCTGAAAGAAGGTAGGGAAAAAGTAGCTAGGAGGGAAAGCAGGTTGAAAGACATGGATGAACCATTATTTTAAAAAAAAAATTATTTGACATGTTAAACGTTTAATATGATAATTAGTTATTTGATTCAAATTTGATAGTTCGAAGTAAACAATATTTAAGACATTTTAAATCATGATTAGAATATCCTTTATATAATACTTTACCAAAATACTTTTATAACTCGATGTCTTAACAAGTTTACTTTCGTTCCTGCAGACTCTGGTTATGCGTTGATCAGGCGCAAAGCTGGAATTCTCCAAGTACTTAGTAGGCCTGTTTCAACACCCAGTGAAAATACTAGAAAAAAGTAAAAATGAAAAAATAAATGGGTATGAGAAGCACCACTCAAAATCCAATGTCAAATGATGATAATACGATAGCGGTGGCCCGCTGCTGATCCAGTATTTACGCACTAGACACGAAACTTTCCAGAAGATCCTTCTACCTTCCGGATTCCAGAAAAATATCGTAGCCAGTTCGTAAACAAGGGACCATCGACCCTTGCTGCAGTGGTACGCTGCTGATTCAATGATTTACGCAATGGATGCACTTCCTTCCCAAAAGATCCATAAACAACAGATCCCAGGATCGAAAGCGCCTCCATTGGGTAAACTAAAGAACCATCTACCCAGGGGAAAAAAAATCGAGGAACTCATGAGTTTAAGTCCGGACAGCCATATCAGTTCGAATCCATTTCTGAATTCACCCAAGTCCATTAGGGTTTATCGGTCGAATCCATTCCTGGATTTCCTAAGTCCATCTGGGTCGAAGCATATCACTATACTTCTTTCGGAGGGTACTTCCCATACCTCTTACATCAAAATATAGTATACCATATATGGTAGCCCTTCAAAATCATAGCTTCAAAATATCGCACTTATATAAATTCCATTATATATAAGGTTTCATTTTCAAATCGAATACTTTCCAAAATCAATAGTATATCAAATCATACTTATATAAACTTCGATGATATAAGATTTTAATTTACAAATTGAGTACCTTTTCAATCCAACATTTTCAAATCAACTTCATACTTATACAAATCCATTTTATATAAGTTCGATAACTCCCAAATCAAGTATTTAGTAAAACAAGGTTCTCAATTTTAATTTGTTTCAATAACCTTTCAGTTTCAAAACCATGTATGATTTCGCCAAATCATTTCTTACAAATTACATATACTCAGTTTCAAAGTTTCTTAAAACAATAGATTTAGAAAATAATCCAAATTTCCAAATCAACAAAAATTTAGGTCAAACAAATTCATTTCCATTTCAAACATATATTCACTTTCAAAAATCATAATACTTTCAAAGTTATAAATCTTTCGAAACCAAAATACTTGAAATCATTACACTTTGGAAATCATAACTTTTCTAAATCATACATTTGAAATCGTAAAACATCCCTTTAATTCTTTACATTTCACAAATTTATTCAATTTAAACCCAAGCCAACAAGTTCCAGCTTTAATTCAATTCAAACCATCAATTTAAATTCAAATTAGTTTTACAACAAAACCATTTCAAATATTATAAAATTTCAATATAGATTTGAACTTTTCAGTCTTAAATATATTTCAAGGCTTAAATATACCATATTCTAAAACTAAATTTTTATGATTTCATATATCTCAAATTTTACTTCATTATTACTTAGTTTTGAAATATTCATTTCATAAATCCATCATTTTTATTTAAACTCAAATTACAAGTAAACCAAATATCCTTTCATACAAATATATACTTTAAATTTCATTTATCAAAATCAATTATCATTCCTAATTCACATTCTTTATCAAATAAAGATTATATCATTCAAAGCCTCAATATCAAATCATTATTTGAATTCAATTTCAAATATTCAAATTTAAATATCATTTAAAAAAAATCAAATATGTCATTCAATTATTATTTCAAATATCATTACAAAATACATTTCAAAATTCCATTCAAAAATTCATTTATCTCATTACATTTCATTCCATTTAACACGTAGCCAAGTAAACCTTATTTAAATTCAAATTCAATTTAAAACTCACTTTCATTTGTTAAGTCAAAATTCACTGCTTTTCTTAACTTATAAATTTAACAAAAACTCAACATTTTACTTCAAATATCTTTTCAAAACGATATTTCATACCACTATAATTCAAAATACTCTTATTAATTTTACTCCACAATAGTTTCAAACTTATATAAATCATATTACTTTATACATTAATCATACAAAGCTAAATTTATACTTTATCAAATACCTTATACCATTCAAAATTTCTTAGCTTTGAAAAGTTAACCTTGATTTGGAAGTGCTCGAACCTTCAAAATAGTCGAAGAAATCATATTTTCAATCCAAGAGTTGGAAATCACCAACAAATTAGTAAATCGATTCCAATGGGTAAGGTTATACCAAAACAAATCTGAATCCCGAGGATTGAACACCGGCTTATTTTAAATCATTTCAATTATATATACACACACACATATCTTTCGAATATCAAACCACACTTTGAAATCGAAAATCAAAATTTGGTTTCATAAAATCACTCGCATAGCAAAGCTACTAGAGTGGCCTCTTCCTCACTCAGAAACTCAAAAATCAATGTCGATGATGCATGTATTCATCATCGAAATTATTTTTCAGCGATATAAGTGGGTTCTGGACTTTTATTTCTTGAAACTTATTTGAAATCTCTTTGACATCATTGGAATTCATTCGAATACATTTGAAACATTTGTTATTTGGAAAAATATCTTTAAATCATATTATTATTATATATTTTCCAAAATCTTAAAAACCTATTTCAAAACACCGGAGTTCGATTCCTCAAAATTCAAATTCAAACCCTTCATATATAAATCATTTTTATATAAATCACATTTTTTTATAAATTTCCAAAATTTCAAATCCTTTCAAAGCATCAAATTTTCATTTTCCAAAGGTAAAAATCCTTATTGAAAACATTTCACTTTTATATACAAAATAGGGTCATCCTTGTCAAAATAATAATTTTGATGTATGCACAAATTCAAAATACAATCAAACACAAATTTCCAAAGAATGATTCAAGGTTAGATTTCAAGCAATACGGAGATTCGAATTTAGAGGAACTCTAACCAAATAGAATTCTATTTCGAAGATAAGCTCGAACGAAGATAAGATAATTTTATTACCAAATAGAAGATGATAAGCCTATATAAATCGCGGGCGACCTTAACCGGTCAACCGTGACTTCAGTAATATAATCAATTCGGAAATCTAAGGCAAATCGACATTCGATCGCCAGAGATAGAATCCGAGTAGAGCAAGAGATAGGTAGCATCGAAAACCGAGGATATAGGAATCTCCGGTGAATTAATGCCAATTATAAAGGATTTTCACCCCATTACAAATCATTCAAAGATTTGCGAAATCATCGATCTTTATAGAGGTCATTCCAAAGTGGAGTTATGAAATGCTCCAAAATCAAAATGGATAGATAGGGAAGACAAGACTGGATTTCAGAACAAGTGGGAGCGTTCCAAAGTTCAAGGAATCTTAATCGATAAGAATCCTAACCAAGAGATTTCTTACAAGATGGATACTGAAGGGATGAAGTTTTGAAAATCTTGGTTTCAAAATAAGAAATTTTTTATACCAAAATAATCTTTGAAAATCCTTTAAAAATCATTTGGAAATTATTTTATACTTCAAAAATACGTTCTCTCACAAGAATGGATTCTGAGATTGATTTAACTCATTCTAGGGTATTTCTACCCTATCTCTAATGAGGTTTTGCTCCACAGGCTATGGTTTGCCTAAAACCAAAGCTCTGATACCAAATATAACAACCCGGTATTTTCATCCATTCGCAACCGCACATGTCAGACTTGAATTGCTCAAAATACCGCATTGTAAATAAATTTGGAGCAAATGAAATACAAATCACAGAATCATAGACACAGAACAAACAGAATACCTCGTAGCGGAATATAAAATACATAGTAGTTCATGAAGCTACTACGGTAGAGTCTCAAACCAAATACATAGTACAGTATGAAAACAACATAATAGAAATCCCAAATATGTAGAAGTTCACTAATACATGAGATAAACTAGAATAGCTGAAACAGAAAGTAGATATAAATGTAGATAAGCAGAAACTCCAGCAAAGACCAGCTCCAGAAAGAGAATCCAAAGCTGTGAATACTCAGGCTGAACCGAGCGTAAAGTAAAACACAAAACACTCGAGTCAGGACAATATATACTTATATAATGTAAATCAACTCAAGTGAGATGTAGTAGAAATGCACCATAACTTAAAGGATGTTTGTGATCGCCCATCCTTTAAGGATCAGTTAAACCATAAATTAAATACATCCCGTGGTTAAAATTTCAAAATAGTATTATATTTCGAAACAAATTGCTTCATTTTAAATCATTAAAATGAAGATATTATATTTAATAATTAAATTATTAAATTTCCAAAATTTTAATCTTTCAAAGTTCATTCATTCACTTAAATTTATTAAAACAATGAAAATTCAACTTTCGTCGCATTTAGAAAATGCTACGGAAAGTCACACTTAAAACAGTTCAATTTAACAAAAGACAACATTTAAAATGCTGTAATAGGGTTCCATTGGTTTCAAATAAACTTAGTTAAATTCAACCATTATAGCATTCACAAAAATTCTATAATAGCCTTTAATTAAATTGAGCCATTTGGTTCATTATTATCAACTACAGCATTTACAAATGCTGTATTATCCTTTACATTAGAATTAATAGCATTTTAGAAATGCAGTAAATTAACTTCAAATATTAAGTATAATTTGACAAACAATTATATTTTTATTTAAATCATTTTTACTTATAAAATCATATAATTTCACTTTTAAAACAACCATTCAAATACCCTTATATTCATGATTTTATAAAGTTAAATCTCTATTCAAAAATCAAAATTTAATAGTAATTCACTTATTAAATCCCAACATTTAAATTTTAAATTCATTAAATTAAATTTAACTTAACACTTCAGTTTATATTTTCAAATATAACTCAATTTCATGTTTATTTACTTAACTTAAAATTCACTTTTAAGCCAAATTCACAAATTTCCAATTTTAGTTATATTTCAAAATTTCAACTTAAGTATTCATTCATTTCACATTTTAACTTAATTCAAAAATCATTAATATATTATAAAATCATTTTAAATCCATTTAATTCAAAATATCATAAATTTATCATATTTTCATATTTAATTTAAATTCCATTTATCACCAAATTATAATTTCCAAAATAACTTACATTTCAGATTTTCTAACTTTACCATTAATTTATTTCACTTATAAATTTTAAGAGAGTTAATAATGCTTTACAAGAATCATTTTTAATCAAATTTAAATCAAAATATTATAATATTTACATTTCTAAAATAATTTAAAAAATTTAGAAAAACATATTTTAACAACGGGTCTGTATTTCATTTTCTAGCCTAGGTAAAGTGATACGGGTAATATATCATTTCAACCCGTAATTTAAAAAGAAAACCCGAGTTTGATCATTTCAAACCCGCAATCCCAAGTAAATGAAGATAATTGAAAATCATTCAGGCCTATCATTTCAGCCCATAACGATTTTCTCCTATTATAAAGTCCGTTCGGGTATGAATCATTTCAACCAATAGTGATTCTAATCTAATGGGAACTTGCAGTGTGATAAACTGATAAAAATTAATAGAACAACATAATATAACAGTAACATATGATATAACAGGTGTTTAAGCATGGGTGAACATCATAAAATCATAACATAGCAGGTGTAACATAATAATGCATTTTACAGATTCAAAAGGGGTCAATTTACTAGTTATATATGTACATATTGTCTGGTGAGAATAACTCACTGTTTGAGCTGATGACCCAACGATGAATTGCACAAACGGGATCTACCCAAGCACAAAAGCACGACACAGATTCGAATAGAGGAGCCAAATGTCAAATTCCTTGGATACACATCAAAAAAAACAATATAATAACGACGAGTTTCAAATCAACTACGATCAAAACTATGCTAGAATAACTGCACAGAATCAAATAGAAATGTTTGCACTTGCTTTTAACCTTTACTAGGCTCAACCATAAGGGAAAATACATGAAAATGGCAAGTGTTTGGGTCAGATTAGGGTGGGTATGGGTCGGCCTAGATGTCATTTGTGATGGTGCCAAAGTGGGTGAAGGGAATAACACACATAAGCATGCATATACATGTGTTTTAGTCATGGATTTGGGCTCGGCCAAGGCTCCAAGTGTCACGGCCAGAGCAGTGGGGTCCAATATGATGGTGTGGCTATGGGTGCTGGAGGTGCTGGAGGTGGTGGTGGTGTGGTAGGTGGCGGCTAGAGGGGTGGTGAGGTGATGGAATGAGAGTGGTGCTCGGTTAGGCTAGTATGAAGGGTGTTTTGAAACTTTTGTGGATATGCATCACCAAGGGGGTTCATGGCTTGGGTGGCTGGTGAGGAGGAGGTGGTGGTGGTGTGCCATCAAGTGGTGGAGGCGGCTAGCCAGCAAGGTAGCATGGCCGAACCTAAATGGAAGAGAAAGTGCAAACAAAAATCAAACGAATAAGCAATATAAGTGAAAAGAAAAGATAAAAGAAATAAAAAAATTTACCAACTTCTCAAGCATGTGATGGCCGAAATTTTTTTCTCAGGAAGGAGAAAAGGAAGATACATGAAATGAAAATGAATTAGTCAGCTGAAATGTGGGGATTTATGCCAAAAGAAATGAAGAGTTGTGAGGAAAATGAAGAGGTGGAATTCAAAAAGGCAAAAGGCAATTCAAAAGTCAAAAACTCTTCATATATCCTTATTTAATTTATATAACTTTATATTACTAGGAATAATAATAATCCCAGATAAAATTTCGAAAATTTATCAAAATATAAAAATTTGTATAAAATTTATTAATTATATAAAGTTAAATTAAGAAAAATAGCTAAAAATAGTGAACTTGACTAGAAAATTTGAAATTAAATAGAATAATTTTTAGAAAATTCATATGAGCTTGTAAAATATTTTTAAACATAAATAATAACATAAAATAAAAATACATTCACAAAATAAATATATAAATTTTAATTAAATATAATTTAAATGAAGAAAATAGCAGAAAAATAGAAAACAACCTTTAAAAATAGGAAATAAATACAGTAAATTTTGGAAATTTTTTATTATCCTTTACAAATATTAAAATACAAAGTATACATAAAATAACATATTAACACATATTAAAATAAAATATAACATAGAAAATATGATTTATATAATTTAAAATAGACAAAATTTCAAAATAAAACAAATTATACTCAAAATTGAAATGTACATAACTTTCACAAATTAAATCCGTTTTCAATGAAACGTAAAGCAGTATTCAAGTTATTAAATCTATTTTCATAATAAAAGATAAAATTTAATAATTTAAATATTTAAATTTGAAATTTAAAAGTCAAGGTTTGACCAGTTTGAACAGAAATTCATCTTTCAGCAAAATATCCAATTTATACCGGTTTGAAATTATAATTCACATAATAATCAACAACTACATTTAAAAATAAATGTTTGAAATAAAATAAGTTTAAAATAATTTCAAATTAAAACAAAGTCAAATATTAAAATATATGAAAAATATAGGGTTGTTACACTTACTGTCTAGCTCATAGCATGCTTTGGGTTTTTTATTATCATTGAGTTTCATATGAAGTTCGGGACGTTTACAAAAGTTTGCTATATCAAGTCTTGAATTTAAATCGTCCTTTGTTTTCCCCTTACATTCATAATGGTATTAAAAACAGTATCAAACACGTTTTTTCGTTGTGCATCATGTCAATATTATGTCGGAGTAGGAGTTCTTTCCAGTAGGGTAACTCCCAAAATATACTTTGTTTCACCAATTATGAGTGTCTGATTTACCTGGAATTTCAGTCTGCACTCCAGTTTCATGTATCTTCGAATACTCCTTTACAATTTCATATATTTTTTCGCTTGACCAAATCTTCGGTGATTGCATACTCTCTTCCCTATTAGCTATAAAGCTTTTTCTATCTCTTCTAAAAGTATGATTGAGATGGAGAAAACACCGATGACAATCAAACCAAGAAATTTTCTTTCCATACAGTAGCGAAAACGTCCGTGTTTCTTCCATGCAATAAGGACAAGCTAGAAGACTAGCTGTACTCCAACCTGGAAGCATCCCATATGCAGGAAAATCACTAATAGTCCACAACAAAGAAGCGAACATATGAAAAATCTTTTTTCTTGAAACGTCGTATGTTTCAACTCCTTCATTCCATAGCGTTTTCAACTCTCCGATCAATGATTGTAAATAAACATCGATTCCTTGTATTGGATCATTAGGCCCAGGGACGACAGTAGTGAGAAGCATACATGGAGTTTTCATGCACATTCATGGAGGTAAATTATAAGGAGTTCCCATAATAGGCCATGATGAATATTTACTACCAAACTGAGAAAATGGTGCAAATCCATCCATACATAAACCGAGTCTGACATTACGGCTTTCGGCAGCAAATGCGAGATAAGTCCTATCAAAATGTTTCCATGCTTCTCCATCAGATGGATGTATCAAAGTTCCTTCTTCCGGTGTTCTCACACTGTGCCATCGCATATGGCACGCCGTAGCAGAAGATGCATATAACCTTTGAAGTCTGCGAGTGACGGGTAAATAATGCATCCTCTTGTATGGAACTTCTTTTACTTTTTTTTCTTGGTTTGTATCTTTCTTCGTCACTTATTCTGCATTTTCTAAGCTCAACGTCATCTTTCCAACACAACATGCAACCTTTTACACATGTATCTATCTTTTGGTACGGCAGACCGAAAGTGGACATAAGTTTTTTCACTTTATAATGTTTATCGCACATCAGATTATTGGGTGGAATGTGTCGTTTTGCTGCTTGTACAACTGCTGTAAATCCAGTTTCTATAAGGTTGAATTTTGATTTCATAGTAATGTATTCGACAGTTACTGATAATTCGGTTCCACTTTTACAACCATCCTACAATGACCTTTTAGCAGAGTCCAATAAATCATATATTTTTTAGCTCCTACAGTCGATTCTTCTTCGACATTTACATCTTCATCGTCATCTTGATCAAACATTGAAAACATTGATCGTGCTGCATCTTCCGCCATATTTTCTATTGGATTCGCAATAAAATTATTGTCATCTAACGCTACAGGATTAGGTGTGGGTGCAAGAAGTTCTCCATGACGATCCTACAAGTAATAATTCGGCACAAAACCATTTTTATACAAATGTACTTCAACTATATCTGCTTTCCAATGCTTCAAATGTTTGCACTTACTACACGGGCAACGAAGTTCTTCGTTATTACGATTATTAGATTTAGCGAATCTAATAAATTCGTGTACACCGTTACAGAAATGTTTCTTTATTGAACCTTTCATACCAGTTCTGACTTCATACATCCAACTACAGTCAAGAAAATAATCGAACATTATTCCTGATTTGAAAATATATGTTAGAAACACAATAAAGTTCATCGTTTATTAATCCAAACAACAATTCGATTTATTTTTTGCTTTTTGCTTTATTGTTTTAACTTTGATGGTCGACCATTATACTTCCCATTACAAATACAATAAAGTAATTACATTTCGTAAATCATATCATTTTAAACGGTTCATAAAATTTCGGCAGCACTTCCCATTTGTTTCCTGTATCGTACACAAATACGTGTACACAGAAAACAAAATGGAAGTGCTATCGAAATTTTATGAACCGTTTAAAATGATATGATTTACAAAATGTAATTATACTTTATTGTATTCGTAACTTGTCCAATACAGGGACAAATCCGACAAATATTGTATTAGATGAATATAGATGTCCGTTCTGTGAAAAACCGAACAACTATATAACGATCATATACAACATTTGTCAGACGTAGCCAAAAATTCTCTAAAGGGTTTAAAAATAGAACTTTTATAATTAACAATATTCATTCAACTATTTAAATATTTATTAACCAAATTTGAAATTTTACAACGTAATTTAACTTTCGTTTAACTATTTTAATTTTTAATTTGGCGATTATGTAAACTAAAATAAGTTGTTCACACATATAATTAGTAAAAATAGACTTTTTTATACTCAATCAACTAATACCTTTTATCATCAACTAATGAACACCATTAACATCAACCCATATGCAATAATCAACAATTACAAATTAATAATCAACTCTTTTCCTTAATTTCAAGCCGACAATGTCAAAATTATATTTCCATACCAATCAAAAATAGTAACATCATCGAATAATACCAACCAATCATCAATTTCTAATCTACCATCAACTAATTTCAAAATTTAGGGTTTAAACCATACCTCAAATAAACTGAAATCGGGAAGGAAGGAGATACCGGAGAGCTTTGGAGAGCGTCGGAGGCTAGATGTTGACTTGAGACGGCGGTGACGGCAGGCGGCTGCGGCGGGTGACGAGGAGGAGGGTTTTGACATGAAATTGGAAGGGAAGAAAAAATGAGAATCTGCTCGTGAGTTTTTACTTCTGTAATGCGATATTGCATCGGCTAGAATCGGCTGCATTTTTTAGCCGATTCTCGCCGACGCAAAGCCTGGACACTATACAGTCCGATTCTAGTAGTGTACGAACAACCACTTGATTATCACATAACAACAACGCTGGAGATGAAGCTTGAATTTGAAAATCATGGGGAAGTTAACGAAGCAAAAAATCTCACTTGCAGTAGCATCTAAAGCTCTATATTCTGCTTCAGCAGAATAACGAGAAACAGTCATTTGTTTCCTAACTTTCCAAGAAATAAGGGAATCACCAAGAAATATGCAAAAACCTGTTACAGACTTTCTAGAATCAGGAAAAGATCACCAATCCGAATCTGAAAATGGCTTGAGTCTGAAAGTAGAATCAACATCAATATCGGTTTTGAATATATTGAAACATATAAAGGACCTTGACCGGGATTGTTCTTCATGTAGCGAAGAAGATGATGAGAAGCTTTGAGATGAGGTTCTTTAGGCTGAGACAAAAATTAACTAAGCTTTTAGACAACATAAGCGATGTCTGGTCTTGACAATATTAGATAAATTTGTCTTCCAATAAGTCTCGCGTAAATAGAAGCATCAGCAAGACGATAACCTTCATTGGGCACTTAAGTTTCGCTTTGGATCCATAGGGACAATATTAGGCTTACATCCAAGATATCCCGTGTCTTCAAGAAGCTGAAGAGTGTAATGCCGTTGGGATATGACAATTTCCTCGAATGAACGAACTACCTCAAGTCCTAAAAAGTATCTTAAAGGACCAAGATCTTTAAGTTTAAATTGAGAATGAAGAAAATTCTTAAGAGAATTGATAACAACTTCATTTGGACCTACAATGATGATATCATCGACGTAGATAAGGAGTGCTATGAAAGTAAAACCTTTACCTTTGGTAAATAGTGAGTAACCACATTTAGATTAAACAAATCCATACTGAACAAGAAGACTGTGAAAATTTTGAGTACCATTGTCATGAGGCCTGCTTTAGGCCATAGATAGACTTATGTAGTCTACAAAAAAAATTCTTCCTCTGATTGCCTTGTTTCCTTACTTTGTCATAGCCAAGAGGCATATCCATGTAAACCTCTTCGAAGAGATCGCCATTGAGAAAAGCGTTATTGACATCTATTTGAGTTAAGTGCCAATTATTAAAAGCAGCAAGAGCAAGTAAGACTTTAACTGAGACCAATTTTGCTACTGGAGAAAAGGTTTCCATGAAGTCAATTCCCTTTTGTTGTGTGTAACCTTTTACTACCAAACATGCTTTGTATCTTTCTATAGTTCCATCAGAATGATATTTGATCTTACAAATCCATTTACATCCACTAGAATGTTTGCCATGTGGGAATGGAGTGACTGTCCAAATTTTATTTTCTTCCATGATAGCAAGTTGTGCTTGCATAGCTTTATGTCATTCTGGATATTTAATATCTCGATGAAAAAATGGTGGTTCATAATTTAAAGAGACATTAAGCACGAAACACTTATCAGCGGAAGATAAAGTATCCAAATTTCTACAAAGGTATTCAGTCGAAAACTAGGAAGAGGAACATTTTGTTGAGAAACTAGACTACAGTGAAAATCACAAAAACTAGATGGTGGTTTAGAAAGTTGAGAATATCTTCTAACATTAGAAACATTATGTTGAGTAGGACAACCAACAAAATTTCCAAAATTATCCACCGTATGCTTAAAAAAATTATTATCTTGTTCTGGAAATTCATAAAATTGATCACCATTTGAAGCATTAGTTTGGGTGCTGAAACTTGATCTTCATAACTTCCAATGTCTCGAGTAAAATGGGCTTTAACTAAAGGAGATACTGGTCTAGAAAAACTAGGCACATGCAGTACTAAATTTAGGATTGGATTAATCAAACCCGAAGTAGAGGCTATCGTATGAAATGGAAATATCTCCTCATGGAAAATTACCTCATGGGACATAATAACTTGTTTAGTCTGAATATCATCAAGGTAGTAGCCCTTAATTCCAGGTGGATAACCAATGAACACACATCCTAGATCGAGCATCAAATTTGGTTCTATGTGCAGATAAGGTAGAAGTAAAAGCAATATATCCAAACACTCTAAACATAGAGTAATCTATGCATGTTTTGTAGAGAACTTCATATGGTGTTTTGTGATAAAAAAGAGGAGAAGGGGTACGATTGATCAAATATGTGGCAGTAAGTATACAATTTGACCTTGAATAGGTAGTCTAGACTAAAAATATAATGCTCTTGCTACATTTAGCAAGTGTTGGTGCTTCCTTTCCACAACCGAGTTTTGTTGTGGCCTTTCTACACATGAAAACTGGTGAAGAACTCCAATAGAAATAAAAAAAAGTGAAGAGCAATTCTGATGCATTATCTAAATGAAATTTTTAATTTTGGCTGCAAATTGAGTTTCAACCATCTTGAAAAACTTAGGAATAATGGAAGCAACATCAGATTTATGCTTCAACATAAAAATCCAAGTAAATCGTGAGCAATCATCTACTAAAGTTAGGAAATATTTATAACCATTATAAAATAAGTATGATAAGGGCCCCAAATATCATAATGTATTAAATCAAAAGGAATCTGAGACGTATAATTATTATATTCAAAGGATAACCTTCTTTGTTCAGATAGTGGGCAAATGTAGCAAGGATCTTCTTTATTGAGCTTAGAAGTATCACATCACATTTGAGATTTCAAACTATCAACCGTTTAAAAGAAATATGGCCTAATCGATTATGCTAAATTCGAGCAGAAATATGATTTACATAATTTGTAGAAATAGAACAGAATACTTTGGTATCCAGTATATAAAGACCTTCAACTTTTTCACCCTTGCCAATCGTCATCTTGTTGTTTAGCTCCTGAATGATAAAATGGTCAGTTAGAAAGTTTGCAGTAAGTTTAGTCGCATAAGTAAGAGAACTAACTGACAACAAGTTAAATTGAAACTCCGGTATAAAAAGCACATCCTTGAGCACAGCAATATCACTAATCTGAATATCTCCAGAAAGACAAACTGGTATATTAGTATGAATTGGCGGCGTAATAGTGGATTTCAGAATTTGTCTCAAGGATATAAATGCGGAAGCCAAAGAACAAATATGACGAGCAACACCAGAATCAACTATCCAATACCGGGGAGAAGAAAATTTTGTACTCGATGCAATAGAAAAACAAGTACCTATGGAAGATGAGGCAACATTATTGTTTTGAGATTTATCCATGCTATGATTGGTAGAAATCAAATGACTCGACAACATAGACATAAGCTATTGGTATTGACAAACATTCAAATTCTAAATGAAATTGCTAGCAGTTTCTTGATTAGACTTCGAATCTTGACTATAAACATTATTGACAGAACCAAAATTTACTAGAGAAGAGGAATTGTCATGACTCTTTGTTTCGTAGCCTGTTGGATATCCATGAATTTTGAAGCATTAATCGATAATATGACCTTGAATTTTGCAGTGAGTGTAATAAGTTCTTTCTTTCTTTGAACCCTTAGCATGAATGTCATCAACCGACTTCTTATTCTTATCAGAATTGGATTTAACAGCAAATGCCATGGCATTAGAAGCATCAAGATTAAAATTCAAACTAATAACAGTGCCAACTTTTCTTTGGTCTTCTCTTGTGAAATTAGTGCAAAAACTTTGTTTGTGGGAGGAAGAGGATCCATTAACTGTTATACATCTAGTATACCAAAATAGAACTAATCAATAATAAACTCGTCAAACAAGTTTACAAATCAGATTTCCACTACTTTGGAATTCTGTATTAGCTTTTTTTAACAATAAGTATGTTACAACAACAAACTGACAACTATAGCAATTGTAACTATAGTGATAAATCAAATGTTATACTATTTAAGGAAATAGTACAACGTAGAGACGAAAATTATATATATATATATATATATATATATATATATATATATATATAAATCAACCAAAATCTAACCGGTTGAAGAAGGAAATTTTGTCTGAGGCTTGTCATAACAATTTCCTTAAGACTTTATTCAAAGTCTCCCAAGATACAACAGACGCAGGCTGCTCGAGATCGTGATGTGCATGATCCTCTATGTGATAGAACTGACTATGGTTTAAGAAAATGAAGATAAAGAAGAGATAATTTGGTTTTAAAATTGAGTGAGGAAAGTGATCAGGTTTCCTCCTTATTTATAGCCGAATTCCCAATGGCCAAGAACTGTCTCGGTTTTAAAATTGAGTGAGAAAAGTGATCAGGTCTCTCTTCATTTGCAACGGCCAAGAACTGTCACGGTTTGCAACAGTTGCGTCACTTCACTTGCAACAGACAAGAACTGTTGCGGTGTGCAACAGTCGCGTCTCTTCATTTGTTTGCAACGGTCACAACCATTGGAAAATTCGTATCTTTTTTAAATACAGTTCTGTTTTAAAATTAGTCTATTTTTTAGATAGCAGAAAAATATATGACACAACCCAATCTTATTGGATCTGCATTCGGTTTGATTGGACGGACAACAGCGCGCGTGTTAGTCCATAGCCATATAAGTCCTCCTCCTCGTATAAAATTACCTAACCCTAATGATCAATATAGGAATTGAGAGCACACTATATGAACAAGAAAATGGACTTATTTTTGATGATGTGGGATATATCTCATTCATTATTTTTGAGAATTCTAACATTAACAAGATCCGACTCCTGCCTTGTGAAAAAGAATCATTTAGTCCCATGAGAAAGGAAATTGTGTACTCCATCTGATAGTGGGCATTTAATTCTTAAGTCCTCCATAAGAAGACTTTGCACAAGTACAAGATGGTCTGTAATTACTCAATTCTTCCCAAACTATCTTCAATGTTGTAAAATAATTGCTAATAGTACTCTGATCTAGAGTAAAATTCATTAACTCTCTTCTTAGTTGGAATGTTCTTGGTCTATTTTTCTATTGAAATCTATCTCTAAGATCAACCCACATATCATGAGCAGATATGACAAGAATTATACTTGTAGATATATCCTTTGAGAGGGAAATTAATATCTAAGAAATTACCATATTGTTGTTACGAATCCAAGAATTGATCAGATCAGGATTTGTACCATCTGGTTTTTGAATTGAACCATCAAAAAATCCTAATTTATTCTTCACGGATAGGGAAATCAACATTGCATGATGCAGGAGGCTTAGTTATCTCCAATGAGTGGTTGAGAAACAAGAACAATTCCAAGATTATTAAAGTGATGCAGAAAAGAAAGGACTAGATGAATCATGATTTAGTGATAGTGGATGAAGTTGGAATCAGCCCAGGGCGAGAAAATTGATTTGAATCATTCATTTTTGCAAGAAATCTGGTAATGGAAATTCAAAAAATTAAAAGTTAGAAGATTGGGTAACGATTCAGGCGAATTCACTCTGATACCATATAATGATAAGGAGAAAAGAACAACGAAGAGAAAATGAAGAAGACACATAATTCCTTTTATTAACTCTCACCTTTACGGTACTTCCAATTGTGTATACTATATATATAACTAGAGTGTTATAACCAACTATAGACCAATAGAAACATTACATGTCAGCAGGCCCGGCCCTAGGGTAAGGCTGGCAAGCCAGCCGCCTAGGGCAACAGGGTAATGGGGGCAACAATCCATGAATTTGGTAGATAATAAGCTTTTACTTTATGAATATTTCAAATGGTATTGTATTACAGCGGTTGTGCTTGTAGCTTCTAAAGCAAGTGTCGTTGATTCAATTCTGGCATTCGGCAATTAAGCATTTTTTGGTACTTTATCACCTAAAAATTTCATTTTTGCCTAGGGCAACAGAGTGGATTGGGCCGGGCCTGCATGTCAGCAAACATACACTCAGCAGATTTCAGTTTACAAGTTCTAAAATAAATGTATAATCACTGACTTCACAAATAAAATGTCAATCAACAAATTAGTTTTCCGTATATGTTGTAGGCTTGTAGCTGCTAGTTTAATCTACTGAAGCGAGAACAAATTTAAGTGTTAATATAACAATGCACAACCATTTTGTTACGTGTAAATTGTTAAATTAAAATTGGCATTAAAAGATAGATACCAAATAATATTGTTTAGAAAAAGCAACATTAAAAATTAACATTCGTAATGCATCATTAGGCATTCTGTAGAAAAAGTATGGCAGTAAAAATAAATAATGATTTTTCAAGCAAGTCCACAGTTTGGTTTGTTTAGTGTTTGCGTCAAAATTGGTCACAAACCCCAAGTATCGTGAAAGCACTAGTGTATGAACACAAATCAGCAATATTCAAGTACAAATCTCAGGTCTCAGCAAATAACAAACAACAGTATGGATTTATTTAATTCAATAATATTGTAATACAAAATGGCATCTTATGGCAAACGCGAACTGGTTAGTTCCTCCCTCCCGTACAGTCGTCTTGGTAGAATGCTTTCGTTTACAAAACCGAACTTGTATCTTAGAATGTTATCCATTGTCTTGGTAAGCTTTCTAACTCCGGCTCCTGTCCATCG
Organism: Allium cepa; assembly: GCA_030765085.1. Classification (NCBI taxonomy): domain Eukaryota; kingdom Viridiplantae; phylum Streptophyta; class Magnoliopsida; order Asparagales; family Amaryllidaceae; genus Allium; species Allium cepa. Next base: position 744,496,117 of record CM060932.1, read on the forward strand.
ACTATTGTCTAATTTCCATCTATAGTTTTGTATGTGGGTTCAGAGTCTTGTACGTTAAACCAAGTGACATCATACGCCTATTGTTCTTCAAACACGCCATCAAACTATTGTAAAATATATTTCCCGACTGTTGCAAGTTTTTAATTTCCCTTCAAATAATAGTTGAAGTATGGATATCAGACAGGCAGTAATAAAATAGTTAAATCAAACGGTATTACATGCACATATCAATGCAGTAGAAGTTAGCATGTACATAATAAAACAAACTTCCCGGTCAATCACGGTCAAGAAATTGCATGTTCATCGCTTAAGCTTCATTCCTACTTTGGCTGACTAAGTTCCATAGTCGGGCCACCCTTACTCGAAGGATGGTCCAATTTGTTCCGTAAACCAGATCAGAAAAGAGTCGGCTATTTTGAGTAATTATGCCTGCATGATGACAAATGGAACGTAAACTTCGGACTGATTAAGCACAGGGTGCCAATTTGACCCGACTTCCCGATGGGTCGGGTTTTGTCGGGTTCAAACTATAATTTCAAAACCTAAACCCGACCCAATTCGAGCTTCGGTTCGAGTCGAGTCGACTCAAATCTAGTTGGGTACTAACACTAAAAATGCATATGTTTCAATGTTTTTTGGTCAGTTATTTCGGATCGGGTCGGTTTTAATTATGTATTTATTGTATTTTTTTATCACGCAGACCCGATCCGAGACCCATCGTGTTCGATTCGGGTCTTCTCGGGTCGGTTTGGTTTTGAGGTTCTCAGTTCTAATTGTCAATCCTAGTTAAGTAGTTAACATCAAATTGCAGTGGAAAAAAGGTTAGAATTAGGTCACTTTTGTAAACTAATCACATTAAACTTACTATAAAATAGGTTATTTTTTATCACCTCATCACGCTGGTAAAAATGCACTGGCCGTTTGTACTTTTCCTTTTTTTTTACATCAATAAAAAAAAGCACAGTTGGTATTTGAAATGCTGTTGGTACATTTTTTATTTTTTAATGAACAGGGACACAGGATTTATAGTGGTTCAGTTGTCTCCGGCCTACGTTCACTTCAAAGTTTTATCTTTTATTGACGTTCTTTGCTGATTACAAATGATTGCGGCAGTTACAATGGAGAATTTCGAGTATAACAGCAGTAGTAAGGTATAGGATCGAATCCGGAAGAGTCTGGACGTCGAATGGCCAAAAGATCCTTTTTCTATAGGCTTCAGGGGCTATTTATAGGCGTAGGTGGCTGAGATCGCGCTCAAACTTCGGGAGACTACTTTTGGCACGTGAGTCGGCCAATGCAACCGACCCCACCAAGTTTTAACTCGTTCTAAAATGCTCCAAACGAGCTGAAACTTGGCAGGATGGTTCTTTAGCATTTATGCAAGCTGATGTGAAAATTTCATTGCATTTGGATCAGTGGTTCGTGAGATATAGTCGATACTAAATGGAATTTCTCGGTGGCTGTTTGGTTCGAACCCATCACTTCGAATCGATACATTTGAATCGATCTTCTCACGTGGTTCTCTGATGATGTGGCACGCACCCTTCGCCCCGATCTAAGTTTCACTCCTAGTTGACCGTGTCGACTCCATTATTTTCGCCTTGTTCATATCGAATTTGACACATCACCCAGACTTGTTGACTCGATGGATACGAAGTAGTCATCAGCATGGATTCGAACAACAGTTACGTTGATGGATACAAGCTAATGAAGGTTGATGGTTACGAACAGGCCTTTACTTGATGGATACGAGCCACACAGCTCCTTAATGGACACGAAGTCAATCGATGCGAACCAGAGTCCTTTGATGGATACGAAGTAAGGTAAACTGATGGATACGAATTGCTCCGCCCAGATGGATTCGAAGAGAGGCTTCCACGATGGATACGAAGCAGTAACCGTTGCCTTAGTTGATGGATGCGAAGTAGACTATCTGCCGATGGATACAAAGTAGGTAGTTGCCAATGGATTCGAATAAGGAGGAGCTGATGGGTACGAACGAGATCGAGTCAAACCGAGGCTTCCCGATGGATTTGAACTTGATCGACACGAACTTAGGCTCTTCAATGGATACGAAGTCGCTGGACCCCTGATCGATACGAACGTGATCGATTCGAACCGGAATTCGATGATGGATACGAAGACGGTGCTTTTCCCTTCAAATTGTATTGGCCATAACTTGAGCATACGAACTCGGATTGACTTGAAACTCAGAATGTTGGCTCTCTTGGCCTTGCTAGCCTTGTCTTATCAATTATAGCTCAATCTGGACTCGGACAAAATTTATTGATATCCATGGTTATCCTGCAATGTATAGTTGATATTCATGACTTATTATTATCAATTTTCAGTTAATTTTTGGGTATCTCAGCTTTGCCAAAAGGTGGGATAACACTTTGCCCCCCAAAAGATGCCTTTTGGTAAAAGGTGTGTTTTGTTCAGTCTCAAATCGAATGCAGTGAGTTGATGTTTTATTTAGAGTTTATAGCATTTTCAATCAAGTCCACGGCTGTTCAAAGCGAAATTGTTATCAATTTCTTCCTGTGGAAGTCAAGAATGAAATTCTACAGTCTCTCCGGACTGTCGATGGTCACTAAGGACCCTTGCTAAGCCCATTCTAGATTTGGCGATTGAATAGAAAGATCCTATTGCACTCCGGCGTTGCTTTCTATCCCTTGCACTCTGGCCCCAGCTAGGGCATATAGCGATGTCTTGGTTGTTCTAAACCGATCATAGCCTCTCCAGGCTCTTGCTGGATCCCATCCTGTCACTCTCCGGTGAAGAGGAGGCAGCGTTAAGTGAGTCGATCCTGTCGCTCTCCGACGAAGCAACTCACTTCTTGCACTCCGGTTCAGTGTATCTGAACATCAAGCGATGTCATGGCCTAAATCGTGGGCCGATCACAGCCTCTCCGGGCTCCTACCGAATTTCGATCCAATCACTCTCCAGTGAATGGGAAACGACGTTAAGTGAGTCGATCCTATCGCTCTCCGACGAAGCAACTCACTTCTTGCACTCCGGACCCTGCCTCTCCGGGTAGGGTCATAAAGCGATCATTTTCATGTTGGTATTTAACATTTACCCTTTAACTCTCCGGTCAAAGGTTTATTTCAAGAAATTCAAGTTTATTTATTAAATTCAAGTCCTGGATGTTCAATCTCAAACATCAGGAGAAAACTAAACATTGCCTCTCCGGGCAGATCGGTCTATTTCCATCTCAGAGCATGCCTAGGGATCTCTCCAGTTCCCGTACATGAGTAAGTGGAATAGCCATTTATTTTTAAAATCAAATCCAAGAAAAAAAATCGACCAAAATCCAAATCCCGAACTTGGCCCTTGTCATCATAATCAATTGATGACGAGTCGTGATCCCGATCCAGGATCAGTTCTGTTAGGTGGAGGCGGCATATGGCCGCCGTTCGCTCTCTGATATACTGTAGCAATCTATCACTCCTGGCATGTTCTTCCACCTCATCTTTTAGGTGACGGCATTCATCGGTAGTGTGCCCATCCAGCTCATGGAATAGGCAATATTTTCCAGTTCTACGCTCCCGCTCTGTGGGATCTCTCCTGGGTGGTTTTCGATAGGGGAGCTGTGCCCGAGTTTCCATGTAAATTCTTTCTAGACTCGCCATCAGATCCGTGTATTGTCTAAATCTGGGTTCTCGTAATTTCTTCCGTTTATCAGGACCATCACGTCTATCGTCCTGTTTTCTCTTTCCTTTGTCCGCTCCGGACTGTTCCCTGGCGGTTCCTTCGCCCTGCATAGCATTTATTTCTCTCCTTTTGGCTCGTGACTCTTCCAGCCGAATGATTCTTTCAGCTTCATGATAAAATTATCCAAGATCTTGTGGTGGATCTCTTGCCAGAGAATCTTTGAATTCGGTGCCTTCCCCAACTCCTACCACCGCCGCCATCAAAATCATCGATGGATCCGGGCAATCTATAGAAGCCACCTTTGCATTGAATCGCAATAAGAAATCTTTTATGGACTCTCCGGTCCTTTGCTTGATTGAAGCTAGAGTTATCACACTCTTGGGTCGCGTCACGTGGACCCTGAACTGTCTCATGAAGCAATCTACAAGCTCGCCTCATGTTTCGATTGATCCAGTCTCCAGCTGCCTAAACCAAAGCGCAACTAAATCTGACAAGTATAGAGGGAAGCATCGAGCCATTACTTCTTCGGATGCCTCCAGCACTTCCATGTGCCTGATGTATTGTGTAATATGCATCGTTAGGTCCGACTTCCCGTCATATGGATCCAGCATAGGCAGTTTGAACTTTGGAGGGTTCCTTGCATTCCTGATATTCGGAGTGAACGGACTCCGACTGACTTCTTCTAATCCTCCACTCGACAATCCGCCTCTCATGATTCGTCGCACTAGACCAATCATTCTTCCATCTCCATCCAGGGGTTGCCCCCTTGTCATGTTTCTATCCTACCCCTAAGTCTCGAAGGGAACTCCGGTACATATTCTTCATGTGGCTCAGTAACAGTGGCATTGACTCCAGCCTGCTGAGCTTCATCTATGGGTCTTCCTCCAGTGTCTGATCCTGAGGGACTGCCCCAAGTCCTTGTTGATTGCCTTCAGGTCCTACACTACGGTCTTGAACATGACCTTCATTGGCTTCCGCGATCCTGACTCCTTGTCCTGCACTTGCAGCCGCTGTAGTTGGCCCAAGGTTCTGCACGTTCGCTGCTCTCATCTGTTCTAAGAAATTCTGCAGCATCTCCTGTTGGCTTTTCATCATTCTTTCATGCATTAAATTAGCCATAGTCTCCATCTCATTCCGGGTGATGTAGATCGAAGCTTGTCCTTCTGCAGCTCCAGAGGATGCTTCCTGGCTTCGTCCTTGTTGGTTTCTCTCAGCTCTCTGCCTTCTACTGTTTTGTCTAGTCATTTTCTCTAAGTCTGAATTCTTCAAGCTTTTCAAATCAGAAATTCAATCCGGTGTAGCGGGTGCTAGTTCTTCTCAGTGAAAGCACCAAAGTGTTTGCGCCAAAATTGGTCACAAACCCCAAGTATCGTGAAAGCACCAGTGTATGAACACAAATCAGCAATATTCAAGCAAAAATCTCAGATCTCAGCAAATAACAAACAGCAATATGGAAATAACGAACAGTGACACGGGATTTATAGTGGTTCGACTGTCTCCGGCCTACGTCCACTTCAAAGTTTTATCTTTTATTGATGTTCTTTGCTGATTACAAATGATTGCAGCAGTTACAATGGAGAATTTCGATTATAACAGCAGTAATAAGGTATAGGATCGAATCCGGCAGAGTCTGGACGTCGAATGGCCAAAAGATCCTTTTTCTGTAGGCTTCAGGGGGCTATTTATAGGCATAGGAGGCTGAGATCACGCTCAAACTTCGGGAGACTTCTTATGGCATGTTAGTGCGCCCACGCGACCGGCCCCACCAAGTTTGCACTAGTTCTGTGATCGATACGAAACAATTTTGCATCGATCAAAAAATGCTCCAATCGAGCTGAAACTTGGCAGGATGGTCCTTTAGCATGTATGCAAGCTACTGTGAAAATTTCATTGCATTTGGATCAGTGGTTCGTGAGATATAGTCGATACAAAATGGAATTTCTCTGTGGCTGTTTGGTTCGAACCCATCACTTCGAATCGAACTTCTCATGTGGTTCTATGATGACGTGGCACGCACCCTTCGCCCTGATCCGAGTTTTACTCCTAGTTGACCGTGTCGACTCCATTATTTTCGCCTTGTTCGTATCGAATTTGACACATCACCCAGGCTTGTTGACTCGATGGATACGAAGTAGTCATCGGCCATGGATTCGAACAACAGTTACGTTGATGGATACGAGCTAACGAAGGTCGATGGTTACGAACAGGCCTTTACTCGATGGATACGAGCCACACAGCTCCTTAATGGACACGAAGTCAATCGATGCGAACCGGAGTCCTTTGATGGATACGAAGTAAGGTAACCTGATGGATACAAATTGCTCCGCCTAGATGGATTTGAAGAGGGGCTTCCACGATGGATACGAAGCAGTAACCGTTGCCTTAGTTGATGAATGCGAAGTAGACTATCTACGATGGATACGAAGTAGGGAGATGCCAATGGATTCGAATAAGGAGAAGCTGATGGGTACGAACGAGATCGAGTCGAATCGAGGCTTCCCGATGGATTCGAACTTGATCGACACGAACTGAGGCTCTTCGATGGATACGAAGTCGCTGGACCCCTGATCGATACGAATGTGATCGATTCGAACCGGAGTTCGATGATGGATACGAAGACGGAGCTTTTCCCTTCAAATTGTATTGGCCATAACTTGAGCATACGAACTCGGATTGACTTGAAACTCAGAATGTTGGCTCTCTTGGCCTTGCTAGCCGTGTCTTACCAATTATAGCTCAATCCGGACTCGGACAAAATTTATCGATATCCATGATTATCCTGCAATGTATAGTTGACATTCATGACTTATTATTATTATCGATTTTTAGTTAATTTTTGGGTATCTCAGCTTTGCCAAAAGGTGGGATAACACTAATAATACAAATACACATTTAGTGAAAGGCTACATGTATATATAGACACACAGGCGCACATACATATGCATATGCATGCACATAAATATACAGATAAACATAGTACATTTGCAGAAAACCACATTTGTACTAATATATAAATATAGTTCAAAAATTAATTATATGAAAGGGTTCATGTAATTACGTAGCTTAATGTTATAGTGCAAATAATTTTTGAAGTATATTTATATATTAGTACGAATGTAGTTTTCTACAAATGTACTGTGTTTATATGTATATTTAAGTGCATGTATATGCATACGCATGTGCATGTGCATATGTGTGTCCATTTATACCTAGTCTTTCATGAAATGTGTATTTGTATTGATATGCAAATCAAACCGTGGATTTTTTTCCAAATTTTTTTAATGCCATTCTTTTTCTATAGAACGCATAATGACGCATTACGTATGTTCAATTTTATAGTTGCTTTTCCTAAACAATATTATTTGGTTTTTATCTATCTTTTAATGCTAATTTTAATTTAACAATGTACACGTAATAAAATAGCTGTGCACTATTATATGAACACTTAAATTTGTTCTTGCCCTAGTAGATTAAACTGGAAGCTACAATCCTACAACAATTATGGAAAACTAATTTAGTGATACACATTTATTTGTGAAATCAATGATTATACATATTTTACTACTGTATTTTCAGTTGTTTTGTGCCTAATCATTACCTAATCATCAAACAGCAGGGTAATCCGCAACTTGTAGTAGGCTGCAAGCATAAGCTACTCAAATTCTAGCTTACGTTTGATGAAGAGTCAGCCTGTGAAATTAGCATGCTTACTGCCAATGATTTGGAGACAGCTATGCTGGAAAAATATAAACAGTATCAAGCTACACAAAATTGAGCATGCACTTGTTAGCTTCTAATGAGAATGAGAGTATGAGTGGCTGATGATATTATCTCGAAGCAAATATAACAAATAGAACGTGGTTGCAATAGTGGGCTTGTATAACCGGCCCAAGTTAATGTATATTAGTACATTATAAATAGCAAGCAGATATACAATGTAATACAATTCAGTTCAATTTTTTTTTCAATTATAAAAAATCTGCTTCATTATAATCTCTCACATTTATATCATCTCATTCTCTAAAATCCTAAGTATCAGGTATCAAATATTACAAGTATCTGAAACTTTAATTTACTATCAGTGCATCAAAACTTTTTAGTGATAAAACTGAGTATCATCATATTCAGTCTCATCATTTGATACTTAGAAACTCATTAGAACAAACTCATCTCTGATTTTTTTTAATTTACTCGAAAGCTATTAAGAGAATAAGTGCCATGCTAAAGAATTAATAGCATTCTGGTTGCAACAAGTTCTCCATTGCAAAACAAGTGGATTCATATTACAAATCCAAAAAAGTGAAAACAGAAAGCAAGATAACCATCAAAACCAAGAAAGTTAGCGTCATGCCAAGAACCCGTCAGAACAAATTCATCATCTGAATTATTGGTTGCAACAAAGCTAGTTTTCTCCTTTTAGAATTGTCTTCTTGCAATCAGATTCATTTTCTTGAAATCAATGTGTTTCAGAACAATCAAAGGTGTCTGGTCAAATCTTATCATCATGTCTCAAGGCAGTGAAACCTCTGAAAATACAGATTGGACTCATCAATAATTAACGACAGAGAACTTGATCAAAACCATGGTCAGTCCCCAAAGCCAACTCATCATTGTTCATCTGGATGTAGGCAATTATCTCCTCTGGAAGTTTCAGGTTGAAATCGCCATTAGAGGGTATGGTCTGGAAGAATTAATTATTGGTACACTCGTAGTTGCACCAAAGTTCACAACTGATCAAGAAGGAAAATTTTTAAGTAACAATGAGTACATAGAACATCATAGAGAAGATAGTTTAATAAGTTCATGGTTATTATCTTCTATAAATACCAAAGATTGGCTTCAATTAGTGGGATGCAAGTCACCCAAAGAAATCTAGGCCACAATAGATCAAGAATTCTCAATCTGCAGCTAAAGTAATGCACTATAAAAGACAATTGCAAAATGTTAGAAAAGATAATATGTCCATGAGGGAGTATTTGTCAAAGACTAAGACTACACATGACCTATTGGAAACTGATGGACATAAAGTTTCAGAAATAGAACAAGTACCGACAATCTTAAGTAGCCTTGATGAAGAATATGAAGCAGTAGTGGTAGTAATCTCTTCTAAAGAAACATTACCATCAATACAATACATGCATTCAAGCTTACTAGTCCATGATGGAAGAATTGATCAAAGAAAGTCATAAGATTCTAAACTATCAATTAAGTATGAAGTTAATCACAAAAACATGAATCAGAACTACAATAAGTGTTAGCAATCTTATCAGAGAGAGGGACAATCTTCTAGAGGAAGAGTTAGAGGAAGGAACAATGATAATAACAGACCTAGATGTTAGATATGTGAGAAAATTGGCCATACAGCTACAAAATGCTACTTCAGGTTCAATGCAAATTATATACCAAGTCAGAACTCAAATATGCAGAGAAACAACAACCTTAGTGCAAACATTGCACGGGTATAACAAGAATTAGGCAATCAATTAGATACTACAAGAAATCATCACATGAATGAAACCATTGGATCTGAACACATTGAAGATGAGAGTTAGTACCCGGATACTGGAGCAACCAATCACATGATAAACAATCTTGGAAACCCGAACCTAGGCAACAAGGAGTATAAAGGTAACCGGTCAATACATATAGGAAACAGTGAGTCTAATAGGATGACTCATATTGGAATTGCTTGCATTAAAGGTGAAAGGCAACTTTATGTCAATAATTTATTAAGAATACCTAAAATAAAGAAAAACCCCATAAGTGTATCACAATTTACAAGTGATAACAATTTCTACTTTGATTTTTGTCCAAAATATTGTTTAGTTAGAGACATTCTAACTAGAGAAATTCTTTTGCAGGTGATACAGTTAAAGGGTTATACAAGTTCAATCTTGTTAAGTCTAGAAATTCTAATAAAGGAGAAAAGTGATGTAATTTCTTTGCAGTTTCTCAAACAAAGAGAAATATAAGTAGTTTTAATACATGGCATTGTAAACTAGGTCACGCAAATGCAAGTATTGTAAAGAAAGTTTTGACTGATAATAAAATTTCATTTGAAAACACTACCGCACCTTATGTTTGCACATACTATCGAATGGGTAAGAGTCACAAACTTGATTTTTCTGATTCTTTAACTAGATATAATAAACCTCTTGAAATGGTTGCAACTGATCTTTAGGGCCCTACTTCTATTAGTTCTGACTATGGCTTTAAGTATTATATATCATTTGTTGATGCTTATTTTAAATATACATGGATTTATTTCTTAAAAAAGGGCCAGAAAACTTACAGTGTAGTAATATATTTCATAACTCAAGCTGAAAAACGAACCAACCATCAAGTCAAAATTATACAGATAGATGGTGGTACTGAGTATAAACCACTCAGTAATTTCTTTAATAAGAATAGGATCACTTGTCCCTAGACAACTGAAAAAAACATAGACATATAGTTGATTCTAGTCTTGCACTTTTAGCTCAGGCTTATCTTCCTTTGAAATTCTAGCCTGATTCCTTTATTACCGCAGTGTGCCTAATCAATAGATTACCAACAGAGGTATTAGAACACAAGAGCCTATTGGAAAAATTGTTTAGTGTAAAACCTGATTATCAAGCACTAAAAACTTTTGGGTGTTTGTGTTTTCCTTATCTAAGGCCACATAACACTCATAAATTATATTTTAGGTCTACACCCTGTACATTTTTTGGTTATGGGACAAATCAGAAGGATAAATGTACTAATAGTAATGGAAAAATATTCATAAGTAGGCATGTTGTATTCAATGAACATGTGTTTCCTTTTGCTAGTACAGATGTGAAAACAACTCAAAAAGTTTACAACTCAAAAGTTTCTATACCATCAATCCTTTGTATTCTACTACATGGAATCAACCAGGAGATGAATTGAGTTCAGTAGAGACTCTGTCTCACAACTCACAATGTCCAATGAACTAGGTCATGAGCAAGGAGAGTCTTTTGAATATCTCAATCAATCCTCTAATGGTTCAACAAGTCAATCGCAAAGCATCAATCAGGAAAATTAAAATTCAAACATACAACAAAATCAACAAGGAAGTAATACAAGTTAAAGTAGTAGTTCAGCATCATCACATGATGAACCATAGGCTAAAGCTGGGCATCACATGATTACTAGAGCAAAAAGTGGGATATTTAAACCAAAGGTTTACATTAAAATTACTGAATAAGAGGAACAAGAACCATTTGATCAAGCAATACAATACAAAAACTAGAAAATAGCAATGAATGAAGAGTATAATACTCTTATAAAACATAAGGCACGGGACCTTGTTCTTCCACCTGAGCATAGTAACATTGTAGGATGCAGGTGGACTTATAAAATAAATAAAAATTCAAATGGAACAAAAGATACAAAGCGAGGCTAGTTGCTAAAGGCTACACACAACAACATGGGTTCGACTTCAATAAAACCTCCTCTCCAATGGTGAAGCCAACAACTATTAGAATTATTCTCACTATAGCACTACATAGAAATGAGATATAAGGCAACTAAATGTCAATAATGCCTTTTTAAATAGTGATCTACAAGAGGAAGTGTACATGGAATAACCACGGGACTACAAACAAGATAGAAGATATATGTGCAAGCTAAGAAACTATTTATGGCCTTAAGAAAGAACCTAGGGTCTGGTTTGATTAATCGAACAATACCTTATGCAATTTGGGTTTTCCTACTAAATCAAACACCTCGCTGTTTATTAAAATGAGCAAAATATCAACTGTTTATATTTTAATATACGTTGATGACTTGATTGTTACAGGATATAATAAAGCAGAATTCAACCATTTCATTCAATACTTAGACAAGAAATTTTCAATTAAAGATGTTGGCAATCTAAACTACTTTCTAGGAGTTAAAGTTAAAAGAAAATCAATGTCAGAAATTGTCGTATGCCAGAGAAAGTATATTATAGAACTACTAGTCAAAGCAAAGATGGATGGTGCCAAATCACTACATATACCTATGATAAGCAATCAAAATTTCTCAAAAAATAAGGGAGAACCAATACTTAATGGTAAGCAATATAAGAGCATTGTTGGTGCTCTCTAATATGTAACTATTACTAGACCCGAAATTTCATTTAGTGTTAACAAAATGTGTCAATTTATGCAGAATCCCCTGGATAAGCATTGGAAAGCAGTGAAGATAATATTAAGATACTTAAAAGGAGTTGCAAATCATGGATTAACACTTAAAGCATGTACAAATCTAAGTATAACTAGATATGCTGATGTAGATTAGGCCACAGATCCTGATGACAGAAGGTCAACTATAGGATCCTGCTTTTATATTGAAGATAACCCAGTATCATGGTGTTCAAAGAAACCGACAACAATATATAGATCAAGTAGAGAGGCGAAGTAAAGAAGTATCGCAAGGTTATGTAAATACAATTAATGCTAAAAGAACTCAAGGTCAATACAATCAACAAATCGATCATATCGTTTGACAATGTAAGTGCAATTTCACGCTCAACAAATCCCATTCTTCACTCGAGAATATAACACATAGAAATTAATATATATTTTGTTCGGGAACAAGTTTTACAAAGAAAATTAAAATTGAATCACATACCTTGCACTTACCAGAGAGCAGATATACTCACCACAACTTTATCGGTAAAGAATTTTACTAGATTGAAGCATGAATTAAAGTTCGAAGAAAGCAATCGAAGTTCAAATGAACAAGCAGCCGCCAATCTAACTAAATTAAAGCATGCTTCAAAGGCTGAAGAATGCAATCAAAGCATCAGTCAACAAAATTACCAGATTGAAGCATGAATTAAAGATCCAAAGAAAGTAATCAATGTCCGAAAGAACAAGCAGTAGCCAGTCTCACTAAATCAAAGCATGCTTCAAAGACTGAAGAAGGCAATCAAAGCATCAATCAACAAAAAATATTAAAGCAAAGTGACAGCTGATTTAGGGGAAATCTCAAAACCCTAACCCTAAATCAGTTTGAAAGGGGTAATGAGAGTATGAACGGCTGATGATATTCTCTCAAAGCAAATGTAACAAATAGAATGTGGTTGCAATAGCGGGCTTGTATAACTAGTCCGAGTCAATGTATATTGGTACATTATAAATAGCAAGTAGATACACAATGTAATATAATTCATTTTTTTTTTCAATTAAAGAAAATATGCTTCACTACAGTCTCTCTCATTTACATCATCTCATTCTGAAATCCTAAGTATCAAATATCAAATATTACAAGTATCTAAAATTTTAATTGCTTATCAAAGTGTCAACGTTATCAAGCATGCTATGATAGGAAAACTTGATGTATGACCCGCTTTAATTTAAACTTTTAATCTACATTTTCTTTAGTTTGCATTTTTTGTGTGACTAGTCTGTGACATTAGAATGTATATAACTCAAACACCTTTTTTAGTTATTACTTGTGTAATTTGAATATTATGTTTTTTGTTTTTCTAGCAAATGACAATTGGCTATATCTTTCTCTACATGTATGGAAAATTTGTCCATTATCTACCTATACGTTGAGTTTGATATAATATTATGTTTTTTCATTAGATTTTGATGACATTGAAATAATATTATGTTGCATTTGTTGTCTTCAATTGTTTTATAATAACAATTATATTAACATACTGATTTGAAACAATAATATAGTCTCTATTGTTATACTAAAGACCCATAAAATTGTTTCTAACAAGTTTCTAATCAGGATACCTATTTGAAACCATCGGTAAGGTTTTTAATAATATAGAGACAAATTGTTATTTTTTCTGTCTATTTAGAGATTTGTTTTTAATGATAACATTATTTGTCTTAAAGAGAGTCTAAAATATGAATTAGAACAAAATCTTTTATTTAGAGACAAAAATATAAGAGTCTCTAGTGGATTAATTTTTTGTAGTGTGCATCAATATACTAAGTAGCAATAAATAAACACAGAAACCCAATCTTAATTTTATTAAAAAAGAAATATGTACATAGTTTGGTAGTAATCAAATTTTGACAAAAGAAACATCTTTTATATATAGAAAAATCTTTTCTTTTCTATTTGGACATCTCACATCGTCCTCTTTTAAATATGATCCAGCAATAAGAACTGCTTCAGGGACATGACAGCAAATTTCATTTATAAATGATAACGCGACATATGTACCTGAATGTGAAGAACAACACTTCTACAAATGATTATCGTCACCTCTATCTTAGCATATACTGTATTTCATAATGTATGCCAATCTTAGTATACACCGTGTTTATCACTCTTTTATCTATAAAGTTAAGTCCTTGATCCCAACATCTATGTCCTTGATCCCAATATCGTGAAATTACTTTGAAACTCTTTTTTTCACTGAACTTTTTTTAATAGATGCTGCTACATGAAGATGAACCATTGCAACTATATCAGTGTCACATAAACCATTTACTTTCATAAGTTCTTTTATGTTACTTTCAACTATGATCGTATGTATTCTTTGTAATAGAATTTCATGGAATTCCTAAGCAAAGGAATCGCTGAAGCTATAATCATAACTAAAATAAATATACAACATATTGGGTCTGCAATTATCCATCCATTATTCTCAATTAAAAGAGTATATTTATCAATTCTACACTTCCAAAAATATCAGCTAATGCTGCATTGACTATCAAGTACTTTCTTTCTACCTCTACACGTAATTATATTAATGATCAGAAGGAAAATATACAAAGCATATAATCTAATAGCTAAGCAGCAAAATATTGCTCAATGTTTATACACCCAACAACAAACTACATCATCATGCAACATGTCACCCAAAAAGTTGGTACAACATTTCCAATCGATCAAAAACGAGATCAAATCGGATAAAAAAATTTAAAATAATGAAACACATGATTTTTAAAGTAGTTCAACTAGATTTTTAAGCCTACCTTCACTGTCAACTTTATTTTGATTTGTTTGCATAGATTCGGCCAAATTACAATGATTTCAGCATTTGAAATTGTTGACTTCGAGAATGACAAAGTCACCTTGCAAAAAAGGGAAATAGAATCCAAAGGTAAAATGTCATTTATTTGTTGTTTAAGGCCTTCTATTTATAGGTGTACCCCTCCAACATAGTGGATAGAATGTGTTTGAATAAGTATATCTCTATATTTGAGCTTGCAACCATAGAGAAGAAGTCAAAACGAAATACCTCATCATCATAACCATTCAGTACCAATCAGTTTTGTCGGTGCCAAAGGGTTTTGTTAGTTTAACTCTTCAACCTATTTTCATAGTTGATTGAGTCTTCAAGCTTTAGACCTTTATTGAAAAAAATTTCCATGGAATAGTGGGTGGTACCAACCATTTTTGCCCATTCAAAACCTGCATTTTTCTTCGAAACTGCAAGTAGCATCGCTAATGGTTTAAAGTGGATCCATATTGACTTGGACCAATCGATGCCGAACTTAGCCAAAATTATCCAAACTTCATGAGATTCTTTCCTTCTTCCACCTTGACATCTTAATCTTTCTGATCTATTCCTCCATTATCTTGAAGTCCAGATTCATTAAGATGTCGTTTAGTTCAATTGCCAGTAACATTTACCCTTTAAAGTATGCTTCGTGACAACAATGCACGCTTTGGGTCAAAACAAGCGGCTAAATTCAACCTACAAATAAATTCTCATCACATGAAATGTAATCATGAAACATTGCATTTACTCTCAGAATATCGACACATCGCTTCATATAATCATTGAGCCATACCTTTTCCTTATAAAAGTTGAAGTCTTCCATCTGAAGTCTTCGACCCTTGTTGAGAATTTTATAAGGACTATTCCAATCCCTAATCAGGTAGAATTCTTCTCTTCCTTTTTTATAAAAAAGATGAGTATTTGTACCGTTCGTCACCGTCTGAATGTGGTCGGTGCCAAATGATTTTCTATGTTCTGTATAAAGTCAAGACTTAGAAAAAAAATTCACTCTACTTTCACTTCATGCTTTCCTATTTTCTTTGCCCTCACGACTTCTCAACTGTGACTGCACCTACTTCCATACCCTTACCATGACAAAACTTCGACCAATTTTCTCTGTCATTGATCACTTAGCACAATACCAACTTGAATCTCAACCACTTCCATTCATCGTCTCTTCCAGATCTTGACCCGAAGGTGGGGTGTCGCCTTGCGACTCGGCACCGCCATAGATCCAAACACCGTGTCGTTATCGTTCATCCCACCATCTATCCATGTCACCGTTTTCACTCTCCTCTATATTTGATTTGTCTAAGATATGCCATCATAGAGAAGTGGAGATGCGGCGGTGGTGATGTGATTACTGAGCACTCCCTCTTCGACGGTGAATGAATGCTTGGCTTAAATCGAGATGACTTGTATGATCAACTCGTTAAATGTTTTCTGCATTCAACGAGTTCAAAAGTTGACATTCTATTATTTTTGTCACACCCACACTTAAGATTGTTTCTCACAATCCTGCAATTCTACACAGAAAAACTCTATGTTGCTTCAGACAACGGTTTCATTATCGTAGACTTTTTGGTAATGGCTAAAATTCGGCACATAGTTTTGTCGCATGCTATAGCTTGTTTGCTAGCACGAGCGGGGTATCTGTATAAACTACTTCCGTACACTGTGACAGGGACCCTATAATGGCCCGTTTTTCAGTACCCTTTGAATCGACAATAAACCACACATGTCCAACTCAAATTGCACGAATAAGCGAATCATTAAGGGTGGAAAGAAAAAAAGATAGAATAGAGTCCCACACGAATAGAATAACATATTGTACAATGATAATCTTTACAGCGGAAAATTTTAAAATACAATATCAGAGTCTAAGTTAGATACAGCCTGGACAGTTATAAACTTCCATCCTTACAAATGCTGACGACAACAACAAAACAAATGCAATAGATATAGCGGATAATAGAATATGTCAATACGATGATGAAGATCTCCAGCTCTCCTTTGGAACTCCAACTGTCTTTAACTAAAACAAACTACTCGGATCTGACCCGGTTATTAAAAATACCTGGATTAGGCTTGATAAACCTGCGTGAGATACTCGAAAATTAAAATGACTATGTTATCAAAACCTTTGAAAAGAAGGGTATCTCATAAGACCACGCTCACACATAAACACATACGGGTTTTTTACCTTATGATAACCAAAACACTTTTATTACCAAGATATACTTGATATTATTTTTAATGACATTTTTTGAAAACACTTTTCAAATTAACTTATTCAAATAAGGTATCAATACCCAAACTAAGTCTAAGGTAATATATCCGGACTGGGTCAACGGAATATACCCAACGGAATATATGATGCCAGAAAGGGTAGCTAAAATGTTTGCAAATCCTTACGGCTATCTTAGGACTACGATCAAAACCGTAAACCTCATATTGGGATTTGATTTCCAATATGATAGTGGATAGATCAATCTGTATCCACGGTTTACGTCCAAGACTCAGACGTCGTTATACAACAACACGAATGACTAAAAGGGGATACAATCTACGAATAACACCAAGGACTCGGACTTCGCGCATCCATGCCAAAAGGCCTAGACATATCTGGTACCTAGGGCTCAAAACATCTGATAACACAAATTATTACTATCCGAAATGCGAGCACACATCTGACCATATAGAATACCTTCATAATCAGGTTATGAGGCTCACGAGGCTACGCTCAATTTTTTGAAAGCCACATTTTTCATACAAAACCACGCTTTGGTCATAACAAGTTCCACTTTGAATGCAACACTGCCATTCCCTTGGCTGCTATTTGACTCCTACAAGCATATAACCTCTGAGCTCGTATGTCTCAGAGAAGGTTGTTAAGCTAAGAGAAGTTGTCTTCTCCGCCACCAAGCAGATGTACATTTGTAAAAGTAAAACGTTGTGTCTCAGAAATGCAATGTCAAACATTCGTCCATACAAGTTCATTCTGGGACTGAACGAAACCGAAGGCACTCTCCTACTTCCACTAGTAACGAGTAGTCCTTGCAATCTGAAAAAATCTCCACAACGAGGATACTATTGCTATAAATAACTCTATAATAGGAGAGACCCAGAGCATGTCAACAAGTAGTCCTCATGTTATGAAGATCCACAGTCTTCAATAATCATCATCTTCATCATATCTTCACTTTCGAACGTATACATTGGTTCGGAGTGGTTTTCGGATAAGAATCACCCAAATCCGACCCCGGTTCCTTCGAAGCCAATTATCGCTTTAAAAGATGTTAAGTACATACGTGAATATCAATTATCAATAAATTATTTTTTCTTTTGTAAAATATCTTTCTTAGATATTTTCTTTTCAATTTATTCCATTTTCTTTTCAAGAGTATGTGGAATCATTAAGCCTCATTTATCAAATGATTTGGTTCATTAAAACCTTTCTTAAATCTTAGAATAATTCCAAATCATTTTCTCTTTTTCTTAGAAAAACCTTTCCAAATCATACATTAAATTTAAACAAGGATTTCTTATATTCAAGTTATAACTTTTAACTTAGGGAAAATATTTCCAAATCATTTATTAAATCTTAATCAAATATTTCTTATATTCAAGTAATAACTTTTAACTTATGGAAACTGTTTCCAAATCATTTATTAAATCTTAATCAAAGATTTCTTACATCTAAGCTATAACTTTTAACTTTGGGAAATATTCCCAAATCATTCATTAAATCTTAATCAAAGATTTCTTTCTTAACTTCAAATCATATTGTTGAAAATCGAAGATTTTCATAACAAAGCACTACTGCCACCTTAGATAGGGTAAATTTCACCTCCAGGGATTAATGGTGAGTAATCCTATATCATGAAGATCTTCCTCTACACTGATCTTTTTCTTCAATATGTTTTATTTCAAAAATTAGTTTGAAGAGATTTTCAGATAGGAATCACCCAAACCGATCCACGTTTTTCAGATAGGAATCACCCAAATTCGATCCTGGTTCCTTCGTGCTAATCATCGAATAAAACATGTTAAGTGGTTAAATAACATCCAAAGAATTTATTTCTTTTATTTTGGAAAAACTTAAATATGATCTTTTAAAGCATGTGGGCTTTCCTTTCAATCTATTCCACCCTTCGCCTAAAAAGAGGAAACGTAGGCCAGGTAAGTTCAGGGCACTGGTTGCTCCATCCCTAATCTTAGTTAAACATCTTGATTTATCTTTCCTAATCTCACAAGCGGGACAAATGTACTAACCGTTTCTACATATTAAATTATTAGCTTTATTTTGGAATTGATTATAAGATTTCAAATTATCTTTTAAACTCTTAATTTTCCTTTTTAAAACATTCGTAATTGATTCTAGGAAATATCGTTACGTTTAAACCTTCTTTTAAAAAGTCGTAAAAACGACAGCAGAAAAGTGCCGCGGAAAGTGCTTTATAAGCTTATTTGATTTAAACAACTTTTCAATATTTTAAAATTCATATTTTCCATTCAAAATATCTTCTAAACCATTTTAATAGATTAATCAAATTTATTTCATATTTTAATCATTTAAAAATATCATTTATAAAGAAATCCCTTTTTGGATTCCAAACTGCAAAACCGCGATGTATTTAGAAAATTGTTTTGGACATATTTCATAATCTACATTATGAAATCTTGATTTTCTTTCTTCATTGGTAAATTATTATCATTTTGGACCAAAAAAAATTTATTTCGAAGAAATCCGACTTATAAATCATTCTCTACGTTAATTTGAAGTTACGGGTCAAAATTTATGAACTATCGCTATGCGACGGGCTTGATTTTGACCTATTTTGTGAATTGCTTCGAAACTTGTCCGAAACACTTCAAATTTGTTTTAAACCATATTTAAACTATTTTAACTCATTTAAAACAATATTTTCATCATTTTAAACTAATTTTTTTCATTTCATTTTATATTACAATATTATATTACTATAATATCATTTCCAATCTTTGTAGATATTTTGAAATTATTAAGAGGCTAAATAATTTCCATACACGCATTTGTATGGATTTAATTTTCATTAAATTAACTATACTTACTAACCATTTCTCTTATCCTTTATCAAACCAAGTTATCATCCATATCAGAAACATATAATCTACCATAATATCAACCAAGTTATCATCTAATATCAACCAATATTCAACATATTAGTTTCTAATTTAACATGTGTTTTATCAACTTAAGTTTTATTAAAATAAAACTAAGATTTGAGTACTCACTATTAGTTCCACTCCATCAAATTTTTTCGTAAACTTTCCTTTTGATTCCAGCAGCACCTCCTTTTCTTTTTCTTGCTCCGGAGTTTTACGGCTTGCTTTCCTCCTTCCAAATGGTCGACCTTGCCCTGTTCTACCTTTTTCTCCATTATTTCTTTACTTCTTAGATGTTAAACCATGTTTTGATGACGATGTAAGAACTTTGGCAAAGTTTGGTGATGTTTGGAGTTGATTTAATATGATTTTAAGAAAAGTTAGTAAGAAAAGAGAAGAGAAGAAGCCATTAGAGAGTGGAAAAAAAGCTTGAAAAATGAAAAAGAAGAAGTGTAAAAGAAAGTGAAAAAAAGTGAGAAAGTGGATGCTTATTTATAGAAAAATTTTAGGATTAAAATAATATTTTGTAAAAAGACCAAAATACCCTTTACTTACTTTTTGAATAACCTTATTTTTTAACACTTTATATCATATTTTAAATCATTACTTTATGTCATTTTCACTTAAGTATTAAGTAAAGAATTTAATAGTTATATTTGGTTTGATTTGATGTCTACCTTTTTCTTTGAAATGGCCTGTTTGTCTTTTTATGCTTGTTTTTTCTTAATTATATTCTAGAATATTCTAAGTATGTTTAGTAAAAGTAAAATTAATTAGTGAATTAATTAATACTTATACTATTTGAATACATGTTTCTATATAAGAAAATAAAGTGCGACAACGTTGCGACAACTTTTAACTGACAAAACGTTGATTTTCGACAAAATGTTTTACGGTCACATTTTAACGTTTTAGTTAAACTATTTTTTATGTAAATCAAATTTAAAAATGAACTTTTTACTTCTTTAAATAAATTAAAACATGTCTCTTTATATTTTAAAATCATATTTAAATAATATCAAGATCTCTAATTTTACAATGTATGTAAACTGACAAAATGCAACAAAATTTGGTTATTTTTGTAAAACGATTATTAACATACTTTTAAATATTTTAATATACTTTTATTATCTTTATTAAATGTTTTCAATAAGATTTATCTTTTTAAATAAATATTTAAGCCTATTTATTTAATAATTTATTTATTTTTAGCAAAACTTAACTTCTGTTGATTTGTTCTTAAGTCCAAATTTATACTTTTTAAATTATTAACCATAAGAATAAATAATTTCTCTATCATTACCTATTTTATATAACTTATTTATTTAAGTTTTAAACCTTTTTAAATTTAAAACAAACGAAATCTCTCATTTTCGAAGTAGCGAAATTACGGGTCGTTACAGACCCAAGACACACATTGCATAGATTAAACATCACATTGCCACTGTCGATATATGGAATCTGAATGGTTAACACATATCTCATCAATTGGATCCTTTACATCGAATATATGGGTTTCTATTAAAGTAAAACATAGAAATAAATCATACCTGACCATCGCTCTCAAGCTTTCAAGGTAAAATAGCCGATCATCGACGATCTCCTCATCTTTCTTCCAACACCAATCTTTTTACCTCTAAGTCTATTTCTTTGGAAGTAGGTTCATCTTTTGCCCATGGTCCCCGGCTACTTTCTATACTCCAACCGGAGTCAAACACTTGATTATTCAAAATCTTTAAATTGCTCCTCTTGTAGAACCCCCAGGCCCTACTATCCTGCTTGTTCAGTAGCCCGACATCATGATTACATACAACTCTTCGGATTCTCTGGTATCAAAGTTGATTAGTGGGGAACTACGGAGGATTTGAAAAACACATGGGATTCCAAAAAGCATAATGCTTCTTCCTTTGCCTAACCGAAGAGCTCACGATCCACTAGAAAGTTACACCGCTTGTAACTGCTACATCTGTGTACCTGGTTCTGTCCCTCCTTTCAACAACTTCTTGAGATTTATCTTGCAAATGCTAATATTTTCTCTACCTCAAAATTCACCCAAATGGTTACACTGCTCTAAATTTTATCCACATAATTTTTAGGATGCACCTTGGACTGTCATCAACATTCATTGAGATTACATTTTTGTTTAATTTCAAGAAGAGATTTGACCACCTTTTACTCCAGATTCTTGAATCGTTCAAGAAATGCATATTTGTTGAGGGGTTACATAATAAGAGAAGTTACTTTAATGATGAATACTACTTCATATGATGCCACAATGGTTTCCACAAGAAATGACTCCCTAGACATAATTCGTCATCTAATGATTTCACCACACTCCGACCTTCTTTTAAGTGACTAAATTTATTTCACATTTCTCGTAAATTTTCCTTAGCGGGCTATGACTCCCGTTCTCAAGGATACTTTACAATTTTTCAAAGGGGTCTTGCCCCAAAAAGACACACTTTTTCTTGCTTACCAACACCAAATTCAACACCGGCTGCTTTACAATGGCGGGTGAATCTAACCTAAACCAAACCTTCTCGGAATTGCTCAAGCTACAAATGAACCTTGCTCCTCAGTAGGTCTTCAGGAAGTTGAGAAGCTCCAATAAAGGAAGATATCAGGAGGAAGATGGAGAAGTAAAAGAAGAAGAGAAGAATGAAGAAGAGGAGGAAGAGTGTGACGACCACCCTACACCACCAGTAACCAATGATGTAATAACCTATAGTCGAGTGTGCTGTAACAGTGCGCAGTTGATGCAGGATGATTATGAAGGTTGTAGTAAAGCAAATCAATCACAGAACCCGTCGTATATCTTAGAGCATTCCAAATAAAATATAATAGTCACTACAGATATAAAACAAGCGAGGCAACAATAACTAAATGAATCCTAAAAATCAGAGTACACAGATGCATACAACTATACAACTTAAGTGATAGGTTTTATACAACTATAATACTCAAATAAGTAACATTCTCTTAAGAGATAATTGTAACATACTCTATCTAAAGCCCCAAATCACATATTCTCTTAAGAGATAAAAGTAACAAATGCTGCGGTCATCCATAGTATTAATTTCTAGCGACTAAAAACCGCTACGTTAAGGGTACCAATAATATCAGAAGCACCTGAATATGAAACAAATCACATATTTTAAAACATAATTTTCCATTACATTTCGAAACACATGTTTCTTATTCAAATTACAAATCCTAAAGCATTTTCCCAATGACAAAATATAATTATTACAAATTACGCCAAGAGCGACATATGAAGATATCCCCTTGGATTATTAGAATTATATCTAACTTGATACACAACAAAAATAAACATAAACAAAGAACTATAACTCCTAGATAGCTATCTGTCAGCCTCCTACTGGATCTCGGTAGTTTTATTTATCATCCTACTAAACCTGTAAAGCCCTAATCCCTCAGCCTTCTCAAATTATTTTTGAGCACCCAAGAGTTCAAGGGAAAACATAAACTTCGAGTTATACATAAAGCCACGTATGAATAATATTATACATCTCGATTATTTGATATTAAGTAAGACCATGCCGCTTAGCGGAATGGGTTTCCCCTCACTAATATCCTTTTAAAACATATCTTTTGCAAACCTATATCCTGCTACTAAACTGGTTAAAACTGTAAGGCATCGTTATATAAATATACATATCAGGTAACAAATGGAATATCTGTCCGAATA
Organism: Allium cepa; assembly: GCA_030765085.1. NCBI lineage: Eukaryota > Viridiplantae > Streptophyta > Magnoliopsida > Asparagales > Amaryllidaceae > Allium > Allium cepa. Next base: position 744,519,594 of record CM060932.1, read on the forward strand.
CTATAGTTTTGTTTGGCTTACTATTAACCATTGGCTGACTCGGGTCCACCAGACAAAAATAACAAAATAATCTAACATCTGTTGGACACTCCTCTTCTGGATGGTCTGTCTTTTAACTGTATGTTAAATACTTCTCTTCCGAAAGGTCTGTCCTTAACTTAACATCTCCTAAGATCACCTGATCTAATGGTTTTATGGGGTCACCAATAACCTATATGTATACAAAATATATTCTCTTTTGCATGAAATTATAACTTTAGTCTTACCTGTGACAAAGCCCACACACTGGAATTTTGGACTAAATTAGTTGAGGCCAAAAGCTAATGTATAGGACGCAACCCTATAGCAGTCTCATCTGGTCTTCTAATATCTGAGTCACTTTACTTAGGGATACCCTCCCATAATTTTCCTTGAAAACCTTTTCATTTGAAATTTATTTAAAACCCTTTTTTAAACCAAACTTAAATAAGGAAAATATTCATACTCTTTGCTTTACTCAAAATCACTTTGCAATGATATATATACTTTACACAAATCATTGTTGATGAAAATCTTTAAACATTTGAAAGTACCCCTTTCGATCATATCGAAAGTACCCCTTTTGAAAATATGTAAAACGAATTCTTTCATTTAGGCCGAAAAGCCAAACCTTCCATTTGAAAACATTCATATAACCTTTCGAAACCATTGAAATCCCTTTTCCTTCGAAAGCTTATAATCCTAGACATCCCTCTTTAAACCTATTAAACATTTCCTTTCGAAACCATATAAAAACCTTTCCTTTAAACATATTCAAAACCATTGGAAAAACCTTTCCTCTACACCTTTCGAAAACATAGGGAAACCATCCCTTCGAAACCAATCTTTCAAAGCCTTTCGAAAACATAGAGGAACCACCCCTTCGAAACCTTCCTTTAAAACCTTTCGAAGGTATCGAAACCTTAAACCCTTCGAAAGCATTTGAGTTCAAATTTAAAACATGCGAAAAACCCCTTTCAAAAACATTCAACACTATCTAATCGAAACCTTTGGGTTATCCTTTAAAAATCATTAAGGGTCACAAGCAACTAGGTCGAAAGCTTACTCTTTCGAAAGCTATAACTAAGTAGAGAAGTGATGGTGTCGAAACCACCCATTCCGAAAGTATTAGAGAAGTGGTAGGGTTTATTATAAAACAAAACAACCCCTTCGAAAGCTCTATTACGAATGGTAGAAGGCGGTAGTAAAGGCTTCGACACAGTCAGAAGCTATTGTTTAAAATAAAGGTGCAACTATTTCGAAATCAACCATTTAAACCATTTATTTAGTCGAAAGTAACTCAGTCGAAAGCTTTTTCTTAAAACAGAGAGGCACAACTAGAAGACCTTTCTTTAAATCAATTGACATAGTTGGAAGCCAACTATGTCGAAAGCTACATAGTCAAAAGCAAGTAGGCGCTACTTTTATTTTTAAAATAAAAAGGCACTTCGACCCTTTCAGAACGCTTTGGTTTTGACTCTTACCTTCCACCTCTATCCAGTTCTCTATGTACCAGGATGTTGATACTATGCGCACTGGTTGAGGAAGGACGCAGAGGGTCTTAGTCGAAAGCTACCTGGGCGAAATCAAAAGAGGCGAAACATGCTTTTAACATGAATTTCTGATTTTAAACCTTTTTAGGTAAAACTTTTTAACTAACCTGCCTTACTTATCAAACTCTTATTGGTTGCTAATTTTATTTTCTAAAAGTACTGCCGTAATTTTGGAATTAATTAATTTAAATCATTTGCAAAATACCCCTTCTCCATAATTAAATATATAAAACATTTAATCCCATACCTTAAATAATTTTATATATTCATCAAACATTAACATTCTGGAAAATTATACAAAAATTCAAGAAAATCTTTTTTAACATGTTTTTTAATATATAAAAGTTCCAGACCCAAATAAATAATTATTTAATAGTAAATAATTTATCACCCAATAAATCATTTTCTTCACTAGAAAATTAATATAAACTCCACATTAATTCAGAAAATTATGAAAATTGAAACCCATCTCTAAAATAACATTTTTGTTCTATATCTAAAATCACAAGGCATTTGGATATCATTAAATAGGGTTTTCACATCAAGCATATCATAAAATCTATATGAACAAGAATAAATCATCGACGTGTATATATAAACATTTTGCTCTTCAAAATCATGGCTAAGCATGCAAGATAAAATTTGGGTTTCATCTTAAAACCGAAGTCATAAAAAATGATATGCAATAATTATTCACCTTAGCTTTGCGATTAAGGATGTGACATTTGATTTTGATTAAGTTGATTTACTTCCTCCTTATGAAATCCTAGCTTTATCTTCTCTTGTGATTGAAAATGGTGGTCTGCCTTAGGATATTTTACTTGACAAAATGAAATGAACGTGTATGTTTGATTTCCTAACGGCGTAGGGTACAAGTTTTATCATTTACCAATTTTGCCCTTCCTTATTTCCTAACACTTATTGTCCTCTTATTTCTTTGGTTCATTTTTACATATAGGCACGGCTACCCTTGATTACGATCAAATCTCAATCCATTATTCTTCTTACATCATTTTATTTAATTTAGCTAATTAAGTATCCTAAATAATGTCACTGAAAATATAGGGTGCTACAATCTCCCCTCATTAAATAATTTCGTCCTTGAAATTACGATAAGGAACACATCAAAACAATCAAAGGTAAAACATATCATCAAAACAAATCAGGATATGTGCCTTTAATCCTACTCCCATTCTCCTAAGTACAGTCTCTAGCATCGTCACTCCACTGAACTTTCACTAATCCGACTATCTTGTTTCTCAACTTTTTCTCATCTCTCACGAGTATTCGGATAGGTTTCCTTACTATAGTCATGTTTGGTTCCACTACTAAATCTTCTAACATCATCGATGTTATAGTAGTGTCTGGATCCTTAACATACTTCCTCAGATGAGATACATGGAAAACATCGTGGATTCCTGCCAAATTATTTGGTAACTCTACTCTATATGCGAGTTTCCAGATCCTCTGTAAAATAGGAAATGGTCCTATGAAACTCGGCATTAACTTGCCTGTCTTCCAGCTAATAACACCTTTCATCGACGATACTTTGACGAAAACATGGTCTCCAACAGAGAATTCTAATCTTTCCATCTTCTATCTGCATAGCTTTTTTGCCTAGACCGAGTTTCCTTCATTCTCACCCTTATTAGTTCAAACTTTTCTATGGAATATTCAACCAAATAAAACCAAGGACTAATCTATCTTTGGTCTCTAACCAGCATACATTGGATTTGCATGGTCCTCCATACAATGCCTCAAATGGTGTCATCCCTATACTAGTTTGATAACTATTGTTATGCGCAAACTCAACTAGGTGTAGATGGTCTTCCAATGATACCTCGAAGTCCAATACAAAAAGATCATAATAAGTCTTCCAAGATCTTGTTAACCTTTTCTATTTTCCATCTGTCTACGGATGGTAAGCGGTACTCATCTTAAGCTTGGTTCCTAAACTTTCCTGTAGACTCTTCAAGAACTCGCTAGTGAACAAAGAATCTCTAGCACTAATAATACTACTAAGAATTCCGTGCATTCTAACCACATTAATCATAATAACATAGCTAATATAGGTGCCATACTATTTGACTTAACTAGGGTCGATCTATCCACTATGAGCCATATACTTTCATTCCCTATATTAGATATCGGCAATATGTTTAACGACTTTTACTATCGTATTACGTAGCGAGTACGGGTTGATCCGCAGGGAATTTTTTAAGGTTTTAAAACTTTCTACTCAATCAAATTATACCAAAATGAGAGAAGGTTGTTAACTACAAGAAAAATGAAGCTAAAACTAGAATTAAAATGAGATTAAAAACTATGAGATAGAAAACAATTTAGAGGTAAATCCACTTTCATATTTTTGTAAATCAACAAACATAATATATGATCTCTTTTGATGTTAAGTGAAATAAATGTTGCATTTATCATATGTATGGTTATTTATGTTATTAATTAACATAACTTAAACCATAAAAATATAATATAACAAATCAACCACTTATCAATTCTCATGAAAATGTAGCCAAAGCAAAAGTTATTTTAAGTATGATCTATTTACTATTTTAATTAGTAATATCGATCATCAAATTTTGTTTTTTTACTTTCATTTCAAAATTAAAAATTAATTAGCAAATGATGATGTAAATTTTGTTTATGTTGAATAAGAATAGCTCATTTGCAAATGCAACGTAAGCTATCAAACCCACTTGTATAAACTTACATCAAAATCCACTTTCATGAAGCACGAATAAAAGAGACCATAAATCATAGAAATGTTGAATTTATATAAAGTTAGAGGGCTTCATTACCCCTAAATTTAAGGGGTTTAGCTACTCATATGTGTTATCATATCAACACATGTAAATTTCAATATTAAAAGCAAAGAGAAGTAGAAACTAAACAAAGGAAAGAAGATTAACTACTTGCCTAAAATAACATTAAACTAATTGTATAAATGTAAATCTAAGCTGTAAACATGAAATGAAAGAGAAGAAAGAGATAAACATTAACATAAAAGTAAATAAAAGCGTGTAGAAGAAAAAAGAGAAAGAGGCTAGGAAGCCATTTTATTTCATGAAACTTTGACATTACAACTTGCTTTCTTGATTTCCTAACTAATTTGAAAGAGTAAGAAGATATTTACATGTACATAAGAGGACTATTTATACGTGCATAAATCCTAATTCACCTTTTTAGGTGATCCCCAAAATGCCTTTTAGGAAATATGGCCACCAATTAACCATTAGCCACTAATTAATCCATCATCAAATATGCATGACACTTTAACCTCCAATTAGTTATCCATTGCCTTCTAATTGTAGATATAGGTAAGTGGGTAGGTGTGGTTCTCCATGATCATGTATTTGAATTATTTCCATCATCCTTCCTTTGTATTCTCTTATGCATGCATATATCTTCATGAAACCCTCTTCCATATGCATCCAAATTCCTATAAAAATTATGAAAAATGTCCAAGTAAAAAGTTCCAAATTAACACATGCACAAAAATGAATATTTTGCCCCTGTATGTAGATGAATATATGATGATTTGAAAATAATTGAATTTTGGTTTTAAACATGTTAAAATACCAAAATATGACATTTATTTAAATAAAAATAGATAAAATATGGATGTAAATATATGCACATTTATGTACACATCAAATACCCCCACAGTTATCTTTTTATTCATTCTTGAATAAAGGAAAACTAAGATAAATCCGTTTTCGTAGGGAGCACGATTGAATTGAGCATATGCAACCACCCGTTAAACCTCTGGGTGTTCCCAGTAGGGCGATTGTTATCTCGCGAGTGTTTTTAGTGGTTACTACCCAAAAAAATCCTAATGCAAGGTGAAAATATTTACAAAATGTAAGATTTATTTACAATGGGATTTATGCAAATTTTTGAAAGTATTTACAAATGACAGATTCACTTATAAGTCGACACTAATAAGTTAAATATAAGTTTTGATCATTATCAAGAAATTTAAGTCCTTTTACTTGTCAAATTTTCCAATAAAAATTAAGTTGTCATAACAGATAGACTATAGTTTGGCTAGTTGTTTCGGTTGATAACACAATGTAATTATGGAATGGATCCTTAGTAGATTATAAAGGTTTGTCAATGTGGCATTTTCATTTCTTTTCAATAACAAGTTAAATCAAACAAGTCAAAATAGTGTTTGGATTTCAATTGCTTACCCTCTCTTATTAATTTTTTTATTGATATTAACAATATTTATATATGCCTAACACAGATAAACCAAGGCTAGATATATCACCCATCACTGTCTTGCGGACTTATGTGAGGGGAATACAGAGCGTGGCGAGTGAACACACGAGTGTGAAAACCTATCGACTATAGGCATTATTAATAAAAGAATTTTTTATATACATACACCTAACTTAGGTAAACTAAGGCCAAATATACCTATCGTGCACTGCCTTTAGGGCTTATGTGAGAAGAGTACAGAGCATGGTGAGTGAATAAACGAGTGTGAACACATGACTCTAGGTGTTAAAAATACATACATTTATACAATTATTTTTTGAAAAGAGAGAGTTTTGCAAAATCATCTTAGCACCATTTAACTTAGAAGATAAAAGTGTTATATCCTTTACTTTAAATTTATCACTTTTTTCAAACAAAGATTTTCATTTAGAATATACTTCATAATTAACATATATGAACCTTCCTATATACTAGTTAAACTATTGTTATCTGTAATCAAACTTCATTTTTATTTTTGTTAAGACAAATAAATTTTCAAAAATTTCAGTTTAATAACCAAAACTTATACTTATCTTATAGTGTTTCTTCAAAAATAAATTGAAATGCAAAAAGAAAATGTTTTTGAGATTTAGAAACTTTGAGACTTTTTTTGAGTTAAAAGAAAATGAAAATTTAAAAATTCCATGTAAAACTAAAAAAATGAAAATGAGACTCCACCCACACTTAAAATTAAAATGTGTCCCCATAGTCAATGCATGATATAATGAGTATGATAGGGAAAAATATGTACATATTTACAAAAGAGGGTTAACATTCTTACTAGACGTAGCTTGGCTCATGAAGAATCATGAGCTCCTCCTCTTGGTTGCTTGGTAATTCCAAGAAAGGTTTCAAAACATGACCGTTGACTTTGAAATTCGAAGCATCCATGGGGTTTTCTATTTCTATGGCACCATGTGGAAAAATAGTTCGTACCACAAATGGTCCAGTCCATCTTGATTTAAGTTTCCCAGGGAATAAATGAAGTCTTGAGTCATATAAAAGAACTTTCTAGTTAGGCGAAAACATTTTCCTTAGGATTGACTTGTCATGAAATTTTTTTTTTCTTTCTTTGTAAATTTTTTCGTTCTCATGCATGTCGTTCAAAAGTTCTTCTAGTTTATTAAGTTGTAGTTTTCAATTTTCGCCATCTTTCTCAAGATTAAAGTTTAAGTTCTTTATTGTCCACAGCGCTTTGTGTTCGATTTCAATGGGTAAATGGAAAGCTTTACCGTAAATTAAACGAAATGGGGACATCCCATGGTTATTTTTAAAATCAGTTCGTAAGCCCAAAGTGCATCAATTAATTTCTGAGACCAATCTTTCCGATTTTTGTTAACGGTTTTCTCCAAGATTTGTTTGGTTTGTCGATTTGAAACTTCAACTTGCCTACAAGTTTGAGGATGATATGGAGTAGATAACTTGTGGTTTATCGAGTATTTCTTCATTAAAGTTTCAAAAGAACGATTGCAAAAATGACTCCATTATCATTGATTATTGTGCGAGGTGTGTCGAACCTCGAAAAGATGTTTTCTTTGACAAATTTCACAACAATTCTATGGTCATTGGTTTTGCATGGAACGGATTCGACCCATTTTGAGACATAATCGACAATGAGAAGGATATACAAATTTCCATAAGAACTGGGAAAAGGTCCCATATAGTCGATCTCCCAGACACTAAAGATTTTGATTGTAAGAATGGTGTTTAGAGGCATCATATCTCATCGAGAAATTCGTTCAGTCATTTGACATCGATCACAAGTTTTGCAAAATTCGAACAAGTCTTTGAAAAGAGAAGGCCAATAGAAACCACACTGAAGCACCATTTATGCAGTTTTTCGAGGACCGAAATGTCCACCATACGCTTGATCGTGGCAAAATGAAAGAACACTTCTGATCTCATTATCCGGAATGCAACATCAGATGATTTAGTCGGGGCAATATTTTAACAAGTATGGATAGTCCCAATAGAAATATTTCACTTGGGACATGAATTTGTATTTGTCCTATTTGAACCAAGATGAGAGAGTTTCTGTAGTGACTAAGTAGTTCAGTATATCGGCATACCATGGATCAATATAAATTGAAAGAAGTTGTTCATTGAGGAAGTTTTCACTGATTGGCAAAAAAGATGGCGGGTTCGAAAGACGAGATAAGTGATCGGCTATGACATTATCGGATCCTTTTTTGTCCTTGATCATAAGATCAAACTCTTGTAATAAAAGGATCCAGTGAATTAAGCGAGATTTAGCGTCCTTTTTGGCAAAGAGACGTTGAAGCACAGAATGGTGGATGTACACAGTAAATATTGTCAGAATTTTTTGAGAGCAAATACTACCGCTAAAAGCTCTTTTTCAGTGGTTGTGTAGTTAGGTTGAGCGTCGTTTAAAGTCATGCTAGCATAGTAGATAACGTGAAGAATCTTGTTGATGCGTTGTCCTAAGATAGCACCAACTGCAAAGTTCGAAGCATCACACATTATTTCAAATGTGAGATCTCAATTCGGTGCACAAATGATTGGAGCTGAAATGAGTTCTTTTTTAAAACGTTCAAAAGAAGAGATACACTCAGAGTTGAAATTGAATGGAACGTCTTTTTCGAGGAGAGTCATCAAAGGTTGAGCGATTTTGCTGAAGTCTTTCACAAAGTGTCAGTAAAAGCCAGCGTATCCTAAAAATGATCGAATGTCCTTAACAGATTTTGGAATGGGTAGGTTTGCAATTACGTCGACTTTCACTTTATCTACCTCAATGCATTTATTTGAGATGGTATGCCCAAGGACTATGCCTTGTTTGACCATAAAGTGGTATTTTTCCCAACTCAAAGTCAAATGTTTTTCTTTACATCGATTTAGAACCAACTCGAAATGATGTAAACATTGGGAAAAAGAATCACCAAAGATAGAGAAATCATCCATAAAAAATTCTAGAAAGCGTTTAATCATGTATGAAAAATTCCAATCATGCATCATTGGAAAGTAATAGGAGTGTTACAAAGTCCAAATATCATACGTCGATAAGCAAAGGTACCGAAGGGACACGTAAAAATCATTTTCTCTTGATCTTCAGGAGTGATTACAATTTGGTTATAGTCGGAATAACCATCAAGGAAGCAGTAAAATTTGTGGCTGGCTAAACATTCAAGCATTTGGTCAATAAAAGGAAGATGGAAGTGATCTTTTTGTGTTGCAGCGTTTAGTTTTCGATAATCAATGCAAACACACCAACCAGTTTGAGTCCGAGTAGGAATGAGTTCGTTAGCGTCGTTAGTTATAACGACAAGTCTGGGCTTTTTGGGCATGAAATGAATTGGGCGGACCTATGGCTCTCAGAGGTAGGATATATGATACCGTTATCGAAGAGCTTAAGAATTTCATCATGAACCACATCTTTCATTTTTGGGTTAAGCCTCCATTGTGCATCACAAGTGGGTTTGGCTTCGTCAATTAAGTGAATGTGATGTTGGACAATGGAAGAGCTAATTCCTTTAATATTGGTAATGGACCATCCAATTGCTTCTCCATTTTTCGAAAGAATAGAAAATAAGGTGGTTTCTTGATCAAGAGAGAGTTGTGGAGATATGATGGGAAACGTTTCGTTATCACCTAAACATGCGTACTTAAGGTGATTGGGAAGTGGTTTGAGGTCCAACTCCGGGAGTTTCTCGATCAAAGAATTGGGTCGAGATTCGGACACAACCAGAAGCAATTCAAAAGGAAGAGTGTATTCAATCTCATTGGGTATTTCATGAAACAATTTTTCATACTCAATTTCGTGTTCGTCGTTAAGTCAAGTGTCTCGTTTTTGAAGTTTTTGTAATATCCCGGAATTTTTAACAATATCAATTTAATAATCTGTAGTAAAAATTAAATTGATATTGATATTCTGTTAATAATTATTCAAATAAATTTAATACTCTTCTTCAATAAATATTTAAATTGGTCATCTTATCTTTTTAAAAATAATAAATTGATTTCTATTTATAAATAAATATATGGTTTATATTTTAAATAGAATTAGCTTTGTTTTAATTTTAATAAATAAAGCATATTTTCTAGTTTTAATATTTGTAATAATTTGGAAAATTTGTTTTATTTAATATTTAAGCTTTTCAAAATTTAATAAATGATTTTGGTTTAAATTTAATGATTGAATCATGTTTTAAAATTATAATATATATACATTTAATTTGGAAATTTTGATTTTAATTAGTATTGAGTTTTAAAACTATTTCATAAATGAATACATGATTTTAAAATTAATAAGAAAAATATATTTAAATGTTTAAATTAAATTAGATTGAGTTTTAAATTTAGAATTAATTCAACAAATAGTTTCATGGTTCAATAAAATAGATATTTTATTAATAAAAATATAAATTCTTGTAAAATGACTTTAATTTAATAAAAAGATATTTATAAAAACAATATTGATATTGTATTGTCTTTATAAATAAATTTTGAATAGGATTTGAATTTTTTATTTCGAATTGAATTTATATTTGTAACTTGATTTGAGAATAATTGATTTTGAATTTAGTTAGAATTTAAATTCCAAAGTATAAATCTTAAATTGTTTAATTGTTTTAATTTTTATTTTTGTAAGTTTTGTAAACATGGTTTGTTTTCATTTATAAATTCATACACATATCTAATATAAACTAACAAATTTAATCTAAGCTAACACACTTTACATTTGTAAATTTGAATACTAATTATATTAAAGAAAACAAGTGTTAGATTCATATGCATTCAAATTGACAAGTGTTGTAAAAAAATTGACAAGTGTAAATTTTAGTTTTTATTTTTCTTTTATTACATTAAATCTGAAATACATCTAGTACAAACTTGCATTTTCATTCATTCATATTACATTTTCATTTCCTTAATCAAATGAAGACCAAAATTCATTTTTTCATATCCACAATCACAAATCTGCACATCCCAAAACCATATTCAAATCTGCACACCTAAAATTCAAATCTGCATACTCCACTTCTTCAAAATCTAACCCACCTTCATATAAGAATCAAATTGAAGAGCCTGCATTGTTCCATTCTGCACTCTGTTTCAAACCTGGAATGAATGAAGACCTTTGCATTTCTGTTTGAACCTGGGTTGAATGAACATCTGCATGCATATGGGAAGTTTAGCTACTGCATCTACATCTACATGCAAGTAATTAGAGTAAGAAGCATAAGCATTTCATCAAAATTCAAACTCAGATTTCAACAAAAAAGTCAAGCCTGCAATTTTCATTTTCCTGCAAATTTCAAAAGGACAACAGAGGTCTGCATTTTTAATAGGTGAGTAACAATTTATTTTAAAAACTAATTTAAATTTATATAGTTGCTTGAATTGTTTCTTGATGAGCATGAAGAAAATGTCTGCATATATGATGAGTTTGAATGCCTGCTTGCTATTGATGATTTATTTTCCTGATCTAGATTCCAGACTAAAGATATAATTCAAAATTCATGAACTCGAGATCTAATCCCCATCTAGATGCAAATTTTCAAACAGAACTTGTAGTATATCCTAAATAAAGTGTTAGATTTTATTTAGGATAATAAACTTGTTTTTTTTGAATCTGTAAATTTTAGAAACATCATGCATGTTCAATTTTATTCAAACCCAATCTAATTAATATGATAATTCAGTAATACAAATCAAAAATATAAACTGGAACTTGATTTTTAAATCAAGTATTGGTATTTTTAGGTGTATATTTCATTTACAGTTGGTTCTTGAACCAAAAATATGAATTTGAGCAATGCTTGCAATCTGATACTTGAGGAATCATAAAATTCTTCTGAGATATAGTAAAAGGAAGATAGATTCTTAGTAAAATCAGAAATGTGAATATAATTGATTTGGGTAGATGCAGTTTTGATTTTTAGAATTGAACCCTAGTTTTAAAACGGGGTTATGAAGTGGGTCAGTTTGGGGTGTAGGATGGATCGAGTGTACTGATTTTTGGGGATTGTATAGTGGAAGTGTGAGGGAGTTCGTGGCCAAAAGGGTCGAGTGTCAGATGGTCGCGGTGGCGAACTGTCGCCGTTGACAGGTTGGACAAAAACCTGGAAAAGCATTTCAGGTTTGGGTTGTTTGAGCAAAATTTTGAATTCTTGTTCAATTGCTTGATCTGGGTTGATGTTTGAAGTTGTGGTGGGTTTCTGGTTGTGGTTGGATCATCTATGATGATGAGAAGGGGCGGTGATCGCCGTGCATATGCACGGCGACATGTTTTCTGGTAAACTGTTTGGGTGTTGGATGTTACAGGGGAGTTTTTGTATTGGCTCGAAGTAAGTTGAGATAAAACTCGAAGTAAGGCAGCTTGAAACCCGAAGTAAAATTTTGTTTTCTCGGGTCACTACAATGTTCAGGTTTTAGAAAACCTGTTTCTTTTTTTTATCTAAACTTTTAAAATCTGCAGTTTCATGTTTAGAGTAAAGTTTAAGTTCAAATTCAAATGCAAGTTTAAATTTCTGATTTGAATTTAAATTCCAGTTTTAATATTAAAATGGAAGTTTTAGAAATTTAACTTAATTATTGTGACATCCCGGAAATTTGGGGCAATATCAATTTAATAATCTACATTAAAAATTGAATTGATTTAATAATATTTGTTAATAATAATTTGAATTGATTTAAATCTTCTTTTAAATAAATAATTAACTGATAATTTATCTTTTAAAAGCCAATTAAATTGTTTTCTATTTATAATATATATATCTGTATATATTGTAAACAGATAATCTTTGGTTTAAGTTGAATAAAATAAAGGCATGATTTCTAATTCTAATATTTTTGGTAAATTAGAAATTTTGATTTAACTTAATATTGAATAAATAATCATATGACTTTAAAATACTCAAGATAAAACAAAAAGGATTTAATTTAATTGTTTAAAATTGATTCTAGCTTAAGTTTAAATTTGAACAAAAATTGTTTCGTTTTATAGCTTGATAAAATAAGTGACTTATATTATAAAGAACAGTTCTTTTATAAATTTATTTTTAATTCAATAATAAGTTATATTTAAACTATATCAATATTATTTTTTTGGCAAGGCCAGCCGGTTTTATAGTGGGCCGTCCACTTATTATTACGAACGTAATAAAAGTATGAAGTACAGGAGTAAGGTAGAGACACCCTAACTGCTATAAGAAAGAAAAAATATAGCACAGGAGTGTGACAGACATGTCACAGCTACAAAAATCCACAAACAGATCTAAATCTCCTCCGTAGAGGTAGTATCGCCAACAACAATATCCACTTCGGAAGAATCCAGACAGACATTCCCAAGAAGACCAATAAAAGGGCGAAAAAGGAGGGCACTAGATGGATCATAGATGTCAGCATCAGAACAGTATATGAAGGATCGATCCCAGGTAGTATCAGCAAGCATAATTGAATTTAACTTAGCGTATGAACCGTCCATATCAAGAACCAAGGAATCACCAGACTGCCTATAATAGAGGCAACGATGACCCAATAGATCAGCAGAAACATATCTAAAATAGGAATCATCCACAGGATTGTAACGCATATCAGAACAACGTTCAACCCAACATCTCTCAGACTCGGCCCAAATAACTGACAGAGGCAGAGCATGAACCGGTGCATCACCGACATCCACAAAAACATCAGCAGGAACAGAGCACGAAGGAGGGGATGCAGGCGGGGAGATATAAGGCAGCGTACCAGGGTCAGAAGGAGGGATAGCAGATGGAGGAATAACTATCTTGGGAACCCACTTCCTGAGCGGAGGCCGTGGCAGAGGAATCTTTGGCGCAGCAGCGGAGACAACAAAATGGGTGCAGGCAGAATCTATGTGGCCAAAAGAGTGACAGGAGGAACAAATATCCGGGACCCAACCATATCGAACACGGACATTGACCACATGGCCAACGTCAAGCTGAACTGGAATAGAGGAAGGGAGAGGCCTATGGGGGGAAATCTCAATCAGAGCCTTAGCATACATCATCTTATCACGAGCAACCGTATTAGCGTCAAAGCATTTCAATTTACCAATATTACAAGCAAGCCAATTCAAACCAAGCAGAGGCTGAAGTGCGGAAGGGGTTTTAGAAAATTAAACCCAAACGGGGATAGATAGAACTTGTTCACGCGCACTAGCAATCGTAGGGGACTAGGGACTAATGATAAATGGTTTCCCATCAATGAAAGATGGCTCAGCCTCAAGGACACGACGTCGTTCCGCAGAGGAGGAGAAGAATAGGAAATACATAGAGTCAATCAGCTTAACATGAAGGTTACCACGAAGCCTCCAGGTCTTCCGACAAACAGCAGACGCATCATGTATATGGTGAATAGGATCTAAAAAGAAACCAACTAAATAATCAGACCAGAAATCCATACCAGCCTGCATAACGTTAGGAGGAGGGATCATCACTCCATTTTCCTCAACAATATCGAACTCAACTGGTTCATAAACACCAGCGTTACGGGGTAGTGATGAAAAAAGCGATGACCAAGTTTTGGAAACAGGAGGGGAAGGCACTGCACGTTGAACCACTTCCTCATTAGGACATCCGACAGAGGCTACAAGTCTAGCATGGGAGGCCTCAAACTTGCCACCAGAATTCAATTCACTACATTTGGATTCATCATTCACTGAAGAATTGGTGCAGGCACCAGTAATAAAATCACAAGGCATGGAAACTCCAGAACTTACCACACTGTGATCTGGGATAACATTGACATTGGCAATAAAACGAACATGTGATGTGCCTCGAACACAACCGGGTGTGTCAGAAGAAATTGCATCCGAGACAACGCCAACAATAAGACCAGAATCACAAATATTCGCTGCAACATCACCCAAGGGGGCATGACCACAAGGCATATCACCTGCAAGCAAAACCGGTCTCGAACTGAGGCCAACGACAGAAGCAGTGTCGACAAACTTTTTCGCAGGCAAAGGAGGAAACTCGTCAACGGAGAGCACAGGAGGAATCATGTTCACAGAAGATACTCCATTAAAAATCCTACCAGAACGTGTAGAGGAACGTGAATGAGAAGCGGGGACGGGATGAAGGGGTGGAAGAGGGGGGCTTTGCATGGAAAAGCGACGGGAGAGAGATCAACGGAGAGTAGAAGGGGAGATCTGGACAGAATCAACGGAGAGAAGAACGAAAAATCACCTGGAGAAAAGTTGCCATTTTCCAAATTATATCAATATTGTAATATCTTGAACATGGGTTTTTAATATAAATAGAAGTTGTTATTTTAATATATGTATATTTTTGAAAAAAACTATAATTTGTAAATTTAAAATTAAGTCTTTCAAAAATGTTAAAATAAAATAATACTTTATAAATCTTAACATAAGTATTTATTTATTTAAGTTTAAAATAAAAGTAACCTATAAGTAAAATAAATATAAAGGTAAGAACAAGTGTAAAATAAAGAAGTATATATGTACATAGGTAATAAAAAGCAAGCTAGGCAGGCAAGTATATATATGTATAAAGTACAAATGCCTATTTGGTATAAGTGTAACATAATCAGGCTTTGTACACATATGAATGTAGCTGTGAAGAAAATATACAAGGTAAGAAATAAACAAAGTAAAATAATAAAACAAAAATCTTTGTACAACCAGACAAATAAAACAAGGTGATTGATATGAAACAAACATGAGTACTTAAGCTGTAGGCAAGGAAAAATCTTTAAACAAAGTAAGAAAAAAAACAAAATATCTAAATACAAAATAGGTCTGTAGCTTGTAGATTAAGAATCAAACAAGCATAAACATAAAGTATAAACAAATATGGTATGCAGGTTAGAGAAGAGAAGTGGTAAGCTAAGTAAAATATCTATATATAAGAAATGATTAAATTAGCTAAATAGGGAACATAGAGTACATTAACATTAAATGTTTCAAATTCTCAGCAAACAAGAGTCAATTCGAAATTGTTCAAAATCCTTTCAGCCTCCATTTTGAAAAAATCTGCCTGATAAAACAAAATTAAGCAGTGTACCAGGCATACTTGCAAACCCAGATAACACCTACCCTATACAAATTTATCTTTCTATATATACTTATCTTTCAATTCATTCTAAACATATCAAACCAGAGGAAGATTTTATAGCAAGCCCATTCATTTTTATGCAAACTTAAATATAAACTGAAACCATTTTTCAATAATAAGCAAACATGATGGATTTAACAGGAAGTTCAAAACAGTCTCCAATTCTTACAGTTTGAGCTATTTCAATATCCAGGGTGCTCTGTTCATTTTTTTTACAAGAAAGGTGAGTAACTTAAATTTTAAAATACTTAAGCATATATAAGTTGCTTAATTATGATCTGATATGTGCATATATCTTAATGAATTTCTGGGTTTACATGTTACTGCATGTATGTGTGTTTGACATCCTGTAACCACCTCTGTTTTAAAGGGTAGCAACATCAAAATTTAATGGTTTAAGTATATTTTTGTTCTGTTGCAACTTTTCTCTGGAGTTCAGTTGCATTGCTCTGTGTTAAGTATGAGTACTGTATTAAGTATCTCTGGGTTCTATCTGCTTTAGTTCCAGGTTTAAAAATTCCTCAACAAAATTTCATTTTTTTTGTTCTTAATTCAAACTTAGACAAGATATGAGTTTGACATAAGATGCTGGTAAAAATAGAGACTTGAACTTAAATATTGCTTAAGGAAAAACAGTGGTATTAGTTATAGGAAAATATCAAACTAAAGTAGAAACTAAATTAAGTTAAACCTTAATGAATTTAATTCATGAATTCAGGATTATGAATCAGATACACATACCATAATATGATTTTTAAAATTAATATCATGTTTTCTAGTCAAGTGATTTAGATGCAGTTTGCCTTTGTTCGAGGGTTGGTTTTTGGGTGATTTATGGTGTTCTATGCGACTGGAGGTGGTCGGGTTAAGTGAGGAGGTGGAGGAGCTTACCGGGGTGTGGGGAAAAATGCTTGGTGGTTGGACTGAGCACGGTGGTGATGGTGGCAGTGATTTGTTGTTTGCAACCCTAGTTTGTATGGTGTTTGAATTTTTGAACGCCGTGCCTTCTACTGTGCATCAAGTTGCACGAGACCTCGAGAGGTGGTAGGTTGGTCGAAGGCGAGTCCATGGCCGGAGTTATTGACCATCTGGTGGTCGGGGTGGGCAGAAGGAGGTGATGACAGGTTTGGGTAGCGGATGTTATGTTTTATTCCAGGTTCTGTGTTATTGCTCATTTTGATTTGAGGTCGTGGCGATGGATTTTGGGGGTCGTGGTGGTGTATGGTGGAAGTCAGCGTTGTGGTGGAGCACATGTGGGTGGCCGGAGTTGACTAGGCCACGGTGCACGTGCACCGTGCCCAGTGAAGTGATGAAGCATCAGGGGATGGTGAAGGGTTTTGGCCTCGGGGCGTACTCGGGTGATTCATGTGTGCGACTCGAAGCAGGGGAATAATCGACCCGAAGCATTTTTACTTGGTCTCGGGTTGGATATATTTGTTACAGGTAGCACAAAACTACCTGTAGTTTTAAATTTAACTAAATTTAAAAGCAAATCAAATGGCAAGCTAATCATAACCAGAAGTTAAATTAGTGTGATGTTAGATCTAAATTAAACTCAAATCCAGATTGAGTTTGAATTCAGATTTTGTATTTCTGAATTCATTTTTTTTAAAATGAACTAAATGTTAAAAGGTGGAAGTTGGGTTCAGGTTTAAAACCTGACAAAACTAAAACCTGAAATATATGATTTAAACTATGATTTTAAAATAGATTTGGATTTGGAAAATCAAGTTTTAAATCAAGTTGTTGGAGGGAAGTTTAAATCAAAGTTTTTAAATTGAAGATAAAATTTATGGATTCAAGTTTACTTCGAATTTAAATCTGCAGGTTTAAATCAGTTTTTAAAATATGAATGTCTTTGGAAATTTAAATTTAAATTAAGATTCAAATAGTTGAATTGAAAGGCTTTCTTATAAAAGTTTCATATGTACGTAATTAATGTTATTTACAAGTTTATAAATTGAATTTAAATTTGATTAATGTTTAAATAAATAATATTTTTGAATCTTAAATCCCAAATGGAATTCAAATTTAAATTTTTGGGAGGTAAAGTTCGAACACACTTAAATATTAATGAAGTCATTAGTAAAGAAATAAATTAACTTAGGAATAACCAAGGTATTAAAATATTTAATGAATAAGTTAATTAATGAATGACTTATGTATTTAATTTATAAATTAATAATTTAGATTAATTTATAATTAGGAATTAATTAAGAAATAAATATAGAAATGTAATCATGATAATTAACTAAAGGATTATTAACTAAATTCATATATGTGATTAATTTTGATAATTAATCAGAATAATTAGATAATCCATTATAAATTGTTAAATGTAATTACTTGATAAAAGTAATTAAGAGATTAATTACTTACTGTAATTAATTTTGATTAATTAATTTATTTAAGTTAATTAATTTATTTTAATTAATTTAAGAAATCATTTGATGATCTGATTTGTAGAATCACTTAGTGTATTCAATGGAGCATAATTACTTGAGGAAGTAATTAATGTAATTACTGAATGTAATTAGTGAAGATGATGTGTTAATAAAGTAATTTGGATAATTACTTTTGTAATTAATCAAAGGATTTATTAATGAAGATAATTAATTATGGAATAATTAATTTGTTAATGAGTAATTAAGGATAGTTAATTACTGGATTGATATTAATCAAAGGTGATTAATAATTGTATTTTTAAATTTTAGATTAATTACTAAATGTAATTAATTTAAATAAAGTAATTAATTTAAATATAAATTAGAAATTATTAATTCATATAATTAATGATGTAATTAAGAATTGTTTAATTTAGAAATAATTAATAGTGTAGTGATTAATTAATGAAATTGATTAAGGATAAATGTAATTAATTAATAAATGAAGTAATTAAATGTTAATTACTATAAATGATTTAGGATAATTAATTTGTAGAATTAAGTTAAGACTAATTACTTACTGTAATTGGAAGGTGATTAATCGAAGAAGTTAATCAAGATAAATATCTAGAGATAAATTAATTAATTTGATTTAAAATTAATTTATGATTGTATAGCAGGATTTATAAATGAAGTAATTAATTTAATTTACTTTAAATTAATTAGAGATAGACGTAGTTAATTTAATTCATTTTAAATTAATTATAGATTGTGATTTATAAATCATTGCTTATGGATGAATGATATTGATGTGTCATTAATGATTGTGATCTTAGATATAAGATGAGTAATATCTATGTGATATGGATGTTTGGTTTAAGTATGATAATATTTAATTATCTGTTTGATGATAATATGAATTATCTGTTTATGATGATGTGATTATCTATTGTGATATTATGAATTATCCATCTGTGTGTATATTGATTATATTGAATTAAACTGTTAAGACTAAATAGACAACTTGGCCTCAAAAGGCACGTTTTGGATTTCGATGAGACCGGGATCGGTTTTCCACATTAGGAACATCCGAAAACCACATCGATTCCAAATTAATGATAGGTTGTGAATCTGAAGTGAAGATGAAGATTTAGAGTGCAAGGTTTATCGTCGTTAACTCTGAGGGTGATTCCAAAATGAGTGTAACGAGATAATGCCTTCGGTTTCGTTCGAACCCGGAACGAACTTGTATGGATTGAATGCTTTCAACACATCGTCAGGTGAGCGATGAGCATTCTAAGAATTGTATTCTATAAAGGTAATCGTAGCCTCAAGCCTCATCAACCGGGAATGGCTAAAACAGGGAAGGTGCAGCAAGGTTAGGTGGGTCATGCCCAAGCAGGACAAGGATATTCCCCTGTCTAGATGTCCCTTTATTTCGGCTTAGTGGGCAGTAACGACGTCTATCTGCGGGGTTATCTTGTTCGGGACTGTTCAGTAAGTAATGGTCCCGGCCTTGTGTTGCAGGGGGTCGGGAGTGATCCTCGGTACGTTGATCTAGGCCACGTACTGTGACGGGCGGTACCCCAGTAGCCCTGCCATTGTATGAAATCCACAATCCAATAAGTGCCAACGGTTTGATTGTATTACCCACTTTTGTGGCTAGTAGCTGGAATTTAATGAATGTAACAATTTCGGCTATTTTCTATTTACTTGAAAACCCTAGACCTATTATAATATCACAGAATTTCCTATCAAATTTTTTGGTTAGCGTAAGGTAAAAACTTACCCATGTTTATTTGTGGGGAGTCTTACGTGATACCTTTTATTTTCAAAAGGATTTTCAAAATTAAGCAACTTTAGCCTGTTACTCATACCAGACCCATGTCTGACCCGGAGTTTATTTTTGTTTTTCATAAACTCTCGGGTACCCAAATTTTTACAGGTAGTCAAGGGATTCAGGTTAGCTTTGACGAACTCTGGAGAAGCAATGGAGCAGGAGGCTTCAGCGTTGTAGATACATATAGTTCCGCTGCGTTGGTATCTCTGAGTCATATTGTTTGAATTGTTTGGGTATTGAGTTGTATCGTGCTGTATTAACTAGACAGGTGTTTTATAACTGTCTAGTATGTGATCTTTTGTCTGTATAACTCTGATTGATGTTGTATATTATGTAAATACTTATGTGATTATTATAATTTATTCGTTCCGCTGTGAGATTCTGATGTTGTTGTTCTTTCTTCTCTATCTTTTCTATTTTCTCACCCCTTTCTTTCTTCAAGACGAAGCGGTTTTCTGGGCATAGAAATCCGGGTCGTCACAGTTGGTATCAGAGCGCTAGGTTGAGTGAATACCTTGGCTCTTCAGTGATTTCTTTCCTGAGAGAGCGTATTTGTAATTTTAATATATATATTTATTTATTTATTCCTACCTAATTATTGGGTTACCTGTTCAGGTTTCCTAATGAGCTATAAAGGTAGATAGGGTGGTGGTGTGTGTAACACGACTACCAATGGTTGGAGTTTGAATGTTTGAGGTTGGAAGTATAATTGTCGAGACTGTAGACCTAATACCGTCTCGAGTGAGCTTTGAGTGGTATAAGGATTTCATTAATCTTTGAAGGATCTGTTAATATTCGGAGTTCATTTTTGAAGTGTAAGTTTGGTTGAGCTAGAGTTTGGATCTGTCGGTTGGACAGAAGCAAGTCATGACATCTTGATATATCAAGGTGTAATAGCTGTGTGATGAGACACAGTGACTAAGGATGTCTCCGAAGATGTTTTCTTTGGGACAAGTTAAGGAAGAGTGTCTGCTCGGTGTTGTGGCTGTGTTCAGCTGGATGTTTCTGTTTGCTTTGAGGTCCAAGTTTCTCGATGAGCTTTGGATTAGGAAGTCTTATGGCTTAGCAGTTTTTCTTAGGTAACTTCAGGAGCAGTAGAGTAATTCCATTTCTTTGATGGATTGGCCACATAAGAGTAAGCTGTTATGTTTGGTAAAGAGGAAGCAGTATCTTTGGAATTAGGCTGGATCAATCGCAAAAGTGACTTGCGATAGTTTGAGTATTCTCTTGTGAATTTTTCTGGATGTCTTCAGGAAGTCAGAGTTTGGTCAGCATCTGAAGATTGAATTTGGTATCGTCGGGATTTCAGAAGTGGTACCGATGGTTCAACTCAGTAATAGGATGATTTTTGAGTTGGTAAAGTAACCCGGATTTTGGAGGAACTTCAGAATTTTCTTTTTGATCTGTGAACTTTATTTTTGGAATGTGTTGACCAGTCTATGCTTGAGTTCATCATTAGCATTTTCATCTGCTCAGTCAGAGTTGCGCAGTGGAAGCATGGTGGCAGCTGTTTTAGTTTGGAAGAAATTGGATGTTGCAGTGTTTGGATTGGAAAGTTCTAAAGGAAATTTTTCAGCATCGTAAGGACGGTTTGGAGTGCACCTATTTAATCCTTTCTTGATGAGAGAAGGGTGTTCTGTCTTCTGGTTTGGAATAGAGTTTGTGTTCTGAGTTTTGGTTGATCTTGAAAAATTATTTGTTGGATTATTTTTGGACCAGTTTATTTCTAGGACATCAGCAGGTGTTGAGCTGATCAGTAAGGATGAAGGAAGCCCAGGATCGTCCGAAGAGTTTTGTGGATAAGAGACGGAGGAACTTGGATTCCGAAGTCAGAAATTTGATAAGTGTTTAGTCTTCAGGATTGGATTGTCAGTTTGGATAACTGGAATTCATTGTGTTTCACGTATCTCTGAGAGAGTACGCGTAAGATTTATCTCTGGTTGTAGATCTAGATGAGTAGAAGTTCTGTAGCTTAGTAGTATTGTTTGTTTGGATTCTATAGAGCGAGTAACCCGGTATTTATACTTGGGGAAACTCGAGAAAATTCTATTCGGAATTCTGTCTAGATAGTTAAATTTGTTTGATTGGATGAATTGGTTGCTATGATTGTTAGCATATGATTGATATATGCTTGTGTTTTAAAATTTAAATCTTTAACTAGATTATTAAATTACCTTTGTTTTAAATTTCGGGGACGAAATTCTTTTAAGGGGGGAGGAATGCGACATCCCGGAAATTTGGGGCAATATCAATTTAATAATCTACATTAAAAATTGAATTGATTTAATAATATTTGTTAGTAATAATTTGAATTGATTTAAAACTTCTTTTAAATAAATAATTAACTGATAATTTATCTTCTAAAAGCCAATTAAATTGTTTTCTATTCATAATATATATATCTGTATATATTGTAAATAGATAATCTTTGGTTTAAGTTGAATAAAATAAAGGCATGATTTCTAATTCTAATATTTTTGGTAAACTAGAAATTTTGATTTAACTTAATATTGAATAAATAATCATATGACTTTAAAATACTCAAGATAAAACAAAAAGGATTTAATTTAATTGTTTAAAATTGATTATAGCTTAAGTTTAAATTTGAACAAAAATTGTTTCGTTTTATAGCTTGATAAAATAAGTGACATATTATAAAGAACAGTTCTTTTATAAATTTATTTTTAATTCAATAATAAGTTATATTTAAACTATATCTATATTGTAATATCTTGAACATGGGTTTTTAATATAAATAGAAGTTTTTATTTTAATATATGTATATTTTTGAAAAAAACTATGATTTGTAAATTTAAAATTAAGTCTTTCAAAAATGTTAAAATAAGATAATACTTTATAAATCTTAACATAAGTATTTATTTATTTAAGTTTAAAATAAAAGTAACCTATAAGTAAAATAAATATAAAGGTAAGAACAAGTGTAAAAGAAAGAAGTATATATGTACATAGGTAATAAAAAGCAAGCTAGGCAGGCAAGTATATATATGTATAAAGTACAAATGCCTATTTGGTATAAGTGTAACATAATCAGGCTTTGTACGCATATGACTGTAGCTGTGAAGAAAATATACAAGGTAAGAAATAAACAAAGTAAAATAATAAAACAAAAATCTTTGTACAACCAGACAAATAAAACAAGGTGATTGATATGAAATAAACATGAGTACTTAATCTGTAGGCAAGGAAAAATCTTTAAACAAAGTAAGGAAAGAATAAAAAAACAAAATATCTAAATACAAAATAGGTCTGTAGCTTGTAGATTAAGAATCAGACAAGCATAAACATAAAGTATAAACAAATATGGTATGCAGGTTAGAGAAGAGAAGTGGTAAGCTAAGTAAAATATATATATATATAAGAAATGATTAAATTAGCTAAATAGGGAACATAGAGTACATTAACATTAAATGTTTCAAATTCTCAGCAAACAAGAGTCAATTCGAAATTGTTCAAAATCCTTTCAGCCTCCATTTTGAAAAAATCTGCCTGATAAAACAAAATTAAGCAGTGTACCAGGCATACTTGCAAACCCAGATAACACCTACCCTATACAAATTTATCTTTCTATATATACTTATCTTTCAATTCATTCTAAACATATCAAACCAGAGGAAGATTTTATTGCAAGCCCATTCATTTCTATGCAAACTTAAATATAAACTGAAACCATTTTTCAATAATAAGCAAACATGATGGATTTAACAGGAAGTTCAAAACAGTCTCCAGTTCTTACAGTTTGAGCTATTTCAATATCCAGGGTGCTTTGTTCATTTTTTTTACAAGCAAGGTGAGTAACTTAAATTTTAAAATACTTAAGCATATATAAGTTGCTTAATTATGATCTGATATGTGCATATATCTTAATGAATTTCTGGGTTTACATGTTACTGCATGTATGTGTGTTTGACATCCTGTAACCACCTCTGTTTTAAAGGGTAGCAACATCAAAATTTAATGGTTTAAGTATATTTTTGTTCTGTTGCAACTTTTCTCTGGAATTCAGTTGCATTGCTCTGTGTTAAGTATGAGTACTGTATTAAGTATCTCTGGGTTCTATCTGCTTTAGTTCCAGGTTTAAAAATTCCTCAACAAAATTTCATTTTTTTTGTTCTTAATTCAAACTTAGACAAGATGTGAGTCTGACATATGATGCTGGTAAAAATAGAGACTTGAACTTAAATATTTCTTAAGGAAAAACAGTGGTATTAGTTACAGGAAAATATCAAACTACAGTAGAAACTAAATTAAGTTAAACCTTAATGAATTTAATTCATGAATTCAGGATTATGAATCAGATACACATACCATAATATGATTTTTAAAATTAATATCATGTTTTCTAGTCAAGTGATTTAGATGCAGTTTGCCTTTGTTCAAGGGTTGGTTTTCGGGTGATTTATGGTGTTCTATGCGACTGGAGGTGGTCGGGTTGGGTGAGGAGGTGGAGGAGCTTACCGGGGTGTGGGGAAAAATGCTTGGTGGTTGGACTGAGCACGGTGGCGATGGTGGCAGTGATTTGTTGTTTGCAACCCTAGTTGTATGGTGTTTGAATTTTTGAACGCCGTGCCTGTGACGACCGCCCATGACTCCCGCACCAAATCAAGGAAATAATGCGCTGAAAGGCGTGCCAGGAGCCATGGACGATAGTCAGGGTAAAATAAAACAGCAAACTCTATCGTACAACTCACAGCGCATGGATAAAATACAATAGAGAAATATATAGTGAAGCTCCATAACAGAAAATCATCATATAAGCATCGTAGTAGTTTTATATAAACATGAATCATCCATACATCAAAGCCTCACTACATGACACTCAATCAAATACAGCAGCGGATACCCAGTACATATAATAAGAAATAATATGCAAAAGCCTCCTGCTCGTCTTCGTCATCATCAACGTAGATCTCCTAGAACAGCACCTGTCACCTGCTACCTAGTCAAATCACCTAAACACCTCAAAACTAAACACTTCAGATCTGGACAGCGAAGATCAAGGCTTGATCCGGCGAAATCTCGCTTAAAACGATGAAATCTAACTTCGTTGGATGAAGATCTTCAACTTTGGTCCTTGAATCTTTGATCTCGATCTTCGATCTTGGATGGATGTTAGAACTAGATTGGAATGGAGAAAAGAAGATGAAGAAATGTTGTAGTCGAGCTCTCAAAATGGCAGCACTTCGTCGCTTCAAAAATCAGTACCAAAAAGTGAGCCAAAGCCCTCTATTTATAGGCTGAAATCTCCCTGACTCGGCCGCTCTTAAGTCGTTGCCGACTCATCTCCCTGAGTCGCCCCCGACCTAAAACTTACGACTCATGCCACTTGCCGACTCAACACAGCATGCTTCAACATGGCTCACGACCTATACGACTCAACCCCAAGACACTACACAACACACACACAGGGTCACACGACCTACCGACCCAACCAAACACGGCACAGCATGCTAACGACTCAAGCCCCTGCCGACTTAACAACACACACGACTCAATTAACATGCCGACTCAACTACACTAAGCTATACTGGGTACTTGCCGACCTAACTAGGTGACGACCTAACAACCTATTCAAACCGTCGACCTAACTACACATGGGATAACACACTCTGCCGATCCAAGCCTTAGGTCGTTTTCCCCTTAACTCGGTCATATGACTCAGCAGCCTAAAACATTACCGACCTAACTATCATACGACCTAACCCTCTAGGTCGTTAACCCTTAAGTCGGTCACCCTATAGGTCGGTCCAAACCTTAAGTCGTAACTCCTCTATCTCGCTAGCTCGTCCAATTCATTTCTTAACCCGGTAACTCCTAGGTCGGCCAGTTTCTATGAGTCGTTAACTACCCTGACTCGGTTCAAACCTATAGGTCATAACTCAGCAACTGACTAACTCGGCCACTTACTAAAGTCGTCTACGACTTACTATAGGTCGGTCACCATCTTAACTCGGTCAACGTACTAAAGTTGTAACTCGTGCACGACCTAACTTGGCTAAGCCTATGAGTCGGTCACAACTCGACACTTAAACACACGAGTTACTCTCCATACGACTCAGGCTAGAGACAACATAAACAACACTAACGACCTGTAAATTCTACGATCTATTGGTACGTAAAATACGGGTCGTTACATTCTCTCCCCCTTAGGAATTTCACCCCCGAAATTCCAAGCAATCAACAGCAATCAAAATTATTCCGCATGCCTATCATCCACAGCAATCAACAAACCATGCATCCAATTCTAGCCTAGCATGCAGAATTCTAGGACTTAGAACAAGCTACAAATTCATGAGATGTCACGACACTTTAGGGCCATACCCCGAAGAGTTCTGGATGAGCTGCCTTCATCCTCTCTTCCTCCTCCCACGTACAGTCGTTAACATCATCACTCCATTGTATCTTGAGCAACGTAATCGTCTTCCTCCTAAGCTGTTTCGTGTCGGTCTCAACAACACGAAGCGGCTTACGAGGTCTTCTAACCACTGGATCAACCTCTAAATCTTCACAGCTGTCAGCAGAAACCACCGTAGTTGGGTCATGCACATACTTCCGTAGATAAGATACATGAAAAACATTGTGCACACCCGCCATCTTTTCCGGTAATTCCAATCTATAAGCGAGCTTTCCAATTCGCTCGATAATCGGGAATGGTCCAACAAATCTCGGAGTTAACTTTCCTTTCTTCCCGAATCTAATAGCACTCTTTAATGGAGAAATCTTCACAAAAACCATCTCACCTACGACGAATTCCAAATCCTTTCGACGATTATCGGCATAACTCTTCTGACGATCTTGGGTTGCCTTCATTCGTTGCCGAATGATCTCTATACAATCCGAAGTCTGTCGAATCATCTCTGGCCCAAGTATCAACTTTTCTCCAGTTTCCAACCAACATGTCGGAGAGTTACACGGTCTTCCATATAATGCCTCATATGGTGCCATACCAATACTCGACTGATAACTGTTATTATAAGCAAATTCCACCAAATGAAGATGATCTTCCCATGATCCTCCGAAGTCCAAAACACAAGCTCTGAGAAGATCTTCCAAAACTCGGTTGACTCTTTCAGTCTGACCATCTGTTTGAGGGTGATAAGCTGTACTCAAACACAACTCGGTTCCCAAAACTTCCTGGAAGCTCTTCCAAAATCCACTAGTGAACAATGGGTCTCGATCGCTCACTATACTCTTCGGAATACCATGGAATCGAACTATCCACTTAACATACAACTCAGCCAACTTCGATGCAGTCCTAGTTGATCGAACAGGAATGAACCTTGCACTCTTGGTCAAACGATCTACTATGCCCCAAATTCCTTCATTTCCTGCTCTTGTCCTAGGTAGACCATCGATAAAGTCCATCGACACTTGCTCCCACTTCCATGTAGGAACTTCTAATGGCTGAAGTAATCCACTGGGCTTCTTCTGCTCAGCTTTCACTAACTGACAGTTCATACACTTGGAAATAAAATTTCCAACATCCTTCTTCATGCCTTCCCAGTAGTAAGTTCTCTTCATATCCCGATACATCTTATTTCCACCTGGATGAATTGTCAACTTCGAGTGATGACCTTCCTTCAGAACTTCATCTCTCAATCCATCTACATCGGGAACAACCAATCGTCCTTGCTTCCGAAGCCAACCCTCTCGATCGACCTCGAATCCCTTATCCTTCTCTGGGTCCAATCCAGATTCCAAATCTCGGATGATCTTGACAAGCTTATCGTCTCGCTTTTGGCTCTCGCCAATTCTTTCCACAAGAGTAGGTCTTATCGATAAGTTTGCCAACATCTCAGGTTCCAATTCATATCTGGGCCTGAAATCAAATCCAGCCAAATACTCGAGACTCTTCCATTCCGAAAACATGGCTCCCAATCCTGCATGTCTTCGACTTAACGCATCAGCCACTGCGTTACCTTTTCCCGGAGTATAGGCTATACCAAAATCATAAGATGCTAGAAACTCTAGCCACCGTTGCTGTCGAAGATTCAAATCCTTTTGGGAGAACAGATACTTCAACGACTTATGATCTGTAAACAACTCGAATCTAACTCCCAATAGATAATGTCTCCACATCTTCAAAGCAAACACAATTGCCGCTAACTCCAAATCATGAGTCGGATAATTCCTTTCATGCGGCTTCAGTTGTCGACTAGCATACGCAACAACTTTATCTTTCTGCATTAGCACTGCTCCAAGTCCAGTGCCACATGCATCGGTGTAAACCACCATCTCATCATTCCCACTTGGAATAGTCAAAACAGGAGCACTCGTCAGTCGCTCTTTTAGGATTTCAAAAGCTTGCTCACACTTAGCATCCCATCTGAACACTTGGTTCTTTTTCGTCAATCCTGTTAACGGTGCAGCTATCTTGGAAAAGTCTTTGATAAACCGACGATAATATCATGCTAATCCAAGAAAACTCCTCACATCAGATGCATTCTTAGGTCTAACCCAATCCTGGATTGCTGCCACCTTAGCGGGATCAACCGCTATTCCATTTCTAGAGATAACATGGCCTAAGAACCTCACTTCACTCTTCCAGAAGTGACACTTCGAAAACTTAGCCATCAGCTGATGTTTCCGCAAGATTTCCAAAACACTCCTTAAGTGCGTCTTGTGCTCTTCTTCAGTTCTGGAGTAAACCAAAATATCATCCACGAACACAAGTACAAATTTGTTCAACTGATCTCTGAACACTCTATTCATAAGATCCACAAAATATGCTGGCGCGTTAGTCAATCCAAACGGCATTACCAGCCACTCATAAAACCCGGATGGTGTCCTGAAAGCAGTCTTCGGCACACTATCCTTTGCCACTCTCAACTGGTGAAATCCCGTTGCCAAATCCATCTGAGAAAACACCTTAGCCTCGTGAAGCTGGTCAAACAAGTCATCTATTCTCGGCAATGGATACTTGTTTTTCCTAGTCAACTTATTCAGCTTACGATAATCCACGCACAACCTCAACGACCCATCCGCTTTGGTTGCGAACACAACAGGTGCACCCCATTCGGACACACTTCTCCGAATGAATCCTTTCTGCAAAAGGTCATCAACCTGCACCCTCAACTCTAGATGCTCCCTAGGCGCCATCCGCCTAAGAGGCATCACAATAGGTCTGGCTCCCTCGACTAGATCGATACGAAACTCGATCTCCCTATGCGGCGGTAACCCTTTGACTTCGTCAAAGACGTCCTCAAATCCATTCACAATTGGCACCGATGACAGTCCATCCCGTGGAACAACCAGCGAATACATGAAGCTCATGAAGACGCCTTCCTCATGCTTACATCGTATCACAACCTTTCGCCCTTCCACATTCCCGACTGTCACCTCAAGCCTCTCACAATCAATCCTTGCCGCATACTTCCTAAGCCAGTCCATACCCAAAATAATTCCGAACCCCGCAAAGTTTAGAACAAAGCAATCACAAACAAATGAGCAATCATGACTCGACACAACTAGACCACGGCATACCATACACAAACATGACGAACCCCCAACTGGATTAGTCACAACCAATGGCCTATCAACAATATCCGGTCTCAAACCTAACCGGTCTACCAAATCATTACAAACAAAAGAATGCGACGCTCCAGTATCAAACAACACTCTAACTGGAACACCACAGATAGAAAGAGTACCTTGAACCACCACACTCTTCCCCTTTTCTTCAGCAGTCGGAGCTTTTGAAGACGACGGCACAACTCCCAAAGCATAAGCTTGCACAATCTGCCTATCTTTCCTCGGCTCTGGGCAATCCTTCTTGATATGTCCCAGCTTATCACAGTTATAACACTTTCCCGGCACCTTGGGATTCTTACAATCTTTGTAAAGATGGCCCTTCTGTTGGCAGTTATAACAAGTCACTTCGCCTTTCGGCTTCTTCTGTCCATCCTTACCCTTCTACTGCTGCTGCTTCCTCCTCTTATTGCCATTCTGGTGTGGTTTAGATCCTTCCCTGGTTACAGCAACAACAGAACTTTCCTTAGGAAACAAACTCTCATGCCTAAGGGCTTTCTCCACAAGCTTCTCAAATGGATCGTCCAAATGATCCACTAACTGCCTCCCAAGATAAGCATCCAGACCAGTCACAAGCTTCTCATTCTTCTGATAGGGAGAATCAATGTACGATCTGGCATACTTGGACAAAGCTTCAAACTCAGAAATATACTCAAGAACTGGTCTCCCACCTTGCTTGAGCTCTACAAACCTCTTGAACAAAATAGACTTCTGAGCCGTAGAGATGAACTTGGCTTCAAATCTAACTTGGAATTGCTCCCAAGTAATCTCTTCTTCTGGGGTATCAATGGTGATAGAATTCCACCAATCAGCAGCTCTTCCCTGAAGCTGTCTCGATGCAAGCTTTCTCTTAGTTGCATCCTCAATCCCTAAGTCACCAAAGATCCTTCGACATGCATCAATCCATCTCTGCACCTCAATAGTCGACTCCGTCCCCAAGAAAGCTTTTCCTCCAAGAGAAGTATAATCCTTGCAAAGCTTAGCAAAATCCACCGGTCTTGGAGCTTGAACTTGAACTCCCACATCCACTGATGATCCTGAAGCTGGTATCCTTCTCATGATCGAAGTCATCATCGCTTCGAACATAGTTCCATAATCAACAGCTCCTTCATCAGCACGGCTTTCCCTTGCAGCTGGTCTCCCTCTTCGACTCATCCTTAATATCTGTAATAAGAATGATTAGAACACCTTAAGAAACAACTGCATAAGGAGTTCAAATCCTTCTAGGCTACTATATTATATATAGTAATCATCCATCAAAATACAATTACGTCTCTCATACGTAGTTACGTCAGCGAGCGTTGGCTAAAATCGATTAACCAAAGCTCTGATACCAAATGTGACGACCGCCCATGACTCCCGCACCAAATCAAGGAAATAATGCGCTGAAAGGCGTGCCAGGTAGCCATGGACGATAGTCAGGGTAAAATAAAACAGCAATCTCTATCGTACAACTCACAGCGCATGGATAAAATACAATAGAGAAATATATAGTGAAGCTCCATAACAGAAAATCATCATATAAGCATCGTAGTAGTTTTATATAAACATGAATCATCCATACATCAAAGCCTCACTACATGACACTCAATCAAATACAGCAGCGGATACCCAGTACATATAATAAGAAATAATATGCAAAAGCCTCCTGCTCGTCTTCGTCATCATCAACGTAGATCTCCTAGAACAGCACCTGTCACCTGCTACCTAGTAAAATCACCTAAACACCTCAAAACTAAACACTTCAGATCTGGACAGCGAAGATCAAGGCTTGATCCGGCGAAATCTCGCTTAAAACGATGAAATCTAACTTCGTTGGATGAAGATCTTCAACTTTGGTCCTTGAATCTTTGATCTCGATCTTCGATCTTGGATGGATGTTAGAACTAGATTGGAATGGAGAAAAGAAGATGAAGAAATGTTGTAGTCGAGCTCTCAAAATGGCAGCACTTCGTCGCTTCAAAAATCAGTACCAAAAAGTGAGCCAAAGCCCTCTATTTATAGGCTGAAATCTCCCTGACTCGGCCGCTCTTAAGTCGTTGCCGACTCATCTCCCTGAGTCGCCCCCGACCTAAAACTTACGACTCATGCCACTTGCCGACTCAACACAGCATGCTTCAACACGGCTCACGACCTATACGACTCAACCCCAAGACACTACACAACACACACACAGGGTCACACGACCTACCGACCCAACCAAACACGGCACAGCATGCTAACGACTCAAGCCCCTGCCGACTTAACAACACACACGACTCAATTAACATGCCGACTCAACTACACTAAGCTATACTGGGTACTTGCCGACCTAACTAGGTGACGACCTAACAACCTATTCAAACTGCCGACCTAACTACACATGGGATAACACACTCTGCCGATCCAAGCCTTAGGTCGTTTTCCCCTTAACTCGGTCATATGACTCAGCAGCCTAAAACATTACCGACCTAACTATCATACGACCTAACCCTCTAGGTCGTTAACCCTTAAGTCGGTCACCCTATAGGTCGGTCCAAACCTTAAGTCGTAACTCCTCTATCTCACTAGCTCGTCCAATTCATTTCTTAACCCGGTAACTCCTAGGTCGACCAGTTTCTATGAGTCGTTAACTACCCTGACTCGGTTCAAACCTATAGGTCATAACTCAGCAACTGACTAACTCGGCCACTTACTAAAGTCGTCTACGACTTACTATAGGTCGGTCACCATCTTAACTCGGTCAACGTACTAAAGTTGTAACTCGTGCACGACCTAACTCGGCTAAGCCTATGAGTCGGTCACAACTCGACACTTAAACACACGAGTTACTCTCCATACGACTCAGGCTAGAGACAACATAAACAACACTAACGACCTGTAAATTCTACGATCTATTGGTACGTAAAATACGGGTCGTTACAGTGCCTTCTACTGTGCATCGAGTTGCACGAGACCTCGAGAGGTGGTAGGTTGGTCGAAGGCGAGTCCATGGCCGGAGTTATTGACCATCTGGTGGTCGGGGTGGGTAGAAGGAGGTGATAACAGGTTTGGGTAGGGGATGTTGTGTTTTATTCCAGGTTCTGTGTTATTGCTCATTTTGATTTGAGGTCGTGGCGATGGATTTTGGGGGTCGTGGTGGTGTATGGTGGAAGTCAGCGTTGTGGTGGAGCACATGTGGGTGGCCGGAGTTGACTGGGCCACGGTGCACGTGCACCGTGCCCAGTGAAGTGCTGAAGCATCAGGGGATGGTGCAGGGTTTTGGCCTCGGGGCGTACTCGGGTGATTCATGTGTGCGACTCGAAGCAGGGGAATAATCGACCCGAAGCATTTTTACTTGGTCTCGGGTTGGATATATTTGTTACAGGTAGCACAAAACTGCCTGTAGTTTTAAATTTAACTAAATTTAAAAGCAAATCAAATGTCAAGCTAATCATAACCAGAAGTTAAATTGGTGTGATGTTAGATCTAAATGAAACTCAAATCCAGATTGAGTTTGAATTCAGATTTTGTATTTCTGAATTCATTTTTTTTTAAAATGAACTAAATGTTAAAAGGTGGAAGTTGGGTTCAGGTTTAAAACCTGACAAAACTAAAACCTGAAATATATGATTTAAACTATGATTTTAAAATAGATTTGGATTTGGAAAATCAAGTTTTAAATCAAGTTGTTGGAGGGAAGTTTAAATCAAAGTTTTTAAATCGAAGATAAAATTTATGGATTCAAGTTTACTTCGAATTTAAATCCGCAGGTTTAAATCAGTTTTTAAAATATGAATGTCTTTGGAAATTTAAATTTAAATTAAGATTCAAATAGTTGAATTGAAAGGCTTTCTTATAAAAGTTTCATATATATGTAATTAATGTTATTTACAAGTTTATAAATTGAATTTAAATTTGATTAATGTTTAAATAAATAATATTTTTGAATCTTAAATCCCAAATGGAATTCAAATTTAAATTTTTGGGAGGTAAAGTTCTAACACACTTAAATATTAATGAAGTCATTAGTAAAGAAATAAATTAACTTAGGAATAACCAAGGTATTAAAAATATTTAATGAATAAGTTAATTAATGAATGACTTATGTATTTAATTTATAAATTAATAATTTAGATTTATTTATAATTGGGAATTAATTAAGAAATAAATATAGAAATGTAATCATGATAATTAACTAAAGGATTATTAACTAAATTCATATATGTGATTAATTTTGATAATTAATCAGATTAATTAGATAATCCATTATAAATTGTTAAATGTAATTACTTGATAAAAGTAATTAACAGATTAGTTACTTACTGTAATTAATTTTGATTAATTAATTTATTTAAGTTAATTAATTTAGTTTAATTAATTTAAGAAATCATTTGATGATCTGATTTGTAGAATCACTTAGTGTATTCAATGGAGCATAATTACTTGAGGAAGTAATTAATGTAATTACTGAATGTAACTAGTGAAGATGATGTGTTGATAAAGTAATTTGGATAATTACTTTTGTAATTAAACAAAGGATTTATTAATGAAGATAATTAATTATGGAATAATTAATTTGTTAATGAGTAATTAAGGGTAGTTAATTACTGGATTGATATTAATCAAAGGTAATTAATAATTGTATTTTTAAATTTTAGATTAATTACTAAATGTAATTAATTTAAATAAAGTAATTAGTTTAAATAAAGTAATTAATTTAAATATAAATTAGAAATTATTAATTCATATAATTAATGATGTAATTAAGAATTGTTTAATTTAGAAATAATTAATAGTGTAGTGATTAATTAATGAAATTGATTAAGGATAAATGTAATTAATTAATAAATGAAGTAACTAAATGTTAATTACTATAAATGATTTAGGATAATTAATTTGTAGAATTAAGTTAAGACTAATTACTTACTGTAATTAGAAGGTGATTAATCGAAGAAGTTAATCAAGATAAATATCTAGAGATAAATTAATTAATTTGATTTAAAATTAATTTATGATTGTATAGCAGGATTTATAAATGAAGTAATTAATTTAATTTACTTTAAATTAATTAGAGATAGACGTAGTTAATTTAATTAATTTTAAATTAATTATAGATTGTGATTTATAAATCATTGCTTATGGATGAATGATATTGATGTGTCATTGATGATTGTGATCTCAGATATAAGATGAGTAATATCCATGTGATATGGATGTTTGGTTTAAGTATGATAATATTTAATTATCTGTTTGATGATAATATGAATTATCTGTTTATGATGATGTGATTATCTATTGTGATATTATGAATTATCCATCTGTGTGTATATTGATTATATTGAATTAAACTGTTAAGACTAAATAGACAACTTGGCCTTAAAAGGCATGTTTTGGATTTCGATGAGACCGGGATCAGTTCTCCACATTAGGAACATCCGAAAACCACATCGATTCCAAATTAACGATAGGTCGTGAATCTGAAGTGAAGACGAAGATTCAGAGTGCAAGGGTTATCGTCGTTAACTCTGAGGGTGATTCCAAAATGAGTGTAACGAGATAATGCCTTCGGTTTCGTTCGAACCCGGAATGAACTTGTATGGATTGAATGCTTTCAACACATCGTCAGGTGGGCGATGAGCATTATAAGAAATGTATTCTATAAAGGTAATCGTAGCCTCAAGCCTCATCAACCGGGAATGGCTAAAACAGGGGAGGTGCAGCAAGGTTAGGTGGGTCATGCCCAAGCAGGACAAGGATATTCCCCTGTCTAGATGTCCCTTTATTTCGGCTTAGTGGGCAGCAGCGACGGCTATCTGCGGGGTTAACTTGTTCGTGACTGTTCAGTAAGGAATGGTTCCGGCCTTGTGTTGCAGGGGGTCGGGAGTGATCCTCGGTACGTTGATCTAGGCCACGTACTATGACGGGCGCTACCCCAGTAGCCCTGCCATTGTGTGGAATCCACAATCCAATAAGTGCCAACGGTTTTGATTGTATTACCCACTTTTGTGGCTAGTAGCTGGAATTTAATGAATGTAACAATTTCGGCTATTTTCTATTTACTTGAAAACCCTAGACCTATTATAATATCACAGAATTTCCTATCAAATGTTTTGGTTAGCGTAAGGTAAAAACTTACCCATGTTTATTTGTGGGGAGTCTTACGTGATACCTTTTATTTTCAAAAGGATTTTCAAAATTAAGCAACTTTAGCCTGTTACTCATACCAGACCCATGTCTGACCCGTAGTTTATTTTTGTTTTTCATAAACTCTCTGGTACCCAAATTTTTAAGGGTAGTCAAGGGATTCAGGTTAGCTTTGACGAACTCTGGAGAAGCAATGGAGCAGGAGGCTTCAGCGTTGTAGATACATATAGTTCCACTGTGTTGGTATCTCTGAGTCATATTGTTTGAGTTTTTTGGGTATCGAGTTGTATCGTGCTGTATTAACTAGACAGGTGTTTTATATCTGTCTAGTATGTGATCTTTTGTCTGTATAACTTTTATTGATGTTGTATATTATGTAAATACTTATGTGATTATTATAATTTATTCGTTCCGCTGTGAGATTCTGATGTTGTTGTTCTTTCTTCTCTATCTTTTCTATTTTCTCACCCCTTTCTTTCTTCAAGACGAAGCGGTTTTCTGGGCATAGAAATCCGGGTCGTCACAATTGTCTAATTTGTTTTGGTAAATAGTTTAAAACTTTAAATATTAAGGTTTTAAAAATGTGAGTAAGGATTTACAGATTTATTTAAATCTGGAAATTCTATGTTTAAAAATGAAGTTCAGTTTAAATTTAAAAGAAAATTTAAATTTAAAAGGTATAAACTAAGAATGAATGGAAGTTATCAAAATTTTGAAATGAATTTAACTTTAAATTTTTCATGGCATTTGTTTGATTTAAAATTTAAATAAGTTTTAAATTTTTTAGAACCTGATAAGTTCAAATTACTTTTAATTTAAACTTTTATTTAAAATGAAAATTTAAAAAGAGTTTAAAAAGCACCTTGTTTTGAATAATATTGTTTAACATAATTAAGTTATGATTTGGAAAATTAAATTAAGATTTATGTTTTAGAATTAATTAATAAGGTGATTAAGATTAATTAATTAATTTAATTAATTAATTAAATTTGGAATTAATAATTGATTAATGATTAATCAATTTGGAATTAAGATCATTAATTAAATTTTTAATTAATGATGAATGAATAATAATTATGTAATTAAGTTTTAAATTAAGGTTAATAAATTTAATAATTAACTTTAATTAATGAATGATTAAAGATAATTTAAATGGTAATTAATTTAAGTTAATTACCTTATAAATAATTTGAGGATGGTTAATGAAAGTCATTAACCATGATTAGTTAACAATTAATTAATGTAGTTAATTTTTATAATTAATTAGATTAATTAATTTAATAATAATTAATTATGAATGGTTTGAGTATAATTACTTAGTAAAGTAATTAAGGAATTAATTACTTAATGTAATTAATTTAGTTAAATGTGATTGTTTATTTAATTAATTTAGTTTAATTAATTTTAAACACTTGAGTTTTAAAAATAATTACTTTATGTAATTAATGATTTGGAAATTACTTAGTTAAGTAATTGTTTAATAATTACAGACTATAATTAAGTGGTGATGTTTAAGAATGAAGTAATTTGGATTAATTATTTAGTAATTAATCAAGGAATTAATTGAGAAATTAATTTAAGGATAATTAATTTGGTTTATTATAGTAATTAAGTTTGTTAATTACTTGGAGTAATTAATTTAAGGAATAATTAAGGATCATTAATTATTTTAATTAATGATGAAATTAAAGTTGATTAATTATGATTAATTAATAAATAATAGATAAGTAACATAATTAATTAATTAATTAATTAATTAATTAGGGATTAATGTAATTAATTATGATTAATTAATTAGTTGAAGTAATTAAAGGTTAATTACTGTTTTGTTTGAGGTTAATTAATTTGTAAAGTTTATTTAGGATAATTACATGAATGTAATTAAGGGTAATTAATCAAGAGTGATTAATTAAAGTAATTTATGATTGATTAATTGATTGTAATCAATTAAATAGTTGGGTAAGCAAGTTATAATTTGGTGAAGTAATTAATTTAATTTATTTAAACTAATTAAAGATGAAGGAATTAATTTAATTCATTTTAAATTAATTTGAGGTAGAGAATTAATTTAATTCATTTTAAATTAATTATATGATGATGAATAAATCCTTGCTTATGAATGAATGGATGACATTGATTGTCTTGGATGCTTTAAGATCTCAGTAATGAGATAAATAATATTGTGTGGTATGGATGTTTGATTGTATTGTGATGATAACATAGGTTATCTATTCTGATGCTGATATATGGAATATCTATTTGATATTGATAATGTGGATTACCTGTTATGTGATAATGTTGATTATCAGTTATGATTTATGAATTATCTATCTGTGTGTATATAGATATTGTATTGAATTGTTTTAAACCTTTAAAACAACTTGGACTTAAAAGACACGCTTTGGTTTTCGACGAGACCGGGATCAGGTTTCCATATTTGGATATCCGAAAACCACATCGATTCCAAATAACGTTAGGTCGTGAAATCAAAGTGGAGCTTTGTGAAGACTCGAGGTGTAAGGACTATAAGTCAATATAACTCTGTGGGTGATTCCGTAATGAGTTGACGGAACAGTACTTATAGATTCGAGATGGTGGTTTAGAGTGCAAGGGTTATTGTCGTTAACTCTGAGGGTGATTCCAAAATGAGTGTAATGAGATAATGCCTTCGGTTTCGTTCGAACCCGGAACGAACTTGTATGGATTGAATGCTTTCAGAACATCGTCAGGTAGACGATGAGCATTCTAAGTGATGTGTCCTATAAAGGTAATCGTAGCCTCAAGCCTCATCAACCGGGAATGGCTAAAACAGGGAAGGTGCAGCAAGGCTTCGTGGGTCGCACCCACTGGAGAGCAAGATTTACCTCTGTCTAGAAGTCCCTTTATATTAGGCTGTGTGGGTGGTTGCTAGCTACAACCACGAGGTTGTCTTGTTCGGAACTATTCAGTAAGGAATGGGTCCGGCTTTGTGTTGCAGGGGGTCGGGAGTGATCCTCGGTACGTTGATCTAGGCCACGTACTGTGACGGGCGGTACCCCAGTGGCCCTGCCATTGTATGGAATCCAAAACCAATAAGTGCCGTACGTATTAGTTGTGCCCAACTACGTTGGAACGTGAGATGTAAGCATTCCAGCTATTTCTGTATTATACTTGAAAACCCTAGATACTATTATAATATCATCGGATTTCCTATCAAATGTTTTGGTTAGCGTAAGGTAAAAACTTTTCCATGTTTATGAGTGGGAAGTCTTACGTGATACCTTTGTTTTCAAAAGATTTTTGAAAGTTAAGCAACTTTAACCTGTTACTGTAACGACCCAGAATTTTAAACAATTTAATTTGGAAATATTTAATTAATTTTAAATATTTGAATGATGGTTTAGATTGAATTTTCAATTTAACTTTGAATTTGGCGATTTAATTATATAATTTAATCTATTGAGAGTTGAATAAAAAATTTGAATCTTCAATTTTAAGCCAATTAAAAATATTTCAAAGGCTTGTAAAATTCATATTGATAACACTGAAGATTTTAGAAGCTTCAGAAATTAATTTGGAAGTGAATTGTACAATTTTGAAATTTAATCGTTCGAATCGATATTTTAAAATAGCCGTCCGAGGCACAGTCTCGGAATTCGACGAAACCAGTCCCATTGGGTCCGTAATATTGAATTATTGCCGGATTTCAAATTTCGTATCAATCGGAGTTGTGTGAGAATACGACACCTAAACGCATTGAAAATTCTATCGAAAACTAATTTAATTTAAATTTAAATTTAAATATGTCAACATCAGTACACGTTCTCCTTTTCTCACGCCAAAAATCAAGCAGAGAATCACGGCTAAATCGTGTAATCACGTTTCCCCTTCGTCCTTAAAACATCACTATCTCCGTTCATTTTTCATATGTAAAATGGCGGAAGCAAATTCGATCGTTTGAAAAATAAATAACCCTAGCGTTCGAGAAGAAATAGCCGAGCTTTATATTCTTTCCCCCCAAATCAGCAAATCGAACGCAGTACATAAAAAAAAAAAAAAAATTTCATTTTTGTTTTAATTTTTAGTTAATTTGATGTATATGCCTATATACAGTAAGTAAGAAAAAAAAATTTAGAGTCTTGATTTGAAATTTAATTATTTACAGTAAAGTGAAAAAAAAAATAAGATGTGTAAAAAAATTTAAATCACTAGTTATAAATTAAATTTATTAGTTTGAATTAAAAACATTGGTTAATATGAATTATTTTTATGTTACTAAACGATATTTGTTTCAAAAAGGAATTTAGTTTTTAAATTTAAATTTGGGGTTAAACAAATTTATTCAAAGCAATCAATTTAAAAATATTAATTTAAAGTAAAAATAAATTTGATTTAAAAGGAAATTTAAATTTTTAGTTAAAAATCTTATTAAAGAAAAATTAGTTGATTTAAAATAAAAAGAGAAGTTAATTTGAAATAAAAGTTTAAATGTTTAAAACAAGGTTTAAACTTAAAGTAGATTTTAAAAGAATGATTTATTTAACTTATAAATAAATAAGTCATTAGTTAGAAATGTAAAATAAATGTACAGATAGATTTTAAATCTACTAAGTTTATATTAAAATAATACAAAATATGAGGATTAATTATTTTAACAAAATTTATCTGTTTATTTCAATAACTAAAGAATATTTTATCAAAGGAAAATTTACTTAAAATAAATAGTTAGAATTATTTTCAACGGAAAATTTGTTAAAATAAATTTATTTAAAAAGAGATTGGTTTGAATAAAACTATTGATTAATTAAACAATCAAGAATGAAAATTTAATTTATTCGATTGATTCGAATATTAACAAATTGTGCAAATATTTATACAAGGTATAAATGAAGAAAACAAGTTGAATTGGAAGTGGATTGCAAACGGGAATAAAGGTGAGAACTTCTCACTCAAAAGGATTTATTTAAATTTTGAATAGTTAGATTTAAAATTTGTTGATTGAATGATTGAATGCTTGAATGATGATTGATATATATATTGGATGTGAATAGACCCTATACGCCGTTAGTAAGCGGAGGTTATTTATTACACACATATACCGCGATATTCCACCTTGAAGTGGAATTGGTATTATATTATATATATAGCAATATATATATATTGGCATATGTATATATTGCAGTTGATTGATTTCCCGCATTTTCTTTTAGCGGATGAGACCCTATGCGCCGTTAGTAAGCGGATATATATTTCATAAAATCCCATATACCGCGATATTCCGTCTTGAAACGGAATGGTATTGTGCTAATGTCTGTGGATGCAGGGAAACAGGTTGGAGGGATCCAACTGGATTCCTCACAAATATTTATTGATTTTAAATATTGTGATGTTTGATTGTTTATCATATCGATATATGATATTGGAAAATCATGATTGACTATTTGATGTGTTGCATCATCGGATCCAAATTTTGAAATTTAAAAACAACGATTTTAATTTCTAAAGGGATTTTTGGAAATATACGTTTATTAAATATTTTTTTTGAATTGATCCATTATAAATAAATAAACGTTATAATTTTTAATGTTATAAAAAAAATTATATTTTTGAGAAATATAGTTAAAAATTGATTTTTGAAAATATGGGATTGATGATTTTATAAAATAGTTTAAACTAAGATTTTTGAATCTATTATAAAAAGTTTAAATATAGGATTTATGAAATTTGATTATTTTATAAATCAAAGTGATGAAATTATAAAGGACTTTGAAGATGTTTCAAAAGAATAATATAAATTGTTTTATATTAAAAGATTTATAAATTGATATTTATAGATTAATTAGAATTATAAAACAAGCTTTTATAAGTGTTAGAAAGGATTGTGAATGAATTTCATAAATGAATGAAATTTATAGGATTATAACGATGAAGTTATAAATAGAATTTTTATAAACAGTAAGTTTATAAAAAAAAAATTTGTAAAGGAAAATAAAATAAAATTTGTAAAGTTATTAGAAAGAATGGACTTTTGATAAATGAATAAATCTTATAAATTATAAGATTTATAAAATTTATGAAGTTTAAAGGAAGGATTTTGTAAATAAATAAATTATAAGTATTTGACTTATAATATGAAATTTAGTATATCATTAAGATATAAATTGAGATAGGTTAATAAAGGGAATTAAAAAAAAGGAAGTTGTCATAAAATAAATAGAAATAGAATTTATAAACATTGTTTTATAAATCCGCAAAGACTTATCTTAATAAGTAAATTGTTGAAATTTGTTAATGGAGTTATATTCATGTTTAGACAGTGAATAATTCCTTAAAATAAAGTGAATAGAAGTGATGAAATTTATTAACAAAGAATATTCACGTTTTTGAATAGTGAATATTATGTTAAAGAAATTATTTTGAATTTGATGTTTTAAATAAAATTAAAACGATCTAAAGATGTTTTAAAATATATTGAGATTCGAAATCATAGATTTCAACATTCATTGTTGAAATAGATGTTTTCGAGAAATAGAAGAAAATAGTAGATTATAACACTGTTGTTATAATAGATGATTTCCGAAAGGAAATGTTTTTGTATAGTATTGGGATTTACATATCTATTTTAATTTCGAATCCCTATACTAGTGATTTTGGGTTGTCGTAACGATGTTTTACGCAACATTCGTTTTGGCCCAAATAAATATGATTAAGTGAATGATTTCTTTAAAGAATGAAATATATACTTAATTTCGATTAGAGTATATGGAATATTTTCCAAGGTTGAAAATAAATAAAATTTGTGGATTACTTATAAAATAAATAAGTATGGAAATTGTTTTTCCAATGAGAAATGGAAAGTTTAGAGAATTTATCTTTTTGAAGATAAATTGAAAATGAATATTTGAAATCGTATATTCATAAATATTTTGGAAATATAAATTCAATATGGAATTTATAAATGGAATTGGGAAAATAGGTTTAAAAATAAATATTGATTTATTTTTGAAATATGGAAAGTTATATCTTCTAAAGATATTTTTGGAATTAAATAATTTGGAAAATTATTTGGATTCTGGTGATGTTGGCATATCCATTGATAGTTCAATAACCGACTATCGATATTTACCTTGAACGGTATTTGTTGTGAATTTGTTTGAAATTGAATGCCACACTTATTTTTTAAAATAAGCGCTCACTATTCGGGTTAACCGGGAAAGGACCATGGGGTCGTATAACCCATTCCGAATATGTGATACGTCGTTATGAATTGCATTCGAAGACCGGTGTTGAAGACCGGATATTTTCGAAAACGAGAGGGTTTCTTGTTGATTGTCTCTGCACTGGTTGATCCCCGGTATAGAGATCTCCATAAGTGATGGGAAATCCGAACGTGATTAGAAATTATTCGGATTGCAAGGACTTCTTTGTAAGTGCCTTCGGTTCTGTTCGAGCCCGGAACAGACTTGTATGGATTGTATGTCTGACATTACAAGTTGAGATATAAAGCCGATTTCTTTCAAATATATTTCTGAGGTGGCGGAGAATTTATTCTTTTAGCTTAACACCCTTCTCTGAGACGTACGAGTTCAGAGGTTATATAGTTGAAGTTATCAGCGATATATTCCCAGTTTAGTAATGTGACATGCTGAGTGATGCTGAAATGATCATTGTGTTGATTATTTGTGATAGGATCATTTATTTGATCGTCTATCTTAGTGATCATTGTGTTGATCATTTGTTGACCCAAAGCATGGCTTTTGTATAAAGTATGTTTTTGTGGACGTGACTTCGTCGAGCCTCACATCCCGGAAATGGTCAAAACAGGAAGGAAGCAGCAAGGTTATGAGGGGTAGCGCCCTTTAGGATATGTACATTTCCTTCTGGAAAAGGGTGGTATCATGGTATGGAGCCCAGATACTTACTCATGTTGAAAACACTTTATGATTGTGTGAATTGATTACGAGCGCTCGGTTGATAAAGGTCCCAAAGGACCGGGGGATGGCATATTCGGTCAGTTGTTACTCAGTTAGGAGTAACCCGGCCTTGTGTTAGTAGAGATCCGGTTTGGTTCTCGGGGATGTCCATCCAGAGGCATTCTCATGTGGCAATGGGAAGTTCCTTGGCCTGACCATTTGTTGGAAATCCAATTCTCAATACGAAACTTGTACGGTATTGGTTGTAGAACCTGCTATTCACTTATGGTGGTCACCACTGTTTGGATAGTAGCTATAGTAGGCATACGATAATGGTCGTATGTTGGCTAAGATTTATATCTTTATTTTAGAAATGAATTTTCCTACACTATGCACTAGTAATA
Organism: Allium cepa; assembly: GCA_030765085.1. Taxonomy (NCBI): domain Eukaryota; kingdom Viridiplantae; phylum Streptophyta; class Magnoliopsida; order Asparagales; family Amaryllidaceae; genus Allium; species Allium cepa. Next base: position 744,563,678 of record CM060932.1, read on the forward strand.
ATATCAAATGTTATTTAAAATGCGTATCAAGCATCTTTGACTATCATAAGGAGAAATCTCCTCCGATTCTGCGTTTGCATGTGTGTGTGTGCGGGAGGCCTTATGGTAGTCTCATTTTTAAAAGCATTGCGAATTGAATTTAAAAATATTCCTCTATTTGATTTTAAAAGATAAATAAACTGTTTTGAGTTCTCACACCAGTCACATGACTGACTCGGAGTTTATTGTTTTCCTTCCTAAACTCTGGGTGCCCACCAATTTCCACACGGGCAGTCAAGAGTTAGGTTTATCAGGAAATTCTGGATATTCAGGAGTTGCTGGAGGCAAGCTGGATGGCGTAGCATATTACTAGTATAGTATTTCTTTTCCGCTGTTTAGAATTGTTTGTTGTTGTACACTCTGATGATATGATGTAATGAAATGTGATGTAATGTAATAACTGATATAGTTCTTTGTTTAAAGATTATTCATTCATTATTATATGTTGTTCCGCTGCGAATTGTGAGATTCTGATGTTGTTCTGTTCTGGTCTATTTTCCTTTCTTTCTGTTTTTCTTTCTCTCTTTCTTCTATCTTTCTTTTTCTTAAAACCCCTAAGGGTTCGTATTTTCGTTCATCTTGAGTTAATCAATGGAGATTAGTGTCTACTCAAGGAGTACGGATTTACGGGTCTTTACAGTTGGTATCAGAGCTGTTGGTTAAGCGACAACCATGGTTCTGTTGGGTGTTACTCGTTAGAGATAGAGTCAGCAGTACTCTAGAATGAGTTTGAGTGTAATAATAGATATGAGCGCGTATTTGTTAGTGAATATGAAATTGTTTTTGAATCGGGTAAATAAGATAATTTTGCCCAAAACTATTTTTGGTATAGAAAAGAAATGATTTTCTATGAATTATTATGGTATATGGTTGCATAATTGTTAGAAAGTGATGATATTGAATTATTATCATAAATATATGGAATTGAATAAATAAAATGGATTGAATTCGAGTAAATTAACTTAATAATTTATTCATTTGTGAAATAATTTCAAGTGGAATGAAATTTGAAATGCAAAATTGAATTGAGTAATTAAGTAAATTCGAGATGAATTGAATATGGAAATTGAAATGAATTAGTGAATGAAACTAATTTAAAATAGTAATATGAATTACTAAATGAAAGTTAATCGTTAGAATTCAATATTTAAAATTGAGAATTAAATTTGAATGAAATTTAAATTATGAATTGAATTCAAATAGAATTGAAATTGTGAATTGAATTGAAGAGTAAAATTGAATGAAATTGATATGTAACTTCAATAGTGAAGTAAAAACGTATAAGAAGTATATGTTGAAAATTTTGTAATAGAATTTGCAAAATGGTTTGAATGTTGGATTTGGATGCTACTACCAGCAGATTATACAGGTTATACAGGTATTATAAAGGAATTGAAATTTTGAATTCGAAGATAAAATTAAATGGCTCGACAAAAAGGTACGTATTTCAATTTCAGTATGAGATTTGGTGACTTTCTTCTCTAGCCACTTGGCTTTTCTCTTTTCTTTTTGATTCTGAGGGGCCGTGGTGCCATTTTGTAGTCGTACCAATCGAGCCGCGCAAAGGAAACGCTGGCAAAATTTTTCGAAAATTTAAGGTGTTAGGAAAATTTTGAGAAAAATTTGAAAGTTTGAAATTTGAATTTGAATTTAAACTTGAATGGTTAGTAAAACAATGATGTTTGAAACTTATAAATGAAGTTGAAAAGCTAGTTGAAATGATAGTGAATCACTAGTAAAAAGATTCAGGCTAGAAAGTTGATAAAACTATTTGGATTGTGAAAAATAATAGACGGGATAAGGGCATTCTTCTTAACTTGTAATTTCGGGACGAAATTCTTTTAAGGGGGAAAGATTGTAACGACCCAGAATTTTAAACAATTTAATTTGGAAATATTTAATTAATTTTAAATATTTGAATGATGGTTTAGATTGAATTTTCAATTTAACTTTGAATTTGGCGATTTAATTATATAATTTAATCTATTGAGAGTTGAATAAAAAATTTGAATCTTCAATTTTAAGCCAATTAAAAATATTTCAAAGGCTTGTAAAATTCATATTGATAACACTGAAGATTTTAGAAGCTTCAGAAATTAATTTGGAAGTGAATTGTACAGTTTTGAAATTTAATCGTTCGAATCGATATTTTAAAATAGCCGTCCGAGGCACAGTCTCGGAATTCGACGAAACCAGTCCCATTGGGTCCGTAATATTGAATTATTGCCGGATTTCAAATTTCGTATCAATCGGAGTTGTGTGAGAATACGACACCTAAACGCATTGAAAATTCTATCGAAAACTAATTTAATTTAAATTTAAATTTAAATATGTCAACATCAGTACACGTTCTCCTTTTCTCACGCCAAAAATCAAGCAGAGAATCACGGCTAAATCGTGTAATCACGTTTCCCCTTCGTCCTTAAAACATCACTATCTCCGTTCATTTTTCATATGTAAAATGGCGGAAGCAAATTCGATCGTTTGAAAAATAAATAACCCTAGCGTTCGAGAAGAAATAGCCGAGCTTTATATTCTTTCCCCCCAAATCAGCAAATCGAACGCAGTACATAAAAAAAAAAAAAAAATTTCATTTTTGTTTTAATTTTTAGTTAATTTGATGTATATGCCTATATACAGTAAGTAAGAAAAAAAAAGAAGAAAAAAAAATTTAGAGTCTTGATTTGAAATTTAATTATTTACAGTAAAGTGAAAAAAAAAATAAGATGTGTAAAAAAAATTAAATCACTAGTTATAAATTAAATTTATTAGTTTGAATTAAAAACATTGGTTAATATGAATTATTTTTATGTTACTAAACGATATTTGTTTCAAAAAGGAATTTAGTTTTTAAATTTAAATTTGGGGTTAAACAAATTTATTCAAAGCAATCAATTTAAAAATATTAATTTAAAGTAAAAATAAATTTGATTTAAAAGGAAATTTAAATTTTTAGTTAAAAATCTTATTAAAGAAAAATTAGTTGATTTAAAATAAAAAGAGAAGTTAATTTGAAATAAAAGTTTAAATATTTAAATGTTTAAAACAAGGTTTAAACTTAAAGTAGATTTTAAAAGAATGATTTATTTAACTTATAAATAAATAAGTCATTAGTTAGAAATGTAAAATAAATGTACAGATAGATTTTAAATCTACTAAGTTTATATTAAAATAATACAAAATATGAGGATTAATTATTTTAACAAAATTTATCTGTTTATTTCAATAACTAAAGAATATTTTATCAATGGAAAATTTACTTAAAATAAATAGTTAGAATTATTTTCAAAGGAAAATTTGTTAAAATAAATTTATTTAAAAAGAGATTGGTTTGAATAAAACTATTGATTAATTAAACAATCAAGAATGAAAATTTAATTTATTCGATTGATTCGAATATTAACAAATTGTGCAAATATTTATACAAGGTATAAATGAAGAAAACAAGTTGAATTGGAAGTGGATTGCAAACGGGAATAAAGGTGAGAACTTCTCACTCAAAAGGATTTATTTAAATTTTGAATAGTTAGATTTAAAATTTGTTGATTGAATGATTGAATGCTTGAATGATGATTGATATATATATTGGATGTGAATAGACCCTATACGCCGTTAGTAAGCGGAGGTTATTTATTACACACATATACCGCGATATTCCACCTTGAAGTGGAATTGGTATTATATTATATATATAGCAATATATATATATTGGCATATGTATATATTGCAGTTGATTGATTTCCCGCATTTTCTTTTAGCGGATGAGACCCTATGCGCCGTTAGTAAGCGGATATATATTTCATAAAATCCCATATACCGCGATATTCCGTCTTGAAACGGAATGGTATTGTGCTAATGTCTGTGGATGCAGGGAAACAGGTTGGAGGGATCCAACTGGATTCCTCACAAATATTTATTGATTTTAAATATTGTGATGTTTGATTGTTTATCATATCGATATATGATATTGGAAAATCGTGATTGACTATTTGATGTGTTGCATCATCGGATCCAAATTTTGAAATTTAAAAACAACGATTTTAATTTCTAAAGGGATTTTTGGAAATATACGTTTATTAAATATTTTTTTTGAATTGATCCATTATAAATAAATAAACGTTATAATTTTTAATGTTATAAAAAAAATTATATTTTTGAGAAATATAGTTAAAAATTGATTTTTGAAAATATGGGATTGATGATTTTATAAAATAGTTTAAACTAAGATTTTTGAATCTATTATAAAAAGTTTAAATATAGGATTTATGAAATTTGATTATTTTATAAATCAAAGTGATGAAATTATAAAGGACTTTGAAGATGTTTCAAAAGAATAATATAAATTGTTTTATACTAAAAGATTTATAAATTGATATTTATAGATTAATTAGAATTATAAAACAAGCTTTTATAAGTGTTAGAAAGGATTGTGAATGAATTTCATAAATGAATGAAATTTATAGGATTATAACGATGAAGTTATAAATAGAATTTTTATAAACAGTAAGTTTATAAAAAAAAAATTTGTAAAGGAAAATAAAATAAAATTTGTAAAGTTATTAGAAAGAATGGACTTTTGATAAATGAATAAATCTTATAAATTATAAGATTTATAAAATTTATGAAGTTTAAAGGAAGGATTTTGTAAATAAATAAATTATAAGTATTTGACTTATAATATGAAATTTAGTATATCATTAAGATATAAATTGAGATAGGTTAATAAAGGGAATTAAAAAAAAGGAAGTTGTCATAAAATAAATAGAAATAGAATTTATAAACATTGTTTTATAAATCCGCAAAGACTTATCTTAATAAGTAAATTGTTGAAATTTGTTAATGGAGTTATATTCATGTTTAGACAGTGAATAATTCCTTAAAATAAAGTGAATAGAAGTGATGAAATTTATTAACAAAGAATATTCACGTTTTTGAATAGTGAATATTATGTTAAAGAAATTATTTTGAATTTGATGTTTTAAATAAAATTAAAACGATCTAAAGATGTTTTAAAATATATTGAGATTCGAAATCATAGATTTCAACATTCATTGTTGAAATAGATGTTTTCGAGAAATAGAAGAAAATAGTAGATTATAACACTGTTGTTATAATAGATGATTTCCGAAAGGAAATGTTTTTGTATAGTATTGGGATTTACATATCTATTTTAATTTCGAATCCCTATACTAGTGATTTTGGGTTGTCGTAACGATGTTTTACGCAACATTCGTTTTGGCCCAAATAAATATGATTAAGTGAATGATTTCTTTAAAGAATGAAATATATACTTAATTTCGATTAGAGTATATGGAATATTTTCCAAGGTTGAAAATAAATAAAATTTGTGGATTACTTATAAAATAAATAAGTATGGAAATTGTTTTTCCAATGAGAAATGGAAAGTTTAGAGAATTTATCTTTTTGAAGATAAATTGAAAATGAATATTTGAAATCGTATATTCATAAATATTTTGGAAATATAAATTCAATATGGAATTTATAAATGGAATTGGGAAAATAGGTTTAAAAATAAATATTGATTTATTTTTGAAATATGGAAAGTTATATCTTCTAAAGATATTTTTGGAATTAAATAATTTGGAAAATTATTTGGATTCTGGTGATGTTGGCATATCCATTGATAGTTCAATAACCGACTATCGATATTTACCTTGAACGGTATTTGTTGTGAATTTGTTTGAAATTGAATGCCACACTTATTTTTTAAAATAAGCGCTCACTATTCGGGTTAACCGGGAAAGGACCATGGGGTCGTATAACCCATTCCGAATATGTGATACGTCGTTATGAATTGCATTCGAAGACCGGTGTTGAAGACCGGATATTTTCGAAAACGAGAGGGTTTCTTGTTGATTGTCTCTGCACTGGTTGATCCCCGGTATAGAGATCTCCATAAGTGATGGGAAATCCGAACGTGATTAGAAATTATTCGGATTGCAAGGACTTCTTTGTAAGTGCCTTCGGTTCTGTTCGGGCCCGGAACAGACTTGTATGGATTGTATGTCTGACATTACAAGTTGAGATATAAAGCCGATTTCTTTCAAATATATTTCTGAGGTGGCGGAGAATTTATTCTTTTAGCTTAACACCCTTCTCTGAGACGTACGAGTTCAGAGGTTATATAGTTGAAGTTATCAGCGATATATTCCCAGTTTAGTAATGTGACATGCTGAGTGATGCTGAAATGATCATTGTGTTGATTATTTGTGATAGGATCATTTATTTGATCGTCTATCTTAGTGATCATTGTGTTGATCATTTGTTGACCCAAAGCATGGCTTTTGTATAAAGTATGTTTTTGTGGACGTGACTTCGTCGAGCCTCACATCCCGGAAATGGTCAAAACAGGAAGGAAGCAGCAAGGTTATGAGGGGTAGCGCCCTTTAGGATATGTACATTTCCTTCTGGAAAAGGGTGGTATCATGGTATGGAGCCCAGATACTTACTCATGTTGAAAACACTTTATGATTGTGTGAATTGATTACGAGCGCTCGGTTGATAAAGGTCCCAAAGGACCGGGGGATGGCATATTCGGTCAGTTGTTACTCAGTTAGGAGTAACCCGGCCTTATGTTAGTAGAGATCCGGTTTGGTTCTCGGGGATGTCCATCCAGAGGCATTCTCATGTGGCAATGGGAAGTTCCTTGGCCTGACCATTTGTTGGAAATCCAATTCTCAATACGAAACTTGTACGGTATTGGTTGTAGAACCTGCTATTCACTTATGGTGGTCACCACTGTTTGGATAGTAGCTATAGTAGGCATACGATAATGGTCGTATGTTGGCTAAGATTTATATCTTTATTTTAGAAATGAATTTTCCTACACTATGCACTAGTAATAATATCAAATGTTATTTAAAATGCGTATCAAGCATCTTTGACTATCATAAGGAGAAATCTCCTCCGATTCTGCGTTTGCATGTGTGTGTGTGCGGGAGGCCTTATGGTAGTCTCATTTTTAAAAGCATTGCGAATTGAATTTAAAAATATTCCTCTATTTGATTTTAAAAGATAAATAAACTGTTTTGAGTTCTCACACCAGTCACATGACTGACTCGGAGTTTATTGTTTTCCTTCCTAAACTCTGGGTGCCCACCAATTTCCACACGGGCAGTCAAGAGTTAGGTTTATCAGGAAATTCTGGATATTCAGGAGTTGCTGGAGGCAAGCTGGATGGCGTAGCATATTACTAGTATAGTATTTCTTTTCCGCTGTTTAGAATTGTTTGTTGTTGTACACTCTGATGATATGATGTAATGAAATGTGATGTAATGTAATAACTGATATAGTTCTTTGTTTAAAGATTATTCATTCATTATTATATGTTGTTCCGCTGCGAATTGTGAGATTCTGATGTTGTTCTGTTCTGGTCTATTTTCCTTTCTTTCTGTTTTTCTTTCTCTCTTTCTTCTATCTTTATTTTTCTTAAAACCCCTAAGGGTTCGTATTTTCGTTCATCTTGAGTTAATCAATGGAGATTAGTGTCTACTCAAGGAGTACGGATTTACGGGTCTTTATAGTTACTCACACCAGACCCATGTCTGACCCGGAGTTTATTTTTGTTTTCATAAACTCTTGGGTACTCAAATTTTTATGAGTAGTCAAGGGATTCAGGTTTGCTTTGACGAATTGTGGAGGAGCAATGGAGCAGGAGGCTTCTGTATGTAGTTATATATCTAGTATTCCGCTGTGTGTTCTCTGAGTTGTTGTTTTTGTACTGTATTGAGTTGTATAACTAGACAGGTGTCTATGACTGTCTAGTATGTGTTACATATCTGTGTACTCTGATAATGGTTGTAAACTATGTAATATTTATGTCATTAATATAATTTATTCGTTCCGCTGTGTAGATTCTGATGTTGTTTCTTTCTTCTCTTCTTTCTTTTCTCATTTCTATCCCTTCCTTTCTTAAAGATGATGCGATTTTCTGGTGGTAGAAAGTTCGGTCGTCACAGTTGGTATCAGAGCATTAGGCTGAGTGAATACCTAGGCTCTGAAGTGTGTCTTTCTTAGGGAGCATTAGGTTGAGTGAATACCTAGGCTCTGTAGTGGTGTTTTTCTTGAGAGAGCGTATTTGTTATTTTTAATATATATATATATATATATATATATATATATATGTATGTATGTATTTCTATCTATCTGTTGGGTTACCTGTTCAGGTTTTCCAATATAAGTAATAAAGGTAGATAGGGTAGTAGTGTGTGTAACACGACTACCATTGGTTGGAATTTGAATGTTTGAGGTTGGAGGTGTTCTGTTGAGACTGTAGACCTAATACCGTCTCGAGTAAGTTCTGTAGTGATGAAGAACTTCTTTGATCTCTGTAGGTAACCTTTTAAGGTTCGGAGTTCATTTCTGAAGTTGATGAGTAGAGTTTGGATCTGTCGGTTGGGCAGAAGCGAGTGATGGTATTTTGACATCTCAGGAAATAGTAGCTGCATGATGAGATGCAGTGACTATGGATGTTCCCGAAGATGTTTTCTTTGGAACAAGTTAAGGAAGTGAGTCTGCTTCAGTGTTGTGGCTATGTTCAGCCAGAGTTTCTGTTTGCTTTAAGGTCCGAGTTTCACGGCGAGCTTTGGGTTTGGAATTCTTTGGCATCTGTGGCAGCAGTGCAGTTTGGAGTGTTCTCGGTGTTGGCAAGAGATCTTTTAGCTTAGCAATTTTTCTTAAGTGGAGTTCAAAAGCAGTTTAGTGGACCCGTTTCTTCGATGGGTTGGCCAATTAAGTGTAAGCTGTTCTGTTTGGTTAAGGGAGAACAGTTTTACTTGGATTTGGTTTAGTGGATCGCAAAAGTGACTTGCGATTGTTTGAGTGTTCTCTTGGGTTATCTGATTTTTTTTTGGATGTCTTCAGAGAAGTCAGAGTTTGGTTCGCATCTGGAGATTGAGTTTTTCTTATCGACTGGAATTCCAGGAGTGGAACGGGTGGTTCAGCTTAATAGTAGGATGGTTTCAAGGAGATTGAGTTGGAGCAGCATCTCGGAGTTTTGGAGGAACTTCTGAAATTTTTTTATGGATTAATTGAATCATATCTCTAGGGTGTGTTGTCCTGTTCGTGCTTGTGTTCTTCTTCAGCATTTTCTTCTACTTCGAATCAGAGTTGAGCAGCGGAAGCAGTTGGGAAGTGTATCTACTTTTTCTTTTTCCGGATAGGAGAAGTTGTTGTCTTCTGATGTTGAGGGTTAGAGTTTGAGTTCTTGGTTCTGGTTGATCTTGAGGAGATCATTTTGTTGATTGGTCTAGTTTGTTTCTAGAAGCATCAGCGAAGGTTGAGCTGATCGGTAAGGTTGCACACAACCCAAGATTTTCCGAAGATATTTTGTGGATAAGAGTCAGAGGGATTTGGACTCTGAAGTCGGAGATTTAATTTTAGATAAGATTTCTCTGATCAAAAGTGAGCTTTAAGTTTGGGTAAGGCTGAGAAGCTAGCTCTGAAGTGTTTTGGATCTTTTCTGTATCTAGGAGATAAAGTGATTGATCTACATGATTGGATTGCCAGTTTGAATAACTGGGATTCGATGAGTTTCACGTATCTCTGAGGGAGTATGTGTATGATCTATCTCTGGTTGTGGAACCAGCAGTTCTGGAGTTTTGGTTGTTGAGTCAGACTCGTTTGTAGTCTGATATCTTGTCTAGTGTTATAGATATAGTTGTACAGAAGCTTTGTAGCTTCATAGTATTGTTTGTTTGGATTATCTGGAGCAAGTATCCTGGTATATATATATACCTGGGAAACTCGATGTAATTCTATCCAAAATTTGCCTGGATAATTAGATTTGTTTGATTGGTTGAATTGGTTGTTTTTGGATGTTAGCATATGTTTGATATATGCTTGTGTTTTTAAATTAAAATTTAATAAGATTATTAAATTACCTTTGTTTTAAATTTCGAGGACGAAATTCTTTTAAGGGGGAAGGATTGTAATATCCCGGAATTTTTAACAATATCAATTTAATAATCTGTAGTAAAAATTAAATTGATATTGATATTCTGTTAATAATTATTCAAATAAATTTAATAATCTTCTTCAATAAATATTTAAATTGTTCATTTTATCTTTTTAAAATAATAAATTGATTTCTATTTATAAATAAATATATGGTTTATATTTTAAATATAATTAGCTTTGTTTTAATTTTAATAAATAAAGCATATTTTCTAGTTTTAGTATTTGTAATAATTTGGAAAATTTGATTTATTTAATATTTAAGCTTTTCAAAATTTAATAAATGATTTTGGTTTAAATTTAATGATTGAATCATGTTTTAAAATTCTAATATATATACATTTAATTTGGAAATTTTGATTTTAATTAGTATTGAGTTTTAAAACTATTTCATAAATGAATACATGATTTTAAAATTAATAAGAAAAAATATTAAAATGTTTAAATTAAATTAGATTGAGTTTTAAATTTAGAATTAATTCAACAAATGGTTTCATGGTTCAATAAAATAGATATTTTATTAATAAAAATATAAATTCTTGTAAAATGACTTTAATTTAATAAAAAAGATATTTATAAAAACAATATTGATATTGTATTGTCTTTATAAATAAATTTTGAATAGGATTTGAATTTTTTATTTCGAATTGAATTTATATTTGTAACTTGATTTGAGAATAATTGATTTTGAATTTAGTTTGAATTTAAATTCCAAAGTATAAATCTTAAATTGTTTAATTGTTTTAATTTTTATTTGTGTAAGTTTTGTAAACATGGTCTGTTTTCATTTATAAATTCATACACATATCTAATATAAACTAACAAATTTAATCTAAGCTAACACACTTTACATTGTAAATTTAAATACTAATTATCTTAAAGAAAACAAGTGTTAGATTCATATGCATTCAAATTGACAAGTGTTGTAAAAAAATTGACAAGTGTAAATTTTAGTTTTTATTTTTCTTTTGTTACATTAAATCTGAAATACATCTAGTACAAACTTGCATTTTCATTCATTCATATTACATTTTCGTTTCCTTAATCAAATGAAGTCCAAAATTCATTTTTTCATATCCACAATCACAAATCTGCATATCCCAAAACCATATTCAAATCTGCACACCTAAAATTCAAATCTTCATACTCCACTTCTTCGAAATCTAACCCACCTTCATTTAAGAATCAAAATGAAGAGCCTGCATTGTTTCTTTCTGCACTCTGTTTCAAAACCTGGAATGAATGAAGACCTTTGCATTTCTGTTTGAACCTGGGTTGAATTAACATCTGCATGCATATGGGAAGTTTAGCTACTGCATCTACATCTAGATGCAAGTAATTAGAGTAAGAAGCATGAGCATTTCATCAAAATTCAAACTCAGATTTCAACAAAAAAGTCAAGCCTGCAATTTTCATTTTCCTACAAATTTCAAAAGGACAACAGAGGTCTGCATTTTTAATAGGTGAGTAACAATTTATTTTAAAAACTAATTTAAATTTATATAGTTGCTTGAATTGTTTCTTGATGAGTATGAAGAAAATGTCTGCATATATGATGAGTTTGAATGCCTGCTTGCTATTGATGATTTATTTTCCTGATCTAGATTCCAGACTAAAGATATAATTCAAAATTCATGAACTCAAGATCTAATCCCCGTCTAGATGCAAATTTTCAAACAGAACTTGTAGTATATCCTAAATAAAGTGTTAGATTTTATTTAGGATAATAAACTTGTTTTTTTTTTGAATCTGTAAATTTTAGAAACATCATGCATGTTCAATTTTATTCAAACCCAATCTAATTAAATGATAATTCAGTAATACAAATCAAAAATATAAACTGGAACTTGATTTTTAAATCAAGTATTGGTATTTTTAGGTGTATATTTCATTTACAGTTGGTTCTTGAACCAAAAATATGAATTTGAGCAATACTTGCAATCTTATACTTGAGGAATCATAAAGTTCTTCTGAGATATAGTAAAAGGAACATAGATTCTTAGTAAAATCAGAAATGTGAATATAATTGATTTGGGTAGATGCAGTTTTGATTTTTAGAATTGAACCCTAGTTTTAAAAAGGGGTTATGAAGTGGGTTGGTTTGGGGTGTAGGATGGATCGAGTGTACTAATTTTTGGGGATTGTATAGTGGAAGTGTGAGGGAGTTCGTGGCCAAAAGGGTCGAGTGTTAGATGGTCGTGGTGGCGAACTGTCGCCGTTGACAAGTTGGACAAAAACCTGGAAAAGCATTTCAGGTTTGGGTTGTTTGAGCAAATTTTTGAATTCTTGTTCAATTGCTTGATCTGGGTTGATGTTTGAAGTTGTGGTGAGTTTCTGGTTGTGGTTGGATCATCTATGATGATGAGAAGGGGCGGTGATCGTCGTGCATATGCACGGCGACATGTTTTCTGGTAAATTGTTTGGGTGTTGGATGTTACAGGGGAGTTTTTGTATTGGCTCGAAGTAAGTTGAGATAAAACTCGAAGTAAGGCAGCTTGAAACCTGAAGTAAAATTTTGTTTTCTCGGGTCACTGCAGTGTTCAGGTTTCAGAAAACCTGTTTCTTTTTTTTTATCTGGGTTTAAACTTTTAAAATCTGCAGTTTCATGTTTAGAGTAAAGTTTAAGTTCAAATTCAAATGCAAGTTTAAATTTCTGATTTGAATTTAAATTCCAGTTTTAATATTAAAATGGAAGTTTTAGAAATTTAACTTAATTATCTAATTTGTTTTGGTAAATAGTTTAAAACTTTAAATATTAAGGTTTTAAAAATGCGAGTAAGGATTTACAGATTTATTAAAATCTGGAAATTCTATGTTTAAAAATGAAGTTCAGTTTAAATTTAAAAGAAAATTTAAATTTAAAAGGTATAAACTAAGAATGAATGGAAGTTATCAAAATTTTGAAATGAATTTAACTTTAAATTTTTCATGGCATTTGTTTGATTTGAAATTTAAATAAGTTTTAAATTTTTTTCAAACCTGATAAGTTCAAATTACTTTTAATTTAAAATTTTATTTAAAATGAAAATTTAAAAAGAGTTCAAAAAGCACCTTGTTTTGAATAATATTGTTTAACATAATTAAGTTATGATTTTGAAAATTAAATTAAGATTTATGTTTTAGAATTAATTAATAAGGTGATCAAGATTAATTAATTAATTTAATTAATTAATTAAATTTGGAATTAATAATTGATTAATGATTAATCAATTTGGAATTAAGATCATTAATTAAATTTTTAATTAATGACGAATGAATAATAATTATGTAATTAAGTTTTAAATTAAGGTTAATAAATTTAATAATTAACTTTAATTAATGAATGATTAAAGATAATTTAAATGGTAATTAATTTCAGTTAATTACCTTATAAATAATTTGAGGATGGTTAATGAAGGTCATTAACCATGATTAGTTAACAATTAATTAATGTAGTTAATTTTTATAATTAATTAGATTAATTAATTTAATAATAATTAATTATGAATGGTTTGAGTATAATTACTTAGTAAAGTAATTAAGGAATTAATTACTTAATGTAATTAATTTAGTTAAATGTGATTGTTTACTTAATTAATTTAGTTTAATTAATTTTAAACACTTGAGTTTTAAAAATAATTACTTTATGTAATTAATGATTTGGAAATTACTTAGTTAAGTAATTTTTTAATAATTACAGACTGTAATTAAGTGGTGATGTTTAAGAATGAAGTAATTTGGATTAATTATTTAGTAATTAATCAAGGAATTAATTGAGAAATTAATTTAAGGATAATTAATTTGGTTTATTATAGTAATTAAGTTTGTTAATTACTTGGAGTAATTAATTTAAGGAATAATTAAGGATCATTAATTATTTTAATTAATGATGAAATTAAAGATGATTAATTATGATTAATTAATAAATAATAGATAATTAACATAATTAATTAATTAATTAATTAAGGATTAATGTAATTAATTATGATTAATTAATTAGTTGAAGTAATTAAAGGTTAATTACTGTTTTGTTTGAGGTTAATTAATTTGTAAAATTTATTTAGGATAATTACATGAATGTAATTAAGGGTAATTAATCAAGAGTGATTAATTAAAGTAATTTATGATTGATTAATTGATTGTAATCAATTAAATAGTTGGGTAAGCAAGTTATAATTTGGTGAAGTAATTAATTTAATTTATTTGAAACTAATTAAAGATGAAGGAATTAATTTAATTCATTTTAAATTAATTTGAGGTAGAGAATTAATTTAATTCATTTTAAATTAATTATATGATGATGAATAAATCCTTGCTTATGAATGAATGGATGACATTGATTGTCTTGGATGCTTTAAGATCTCAGTAATGAGATAAATAATATTGTGTGGTAGGGATGTTTGATTGTATTGTGATGATAACATAGGTTATCTATTCTGATGGTGATATATGGAATATCTATTTGATATTGATAATGTGGATTACCTGTTATGTGATAATGTTGATTATCAGTTATGATTTATGAATTATCTATCTGTGTGTATATAGATATTGTATTGAATTGTTTTAAACCTTTAAAACAACTTGGACTTAAAAGACACGCTTTGGTTTTCGATGAGACCGGGATCAGGTTTCCATATTTGGATATCCGAAAACCTCATCGATTCCAAATAACGTTAGGTCGTGAAATCAAAGTGGAGCTTTGTGAAGACTCGAGGTGTAAGGACTATAAGTCAATATAACTCTGTGGGTGATTCCGTAATGAGTTGACGGAACAGTACTTATAGATTCGAGATGGTGGTTTAGAGTGCAAGGGTTATTGTCGTTAACTCTGAGGGTGATTCCAAAATGAGTGTAATGAGATAATGCCTTCGGTTTCGTTCGAACCCGGAACGAACTTGTATGGATTGAATGCTTTCAGAACATCGTCAGGTAGACGATGAGCATTCTAAGTGATGTGTCCTATAAAGGTAATCGTAGCCTCAAGCCTCATCAACCGGGAATGGCTAAAACAGGGGAGGTGCAGCAAGGCTTCGTGGGTCGCACCCACTGGAGAGCAAGATTTACCTCTGTCTAGAAGTCCCTTTATATTAGGCTGTGTGGGTGGTTGCTAGCTACAACCACGAGGTTGTCTTGTTCGGAACTATTCAGTAAGGAATGGGCCCGGCTTTGTGTTGCAGGGGGTCGGAGTGATCCTCGGTACGTTGATCTAGGCCACGTACTGTAACGGGCGGTACCCCAGTAGCCCTGCCATTGTATGGAATCCAAAATCCAATAAGTGCCGTACGTATTAGTTGTGCCCAACTACGTTGGAACGTGAGATGTAAGCATTCCAGCTATTTCTGTATTATACTTGAAAGCCCTAGACACTATTATAATATCATCGGATTTCCTATCAAATGTTTTGGTTAGCGTAAGGTAAAAACTTTTCCATGTTTATGAGTGGGAAGTCTTACGTGATACCTTTGTTTTCAAAAGCTTTTTGAAAGTTAAGCAACTTTAACCTGTTACTCACACCAGACCCATGTCTGACCCGGACTTTATTTTTGTTTTCATAAACTCTTGGGTACTCAAATTTTTATGAGTAGTCAAGGGATTCAGGTTAGGATTCAGGTTTGCTTTGACGAATTGTGGAGGAGCAATGGAGCAGGAGGCTTCTGCGTGTAGTTATATATCTAGTATTCCGCTGTGTGTTCTTTGAGTTGTTGTTTTTGTACTGTATTGAGTTGTATAACTAGACAGGTGTCTATAACTGTCTAGTATGTGTTACATATCTGTGTACTCTGATAATGGTTGTAAACTATGTAATATTTATGTTATTAATATAATTTATTCGTTCCGCTGTGTAGATTCTGATGTTGTTTCTTTCTTCTCTTCTTTCTTTTCTCATTTCTATCCCTTCCTTTGTTAAAGATGATGCGATTTTCTGGTGGTAGAAAGTTCGGTCGTCACAGTTGGTATCAGAGCATTAGGCTGAGTGAATACCTAAGCTCTGAAGTGTGTCTTTCTTAGGGAGCATTAGGTTGAGTGAATACCTAGGCTCTGTAGTGGTGTTTTTCTTGAGAGAGCGTATTTGTTATTTTTAATATATATATATATATATGTATATATGTATATATGTATTTCTATCTATCTGTTGGGTTACCTGTTCAGGTTTTCCAATATAAGTAATAAAGGTAGATAGGGTAGTAGTGTGTGTAACACGACTACCATTGGTTGGAATTTGAATGTTTGAGGTTGGAGGTGTTCTGTTGAGACTGTAGACCTAATACCGTCTCGAGTAAGTTCTGTAGTGATGAAGAACTTCTTTGATCTCTGAAGGTAACCTTTTAAGGTTCGGAGTTCATTTCTGAAGTTGATGAGTAGAGTTTGGATCTGTCGGTTGGGCAGAAGCGAGTGATGGTATTTTGACATCTCAGGAAATAATAGCTGCATGATGAGATGCAGTGACTATGGATGTTCCCGAAGATGTTTTCTTTGGAACAAGTTAAGGAAGTGAGTATGTTTCAGTGTTGTGGCTATGTTCAGCCGGAGTTTCTGTTTGCTTTAAGGTCCGAGTTTCACGGCGAGCTTTGGGTTTGGAATTCTTTGGCATCTGTGGCAGCAGTACAGTTTGGAGTGTTCTCGGTGTTGGCAAGAGATCTTTTAGCTTAGCAATTTTTCTTAAATGGAGTTCAAAAGCAGTTTAGTGGACCCGTTTCTTCGATGGGTTGGCCAATTAAGTGTAAGCTATTCTGTTTGGTTAAGGGAGAACAGTTTTACTTGGATTTGGTTTAGTGGATCACAAAAGTGACTTGCGATTGTTTGAGTGTTCTCTTGGGTTATCTGAGTTTTTTTTTGGATGTCTTCAGAGAAGTTAGAGTTTGGTTCGCATCTGGAGATTGAGTTTTTCTTATCGACTGGAATTCCAGGAGTGGAACGGGTGGTTCAGCTTAATAGTAGGATGGTTTCAAGGAGATTGAGTTGGAGCAGCATCTCGGAGTTTTGGAGGAACTTCTGAATTTTTTTTATGGATTCGTTGAATCATATCTCTGGGGTGTGTTGTCCTGTTCGTGCTTGTGTTCTTCTTCAGCATTTTCTTCTACTTCGAATCAGAGTTGAGCAGCGGAAGCAGTTGGGAAGTGTATCTACTTTTTCTTTTTCCGGATAGGAGAAGTTGTTGTCTTCTGATGTTGAGGGTTAGAGTTTGAGTTCTTGGTTTTGGTTGATCTTGAGGAGATCATTTTGTTGATTGGTCTAGTTTGTTTCTAGAAGCATCAGCGAAGGTTGAGCTGATCAGTAAGGTTGTACACAACCCATGATTTTCCGAAGATATTTTGTGGATAAGAGTCAGAGGGATTTGGACTCTGAAGTCGGAGATTTAATTTTAGATAAGATTTATCTGATCAAAAGTGAGCTTTAAGTTTGGGTAAGGCTGAGAAGCTAGCTCTGAAGTGTTTTGGATCTTTTCTGTATCTAGGAGATAAAGTGATTGATCTACATGATTGGATTGCCAGTTTGAATAACTGGGATTCGATGAGTTTCACGTATCTCTGAGGGAGTATGTGTATGATCTATCTCTAGTTGTGGAACCAGCAGTTCTGGAGTTTTGGTTGTTGAGTCAGACTCGTTTGTAGTCTGATATCTTGTCTAGTGTTATAGATATAGTTGTACAGAAGCTTTGTAGCTTCATAGTATTGTTTGTTTGGATTATCTGGAGCAAGTATCCTGGTATATATATATATATATACCTGGGAAAATCGATGTAATTCTATCCAAAATTTGCCTGGATAATTAGATTTGTTTGATTGGTTGAATTGGTTGTTTTTGGATGTTAGCATATGTTTGATATATGCTTGTGTTTTTAAATTAAAATTTAATAAGATTATTAAATTACCTTTGTTTTAAATTTCGAGGACGAAATTCTTTTAAGGGGGAAGGATTGTAATATCCCGGAATTTTTAACAATATCAATTTAATAATCTGTAGTAAAAATTAAATTGATATTGATATTCTGTTAATAATTATTCAAATAAATTTAATAATCTTCTTCAATAAATATTTAAATTGTTCATTTTATCTTTTTAAAATAATAAATTGATTTCTATTTATAGATAAATATATGGTTTATATTTTAAATATAATTAGCTTTGTTTTAATTTTAATAAATAAAGCATATTTTATAGTTTTAATATTTGTAATAATTTGGAAATTTTGTTTTATTTAATATTTAAGCTTTTCAAAATTTAATAAATGATTTTGGTTTAAATTTAATGATTGAATCATGTTTTAAAATTCTAATATATATACATTTAATTTGGAAATTTTGATTTTAATTAGTATTGAGTTTTAAAACTATTTCATAAATGAATACATGATTTTAAAATTAATAAGAAAAAATATTAAAATGTTTAAATTAAATTAGATTGAGTTTTAAATTTAGAATTAATTCAACAAATGGTTTCATGGTTCAATAAAATAGATATTTTATTAATAAAAATATAAATTCTTGTAAAATGACTTTAATTTAATAAAAAAGATATTTATAAAAACAATATTGATATTGTATTGTCTTTATAAATAAATTTTGAATAGGATTTGAATTTTTTATTTCGAATTGAATTTATATTTGTAACTTGATTTGAGAATAATTGATTTTTAATTTAGTTTGAATTTAAATTCCAAAGTATAAATCTTAAATTGTTTAATTGTTTTAATTTTTATTTGTGTAAGTTTTGTAAACATGGTCTGTTTTCATTTATAAATTCATACACATATCTAATATAAACTAACAAATTTAATCTAAGCTAACACACTTTACATTGTAAATTTAAATACTAATTATCTTAAAGAAAACAAGTGTTAGATTCATATGCATTCAAATTGACAAGTGTTGTAAAAAAATTGACAAGTGTAAATTTTAGTTTTTATTTTTCTTTTATTACATTAAATCTGAAATACATCTAGTACAAACTTGCATTTTCATTCATTCATATTACATTTTCGTTTCCTTAATCAAATGAAGTCCAAAATTCATTTTTTCATATCCACAATCACAAATATGCATATCCCAAAACCATATTCAAATCTGCACACCTAAAATTCAAATCTGCATACTCCACTTCTTCGAAATCTAACCCACCTTCATCTAAGAATCAAAATGAAGAGCCTGCATTGTTTCTTTCTGCACTCTGTTTCAAACATGGAATGAATGAAGACCTTTGCATTTCTGTTTGAACCTGGGTTGAATGAACATCTGCATGCATATGGGAAGTTTAGCTACAGCATCTACATCTAGATGCAAGTAATTAGAGTAAGAAGCATGAGCATTTCATCAAAATTCAAACTCAGATTTCAACAAAAAAGTCAAGCCTGCAATTTTCATTTTCCTGCAAATTTCAAAAGGACAACAGAGGTCTGCATTTTTAATAGGTGAGTAACAATTTATTTTAAAAACTAATTTAAATTTATATAGTTGCTTGAATTGTTTCTTGATGAGTATGAAGAAAATGTCTGCATATATGATGAGTTTGAATGCCTGCTTGCTATTGATGATTTATTTTCCTGATCTAGATTCCAGACTAAAGATATAATTCAAAATTCATGAACTCAAGATCTAATCCCCGTCTAGATGCAAATTTTCAAACAGAACTTGTAGTATATCCTAAATAAAGTGTTAGATTTTATTTAGGATAATAAACTTGTTTTTTTTTGAATCTGTAAATTTTAGAAACATCATGCATGTTCAATTTTATTCAAACCCAATCTAATTAAATGATAATTCAGTAATACAAATCAAAAATATAAACTGGAACTTGATTTTTAAATCAAGTATTGGTATTTTTAGGTGTATATTTCATTTACAGTTGGTTCTTGAACCAAAAATATGAATTTGAGCAATACTTGCAATCTGATACTTGAGGAATCATAAAGTTCTTCTGAGATATAGTAAAAGGAACATAGATTCTTAGTAAAATCAGAAATGTGAATATAATTGATTTGGGTAGATGCAGTTTTGATTTTTAGAATTGAACCCTAGTTTTAAAAAGGGGTTATGAAGTGGGTTGGTTTGGGGTGTAGGATGGATCGAGTGTACTAATTTTTGGGGATTGTATAGTGGAAGTGTGAGGGAGTTCGTGGCCAAAAGGGTCGAGTGTTAGATGGTCGCGGTGGCGAACTGTCGCCGTTGACAAGTTGGACAAAAACCTGGAAAAGCATTTCAGGTTTGGGTTGTTTGAGCAAATTTTTGAATTCTTGTTCAATTGCTTGATCTGGGTTGATGTTTGAAGTTGTGGTGAGTTTCTGGTTGTGGTTGGATCATCTATGATGATGAGAAGGGGCGGTGATCGCCGTGCATATGCACGGCGACATGTTTTCTGGTAAATTGTTTGGATGTTGGATGTTACAGGGGAGTTTTTGTATTGGCTCGAAGTAAGTTGAGATAAAGCTCGAAGTAAGGCAGCTTGAAACCTGAAGTAAAATTTTGTTTTCTCGGGTCACTGCAGTGTTCAGGTTTCAGAAAACCTGTTTCTTTTTTTTTATCTGGGTTTAAACTTTTAAAATCTGCAGTTTCATGTTTAGAGTAAAGTTTAAGTTCAAATTCAAATGCAAGTTTAAATTTCTGATTTGAATTTAAATTCCAGTTTTAATATTAAAATGGAAGTTTTAGAAATTTAACTTAATTATCTAATTTGTTTTGGTAAATAGTTTAAAACTTTAAATATTAAGGTTTTAAAAATGCGAGTAAGGATTTACAGATTTATTTAAATCTGGAAATTCTATGTTTAAAAATGAAGTTCAGTTTAAATTTAAAAGAAAATTTAAATTTAAAAGGTATAAACTAAGAATGAATGGAAGTTATCAAAATTTTGAAATGAATTTAACTTTAAATTTTTCATGGCATTTGTTTGATTTGAAATTTAAATAAGTTTTAAATTTTTTTCAAACCTGATAAGTTCAAATTACTTTTAATTTAAACTTTTATTTAAAATGAAAATTTAAAAAGAGTTCAAAAAGCACCTTGTTTTGAATAATATTGTTTAACATAATTAAGTTATGATTTTGAAAATTAAATTAAGATTTATGTTTTAGAATTAATTAATAAGGTGATCAAGATTAATTAATTAATTTAATTAATTAATTAAATTTGGAATTAATAATTGATTAATGATCAATCAATTTGGAATTAAGATCATTAATTAAATTTTTAATTAATGACGAATGAATAATAATTATGTAATTAAGTTTTAAATTAAGGTTAATAAATTTAATAATTAACTTTAATTAATGAATGATTAAAGATAATTTAAATGGTAATTAATTTAAGTTAATTACCTTATAAATAATTTGAGGATGGTTAATGAAGGTCATTAACCATGATTAGTTAACAATTAATTAATGTAGTTAATTTTTATAATTAATTAGATTAATTAATTTAATAATAATTAATTATGAATGGTTTGAGTATAATTACTTAGTAAAGTAATTAAGGAATTAATTACTTAATGTAATTAATTTATTTAAATGTGATTGTTTAGTTAATTAATTTAGTTTAATTAATTTTAAACACTTGAGTTTTAAAAATAATTACTTTATGTAATTAATGATTTGGAAATTACTTAGTTAAGTAATTGTTTAATAATTACAGACTGTAATTAAGTGGTGATGTTTAAGAATGAAGTAATTTGGATTAATTATTTAGTAATTAATCAAGGAATTAATTGAGAAATTAATTTAAGGATAATTAATTTGGTTTATTATATTAATTAAGTTTGTTAATTACTTGGAGTAATTAATTTAAGGAATAATTAAGGATCATTAATTATTTTAATTAATGATGAAATTAAAGATGATTAATTATGATTAACTAATAAATAATATATAATTAAGGTAATTAATTAATTAATCAATTAAGGATTAATGTAATTAATTATGATTAATTAATTAGTTGAAGTAATTAAAGGTTAATTACTGTTTTGTTTGAGGTTAATTAATTTGTAAAATTTATTTAGGATAATTACATGAATGTAATTAAGGGTAATTAATCAAGAGTGATTAATTAAAGTAATTTATGATTGATTAATTGATTGTAATCAATTAAATAGTTCGGTAAGAAAGTTATAATTTGGTGAAGTAATTAATTTAATTTATTTTAAATTAATTAAAGATGAAGGAATTAATTTAATTCATTTTAAATTAATTTGAGGTAGAGAATTAATTTAATTCATTTTAAATTAATTATATGATGATGAATAAATCCTTGCTTATGAATGAATGGATGACATTGATTGTCTTGGATGCTTTGAGATCTCAGTAATGAGATAAATAATATTGTGTGGTATGGATGTTTGATTGTATTGTGATGATAACATAGGTTATCTATTCTGATGCTGATATATGGAATATCTATTTGATATTGATAATGTGGATTACCTGTTATGTGATAATGTTGATTATCAGTTATGATTTATGAATTATCTATCTGTGTGTATATAGATATTGTATTGAATTGTTTTAAACCTTTAAAACAACTTGGACTTAAAAGACACGCTTTGGTTTTCGATGAGACCGGGATCGGGTTTCCATATTTGGATATCCGAAAACCACATCGATTCCAAATAACGTTAGGTCGTGAAATAAAAGTGGAGCTTTGTGAAGACTCGAGGTGTAAGGACTATAAATTAATATAACTCCGTGGGTGATTCCGTAATGAGTTGACGGAATAGTACTTATAGATTCGAGATGGTGGTTTAGAGTGCAAGGGTTATTGTCGTTAACTCTGAGGGTGATTCCAAAATGAGTGTAATGAGATAATGCCTTCGGTTTCGTTCGAACCCGGAACGAACTTGTATGGATTGAATGCTTTCAGAACATCGTCAGGTAGATGATGAGCATTCTAAGTGATGTGTCCTATAAAGGTAATCGTAGCCTCAAGCCTCATCAACGGGGAATGGCTAAAACAGGGGAGGTGCAGCAAGGCTTCGTGGGTCGCACTCACTGGAGAGCAAGATTTACCTCTGTCTAGAAGTCCCTTTATATTCGGCTGTGTGGGTGGTTGCTAGCTACAACCACGGGGTTGTCTTGTTCGGAACTATTCAGTAAGCAATGGGTCCGGCTTTGTGTTGCAGGGGTTCGGGAGTGATCCTCGGTACGTTGATCTAGGCCACGTACTGTGACGGGTGGTACCCCAGTAGCCCTGCCATTGTATGGAATCCAAAATCCAATAAGTGCCGTACGTATTAGTTGTGCCCAACTATGTTGGAACGTGAGATGTAAGCATTCCAGCTATTTCTGTATTATACTTGAAAACCCTAGACACTATTATAATATCATCAGATTTCCTATCAAATGTTTTGGTTAGCGTAAGGTAAAAACTTTTCCATATTTATGAGTGGGAAGTCTTACGTGATACCTTTCTTTTCAAAAGGTTTTTGAAAGTTAAGCAACTTTAACCTGTTACTCACACCAGACCCATGTCTGACCCGGAGTTTATTTTTATTTTCATAAACTCTTGGGTACTCAAATTTTTATGAGTAGTCAAGGGATTCAGGTTAGGTTTCAGGTTTGCTTTGACGAATTGTGGAGGAGCAATGGAGCAGGAGGCTTCTGCGTGTAGTTATATATCTAGTATTCCGCTGTGTGTTCTCTGAGTTGTTGTTTTTGTACTGTATTGAGTTGTATAACTAGACATGTGTTTATAACTGTCTAGTATGTGTTACATATCTGTGTACTCTGATAATGGTTGTAAACTATGTAATATTTATGTTATTAATATAATTTATTCGTTCCGCTGTGTAGATTCTGACGTTGTTTCTTTCTTCTTTTCTTTCTTTTCTCTTTTCTATCCCTTCCTTTCTTAAAGATGATGCGATTTTCTGGTGGTATAAAGTCGGGTCGTCACAGTTTTCATGAATGGCACTAACTTTCATTTGATTGGCTTTCAGGATTGAAAATGTTCAGATCTAAAGTCATGTTTGCAAAAGAGATTTTCATCGAATTGTTACGACAATTGATTAAGGAATTTAAGGGGGCTAAGAATGGTTGGCCTAAAATCAATGGAATTCGACTCAAGGGATTTGTCACGAGTTGTGTTTCAAGAACGATAAACTCAATGAGGAATATGAATTGCCCTACTCGAATGAGCACATACTCGATTTCTCCCACATGCTTCTTAATGGAACGATCGGCAAATTGAAGTGTGACGTTTATGGGTTTGAGCTCACCTAAGCCTATTTGTTCGTACACAGAATATGGAATCAAATTGACACTGACACCTAAGTCTATCAAGCATTTGTTTATCGTCTTTCCTCTAACTGTACACGAAATCATAGGGCAACCGGGATCTTTGTATTTGACGGGCATGGATTAGGACAAGACTTCACTCAAATTAGCGGCTAAGAAGACTTTTTTAGACACTTGAGTGTGTTGCTTTTGGGTGCATAAGTTCTTATAAAACTTCATATAAGTGGGGACTTTCTGATTGTTGTCAAGAAGCGGGATGTTCACTTTCACTTGTTTAAAAATTTTCGACATCTTTTCCATTTGATCCGAGTGTTTCTTGGGTCGAAGACGATATGGAAATGAAACATGATACTCGGAGCACTGGTCTACTCAAGTAGAAGAAGAAATTTGACCGGCATCTGATTCAATGTTTGGCTCTACGTTATGTTCCGATTCATTTGAAGCGTCTAGAGAGGTTTCTGGTAAATCGTTTGGGTTAACGACTCAATTATCCATTTGTTTACCAGAACGTAAAGTTGTGGTAGCATTCAATTGGGTTACGTTGCTATCTTGAACAACATGGGCTTGATTTGAATTCTTGTTTTGATTTATGGGATTTGGAATAGGCTGGCTTGGGATGTTCCTCATTCGC
Source organism: Allium cepa (assembly GCA_030765085.1). Classification (NCBI taxonomy): domain Eukaryota; kingdom Viridiplantae; phylum Streptophyta; class Magnoliopsida; order Asparagales; family Amaryllidaceae; genus Allium; species Allium cepa. The sequence continues at coordinate 744,588,522 of CM060932.1, forward strand.
ATTCACATATAGATATGACCAATTGACTCACTTGCATTTCCAATTTTACAATCGATTGGTTTGTGTTTTGCATATATGAGGTCAATAAATTTTGCAAATTGCCATTTGATTCGAAGCTTTGAGTAGTTGCTTTAGGCAACGTTTTGAAAGTTTTCTCAAGTGAACTTAAACGTTTATCGTTTTGGGGAGGATGAGCAGAATTTGGTTGAAAATTTGATTGTTGCGGTTGATTATGAGACGAACCATCAAAGTTTGGTATAAATGGTCGGGCTGAAATGGAGAATTCGAAGCATTATTCGTGAATGCTTGAAAATTTGGACGAACCGTATTCATGTTGGAATTGTTTTGGTTCCAAGCAAAATTTGGATGATTTCTCCAATCAGGGTTATACGTTGGAGAAAACAGATCGTTTTTGGCTTTATTGAAAGCATTGATTTGTTCGACAGAATTGGGACACTGATTCGCTATATGATTAAGATCGTTGCATTTGTAACATATCGGTTGGGAAGCTTGGTTCATTTGATTCGATCAGAAAACGGTATCGAATTTTTAATCATTGCGTCGATCTTAGCTTCCAAAGCAAAAGAAGATCCTAATGAGTGTGCATTCGATCGTGAGTAAATTGATTTTTCGTTCGAACGCTCCCATTGGGATGAATTTTTGGCTAGGTTTTCAAGAAATTGCCAAGCATCATCATGATGTTGGATAAGAAAGTTGCCTTGGCACATTGATTTGAGCATGGTTCGTGAGCTGTTTTTGATTCCATCATATAAGGTTTTGCAAATCGTCCATTTTTCGAAGTTGTGGTGTGGACATTTTATCAAAACCTCTTTGAAACTTTCAAAATATTTTCCGGATGGTTCTCCCTTGAATTGATGAAAATTTACAATTTTGTTTTCGGATTCTACTCGTTTTTTCCAAGGGGTATAACTTTTGTAGAAAGATTTTACAAATTCTTTCTAAGTTTTAATTGAGTTTGATGGTAAGTTGTACAACCATTTTTTAGCATATCCATATGAGCGAATGTGATTAATCGAAGTTTGATTCCGTCATCGTAAAGTTGTTGGAGTTTAACGATTAAGCAAACTTGTTCGAATTTTTTCAAGAAAATATATGGTCATTGTGTTCAAAATTGCCACATTTCGGAAGCGTGGCAATATGGTTCAAATGAATTTCGATGTGGTTACCCGTAGGGGTGGGTAATGTGATGCAAGATAGAATAGAAACTCTATTGGGAAAGACTCTATCCATAAGAGTTCGAGGGGCGTTCCCATTCGCCATTTCGAGAGGATCGTCTATTCGAGTTAGATGATTAGTTGTTGAATCTAAAGATTTGTTGTTGTGTCACAAGTCCAAGTACTAATGCATAAGTAAAAGTCGAGAAGAAAACGAAGTTAGAAACGATTTTAGAGAATGAAACAAGATTTGGAAAATGAAGTGAAAAATTATTTTGTTCTTATTTTTTTTAAGGAAGAAAAATATTTACCAAGTTTTAAAAGAAAAGTTTGATTTTTGTTTAATTTTGACTTTTTTTGGTTTTTCAAATTTTTATATGTTTTTGTTTTTGAATTTTCGAATATTTACCAAAAGGAAAAAAAATTATTTTAACAAAATAGGAAATTTGATTTTTGTTTTTGAATTTTAATTTTTTTTCTTTTTGAAAAGATTTTGTATTTTTTTGGAGTTTTGGTTTTGACTGAAAATTTTCAAAGGAATGGAACATGGATTTTCTTTCTTTTTTTGGATTAAAAACGAAGTTAAGTAAAAACTACTTTTTTTAATTTTGGATTTTGAATTTTTTTAAATATGCATGAACTAATGCAACTAAATGAATGCAAATGACTTAATTATAATTTTTCTGTCCTTAGTAGCTCCTAACCCAAAATTGTATAATCACACTTTGTCTTAAATCAATAAAAACATTTCTCAACGAGGTAACGGGCAGAGGTTATCGATGCTCCATGAATCACTATAGCAATATGATTGAAGGTTTACGTACCTTCAGAGGAACAATCACTGTATTATTTACGAATCACCGTAATTTTTATAACTGGTTATTACTCTGCCGTACCCTAGACACCAAGAAATAAAATTGTTTAAAGAAAACAATTGTAAAGATAAAATTAAGCCTTAAGTGAGCTCTCGACACCCTTAAATCGAATGTCTAACCTTTATTACTAGTCAAATTCTACAATGAAATGCGATTTGTGGGCTAAGGAAAGGGTGGTGAAATCCCTCACCTTATGTGAGTTGGGGTATTGCCTTTAGAAAGGAAAATAAGATGAGATGGATGCGAAGCTAAAATTAAACGTGAATTTACAATGCAACTAAAATAAAGTTTGTTTTTGTTTTTGGATTTTAGAAGTTTTTAATGCAAATGCCAGCAACCAACAATGAAGTTCAAATAAAACAGGAGATGAAAACACGATACCAAAGCATGTAGATTATTAGCAATTAATTTTTTTTAGCGGCGATTTTTTTGTAAGCAAGCAAACAAGCAATTCTTCCTTTTGAATTCTGCTTTTACAACCTGAAAAGGAGTCTAATAAGATATATACAATAATTTTATATATGTTTATCAAAAAAAGATAACAAAGCAAGTAAAGAAAAAACAAACAAACGAAACAAAGAATAAGATATATACAATTTTTTGAAATTAAATAATTAAAATAAAACAAAATTAATGTTTTTAATGATAAAGCAAAACTAAACTAAAAAAAAATTAAACATAACAAATAAAGAAAATCCTTTTTTTAAATTAGGATGGACTAAAAAGAAAGTATTTAGAACAAAACAAATAACTCCATATAAGAAATTGTACTAAATTTTATAAGAAGCCCGACCCAACACAAAACCCCAGCCCCTTCGTTCTTTTTTTCTTTACTTTATTATACAGAGAGTACATGATTTTAGGAAATAAAAATCCAATTCAAATCTAAATCTAAAGATTGACCACAATTGAACTAAATCATCGTAGCCAAGGTCGAGTGGTGAGCAAGGCAAAGGCGGATGTCAGTTTCGTGGTTTGCGATTTAGAAATTCGCCGATGCGATTTGGAGATGATGGGTGGCGTTCGTGAATTGGATTTTGCGAATTATGGAGGAAAGGTGGCGATTCTCTGTGGGTAAGTGGAAGTGAATTCAAGGTGATGAACTAGAAAATCGCTTATAAATTTTGGTATAAAAATAACCGCACGCGCACAACGTACTATCGTAGTACGTAGCCAGTACGGGTCAATCCGCAGGATTTTTTTTTAAGATTTTAAAATTTTCTAATCAATCAAATTAGACTAAAATGAGAGAAGATTGTTAACTACAAGCAAAATGAAGCTAAAACTAGAATTAAATTGAGATTGGAAAACAATTTAGAGGCAAATCCACTCTCATATTTTTGTAAATCAACAAACAAATAATCTATGATCTCTATTGATGGTAAGTGAAATAATTGTTGCATTTATCATAAGTATGATTTATTTATGTTATTAATTAACATAACTTAAACCATCAAACTACAAATCAACCACTTATCAATTCTCATGAAAATGAAGGCAAAGAAAAAGCTATTTTAAGTATGATCTATTTACTATTGTAATTAGTAATATAGATCATCAAATTTTGTTTTAATTTTCATTTCAAAATCATAAATTAATTAGAAAATGATGATGTAAATTGTGTTTATATTGAATAATAATAGCTCATTTGCAAATGCAACATAAGCTATCAAACCCACTTGTATAAACTTACATCAAAATCCACTTTCATGAAGCACAAATAAAAGAGACCATAAATCATAGAAATGTTGAATTTACATAAAGTTAGGGAGTTTCATTACTCCTAAATTGAAGAGGTTTAGCTACTCATATGTGTTATCATATTAACACATGAAAATTTCAATATTAAAAGCAAAGAAAAGTAGAAACTAAACAAAGGAAAGGAGATTAACTACTTGCATGAAATAACATTAAACTAATTGCATAAATGTAAATCTAAGGCATGAACTTGAAATAAAAGAGGGCAAAGAAATAAACCGTAACATAAAAGTAAATAAAAGCATGTAGAAGAGAAAAGAGAAAGAAGCTAGGAAGCCATTTTTATTTCATGTAACTTTGACATTACAATTTGCTTTCTTAATTTTCTAATTAATTTGAAAGAGTAAGAAGATATTTACAGGTACATAAGAGGGCTATTTATACAGGCATAAAACCATAATTCACTTTTTTTGGTGCTTTCCAAAATGTCATTTAGGAAGTGTGGCCACCAAGTAACCATTAGTCACTAATTAATCCATCATCAAATATGCATAAAGCTTTAACCTCCACTTAGTTGTCCATTAGTTTCTAACTGTAGATTTAGGTAAGTGGGTAGGTGGGGTCCTCCTTGGTCACGTATTCGAATTTTTTCCCACATCCCTCCTTTATATTCTCTTGTGCATGCATATATCTTCATGAAACTCTCTTTTATATGCATTTAAATTTCTATAAAAATTATGAAAAATATCCAAGTAAAAAGTTTCAAATTAACACATGCATAAAAATGAATAATTTAACCCCATGTAGATGAACATTTGATGATTTTAAAATAATTGAATTTTGGTTTTAAACATGTTAAAATACCCAAATATGACATTTATTTAAATAAAAATAGATAAAATATGGATGTAAATATATGCACATTTACGTGCACAACAAAAGCCGTCTATGAAATCCATAGAAATAGAATCCCACTTCCATACCGAAATATCTAATGGCTGAAGCGACCCACACGCTTTTGATGGTCGACTTTCACTTGTTGACAGTTCAAACACAGTTTCACGCATAAGCCAACATCTCACTTCATACCTTCTTAGAAGAAACTTCTCTTCATATCTCGATACATCTTCATTCCTATTGGATGTATATTAAACTTCGAATGATGGCATTCTTTCAAGATTTCCTTCCTTATGTCTCCTACATTTGGAACACATAATCTAGCTTTTTTCCTTAACCATCCATTTTGGTCAAGGTTGAAATATTTCAAGTCACCACTCTCCATTCCATCCTATAATTTTCTGGTCCATTCAGCCAAAACTGGATCCTCCTCCTGTTTAGAAGCTATCTTCCCAATCAATACCGGTCGGACTTCTAAACATGATAATGCAGCAGATCCCCCATTAGGCCCAGCCTCGGATCTCCATTGCACTTTGCAAGCTGTCAAAGCTTCCAAGTCCTTCCATTCTGTTATTATAGCCAACATTACATTCTGATGCTTCCTACTAATCTCTTCTGCAACCTTGTTGTCTTTCCTTGATGTATATTCTATTCCAAAATCATAAGCAGCTTAAAATTCTAACCATCTTTATTGTTTCATGTTCAACTCCTTATGAGAGAACAAGTACATCAACGACTTATGGTCGGTATACAGCTCGGACCTTTCTCCCAAAAGGTAATGCCTCAATGCCTTAAAAGCAAAAATAATTGCAGCTTACTCCAAGTCATGTGTTGGATATCTAACATGGCGGTCAAAGATGTCTAGAAGCATAAACAATCACTTTAACCCTCTGCATTAACATAGCTCCTAATCTGGTACCACAAGCATCTGTATAAACTACCAAGTCCTGATTCCCCTCCGGAACCACTAGCACAGGTGCATAGGTCAATAAGCGTTTCAAGCTCTGGAATGCTTCCTCACACTTATCGGTCCACATAAACCTCAAATCCTTTCACGTTAACTTGGTCATCGACACTGCTATCTACGGAAAATCCTTAATGAAGCTCCGGTAGTAACCTGCCAATCCAAGGAAACTTCTTATCTTGGTTACCGTTTCTGGTCTTTTCCAATTATTAACAGCTTCTCTCTTATCTGGATGGACTGCCATTCCTCTTTCCAAAACTACATGACTAAGAAACTTCACCTCCTTCTTCCAGAAGCAACACTTCAAAAATTTTGCCTGCAGCTGATGCTCTCTCAAAGTCTTAAGGACAAGTCTAAGATGAACTTCATGCTCTTTCTCATTCTTAGACTATATCAAAATATCATCTATGAACACCAACACTAATTTATCTGTGCTCTCTAAAAATTTAGTTCATCGAGTCTAAAAGAATTCCGACGAATTAGTGAGTCTGAATGGCATAAGTAACCAATCATATGACCTATACCTTGTTCTAAACGCTGTCAAAGTACATTATCTTCTGCCACTCTAAGCCGATGAAAACCTGTAGCCAAATCCAGTTGAGAAAATATCTTGGCTCCACTCAGCTGATCGAACAAATCGTCAATCAAGCAAGGGTTATCGATTCTTTATCGTCTTCTCTTTTAACTTATGATAATTGATAAACAGCCTTAAGGATCCGTTTGGTTTCTCAACCAATACAACGGCTGCTCTCCAGAGTGAACTACTTGGTCTAATAAACACTTGGTTTCCAGGTCTACCAACCGAGCTTTCAACTCCTTCATCTCTGTAGGCGTCATCCTGCTTGGCCGCCTACTTACCAGTTCTGCTTCAGGCACCAAATCTATCTGAAACTCTATAGCTTGTTTTGGTGGTAATCCCACTACTGGCTCAAAAAAATTCATGAATTATCTGACTATGAAAACGTGATTTAATTCATCTTCTAACTCCATAACACCCAACAAAGCATGCACCTCGTAGATTTGGTTTTCTACAGTATAAACTATCCGATCACTACAATCCAGATGTCTCCGTGATATTTCCTTATCTTGAAAAAATATCCTAACATCGTATTTACTTAACCAATCCATTCCTGATATAATTCTGAACCCTACAAAGTCAAATACATGAAAATTGCAAATAAAGGTGTAAGCTTGCAAGTCAAACTCTAAGTGGTTAAACTTTATCCCAAGTGTCGCATACCCACATATTGGATTTCCAACTCTTAAGGATGTAACTAACTATGTGGGTTCTAGGTTAAGCTTATCAACCAAACATCAAGATATAAAAAATGCGATGCATCAGTATCAAACAAAACGCTAACAGACATATCATGGATTTGAAACGTATCTCCCAATACCGTTTTCCCTTTCTCATGCAATGTCGGCTTCAAAGTAGTAGGTTCCAATGCAAATACTTGGCCTTTTATCCTTTAGCTGGATCTTTGCACTGGTTCTTATAGTGCCCGACTTGATCACAATTGAAGCATCTAATTCCCTTCTTCACAACAGCTTTCTTTCCTTTGCTTGTCCGACACTTATGATCATAATGGCCTTTCTTACCACACTTATAACAGACCACCTTAGACTTTCCCTTCTTTGCTGCTCCTTCCTTTTGAGCATTCTTCTTATGGAAAAACTTTCTCTTTTGGCCCTGTCCATCCCGGACCTCCTTCTCCTTCTTCTTCTCCAAAAAGTCTAACATTTCTTCCTGTCTCAATGCCATTTCCACAACTATATCACATGGGTCTCTAATGAGTGACAAAGTAGCCCTCGTAAATTCTATCTTCAAACCTCTAATGAACTTTTCATTCCTTTTCATCAACATATCTACAGTGGCATACCCATACCGGGCTAACTCCTCGAATCTACTAACATATTCCAGAACTGATATTCTCCTTGCTTAAGCTCAGAAAACATCCTAATCAAGACGGACCGCGCCATGACTGACATAAACCTCTCATGGAATCTTCTCCTAAACTCAGCCCACATTATGTCCTCTTCATTTACCCCATCTCTCACACTGTTCCACCAAAACAAAGCTGCCCCTTGAAGCTATCTCGAGACAAGTCTCCTCTTTTGCTTTACATTGAGCCCTAAATCATTGAATATCCTTTCATAGTGTAACAACCAGCTCTCCACTTCTTAGCGTCTTCAGTTTCGATAAACGACTTTCCTCCTAGCCTAGTATAATTTCTGCTCAAGTTAGCATATTGATTGACTAGTGGTGCTGCTTGAACTCCTCACGCATCATTTCCTCCCAGCAGCGATTCCAGCTTGCATCATGTTTAGGAAAAAACTGATACATTGCTCCCATGTCCACTTGGGGAACCCCAGCACCAACATTCTCAACCTGAGCCTGACCTTGACCTCTTCTAGCATTTGGTCGGGCATTTTCGTTTTTGGTGGTGTTGTTTCCTCCCACATTAACTCTGCCTATTCTTTTGCCCATATCTGTATTCAAGCCTTATGAGACACAGAAGAATAGTCTAATAAAGATAGGATTCTAGAGATAAAGTGTATACTTATATATAGTAAATACAAGTACATTACTATAGCTTTATTCCATACCCTGATCTTAACTCTAACTTTTAGGGATTTTGTTTTCAAAAATCATTTTTTAAAAGTATTTCATAAACCTAGCTCTGATACCAGTTGTAACATCCCCTTGAGACCCAAAGCCAAGCACTATAGATGCTGCAATCATCCATAGTATTAATTTTTGACGACTAAATATGACTATATTAATGGTATTTATAATATAAGAAGCATTTGAATATGAAACAAATCAAGATTTCAAAACAGAATTTTCCATTACATTTCAAAACACATGTTCCATATTCAAATTACAAATCCCAAAGCATTTTCCCAAGCAATGTCAAAATATAATTATTAAAAAATATGCCAAGAGAGATATATGAAGATGTCCCCTTAGATGATCCGAGTCATATCTAACTTAATACGCAGTGGAAATAAATAAAAACAAAGAACCAAAACTCCTAGATAGCTATCCGTAAGCCTCATGCTCATTCCCGGTAGCTTTATTCATCATCCTACTAAACATGTAAAGCTTTAATCCCTCAGCCTACCCAAATCAATCTTGAGCACATGAGAGTTTAAGGGAAAACATAAACTTCGAGTCAGACATACAACCTGGTGTGAATAATATTATACATCTTGGTTATTTGGTATTAAGTGAGACCACCTTACTTAGGTGAATGGGTTTCCCCTCACTAATATCCTTTTAAAACAAACCTTTATCTTGCAACCAAAACAGGTTAAAATTGCAAAGCATCATTATATAAATATGCATATAAGGTAACAAATGGACATCTGTCCGAATACTATAGTTTTGTGTGGCTTACTATTAACCATTGGTTGACTCCGGCCTACCAAACAAAAATAACAAAATAATCTAACAACTATTTGACACTCCTCTTTTGGACAATATGTCTTTTAACTATCTGTTAAATACTTCTTTTTTGGACTATCTATTCTTAACTTAACATCTCACAAGATCACCCAATCTAATGGTTTTGCGGGCTCGCCAATAACCTATCTATATGAAAAACATATTCCCTTCTGTATGTAATCATAATTTTAGTCTTACCTGTGACAAAGCCCCACACACTACTATTTTCGACTGAATTAGCTGGCGCCAAAAGCTAATGTATTGGGCGTGAACCTATACCAGTCACATCTCGTCTTCTAATATCCAAGTTATTTTACTTAGGGATGCCCTCATAATTTTCCTTGAAAACCTTTTCATCTGAAAATTGGTTTAAAAACCTTTTTTAAACCAAACTTAAATAAGGAAAATATTGATCACTATGCTTTACTCAAAATCACATTGCCATGATATATATATGTGTGTGTGTGTATGTATGCATGTATATGTGTGTGTGTGTGTATACTTTACACAAATCATTGTTGATGAATACCTTTAAACATTTAAAAGTACACCTTCAGATCCTATTGAAAGTACCCCTTTTGAAACCATATAAAACCTATTTTTTCATTTAGACTGAAAGGCCAAACCTTCCTTTAGAAACCATTCATATAACCTTTCGAAACCATTGTAATCCCTTTGCATTCGAAAGCTAGAAATCCTAGGCATCCCTCTTTAAATCCACTAAAAATTGCCTTTTAAAACCATAGAAAAACCTTTCCCTTAAACATATACAAAATAATTAGAAAAACCTTTCTTCTAGACCTTTCGAAAACATAGGGAAACCATCTCTTTGAAACAATTCCTTTAATGCCTTTCGTAAACGTAGGGGAACCACCCCTTCAAAACTTTCCTTTAAAACCATTCGATGGTATCGAAACCTCAAACCCTTCGATAACATTTAGGTTGAGTTTTAAAACATGTGGAAAACCACTATGTAAAAATTCAACACTATCTAGTCGAAACCTTTGGGTTATCTTTTAAAAATTATTAAGGGTCATAAGCAACTGGGTCGAAAGCTTACTCTTTCGAAAGCTATAACTCAGTAGAGAAGTGATGGTGTCGAAAGATACCCTTTCGAAAGATTTGGAGAAGCGGTATGGCTTTTTATAAAACAAAACAACCCCTTTGAAAGCTCTGTTTCGAAAGGTAGAAGCCGGCAGTAAAGGCTTCAACATAGTTCGAAGCGATTTTTCAAAACAAAGGTGCAACTAATTTGATGGACCACCCCCACGATGATCAAGCTGCTGCAGATGAAGCCATTTTATTCAATAAAGTTAATAACGCTCTCAACATGGAAGCTAACATGAAGAGGCAACAACTGCACAATAAGTGGATGGTTGAAGGTGACAGGAATACTAAGTTCTACCATGATGCATTAAAGGTAAAACATGCTAGAGAAAATATTTACAGAATTTTTGATGAACAAGGTACCTTATGTACTACTGCTGATTCAGTTGATAAAGCCTTTGTTGAATACTTCACTAATCTTCTTGGCAATACTACTGGTTTCTCACCTGACCTTGATCAAATTTCATCTCTTGCCTTGCCATGTATTACTTCTCATGAAGCTAACACTCTTATTAAGCCTGTTACAGATGAAGAAATCAAAGACACCCTTTTCTCAATGAACAAACACTCTTCAGGTGGTCCAGACGGCCTTAACGTGATTTTCTTCACATCAACATGGGATGTGCTTGGTCATGAATTCTGCCAAGCAATTCACAATTTCTTTTCTAAATGCAAACTTCTTCGTGAAGTGAATTGCACTAATATTGCATTAATCCCTAAAGTTACACCGCCATCTAGTATCACCTCTTTCAGGCCAATCTCCTGCTGCAATGTGATATATAAATGTATCACCAAAATTTTAGCCACTCGTCTGGTTAATGTTATGCCTTCTGTTGTCTCAATGAACCAGGCAGCTTTCATACCATCAAGGAATATTCTTGACAATGTGCTTCTAGCTCAAGAGCTGCTTAAAGGATATGGTAGAAATAATGTTGCCTCTGCGGCAGCTCTAAAAATTGATATTTCAAAGGTCTATGATTCTATTCACTGGACTTCAATAGTTCGAATTATGGCACACATGGGATTCCCCAGAATTTTTGTTTCCTGGATATATGTTTGTATCTCCTCCCCTACATTTTCTGTAGTTATTAATGGAAGACCTGTGGGCCTATTCAGTAGTAGCAAGGGCATACGACAGGGAGATCCAATATCAGCATATCTTTTTCTGTTGGTTATGGAAGTTTTCACTGTTATTCTTAACACTAAACACTCACAGAAATTAATAAAGTACCATCCAAAGTGCAATACTCTTCAAATTAACTCTATAATGTTTGCTGATGATGTGATGTTGTTTACTAAACCTGATTTCCCATCTCTATCTGCCATTCTGAACGCATTACAGGCCTTTTACCGTATGACAGGACTTACTATCAATCATGCTAAGTCTTCCATGCTTGTTGTGGGAGTTAGTGATGCTCTGAAAACTGCTCTTTATCAACATATTGGCTTCACATGCATGGATAACGATATGAAGTATCTTGGTCTCCCTCTAATCTCTAAGAGAATTACTAATGCTGACTGTTTTGCATTATACCATAAGATTACTTCAGTTATGAGTGCTTGGGAGAATAGAAAATTAACTCAAAGTGGTAGACTTGTTCTGATCAAAACTGTTGTTTTTTCTTCTCTGGTCTACTGGGCACGTTCAATGATCCTCCCTATGAAACTGATGCAACTTGTAAGGTCGACCATGATTAGATTCTTTTGGACTGGCAGTGTTCATAACAGGAAGTTGATGCCTTGCTCCTACACAAAAATTGAAAATCCCATGAAGCTTGGTGGTCTTGGTGTTATTAACCCTAGGAGGTGGAACCAAGCTGCAATAAGTACTCATTTTGATGCCATTATCAACAAGAAGGATACAATATGGGTTAAATGGATATGGCAACATTACATTAAGACCAAATATTTTTGGAGTATGGACATATCACAAAACAACAGCTGGATTTGGAGAAACATTCTGAAGCTAAGACAATTTTATCTCCCTATTATTCAATATCATGTTACTGTTAACTCTATGGTTAGCTTTTGGCATGAACCATGGGCATGTAAGGGCCTTATTCTATCTTAGGTTTGTGACTATCAACAGATTCAGCAATCTGGTATACGATATGATGCAAAAGCAAATGAATTCATGCATGAAGGGAAGGTGCAGATGCCAAATACTAGTAATCAAATGCTCAAAGTCATGTGGAAGGATATCCAAGACAAATACTGCACTACTCATCATCATGATGCTATCACTTGGGACTTGAAGCCACACAGTGTACACTGTGTGTACAATTTTTGCTCTGACTTCTCTCCCCTACCTGCATCTAAATGGTACTCAGTTATCTGGTCGAATGACTCTGTTCCATCACAAAATTTGATGATGTGGAAAGTGTTAAATCAGGCACTGCTGACCAGAGGTAAATTAAACAGTATTGGGTTGCCTTGCTCACCTTTGTGTCTGTTTTGTGAAATGTATGAGGAGAGTGCAGATCACCTTTTTTTGAATGCCCTGCACTCAAGATCTTGATCAACTGCATCAGTAGCACAACTGGTTATAATCTATCTTCTGGAAGCTCGAGTATTGTGTGGAGCATCATATATAAGGCTACGAGATGGAGAAGTGCTCGATCTAGAGTGTTGGTTATAAGTTTGAAAATATACATGAGACTCATATGGAAGGAAAGGAATGCGATTGTTTTTGATACGCAAAGGAAGAAACTGGAGGACCTATGGCATGAAGTTAAGACTGCCATCCACTTGCAATTGAAGACTTGCAACAGAGATTACCCTGACAATTTGATTATTCGACGGGCTTGATTTTTTGTTGTTTTTTCAATTGTTTTTTTCTTCTGTTTTTTCCTTTCTCTCTTCCTTTATCTTTTTCTAACATTTTGTTTGTAACTTTTATTGTGTTGTAATAAACTGGTAGGGGACCAGTCAACCCCGCTGGCTCTGCCAAAAAAAAAAATTTGAAACCAACCTTATAAACCATTGGTTTAATCGAAAGCAACTCAGACAAAAGTTATTTCTTATAACAAAGGCGCAACCATAAGACCTTTCTTTAAATCAATTGACATAGTCGTAAGCAATCTAAGTTGAAAGATACATAGTCGAAATCCATAGCATACAATAGCCTGTGATTTTTGTTTGATGATAATAAACATATACACTCGTTTAAATGTATTTGTTATTGTACTATTTTATTTTTCCACATAATTAACAAATATTTGTTGAATAAAATAAATAACACAGAATTTATATTCGAACAAATATTTTATTCAAACAAATATTTTATTACAAATTCAAATTGTACAAATTTGAGCTCTCTCCACATTTATACATTTTCAATTTCAATACAATTTCATATTACAACACAATTTTCATCATACAATTTTTACATTCATTTTACACCTCACTACATAATTCACTCAACAATCATATTTGATCTTCAACTCTATTCCAATTTGTATCCAACATCTGAATTATCAGTAAAATCAACACTAATGCAGTAAAATTGAAAAAGAAATATTTTTGCAATGTACAATGAAGTGTGTATTTGAAAATATTGTTTGCCTCAGTTATTTGGTTTGTTCGTCATCATTTATTTTTAATCCATCATACACGAACAGCTTGTAACATGAACCGTGTATCACTGTACATGTCACAAGGCCGTGCATACCGATATACATTTGCATGTTAAAACTATAGGGACAGGTGAGCACAAGGTCAAACCCAACCAAGTGGTGGATTTAACTTAGGTGCAATACAAAAACATCACAAAATGGCCAAGTACAAGTTCTCATGCAACAAGAATTCAAAACTACAACAGAGTTCAAGTCTCGACTAAAACAACATTTCCAGATCAATGCAACTAAAATAAGGCCATAATTGCAACCAAACATAAATGCATGCATTTAGAAAATGATCACAAAAGACAAGTCTGGCCACGTACATATACACATATGTATGCATACATGTATACATATCAAGAGGAACAAAGACCAGGTCAGATTATAACAAAATCAAAATGACAACGGCCTCAAACACATAACAAAGATTAGTGTGGGAAACAAAAAAGAAACATATACAACATGACAACAAAGAAAATAGATGAAGCTCGAAGCATGTGCAATAGACTACACAATCCAGTAAAGCTCTGTAACAAGGTCAACGGCAACCAGATCATGTAACCAGAATCAACAAGACTAAAAATACACAGCCCGGTCAACAGCCACAACAAGAACTCAAAACCAACATATAAGTCTATAAAACAGAACAAGTAATGCAGACAGATTCAAGTGGAATTCAAAGCAAACCATGGACCAAAATATGAATGCATACTTCAACCACCACCAAAGTGACCGGACTTAAGCAAATATCATATGCGTAGACTCGAAACAATACACATAAACATGTATGCAGTGCTCATGTACACATGAAACCAGAACTAAAACAACAAAGGCAACAATGCATCACTAAAATGCAGACCACAGTTGTGCTAGACTTCAAGAGCAACAGAGAATACAAGTACAAGGATAAAGCAAGTATGAAATATCAATGTCCATATGCATTCACACATTACCAGACTTCCAGTGAACCAGATTCCAGTGGAACCAAATATGCATGTGTGGAATACGACATCAGTACCAAGACCAAATGGTACAAGAACTCAACCAAAACAGTGACAGTGATCAAGTGCAGGCATGAACTCAATGACTCAGTGGAACAAAACCAAATCGAGCTAGCAGTTCAACATACTCAAGAAGAACCACACCAGTTCAACTAGACTTAAAAAATACTACACCAGACCATCACATAAAAACCATAAGACAAAAGCTCAAATGTACATACAAGACCAGAAATACAATATATACAACAGAGCTTCAAACATGCTCACATCTACAGTGGATTAAGAAAGTCGAGGAGTATTTCAAAAGGAACAAAAGTCTATCACAATTTTAAATGCCAAAGTCAAATGCTAAAAGAATGGAGAAATTTGAATTCATGGATTAATCCATATACAATGGAAAAATTACCTCAAAATTCAAAGGGCCAAAGTCAAAGGAGAAATAAATAGAACCGACCAAAAAGTATTCAAGCGAATTCAACACGAACAAGTCAATAATTCATCACAAGCACTGTACCAAGGATCAGATGAACAAGCGAAATTCATATGGAATTCAAATACATTTATACGAACGAAAATATAAGGTGTTCGAACCCTATAAATTTAAGTCCAAAATAATCATTGGCATTCATGAGTTCGAGCCCGAGCAATTAATTAGAGCATAAAGTTGAATATATTCGAAAATTAAAATGGGGCGAATATCACATACCAAATTATCATTCGAACTCAAAGTAACCGCATGTACATAAGAAACTTAAAGAAGCATCGAATATTATCTGTGAATCGAGAGCATACCAGTATTCGCTTCGAGCTCAATTTGTTCAAGGCAGTGACTTAAAATCACGAACCCTAATTTTTGAAGAGTGGAAAACAAAGGCGGTCAGGAATGAAAATGGGAGATGCGCTTTCATTTTAACTATTAGTGGCCCGGTGTTGTTTATTTTATTTTGCGCTTTAATATTATAATTAGGGTTTTTGTCTTGTTTTAGTTTTATTTAATTTGTAATTTCCTTTTTAACTTTTGTAAAATTCTAGTCGTGTGACTAGATTACAAACTACGGTGGTGTAGTTCGAGAATTCGCACCACAGTGGCTGATTGTGGCAGTGGTTTGAACACAGATTTAAGTTAGTCGTTAGCCAGTGTCGCAAACTTTACTATGTAAGCATCTGACTACTTAATTTTCAGTAGAAACCTCGAGAGCATCACATAGGTAGGGTTTGCTGAAGTTTGTTAAATTTGTGTGTGATCTCTTCTGCACTATTATCTATGATTGGTTTATTTCCGTATTAATTATTGCTATTATTAGTATCATCTTATTCACCCCCCCCCCTCTAGAGTAAAAATGATCCTACAAGTGGTATCGGAGCTAGGAACAAAAACAAATTTTTTATTTTAAAATTTTGATTTTTCAATGGCTTCTTTTAATATTTCTTTTGCTGAGGGTCAGTCCATAGTTAGACCACTCATGTTCAATGGTGAATATACTTATTGGAAAACTAGGATGAATTTTTTTTTTGAAAACCATATATGCATGGAATATTGTTGAGATTGGATAAAGGACACCAACTGCAGTGGTAGGTAATCAAGAAGTTGAAAAACCGATGGATCAATGGACAAATCTTGAAAATAAACTGTAATTTGCAAATGATAAAGCTATGAATTCTATTTTGTTCATTAGATTAAACTGAATTTAATCATGTCTCACTTTATCTAACTGTGCATGAATTTGGCACACGCTTGAAATGACTCATGAAGGAACCTCCCTAGTTAAAGAATCTCACCTTGCTATGCTTAGTAGCGAATATAAGAACTTCACAACGGCAAAGGATGAAAGTGTCAAAGAAATGTATGGAGGACTTTCTAATTTCGTATACAAATCAAAAGCTCTTGGAAAACCATACACAGATGGAAATAGTATGAAAAATTCTCAGAATTCTACCACAAAATTTTGAAGAAAAAGTCACAGCCCATTCAAGAATCAAAAGGTCTGAAACAAATTAAAGTTGAAGAACTCGTCGAAAATCTTACCACTTATGAGCTAGAAGTCAAATTCAAGGAAGAAGCGAAGGAGGTGGTACGCAACAGAAATCAATAGCTCTTAAAGGAACAACAGAAAGCAAAGATGATGATGATAGAGTAGCTGAATTGGCACTGATAATAAAGAAATTCAAAAGGTGGAATCACAAGTATGGAAATCTAGCTCTAAATCAACAATTGAAGAAAAGAATAGCCAAAGTCCTAGACGACTAAGAAGAGCAGGAGATTATTTGTCACAACTGCAATAAACCTGGTCATATCAAGCCAAACTGTCCTCAAAATAAACTCTGCCAGGGAAAGAAATATAAAAGGAAGCCTTGCAGCAACTTGGAAAGAAAGTGATTCAGATAATAATGAAAGCACTGGCAGTGAGAATGAAAAAGAAAATATGTGTCTTTGAGGAGATATTAGTGACAGCGATAATGATGTGCCTAGCAAGGTATCAAAACTCACTCACTCGCAATTTCTTATATATTTTCATGAAGTAAATGGCTGTTTTGAAAGACTTTGGGAGAAATACGCTAAAATTGAAGCACACAGAGATAGTTTGATAGATCTAAATAAACAGCTTGATTGATTGGTTAAAATTTATCAAAATAAGAGCCTTAAGTGTGACGAGTGTCCATCATTCGAAGAAGAAATAAAAAAATTAGAAAATAAAATTAAATCGTTGAAAAATGAAATTATGATTTTGAAAGAAAGTGAAAATACAAGGAGAGAAAATTCTATTAAAAAGTGCACTTTTTATTGAATGAAAATGAACCTCTCAAAACACGAGTCCAACAATTGTCTACAACTTTAGAAAAACTCTCCAAAGGATAAAGGTCACTAAATATGCTATTAGGGAAACAAACTGTTAATACTGTTAGACAAGGACTTGGGTGTACTCAATCTGAAAGAGTTATAAGTGAAACTAATCATGTAAACTCCAAGTGCATGATTTGTAGAAAAATTGGACACAATCACAGCAATTGCTGGTATAGACCGAAGCACACGAAATCCATACCAATTTGGGTTCCAAAAGGCACAAATGTGAAATCCCTTAACGTTAAAAAATCGGGGTGCCAAAAGGAACAAACATAGATCATCTTGGTTCTACTTGTTTTTCAAAATTTTCTATCACTAACAATCATGGAACTATAAAAAAAAAATCACCAAAACCTTTCCTCGGGTAGATGTGTTGGCAAGCTAAGGAACAACAAAGTGGTACCTGGATTCTGGCTGTTCCAGGCACATGATGGGCGACAAATCGATGTTCCTTAACCTAGAGAAGCACACAGGTGGTAGAGTCAAAATGGGCAACAAACGATGTATTATATGTTGAAGTCTGCACCATAATCAGATTTCAATCAACCAGTGATCAATTGTGAAAATTTGAGCACCACAATTAGATTTGACAAGGATGAAAAAGGTAAGGTAGTTGATCAAAAGAAATATCAAGGTATGATTAATCATTTCTTTATCTTACTGCTTCTAGACATTATGTTCTCTGCTTGCTTGTGCACAAGGTTTCAATAAATCTCATTTTAAAAGCTGTAAAGTATTATAAGGTATCTGTTGCGCACACACCATGATTTGGTCCATGGTAACCAACTTATGATAACTTTGAGTTAAAGGGGTATTTAGATGCAGATTATGCTGATAGTCTAGTTGGCAGAAAAATTACTAATGGAATGTGTTTTATATAGGGACATTCATTAGTTGCGTCACTTTCACAAAGAAAATATCTGCATAAATTTCATTTCAACTGATTTTCGATTGGCAGATATTTTAAAAACCCCTTCGAGAAAATAGTTTGTGTCAAATTCGTCTCAGATTAGGCATTTTAGAAATTTGATTTTATATTTTTGGACTTGATCTTAAATGACTATGTTAACTAATCTGACTCCCTACAGATTATCGAAAATGAAAATGGCGATTTAAAAAATTTGATGAGTGTTGATATTAATCATATATTATGACTTGAGATAGTATATTTAGTAAATTTCTTTAAAAATTTAAACAAAATTTGTAACAACTTTTGTTGGTAAAAATTCTATGACCATCTCTATTTCTATCGTCTCTCTAATGACCATCACTCATTAAAATCAATATAGTATGTCAAAATATGGTATTTAAATAGGAAATTATTCATTTTTCTTAAATTAAGTAGCAATAAAATTATTTAAAAGTACTCACTCTCACTTAAAGTTCTTCGCGGTTATGCATGGGTGAAGTGCTTGGAATCTTTGATTTTGTGCTTTCGTGCTTATTTAGAAGTCCTTACTATTATGCATGTATGGAACACATATCAAAATAGATTAATAGGCGACTTGATTCTAATCCCATTTAAAATTTCTCACGGTTATGCATGGTTATAAGATGCTTGAAATTCATTTTTTAATAAAAATTGGGAATACTACTAATCTCATTTGAAAGTCCTAACGGTTATGCATGGTTAGTAAGTATTCAAATTACTCTCATAAATATACCATAAATAGACAAAGCTGTGTGGTTTTCTGTACCGACACCACCCCTATCACTCTAAAGTGGAGTATGTGCCTAACATAGCATTTATGATTTTTGCTTGATTTTTTATTAAAATTTAATAATTATACTCGATTAAGTATTAATGTTTTATTAATGTCTATCACTTTATCTCTATTTTTCTAACACTAATACTCTTTTAAAAACAAAAGGGGGAGAGAGAAGTTAAGATTTTGAAAAATAAAGTGAAGTCATATTTTTTGTTTGCATATTTTCATCTAGGTTCATTTGCATATTTTTATTTATTTTCATGCATATGTGATGGGGGATCTTGTTTGTAGGGGGAACATTCAAATAGGGGAGCTAATGGGATTCATCAAAATCAAATACATTTAATAGAGTTCAAATCTTAATATATGTTTGTTATCTTCAAAAGGGGGAGGTTGTAGAATACAATAGACTATGATTTTTGTTTGATGATAATATATATATATATATTCGTTTAAATGTATTTATTATTTTACTATTTTATTTTTTCACATAACTAATAAATATTTGTTGAATAAAATAAATAACACAGAATTCATATTCGAACAAATATTTTATTCAAACAAATATTTTATTATAAGGGCCATTTCACTAGAAGGACAAACTTTGCAGTCCAAATAGTTTCTACGACACACATTCATAGAAATTAATTTCAAGGCCAAAGTCAGCAGAATAATTACTTTTAAGAACAAAGTCGACAATTCAATTACTTTCGAGGACATAATTTCATTGATTTTTAGGCCTTAGGAACTAATTATTTTGCATTTTGTCCTTAAAAGTAATTTTTTCAGTTATGTGTCCTAAAAACTAATTGCACTTGCTAAAGAGGTCCTTCTGGCTAATTTCCACTTATTATAAATTGAAATAGTACAAATTTGAGCACTCATTACATTTATACATTTTCAATGTCATTACAATTTAATATTACAACGCAATTTTCACTATACAATTTTTACATACTTTACACCTCACTACATAATTCACTCAACACTCATATTTGATCTTCAACCCTATTCCAGTTTGTATCCAGCATCTGAATTATCTATAAAATAAACGCTAACGCAATAAAATTGAAAAAGAAATATTTTTGCAGTGTACAATGAAGTGTGTATTTAAAAATATTGTTTTCCTCGGTTATTTAGATTGTTCATCATCATTTATTTTTAATCTATCTTACATGAATAGCTTGTAACATGCACAGTGTATCGTTGTACATGTCACAAGGCCGTGCACAACGATATACACTTGCGTGTTAAAACTATAGGGACAGGTGAGCATAAGACCAAACCAAACCAAATGGTGGATTCAACTTAGGTGCAATACAAAAACATCACAAAATGGCCAAGTACAGGTTCTCAAGAATTCAAAACTACAACAGAGTTCAAATCTCGACCAAAATAACAAGTTTAGATCAATGCAACTAAAATAAGGCCACGATTGCAACCAGGCATAAATGCTTGCATTCAGAAAAGATCACAAAAAACAAGCATGACCACGTACACATATACATATGTATGCACACATGTATACATATCAGAAGCAACAAAGACCAGGTCAAATTATAACAAGATCAAAATGACAACTGACTCAATCACATAACAAATACCAGTGTGGGAAACAATAAAGAAACATATACAACATAAAAACGGAGAAACATATGAAGCTTGAAGCATGTGCAATAGAGTACACAATGCATTAAAGCTTTGAAACAAGGTCAAAGGCAACCAGATCATGTAACCAGAATCAACAAGACTGAAGATACACAATCAGGTCAATAGCCACAACAAGAACTCAGAACCAACATATAAGTCTATACAACAGAACCGGTAATGCGGACAAATTCAAGTGGAACTCAAAGCAAACCATGGACCAAAATATAAATGCAGACTTAAATCACCACTAAAGTGATCAGACTTACGCAAATATCATATGCACAGACTCGAAACAATACACACAAACATGGATGCAATGCTTATGTACACATGAAACCAGAACTAAGACAACAAAAGAAACAATGCATCACTAAAATGCAGATCACAATGTACTAGACTTCAAAAGCAATAGAGAACACAAATACAAGGATAAAGAAAGTGTGAAACATCAATGTCCATATGCACACACACATGACTAGACTTCCAGTGAACCAGACTCTAGTGGAACCAAATATTCATGTGTGGAATACAACATCAGTAGCAACAGCAAATGGTACAAGAACTCAACCAAAATAGCGATTGTGATCAAGTGCAGGCATAAACTCAATGGCTCAGTGGAACAAAACCAGATCAAGCTAGCACTTCAACATTCTCAAGAAGAACCATGCCAGTTCAACTAGACTCCAAAATACTACACCAGACCATCACATGGAAACCATAAGACAACAGCTCAAATGTACAAACAAGACCAGAAATACATTATATACAAAGGGCATCAAACACGATCACGTGTATAATGGATTAAGCAAGTTGAGAAGTTGAACAGTAGCTTGAATAAGATTTCAAATAGAACAAAAGTTTATCACAATTTTAAATGCCAAAGTCAAATTCAAAAAGAACGGAGAAATTCGAATTCATGGATTAATTGGTATACGATGGAAAAAATCATCTCAAAATTCAAAGGCCGAAGTCAAAGGAGTAGTAAACGGAACCGACTAAAAAATATTCAAGCAAATTCAACATAAACAAGTCAACAATTCATCACAAGCACTCAAGCAAAGATCGGATGAACGGGTGTAATTCACTTAGAATTAAAATACATTTATACGAACAAAAATACAGGGTGTTTGAACCCTATAAATTTAAACCCAAAATCATCAATGCCATTCTTGAGTTCAAGCCCAAGTAGTTAATCAGAGCATAAAGTTGAATATATTCAAAAATCAAAAGGGGCGAATATCACATACCAAATTATCATTCGAACTCAAAGCGACCGCATGTACGTAAGAAACTTGGAGAAGCATCAAATCATATTTGTGAATTGACAGCATCTCAGTATTCGGTTCGAGCTCAATTTATTTAAGGCGGCGACTTAAAATCACGAACCCTAGTTTTTGAAGAGCGGAAAACAAAGGCGGCCAGGAATGAATAAGGGAGACGCACTTTCATTTTAACTATTGCGGACCGGTGTTGTTTATTTTATTTGGCCTTTAATTTTGTAATTATGGTTTTTGTCTTGTTTTACTTTTATTTAATTTGTAATTTCCTATTAAACTTTTGTAAAATTCTAGTTATGTGACTAGATTACGAACTACAGTGGTGTAGTTTGAGAATTCGCAACTCAATTGTTGAGTTGTGGCAGAGTTTTGAGCATAGAGTTATGTTAGTCGTTAGGCGTCTAAATACTTAAATTCTAGTAGAAACCTTGAGGGCAGCACGTAGGCAGGGTGTTGCCGAAGCTAAGTAAATTTTTGTGCGATCTCTTCTGCATTATTATCTATGACTGGTTTTACTTCCACATTAATTTTTATTATTATTAGTACCACCCTATTCACCCCCTATAAGGTGAAAACGATCATACAAAAGCAAGCTGGCCCAATTTTGATTTTTAAAATCAAAAGGCGCTTCGACCTTTTTGGAACCCTTGGTTTCAGCTCTTACCTTCCACCTTTGTCCAATTCACTGTGTGTTAAGATGTTGATACAATGCGTATTGGTTTAAGGAAGGCGGCAGAGGGTCTTAGTCGAAAGATACCTGGGTGAAATCAAAAGAGGCGAAACATGCTTTTAAAATGAATATCTGATTTTAAAATTTTTTAAGTAAAACTTTTAACTAACATGCCTTGTTTATAAAACTTTTGTGGTTTTAATTTTCTTTTCTAAAAGTACTGCCATAATTTCATAATTAATTAATTTAAATCATTTGTATAATAACCCTTCTCCTTAATTAATATATAAAACATTTAAGTCTCATACAATAAATAATTTTATATATTCATCAAAACACTTTGGAAAATTCTACAAAAATTCTAGAAAATCTCTTTTAGTATGTTTTCCAACATATAAAAATTCCAGACCCAAGTGATTAATTATTTAATAGTAAATAATTTATAACCCAATGAATCATTTTCTTTACTGGAAAATTAATATAAAATCCACATTAATTCAGAATTCAAAAAATTATGAAAATTGAAACCCATTTCTAAAATAGCATTTCTAGTCTATTTCTAAAATCAACATGTTATATAAGCCTTTTACTCTCCAAATCATGGCTAAACATGAAAGATAAAATTCGAGTTTCATCTTAAAACCGAAATCATTAAAAATGAGATGTAGTAATTATTCACCTTAGCTTTGCGATTAAGGATGTGAGGTTTGATCTTGATTAAGTTGATTTACTTCTTCCTCTTGAAAATCCTAGATTT
The DNA here is from genome assembly GCA_030765085.1 of Allium cepa. Taxonomy (NCBI): domain Eukaryota; kingdom Viridiplantae; phylum Streptophyta; class Magnoliopsida; order Asparagales; family Amaryllidaceae; genus Allium; species Allium cepa. Next base: position 744,612,212 of record CM060932.1, read on the forward strand.
ATCTTCTCTTGAGATTGAAAATGGAGGCCGGCCTTAGTATATTTTTACTTGAGAAAATGAAATGAATGTGTGTGTTTGATTTCCTAAGGGTTTAGGGTATAAGTTTTATCATTTACCTATTTTTCCCTTCCTTATTTTCTAACACTTATTTCTTTAGTTCATTTTTACATATAGGCATGGCTACCCTTGATTATGATCAAATATCAATCCATTAATCTTCTTACATAATTTTATTTAATTTAGCTAATTAAATATCCTAAATAATGTCACTCAAAATATAGGGTGTTACAATAATAGCATTAGTAAGCTCCCTAGTGCTACACATTGGAATAATAAGCAATAATGGCTAAATATAATAATACGTGAGATCGTAGTCTCCTACTCTCCACCTCTCCAGCTCCACATGCTTACTACACCTGATATCCCTAAACTAATCATTTAAGACTACCAATAATAGTGGAAAGAAAAGCATAAAATTCCGAGTCAAACAATCGTCTGATGTGCAAATGCTAGAAAGTAAATATACTAAGACAAATGATATGGAAAATCATACTGACATGTCTTTTCATCCATAGAAATAGTATATAATATATAATATATGCTACACTATATTATAGTCGTCATGGGTGTTTAATAAATCAATGTACTAATGAGCATCTAGATATATACATTGATTGTATTTACATCATGTGACATGCTCAGGTGATAAGCAAACAAGGAAAACATACCATCCATCATCCATCCTCACATTCACTCATTAAGTGCATTGGATATATGATACTCGTATGACCTCCCCTTATAGTCAAGGATTACTCAATGTACTTAAATCCATGCAACTTAGTAGAACAGGAACTAGACCGCACCGCCATAGAAAACCTAAGGTAAAACGAATCAAAACATCATGTGAGCCGAATCCGAGGAATCCCCGTAAGAAAATGTAAGCATCCTTACATACCCCTGCTTCATGAGTACACTTCGAAACCTTTGAGTATCAATAACCCTTTTGCACATGTTGTCCATAGTAGGCCACATCCTGGAAACATTCTTACAACTCCCATCTAAAGTCACTGCTGTTTGGGATGATTCTCGAAAATTGTCATTGCTCGTGGAATTTCATCATTTGTCTCCTAACCTTCCTCCAACAGTTCCTTCAATCTGACTCATAACCCTATACTCGGTGTCTCAAAGTGAAGCCACCCCATCATCGAAGTCACCACTTTCCATCATGAGTTATCATGCATCGTTGAAGTCATTACTCGCTACCGTGTCATATGACTCGGTGCCAACCCTGGCCTTAGATCAAAACAAGTGATCGTGACTTAAAGTAAGCACAAATGAAAAAGCCTGAAGCAAGTCCAAAATTAGGTATGCAATTGGCTCAAAGCAAGTGAAAATGTAGGCCATCGAAGTAGATGCGAAGGAAACTCAAAGTAATTGCATTGGTGACCCAAAGAAAACACGCACATACTCAAAGCACTCCACTACTTTTACCCTAAACCATCAATATTGATATGAGGTCCACTACATATATAACCTACGACTGGTTTAAGCTCCCTCATTGCACCATGATGATACTAATCCGAGCACACTCCACTACGCTGATCCCACACTTCATCGATCCAAGTACACTCCACTACATCAATCCCACAATCACCTCATGTTCGCAAACGAATTTCAATCTAATATTATGCAATCTGACCCAAAGATCAAAGTAAATGTTCATATGACTTGAGCATGACTCAAACCAATGTTCTATTGATCCAACATTCGGATGGTATAACTAATCCAATTCTTTTTACCCATAACTTAAGAAAACTAACTCAAAATGGCTTGAAAATCAAAAGTGGCTTTGTGAGGCCTTCCTTGTTGCCCCCATATAGTTCACATCAAATTGGGGTAAAGTCAAATTATTGGATCATCATCGATCCAAGACCTTATTCCTAATTCTAATTCGTCATTCGATCAACATTTTCAACCAAATTATTATATTCAAGCAAACAAACATTCATACATATCAAATTAGAACCTAAATCTATCGGTATAAGAAGGGTGAACTACAAGAACAAGGAGATCCGTAAAAAAGTAAGTTCGTTAAACTTTGTAAAACATCCCAAATTAACATAGTTGATTAGTTGAGGTTTAAAACATGTTTTAGGTTCAAATATCATTTTAAAACATTATTCTAAGGTGTATATTAACTGATTAGCAAGTGAAAGGACTTTCCACTCATCTCAATCCAAAGAAATCGAAAAGGTCATGGAATCCAAGAATGAACAGCAATGGAAAATCCCCCTATCCAAGTGATAATCTTGTTAGTCTCCTTTTAACGACAAGATTTGGCTAATTAAATAAGGTTTAGAGTAGTTTAAGGTAGGAGAATGTTAATGGTGACTTCTCTAACTACTTTGGGAAGTGTGAAATGACGAGAAGTATCATCAACCCCTTTGGGTGCTAATCCTGAAATAGGCCTTGGGCTTAGCCAATAATCTCCTTAGTTACTCACTAAGCTATTCAAAATCGAACAAAACTTCAACCAGCCATATCTCCCAAAGGGCAAGCCAGTTTTCCTATTATGATTGCTTTAAGGAAAGAGAAAAATATTATCTCGATCTATTGGAAGTAGTTTCTGACCCCAATTTGGCTCGTACCAAAATTTATAGGTCATACAAGATTTTCAAGGTCAAAATTGTCCGATAAAAATTCTAAGGATAAAAAATGTCCCTAGTAGTCATTTTTCAAAGTTGTAGAAGCGTACGACTCCATGTAAAAATAATATTAATATCCTACTATCCTTTTATACATAGAATACAATTGATTACATTCTCCTCCCCTGTAGGAATTTTGCTCTCGAAATACCAAAAAAAAATCAAAAAGGTTATCCCACATAACTAATAATGATGTACAGGCATGGCCAACCATTACACATCAAACATGTACAAAAAACAACAAATGAAAAAGCTAACATGCAAGCCTATCCTAACATGCATGATACTACACTACGGTATACTTCATTATATCATAATTGAAAGTAAAACCGATAAATGGAAAGTCTTACCAAGTAATGTGCTCAAATAAGTTGTCCTTACACTCTCCTTAGTCTCCTAAGTGCAATCGCCTTGGCTTTCGCTCCACTGAACCTTTTCCAACTTCACTATTTTCCTCCCAAGCTACTTGATATCACGTCTAACGATATGAATAAGCTTACAAGGCGTCGAAGCTTCTATTTCAATCATGATATCATCCAGTTTATATAGTGAGATAGTTATGCCCGAGTCATGCATAAATTTCCACAGGTAAGAAACGTGGAGCACATTATACTTGCACAATCCTTTGAGGTAACTCGACTTTGTAAGCAGGTTCCCAGTCATCTCTAGTAACGTAAAAGGACACATGAATTTCCGTGCCAACTTTCCTTAACTACTAAACCAAATTATATTCTTCAATGGAGAGATCTTGAAAGATACCATATCACCAATAGTGAACTCCAAATCTCTGTGTCTCTTATAAAAATAGCTCTTTTGTCTATCTTTACCGATGATCTCGATTTTCTTCGAGGTTTCTCTAATCATATCTGGTCCAAGTATCAGCTTTTCGCCCGCTTCTCAACAAAAGCATGGTTGGCCATATAATGCTTTGAATGGTACCATACTAATGTTGGACTAATAACCATTGTTCTATTCAAATTTAATAAGATGTAAGTGATTACCTATGAGCCTCCAAAATCGAGAATAAAAGTCCACAAGAGATCCTCTAAGATATGAATCACTCTCTCTGTTTGACCGTAAGTTTGAGGGCGATAAGCCGTGATCAAATGTAGCTCTACCCTTTACACCTCTTGTAAGCTCTTCCAAAACCCATTAGAGAACAACTGGTCTCAATCACTTATAATGCTCTTCGTCAAGCCCTAGAATCGTACTATCCACTTCACATGCAATTCGGCCAACTTAACTATCGTTCTACTTGACTTGACAGGTACAAATTTGATACTCTTGGTCAATCGATGACTATGACCTAAATGCTATCATAACCCCTTCTAGTCCTCAATGATCTGTCGATGAAATCCATTGATGCTTGTTATCATTTCCATTTGAGAACTTCTAGCGGTTGTGTCAGTCCATTAGATTTCTTTTGTTCTTCCTTAAACAACTGGCATTTTATACGCTTCGAGATGAATATCTCAATGTCTTTTTTCATTCCTTCCCAATAATAGGTCTACTTTATGTCACAGTACATCTTATTACTAGTGGGATAGGTAGTCAATCTCGAATAGTGGCACTCTTATAGCACATGATCGCTCATCCCATTAACATTGGGAACAAACAATCTTCCATCATTATGGAGCTAACCATCTTGGTCAAGTCTGTACTGTCTCATCTCTTTAAATTCTACTCCAGCTTTAACCATGGAAATAATCTTAGGTAATCTAGCATCACGCTTCTGACTAGTACCAATCCGCTTAATATAAGTAGTTCTTTTAGTCAAGCTGCTAATATCTCTGGTCCTAGCTTGCATCTCGGTTGGAAATCATAACCACTGATATACTCTAATTATCTCCACTCTAGGAACATAGCTACTAAGTTGGCATGTTCCTACTTAATGCACCTACGACCACGTTATCTTTCCACAGTCTATGTTCAATATCAAATAGTAGGAATCTTGAACTCTAACCATTACTGTGGTGAAGATTAAGATCCTTCTATGAAAAGAGGTACTTCAATGATTTATGGTACGTTAATAGTTCAAACCTCACTCCTAGAAGATAATGCCTTCAAATCTTTAGTGCAAACACTATCATTGCTAAATTTAAATTATGGGTAGGATATTTCATCTTATGTAGCTTCAATTGTCGACTAGCATATGTAAGAACTTTGCCTCTCTACACCAATATCAATTCTAATCTGGTATGCAACGAATCGAACTTTTGACCCTCGAATATCGACACCAATACATCTACGGTATTCCTGTGTCGAACACCCAAGTGTCGAAAAGACAGAAAATTACGGAAGTTAAAAGAAAATGAGAATAGAACAAGAAAGAAAGAACATAATATGAGAATCTCATAATGGTAGTGATGATCCACATTTCGGAAGGTTTAAAATCGACAATACTAAACCAAAATCGTAGGGGTCTCGTTTAGGGATAAAAGTATGACAAGGCACATGAGGCAATGCCCAAGGTAGGATACAGCCAGTTTACCCTTTCCGGCTGGTGGTAACACATCATAGCCATTATTACCCACCGCGTTCAACATTCCTATAATCCGAAGGGTGCACACCAATCAATCACAATGTAAATGATGGTAATACGAAGAAGTGTGTCCGCTCGGGGTAGTTAGCCCACTTGGCCGGTACGGCTCCTGTTTTAGTCATTTTAAATTGGCATAAGTGTCAGGCTAATCCATCATCATTCTCTTTCAAGCGATGCCAAATCCAACCACTTTGTTCTGGATCATCACTCCACGTATACAATTGCTAAACTGGTTCCGGTATCTACAGAGAGTATGCTCATTCCGGCTTCAGTCTCTTTAACAACCAAATGTTGTTTACATACCGGTTAGTACTTTACATTTTGAAAAAAAGTTCATACTTTATATCAAAATATCATGTTAGCTTCAAAATCAAATCCATTTCGAAATCATCATATTTGTTCAAAATATAATATTTCAGTTCAAAATCATTTTCGCATTAATATCTCGATTTTGCTTCCAAAAATTATTTCGAATTTCAATTTGGGTAATAACTTCATTTCAACTAATTTGTATTTAAATCCATGATTTAAATAAACTTTCCACTGTTGACCAATTCGAAATTTTTTGAAAAATAGTTTGGATAGCCTTAAAAGAGTTTAAATAATTAAAATAATTAAAAATAGTTTAAATGGTTAAAATAGTTAAAAATAGTTTAAATGGTCAAAATAGTTTAATATAAATGGTTTAAACATTACAATGGTTTGTATGATAAAATAATTTAGAAAACCAAAATAATTTAAATATTTAAAGAATATAGATTTTAAGTAGTTTGTACTAAAATAATTTATTTGAAAATAGTTTCAAAGTCAAACCGATTCAATTCCAACTTCCCAATTTAAGTCAATTCAAATTACCATTCAACCGATTCAATTCCAATTTCAACTCAAATCAATTTCAACTTCGGTTCCCAGTAATACAATTTCAACTTCAGTTCCTCTTCCAATCAAATTAATTCAATTTAAATTTTCAATTTTTATCAATTTCGTGCTTGATTTTCAAGTATTGATTCAAAACATTTAAATCAAATTATCCTTCAACTTTCTGTTTAAAATCCCCATCCTCAAATTTAATACAATTCCGAGCTCAATTTCAAAATATCATTTATACACTTTTACTTAGCAATATTCAAAGTTCGAATAAAAATATGATCTTTTAAAACAGATCGATTTCCAAAAATTCAAATTATATTTCGATTATAACTTCAAAATCTCAACTTCGATTATTTAAACAATTTTTATTACCCAATTAAAATTTTCAACATTTAGGGCTCAAGTTTGAAAATAATTTGATTTCTATATACTTGATTTTTATCTCCTTTAAATCAAAACCATTTAAATAATTTCAAATCAAAAATTTTAAAATCATTTAATTTAACCAATCCAGTGTCCGTATATAATTTTCTATCCTATGGCCAAGTGATCAATTATTTCAATTTAATTTAAGGGATGGATATATATCATTTCAATCCAAATCACTATGTCATAAGCATATATCATTTCAACATATTTCTCAATTTATTCGAAATAATTCAATATACGGTTTTATATTCTGTAAATAATATACAGGGTGATAACATGATATAAATAAACATCCAAACATCCAAATATCAACCAACTTGCATCCATCACAATCAATCATAAAAACAGACAATATAATTCGCAATAATTTCGTAGATAGTAATGTCGGGTTGTTTACTGGCAATAAAATCCCAATTTCAAATCTAACTGTCAATTTTTTTTGTAGTTAATTCAAATGACAATTAAATTTTATCAAACAACGACCAATAAATTCATATCACTTCGTAAATTCAAATTTAACTAGCATTAAAATATTCCAGTACATTGTGAGCGTTATAAAACACTCACCTTAAGTTTCAGTTTCAAATCAAATCAAACGATGTTCGATTTAACCTAAAATTTTAACTAGATTCAAAGGACTCCAAATCTGCCCAGAATGTAGTGCTCATTGCCAGGATTTGAACATCACTTGTCTCGTCCAATTCTAACAATGTATGCCAAAGTTACGTAATTTATAAGATTTCACGAATTAAAATATAAACAAATTATTATTTTTAACCCTAAGAGATCATCGCCATTCAATATTCATTAGAGAATCAAGGCCGCGTGTTACATATCTTCTCCATCTCGCTCCCCGGTAAACCATCGTGTACGGAGAACCCATAGCCGCTCTTCAACATCGACCAATCGCAACCAAATCACTTGCCTTGACGACGATCAAGATATGCCAAATCGAACCCAATCCCCTAACGTGCAACCACCCACAACCTGTTCAAGCTCGGCCCCTCATCTTAGGAAAGCGAGCACAAAATCGCGACATACACAACCATTTTATGGCTTCCGTGGTGAACTAAAAACGATCACGACCGTTGATTTTATAGACCGTGCTAAGCTCTATATGTTCCCTGTTGGAAGATTTCATGAAATTTTGTGGATGAGTAGATCTACGTAGGAGAAGATAGAAGGGTTTCGGCCATTAATATGATAAGGGCAGTTGGCCAAAAAGGCTAGGGTTTTGGAGGGGGATACGCGTATTTATACGTATACGAATTATTTTATTATTATTTTCAACTTTTACCGAATGAACTCCAAATGAAGCGTGCCATTAGGCGTTTAAATGTTTTACCCCTACTCCGAACACAGTGGAACATGTTCCAGGACCTAATTCGATTATACGAGGAAGATAGCTTTTTGAACCTAATTAAAATATTAAAATTTCAATATTTAGTTCAACGCGTTTATATCCCGTACGACCAAACGATAACTCCAAACGCTATCAAATTTGAAATCCGATAATAATAGACTATTATGGATCTAATGGAACTAGTTCGTTGAAATCTGAGACTGTGCCCCGGATCGTTATTTTAACTTCTCGATTATATTATAAAATTTCCAATTTCTAATTATCCACTTCTAAATACAAATTTAGATGTTAACAATCTCCATTATTGTTTAAGTCAAATTTTCATTAACTTTCGATTTCACTTTTAATCATATTAAATTAAGAATTCAATTATTCAAATAATTGCAATACTAAATTTGAACAATTTTGATTATTTAAATATCACTATCTTTTGAAATATAAGTCAATGAACTTAAAGGATTTAATCTTTAAAACAAATTCAAATTATGGAACAACTATTTCCATTTTACGGTCACTCGATTCCCATTATTCAATTATTCAAATAATTTCCCAATATTGAATTTAAATAATTTAATTGTTCAATAATCAACAAATTTCAATATTGGATTTTAAATGAATTTTCGTTATCAATCAATTAATTTATTTACATCTAATAAATCAACATTATAATCAACTATTGACCATAAACACATTCAATACATAGCATTACCTTTCAATACCTATTATTGCTTAAATCTTCAAAATTAGTTTATTTCAAAATTTTACTCAAGTTCACATCCAATACTTACATTCAAAACCATTAAAATTATATTTCTAATCATTTTTATTTAATAATTACATTAAATTTAATAATTTAAAATAGCTGAAAATACGGGTCGTTACTATCTCCCCCACTCAAAACTTTTCATCCTCGAAAAGGAACTAAGTACAGAATTTAACATTTAATATATTTTACTCAAAATAATCTACTTATAGAACAATAAGATCTCATTTATAAAACCATTACTACATTTCTACTACGCTACTCCGATCGGCTTACGGAATCTATAAGTTAATTATCAGAACAAGTTATATATTTTTTTAAACTTCAAAAAATTTATAATACCCGGATTTATGGAAAATTTCGATAGAGTCTCCTCTGCGCGGCTCAATGCGATCAACTAAAAAATGCCACTACGGGACCCAAACCAACAAAATAAAACCAAAGCCAAGTGGCTCTATCACAAAACCATCAAATCAAATGAGAAAATAAATACGTACCTTTTTGTTCCAAATTTTTCTTGATTTTAAGTACCCGCATCTTATTTACCAAAGATATCCAATCATTTAATTTAAAATCATTTTATATTCTGCATTTTCAATTTCCAATATTTTCTTTACTTAAGCTGTATGATGTACATATATCATTCGTATGAAATATCAAATATGATTGCTTACTCGATCACGCAATTTCACTTTCGAACTAGTATCTTTCACACGACTCTCTAATGCAGACTCAGATTTGGTTCCTTGATTAGAAACGTTACTCTCCTTGCATAGCCATAACCATGATAGAGAATCCCAGAATCAATCAAAAATCCATATCTAGGGTTCGCCGTCGAGAATCGAATGAAAAATCCTAACCCGGATCGATATAAATTATCTCAAAATTCTGTGCTCGAAACGGATCAAATCGTTATGCGAATAAACTAATATATGCAATTTTGGTATTTATTTCCAATTGATTCTTAACTATACCAAATCTTTTCATTCCCATTCATTTTATTTATATTAGATTTATTCAATTTAATTGTTAACTTTCAATTGTTTCATTTTACGTTTTGCAACATCTCATATAAATTCACTTATTCACTTTCATTTTCATAATTTCCTTTAATAAAATATTTATTTGCGAAACATTTTATTAATCATCACTTTAGTTTATAATCATTCTATAAAAGTCTAATTTCTTATATGTAGCTTTATATAATTTTATAATTATCTCAAAAGTTACAAATTCAATTTCAAAATTTCTTATCAAATTCATATCTTATTCTGTAACTCATTTACAAGGATATTATTTGATTCGCTTGTCCACTTTCTTAAGCTCACTTACTTATTCCATTTAGCGATTAATCATTTCATATTTAAGTATATAGCATTTACTATTACAACTAAATTTCCATTTATATACCTTTTGATTACTTTTAAGTTTATTTACTTGTATAATATCCCATTACATCTCCAAATCATCACTTGACTTTTAACATTTGGTAAGTCTTATTATATGTTATTTGAATGTAATTTGGTATTATACAAATTAATTTATTCATTTTTTTTACTTAATTAGAATGTTCACTATTTCAACTTGCTTAAATTTTCTTTACGTTCAATTTAACTCTAAAGTTTCTTAAACATTTAGCTTAGATTTCATAGTCCTCTTATTTTATAAGTTCTGGTTATTCAACTATTTCATTTCATTCAAATAATTTTGAAGATTTTTTATTAAAAAAACTTAAAATTTTAAATGCCCAGTTCATTTCAAATCATTTGAAATAAGTATGTATACTTATATCTTATGTCTATCAAATCATGCTTTCTGAGCTTAAACCAAAATCCATTTATCAAAACAATTTCGAAGCCGAACTTCTCAAAAGTCTCTCCCACTTTGAAACTCGAAAATGAACGTCGATGATGCTGCCCAGTCATCACCGAAATTATATTCCAGTGACAGAGGAGGAAAGAACTAAATTTATTCCTTTTAAAAATTATTTGAAAATAGTTTTTATCAGTATATACTTTTAAACGATACTAATTTATTTTTCAAACCGTATGAACCTTTTCCAGAAACATCAAAGTTTAAATTTCTCAAATTCTCAATGTTATATTCATTTTCATTGCAAATTATATCTTACAAATCACATTTATACAATTTCATTTTCTTATAACCATATAATAGCCAATAGTTTAGGAATTTTGACCAATCAATCAATAAACGATACTGATCAATATTATCATTTCTAACAACTAATTCACACTATATATACCATAATAATTTCTGAAAAATTATATCTTTGTATATAAAATATAATCAGGGTAAAATTATTTCATTTACCCAATTTTAAAACAAAATACCATGTCGGTTCACCTTGTCTAAGAGTTTAGAAATGCCTATCGATACGGTTGTACTTCCCATACCGACCATAATTCACAAAAACTCAACTGATAAGCTAATACAATATAAAACATTTCATATCCACTGACAAATACGCGCTTATATCTATTAATACACTCAAACTCCTTCTAAGGTGCTACTGACCCTTTCTCTAATGAGTTACCCCACAAAGCTGAGGTTAGCACCAAACCAAAGCTTCGATACCAACTGTGATGATCTATATTTCGGAAGGTTTAAATCAACAATAATCCACACATGTTTGACTTAAACAATCCGCAATATAGATGACCAATGGGGTTAATTTAGAAAAATAAGAACAGAAGAAGAAATAAGCACAAAATCTCGTAGCGGAACGACAAAATATAATAATCAATGAACAGTTTATGAAGTTGTTTACTATACATTTGATTATATTCATTACAATATTTATCAGAGTTATACATGCACTACAGAAAAAAAATATAAAAATGCAGCAGACAACATGATGCAGGAATAATAATAGTAATAATATCCTTATGTAATAACTCAAGAGAATAAGTTTTCAATAAGTTGAAAACTCAAGACTGACCCGAGCGTAATGAAAAGAACAAAACACTTGAGTCAGGACTAAAATATCCTTATGTAAGTCAAATCGATATCGCATATAAAATATGAATGTCATGACATTAGAGATGCTTATGGGTTTTCACATCTCCTATCTAGTATACAACGTGCATGTAATAACTCAAGAGAGGTTATGGGATTTCCATCTCCAAAGGATCTGTCAAAATATTTATATGTAGTAGAATACGTTATATATATAATGCCTAGTCGGTAAAATAAATATTTTTCTTAGCGTTAAGGCTTTACATTATCCCCATTAACACGCTTTTAAGCATTGTCGTACAGTTTTCATATAAAACACCAGTTAAATGGTCGGTGGGAAGGGATGCACCGTGATACGACAACACTAAATCAAAGTCGTAGGTGTCTCGTTTTAGGATAAAAGTATGACAAGGCACGTGAGGCAATGCGCAAGGTAGGATACTACCAGTTTACCCTTCCCGGCTGGTGGTAATGCATCATAGCCATGATCGTCCACCGCGTCGAACACTACCATAATCCGGAGGGTGCGCACCAATCAATCACAATGTAAGTGATGGTAATACGAAGAAGTGCGTCTGCTCAAGGTAGCTCGCCCACTTGGCCGGTACGGCTCCTGTTTTAGTCAACAGCTAATCCATCATCGTTCTCCTTTTACAAATCCAACAAACGAGGCCAAATCCAACCATTTCGTTCTGGATCATCACACCACGTACACAGTTGCTAAAGTGGTTCTGGTATTGACAGAGAGTATTCCCATATCCGGCTCCAGTCTCTTTAACAATCAAATGCGGTTTTACACACCGGTTAGTACTATTACATTTCAGAAAAAAGTTCATACTTGATATCAAAAATATCATGATTTCTTCAAAATCAAATCCATTTTGAAATCATCATATTTGCTCAAAATATAATATTTCAGTTCAAAATCATTTTCGCCATAATATCTCAATTTCGCTTCCAAAAATCATTTCGAATTCCAATCTGGGTTATAACTTCATTTAACCCAGTTCGTATTTAAATCCATGATTTAAAAATAAACATTCCACCCTTGACCAGTTTGATTTTTTTTGAAAAATAGTTTGAATAGTTTTAAAATATTTTAAATAATTAAAAATAGTTTAAATGGTTAAAGTAGTTAAAAATAGTTTAAATGATTAAAATATTTTAATATAAATGGTTTAAATATTAAAATGGTTTACAAAATTAAAATAATTTGAAAAACCAAAATAATTTAAATATTTAAATAATATAGATTTTAAACAGTTTGTACTAAAATAATTTATTTGAAAATATTTTCAAAGTAAAACCAATTCAATTCCAACTTTCCAATCCAAGTCATTTCAAATTTCCATTCAATCGTTTCAATTCCGATTTCAATTCAAACCAATTTTAACTTCGGTTTCCAATAATCCAATTTCAATTTCAATTCCACTTCTAATCCAAACAATTCAATTTAAATTTTCAATTTATATCGATTTCAAGCTTGATTTTCAAGTATCAATTTAAAACTTTTAAATCAAATTATCCTTCAACTTTCAGTTTAAAATCCCCATCCTCGAATGTAATTCAATTCCGAGCCCAATTTCGAAATATCATTTATACTACTTTTACTTAGCAATATTCAAAGTTCGAATAAAAATCCAACCTTTTAAAACAGGTCAATTTCCAAAATTTCAAATTTTATTTAGATTATAACTCTAAAATCTCAACTTCGATTATTTAAACAATTTCTATTACCAAGTTTAAATTTTCAGTATTCAGGGCTCAAGTTTAAAAATAATTTGATATCTATAAACTTGATTTTTATTTCCTTTAAATCAAAACCATTTAAACAATTTCAAATAAATTTTTTTTAAAATCATTTAATTTAACCAATGAGGTGCCCGTATATAATTTTTTATCCTATAGCCAAGTGATAAGTTATTTCAATTTATTTTCAGGAATGGATATATATCATTTACATCCAAATCACACTGCCATTGGTACATATCATTTCAACCTATTTCTTAATTTATTTGAAATAATTCAATCTACAGTTTTATATACTGTAAATAATATATAGGGTGATAAAAGGATATAAATAAACATCCAAACATCCAAATATCAACCAATTTGCATCCATCATAATCAATCATACAAACTGTCAATATAATTCACATTAATTTCATAAATAGTAATGTCTGGTAGTTTACTGGAAATTAAATCCCAATTTCAAATCAAGCTGTCATTTTTATTTTTATTTTATGGTTAATTCAAATGGCAATTAAATTTTATCAAACGACGACCAATAAATTCATATCACTTCATAAATTAAAATTTAACTAGCATAAAAATATTCTAATACATTGTGAGCGTTATAAAACACTCACCTTGAGTTTCAATTTCAAATCAAATCAAACGATGTTCGATTTAACCTAATATTTTAACTAGCTCCAAACGATTCCAAATCTATTCTAGAACAAAGTGCTCGTTGCCGTGTTTCCAACGTCGCTTGTTTCGTCGAATTCTGACAACGTATGCGAAAGTTACGTTATTTATAAGATTTCATGAATTAAAATATAAACAAATTAATTTTTTTTAAACCTAAGAGATCCTGGCCATTTAATATCCATCAGAGAATCCAAGCTGCGTGATGCACATCTTCTCCTTCTCGCTCCCGGGTAAACCATCGCGTATGAAGAACCCATAGTCGCCCTTCATCATTGACCAATCACGACCAAATCACTCGCCTTGATGACGATCAGGAGCTGCCAAATCTAACCCATCCCTTAACACACAATCGCCCACTACCCGGTCAAGCTCGACCCCTCCTCAGCTTAGAAAAGCGTGCACAAACTCATGACATACACAGCCATTTTCTGTCTTCCTCGGTAACTAAAAAAGATCACGACTATTGATTTTATAGATCGTGGTGAGCTCTACAAGTTCCCTGCTGGAATATATGCTTGAAAGTTTATGGATGGGAAAATCTAAGTAGGAGAAGATAGAAGGATATCGGCCATTAATATGATAACGGCGGCTGGCCAAAAAGGCTAAGGTTTTGGAGAGGGATACGCGTATTCATACGTATACAAATTATATTATTATTATTTTCAACTTTAACCGAACGAACTCCAAACGAAGCGTGCCGCAAGGCGTTTAAAATGTTTTCCCCCTTTTCTGAACACAATAGAACATGTTTCGGGGCCAAATTCAATCGTATGAGGAAGATAGCTTTTTGAGACCAATTAAAATATTAAATTTTCGATATTTAATTCAACGCATTTATATCCCATACGACCAAACGATAACTCCAAACGCTACGAAATTTGAAATTCGATAATAACACACAATTATGGATCCAATGGAACTGGTTTTGTCGAAATCCGAGACCGTGCCCCGGATCGCTATTTTAATGTCTCGATTATCATATAAAATTTCCAATTTCTAATTATCCACTTTTAAATCCAAATTTAAATGTTAAAAATCTCCATGTTGTTTAAATTAAATTTTCATCAAATTTCGGTTTAATTTGTAATCATATTAAATTCAGAATTCGATTATTCAAATAATTACAATATTAAATTTGAACTATTTTGACTATTCAATAAATCACTATCTTTTGAAATATAAGTTAATGAACTTAGAAGATTTAATCATTAAAACGAATTCAAATTATATAAGTCATTCAATTCCTATTATTCAATTATTCGAATAATTTTGCAATATTGAATTTAAACAATTTAATTGATCAATATTCAACAAATTTCAATATTGGATTTTAAATGAATTTTCGTCATCATTCAATTAACTTATTTACATCTAATAAATTCAGCATTATTATCTAATCCAACTATTGACCTTAAACACATTCAATACATAGCATTTCCTTTCAATACCTGTTATTACTTAAATTTTCAAAATTAGTTTATTTTAAAATTTTACTCAAGTTCATATCCAATACTTAGATTCAAAACTATTAAATTTATATTTCTAACCATTTTTATTTAATAATTACATTAAATTTAATAATTTAAAATAGCTAAAATTACGGGTCTTTAAAACGGAACAATAATATATAATATCAAAGGAATAATACAAAGGATTACTCTAGATATAGAAATATTAGAGTTACTAAAACCTAAGTACTATCATCGGCCTGAATAGTTATAACAACATATCCTCATATATGTTGATACATATAATACGGAAATGCAGTAGAAATAAGAATACTATGAAAGGTAATCATCTAGCTCTTCTTCATAAGCCCAAAGCGTTCATAGCTAGATCTGGAATCATACATAGGGCTAACCCGAGCATTATAAGAAAATAACACCCGGATCAGTTTGGTAAACCAACGTGAAAAACTCAAGAAATATGAGACAACTAAGAGTAACCATTGAACCGTATGGATTACTATAACGGTTTTCCCCATAAATGAGACCAACCATTTATTAAGTTTTATATAGTGATATAATAAATAATGTTTAGAGTATAGCACATAAATCATATCAAATAGCTACCATGTGAATGCCACAAAAATAATAAATATACAATCAATGTCGCTAAGATGCATTCGCATAGTGGATCTTCAGTGGAGATCTCCTCGAATCTAGCTGAGTCTGAACTCCTGCACAAGGGTCAAAGATATCCTTCCAAACAACGTACATCTTTAAGGAATATACTATAGGAAATGCATAACTAGCCATGCCTAGATAATTGTAGCTCCGAAGGCATCACTCCCGCATGCATGTCCATAAGGAATAAATTATAGGAATGCACCCTTGGGATTGCTAAAATGCTATATTCCCTTTGGCTATGCATCCTATCTCCAGTTTAAGTCATTTTCGATGTCAAGGATACATTCTATCCCTCAATCGATCTTCATCACTCGGATAGAACATGAATCACCAAATGGATTTCTTAATCTCGAATAGATCACGAAACACTACATGGATTTGAGCATCTCGAATAGATCTCGAATCTTTACAACGGTTCCTCGCATAAATCATCCAACGAATGAGCTTCTATCAGGCTCATGACCTGAAGACTGCAGGCCAGTCACTCAAGAAATGGGGCTGAGAATGACTTCTAGAAGCACAGTGTACTATCTACTGTTCCTTCATTCCTTTAACTAGTCTGCTCTCATCTAGCAAGCTCGCTAAGACAAGAAGCTCTCGGCTTACTCACCGAGGGGCGGCGACAACCTTTTATCATATTATCTGCACGCCATACCTATACCCGGGCAGGTAGGCGGTGGACTCTTTGCTTAGGGAAGGGAAGTAAGGGGCCTAAGCACGGCATCCGCTTTATCCTCTCTCATAGAATACTCCACAAGATAAATAGTCTTATACGATAACATCGTTTAAAATGTTAACGGCGACATTTCCCTTATACTTAACCTTAGGATAGACAGTTCAACTCTATAATTTTCCACATCACAGCCGCTTTCAGAACATATATCACATATAAGGTTTCAAAGTGATTGCGGGTTTTGAGTCATCTTGTATAAGTACACTCTTCCCACTTATCGGACTCTCAAAAACTACTCAATAAATTTTTAGCTAACTCAATTTTGGTTCTCTAAGAAGTAAGTGAATGCTAGAGGCATTTCGTACCAATTCTCCTCCCCATGGGTTCTTATTGGTATGAAATTGCAAAGTCTTTCGATAACTTCTTAAGTCAATATTTGGTCAAGTTCGATAATCGATTAGTTAATTATCTAGTCAAAACAATTGCTCATACAAATCACGATTCGTACTCTTAACTCATTTCTGACATTCCAACTTAACTATTCCTCATTCGGAAGTGAAGTCAGGTAGGTTAGAGCACTAGTTACATCAACGCCTTGCCTAAAAACTTCATTCTTGAATCTCACAAATAGATAAGTCTACCTCACCGGCATTTAGTGTCAAGTACAACATTAATGATTTTCATAAACAAGAAGAAATCAACACGATTAACATGTTTTTGACATTTTTTGATTTGCTATACCTCTACCAAGAGGGAAACTAGTAGGTTAGAGCTCTATTTCTCCATGTATACTTGAGATCAATCTTAATTCTCATAAATAGATAATTCTTACTTCGCCGACTTTTAGTGTTAAGTATAGTAAATTACTTTTCAAACAAGTAATTAAACAATCAACTATTCTGGCCGTTTAGTGATTCTAACCCCTTTCAAAACCTTTTATTTATACTTTTAAATACTTGAAAATACGTATAATTTTTTTAAAACATTTATCCAAAATATTACTTGAAAATAACAACTTTACAATTTTCCCAAAACTTAAATAAGAACGTATTTTTTAAAAAATATCTCCTTTTAAAAATTCACTACTAATTCTTAAGCATTCACAAATATCCCGATCCACTTTTGAAATACTGTAATATAAGTGAGTGAACACTCGTAAAAAAAATGAGACAACATACTTAAATTTAAGTATCTTTTCAAACTTTTTAAAGTCCAAAATCAAGTCTGAACGAGACAGTTTTGCACAAGTGAAGCTTTGGCCACTTTCGAGATTTTTCTTAACTTTTTACTATTCAAGTTTTTAATAGCAACAATATATATATATATATATATATATATATATATGTACCATAATATAAATATAGCGAGAAACCCCTAAGGATCTCTCTACAAAGTTCCACGGCCTATGCCAAAAACAAGGTAATTCACAACCGCATATGTGGCGACTATCGATATAAGGGCACTTCCAAATCCAAGTCCAGTCTAAACAAAAGGCCATCTATAACCAATGTGCTTTGCTTAAGGTCTTGTCACAAGTCATACAAGTCCATTTAAGTCCATTCCATCCTTTTCAATTCCATATACATGGATCACATATGTCATTTACTTTAAAGTAAGAATCTAAACAAACGTTTTAACATATGTTAACAATAATTCAAACAACTCAAACATAATCGAACAGAACATATATGTGTGTATGTGTATATATATATCTGTGTGTGTGTGTGTGTGTGTGCGCGTGTGTATATATATATCCATTTAAAGTGAGGTGTTAACTCACCTTTAACCACTAAAATAACCAAGAACCCAAGTCTAGACCCAATCTTGCAACCACTTTTGCTTCGTCCTTTCCTTGCTTTCCACCTTGCTTTTGCTCTCCTCCCCTTCCAAATGCTCATTGCCTAATGGGATAGGGTGAGATGTGATTTTGTTCTTCCATAAAAATATAGATAGAAGGTATTGTAATGTTGTCCAAAGACTCCACTCTAAGTTTGAGTTGGTTTGGAGTAGATTTGCAATCTTTACAACATAAGAGAGGAAGAAGAAGCCATTAATTTTCTCACTTAAGCTTTGTGAATTTGCAATTCTGACTTTATGATATGCCACTTCTTATATAGGCGTAAGAATGGTGTTGCCTAAGCTTGCACTCACCCCCACCATGTCATGAAAGCTTCACCTCCCATCATTTCTCCTATAAGTCACTTCTCCTTTATGCTAATTACTATTATACCCCACTCATGACAGTATCTCTTATCCATCAGAAAATTCTATAACCTTCCAAGCTTATTGAAGAGTAAAGTGTATTAATTAGTTTCTAAAGTGTTCATTTGATCATTAAAAAATTCACAAGAATTTGAACAACTTATATCGATCGAAAAGCTGTTTACCGACAAATCGAATTTTAGCACCTTATCGATTTTTCTTCGATGAATATATTTTTGTAAACAAATTTCATAAAAAAGTTTCTTGTTGTTATCCATTAATTATATGGTGCCTAACACGGTTATATAAATCATATTTTTAACACTTAATTATATTTTAAAATGTTTCGATATTCGAAGACAAAGTGTTCGAATTTCATGGTCACTACATGGTACCACAACCATCAATGTATACCCTCATCCCTTTATTCATGCTCTAAATGGTCAATATGGGTGCACTTCTCAACTTTTCTTTCAGACTCAAAGATGCTTACTCACATCTAGCATCCCAAATAAATGTTTGATTCTTTTTTGCTAACTGAATCAATAGTGTGGCTACTTGGGAGAACACCGGGATGAACCGTATATAATATAGAGATAACCCCAAGAAACTTCTCACAACCATAGTGTTTTTATGTTTAGTCCAATCTTGAACTGCTGTAGCTTTTGCATCATCTATGGTAAAGCGCTGCTAAAAAACAATATGACTCAAGAATTGCATTTCCCTTCTTTAGAAGTGACGTATAGAGAACTTTGCTTTCAGTCGATGCACTCTCAACACCTCAAGCACGATCCTTAAATGCGTCTTCTGTTCCTCCTTTATCCATGAGTAGACGGAAATATAATCGATGACATAAGCACGAATTTAATTATAATACCCCTAAAGACATGATTCATTATATTAACAAAGTATGATGGTGCATAAGTTAGGTCGAAAAATGCAACCAACTACTCATAAAATCCAAATGTCCTACGAAATGTTGTAATCGGCACATTCTCCTTCGTAATTCTAAGTTGGTGAAATCCTTTCATGAGATTTAACTGAGAAACTACTCTAGCACCATGGAGGTAATTGAACAAGTCATCAGTATATGGAAGTGGATAATTTTTCTTCCTCGTCACTTTATTCAACTCATGGTAGCCGACACACGGTCTAAGCAAACCATCCACCTTCATGGTGAATACTGTAGGTCCTCCCCACTTAGAAATACTTCTATGAGTGAACCCTTTTCAGAATAAGTCATTCACTTGCACCTCGAGATCCCACTGCTCTTTAGGTGCCATCCTCCTCAAAGGTATTACTACTGGTCTAGAGTCTTTCACTAATTCAATACGAAACTGGATCTCTTTGTATAACAGAAGTCCGGTCGCCTCCATTAATATATCCGGACACTCCTTAGCAATAGGTACTGATAACAACTTATCGTCTGAGATATAGAGCGAATATAGAAAGCTAACCATCAACTTATGATCTAGTAGGCAGCTTAACGCTACTCTCCACCCATCAAATACCCTTATCGTCACCAATGACTTCTCACAATCCACTATCATTTCATATCTATGTAGCCAATCCATACCCAAAATAATACCAAGTAATCAAAATAAAAAACATTCATTACTCGATAAAACCAAACCATGATAACTATACATAGCCTACTGGAGCTTCCCATAGAGTTTGTCACAATCAAAGGTTGATCAATAATTTTGGATTCTAATCCTAACTTATCTACTAATGCACTCGATATAAAAGAATGCGAAGCCCCGGTATTAAATAAAAAAGTTATGGGTACATCATAAAAGAAAAGCATACCTTGAATAACGACGTTCGTCCCCTTCTCTTTTGACGATGGAGCACTCAACGAAGTCGAGACAACATTAAGAGCATATGCTTTCACCATCTGTTTCTGCTTAGGTAGCTCTGGACATTCCTTCTTAATATGCCCAATCTTATTGTAGTTGTAGCAGTTTATCCCCTCATATTTGCAGTCTTTTCTAAAGTGACACTTCTTTCCATAGTTGTACCATGCTAATACTTGCTTGGCCTTCTTCTTTTGGCCTTCTTTATTCTGAAATCGCTACCTTTTATTGTTGGTTTTCCATTTCTTCTTGGCTCCCCTACCGATTGTGGTTTTGGCTCTTCTTTAGGAGCAATAGTCATCAGTTTTGGATATAGACTTTTTTGTTTCAAGGCCTTCTCGACCATCATCTACAAAGTATCATCAATGTGACCCACGAATAATTCCCCTAAGTAGTTTTCTAAGCCCATGATAAATTATTCATCCTTCTTTAATGGAGTGTTAATGAAAGACGCGTCGAACTGAGCAACGTACTCAGAGACAATCATGTCCCCTTGTTTCAGATTCATGAACATACAGAATAGAATAGACCTAGAGCTATTGGAATAATTTTCTATTCGAATCTGTCTTTGAAATAGTCCCAATTAAACTGATCCTTAAGAATGGCAACCCTCACCGCATTTTCATGTCTTGCACTTGAAGATGTCGGGAAGCAAATCATCTTTTTCATAGCGTCATTCAGCTCAGGTCATCAATTATTCTTTCATAAGTGTCAAGCCAATCTTGCACTTCACATTGCCGAATCCATTCCTTAGAATAGCCTATCATAAAGACTAGCAAAGTCTTTATTCAGCTTAGCAAAATCGGCTATCGGTGCCTACACCGGAGCACCACTATAAATAACAACATCCACATGGGCTACTTAAGCATTTTCATCATGTTTGCATCATGGTATTGAATATCGCTTGTAGGTTGAGATTAGCAGCACCCAAGCCATCTCCTTCATTGGCTCTAAATATGGAGTTACTAATAGCATTCCTTATTTGATGAATCTTATCAATCTTTAATAAGGAAGATCGATCTCTATATAGGGGATTCTACTTAAGTAGTACTCATGTGTGTAATGCAACTTATATACTACTATATAGTTTTAAAAACCAAAATATATAATAAGCACATGCTTTTATATATAGACACACACACACACACACACACACTCTCTCTCTCTCTCTCTCGATCTAGTCCAGATTGATAACTCTGATCACATCTCTACTGGATCATAGTATCAACAAAGAATTAAGCATGTAAACCAAAGTCAAATCACTAAACCTGAGCCGTGATAACAAATGTGATGACTGTCCTACATTATAGGCAATCATTAATGAATAACCTATAGTAAAGTGCGCTGTAAGTGTGCCCGGTTGGTGTAGGACAATCATCAAGGTTGTAATAAATTAATTCAATCACAAAACCTATTGTATATCTTACAACGCATCGAATAAAATATAATAGTCATCGCAGATATAAAATATGGGAGACAATAATAACTGAATGAACCCTAGAAATCAAATTACATAGGTCCATACAACCCTACAACATAAGTGATAGAGTTTATACATTTGATAATAAATTTAAATAAGTAACTTTCTCTTAATGGATAATAGCACCAGTAATCTCCATAGTGCTACATGGAAAAATTATAAGCAATAACTGCTAAATATAACAATACGTGAGAACGCAGCCTCTTGCTCTCCACTTGTTAAGTCGCTTACTAGACTTAATATCTCTAACCTACTCATCTAAGAGTACCCGTAATAATAGGAAACAGAGCATAAAATCCTAAGTTAGACAACGTTTGGTGTGAGCGGTAGAAAATCTCAAATACTAAAAAGTAAATATACTAGGACAAATGGTATGGAAAATCATACATGACTTGTCGCTAAATCCATAGAGTTAGCACATGACACAAGATATATGCTACTCCGTATCATAGTCATTATAGATGTATTATACATCAAAGTACTAATGCCGTCTTGATACCTAAATCGATGAAATCCACAGCATGTGACATCCCTAGGATGATAAGCAACCAAGGAAAACATAGCATACATCATTCATTCTTACAGTCGCTCACTTAATCATTGAATATATGATACTTGTATGACCTCTCTATATAGTCAAAGACTGCTCAGCGTTCTAGTTTTTTGGTTTTTGAATCCACGCTACTTAGTAGGATAGAAACTGGATTGCACCTCTGTAGACAACAAAAGGTAAAACAGAACAAAACATCATGTGATCCGATGCATCCTCGTAAGACTAAGTGAGAGTCCTCACATACACCTATTTCATGGGTACACTTTGAAACCTTCGAGTATTAATGGTCCATTTGCATACATTATCCATAGCAGAGCACATCATGGAACTGCTTTTTCAACTCTCATCTGAAGTCGTCGCAGTTTGAAAGGACTCTGACAATCATCATCAATTATAGAATATCATCATTTGTCTTATAACCTTCTTCCAATGATTCCTTCAATCCGACTTGTAGTCCTATACTATGCGTCTTGAAGTGCAGCCATCTTATCATTGAAGCCATCACTTCTCATCGTGAGTCATCATGTCTCATCGTAGTCATCACTCGCCATCGAGTCATGTGACTCAATGCCAACCCGAGCCTTAGCTCAAAATAAGTGAAACATGTCTCGAAGCAAGCATAAATGTAAAGGCCCTAAGCAAGTCCTAATTAGGTATGTAATTGGCTCGAAGAAAGTTTAAATGTAGGCGGCTTAAAGTAGATGCAAAGGAAATTCAAAGAAATTCATAGGGACCCGAAGTAAACACGCGTGTACTCGAAGCACTTCATTCCTTCTACCCAAAACCATCACCACCGATCTATGCTCCACCACCGCTCTAAGCTCCCTCACCAAACCATGATGCTATTGATCCTAGAACTTCATCGATCCAAGTACTTCACTGATCCAAAAACCTCATTGATCCAAGCACCTCACTGATCTAAGCACCTCACTGATCCAAGCATACCCTACTACACCACCCACACTTCACCTCATTTTCCCCAACAAACTCCAAGTTAATCTTGTGCGACCCAAAGCAGAGACCAAAGTAAACCTTCATATGACTCGAGCATGACTCAAAGCAACCTTTTGCCGACCAACCTTTTGAACACTATCGTCAGTCCAACTTATTTTTCCCATAATTTAAGAAAACTAACTCTAAACGGCCTAAAACTTGAAATGTGACTTTGTGAGGCCTTTCTTGTTGCCCCCATATAGTACACATCTACTTTTGGTGTAGTTGAGTTCTTGGATCCTTGTTGATCCATGAAACCATTCCTGATTCTAAGTCGTCATTCGATTGGCATTTTCAACTAAACATACATCATACATTCAAGAAATTAACCTGTAGACTATATTCAAGAAAACAAACATTTATACACATCAAATTAGGACCAAAATGTAATGTAGATAAACGGTGAACTGTAAGAACAAGGAGATCCATAAAAACACAATTTCACTAAACTTTGTAAAATCATCCTAAATTAATATATATGATTAGTTAAGGTTGGAAACATGTTTTAGGATCTAAAAATTATTTTAAAACATCATTTTAAGGTATATTTAAAATTAGCAAGTGATAGATCCTAATCCTCACCCTAATCCAAAGAAATCAAAAAGAGCACAAAATTCAATAATGAACGGTAATCCCAAGATGTTTCCAACAGCAAATCCTCCAATCTAAGTGCTAATCTCACTATTCTCCTTCTAATGACATGATTTGGCTAATTAAGCAAGGTTTAGAGTGGCTTAAGGCTAGAGAATCTTAATAATGGCTTCTCTAAATATTTTAAGAAGTGTGAAATAACAAGGAAAGTCCCATCAGCCCTTTTAGGTGCTAATCCCAAAATGGGTCTTGGGCTTAGTCGCTAATTCCCTAAATTATCCACTAAGATGTTCAAAATCGAATGAAACTTCAACCAACGATATCTTCTGTAAAACCCCATAATAAAATTAATAATAAGTAATTAACTTATTCAATAGTAAGGCTAAAAATGGGAATTTCATAAATCATAGAATTTGGCCATGGAAATTACATCATTGTGTTCAGGGAGATTTGCTGATCAATTTTCATATATAGAGTCTTGCAATCGGAGCTCCAATGGAAAAATTAATAACGTTTGAAGTTTTTGAATTTAAAATAATTCAAACAAATTCAAATCTTAAATTTAAATAACATTAACAACGAATAAATAATTTTACATTTGGGTTAAATTAATGTTATGGAAAAACATTAACATTACTGGTTAAAAGAGGAAACACATTAACACATAACTACAAACAAAATATACATCCAAACATAAGGGGCCAGTCGATCGCCTACATCAAGCTAATCGACCGCCTAGGTAGGAAAGGTTGATCAGTTAGTGAATACCGGCTAAGGTTAGGTTAGGCCATGAGTGGTCCATATTTTATTATTTTAAACTGACTTAAATCCTACAGTCCAAACATGTTCTGACCACTATAAATTAGAGACTAGCCCCTCACTTTTATTCATAAAATATTTGGAATGCTAATGAAACTCTATCAATCTTTTTCCTTAATTTTTCAATTAGATTCAAGAATTCAAATCCAAGGGAAAATGGTAATAGGCTTATATTTATGCGTTTTCTATTCTTCCCTATCTCTTAATTCTAAATCTAATTTGTATACAATTGAATTATTGTATATTGCAGAAAAAAGCCTAAAGAAAGAGTTTGGCATAGGCATCAAAGGTAAGAAGGAAAAGTATCTACGAGTGGAAACCTTAGTTTTTCTGATTTTAGTAATTTGTGTAGTAAAAATTTGGATTTTTTTATGACTTAGGGAATTTTGTATTAGAAAACCCTAAATCCTAGAACCCCAAAATTCTCCTAAATAAAATGTCAATTATTTATTGGAATTTTAATTATTTTATGTTAATATAATAGAATATAAATTATTTTTACAATTTGAATTGCTTATACCCTATTCAACTTCCGCTTCTTATTTCGATTGTTGTGATAAAAGGTCCGATTTTTTTTAGGAAATGATGTGCAAAGTATGGATTTTCCTATTTGTAGTCTGCATCGCTTATTTCCATAATTTAGAAAGAATCACATTTTCTGCTTTAAGGTTATATACATTAAAGTTTGGTGGAATATAAATGATTAATTGTAAAGTTTAATTCTTTGGAAGTAGAGACATTGATTCAATTATATTATTGTAAAATAAGCTTGGTATTTTGATTCCATGTTTTTAGTGTGCGTTTTTTTGTGGGACTAAGGACATTAGCTATTTTAGAAACTATTTTATGGAACTTAAGTCTATATGAATGCAGAAGTTTTGACATTTTAAATAATTAGTATAGGAGGTGGAAATGTTTGAATAAGAATATTTCTACACACGCTTAGGAATATTTTTTTTGGCAAAGCCAACAGGGTTGAATGGGCCCCTATCATATTTTAATAAAAAGAAGTTACAATGAAAGATAGCACACCAATAGGATATACAAGAAATAGTAAATCACCTAAATCCAAATGACCAAGATCATGGTCTAAAAAGTTTAGAATTGGAAAAGACCAATACATGTTTAGTAGTCGAACTACCACCAAACACTCTATTGTTTCTTTCCATCCAAATAAAGTAAATAGCATTTTTTTGCACTCTTAACAAAAGAGAACACTTAACAGTCTTCCTTCTTGTCGCCTTAAATATGGTATACCATTCTAAGGAATCACTTCTATTGGGTTTATGCAATTTGAACAACTTTAAAATGTTGTCCCAAATGAAAAAAGAGAAGTCACACTCAAAAAACAAGTGAGTAACAGTCTCCATATTGCTATTACATAGAGTGCAGACATCACGTAGAGCAATTCCCTTATCCTTAAGCTTATCATGAGAATGATACTCATTTTTTAAAACCTTCTATAGATATAAATTATCTTTAGGACTTGAAGCGAGTTCCAAATCCTGGAATGCCATGGAAAGATGGTATGAGGAATGGTATTTACCAGGTACCAGTAAACAGTACTTCTCTGATGAGGCTTGCCATTCCAATGAATATGTATATTAACATTGTTGTAGGATTTTCCACGAATGATACTCCAACAAGCTCAAACAGTGGAAGAGCTAGTGTATGGGAGATTCATCAAACCACCAGACCAATAGGTAGCAAAATTTTCCTTTTCATTGATACTGGTCAATAATCTTAGATTATAATTAATAACATCGGCCTGTATAATCCCCTGAGACGACCAAGGATCAAACCAAAATGAAATGTGATCCATATATTGCATACCACTCTAAAAAATGGGAATAAAATCCTTCCTAGAACGAAGAATGTTCTTCCATGACCAGCTGCAATCAGATGGAGGAGCCATGGTCCAGAAGTAATTTTCCTTGATTAGATTTTTCATAACCCAACTTGCCTATAAATTATTGTCATATTTCTGGAGTCTATCTATATAAGAAGAAATAACAGCATGATTCCATTTTCTGATGTTCATAACTCCAAACCCACTATACTCACAAGGGTAGCAAATTGTTTTACATGCAATAGGGATTAACTTCCTGGAATATGGGTTACCATGCCAAAAGAAGTGATTTAAAGCCGAGTTAATCATGTAAACAAGCTTGCAAGGCAATATGAAAATTCTAGCATAATAAAGGCACATGGAATAGCAATGGACTTAAAAATGACAAGCATACCAGCCATTGTTCATTTAGAAACAGGCCAAGATGATATTTTAGTGGTAATCTTTTCATAAAACTTAAGGCATTGACTAGTCTTAACTTTGGAGGAAAACATGGGAGCTCCAAGATAGTCTTTGTTATCATCAAATGGAGATTAGCCAAACAATTAGTAAATAGAAGATTTATCAAGCTCAGACATACCAACAATCCTAATTTTGGATTTATTTCTGTTTATAGTTAGACAACTCATTAGTTTAAATTCTTTCAAGGTATCTAATACACCATTTATTGATTTAACATTAGGCTTAGCGTAACACAATAGATCATTAGCAAATACTAAGATAGATATACAAGTGTTCTTGCATAATGGATGGAAATCCACGAGTTTTAGTGACATATATTTATTAGTAAGGGAAGTGAAAAGCTCCATAACACAAAAAAAGGTAGGGTGACATGGGATCACCATGCTTTATACCCTGAGTTGCTATAAAATATCCAAAGGAGTTATCATTGAAATTAAGAGAGTATTTGACAGTTGAGACACAAGTGAATATCCAGGCCAGAAAAGGGATGGGAAAACTCATTTTATGAAGAATATATATAATTGATTTCCATTGAGTAGTGTCATAAGCTTTTTGAATGTCAAGCTTCAAAACACATCTCTAAGAAACATTTATCCTATTATAACCTTTCATCGGTTCAGTAGATAGCAGAATATTATCAGTGATGTCTCTTGAATGAAGGAAAGCACGTTGATTAGGAGAAAGTACATCTGCAAGCACTATCCTTATTCTAGCTGCCATGATCTTATAAATAAACTTGTATATTACATTGCAACAAGCAATGCGTCTGTAATGATTAACAGAAGATGGCTGTTGTATCTTGGGAATCGGTGCAATTTTGGTGGCACTGATGCCAGATACGAGTCAATTGTGATTGAAATTTTGTTCAATAGCTTTGATCACATCATTACAAATGACAAACCAAGATATTTGAAAGAAGTCAGCATTAAATCCATCAGGTCCAGGAGAACTTGATGAATTCATAGCAAAGATGGTGTCTTTTACCTCAACATCAGTGATCTCTTTAATTAAATATTCTTTGAAATAATCATATATGGAATGGAAATGAATATGATCAAAGGTCTGCATGTGGATAATAGGGACATCTGGGTTAGCAAGGAGGTCCTAAAAGTGGTCTAAAAAGGCATTTTGAATGGTTTTGGAAATGGAATATGGAGTTCCATCTTTATCTAAAATGTTGGAAATATTAGCATTAGTTTGTTTAGTTCGAAGGGAATCATGAAAGACAACAGAGTTCTTGTCTCCGTGAAGATGCCATTTAATCTTTTCCTTTTGTCTCATCTTGTTTTCCTCCACAGGTGCTTTAGCAAGTTTTTTGTTAAGGATTTGCTCTTGATCAACAAGTTTTGCAAGAGCAAGATTGTCAACACAAGTTTGTATGTCTCTTTGTACCTGAAATAAACTTTCTCGAATAGAAGAAGATAATTTGCTCCCATTCCCAAAAGTTACATGAGCCCATTATTTAAGACTTTCCTTTAAATGTCTAAGCTTTGCCTGCAGAATATGCAAAGGATCACCAAAAACATGTAAACTCCAGCGGTTAGTAACAATTTTAAGAAATCATGGTGATAAGACCAATTATTAAAAAATGAAAATAAGGATTGACTTCTCATACAGTCCTAACTCCAATCCAACACCAGGGGGAGTGGATAGATAGAGATGGAGGAGGGATGATAGTGTTAATAGAAGGCCAAGACAGGACAGAGGAGAAGTGATCTATCAAGTTTACAAAAGGTCATATTACCAGATTTGCTAGAGTTATTCCAAGAGGAAACAGCCATTAGCAGAAATAGGAAGGAGGTTAGAGGCATAAATAGCATTATTGAGTGGTCTAGTTTGTTGATAGGAGAGCGGAACACTTCCACATTTATCGATTGAGAGTTGCATACAGTTCCAGTCCTCAATGCGTAGCCATAGGGAGTTAGAGGGTTGCAAAGAAGGAAGTATGTCAAGGAGAAGTTGTCTATGCATACAACTATTTTCAACATAGACAATGGTCATGAAGAAGGTTGAAGAGGTAGGGATATGGGATATTTCAGTGTGTATGAATTGTCTATGAACACAGAGAGGAGAAAGAGAGAAAAAATTAAAGGATTCCATAATACGAGGAGCCTTCCAAAAGGGGCTTAAGATAGGTTATGAATGTATTTCTAGAGGTGGTTAATAGTAGATGAAGCTTTGATGGTGTTAGCATGATTAAGCTAAGTTTCAGCAATAGACATGAGTTGGATTTTAAAGGAAGATATGACGTTACTGATTTCAAGTTGTTTTGAAATGGAGTTTGCACCCCTAATATTCCAAAAACCTATTTTATCAATCATTATAAAATTGGAGTATTAGCCCTGGTTTTAACCCTAGAGGAAGAAGCATTAGGATCTATTAATGATGGCAATGTGGTAGATATTTGCTCATTGGAATATTGAACACCCCTATCTAAAACAGTGGAAGAATATTGTTGCTTGATAACCTTTTTTGGTGTTCTCCTTTTCTTTTTGGAAGAAGATCCTATACAAACAGGCAATGGAAGGGGAAGTTTGATGCTTGAATCAAGGTGAAGATGGTTGTTTGATTGATCTGGGTTAATGTCATTTAAAATTTTATTTGGAAGAGTTAATGATAAATAAGGAGAGTTGGATTTACCCGAAGAGAGTGGGTTTAGATTGTTTGATCGATCTGGGTTTTGACGAAGAGGGTGCATATCACTGTGCATATCATTGTTCAAGTTCAAACAGTTGGCCTTGGTAATGCATGGGAGTGTACCAGACACCGAGTTGTTCATTATATCAGAATGTAAATCCTGGGGTATTCATACTTCAACACTTCCTTCAATTTCTTTAGATAAATCCTGAAGCACAGAGAAATTTTTGTGTGTCTCCACATCACCAGATTCAAAAGTCAAAATGACTGGGTTAACCACGTCAGTGAAAAGGTCATCTTGAAGCCATGCACTAACAAGAGGATTAGGCAAATGATCAGACTGCTCCAAAACAACATCAAAATTTCTCGAAGCAATATTGTTTGAAACACCAAGTAATTCAGAAGCGGTAGAATTCAATTGAATACCATCATCAACATCAAAAACAATCGTTTTATCCTTATTATCCCTCTTAATCTTCCACCATAACCTTTTAAATGGTTTCAATCTTCTTTTTTCTTTAACTAAAAATACTTTCTTCTCATTTCTAACGTGTCCTTCATTGATACTATCATTTTTACCTTCCACATCCTGGTTCCTAGCATCTTTACTTTCGGTGTCTCTATCCTTCTCTATGTCAATAAATCTTTCACAGTTATTAGTTGCATGACCAAACATTTTATAGTGGGTACATATGAGCGGTTTCCATGAATACTCAACCAAAACATTAGAGCATGAAGCATCCCATAATGCCAAACTTTCAGGACGTTCTCTATCAAGAGTTATTTCAATTAAACATTTTGCATACATGAATCTCTTCATTCTTTCAGTATTTTCATCAAAACAAATCAATCTTCCCAGGTGATAAGCCAACCATTTAATGCCCAAGAGAGTCCATGTCAAAATAGGTATTCTATATAAGTGAACCCAAATAAGGATTTTCCTAACTACTGCTTGAGCAGAAGTAAAAGAAGGGTTCCATTTTGAAATAATGAACATCTGACCTATGTAAATAGAGGATCCTTCTTTAGAACTAGAAGCTTGTCTTCTTCATTAGAAAACTTAAGGTAATAATTGTACTTGTCAAAGTATATTTCAAAAGAACCTTTAAGCTTCCAAGCTTTATCAAGATGAGCTTTAATTGCCATGAAGTTCACTGTACAGCAAGGAAAAAATGCACTAGGAAATCAGAAAAATTTTTAATGCCTTCATTGATAATTTCCTAAGAAGGTTCAATAGGAGTGCCATTATAATGAATATTAAAGTGCATAGGGACATTGTTGGATTTTGATGTAATATTGCTTGTACTTATTTAGAAGAGAAAAGAGAGTAGAGATATGAAGATAAAAATATATCTCTTTTTCTTGTTTAATTACATAAACAGCAGCCTTATTTATACAGCTTGGTTAAATGCATAAATATAGTAACTAAATATGAACCACTTATATTAGTGGTGAATATATTTTTGCGGCCATTATACTTAATGGTTTCCATTCCATTAAATATCAACCTGCTATTTGTTTTGCTAACTTTAGAAGGTCTTCATTATTCAATACTCCTCCTTGAAGAACTTCTTCTGTATACCGAGCTTATTCCTCAGAGATTCAAACTTTGCTTTCGGAAGTGATTTTGTAAAAATATCAGCTAGGTTCTCTTCTGAACTGCAATGGACCAACCTGATTTTACCTTTGCCTTCAACTTCTCGGACAAAATGATACTTTATTTTGATATGCTTTGTCTTTCTATGTTGAACCGGGTTCTTTGCAATAGCAATTGCTGATGTGCTATCACAGTATATCTTAGTTGCTGATTTTTGTTTTTCTCCCAATTCTGCTAAAATCCTTTTTAGCCATATTGCTTGATTTACTGCTGCACATGATGCTATATACTCAGCTTCAGCTGTTGACTGTGCAACGTATCCTGTTTCTGACTTAGCCAAGAAAATACACCATTTCCAAGTGAAAACACATATCCTGATGTACTCTTCATATCATCCATTGATCCTGCCCAATCACTGTCTGAATATCCAACCAGTTAAGGATCTTTAGTAGATCTGAACCAGATTCCATAATCTGTAGTACCTTTTACATAGCGGAGTACTCTTTTTATTGCTTTCATGTGTATTTCTGTTGGTTTTTGCATAAACCGAGATAATATACTGGTAGCATACATTAAATCTGGCCGGGTAGCAGTTAAATATAATAAGCTTCCTATTATACTTCTGGAACGTTTAAAATCTACTTCTCCTGAATCATCATCCTTGTTCAATTTTTCATTCTGAGCAAGCGGAGTTGAAATTGGTTTACATCCTTCCATATTAAACTTCTTCAAGATATTAGTTGCATATCTTTTCTGACAAATGAAGATTCCTTGTTTAGTTTGATCAATCTCCATTCCTAAGAAGTAGTTCATCAAGCCCAAGTCCGTCATTTCAAACATCTTCATCATCTCTTGTTTGAATTTAGCAATCATTGACATATTACTTCCTGTAATTATCAGATCGTCAACATAAAGGGAAAGAATTAACATGGGAGAGCCTTCCATTTTAATGTATAGAGTTGCTTCATTTGGACTCTTTTTGAATCCCTGTTGATAAAAATATTTATCAATCCGACTGTACCATGCTCTTGGAGCTTGCTTAAGTCCGTACAAAGCCTTTTTTAATCTTAAGACTTTGTCTTCCTTTCCTTTCACTACAAATCCTGGTGGCTGCTCAACATAGATTTCTTCTTCCAAGAATCCATTTAAAAAGGCAGATTTCACATCTAGCACTCCATTTACGTTGTGCGGCAAGAGCAAGAATTGTTCTGATTGTATCCTGTCTTGAAACAGGCGAAAAAGTTTCATTATAATCAACTCCAAATTGTTGTGAGTAACCTTTTGCAACTAATCTAGCTTTGTATTTTTGAACTGAACCATCTGGATTTTGCTTGGTTTTGTACACCCACTTCACGCCAATAATGTCTCTGTGCGGTGGTTTATCAGCCAATTCCCATGTCTGATTTTTTTTCAATCATGTGAATTTCTTCTTCCATGGCAACTCTCCATTCTTTGCGCCGGGCTGCTTGCTCATAGTTATATGGTTCATCTGAAACAAGGTAACAGAACTGCACTTGTTCGGGATCAAAGTCAGATATTCTTTCAGTATTTTCATATAATTATGACAATCTTCGAGTTTTCGTTGATGGTTCATCTGAAAAACTGTCATATTCATACCTTGGCGAGTGTGTTAGTTGAGCTACTGTCAGACTCCTCCTCGAAATATTGTCGTGATCCATCAACTTCTATTGAGGTTGGTTCAATATTGAATGGTTGAGTAACAACATATCTTTTGTCAATGTCATTATGCTCCCAATCCCAAGAAGCATTCTCATCAAATACAACATCTCTGCTGACTTGTACTTTGTTGCTTTATGGGTTGTAAACCCGATACCCTTGGACCGTGAACTATATCCAAGAAATATTCCTTTTTCCGCTTTATCTTCTAATTTGTGCCGTTTTTCACTTCGTACATAAATGTAACATAAGCATCCAAATATCATCAAGTGACTTACAGATGGTCTATGTCCCGACCATGCTTTAAGAGGTGTTCTTTTATAAACAGCCTTAATAGGCAATCGATTTTGAAGATACACTGCTGTGTAGACGGCTTCTGCCCAGAATTTATTTGGCAAACCTTTGTCTTTCAGCATTGATCTTGCCATCTCCATCACTGTTCTGTTCTTTCTTTCACATACACCATTCTGTTGTGGTGTATACGGAACGATGAGTTAGCGATGTATACCTTCTGCTTTACAAAATGCTTTAAATTCTGATGATGTATACTCTATCCCATTATCACTCCTCAGATTCTTGATTTGACAGCCACTTTCCTTCTCAACATGGCTTTTGAACTTACTGAATATTTTAAATACCTCTGAATTTTCTTTCAAGAAATATACCCAAGTCATCCCCGAGTAATAATCAATAAATAATATGAAGTACTTACTATTATCAAGTGACGGAGTCCTCATAGGTCTGCATACATCCGTGTGCACTAATTCTAACTTCTTTGATGCTCTCCAAGCTTGTCCAGTAGGAAATGACTTTCTTGACATTTTTCCCAA
This sequence comes from Allium cepa, assembly GCA_030765085.1. Lineage (NCBI taxonomy): Eukaryota > Viridiplantae > Streptophyta > Magnoliopsida > Asparagales > Amaryllidaceae > Allium > Allium cepa. Next base: position 744,646,638 of record CM060932.1, read on the forward strand.
CTGACATCCTTCGCATACACCAATAGTTTCTGAAATTAAAGGAAGACCTTTGACCATATTTTTGTATGAAAGAAACTTCAAGCTTTGTAAATTACTATGTCCAAAGCGCTTGTGCCACAACCACGTCAGCTCGTTCACTTTGGCCTGCATAGACTTTTCTTCTATTTTATATTGCCAGTGAATGGGAAAACATTTCTGTTGCATTTTGACGCAAGCGATGTTGTTCCCTTTTGGATCATAGATATCACAAGAGTCCTTTTCGAAATGGATTGAATATCCATTTTGCATCATTTGAGGAACACTGAGTAAATTCTGATCCAAACTAGGAACATATAGGACGTCTTTAATTTGTCTTGTTCCTTTCTTTGTCTCAATGGTGACTGTACCTTTACCTTCAGATTTCACCATTGCTCCATTTCCCATTCTCACTGGAACTTTAATAGATGCGTCTATTTCAGTGAAGACATGAGAATGTTTGGTCATATGATTAGTACAACCGCTATCAATAAGCCAAGCATTCTCCTGATTAGTTGTGTTTTGACACGCATAAAATAATTTGTTCTCCTCCTCCATTATCTCTGATTTGCTTGCTTGCTGACTTTTAGCTTTACATTCCTCCTCAGTGTGGTTGAATTTTTTACAATAAGTGCATTGAGTTTTTCCCTTGTACCAACAGTTTTTTCCAGCATGATTTGTTTTCTTGCAAATCGGACATGGAGAAAATTTGGCTTTTCTCTCAAATTCTTTGGCATTGTTAGAAATGTACTTTCCAAGTGCTCCTCCTTTTTTATTCTGCTTGAATGATGAGGCTTTGTGCTTTGACCGGAAAGCTCCTTCTCCTGATATTTCACTTCTTCGAGACATCCGATCTTCATGAATTTGCAGAGATGCAATTAGTTTTGATATGCTTAACCGTGTGAGATCTTTTGATTCTTCTATCACAGTCACCACAGTATCAATTTTTTTGGATAAAGTAACCAACATTTTCTCAACAACTCTTTGGTCGGTTATACTTTCACTGTTTGATTTTAGCTCATTCACCAGTTTAATCACTCGAGAAGAGTAATCTTTAATTGTTTCCCCATCTTTCATTTTGAGGTTTTCAAATTCACGTCTAAGAGATTGAAGCCTTATTTTTGTTGTCTTCTCATCTCCTTCAAATTCTGCTTTTAAGATATCCCACGCTTCTTTTGCTGAAGTTGCATTCATGATTCGAGGAAAGATTGTATCTGTTACAGCAACATGAATTTTTGATAATGCTTCTGCATCTTTTTGTGGCCAGTCAACTGATGTGGTGGCAGTATCCCTATTCTGGGGTATACCGTTTTCTACAGCACTCCATAAGTGTTGGGTTGCTTGGAGAACGACCTTCATTTTAATACTCCAGAACTTATAGTTTTCTCCATTGAAAATGGGAATAACTTGCTGCTGGTTTGAACCAGAAAATGCCATTGTTATGTATTATATTGCGGAAAATAGATTTAGGCCTTCTTGATCATTGAGGCTCTGATACCAGAATGTTGGATTTTGATGTAATATTGCTTGTACTTATTTAGGAGAGAAAAGAGAGTAGAGATATGAAGATAAAAATATATCTCTTTTTCTTGTTTTATTACATAAACGCAGCCTTATTTATACAGCTTGGTTAAATGCATAAATATAGTAACTAAATATGAACCACTTATATTAGTGGTGAATATATTTTTGCGGCCATTATACTTAATGGTTTTCATTCCATTAAATATCAACCTGCTATTTGTTTTGCTAACTTTAGAAGGTCTTTATTATTCAATAGACATAAGAACCATCATTCCTGGTTTCAGAAGTGAACAGAGAGGACCATGTGGTGACAGGGTGAACCACATTGGATTGAGGGACTAGAGAAGCAGAGACAATAGAAGGAATGGGAGGAGGAGGATCAAAACGAAGGGGAGGAAAATGTTCAGTGGAAAGATAAGGAAGGAGACAAGGGTGAGCTGGTAAAGAGGGAAGAGAGTCCAAAGGAGGTGAAGGAGGGACAGGCGGGGGATGATGGTCCGAGAAAGGACAGAGTGTTAGCAGGGTGGCAGGCAAAGACTGGGAAGGTATGGGTAGGGGTACGGGGATGGGTATGGGAGAGGGGAGAGGCATGCCATGGGAAGACATGACTATTACATAATATACATATTAAGTCCCGAGTTATTAGAGGCTTAGGCATATTTAGTTGCCTAAGTTATACATGTATAAATATATTAATAGCATATTAATAGACCATATAAATCATATCCTATATAATAAATAGGTTAATAAATAACATTAAACCTAATAGGAAAGAAGTTAAGGATAATTATGGAAATAAATCCATAATTAAATGCCAAATTAGGAGTTTTCCTTGTATGGCCTTAATTCGTAAATACGGTGAGATATTATATATATGTAGTGTATATAAAGATGGTAATATGTTATGAAAGTGGGAATATGACTATGTTATAGAGATGCGAGGTCAATCAAAAGCATATATAAGTCTACCTAGCTAATCTGATTATCAACAGCGCAATTTTTGGACTGATGTGAGGCATTGCCTATAATAAGTACCCATGGTGGATGTAAGGTTAGTCCCAATTATGTAGTTAAGTCTGCTCACCTAATCTGGTTATCGGTATCTACAAATAGTCGGATTAATGTGAGATGCCATGGTTTGGGTTATGGGTCATACGATGGACATCCCAGTATGGGCCTTATCCTGGGTTAGGGTTATTAAATAGCTATTGTAGGATGCACCTCCTTCCTATTGAATAAGGGTTAAATGGTCGAGATTATCTTTTTGGCGTGATAGTGTGAAATCTTTGGTTGGGGTTCACTTTGGGTTTAAGGTATTAAGTGGCTATTTTAGGGTCTACCTCTTTCCATAAAAGAAGCGTTAAGTCGCCTGATGAGACTTCTTTCGATGTCAGTTAGGGAATAGCAAAATGGATCTGCCTTAGGTTTAGGTATTAAATGATAGGGATCTATTTAGGGTATAAGTATTAAATGGTTAGAATCTGCCTAATTCCCATTAATGAGGTATTAAGTGGCTCGGGTGCTTTTTTTCACATCATTAGGGCAAGATTGGTGGCAGTTGCATTGCACCTATATTAGAATGGTAAAGATGGACTAGAATAGGCCTTTGGCCCACAGGTGAAGGTATGTTATGGAGCTAGATTGGAAGAGCCTTTGGGCTTATAGTTGGAGGTATTCTTGTAGGATTAGTATAGGATGCATAAGACATATTACTTATCTAAATGATGTCGTCCAAATACAATTATGGTAAGATTTGAGATTATCATTCACCGGACATGGTTGTTCTGACTCCATCTTCATTACAACCCGTGGGTTAGGGGAGATGATACTGATGGAGAAGATGAAGGTAGTAATGGAGTTTTGTGGCAGTTTATTTATTTATCTATATTTTTGATGTATCAAATGTACCCATATTTAAGAAATGTTGATGTTTTAGTTTGAGATATAACATTATGGATATTTTGGGATGTTGTATTTTTGAAATTTGATTTTTATGAAATAGGCACTTATTTCTATTATTATATTTTATTCTTTCCAATGTAAAATTCTAAAAGCATAGATAGATAGCACTGTATATTGTTCATTGCATAATTTTGTCCAACCAATGGCCAGCTTTGGAAAGGACCTAAGGTTCATATTTATTTGGTCGAAAATTAGGCCCGTTCCAGAGAGGGTTGTTACATCTGTTATCAGAGCTTAGGTAACCTGATCAACGAGAATAGGCATACGTAAGTGTGCATAGTTGGTATTTTTGAAAGTATTTTTCAAAACCTTGCTATATATATATACACACACATATATATGAACATATGCAAACATATTAGGTAAACTTTCATTTTAGCAAATAATACCATCTTAGGAAGTCGAGACTAAAAGCTCAAACCTACAGGTAGTTGATTATGGCCAAAAACAATTGCTCAGAGGCTAAGAACCCCTCCACCAAAGACAAACCCATGATATGAGGTTTTCCAGAATGTTCAAGCAATACCTATTGCATATGGGGCAGTCATCCCTCAGCAAGCTGCACTAGTGTAACACCATTAATTTTAATTAATATTATTCAAGGGATTTAATAAGATAAATTAAATAGAATAATATGATGAATAAGTTAATAATAGAATTAAGATTAGAATATAATTAAGGTCGAGCCTTAATTAAATAAATACATAAGATTATTTTATAACTTAAGCATATAGTTGAATAGGAAAAGTGTAATATAGGAATAAATAAGACTTATAACCCTTAAACCTTATTCCTTCTCATTCATGTATTCATAAATCAAAAGAATCAAAGAGCTCAAGCTAGGCTGGTCATTAAATACCATCTAAATTAAGAAAATCGAGCAGAGATTCAAGGAGGACAGTTAGGAAGATTAAGCAATAGTCAAACCTCAGTCCATTACCAAACCAAGGTAAATAATGATCTATACCATCTCACATTTTTTTCATGTTCGATTGATTTAAATTTGGGTTTAAGATAAAAACAAAATGTATAATAATGATGATGTGCCTTGATTTATAATTTCCATATTACTATTTAAATGATAAATTATAAGGCTTTCATAAAGTTAATTCGGTTTTAGGATTTAAAACCATAGTAAATGATCCCTGAATACCACGATCATTGAGTATGTTAGGCAAAACAATAGTTTGGAGATGGGTTTTAATTTTCATAATTTTCTAATGCACAGAGAATATTTTATGAATATTACATAAAGGAAAAAGGTTAATTCGGGTTTTAGATTCAATTAGGTAATTAAATAATGATTTGTTGCTCGAAAATTGTGTATGGTGAAGAAATTATCATTTTGAAATTTGTTTGAATTTTTGAGATTTTTCTCAAATGTATTTGAAGAGTTATGGATTAAATAAAAAAGATTAGCGTTCAATTGTTTAATTAGTTAATTATATAACTTAACATTTTGAACATATATCTTAGGCCTTGGAAGATAAATGCGTCAGCATAGCTAAAATTTAGTTGTAAAGTTCTTAGTAATCAAACTTATTTTGACATATGAAGGAGATTTGTAGAAAAGAACATGCTTTATTAGGAAAAAAATTCAGTTGTACTGATAATTACGATGTGGCATCCTCCTACTTATAGGTCCAAAACTAATGGCTACGGATACTACAGTCATCCATAATTATTAATCTTCAACAACCAAATATAGTGATATTAGATCCATTGATACACAAAAACACAAGAATATGGTAAAAATTAAAGAGCAAACTATAAAATACGCCAAGAGCGACGTCTGAAGATATCCCCTTGGATGATCAGAGAATAAAATAAGGCGCTAAAACAGTTTTTTCTTATAAATAGATACGCAGCGGACATAAAAAAATTCTAATAACAAGCTTGCCTCCTACACGTCTTCGGAAGCTTTATTCGTCAAAAAGAACACCCGAAAACTTTAACTCTCAACCTACTAAAAGTCAATTGAGTACCCGAGAGTTTAAGGAGAAAACAAAAACTTCAAGTCAGACATAAAGCCTGGTATGAATAATAATTTACCATCTCAAACCATTTGGATATCTAGTGAGATCACGCCGCTTAGCAGAATGGGTTTCCCCTCACTAGTATGCTAAAACACTTATAAAACTATATATTTTGCTCCTGCTTCCACAATGGTTAAAACAAAGTATTTCAAAACATTATGATGATATGCAAAACATGTAAATCAAAACTGGATTACCCATCTCCATTCATTCTGACTATCTATCTCAATTATTAAATGTTTATGGACTATCTGTCCAATTTCATAGTTTTCATGGGATCACTAAGAACCCATTGGTAACTCCAATATATTTTCTCTTATCCTAGTTTTTATGGGCTAACGAGGAATCTATTGACTATCTATCAATATCTTAATCCGGATATAGTTTTCATGGGCTAACTACAAACCTACTAGCCCCTACCAGGTTTCATGGGCTAACTACGAACTACTGACCTCTGCCAATATCATACAGTTTTCATGGGCTTACTGTAAACCTATTGACCCCTGCCAATATCTTTAATTAAAAATTTAATATATGTTAAATTTATACTCACTGCTTGGCATGGTTTTAAATCGTCTATATATCGCTCGAGATCTCCTCCGAGATCTTCTTTTAACACTTAAACGAGACGAGGCATCAAATCTCCTCCATATCTCCCTCGACACTCATCTCGTCCGAGATATTCAAATCTCCCTCGATATATGGTTCAAAATCTCAATCCGATATCTCACCCGAAATTATACATTTTCTTATTTTCCATAATATTTTTTATTTTCATATTGATTTAAAAGACACTACTCAATCTAATATAATTTAACATATTCCTTACCTTTTTTCTTAATGAGTCATAGCGAAAGGTTTCACTTCTTTATTATGTTCAAATAAAAAGATATTATTCAATCATTACCAAATCATACTAATCTTCTAAAAATATTCATTTTTCCATGTAAATCAAGTATGTTACCATTTTTATTTTTACTAAGAAAGTTATAACCATTAAATAAATTTTTGACACAATAATTTTAGACACATAAGTACATCCGAGATATTCCTAAGATGCATTATAAGGCCCGAGATGTCAATCCGAGATGTACACCCGATATGTACTTATCTCATCCGAGATCTCCCCCGATACGAGATAACTTGTGTAAAAATTCTGAGACGAAACGTGACCGAAATCCGATATTTAAAACCTTGCTACTTGGTCAACTTAACAGGTTATTCTACCCTTTCCCCAAAATATAGTTACGGGTTAATAAATATGTGAATAATGTTTCAAAATCTTTATTTTTATATGCCATGGTGATTACTATTAAGATTGCATTTATGTTTTGAAACCATAGAAACATCTCTTTCGAAAACTTTGGATAGCCTCCATTGAAAGCAAAGTCCCCTTTTCAAAACAATGAATGCATACCTTTCGAAGCCCATAATAAACATTCCCTTTCAAAACCTATTTTACCTTTCGATGGTATCAAATCATCTTTTTAAAATATAGAGCTTTGAAACAAATGAAAGTACTCCTTTCGAAAGCATTGGGTTTACTCTTTAAAAACATCATTTCAGTCAAAATGGTTATATGCGAAAGAATCTCTTTCGAAACCAACAAAAATTTGTTTGGGAAAAAATTGATGGTGTCGGAACCATCTTAGTCGATAGTAAAACAATGAAAACAAAACTTTGGAGGATAGAGTCGAAACCCATTCCGACTCCATCACCTACGAAACCCTCAACCCTTTCGAAAGAAAATAGGAAAAAGGCTTAGTTTAAGGTAAAATAATGGTAACCTTTCGAAAGCATTACAGGTCAATATAGTCGAAAGGTAGAGTAGTGGCTAGGTCTCAACTAGGTCGGAACCTAACCTTTCAGAAGCAATTATTTCAAGGAAAAAGTACCTCTTCAAAAGCCAATACTTTAACACAACATAACAATCTTCTTCGAAGGCTAATTATAAAACATTTTTGAAAGCATATATTTCGACTATGTTGAAAGCTTTACGTAAAACTAGGCAATAATGTTAACTTATGAAAACAAAGCAGGGTTTCGACTCCATTCAAATTTTTGTTGTGAAAATGATTCTAAAGTTGGAACTTACTTCTATAAAGAGTGATATTTAATGAAAATCATAAACGAGATCTTAAATGACTTAGAATCCAATATTGTGGTGTCCTAATTGGTAATCAATAAGAGCTGCGCAGCGAAAGCTGATTAACTGCTTTCTACCGAGCATATTAAGTAGGTATATATGTTGCTTTGCTAATGAACAATTAGTTGCATTGAAATTGTGAGTATATATTTAAATTTAGTATTGAGTAGGAATCATCTATTCAAAGTCAAAAACCGACTCAACATTAATTACAAAACTTTGCGGTATCTTCAATAGTGTAGTTACCTTAAGGGATGTTGAAAACCTTGCTTTATGTAAAATTGAATGTTGATTTATAAGTATGATTAATTAAATACTGAGATGAAATTAAAAATTTGATGGTTGCTTAATTTATGCATGGATGAATAAATGTATTATTGAATTAGAAGATATACTTAATAAATAAAATAAGGTACAATAAAAATTGAATGGTTGCTTGCTGTTGTGAATAAATGATGTGTTATAATGTATTGTTTCGAATACAAATGGTCGATAATGAATGTGTATATATGTAACATCATAAGTTAATATTTTTATGTTAATAAATAATTGATTTTTAGAAAATATGAATATTATTTTCTAAAGTGGTTGAATAGAATTTTAATGCTTTTTTTTGTGTTATATTTCCTGTTGAGTGTTTTAAGAATTTTGATCGATGCATTTGGCTAACGTCATCGATAAGGATTCCTAAACACTAGAATGAGGCATTTCTACACAATAGTTTGAAAGAATAATATGTTTTGGAAAAGGAAATGATATTTTGAAAATAATACAAGGCATGGATAAATAATAATAATAATAAATATAATGTTTTTGTTTATAGTAAACAAGCTATGGTTTGAAAAATTAATTTAAAATCTTATTCTTATATATGATATTACATAAATATCAAGATTGAAAATCTTCAAGGTATTATTAGATTATTGAATTTTAAATTCAAAAGGAGAGTTTTTAGGTATGTAAATATTTTCAAATGAAGAAAATATTGATATAAATACTTGTTTATTATTTTGAAAGTTCAATATATTATATATAAATGTTTTGAGAAAAAATCTATGTTTTTAAATGATTGAATTTGTATTTATTTAAAGTAATTGATTGATTTAGATATAAAGCATATATATATATAGAAAGGCAGTTTGTATTTTGAAAGAAATTTTATGAAGGATAAACATTTAGACTATTTGAATTCAAAAGGAGAATTTATACTTAAATTATTTGAAAAGAAATTTGATGTGTTCTATAACTCAAAATGTTCTGTAAAGAATGAATTTGAGCTATTTTGGTGTTAATGAAAAAGTGAGTGAATCTTATTTAGTAAATTCCTTATCGTGCTCAATATTATTGAACCTTCAGAACAACGTTTGCCGTGTTTATGAATTCTAAAACAAATACTCGTGTGTGTTCTTGAATACAGATGGAGCTTGAGACTAAACACTTGTCTATGTTTGTGGTAGGGTGACTTACTATATAATTCCATTCCTTAGTTGTTCTTAGTTTTGAATGTACTTTTGAAATAGAAATTTTGTACACAATAGTCTATACTTGCTAAAATATGATCTTGATTATTTATAAATTCTGAAATTTGATTAAATTGCAAAGTTGGGTTCAAAATTGACTGTTTACTTATTTTATATGTATGCCTGTAATTGTGTTTTTTTAACTGCACATAAATAAAAAGTGTATACAACAAACTATATTTATGAAGTTCCCTTTCCAGTATACATGTTATTGCCTATTTGTTCATATTGTTTCAGGCAATTTCACTTGTCTGCATACATGTGGCTGCTCTATTATTTGTATTGAATGTGAAATGCGAAAGAAATATAAATGAAAGTCTAAAGAAAATTTTATAACATGGTAATGTTAGTGTTTTTTTACTTCATATATATGCCTAAATTTCCTTATTATTGTATATATATATACATATACATACATATACAAATATATATATACATATATATGTATGTAATGTGAGCACTGTAGTATATTTTCTTTGATCTAAACATATAAAGAAGTAGTATGTTTTTCCTTGACTTAAATATGCACGGCAAATAATATGTGTCACGATTGTTAATAGGAACAACAAATCAAAGAAATAATAAACTAATTTGAAGTTGAGTTAACAAGTAGTATTATCGAGTGATGCTTGCTACTTTTTTCTTCTTTTGAGTTGTGTCGACTGTCCTATAGGGCTCATTTTCTATTAACAAACTGAACATGTTACAGGAAAATTTTATAGAACTAATATTAAGTTGTGCCACATATGAAAATTTATATATATTAAGCATTGTGGTCCATAGTAAATAGCTCTAAGAAATTTTTACAAGAGAGATTATTCATGGTAAAAACAATTAAGCATTACAAGATTGTTGACTATCATGAATGCATTAACCAAACCGAAGGCTAGAACCGATACATAATGGAAAATATTTGCGCATCGGTGCTTTCTGTGAATAAAATAATGTGTAATATATGCAAGAATTAATTTTATTATTGTTATAGTTACAAGATGAATCTTTGTAAGAATGAGATGCATATTGATAACGTGCTTTATATAAGAATGATAATTTTGTTAATATTGAACAAATTTGGACATAACTTTGATTAGATTATCCAATTTTGTTGAATCTTTTTCCTATTAAGAGATATTATAATATAGGACAACTTTCATGTTAATCATTTTGCAAAATTTTGAACTTGATAATGTAAAGATCTATTCTAAAATTGAATATAATCATTGTCTCGGAAATTCAACTTCACAAAACAATGCTGATCCTTTTTAATCGTAGCTTCCAAACAGCCTGTCCGTTTTTTATGATTTTGCCTATTTTGGAAAGCTTAAAACCTAAGCTATAACATTTGTTTGAAACATTATGTGAAATTTTGATTTTTAGTGTCAAAAATATAGTTTTATAACTCTGGCCTGTGTATTTTGTTCATTTCTAAATTTTGTCGCTTGAAGAAAAACTCTTGTAACTTGAGTTATACTCGACACTTTTGTAATCCATAAGTTGTCGTGGAAGCCTAACACATTATATAATAATTCACTTTTTTGTGTCACTGTCTAATTTTGCTTTTTAGATGTTTAAAAGTTTGTCTCAAGTGGCTTAACCAAGATGCTATGTTGTATAATATGTTAAATGATTTCATACATGTTCCATCCCTTTCTATATGCGACTAATGTTATTTTGAGACAAGAATAGGTGTCAAGTGGCTATTTGGACTTATGAGCGACAATGGCTCATTTAGGCACACTTAATAACTAAGTAAGTTGCTTTAAATGATAAAATAAAGATACGCTTACTGATTAAAATATATAAGTGTTAGAATTATCAATATATATTGTGTTTTGACCTTGTGGTCGATAAATATCATATGTATTATAACTATGAAATTTCAAATAGCTCTTCGTACAAAGGACTTTTTTCAAAAATTCTAACACTTAGTAAAATTATCAAAAATTTCTCGTATGCAAAGAAATAAAACTAATAAATAAGTCTTTTTAAATTTATAACAAACTTTAAGATTTGCTCTAGCATTAACTACTTAGAGAATTGAATGAGTTTCAATTTGACTGTAAATTATAGAACATGAAAAAAATAAACGTTTGTGTGTGTATGTGATGTCCCCCTTTAAGAAACTGCGTGGATGCAATTTTCATAAGGAGTGAGGTCTATAATAGTTCTGTTTTTGAAGCTATAATATTATAAAAATTTAATTAAAAAAAATTGTTCATTTTCGATTATGATAATTTTTGTTTTTGAAATTTCACTATTTACTTAATTGAAGTCTATTTAATAATAAATTTGTTTTAAAAAATTGAATTAATTAGTAATTAATTTTAAGAGGATCTTTTTGAACTCGAATAAAATATTCATAGTGAAAATGTATTATTTTTGTATTATAAATAATTTTTATATGATATAACTTGGAAGTGAAGTTCAACTTGAAATTGACAAAATTAATAATATATGAATAACAGTAACTGATGAATTTAAATAATTTGTATAAATTGTCAAAAATATTTGGTGGAGTATAATATTGATGGATTTTGATTGAATAAGAGTTTTTTATAGCAAAGCTAGCCGGCTTTATAGTGCGTCGTGCCACTGTATAAATAAAAGTAAATGCTCTACATATGCACAGAGTAGCTAAGTGTGGGCAACCAGCCCTCGATACAATAAAAAATAGAGCACAATAACTAGGCAAGAAGAGCCTAAACTACTAAAAAAACTAGACTACGTGCCTTACGAAGAGGAACTGCCGCTACTCACAACGGACATAGGGCCGATAACATGAACATAAGGCAAGAATAGAGTTGCCAGTTTCAGGACAAAGCCCGTCGAACTAGGCGAGTAAATGAATTTCCTATCCCAACCGATGTCATAAAACTTGCTTTTATTTACCTCACCAATCTCACCTTCCGTAGTAAGTGTCAGACCCTCACCCTCATTGTGATAAAAGAGAGAATGACTCTCACCGACTACATCACTGATATAGGCAAAATAACAGTCAAACCCAGGCGAGTAGCACATGTTAGAAGAAGAATGAATCCAGGCCTGCCCCTTAGAATTCCAAGCAATAAAATCAGACAAAATAGTAGTATCATGCTCAATATGGGCCTCACTAGAAAGAGGCGCAACAGCAGGAGCATCATCAGGAAACAATCTGGTAGAGGGAGGAACATCGGGGGCTACATTAACGAATTTTGATGGAAATTGACGCTATGAAATTGAAAATTTATAAATAAAATAGATGGAAAATAGGAACAAAGGGAGAAGAGTTAAGTTAACTAACATACTTTACTTATTTCCCTTATCACTTTTCAGAAAAAAGCTGTAACATCCCATAACTAGAGGCCAAAAGCTAAGCGCAATAGTTGCTGCAGTTATCTTTAGTATTAACTTCTAGTGACAAAATATGGTAATGTTAATGGTATCCATAATATTAAAAGCATTTCAATATGAAAAAAATAACAAATTTTAAAAACAACATTTTACTGATAATATTTCAAAACAATAATTCATATCCAAGTTGCATAATCCCTTGAAGTTTCCCAAGCAATGATCAAATATATCAATTACAAAATATGCCAAGAGCGACATATAACGATGCCCACTTGGTTGATCAGAGTCAATATAGTCACATTTGAGTTAATATACATAATGAAATCAAAGCAAAATAAACTATACCTCCTAATTAGCTATCTGTCAGCCAGCTGCTTGTCTTAGGAAGCTTTATTCGCCAAAATTTCTAAAAAAATCAAACCTCAGCCTACTCAATTCAATTTTGAGCACCTGAGAGTTTAAGGGGAAACAAAAACATCGAGTCAGACATAAAGGCTGGTGTAAATACATTCGAAACCTTGGTTTAAAACCTTTAAAAAAAACCCTTCGAAACCCTTGAAAGTACCCTTTCGAAACCAAATAAAACCCTTTACTTAACCTAGGCCAAAAGGACAAATCCTTCCTTTCGAGAACATAAAAACCTTCCCTTCGAATGCTTTAAAATCCTAGACATCCTTCTTTTAAAACCTTTAAATATTGCCTTTTAAAAACATAAGAAAAACCTTTCTTTTTAACCCTTTCAAAACCCTTGGGAACCACCCCTTCGAAAACATTCATTAAAACCTTTCGAAGGCATCAAAACCTACATTTCGAAAGTAATTCGGTTCAATTTAAAACATGTGGAAACACCTTTTGAAACCATTAAAAATCTCTCTTTTGAAACCATTTGGGTTGTACTTCAATCGGAGAAAAAGGGCCTTCAAAACATTTAACTCGAAAGCATCTGTTTCGAAACTATTTCGTAAGTAAAGAAGTGAAGGTGTCGAAACTATCCCTTCGAAAGCTTTGAAGAATTGGTCATATTTTAGAAAACAAACAACCCCTTCGAAACCATCTGGTTCAAAAGAGGCACCAAAAGGTTTTGAGTTAGTCGAAAGCAGTCATTTAAAACAAAGGCGCAGCCCAATCGAAACTATTTCTTTGAATCCATTTGACCTTGGCGAGAGGTAACCATGTCGAAAGCTACTTAGTTTAAAGCAAGCATGCACATTTTCTTTTGAAAGAAAAGTAATGCCTCAACACATTCGTAACCCTTGGTTTCACTCTATACATTCCACCTACATCTAATTCACTATGTACCAGTTCCCTAATACCATATGCATTGGTTTCGACGGTGTCGGTGGCGACAGTAAGGAGGCGGAACCTGGTGCTGAAAGCATTGAAACAGTGAAAAACAAGTTTATTTGTCCTTTTAAACTATTTCATTGTACCAAAACTGCTTTGTTTGTCAGTTTATGGTTAGTTGCAAGTTTCTCTTTTCCAAAACTACTACAGACTTCCCCTTCTCCTTTTATAAATATGTAAAACATTTATGTCATATACCTTAAATAATTTTATATATCTATTAAAACACTTACGAAAATTCTTAAAAAATTCCTAATAATCACATTTTATATATTTTGTAACATATATAAATTTTAGACCCAAACCATTAATTATTTAAACGCGAATAATTTTTAACCCAACATAACGTTTTCTTTACTAGAAAATTCATATAAAATGCACATAAATTTAGAAAATTCTGAAAATTGAACCCATCTCTAAGATATTATTTCTGGTATATTCAAAAATTCGCAAGCTATTTAGATGTGATTTAATATGGTTTTCACCTCAAAAAAAAGCCATAAAGTCTATAAGAAAAAACTAAATCATCAACAAGTATATATAATCTTTCCATCATTCAAAAACCGAAAACATTAAGAAATATGAGATGTAGTCATTATTCACCTTAGCTTTATAGATTTAGGACTCTGAGATTTGATTGGATTTGCTTAAGCTTCTTCCTTAGCTTTTCTTATTCTTCTTCCTCTTTCTCTTGTTAATGTTGGCTGGCCTCAAGTGAATTTTTGATAAATGAAAATGGACGTGTATGGAATACATGACCAAGCCTTTAAGGGTAGGGAATGACCTATTTCCTATTTTACACCTCATCTGTTTCATGTTAACTCTTATTTTAATTCATTGTTTAAATGACACAGCGACCCCTTGATAAAAATCAAATCTCAATCCCCTAATCAACATATTATTAATTTAATTTAACTAATTAAATATCCTAAATAATGTCACCAAAAATATGGGGTGTTACAAACTCCACTCCTTAAATAATTTCGTCCTAAAAATTACGATAAGGTACATAATAAATTAATCAAAGAGGTAAAACATACCATCAAAGAAGTCAAGATAAGTATCTCTAATCCTAATTTCAATCTCCTAAGTACAGTCCCTGTCATCGTCGCCCTACTGGACTTTAACTAATCTGACTGTCTTGGTTCTACGCCTCTTCTCATCTCTTGCAACAATACGAATCGGTTTTCTCACTATAGTCAAGTCTGGTTTTACTACTAAATCATCTAGCATAGTTTATGCAGCAGTAGTCTATGGGTCACTAACACACCTTCTGAGATGAGAAACATGGAAAACATCATGGACTCCTACCAAACTTCTCGGTAACTCGACTCCATATGCGAGTTTCCCAATCCTTTCAACAATACGAAAAGATCCAACGAATCTCGGTGCCAACTTTCCCGATCTTTCGAATTTGATCACACCCTTCATCGGTGACACCTTAACGAAAACCTGATCTCCAATTGATAACTCTAAATCTTTCCACCTTTTATCTGCATAACTTTTCTTCCTAGACCGAGCCTTCCTCATCATAGTTCAAATAACCTCAATCTTTTCTGCAGCTTCTCTAACCAATTCTGGACCAAGAACCAACCTATCCTCGGTCTTTAACCAACAAATAAGAGATTTGCATAGCTTTCCATACAAAGCTTCAAACGGTGCCATGCCAATACTATTCTGATAACTGTTGTTATACGAAAACTCGACTAGATGCAGATGGTCTTTCCATGATCCCCTAAAATCTAATACACAAGCTCTTAACAAATCTTCTAAGATTTTGTTAACTCTTTCCGTCTGCCCATCTTTATATGGATGGTAAGCCACACTAATCTTGAGCTTGGTTCCTAAATCTTCCTGTAGACTCTTCCAGAACTCGCTAATGAATAAGGATTCTCTATCCGTTAATATGCTACTTGGAATTCTATGCAATCTAATTACACTTCATTAACAACTTTGCCAAAACAAGTGTCGTTTTCTTTGACTTAACTTGAATGAAATGGACACTCTTGGTCAATCTATCCACTATAACCCATATACTTTTATTTCCTCTGTTCGACCTTGGCAACTCATCAATAATATCCATGGAAATAGAATCCCATTTCCAAACCAGAATATTTAATGGCTGAAGCAACCCATCTGGCTTCTCGTGTTCGGCCTTTACCTGTTGGCAATTCAAGCACTGCTTTACCCATAAGCCAATATCCCGCTTCATGCCTTCTCATAAGAAACTTTTCTTTAAATCCTGATACATCTTAGTTCCTCTTGGATGAATACTAAACTTCGAATGATGGCATTCCTCTAAGACTTCTTTCCTTATGTTTCCTACACTCGAAACACATAATTTTCCTTTCTTTCTCAACCACCCATTCTGGTCAAGAATTAAATCTTTCAAATCACCGCTCTCGGTTCCATCTCATAACTTTCTTATCTATTCAGCTAACACTAAATCCTCCTCCTATTTAGAAGCAATCTTTTTTATCGTCACTGGTCGAACTTCCAAACAAGATAATGTAACGGTCCCGTCGCTAGACCATCACCAACACTACATTCTAATGTTTCCTGCTAAGTGCATTTACAACTTTTTCGTTTTTTGGGTGTGTACTTAATCCCAAAATCATAAGCAGCGATAAACTCTAACCACCTCTGCTTTCTCATGTTCAGCTCCTTTTGAGAGAACAAATATTTCATTGACTTATAATCTGTATATAACTCAATCCTCTCTCCTAAAAGATAATGCCTCCACACCTTCAAAGCAAAAATCACTACAAGCAGTTCTAAATCATGTGTCAAATATCTGACCTCATCTGGTCTAAGCTGTCTAAAAGTATAGGCAATCACTTTAGCTTTCGGCATGACTCCTAATCCTATTCCACACGCATCTGTATAAACTGCCAAATACTGTTTCCCTTCCAGAACAACCAACACATGTGCTATTATGAACCAGATTTTCGACCCTTAAAAATCGACACTAATATGTCCATTGTATCACATGCCGAACATTCAAGTACCGAAAATACCAATTTGTTTGGGTGAAAGAAGAAGGTAGAAGAAAACTAAACAACACAGAATCTCATAACGCATTAAATAATATATAGTACAACAACGATCTTTAAAAAAAGGAAACATCTTTATTCATACATATAACTTCAGAGTACACTAGACTTATCCTAAATTTGGACAAATATAGAAACTTGTCCTCATAGTAACAAACATAAAAACTCTATAATACAGCGGAATAAAAATATACATGTAACGACCCACCTTTTTGGATGGTTTTAAATCGATGATAAAACAAATAGGTTAGAATTAAACTATTCAAAAGAGAGGATTGTTATGGGGTAAATAAGAAGAAGCAGAGAAAGGAAAGAAAAAACATCGAATCTCACAACGGAATGAAAAATATAATAATCAAATAAACAGTTCATGAAGCTGGTTTACAAATAACAATTGATTACACTTTTACAATATAGATCAGTGTTGCATACAATGGAAATAAATAACAATGCAGCGGAACAACATGATGCAGTACGATAAATATGATAAAAAATAATAGTACTAAATCTTCATCTTCATCCTCCAGATAAGCAGTCTTCGATATACTGAAAAGCTCAGACTGATCCGAGCGAATTGGAAAGACAAAACACTCGAGTTAAAACTAAAAGATCTTATGTAAGTTAAATCAACAGTAAATAAGTATGAGTGTAACTGCATTAGAGATGTTTATGGGGTTTGACACCTCCTATACAGTGTCTAATATGAGTGAAATAACTTAAAAGATGTTTGGGATTTCCATCTCCTAAGGATCCGTTAACAACCAAACGCTTATTTCACACAGGAAGGTTCTTTTACATTTCCAAAACAGATTCATAATTGACATCAAAATAACATATTCAATTCAAATCATATTACTTTTCAAATCATATTTACTTTCGAAATCATATTCACTTTGGAAATTATCGACAAGATAGAAAAATTAAATCCTCTTTTCAAAACCATCATATTTACTCAAACATGCCACTTCATTAGCAACTATCATTTCAAATCCCAACTTAAATTATAACATCATTTAACCATATTTGCTTTTAAATCAAGGATTTGAATATAAACACTTCAACTTTACGAAGTCTGAAATTTAAAAATAGTTTACATAATCATAAATAGTTTCAAAATAGTTATAATAAATTTTTAAATAGTTAAAATACTCTAAAATAGTATAGAAATAGATTAAAAGAGTTTAAATAGATGTAAGATAGTTTAAAAGATTTAAAATAGTTAAAATAAATTTTAAATAGTTAAAATAATCTGAAATAGTTTAGAAATAGATTAAAGTAGTTCAAATAGATTTACGATAGTTTAAATAGATTTAAAATAGTTGAAATAAATTTTTAAATATTTAAAATACTATAAAATAGTTTAGAAATAGATTAAAATAGTTTAAATAGATTTAAGATAGTTTAAAATAGTTAAAAATACTCTAAAATAGTTTAGAAATAGATTAAAATAGTTTAAATATATTTAAGATAGTTTAAATAGATTTAAAATAGATTAAATCGATTGAAAATATATTAAAATGGGTTAATTAGTTTCAAAATAGGTTAAAATGGATTAAATTAGATTAAATAGATTAAAATAAATCAAAATAGTTTAAATTGATTAAAATAGTTTTGAATAGTTGAAAATAGGTTAAATTAGTTCAATAGTTTGAAAAATCTGAAAATCAAGATTTTTAAAATAATATATATGTATATATAGTTTATATTAAAATAATAAGTTTGAAATTAATATAAAATTAAACTATTTTTCATTTGAACACATCTGGACCATGTCCGACTTTCAAATTAGTAAAACATAATTTCAGATGTTTCAATTCATATTCCCTAGAAAAAATCATTTCAATTTATATCGGTTTCAAATTCATGTTTGAACTAAAATTTTAAAACACTTCAAATTAATTAGATTTCAAAGTTATGTTCAAACAATTTCTATAACTCAATTTCGATAAATTTCATTTATGCTTCAAAAATTCAACTTTGAAACTTCCATTTTAATTCTTTAAACAATTCATTAAATTAATTCCAATTTTAAACATTTAAAGCTTGGATTTCAAAAATAATTCAGTTTTATACAAATCAAATTTTATTTCAAAATATTGTTTAACTAAATTCAATTTTTAAGGATTTAAAATCGTTTAATTTAACCAATTCATTGTTCATATATAATTCTCTACCTTAAGGTCAAGTGATACAGATATTTAACATTTCAATCCACAATTATTTTATATTTACAAATATATATCATTTCTACCCGCAATCTCGAATTTAATTACAAATCCATGAAATCGCTTGAGTATATCATTTCAATTCATAACGATTTCCCCCTAATCCATCAAAGGTATGTATCATTTCAACCAATAGGGACTTGCAGTGTTATAACAATATAAAAATATAACATTTAGTCATCCAATATCAACAATCACCATCTATCAAATCACCATTCAAACCAATCAATAAACAATAACTAGTGACTGATTATCAATAACGAGTATTAACTGGCAATTTATAACTTAATATTAAATTAATGGTGATAATATTCAATAAAAGTCAGATTTAACTGGAATGACGATTTAAATATACCAAACATCAACCAATTAATTTTCTAATCACATCATAAATTCAATTTGACTAACATAAGACAATTTAGTAGTTGTGAGTGGATTAAAACACTCAAATTTGATTTCAAATCGATTTGAAATCCAAAATAAGGCCCACAATTCAGTAGTCTTAAAATTCATCCAAACCAGTTACAAAATGTCAGGAATTTCAATATGATCCCAGCGGAATAAACCGCGCGTGAATCCGAGTACGTATGCAAAAGACATAACAATTAGAACATTGAGTTTAAATTGAAAAATAAATAAAATAAAATAAAATAAAATAAAATAAAAAAGAAAACAAGATAACCTACTATCCACGTCAGCTCGTATGCGCATGAAACCTTAATGCATATCATCTTTATCCGTTCGAAAATCTGAGCTGCCACCCAAACTTCAACGCCGCGCCACCTATTTCCAATGTCGACCACCCTAGGCCACCCAACGTGGCCATGCTCGGCTCCACCAGAGACACTCACCGCCGTCATCGCTCTTTGACTTTTTCTAGCGAATTCTGGCCAACAGATGATAAACGACTACCACCGTAAGGCCTGATCTCCTCCCTCTTTCCAACGCCACTTCCCGATCGTCAATCAGATGAAGATCCACCGTTGGATCGCAAAACCTAATTTCGACGGTTGGGATTCATTCTCGATGTTGGGTCAAACGGTGATTCAATCGCAAAAAAGAATAGCACCATAGGATTATGCTCATCAAGAGGTTCGAAACGGTATATAATATGTCATGATTTGGAGGAGCTTGAATTTTTGAAATTGAATTTGAAATTAGAATAGGGTTTGAAATCTGAATTGGTTTCTGCCGTTGAGAAGAGAGAAGCAGGCAGATGGAATTTCACGTACTGATATAAGAAATAAAAATACTGCTAGGGTTTAGCAAGATCTATTTATATGAAAAAAGCCCGATAAGAAAAATGAACACATATCGAATTGTTACGAACGACAATAACGACCCGAATAGCCTATTTCGCTTTCGGAATGAAAGTGGGTCATCCCATATATCAAAATAGATGTTTTTGATATTTTTAAACTCAGTGGAATAGGTTTCAAGTAATAATTCTATCGTATGAAGAAGTTAGCTTTAAAATCAGCTTATTGAAATTGATTTCTACACGTTTCAAGCCTGCATGATCAAACGACTAGTCTGATCGCTGCGAAACTTGAAATCCTAAAATAATTCACTATTACAGATCCGATGAAACTAGTTTCATCGAAATCCGAGACAGTGGCCAAATGGCTATTTTCACGTTAATTAATTAAATTATTATTAAATTGATTAAATCACTTTTCCCATCCAAATTTTATAATTAACAACTTCTATCATTTTTTGATTGCCTAATAGTTTAAAAATCCTTTGAAACAAATTTCCACATCAATTCAATGTTAAATATTACACTATTTACTGCGCTTAGTTTCAACTGTAAATTCATTTATTATAATTTAAAATCCAATAAATTCATTTATCTTAATTTTACTCTTATTATTAAATCAATTATTGGCTTATGGATATAATTGACATTACTATACATTTTATTGCATTCGCATTTTACAGTTATTGTCTTAACTCATATTAACATAATATTTAATTATATTTAGTTGCAATAGATTTTCAATTTTAATTCAAAATATTAAATAAATGGGTAACAATTAACAATTTTCACCTTTTACTTAGTTTAATCACATTTATAAGTTTATTGTATACAAACAAATGTTATGACTACTTACACATCACCGATTTAATCCGCTTACAATTAATTACATGTTTTTTCCAAATTAATACGACATTTGGTTTATTTTATTATTTGCAATTTATAACCAAAATTTATATTTGCAATAATTTCAATTAATTGAAATTTCCTTAGAGTAGTTACCAATTTCCTTACATTAGCACTATTATATCCATTTTAGTTATTCTTTTCATTATTAAATCTTAAATTTTTAATTTTTCTCACATTAATAAATCAAAAGTTTTATTTCTACCAGTAATAAATAATCAAACCTTAGTAAATTCAATATTATAATTATCGAAAAATGCGGGTCGTTACAATACGTGAATACGTCTTGACCATCTAGCTCCTCTCCGACTCCAAAGTATCCAGTTAAACCTAAAGAAATGTTCGGTCTGACCCGAGCATTACATGGAATAACACCCTGGTCAGTCTAGTAAACCAACATGAGTAAAACTCGATAAGAAGTAATTACCAAACTGATTTCTACATTTGAATAGTTTTCGACCAAAGGGTATCTCGTAAGACCACACTGTAGATAAAAACGGATAGGTTTTTACCTTACGATAACCAAAACATTTTATATCAAAATCCAATGATATTATCATAGTGTCTAAGTTTAGATTAAATAGATAAAATAGCTCAAATGTTTGCATCTCACATTCCAATTGTGCTAGGCTCTGCAATTGAAAATGTTAGGCATGTATCAAAAATTGGATCCCAACAATGGCAAGGTAAGGGACTGCCTTCCGATTACACGCCTTTAGAAAATGCACTGATGCCAACACAGAGCCGAATGCCCCTTTAACATGGAAGATCGAATTACGTCACCCCCTAAACACCGAAGCCTTATACCACCGTGTTGTTTGTACGCAAACCAATGAAACAGACATCTAGAATAGGGTGACCGCTCCTAATGCTAGTGTGATGCCCCAACTCGAGACCCACACTAACGAAGAATATTACTGGGTAGTACTGTCTGCTGGTGCAGAGAATAAGGCTATTTAGGAGTAACCATCCATGCTTTGTCTTAAACATGTATAGAATATGTCGATTGGGTGCTCAAGATTTTATTTTATTTTTATCTTTTCAAGTTGATCGACATACTCATTATATGTTTAATACAAAACTATGGTGGCTAAAGGATATATTTAGAATAAAAAACAATATAAATAATGAAACAGGCATAGATATATACATATACATAAAATACAATACATAGTGTCATACGTGGTGATACAACCACAATACATATACATATAATGAATCTCCATAAAAGAATATATGTACAAAGCCATGTCAAGCTTCTATAAGATAACTACTCAAAAACTGTACATAAGATTCCAAAAGGTCGATCGTAGGGTCCATAGAGAACGATTAAGCAAAGCCAAATAACCTAACCTGCAACTCGGTCTGACCCGTGTAGTAAATATATGAGTCAGTCTAACATGAACAAGATTAGTAGTTAATGATAATAAGACAAAATTTCTCATAAAGGAACATTCCTTGAATAAAAAAGAATGATATAAACATAGTTTTACACAGAATCCAAGTGATGGAAAATACTGAAATATCTCAAGGTTGACTCATGAATAACATCTATTAAATATGAATGTTTCTCTCTTAAAAGCTACTCGGAATATAAATTTCGATCAAATCGTATAAAATCTCAGAAGGAAAGGACTGAAATCTTCAAAAATCTCATATCCCATGGAACTCAATTAAGAGTTCAAAACTCAAAAAATTACATAACTCATGGAACTCAATTAAGAGTTCAAAACCTCATAAATCTCATAACTCGTGGGACTCAATTAAGAGTTCAAAACCTCATAAATGAAATAATCATATATAAATAAATTCTCATATAGTTCTAGGATATAAAGTATATATAATAGTCATTTTGAAATGGTGAAATCATAAAACTGAAAACTCAGAAAATAACCTAGATTGGACCCAAATCCCCAATTGTAAGCCGAAGCTATGCTGCATGCGCTATCTTTATGTCCAGTACTAATGTATAAGTACTAGTCTTATGGTGACCTAATTCACATATGCCTTGTGGTGATCAAAGTCACATATACATCGTGATGACCGAAGTCCTAAATACATGTGATGACTGAAGTCATAAATACATCAGATGACCCGAAGGTCTAGTATTGGCAATAACATCATGAATGCATCACAAACTCTCAGATAGGAACCCAAAAAGTGGTAATAGCGCATCTCATACCACGCTTTCTCACTCAACGGTTCACTAACTGTTAATCAATGCCACACTAGAAAGCAATATCATCAAATCACAAATCTCATAAAGCTCATAACTCGCATACTATCATTGGCAAGTACAAAAGAAAACACAATGGTTTTCACAAACCATAGCTCCTAAATAGGAGACCCAAATCTCAAAATTTTCCAAAGTATGGCAATCTTAAATATTTCCTAAAATAGGAATTCACAAATCTCGAAACACGCCAAAGAATAGCAATCAAAAATAACAACTTGAAGGTTCATAGCTTCAAACGAACAAGTCCGGAATTAACCGAAGAAGTAACACATATGTCCCATACCATATGTTTTACTAAATCATTTAATTCTCTTTCTCATATGTTCGAATTTTCCAAAATAGTATACCTTATATAGAAAATAACTTGTTTGAGAAGACAAGTTTTTTAAAAAAAATTTGAAAATCATTTGGAAAACAAACCATTGAAATTCTCTTATTTGTAGAGAATATAAATTTTTAACTGCTTTAAAAATAATTTTAAATGTTGTAAAATATTTATTTCAAAAGCTATTTTAATATAAAAACTATTTCAAAAAGTGTTTAGAAAATCTATGCTCGAAAACAATAGAATTCAATGGAAAACACTAAAATTTTAGCATATGAAAACGTATCAAAAACTCATCAATCTAGAGTACGGATTAACCAAAACATTGACTTACCTATTGATAGGTTAGAGCCCTTCAAAAATATCTCAAAACATCACAAAATAAGTAACAAAAATTGCTGGAACAGGCTCAAGAAATCACCAGAACATAAGAAAGTAGGATGCAGAAAAAAAGGGCCAGGTCGACCTGTTGGTCGACCTTGTTATTTGTAGGTCGACCTTAAGGTCGAACCTATCAATGGCATCGATCGACACTAAGGTCAACCCCTGAATGTGGTAGGTCGACCACTATTACATGATTTCTACAGGCTGTGCAATCTTGTTTGATTCAAACTTTGAGCAAATGTTTCAGCTGGCTACAAGATGAAATAGGCCTTGAAATTTTACATGCAATAACTAAAAAACATAGACAATGATCCAAAAAAGGTTTCACACCATTTCTGTATAAATTCATAGAGATATGGATCTTCGAAGATGAACCCAAACCAAGATTTAGTTGGAAACTATAGTTTAAAACATTCAGTTTACAACAAATCAAATATGAACGTAAATTTCATTTAGATTTTACAAATAGCTTGTTCTTGCTAGAGATGTGAGTTTTCACTCACCTTAACAAGGATTTGAGCAATTTAACCTGCAAGCCTGGATCTTTACGGCCATGAGAGCTCTAATAACCTATTACTGACAAGAAAAGAAGCATGCATCATGAAGAAAATGGATTACAGACAATGTATTCTCAAGACTGAATTGAGGAGATGATTTGGGTTTTTGGTTTTTGATTACTTGTAATACACTTTGATTTGCCAATTTTATCTTTTAATTTCACCAAATTTGAAGCAAGTTTTGAATAATAAAGTGGAGACCATTGTTCCTTTTTCTTTGTTTTGTTATTGAGAAGAAGAGCAACTGAGAAAAGGAAGTACGTGTACTTTCTTTCTCAAATGTTTCTAGAAATGGGTATTGGGTTGGAACCTAATATCCAATTTCCCATTAGCTATACTTAGTTAAATTTTGGCTAAGTAATTCATGTTTTCACTCTTTTCCCATTATTTACTCCTATTTACCTATAATAAAACCAAATAAATTTTGTAAAACAAAAGTTTATGTTAACTAAATGTTTTCACAACATATAAAAGATTATTTTTTCCATAAAAATTAATTTCTATTAATAATTCTCCATTTTTAATTAAATACATCAGTTTACACTTTTTATTACAAAAAACATCATTTTAACATTAAAATTTGTACAAAAATTATTTTCTTGTCAAATTAAACACAACAAACCATATCAACTTCATTTTACATCCAAAAATTTATTTTAGAACAGAATTCCATCTTTTTATTTCATAAAACACCTCATAATAAATTCAAACACTTCATGTAAAAATAATTATAAATCAAATTTGGCTATAACTTGCAACATTATTGCATTTTCTCAATTTAAAACCTTTTCCTCCCAAACTAACATAATAAAGTTTTAAAAAATTAGTTTCAAAAGTTTACATTTATTTCAACGTATTAATGTCTAATTAGATTACTCAATTAATTTGTTAACTCCAAATTAACATATTTCCCATTATTGACAATTTATCCAACCTAATTCCCAACCAAACAAGTCTTAAATCAAATTTATTCTCCAAAACTCATTGTTTATTTAAAATAAACTATTTTAACAAATTTATACCTCCAATTTATTTATTTTCTCCAATATTAAATTATAACCGCTATTATAATTTAATATCATTGGTAATTACCAAAACCAAGGTTGTTATAGAATCCCCCTTATAAAAATTGCGTCCTCGCAATTTCTAAAGAATAGTTGTATTTAACACAATTTATTTCATCAAACAAAGGTAAAGCAAAAAAACTTGAGATTGACATTGTCACCTTCAATGTGCGAAGATAGAAAACCAAGATAAGATCGCTCAATAAATTCTCTGGTTTCCCAAGTGAAATCGTTGGGATTATCAGACCATTGAATCATAACGAGCGACACATTCTTGTTTCAAAGGCGCTCAACCTACGAAGCAAGAACACGCACAAGGTGTTGCATAAATGATAGATAAGGAGAAACCTTAGGCTCTTCTAATGCACGAATATCAATCATAGAATCAAAATCTCGTAAACACTTCCTCAACTGAGAGACGTAAAACACATCACGAACTCCAAAAAACAGATCGGGAAGTGCTACTCTATAAGCAACATGACCGATGCACTCTGTAACAGGAAATGGGCCTATATATCGTGGTGCCAATTTCCCAGTCTGGCTAAAGCGTACCATTCCTTTCAAAGTAGAAGCTCGAATAAAGATAAGATCTTCAATAGAAAACTCAAGAGGTTTCCTACGGTTGTCTGCATGATTTTTGGCGACTTTGTGCCTCTTTCATTCTTTCTCTAATAAGAACGATCTTCTCAGGTGCTTCACAAATAGATCGGTGCCTAATATAAGCTTTTCCCTCGGATTCAAACCAACACAAAGGAGAACAACACGATTTCCCATATAGGGCTTCAAAAGGAGCCATGCCGAAAGAAAGATTGGTAGCTATTATTATAAGTGAACTCAACCAAAGGAATGTGATTCTCCCAGCTACCACCAAAAATAAAGAATACAAGCTCGAAGTAAATCCTTAAGAATCCGATTCATCCGTTTGGTCTGTCTATCAGACTGCGGATGATGAGAAGTGGTGAGATTAAGCTTTGTGCCCAAAGCTTGTTGAAATCTCTACCAAAAGTGACTCATAAAGAGTGGATCATGATCACATATTATAAAACTAGGAATTCCGTGCAATCGCATGATCTCTTTAATATAATTTTTCGAAAGATGAGATGCAGCCCTATTAGACTTAATAGAAATAACATGTACGGACCTAGAAAGACGATCCACAATGACCCAGAAGCTTTAGAATAGAGGCGGGACTTAGCACAATTTTATCCCGAACTCTACAAATAAGATGGTCATCGATATTATCTTCTGCATAAAGCATGAAAAGAGCCATACCGATATTAGATGGACTACCATTAGGGTAATGAAACTCAATAAAAGGTAGGTGGTCTCTCCAAAAACCGCCAAACTCATACGACTGCATAAATGAAAGTCGCTAAATAGTTGCACTAGGGCAAGAAAACACAAGGAAAGGGTTTTATACTTCCTTTCATTAATCAAAAGTTCCTACAGTTTACAATCCCACTATCTACATAATCAAAATTTTCAATCTTCAATAATTTGAACATTTTCAAAGCTCCTTATTTAAATTTTTATTTAAACCATTACTCTTTATTTAGAGTAGATAAACAAATTTGAATTGTTTTGTCTTCAAATTCTACCATAAATATATTATAGTTTGTAACATACTTCCACACCAAAATCACTTAGCTACACTCATTTTAAAGAGAAGTATTTTATTAGACTTGTTAAAAGAAACAATCATTTTCAATTTTAGACCTACTATAAAGAACTCAAGTTTGATTTAGAAAACTATAAAATCTGAAAATACTTATAAAATGAAATCTAATAAGTTTGAGATTTCCAGTAATA
Organism: Allium cepa; assembly: GCA_030765085.1. Classification (NCBI taxonomy): domain Eukaryota; kingdom Viridiplantae; phylum Streptophyta; class Magnoliopsida; order Asparagales; family Amaryllidaceae; genus Allium; species Allium cepa. The sequence goes on from CM060932.1 coordinate 744,674,332, forward strand.
TAAAGATCATCAAAAACGGACACACGGTTTGAAAGTTATGTCAAATATACTTTCAGTTTAAATTTTAGAAATTTTATGGTAAGACTGAAATGTCTATCCACTTTCAAACTCATTTTAAGCTGAAGAAAATGCTAAATTTTCGAAAATGGTAGAAAATTTATAGCTTACAGAAAGCACTTCCATTTATAAAAGATTGAACCCATTTGGAGTTACGAATCTCAAATTATTACCATTTTAGTTCAACACTTTACAAATAAAATCTCAGCTTTTAAAATCAATTTAAAATTTGAAAATTCCAAACTATTCTATTTCCAAATCATATTTTCTAATCAAGTTTTTATGCTAAGTCATTTATTACATAACCCTTTTTCCCGAAAACTAAGACTTTTAAAAATTATAATTAATTTGTAAAAACAATTTACTAATAGGAAATACTTTCTTCATTTTACTCAAACAAGTTTTTCAAGCAATTAATTTAGAAGAATCATTTTGAAAGAGATAGTTAATTTCTTCTTTTATCAGAAGATAGTTATCTATCCAAAATAAATTCTGGACTACATATTAATTTATTTCAAACTTTTACTTATTACAACTAAATTTACCGTGTCTGCCTGTCTCATTGTAGTGTTTAGAAATTCCTATCGATAACGTCAATCTGGCGCATCAGTCGAAATTCTTAAAGAACTTAATGGACAATCCAACATAAAATTATTTTCTATATGATAATGATGCCTCCTATGTAATTTCAAAATATTCTTTACTTTACTCAATAAAAAGAATTCAATTATGCTCATAAGCATTTCTTCTAGTAGAAAGATTTTCAATTTTAAAATAGCTGCTTACACTCATCATCAAGGATCCAAGGACGAATTCATCGAGATATTCCAGAATACTCGATTCGTAAGATCGATGAAATATGTTGGTGTGTTCATCAAACCAAACAGTACAATGAGCCACTCAAAAGAACCATACTAGTGCGGAATGTGGTAAGAGGAACGCTATTCTCCGCAACTCATACCAATGAAAACCGATGGTAAGGTCATGCTGAGAAAAGACCTTAGAACCACTCAATTGATCGAACATGTCATCGATCCTAGGCAATGGTTACTCATTAAACTTGCAAAAATGATGCAAATCCTAAGAGTATCATCATATTTCTTACAAAGATGACCACGACGCCCCACGGTGAAAAACTGGGCTGAATGAATTGCTTGGCTTCAAGCCCCAACAATTTCTTTTTGAGTTCCTCATTTCCTTAATGGACATCCTTATGGGAGGATGACTAACAGGACGAGAACCAGAAAGGAGGTCGGTACAAAACTCAGTTGCCCGATTGGGTGATAATCCCCAAACGGACTCACATACATCAACAAAATCACAAAGGACTGAAATTTGTGATACATCTTCATCATCTCGAGACTCAAGAGCAAATAAGGATGCTTTAGAATCTCCCTCACCATTCCAAAGAACAAGAGACAATAGATCAACCAAATTAGCTTATCTAAGATATAGGGTCCTTTCAGAACATAGAATGTGGACTTGATATTATACAAGCTAATCCATCCCCAAAATATTATCAAACCCAAGATAGTGATTAACGTGCAGATTTGCACGGAAAGAAAACATTTCAAAGAAAAATCTTAGCATTCTCATAAAACATGCTAAGTGTTGCAGATCCCCTCAGTAGGATTCACAACCCTCAAAGAAGTAACAAGACAAGAAACATCCAATGATATAACATACCACTTCGATACGAATGAGTGTCAAGCACTCGTATAGAAGAGATCTTGAATAGAACAGTCACAATTATAATTATTCATAGGGTAGGATATCATTAACACAATAATGGAATATTACGAAATTTAAAATTACATTCCTAGACATATTCCTATTTATCTACCCCAAAAGGACTTGAAAAGGTTAAGGCACGATTAGACACAACTTCGAATAGGGACGATGTTTTCACTCACATTATACTTGATGTATTTAGTACTCATACTATTCTATGTTTATTACATTTTTTCTGAATTCAGCTCTGGTACCAAGCTATGAGGCCGCACCCTAAGACCACACTAACAAAGAGAATTACTGGGTAGTACTGTCTACTAGTGCAAAGAATAGGGCCGTTTAGGAGCGACCATCCATAGCTTTGTCTTGACCATGTAATGAATAGTCGATTGGGTGCTCTAATTTTTTTTCTCTTTTATCTTTTCAAGTGGATCGACATACTCGATATATGTTTAATACAATACTTAGGTGGCTACAGGATTTATTCATAACAAAACACAATTTAAATAATAACACGGATCAAAGAGCAGCAAACACAGTCATATATATATATATATATATATATATACATCAAATACAATACATAGTGTCGTACGTGGTGATACAACCACAATACATATACATACATCAAATCTCCATAAAAGAATATATATATATATATATATATATATATATATATATATATAACCATGTCAAGCTTCTATAAGATAACTACTCAAAAACTGTACATAAGATTCCAAAAGGTCGATTGTAGGGTCCATAGAGAATGCCTAAGCAAACCAAATGACCTAACCTGCAACTCGGTCTGACACGAGTAATAAATACGTGGGTTAGTCTAACATGAACAAGATGAGTAGTTAATGATAACTAGGTATAATTTCTCATAAAGAAAATTCCTTTAAAAAAAGGAATGATATAAACACAGTTTTACGGAGAATCCAAGAGATGGAAAATGCTAAAATATCTTAAGGTTAACTCATGAATAACATCTATCGAATATGAATGTTTCCCTCTTAAAAGCTACTCGAAATATAAATTCCGATGAAATCATATAAAATCTCACAAGGAAACCACATAAATCTTCAAAAAGTCTCATATCTCATGGAAATCAATTAAGAGTTCAAAACTCAGAAAATTTCGTAACTCGTGGAACTCAATTAAGAGTTCAAAACCACATAAATCTCGTAACTCGTGGAACTCAATTAGGAGTTCAAGACCACATAAATGAAATTACCATATATAAATAAATTCTCATATAGCTCTAGGCTATAAAATATATATAATAGTCATCTAGAAACGGTGAAATCATAAAATTCAAAACTCAGAAAATAACCTAGGTTGGATCCAAATCCCCAATTGCAAGCCGAAGCTATGCTGCATGTGCTATCCTCTTGTCCAGTACTAATGTATAGGTACCAGTCTCATGGTAACTGAAGTCACATATGCCTAGTGGTGCCTAAAGTTACATATACATCATGATGACCGAAGTCATAAATACGTCGTGATGACCGAAGTTATAAATACATTGCGATGACCCGAAGGTCTAGTACTGGCAATAACATCGTGAATGTGTCACAAACTCTTAGAAAGGAACCCGAAAAGTGGTGACAATGCGTCCCATACCACACCTTCTCACTCAACGGTTTACTAACTGTTAGTCAATGCCACAGTAGAAAACAATATAAACGAATCACAAATCTCATCATGCTCATCACTCGCCCCATACCATCGGCAAGTACAAAAGAAAACACAATGGTTTTCACAAACCATAACTCCTAAATAGGAGACCTCAAATCTCAAAATTCGCCAAAGTATGGCAATCTCAAATAATTCCTAAAATTGGAATTCACAAATCTAGAAACACGCCAAAGAATGGCAATCACAAAAAACAACTCGAAGGTCATAGCTTCAAACGAACAAGTCTAGAATTAACCGCAGAAGTAACACACTTGTCCCATACCACATGTTTTACTAAATCATTTAATTCTCTTTCTCATACGTTCAAAGTGTGCGAAATAGTATATTTTATATAGAAAATAACTTGTTTGAGAAGACTAGTTTTTAAAACAATTTTTCGAAAATCATTTGGAAAACAAATCTTTGAAATTCTCTTATTTACAGAGAATATAAATTTTTAATAGATTTAAAAATAATTCTAAATATTGTAAAATATTCAAAAGCTATTTTAATATAAAAATCATTTCAAAAATTGTTTAGAAAATCCATGCTCGAAAATAATAGAAATCATCGGAAAACACTGAAATTTTAGCATATAAAAACGTTTCAAAAACTCGTCAATCCGGAGTAAGGATCAACCAAAACATTTGCTCACCTATTGCTAGATTAGAGCCCTTCAAAATCATCTCAAAACAACACAAAACAAGCTACAAAAATTGCTGGAAAAAGCTCAAGAAATCACCAAAACATAAGAAAGCAGGATGCAGAAAACATAAAGGCCCGATCGACCTTGTTATTGGTGGGTCGACTGTAAGGTCGACCTATCAATGGCATGGGTCGACCCTAAGGTCGAACCCTGGGTGTGGTAGGCCGACCACTAATACGCGATTTCTACATGGCGTGCAATCTTGTTTGATTCGAACTTTGAGCAAATATTTCAGGTGGCTATAAGATGAATCAGGCCATGAAATTTTACATGCAATAACTACAAGACATAGACAATGATCTAGATCTGGTATGAAGCAATAGAGATATGGGTCTTCAAATATGAAAAACTATGATTTAACTAGAAACCATAGTTTGAAACATTTCAGTTTACAGCAAATCAAATATGAACGTAAATTGCATTCAAATTTTACAAATAGCTTGTTCTAGCTAGAGATGTGAGTTTTTACTTACCTTAAAGAGGATTTGAGCATTAAACCTACAAGCTTGGATCTTTATGGCCATGAGAAGCTCTAACAACCTGTTACTGACAAGAAAAGAAGCATGCGGCAAGAAGAAAATGGATTACATACAATATCTTCACAAAATTGAAAATTGAGGAGATGATTTGGGGTTTTAGTTTTTGATTACTTGTAGTACACTTTGATTTTCCAATTTTATCTTTTAATTTCACCAAATATAAATCTAGTTTTGAAGAATAAAGTGGAGGCCTTTGTTTCTTTTTCTCAGTTTTGTTGTAGAGAAGAAGAGCAACTGAGAAAAGAAATTACATAAACTTTCTTTCTCAGATGTTTCCAGAAATGGGTATTGGTTTGGAATTCAATATCCAATTGTCCATTAGCTATAATAAGTTAAAATTTAGCTAAGTAATTCTTGTTTTCACTCTTTTTCCCATTATTTACTCCTATTTACCTATAATAAAACCACACAAATTTCATACAACAAAAGTTTATGTTAACCAACTCTTTTCACAACATATAAAAGATTCTTTTAGCTATAAAAATTAATTTCTATTGATAATTCTCTATTTTTAGTTAAATACATCAATTTATACTTTTTATTACATAAAACGTTATTTTAACATTAAAATGTATACGAAAATTATTGTCTTGTCAAATTAAATAAAAAACCATATTAACTTCATTTTACATCCAAAAGTTTATTCGAGAACAAAATTCCATCTTTTTATTTTATAAATCACCTCATAATAAATTCCAACATTTCATGTAAAATAATTAAAAATCAAATTTGGCAATAACTTGCAACATTATTGCATTTTCTCAATTTAAAAGCTTTTTCTCCCAAACTAACATAATAAAGTTTTAAAACTTTATTTTCAATAGTTTACATTTTTTAAATTAGTGTTGAATTAGATTACTTAACTAATTTATTAATCCTAAATTAACATATTTCCCATTATTGACAAATTATTCAACCTAGTTCCCAACTAAACAAGTCTTAAATCCAATTTATTCTCCAAAAATCGTTGTTCATTTAAAATAAACAATTTTAACGAATTTATACCTCTAATTTATTTTATTTTCTCCAATATTAAATTATAACCGCCGTTATAATTTAATATCATAAGTAATCATCAAAACCAGGGTTGTTACAGGTAGCTAACCACATAGCTTTGCTTCATGCTCTATTTTTTCCATTCCATCATGTTGTGGTGCTTGTGGTTACGTTTTACCTTTCTGAATAGTGATCCATCTTAGAATGGTAACACTACCCTCCGAGCGTTAGTGCAATGCTATCATTCATCCACAAAAGTTCATTTTGGGTCTGAACGAAACCGAAGGAACTAACTCTATTACATCCATATTGGAATCACCCTCAGAATTAGTAGTACTAGCCCTTGCACTTTAAAACTTTGTCTTCAATTCCATGCTCTTTAAGATGTCTTCATTCCGAAACGTTTGAGTTGGTTCGAAGTGGTTTTCAGATAACATATCTGATCCCGATCTCTTCAAAACAGTTTTTGATATTTTCCAGTAAACTCAACCCTTGTTCTTTAGGAATAAATAAACAAATAACAAAAGCAGAGTTCACCTCCTAACCGTTTGTGGATGGATTTTCATATCATTCATCCTAGAAGAATAAAACGAGTTTATACATATAATATGACACTTTTGACGGTAACTGTACCATATAATTCCTGCATTTCTTCTAGATATTTCCAAAGTTACATCTTTCTCCAGATTTGATTGTTGATTATTTAACTATCAAATAAACAAACATGCAATCATAGTTTAATTTCCATATGGGATCCACTGAGGCTTTATTAATTCGCATTAGTTAATAAAAAGACTTTATAAAACTTGATCAAAAGATCTTTTCTAAACACTATTTTCAAACTCCTTACATTTCCTTTATACTTGGAAAACATTTATATACTTATCTCAGTGGTATAAGTATATTACCAAAACCTTTTACTATTCATGCCTTGAAAACAAAATTATATACTTATCTTATCAATATAAGTATATTTACAAACTCTTCAAAGTTTTCTTCTTTTCAAATCCTATATTAAATAACCAAATATTTCTTCTGAATAAAACATCTGGCTTATCCTTTATAAAAAATTCGCTTTTTAAAAGCTCATCCCATATTTCAATTAACTTATAACTTTCAAAATAAAGTTATAGCCCACTTTTATTAACCCTTAAGTAAATTTATAAACCTCTTTCCAAATCTTTGAAATGATTTGTAAACCTTTTTCCTATTTTTAAAACTCTTTATATAATCCTTTTTATACTCCTTTATAAGATATCATTTATAAATATCATTTACAAAACATCATTTGTAAAATACTTAATAACCCTTTTCGCTAGTAAAAACCCCTTTCTATAAACAAGTTATCATTTACAAATACCTTTGTAAGAATTATATAACTTAAAAAACCATTTATAAACCCTTAGCCTTAAATTGATTAAAAAATTAAAGTAAATTTAAAACTGTACTTAATAAATTCCAAATGAGGCTTAGCGGTCCAAATGATACTAATTTAAGTTACCATTTAACTTCAATTCGATTCCTAAATCTTATAATAAATATTTACACAAGCTACCATAAATGTAGATACAGTTCATATCCAATCAGGAAATAACACGCCAATGTTACTAGTTGGCATGTACAAGTCCAAATAACATAACAACAGGATGGCGATTTATCCTGCTAAATAGATATCCAAACAATTCAATCAATTTATAGTAGAATGGAAATTTATTCTGCTTAACCCATGTGCACACAATCAAATCACTTACACTAACAGAATGGTGTTTTTTTGCTAACGAATGTCATTTAATTCTCCTAATCATATGGGTTACTTAAGGGTCCAGACAAGAGATTCTTTGATCTGGAATCAATTGGATTAAAAAGAAAATTTATTGAAAACACATTCATTTTAGTTTTAAGTCACCTTTGAAAAGATTTAAATATATTTAAAGAACTTAAACCCTAACTAAATCTTAATTGTCCCTAATTAAATCAAGGTTAAATCATAACTAAATTCTAACTAGTCTTAATGAACTTGATTAATTACTAAATAACTTCCTAATGCAACTTGGTTAAGGTTAAATCAAATTGTTTAAAAGATAAACCCTAATTAATCAAATATTAATTAAATAATCTATTAATTAAATAAATAAATAATTAACCATTAATCTTAATTAAATAATTATTAATCACTTAATTTCTTCTTAACCACATTAACCACTAATTAAAACTTCATTAATTAGTCAGTAGTCGTTAACTTAACCTAAATGATGATTAACCTCTAATCACCTTCTTAATTACTAATTAAGTGCCAATCACCTTTTAATTAACTAATAATTAAATAAGTAAATTAATTAAATGTTTTTGAAAACTTTTACAAAACAATTTCAAGTTAAAACTATTTGAAACTAAAATTGATAAATTTCGTCGAACTGCAACCATAGCGACTATTGCTATGGGCACAGTTCGCACTAACATATTCTTAGCGAACCACTTCACAACCCCTTACTTTTTTTATGGTCTGAAACATTCTTTAGAAAAACTTTTGAAACTAAAGCTACAAACTTTAATCCATTTAAAAACTTTAAACTTCAGAAAATACTTCGATTCCAACCGGATCTCAAATCCGTCACAATTACACAAAGTAGCTAACTTTATTTTCCAAAACTCATGCCATAGCTCATGTTTTACAATAGACACATTACTAACACAAACCATTTTTATCATAGGTTGCAATTATACATCCATATATACATGCTTACTAACTTTATAATATAACATCGATTTCCATAACCAAATCAACCTATAATAAACCATCCAAATCGTAATCAAACCACATGGTTACCATTCAAATTCTTCACTATATTATCATTATAATAATGAATTAATAATAAAGTAAAAATATTTTTCAAAATTAGATAGTTTACTCATCCGAAATTCCACGGATTCTACTCTTACTTTCACTAGACCTTGCTAATGACTCTAGAGTTCAAAAAGAATGTTGCTTTCTTGGAATTTTGGCTACTAATGGGCTAGACCTGATGGTCTATAGGCTCGACCTAGGGCGTAGGGCGGGAATGTGGGTAGTTTCTTAATGGAGGAGGGTGTGTAAGGTGGTAAAGAAGGGTTTTAACTAAGGAAAATGTGTTTTGAAGTGCAAAAACTTGTTTTTTCCTAACTTTTGCAAACTATGGAAGCCATGAATATTTTGGAGAGGAAGTTTTAGAAAATGTAGCGGAGAAGGCAAATGAGAATGTGTGTGGATGTATATTTATAGGTAAAAAGATTTGGAGAAAATTGCTAAATTACCCTTTAACGATTTAATATAACATGTCATGATATTTGAAAAATCACATCACCTTCCTACCTCTCTCTCTTGTCACATCCCCACTCCTTCTCTAGTCAAATCCTTAAGCTCATGATGAGTAATGATGTCTAACTATGAAAATATTAAGATATGACAACACTTAATATTATATATTTATATATAATGTTTATTATTTTTAAAGTTATGAATTGTCACATCACTTGTTAATTATAATTAATATAAGATAATCTATTCCTAAGTGTATTATTATTAGTTAATTATTTACTATATATGTGTACATATGGTGCTGCTATCCATGAAAAATCCTTAATGAACCTCTGATAATAACCGGCTAATCCAAGCAAACTCTTTATCTCAGACATTATCTTGAGTCTCTTCCGACTATTCACCGCTTCAATCTTAATCGGATCTACTGACAACCCTTTCTCTGAGACTACATGACCCAAAAACTTTACTTCCTTCTTCCAGAAATGACATTTCGAAAACTACGCTTTTAGGTGATGCTACCTTAGCATCTCAAGCACCACTCTAAGATGAACTTCATGCTCTCTTACATCCTTAGAGTATATCAAGGTATCATCTATGAAAACCAACATGATCCTATCCAAGTGCTCTAGGAAAACCCAATTCATCAAATCCACAAAGAATGCCAGCGCATTAGTTAGGCCGAACAGCATAACTAACCATTCATACGATCCATATCTGGTCTTAAACGCTGTCAAATGTATCCTCTACTACTTTGAGCTAATGAAAACCTGTTGTCAAATCTAACTAAGAAAATACCTTGGCTCCACTCAACTGGTCGAATAAATCATCAATCCTCGGCAATGGATATTGATTCTTTATCGTTCTCTCATTCAGCTTATGATAATCCATACATAGCCTTAAAGATCCATCTGACTTCTTAGCAAACACTACAGCTCCTCCCCAAGGCGAACTACTTGGCCTATTAAAGCTCTTTCCTTCCAAATCCACCAACTGCACCTTTAACTCGCTCATCTCTGTATGGGTCATCTTGCTTGGTGGCTTACTCACTAGTTCTCCTCCCTGTACCGATCCATATTTAACTTGTAATGACCCAATTTTTCGATGTCCGAAAGTCAACATCAATACGTCCACTGCATCAAATGCCGCACAGTCGAATGTTAAAAAACTGAACCGTTAGGGTTTAAGAAGAAGAAGATAAAAGAAGAAACAGAAAACAATAATAGAATCTCATATTTCGCAGTGAAACAATATATAATACATAAATGAATATCTTTAAAACAAAAGCACTATATCAGTTTATACATACATCATCAGAGTTGACAATGACACAATACAAGATGGCAGTTATAATATCTTGTGCACAAGAAAATTTGACTTGCACCAACCCATACGCAGCGGACACTACAATATAAGTGATACGTCTCGCCATCCAGCTTGAACTCCAGATCTCTACAGCAACTTCTTGGCTTCGCTCCAGAATAATGATAACCTGACTCTAGGTTGCCCGTGTGGAAAATTATGGGCAACCAGCGTTTAGGAAGGGAACAGTAAACTCCAGGTCAGTCAAAGGACTGGTGTGAGATCTTAAAAACAGTTATTTTCACAAAGAAAGGAAAAGAAATCCGTTATGCTTTTGGAAAATGAAACTACCACAAGGCCTCCGCGCACACGCACAATACAAGCGCACAATTGGAGGAGATTTCTTCTTATGATAGTCAAACATGCTTGATACGCAAAATCCTTTTTGATAATATTCTTAATAATGCATAGTGCAGAAAAAATTTCAAAAATATAATATTAATCTTAGCCAGCATAGGTACCATTATATTATGCCTGCTATAGCTACCTCCTGAGGAGGCAGGTTATACAATTGTAATCGTAAAGGGCTCGTATTGTTTCTTTGGATTTCCAACAAATGGTCAGGCTAAGGAACTTCCTGGGCCACATGGGTATGCCTCTAGAGGGATGCCCAGAGAACCTAACCGGATCTCTATCAACACAAGACCGGGTTACCTTTGTAAGCAGGTAACTAACTGTCACGAGTATGCCATCCCTCGGTCGTTAGCGACCTTTATCCGAGGATCCTCAACCACAAAGAAAAAACCATAAAGTATAATAAATTTGCAGCAACCACATAGGTTAAACATTTAGGCTCCATATCATGATACAACCCTTTTCCAGAAGGAAATGACATACCCTCAGGGGGCACTACCCCCAAATAACCTTGCCGCATTCTTCCTATTTCGACCATTTCCGAGGTGTGAGGTCCGATGAAGTCTCGTCCATAAAGCTACACTTTTCACAAAGCTGTGTTTCGATCAACAAATGGTCAGTAGCACTTCATATGCCACATTACCAAATTGGGAATGTTTCACTAGTAACCATCAACTACATAACCTCTAAGCTCGTACGTCTCAGAGAAGGGTGTTAAGCTAAGAGAATAAATTCTCCGCCACTAACAGAAATGTATTTGATAGAAACTAGCTTGACATCTCAAAGTGTAACGTCAGACACACATACATCAAGTCTGTTCTAGGATCGAACGGAACCGAAAGCACTTCAAAAAGGTCCTTGCAAATAAGGATATTCAATAATCACATCCTGAATCCCCATCACAAGGGTGATAAAATCTCAATACCGAAGCAACCCGGTGCAGAGACATTCGACAGGAAATCCTTTCGCTTTCGAAAATACCCGGTCTTCAACACCATCTTCAATTGCAATCCCATTTTGTCGTATCATTATTCGGAATGGGTTTTATGACACAAAGTCCTCTCCCGACTAATCCGAATAACGAGCGCTTATTTTTAAAAATAAGTGTTACATTCAGATTCAAGTAATTCGCAGCAAATTTCCACTTTGATCTTTTAAATAAAAGATCCAACACAAAAATTCGATTTGGTTTTCGAATATCCATTTGGAATCCGACCCCCGGTCGCATCGAAATTCAAATGCCATTTAAAGGCCAATATTGATAGTCGGTTGTTTAACTATCAATCAATATTCACAACAATCACCAGATTTTTAAATAATTTTTTCCCAATTATTTACTTCCAAAATATCTTCGCAAGATATATTTTCACATTTCAACACTTCGAAAACAAATTTCAAATCAATTTCACATTTCAATCATTTGAAAACAAATTTCAAATCATTTTCCTTCCGTGGAATAAATTTTGAAATATTTAGTTAATTCCAATGAAAATTTTTGCCGAGTTCAAATACTCCAAAATATTTCAAATCAGTTATCCAAAATATTCCTGGAGACATTTAAAATAAAATTACCTTTACTTAAATATTAGTTATGAAAATATTATACTAATTATCACATATATAAGACTTCAAGTCCGAACTAATTTTAAAATAAAATTAGTAAACAGAATATAACTATTTAAATAACCATCTTCTAAAACAAATATCGATTTATATCTTTAATTAATCACTTCTATAATTAATTAAATAAATCTTTGCTTTAAAGATTTTCAAAATAACTTAGGAAAATAATTTCTTTCAAAATATTTTAAAACCAACTCTAGAACTTTTAAATTTATATTCGAAAGCTGCGTTTAAAAACATACTCGGCTTTCCAGGGAACATACACTTTTCATTTCAAAATGGTCCATTTAAATCAATCGTTAAATCCTTCTTGATTTATTTTAATTTACATTCCAAATTCGTAATTTCTTTCCACGCTTTTAAAAATAAATTAATCTTTATTTTTAAAACAAATTTCCCTTTTCATTTTAAATTCCCATTGTGAATTTAAATCTTCAAATATCCACCGATATACGATTTTCAAATCGATTTCCAAATATTCACTTTCCACACCAAATCAAACTCCAAATTGATTTCTAAATTTATTTCAAACACCAAATCGATTTTCATTCAAACACCAAATCGATTTTCATATTGATTTCCCAAAGATTTATTTTTAAACACCAAATCAATTTCTGAATTTATTTTTAAATTTATTTTATTTTTAAAATAAATTCTTTTATCTCTTCCAAACTATTTAAAATCCGTATTTTAAAATAATTCTTCAACTTTTGAATAATATTACTTGAAATCCATTTATTAAAATTCTTTCCCATATTTTTGGAATTTATTCAATAGGATTAAAAATAAAACTTCATCCTTTTGAAATTCCATCTTTTAAATTTATCCAATTCTCAAAAATAGATTTTACTGTAAAATTTCAACTTGAATTTCAAAAAAATCCAATTTTATTTATTTCCCGTATCCTACGATACCAAAAATGTATTCGGCTAAACTATAGCCTTCAACGATTTCTATCACAAATATAATCACACACAGATTATAAATCATCACCATATAATATTGAAACAAATTCAAATATTTGAGGAATCCAGTTGGATCCTGCAACCCGTTTCCTTGCATCCAACGATGTTAGCACAATAATTAAATACCAATTTCACTTCGAGGTGGAATACCACGGTGTATGGGATTTATATAATATCATCCGCTTCGAGGTGGAATATCGCGGTGTATAGGATTTATATAATATCAATCATTCCAAATACATATATAATACCAATTCCACTTCGAGGTGGAATATCGTGGTATATGGATTTAATATAATATCATCCGCTTTATGCGGCGCATATGGTCTAAACTAATGCAACTGACAATAATTTATCATCCAAGCTCACAGTCAACAATTTTAAATTTAACTATTTAAAATTAAACTAGAAATTCCAATTGAGTGAGAAGATCTCACCTTTGCTCTTATTTGGCAATACATTTCCAATCCCAATTTTGTCTTCACGGTATTAGACCTTGTATAAACAATTATATAATTTATTAATATTCAAAATAAATCGAATAATCAATTTTCGTTTTAACAAATTTAATCAACTCGTGATTTTATTTTAAACTAATTCTTTTAAATTTTAAACCAGTTTCTTTTTAATAAATTGATTTAAAATTTTGAATTTAAAACTAAATTTCCTTTAATAAATCAAAATATATGCATGTGGATATATATATATATATATATATATATATACACATATATTTATTAACCAAAATTACTTTGCGCCTTACCGAAAAAATATATTTTCCTTTTCTAGTTTCTGCGTATGTACAAAGCTGCATTAATTTTCTTTTCTCTGACTACTAAAAATACTGTTTTAAACCATACTGTTTTGGTTTTATTTTTCCATATATATATATATATATATATTTCCTACTGTTTTACTGTGTATGTATTACTAAATTAAAAATTGAATCAATTCATACCTTTACTCCCGATCGAAAGCCTTCGTCGATCGAAACCCTAGCCAAACCAGGGTCGCGAATGCCACCGACGACACCTTCGAAGCATGTCGCGCCTTGAATCATGATTGCCTGATGCCTCATCGCGAGCCTCGCCCAAATCGAATCGCGAATATCCACTTGATGCCGCGCCCACCTCCACGAAGCTGTGTCTACACGCCTCACGTCTGCGCATGCGATCGCCTCTGCCCTATTTGAACGAGCGCGACCTTTGACCTTGCTTAAGCGCGCGCCCCCATTCTCTCGAATACGAATACAAACTCGACTCGATTTCTAGTCGAACACGGCCATGAACGTCACGAACCCTTCACTTGAAACCCTCGAGCTTTGATCTCGAACGACAAAGCGTCGGCGTGTCGAATTTGAAAAGGTTCGAGCGATTTGAATTTTAAAAGGGAAAGAGGAATGTTGTTTCATTTTCTATTTGAACTTTCGATTTGGATTATTGTTTTGAAGATAAAACAAAGCTCGGCTATTTTTTTCAAAAGGAAGGAGACGCGTGTTTTATTTTATTTATTTATTTTTCTTATTTTCCAACGTGTGTAAAAATTCTGCCAAGTGTATGAAGAAAGAGGAAATGTGTAAATTTTTTTGTCTTATATTATTAAATTCAAATATATATTTAATTGGAATACAAATTCAAATCTGTTCGATTTCCACGACTTAAATCTTAAAATTCCTATCGAGACGTGCCGCTAGATGTTTATAATGTTAAATTCCTATTTCGAACATAATGAAAAAGGTTCCAAGTCCAAATTCGATCGTATGGAGAAGATAGCTTTTCGGACCCAGCTATTAAATTAAATTTCAATATAATTTTCAGAGCATTTGCCTATCGTACGGCCAAACAATCACTCTAAACATCACGAAAATTGAAATCCGATAATAATACAATGTTACAGATCCAATGGAACTGGTTTTATCGAATTCCGAGACTGTGCCTCGGAAGGCTATTTTTAAATGTCGATTTAAACGATATAAATTCAAAACTGAACAAATCACTTTCAAATCCAACTCTGAAGCTTCTATTATCTTCATTATCTTCAATATAAATTTTCTATGCCTCGAAAATATTTTGACAAGCCTAAACTTAGGATTTAATATTTTACCCAAGTTTAAATAATTAAATTTAATAATTTTGATTGCCAAATTCATTCTGATATTTGAAATTCAATTTAAACAAACTTCCAAATATTTAAAATCAATTAAATATTTCAATTTCAAATGTTCAAAATTCTGGATCGTCACATCCTTCCTCCCTTAAAAGAATTTCGTCCCGAAATTACTAGTAAAGAAGAATGATCCTCAACCCGTTTACTAATTTTCCAAACCAAAAAGTTTTATCAACTTGCCAAAACAAATCTTTTTATTAAAGATCCATTATCACATCAACTAACTTTCCAAAATCTTCTATAAATTTGAAACAGCATTATTTATTCCACAATTCAAATTCAAATTTAAATTTCTAAAATATTTCTCAAAATTTTTCGAACTCCCTAAATTTTCGAAAAATTTCGCCAACGTCTCTTTTGCGCGGCTAGCTCGGTCTGCTAGAAAATGGCACCACGGACCCCCAGATTTCAAAAAGAAAACAAAAGGCCAAGCGGCTAGACAAGAAAGTCATCAAATTTCGTACTGAAATTTAAAATACATACCTTTTTCGAGCAACTTAAATTTTTATCTTTGAAATCAAAATCCCAATTCCCTTTTGCCTTTATAATTCCTGTATACTATTCAACAACCATGTCCAATTTCTACATTCAAAAATCATTTCGCACATTTCTATACAAAAATTTGAATATTTATTTCATTCAAATCTATACGATGTACATTCGTACGCAATATCAAATTCGATCACTCACTCGATCACACAATTTCACTTTCAAACTAATATCGTTCACCCGACTTCCTATTACGGACGCAGATCTGGTTTCTTGATCAAAAACCGTCATTCTCTTTGCATAGCTGTAAACTATGATAGAGAATTTCCAAAATCAACCAAAAATCCATATCAATATTCGCCGTCGAAAATCGAGTGAAAAATCCCAACTCAGATCGATAACTATCTCTAAATTATGTGCTTGAAGTCTGGATTAAATCACTATGCGAATAAAATAATATACATACATCCTACATATTTATTCCAATTGATTATTAACTATATCAATTTACTTTTCTTTTATTCACATTTGATTTTCATTCACTTATCACAATTTTTCCAATTCACAACTTCCAGTTTCATCTTCATTCGATTATTAACTTATTAAACTCCAAATTTGTCTTAAGAATTTCACCCTCCTTTTTCTTAACTTAATATAAATATTCTATACACTTCTTATATTTATTTTCAATTCACCACTTCTGTTTATAACTATTTATATTTAAACTGGATTTTCAATTCCATGTGAATTCAATTTACCTTTCATTCATAAATATTGGATATTTATCTTGTCATTCCTTTAATTAGTTTCACTTACTAATTTTACTTCAATACTTTGCTTCATTTCATTCAACTTGACAAATTTTCTCCATTTCACTTAAATTAACTTTTCTTCAAGTTAAATTTCATTCTAACAATTTCAAATTTTATATGTTTCCAATCTCAATTATATTCTATAAATATTTTAATAAAATTCCAGAGTCTTTCCAACTTTTCAAATCATTTTCGAAATCGTTTCAAATTATCTTTTGAATTCCCAAAACCAAACCCAGTTTGCAAACAACTTCAATTTAAAATAATTTGGCAGCAATTCCTCTCCTGGAAACTCGAAAATGAACACCGATGATGTCACGATCAACATCAGAATTATTTTCGCGTGAACGAAAAGTGTTTAGGGCTTTCATTCCTTCAAAAGCATTTTCCCAAAACCTTTGAAAATAACTTTTCAAACTAAAAGTGATTTAATTTCCAAAATTTCCAAATTTCAAATCCTTTCAAAAACATTTCCAAATATTCCTTTGGATTTTATTTCAAATTATAAGCCACATTTACAATTTTCATTTACAAATCTCATTTGTATATGGATTTGTTTCTCAACTTTTGGTTATGATTTCAATTTCCTATTCAATAATCAATGATAATAATTTAATATTACCATTTTCTAACATCCAAGCAACCATATACTATAATACTTTACAAAGATTATTTCTTTTTATATACGAAAATAATTTGGGTAAAATTATTTCATTTACCCTATTTTAAAACAATATTGTGTCGAATTGTTTTGTACAAGTGTTTAGAGATCCTTATCGATAGAGTTGTACAGACTATACCGACCAGAATCCATATACTACTCAACAAACCAATCATCACAATATAAAAACAATTTTTATATTCACTAACAAATAAGCGCTCATATCTATTATTACACTCAAACTCATTCTAGAGTACTACTGATTCTATCTCTAATGAGTAATCCCCACCAGAGTCAGAGTTGTCGCTTAACCAAATGCTTTGATACCACTTTGTAACGGCCTAGGCTTTTCGACCATCGACAGCAGCCACTCTCGACTGATAGGCTTTTTACCATCCCAGCCCCACCATGGCATACAATGGTACCCTGCCCTTGCTTTACGGCCAACCTTTCGAATTCTTCACCTACCTGGTTAATCAACCCCTCCCTGGGGACATGTATGGTTAGAGTCTTCTGTTCGCCACCAAAAGCAAAGCAAGAACCCCCTATCACGTTGTATTAAGCAAGATCAGTCATGGGACTGGTGTAAGATCTTAAAAACAGTTATTTTCATAAAGAAAGGAAAAGAAATCCGCTATGCTTTTGGAAAATGATACTACCATAAGGCCTCATGCATACACACAATGCAAGCGCACAATTTGAGGAGATTTTTCCTTATGATAGTCAAACATGCTTGATACGCAAAATCCTTTTTGATAATATTATTATTAGTGCATAGTGCAGAAAGCCTTTCAAAAATATAATGTTAATCTTAGCCAGCATATGTACCACTATATTATACCTGCTATAGCTACCTCCTGAGGAGGCAGGTCATACAATTGCAATCGTAAAGGGCTCGTATTGTTTCTTTGGATTTCCAACAAATGGTCAGGCTAAGGAACTTCCTGGGCCACATGGGTATGCCTCTGGAGGGACGCCCTGAGAACCTAACCGGATCTTTGCCAACACAATGCCAGGTTATCTTTGTAACTAGGTAACTAACTGTCACGAGTATGCTATCCCCCCGTCGTTAGCGAACTTTATCCGAGGATCCACAACCACAAAGTATAATAAATTTGCAGCAACCACATAGGTTAAATATCTGGGCTCCATACCATAATACAACCCTTTTTCAGAAGGAAATGACATACCCTCAGGGGGCGCTATCCAAATAACCTTGCCGCATTCTTCCTGTTTCGATCATTTTCGGAGTGGACGAAGTCTCGTCTACAAAGCTACGCTTTTCACAAAGCCAAGCTTCGATCAACAAATGATCAGCAACACTTTGTATGCTACATTACCAAATTGGGAATCTATCACTAGCAACCATCAACTACATAACCTCTGAGCTCGTACGTCTCAGAGAAGGGTGTTAAGCTAAGAGAATAAATACTCCGCCATCAATAGAAATGTATTTGATAGAAGCCAGCTTTACATCTCAAAGTGTAATGTTAGACACACATCCATCAAGTCTGTTCCAGGATTGAACGGAACCAAAGGCACTTCAAAGAAGCCCTTGCAAATCCGAATATTCACTAATCACATCCGGAATCCCCATCACAAAGGGTCATAAAATATCTATACTAGAGCAACCCGATGCAGAGACATTCGACAGGCAATCCTTTCGCTTTCGAAAATACCCAGTCTTCTGCACCATCTTCAAATGCAATCCCATTTCGTCATATCATTATTCGAAATGGGTTTTATGACACAAAGTCCTCTCCTGGCTAATTCGAATAACAAGCACTTATTTTTAAAGTGTTACATTCAGATTCAAGTAATTCACAACAAATTTCTGCTTTGACTTTTAAATAAAAGATCCAACACAAAGATTCGATGTGATTTTCGAATATCCATTTTGAATCCGACCCCCGGTCGCATCGAAATTCAAATTCCATTTAAAGGCCAATATTGATAATCGGTTATTTAACTAGCAATCAATATTCACAACAATTACCAGATTTTTAAATATTTTTTTCCCAATTATTTACTTCCAAAATATCTTTGCAAGATATATTTTCACATTTCAACACTTTAAAAACAAATTGCAAATCAATTTCCACATATTAGTCCTTTGAAAACAAATTTCAAATCATTTTCCTTACGTGGAATAAATTTCCAAATATTTAGTTAATTCCACTGAAATTTTTTGCCGAGTCCAAATACTCTAAAATAATTCAAATCACACATTTAAAATAAAAATACCTTTACTTAAATATTAGTTATGAAAATATTATACTAATTATCACATATATAAGAATTCAAGTCCAAACTATTTTTAAAATAAAATTAGTAAATAGGGTATAACTATTTAAATAACCATCTTCTAAACAAATATCAATTTAGATCTTTAATTAATCACTTCTATAATTAATTAAATAAATCTTTGCTTTAAAGATTTTCAAAATAACTTAAGAAAATAATTTCTTCCAAAATATTTTAAAACCAACTCTAGAACTTTTAAATTTATATTCGAAAGCTGCTTTTAAAAACATACTCGGCTTTCCAGGGAACATACACTTTCCATTTCAAAATGGTCCATTTAAATCAATCGACAAATCCTTCTTGATTTATTTTAATTTACATTCCAAATTCGTAAATTTCTTTCGATACTTCTAAAAATAAATCAATCTTTATTTTTTAAATAAATTTCTCTTTTCATTTTAAATTCCCGTTGTGAATTTAAATCTTCAAATATCCACTGATATATGATTTTCAAATCGATTTTCAAATATTCACTTTCAACACCAAATCAAATTCCAAACTGATTTCTAAATTTATTTCAAACACCAAATCGATCTTCATTCAAACACCAAATCAATTTTCATATTGATTTTCCAAAGATTTATTTTTAAACACAAATCAATTTCTGAATTTATTTCTGATTTTATTTTCTTTTTAAAATAAATTCCTTTATCTCTTCCAAACTATTTAAAATCCTTATTTTAAAACAAATTCTTCAACTTTTGAATAATATTACTTGAAATTCATTTATTAAAATTCTTTCCCATATCTTTGGAATTTATTCAATAGGATTAAAAATACAATTTTATCCTTTTAAAATTCCTTCTTTTAAATTTATTCAATTCTCAAAAATAAATTTACTATAAACTTTCAACTTGAATTTCAAAAAAAAATCCAATTTTATTTATTTCCCGTATCCTACGATACCAAAAATATATTCGGCTAAATTATAGCCATCAACGATTTCAATCACAAATATAATCTCACACAGATTATAAATAATCAACATATAATATTGAAACAAATTCAAATATTTAAGGAATCCAGTTGGTTCCGTCCAACCCGTTTCCCTGCATCCACCGATGTTAGCACAATAATTAAATACCAATTCCACTTCGAGGTAGAATATCGCGGTATTTGGGATTTATATAACATCGTCCGCTATTATGCGGCGTATAGGGTCTCATCCGCTATGTAATGCGGGAAATCAATCACTCCAAATACATATATAATTCCAATTCTACTTCGAGGTGGAATATCGCGGTATATGAGTTTAATATAATATCATCCGCTATTATGCAGCGCATAGGGTCTAAACCAATACAAGTGATAATAACTTATCATCCAACCACACAGTCAACAATTTAAAATTTAACTATTTAAAATTTAACTGGAAATTCCAAATGAGTGAGAAGATCTCACCTTTGCTTTTGGTTGGCAATCCATTTCCAATCCCAATTTTGTCTTCACAGTATTAGAGCTTGTATAAACAATCATATAATTTATTAATATTCGAAAGAAATCAAATAATCAATTTCCGTTTTAACAAATTTAATTAACCCGTGATTTTATTTTAAACCGATACTTTTAAATTTTAAACAAATTTCTTTTTAATAAATTGATTTAAAAATTGAATTTAAAAATAAATTTTCTTTAATAAATCAAAATATATGCATGTGGATATATATATACACATATAAATATGTATATTAACCAAAACTACTTTTTGCCGCAACGAAAAAATATATTTTCCTTTTTCTGTTTTCTGCATATATATAAAACAGCATTTTTTTCTTTTCTCTGTCTACTAAAAATACTGTTTTAAACCTTACTGTTTTGGTTTTATTTTTCTATATATATATTCCTACTGTTTTACTGTGTATATATTATTAAATTAAAAACTAAATTATTTCATACCTTTACTCCCGATCGAAAGCCTTCATCGATCGAAATCCTAGCCAAACCAGAATCGCGAATGCCGATGACGACACCTTCGAAGCCATGTCGCGCCTTGAATCGCGATCGCCTGATGCCTCATCACAAGCCTCGCCCAAATCGAATCGTGAATATTCACTTGATGTCGTGCCCACCTTCATGATGCTGCGCCTCCACGCCTCGCGTTTGCGCACGTGATCGCCTCTTCCATATTTGGACGAACGCAACCTTCGACCTTGCTCGAGCGCACACCCCCATTCTCTCGATTACGAATACGAACTCGAGTCGATTTCTACTCGAACGCGAACATGAACGTTGCGAAAACTTCACTTGAAACCCTCGAGCTTTGAGCTCGAACGAGAAAACGTCGGCACATCTAATTTGAAAAGGTTCGAGCGATTTGGATTTTAAAAGGGAAAGAGGAATTTTTTTTTCATTTTCTGTTTGAACTTTCGATTTTGATTATTGTTTTGAAGATAAAACAAAGTTCGGCTATTTTCTTCAAAAGGAAAGAGATGTGTGTTTTATTTTATTTTTTTTATTATTCTTATTTTCAATGCGTGTAAAAATTCTGCCAAGTGTATGAAGAAAGAAGAAAGGTGTAAATTTTTTTTATCTTATATTATTAAATTCATATATATATTTAATTCGAATACATATTCAAATCTTTTCGATTTCCACGACTTAAATCTTCGAATTCCTATCAAGGCGTGCCGTTAGACGTTTATAATGTTAAACCTCTATTCCGAACACAATGGAAAAGGTTCCGAGTCTAAATTCGATCGTATGGAGAAGATAGCTTTTCGGACCCAGCTATTAAGTTAAATTTCGATATAATTTTTAGTGTGTTTGCCTATCGTACGGCCAAACAATCACTCCAAACATTACGAAAGTTGAAATCCGATAATAATACAATATTACAGATCCAATGGACTGGTTTCGTCGAATACCGAGACTGTGCCTCGGAGGGATATTTTTAAATGTCGATTTAAACGATATAAATTCAAAACTGAACAAATCACTTTCAAATCTGACTCTGAAGCCTCTATTATTTTCAGTATCATCAATATAAATTTTCTAAGCCTTGAAAATATTTTTAACAAGCCTAAAACTCAGGATTTAATATTTTACCCAAGTTTCAATAATTAACTTTAATAATTTTAATTGCCAAATTCATTCTGATATTTGAAATTCAATTTAAACTAACTTCCAAATATTTAAAATCAATTAAATATTTCAATTATAAATGTTCAAAATTCTGGATCGTCACATAACTATTTTAAATTATTAAATTTAATATAAATATTGAATAAAAATGGTTAGAAATAAAAATTTAATGAATTACTAATGTATTTATTTTTTATTTTATTTTTTTTGGCAAAGCCAGCGGGGTTATCTGGGCCCCTACCAGTTTTATTGCAACAAACAATAAAAAAAGAGATACATAGAAAAAACAAAGAGGAAGATAACTGAAAAATAAAAAAGGAAGAGAAACATCAAAATCAAGTCCAAGCTTGTAACATAGACAGCGGGATGCTACTAGCACAGTGCTTCAGTTGCTTGTGTATACTGCATTTCATTTCTTTCCATAAGACCATGTCATTCCTTTTAACATTTTCAAAAACTCTTAAATTTCTTTCCCTCCAAATCACAGCCACGAAGACCTTCAAACACACAGTGAACACTCTACTATCATCTGTTCTCCATTTGGTTGCTTTGTGTATTATATTCCACTGTATGTTGCTAGTTCGACCAGATAGATATGTACCAGTTTTACCACCTAAGTGGAATAGCAAGTTGTTCAAGGCAGAGCACTCAAAAAAAATATGGTCGGTTGTTTCCTCTTCAATATCACAGAATAGGCATTGCATGGGATAGATCATTCCAACCTTTTGTAACATAGATCTAGTAAGCAAAGCTTTGTTGATCACTTTCCACATCAAAAGATTGTATTGAGGGACTGTATCAGTAGACCATATAACATCATGCCAGATAGCAGCAGGCAATGGATCACTTTCTGTTAGGGAACTGTAAACACCCTTAACAGAATGTGGTTTGCCATTCCACTGAACAGAGTTGATTTGCATAGCAGTGAAATTAGTTTGTTGTAATATATTCCAAGTTTGCTGAATTTCTTGATTACTGGTGGTAGGCAACTGAATATTACCATTGATCAAGTAGGAATTAGCATCAGCAGTTAAGGAAATACCTGTTTGGACAATTTGTGAGTAGGAAAGCAATTTAAATAAAATTAGGCCTTGTCTAACCCATGGTTCCTTCCAAAAATTCACCTTTGAACTGGCATTAACTGGGTATTGTATAAACGGCAGAAAGACTTCTCTATACTTAAGGATGCTTCTCCATGTCCAACTACTTTGTTGAGGGATCTCCATAACCCAGAAATCCTTGTTCTTGATATTGTGAAGCCATGTCCATTCCACCCATAAACTTTCCCTTTTTTTAATGTTTGCATCAAACTGTTTGCTTATAGCCGCTATGTTCCACTTCCTTATGTCTAAGATACCAAGCCCACCAGATTTAAAGGGAACTTCAAATTTTGTAAAAGCACATGGGACAATTTTCCTGTTGTGAATACTTCCAGTCCAAAAGAATCTACTCATAGCAGATCTGAGTAAATGTAATAACTTGATAGGAAGAATTATAGTGCGTGCCCAGTAAACAATAGAAGAGAAGACAACAGATTTGATGAGAACAAGCCTTCCAGATTGAGTTAATTTCCTATTATCCCATGCTGTCATGATTGAAGTTATTTTATGATATAATGGATAACAGTCATTCTTAGTAATTCTTTTAGTTATAAGAGGCAGACCAAGGTACTTCATGTCATTCTCCATACTTGTGAAACCAGACTGCTGATGAAGGAAAGCAGCTTGTTCATTACTGATACCAGAGACTAGCATAGAAGATTTATTTTGATTTATGGATAAGCCAGTCATTTTTTTAAATATATGCAGTGCTTCTTTAATTCCATTCAGAGAAGGCAACTCAGGCTTTGTAAACATCATGACATCATCAGCAAACATGATGGATGTAATAAGTTGTTGAGAACATTTGGGATGATACTTTATTATTTTTCTGTTGTAACTAGTTCTTAGAGTAACAGTTAGCACTTCCATAACTATCAGAAACAAATAAGAAGATAACGGGTCTCCTTGCCTGATACCTTTTCTTCCTCTAAAATTTCCTACAGGTCTGCCATTAATCACAATAGAGTAGGATGGAGTGGAAATACATACATAGATCCAAGACACAAATGTTTTAGGGAATCCCATAACAGCCATAATTCTAACTATGGATTCCCAATGGATAGAGTCGTAAGCTTTAGTTATGTCAATTTTCAGAGCTGCAGCAGGGGTGCTATTGCTATTACCATAACATTTGAGAAGTTCTTGAGCCAAGAGAACATTATCAATGATGTCTCTGTTAGGAAGAAAAGCTGATTGATTTTTAGAGACAACAGATGGAAGAACTGAGACTAATCTGGCTGCTAGAATTTTAGATATGCACTTGTACACTACATTACAACAAGATATGGGCCTATAAGAACTAACAGTGGAAGCTGGAGAGTATTTGGGAATTAATGCAATATTGGAACAGTTGATTTCTCCAAGAATCTTGCAAGTATTAAAGAAGTTATGTATTGCCTTGCAAAATTCACTTCCAAGAATACTCCAAGTACTAATAAAAAACACTACATTTAGACCATCAGGGCCACCGGATGAGTGTTTGTTCATAGAGAAAAGGGTTGCCTTGATTTCTTCATCAGTAACAGGACTGACAAGAAATGATGCTTCCAAATAATTGATGTTTGGAGGTCAGTTTCAGTAATTAAGTCAAGATCTGGAGTAAAGCCTTCTATATTACCATACTGCTTGGTGAAGTATTGTATAAATGCATTGTCAACAGTTTCAGGAGAGGTGTGCAAAATGCCCTGGTCATCAGTTATACTATGAATGTTTTCTCTTGCTTGCTTAAGTTTGATAGAATCATGATAAAACTTCGTGTTTTTGTCACCTTCATCATGCCATTTTTTGTTTAGTTGCTGTCTCTTCATGTTGGCTTCAAGTTCCAAAGCAGAGTTAACTTCTAAAAGTAGTTTTCTTTCTTCATCAGCTGCTTGAACGTCAAGAGGATGTTCCATCATAAAATCTTGCCTTATTTTAAGTTGCTGAGTAAGTGTAGCAGACAGCAGACCACCTCTACCAAAAGTTGAAGAGACCCACTGTTTGATAGCTTGCTTAATGTACTTGAGTTTCCTGCAAAATTTAAACATAGGGTTACCAAAACCAAAAAATTCTGCATTAGCTTTTGATACAAGAACAAGAAAGTGTTCATGCTTAGCCCAAGCATTAAAAAATTTGAAACTTCTTTTTTCTCTTCGCAAATGGTTACCAAGGGTCAGGATTTGAGCTGAGTGGTCTGATAGGATTGGTTGTGGGAGGAAAACTGAAATGGAAGGCCAAAGGGATAGGGCTTGGAAATTGCAAAAGGAATGATCAATAGTTGTAAAGGTACGTACTCCACTTTTGCTTCTATTATTCCAAGAGTACTTGGCACCAGATTTATTCACCAACAGCAACTCAGAATCAATAACAGATTGATTGATAGGATCAAGATCCCTAGGAGTAAGTGGGTTGCCACCGAACTTGTCATTAAAACTTAAACAAGAGTTAAAGTCACCCATAACCAGCCATGGATGTGAAGCTTGTCTTAAAGAAGGAATTGTTTTAAGGAAGGCATTCCTTGATATGGTAGAATTGTCAGCATACACAATTGTTAAGTAGAAAGAGGTTTGGGTTTGGGTAAGAAACAAGTGAAAATGTATAGATTGTCTACTCGAAAGAATGGGAGATAGAGTTATTTCAGAGGGGTTATACAAAACAAGAATTCTACCATATGATGCTGAGTCAAGGTTATGATGGAAGGACCAGGTAGGATTAATGTAGTTAACAGCCTTTTGAGATAGGGGAAGATTTAGCTTAGTTTCAAGAAGTCCAATGAGGCAAAGGTTATAATCAGAGATATAATTCTTAACTTGATCAAGTTTCAAATTGTTATGAGCCCCTCTAAGATTCCAAGTTGCTATTTTTGTATGCATTAAAAACTATTGATAAGTGAGGGAGTTGTTTCTTCTCTGAGCTGACAGAGATCTGGATCTTGTTTGTATCTTCCTTTTAAATTTTGTAGGGGGTGTGGGAGGTTGGTTGTGTGAGGCAGGAGATGATGAGTGAGGTTGGTTGAGTGAGACAGGTGTGGGGGTGCTGGGATCAGGCCAACCAGGGATGGGAATGGAAAAATTGTAGTGAGTTTGAGAAGATTTTGAGGATTGATCACCTTGCTTGGATGTTACTATTTGAGTTATCTGGGTTTCAAATGATTTGCACCAATTGTTGTCAAAATCAGAAGAAGATGTAACAGTTGTTGTACAAACTTTGCCAGTTTCTTTTCTATTTTGCTTGTTACTTCCATTTTTCCTCTTTTCATTCATTTTTGTTGCTTGTTGTTCTTTTGTTATTGCCTGATTTAGTGTGTCAGTGGGTATTTGTTTTGCAGAATGGTTTGTTTTCTCAGTCATGGTTGTTTGTTGCTCTGTGCATGTAAGCTGGTCAGTTATTTCACCTTCTTCCATAAGTTGCATATTATTTGCTTCTTGATCTTCTTCATCAGTTTGTAGCAATGTGTACATGTTGTTAGTACTTACTGCACACACTTGCACATTTGTTTTTCCAGTAGTTTTTGGAATTTGTACTGTTCTTATTCTCTGTTCTAAAATTTCATCATTCTCCTTCTCTTTCACCATATTTATTTCTTGTACTTCAACTTCAGTTTGTTGCATGGTGTACATGTTACTTGCACTAACTGTATCTCTTTGTTTTGCATTTACTGAACCTATCACACCATTATTAACTCCAGCAGCTTTATCAATAGTTTTTAGATTTTCACCTTGTTTCAACAAATCAACTTCATCATTAATTACACAGTTGTTGTTCCTATTACTATTGGTTTTGGTTACTTTCTGCCATTTTTGTTTAAAACTAGTCTGTTTATCACTACCTTGACCCTTTACCACATTATTCCTTCCATCATTTCCTTTCTTCTGTTGTTCAGTCATTGTTTCTTTATCTACTTTCTTTCCATTTTCTACAATTTTGCAATTACTCAGCTGGTGTCCAAACTCCTTGCATAGAGTACATATCAGTGGTTTCCATAGGTAAGTTACATTAACTACTTGCATCGATCCATTTTGCAGTTGAACTGTAAATTTATCTGGCAGTTCTTTGTTTGGATGCACTTCAACTAAACATTTGGCAAAAGAAATACGCTCAAATTTTTCAGTTGAAGCATCCAAACATAGTAGCTTACCCACTCTAGATGCTAACCAATTAATTCCCAACGTTGACCAAGCAAACAAAGGAATGTTTGTTAATTTTATCCATACTGGAACTGTTTTAATGCTACTACAGTTATTTCCAATATTAACATCCCATGGTTTCACAATAAATAATTTATTCCTCATTACAACAGGGTCAGCCTCTGATATTCTGATTCTATCATCTTCATTTGTGAATTTGAATAGAAAGAGAAACCCATCAGATTTGACTGAGATCGAACCACTTAATTTCCAGACTTTCTTAAGGTAGTATAACACAGTAGCATAAGGCAATGGGGTGTCTAAAAAGAAACCTACGAGATAATCTCTCCACATATCATTACCAGCTTGAACAACGTCAGCGGGTGGGACGATCGCTTCACCATTGAATTGCAGTTGAATTTCACGTGGGACAAACTTCCCAGCATTATTCGGTTTGGCTTTGAAAAGCGAGTTCCACGAAAGAGGAGGAGAAGGAACAGGGATAGGTTTAGAACTAGGAAGAAATGGCAGTGAAGAAGGTGGAAGGGGGTTGACCAACGAGGGTGGAGATGGCACCGAAGTAAGAAGACTAGGAGAAGGTGGATTGGATGGTTCTGACAAGGAGCTGGAAGCAGCTGGCGGTACAAGCAAGGGAGAGGAGGGACTAGGTTGATTTGATCGGCTGGGAAAAGACAGATAAGCGGGAATAGGGGATGGGGGCACGGTCACCATTTTTGAAGAGAAATGTTAATTTAATTTTTTTTTTTTTTTTTTAAATTTTTGAAGACAAATAAACAATTTCTAAGATTTAAGCAATAGCCAGCATTGAAATAAAATTTTGTATATCGAATGTGTTTATAATCAATAGCTGGAATTGAATAATAAATATTAAATTAATGTAAAATTGATGTAGTTGTTTTATTATTTGAATTTGTTTTAAAATTTAAAATTTATAAGTTAAATAACATATATTTCAAATATGGTGATTTATTAGTAATTAAATTATTTAAATTCATTATTGAAAATTATTTAAAAAGTTAAACTCTGAATTTAATGTGAATGAAAATGATTTCAAGTGTAGATATAAATTTTATTTAAAAAACAATAAAGATTGTTAGCTTCAAAAAATGAATTTAAAATGAATAAATTAACTTTTTGGAAATTATTTGTTTTAGTTAACATGTGAAAATAGCCATTTTGGCCACTATCTTGGATTTCGAGAAATTAGTTTCATCAGATCCATAATAACGAATTATTACAGGATTTCAAGTTTTGTAGCGATCAGACTTATAGTTTGGTCGTGCGAGCTTGAAATATGTATAATTTAGTTTTAGAATTTAATTAAAATAATTTTATTTGAAAAATTATCTTCTACAAATGATCATACCAGGCCTTGTAGTTTCATTGCATTTGGAATAGGCGTATAACATATAGAACGCCATACGGCACGCCTCTTTAGGAGTTTGAGAATTTCCAACGTATGAAGCTAGATATTTTCTAATTTTTGTAATATATATTTACTATTTCTCAACACTTCATACTCTCCCCCTACTTTCTTGTCTTCTCTCATATTCATCTTCTCCTCTTTTCAATTTGCACCAGAATGAAAAGAAAAATAGGAAAAAAACATGAATGAGCGACTCGTGGCGCTCGTATGTGCCCGGCAAACGTCAGTACGAGGACGGCGAAGGCATCGCAAGATGAGGGAGGCTTGCATTCGTCGTCGTCATCTTTTTGGGTTTGCATGCCTTCGAGATGGCGTTGTGTGTTTTGGGTTTCACCTGTGTTGCGTGCACAAGGGGAAGGTGCTGGAGGTGCGGCGGAGCGGGCGTGCCTAGGCTGAATGGTGACGATGATATGCAACGATTGAAAAAGAAAGAAAGAGGTATAGTCGCGAACGAGGATGCCCGAGCTCTGTTGGATAAAGGTAGATACGCGGTGCTTGGAATGAGAACTGTAAGAAGTTTTTTATTTTAATTTTGTTATCAAATTTTTTATCGCACATTATATTATAATTGTGTAACTTTTCCATGCGAGGTCCATTTCAAATGAAATGAGTTGCAGTTGGATCGTATCGTCGTCGTTTACAACATGTAGTCAAATTAGGATTTATTTGAAGCTGAAATATTTTCATTTTCAAATAAAGGTAGGTGTTTTAAAGACTCACGAATTACTAAATTATTTTTACGTTAGTTAAATTGAAATCCTAAAGTGATTTAAATTTATTGATTGTTGTTTGGTAAATTTAAATGACATGGAAATCGACATAGAAATTTATATGTTAGAAATTTTGAATTAACAGTTAAATTGAAATTGGAATTAAACTGCCAATATTGGTAATTGGTTAATTTTTGTGATTTATTGACTGTTTGGATGATTGATTGTGATGGATGCCAATTGGTTTAGATTTTGGATGATTTGATGTTTATTTATTTTATATATATCCAGTATCACCCTGTATATTATTGATACTATATAAACTGTTAATTGAATTATTTCAAATAAATTAAGAAATATGTTGAAATGATATATACCTATGACACCTTGGTTTGTATTGAAATGATATATATCCATCTCGGGAATTAAAATTGAAATAACTGATCACTTGGCCATAGGACAGAAAATTATATACTGATACCAAGTTGGTTAAATTAAATGATTTTAAAATTCTTGGTTTTGGAATTATTTGAATGATTTTTATTTAAAGAAATGAAAATCGAATCTACAAAAATTGGATTACTTCTAATTCAAGTTTTGAAATGTGAAATCAAAATAGGTTAGAAGAAATTGGTTTAAATAATTTAATTATATTCGACATGTGACTTGAATTATTGGAATTTAATTGTTTTAAAACGTTTGAACTTTTAGTCGAACTTCGAAGTTATTTAAGCGAAAGTAATTTAAATGAATATTTCAAATTTGGACTCGAAATTGAATTATTTTAAAAGATTTGAATATTAAATTGAACATCAAAGTTAAGTTTAATTTAAATGATTTAATTCGATATTCTGGAAGTGAACTCGAAATTGATATAAATTGAAATGGTTTAAAATTAGAATCGAATTGAAATATAAACCATTGACTCGAATTGTTGAATTGAATTCGAAGTTAAAAAGAAAACCGAATTGAAATTGATTTTAACTGAAATTGGAATCAAATTTAATTCGAATTGATATCGAAATTGGATCGATTTAAATTGAAATGGAATTTGAAATTGGTTTGAGTTGGAAGATTAGGAATTGAGTCGGTTTGACTTTGAAATTATTTTCAAATAAACTGTTTAAAAATGTATCTTTTTAAATATTCAAATTTTCCTGATTGTTTCCAAAATACTTTCATATATAAACTTTTTTCAATACTCAAACAATTTTATCAAACTATTCTAACTATTTCAAACTATTTTCTAAAAATTTAAAACTGGTCAAGGTTGGAATGTTTATATTTAAATCGTGGATTTAAATGCGAATTAGGTTAAAATGAAGTTATAACCTATATTGAAATTCGAAACGATTTTGAAAGTGAAATTGAGATATTGAGGTGAAAATGACCTTCAAGTGAAAATTGATATATTTAAAGTAAATATGATATTTCCAAATGAAATTGATTTTGAAGAAAATATGATATTTAGATATAAAGTATGAATCATTTCCGAAATGTAAAGGTACCAACCGGTGTGTAAAACGACGTTTGGTTGTTAAAGAGACCGAGGCCTCTTATTAGCATACTCTTTGTTAATATTGTACCCACTTTAACAACTGTGTAGGTAGAGGAGGCTCCAGAACGAAGTGGTTGGTTTTGCGTCATTTACTGGATTTAAGAAAGAGAATGATGATGGATAGACCCGGCACTTGTGCCAATTTGAAATGACTAAAACACGGTGGCTTGACAAGGCCAAGAGAGCTAGCCACCCATAGCAGACATCCGTTCATCAATTTTTAGACTCGGTCCATACTATATTCCTTGTTGTTGGTTTTTATTGGTGCATCATGATTTTGAGATAACCTCCCTTTGACTCGATATGGGATGGATGTATGTGGTGGGCGATCGTGGCTACGATGCATTACCACCAGCCATACAACTCGAACTGGTAGTATCCTACCTTGGGCATTGCCTTACGTTTCTTGTCATACTTTTATCCCTGTATGAGACCACTACGATTTTGGTTTAGTGTTGTCGTATCACGACGCATCTCTATCCTATGACATGCTACTAGGGCATTATGTGCAAACTGTACGACAATGCTTAAAACGCATTAAGGGGGATTAATGTAAAGCCTTAACGCTAAGAAAAATATTCATTTTATTGATTAGACATTATATATATAGTGTATTATACTATATATAGATTATTTGATGGATCCATGAGAGATGAAAAATCCTATAACATCCTTTAAGTTATTGCACGCACGTTATACATTGGATAGGAGATGTAAACCCCGTAAACATATCTAACGCCGTTACTCTTATGTTATATGTGATATCGATTTGACTCACATAAGGATATTTTAGTCCCGAATCGAGTGTTTTGTCTTATCATTACACTCGGGTCAGCCTCGGGTTTACAGCGCACTAAAGATTATTTTCTAAAGGACGGAGATAGAGGTTTGGTATATTATTATTACTAATATTATTCCCAACATCATGTTGTTTTGCGGCATTATTTTATTTGTCCCTGTTGTATATATGACTCTGATAAATGTTGTATAAATTATAATCAAATGTACAGTATAAAAAGCTTCATGAACTATTTATTTGATTATTATATTTGTCATTCTACTGCTGGACTCTGATTTTGTTTCTTTCTTTTCTTATTTTTCTTAATTAATCTCATTGATTATCTGTGTTTCAGATAGTTTGAGTTGGATGTGTATGGATTATTATCGATTTAAACATTTTGAAATGTGGGTCGTCACGCACCCAGAACCAAATCTATCTGAAACTCAATGGTTTATTTTGGTGGAAATGCTACTATAGGCTCAAATACATTCGTGAACTCTCTAACCATGAAAACTCGACTCAGCTCATCTTCCAACTCCACAACATCCAACTAGGCATTTACCTCCCTGCTAAGGCTTCCCATGGTATAAACAATCCTATCACTACAATCAGGATGCCTAAGCGATATTTTCTTATCCTGGCAAAATATCCTTGCATCGTACCCACTTGACAAATCCATTCCAAGAATAATTTCGAACCCCACAAAATCAAACACATGAAAACTTCAAACAAAAGTATGACCTAACATGTCAAACTCTAACTGGTCACATCTCAACCCTAGAGTTGCATACCCTCCTATTTGATTCGCATCCCGTAAGGAAGTAACTAAATATGTGAGTTCTAGATTAAGCTTATCTATCAAAGATCTAGATATAAAAGAATGCGGTGCATCAGTATCAAATAGAAAGCTAATAGACATACTATGAATCTGAAGAGTACCTCCTAAAATTGCCTTTCTTTCTCCCGAACCATTAGCTTCAAAGTAGCAGGCTATGCCCATATACATATCTAGCCAACTATTCGAACCTTCTGGCATACTCTAAAACAGACATCTCTCCCTGCTCTAACTCAGCAAACTTTCTGATCCGAACATACGATGCCATCATAGACATGAACCTCTCTTAGAACCTCCTCTTTAAATCTTCCCATGTCATGATTTCCTCATCCACACCAGCCGTCACATTATTCCACCAACACAAAGCTGCTCCATGAAGCTGTCTCGAAGCAAGCCTCCTTTTCTGCTCATCATCGAGTCCTAAGTCTGCAAAGATTTTCTTACAATGCGGCAACCTATTCTCCGCCTCAATGGCATCTTCCGTTCCAATAAATGGCTTCTCTCAAAGCTTAGTATAATCTCCGCTCATCTTAGAATAATGGTTGACCACCAGAACTCCTCCTCCCATTATTCTAGCGGCAACACCTTCTTGCATCATATTCATGAAAAAATGATACATAGCTTCCATTCCAACTTGTGGGACTCCAACATCTGCATTCTCTACTTGTGCATGATCTTGGCTTCTCCTCATATTAGGTCTAGCTTTCCCATCGATGCCTTCCCTTTGGGTTAACTCTTTCTTGTCTGCTATCCATATTTGTATCCAAACCTCATTATACAGAAGAATAACCCTAACAAAAATAGAAGACTAGAGATAAAGCATATATTTATATATAACAAATACAACTACGTTACTATAGCATTTACCATACCCCAATCTTACTCTATTTCCTAAGGATTATGTTTTTATAATTATTTTAGTTAAAGTATTTCATAAACCTTTGCTTTGATACCAAGTTGTAATATCCCATATATAGAGGCCAAAAGCTAATCGCTATAGATGCTGCTGTCATCTAGCATATTAAATTCTAGTGAAAAAATACATTAATGCTAATGGTATCCATAGTATCAAAAGCACTTGAATATGAACAAAATCATAGTTTTTAAAAACAGCATTCTATTGAATATATTTATAAACAATAATTCATATCTAAGTTGCGTAATCTCTGAACGTTTCCCAGAAAATGATCAAATATATCAATTACAAAACATGCGAAGAGCGACATATGACGATGCCCCCTTGGTTGATCAGAGCTAATATAGTCATATTTGACTTAATATACACAGCAGAATCAAAGCAAAATAAACTATAACTCCTAATTAGCAATCCGTCAGCCACCTGCTCGTCTCTGGAAGCTTTATTTACCAAAATTTCTAAAACCTCAACCCTCGGTCAGCTCAATTTTGAGCACTCGGGAGTTTAAGGGGAAACAAAAACTTCGAGTTATACATCAAGACTAGTACGAATAATACTGTTACATATTGGTTTACTGATATTAAATGAGACCACGACGCTTAGTGGAATGGGTTTCCCCTCACTAACATCCTTTTCAAAACATATATTTTGCAAATATTTTCCGGCAACCAAACCGGTTAATAGTAATAAATATAACAATGTGCGTTATGCTATAAAAAATAGATAATAAATGGGCTATATGTTGAAATCCGGGCTAACTACCCGCAAACTGGACTAATTATCCCTTTGGCTTACTCGGGCCTACCAGATAAAATATCGAATTATCTAAATGTCAGTCAAACAAAACTTTTGGATGGTCTGTCTTTAATTTACTGCTCCATGGATCAACTGATCCTAATGGTTTTGTTGGCTAACCAATAACCTATCTCTGTACATAATTTTTTTTTTGCTTTGTGTAACCAAAATTTTAGTCTTACTTGTGACTAAGCCTTACATACTGGAATTCCAGACTAAATTAGCTAAGGGCTAATAGCTAATGAGCATACAGTGCGACCCTACATAGGTCCTATCTACTCTTCTAATCTGAGTCATTTTCATAGGATTAGCTACCCTTCATCTTTTTCCATGAAAAACCTTTTCAAAATAATTTAACCTTCCAAATCATTTTATACAAGGAAAACACATCTTTAGCTTTTCTTTAAGCTATTTTTCCATGTTATATATATTTTACTCAAAATAATATTAATGAAATTTAATGAGGATTAGCTATTCTCACAAAATAAATTAAATTCCTTTTTAACTTGAAAACATTTAGGCTAAACTACCTAGTTAATATATACGAAATCTTAGTTTAAAACCTTAAAACAACCCCTTCGAAACCTTTGAAATTAATCCTTTCGAAACCAAGTAAACCCTTTACTTAACCTAGGACAAATCCTTTCTTTCAAAAGTATAAAAACCTTTACTTAGAAAGCTTTAAAATACTAGACATCCTTCTTTTAAATCCTTTAAATATTGCCTTTCGAAAACATAAGAAAAACCTTTCCTTTAAACCCTGTCAAAACCCTGGGGAACTACCCCTTCGAAACCATTCATTGAAACCTTCCAAAGGCATCAAAACCTACCTTTTGAAAGTACTTGGGTTCAATTTAAAACATGTGGAAACACCTTTCGAAACCATTAAAGCTGTCTCTTTCGAAACCATTTGGGTTATACTTCAATCGGAGAAAAAGGTTCCTTAAAACATTTAAGTCGAAAGCATCTGTTTTGAACCATTTCCTAAGTAAGGAAGTGATGGTGTTGAAACCATCCATTCGAAAACTCTGGAGAAGTGGCTATATTTTAGAAAATAAAGCAACCTCTTCGAAACCATCTAGGTCGAAAGGTAGAAAGCGGAAGCCAAAGCTTTCGACTTTGTCGAATGCAGCCATTTAAAACAAAGGCACAACCCAATTGAAACCATTTCTTTAAATCCATTTGACCAAGTCAAAAGCTACTTAGTCTAAAGCAAGCATGCGCATTTTCTTTTAAAAGTAAAGTAATGCCTCAACCTATTCGAAATCCTTGGTTTCAACTCTATACCTTCCGCCTACATCCAATTCATTACGTACCAGTTCATTAATACTATGTGCATTGGTTTCGACAGTGTCAAAAGCGAAGTAAGGAGGCGGAACCTGGTGCCGAAACCATCAAAACAGTGAAAAACATGTTTATTTGTCCATTTAAACTTTTTTTGTTACCTAACCTTCCTTTTATATCAAATTACGATTGGTTACAAGTTGCTCTTTTCCAAAAATACTGTCGACTTTTCAGAAATAAAAATTGGAATTTATTTATAAAAAACCCCTTATCCTTTCATAAATACATAAAACATTTAAGTCTCGGGCCTTAAATAATTTTATATATCCACTAAAACACTTAGGAAAATTCTACAAAAAATCTTGAAAATCACATTTATATGTTTTCTAACATATATAAACTTTAGAACCAAACCATTAATTATTTAACCGTAAATAATATTTAACCCAAGATAACATTTTCTTCACTAGGAAATTCATATAAAATCCATGTAAATTCAGTAAATTCTAAAAATTAAAACCCATCTTTAAAATATTATTTATGTTCTATATAAAACTTCACAAGGCATTTGGATGTCATTTAATATGATTTTCACCTCAAAACATGTCATAAAGTCCATAAGAAAAAACTAAACCATCAACAAGTATATATAATCTTTCCATCATTCAAAAATATGGCAAATCATTGCAAATAAATTCTGATTCATCTTGAAATCAAAACCAATAAGAAATATGAAACTAGTCATTGTTCACCTTAGCTTTAAAGATTTAGGAATTTGAGTTTTGAATGTATTTGATTTTCTTAAGCTTCTTCCTTAGCTTTTCTTAATCTTGTTCCTCTTTCTCTTGTTAAAGGTGGCCAACCTCAAGTAAAAATTTTGATAAATGAAAACGGACATGTATGGAATACATGGCCAAGGTTTTAAGGATATAGGAACGATCTCTTTTCTATTTTACCCCTCATCTATTTTGTTTTAACTCTTATTTTAATTCATTAGCTAAATGGCATGACTACCCCTTAATAAAAATCAAATCTCAATCCC
The DNA here is from genome assembly GCA_030765085.1 of Allium cepa. Lineage (NCBI taxonomy): Eukaryota > Viridiplantae > Streptophyta > Magnoliopsida > Asparagales > Amaryllidaceae > Allium > Allium cepa. Next base: position 744,711,724 of record CM060932.1, read on the forward strand.
GTAATCAACACATTATTTTATTTAATTTAACTAATTAAATATCCTAAATAATGTTACAAAAAATAAGCGGTGTTACAAAAGAAAAACCCATTTTCCCCATTTAATTCTCAAATCCCTAATTAAAAAGAATAAATAAATTTAGCGATCAAATAAATATCATGACTGAGCACCGACGATAGCAAGGGAGTTAGGCACGTGGTCGATGGCGTCCAACGAGATGCGAAAGTGCGAGCATGGAAGCATGAAGTCTGGAGCTGTGGAGGGCAGGCGCGACTATGGGGTTGGGCTTCAAGCACTCGAACTTGGTAGTAGGTAGAGGTTGCTACAGTGAAGGTTGGAGCAGGGACAGTAGTTTTTGATGACGACTGCTGCTAGTGTTATAGGCACAAGTAGTGGCTAGGGTTATGGAAGCAAATAATTATGGAGAGATAATTATCTCACACAACTATATCTAAAATTACTGATATCTTTGAAATGATTATTATTTTGAATAAATTGCCGAATGGTTCAATTAATGAGTTAAAACGAATCGGTAAAATTGCAATTTTAGAAACTGTGTACCATTTATTTAATTTGAGCACAAACACACCAAGTAAGCACATATATGGATGTTTTTTGTATTTGAATGGTTAGCATGACCTGATATTGTTTCTATTTCATTCTGCAACTCGTCGGATTCAATGAAAGTTGACCGGTGAGACTAAAATATAGATATCAAACCTAGTTTCTAGTGTTATTTATTATTTTGTTAATTCTTTGCTTTGTGAATCATTAATTTTTTTATTGATTATATTATCTTCTGATTATGATCAACAATTGGTTATTAAGATCACAATTTATTTTAATGTTTAATTTAAAGAATATATATATATATATATATATATATTTATGTATAAAAAGCTTTATTTTAAAAGAAATGAAAATAAGATATTAAAAGTTGATAAATGTTTTATGCGTGTGTGTGTATATATATATATATTTAAAATAAAGTATGTTATTATTTGTGAAAAGTATTTTTTGATTCAAAGATTTAGTAAAAAAATCTAGTTTTAAAATAAGAATCTTTTAACTCTTTTCCTTTAAATTACAAGTGAATAAGTTTGATTTAGATTTCTATTGTATTTCGTTCTTTTTTATGAAGCAAAGAATTTTGATAAGTGATTTAATTATCGGATTGGAATGGGACAATTTCATGCAATTCTTTGGCTTATTGTTGTAATTTGTTTAACAAAGTTTGAGTGAAATTTACTAGCTTTTAGTAAATACTATAATTTCACTATCTTGTATGGTATATTAGTTAAATTTTAATAGTTACTATAGTGAAAGTAATTTACACTTTAGAGTTGTATTAATTTAGGGTGTTCGAATTATAGGCCGATCGATCATTAAGAGAAGACTACTCATATTTCATCGACCTAAGAGTCGTTGCCATTCCTAGATTTCGTATGTAGACCTATTTTGGGAGGGTTGGGTTTGTTATGGTGTAGCGCGACTGCCCTTTTCACTTTTGAATAGGTATTACATGCATGATTAGTATATAGACCGAATGACAAATACCTATCGGTTTAATTTTGGTACAAGTTAAACAATATTTATCTACTTTGTGTCATTAGGTAAATTTGCATAGTTAGTCTACTTCGTGTCGTAGACTACTATACTATGTGGCAGGATTCTTTAGGCCTCGTGTCACTGTATTAAATTGATAGTTGACTACAATTACTATTTCATTAGTGATAACTGCTCTTAAGAGATTTTGGGATGGATATTTAGTATCTTCTAGCTCTAAAGAATTTTGAATTATTATCACCATAATTTTGAGGATAATCTATTTGACACTTGGTATGTTTATGAAACGGTAATTTTGATTGATATGCCTTATTATGGTTTTTTGGTTTCGAGCATATTTTTATTATGGCTTACTTTATTGTTAAGTCATATATTACGATACCAATATTTCACCTTTTTATTGGATATAGACTGACCCATTTATTTTTAAGATACTTGGGTTAGGCCGAGACTCTACAGGTATAGGAACTTGTTGACTTATGGATTTTGTGCTAACACTAGAGTAGACTATTTTAACCTTTTTGGTTTACTCCATTATTGTATACATATGTACATTTAGGATGGTGGATCATGTATATTATTTAGCGATTGCCTTGAACCTGATATGATATTTTGATTGTGATGTATATATATTTATGTGGGTCTAGTATTGATATTCTATAGACTCACATCTTATTATGTTATATGATGTATATTATACGGCTGTGGTTTGTAGTTTTGATTTATTTATATTTTATACTATTCTAAATAACTTAAATCAGCATGTTTATTACTTTGCGTTAATATTACACAAGTAAATTTTCCAATTTAGATTCTTCTAATGTTAATAAAGATGCTTCAGTGGTAGTTTGAAAATATATTCACATTTTATCATTCTTAACCAGCCGTATTCTCCGTATTGTTACATGACATTACTTGTCATGTTCTTGAATAATATGGATATAGCTATGGGGTCATTACATTTTATAAATCTTAAAAAAAATTAATCTCGTATACTTCTTCAGTTTCAGGGTATGTGCAAATACTTTCCATAAAATGATCATTCCGCATATCACTATAAATCCACAAACGTGACTTATTATTCCAAATTATAAAAATGATATCATTCCTCTTTTTATAAAATACTACATATAAATATGTTCTTTTATTTATAAAATATCATTTATAAACTATCATTTTATCTATAAATCAATAGTTATAAATATATCCTTTTATACAACATTTTATATAAAACATTTCACTGATATTTATTCTAAAATATTTTTTTCTTCCTTTTAAGATAGAATTACTTTATTACAGAACATAATTTCCCCTTTATTTTCCTTTATAATAAGCATTCACTGTTGTATTAACTTTTCTATAAAATAAACACTTCCCAATATACTTTTAAAACCTTTCGAAAAAGATTGGAATAAAATAAGGAAGTTCAAAAACCATTTCTAAATAAAATATCATAGAAAATTCCAAAAGCATATTTAAAATCATTCTCCAAATCAAAACCATTTTAAAATCTAACAGCAATCCATAATATTTCAGAAATACTATAATGAGGCCAATAGCTACTATATCACTCAACTAATGCTACTACTACTTTATCACTAAAAAGGTTCATATTTGCACCAAAAGTTGGCACTAACACCCAATAGATAATATATCGAGGAATAAATGAAGAAATCAAAATTAAAACAGAGGAAATAAGCAAAAAAAACAAGTAAAAAAACAATAACAAATAGATTTATAGTGGTTCGACGTTGAATATCTACGTCCACTCTGATGAAATTGCCTTATTAGTCACTTGAATTTTTTAGCACAAGAGGGATCAGATCGAAATCTGTAACTATAGTGGCGTACAATGAATACAATAGCATAAAGGTCTTTCAAATGATCTATGAACCCTATATTATAGGCATAGACGACTGAATATCTTCTTGAAAATTCACCATCAAAATCTCCAGATGCAGACGAGGTTACTCAAAAAATTTCGAGGCTCAATTCCTAATGCTAAGCGATCGAGGACGATCGATCTTCCTGGCCATGTAGCCAGCTGCGATCTATCTGATGGGTCCTCCTCTATGCTAGATTCATGTTTTCTAAATGTTCTACATAATTGCGGTTATGTTTTAAGAAATATCGATCGAATCTCGTTGAGTTGAACCGTTGATCCAAAATTTTCATAGCCATAATGGTCTAATCTGATCCCAGAGGAAGCACTATTCTATACTTAGAATGCTGTGTGGAGTCTATCTCTTGGCTTCGTTTGTTCATTACTTCATATCATCGTCTGTGCTTAATCTTTGAACTCTGCTATCACCCTTATGAACTACTTTACTTGTCTATCATAGAGGCTAACTTACCTAGTTAGTTCATATATAGCCAGGTTAGAAGGTCGGATAACACTTTCACCCCAACATATGTCTTGTTTCGAACATGACGGGCTTTGAATCAAAGCAAGTAAGTGTCGTTGGGAGGAATTCCATGTTAATTTCTTAGGCGATTATTATCCTTCCATTGAATTATCCTCCTAAAGAGTTGTATCTCTCTCCTTTCATCATGACACTTGGTTGATATTTGTTAATATAAATTCAGAGTGTAATCCCTAGCCTTTGTCTGTGCTTTGTTCCATTAAGCTTGTTGATTAAGTTGAAAGGTGTTGGTTATTTGAAGTGACGTCCTTTCTACGAGGTCCAGGTAATAATTTAATCTCTATCAATTTAATAAATTTAGTGCTAGGTATGTGCACATGCATGTTCATGGGTCATTGTCGATATCATGTAGTTGAAGTACAAGTGTTTCACAATTTTTATCTTTTTTGTTTATTCATTTTTTTACAAGGGATCGACATCAATCCCCTGAATATGGGATCAGATTCGGTTCCTTCTCGTATGTGGACTTTGCTAATTCAAGGCTGTTAGAAAGCGGGCCGCATGAGATAGGTCGCACCGTATATATAACTATGACTTAGCTTATTTACTCACCTTCCTTCATTCATATTACAAACGAACTGATCCCTCCTCTTTCCCATTCTGTCGCTATTGACAAATCCAAGCTTGAAATACATAAACATAAATCTCTATCCATTTGAACCTCTATCATCTCTGAATCGTTTTCCATCGCCATTAATCAACCTGCCGCCTTGATCAACCCAACTCTAAAACCTAATTTCATAACTCAAAACAAGCCTAACCTTTCCTCCGTTCCTTGCCATTATTTCTTTTGACTGTAATTACATATGTAGGCTTAATCTGTACTCGATTTAACTTAAAGCTCTATAATAAGATGATGATTATTACCATGTAGATTGCTGTGGGTTTAGGGTTCTGGGGTGGATTAGATTAGTGATTAGGGTAATGTCATGATATATAAATTGATATGGATGAAACGATGATGATGATGGAGTAATCGATGTTGATGCATGATCGGTTGAAGGTTGGCTCCAAGCGATAGGTTGTAATATGTGGAAGATTAAGTGAAGTGGTAGTGAGAACCGATCGGTGATAGATGCTGGAGTAGTAATCAATTATAGGGATTAGGTTGTGATACATGAATGTGGAGCGACTGGTTGGAGGATATTAGAATGATGGATCGGTGGTAGAAAATCAATTGGAAGGATTGGTTACGGTGATTTGGTGTTCAAATTTGCATAAGACAAAACTGCCTGGGGAGGGATCAGATACAATACCACTGCCTTGGGCGACTTAGCCATTTTTTAAACTTATTCGAGCACACTTGAATTTTAGGACTTGATCACCTTAACTTGTATGCATAAATGAACCTAAGCCCTTCCATAGGAGCATCAACATGTGAACAAACTCGGACATGAATGTTTGCATATCCAATATTGGAATTGAGCTTAGACACTTGAACTCCAGGTTGGGACATGACCATGATCACAGCACTTTGATTTGAATACCAATGCATATGACTCAGAATGTGAAGGTTTGGGCATTGTATTTTAACTTATTTGACATGAATCATCAAAATCCAAAGTCGCACACTTTAGAATATGACTTGAACTTGAACAAGTATATCATATAGTCTCGAATGATCTTGGATGCAAATTTCATACTCCAATATGCTGATAACTGATCCCAAAGCTTAGATAAAATCCATAACTATCGACGTGAAAGCTAGTTGGGACGGTAAGCGATGATGGTCACTCCGTTCAAATCCCAGAGTCTCATCATACTTATCATTTGGATTATGAACTGTTTATCTTTGCACTGTTTGACATTGCACCACACTGCACTAGTTTACCTTAGCATGGGGGAAATAAGTTATTTTCCTAATGATTACATCTACTAAGTTTGATAGCTATAGGTTCCAAACACTCTGAGCGTTTGGCTTCTATGGATACTAAGCAAACTACTTCTTATGACAATTCTGATGTCATGTCAAGTTCTGCAACAATATCTGCTTCAAACTCTCCAGGCCAGCAATTTGAACAACTCGAAAGTTCTCATCAAGTGCAGAAAATTCCTTTAAATCCCAAAGCAAAAATGGAGCCAGCTCTTGGAACTTTAGAAGATGCTATATTTTTGGATGATTCGAAGGATTTAGTGGATTCAAAGGTTGATGAGGCCTCTCTCCATGGGCTGTGCATTAAGTATGGGATTTCTTATTAGGATGTCCGAGTCTCGTCCAGTAACAATATTGCTCACTTGCCCCCGAAGAGGTATACTACATGCAACTAGTTTATGTTTCAAGCTGGTTATATTCCGCCTTTCAACCCATTCATCCAGAAAATGTTGCATAATTTAAGTTTGTCATCGGCTCAGCTGCACTCAAAATGCTATGTGTTTGTACACCACACGTACATGATATTCCTTGAGTTCTTATATGGTGAACAGGCTCTTGAAGATAATAGATTTATTTACAACCTCAAATGGAAAAGTGGAAGCCACTCGCACACTTTCCTCAAGTCAGTCACAAACTTCTAGGTTGTAACCGATGCTTGGAACAAACTAAGAACTTTCAAGAATGAATCATTTTACGAGCACTGTCCACCTGGTTTTGCAGAATGGCGGTTGGAAGGAGGTAAGTGTTGTTTCAAACTTAACATTATGTGCTTTTATTCAAGTTGCATCTTAAATTAAGAAGTTTCTTATTGAAAACTATAGGAAGCCATCCACGTCCCATCGACGACATATACTTGAAGGAGGTTTTAGCACCCAGAAACATTCCAGTGGCGAATAGAGACATCAGATCTCTTTTCACCGATGGGCACTGTTTTGTCTTCGACTGACTAGAAGAAGGTTACAGCACGGGACTACCTAGAAACACCAAAGAGGAAGTTGTAGGGAGAAGAGGTGTCGTTGGGCAAGGAGATGACGAAGCCGATCTTGTCTACCCCTAGTCAGAGGGAATCAGGATGTTGCTGAGGAAGACGAGGTAAGGAGCGATGCTAAAGAGCCCAGTCATGACACTATAAATCCAAGCCATGAGCCTGCAGATGGATCCTTATAAGGCCAATAGCTCCCTGCCTCAGAAAAAGAGAAAAGGAAAAATGCTCGTTTATAAGCCGAACAGACGGTGGGCCTCTAAGAAACCTATTCAACCTCTACTACTATAGGTCAATCTAGCTCTTTGCCTCTATAAAATCTATTTAAGATGTTGTTTAACATCCTTCTCCTGAACGATGTCGAAAATTATGATTTTGCCAACTTAATCCTTGGGGGTTTGAGTCTCCTATTCTATTGGGTGCGACATTCCCCTTACTGACATAGGAAAGATTACTCTAGCAAGCAAAGCTCCAAAAATTGGTCCGTTGGGGGGACACTGGGACATTCACGATCACATGCATTACATCGCACAACACTTATCCACCTTTAACTCTAGTGATTCTTGTACAAATTCATTCTGTTTGCACGCTTGTTAGGACGCCTCCATAACTATGATCATTTAAAGAGATCAGCATACTCTCAGCCATCTTATTTTGGACCTTGTTGAGGTTCGGACACTGGTCGAGATAGGGAAGGTCATAAAGGGAGAGAAGACCAAGACCTAAGATATCAATCCAAGGACTCGTCGTCTAAGCATAAGTAAAAATCTCAATCTTCTCATGATAAGGGTGCCGATAAACATCCTCTTATACATAAGAACAGTAAGTTGCTTCCTCATGCTTCCACTCCAGCTACTATGCTTGAGCAACATTTAGGTTCTTCCAATACCTATCGAACTTTGGACCACTAGTCTAGCGTAGAAGGCCTTCATATTTCATCCAGCAAGCATGAAAGACAGGTCCTCTCAGCTCCTACTACTGTTGATGCCACTACAACTAAGAAGGTCGATGAGATTAAGGACAATTTCCTAAGTTGTGCTTTGACAAGTTAAAATTTGTTCCCTCTTTGCACTCAATTCCTCCGGTCGCCAAGAACATAGTGCTCTCCTAAGTTAATGATGTCTATGTCCAGCATAGTACAACCCTCCATGTTGCCGAGAGAATTTTCAAGGTGTCGATGGAGAGGAAACATAAGATCAATCACTTAACCCTTAAGGCGATGCACGACAAAGATGTCACTAAGTGCTAGGATGAGGAGGTCAAGCATTTGGGTACAAAGCTGGTCGTTGCTGAGAAAAAGTGAGCAAATCTTCTAAAGCTATCAAGCATTTAATGAAAGTACACCAATGTAACAACCAAAAATTTAACCCATAATAATTAATTAGTAAATTGATGAAATAATAAAATAACTTTGTGAAATTATCAGAATTGAACCATGGGAGTTGCACCATTGTGTCCTTGGTAATTTTCTGGTCAATTTCCATATATAGGACGTCAGAATCTAAGCTAATATGAGCTAGAAACAAAATAAACAAGAAAAAGAAGAAGAAAAAAAATATTGGACTAGGTCGACCTAATCATGCCCTGGGTCGACCGACCGGTCGACCAAGGAGAAGGGATGGTCGACTTGCCTATGGGTATGGAACGAAAAAAAATTTCTTTGTTCCAAAGGTTTTCAAACACGTATTTTTCATTCGCTGGCCTCATCTGGTCCCTTCGTGCTTCCATCCCACGGCTCCTATTCAGCCTATGGTGTGGTTGCATCCTATTCAATCTCCAAATCCAAATGTCTAAGACCTACCTCTACCCCTATAAATAAGCCCGTTAGCCTAACACTTTTTTCTCATTCTAGATTTTCTTTAGTTGACTTCACCTTTTCAGGAAGGACCCTAAAAGAAAAAAAATTCCAAGGAGAGAGTCTTTTTAATAAAAAGATTTTAGCACCCTCAAGTGGATCCAGGAAGACAAAAGGGAAGATCTTCGGACCATAGGTGAGTGATTGTAATTATTTTAGATTTATTTAAGTAATTTAAAATAATAGGGTTTCCAATAGTTGTAGTTTTACTACGATTTTTGGAATGATCTTTTCAGTAGTTTATTTACATTTTTTAGAATTATTTTCAGTCTATTTATTTTCCATCCTCTTTGGTTAATTTTAGTTTATTTCTGTTAATTATAGCTTTTCTACTTATTTACTGTTTATTTACAGTATTTTAATCTATTTACTATTATTTATACGTTATTTATATTTTTTTCCTATGCTTTGAATTTTATTTTATTTTCAGTCTTTTTTATTTCTCCTTCTTTTTCACATATGGATTAGAATAGGTTAAATGTTAATATTGATTATAATTATAAGAATACTAAAATAACAGAAGACAAGATGTAAAATTAAATGATTGTAATAAGAAATGGAATTGGACTGAAATTGTGATGTAAATATTAGAATTGGACTAAATTAAAGAAAGTGACCTAGTTATAACTTAGAATTATAACTAAAAAGAGTAAAAGATGAAAGAGACGTATTTTTACACTTAGACCTTGGGTTAAGTACTAAGCATGATTATAATGTAGGTTAGAATAAAAAAAGTAACAGAATGAGGCTTATTTTAACACTTCGGGTAAATTAATAAGCACGGTAAGTACAATAATAAAGGCTTTTTAAATAATTTATCTAAGTTAATAAGCAAAGATGAAATTTGGACTTGTACCAAAAATCATTCCTTACTAGACAAAATTTTGGTCTCACATTAGCCTAAAGTGAGATGAGGGCACGCTTATGATAATAATGGTAGTAATTGGTCAAGTAGAAGTCAAAATCACGGGGGATTTGGACAAAGGGCGCAACTTGATATTGTTTGGATGACGGGCCAGTACCAACAACATTTCCTCTATTTTTTATGGACACGGTGTTTCACATAATACTGAAGTGAGACGAAGGGCATGCTTATGCTGGAGCACAAGTATAAGAAGACCTAATAGGTGGAGCAATAGGTAGCATGAGCATGGTGGATGTTATGTGTGTGACTTCCATTTCAGTGCTCAGTAATCACTTTAAGTTCCAAGTGCTTAAATAAATGCGCCTTTCGTATGCACCATTATCTTCTGTGTAGGGAGCTATATAGCATCTAGTCCACAATAAACACTTTGTGCGTCTTTCGTAGACATCACTGTACTTTGTGCGTCTTTCGTAGATGCCATTACCTTATGTGTAGGGAGTTATATAACGTCTAGTCCGCAGTAAGGTCTTTGGAGTAGTAGGCCGGTCAAAGGGTAGAATTAGGAATTTAGCCTAATTATAGGATTAAGAATTCAGCCTAATCAAAGCAACTAACAATGACAAGTGCAAACAATCAAAGTTAATCAATTGCAATAATTTAGTAATTCGTATTTATTTCCAGCTCATTCATTATCCTTATTTCCTTTGTTTCTTTTATATATACTCGAACTATTGTAAAGTCTATTACTTTTTCTTTGCTTAAAGATTCTAGTAATTACTATCATTCACTAGACTTTTAGTCTGACCCACTCCTCTATTTTCCTCCTTTCCCCCCATAGGCAATCAAGGAAGAGTTGCAGTTGATTGGAGGTTTCTTTGAAAGAGATTCCACTATGTACTTCCACTTCTTTTATTTCAGCCTTTTGTTCTTTACTTGTATTGGCACATGTTGGGGAATAGTTGTACTCTGATTTTGAGACTATGGTTTTCTTTGATTTCACAAGACATATATGAATGGTTCTTTACATGTGATATTTTTGGTTTTTAAAGCAATTAAGAAGTTATGTTCTAAATAAGTTATTATTTAAATTTTTTCGCTGTTTTGACCTATTTTTGTCTTGTGAATTTAGTATCTACTAGTTTTAGTTTGTACCTACAATGCACTACACCCTCCTGTGTGTCCTTTTGGGTATAATAAGGGGTGTGGGGTGTTTCACTTCGTATTAGAGCGTAAGGTTACAGGATTCCTAAAAAAAATTTAAAAAATAAAGTATTTTTCCAAAAGCAGCCTATTTTTGAGTAGCTTATCTTCAAATTAGAAGTAGTTTTTAAATATAAAACTGTTTTTGTAAATATCCCCTGAAAAGTCTAGTTCAACCTTCTTTCGATTCTTTCGTGCCTAAGTTTTAATTTCTTTGCATAATATGGCTGACTGGTTCTGTAGAGCTACGGTACCAAAGGTGTAAGGGCAAGCGCCCAATATAGCACCGGTAGGTGGAGATCCCTTTAATCCATCCACAAAAGCCAATTTTTCTAAGATATGCATAAACTTTGCTAGTCTAGGAGGCAGAATGATTTCTAGCATAAAGGCTTTCGAGGTGGCCGAGCTAGGTTGGAAGTTATGGAGCAAAGGTTTAGGATGTCAGATTGGAAGGACCTCAAAAGCAAATCAAGAAAAGTGGGAGAGGTAAACTCTATATAATGGTTGGTCATTACACAAAAGACCGCAAGAGAGAGAAGGTGAAGAAGTGTTACACCCGTGGACATCCCGGTCATCTTAGTAAGTTTTGCCCTCAGAAGATGGTGCAGGGAGTAAGTGCACCTACAGCGCCGATTTAGGCTTTGGATGCAACACTTTCCAACAATGAACCAAATTAATGTAGGAAAATTTGATTTCTATTTCTAATTTTCCCATTCAAACCCTTTTCGATTCTAAAGCATCACACTCATTCATCCCTAGTCCTCTAGTACATTGTTTGCACAAAGACATTACTTTAGTATTATATCCCGTTGTTGTTTCAAACCCTATAGGAGGATCGACACACTTGTCTATGATTTGTAGGGGTTTGAAAATTTTCCTAGGTATAGAATTTGACTATGAAGCTTATGTAGTTGAATTTTTGGGGTATAGGATGATTTTGGGAATAAATTGGCTATCCAGATATGGAGCTATATTAGACTTCGAGAGGAGAGTCGTTTGACTAGAAACTTGCAATCGTAAGACTCTCGAGGTTTCCTGTGACCCGCAAGGGTCAGTTATGTTGAGCTTCCTTTATTTCCTCAATTCATCATCATACAAGTTAGATTCGGTTTCTGTCGTTAGAGATTTTTCAGACTTCTTGGAGGAGATTAGGGGACTACCCCTAAGAGAGAGATCGACTTTAGGATCAGTTTAAATGACAATGCTAATTCAGTGGCATTTCCCGTGAGACTTACGGTACCTAGGAACTGGAAGGAGTTAAGTAAGCAGATAGATGACCTATTAGAAAAAGTTTTCATCAAATGGAGCTCATCTGAGTGGGGAGTGCTAGTCGTCTTCGCCACAATTAGCCACTAGATTTCATCAACTTAGGGCCACTGATGGCAGCATTGATAAGACATCATTTAGGACACTCGATGAATTCTTTAAGTGGTTAGTTATGCCATTTGGGCTAACTAATGCCCCAGCCTGTTTTGTAGATTTGATGATCGTGCTTTTCGAGATGTCCTAAATATGTGTTCTTTGTATACTTCACGTTCATCGGTTGAAGGCAAAATTCTTGATGTGACACTTTTGGCTTAAGGAAGCGTGTTTCTTATGGCATAAAGAAGGTCATCAGATGGAAAGGGTTGATAGACGATTTTGTACATTTAGGATCGGATTGTAGAAATATAAAGAGTTGTAGGCAACGATTGGTGATTTACAATAGACTTGGTTGAAAAGAAGAAAGCCCATGTGTAGGTAATGGCAAAAATTATAATTGTTTCAGATAAATGGATTCAACGGCCTTGGAATAAATATAAGCATAAAATAAGAATAGGAACAAAAGACTTTAGTAAGGAAATGAGATTACCAAAGTTTAGAAGGGTTACTCCTAGGATAGTAAGTAGGAAAATTCACCTTATGTATAACCCAATAAAATGAAATCATTGGAATTGAAAAAAAGAATTGTCAATATTTTAAAAAGTAAATACTAGGTTGTTGGGAATATGGTAAGAAATTTAAATTGGTTTGTATGTGATGAAAATTTTGTTGAAAAGATGAAATTCTTTTTGAAGAATTATAGAGCGTAGATAGCTCACCAGTTTCTTTGAAAGTAAACAAAGATTTAAAATATGAAATCCTAGAGCGTACTAAGTATCGAAAACGCAGATTACAACATTTATTGTTGTAATAGATATTTTTGTGAAAAAGGAAGGGAGCATAAACTATAACGCTACCGTTATAGTAAGTGACTTCCAAGGGAAATGTTTTACATAGTAGGTAAGGGTTATTAGTATTTATTTTTAATTAAATCAATATATTAGTATCTTTGGGTCGTAGTAACAGTGTTTTACGCAACATCGGTTTTAAACCCAAAATAAAAATGTATTTTTAAAAGATAATTTTTAAGAATAAAAATAAATGTAGCCTGTGAATGTTACTATTAACTAAATAGGTATAAGAAAATGTTTTTGGTTATGGATATATTAAAATAGTTCTGAAGATGAGTTTTTATGAAAATAAAAAGTTAGATATTAGAAGATGTCTATCACAAGAAAAAATAATTTAAGCATACTTTAATCTATTGCAATGAAAAGAATAATGGTATAATTTTCTATGAAATCAATAAAAATATTTTGTGAAAGTTACAAGGAATGCTTGAAAGAGATATACAAGGTATGGGAGCATTATGTTTGTATAGTCTATTTCAAAAAATATAAAATAAGTTCCTTGTAATTCCACATAAACATGAAATCCACTTTTAAAATGTTTATAGAAGATTTTAGCATTAGTAATTTCTTATAGGAGAAAGTAGTTCAAATACATTAAGGTATGATAATAAGATGTTTTGAAAACACATAAGGATACTTTAAAGATATTTTAAAAGGAAATGGTTTGGTGAAAAAGCAAATAAGTTTTCGAAATGAAAAACTTAATAAAATTAGAATTTGAAAATTCAAATTTTATAGAAAATTCAAAATGTCTTTAAAAGAAAGAAAGGAATAAGTTTTGGATTTAGAATTTGAAAGTTTTTCCCTCTAGCTTTGGAAAATAATGTAAATTCAAAAAAGATTTAAGGATCCAAATTTAGAAACATAAAATGTTAAGCAACCGAGTATTTCTGAATTTAAGGAGAATTTAAAGATAACACTTTTAAGGACAAAGATTATAGGGTTTGAAAATTTAGAAGCCTTGGTGTGATAACCTAAATTTTGGACATTAGATAATTATTTGATTAAACTATTGAAATTAGTGATTTATAGATTGGACAGATAAAATTCTGATAATAAAAGATTTCTGGATATATAAATGAATTTGAAATTATAATAGAAGTTGAATTATAAATACCTAGATAAATATTTATTTGATAATCTACTATGTAATTATTTATCATTGGCAGATTATTCCTTTAGAACAAATGTATTGTTAAATATATAGATCTATGGGTTGGTTTTAAATTTGATGTTTAATTTAAATTGAATTTGTATTGTAATTCAAAGGGATAAGTATCTTAAAATATTCTGGATTTAAAAATATATTACATATGATTTTAATTTATTTTATATATGATTGGTTTATGTTATTTTCTTTTAAAAAAATCAAAAAAATCATTTATATAATATATTTACTTAATGAGAAATATATATGTAAACATAAACCTAAGACAAAAGCTTTTATCTAACATTTAAATGTTTAATTAAATTGGCAAAATTACAAATGTAAATCATACATAATACAAGATTAACATATGCAAGGCATTAAGCATAAAAAATGGAAAAGTGTGACAATTATAATACATTTGAAACAAGTGTCACTTATTAAAAAAAATGATGTAAACCAGATTTTTCTTTGAGAAAAGTTGCAAAGCTAAAAAAAAAGAGTAAGATCTATTCAACATCTACAGCAAGCTCATCAACATGTCTGCAAAGATTCTATGGATACACCTAGCAATTCAACAACTTTTAGCATTTGTAAGAATCAGGAATCAAACTGCAATCAATCAACAAACGTCAGATGCATATTAAAATAGTTCCAGAAAAAGAAAGCATGTTCTCTGTTCTTTGGAAGGTGAGTAAATCAAGCTTAATTTGTTAAATCTTGTGACATGTAGTAACTCATGGGGGAAAGTATGATAAGTAATTTGCATGTATATGTGTATGAATTGCATGAATATAGATATCTGATTTCATGGTATGCATATCAGAACACAAATCAATATCCTGTTTCTGGTCATCAAGTTGCAAAATCTGATCAAAATTTAAAATATCTTTTCCCTGATTCAGTTTAAAACCTTGTTATATGAACAAAGTTTCCAGGAATAACAGAATATAAGTTTTTAAATGTTTACAGGTAAGAAATTAAGTAGATTTATCAAAAAATAAAAAGGATTAGGAGGATCTTAATTTATTTCGAAAATTTTAGTTCAATAATCCGATGTTTCGTGGACATAATCTACTTAAGCTTCGAAAAACAAGATTTTTAAAGGTAAAATTTTGATTTTTAGGTTTGTAAAATAAGAGGAATTGGGACATGACCGTAAATTGAGTTTGGGCAATTTTCTGTTGATTGGAGGATTTTGGGGTCGCGTACTCATGGGAGAAGCAAGGTTGGCGTTGGTCGATGTCAGCAAAAATGGCTTTAGAATTTTCAGCTTACTAAGGCGTTGAGGCATCGGTGAAATAGGGCTTTGCGCCAAATTTTGTTCTCAGTGTTTCAGAAAAGAATCGCAGCATCGGGAATTGATCAGAGGGGATCGCGATAGGGAAATTAGGAGCTGGAAGTCGAGGAGGACCTGCGGCGAAGACGGCGGGGTGCCTCGAGGCAAGGAACGTCGGAGGTGGGTGGATTTCCGGTGATGTTGGGTTTCCAAATTTGGGTTGAAGCATTCGTTTTCGATTCGAAAGTGAACAGTGGGATCTGGTTGATGAGAAGGCTTCGCGAAGTCATAGATGATGTGTGGGAGGCTTCGCAGATGATCGACGTCGAGGGGTTCGCCGTGCACCGTACACACGTGCACATCAGGTTCTATTGGGTTTAAGTCTTCGGTAACTCGTGTCTTAGTCGAGTCATTCTCAAGGTGGTCTCGAGGGAAGAGGGTAGTGCATGTACATGGTCTGCTCGGGTTTGACTTCGAGAATGGGCGCAAGTGTAAAGTGTGCAGGCTTTGGATTTTAAACTAACTGAGTTTTGTAAAAAAAAAAAGATGCTCGTGTCCTACCTGAGAAAATTTAGCTATGGCACGAGATTAGCCTGATGTGTTTCCAGGTTGTTATTATGTAAGTGAAAATTGAACAGTATTTTGTAAAATGGAGAGATTAGTACTGAGTTTGAAAAATAATAATTAAACATGTTTCCAAGTTAAAGTATGGTTTGAGTACAAAGTAAGGCATTTAGGCAAGTTTAAATTTAAAATGGATTTTAGTTGAGCTATCATTTGATAAACGTTTAAAGTTATGGAATTTATGTTTCGATAACTTTATTTTATCAAGTTAAAATGTTTATCTTATTTTAAATCTTAATTTATGGTTGAGATAAGTAAGTTATTCATAAAAATAAAATGGTTTAAAGATGTAAATGGAAGTTTAGCCATTATTAAGATAATGTTTTATCTTAAAGATAATTGGGGTTTTAATATCCTGAAATTAATTATGTTAATTAAGGAAAACTAGGTACGATTAATAAATTTAATTAATAATGATGTGGGTCAAATTAAAGAATTGATCTATTAATGTGGTTTATTAATTAAGGAAATTGATTAAAGGATGATTAATTTATTTAAGGCTTAATTACTCGATGTAGTCAAGTAATGATAATTACTTAGTGTAAGTAATTTAAAGGATTAACTGTTACGAATTTTTTTAATTAAAGGTTAATCACATAATTAATCAATGATAATAATAAAGGAAATTACTTAATGCCTAATTAAGATAGGTAATACTAAAGGTGATTTATTAAATGGTAATTACTTAACAGAAGAAATTAAGGGTTAATTACTTCGTTAAAAGATTGATTAATTTATGAAATTAATAAGTAAGAAATAATTAATCAATAGATTAATGGATAATCAAATTGGGAAATTAAGTAAGATGGTAATTAAAGGTTAATTAACATGAGGGGTTTCAGAATAATTAATTTGTGTAATTGGTTAAGGGCAAATTACTTAATGTAATTAAAGAAAGATTAATCAAGAATGATTAATCAAGATGAATAATTAAGTGGTGATTAATTAATTGAATATAATTAATTAATGTTATATAAGCAAGATTTATAAGTAATAAGTAATTAATTTAATTCATTGGTAGATAATTGAATTAATTAGTAATGGTATGACTAATTTATCTTGCTTATGGATGATTGAACGATATTAAATGCTTTGAATTGATTATTACCCTGGTATGTGATCGTGATGCTATGTGATATGAATTGTTTCTGTAATACGATATGTTGGGGTTGAAAAGTGATAATGTGGTTATCTATGATGAAATGCTATGTGAGTGACATCAGGCATTTAAGAATAAATTGTATTTACTTGAATAACTTGAGTTAGGATGACAGTGGATTCGAAGAGACCGGAGTCGGGTATTAGTAAATACCTGAAACCACTTCGATTCTTTATAGATTGATATGTGAAATCAATAAGCCTGTTTGGAACGATTTAAGTGAATTGGACGATTTAATATAAGTTTGGCACTTAGAAATTGATGTGTGAAATAAGTAATGTTTATAACAGTTTGTGAAGTTGTAAATTGATATAAATCACCCCGGTTTTATATAATTTGTATGCTTTTGTATTCCTTA
Source organism: Allium cepa (assembly GCA_030765085.1). Lineage (NCBI taxonomy): Eukaryota > Viridiplantae > Streptophyta > Magnoliopsida > Asparagales > Amaryllidaceae > Allium > Allium cepa. Next base: position 744,729,268 of record CM060932.1, read on the forward strand.
TTAGATGGGTTTACTCACGCTGGTTTCCAGCCTGACCCGGGTGTTACTTTGATGTAATGCTCGGGTCAGATCGAGTATTATAGATTTTTAGGTAAGGACGTTCTGGAGATCAGGAGGCGAGCTGGATGACAGGGACGTATGGAGCGTTTCCTATCGTGCATATTATTGTTATTTATCTATGACATGTTGTTTAAAACTGTCCAGTGTTGTGAAATTGTTGTAACTCTGATGTATAAATGTATAAGAGAATTGATACAGTTCTTCTTTGTAAAACTATTATTTATGTGATATTATATTTTATCCGCTGCGAATGTGAGATTCTGAGTTCGAGTTTTCTGTTTCTTCTTCTTTCTCTTTCTTCTTTTCACTAACTATCTGGAATTTTCGGGATCGGAATTTCCGGGTCGTTACACCCGGTTTTAAAAATGAAAGGATAAGTACCAAAGAAAACTCTTAAAAGTGGAATAGGTAGTAATCATTCCCTAAGGAGTGAAGGAAAAGGTGTAAGGCGATAAAGGAGACAGCAGTAATTACTTTTGGAAGTAATAATAATGTTTCCCATAAAGCATATATGGCACTAGTGAGAAACTAGGAATGTTGATTCATGCAAGCAGGCTAAAGAAGAATAGTAAAGTGAAATTAGTAAGACTATAAGGCACACATGGTTGAGGATGTGTATTTTTGATTTTGAAGAAACTTGGGAAAAGCATCTTCATTAAATGGAATTCTCACATGATAGTAGTTTTCAAGCTAGCATTAGAGTGGCACCTTTCGAAGCTATTTATGGAAGACCGCGCAAGTCGCTTTTGCATTGGATAGAGTCTACAGAGGGATTGCCTTGGACCCGAAACTGTTAAGGAGACATTGGAAAGATTAGTTTGATTAAAAGAAAATTCATATCTCATATCCACATTTCTTTGGTAATAAGTTTTCGAAATTCCTATTTCCATCTTTAACTTTGAATAGGTTCTTTTTTTATTATCCTTTAGGAGGGTAGAACTTAGGATTTAACCTATGGATGGTGGGATTTGATGTAAACATGTTATTAGAACATGTTATGGATGATGGATGCTATTGGTTGCAAGTGTTTGCTAGTGGATGCTAATGGATGCATATACTTACACTAGGCACTGTTATCTCTTAGGGATCGGCCTAACTAGGATACTGGAGCATATACATATGGATGTGTGCACATTTGCATTTTTATTTTTCATGGTTGCTATAAAAGGATGTTTATCACATGTTTGTTGCATTTGGATGATGATTATAGCACGCATATAGAACTGTCAGTATTCGTTAAGGATTTTTGCACTAATTTGGATACATAGTAGGGACATGATTGAATACAAGGAGGTCAACTGAATCAGTGGACCGCTTAATCTTTTGCATCAGTTAGAGACATCTACACTACACTAATTGCATAAGTATCATAAACCACGTTAGAAAAACTTAAGGACAATGGATGAATGGATGATGGTTGAGCAGTTGGTTGTAGAACTTGGATGAAAACATTAGTTCATTCTTTTATCCTTCGAGATTTCGAGGATGAAATCCCTTAAGGAGGGGAGAATCTAACAACCCAAAATTTAACCTATAATAATTAATTAGTTAATTAATGAAATAATAAAATAACTTAGTGAAATTATTAGAATTGAGCCATGGAAGTTGCACCATTCTATCCGTGGCAATTTTCTAGTCAATTTTCATATATAGGACGTCAGAATCCGAGCTAATATGAGCTAGAAACAAAAAAAATAAGAAAAGAAGAAAAAATTATTAGGCTAGGTCGACCTAGAGGTCAACCTAACCATGCCCTAAGTCGACCGGTAGGTCGACCAAGGAGGAGGGATGGTCGACCGCCCGGTCGACCCGTCTACGGGTATGAAAATTTTCTTCCTTCCAGAGGTTTTCGAACATGTATTTTTCAATCGTTAGCCTCATCTAGTCCTTCGTGCTTCCATCTGACGGCTCCTATTCAGCCAACGATGTGGTTGCATCCTATTTAATCTCTAATTCCAATGGTCTGAGATCTACTTCTACCCCTATAAATAAGACCCTAGGTCTAACACTTTTTTTCTCATTCTAGATTTTCTCTGTTTGGGTTCACCATTTCAGGAAGAACCCTAAAAGGAATAATTTTCCAAGGAGAGAATCTTTTTAAATTAAATATTTTAATACCCTCAAGTGGGTCTAGGAAGACCAAAAGGGAAGAGCTTAGGACCACAGGTAATGTTGTAGTTTTACTACGATTTCTAGAATAACCTTTTTAGTAGTTTAGTTACAGTTTTTAAAATTATTTTCAGTCTATTTCTTTTAGATATCCTCTTCAATTAATTTTAGTTTATTTTTGTTAATTATAGCTTTTTTATCTATTTACAGTTTATATATAGTATTAAATTTATTTATTGTTATTTATACATTATTTACATCTTTTTCCTATGCTTTGGGTTTTCTTCTATTTTAAGTCTTCTTTTATTTCTCCTTGTTCTTTGCGTATAGATTAGAATAGGTTAAACACGAATATGGACTAAAATAATATAAATACCAAAATAACGGAAGATAAGATGTAAAATGAAACGGCCATAATAAGAAATGGAATTAGACTGAAACTGTGATGTAAATATTAGAATTGGACTAAATTAAAGAAACTGGCCTAGTTATAACTTAGAATTATAACTAAAAAGAGTAAAAGATGAAAGAGGCTTATTTTCACACTTAGACCTTGGGTTAAGTAATAAGCATGAATATAATATAGGTTATAATAAGAAAATAGAAATAGAATGAGGCTTAATTTTAAGACTTAGGATAAATTAATAAGACGGTAAGAACAATAATAAAGGCTTATTTAAATAATTTATCTAAGTTAATATGCAAAGTGAAAGTAGGGCCTATACCAAAAAGCATTCCCTATTAGACAAAATGGTGGTCTCACATTAGCCTGAAGTGAGATTAGGGCACGCTTATGCTAATAATGGTAGTAATGGTTAAGTAGAAGTCCAAATCACGGGGGATTTGGACAAGGGGCACAAGTAGATGTTGTTTGGATGATGGGCCAATACCAACAGCATTTCCCCTATTTTTCTATGAACGTCGTGTTTCACATAATCCTGAAGTGAGACGAGGGTCATGCTTATGCTGGAGCACAGGTAATAAGTAACCCAATAGGTGGAGAAACAGGTAGCAGGAGCATGGTGGCAGTTGCGCATGCGACTTCCACTTCATTGCTCAGTAATCATTGTGAGTCCCAAGCGCTTAAGTATGTGTGCCATTCGTAGGCACCATTGCCTTCTATGTAGGGAACGATATAACGTCTAGTCCACAATAAATACTTTGTGCGTCTTTTGTAGACACCTAACTTTGTGCGTCTTTCGTAGATGCCATTACCTTATGTGTAGAGAGTTATATAACGTCTAGTCCACAGTAAGGCCTATGGTGAAGCATGCCGATCAAAGGGTAGAATTAGGATTTCAGCCTAATTATAGGATTAGGAATTCTGCCTAATCAAAGCAGCTTCCAGTGACAAGTGCAAACAATCAAAGTCAATCAATTGCGTTAATTTAGTAATCCGTATTTACTTCCAGCTTATTCCTTACTCCTATTTCCTTTGTTTCCTTTATATATACTAGAACTATTGTACGGTCTATTACTTTTACTTTTCTCCAAGATTCAAGTAATTATTATCGTTCACTAGACTTTTAGTCTGACCCACTACTCTATTTACCCCCTTTTTCCCCCATATGCAATCAAGGAAGAGGATGCTAGGTTGCGGTTACTTGGACGTTTCTTTGAAGGAGATTCCACTATGTACTTCCACTTCTTTTATTTCAGCTTTTTGCTTTTTACTTATACAGGCAGATGTTGGGGAATAGTTATACTTTGATTATTAAGACAATGGTTTTCTTTGATTTCATAAGACATATATGTATGGTATTTTGAAGACATATATGTATGGTATTTTGACATGTGATGTATTTGGTACTTTGTGACTTATTTGGTTTTTAAAGCAATTATGAATTTATGTTCTAAATAAGTTATTATTTAAAAAAATTCCGCCATTTTTACCTATTTCTGTCTTGCGAATCTTAGACTCTGCTGGTTTTTGTTTATACCTATAAAGCACCATGCCCTCTGGTGTGTCCTTTTGGGTATACTAAGGGGTATGGGGTGTTTCAACCAAGCTGAATTGGACATTGCCGTTCGTTATAGCGGTACATTAGCCCTCAAAAAAGATGTTTTACAGAAGGAGGTGCCAAAAAAGGACAATGATGCTATGGCCCTTCGTATTAAACAGCTTGAGAAAGAGCTAAAGAAGGAAAAACAGGAGAAACTTGAGGCTCAACTGGAGTCCAAGTGATATTGTGAGGAGATTATCAAAGCTCGTGAAGCTAAAATAGAGGCCGACATACAACTAGTCTAGATAGAGACCCTTAAGGAAGAGGCTAGGGAGGCTGGTCGAACAGAGATAAATGATGAGTTTGATCCATTGCTGATACATTACAATGCATGCATCATGATGAATCGTAACCTTCGTTTCCTTCGAGATGGGTAACCTAAATCACTCGTTGAAACCAAGAACCATATTGTAGATTTGAAAAAGAAATCCTTTGGTGGTGCAAAAGTGGATAAAGAGTAGCTCAGGCTGACATTTTGCGTGATGATGATCCAGATGAGCTCATGGCTGCTCGGCGTAGTTTATCAATGATCTAGCGATCATTGGTAAGTAGAAAGATGGCAACAAAACCTCGAGATTCGCTTCCAAAGACCCCTTACTATTCAAGCAATTGGTGCTTCAATTTTTCACACTCCAAAGAAGGATGTGAGCTATGACTCAGACTACCCAGGGTTGGATAATTTTTTTAGGCTATCTTCGATTTTGGAAAGTGACACTCCACCTATGACCGAAGGCCAATCTGTTGAAGATATATATCATATTCTCCAACATTAGAGAAGGTTTACATTTCATGTCCGATAGTTATAGGATTACCCAATGGTCTTCATGAAATTGTAGGTGCATCTACATCGATCCATGCTTCCAATAATAATGTTTCCCTAGGACAATAGGTGCAAACTACAGTGCATACTACGACTGTCACTGTACAGGTGGCTACTACCGATCATCATGTTGAGACTCCAAGCCTGGATGCTGAAGTCATAGGAGCTCTACGTGAAGAAAAGGCTGATGACGAGCAAGGCCAAGATGAAACAGAGGATGTCGTACTGACCCATGCCTTGGAACACACTGGTGAACTTATCATGAAGGAGCGCATTGCAAAGGAGGAGCTAGAGTTGCAAGCCAAGAAGGAGCGTGCCGAAGTGGATATTACTCCTTTTCAATTTATACTGCTGGGCGACGTCACTCCTGTAGAGGTCCATACTCTGTATCCCAAAGAAAGCCACCTCTGTCTCTGGTAGCATCCCTCTTAAGTATATCAAGGGCTAAGGTTGAAGAGGAGAGGAGGAGGCGGTAACTCTAAAGAATCTACCCCGAAGAAGCCCATAAAATGGGAAAGATAGTCGTCGAACTGATTTGGGCAGTGCGTTGCTAGTTTATTTTTGTTGGCCGTAATTGTGCGGGTACAGCCCCCATTTTGTTTTTTGTTTCTGAAATAAACTTGTACTTAGTTTCCAAGTTTCAGTATATAAATAAAAACTCTTTTGTCTCTGTTCAGTTTTTTTTCATAATTTGTCTGAGTGATCGAGCTATAACGTTTCCCATACAATGTACTTGTAATTCATCACTTGATGCTAAAGTTGCGACATTTCGATCGCCCGTTGCTTCAGATGTTGATCCAACAAATCCATCTCATGGCCTCCGTTTGGTTGCGACATTAAGTTGTATCAATCACTAGGTCCGAGCCAAGTGTTATGCTATCATATTCAAAAAATAAGTGACTGTGCCCTTACTCCCAATATTGAGTTGGCGGAGTTAGTTCGTGGACGATCGAGTCCTATCCATGACGTCTTTATACTCGTCCAGTTGGCTTTAGACCAGAGTTAGAGAGAAAATTATCGAATCAAACTCATTCGTTTTGTTTATACTCTTATCTACATGCTGGGGATCCTAGTTAGTTGGTAGACGATCAATCACACCCTTTGACGTTCATAATCTAGCCTACACTTTGCGGACTGAAGTTGTTCTAGGAAACGGTCAAATCACATTTCCTTTGATTAATTCCCTTGCCCCTAAGTCCAAGGAAAAAGTCAACGTGGTCGGTCGTATCATGACCGCTTTTACTTCACACTCATACTGTCGAATCAGGAGAGAGAGAGAGAGAGTTAATTAACAGATGCTGAGTCATACCCATTCTCTACTTTATTCTTAGCTCGTCAAATTGTTGGTGACAGTTAATGGATGAACGGTCAAGTTACATTCATTTTTTTAATAACAGTATTGACCCGAGTTCTTGGTCAGCATCAATCTCCAAGTTCTTGTTGGTTCATCTTATGCATATGTGGATATAAGTATGTCATATATCATAGCTATTAGATTATGTATAAACAATTCATAGATACGTAAGGAACTTCAGATTTTATTGCAATTGAAAATGAAGCGCCATAATTCTATCTTATTACATGGCTTTGAATTTAATTGGAAAAGCAAATTCTAAATGACATACAACTGAATGAAAAAAAACTAAGTGAAATAGCATCGTAAATGCATGTTATTCCATGCTTTAGGAAGTGTGATGCCATCGACATTCATTAGTTTGAAAGTTCCATCTCCAAGCTTCTGATTAATGATATAAGGTCCTTCCTATTTTGGACGCATGTTTGCAGGGCTAGGCAAGATTTGTTTTAGGACAAGATCACCAATTTCAAAGGTCCTAGGCAAGACTTTAACATTGTAGTACCGAGCGATTTAGTATTGGTGTGCAGCTGCCCTTAATCAGCTTCTTCACACTTCTCGTCAAAAACATCTAGAATTCCAAAAGGAGGTCTCGGTTAGTTCTAGGGTCATAGTAAGTCACTCGATAAGAAGGGACTTCAAGTTCTATTGGAATCATGGCTTCACAGCCGTAAGTAGGAGCAAATAGAGTATGGCCAGTTATGGACTTCTAGGTAGTTCTATATGCCTAAAATGCTAACGGCGGTTCCTGAACCCACTTGCCTCTAGTCTTTTCCAAACACTTCTTTAGAATGGACTTTATGATTTTGTTGACAGCTTCGACCAATCCATTAGCTTGGGAGTGAGCAAGTACCGCAAATCTTTTCTTGATATGATGTTGGTGATATGAGTATTTGAATTCGGCACTGTCGAATAAGGTCCCATTGTCAGTTATGATTATTTGGGGGAGACTAAAACGACATACGATGTTTTGAACAACGAAATTGATCACTTTCTTTGTAATAATCATGGCCAAAGTTTCGGCTTCAGCCCATTTAGTGAATTAATCAACCACTCTGATTGTGTACTCACACTGCTATGATGGCTATTTCACACCGCCTTTGGAAATCAGCAAAGAGTAAATGATGTCAAAACCCCAAGTAGCAGATGGCCATGGACCGACCATCTGAGTGATTTCCATCGGTGAGGACTTAGAAATTTTGCAAACATCTAGCACTTGTTGCATCGCCTAGCATAATCAGCTACGTCTCGATTGACAATTAGCCATTTTGGAATATCTTCTTCGTCGGGATTTTCCCTCTGGTGTGATTTCCACATTCTTCTTTATGGACTTCTCCTCATGGTCACTTGATTTTATCGTTGGTGATACATCGAAACAGGGGGATGAGAAACCCTTCCCATAGATGACTCATTCTTGGAGAAATATCGTAATTGTAACGACCTAGAATTTGACCACTTTAAATATACTATTTAAAGTGATTTTAAATGTGAGAAAAGTAAGGTTATATGATTCAAATAATATTAAATAGGATTTGGAAAGAGAAGTATACACAAAAATAGTAACATTTGCCTATATCAACAAAAGTGACAAAATGCTGACTTTAGAAAAGTATGTTTCAATGGTTAAATAAATTATTTTAATTTGTTTATGAGTGTTTATTTTTTTAAATAGCAATACAAAAATTTATTTTTAAATTTTTTACCTATAAATAGTTTAATTAAAACATCAAAATGTGACAGTAAAACATTTTGTCGAAAATCAATGTTTTTCGATTAAAAGTTGTCGCAACGTTGTCTCACCTTTATTTTCTTATATAAGAACATATATTCAAATAGTATAAGTATTATTTAGTTCACTAATCAAATTTACTTTTACTAAACATACTTAGAAAATTCTAGAATATAATTAAGAAAAAGTAAGAACAAAAAGACAAACTGTCATTTCAAAGCAAAAGTTAAACATCAAATCAAACCAAACATAATTATTATATTCTTTATTTAATACATAAGTGAAAATGACATAAAGTAATGGTTTAAAATTTTATTTTAAGTATTGAAATAATAAGGTTGCTTTAAAAGTAAGTAAAGGGTATTTTGGTCTTCTTATAAGATATTATCTTAATCCAAAACTTTTTCTATAAAAAGCATCCACTTTCTCACTTATTTACACTTCTTCTTCCTTTTTCAAGCTTTTCTTCCACTCTCTAATGGCTTCTTCTCTTCCATTTTCCTTACTAACTTTTTCAAAACCATATCAAACAACGTCAAAACACTACCGAACTTTGCCAAAGACATTAGAATACCATTAAAACGTGGTATACAATCTAAAATGGAAGAAATGATGGAGGAGAGGTTGGAACACAAGGAGGCCGAACCTATGGAGGAAGAGGAGCAAGTTTAAGGAGTTTCGGAGCGAGAAAAAGAGAAGGAAGTGCCGTTGGAATCAAAAGGAAAGTATATGAAAAAGATTGGTGAAGTGGAACTAATCGTGAGTTCTCAAATCTTATTTTTATTTTAATAAAAATTAAGTTCATAATACACATGTTAAACTAGAAATTAATATGTTGAATATTGGATGATAGTAGATGATAACTTGGTTCATATTATGGTTGATTATATGTTTATGATATGGATGATAACTTGGTTTGGTAAATGATAAGAGAAATGGTAAGTAATCATGGTTAATTAAATGAGAATTAAATCTATATTAATGTGTGTATGGAAATTATTTAGCCTCTTAATGATTTCAAAATATCTAAAAAGGTTGGAAATGATATTACAGCAATATAATATTATAATGTGAAATGAAATAAAAAATGAGTTTGACATATAAAAATATTGTTTAAAATGATTTAGAAATGTTTTATGAACATTTAATAGTGTTTTCAAGAAGTTTGAAAAGAAACTGAAAAACAAGTTAAAAAACGGATCGCGTAACGGTTTTTCGCGATTTCGCACCGTAAAAGTTAAATAAGTATACAAAGTGGAATATAGCTTGAAGTCATTCAAAATAAGAATTTTTCGTACTATTATATCCATAGTTTTCCAATGAAGAAAGAAAATCAAGATTTCATTAGAGTTTGAAATATGTCTAAAACAATTTTATAAAAACATCGCGTTTTGCAGTTCTAAATCCAAAATGGGATTTCTATAAAAATTATATTTTTAAATGTTTTAAAAATATGAAATAAATTCTAAAGATCTTTTAACATGTTTTAAAAAGAGATTTAAGTTGAAAGGATGGATTTCTAAATGTAAAAGTCCTCTTGAAGAATATAGCTTTTTGCAACACTTTTTAATAACTTATGAATTATGGATTTAAACTTAACAATACTTTTTTAGATCTTTTAGAAATTTTTTTAAAGAATAATTAAGTGCTTTAAATGATGATTTGGAAGTTTAATAAATCATTTCTGAAATGAAGATTAATAATTGAGTAAGCGAAAACGACTAGTACATTTGTCCCGCCTGTGAGAGCAAAACGGTAAAACAAAAGGTGTAATTAAGGTTAGGAATGGAGCAAACAGTACCCTGAACTTACCTGGCCTTCGCTTTTTCTTTTAGATGAGGGGAGGAGCAGATCGAAAGGAAAGCCTATATGCTTAAAAGATCATATTTAGGTTTTTCCTAGATAAAAGAAAAGAAACAAATTCTTAGAATGTTAATTAACCACTTAACATCTTTTATTCGATGATTGGTTCGAAGGAACCGTGATCAAATTTGGGTGATTCCAATCTGAAGATCCGGGATCGAATTTGAGTGATTCCTATCTGAAAATCTCTTCAAACTGATTTTCGAAACCTCATATGAACTTAGCATCTTTTTATCGATGATTAGTACGAAGAAACTTGGATCAGATTTGGGCGATTCCTATCTAAAAAACCGCGATCGGATTTGGGTGATTCTTATCCGAAAACGCCTTCAAACTAATTTTTGAAATAAAATACATTGAAGACAATGATCATTGATGACAATGATCTTCATGATGTAAGATTACTTGCCATTGGTCCATGGAGGTGAAATTTACCATATCTAAGTGGCAGTAGTGCTCCATTATGAAAATCCTCGATTAATACGATTTGAAGTTAAGAAGAAATCTTTGATTAAGATTTAATGAATTATTTGGGAATATTTTCCCTAAGTTAAAAGTTATAGCTTGAATATAAGAAATATTTTATTAAGATTTAATGAATGATTTGGAAAGGTTTTTCTAAGAAAAAAAGAAAATGATTTGGAATTATTCCAGAATTTAAGAAAGGTTTAATAAACGATAAATGAGGCTTAGTGATTCCATGTACTCATGAAAAGAAAATGGAATAAATTGAGAAGTGTGAATCTAAAAAAAGATATTTGATTTAAATGAAAGATGAAGTAATTAAATGGTTGATATCTACTTATGAACATAACAACTTTTAATGCGATGATTGGCTTTGAAGGAACCGGGGTCAGATGTGGGTGATCCGATTCGAAAACTGCTTTAAACCAATGTATACGTTCGGAAGTGAAGAAATGTTGAAGAAGATGATTATTGAAGACCGAGAATCTTCATAGCGTGAGGACTGCTTGTTGATATGCTTTGGGTCGCTCCCATTATAGAGTTATTTATAGCACTGGCCTCCTCGTTGTGGAGATTATTACGGATTATGAGGGCTTCTCGCCTAGTAATTTCCTAGGAAAGTGCCTTCGGTTTCATTCTGTCCCATAACGAACTTGTATGGACGAATGCCTGACATTGCATTTCTGAGACACAACGTGTGACTTTTACAAATGTACATCTGCTTGGAGGTGGAGAAGGCAACTTCTCTTAGCTTAACACCCTTCTCTGAGACATACGAGCTCAGAGGTTGTATGCTTGTGGGAGTCAAATACTGATCAAAGGAATGGTAGTGTGACATTCAAAGTGGAACTTGTTATGATCAAAGCGTGGTTTTGTATGAAAAGCATGGCTTTGAAGAAACTGATTGTAGCCTCGCGAGCCTCACACCACTATTATGATGGAATTCTATGTGGTCTGATGTATGCTCGCATTTCGAATAGTAGCGATTTGGGTTATCAGATGTTCTGAGTCGTAGGTACCAGACACGTTTGGGCCTCATGGCAGGGATGCACGAAGTTCGAGTCCTTGGATGTTATTTGCAGATTGTATCTCCATTTAGCCATTCGTGTTATTACATAATGACATCTGAGTCTTGGACGTAAGCCGTAGATACATATTGATCTTTTCACTACTTCTCTATCATGTTGGAATTCCAATCCCAATACGATTTTACGGTTTTGATTGTAGTCCCAAAATAGCTGTAATGACTTGCAAACATTTCAGCTACCCCTTTTGGGTATCATATATTCCGTTTGGTATATTCCGTAGACCTAGTCCGGATATATTACCTTAGACTTCATCCAGATATTGATACCTTATTGAATAAATTTATTCGAAAAGTGTTTTCAGAAGAAATGTCAATAAAAATAATATCAAGTATATTTTGGTATAAAGTTTTTTGGTTACCGTAAGGTAAAAACCCATCCGTGTTTATGTGTGGGTGTGGTCTTATGAGATACCCTTCTTTTCAAAGGTTATAATAATATAGTCATTTTAAATTTCGAGCATGTCATGATGGTTTATCAAACCTGATCCAGAAATTTTCAATATTCGGATCAGATCCAACTAGTTTCAGTTTAGTTGAAGATGGTTGGAGTTTCCAAAGGAGAGCTGGAGATCTTCATCATCGTATGGACATATTCTATTATCCACTACATCAATTGCATTTGTTTTGTTGTTTTCAGCATTTGGAAGGACAGAGGTTTATAACTGTCCCGGCTGAATCTAGGTTAGACTCTATATTGTATTTTAAAAAATTTCGCTGTAAAGATTATTATTGAAATAATATATGTTATTCCATTCATGTGAGATTCTGTTCTATCTTTTTTTCTTTCTATCCTTAATGATCCGCTAATTCATACAATTTGAGTTGGACGTGTGTGGTTTATTGTCGATTCAAAGGGTACGGAAAAATGGCCCATTACATTAGGTATTAGAGCTAAGGTTAAGCAAGAACCTTGGCTTTGTTGGGGTAAAGACTCATCAAAGATTGAGGTAGTGATACCCAAGGATGAGTGACACATCAGAGATAGGGTTAGCAACATCCTAGATTGAGTTTGAGTGTATTATATATAAGTGCATATTTGTTAGTGACTAATAAATTGTTTTATGTTGATTTATCTATTGAGTGATTTATAGATTCTGATCGATGCACCTGATCGCCGTTATCAATGAGGGTTCCTATACCTTGAAACAAAGCGAAGAGACATAATGATTTTGAGAAAATTGGTAAATAATATAATTTTATCTAGGATTATATATTGAATATAAAGTATATATTTTGAAAAGTTATGTAGTTAGAAATCAAGATTAGTGAATCTAAATATGAAAATCTTATGATTAGAATTTCATGATTTGACTATAAGATGTTTCATAAAGATAATCGATAAGTAAGAAATCTGATATGGTAATTAAGATCTTTAATACTTATTCGAAAATAATAAATTAAGAAATCATAATGTTAAGTTACTATCATAAATTGATTAAATGTTTGATTTAAAAGTTTAAGTACAAATACCTTATGAATTAAGTTTCACGATTTGACTATAAGGTGTTTGATAATAAGATTTGTTTAAGGAATGAACATATAAGATAAAAAGTATTATGAAATGTTTATATAAAAGGAAAAATATATATAAAAGGAATGAGAATTTTAATTCAAGCAAAAGAATTATGGTAATTTAAATGAAGTTAATTAATATAAGATAAATTTATAAAATGAATTAATAAAATAGGTTTTATAAAGTAATCTCTAAAGGATTTTGAAAATGGTATTAATTTGAATAAAAAAGGTATTTTATGATAACTAATTCGATTAGCTCGAAAATAAAGTAAAAATGGGAAAGAGATATGTTCAGATGGTAAACACTTATCTTAAGTATTACTCTTCTTGTTAAGAGGATATATGATACTATTGGTAGTACCCAGCTCCTTGGATTATTTTGGAGTTACTCGATCTATAAAATTTTCTTAAGTTATAGATATAATGTGAATCGTTAACTGATAATTGATTAGTAATCTTTATAAAAGTGTTTAAACCAAAGATAAATTGGGATCGCTACTTGATAAGATAAAAAGAAATTCTCGACGATTTTGGATAGTCGAAAATTTCCGAATCATTCATAACTCAAAGCTATGAAATTGATAAAAGATTGTGAAATATTTTAAGTAAATAAAATTGGATAAGTATAATTTATAAATGTGATTATAAAGAAAAATGATTTAAAAGTGGAGAAATTTATAATAACGTTAAGTCGGAAATAAATATGTTAATTATGAATTTGAAATTATAGCAACCTACAACAAAGTGAAATTCACCCGGATATAAAACCGATCGGGAATTTGGGATTTGTATATACTCTTAGAAGGTAAAGGTATATCAGACAAATATAGATTTAAGTCATGAACTATTAAGTAAAATAATGATTTCTCAAAAAGGTAATTATAACATGGAAAATGTCTTATTAATGAATTCCAGCATTAATTAAGAATTTGGACTTAAATCTTTAAAATATGATTGATTTACATAAGTTGTATGATGTAATAAACTTAAGTAATAGTTTTACGACATAAGTCATAAATAATATTAGTGTTAAAAGAAATATACTAAGTTAGAGGATTGTGGAAAAACATTAATAAAGGTAAATCATCTTTTGAGTGAAAATGATTTCTTTAGAATATTTTCCTTTAATAAAAATATTTGAAAATAAATAATTAAAGGGATTATGCAAAGAAGAACCTTTATAAAGTGTTTGAGCTTAAGATAAAGCTTTTATGAAAGCTTTTGAGACTTAATAAATACATATATTATATGCTGATAATTTCGTCACATAAATTTTGATCTAAGATTTGAGTTCGGAACTTTGAGGTGTTCACACTGGTTCGAAAAAGGATTTATCACTTGATTCTTGACGGCGAACATTGATCAAGATTTGTAGTTAGGTACTTTAGTTTTCTATCATAGTTGAGAACTATGCAAGGAAAGCAAAGCTTTCTGAGAAAAGAGCCTGATCAGAGTCCGTACTGGAGGATCGGAGGATCGGTACTAGTTTGGAAATAAAGTTGTGAATTCGAATAGGAAATCGAATAAGATACATACGGATGATCTATGTATATTACATGAAATTAAGTTTGAAGATAAATGTTTTAGGCAAACTTTTGTTTTGGGTAATTTCGAGTATGAAATTCTTTCAAGAATGGGAGAATGTAACGACCCAAAATTTGACCATTTTAAAATATAATATTTAAAGTGATTTTAAATGTAAAATAAGTAAGGTTATATGATTCAAATAATATTAAATAGGATTTGGAAAGATAAGTATACACAAAAATAGTAACATTTGCCTATATCAACAAAAGTGACAAAATGATGATTTTAGAAAAGTAATTTTTAATGGTTAAACAAATTATTTTAATTTATTGATGAGTGTTTATATTTTTAAACAGCAATATAAAAATTTATTTTAAATTTGGTTTACATAAATAAATAGTTTAACTAAAATGTCAAAATGTGACCGTAAAACATTTTGTCGAAAACCAACGTTTTGTCGATTAAAAGTTGTAGCAACGTTGTCGCACCTTTATTTTCTTATATAAGAACATATATTCAAAGAGTATTAATTAATTCACCAATCATGTTTACTTTTACTAAACATACTTAAAAAATTCTATAATATGATTAAGAAAAGGTAAGCACAAAAAGACAAACTTGTCATTTCAAAGTAAAAGGTAAACATCAAATCAAACCAAATATAATTATTATATTTTTTTACTTAATACTTAAGTGAAAATGACATAAAGTAATGATTTGAAATTTGATCTTAAGTGTTGAAAAAATAAGGGTGCTTAAAAAGTAAGTAAATGGTATTTTGGTTTTTTTACAAAATATTATTTTAATCCAAAACGTTTTCTATAAATAAGCATCCACTTTCTTACTTTTTTACACTTCTTCTTCTATTTTCAATCTTTTCTTCCACCTTCTAATGGCTTCTTCTCTTCCATTTCCTTACTAACTTTTTCAAAACCATATCAAACAGAGTCAAAACACCACCAAACTTTGCCAAAGACCTTAAAATACCATTAAAACATGGTTTAGCATCTAAAAATGAAAGAAATGATGGAGGCGAGGTTGGAACCCAAGGAGGACAAACCTACCGAGGAGGAAGAGCAAGTTCAAGGAGCTCCGGAGCAAGAAAAAGATAAGGAAGTGCTGTCGGAATCAAAAGAAAAGTCTACAAAAAAGATTGGTGAATTGAAACTAATCGTTAGTACTCAAATTTTAGTTTTAATTTAATAAAACTTAAGTGTAATACACATGTTAAATTAGAAATTAATATGTTGAAAAATAAGTTAAAAACAGGCGCATCACGTAACGGTAGTTCGCGATTTCGCACCGTAAAAATTAAATAAATATACAAAGTGGAATATAGCTCGAAATCATTCGAAATAAGAATTTTTCGGACTATTATATCCATAGTTTTCTAATGAAGAGAGAAAATCAAGATTTCATTGTGTAGAGTTCGAAATATGTCCAAACCATTTTCTAGAAACATCGTGGTTTTGCAGTTCGGAATCCAAAAAGGGACTTCTAAAAAATGATATTTTTAAATGTTCTAAAAATATGAAATAAATTCTAAAGATCTTTAAAAATGTTTTAAAAAAAGATTTAAGTTGAAAGGAAGGATTTGTAAATGTCGTTTTGAGAATATAGCTTTTTGTAACACTTTTTGCGATGCTTTTTAATAACTTATGAATTATGGATATAAACCTAATATTTTTTCAGATCTTTTAGAATTTTTTTTAAAAGATTAATTAATTGTTTTAAAAGATTACTTTAAAGTTTACTAAATCATTTTTAAAATGAAAGATTAATAACTGAGTACGTGGAAATGACTAGTACATTTTCTCGCCTTTGAGAGCTAAGTGGTAAAACAAGGTGTGTAACTAAGATTAGGGATGGAGTAACCAATGCCCTGAGCTTAACTGGCCTTCGCTTTATCTTTTAGGTGAGGGGTGGAACAGATCAAAAGGAAAGCTTGGATGCTCTAAAAGATCATATTTAAGTTTTTTCAAGACAAAAGTAAAGAAACAAATCTTAAAATATTAATTAACCACTTAACATCTTTTATTCATTGATTGGTACGAAGGAACCGGGATCGAATTTGGGTGATTCTATCTGAAGATCCAGGATCAGATTTGGGTGATTCCTATTCGAAAATCACTTCAAACTAATTTTCGAAACCCCATATGAACTTAACATCTTTTTATCGATGGTTAACATGAAGGAACCGGGATCAGAATTGGGTGATTTCTATCTGAAAAACCAGGATTGGATTTGGGTGATTCCTGTCCGAAAAACCCTTCAAATTAGTTTTTGAAATAAAATATGTCGAAGACAATGATCATTGATGACAAGGATCTTCATAATGTAGGATTACTTTACATTAGTCCCTCGAGGTGAAATTTACCATATCTAAGTGGTAGTAGTGCTCTGTTATAAAAATCCTCGATTTGAAATTATATGAATTGAAATTAAGAAGAAATCTTTGATTAAGATTTAATGAATGATTTGGAAATATTTTTTCTAAGTTAAAAGTAATAGCTTGACTATAAAGAATATTTTTCCTAAGTTAAAAGTTACAGCTTGAATATAAGAAATCTTTGATTAAGATTTAATGAATGATTTGGTAATGTTTTCCTAAGTAAAAGAGAAAATGATTTGGAATTATTCCAGAATTTAAGAAAGGTTTAAATAAACCAAATGATTTGATAAATGAGGCTTAATGATTCCATATACTCTTGAAAAGAAAATGGAATAAATTGAAAAGAGTATATCTAAGAAAGATATTTGATTAAAATAAAAGATAAAGTAATTGGTTGATGGTTGATATCCACTTATGAACTTAACATCTTTTAAAGTGATGATTGGCTTCGAAGGAACCGGGGTCGGATTTAGGTGATCCCTATCCGAAAACCACATCGAACCAATGTATACATTCGAAAGTGAAGACATGTTGAAGAAGATGATTACTGAAGACCGAGGACCTTCGTAGCATGAGGACTGCTTGTTGGCATGCTCTGGGTCGCTCCCATTATAGAGTAATTTATAGTAGTGGTCTCCTCGTTGTGGAGATTTTTCTGGATTGCAATGGCTTCTCACCTAGTAATGGCCGAGGAAAGTGCCTTCGGTTTCTTTCAGTCCTAGAATAAACTTGTATAGACAAATGTCTGACATTTCATTTCTGAGACACAACGTTTGAATTTTACAAATGTACATCTGCTTGGTGGCAGAGAAGGAAACTTCTCCTAGCTTAACACCCTTCTTCGAGACATACGAGCTCAGAGGTTGTTTTCTTATGGGAGTCAAATACTGATCAAAGGAATGACACTGTGGTATTCAAAGTGGAACCTGTTATGATCAAAGCTTGGTTTTGTATGAAAAGCGTGGCTTTGAAGAAATTAATCGTAGCCTCACTTGCCTCACACCCCGGTTATGATGGAATTCTATGTGGTCAGATGTATGCTCACATTTCGGATAGTAGTGATTTGGGTTATTAGATGTTCTGAGCCCTAGGTACCATATACATCTGGGCCTTATGGCAGGGATGTGCGAAGTTCGAGTCCTTGGATGTTATTCACAGATTGTATCTCCTTTTAGCCATTTGTGTTGTTGTATACTGCGTATGAGTCTTGGACCTAAGTTGTGGATACAGATTGATCTTTCATTTAGTTCCCTATCATGTTGGAAATCCAATCCCAATACGAGATTTACAGTTTTGATTGTAGTCCCAAAATAGTTGTAATGACTTACAAAAATTTCAGATACACCTTTTGGGTATCATATATTCCATTTGGTATATTCCGTTGACCTAGTCTGGATATATTACCTTAGACTTAGTCCATATATTGATATCTTATTTGAATAAGTTTAATTGAAAAGTGTTTTCAAAAGAAATGTCATTAAAAATAATACCAAGCATATTTTAGTAAAAGCGTTTTGGTTATCATAAGGTAAAAACCCATTCGTGTTTATGTGTGGGCGTGGTCTTATGAGATACCCTTCTTTTCAAATGTTTTGATAATATAGTCATTTTAAATTTCGAGTATCTCACGCTGGTTTATCAAGCCTAATCCAAGTAATTTTAATACTTGGGTCAGATCCGAGTAGTTTTAGGCTTAGTTGAATATGGTTGGAGTTTCCAGAGGAGAGCTGGAGATCTTCATTATAGTATAGACGTATTCTATTATCCGCTTCATCTATTGCATTTGTTTTATTTTTTTAGCATCTGTATGGACAGAGATTTAAACTGTCCAGGCTGAATCTAGATTAGACTTTGACATTGTATTTTAAAATTTTCCACCATAATGTTATTCCATTCGTGTGAGATTCTGTTCTGTCTTTATTATCTTTCTACCCTTAATGATCCGCTTATTCGTACAATTTGGGTTGAACATGTGTGGTTTATTGTCGATTCAAAGGATATGGAAAAACAGGCCATTATAGTAATGCTTTATGAAGGATCTTTTATTTCTTATTCCTTCACTCGGGAAGGAATCCCCTTTGCAAATAATCTTTAATCAGAGTCATCCACAGCACCTTCTCAGGCTTCATTTCCAAGACCCAACCGATATTCATCTGGTCAATGCTCGGAGCATTGAATACTTCAATTGGAACCAAGCCTATTTTTTTGCATCACCGGAACTTGCCAACTTGACCAACCAGTAGACTTTCTTGTTCTGTTCTCAAGGGATATGTGTAATGGTGTGATGCTCAAAATCGGTTACCAGCTATGACCCGATTGAGGTAAGGAGAAATTCGTGCTCCTTTGGTCCGATATTCTCTCCTGACTTGATACACTACTAATAGGGAATCATAGAAAACTTGCAAATATTTTACTCCTAGCTTTTTAGCCATCTTAAGCCAAGCTATTAAAGCTTCTTATTCAGCTTCGTTTAATCATTATAGGTAAGTCAAGTTTCAGGACATAGTAAATCGATTGTTCCTTAGAATTTACCAATATGACTCCGGTGCCGGAACATCGATCTTTGGATACTCCATCCATGTACACCTTCCATTTGATCGTAGGTTCTTCATTGCTCTCCGAAGAATCATCTTGTGTAGTGAATTTGGAAATGAAGTTCGCTAGTGCTTGTCCATGGATAGCTCTACGAAGAGAGATAAGTGATATCGAACTGGCCAAATTCGACGTTCCATCTATGCAACCTTCCAGACATCTTAGGTTGCTGTAGGACGTGTCTTAATGGCTGGATGGTGAAGAAATTAATAGGATGAGCCTGAAAATAAGGGCGGATCTTTCTTGACAAAATCGACAGGCAGTATGAGCTTTTCTAGCTTCGGATGGTTCCTTTCAAAACCTATCAACCACTTGATAACATAATACACTGGTCTCTTGATTCGATTTTCTTTATGCAACAACATCGCATTTATGGCATCTACAGACACCGCTAAATAAATGTACAAGTCTTTATGATCCAGTGGTTTGGACAAGATGGAGGGTCCCTTTAAGTGATATACCAGAGCTTGGAATGCATCATTACAATCATGCATCCATTTAAAGTTTCTCTTCCCTCTTACGATTAAGTCGAAGAAAGGAATGCACTTGTCGATGGCTCTAGAAATGAACCCTCTCAGGGCAGCGACCTTCGAATTTAGTCTTTGCACCTGTTTGATTGTCTGTGGTAGCTAGATATTCATTATTGCCTGAATCTTCTTGGGATTGGCTTCAATTCTATGAGAGTTGATGATGAAAACAAGGAATTTTCCCGATGCAACACCGAAAGAGCTTTTGAAGCGATTAATTTTCATTCCATATTCTCGAAGAACACTGAACATATATGCCAGGTCATCAATGTGGTCGTTTGATCACCATGACTTCACAAGAATGTCATCTACATATAATTCCATCGATCACCCAATCTGGTCTTTGAACATTCGGTTGACCGGTCACTAGTAAGTAGCTCTAGTGTTCTTTTGTCCAAAAGGTATCAAATGTAGCAGTATAATCCTCGTTCGGTAATGAAGCTAGTGTGTTCCTAGTCTGCGACATGCACCAAAATTTGATTGTATCCGAAGTACGCATCCATGAATGAATGCAGTCCATGTCTAGCAGTTGAGACTACCAGCTGGTCGATCCTCAAAACTGGAAAGTTGTCCTTCGGGCATACCTTGTTTAGGTCTAAGTACTCAACAAAGGTCCGCCACTTTCCATTAGCTTTTCTCATAAGAACTGGATTAGATACCTATTTCGGTTAGAGGGCATCATGGATAAACCCATTGTTCTTGAGCTTATCCACCTCCTCTTTAAGCATGGTAGATCTCTTTAGATTCACGCCGTATTGCTTTTATTTTATTGGGACATGCCTCAGGTCGATATTCAATGCGTAACTCATGATGATCGATAAGATTCCACACATGTTAGAATGAGTCTAAGCGAACACATCAAAATTCACTCGAAGAAAGACAGCTAACTCCTTTATCCTCATTGCACTGAGTTCTGATCCGATCTTTAGGACCCACAATGGGTCATTGTGGCTGCCTGTGACATCAATCGACAGCTCAACGGGTGCAGTCTTGGTTTCTTTTGGCTCCCCTCCTTCATCTGTCGGATCTATATTTTTATAGAACCGACTGAAGTGCCCGAGTTAAGGCCCATACATTGATTGCTAAGCTTCATTAGTTTTGATGCGGATAGGCCTCTCCACATCCTTTCCTTTCTCCCTCCACTGAGACTCTCTCAACTTAGCCATCTAACCGGCACATCCACTTGCCTGATCTCTATGGATAATTTCCACGTCATTCCTTGTCAAGAATTTAAGCGTTAAGCATCAAGAGGCGATAGCTACCCTGAATTCAACAAGGGCTGGTCGGCCTAAAAAAACATTGTACGGAGAGTTCACATCCATTACAACAAACGGCAACACCCGCACTCCCATTAGGGCCCCATCTCCCAACTCCAATGGTAGTTCGACATAACATACCGCTTCAGTTGGAATACCATTAAAGCCAAGAATATGGGATTTTCATGGTTTCAGATCTTTAGCTTCTAGTTACATCTGGTCATATTCTTTATTAAAAATATTGTTCATAGAAATTCCACAATCAATCGAAATCTTTCTCATCAAGGTGGGGGCAATCATGGCCGAGATCACCATCAGGTCAATCATAGAGGCCTCTACCTTATCTGCATCTCTACTCTGAAACATTGTACCTTCTATTATAGTTTATTGCTGCTTGGCTAGAGCATCGTCCTTCATGTTAGAGCAACGTTTAATATCAACATTTCTGACAAAGTTAACATAACGCTTCATCTCATTCTAGGATTTATCGTTTGGATGTGGTCCTCCGATAATGGTATTAATAACTAATCTCCCTATTGTGTGACGAGGTTCCTCGACGCTGGGCAGAGCTTGTCCTCGATTGGGGTCCGATGTCCCTGGCCAGCCATCCTATTGGGTTTTAAAAACTGCTGCAACTTTCTTTCTCGAATTTGCTTCTCAATAACATTATAGAGGTGGCAACATTTGTCTGTGGTATGTCCATAACTCTTATGAAATCTACATTACTTTTCGAAGTGTCCCTACTTCTTCGTTGATTCCTTCGGAGATGGTTTCCTATACTGGACGACGTTATAGGTCAATAGGTACACATTTTATAGCGACGCATTCAATGACATGTATGTATCAAATAATGGGATCTTCGCCTTCCCTCTTTCGAAATCCCATCTTCGGTCACGACTTCTATCATCGCCTTTCTTCTGCTCTGAACATGATCTGGACTCTTTTGGAACTATCACCGCACTGCTTTGCTGTCATATTACTCTACACTCCCTCGCCACTTGGGCTTGCAACATCTCTCTTCCTAGTTTTCTTTATTATCTCCTTTCTCAAAAATTGAGTTGCCTTTACAAAGATAAGGTCCAATGTATAGGGAGGCTTTCTTGCTAACCAATCGCCAAACTCAGAATCGAGGTCGACTTCCTTAGTCAGTACCATAAGTATTGCATCATTATTCGAATTACCAACTTCTGTAATAGTTGTATTAAACGTTTCCAGAAAAACTTTCAGTGACTTTCCCGATGCCTAGACCACGCTGGAGAGTGACATTTCATCCTTAGGGTGAGTCGTATGCATGCAGAACTGCTCTAGGAATTTCTTTGCTAAATCATCAAATGAAGAAATTGATCGCTGTAACGTCCCATATTTTTAGTAACATTATTTAGGATATTTAATTAGATACATTAAACAAAATAATGTGAATTGATTAGTGGATTGAGATTTGTGATTAATTAAGGGGTGGTTATGCCATGTTAAATAAGTGAACTAAAGAATAAAAAGAGAATAAAACCGGTTTGGAAATATGAAAGGGAAAAATAAGAACAAGGCATATCCTAATACCCTAAACCCCCTTAGGAATCCATTCTACACATTCATTCATATTTCAAAAATAAAAATATAGAGCTATGACCGGCCCCCATTAGGAAAAGCAAAGAAGAATTCAAGAGGAAGAATCAAATCACTTAATCAAGAATAAATCTCATATCCTTAATCAAAAAGCTAAGGTGAATAATGACTACATCTTATATTTTAATTGATTTCAGTTTTAGATAAATTCCGAAAGTATTTGCAATTGTTTTGCCATGGTTTGAATGATAAATGGATATATATGTATACACACACATACTTGTCGATGATTTAGGCTATTTTACAAGCATTTTATGATGATAATTGATTTAGAAAACCTATTACATGACATCCAGTTGCCTTTCGAATTTAGGTTTAGATCAGAAATGATAATTTAGTTTTCATAATTTTCTAAATTTATGTGGATTTCATATGAATTTTCTAGTGAAAAAAATATTATTTCGGGTTAAAAAGCAATTACGGCCAAATTATATTGGCTTAGGGTCTTAAATTTATATATGTTAGAAAACATATTAAAAATGGTTTGGAATTTTCATAGAACATTCTTAAGTGTTTTAGTTGTATATAAAATTATTTAAGGTATGTGACTTAAATGTTTTATATATTTACTTAAAGGAGAAGTAATTCAAATTCTTATTTTTGTACTTTTAGAAAGGAAAAATGTGAACCCAATCATAATTTGACAAAAAAAGGCAGGTTAGGTACAAAGAAATAGTTTAAAAAGTCAAATCTGCATGCTTATCCTATTTCAATGCTTTTGGCACCAGGCTTTCGACTTCTTACCTCTGCCTCTGACTCCATCAAGACCAATGCATAAGGTATCAGATATCAGGTACGCAGTGAACTGGATAAAGGCGGAAGGTATTGGGTCAAAATGAGGGGTTTCGAAGGGGTTGAAGCATGACTATGCTTTTAAATGAAAATGCGTCTGCTTTGCTTTTGACTAAATAGCTTTTGACTTATGCTTTTGACCGGGTCAATGATTTTAAAAGAACAGTTTTAAGAAGTCGCCTTTATTTTTAAGTAATTGCTTATAACTAGTTAGAAGCCTTTAACTGCCGCTTTTTACCTTTCGACCTAGATTGGTTTTGAAAGGGTTACTTTGTTTTTTAAAAGACCAAACCGCTTCTCCAATGCTCTCGAAGGGATGGTTTCAACACTATTACTTCTTTACTTAGGAAATGCCCTCGAAAGAGATACTTTCGATTAAAATGTTTTGAAGACCCTTTTTGCTCTATAAAAGGTAGAACCCAAATGGTATTGAAAGAGATAGTTTAAATGGTTTCGAAAGGTGCTTCCAAATGTTTTAAATTGAACCCATACGCTTTTGAAAGGTTTGTTGTTTAAAAAGGATTTGATGCTTTCGAAAGGTTTAAAGAAAAGTTTCTAAGTGGTGGCTCCCCAATGGTTTCGAGAGGACAAAGAGGAAAGGTTTCCCAATTGTTTCGAAAGGTTTAAAAGGAAAGGTTTTCCAATGGTTTCAAAAAGCATTATTTAAAGGTTTTAAAGAAGGATGTCTAAGGTTAAAGCTTTCGAAGATGACGTTTTTCAATGCTTTGAAAGGATGGATATGAACAGTTTTGAAAGGTATGTTTTGACTTTTCGACCTAATGTTTGTCAATGAATTTGAAAGGGGTACTTTCATTAGTTTCGAAAGGGTTGTTTAAAGGGTTTAAACAAAGGTTTTGAATGAGTTGTTTTAGGTAATATAGCCTAAGTGTTTTTAAGTTAAAAGGGTTTTAACTTATTTTAGAGGGATGGGAAATCCTTAATAATTTCATCAACATTATTTTGGGTGAAGTATATGTATATAATATGGCAAATAGCTTAGAGTAAAGCAAAGAGTATATTTCCTTTGTATATGTATGATTTGAAGATTTAAATAACTTTAAAAAGATTTTCAATTAAAAGGTAGTTAACCCTAAGAAAATGACTCAGATTACAAGAATAGATGGGACTTGTGCAGGGTCGTGCACTATACTCATTAGCTATTAGCCCCTAGCTAATTTAATCTAAAATTCCAGCGTGTGGGGCTTTGTCAGATAGACTAAAATTATGTTACACACAGAAGGAATCCAAAAACGAAAGACATGTTATTAGTAAGCTGCAAAACCATTAGGATCTGTTAGACCCGAAGAAGTAAGTAAGGACATACCATCCAGAAGAGGAGTAACTAATAGATGTTAGAATTTTTATGTTTTCTGGTAGGCCCGAGTCAGCCAAGGGTTAGTGGTTAGCTAAACCAAACTACAGTGTGTGGACAAATAGTTCATATAATAACAAATATGTACCTATACATGATATTGCTTTGCATATTTAACTGGTTTTGGTTGCAGGAGTATAAATTTGCAAAATTTGTTTTAAAAAGGATATTAGTGAGGGAAAACTCATTCCGCTAAGTGGTGTGGTCTCACTTAATATCAAATAACCGAGATGTACGGTATTATTCACTCCAGGCTTTATATCTAACCCAAAGTTTATTTTACTTAAACTTTCAGGTGCTTAAAAATTGATTTGAGTAGGCTGATGGTTAAGGTTTACAGGTTTTAGTAGGTTGGCGAATAAAGCTTCCGAAAACGAGCAGGTGGCTAATGGATAGCTAATTAGAAGTTGCTGTTATATTTTGGATTAATTCCGCTGTATTATATATACAGTACTCCTGTCAACCAAGAGGGCATCGTCACATGTTGCTCTTCGCATATTTATGTAATAACTATGTTTTATCTAAACATAGGAAAGCGATGGGATTATGTAATTTGAATATGGAACATGTTTTAGAAAATGGAATTAGTAAAATGATTGTTTTTTGAAATCTATGATTTGTTTCATATTCATTTGTTTCTGATATTATAAATACCATAAACATAGCCGCATTTAGTCGTCAGAAGTTAATACTGTGGATGATTTCAGCATCTGTAATGCTTAGTTTTGGGCCTCTAGATAGGGGATGTTACAACTGCGTTGGTAACTTGGTGAACCATATGGTCGCCACTTCTTCCAAAATATGGGGAAACACTGCCACTTTACTGCATAGGTTGTTCGGGAAGAGTCCACGTGCCATTCGTACATCAAAAGATGCTACCTAGGGTCGATTTTCCCTGCATACGCAAGCATCGTAGGCATATTGAACCTCCGTGGATATTCTGCATGTACAATGTTATCAGTGAATGGAGTATGACTTTCGTAGTGTCCCCAATCATCGTTGGTCAAGCCATGACTTTCTTTTACTAGCTGCCTCACCATAGTTGTCAAGTCCGGTGCTTGGAAAGTTGGTGCCAAGTGGTAGTAGTGCCTCACCTCAAGTGAACGACCAGTTCCATGCCTTTGGGCGGCACTATGTTGCGTTGGCCTCTCTTGCTCCTTGTCCATTTCTTGAGTAGCAGTTCTGTCATCCTCTACCAGTCACTGTTCGACCATATTTTCTTGACCTTCGAGACTTTGATTGATCGTGGCACCTCTAGAGTAAGAGCTTCCACCTACATATGACCCTTCAACATTAGAGGGTTCATTACCGATCTTCCCAGGGGCTTCAACACCGATCGATGCCGATCGGCCGTGGCCGATCGCTTGATCTGGTTCTGATGTTCTAGGTGTGTGTGGATCTGTTTTGCAGCATCTGCTTTGGCAATAGTCATCATACGAGGAGGAATTTTCCAATCTTGAATATGGTGTAGGCTCCTTCCTAGTTTTTCCATGCGGATCTTTGAACTGGATCCATTTGTAGTTTGGATTTTCTGATTGATCTGCTGACATATATTCATTAGTTCCTTTGCTAGGACTTCAAAATCAACTCTAATGATATATTCAGCTAGTTTCTGGGCATCGACAAGCATCGATTGTACATTGTGATCAACTTGTTGAACACTAGCGTCATCATTTCCTTTAACAACACAAGGAGTATTAGACTTTTCTCTAGCCATGGATAATAGCTTCCTTCTAGATCTTATCAAAATCTAAGTAGTAATAGAATTTGTTGGTAGAAAACTTGATCTATCTCATGGACATAGAAATCCATAAGTAGATGATGAGATCCAATTAGGTTGAGAACTCGGTTATTAGTGAAAGCACCAAAATATTTGCACCAAAAGTTGGCACAAACACCTAATAGATTTTTTGTAGAGAAATAAAGGAAGAAATCAAAAATAAAATAGAGGAAATAAGTAGAAAATAAGTAGAAAATAAGTAAAAAACAATAACAAACAGATTTATAGTGATTCGATGTTGAATGCCTACATCCACTTTGATGAAATTACTTTATTAACCACTTGAATTTCTGAATACAAGAGGGATCAGATCGAAGTCTGTAATTACAATGGAGCATAAAGAAAACAACAGCGTAAAGATCCTTCAAATATGCCACGAACCTTATATTTATAGGCAAGGCGACCAAATATCTTCCTGAAAATTCACCCTTAGAATCTCCAGATACGAACGTTGTCGCTCAAAAAATTTGAAGGCTCAATTCCTCATGCTGTGTGATTGGGGACGATCAGTCTTCCCGGCATGTGGTAAGCTACGATCGGCCAGGTGGATTCCCCTCTATGCTAGCTTCATGGATTCAAAGTTCTTTGAATACTTTCTTTCATGTTTTAAGAGATATTGATTAATTCCCATTGAATTGAACTATTGATCCAAGTTGTTCATAGCCGTAGTGGTCCGTTCTGATCTCCTGCCTAGGGGAGAACTATTCCTTAAAATGTTTTGTAGAGTCTATCTCTTGGCTTCGTTTGATCATTACTTCATATTGTCATCTGTGCTTAATCTTTGAACTCGGTTATTACCCCTTTAAATTGCTTTCCTTGTCCATCATCAAGTCTAACTTGTTCAGTCGACCCAGAATAGCT
Organism: Allium cepa; assembly: GCA_030765085.1. Lineage (NCBI taxonomy): Eukaryota > Viridiplantae > Streptophyta > Magnoliopsida > Asparagales > Amaryllidaceae > Allium > Allium cepa. The sequence continues at coordinate 744,756,995 of CM060932.1, forward strand.
GGGTCAAAAGACCGGATAACAGTGCGACTTTTAACACATATCAATGTCACACCCAATCTGGCCAAACTTCCAAATTTTAACATTCAGCAATTTAAACAAGTATATAACTAAAATTAAAATCAATAGTAATAAGGAATTTGGCTTCTTGTACAAAACTCCCTATATTTCATTATGTACGTCATTCGCTTTTTAAAGTGGAAATTCAATAAAACCAAACCAATAAATCATTTAAGCACAAAAAAAGTTTATATCTACTGTATATCATATAGTAATCATCTAGAAGTGAGTTAGCTCACTAAAATTCCACTTGGGACTTCAGCATTCCAGTTTGATCTTTAGCTTAAAATTTTACTTGTTCCAAACTTGACAAAATCAATTCCAATGCATAGATAACGCTATTACAAGCACAATGAAAAAGATTACATTTTGATTGAACTCATATGAAGTATTTATTCATTTTATAAGTTTTCAAAATTAAATAATATAGTTTATTCCCTTAGTCACTTCACTTAAAAGTTAATTACACTAATCCTTCTTCCCAAGCCCAAAATCGTGCACACTATACACGCCTAAATGTACACAGCCATTGTCGTGCATCTCTCATCTAATTCTTCTTCGTTGCTCCATGATTCGATGAACGATCTAATGCTAAAAACATCTATTTTCCTCCTCTCTGCATCCAACACCACCAATCCAAGCTCGATCCTCGTTAGATAGTTACGACCTGGTCCATCCACCAACAACAAACAAGGGCCACAAAGTATAGTCTCACCACCTCCTACCAGCACCTACCTCATCGGCTTCGCATGAGAAGAGAACCTCCACCCTTGCCTTGATCCAACTCCTCCTATATCTCCATCCACCCTAAACCCTAACCGACCATCTCTCGTTCATTGAGACTCATGGCTCTTGATTTTGAATTTCGTAAGAGGAGGCTAGATTATTTACTATAGGGAAAATAAAAGGAGAAGAGGAAAAGAAAATGAAAACAGTGAGATGGAAAAGCATGTGTAAGGTTTAGTTTATAATATCATATATGACACATCCTACACAGTATCCCCTTCACGTACAATCCACGAATGAAGGAATCAAAAATACTATTGTTCACAACAATACGATACGATCATAAAACAACAATAAAATACACTGGTTATCTTATTCTATGAAATTATTAAAAAAACCAACGTTTGTCTAAAAATACATTAAACGATAATTTAAATATTTTTCAAATTAAAAGTTACGGAAAATCTTATAAATTTATTTAAAGAAATATGTCATTAAAAATCAGATCGTTTTATTAAAAATTGATTTTCTTATTATTGATCACATTCAAATCAAGTTTGGAAATTTAAAAAGACTAAATATTCCTATTCGAAATATTAAAATTTAGGGTCGCTATAGTCTTACTATGGGGTTTCTGTGATTGTGATAGGTGGATCCTTTGGTTCAGAAGTTATAAGGGGCGAGATATCGATGTTCATTGTGCACCCTAAAACTTAGTCCTATCAAAACTTAGTCCGGTTAAACTATTTCTATTCTCTTTTCTTATCACAAGATAAGCTCTCATCAATGCCCATAGTCTGAGACTCTCTACACAATTCTAGAGAAGTCCTCGATCTCCCCACCTCGAGGGAAGATGGAGTTCAGGATTGATTTAGAGAAGGATGCTTGACATGTTGCATTGCCATTAAGACATATGGCCACAAAGGAAAAGTGAGAGTTGGATAGGTAAATTTTGAAGCTAATGTAGAAAGGATTTATTCGCTATAGTATTTCAAAATAGGAAGCACCTATTGTCTTTGCCACTAAGGCAAAAGGCTCTGTATAGCTATGCATTGACTGTTGATAGCTTAACCAGCCGACGAAGAGAAGTAGGTATCACTATCCTAGAATTAATGACTTAATTGACTAGCTTATTGGAGCTAAAATCTTATCTTAGTTGGACATAGTTACTGGATTCCGCAGTTGAGAATAACTAAAGATAGCAGGCAGAATACTGCTTTTCGCACTCCAGACAGACTGTACGAATGGAAAGTAATGCATTTTGGGTTAAAAAATGCCCATGCATATTTTGTAGATTTGATGAGTAGAGTCTTTAGAGAGAAATTAATTAAATTCATCATAGTTGGGTTAACGAAGGCATGCTACTCTTGGTGCTATACATGAATGAAGGTCGTTGGAGTTCTTCTTGAATTTTAATTTCCAACTGTCAACGGAATCCACTATAGGCTATTTTGCAGCGATGGAAGTTAGGCCAACATTGATGGGCCGCATCGGTAAAGAATAGAGGAAAGATGCAACAATAGTAGATATTTTGGACAAGCTAAGTGGAGAAGAACATTTCTCCCATGTCGGTAGATATGCAATAGACAAAAATGGATGGCTTGGAAATGGGAGCATATATCGATGAACATTATATATAGTTTACCTAGGAGTCATAGAGGCAATGAGGTCATTTGGATTATAATGGATAAGCTCACTAAAAGTGCCTACTTTATTCCCATTAGGAGTAATAAAGCTGCAGCATCTGTGGCGCAAATCTATATCAGAGAAGTGGTATGACTATATAGAGATCTGGTCAGCATTGTTAGTGATGGAGACCTTTTATTTGCTAGTAAAATCAGTCTTAGGACATTAAATCCTAGCAGCGCTTACCACCCATAGACCGATGGTTAGACGGAAAAGGGTTAATAGGATTTTGGAAGATTTGTTGAGAGCATGCATTATGATTTTTGAAGACATTATGAGCAGCATTTACCCTTAGTAGAGTTTGCGTACAATAATAGCTACCAAGCGACGATTGGCATGGCACTATTTGAAGCCTTATACAAGAGGCAATATAAATCGCCAAATTTTTAGTAGGAAATTACCGACAAAATTCTACTTAGACCAAATTTGATCTTTGAGACCTTGGATAAGGCAGAGATGATTTGACGGTGAATTAAGATGTTCAGAATACAATGAGGAAATAATCCAGGGGAAAGCACGTGGGAATCAAAGGCGAAGAGGAAGGCTTCGCATCCCATGCTTTTCTCTGTTAAAATTTCTCTCTCCAAAAAAATTAGTATTTTATAGGTTACAGTTGCATCGTGGTTGCTAAATTGGATGGCAGGGGATGGTTTCCATACTTTTTACTATTATCCTTGCACTCATGTAGAATCTTATCCATGTTTAGGATGCTTGCATATATACATATACGGCATAATCTTGCATTCATGTTAGGATTAAGCTCACCTATAGTACGTTGCATACATATCGTATACATAATCACATTGCATTTTTTATTTTATACTTGCCTACATAGATAACTTTGTTGTATAACACGTTTGCAGAGTGCATATATCACTATCGGTACTTTAGGGATTTCGGGGGCGAAATCCATTTAGGGGGAATGTAACACCATGTACAAAAATTAATTTATTTAATAATAAGACTGAAATGGGAATTTTGTAAATATTTGAATTCGGTCACGGTGGTTACATCATTATGTTCGTAGCAATTTTCTAATCAACTTTCTTATATTGAGTTTTGCGATCGAAGTTCAAACAGAAAAGTTATTGACATTTGAAGTTTTCGAATTTAAAATAATTTAAACAAATTCAGGTTTCAAATTTAAACAATTTTAACATGGAAATTAAAATGGATAACAATTTAAAACATAATGGCAAAGAAAACATACGACCTAAAATAAGGGTCGGTCGGCCGACTACACTGGGTCGGTGACCTTTAGCAGTCGACCACCTAAGTAAGAGCGGTCGACTGATTAGTGAATGTCGACTAGGGTTAAGTTGGGCCATAACCACACATATTTTAATATTTTAAACCGATTAAATTGTATGATACAAACGCGTTCTAACCACTATAAGTAAGAAACTAGCTCCCTTACTTTTATTCACAAAAACATTTGGAACACTAGTGAAACCCCATTAATCTTCTTTCTCGTTTCTTTGCTTAGACTAAATAATACAAATCCAAGGGAATATGTAATAATTTTATTTATACATTTCATACTCTTATCTCCCATAATCTCTATGTAACGACCCAGAATTTCTTTTAATTAAAATTTGAATATTTAATTAATTTTAATTACTAATAAGTGGAATTTATAAGTTGAATAATTAATTTTCGAATATTGGATTTAATTGGACAATTAAATCGATAATTTAATAATTGAAATTACAGAAATAATTGAAAATTGGGTTAAATATGATTGAAAATGATTTGTAAAATTTTATTTTATCATATTGGAGTTAGAACGATATTTTAGAACTTTTAAAATCGAATTAAAAGTTAATTTGTGAAAATTGAATATTTTAATATTTAATCGACTAGTGAAATTAGTCAATTTTCGAACAGTCTCAGAATTGGACGAAACTAGTTCCATTGGATCCGTAATAGTTTGTTATTATCGGATTTCAATTTTCGTAGCAATCGAAGTTTTCGTTTGACCGTAGCAGCTCGAAACACATCGAAATTGTATTAATATTAATTTGGCGAGTTAAAATAGCCATTTTTTAAACCGTCTTGGGTTTCGACGAAACCAGTTTTATCGGATTCATAATATCATATTATTGTAAGGTTCCAAATTTCAAATCAATCAGATTTACCGTTTGTCCGGTGCAAGCTAAAACGCCTAGAAATTTGATTTACCGATTTAATTTTTAATCGATCGTTTATTACCATAACTCGCACAAATGATTATATTAGCTTCCGAAACCTATTCCATCGTGCCCGGAATGCGGGATAAACCCCAGAAATGCCAGTTACCGCGCGTAAATCGGAGTTCGGAAAATCCGGAATGAATAGTGTTCGTTTATTTTCTATAAAAGCACCTCACTTTTTCATTTTTGCAAACAAAACTATTAGGTTTCAGCTCAAACCCTGGCCGCCATTCTTTTGTTCAATGGCCAGAAAACGTTCTCGTTCTTCCTCAAATATCTCCAAATCCATACGTTTTCAAGCTTCGGGTTCAACTGCAAAGTTATAGATCTCCTCGAGATCTTTAAAACCAACGGCTATGATCTAAAGCAAGTTAACGGATCATCGACAAATTGCTTTTAAAGGGGCTGGCTTTGGTCACGTTTTTCAGAGTGGCGGCGGCGCTAGGGGGTGCGGCCTCTGGCCGTGGGTTGCTATGGGCGATGGCGTTTGAATGGGGGTGGTTTGATGGGGTTTCGACAAACGTGGAGGGGGTGCGATGTAACGAAGTCGAACGACGTATGGGTTTTGCGTTCGTTTCCTTTTCACGGCCTGGGGAAGATGAATCTCGTGCGGCTATGATCAGGTGGAAGCAAATGGACGGTAGATCTGGTTGCTGGGGTTAGAAAATAAAATATTAATTGTAAATTAATTATATTAAAGATTGTGTAAACTTCTAAATGCGATAACTCTTTCATACGAGGTCCGCTTCGGACGAAACGAATTGCGTTGCAATCGTATTCGCGAGAACTACGCTATGCAACTGGATTGGAGTCATTTGGAGCTAGCGAAAATTTCGGGTAAAATTAAACGTCCGTTTAATTTTATTCGAAATAAGCGCGGAAACGAAATTGAAACCAAGGTGAGAACTTCTCACTCAATCGAATCGGTTTCAAATTTTAATTTTAAATAGTTAGATTTAAAATTGTTGATTGAATGCTTGGATGATAAATTGTTATCTATTGATTGTTAAAATAGACAATATGCGCCGTTAGTAAGCGAATGTTATTTATTAAAAACATATACCACGAATATTTCAAAGTACAGTGAAATTGGTATTATTTATGTACTTGGAGTTGATTTCCTGCATTATATAGCGGATGAGACCCTATTGCGCCGTCTATTAAGCGGATAATATTTTATAAATCCCATATACCGCGATAATTTCGTACTGGAACAGAATTGGTATTGTGCTAATGTTTATGGATGCAGGGAAACAGGTTGGAGGGATCCAACTGGATTCCTCAACTGTATTGATTTATTTACAGATATTGTGATATTTGTTTATTATCATATCGATATATGATATTTGGATGTCGTGATTGACTATTTGGTGCTGTTGCACCATCGTATCCATTTTTGAAGTTTTAAAATAATGATTTTGGTTTTTTAAAAGAATTTTTAAAGTGATTTTTGAAAGTATACGTTTTATTTAATTTTGAATTGTTAAAATAAATAAACATTTTAATTTTATGGTTATAAAAGTTATATTTTTGGGAAAATAATACTTAAGTGTAATTTTGGAGTTATATAAGTTTTAAATAACGTTTTGTAAATTAATAAAGAGATCGGTTTATTTAAATTGAGATTTTTGAATTATTATAAACGGTTTATATAAAAGATTTATAAAATTTATATTTTATAAGTTAAAGATATTGGAATTATAAAACGAGCTTTTATAAGTGTTAAAATAAAGTTGTATTTAGTTTTATAAGTAAATAAGAATTTTAGATTTATAAAAAAACGATGATATAAAAGAATGGATTTGTGCATAAATGGATTATAAGTAATTTACTTATAAGTTAGATTCGGCATATAAACGAAATATAAATTGGATTAATAAAGGAGATTTATAAATCGAAGCTTATAAATAGAAATGGAATTTATAGACATTGTTTATAAATTCAAAATCAATGGAATTTGATAAATTGAAAGTCGAAATTGGTTAAGGAAGTATATTCACGATTTTGGACAGTGAATATATTATCAAATAAAATGGATATGCTTGGGAAAATGAATATTATAAATGAAGTTAATCTTTTTAACGATGTTTTAAAATGTATTATGAATTGAATACATAGATTTCAACATTTATTGTTGATATAGACGTTTTCGAGAAATAGAAGGAAATGATGGACTATAACACTGTTGTTATAGTAAATGATTTTCGAAAGGAAATGTTTTTGTATAGTATTGGGATTTATATCTCTATCTAAATTTCGAATCCCTATACTAGTGATTTTGGGTTGTCGTAACGATGTTTTGCGCAACATTCGTTTTGGCCCAAATAAATATGTTTAAGAGAATGTTTTCCTCAAAGAATGAAATATATACTTAATTTCGGATTAAGTATATTGAATATTTTCCAAGTGTTGAATATAAATGGATTTATGGATTACTTATTAATAAATAAGTACGGAAATGTTTTTCCAATGTGAAATGAAACGTTTTGAGAATTTATCTTTTTGAAGACAAATTGAAAATGAATATTAGAAATCGATTTGGGAATCATATATTCATAAATATTTTGGAATGTAAATTCACCATGGAATTTATAAATGAAAAGGGGAATTTGTTTAAAAATAAACGTTGACTTATTTTTTGAAGTGTGGGAATAAATTTACGGATTTGGAACGTAAATATAAAGTAAATCGGTAAGGATTTATTTAATTGGTTTAAATGAACCATGTTGAAATGAAAGTATTTCGCATAAAGAAATTGATTGAAATTTGTTTTCAAAAGTGGTAAAGGTGAAAAGTGATTTGAAAATTAGTTTTCAAATGATGAAGTGTGGGAAATATATATATCTTGTAAAGATATTTTGGAAAATAAATAATTTGAAAAATTATTTGGAATCTGGTGATGTTGAGCATGTCTTTTGATATTTAAATAATCCGACTATCAATATTTACCTTTAAATAGGTATTTGTTGTGATTGTTTGAATTTGAATGCCACACTTATTTTTGAATAAGCGCTCACTATTCGGGTTAGCCGGGAAAGGACCTTGGGGTCGTATAACCCATTCCGAATATGTGATACATCGTAATGGATTGCATTTGATGACCGGTGTTGAAGACCGGATATTTTTGAAAACGGAAGGATTACCGTTGAGTTACTCTACATCGGCTGATCTCCGATATAGAGGTTTTATCACCCTTAGTGACGGGAAGTCCGGACGTGATTAGAAATTATCCGGAATGCAAGGACTTCTTTGTAAGTGCCTTCGGTTCTGTTCAAGCCCGGAACAGACTTGTATGGATTGTATGTCTGACATTACAAGTTGAGATATAAAGCTGATTTCTTTCAAATATATTTCTGTTGGTGGCGGAGAATTTATTCTCTTAGCTTAACACCCTTCTCTGAGACGTACGAGCTTAGAGGTTATGTAGTTGAAGGTTATTAGTGATACACTCCCAATTTGGTAATGTGACATGCGGAGTGTTGCTGTGAAATGATCATTGTCTGATCATTTGTGATATGATCATTTGTTTGATCATTTATCTTGGTGATCATTACTTTGATCACTTGTTGACCCAAAGCACAGCTTTTGTATAAAGCGTGGCTTTGTGGACGAGACTTCGTCGGACCTCACACCCCGGAAATGGTCAAAACAGGAAGGATGCGACAAGGTTATTAGGGGGTAGCGCCCCTTTAGTGTATGTCATTCCTTCTGGATAGAGGTGGTATCATGGTATGGAGCCCAGATACTTAACCTATGTTGTTGCTGCAAATTTATTGCTTTGTGCTTGTTGGAAATCGTGGATCCTTGGATAGATCGGTTACGATCGGGGGATGACATATTCGTGTCAGCAGTTACCCAGTTAGGGGTAACCCGGCCTTGTGTTGGCAGAGATCCGGTTTGGTTCTCGGGACGTCATTCCAGAGGCGTTTCCATGTGGCAATGGGAAGTTCCTTTGCATGACCATTTGTTGGAAATCCAAAGAAACAATATGATCTTGTACGGTTTTAGTTGTAGAACCTATCATTCACTTATGGTGGCGCCCCACTGTTTGGATGGTCTCTATAGTAGGCATAAGTGCGAAACGCCTATGCTGGCTAAGATTTATATCTTTACTTTCGAAATAATTTTCCTACACAATGCACTAGTAATAATATCAAATGTTTCTTTTTAATGCGTATCAAGCGTCTTTGACTATCATAAGGAGAAATCTCCTCCGTTTCTGCGTTCGCATTGTGTGTGTGTGCGGGAGGCCTTATGGTAGTCTCATTTTCTAAAAAGCATTGCGAATCTATTTTAAAAATTATCCTGTTCTTTTTTTTAAAGATAAACTGTTTTAGTTCTCACACCAGTCACATGACTGGCTCGGAGTTTATTGTTTTCCTTCCTAAACTCTAGGTGCCCACCAATTTCCACACGGGCAGTCAAGAGTCAGGTTATCAGGATATTCTAGAAATTCAGGAGTTGCTGGAGGCACGCTAGATGGCATGGCGTATTATTAGTATATAGTATTTCCTTTCCGCTGTTTGTTGTTGTTTGTTGTTGTACACTCTGATGATGTAATGAAATGTAATGTGATGTAATGTAATGTAATAACTGATATGGTTCTTTGTTTAAAGATTATTCATTTATCTATTATATGTTGTTCCGCTGCGATTGTGAGATTCTGATATTGTTCTGTTGTTTCTTTCTGTTTTGTTCTCTCTTTCTCTCTCTTCTTCTATCTTTTCTTTTTCATTAACCCTAAAGACTCGTAAGTTTGTTCCTCTTTGGCTGGGTTGTTGTGGAATGTTGCCAGTTCAAAGGAGTACGGATTTACGGTTCTTTACACTCTAAATTCTGAATCTAATTTGTGTACAATTGAATTGTTGCATATTAAAAAAGCATGAAGGAAGGGTTAGGCGTAGGTGTGAATCAAATCCAGAGGAAAGAAGGAAAACTATTTGTGAGTGGAAATATTTGTTTTTTACATTTTAGTAATTTGTGTAAGAACAGTTTGGATTCGTTTTATACCTTAGGGAATTTTATATACGAAAACCTTAAACCCTATTATCCTAAAACTACCCCAAATAAAGTGTCAATTATTGGATTTATTATCATCTTAATTATATTATGTTAACATAGTAGAATTTATACTATTGTATACAATTTAAATTACTTATACTCTATGCAGTTTCCACTTCTAATTTCGGTTGTTTTGATATAGGATTCAAAAAGAATTTTTTCAAGAAATGGTGTGCTAAAGTATGGATTTTCCTGCTCGTAGTTTGCGTAACTTAAACAAATATGAATCACATGATTTGCTTCAAGTTTGTATATGTAATAGAATATAAAGGATTTAAATTGTAAATTTTTATTTCCCTGAAGTAGAGGCATTAATCCTATATATATTAACGTAAAATAAGTTTTGTATTTTGATTTAATTCTTTTTATTGTAAGTCTGTTTTGTCAGACTAAGGACATAAGCTATTTTGTAAAATATTATATGAAACTTAGGCTTGCAGGAATATGGAAGTTTTGACTGTTTAAACAATTAGTATAGGAAGTAGAAATTTTAGAATAGGAATATTTCTAGTGTGCTTCGGAATATTTAATTAGCCTAAATTACATACATATAAATACATTAATAGTGTATTAATTGAACATATTAGTTGTATCATATAGAATAAATAGGTTAGTAAATAGCATTAAACCTTTTAGAAAGGAAGTTAAGGATAATTATGGAAATAACTCTATAATTAAAGGCGAAATAAGGAGTTTTCCTTATATGGCCTTAAGTCGTAAATGCAATAAGAGATTATGTATATATAGTGTGACGACCCAGAATTTGAACAATTTAAATTGAAATTATTTAATTAATTTCAAATATTTGAATGATGGTTTAGCTTGAATCCCCAATTCCATAATGAATTTGGCGATTGAATTATAAAATTTAATCTATTGAAAGTTGAATACAAATTTGAGTCTTCAATTTTAAGCCGATTAAAAATATTTCAAAGGCTTGTAAAATCCATATTGATAATACTAAAGATAATAGAAGCTTCAGAATTTAATTTGAAAATGAACTGTTCATTTTTGAGATTATATCGTTTGAATCGATATTTAAAAATAGCCTTCCGAGACACAGTCTCGAAATTCGACGAAACCAGTTCCATTGAGTCCGTAATATTGAATTATTACCGGATTTCTAATTTCGTAGCGTTTGGAGTTGTTGTGTGATCATACGATAGATAAACGCGTTGAAATTAAAATCAAATTCAATTTAAATTTTTAATTTGTCAACATCAGCTTCTTCCCTTCCGTGAATTATGCCTAAAACCACGATACGAAATCGTGTAGCCCATGCCCTTTCAATTTTTAAATATTCCCTTCCCTCTTGTCTACAGACCAAAAATTTAAATCGAAATCAAATTGCCAGAGACAAAAATGGCCGAGCTTCGTTTAATAAAATTCTCGTTCGAGCTTAAAATCGTTGTAGGGCCGATCTTTTTCCCGTTCAAAATTCACAAACTCACGAAAACAAATCCTATCGTTCAAAAATCAATAGCCATGGCCGCTACTTTTAATTCCTCTTCCCTTAAATTCAATTTATCGAAATCGAGGAGCTCGAGTGCACAATGCTGGTCAGGGCAGGGACCAAAGGCGCAGGCAAGTCGCGAGCCACTTCGTGATATGGCAGTAGGGTTGATGTCGCGATATGAAGAGGGGTGGCTTGCATGAGTCGCCGCCGCTGTTGGAAGCTCAATCGAGCAAAGGCGGAGGACAAGGGAAGGTCGCATCCTCGATTCGAGGTGGTCGCGGCAGCTTGATTCGCGTAAGGAAGGAGTTGCGATGGGAATTTAGGGCACGCGAAGTTGACGGGGAGGCATGTTTTGGAGGGGGGTTGCGTCCCTGTCGCGAAGTCGAGCTTGAGTTCGAGCAAATCTGGGCAAAGCAAGAGTTGCGATGCTGGGAGCTTCAAGCGAGGTGATAGATGAAGGCACGATCGGTGAATTGGCCATCGATGAGGAAGTGGGGCAGTGGTCAGGTCTGGGCAGTAAGTATTTGATTTTTATCTTTCTCGATTTAAACATAATTGAAAAAAAAGGGTTACAGTAAGAAAAACATACTGTCTGTTGCAGTAGTTTAAAAGGAAACAAATTATAAGCAGAAAGTAAGATGTAGTTTTAATTTGGAATGATAATGTATTATGAAAATAAATTTGTTTAATATCAAATTTTTAGTTAAATGAACTTATTAACAGGAAGTAGTTAAAGAAAAAAAAATTTGTTCAAGTACTTTACTTAAAAGAAGATCTGTTTGAAGTTAAAATTAATTGAAAAAAAGAAGAGAAATTCAGTTTTAAATTTAACTTTAATTAAATAAATTTGCTAGAAAGGAAAATTTGTTTTGAATTTAATTTTTTTTGTTAAATCAAATTATTAAAAAGGAATTTTGTTTAAAATATAAAAATATTAGCTTAAAGTGAAATTATATTACAATGAATGTATATATATAGATAAGTAGAAATATAATTTATTATAGTAAGTATAAACCATTTTCTGTTTAATATAAATGCTAGAAAGAATATTTTTCTTTTATTTATTTTCCATTTGAATTTAATAAGTATATAAGTTTACAGAACTAAATGTATGTGAACAGAAAATTAAAAAAAACAACAAAATGAATAAAATGAAATTAGGTGATAAATTTATCAAATGGAAATTAATTATTCGTTTGGTTCGAATATTAATTAATTTGTATAATATTTATATAAGGTATAAATCAAGAAAATCGAGACAAGATGGAAATGGATTGCAAAATAAAAAGCAAAGGTGAGAACTTTTCACTCGAAGGGTTTTGTTTAAATTTTAAATAGTTAGGTTTAAAATTACTTGATTGTGTGATTGTTTTGCTTGGATGATAATTATTATCTATTGTATTGAAGTAGACCCTATACGCCGCCTATTAAGCGGAGGTTATTTATTACACACATATGCCGCGATATTCCACCTTGAATTGGAATTGGTATTATATATGTACTTGGAGTTGATTTCCCGCATTATATAGCGGATGAGACCCTATTGCGCCGCATAATAGCGGATAATAATTTATAAATCCCATATACCGCGATATCCCGCCTTGAAATAGGATTGGTATTGTGCTAACATCTGTGAATGCAGGGAAACAGGTTGGAGGGATCCAACTGGATTCCTCAAATAATTGAATTGGTTTCAATATTGTGTGTTGATTTTTTTTTATTATAATCCCTGTGTGATTATCTTTATGATTGAAATCGTTGAAGGCCAAAATTTAGCCGAATAAAATTCTGGTATCATTAGATACCGGAAATAAATAAAATTCAATTTTTGAAATAAGTAGTAGATAAGTTTGTAAAATGGTTTGAATTGGGATATTTGAATTATTATAAATGGTTTATATAAAAAGATTTATAAAATGGATATTTATAAATAAAAATACTGGGATTATAAAACGAGTTTTTATAAGCGTTAAAATGAATTATAAATGAATTCATAAGTGAATGAAATTTATAAAATTGTGAAGTTATAAAAGGAAATGATTTTTGTAAAATAAGAGAACCATAAATAATTTACTTATAAATTGGGTTTTAGCATTTAAATAAGATATAAATTGAATTTGTTAATTAAGGGATTTTATAAATTGAAGTTTTTATAAAATATATAGATGTGAATTTATAAGCGTTACTTTATAAATCCGAAATCAATTGAATTCGATAGATTAAACATAGAAGTTTATTAGAGGAGATGTATCCACGATTTTGGACAGGGGATAACCTTTTGAATAGAATGTGCAAAAAATGTTGAATTTGGATTAACGAAGTATATTCACGATTTTGGATAGTGAATAATATATTAAAGAAATGTTTTGGAAAAATGATATTTTTAAATAGAATTAAAACGATTAGAGATGTTTTAAACGTATTAAGTATTGAAAACATAGATTTCAACATTCAATGCTGAAATAGGCGTTTTCAAAGAATAGAAGGAAATGGTAGACTATAACACTGTTGTTATAGTAAATGATTTCCGAAAGGAAATGTTTTATATAGTATTGGGATTTATATATCTATTTTAATTTCGAATCCCTATACTAGTGTTTGGGTTGTCGTAACGATGTTTTACGTAGCATTCGTTTTGACCCAAATAAATGTGCTTAAGAAGGATGTTTTCCTTAAGAATGAAATATCTACTCAATTGTGATTTAAGCATATCGAATATTTTTCAAATGTTGAACATAAATAGATTTGTGAATTACTTATTATTAAATCAGTATGGAAATGTTTTTTCAATATGAAATGAAATGTTTTTGAGAATTTATCTTTGTAAAGATAAATTGAAAATGAATATTGGAAATCGATTTGAAAATTGTATATTCATAGATATTTTTGAAATATAATTTCACTATGGAATTTATAAAGAAAAGGGGAAATTTGTTTAAAAATAAACGTTGATTTATTTATGAAGTGTGGAAATAATATATCTTATAAAGATATTTTGAAAAAAAATAATTTGGAAAATAATTTGGAATCTGATGATGTTGTGTATGCCTATTGATAGTTAAATAACCGACTATCAATATTTACCTTTAAATAGGTATTTGTTGTGATTTGCTTGAATTTGAATGCTACACTCATTTTTAAAATAAGCGCTCACTATTCGGGTTAGCCGGGAAAGGACCTTGGGGTCGTATAACCCATTCCAAATAGTGATACGTCGTTATGGATTGCATATGATGACCGATGTTGAAGACCGGATATTTATGAAAACGGAAGGATTACCGTCGAATGTTTCTGCATCGGCTGATCTCCGATATAGAAATTTATTACTCTTTGTGATGGGAAGTCCGATCGTAATTAATGAACATCCGGATTGCATGGGCTTCTTTGGAAGTGCCTTCGGTTCCGTTCGATCCCGGAACGGACTTTCATGGATGTGTGTCTGAAGTTACAATTTGAGATGTAAAGCTGATTTCTATCAAATATATTTCCGTTGGTGGCGGAGAATTTATTCTCTTGCTTAACACCCTTAGAGGTTATATAGTTGATGGTTACTACTGATACACTCCCAATTTGGTAATGTGGCATACGAAGTGCTGTTGAGCATTTGTTGAACAAGGTGCAGCTTTTATATAAAGCGTGGCTTTGTGGACGAGACTTCGTCGGACCTCACACCCCAGAAATGGTCAAAACAGGAAGGATGCAGCAAGGTTCTAGGGAGTAGCGCCCCTTAGTGTATGTCATTTCCTTCTGGATAGAGGTGGTATCATGGTATGGATCCCAGATATTTAACCTATGTTGTGCTGCAAATTTATTTCTTTGTGGTTGTTGGAATCGAGGATCCTCGAGATGAAAGGTTGTTACAACTGGGGAATGTCATACGCGTGTCCGTAGTTACCTACTTTTGCAGAGGTAACCCAACCTTGTGTTGGTAGAGATCCGGTTAGGTTCTCGGGGCGTCTTTCCAGAGGCGTTTCCATGTGGCAATGGGAAGTTCCTTCGCCTGACCATTTGTTGAAAATCCAAAGAAACAATACGAACCTTGTACGGTTTTAGTTGTAGAACCTGCCATCTAATATGGTAGCTATAGTAGGCATAATATAATGGTACCTATGTCGGCGAAGATTTATATTATACTTTCAAAATGTTTTCTACACTATGCACTAATAATAATATCAAAAATGATTTGATTTTGCGTAGTAAGCATCTTTGACTGACATAAGAAGAAATCTCCTCCAAGTCTGCCTTTGCATTGTGTGTGTGGTGGGAGGTCTTATGGTAGTTACATTTTCAAAAAGCATTGTGAATTGACTTCAAAAAAAATTTATCCCGTTGTTTGTTTTTAAAGATAAACTGTTTTAAGTTCTCACACCAGTCTCATGACTGACCTGGGGTTTATTGTTTTCCTTCCTGAACTCTGGGTGCCCACCAATTTCCACACGGGCAGTCAAGAGTCAAGTTATCGGGATATTCTGGAATTCAGAAATCTGGAGGCAAGCTGGATGGCATGGCGTATTAACTAGTACACAGCATTTCTTTTCCGCTGTTTGTTGTTGTATACTCTGATGATGTAATGTAATGTAATATGATGTAATGTAATAACTGATATAGTTCTTTGTTTAAAGATTATTCATTTATCTATTATATGTTGTTCTGCTGCGATTGTGTGATTCTGATATTGTTCTGTTGTTTCTTTTTATTATGTTCTATCTTTTTTTCTTTCTTCTTGTACTTCTTTCTTCTTCTTAAACCCTAAGAATTCGGTTTTCCGGCATTCGATTTCTCGGCAGTTGATACAGTGGACGTATTGATGTCGGTTTTCGGAAGTCGAAGAATCGTGTCCTTACAAAGTGGTATCAGAGCATATGGTTAAGCGACAACCATGGCTCTGTTGGGTGTTACTCATTAGAGATAGAGTCAGTAGTACTCTAGAATGAGTTTGAGTGTAATAATAGGTATGAGTACGTATTTGTTAGTAAATATAAAATGATTTTTATATTGTGTTGATTGATTTATTGAGTGGCATATGAACCTTCGTCAGCACGGTCTGCGCAACTGTGCCGAAGGGGGTTCTAAACACTTGAGTCGAACAATTCGATAAATATTGTTTTCGAAAGGGGATGAATGAAATAATTTCATCCAAATTATATTTTGATATAAAAAAAAGAAAGAAAAGAAATTTTTTATGAAATTATTATATAATTTGGATGTTTTAAATGATAACATTATAGTCAAATAAGATTATAAAATCTAAAATAGCTTATATAACCAAGGAAAGCATTAGATTTGAAATTTTTGAAATTAAAATTTAAAGTGAGGAATTAAAAATGAAATTTAACTAAGATTAAAATGTGAAATTTAACTAATGACTGGAAGAAAAAAAAATGGAATGTGGGAATTAAACCCAAGAAAATTTAATTGAAGAGATTTTTGAAGCTAAAAATCAAGTATTGAATTATAAAATTTGGAGTAAACTAATTTGGAATAGATTGGTAACTTGAATATGTGGATAAAATTTAAAATTGGTAAAATAGAAGTTGAATGTTTGAAGTACAAAAAAAATATTACTGGGTATAAATAAAGTGAAAATGGTCTTGTAATTAATTAAATAAGTTCGAGAATGAATCGAACATGGAAATTGAAATTTTTAAATGAATTGAATAAATTAATTAATTGAGCAAAGTAGTAAATGGAAGAGAATTTATGGGCAAATGAGAATGAACTTAAGTTATGAAACTGGAATGATAGGAAGTTGAATTGAATGAAACATGGCTTACATGAAATTGGGGAAATGATTATTAAATTTTAAGCATGGAGGTTGTTGAGCTTGTTAATGAAATGGTTTTGAAAAAAACCAAAGTGAATGTGAAATAAAATGCAAATATATAGTTTGGGAATAAATTGGAATGAAATTAAATATAAATTGAGTTGGAATCAATTTTAAAATGGTTATGAAACTAGAGGAATTGTTTGTTTGAATGAATATCGTCGAATTTCTTAAATTGGTCGTTTGACGTAAAAACGGCGGTAAAATAAAAAAAATCCTATGGAATAAAATAGTAAAGTGAATACGTTAATGAAATTTAAATTGGTTAAATATAAATCGAAGTTTTGAGTTAATAAATTGATTGTGAAATAGAATTTGAAATAATATTCAGTGTATATTGTTAATAAACTAAATTTGGGTATTGTCCAATGAATGAGTTGTTAATCACTTTACTTGAATGCAAATAGTATGTGAATCAGTTAAAAAAAAGGGAACTAGTTTGGAAACTATATAAATTTGTTTATGGAAGTATTTATAATGCATTACTTATGTTATTGATTATTGTAGTTGTATAAATGAATGAAATGTTATGAACTTCATAAATATGTCGCTTATGTGTTTAAATTGAGTAAGTTCAGGTACTGGGAGACTATATAGCGGGATTTGGGTCACGCTAAAATGCTAATATATAACTGCTTTGCTTAAAAATGCTAAATAAGGTACGCCTACGCAATAAAAATAGGAAATATGAACTGTTTTTAGTTTTTCCGACTGTGTGGGTCGATGTATATATATTTATATCTTTTGTCAAATTGCAAAAGCTCCTCCGTACAAAGGAGACTCTGCAAAAAAATTTCGAAAATTTTGGGAGTTAGAATTTTTTTTGAAAATAGTTGAAAAAAAATTAGTTAACGACAAACGATTTCAAAATGGGAATTGAAGTAAGTTAGTAAATGAAACTAATTTAAAATAGTGATATGAATCATTTATAATTGAAAGGTAAAATTCAATATTCAGAATAGAAGATAAATTGAATTCAAATAGAATTGAAATTATAAATTGAATTCAAATGAAATTGAAATGCAAAAACTGAATGAAATTGAATATATAACTTTAATAGAGAAGTAAAAGAAATGGGATAAGAAGTAAGTATCGAAATTTTATTATGGAATTGGCAAAATGGTTTGAATGTTGGAATTGGATACTACTACTATTAGGATATACAGGTGTATAAAGGAATTGGAATTTTGATTTCAAAGATAAATTTTAATTGCTTGACAAACAGGTACGTATTTAAATTTCAGCACGAGATTTGATGATTTTCTTGTCCAGCCGCTTGGCTTTTTCTTTTCTTTTTGAAATTGGGGGCCCGATGTGGCATTTTGTAGTTGTACCGAGCTAGCCGCGCAAAGGAGATGCTGACGAAATTTTTCGAAAATTTAAAGTGTTAGAAAAATTTTGGGAAAATTTTGAAGTTTAAAAAAAAATTGAATTTAAACTTAAATTTGAATTGTTAAGGAAACAATGTTGTTTGAAACTTATAATTGAAGTTGGAAAGTTAGATGAATTAATAATGAATCTCTAATAAAAAGATTTAGGTTGGTAAGTTGATAAAACTATTTAGATTGTGAAAAATAATAAACGGGTTAAGAATCGTTCTTCCTAACTTGTAATTTCGGGACGAAATTTTTTTAAGGGGGGAAGGTTGTAACGGCCCAGAATTTTGAAAAATTCAAATTGAAATTTTTAATTAGTTTTAAATATTTGAATGATGGTTTATCTTGAATTCCCAATTCCACAATGAATTTGGCGATTAAATTATAAAATTTAATCTATTGAAAGTTGAATAAAAATTTGAATCTTCAATTTTAAGCCGATTAAAAATATTTGAAAGGCTTGTAAAATCCATATTGATAATACTAAAGATAATAGAAGCTTCAGAATTTAATTTGAAAGTGAATTGTTCAGTTTTGAGATTATATCGTTTCAATCGATATTTAAAAATAGCCTTCCGAGGCATAGTCTCGGAATTCGACGAAACCAGTTCCATTGAGTCCGTAATATTGAATTATTACCGGATTTCAAATTTCGTAGCAGTTGGAGTTGTTGTGTGATCGTACGATAGATAAACGCGTTGAAATTTAAATCAATTTAAATTTAAATTTAAATTTATAATTTGTTAATATCAGCTTCTTCCCTTCCATGAATTATGCCTAAAATCACGATACGAAATCGTGCAGCCCATGCCCTTTCAATTTTAAATATTCCCTTCCCTCTTGTCTATAGACCAAAAATTTAAATCGAAATCAAATTGCCAGAGATAAAAATGGCCGAGCTTCGTTTAATAAAATTCTCGTTCGAGTTCAAAATCGTTGGAGGGCCGATCTTTTTCCCGTTCAAAATTCACAAACTCAAGAAAATAAATCATATCGTTCAAAAATCAACAGCCATGGCCGCTACTTTTAATTCCACTTCCCTCAAATTCAATTTATCGAAATCGAGGAGCTCGAGTGCACGATGCTTATCAAGGCAGGGACCAAAAGCGGAGGAAAGTCGCGAGCCACTTCGTGATAGGGCAGTTGGGTTGATGTTGCGATATGAAGAGGGGTGGCTTGCGTGAGCCGCCGCCGCTGTTGGAAGCTCAATCGAGCAAAGGCGGAAGACAAGGGGAAGGTCGCATCCTCGATTCGAGGTGGTCGCGGCAACTGGATTCGCGTAAGGAGGGAGTTGCGATGGGAATTTAGGGCACGCGAAGTTGATGGGGAGGCATGTTCTGGAGGGGGGTTGTGACCCTATCGCGAAGTCAAGCTCGAGTTCGAGCAAATCTGGGCAAAGCAAGGAGTTGCGATGCTGGGAGCTTCAAGCGAGGTGATAGATGAAGGCACGATCGGTGAATTGGCCATCGATGAGGAAGTGCAGTAAGTATTTGACTTTTATCTTTCTCGATTTAAACATAATTGAAAAAAAGGGTTACAGTAAGAAAAACATACTGTTTGTTGCAGCAGTGTAAAAGGAAACAAATTATAAGCAGAAAGTAATATGTAGTTTTAATTTGGAATGATAGTGTATTATGAAAATAAATTTGTTTAATATCAAATTTTTAGTTAAATGAATTTATTAACAGGAAGTGGTTAAAGAAAAAAAAATTGTTCAAGTACTTTATTTAAAAGAAGATCTGTTTGAAGTTAAAATTAATTGAAAAAAAGAAGAAGAGAAATTAAGTTTTAAATTTAACTTTTAATTAAATAAATTTGTAAGAAAGGAAAATTTGTTTTGAATTTAATTTTTTTTGTTACATCAAATTATTAAAAAGGAATTTTGTTTAAAATTTAAAAATATTCGCTTAAAGTGAAATTATATTACAATGAATGTTATATATAGATAAGCAGAAATATAATTTATTATAGTAAGTATAAACCATTTTCTGTTTAATATAAATGCTAGAAAGAATATTTTTCTTTTATTTATTTTCCATTTGAATTTAATAAATATATAAGTTTACAGAACTAAATGTATGTGGACACAAAATTAAAAAAACAACAAAATGAATAAAATGAAATTAGGTGATAAATTTATCAAATGGAAATTAATTATTCGTTTGGTTCGAATATTAATTAATTTGTATAATATTTATACAAGGTATAAATCAAGAAAATCGAGACAAGATGGAAATGGATTGCAAAATAAAAAGCAAAGGTGAGAACTTCTCAATCAAAGGGTTTTGTTTAAATTTTAAATAGTTAGGCTTAAAATTGCTTGATTGTGTGATTGTTTTGCTTGGATGATAATTATTATCTATTGTATTGAAATAGACCCTATACGCCGCATATTAAGCGGAGGTTATTTATCACACACATATACCGCGATATTCCACCTTGAAGTGGGATCGGTATTATATATGTACTTGGAGTTGATTTCCCGCATTATATAGCGGATGAGACCCTATTGCGCCGCATAATAGCGGATAATAATTTATAAATCCCATATACCGCGATATCCCGTCTTGAAACGGGATTGATATTGTGCTAACATCTGTGAATGCAGGGAAACAGGTTGGAGGGATCCAACTGGTTTCCTCAAATAATTGAATTGGTTTCAATATTGTGTGTTGATTTCTTTTTATTATAATCCCTGTGTGATTATCTTTATGGTTGATATCATTGAAGGCTAAAATTTAGCCGAATAAAATTCTGGTATCATTAGATACCAGAAATAAATATAATTCGATTTTTGAAATAAGTAGTAGATAAATTTGTAAAATGGTTTGAATTGGGATATTTGAATTATTATAAATGGTTTATATAAAAAGATTTATAAAATGGATATTTATAAATAAAAATACTGGAATTATAAAACGAGTTTATATAAGCATTAAAATGAATTATAAATGAATTCATAAGTGAATGAAATTTATAAAATTGTGAAGTTATAAAAGGAAATGATTTTTGTAAAATAAGAGAACTATAAATAATTTACTTATAAATTGGGTTTTAGCATTTAAATAAGATATAAATAGAATTTGTTAATTAAGGGATTTTATAAGTTGATTTTTTTATAAAATATAAAGATGTGAATTTATAAACGTTACTTTATAAATCTGAAATCAATTGAATTCGATAGATTAAACATAGAAGTTTATTAAAGGAGTTGTATCCACGATTTTGGACAGGGGATAACCTTTTAAATAGAATGTGTAGAAAATGTTGAATTTGGATTAACGAAGTATATTCACGATTTTGGATAGTGAATAATATATTAAAGAAATGTTTTGGGAAAATGATATTTTTAAATAGAATTAAAACGATTAGAGATGTTTTAATGTATTAAGTATTGAAAACATAGATTTCAACATTCATTGTTGAGATAGGCGTTTTCAAGGAATAGAAGGAAATGGTAGACTATAGCACTGTTGTTATAGTAAATGATTTTCGAAAGGAAATGTTTTATATGGTATTGGGATTTATATATCTATTTTAGTTTCAAATCCCTATACTAGTGATTTGGGTTGTCGTAACGATGTTTTACGTAGTATTCGTTTTGACACAAATAAATGTGTTTAAGAAGGATGTTTTCCTTAAGAATGAAATATCTACTTAATTGTGATTTAAGTATATCGAATATTTTTTAAATGTTGAAAATAAATTTATTTGTGAATTACTTATTATTAAATAAGTATGGAAATGTTTTTCCAATATGAAATGAAACGTTTTGGAGAATTTATCTTTGTAAAGATAAATTGAAAATGAATATTAGAAATCGATTTGAAAATCGTACATTCATAGATATTTTTGAAATATAATTTCACTATGGAATTTATAAACAAAAGGAAAATTTGTTTAAAAATAAACGTTGATTTATTTATGAAGTATGGAAATAATATATCTTACAAAGATATTTTGAAAATAAATAATTTGGAAAATTATTTGGAATCTGATGATGTTGTGTATGCCTATTGGTAGTTAAATAACCGACTATCAATATTTACCTTTAAATAGGTATTTGTTGTGATTTGCTTGAATTTGAATGCTACACTCATTTTTAAAATAAGCGCTCACTATTCGGGTTAGCCGGGAAAGGACCTTGGGGTCGTATAACCCATTCTGAATAGTGATACGTTGTTATGGATTGCATTTGATGACCGGTGTTGAAGACCGGATATGTATGAAAATGGAAGGATTACCGTCAAATGTTTCTACATCGGCTGATCTTCGATATAGAAATTTATTACCCTTTGTGATGGGAAGTCCGATCGTAATTAATGAATATCCGGATTGCAAGGGATTCTTTGGAAGTGCCTTCGGTTCCGTTCGATCCCGGAACAGACTTGTATGGATGTGTGTCTGATGTTACAATTTGAGATGTAAAGATGATTTCTATCAAATATATTTCCGCTGGTGGCGGAGAATTTATTCTCTTAGCTTAACACCCTTAGAGGTTATATAGTTGATGGTTACTAGTAATACACTCCCAATTTGGTAATGTGTCATAGGAAGTGCTGTTGAGCATTTGTTGAACAAAGCACAGCTTTTATATAAAGCGTGGCTTTGTGGACGAGACATCGTCGGACCTCACACCCCGGAAATGGTCAAAACAGGAAGGATGCAGTAAGGTTCTAGGGAGTAGCGCCCCTTAGTGTATGTCATTTCCTTCTGGATAGAGGTGGTATCATGGTATGGAGCCCAGCTATTTAACCTATGTTGTGCTGCAAATTTATTTCTTTGTGGTTGTTGGAATCGAGGATCCTCAGGATGAAAGGTTGTTACAACCGGGGAATGGCATACGTGTGTCAGTAGTTATCTACTTTTGCAGAGGTAACCCGGCCTTGTGTTGGCATAGATCCGGTTAGGTTCTTGGGGCATCTTTCCAGAGGCGTTTCCATGCGGCAATGGGAAGTTCCTTGGCCTGACCATTTGTTGGAAATCCTAAGAAACAATACGAACCTTGTACGGTTTTAGTTGTAGAACCTGCCATCTAATATGGTAGCTATAGTAGGCATAATATAATGGTACCTATGCCGGCTAAGATTTATATTCTACTTTCGAAATGTTTTCTACACTATGCACTAATAATAATATCAAAAATGATTTGATTTTGCGTAGTAAGCATCTTTGACTAACATAAGAAGAAATCTCCTCCAAGTCTGCGTTTGCATTGTGTGTGTGGTGTGAGGTCTTATGGTAGTTACATTTTCAAAAAGCATTGCGAATTGACTTCAAAAAAAAATTATCCTGTTGTTTGTTTTTAAAGATAAACTGTTTTAAGTTCTCACACCAGTCTCATGACTGACCTGGAATTTATTGTTTTCCTTCCTAAACTCTAGGTGCCCACCAATTTCCACACGGGCAGTCAAGAGTCAGGTTATTGGGATTTTCTGGAATTCAGAAATCTGAGGCAAGCTGGATGGCATGGCGTATTAACTAGTATATAGTATTTCTTTTCCACTGTTTGTTGTTGTATACTCTGATGATGTAATGTAATGTAATATGATGTAATGTAATAACTGATATAGTTCTTTGTTTGAAGATTATTCATTTATCTATTATATGTTGTTCCGCTGCGATTGTGAGATTCTAATATTGTTCTGTTGTTTCTTTCTGTTTTGTTCTATCTTTTTTTCTTTCTTCTTCTACTTCTTTCTTCTTCTTAAACCCTAAGAATTCGGTTTTCCGGCATTCGATTTCTCGGCAGTTGATACAGTGGACGTATTGATGTCGGTTTTCGGAAGTCGAAGAATCGGGTCCTTAGATATAGTGTATATAAATATGGTAGTATGTTAGAAGGGTGGAAACATGACTAAGATATAGAGTCTCAAGGTTAGTCAAAAGCACAAAGAGGTCCGCCTAGCTAATCTGGTTACTAGCAGTATGATTTTGGGACTGACGTGAGACATCGTCTATAATAAGTACCCATGGTGGATGTATGGTTAGTCCCAATTATGTATGTAAGTCTTCCAAGCTTATCTGGCTACCAACACTTACGAATAGTCAGATTAATGTTAGATGTCACGGTTTAGGTTAGAGGTCATATGATGGATACCCCAATACATGTCTGCTTCTCATTAGGGGGTATTGAGTGGTTATTGTAGGGTTGCCCCCTTCCCACTCAAGAAGTGGTAAATAGTTGATATTATCTTTTAAGTGTAGTAGTGGGAAATCTTTGGTGGGTGTCCGCTTTAGGGGTGAGGTATTCACTGGCTATTGTAGGGTTACCCTCTTCCCAAAAAATAAATACTAAATGGCCTAATGATATTTCTTACGATATAAGCTAGGAAGTACCAAAGTGTGAGCCGCCTTGGGTTTAGGTATTAAATGATGGGGATCTGGATCAAAGATTGTCTATTTTCCATTAAAGAGGTATTAAGTGACTTAGGTACTTTCTCTCACATCGCTGGGGCATGATTGATGGTAGTTGCATTGAACCCACGTTAGAATGGTAAAGTCAGACTGGAAAAGGACTTTGGCATGTAGTTGAAGGTACATTATGGAGCTTGACTAAAAGAGACTTTGGGCTTATAGTTGGAGGTATTCTTGGTAGGGTGTAGTATATGATGCATAAGGCATATTACTTATGTAAATG
Source organism: Allium cepa (assembly GCA_030765085.1). Classification (NCBI taxonomy): domain Eukaryota; kingdom Viridiplantae; phylum Streptophyta; class Magnoliopsida; order Asparagales; family Amaryllidaceae; genus Allium; species Allium cepa. The sequence continues at coordinate 744,782,013 of CM060932.1, forward strand.
ATACTGACCAAACACTATTATGGTAAGACTTGAGATTTTAATTCACCAAATAGTGTTGTTTTGGCTCCCTCCTCATTCAACCCATAGGTTGGGGGGACGATGCTGATGGAGGAGATGGAAGCATGGTGTAGATTTGTGGTTGTTTATTTGTATATTTATGTTTTTGACGAATCAAATGTACCCATATTTCAAACATATAGATTTCTTATTTTGAGATATTGCATTACGGATATTTTCGGATATTGTATTTCTAAGATTTGATTTTTATGAAATTGGTACTTATTTTTTTATTATATTTTATCCCTTCCAGTATAAAATTCTAAAAGCATAGATAGATAGCTTTGTATATTGTTCATTGCATAAATTTTTCCAACCAACAACCCCCAATAGACCTAAGGTTCAATGGGCTTTTATTTGGTCAAAAATTGGGCCTATTCTGAGGAGCGTTATTAAATTACCTAAATGGTAAGTCCATTTTCCTATTATGACCACTCTTAGGAAGATAAACCATCATCCCGATCTAATGGAAGTTGTTTTAGACTTCAATTAGGCTCGTATCAAAAATTATAAGTTGTATAAGATTTTCAAGGACAAAATTGTTCGATAAAAATTCTTAGGTTCAAATAATAGTGAAAGGCTTAGTAGGGAAGAGTAGGAAAGATGTAACATCAAAGAAAGGCGCATTCACTCTGCCAAACATAGGGATTCATACAACTGCTCAAAGCCCGATTCTGATTTACTTCACTGAGGATGCTCCCCTATGCAATTTTCTCGAGATCATAAACCTTCCCAATATGACATCCCCAACTTCTCAGGCTTTAACAGCTCCTACCATCGAGCATCCCAATGCTCCTCTCACTTATCCCTACAAATTCAAAGCTTCTAGCTCTTCAACTTCTCACTAATCCCATGGAGTTGGGAAAGATGCATCTGCTAGTCAAACTACTCCACCATCTCCCTCTCATGGTCAGTGTCTTATCGCTAAGATGAAAATGCCCGCCATATTCCCCGACATATATCTAGAAAGGGTCATGTTCGACTGAAACATCAAGAATGTCTCCAAAAGCTACATATTGGATGGCATATTAAGTAGCAACGAGGCAGTGAAACAATATGTTCGACGAAGGAGGCTGGCTAAGGGACTTTCTAACATTAATCAGGCTAAGCAACCGATTATAAAAAAAATTCGACATAGAAAGAGTTGATCGCAACAAAAATGGTGACGGATATAAAGCTGAACTGATCAAACTCCTGTAAACATAAATGCAGAGACGATGATTTAAGAAGGAGAGAAAAAAATTGATAGATGAGGCTGCTGTAGAAAAATCCAAATGTAATGTTCCCAATGAATAATTAAAATCTACATATATTCTAAACGATAACCTCGAAAAAGAGGTTCAAGTCATAGGGGCCTACAAGGCTACCTCTAGGACGAGATTAATAAGCTTAAAGGAGACCTCAGAGGGGAGAAATAATTGAGAAAAAAAGTTCAGGATCTCACTCATTATAGCTCTAAGGAAACCATAAAATTAAAGTTCAAAACTAGCTAAATATGAGAAGAAAACAGCCGACTTACAATACGCTCTTACCCAAACAGAGGCGAAATTAACAAGAGAATGGAAAAATCAATGCCACCCTTTTGGTATTCTTTGTCGTCTTTTATTAAGACTAAGGACCTCAAATGGATGGGGGATGAATATCCATTAAGTCATGCTGATGCCTGTGAAGAGATAGTTAAGCAAGAAAGAGATTAAGGCTAAGAAGTTGATGAAGAAAAATTAAAGCACGAACTGCTTGATGAAGTGGATTTGATGGCCTTGGAGAAAGGGCTGGCTATCAAGACATTGAGAGCTTCAGCATCTGAATAAGTTCTTATCGAGACTCCCTTTGATCCAAGCTTCTTGAATCATGTTGATGACATTACTCTTACCCAAAAAGAGCATTGGGTGGATCTAGTAACTTCTACTGCTCTTGAGGTTGCTGCTGCAGCAGAAACACCTACAATTTCAACCCATGATGCCACAACTATTGTTGTTACACAGAGTTATAATCCTAATGCAAAAGTCTTCATTACATCATCGATTACCCTCACTCTACCTCCATTGAACAGAGTACCAGAGGAAGGGGAAATCACGTCATCTTCTCCTAAGAAACCCTCATCGCCTAGAGATATATCTCTAACATCCCCAACTTTTAAGAAACGTCGGCTTTTTTCCAAGGATAACTAATCTTTTACTTTCTATCTCTCATTTTACATGTCAATCATCGGCTCCACCACCTCTACCACCTACCTTAACTACTCCAGGTCCTATTCATTCCACAACTGCGTCCGCTATCCTTTTCATCAATGCTCACTCTTCTTTCCTTCCCTATATAGTTTGGCTTTGGTACTAATTTCAAGAATATAAGTCCCTAGAGAGCTTGGAAGAAATTGATATCTCCATTGGTGATGACGTGACGATAATATATAAATGGGGCCTGAAGCACTTTCAATAGTAGAAAAAAAGGATATCAACCTTTCTAGGCTGAAGAATATCATGCTCGAGCCTAGTAATGAGAAGAGTCCTCCTCCTATATCCACACTTCTCTGAGCTTGAGCATTCATATTCGGCCTCCTTCGAGCTTTACTATGCCCCTAATCATGCTAATCTTTGAAGCTGCCCAGATTCTCAAGTAACTCCCACTTCCTCGTCCAGTTATAATTAGGGAAAGAACGATAAGAAGTCGCTATTAAAGTCCATATAAATGGGAAAGCGCAAATCGGCGGGCGTGGGTTCCAAGAGGGGAAACAATAAACCAAAAGAAAAAAAAAGTTGGTCTCATTATTTCATAAGGGCAATTTCTTAACTATTAACCCAAAAATGGATCAACACCCTTATATGAGTGCGAAAGCACCAGCCATGGTCTTACAGAGCAATAATATAGATAATAGGTGTAGAAAAAAGCTGTAAAAGAAAGAAGATAAGAATTTTTTTATAGTGGTTCGACTGATAATGATGCCTACGTCCACTTCATAGTTTTTATTATAGACTAATTACCGTTATAAGTAGTATTTGGTTATAAGGCTTTTTATTATCCTTAGCTAGATTGAATCTCCAAGGTTAGAATCCACTGGAGAAGCATAGTGAATTCATATGGAGATTGTTGTGCGGGAGATGAAGAGTGAAGAAAGTTTCCCGCAGAGCTTCAGCAACTAGTTCGGAGAAGATCTCGTTTATGTTGCAGGTAGGATGGTATTTATTTTGTAGGTTGGATCGTGCTTGTACCATGTTCTTGTATGAATCGTTGGTGATCCACGGTGTATAGGTCGCCTTCGATCCATACTATTAGCATGATTTTGGACCTTCTTCATTGTCTTGTATTGACGTTGTTCATGCAGTCTCATTGCTCGTTGCTTTGCTTTGGTGACAATTTACGTGTTAGTTGTGTTTAGCTACTGATTGTGCTGGGCAGATGCTTGTCTCTTGGTTTATCCAACTCGGAATCTTGTCAAACTTAATCACTACTCCAGTGATAAGGATTGGATCACGATGCAAGAGAACCGGTTGAACTCTGAGCTATACCCATGGATTGCTAGACCGTGGATCGTTGACGATCATGCCCTTAGAGGATTTTTCCATTATTTTCCTTGGCTCTCTTTAACTTGTTGCTTTAGACCCTTTTTTTAGCTTTTGAGCTATTCTAACTCGATGGAGTTCTCTCGACTTCCTCAAGATTCTACTGGGTTAAAAATTCGGATAACACTAACTTTTTGTTCTTTTGACTTACTTAGGCCATTGATGTGCTGGTACAGCCTTCGCATTTTGAACCTAATGATAAATGTAAATAAAGGTTGTATTTTTTTCAACTCGATTTCATTTACTTTATCGCATCTTTATTTTTCTTCCTATGTTTTTTCTTGCATGCATATATATATATAGTTATCTATAATCAAATTACTTATATACTATAAATACATGTGTCTATAATCTGCGCAATGTTATTATTTATAGAACTATACACATATAAATAAGTTATATGTAATTCACCAATATTAGTTCATTACCCAGCTTCGTTTATTACCACTCAAAATAACTCATTTAACTAAACGAAATTGTAATTTATCGATTAACTTTGCTTATTATCTTTCAAATATATCTCGCTCGAATATTCAAAATGTCGCTCTATGAACACGGCTAGGATTACGTGGCTTACCCTTGAATAAACTAAGCAATGATAAATTTTTGAATTTAAAAAAATAATAATTTATAGATCTTATTAGGAATATGAAGTCTAAATTATTTTTACGCAATACAAATAATCTTAAATAAAATCTTTATTTTATTTTATATGGTTATATAAAAATTTGATTTGATTTATGTAATATATATAATCCATATATATCAAATCCACATATATGTGTATGGTGCACGTGCAACAAATAAATGTATACATAGTTTAATATGCCCGTATATAAGTGTTGGGATTTATTCCACAATGGACACGTTTGTCCCTTAATATACATATTTTTGGTCCATAATAATTTTTATTTATATACATTTTTTATATAAACATGTATACAAAATATACATATGTATATGTGTGTATAACAATTACATATATTAATATTGTCTGTTTAAATATGTTGACTAATTCAAATGATTTAAATAATATCTTTGTTATTCGGCTTTTTGACTAAGCAGTATTCAAATAACTTAAACGATTGAATTAGACGAGCGAGTGATTGAGAAATGCCCTAAGGACATTTGGAATCCCATAAAAAGGCAAGAAAAAATATAAAAAATAAGAGAAAAAGTTGAAATTTTGGAAGTTTAAGTTTTGAAAAGGCCGACCAAGTGCAAACCCACAAAATTCTCAGGTCATACTCGAAGCAGAATAGACTTGAGAAATCCTCGAGTTAGACGCGAAGCAATCAATAACAAACCCCAAGCGCGACCCAAAGTGGACTCAGTACCGATCCCTGGGCTTGACTCGATACCGACCCCTAATGACTCGGAGTAAACACTCAAAAATCTTGGGTATGACTCCAAGCAAACAAAGGAAAACACTGAGCATAAAAATCTCAAAGATCTTCAGGTCGGGCCCTAAGCAAACACTCAAATCTCTCAGGTTGGACTCCAAGCAAATTCAACCCAAACTAAAACAACAAAGGGATTAACCAAGTTGGGGATTGGTGCTGACCCCACTCTAGGGATCGGTACCGATCCCACTCTAGGGATCAGTACTGACTCCCACTTCCACCTTGGGTAGACCCTATTTTTGCCTACTTTCCTAACTTGATGCTAAGCGCCTATTTCCAAAGTTGTTTTGATGAAAAAATGCAATTCTCTAATCTCTATGAGCATTGGAGTCACCAATACCCTGGAATACACTAAGTAAAGATTGGTGCTCCACCCTACACAGGGTATCGGTATCGAACACTAAGTAGCCCCCACTCTTATGGAACTCTTCCATATCTACATAGAGTCTGATTTAAGTGTTATTTCAAAGTTCCTATGCATAGTATTGACAAACTCCGTATACGGCCTAAAGCAGCAATTCAATCTTTAATAGATCCATCGCTTAGACCAAAAAACACCTAGGAAAATATGCAAAACAACCTTGAAAGAATGAAACCAACATCAAGAAAAGCCAACATAAGAAGTCACAATACACTATGATCCATACATACGGATCAATAATGATCCTCCCTAGAGGGATCAGTACCAATCGCCAAACCTAGGGGATCCGGGGCCAAGATATTTTTGAGGCCTTTGTCTTCATTGTGAGGATTTGTAGGCGAAATTTCGGAAAGATATTTGGTTGTTTACCCCTATAAATACATGGATAATGCTTCAGTCTAAGGATCTATATGCTCTGCTACACATAAACTCCATTGTACCACAGGATCGCTTCCGATCCCTCCTGCTTGTAATCACAAAAACTAGCGCAAAAGTAATAAAATCATTCAAGTGGACTTAGACCAAGATTGTCGAATCACTATAAATTTGTTTATGCTTATTTATTATTTAGTTTTTATCTACTTTCTTTATTTAATCTATACCTTCTTAAACTTCTAGGTGTTTATGCATTTTTGGTTCAAACATTTTGGCGCTTTCACTGAGAAACTCGATTCTCAAGCTAATTAAATCCTTATCTACTATCAGATTGCCTAAAATCCAAGGAAGAGAGCCAGTTTCTTCTCAACTAGTTTCCCTACTATTCAAATTTGCATAAAGTCTAAAGGAATCTATCTTCAATGACCTTCACGAAAGGTAAAGTGGTTGCCTCCTTAAGAGATACCGATGAAATAAATAACACTAATCTTCACATCGAGGATGAAGATGCACAACAAGAAGCTGCTAATGACCAGAATTATTCAGACGATATCACCAGGGTTTATTTTAAGTGTATGATGAATGAGCTACAAGATAGTCATGCAAATTTGAACCGCGAATTCCAAGAGAATAGAAACTTAATAACCCAACTGAATACCCGCCGTAGGAAGACTAGGAGAGAGCCATCTCCTCTATACTCAAAATCAGGCAGTTCCTCATCATCTGACCACCTCCAGAGAAACAGAAGGCGAGGGATGGAGGCATATGAAGTAGCAGCCTCTTGGAAGGAGAATGCAATCGAACATTACCTAGGAATAGGGGTCGGTACCGATCGCCCCGCTATAGTAATCGATAGTGAACCCCATCCATCAAGGAGCAGGACTTCAAGTTGAAATTGGAACGCAATTCGAACGCACTAAGACTAACCAGGGCAATGAAAATCAAGAATATGATACTGAATTGCCTCAAAGAAATGAACGCAAAGCTACCGAGCAAACGATTTTTCTAGAGCTAGGAGAACTTAGGAGAAGAGGCACGAACTAGGATCGTTTACTAGGCTAAGCATAAGGAATAGATTATGATTACCACAACCAAATAGGTACCCAAGAGACGAACTTGGCTGAGATGGTAAGGCAACTTGGGAGAGAAAATCAAACCAAGTTAACGGAAACTATGGCACTTCCCTTAGTTAAAATCCCTTCGCTGAAGCAGTATCACGCGAAGAGTACCTATGGAGATTCAACATGTTGACGATGCCCTCATACTCAAGAAAAAACAATCCTAGACAATATCTTATGAAATACGGGTGGCATATGGACTCTGCTAGAGCGTCATTTGCACTCATTTAACACCCCTAATTTTAATAACATTATTCAGGGGATTTAATTGGATAAATTAAATAAAATAATATAAATAATACAATGATAAGAAATTGAGATTTAAAAATTGATTAGAGGTCGTGCTTAACTAAATTTGAACTTAAAATAACAGGTCTATGTAAATGGTTTTCTATGTTAACTAATAAGAGAATAGGGCAAAGGGAATTATGGGGAATAGCCGTCCACCATATCCCTTAACCCCTAAACCCTTATTCCTATTTTCATGTTCACAAGGTCAAAATCTTAAAAACATAAACTGAGGAGCAAGCCGCCATTACCTAGGGGAAAAGAGAAGAAAATCAATTAAAAGCTAAGGAATAAAGCAAGGAGAATTAAGCAAGATCAAATCTTAAGTCCTTATTCAAATCAGGGTGAATAATAATCAAAATCATCTCATTTTCATTTTCAATTAAACATTTGATTTCAGGTTTAATTTTAATCCTTTATGATAATTTTAATGATGATATGCTTGGATTACATGGTATGTTTGATTCAAACAAGTTTGTTTGATAAACGTTTATTTCGATTTTAAGGCTAAAATCATTTGTATTGGGTTTCAAAGGCCATGATGGTGTAAATGTTATGTGAAATATTACTTTGGTGATTGGTTTAATTTTTCGTAATTATCCAAGCTATGGATAATTTACTATGAATTTTTGAAGTAAAAAATAGATAATTGGGTTTAAAATTTATCTTGGCTATTATATAAAAGGATTTGGGTCCAAAATTCATATATGTTAAACAACATAGTGAAAGTGAATATTGATGACTTTTGGGGATTTTCCCTAAGTAATTCACTATGTAAATTGAATTATTTAAGATGTAGAACTTAAATTTCTTAATTGTTTTGTTAAAGGAAAGAGCTACTTTGTTAATTATCTTTAATTAGTTTCTAAATAAATTCAGCAGTCTTTTGAAAAGGTTTTGACAAGTTTATGACAACCAATCATATTTTTACACATAGGCAAATTAGTTGAAAAGCATTACTTAAAAAGGCAATAAAAATAGTTTTTTCATAAGTTTATTGTTTCGCCACTTCCAATAGCTACCTTTCGACCCTGTACTTCCACCCCAACCAAGTCGAAACTAATACAGAAGGAATCAAATCTTTGTTACATAGTGGATTGGAGAAAGGCGGCAGATATGGAGTCGAAAACAAGCTTTTGAAAGGGTCGAAGCCTTTGTTTTGCTTGCTAAAGAAATGTCGCCTGCCTTGCTTTAAAAGAATTCTTTCAAAAGGGTTTAATATAGCTTTCAAAGAGGTTGCAGCCTTTTTTCTTAAAGGGTAGATTTTGAATGAGTTTCTTATTTTTGAATGAAGCTTTTGAAAGGGGAGTTTGAACCCTATCGAAACCATGCTGTCGTTTTTATGCATTTCGAATGGATTAAAGTTATTAACGAGTTTGGAAGGTAGATTTTGTTTTATAAATATAATAAGTCGCCTCCCAATGCTCTCGAAAGAGCTCTAGTAACCACTTATACTAATGGTTTCGAAGACAATGGCTTTGAAAAGTGTTTCAAAGCTATCCTTATTATGGTTTTACTTAAAGAATAATGCTTTCGAAAGGATGGTTCCGAAACCATCTATTTTTCCCCAAACTCTTTCATTTGAAGACTAATGGTTTTGAAAGGGGTACTTTCGCTTATATTCACTTAGACCTAAATGATATGTTTATGGTTAAACTCAATGCTTTTGAAAGGGGTACTTTCGCTTATATTCACTTAGACCTAAAAGATATGTTTAAGGTTAAACCCAATACTTTTAAAATGGGTACTTTCAAATGCTTTCGAAGTTATGTTTCTATAAGTTAGCAAATGATGCTTTAATACTTTCAAAAAGTTTGTTTTGATGGTTTCGAAAGAGATGTTTTAAAGTGTTTCAAAAGGCATATGTTTAGTGTTTTTAAGAGAAGATTTGAATGCAAAAGTGGTATTCCAATGGTTTCAAAAGTAAAGATCTAAGGTTTCAAAAGTCTTAGTTTTCAAAACAAAGAACCCAATCTCATTTTTTTAAAGTAAAAAAACCCATGGCACTATAAAAGAGCTTCTAAATGGCTTTTAAATTTGGAGTTTTTGGAAAGTTTGCCATGACAAAAATAAGGTTTAAAGGGATTAACCAAATTTTCAGGTGGAAATGATTTCAAGGATATTAAACCATAAATTTTGGTATTTTTTTATATATGCTTCTTCTATGAATATACTCACTATGCAATGGACCCATAACTGTATTTTTGGGAGTAAAGGCAGAATAACCAGGTAGATTGACTCAATAGTGAGTATGACTTAAGTAACTCCTAATTGAATAGAGCTGCTTCCAAGAGGTGAGGTAGACCAAAATATAGGATGCCCAAAGACTAATTAAGAAGTCGTCAGTTTAGACAAGTTCATAGTAAACCCATGAAAACTATATTTAAAGAAAGTTATTGGCAGAGGCTAATAGGTTTGTAGTGAACCCATGAAAACTATATCTAGATTAAGTTATTGAAAAAAGTCGATAAGTTCATAGTCAACCCATGAAACTATGATATAAGGGGAGTTATTGGAGATACCAATAGATTCTAGGAGAACCCAAGAAACAATTGAATTAAGTTATTGGTAGGGGCCAACAGGTTCTTAGTGATCCCATTAAAACCGTGAGACCGAGCAGATAGTCCATAAGTTTGAAATAGGTTCTTAGTGACCCCATGAAAAGTATAAAATTGAACAGGCAGTCCATAAACTTTAAACAGGTTATTTGTAAGCCCATGAAAACTAAGAGGTTAATAATGACCCTAGAAACTATAACTAAGACAGATAGTAAAAATGAATCGGGATGGGAAATCCGGTATATTTTCCTTTTTTGCATATCATCATAATACCTTAAATTGCTATGTTTTTAACCATTGTGGATGCAGGAGCATAGTATATAGCTATTATATTTTTTTGGATAAGATGATAGTGAGAGGAAAATCCATTCCGCTAAACCGTTGGTCTCATTAAATATTTAAATGGTTTGAGATGGTAGGTTATTATTCATACCAGCCTTTATGTCTGACTCGATGCTTTTGTTTTTCCCTTTAAATCTCGGGTGATCAAGTGATTTTGAGTAGTTTGAGAGTTGACGATTTTCAGGTTATCCTTCGAAGATAAGCTTCGGAGACGTGCAGGAGGCAAGCTAGCAAATAAGGAGTTCTTTTGTTTTGATTCCAATGTGTTTTGATGCAAAGGCAAAGTTGTTTAACTACCTGTATACACACACACACACTCTTTTTGATCCTCCAAGGGAGCATCTTTATATGTCGCTCCTGACGTATGTTGTAATAATTATATTTTCTCTGAATGTGATTCTCGAATTAAGGATTATGCAATGAATTCGAGATGCTTTGAAATGGAATAAGAAATTTGTTTTAAATGGTTTAATTTTTTTTCATATCCATGTGTTTCAGTTGTATTAATGTATCTAACATTACTGCAATTGATGGCTGAGGATTAATAACTATAGATGATGCAGCATCGCAGCCGTTAGTTTTGGGCCTCTAAGTGGGGGATGTTACAAGTCAGTTGTAGGTGCTTCCTAAATTTCCTAAAAGAAGTAGCAACCATGTGGTTTACATGACTACCACCAAGGTCCATCTCTTCTTTTGATCAGCTAGCAAGGAAATTCATCGAGCAGTTTAGAATGCACGCGACTCGCCCCCAAGGATGTCATGCCATTGTCTAACTTATTCCAAGGATCGACGGAATCGCTCAAGGACATTTTGTAAAGGTTTAATACCATTGTGACTGAGGTGAGAAACCTTCAGGACAACATAATCTTAATGGCTTTAATCATGGGGATCCCACCTCCGATACAGAATTTAGTGGATGATTATCGAGAAAGCCACCTACCACTCTTGATTGTTTTTACAAGAAGCTGGCCTAGTACTTATGCAAGATGGAGGTTGCTCTGAATAGGAGAGGCAATGATATAGGCCATTAGGTCGAAGTAGTTCGAAGCAATGTTATCAGATAGTCCCGAGAGAGTCAACTAAAACCCGAATTTTAGGAGATGATCGAGAATCCTGAGATTTGACACATACACCCCATTGAATAAATCAATTGAAAATATTTACTTGGCTACTCGCGACTTGGATCAGTACAGGAAACTAGCTCCAAGAATGATTGTAGACACCTTTATGATATGATCGAAGAATTGATCTAAAAGAAAAAGCTCCAACAATTTATGAGAAACCCACATGATGCCAGGCAAGGAATATCCGACCCCTAACAACGAAAAACTGTTCCTAGTGCTAACAAACCTAGGTGGCCTAAAAGGAAATTGATTATAAACTAAACCACCGGTGGTCATCTTCCAGGTGTGAAGGGCTGGAGAAGAATGGAATAGCAAGAATCTACAGCACTATTTCACTTCACAATAAAACTTATTCCTATTTTCTTTGAACTATTTCATTAGACGAACTCTTTTATTTTTCAATAAAATGGTTTTCCGACCATGCAGCTTTACCTTTATGCAATTTTATTGTGAACCATGACCAACTTGAATGAAATTACATAAGAATAATGCAGGTGTTCAAGTAGAAAGAGTTAGGTGCTCACTATATCTTCATGGCCCATGATCAGACCTATGGAGCTCTACCAAGGCAAGCATGACTCGACCGCTCATCAATAAACTCTTGTTCCTAACTCGGGGGCAGGACCGTAATCGAAAAGTTGATCGACCCAAAAATCCACTCTAAAGCTCGTACCCAGCATTTTCCAAAAACACTTGCACCTTGCTTGGAGCTTAGCAGACTCAGAACCTAGTCTAACATGGATATGCCATGAACATCCATGCACTAACTCTTGCCTTCGGCATAGGAACCAAAACATAAACCAAAATGGATGTGACTGACCATCCATCAACTAAAATTTATCTTTTGACTCGATAGGGGGAGTTCAAACCAAAATGAATGTGACTGACCATTATCAACTTAACTCTATCCCTTGAACCGATGGGGGAGCTCAAACTAATATGGATGTGATTGACCATCCATTATCTTAACTCTTTCCCTTGATCTGACAGGGTGAGCTTAAACAATAAACGAGTGGATGTGACTGGCCATCCATCTTCTGACTTTTCCTATGACTTGACAGTGGGAGTTTAAACATAAAACAACATGATTCGATCGTCCATCATCAAACATAGAATGGATGTTACTCAACCTTCCGGCTCCTAGCTCTTTACCTTGACTCGACGGGAAGAGCACAAATCATAAAGCGAGTATAACTCGACCATCTAATCCTAAACAGATGTAATCCAACCATCCATCAACCTACTCTCCCCCTTGATCCATTGAGAGGAGTATGAAATTAGAATGGATGTGACATGACCGTCCATTCGCCAACTTTAACCATCCAAACAAAGGTGGACATGACTTCACCATTCACTCATTAACTTCTGCCCTTGACATGGGAGTAAAAACATGTTTAACAGTGGAAAATTCTAACGATTATAAAACCATCGAAAATATATCGTTATAAAACCACATGTACATGGTGTACAATCGTAGTGCATATGCTAGCTAGTGTGGGTTGACCCATAAGGAAAGAATTAATTTGTAAAATTACTCAATCAAATTATCCAAAAAATTAAGAGGAGATTTAGCTAAATTGTAGAAAAGTGAACTAAAAGTAGAATGTAAATGAGAATAGTACTATGAGATTAAGGAGTGATTTAGAGGCACCACTTCTAATCATTCATATAAATCAACACAAAATTCATCTATAATCAGTCATTAAATTTTAAGTAAAAATGATGGATATGTTTATGTAAGTATGATTTATTTGTGCTATAATTAGTACAACTTAAACCATCAAACTTTAACACACCATTCATGCCCATTTGTCGATTCTCATGAAATGACATGAAATTAAAAATAAAATATATTTTAAACTTGATCTATTTACTATGAATTAATAAAATAGATCATCAAATTTTGATTCTAGTTTCACTTTCATCATCAAAATCACTGGAGCAAATGATCAAATAATTTATGTTTATATTGGATTAAGTATAGCCAATTCAAGATGTCAACATGGACTATCAAATTCACTAAAAAGTGACATAAACTACCATCATTTATAATTTCCATTAAAAACAAACGACAAATGCAACCATGTTATGTTGATTTAGTATGATTTGTGAGAGCTTCAATACCCCTAAATTGAAGGGTTTAGCTTCTCACAATTGAATTTATCTCAACACAAAATGGTTTTAGCATGAAAATAAGGAAAACAAAAGCTAATCAAAAGAAAAGAGAACTAAAAAATTCCATAAAATAAATCTAAACTAATTGCATGAATTAAAATGAAATAAAAGATAAAAACTAACATAAAGGAGCATGAAATCAAATAGCATAAGTGAAAAGAGTATGTAAACAAAAACAAATAAGAAGAAGGCTAAGTAGCCATTAAAAAGACATTTTCTTTATCGTTAATTTTGTGGCTACAACATGTATAAAAGAGAAGAGCTGTTACATGAAACATAAAGATATTTATATAAAACCCTAATTCCATTTTAAAGGGGACTAACAAAATTTTTCTTGAGATTGTGTAGCCTCCAAGTAATCATTAGGGAATTAATTAATCCCCATTAACATATGCATACGCTTTTAATTATGGTCTATTTTGTAGTGGGCATGTAGGCTCTTCCATGTTGCATCATTTCTTTCCTTTCATACGTACTTTTGGCCTTGAATACTTGTGCATGCATATATCTATGAAGCTCCATCCAATTTGCACTCAGGTTCCTACAAATAAAAATAAAAGTGTGCAAATAAATTTTCTCAATAGTTCATACAAAAAATTACCATTTTGCCCCCACATGAAGATGAATGAATGATGATTCAAAAACAATTTAGATTTTAAACTTGTAAAATATCCTAATATACTCACTTATTCTAATAAAATAAGATTAAATATGGAAGTAAAAATATTTACATTAACATGCACATTAAATACCCCCACACTTAACTTTCTATTCGTCCTCAAATAAACTAAAACTAGGATATATCCATTTTCGTTGGAAACACGATTGCATTAAGCGTACGCAACAAGCCATTAAACCTCTAGGTGTCCCTAGTAGGACGAGTGTTATCTCGTGAGGGTTTTCACTGGATGCTACCCACAAAATTGAAATATGATATGCAAATTTTAATGCGACTACATGATGCAAGTATTCGAGAAATATTTACAAATGAAGACTTTACGTTTAAATTGACACGAGTAAGTTAAATATATGTTTTGGGTATTACCAAGAAATTTTATTGTTTTTATTCATCAAAACTTCCAACAAAAATTAAGTTATCATCACAATTAGACTCTAGTTTGGCTAGTTGTTTCGGTTTATAGCATAGTGCAACTATGAAATGAATCCTTTAGTTGATTATCAAAGTTTTTCAAAGTGGCTTTTTTATTTCTTTTGAATAACAAGTCAAATCAATTATGTAAAGATAGTGCATGGGTTTCAATTGCTTACTCTCTCTCTATTTTGAAAGGTATTAACATAACTCAGATATGCTGATGTAATGCCTTTCGGGCTTACGTAAGAAGAGTACAGAGTGCGGCGAGTGTACACACTTGCTATAAATACATGACTCTAGGTATTTATTATTATTATTTTAATTTTATTTACAAGCACCTAACTCAGATATACCGGTGCCAGATATACCAATCATGCACTGCCTTTCGGGCTTACGTGAGAAGGGTACAGAGCATGGTGAGCGTATACACTTACATGTTAATGCATGACTCTAGGTGTTTCTTATTTTTATGATTTTTTCAAAAGAGAGAGTTATGCAAAATCATCTTAGCACCACTTAACTTAGAAGATCGAAAATGTTATTGCCTTTACTTTAAATCAACCACTCTTTTAAACAAAGATTACAATCAGGATATACTACATAATTATCACTCATGACTCCTATTTACTAGTTACACCATAGTTACTTGTAATCAAACTTTTCTTTTTATTTTTGTTGAGACAAGTAAGTTTTCAAAAAATTTAATTTAATAACAAAAAAGTTTACTTATTCTATTGTGTTTCAAAAGTAGATCAATATGCTAAAAAAGTCAAATTTGTTTCTGTGTTTTTTAGGAAGAAAATGCAAAAAATAAACCATGAAAAAAACAAAATAAACATGAGACTCCCCTCCACACTTGATTTTGACCGTTTCCCCATAGCCAATGCATGATATAATAAGTGTAACGGAGAAAAATATGTACATATATACAACAGAGGGTTAAAATTTCTTACTAGACGCAGGGTGGCTCATAAAGAATCATGAGCTCATCCTCTCGAGCACTCATCAACTCTAAGTAAGGTTTTAAACGATGACCATTGACTTCAAAAATCGATCCATCCCTGGATTTTTCTATTTCTATGGCACCATGTGGAAAAACATTACATACCAAGTATGGTCCTGTCCATCTTGATTTTAATTTCCCAAGGAACAAATGAAGTCTAAGTCATACAGAAGAACTCTTTAATTTGGAGAAAATGTTTTTATTAGGATTGACTTGTTAGGAAAAACTTTTGTTCTTTCTTTGTAATTTTTCTCATATTCATACACATCGTCCCTAATCTCCTCTAAATAATTGAATTGCAATTTTATGTTTTTGCCAGCTTTTTCAATATCAAAATTTATGTTCTTAATCACCCACAACACTTTATGTTCAAGTTCAATAGGTAAGTGAAACACTTTACCATATGCTAACCTAAAAGGAGACATCCCAAGATTAGTTTTATATGCAGTTCTGTAAGCCCAAAGTGCATCTGTTAATTTTTTGATTTTTATTTACATTTTTCCCTAAGATTTACTTGATTTAGCGATTGAAACTTCAACTTAACCACAAGTTTGAGGATGATAAGGAGTGGATTACTTGTAGGTTTTTGAGTATTTCTTCATTAAAGTTTCAAATGATCGATTACATAAATTGGTTCCATCATAGCTAATTATTGTGCGAGGTATTCCAAAACTAGAAAAGACGCTTTCTTTTATGAATTTCAGAACAACTTTGTGGTCATTAGTTTTACATGGAATGGCTTCATCCCATTTATAGACGTAATTAATAGCAAAAAAAATGTACATATTTCCAAAAGAGTTGGGAAATGGTCTCATAAAGTCAACATTCAAAATGTCAAAGATTTCGATCGTAAGAATGCGGTTCAAAGGCATTATATTTCGTCGAAAGATTTTTCCTATCATTTGGCAGTGATCAGATGTTTTAAAAAACTCAATTGCATCTTTGAAAAGCGTAGACCATTAAAACCACATTGGGTTTTCTATTATTTTCTTAGGGCCGAAGTGACCACTACAAGCTTGGTCATGCCAAAACAAAAGAATAGTCTTAGTTTCGCAATATGGGATGCAATGTCGAATGATTTGGTCGGAACAATACTTAAACAAGTATGGATCATCCCAACAAAAGTACTTGATTTGGGAAATAAATTTATATTTATCTTGTTTCGACTAAAATGAAGGAGTTTCCTTAGTGACTACATAGTTCACTATATCGGCATACCATGGATCGACGAAAATGAAAAGGTGTTGTTCATCAGGAAAGTTCTCATTGAGCGGTAAATAAGATGGTGCATTTGGAAGACCCGATAGATGATCAACAATGATGTTGTCGAATCTTTTTTTATCTTTGATCGTAAGGTCAAATTCTTATAGTAAAAGGATCCAATGGAACATACGAGACTTAGCATCCTTTTTAGTGGAAAAGTAGAGTAGAGTGGTCAGTGTAAACAGTAACGTTAGAGCCAATCAAATAAGGTCGAAACTTTTCGAGCACAATGACTGCAGGCAGAGGCTCTTTTTCAATGGTCGTGTGATTATGTTAAGCATCGTCTAAAGTCATACTCGCGTAGTAAATGATATGAAGAATATTGTTGATGTGTTGTCCTAAGATAGCACCAACCGTAAAATTAGTAGCATCACACATTATTTCGAAAGGAAGATCCCAATTTGGAGAACAAATAATGGAAGTGGAAATGAGTTCATTTTTGAGACGTTCAAAAGCAGAAGCACAATCAGAATCAAAGTCGAATGGAATGTCTTTTTAAACAAGAGTCATCAGAGGCCGAGCAAATTTACAAAATTCTTTCACAAAGCATAAATAAAAACCAGCGTGTCCTAGAAATAAACGAAAATCCTTGATAGATTTGGAAATGGGGGTAAATTCGCAATTACGTCAACTTTCGGTTTATCTACCCTATGCCTTTGTTTGAAATGACATGCCCAAGCACAATTCCATGCTTGACCGTGAAATGGCATTTTCCCTAATTAACGTTATGTATTTGTCCTTGCATCGATTCAAAACTATCTCGAGATGGTATTAGCATTCGGAAAAAGAAATTCCAAAGGTGGAAACATCGTCCATAAATACTTCTAAAAAGCATTGAATCATGTCAGAAAAGATGCTGACCATGCGTCTTTGGAAAGTAATAGGAGCGTTGCAAAGGCCAAATGGCATGCGTCAATACACAATGGTGCCAAAGAGACACATGAAAATCAGTTTCTCTTGATCTTCGAGAGCGATCAGAATTTGGTTATAACCAGAATAACTATCAAGAAAGTAATAGAATTCATAGCCGCCCAATCATTCAAGCATTTGATCAATGAAAGAAAGAGGAAAGTGATCTTTCCTTGTTGCGACGTTTATTTTCGATAAACAAGGCGAATGTGCCAACTCGTTTGAGTACGAGCTGTAATGAGTTCGTTAGTGTCATTCATGATAACGATAATACCAAACTTTTTAGGCACAACATGAATTAGGATAACCCACGAACTGTCAAAAATAGGGTATATGATTCCGCTGTCAAGAACTTTAAGAATTTCATCACGAACCACATCCTTCTTTTTGGTGGATGACAACCAGGTAGAAAGAGAGAGAAGCGAGATCTAAGTCATTAAGCCTTCATAATGCATCACGAACCAGCTTGGGTTCGTCAACTAAGTGAATGTGATGTTGAACAAATGAGCGAGATTATTCCCTTAGTATTGGTAATCGATGATCCAATTGCCTTTTTGTTCTTCGACAGAACTGAAAGAAGAAAAGCTTCTTAATGAAGAGAAAGATTTGAAGAGATTTGATAGGAAAAGTTTCATTGTCACCTAAGTATGCATACTTAATGTGATCAGGAAGAGGATTTACTTCCAACCTAAGGGGTTGCTCAGTCAAAGAATTTGGTTGAAGTTATGACTCAATCGTGAGGTGTTCAAACAGAAGCATGTTTTCGATCTTGTTAAGTTCGTCTTGAAACAGTTGTTCGTACTCGGTATTGCATTCGTTGTTTTGGTCAACTGTTTCTTTGTCAATTTTTTTTGAATGGAGCTAACTTCCAATGTTTGGTCAAGTGGTTCATTCGATTGATTTTCGAGATTGAAGATGTTTAGATCCAAAAGTCATCTTACCAAAAGAAATTTTCATTGAACCATTTCGACAATTGATTAGGGCATTCGAAGTGGCTAAGAATGGCCGTCTTAAAATCAATGGAATTTGAATCATCGGATTATTTATAGGTAATGTCTTTAAGACGATGAAATCAACATGGAATATCAATTGACTGATTTTAATGAGTACGTCCTTGATTTCTCCAATGGTTTTCATTATTGAATGATCGACAAATTGAAGAGTTACTTTTGTTGATTTTAGTTCACCCAAGCCAAGTTGCTGGTAAACTGAATATGGAATAAAATGACATTCGCACCCAAGTCTAGTATGCATTTATTAATCTTCTTGTCTCCGATCATGTACGAGATCGTCGGACATCTAGGATCTTTGTATTTTTTGGAAATTGATTGAGATAAACTTCGCTAAGACAGGCAGCTAAGAAAACTTTCATAGGTACATGAGTGTGTCGTTTTTGAGTACACAAGTCATCCAAGAATTTAGCTTAAGTTGGGACGTTTTGAATGATATCAAAAGGAGGGATGTTCACTTTGACTTGTTTGAAAAC
The DNA here is from genome assembly GCA_030765085.1 of Allium cepa. NCBI lineage: Eukaryota > Viridiplantae > Streptophyta > Magnoliopsida > Asparagales > Amaryllidaceae > Allium > Allium cepa. The sequence continues at coordinate 744,801,188 of CM060932.1, forward strand.
TTCCAACATCTTTTCCATTTGATAGGAATGATTCTTTGGTTGAAGTCAATGTGGAAATGGAATTCGATACTCATTAGGTCAGTCTACTTGAGTAGAAGAAGAATTTGGATGGGAATTTGATTCGATATTTGACCCAATGTTTTTTCAGAATCGCTTGTCGTTTTCGAAGTATCAAGAGGAGCTTTCGGTAAATCTTTTGGATTGACAACTTGGTTATCGATTAGTTTACCGAAACGCAAAGGCATGATAGTATTCATTTGGTTCACATTACTATCTTGTACGACATAAGTGTTTGTGTCAAAAATGGTCACAACCCCCAAGTATCGTGAAAGTGCCAGTGTGTCAACACAAATCAACAATATTCAAGCACAAATCTCAGATCTAAGCAAACAACAAACAGCAATCCAGAAATAACAATCAGAAACGCATGATTTATAGTGGTTCGGCTATCTTCGGCCTACGTCCACTTTAAAGTATTATCTTTTATTGATTGTCCTTGCTGGTTACAGATGACTATAGTGATTACAATGAAGTAATTTGAGTATAACAGCGATTGTAAGGTGTAGAATTGAATCCGGCAGTGTCTGGACGTCGAATAGCCAAAAGAAAGATCCTTTTCCTATAGGCTTCAGGGGGCTATTTATAGGCGTAGGAGGCTGATATCGCGCTCAACTTTGAGAGACTTCTTCTGGCACATGAGTGGACCCACGCGACCGACCCCACCAAGTTTCGACTCGATCTGTGATCGATGCGAAACAATTTCATATCCATCATAAAATGATCCAATCGAGCTGAAGCTTGGCAGGACTGTTCTTTACCGTGTGTGCAAGCTACTGTGAAAATTTCATTGCATTTGGATCAGCGGTTTAGGAGATATGATCGATACAATCTCGTGTTTTCTTCGCAGGCTGCAGATTTTGAATCCATCATTTCGAATCCATCCGCTTCGTGTCGTTCACAAGCACGTGCCCGCTCGATGACGTGGAACGATAAACCAGAGGAGATCCATATTGTTCGCCGTGTTGACCGAGGCTTCATCCCTTCTTTTGCACCCAACGGTTACCTTCTATTCGCACCCATTTGACTCAGCCCACGTTCGCCTTGATGAGATGTCTTCCGTATTGATCGCTGCAATACGATCGGTACGAAGTAACTTGCTTTGAGGTGGATACGAACAAGGGCCATATGCGTATGGATACGAATAGCATTCATCCAATGCTCGTTTGCGAATGCAATCGATTCGAACAACCATGAACCGCTTGGATACTAAGGAGGGTTGTAGAGTGGATGGATACAAACCAAACTTACCTGCGCTCGATACGAGAGCATGGATTCGAAATGTGCCACCTGCCTCCAACCTGATCGACACGAATATCATTGATTCGAACAAACCAATGCACGCTTGCTTACCAACCTGGGTCTACTGTTATCGAGTCGAAATCCTTCTAGCCTTCCCATCTGATCGATACGAACGCCATTGTGATATCCCAGAAATTTTAGCAATATCAATTTAATAATCTATATTTAAAATTAAATTGATTTGATAAAATTTTGTTAATAAAATTAACTTGATTTAATAATCCAATTAAATAAATGTGTAATTGATGAATTTTATCTTTTAAAAACTAATAAATTGCTTTCTATTTATAATGTATATATGTATATACATTGTGAATAGATAAGTTTTGATTTGTATTTTAATAAACAAATAAAATCTTGTTTTTAAATTCTAATAATCATTTTGATAATTTGAAAATTTTATAAGTAAATTTAAAATACCATTTATATATTAAAACATTAATGCATTTAAATAAGTTAAATAAGATAAGTAATTTATAACTTCTCTTATAAATTATTTAAATTTGATAAATATGTTATTTTCAAATATTAATAAATGTATAAATATAGATATGTTTTTAAAAGACAATATTATTATTTTTAAATTTAATATGTTAATAAATTAGTTTTAAAATTGGATTTTTAAATGTATGAATAGAATTTGAATTTATTTTGAATTCAAATGAATAAACATATCTAAATCTTGTAAGTAAGCTTTCATCATTATATAAATTGTTTTATGTCATTTTCTTTAGAAAGTAATACATATGAAAATATTTTATATATATGTATTTAATAAAGAAAAGAGGATTTCATTTATCTCTAAATTAAAAATAATAAGTAGAATGTGTATAAAACAAATGTTAACATTTTAAGAAACTAAAGAGACAAATGTAAACTAATAATTCAACCTATTTGACAAATGTAGTAATTTAGGACAGGTGTCCTTTTCTTTTTTTGATTTCTCTTTTGATTTTTAGTAAAACAATTACATTCATATAAAACATGTTTTTCTTCACCCTCATTTTTTTTCTAATGTTCATTTTTTTTTCTAAGATAAGAAATTTTTTCCAGCTAAAACAAAATTTGTTTTCAAACTCCCCAAAAACCCAAAATCATGTTTGAACTCAAATCTAAAAAGTTCCATCCTCAAACTAGAAAGTAATCTGCAAATCTCTTTTCAAATTCTTCAAATCATTTTACAAATCTTCATGTGTAAAATCTGTTCAAGCATGCAAACTGTAAAATCCATATCAGTAATTTATTCTCAAAACCAAAATATGAAGCTTTCTCCTCAATTTTAAATCTTTAACCCTATGACCATTTCAAACATGCAAACTCTCCCTCAAAACTAAAATCAAAAATCTGCCTGCATGTTAAACCTGCAATTCCATTTAAAAGAAAAATGAAAAAGGCTCTGCATTTCAACATTCTGGTAATCAAGGATAAAGCATATGCCTGCATGCAAGTTTCTAACAGCAAGTTCAAGTTTCAAAAAGCATGCATGCAAATTTAAAAGCAAAGCAACTCAAGTTTTATCAAAAATTCAAAGAAGTTAAAGCATCCAAAGTTGAAGTTTCTTTTTAGCAAAGAGGGGACACTGGTTTTAAATCAAAAACAAAAGCTTTCCAGGAAATTTTGTACTCTGATTCATCTCTACTGTCAGGTGAGTAACACTTTTAAAAATTTAAATATAAGTTGTTGCTTAAATAAGTATGTTTGTGTAGGTTTATATGAATTGCATGTTGATTAATTTGCCTGTGTATATGGTCTTAAATGCATTACTGTATATATGCATAAATGTATGTACTGTGTAAATATTCCTACCTGTGCTTAACTTCAGAAGTACAGATTTTAATCCATTTTTTTTCTTCTAAACAAGTTATTTTAGGATCTAAGGTTCAAATAATATCTGATTGTTTGATTGTAAAGAAAACTTTATACTGTACTTAAGTTAAATCAATTGTAATCTGCTCTATAATCTAAAATAAGTAGTAAAGTTTAAATTTTGGGAAAATTCGAACTTATGAAATCATGAATTCATGATTGAATTATAAATGCTTATACTAAATCATGATTTTTAAATATCAAATTACAAATTTAAGGGTAGGATTGAAGAGCAGTTTTGTTTTCTGGGAAGAGGTAAAATGCTTATCCTAGTTTTTAGGCACAGCATGATTTGATCTGTGGGAAGACCACAGTGGACCGAGTGTTGAGATTTTTGGGGTGATGGTTGCTTGGGTATCGAAGAGGTGTTGGGCGGCGGTGCTAAGCTTCCTATGGCCGGAGAAGATAGGATGAAGGATTTGACAGGTTTTGGGGTTTGAAGCTTAAAACTGTTGACAGGTTTGGTTTAGGGATACTCGAATCTGATTTCGAGTGGATTGAGGGGTTTTGATGGTCGCACAGTGATTCGAGGATGGTCGGCGACTTGCACGTTGCCTGGGTAGTGGCCGGAGGTGGCCAAGACCACCGTGCATATGCACGGTGAAAAGAAGTGTGTCAGGTGTTCAATTGTTTAAGGGGGATGGTGAACTCGAGTATTACTCGGGTGATTTGATTTATTGCTCGAAGTAGTTATTGGTTTTTCTCGGAGTAGATAAAGAGAGGCTCGAGTATTAAGTTAGTAACAGGTTTCTGGGTAAAACCTGTTTGCTTTCAAATTAAATCTTAATTTTAAAAATCTGGAACAAGGTTTTAAACAGAAATTAAAACCTGAATTTAAAGTATAAATTTTAAACTATATTTGAATTCCAGTTTTAAATTTAATTTAAACTTTATAAATTAAAATGTTTAACAACTATAATTTTTTTTTACATAATTGAATTTAAAGATAAAGCTTTAAAATTAAAATAAAGATTTAAACATAAGTTTAAATCTGGAAACAAGATTCAAATTTGAATCATGTTTTGAAAATAAAAGAAGTCTTTAAAATTTTGAAATGAATTTGGGTTTAAATTTCTTTTAACTTCTTTTATAAAATGAGAAAATCTTTAGCATAAGTTTTTAAAGGGTTTTAAAATGTTTTTAAAACTTTGTTTAAGTTAAGTTTAATTTCTTTTTAAGTTTTAAATTTAAAATGTAATTTGAAAACAATTTTAAGTTAAATTGTTTTAAATTACTTTGTTAATGATAAAGTAATCATTAATAAGATATGTTTTATTTTAAAGTAATTTAAGATTTAATGATCTTTGTTTCATTAAAATTAGTAAGGTAATTTAAATAATTTTATTTATTTATTTATTTAATTTATTAAAGATTTGAAATAAATTAATTAAGGTTAATTAAATTTTTAATTAATATTAATTAATTTAAGTTAATTACTTATGAATGGTAATTAAAAGAATTAATGAAAAGTTAATGAAGGTCATTAACTCGTGATTATTTATTAATTAATTAATGTAATTAATTTTGATAATTAAATGGATTAATTAATTTAGATAATCAATTATGGAAACTTGATTAAGTATGATTACTTTATGGAAATAATTAAAGTTTTTAATTACTCGTTGTAATTAATTAATTTATTAGATTAGTTTAAATTAATTAATTAAATTTAATTAATTTAGAATAATCATTGTATGGGTTGATAAGTAATCAATGAGGAATAATTACTTAGAGAAGTAATTAAGTTAAGTAAATTACTGGAGGTAATTAATTGAAGTATGGTATTTTGGGATTGATTACTTTGTGTAATTAATAATGAGGATAATTACTTTGTGAAAGGGATTAATAATTAATTACTTAGTATAATTAATTTAAGCATTAATTGATTAAGTCATTTGAAAATAATTAAGTGATGTAATTAATTAAGAGTAATTAATTACTAATGAGATCAATCAAGGATGATTAATAAATATAATTAATTATTAAATGTAATTAATTTAGGGGTAATTAATAAAGTAATTAAGGTTAGTTAATTACTGAATATGATTAATCAAGAATGATTAATAATTGTGGTTTAATTAAGATTAATTACTTAATGTAATTAATTTAAATAAGTAATTAATTTAAATGTAATTAAGGATAATTAATTAATATAATTAATGATTTACTTAAGGATTAATTAATTAAGATTAATTAATCAATGAAAAGTGATTAATGAAGTAATTAATTGATGTAATTAATTAATTAAGGATTAATGTAATTAATTATAATTAGATAATTAATGAAGTAATTAAAGGTTAATTACTGTATTTGGTTAAGAATAATTAATTTATGAATTTAATTAAAGGATAATTAATCAAGGGTGATTAATTAAGGTAATTAATTTGAGGATAATTGATTGATTTGTGATCAATTAAGGGTTAAGCAAGCAGGATTTAAAATGAGGAAGTAATTATTTTAATTCATTTTAAATTAATTAAAGATAAAGTAATTAATTTAATTCACTTAAATTAATTAGAAATAGAAGTAATTATTTAATTCATTTTAAATTAATTATAGATGGTGTGATTATAGATCTTTGCTTATAAATGGATGATATGGTTTGTCTTGAATGGTTTGAATCTCAGAGATGAGATTAGTATTGTGTGATATGGATGCATTGGTTGCATTGTGATGATAATATGAATTATCTATTGATGATGATATTGTAGATTATCAAGTTGTGATGATAATATGGATTACCTCTGTATGACGATAATGTTGATTATCTATTATGATGATGTGAATTATCTACCTGTGTGTATATAGATAATTAAATTTTATTGTTTTAAACTTGAAACAACTTGGACCTAAAAGACACATTTTGGATTTCGATGAGACCGGGATCGGGTTTCCATATTTGGAAATTCGAAAACCACATCGATTCCAACTAACATTAGGTCGTGAATCTAAGTGAAGCAAGTGAAGACTCAAGATGTAAGGGCTATACGTCAGTATAACTCTGTGGGTGATTCCGTAATGAGTTTGATGGAATAGTACTTATAGGTTCGAGATGGTGATTCATAGTGCAAGGGTTATCGTCGTTAACTCTGAGGTTGATTCCAAAATGAGTGTAACAAGATGATGCCTTCGGTTTCGTTCGAACCCAGAACGAACTTGTATGGATTGAATGCTTTCAGAACATCTTCAGGCGGACGATGAGCATTCTAAGAGATGTGTCCTAAAGGTAATCGTAGCCTCAAGCCTCATCAACCGGGAATGGCTAAAACAGGGGAGGTGCAGAAAGGCTTCGTGGGTAGCCCCCACTGGAGAGCAAGATTTACCCCTGTCTAGAGGTCCCTGTTTATTCGGCTGTGTGGGCGGTTGGTCGCGACAACTGCCGGGGTTGTCTTGTTCGGAACTGTTCAGTAAGGAATGGGTCCGACCTTGTGTTGCAGGGGAGCGGGCGTTCTCCTCGGTATGGTGATCTAGGCCATGTACTATGACGGGCGGTACCCCAGTAGCCCTGCCATCGTATGGAATCCAAAATCCAATGAGTGTCGTACGTATTAGTTGTGCCCAACTATGTTGGAACGTGAGATGTAAGCATTCCAGCTATTTTTGTATTTTATTTGAAAACCCTAGACACTATTATAATATCATCGGATTTCCTATCAAATGTTTTGGTTAGCGTAAGGTAAAAACTTTTCCATGTTTATGTGTGGGAAGTCTTACGTGATACCTTTCCTTTCAAAGGTTTTTCAAAAGTTAAGCAACTTTAACCTGTTACTCACACCAGACCCATGTCTGACCCGGAGTTTATTTTGTTTTTCATAAACTCTTGGGTACTCAAATTTTTTACGAGTAGCCAAGGGATTCAGGTTAGCTTTGACGAATTATGGAGGAGCAAATGGAGCAGGAGGCTTCTGCGTTGTAATTATCTAGTATCCGCTGTGTTGGTATCTTTGAGTCGTTTGTTTGAGTTGTTTTGTACTATGTTGTAATAACTAGACAGGTGTTTATAACTGTCTAGTATGTGTTGTATTATCTGTGTAACTCTGGTAGTTGTTATATATCTATGTAATACTTTTGATTATTAATATAATTTATTCGTTCCGCTGTTGAGATTCTAATGTGTTGTTTCTTCTTTCTTCTCTTTCTTTCTCTTTATATCCCTTTCTTTCTTATTAATGATGCGTCATTCTGTGAAGACGGATGGCGGGTCATTACAGTGGTATCAGAGCATTAGGTTGAGTGAATACCTAGGCTCTGGAGTGGTGTCTGTCTTGAGAGAGCGTATTTGTAGTTTATATATATATATATATATATATATATATATATATATATATCTACATATCTGTTGGGTTACCTGTACAGGTTTTCCAACATAAGTTATAAAGGTAGATAAGGTAGTGGTGTGTAACACGACTACTACTATTGGTTGGAGTTTGAATGTTTGAGGTTGGAAGTGTATTTGTCGAAACTGTAGACCTAATACTGTCTCAATTGAGTTGTGCAGTGGTGTAAGGATTTCATTGATCTCTGAAGATAACCTGTTAAGATTCGGAGTCTATCTTTGAAGATGGATGAGTTGAGTTTGGATTTGTCGGTTTGTCTGAAGTATGTGATGGTATTTTGATACCCCAGGAAGTAGTAGCTGCGTGATGAGAAGCAGTGAATATAGATGTCTCCGAAGATGTTTTCTTTGGAACAAGTTTGGGAAGTGTGTCTGATTCGGTGATATGGCTGAGTTCAGCTGGATGTTTGTGTTTGGCTTTGAGGTCCGAATTTCTCGAAGAGCTTTGGGTTAGGAAGTTTTTGGTATTGGTGTCAACAGTTCAGCTTGGAATGTTCTGTGTGCCAACAGGAAGTTTTCTGGTTAGCAGTTTTCCTGAGGTGGAGTTCAGAAGCAGCATAGTGGACCCGTTGCTTCGGTGGATTGGCTAGTTGAGTGTAAGCTATTTTGTTTGGTCAAGGGAGAACAATTTCCTTGGATTTGATTTGGTGAATCGCAAAAGTGAATTGCGATTGTGTGAGTATTCTCTTGGGTTATCTGAATTTTTATGAATGTCTTCAGGGAGTCAGAGTTTTGTTCACATCTAGAAATTGGGTTTCTTTATCAACTGGAATTCCAGGAGTGGTACCGGTGGTTCAGCTTTATAGAAGAATGATTCCAGGAGATTGAGTTGGTGTAGCAGCTCAGAGTTTTGGAGGAACTTCTGAGTTTTCCTTTATGGACCTGTTGAACCATATTCTTGGATATGTTGTCCAGATTATGCTCGTGTTCTTCATCGGCTTTTTTTATTCTTTTCCAGATCAGAGTTGTGCAGCGGAAGCAGTTTGGGAATCTTTATATAAATTGTTTTACACTCAAACCCTAATTCTAACCCTAGTCGCCAGTTATAGTATCAATGACCGAAAATTTCAACTTTTCTTCCTTTGATTTCTTCAAATCCACGCTTCAATTCGAGAAACTTTCAACTACAATAACGTAGAGCACGTCAAGATCTTCAATCTCAACGGTGGTGATCGAAAATGGAGCTACGGATTGGCGACAAATTGGGTTTTAACGTCTCGCGTTCGTGCATGAATTCCAAGGCATAGGCATGGCCGAGCTTCAAGCTATTACAGCCGAAGGTAGCTTGCGTAGGGGGCTTCGACTTGGCGGAGTTTGATCGTGTTCAAAGTCGTTGTGGTGGCTGTGATAATTCTTTGATGTTGGCGGCTATGGGTTCGAATACGTGATGGGGTTTCACGTTTGGGGGAGAAGATAAAGGGTACGGCCCTGATGAGATGAAGCAAGAATCAATGGTCCAGATCAAATTGAGGGTTTGAAATTTAAAAAGAAATTGATTAATTATTATATTAAAATTCGTACAGACTTTAAAACATTGTAACGTGTTCAAACGAGGTCGGAATTTGACGAAACGAATTATGTTGGGTTCGTATTCGCGAACACTACGTGATGGAGGTGAATTGGAATCGATTGGAGCTAGTGAAAATTTTGGGTAAAATTAAACGCGTGTTTAATTTTATTCGAAATAAAACACTGCAACTGTTATTGGAAGCAAGGTGAGAACTTCTCACTCAATCGAAATTATTTCGATTTAAATTTTGAATAGTTAGATTTAAAATTGCTTGATTATGTGATTGAATGATAAATTATTATCTATTGTTTTGAAATAGACCCTGTGCACCGTATATTAAGCGGATGTTATTTATTAAACACATATACCGCGATATTCCATCTTGAAGTGGAATTGGTATTATATATGTACTTGGAATTCATTTTCCCGCATTATATAGCAGATGAGACCCAATTGCGCCGTATAATAGCGAACAATATTTTATAAATCCGATATACCGCGATATTCTGTATTGGAACGGGATTGGTATTGTGCTAACATTTGTGGATGCAGGGAAATAGGTTGGAGGGATCCAACTGGATTCCTCATCCGTATTGATTTATTTACAGATATTGTGATATATTCTGTTATCATATGATATATGATGTTTGGATGCCGTGATAGTTATATTTAGCGTTGTTGCAGCATTGAGCCTATTTTGGAAAATTAAAAGTGTTAAAGTGATGATTTTTAAATTTAAAAGGATTTTCAGGTGATTTTTGAAACTATGCGTTTTATTAAAATATGGAATTGATTCATTTTAAATAAATAAACGTTAAAATTTTTATGTTATAAAAATTATGATTTTTGTGAAATATAACCAAAATGTGATTTTTAAAATAAGTAGTTGATTAATTTGTAAAATGGTTTAAATTGGGATTTTTGAATTATTATAAACGGTTTATATAAAAGATTTATAAAATTGATATTTATAAATTAAAATATTGGAATTATAAAACGAGTTTTTATAAGTGTTAAAATGATGTTATAAATGGGTTTTATAAGTAAATAAGATTTACAGTTTATAATTGATGAAGTTATAAAAGAATTTATTTTCTAAATAAGAGATTTATAAGTAAATTTACTTATAATTTGGATTGGCAACTAAATAAGATATAATAGAATTTGTAAATAAAGTGATTTTATAACTTGAAGTTTTTATAATATATAAATGTGAATTTATAAACATTAATTTATAAATTCAAAATTGATTGAATTTGATAAGTAAATATGAAAGCTTATTAAAGGAAATATATTCACGATTTTGGACAGTGGATAATCCTTTAAATTTAAAATATGTAGAAGTGCTGAATTTGGTAAACGAAGTATATCCACGATTTTGGACAGTGGATAATCCTTTAAATAAAATGTGTAGAAATGTTGAATTTGGTTAACGAAGTATATTCACGATTTTGGACAGTGAATAATATATTAAAGAAATGTTTTGGGGAAGTGATATTTTAAATAGAATTAAAAATTTTGTAGTTCTTTTAAAATGTGTTAAGGATCGAAACCATAGATTTCAACATTCATTACTGAAATAGACGTTTTCGAGAAATAAGGAAAAGATGGACTATAACACTATTGTTATAGTAAATGATTTTCGAAAGGAAATATTTTAAATAGTATTGGGATTTGTATATCTATCTTGATTTCAAATCCCTATACTAGTGATTTTGGGTTTTCGTAACGATGTTTTACACAACATTCGTTTTGACTCAAATAGATGTGTTCAAGAGCATGTTTTTCTTAAAGAATGAAATATATACTTAATTGTGATTTAAGTATATTGAATATTTTCTAAGTATTGAAAATAAATAGATTTGTGAATTACTTATTGCTAAATAAGTATTTGGAAATGTTTCTCCAATATGAAGTGAAATGTTTTGAGATTATACCTTTTAAAGATTAATTGAAGTGAATATTTGGCAAGTTATTTAATTTATGGAAGATTAGTAAAAAGGGCCTAGTGATTGTTATGGAAGATTATGCCTACTTTCTTTCTTCTTCTTCTACCTTTTTCCTCTTCTTTAACCCTAACGGTACGGTGTTCCGGCATTCGATTGCTCGGCAGTTGATACAGTGGACGTATTGGTGTTGACTTTCGTGAGTCGAAAATCGTAAACGTTACACCAGAGCTCTTCTTGGAGTTGATAATTTATCGTTCTAAGGCCGTATGGTCACTAAATATCCGACTAAAATTTCACTTGAATTCGAAGAATCATTACTTTAAGATGGTTGGGTCATCAGACACACGACCGAAAACTCTTCTTGGAGTCGATGAATTATCGCTCCAAGGCCGTCTGGTCGTGGATATCTGACCATAAAAACTCCTTCACGAACTAAACCATCATGAAGGACTTCCACAAATTATTGCGTCGTAAAGGCAAACTGATAGATCAGCAGCCATCTGATCCAAAAAGCCCTTCATGATCGTGAAGGTATTTTATGACCTAAACTACCGTGAAGGTGATACGGTAGATCAGCGGTCATCTAATCCAAAAACCCTTTATGAACATGAAAATCTTTCATGATTTAAAGCGTCATAAGGGGAACCCGTAGATCAGCGGACATCTGATCCAAAAATCCCTTCATGAACGTGAAGGTCTTTTACGAACTAAAGCATTGTGAAACTGAACTGGTAGATCAGAGGTCATATGATCCAAAAAAATCATTACAAACGTGAAGGTCTTTCACGAATTAAAGCGTCGTGATGGCGAACTAGTGGATCAGTGGTCCTCTGATCCAAAAAACTTTTCGCAAATATGGAGATCTTTTACGAAATAAAGCATCATGGAGGTGAACTGGTAGATCAGCGGTCATCTGATCCAAAAGGCCCTCCGAAAACATGAAGGTCTTTCATGAACTAAAGCGTCGTGAAGGTAAACCGGTAGATCTGCGGTTACCAAAACCCCTTAGCAAACAGGAAGTTCTTTTACAAACTAAAGCATCATGAAGGCGAACCGATAGATCAATGAAATTTGTGTATGATTGATATCCGTGAAGGTGAACTGTAAGATCAACGGTCATCTGATCCAGAGCCCCCTGAAGTAAACGAAGGCATGCTCCAGGGCCACAAATCGACAATCATATCGGTCACTCCACATAATTAATGGAATCACATCCAACGCCCGATGAAACAAATAGTGCTAAACTCTAGAGCATCAAAGTCGCTCAGAGGAACTAAGCCTTAATTGAACCGGCCTTATGGTTAATCAGAGGCTGACTCGAATCAAGCCAAGACTTAGAACTCAGGAAAACCACACTCACTGGACTGGGGGCAACCAGAGAGTTATGGAGAGACCCTAGGTAGAGTTCAAGTGCACCAATAGCCTTGTGGCATAGGGGCACCACACACACATAAATAGCCATAAGGAAGGCCGAGACTAATCATACCATAGTTCTATTATGCCCGATTAAAAATTCTGGCATTCAGACCACTATGGACTTAACGACCTAGCTAGTGCAATAAATAAAATAAAAGCATAATACTTTCTTGCTTCTTCCAACTCTTCCTTTACTACCCTTAGTGACCAGCTCCTTTTCCTCTTGGAATGTATGCCAATCCAAGACCAATTCTCTAAAGGCAGTTTGGACCAAAAACCGAGAGTCTTGGCCCAAACTCCCATACGCTCTTTCTTTATAACCATATCCATGCGGTTAGCTGTAGATCTCTCCACATGGCAAAATTAACTGTTTGGTCATGCACTTCTTCCCGAAATACAAGAGGATCATCCAAGCCACGGTTACCTGGTCCAAAAACCAATTATCTTTTAGAACTGATGAAACCACATTCCAGTGAAGTCAAAGTGCCAGATTGATGGGAAAACTTGATCCTTTACTTCTAAGAACTGGTATCTCTCCTCCAACATCAGGAAGGCCCAAACTATTTGCACATTTCATAAATCGCACAATCTCAAAAGTCGGGCATTTCATAAGCTACGCAATCTCAAAAGTCACTCATTTTTTATGGCGTGCACTCTCATTAGCTATGCACTCTCAAAAGCTGCACAGTTCGTAAGCCCCACACTTCATAAGCCACGCACTCTTAAAAGTCATGCAAGCATAGCTTGACATTTCTTTGGCATCATTAGCAAACCGTTAAAATTTTCTACGTACCGGTGTTGTCGCGAGAACACCGAGAAACTTGTCTATTACACGATTAACAGGGATCGACCCTCGCTATCCAAAAGAACCGCCATTGCTTCGCGAGTGCCACAAAGTTCACAAACCAAGAAGTCGACAAAGAATTATGATCTTTGACCAAACTTAATGTAAAAAATATCTAAATTCGAAACATCCAAGTCTCGAGTTCCTAGAGATAGGAGCTGAAACGTACTTTTTACTAGGGGCATCCAAGGAGCTGCCAGAACATCATGTCTCACATTAATTGTTTAGAGTAATCAGTCCTGGGGATTGAGGGGCACATAGCACATTAACACTTTGTCAAGATAGAAAATCGCTCCAACTTGCAATAAAAGGAGGAACTTACCGTCATCCAGCGATAGATAACGACGAAAGGTATTTCCAGAATGAAATCATCAACGCACAAGTTTCCAAAGACAGAAGCAGGTGCTCGACTAAATTCTCATACCCTTAACTTGTAGAAAACCAGCTATTATCCTAAGACAAACAATGGCAAGCAGAAAACACTCGAAATCGAGTTGCTAAACCATTGATTCTTGGAGCTTGGAACCAACAAATGTCTTAATAATGCTATTAGCCCTACATAATGCATAAGGCCTGAAACAAGCAAGGATAAGTGTCACAGATTCAAGAAAACGCTACCGAACTCTATTGGTCTGTGATCAGGATAGGAATGAGCACGATCGTACGGGTGGCAATGTGATGACTCAATCCACAATTTCTAATTTTCTATAGGAACCTAAAATTTAACACCTAGAAATAAAGGGTTCCACCTAGAAATGAAGGTTTCCGTAGATAGAAGTTAGATCGTAACAAAACCGGTTGGAGAAAATCTGATTTTTCATGAATAAGAATAACCATGGAATTGGTTATGAAACAACCCTCCATTTCCAAGGGTAACACTTGACAGTGATAATCAAGGACAGGCAACGAAATTGTATGGGATTCCCATCCTTCCAGAACATGGCATATCTTGAAGTTAAGCAACGTTGAAAAAAATAGCCACATTGGGTTGAAAGGAATCTACTCAGCTATACAGGATTAAATGAATGATTCAATCCTATCCAACATGACTTTAACATTGCATATAGACAGGCAGAACTAGAAAAAACATCTACAATCTAATCATTGAATGTAAGTTTTCAAACACTGAAACTAGTGCCCACCCGAATTAAAAGCATTGTTGGATCGACAGGGAAAATTGATCCAATCTCCTAAGTATCGGTGTTGTCCTAGCAACGCTAAGGCCTTTTCTCATTTTCTAAGTACCGGTATTGCTCCAGCAATGTTGAGAAACTTTCTATTTCATAAGTATCGATGTTCCCCCCGACAATGCGGGAAACCCTTTATTTCCTAAGTACTGACATTGCCCCGGCAATGCCGGAAAATTTTCTATTCACTATATACTAGTATTGGCTTAGAAACGTAAGGAAAAATTTAATCTATAGGTTCGATGAGAAACACTCATCGTAGTAAACCATCGATGCACTAGCTTCAAGAGATAAAAGTTGATCCTCAACTAAGATTCTACCCTTGTCTTTAGAAAACTATCGTTGCTCGATAATGGGCAACAGCAGGAAGATATAACCTTTCATAGGTCAGCCGTATGGTTCGACCTTTCATCATAGGAATCTCTACTACATAGGAATAAAGCAGTGTCGAAAGGAAATCCTAGGGATGAAAGATGATGCACAACGGTATTTCCTAAATTTAGATTAGAAAGAATTTAGATACAGCCAAAAGATAGGCAGCCTTGAGGAAGTGTTGCTTGGAACTAAGTAGTTAGGTTATCAATTCCTGAAGACAGGAATTGCCATATGAACTTAACTTCTTTGACGACAACAATCAAGGAAAGCATGCACAGCTAACAACATGTAGGGACAATCATGGAAGGTCGGAACTAAAACCATCGGACTTCCTTAACCCTAGAATAGGATTGAGAGCCAGACCAAGGGAAATCGAATAATTTGTCCCAAAGCCTCTCCATCTCTCATAAACTCCCAAACACAGGTGTTCGAAATAGCTAGTCCTTCAAGCAGGGATAGATGCACAGACACTTGATCAAATGAAATATTGTAAAATTCAAACACGAATAACCATGAGGCTGGTTATATATTGGTTCTGTATCGTAAAACAGAGCATTCTAGCAACAAAATCGCGAAAATGAAAATGAATGATTAAACGTTTAGAAATCAACCATCGCTCGCATTTTGGCTATGATGAGAAGGATCGATGACCTACTTATGGTCTAACTAGATAATTTTGTTCCAACTTGCAAGAATCTATCATTTCACAAAGTTTGGTTATGCTAAGAAGAAACCTCCAGAATGGAACTATTGATACATCGACTTTCGAAAAAAAGAAAGAGAATAAAACTATCGATACATAGGCTTTCAAAAAAAAGCAAGAGTTTTGTTGAATCTTTAGCCCTATCTTTTGGCATCTTATGCTATCCAAAGATTCACAATGTCACGGAAAAATCCAAAGAGTTGAGTCATCCGCGCATGACTTTCTTAAGATAGAAACTGGTACATGATTAGGGTCTTAATAATGGAAGAATTCACTCTAATAAAATATGACAGCAATTTGTCTTTCTCTCTTTTATTTGGATGATGATGTCAAATTGGAGGAATTCAACTACAGTCAGGAAACAGATACACATTGAAAAACTTAGAGCTTGGAATCAAGCAGCAAAGTCCCTTATTCTTGGAGATAGCAGTTGTGACGACCCGCCTTTCAAACCACAGAAAGATGTATCATCGATAAGAAAAGAAAGAGATAGAAATAGAAAAGGTAGAAAGAAAGAATGATAACATCAGAATCTCACAGTGGTAACGGCACAAAATATAATAAATCACATAACTGTTACATAGTTTCACATATATCAAAGTTACACAACATCATACAAACAAGACAGTCATATATATATATATATATATATATCTGCCATTACGTACATCCCAAAATACAACATACATCAACTAACACAGTGGAACTAGATAGATAGATACGTCTGGACTCCAGCTCCAAGCTCCTCTAGACTTCAACAATCCACAACCTATCACTTGACTACTCATAAAAATTTGAGTGCCCAAGAGTTTAAGAAAACAGAATAAACTCCGGGCCAGACATGGGTCTGGTATGAGTAAACGGGTTAACGTTGTTTAACTTTGAAAATCATTTGAAAACAAAAGGTATCACGTAAGACTTCCCACACATAAACATGGGTAAGTTGTTACCTTACGCTAACCAAAACATTTTATAGGAAATCCAGTGATACTATAATAATATCTAGGGTTTTCAAATAAATAGAAAATAGTTGAAATTGTTACATTTATTAAATTCCAGCTACTAGCCACAAAAGTGGGTAATACAATCAAAACCGTAGGGTCTCGTAGGAAGAATGGGTTTTCTTCAATAGCAGGGCTACTAGGGTATCGTCCGTCACAGTATAGGGTTTAGATCACCGTACGAGGATCACTCCCGACCCCCTACAACACAAGGCCGGAACCATCCCTTACTAGACAGTCCCGAACAAGATAACCCCTCAACTGTAGCCAACAACTGCCCACGTAGCCGAAATAAAGGGACATCTACACAGGGGTATATCTCGTCCTTCTTGGGCGCTACCCTCCTAACCTTGCTGCAGCTCCCCTGTTTTAGCCATTCCCGGTTGATGAGGCTTGAGCTGCGATTACCTTTATAGAACACATCTCCTAGAATTCTCATCATCCACCTGACAATGTTCTGAAAGCATTCAATCCATACAAGTTTGCTCCGGGTTCGAACGAAACCGAAGGCATTATCCAGTTACACCCATTTTGGAGTCACCCTCAGAGTTAATGACAATAACCCTTGCATTCTGAAACACCATCTCGATCTTCACTTGAGATGCCACGACCTAACGTTTAATTTGGATCGATGTGGTTTTCGGATAATCATGACTAACACCCGATCCTGGTCTTATCGGAATCCAAAAGCAATTTCAAAGGTCAAGTTGTTTAATAGTTTAAACAATTTAATTCAACACTTCGAATTCACATAGCATTTATCACAGATAAATTATACACAGTCATCTCAGATATATCAAGGCATATCACAGAGTATCACAGAATATCACCAAATAAATATCACAAATTCAGATATTCTACTCATACAATCATCCATAAACAAACATCTTTAATCCTTATTGTAAGTAATTCAATTTAAATTAATTACTTGAGAATTTATTACTTAATCCTGCTTAATTAATCATCAATTAATTAATTATTCCATTTCAAACCATTTTATTAATTAATCATTTCTTAACCAATTTAATAAACCTTAATTACTTAATCAATTACTCCTTAATTATCCATTACTTAATTAATTGATCATTAATTACTAATTAATTGACCATTAAACCTTAATTAATTACTTAATTAATTAACTACTAATTATATATTAATTAACTTTAATTAGATAATTTAAAATTCTTAATTACAAATTAATTAAACACTTAATCATTTGTTAATCAATTTTTAGTAACAAATTATAAATCTTTATCCACTTAGTTAATTACCATTATAAATTAATTACCATTCTTAATTTTCTTACAATATAAACTAAGTAAATAAAAATCATGTATCTTACATTTTAAAATCTACCTTAATAACTTTAAATAAACTAGTTACTAACTTAAAAGCTTTAATGTTAATTAAATTTAAACACTTATCTTAAATTAACTACTTAATTAAAATATTAATTAAGATTTTAAAAACATTCTTAAGTGTTTACTTCAATTATTAAAACTTAAAATAAATTACTTACGTACATTATCAAACATTAATTAAGTCATTAATATTTAAACTTTGTTTAAGATGATATATCTTAAACTTATTTTGCCAAGCACTTTGAATGCCAACCCGAGAAAATTCCCAGTTTACTCGAGTTTCCACCCGAGTATTCCACCATTTCCCCCGAGTCTTTCTCCTCTTCTTCTCATACTTTTCTTCTCCCCCTTTTCTTTTGTCGGTTAAGTTTAAGTTAAACTTCAATAATAGGTGAAGTACTTCCCAGACCACATGCAATAACTCGAGCCAACTTCAGGAAAACACGAGTTCCCCTTCGAGTCACCACGAACCAACTCTTCCAGATACCCAATCGCTGCCATGCACGTGCACGGCGCCTCGTCACCACTCTGGCGAACTACGCTACCTCCGGCAAGTCGTGAATCACCCCTATACTCGATCACAAAGATCCCCTCGATGCCAAAAATTCCAGAGCGAAAACAAGTCCTCCATTCGAAAACTGGAACTCGAACACACCCACAAAAATGCTTCGCCTCACTCACGTCGACCATCAGAGGCGATACAACTCCGACCTCACCTCACTGATTCTCCATTCTACCATCCCATAGAATTTCAAGCAACTCGATCGACCAGAGGTGACGAAATCACCTCGTTTCCTACCACCTCGAAACTTGAGTGTTAAACCCTAATCTAGTCTCGTCCCAACATCTCTTGCGATAGAAAAATTATTTAACAATTTTTCTGACTTCATCGATTGCCGAACTAGCTTCAAACAAAATTTCAATGCCCAATATTTGTTCGATCACCAGAAATTGGTTAAATAGCCTTTTCGGTTCAACTAAGGACTGCTCTTAACATACTTAACTAAAAATTACCATTTTCATTTTAAAAATCCTATTTTCCAGTGTGGATTCAAGTTATGAAATTGAATTAGCAATTCATGACACTTGAATTCAACATATAATTATATGTTGTTCTGTAAAACAAGTTTCCCAGTTGATATATTTCACCAACATGTCTAAAACAAATTTGTATATCTTTATTTGTGTTTAAGCAACTTGTTTTATTTAAACTGTAAGACTATAAATGGTTTGATGAAGAAGTTTTTGAATTTTGAGTAACTGTTTAACTCTGTAACTACAAAGAGAGAAGAACAGGTAAATAAATTTATATAGAATAATTCCTATATATACAGAGCTACATTGGAAAAAAAATTACATATGCAAACACAATATTATTCATAAATAACCTGCACAGATTTAAGTATACTTAAGTCTTTTTTTAAAATGTGTTTATTCACGTGAAAAGTGTTTTGAACAGAGAGCAATTCTGTTTGAAAAACTACTGGCTTGATATTTCTTTAAATCTTCTTGCTTTGTTGTTGAATTGAATTTGAGTTTGTAAAATTGATGGTGTTTACTCTTTTTGTCTTCTTCTAGTTTGCTATGTTTTCTTTGAATGAACAGGCACTAGAAAATATACATATATATGGAAGACAGATTTTGTACAGGGGTAGGCTTTACTGGTACAACATGTTTTCCTTGGGTCAGAGATATTTCTTTGACCTGGCCAGATTTTTTTATGAAAAATGAAATGATTTGTAGCATTTCAAAATGACTTTGGTTTGTGCTTGAGATGATATCATTTAATGCAAACGTTTTCCATCCTGTTTACATACTTATCCTATTTGATATGTATGTAGATATTTCTTTTTATTATCTTCTTGCCTTGCATAATTCACATACATACATTCCTAGTTATATTTTATACTTTTGTCCTTACAAGTTTTAACTTATGTTGCATGCACACTATAATCACTTAATCCTTGTTTTTATTTTTTTATTTCTATTTTAAGCTTAAACCGCTAAATTTATATTCATATATTCTTATACTTATATTTAATATTGATAAGATTGATTTTATTTCAAGCATTATTATTTAGATTACATCCATATATATTTAGATTAAATGCTAATAAAGTAGAGTTTTTAATTTTATTCAATGTGAATAAGATAGGTTTTACACTAAATATTTTTGAAAGATTTTATTTTGAATTTTCAAATCATAATTTTCTTCACAATACATACATATATATATATATATAAATGGTAATTGTCCAAAAGTCTTATTCATTTTTAAAATGATAAGTTCGTATTTTATTTAATTAGATTAATTGCTTATTAAAATAATATTGCCAAAATCCCGGGTCGTCACATTCCTTCCCCCTTAAAATAATTTCGTTCTCGAAATTTAAAGCAAAAGATAATTCAAAAGTTTTTATATCAACAATCCAAACATACATATCATCGATACATTAGCGAACAATCAAACAGTCTATCCTAACAAACATCACTAGTCATCCGGACACAAATTCAGATAGGCTTTCCAAAAACTATCCAGAGTTTCCCAGGTACAATATCTGGGATCCTCGCTCCACTGCACTTTAACGAGCTTTACTACTTTGCTCTTGAGTAGCCTCTCGTCTTGATCAACAATATGAACAGGGTCCCTGACCACAATCAAGTTTGGCTCGACCTTTAAATCTTCATGGACTACTGGTTCTACAACTAGTGATGGGTCATGGACAAACTTCCTTAGATGGAATACATGAAATACATTATGAATTCTAGACATCCGTTCTGGTAATTCAATTCTGTAAGCCACAGCACCAATTCTTTCCAACACCCGGAATCGTCCAATATATCTAGGGGCAAGTTTTCCCGTCTTTCCAAATATAATAGCTTCTTTGATCGGGGAAACTTTGATAAAGAGTAATTCTCTGATCTCAAATTCCAATCGCCTTCGCCTTTTATCTGCATACTTCTTTTGACGGTCTTGAGCAGCTTTCATTCTTTTCTTGATAAGCTCAACCTTCACAGAAGCTTCATGGAACGAATCTGGTCCAAGCACAAGACAATCTCTCGACTTTATCCAACAGGATAGGGATCTACACGGTCTTCCATATAAAGCTTCGTAGGGAGCCATCTTAATACTCGCTTGGTAACTGTTATTATAGGAGAATTCTACTAGATGAAGATGGTCTTCCTACGATCCACCAAAATCCAAAACACAAGCTTGCAGTATATCCTCTAGAATTCGGTTAAGCCTCTCCGTCTGTCCGTTTGTCTAAGGATGATAGGCTGTACTCAATCTCAAACTCGTTCCCATAGTTGATTGCAAAGCCTCCCAGAATTTGCTGTTGAAGATAGGATCTCGATCACTTACTATACTGACAGGAAGACCATGCAATCTGACTATCTCTCTCAAGAAAATCTCTGCTAGAGAAGCTGCAGTACGGGTTGCCTTAACCAGTATAAAATGGGCGCTCTTAGTTAGACGATCCACTATAACCCATATTCCATCGTTTCCTTTCTTGGTTCTTGGCAAACCGTTGATGAAATCCATAGAAATCATCTCCCATTTCCACATTGGGATTTCCAAAGGTTGCAATAATCCGGCTGACTTCTGCTGATCTCCTTTAACCTGCTGATAGATAGCACAGCTATTGACAGAAGCAGCTACGTACTCCATCATGCCCTTCCACCAAAAGACTCTCTTCATATCCTTATACATCTTTGCAATTCCTGGGTGCATATTTAATCTGGAGCGATGACTCTCTGACAACACCTTCTGTCTCAGTTCCCTATCATTCGGAACACAAATTCTCTCGTTAATCCTCAATGTTCCTTGGTCATCAACCTCAAAAGTTGAACACTGCCCCTTCCTAACTCTCCTGATAATTCTTTTCAACATTTTATCAGATTCTTTCTTGCTCGAAATCCTTTCCAAAAGAGATGGAACCACTTCCAAAAGAAACAAAACTACATTCCTGCTAAGAGCATCAGCTACAACATTTGCCTTCCCTGGGGTATATAGAATATCCAAATCATACGATGCCAAAAACTCGACCCATCGATGCTGCCTCAGATTAAGATCCTTTTGAGAGAAAAGATATTTCAATGGTTTGTGATCCGTGAATAACTCGAACTTCACTCCCAAAAGATAGCGTCTCTAGATCTTCAAAGAAAAAACAATGGCTAACATCTCAAGATCGTGCGTAGCGTAGTTCCTTTCATGTGGCTTTAATTTCCGACTCGCTTACGCAATAACTCTACCGTTTTGCATCAGAACTGCTCCTAGTCCAACTATACAAGCATCCGTATAAACCTCAAATTTGATCTTCCCATCCGAAATAGCTAGCACAGTTGCACTAGTTAGCTTAGTCTTCAACTCTTGGAAAGCCTCTTCACACTGGGGTGTCTATTTAAACTTAGCTCCTTTCCTTTTCAGCTTAGTTAGATGTGAAGAAATCGTTGAATAATCTTTGATAAACTTCCTGTAGTAGCCAGCTAATCCCAGAAAACTACGGACTTCAGTCGGTGTCTGCGGTTGCTTCCACTCCAGAATAGTCTCAACCTTCGTTGGATCTACAGAGATACCTTCTCCAGAAACAATGTGCCCCAAAATTTTGACTTTCAATTTCCAAAAATGGCACTTAGAGAACTTCGCCTTCAAAACATGCCTCCTCAGTATCTCTAACACAATCTTCAAATGCTGCTTGTGCTCTTCTTCAGACTTAGAGTAGACCAGGATATCATCGATGAACACTAGAACGAACTTATTCAATACATCTCGAAAGACTCGGTTCATTAGATCGATAAAGTAGGCAGGAGCGTTGGTTAACCCGAAAGGCATAACCAACCACTCATAGAAACAATTTGGTCCCCTAAATGCAATTAAGGGGATACTGCCCTCAGCTACCCTTAACTGATGGAAACCCGATGTTAAATCCAGTTGAAAAAAGACAGAAACTCCATGCAGCTGGTCAAAGAGATCATCAATACGAGGAAAAGGATACTTATTTCGAATGGTCACTTTGTTCAACTCTCGATAGTCAACATAGAATCTTAGTGATCCATCTGACTTGATGACAAACACCGTTGTAGAACCCCAACAAGGAAAACTGGGCTTAATCAATCCCTTCTCCAAAAGATCCTGAGTTTGCTTAACTAACTCCTCCCACTCCCTAGGAGCCATCTTCCTACTAGGCTGAATCACTGGTACTGCTCCTGGAACTAAATCAATGCAAAACTCTATCTCTCAATGCGGAGGCAAACATTTGACTTCCTTGAATACATCTGGGAAATCTTGGACCACTTCGATATCTTCAACCTTCTCTTGAGAAGTCTCAGCCCCATGTAAAAGACTACTCAAGTGAATTCCAGAATTATCACACGTCACTCTAGCAATTCTACCCAGATCGGTTTCCAACGAAACTGTTCTCTCATCACAATTCAGGACAGCCTTGTACTTATCAAGCCAATCCATCACAATATAAGGTCAAACCCCTTAAAATTCAACACATAAGGGTCACAAGAAAAACTATGGTATAGATAGGAAATCCTCAAATCCTTACAAATCATATCTAATTTGGTTACCCCTTCTATAAGATTAGATACAAAGATGGGACAGTCTATAGTACTAGGGGTAAGAAAGAACTTTGCTACAGATTCCAGAGAAATAAAACTCAAAGAAGCACCCGAATCAAATAAAACTTTAATATACTTGCCATCTAAAAGTAATGTACCTTCCAATACTCCCTTGCCTTTAGATGAAGTAGATGGTGCACTCTCCAAAGCAAATACCCTATTCCGCTGAGCTTTATGAAGTAGCGGGAAATCCTTTATAATATGACTTGGTTGGTGACAATTGAAGCATAAAGATTTCCGAACCAAAGCCAAACCCGATCCACTTTGATATGACTGCTGCTGCTGTTACTGAGATCCTTTCCTGGGACACTTATTCGCCAAGTGACCTTCTTGTTAACATATATAGCATTTGCGAGGTCCGTTATTACTTCTAGTCTTCTTTTTTTCTGCTATTTCCAATTGGGATTGAACTTCCTCTTATTTGGATTAGCAAAATTCCCTCCCGATGCTGCTACTGGTGCCACTGATCTCTTATTCATCAAATCCTCATATCTCAGAGCCATATCAATTAACTCAATAAAAGATCCTTTCAAATGTGCCGTTATCTTCTCATGAAATTCTGGCCTCAAGCCTTGCACAAACATTTCGTTCATTTTGAAGGGGGTATCAATACGCCCTGGTCCATAGCAAGAAAGTTCATTGAATTTGGTCTCATACTCCGCTATAGTCATGCTCCCTTGCTTCAAATTTAGAAAATCCCGGTACAGACAAGTTTTCCCTGCTGTTGGCATGAATTTATCCTCAAATAACTCTTTAAATCTTTCCCAAGGAATGTCGTCCTTAGAGACATTTGCTACCGCTGCTTCCCACCAGGCTGCAGCCCCTTCCTGTAATAGCCATGAAGCCATTTCACTTTTCCGCTCATCAGACAATTTCATACTCTTAAAGATGCGCTCACAAGAGCGTAGCCAAGCTTGGACCTCAATTATAGTCTCTGACCCTTTAAATGGTTTACCTCCAAGGTTGGTGAAGTCTTTGCATAAAGCGGCAAAACTAACCTGAGGCGGTACTGGATCTACAGCCTCACTAGCAGTTTGACTTCGTCCATTATCGGTCGAGGTACTGCGCCTACCTCTGCCTTTCCTTCCAGAACTCATGTTGGCAACCTGGACAAGTAACTCAACGAATTTAGATAGGTATATAGTTATATAAAAATACAAATACGCACTCTCAAGATGGATACTATTCCAGAGCCTAGGTATTATCTCAACTTAAGCTCTGATACCAACTGTGACGACCCACCTTTCAAACCACAGAAAGACATATCATCAATAAAAAAAGAAAGAGATAGAAATAGAAAATATAGAAAGAAAGAATAACAACATCAGAATCTCAAAACGGAAACGGAACAAAATATAATACATCACATAAATATTACATAGTTTTACATATATCAGAGTTACACAACATCTTACAAACAAGACAGTCATATATATATATCTGCCATTACATACATCCCAAAATAAAACATACATCAACTAACACAGCGGAACTAGATAGATAGATACGTCTGGACTCCTGCTCCAAGCTCCTCCAGACTTCGACAATCCATAACCTATCACTTGACTACTCATAAAAATTTGAGTACCCAAGAGTTTAAGAAAACAGAATAAACTCCAGGTCAGACATGGGTCTGGTGTGAGTAAACGGGTTAAAGTTGCTTAACTTTGAAAATCATTTGAAAACAAAAGGTATCACGTAAGACTTGCCACACATAAACACGGGTAAGCTTTTACCTTACGCAAACCAAAACATTTTATAGGAAATCCAGTGATATTATAATAGTGTCTAGGGTTTTCAAATAAATAAAAATAGCCGAAATTGTTACGTTCGTTAAACTCCAGCTACTAACCATAAAATTGGGTAATACAATCAAAACCGTAGGGTCTCGTAGGAAGAATGGGTTTCCTTCAATGGCAGGGCTACTGGGGTATCGCCCGTCATAGTACGGAGCCTAGATCACCGTACCAAGGATCACTCCCGACCCCCTACAACACAAGGCCGGAACCATCTCTTATAGGACAATCCCGAACAAGATAACCCCGCAGTTGTGGCCAACAACTGCCCACACAGTCGAAATAAAGGGACATCTAGACAGGGGTATATCTCGTCCTGCTTGGGAGCTACCCACCTAATTTTGCTGCACCTCCCCTGTTTTAGCCATTCCCGGTTGATGAGGCTTGAAGCTACGATTACCTTTATAGAACACATCTCTTAGAATGCTCAACGTCCACCTGACAATGTTCTGAAAGCATTCAATCTATACAAGTTCGTTCCGGGTTCGGACGAAACCGAAGGCATTATCTCATTACACTCATTTTGGAGTCACCCTCAGAATTAATGACAATAACCCTTGCATTCTGAAACACCATCTCGATCTTCACTTGAGATGCCACGACCTAACGCTTAATTTGGATCGATGCGGTTTTCGGATAATCATAACTGACACCCGATCCCGATCTCATCGAAATCCAAACGCCATTTTAAAGGTCAAGTTGTTTAATAGTTTAAACAATTTAATTCAACACTGCAAATTCACATAGAGTTTATCACAGATAAATTATACACAGTTGTCTCAGATATATCAAGGCATATCACACAGAATATCACCAAATAAATATCACAAATCCAGATATTCTAGTCATACAATCATCCATAAATAAACATCTTTTATCCTTGTTGTAATTAATTCAATTTAAATTAATTACTTGAGAATTTATTACTTAATCCTGCTTAATTAATCATCAATTAATTAACTATTCCATTTCAAACCATTTTATTAATTAATCATTTATTAACCAATTTAATAAACCTTAATTACTTAATTAATTACTCCTTAATTATCTATTACTTAATTAATTGTTCAATAATTACTAATTAATTGACCATCTACCCTTATTAATTAACTACTAATTATATATTAATTAACTTTAATTAGCTAATTTAAAATTCTTGATTACAAATTATTTAAACACTTAATCAGTTGTTAATCAATTTTTAATAACAAATTATAAATCTTAATCCACTTAGTTAATTACCATTATAAATTAATTACCATTCTTAATTTTCTTACAATATAAGCTAAGTAAATAAAAATCATGTATCTTACATTTTAAAATCCACCTTAATAACTTTAAATAAACTAGTTACTAACTTAAAAGCTTTAATGTTAATTAAATTTAAACACTTATCTCAAATTAACTACTTAATTAAAATACTAATTAAGATTTTAAAAACATTCCTAAGTATTTACTTCAATAACTGAAACT
The DNA here is from genome assembly GCA_030765085.1 of Allium cepa. Lineage (NCBI taxonomy): Eukaryota > Viridiplantae > Streptophyta > Magnoliopsida > Asparagales > Amaryllidaceae > Allium > Allium cepa. The sequence continues at coordinate 744,827,992 of CM060932.1, forward strand.
TAAAATAAATTCCTTACTTAAATTGTCAAACATTAATTATGTCATTAATATTTAAACTTTGTTTAAGATGATATATGTTAAAACTATTTCGCCAAGCACTTTGAATGCCAACCCGAGAAAATTCCCAGTTTACTCGAGTTTCCACCCGAGTTTTCCACCATTTCCCTCGAGTCTTTCTCCTATTCTTCTCATACTGTTCTTCTCCCCCTTTTCCTTTCTCAGTTAAGTTTAAGTTAAACTTCAATAACAGGCGAAGTACTTCCCAGACCACACACAATATCTCAAGCCAGCCTTAGGAAAACACGAGTTCTCCTACGAGTCACCACGAACCAACTCTTTCAGATACCCAATCGTTGACGTGCACGTGCACGGCACCTTGCCACCACTCTTGCGAACGATGCTACCTCCGACAAGTCGCGAATCACCCCTACACTCGATCACAAAGACCCCCTCGATGCTAAAAATTCTAGAGCGAAAACAAGTCCTCCATTCGAAAACTGGAACTCGAACACACCCACAAAAACGCTTCGCCTCACTCACACCGGCCATCGGAGGCGATACAAGTCCGGCCTCACCTCACTGATTCTCCATTTTACCATCCCCTAGGATTTCGAGCAAATCGAACGACCAGAGATGACGAAATCACCTCGTTTCCTACCACCTCCAAACTTGAGTTTTAAACCCTAATCTGGTCTCGTCCCATCATCTCTTGCAATAGAAAAATTATTTAACAATTTTCCAGACTTCATCGATTGCCGAACTAGCTTCAAGCAAAATTTCAATACCCAATATTTGTTCGATCACCAGAAATTGGTTAAAAAGCCTTTTCGGTTCAACTAAGAATTGCTCTTAACATACTTAACTAAAAGTTACCATTTTCATTTTAAAATCCTATTTTGCAGTGTGGATTCAAGTTATGAAATTGAATTAGCAGTTCATGACACTCGAATTCAACATATAATTATATGTTGTTCTGTAAAACAAGTTTCCCAATTGATATATTTCACCAACGCGTCTAAATTTTTTTTGTATATCTTGAGTTGTGTTTAAGCAACTTGTTTTGTTTAAACTGTAAGACTATAAATGGTTTGATGAAGAAGTTTTTGAATTTTGAGTAACTGTTTAACTTTGTAACTACAAACAGAGAAGAACAGGTAGATAAATTTACACAGAATAATTCCTATATATACAGAGCTACACTTGAAAAAAAAATTACATATGCAAACACAATATTATTCATGAATAACCTGCACAGAATTAAGTATACTTAAGTCTTTTTTAAAAATGTGTTTACTCACTTGAAAAGTGTTTTGAAAAGAGAGCAATTCGGTTTGAAAAACTGTTGGCTTGATCTTCCTTTATATCTTCTTGCTTTGTTGTTGAATTGAATTTCAGTTTGTAAAATTGATGGTGTTTACTCTCTTTTTTTCTTCTGGTTTGCTATGTTTTCTTTGAACGAACAGGCACTAAAAAATATACATATATATAGAAGAAAGATTTTGTACAGGGGTAGGCTTTACTGGTACAACATGTTTTCCTTGGGTCTGAGTTATTTCTTTGACCAGACCAGATTTTTTTTTATGGAACATGAAATGATTTGTAGCATTTTGAAATGACTTTGGTTTGTGCTTGAGATGATATCATTTAATGCAAATGCTTCCCATCCTGTTTACATACTTATCCTATTTAATATGTATGTAGATATATTTATTATTATTATTATTATCTTCTTGCCTTGCATAATTCACATACATACATTCCTAGTTTTGTTTTATACTTTTGTCCTTACAAGTTTTAACTTATGTTGCATGCACACTATAATCACTTAATCCTTGTTTTTATTTTTTTATTTCTATTTTAAGCTTAAACCACTAAATTTATATTCATATATTCTTATACTTATATATAATATTGATAAAATTGATTTTATTTCAAGCATTATTATTTAGATTACATCCATATATATATTTAGATTAGTTAATAAAGTAGAGTTTTTAATTTAATTCAATGTGAATAAGATAGATTTTACTCTAACTATTTTTAAAGATTTTATTTTGAATTTTCAAATCATAATTTTCTTCACAAAACATATATATAAATAAATGGTAATTATCCAAAAGTATTATTCATTTTTAAAATGATACATTTGTATTTTATATAATTAGATTAATTGCTTATTAAAATAATATTGCCAAAATCCCGGGTTGTCACAGGAGTTATCGTGTCAATCAATTTGGTGTAACCAAACGTATTTCCCAAGGGACCTAGTCTCTTTAAAACATGTAGAATTAATATTCAGAGAAATCAACCCTATGGGACAGGGCAGATACACCAACACTTTGTTGAAACAAACTCAATTGAGTATGAGTAGGGGTTAGTTATAGACTTGGCTAGACCAAGCAACCTCATAGTTCTAAACAAAGCTATAAAATAAAATATGCCGAAATCACCATAGAAGTATTACTTACATATATAGAATAACAGTAAACGATTATGCTGCATATGAACACAAGAGGTACAACAGCAAGAAAAAGCAATGCTTAGAATCGAGTAATTAAATTAATAGTCCCTGAAGAAGGAGGCTGGTGTGCAGGTTGAATTTCGAAAAATGCAAAGGAAGGATAATCGCAATCGACAAGTCATGTGCTAATTTCCAAAGACTGAAACTATGCCTGATTGAACTTCAACTACAACTCTACAAGTGCAGTTGTTCCTTGTAATTTAACCATAAACAATCATTCCAATATGATAGGGATAATAAGTGAAGCCTAAGTTGCGAAGGACCCAGCTTCTGGAGGAGTGAAAGTCCCTCCGCCAAACTAAAGATTGGATGACCATAAAGTAATTTTCAACAATAAAGCTTGGCATTCAACCCTGTCGGGCATGTTTTATTTAAAATAATATCCTCATATAACCAACACCTAGAATCCATGGGAAGTCGGCATATGTTGACCATTCGGGTTCTAAGCGTTGACCACGGCAGATGGAGTGTGCTATCTACATGAGAAGAGTCTAGTATCCCGAATATTGAAAATGAACAATCTAGTGTAGATAGCTTCCTTACATTTGAAAAACAATCCACATCATCATTTGAAATTATATTTTCCACACCTACCCATTATCGATCAATGATCGGTAATGGAGCCGCTGTCCAAAGTGACGCAAGAAGCTTTTCTTTTCACGATCACTGGAGTACAAAAATGGGAAGAGCAATATGATTGAATCATCCACTATATTCGATTGTGAAATAAATCATCGAATTAGAAATCAAAAAGATGACATGAACTAAATTAAGTCCTCGAAAAGAAACTGTTAAAGACAAGGAGCAAGACTTCACTCCAGAACGGTGTACAATTGTATGAGACAAAACTTAGCTTTACTATCAATCAGGTTAAAATTATTTAGGTCGATTCCAAACCTACGTCATGAACCCACTTACCGACCTACTCTTGTTTAAACTACAAAGCAAAGATTGCATCGTCAATACTAGGAATTGAAATTTAGATCGAAATTAAAAAGCGAACGGCTATCAGAAGCCAGTCAATTGAAAACATCTTGAGATGGACTCCAAAGATTCATAGAAATTCACTGAATAGTAATCTGAAACTTGTCTTGTTCCAGGGTATTCCAACAAAAGCATACTCTATGGGGGTAAATGTTAAATAGGTTTTTAACCCAGCAGAGTTCAAAGGAGTTAGAACATCCAGACTAAGTCAGAATGAATTGAAATTTGAACAAGGCATCTAACAGAACATGTCAATGGAACTTAAGAGAAACAAGCCAAAAATCCACTAAGTAGATGGATCAATGGCGATCCATCATCCATGGATCGCTAGAGATCCAAAAGGAAATATTATAAGTTGTCACAGCCTCTTACATCATGATCTACTACCTCTTCTAGGATTACTTACCAAGTTTCATAGCATTCCAAGTAGCGTAGTTCAAGAAGTAAAGACTTATATGATTCAAGCTATTTACCGCTTTTTGTCCAAAGCAGCTAACTTAAAACAGACCTAGAGAACTCACACGAAGTCGGATTGATTTGAAATTTTGGGAAACACTTAGAAGAAAGAAAAGAAGGCACTTACCAAAAATGAGCATGATTGGATAAGGCTAGATGGGTCGCTAGCAACCTAAATAAATGGATCACTAGCAACCCATGTAAATTGGGCCCCACCATTTGAAATTTTTATGGTAGGTCTCTAACACCTTCTAGAGTGTACCTGCAAAGTTTTGTTTGATTTCGTTAAATTTTAGCAAGTTATGAATGATTCTTCTTGACCAGATGACCCATGAAGACGAATGATCAAACAAACTCCAAACGACTTGATATTTGGTCATGGCACTTAAATAGAAGATAAGAAGACAATCAAATTATAATCACTCAAAATATGGTAAGTAGATAGATAACTAGCGATCCATCCTTTATGGATAGCTAGTGATCCATCAAGATAGTTCGGATCACCCTCGAACTTTCAAAGCTCCTTCGTTGCACTAAGTAAAGGCTTCTAGTAGAATAATATGCTAAGATGATGGATAGCTAGTGACCCATTCCCTATAGATAGCAAACGATCCATCCCCTATGGATAGCTAGCGATACATCAAGATAGGTTGAATTTTTAAATTCATTCGGTATTTATTTATTTTCGAATGCAATTTAAATATTTATTGATGTTGTATATCCATACATGCATATATAACTTTTATATACACGTTTTATTAAATACTGATTCAAATAAATTAAATAAAATTTAATGAATATTAACTAATTTAATTTATTTGTAACAATTATAATTTAATTAAATCCTATAGTTTTTTGAAGTATTCAACACATTAGTTATATGACCCATAGGTGTAAATTCAATTAGCGGTCAATATTGAACAATCTGAATATCAACCTTCACACATCACTATAGCTAGTGGTGTGAGAGTTTGGCTGAATTCATCACTTACAATTTTTTTTAGTAAAATCTAATTTCATATTGTTAAATGGTACCTAGTAGTAGTTATTATTTACATTATCAGAAGTATCACATTAGGATTTATGGAATTTGATTTTGGTCAAAATTTCAATATCATCCACATTCAACTTATTTAACCCAAACACAAAGTCCTTTGTTCAATAGTAATAATCATCATTAAGGAAATACTATAGCCAAAGACTTTAACTTTAAGTTAACTATAATTGATCGGGATACTAACTGCAAATAATTGAGGAGATGGATTATCTATTGAATAGTGTTTCACTTCCAAAACTGCAACTCAATCCCAACTATAGTCGGCTAATGGATGTTACGCTATGATTTAACTATAATCAAAGTGGAATGTCCACATGAACTTCAATGGTATTCTTAAATCGAGGGAACTATGTAATATTTTCACTTTGAGATATACTCTTTGACCTTAGTTTATTTAATCAATAGAAAACTCTCGAGTGAGTCATTTCATAATTATCCAATAACTATCAGTACATAAAATCTTAGTACCCCCAACAACCATGAGTAACACATTATTCAATGTTCGGAGAGCGTTACATACTATAGTCTTAACGAATGTATCGTTATCCAATCTTATAATATTTTGACTAGGAATATTTAAAATATTATGTTATTATTAATGTAATAAATTTCTCGTGATTACAACTCATTGTAATTACTATTCATAACATATTATTTAAGGATTTTCTATCAAATATACTTATATTAAATAAAAAAATAAAAAATACGGTACGAGCTATATGAAAGGAAGAAAAGCTTTGATGAACCATCTCCTTGACCCTCAAAAATCGACATTAATACATCCACGGTATTCACGTGCCGTAAATGTAAGTGCCGGGGAGGCAGATTATCAACGGTTTAAAAGAAAATCAAGATAGAAGATAATAATAATAGAATCTCACATCGCATTCAACATTTTAATTAACATAAATGATCAGATTCAACTACAAATCCAGCGAGATAGTTATAACTATCAATCCGTGCATGTGATGGAAAATACATACTACATAACACAGCGGAAAATGGGTAGATATCTACACAAGGTACTTCAGCTTCATAACTCAAATAGACTTCTCCAAAATACTCCCCAACATGGTCCAAAACGCTCCTAAGGTATCTTGACTACTTGACTGCCCAAAAAATAGGGCACCTAGAGTTTAAAGGGAAAAACAAATTCCGGATCAGTCATGAGACTAGTGTGAGAACTCAAATTACGATGTTTTGAAAACAAAAGGCTATCTCATAAGACCACGCCACACATAAACACGGAATGGGTTTCTACCTTATGATAACCAAAACCCTTTATTATGTAAAATTTAAGGATATTATTTTTAATGACTTTCTTAGAAAATATTTGCAAATAAACTTATTAATCTTAGTCGAAATGGTTAACCGTATAGCATTTCGTGGCTATTCATTACGCCAATACAAACATAAACGCAGGTTCTTATTGGAAAATGGATTTCCATACAAATGAGCAGGTGAAGGGACTACCTTTCGATGGGTACACCTCTAAATGGATGTCCCGAGGAACCATCACAAAGCTCCTCTACCAGCACAAGGTCGGCCTACCTCTATAACTAGATAGTACCGAATATGTCATTCCCCGGTCATTACCGACCTTTATCGGAGAGCTCTCTTCGCGTACATCCACATTAATTTACATCCCGAACATCATAGAGGGAAGAAATATATCTAGAAGGGAATGATCATACCTTAATTAGGAATGACTCAGTTAGCCTTGCCCCATCTAACCCTGTTTTTCTCATTTTCGGTTAATGAGACTTGAGGCAACGATTACCTTTTCACATAGCACATCTTCTTTCACTTTGAATACCACATTGTCGTTCCACATTCACATGACCGATTTCTACAAACTTACAACTCCTGAGCTTATACATATCAAGAAAGGGTGTTAAGCTAAGAGAATATGTCTTCTCCGCCACCAAACAGATATACACTTATAGAGATCGCTCATTGTGATTTAGAATGCAAGGTCAGACATTCATCCATACAAGTTCATTTTGGGACTGAACGAAACTGAAGGTATTTTCCTCGGCCATTACTAAGCGAGAAGTCCTTATGGTTTTAAGATTTTTCATAACAAAGAGACTACTGCTCCAATATAGTGAAAAAGGAGTTTATCCCAAATTAATCAACAAGTAGTCCCTCATTATTATTCGTCTCCATATCTCCGTCTTCAAATATCTTTAATCTTCGAATACATAAATTGGTTCGAAGTGGTTTTCGAGTAGGAATCAACCAGACCTGACCCCGATTCCTTTGAAATCCAATCATCGATAAAAAATATTAGATGATTGCTTTTCAATTCATTCATTTTTATTTACCAAAATATCTTCGAGAGATATATATTTTCAAAATACTCTTTTAGTGAATACAGAATCCATTAAACCCATTTTTTGAATATTTCTCAAATCATTTTTAAAGGGTATCTTTTAAGGGAATAAGATTACAGAAATCACTCTATTTTTATTCAATATCAACTTCCGCATTCAAAAGAGTGCTATGGATGGAATAACGGTGAGAACACCTTTTAAATTCCAGAAATAGGACAAGTTTCCTCTTCGGATTTTAATAATGAGTATAAGAAGATTATTTCTATAAAAACAAAGTTGAGCATCCGGGCTTTCCTTTTGATATGTTCCACCCCTTGAGTAAAAGAGAAAAATAAAGCCAGGAAAGTTTAAGGCATTGGTTGCATCATCCCTAACCTTAGTTATACACCTTGTTTTCACTTTTAGATCTCACAGGCGGGACAAATGTAATAGTCGTTTCCGTACACTGATTTTCCCTTTTTAAATCACTTAACTATTTGTTTAACCATCTTTGAAATAATTTTAAATTGCTCAAATTTCTTTTTAAATACTTTATTATTTAACTTAAAAAACATTACTAAGGATTTGAGAAAGAATTGTTAAGTTTCTACCTTAATTTCAAAAGTTATAAAAAAACGTTGCAAAAAGGTGTCGCAAAAGTGTTACAAAAAGTGCTTTAAAAGCTATATTCCTCAAACTGACTTTTATAACATTTAGAAAACCATCTTTTCAACTTAAATAACTTTTAAAACATTTTAAAATATTTTTTGAATTTATTTCATATTTTTAAAATGATTATTTATCAATTTTCAACTTTTGTTATTTAGTGTAAGAACTGGATTTTTCTTGAAAATTGATTTTTCCATATTTCAAAATTTACAAGATGGAATATTGTTTTTCTTATTTTATTTGAAAGATATGGATATAAGGATTTAGACAATTGTTACTTCGAAGAATTCCAAACTATATTCCACTTCGTATGTTTATACGAACTTTTAACGTGAAAACACAACTACCATATGTGGCGCGTCAAATTTTAGGCGCATTTTGAGATTCATATCGAAACTTTGTCGAGACAAGTTTGAACACTTAGGAATTATTTCTAAAGCATATTCAATATTTTTTCTAATGTATAAATGATTGCATATCACATTTCATTTCTTTTGGAAAGTGATTTCCATGTGATTATATGTCGTGTAAATCCGTGAATTGTTTCAACATATATATTAAATATACAACTAATAAGCATCCAAAACAATGTTCGTAACCATTTTAACATATCCTAACATATCATATGGACTTGCATATAAATTAAACTACTTTTTCATTACAATGTCACATGATTATCATTATGTAACAATCCATATTTTTGATAACTAAAATTATTAAATTTAATAAGGTTTTGGACTTTAATGTTGTCGAAAATTAAAATTTACGATTTATTAAATTGAATCTTATTAGATTAGAGAGCTAATATTGATTGAATGTAATTGACTACTATAGGATGCTAACGTAATTTCAATCAATTTAAATAATAAAGGTTAATAAGGAATAGAATAAATGATGTACAAATTGATGTAATCATATGTTATTAATTGCAATTGGTTTTAATATGGAGTATGAAATCAATTATTTTGTATGTAAATTTATTAACCTTTGTTCGTAAACAATAAGTTAATAGATGTGGATTATTAATGTATAGCCATTTTTTTATTTATTATCTTATTATTAAATCCGTTATAAATTTATTTGGTAACTAATTGTAACATCCCGCCTTTTCACACGATTTAAATCGACACACGTGCCAATTCAAACCATACAGAAGGGCGGATTGTCATGGGGTAAATAAGAAAAAAAGAAGAAGAAATAAAAAGAAACAGAATCTCACAGCGGAAGGATAAAATATAATAATCAATATATAGTTCATAAAAATGTTTACACACATTTGCTTCTTCTATATACAATAAATATCAGAGTTCACATACCAATAAATATCAATGCAGCGGAATTAAATGGTGTAGTGGAATAATAGTAGATAATAGTAATACAAATCTTCGTCTTCGTACTCCAGAGCTAAAACTTCAAATCTTGAAACGGTCGGACTGACCTGAGCGAATTGAAAAGACAAAACACTCGAGTCGGAACTAAAAGATCTTATGTGAGCTAAATTAACAGAAATAAATATGAGTGCAGTAACTCAAGAGATGCTCGGGATTTACATCTCCTAAGGATCCGTTAAACTATTTACTATGTAGTATATTTTGCTATTATAATAGTGTCTATTTATAAAATAAACTTACTTTTTTCTTAGCATTAAGGGGTCACCCATATAGCCCTTAACACGTAATAGTCCCAGTAGTCCATCCAATATCATAGTCCCTCCTGATAGGGAAGCCACCAGAGGATACCACACGGGCTACGGGAGAAAATCAAACTCGTACAAGGCGCGATAGGGTAGGTGACACGGCACAACTAGGCAATGCCAAGGTAGATATACCAATTACGCTTCCAGGTCGGTGGTAACGCGTAGCGCGCAGCTACTGCCCACCTCGAGCCACACCCCTAAATAAAATCAAAGGTGGCCACCGAATCAATCCAAAGTCAAAGTATAATATCGAAGGGATGTGTCCGATCAAAGGTGCTACCTTATTAACCCGTCAATCGCTCCTGTTTTATCCACCTTATGCCAACTCACGGGAGTTGGGTCCACGTGTTTACCTTACAAGAAACGCCGCCACCAACCTACTTCATTCTAGAATCTCCACCGCGTACACGGTTGTTAAAGTGGTTTTCGGAGTTGGCAGAGAGTATGACAACTTCCGATCCCGGTCTCTTCAAAAACCAAACGTTATTATAACACCGCGGTCTTTAAAACTAGTTTATACTTTAAAACCAGAATATAATTATCCATTTCAAAACCCATAAGTATGATATCATGCCCATTTCGAAAACAACTCATTTCGATATTATTTTTATAAAACCAAAATCAATAATATCATTTTTATTTCCAATATATTTCTTTTTCCAAAATCATACTGCTTAAAATTTATAATATCTGGAAACCAAACATTTGGATTATAACTTTCAAAACATAATACTTTGAAATTCAAAGCTTTAAAACCATAACTTCTAAAAACTTGAATGGTTTGGATGTTCAACATTATATAGAATAAAATGGCTCAATTTTAGATTTACTTTGTAAAGTAAAATAATTTCCATGACTTTACAAATATATTTTCTTTAGATAAAGTCCAAACCATACATTTAAATTCACCTTCAGTTTCCAAAACCACTTCAATTTCAATATATATCAAATTTGAGTATTAATAAATTTCAAAGCTAAAGTTGGAATTTTATTCTTTCAACAAATTCACCGTTCTATTATTTAGTCTTGAACATTTGCATGATAAATCCATAATCATTTATATAAAACTCAAATTTCCTATAACTATATATTTCCTTCCATTTATTTATACTAGAAATATTCATTTAATTTATTTTGAATAAAAATCCAGTTATAAATATCATACCTTTAAAATTTCCAATTTTAATAAGTTTACATCACTTATCGAGTTAAATTTTTAAATAAGCTTAATTCCAAATAAATTTCCAATTTATCTTCCAATCTTACTTGCTTTGAGTCATTTAAAACTCTATATATACACAAGATCTTAAACCTGTACTTAAACATATAATATAAATTATTAAACTCCATTTTTCCAACTTATTCATTTTTGTTAACAATTTTATACATAGCTTAAATTCAAAAATTTAACTATACACGTATATATAAAATATATTTATATCATATCCAAATTTAATATTTATTAAACCATATCATATCCAAACCATAATATCATTTCAGGAATAATTTTATATATGTACCGCGGTGCCTGTATATAATTCTCTATCCTAGGGTCAAGTGATACGGATATTTATCATTTCAATCCGCAATTAAAAAATAAAAATGCGGTTGTATGTCATTCAAACCACAATCCCGAATGAAATGAAAATGCATGATAACTTGCAGCTTATATATAGATAGAACACATCATCCATTCACCCAATATCAATCATCAACCAATTTATTTCAATCATCATCAATTTAAACAAACATCAATATATAGCATATAAAATAACAGATATCAACGAACAGTTAAATTCAATAGTAAATTAATAACTGTTAAATTGAAAGTTTATATGCAAAATAAATAAATTTAACTGTCAATTTATATGCAATAATAAAACTAAATAACAATTTGATTTAAATAAATGCAATCTAACTGAGATGATGAATAAAATATGCCAAATAGTCATAAATGAATTTCTACTCATATCATAAATCAATTTAACAAACATAAGAAATTTTAGAAGTTGTGAGTGGGTTAAAACACTCACCTTTTGAATTTAAATTGAATTTAAATACAATTTAAACCCAAAAATTTTACCGTCTCCAAATTCGCCCAAACCAGCGTCAAAGTGTCTGGGATCTCAATACGAACCTAGAGGAGAAAACCGCGCGTGAAACGGAGTTTGTATGTATGAGTTATGATTATTGGAACTAATTGAAATCGAGATTTACAAAAATAAATTAAACAAAAATAAAATACCGTGCCACATCAAACTCTTCCCACGTGAAAAACGCGTATGCTTCTTCTTGATTGCTAGCTTTGTTCCATAATTTTTCTTTTATTTCGGTTTACTTTAATTTTCCTCCTTATTATATGAATGTATGTATTTTTAAAAGGTTTGGAAAAAAAAGATTTGAAAAAGAAGAATTGAAAAAGAAAAGGATTAAAATAAGAAATGAAAATGGAAGAGAAGATCTAGATTTGAAAAGAAAGAAGAAAGTTTGAAATAGAAAATTTGAAGAAGAAGAATATTTGAAGAGGAAGGAAAAACTAAAATGAGAGATAATAAGGGGATTTGAAGAAAAAAAAGGAAAAAGAAGAAAAAGATTAGAATAGAGGCTGTGGTTTCATTTGCGTCATACCTTATTTATAAGGTTAGAGTTAGGTTTAGGGTCAAAGAGATTTGGAAAGAGAGACCGCTATTAATTAGAAATAAATGAAATGACGTTTCAGAAAATGAAGTTGGAAAATAAATGGAAAGAAATAAAGTAAATATGAAAAAAACTTTTAGAATTCAAATTTCAAAACAATCGTTTACTTAATAAATTTGTTAACCCTAAACATACCGAAATTAACATCTTTTAAAGATTTAATTAACACACAATAAATGTAAATAAATTCTCCATCCAAACTTGTGTCATAAATTAAAAGAATATGCAGCATTAAGAAATCTTCATTTCTCCCTCTTTGTGATTAGATTGGAAATTAAACAACATGTTAACATTTCGATTGAATGTTTTACAAGGAATGCATTAACATACATTCCAAAATATGATAGCATAAACAAGGTAATATAAACAAGTGTATAATATATATGTATGTCTTTATCGCCACTTATAGTTTACATTCATAAATAAAAGGTATGAAAATAATCCACATAAAGAGGCATGAATGTAAGAGTAAATTAGAAAAGTGAAGATGGAAAGGTAAGTTATGTTGCAATAAAATCTAATAAAGTCTAATTAGAAAGGAAATAGTCAAGTGTAAATCTATTTTACCCCCTTTATCATCTCCTATTAATATTTAATTTAACAACGTATGAGATTTCAATATAAACTAGCATTAAATTTTGATCTAAAACATAAGTTTGAATTTAGGTATAAACATATATGTATTAAACTAGATTTAAATTTTGTTTAACAAAAAACATGCATTTTTTTGTTAAATTTATTAATTGCAATCACCGTTTCTTTCCTTTTAATTGAAACATTTGAACTACATTAATTGCAATCACTTACAAAGTTAAATTTTAAAACCGACAACTAAAATGCATGGAAAAAAAATAGAAAAATGTTTATACACAAGAGTAATAAATAACTTACTGAATATATTATTTTCCTATTCTTGTAATCAATCTGTAGGCTAAAACACAGTTCAAATAAACATATATTTCTTTTTTTAAAATCAATCATTCTATTCTATATTTTAATGAAATTAGACCTACATTCATAAATGAAACATTCATTTATTTGATGTAAATGTTCTTTTTATTAAATCAAACTTTCCTTATTTTCACAAAACATAAGCTACTTTTAATTACACCTATTAATTTACAATTAGTATTCTCTCTCCTATTAATTAGAAAATTTTCAATTACATTCATTTCAGTTGATTAAGTTTCTAAATGGACTAAATGAATGTAATGAGAATTAAAAAAAAAATTCCTATCTATAGTAACTTAAACATATTTACATTATTGGATATAAATAGTAATTACACATTTCTCACTAAATAATAGTTACTCATCTCTACAATCAATCTTTCAGCTAATAAACATATGTTTACTCCTTTACTAAACTTATTCATTTTTATTCTTTTTGCTTTACACTCCTACTATTAAATCAACAATATCTTATGAAATTATTAACATAGGTTTCTATCTTTTTATTTCATAAATCATAGCCTTGTAAATAAAGTTTACATTTATATACCTTTTATTATGTTGTCACTACAATTATTGTCTTATTCCATACTAATGTAAAATTTATTTACGTTCAATTGCAATATATCCATTTATCATAATATAAACTATAATAAATTGATCAAACATGATTTCCATTTTTATTCAAATCAATAGTCATATTATGATTAAAATTTTCATTGGTTACATCCTATTGAATTAACATTCTTCGATTACCAATTTAATCTACATTAATTGCACAAGTTAAGTAAAGCAAATTTTATGAACTAAATAAATAGGTAACTTATAACCATTGTTACCTTAACTTTTAATTACATTTAAAAGTTCATTAATTACAACAAATGTTCAAACCATCTATATAACTCTAATTTCATCTTTTATTTGTGTTAACTATTTTATTTCCATTATGCTGAGATTTAGTCACTTATACACACTTAATATTCCAATTCATTTATTTATATTGGTTTCAATTTTTTTTATTTTTTATTTTATTAAATCAATTGCCATTTAGGCATATAATTAACGTTTCTATTGATTTTACATTCATAATTTTTCAGTTATTATCTTAACTTACATAAGGTAATGTTTAATTACATTTAATTGCTATTGATTAAATGCATTGGTAATGAACAATAGTTGTCACCATTGTACATTTTATAACATTTGTAAATTTATTCTTTACCTTTTACATCCCACTATAATCAATGCACACATTAATACAACACATATTATAATCCCTTATACAATACTGATCTTATTCAATTACCCTTAACTATCTATTTTATACAATAATTAAATGTTTACATTTGTTACTTATTAAATTTTTTTTAACCAAGCATAGCATGTTTAAATACAATGAATTGGAATTTCATTAAGATTGTTGATAAGTAACTTGTATTAACATTGTTTCACTTTAATTTAGTTATTATTCCATTATTAAATTACAAAAAAAAATTTATTTCAATATTAACTCATAAAATATTATTAAATTAACAAAATTTATGGGTCGTTACACTCTCCCCCACTCAAAACGTTTCATCCCCGAAAAGGAAAAGAAGGGAAAAGGAAAATTAAATAAACAATACGTCTTATTCAAAATATTGACTTTATAAACAAATAATTTACAAATTTTATTACTTTAAATAAAATATACCCATTCTATAATCATTATATCTCTTTATACTTAAATAAACAAAGTTTGGAAAAACATTTCAAAAATTTCTAAGTCCAAAATTTTACGAAAATTTTTGGTAGAGTCCCCGTTGTATGGAGAGGCTTGGGAGAAAATATAATATCAAAATATAACAATTATATTACATATATTATCCAAAATATTACATCCCAACCCGGGAAAATATATAAAATAGCGCTATAAATCGTAATCCGAAAATGTACCTGTTTGTCGGGCAATTTACGCTTAATTTATGGAACCAAAAGCAGTAGCAATTGCTTCCATAACCTGCATTCCACTTATAAAATCCAAAGGGTTAACAATTTATGTAAAGTGATATATTAAAATGGTTTTAATTACTAACAACAAATAAATACAACAACCATCAATTTCACAAACAGCATACACAACAAATACAAAACAACCATTTAATCAACAAACGAATAGTTGTTCGGGTTTAAAACTTTTAAATTGTACGGAATGAAGAATAAACCATCAAGTGCATCATTTACTCAACAGCCTTAGATAAACTAAATAGGTTATATTTTTCATCCAAACAATTTTGAATCTCCTTACCCAAACAACCATAACCAAACAACAACAATTCCAACTAACAAATCAAATTAACTTATTATTAATTTTATTTCATACCTTTGTTGTTTGATTTTTCTTTTCATTTATACACTGATTTATCTTTTTAATTTACATTTACTCATTAAATGTTTGCTTCATTTATTTTTACTTATTACTTAGAATTATTCAATTCCATTAACTCAGGTCATGCCAGTTCCCTTTATTTCGTTATAATTATTCATTCATTTATTATTGCATGTCCTCATTTATTTATTAATTTAAACTTAAGTTTATAACATTAAATTCTCATTTAACAACAGTTTCATTAAATACTTTCATTATTTCAAATTTCTACTTGTATAATATTCTATTAAAATCTCTTATTATACATGTTTGTTCCATTTCCTTTAATTAATTCATTGTTCAATAAATTTTTACCTTTTTCTTATAAGTTACTATTTCAACTTCCTCTTTATTTCCTTTATAACTTAGCATTAAATCTCTTACCTAAATTAGAGGTTTCAATTATTAATTACTTACATTTCATTTCACTACAATAATTGAACAATTAATTAATGGAAATTTAAGAATTTAGACCGGGTTCAATTTATTTTAAAACAATAGATAAATAAATTCTTACAACTTATATATCTCTAATTATATTTAAAACAATTCAAAGTTTATATTTTTCAAAAATGAATCTGCAGTAGAACTACCACAGTGACCTTTCCCCTTCGAAACTCGAAAATGAAAGTTGATGATGCGGCCGCCATTACCGAAATTATTTTCAAGCGACAGAGAGGAAAGTACAAAACTTATTTTCTCCAAAATCCTTTTTAAACAATTCTTCCGAATTATTTTAAAATATTTATATCAGAAAATACTTATAAACAATATTATTATATTCCAAAATTTATTCAAAAAAATTTCAAAACCCCAGATCATAAGTTCTAAATTTCCAAATTTATTTATTTTATTTTTCAATATTATTTCTATTATTATTTATATACTTTATTACCTAACAACCAATCTATTGTAGCCAAATATAGATATCATTTAAAAAAAATTATTTTACATATAGGAAATATAATAGGCAAAATTATTTCATTCACCTATATAAAACAAATATTATGTCGGTCTATCCTATTAAGTGTTTAGAAATCCCTATTGATGTCACAGCGTCCCATGCATCAACTAGAATTTATAAATACAAAAGGGAACAGATTAACACAATATTAAAATCTTTTTATAACACTAACAAATACGCTCTCTCATATATATACACTCAGCGACTCCCATAGGGTATTATTACCCTATTAATAAAGAGTCAAACCCCACAAAGCTAAGGTTTATCGCTAAACCAAAGCTCTGATACCAGATGTAACAACCCGCCTTTTCGCACGATTTAAATCCACACACGTGCCAATTCAATTCATACAGAAGGGCGGATTGTCATGGGGTAAATAAGAAAAAAAAGGAGAAGAAATAAAAAAAACAGAATCTCACAGCGGAAAGATAAAATATAATAATCAATATATAGTTCATAAAACTGTTTACACACATTTGCTTCTTCTTTATACAATAAATATCATAGTTCACATACCAATAAATATCAATGCAGTGGAATTAAATGGTGTAGTGGAATAATAGTAGATAATAGTAATACAAATCTTCGTCTTCGTCCTCCAGAGCTAAAACTTCAAATCCTAAAACGCTCGGACTGACCCGAGCGAATTGAAAAGACAAAACACTCGAGTCGGAACTAAAAGATCTTATGTGAGCTAAATTAACAGAAATAAATATGAGTGCAGTAACTCAAGAGATGCTCGGGATTTACATCTCCTAAGGATCCGTTAAACTATTTACTATGTAGTATATTTCGCTGTTATAATAGTGTCTATTTATAAAATAAACTTACTTTTTTCTTAGCATTAAGGGGTTACCCATATAGCCCTTAACACGTAATAGTCCCAGTAGTCCATCCAATATCATAGTCCCTCCTGATCGGGAAGCCACCAGAGGATACCACACGGGCTACGGGAGAAAATCAAACTCGTACAAGGCGCGATAGGGTAGATGACACGGCACAACTAGGCAATGCCAGGGTAGATATACCAATTACGCTTCCGGGTCGGTGGTAACGCGCAGCGCGCAGCTACCGTCCACCTCGAGCCACACCCCTAAATAAAATCAAAGGTGGCCACCGAATCAATCCAAAGTCAAAGTATAATATCGAAGGGATGTGTCCGATCAAAGGTGATACCTTATTAACCCGTCAATCGCTCCTATTTTAGCCACCTTATGCCAACTCACGGGAGTTGGGTCCACGTATTTACCTTACAAGAAATGCCGACACCAACCTACTTCATTCGGGAATCTCCACCGCGTACACGGTTGTTAAAGTGGTTTTCGGAGTTGGCAGAGAGTATGACAACTTCCGATCCCGGTCTCTTCAACAACCAAACGTTATTATAACACCGCGGTCTTTAAAAATAGTTTTTGCTTTAAAACCAGAATATAATTATCCATTTCAAAACCCATAGTACGATATCATTCCCATTTCGAAAACAACTCATTTCGATATTATTTTTATAAAACCCAAATCAATAATATCATTTTTATTTCAAATATATTTCTTTTTCCAAAATCATACTGCTTAAAATTTATAATATCTGGAAACCAAACATTTGGATTATAACTTTCAAAACATAATACTTTGAAATTCAAAGCTTTAAAACCATAACTTCTAAAAACTTGAATGGTTTGGATATTCAACAGTATATAGAATAAAATGGTTCCATTTTAGATTTACTTTGTAAAGTAAAATAATTTCCATGACTTTACAAATATACTTTCTTTAGATAAAGTCTAAACCATACATTTAAATTCACCATCAGTTTTCAAAACCACTTCAATTTCAATATATATCAAATTTGAGTATTAATAAATTTCAAAGCTAAAGTTGGAATTTTATTCTTTCAACAAATTCACCATTCTATTATTCAGTCTTGAACATTTGCATAATAAATCCATAATCATTTATATAAAACTCAAATTTCCTATAACTATATATTTCCTTCCATTTATTTATACTAGAAATATTCATTTAATTTATTTTGAATAAAAATCCAGTTATAAATATCATACCTTTAAAATTTCCAATTTTAATAAGTTTACAAAATTTTTAAATAAGCTTAATTCCAAATAAATTTCCAATTTATCTTCCAATCTTACTTGTTTTGAGTCATTTAAAACTCTGTATATACGCAAGACCTTAAACCTGTACTTAAACATTTAATATAAATTATCAAACTCCATTTTTCCAACTTATTCATTTTTGTTAACAATTTTGTACATAGCTTAAATTCAAAATTTTAACTATATATGTATATACAAAATATATTTATATCATATCCAAATTTAATATTTATTAAACCGTATCATATCCAAATCATTAAATCATTTCAGGAATAATTTTATATATATACCGCGGTGCCTGTATATAATTCTCTATCCTAGGGTCAAGTGATACGGATATTTATCATTTCAATCCGCAATTAAAAAATAAAAATGCGGTTGTATGTCATTCAAACCACAATCCCGAAAGAAATGAAAATGCATGATAACTTGCAGCTTATATATAGATAGAACACATCATCCATTCACCCAATATCAATCATCAACCAATTTATTTCAATCATCATCAATTTAAACAAACATCAATATATAGCATATAAAATAACAGATATCAACGAACAGTTAAATTCAATAGTAAATTAATAACTGTTAAATTGAAAGTTTATATGCAAAATAAATAAATTTAACTGTCAATTTGTATGCAATAATAAAACTAAATAACAATTTGATTTAAATAAATGCAATCTAACTGAGATGATGAATAAAATATGCCAAACAGTCATAAATGAATTTCTACTCATATCATAAATCAATTTAACAAACATAAGAAATTTTAGAAGTTGTGCGTGGGTTAAAACACTCACCTTTTGAATTTGAATTGAATTTAAATCCAATTTACACCCAAAAATTTGACCGTCTCCAAATTCGCCCAAACCAACGTCAAAGTGTGTGGGATCGCCATACGAACCTTGCGAAGAAAACCGCGCGTGAAACGGAGTTCGTATGTATGAGTTATGATTATTAGAACTAATTGAAATCGAGAATTACAAAAATAAATTAAACAAAAATAAAATACCGTGCCACATCCACTCTTCCCACGTGAAAAATGCATATGCTTCTTCTTGATTGCTAGCTTTGTTCCATAATTTTTCTTTTATTTCGATTTACTTTAATTTTCCTCCTTATTATATGAATGTATGTATTTTTAAAAGGTTTGGAAAATAAAGATTTGAAAAAGAAGAATTGAAAAAGAAAAGGATTAAAATAAGAACTGAAAATGGAAGAGAAGATCTAGATTTGAAAAGAAAGAAGAAAGTTTGAAATAGAAGAAAATTTGAAGAAGAAGAATATTTGAAGAGGAAGGAAAAATTAAAATGAGAGATAATAAGGAGATTTGAAGAGAAAAAAAGAAAAAAGAAGAAGAAGATTAGAATGGAGGCTGTGGTTTCATTTGCGTCATATCTTATTTATAAGGTTAGAGTTAGGTTTAGGGTCAAAGAGATTTGAAAAGAGAGACCGCTGTTAATTAGAAATAAATGAAATGACGTTTCAGAAAATGAAGTTGGAAAATAAATGGAAAGAAATAAATATGAAAAAAACTTTTAGAATTCAAATTTACTTAATAAATTTTGTTAACCCTAAGCATACCGAAATTAATATCTTTTAAAGATATAATTAACACACAATAAATGAAAATAAATTCTCCATCCAAATTTGTGTCATAAATTAAAAGAATATGCAACATTAAGAAATCTTCATTTCTCCCTCTTTGTGATTAGATTGGAAATTAAACAACATGTTAACATTTCGATTGAATGTTTACAAGGAATGCATTAACATACATTCCAAAATATGATAGCATAAACAAGGTAATATAAACAAGTGTATAATATATATGTACGTCTTTATCGCCACTTATAGTTTACATTCATAAATAAAAGGTATGAAAATAATCCACATAAGGAGGCGATGAATGTAAGAGTAAATTAGAAAAGTGAAGATGGAAAGGTAAATTACGTTGTAATAAAATCTAATAAAGTCTAATTAGAAAGGAAATAGTCAAGTGTAAATCTATTTTACCCCTTTTATCATCTCCTATTCATATTTAATTTAACAACGTATGAGATTTCAATATAAACTAGCATTAAATTTTGATCTAAAACATAAGTTTGAATTTAGGTATAAACATATATGTAGTAAACTAGCATTAAATTTTGTTTAACACAAAACGTGCATTTTTTTGTTAAATCTATTAATTACAATCATCGTTTCTTTCCTTTTATTTAAAACATTTGAACTACATTAATTGCAATCACTTACAAAGTTAAATTTTAAAACAGACAACTAAAATGCATGAAAATAAATAGAAAAATTGTTTATACACAAGAGTAAAAAATAACTTACTGAATATATTATTTTCCTATTCTTGTAATCAATCTGTAAGCTAAAACACAGTTCAAATAAACATATATTTCTTTTTTTAAAATCAATCATTCTATTCTATATTTTAATGAAATTAGACCTACATTCATAAATGAAACATTCATTTATTTGATGTAAATGTTCTTTTTATTAAATCAAACTTTCCTTATTTTCACAAAACATAAGCTGCTTTTAATTACACCTATTAATTTACAATTAGTATTCTCTCTTCTATTAATTAAAATTTTTCAATTACATTCATTTCAGTTGATTAAGTTTCAAAATGGACTATATGAATGTAATGAGAATTAAACAATTTTTCCTATCTAATAGTAACTTAAACATATTTACATTATTGGATACAAATAGTAATTACACATTTCTCACTAAATAATAGTTACTCATCTCTACAATCAATCTTTCAGCTAATAAACATATGTTTACTCCTTTACTAAACTTATTTATTTTTATTCTTTTTGATTTACACTCCTACTATTAAATCAACAATACCTTATGAAATTATTAACATAGGTTTCTATCTTTTTATTTCATAAATCATAGCCTTGAAAGTTTACATTTCTATACCTTTTATTATGTTGACACTACAATTATTGTCTTATTCCATATTAATGTAAAATTTATTTATGTTCAATTGCAATATATCCATTTATCATAATATAAACTATGATAAATTGATCAAACATGATTTCCATTTTTATTCAAATCAATAGTCATATTATGATTAAAATTTTCATTGGTTACATCCTATTGAATTAACATTCTTCGATTACCAATTTAATCTACATTAATTGCACAAATTAAGTAAAACAAATTTTATGAACTAAATAAATAGGTAATTTATAACCATTGTTACCTTAACTTTTAATTACATTTAAAAGTTCATTAATTACAACAAATGTTCAAACCATCTATATAACTCTAATTTCATCTTTTATTTGTGTTAACTATTTTATTTCCATTATGCTGGGATTTAGTCCCTTGTACACACTTAATATTCCAATTCATTTATTTATATTGGTTTCAATTTTTTTTTATTTTTTTTATTAAATCAATTGCCATTTAGGCATATAATTAACGTTTCTATTGATTTTACATTCAAAAAAATTCAGTTATTATCTTAACTTACAAAAGGTAATGTTTAATTACATTTAATTGCTATTGATTAAATACATTGGTAACGAACAATAGTTGTCACCATTATACATTTTATAACATTTGTAAATTTATTCTTTACCTTTTACATCCCACTATAATCAATGCACAAATTAATACAACACATATTATAATCCCTTATACAATACTGATCATATTCAATTACCCTTAACTATCTATTTTATACAATAATTAAATGTTTACATTTGTTACTTATTAATTTTTTTTAACCAAACATAGCATGTTTAAATACAATGAATTGGAATTTCATTAAGATTGTTGATAATTAACTTGTATTAACATTGTTTCACTTTAATTTAGTTATTATTCCATTATTAAATTACAATATTTTATTTCTTTCAATATTAACTAATAAAATATTATTAAATTAACAAAATTTAAACATCGAAAATTTATGGGTCGTTACACTAATAGAGAATTAATGTAATTGAAATATTAGAATTGATATAAGAAGAAACGTTAACTGTTGAGTGATGAGTGTAATAAAATGCAAACATATGTTAATGAATTTCATAAGGGAATAGTTGATTTGATAATAAAAATGTAAATCAAAATAAAAGGATTTGTTTGGAATTTAAATATATAAAGAACGGGTTTTACTACAATTAATTAAATATTAGAATTAATATAGCATATAGATATTGGGATTAACATGAAAAATTGGATTTCAAAGGAAACAATTGGATTAATTATCTTTCCTGTATTAGGGTATGTTTTTAGATATAATTATTGTAATTAATAGTAATTATACATTGCCATTAATAAGGGATAGAAGTAAATGGTAATTAATTAATGATATATACAACTTACGTTTTGTCTTAAAAACATAATGAAAATTTTAATGAGAAATATTACGATAAAATTGTGAGTACTTAAATTTGTTACAAATATAATGATAATAGGATATCAATTGATAAAGAAACGACGTGGTTGTACGAAGTATTATTTCAGTGACTCTTTAATGGGATAATCATTAAATATAAGTTGATTTTAGAAGGGGAGGTGTTAATTGTAAATTAATGTGTAATAAAAAGAAACATGTTTCAATAAAAATAAAAGAAAAGGATCGGTTTCTTGAAATGAATATTTTTATCAAATAAGGTGAATATTTCATTTGTGAATGTAAATTTAATTTCATTAAAACAAAGAATTGAATATTGTTGTATATTTCTAGTTGGAATATTTGATTTGTTTGAATATTCAAACTTGATTTGAATTTAATTTATAAAAAATAACAATAATAAAATGGGAAGAAAACAACTTGAAGGTTTGGTTAAATTTTTGATTTGGAATAGTTAGCATATTTACATAGGAAATTTATTCCATTTCAATTTTGACTCTGGTGTCTCAGTTCATCTTATAATGTGTGGGGTGGCGGTCCTCATTATGTTAATTGCAGTGTTTAATTTTATTTATTGTGTACTAAATAAAAATACATATATGTGTGTAAATTTGAGCGTATTAGGGTTAATAAATATGTTAAAATGAACTGTTTTTTTGTATATTAGATATGTAATTTCTATGTATGGTCTACGTTCTAAAATTTAAATCGTCGCTTTCATTTATTTTGTTTTATTATTGTTTTCTTTTGTTAAATACATGCCTCTTTTGGTTTTCTAATAAGTTTTTATTTACACACTAGCCTTGCCTTGAAATGTTTCATGTGTGTTGATGAAATTAATTGAGGTAGCACATGTTTTGAAATTTTATACCAAAAGATTTACTTGCCATGTAAACATATCTTATCAAATTCCAACGCGCGTCTTTCATTTTTGTTAACTACCTGCATGTCAGGCTCTTTGTATTTTGTAAATTTGCGTCTTCTTGTATCCTTCCCTTTCATATTCCGATTTCCAAACGTGCTTTACCTTTATTCATTTTCTGTTTCATAAATCTCTTCCTCTAACTTTCCATTTCCAAAACGTGCTTCCATTATTTCTTTTGCCTAAATTTTTTTTTCTCTTCTAAAAAAACAAATGTGAGCAACTTATTTTCATGAAGCCAATCTTTTCATCTGTTTATAATCCATTTCATAAAGCCTCCTTCCTCCCTGTGTAAGCCATCGTGTCAGTTTTTTTCGTTGATTCCCTAGAATTTAGAAATATGAGCAGGCTTCAAAAAATTTATGTTAGTAATCAAATTATTTTATTTTATTATTAAAATTTGTGTACATGGTTTTCTATTTCATTTCCATAATATTCTTATAACTTGAATATCTTACGCATATGCACTCCGATTAATGCGTGGTTTCTTCCTTTGGGTTCGTATCAAAATTCCGGACGACATGAAAGTAGTATGGTTGAATTTGGAGACCGTTGTAATTTTGGGGCTTTTATTGGTTTTTCAATTGGCTATAAATCAAAGGTAAGTGATTAAACACACTCATGCAATACTAAAAATTCCATTTCAAGTTAAATAAAATATATGATGTGATACATAATTTTTTTTTGCTGTTTGTCGATTTAAGTTGACATTTAAATTGATATTGAATCTGAATTAACATTTAATTTTATATTGGAATTTAATTGATAGTTAAACCCTGATATTGATAACTATTATATGTTGAAATATATTGGTTGATTTGGATGTTGTTTGAAATGGATGCTTATTGATTGATATGTTGGATGTATGGTTGTTTATTTATCTTAATATGTCTCTGTTATCACCTTGTATATTATTGACATCATTTAAATGGTCCTCTGAATCATTTTAGAATTGGATAATTAAGACATTTAAATTATGGGTTGAAATGATATATACCCATACAATTTCTTAAATTTGGATTATTTATTGAAACTGAAATATATAAAAAGTTTAAATTTTTGATTTAAACTTCAGATTTATTTTAAATAAAGTGGTTAAAATTTGTATTTCGAATTATTTGAAATCTCATAAGTTATTGCACTCACGTTATGCACTTGGTAGGAGATGAAAAATCCCATAATATCTCTAAAGCCATTGCACTCATATTTTTTATTTGAAATTGATTTGTCTTACATAGGAATTTTTAGTTCTGACTCGAGGATATTGTTTCTCATTATGCTCGAGTCAGCCTGAGTTTTTCAGTATTGATGACTATTTTCTGGTGGATGAAGATGAAGATTTAGAATATTACTGCTATTTATTATTCCACTATATTCTGTGCTCCACTGCATTATTTGTTTATTTATGATGTATGTATAACTCTGATTTGAATTTGTAAAAGTATAATCAAATGTTATTTGTAAAACAGCTTCATGAATTGTTTATTTGATTATTATAACTTTTGTTCCGCTGCGAAATTTTATGTTTTGTTTTTCTCTTATTTACCCCTTTAACTATCCTCCTTTTTGAATGGTTTGAGTCTGACATGTATGATTTATTGTCGATTTGAACTGTCCAAAAAGGTGGTTCATTATAGTTGGTATTAAAGCTTTGGTTTAGACATACCTTAGCCTGTTGGGGTTAACTCGTTAGAAATAGGGTAGTAACTCCCTAGAATGAGTTGTCTGAGTGTGTATATATATACGAGAGCGCATATTTGTTAGTGTTATAAGAATGCTTTATATAAATTTTGAAATGGAATTATTTTTCCTAATATTATATGTTATATATAAAGGAATAAATTTCTATAACTAATATAGTTGTTTGTAGAGTGTTTGTTTTATGAAATGGTAATATCTATTTATTAACATTGTTGACTAGTTTTTTAATCAAATTATAAACATTGGCTAATTATTGTTGCTTGAATTAATAGACTAAATACTAGTTCAGTAATGGTGTATTAAAGAGAATAAAATGAATAATTTGGATATTTTTTATGGAATTGAAATGTTTCATCATGACACTTATGGTTTGTTGATTGGTAGTTTCAACTATTGAAATAAAGTGGAATATTTTAGATATTTGGATAGTTAAACTTCTAAATTAAAATATGAGTTAAAACTTAATAATTGTGTTGAATTATGTAGTTGAATTTGATAACCTTAATTTGAAAGCTAGTGAAACAAGGTTTAATTTGTTATTGTTGAGTGGAATTATTGTATACATTATTGGCATGTAATGTAATAATATACAAGTGTGAACTTTAAGCCTTGAGATGTTTAAATTAAAATTGTGATTAAGAAAATGTTGCAAATAATATTGAATTGAAAAAAAATGTTTATAAATTTTATTAACATTTATGAAATGGGTCATAAATAAATTGAAAGGTAAAGGTGAAATTAAATGGGATAAGAAAACAGGAATTAAAAGTGAAATGATTTAAATAAAGCTATGACTTATAAATTGTTATGAAATAAATGGATATGTAGTAAATGGTTACAAATAAAGTGGTGATAACATTAAACTCGAAGCAATGTCTTATAAAAAGGAATTAAGCTTTTATAAATTGGTTATAAACTTAAGAAAATTCCTTATGAAATGATTTGCATATAAATGTAGTATTAAATGAGAAATATTACATGTGAAATGAATGTAATTTAAATTGACGATAAATATAAGCAATATTATGAGAATGAATATATTAATGTTTTACATTAAATGGAGAAATTCTGTGAAACAAATATGAAAGTATGAAATGATATTTGTGTTAATAAATGAGATTAAAAATGAATTTAATTGAAATGCAATTTGTGATGAAACAAATTGTAATAATTACATAAGTTCTATGAATATTATTTTATTCGCAAAATTAATTTGATCCAGATTTAGGTACATAAGTTTGAGGTGAATTATACCATTTCATGTTAGGATTTTTCATTCGATTCTCGATGGCGAATATTTGATATGGATTTTTAGTTTGATTCTAGAATTCTCTATCATAGTATATGGCTATGTAAGGAGAATGATGGTTTCTAGTCAAGGAACCATATTGAAGTCTGCATTAGGGAAGTTGAATGGACAATACTAGTAAGAAAGCTAACTTGGGTGATCGAGCTAGCGATCAAATGTGATTTTTGCAAAATATTGACATATGTACATCTTATGTTCTAATATTATTGATATGCTTTGATGCTAAAATTGTTGGGTTGGATATCTTTGTAATTTAAATTGGAATTTTCATCTATGCAAAACTACTATTAATTTAATTCCATTTTTCAAACTATTTTCTTTTATTTTTTTATACAAACTATTTATTTTATTTTATTTACAAAACTATTTGACAAACTATATATACAAAACTATTTAACAAAACAATTTTTTATACAAAACTATTCTAAATTCAAAACCTTTTATAAAGCAAAGATGTTTAATCCCATATGGCTTTTCATACAGCGAAATTGATTTTGGAAGATTTTGATTCTTGTATAAGATAGACCTTATATAAGTACAAGTGATTTTGAAACTGTTGATTTTGGAAGGTATTCGATCTGAAGAGATAAATCTTATATATAACGGAATTTATATAAGAATGATTTGATATATTTGGGATTATTGATTTTAGAAAATACTTTCTCTGAAAATGAAATCTTATATACAGTGGAATTTATATAAGTGCAATATTTGAAGCTATGATTTTGAAAGGGTACTATATATGGTATATTATATTTTGAAGTAAGAGGTATGGGGAAGTACCTTCCGTAAAGAAGTATAGTATGATATTCTTCGACCCAGATGGACTTGGGGAATCCAGGAATGGATTCGACTGATAAACCCTAATGGACTTGGGTGAATTCAGAAATGGATTCGAACTGATATGGTTGTCCGGACTTAGACTCATGAGTTCCTCGATTTTTTTTCCAGGGTAGATAGTTCTTTAGTTTACCCTATAGAGGAGCTTTCGATCTTGGGATCTACTGTTTATGGATCTTCCGATAAGGAAGTGCATTCATTGCGTAAATCATTGAATCAGCAGCGTACCACTGCAGCAGGGTCGATGGTTCCTTGTTTACGAACTGGCTACGGTATTTTTCCAGAATCCAGAAGGTAGAAGGATCTTCTGGAAAGTTTTGTGTCCTTTGCGCAAATACTGGATCATCAGCGGGCCAATGCTATCGTATTATCATCATTTGACATTGAATTTTGAGTGGTACTTCACATATCAGTTTTTTTAGTATTTTTCACTGGGTGTTGAAACACGTCTACTAAGTACTTGGAGAATTCTAGCCTTGTGCCTGATCAACGCATGACCAGAGTCTACAAGAACGAGGATAAACCTGTCAAGACATCGAGTTATAAAAGTATTTTGATAAAGTATTATATAAAGGATATTTTGGTCATTTTTTTATTTTCTAAGTGCTTTAAAATGTTTAAAATACTGTCTATTTATGTACAACATGGCTTATTAGTGTCGTACATATCACGAGAAAGTATTAATTCAATAAAATATGTTTAAATTAAATGATTATTGATTTATTAATAATGTTTGAAAAGTATCTTGAGATAAAACTAATAAATTTATAAATATGGATTTAAGGTTTTCAATAGTTCTTTGTACATATAAGTGAAGATGTAAATAATTATTTCGAAATAGTTTACATATATTTATAAAGATGTTATTTAAAATATTTAAATGGTATTTATAAATGAAGGAAGAAATTTTACAAATGATTTTTTGTAAAGTATTAATGTACTAAAGATGATTGATTTGCAAATGAAGTTTTCAAATGAATATTTCATGTAAAATTTATATAAGTTTCTTTGAATGTGTAATTTAAAGATATTATATAAATGGAAAAAAAATTGATTTGTGAAGTTTATTTATAGTAATATACTTGACAAATAAATTTGAATCTCTATTTTGGAGGTATAGTTTGAAATATTTACTTGATTTCGAAGTACTAATAGTAAATTTATTGGTTTATTTACTGTTTGAATTTTTGTATTAAACCATAATAAATATTTTTTCATGATTTGAATATTCATTTTAAAACAAGCGTGTAAAATTAATTACGAAGATATGAAATCTTGTACTTTGATTAAGAAATTTAATGTAAGATTTGAGTATACTATTAGTTTCTGTTTGATAATGTTGAGTTTATATTTATTTTATAAATAATGAGTCTAATAAATTATCAGATTTAAGGAATTTTATTTTAAAGCTTATTATAATGTTTTGATATAAATTTCTAACATTGTTTTAGACTTTTGAAAAATCTTTGCGCAATGCTATGAGGATGTTTCAAATATATCTTATATTTTTACTAAGTGAATGAGGTTAAGTGTTTTAACTGAATTTTTAGATATATTAAAATATTTCTATTCTCTTCAAGGGCGAATACCAAAACCATAAAGTTTTATTCAATAACTGAATTAAGTTATAAACTTAAGTAACGCAGTAAAAGCTTAGTAATATTTTTTTAAATGATTCATTAATGACTTAAATCTTTAGTGGAAACCAAATTATGCAAGTGATTTAGCTTTATATAAATGAATGAATGAAAAGCAAATGATGAAAAAAAACCAATCGAATAAACTTAAATAATTTAAAATTCTTGTTGTTCAAATAAATTTAAAATTCTTGTTGTTCGGCTGATGGGAAGTTTGGGAAAGAATACTTCTAGTTGTTGAGGTTGTATGACTAATCTATTAAGTAGTTATATAAGGTTGTTGAGCATAGGGTACACTTGATAGTTTATTTATCACATAGCATAATTAAAAGTTTCTAAACTAAACAAACCATTGGCTTTGATTGCTATGGATGTATGATGGATTCTTTGGTTGCATAAATGGTTGTATTGTTTGTTTGATTATGTTTTATATTTATTTGATTTGGTTTCAAATTGAAACAACTTAAATATCTCTCTAATACATAATTCTCACTATTTTGGATTATATAAGTGAAATACAGGTTTATGGAAGCAATAGTTACTGCTTTTGCTTTCATAAATAAAGTTGTTTTCCCAATAAATAGGTACGTGTCAGATTATAGTTTTATAGCGAAATTTTATTATCATCCCATGGTTTGGGATATTTATTTTTGAGATATGATATATATACGTTTACTATTGATATTATTATTTTTCCGGACCTACCTGCGCAAAGGAGATGCTACCGAAATTTTTCGTGGAAGTTGAATTATTTTTAAATTTATATTATACTTAAATATGTAAGTTAAATTGTTTATAAATTGATTATTTTGAATAAAATATTTCAAATTCCTTGTTTCCTCTTTGTTCCTTTTTTAGGACGAAAAGTTTTGAGTGGGGGAGGTTGTAACAACCCATATTTTTTATAACTAAAAATATTAAATTTAATAAGGTTTTGGACTTTAATATGGTCGAAAGTTAAAATTTATTATTTATTAAAATTAACTTATTAGATTAGAAATTTTGACCTTAGGATAAATCTTAAAACAACTAATTTTAATGAGATAAAAAGATGATAACATGTATTAACATATAATTTGCTAATATTGATTGAATGTACTTGACTACTATACTATGTTAACGTAATTTCAATCAATTTAAATAATAAAGATTAATAAGGAATAGAATAAATGATGTATAAATTGATGTAATCATATGTTATTAATTGCAATTGGTTTTAATATGGAGTATGAAATCAATTATTTTGTATGTAATTTTATTAACCTTTGTTTGTAAACAATAAGTTAATAAATGTGGATTATTAATGTATAGCCATTGTTATATTTATTATCTTATTATTAAATCAGTTATAAATTTATTCGGTAATTAATGGAGAATTAATGTAATTGAAATATTACAATTGATATGTAACGACCCGCCATTTTGGACTACTCGCATCCGCACATGTCGGACTTGAATAATTCAAAATACCGAATTGTTAATTTAAATTTTTGGCAAAACTAAGATATACAGTAAATAAATAATCACAGACACAGAGTAATAATATGCAGCGGAAGTAAAAGAGATAATAGTTCATGAAGCTACTATATAAATATATAAAATACATCAGAGTTTACAACAAAAGAGAAATACGATACATCAAGTACAAATCAGAATACAACACTGGAATCATCGAATACTGAAAGCTGAATAGATGGCTGGATCTTCAAGCAAAGCTCCGACTCCAAAGGTGAACCTCGAATACTGGTACACTCAGTCTGACCCGAGCGTAAAGCAAAACACAAAACACTCGAGTCAGGATTAATATTCTCATATCAATAAATCCAACTCAAGTGAAATAGCAATCGAAATACAAGTAACTCAAAGGACGTTGGAATAACCGTCCTCTAAGGATCCGTTAAACTATCTACTATGTAGTAATATACGCTAAATAGATAATGTCTATCAGTAATATAAATATCAAAATAGTGTTAAGGCGTTACCATTATCCCCCTTAACACATTTATATAAGCATCATAGTCTATACAGCACTGTAAACTCCACCGTAAACTGGTGGGATATCAGGGAGTACTCCATAGGTATAACACAAAACAAATTTGTAGTGGTCGCATATATAGGGATACAAGTATGACAAGGCACATGAGGCAATACCCAAGGTAGTGAAACTACCGTTTGCCTGATCCGGACTGGTGAGAACGCATCGCCGCAGCGATCGCAACACCGCGAAACAACACTCCTAAAAGTACGAGGGTGCACCAATCAATAACAAGTAATGAGTAGTAGTTACAAAGAAGTGCGTTCGCTCGAGGTGGCTAACCCCATTTGGCCCGGCACGGCTCCTGATTTTAGTCATTTCCAATTTGACACAAGTGTCAAGGCTATCCATTATCGTTCTCTTTCTTCAGTCATCACGTACATCATTCCAACCACTTCATTCTGGATCATCACTCGGCGTATAGTTATTAAAGTGGTTTTCGGTTTAGATAGAGAGTATATCCATAACTGATTCCGGTCTCTTTAATAACTTTCGTAATTATTACACCGATTGGTCGTTTAGTGCATTTCAAACCAAATCAAATTCAATTTCAATTTAAATTCGTAAATCAACATTTCGTTTGCCTTCCTAAATCAATTTCCAAAGTTTACGTTTCAAAACTTCCAAATTACCGTTTCAAAATCTTATAACTCGATTTCAACTTTTATTTAAACAATTCAAATATTGATTCAAGTTCGTATATAAGTTCCATTCCGAAATCATTTAAAATGGTTTAATTTTCATTCAAATCAATTTAAATTCATTTATCGAGTTCATTCAATATTCGCTAAGTAAATTTATCCTTCAAACAACTTCTATTTAAATTCCAATTCATTTAAATAAATTACTTACGTGCAACTTAATTATATCAAAACTTCAAATTGAAATAAATTAAATTTGTCAAATCAATTCTTTAAATTACAAGTCTTACGTTAATTTCAATAAATCACATTCTATTTCTTGTTAAAGAAATTCGATTTTCACTTATTTATTGACTTCATTACAAATTTCAAACTCAATTAATAAAGAACTAAATTTCATATATTCGAGAAGTTTAATTTTACTTATTAACTTACTTAAATTTTCCAAAGCTTAATTAATAAATAAAGAAACTCAATTTCATTTATTAACGAAGTTCAAATCCACTTATTCAAAAGTTCAATTTCTCTTATCAAAGAATTCAATTTTATTCAATTATCAAATAGTTAACTCTCATTCAATTATTAAATAATTTCAATCTTAATTATTAATAATTTCAAAATTAATAATTTCAAACTTGATTATAAATCCAAACTTAATTTATTAAATCATTTCCACTTAATTATGAATTCATCTTAATAATTTCAAACTTAATTATAATTTCAAACTTAATTATAATTTCAAACTTAAATTATAATTTCAAATTTAATTATTAAATGATTTCAAACTTAAAAATTTCAAAACTCAATCATTACTATTTCCAAATTATTTATTAATAATTCCAAATTTAATTATTAAATAATTAAATTTCAAACAACGTTCTTTCATCAATTACTACGTTCAAATTTGTTTCAGATTTCCATCTTTACATTTTCCTTTCAAAAATTCAAATTCCACCTTCATTTCAAAACTTATTCTTTGCTCGAATAAAATCATTATTTTATTTTTAAATCAATTTATTGACCAATCGGATTTTATTTAATTTTCTACTCTAGGTCAAATTCACTTGGGTATATATCATTTCAACCCGATTCCAATTTCAATTCAAGATCAAGCATAATAAAGGGAACTTGCATTGTGATAACTGTGATGGTGTCAAAGTAAATAAACAAGCAATAACAACAATCAAACACAATCCAATAATCAATTCAATAATCCCGAAATAATCGTATTAATTCACATTGTTATTTGTGCGAATTAATAAAATTATTTCTGGAATCTACACTATCATTTCATGTAGATTAAAGATTATTACATTACGGTTTTTTCACTTGTCGTTCAATTTCAATTTCAAATTTAATACTACAACAATTAATCCAATGTAAGTTCAAAGGTTCAAAGTATAATTTATCAAATTCTACGTGTCAATTAACTTAACAATTAAAAAGGGTCGTATTATTCAAATTAACTAATCAAATTCAACACATATGTCAATTCACATCTTTAAACTATCCTACGTCAAATTCAATTTCATAATATTTATCACTTTATACATCACAATTTACATCCAATATAAACAACAATCAATCAATCAATTATCAACCAAACTATATTATCATTGCATAAATAATTAACAGATGATGGTGTCAGATGTCATAGGTGAACAGATACAGGTAATAGCATATATAACAGTGTAAATAACTAACAGCAGCATATTTCAATTGTCGTTTCAATTGAAATCAAATTTAATAAATAAAAGAACATTAATCGTGAGTGATTGCTCACCTTTTGGGGCTAGAGAGAGGTCTGACAATAAAATTGAGTTACGACATCCACGCACGAATCCGAAACAAAGCTAGATGGGCACGAATTTGTCAGGTAGAGCTGTTAACAGAAACAGCCGAAATCAATCAGAATTCGATCGATGGATATAATTGGTATAAGGGAATTTACATGCAAATTATAACTTAATATAAACACAAGACAGTTCTCAACAAAATTTCGAAATATATATATATATATATATATATATATATATATATATATAAACACTTAACAACAGAAGATATCATTATATAGGTAAATTATGCATAACAAAATATATGCAGACTCACTTATTATTTAATGAATGTATGCTATACATTTATCAAAACTATGTTTATAGAACATATAAACAGCAGAAAAAGGTGGACAAACCAAACTTCACTTTAAACTATTATAATTACATACACTAAATTCGACATATCAGTATGAACTACCATAAATATAAATCTTATATATTATAAGGCTTTAAACAAAAATTTTCTGTAAACAATAACTGTAAACATAAATTTATAAACAAAACAAATCTTTGATATATTAAAACTGCAAATAGCAAACTGGGAATCTAAACAATAACTTGTAAAACTGCAACCACTGTGAATAACTTTTTATTGTAACTATCAAATCGGTTTATGACAATGGACATGCAACTGTATATGTGATAATATATAAACTGTATCAGATATAAAACTATAATTTTATCAGATATATAAATAGTCAAACATTTTATATAAAACTATCATAACTTAATTAAATTAAACATACATTATACACTTACGCAAATAGACCGTAAACTGTAAAACTTTACAAATTTTAAAACTGTAACCATACGCTTGCTAAATATATAACCCATATAAACTCTTACTTCCTTATAAAACTGTATAAATATTTGTAAGCAAACCCAATTTTTGAGATAACAATAAAATAAAATATATAGATATGTGAAGCCTTTAAAATATGCAGAGAAAGGAATCAATGTATTCAGTTAAAACAGAATAACATATGTTACGTATGGAACAATATTATATTTTATATAACATATCCCTATATTTACCTATCAAAGCACAAAGGAGCGAAAAGTGAAGCAAGGCGGAGAGAGGCAGGAGCCGGTGCTTGGTGAGGTGGTGCAGTCTTGGTCGGCGCGGCACGGAGGGGCTCGGGTGGTTCATAGGTGGAGGGCGGACGTTGCCGAGGAGGGGAGGAAGAGTAGAAGGACGGCTTTGCCGTTGAAGTCAGAGTGGAGGCCGAAGGAGGGGTGCTGGGTGGCATTTGGGTTGGGTCGGCTGCTGGTGGAGGGAAGTGTAGGCGGCGAACTGAGTAGAGGCGGAGGGGAAAGCATGGGTAGAGGTTTTAAGTATAAAAATTTAAGCTACAGAAAAGAAAAAAAAATTAGAGAAGAGAGAGGAGGCCGACAAGAACAGGCAACAGAGGGAAGAAACGGGCGGAGTTGATGCGTTGTGGGGAAGCTGGAGGCCGTGCATTGTTTTGATGTAGGAGAGAACTTTTGTTTTGGTTGAATTTGGACCGGTAAAAAAATGAAATGTAAAACGTTCAGGGAGTGGTAGAAATTGTTGGGAAGGTGCATGCATGAGAGGTTATGGAAACAAGAACAGGGTAATGAATGTAAACCTCTCAAAGAACAAGTAATGTACATGCAAAGTGAAGAGAAAGTGATGGAAGAATGAAAAATATGAATTTGTAAATGCACAATTCAAGAAATTAAGGACCAGAGAGAAACGAACCAATTACCAAATTTTGAAACTAGTGAAAAGAATTAATTACATCCGCAGAATTCAAGAAAATATAAAAGGTTATGACTGTTCATTTGCACTGTAGGGAACGAATGACACAAAGAACAAACAACTCAGATGCATATTGATACGGACACTCGTTTTACGGATTTCGTCGCGTACCGAAATTCCGAACTACTGAAATGAATAGACCACAAATATCAGCATGACAAGACGATCAAAATGGTATAAAATTTTCAGTGGCACGATCGAATTTTAAAAAAATTCAAAATTTTATAATAGCGGAAAATGCATGAAAAACGTAGAAAAATAAGATCGACGGAGCCAAAGATGTCCGAATTTGGAAAAACGACAAACTGACATCTTGCTCAGAAGATGTTTTAGAATTTTTCTATGTAAAAATATTTTGGTTTTGAAAAGGTTTTAATTTCGTCGCTTTTTAACTGATTCAATTGAAGTAAATTTACGCACGAAATAAACTTTCGTATTTTTGGACAAAAATTTACCAGTTGCAATGTTTAACTAGACGCATTCCAAATATCAAATTCATATTTCAAAATTTTATCATTTAAAATTTAAAAATTCAAATAAACATGTTATTAAAACCGGTTAAATTTACGGGTCATTACACTCTCCCCCACTCAAAACTTTTCGTCCCCGAAAAGGAAGAAAGTAGAAGAATAGAAACTACCAGAAAGAACATAGATTGAAAATAAAACAAAACAATTAGTTTAAACCATATAACTTTCAATTCAAATTAATTCATATTCAACAATTTACTTTAAATCCAAGATAATTTATTAGGTTGATTTCATTTCAATTTATTAATATTTGATAACAAAAGATTCCTTCAGAACAAAGTTTTATTTATTTATCCCATTTATTCATCGTTTTATTGTCCAATTATCCTTTATAAACAATTTCTAAAATAAAAAATTTGAATAATCCTTTATTATAATCATATTTTATTTAACAAATTTAATACTTCTTTATTCTAAATTATTATTAAATTAATTCCACTTAATATATCCTATCACATATATCAAGCTTATTTATAGTTATTATAACTACTCAAATTTTAAATTGCTTTTAACATTATTTCGTATTGTAAATTATTCAATTACATATTCAACATTTGGATGGTTTTGGTAAGTCGTATTATAATGTAATTGGGTATTATACAAGTAAATTTTCTAATCCAATTTGTTAAGTTTCAATATTCATTCAAATTCTGGCTTCGTTTTAAAATTGAAATCATTCTTAACATAAATTTTAAGAATTTCCTTTTCAATTTACTTCAAACAATTTTGAAATAAATATATATACACACATCTAATATATCACATCAAATCAATAATCATATACCAATATTTATAAATCAAGTCATAATTTAGAAATTCAAATCTATTTAAATTTTTCAAATCAAAGTGTAGCAAGGCTACGAATAGTCTCTCCACTTCGAAACCCGAAAATGAATGTCGATGATGCGGCCGTCATCACCGAAATTATTTTCCAGCGACAAAGAGAAGAGCTCTAATTTAATCATTAAAAATTCTTTGAAAACCATTTCTATTCAAAAATATTTTATATAATATACATTTTAAACTTTAAAACCTTAGTTCGAAATTATCGGACATTAATTCTCAAATTCTTGATTTAAATTCATTACAATTTACAAATCAAATTATAGCTAAGTTTTTATGAATTCATTTATTTATATTATGCAATAGTCAATTGTTTACAACAATGAATGAAAATCAAATATTATCATTTCTGACAACAAATTCATTGACAATTTAATTTCAGAAAAATTTATATTTATATAATATAATCAGTTAAAATTATCTTGTTTATCAAATTTGAAACAATATTGTGTCAGTTTGCTCTGCTCAAGTGTTTTAGAAATTCTATCGATAGCGTTGATCAGACGAATCGATCGAAAATTCAAATCAACATCAACAACTCAAACAACACAGTATATATAAAACATTTTTAACATTAATTTACAAATACACTTCTCGCTCGACGATACAAGAATGGATTTCAAAATAAGTATAGCGATTCAAATTTGATGGAAATCAAATTAAAGAGAATTTTGATTTGATAATAAGTTCGAGACAAATATAAGATAATTCAATTAACAGAACCGGAAGATGGACAACTTATTTAATTCACGGGCAACCTTAACCGGGTCGACCGTAACATCAAGAATAAGATTGATGCAGAATTCTGAGGTAAATCAACATTCGACCTCAAGAGATGGAATTCAAGTATATTAGGGAATAGATAACATCGTAAACCGTGGATACATAAATTTCCGGTAAATTGATGTCTATTGTAAAGGAGTTTCACCCATTTACAAATCATTCGAAGTTTGGCGAGACCGCCGATTTATTATAAGAATTATTTGAAGTGGAGTTATGGGATACTCCAGAATTAAAAGAAGACGAATAGTGAGGGACTAAAATGAATTCCGGAACCGAGGGAATGTTCCAAAATTCAAAGGAATTGAGTCAAAAGGAAGAAATTGAAACTTGAGTGTGAGTGATTCTATAAATACATTTACCGATATGCTAAGTTTTCCCTAGAGCTACCAAATGCTCTGATACCAACTGTAACGACCCGCTATTTTGGACTATTCGCATCCGCACATGTCGGACTTGAATAATTCAAAATACCGAATTGTTAATTTAAATTTTTGGCAAAACTCAGATATACAGTAAATAAATAATCACAGACACAGAGTAATAATATGCAGCGGAAGTAAAAGAGATAGTAGTTCATGAAGCTACTATATAAATATATAAAATACATCAGAGTTTACAACAAAAGAGAAATACGATACATCAAGTACAAATCAGAATACAACACTGGTATCATCGAATACTGAAAGCTGAATAGATGGCTGGATCTTCAAGCAAAGTTCCGACTCCAAAGGTGAACCTCGAATACTGGTACACTCAGTCTGACCCGAGCGTAAAGCAAAACACAAAACACTCGAGTCAGGATTAATATCCTCATATCAATAAATCCAACTCAAGTGAAATAGTAATCGAAATACAAGTAACTCAAAGGATGTTGGAATAACCGTCCTCTAAGGATCCGTTAAACTATCTACTATGTAGTAATATACGCTAAATAGATAATGTCTATCAGTAATATAAATATCAAAATAGTGTTAAGGCGTTACCATTATCCCCCTTAACACATTTATATAAGCATCATAGTCTATACAGCACTGTAAACTCCACCGTAAACTGGTGGGATATCAGGGAGTACTCCATAGGTATAACACAAAACAAATTCGTAGTGGTCGCGTATATAGGGATACAAGTATGACAAGGCACATGAGGCAATACCCAAGGTAGTGAAACTACCGTTTGCCTGATCCGGACTGGTGAGAACGCATCGCCGCAGCGATCGCAACACCGCGAAACAACACTCCTGAAAGTACGAGGGTGCACCAATCAATAACAAGTAATGAGTAGTAGTTACGAAGAAGTGTGTTCGCTCGAGGTGGCTAACCCCATTTGGCCCGGCACGGCTCCTGATTTTAGTCATTCCAATTTGGCACAAGTGTCAAGGCTATCCATTATCGTTCTCTTTCTTCAGTCATCACGTACATCATTCCAACCACTTCATTCTGGATCATCACTCCGCGTATAGTTATTAAAGTGGTTTTCGGTTAGATAGAGAGTATATCCATAACCGATTCCGGTTTCCTTAATAACTTTCGTAATTATTACACCGATTGGTCGTTTAGTACATTTCAAACCAAATCAAATTCAATTTCAATTTAAATTCGTAAATCTACATTTCGTTTGTCTTCCTAAATCAATTTCCAAAGTTTACGTTTCAAAACTTCCAAATTACCGTTTCAAAATCTTATAACTCGATTTCAACTTTTATTTAAACAATTCAAATATTGATTCAATTTCGTATATAAGTTCCATTCCGAAATCATTTAAAATGGTTTAATTTTCATTCAAATCAATTTAAATTCATTTATCGAGTTCATTCAATATTCGCTAAGTAAATTTATCCTTCAAACAACTTCTATTTAAATTCCAATTCATTTAAATAAATTACTTACGTGCAACTTCATTATATCAAAACTTCAAATTGAAATAAATTAAATTTGTAAAATCAATTCTTTAAATTACAAGTCTTACGTTAATTTCAATAAATCACATTCTATTTCTTGTTAAAGAAATTCGATTTTCACTTATTTATTGACTTCATTACAAATTTCAAACTCAATTAATAAAGAACTAAATTTCATATATTCGAGAAGTTTAATTTTACTTATTAACTTACTTAAATTTTCCAAAGCTTAATTAATAAATAAAGAAACTCAATTTCATTTATTAACGAAGTTCAAATCCACTTATTCAAAAGTTCAATTTCTCTTATCAAAGAATTCAATTTTATTCAATTATCAAATAGTTAACTCTCATTCAATTATCAAATAATTTCAATCTTAATTATTAATAATTTCAAAATTAATAATTTCAAACTTGATTATAAATCCAAACTTAATTTATTAAATCATTTCCACTTAATTATGAATTCATCTTAATAATTTCAAACTTAATTATAATTTCAAACTTAAATTATAATTTCAAATTTAATTATTAAATGATTTCAAACTTAAAAATTTCAAAACTCAATCATTACTATTTCCAAATTATTTATTAATAATTCCAAATTTAATTATTAAACAATTAAATTTCAAACAACGTTCTTTCATCAATTACTACGTTCAAATTTGTTTCAAATTTCCATCTTTACATTTCCCTTTCAAAAATTCAAATTCCACCTTCATTTCAAAACTTATTCTTTGCTCGAATAAAATCATTATTTTATTTTTAAATCAATTTATTGACCAATCGGATTTTATTTAATTTTCTACTCTAGGTCAAATTCACTTGGGTATATATCATTTCAACCCGATTCCAATTTCAATTCAAGATCAAGCATAATAAAGGGAACTTGCATTGTGATAACTGGGATGGTGTCAAAGTAAATAAACAAGCAATAACAACAATCAAACACAATCCAATAATCAATTCAATAATCCCGAAATAATCGTATTAATTCACATTGTTATTTGTGCGAATTAATAAAATTATTTCTGGAATCTACACTATCATTTCATGTAGATTAAAGATTATTATATTACGGTTTTTTCACTTGTCGTTCAATTTCAATTTCAAATTTAATACTACAACAATTAATCCAATATACGTTCAAAGGTTCAAAGTATAATTTATCAAATTCTATGTGTCAATTAACTTAACAATTAAAAAGGATCGTATTATTCAAATTAACTAATCAAATTCAACACATATGTCAATTCACATTTTTAAACTATCCTACGTCAAATTCAATTTCATAATATTTATCACTTTATACATCACAATTTACATCCAATATAAACAACAATCAATCAATCAATTATCAACCAAACTGTATCATCATTGCATAAATAATTAACAGATGATGGTGTCAGATGTCATAGGTGAACAAATACAGGTAATAGCATATATAACAGTGTAAATAACTAACAGCAGCATATTTCAATTGTCGTTTCAATTGAAATCAAATTTAATAAATAAAAGAACATTAATCGTGAGTGATTGCTCACCTTTTGGGGCTAGAGAGAGGTATGACAATAAAATTGAGTTACGACATCCACGCACGAATCCGAAACAAAGCTAGATGGGCACGAATTTGTCGGGTAGAGCTGTTAACAGAAACAGCCGAAATCAATCAGAATTCGATCGATGGATATAATTGGTATAAGGGAATTTACATGCAAATTATAACTTAATATAAACACAAGACAGTTCTCAACAAAATTTCGAAATATATATATATATATATATATATATATATATATATATATATATATATATAAACACTTAACAACAGAAGATATCATTATATAGGTAGATTATGCATAACAAAATATATGCAGACTCACTTATTATTTAATGAATGTATGCTATACATTTATCAAAACTATGTTTATAGAACATATAAACAGCAGAAAAAGGTGGACAAACCAAACTTCACTTTAAACTATTATAATTACATACACTAAATTCGACATATCAGTATGAACTACCATAAATATAAATCTTATATATTATAAGGCTTTAAACAAAAAATTTCTGTAAACAATTACTGTAAACATAAATTTATAAACAGAACAAATCTTTGATATATTAAAACTGCAAATAGCAAACTGGGAATCTAAACAATAACTTGTAAAACTGCAACCACTGTGAATAACTTTTTATTGTAACTATCAAATCGATTTATGACAATGGACATGCAACTGTATATGTGATAATATATAAACTGTATCAGATATAAAACTATAATTTTATCAGATATATAAATAGTCAAACATTTTATATAAAACTATCATAACTTAATTAAATTAAACATACATTATACACTTACGCAAATAGACCGTAAACTGTAAAACTTTACAAATTTTAAAACTGTAACCATACGCTTGCTAAATATATAACCCATATAAACTCTTACTTCCTTATAAAACTGTATAAATATTTGTAAGCAAACCCAATTTTTGAGATAACAATAAAATAAAATATATAGATATGTGAAGCCTTTAAAATATGCAGACAAAGGAATCAATGTATTCAGTTAAAACAGAATAACATATGTTACGTATGGAACAATATTATATTTTATATAACATATCCCTATATTTACCTATCAAAGCACAGAAGAGGAGCGGAAAGTGAAGCAAGGCGGAGAGAGGCAGGAGCCGGTGCTTGGTGAGGTGGTGCAGTCTTGGTCGGCGCGGCACGGAGGGGCTCGGGTGGTTCATAGGTGGAGGGCGGACGTTGCCGAGGAGGGGAGGAAGAGTAGAAGGATGGCTTTGCCATTGAAGTCAGAGTGGAGGCCGAAGGAGGGGTGCAGGGTGGCATTTGGGTTGGGTCGGCTGCTGGTGGAGGGAAGTGTAGGCGGCGGACTGAGTAGAGGCGGAGGGGAAAGCATGGGTAGAGGTTTTAAGTATAAAAATTTAAGCTACAGAAAAGAAAAAAAAAATTAGAGAAGAGAGAGGAGGCCGACAAGAACAGGCAACAGAGGGAAGAAACGGGCGGAGTTGATGCGTTGTGGGGAAGCTGGAGGCCGTGCATTGTTTTGATGTAGGAGAGAACTTTTGTTTTGGTTGAATTTGGACCGGTAAAAAAATGAAATGTAAAACGTTCAGGGAGTGGTAGAAATTGTTGGGAAGGTGCATGCATGAGAGGTTATGGAAACAAGAACAAGGTAATGAATGTAAACCTCTCAAAGAACAAGTAACGTACATGCAAAGTGAAGAGAAAGTGATGGGAGAATGAAAAATATGAATTTGTAAATGCACAGTTCAAGAAATTAAGGACCAGAGAGAAACGAACCAATTACCAAATTTTGAAACTAGTGAAAAGAATTAATTACATCCTCAGAATTCAAGAAAATATAAAAGGTTATGACTGTTCATTTGCACTGTAGGGAACGAATGACACAAAGAACAAACAACTCGGATGCATATTGATACGGACACTCGTTTTACGGATTTCGTCGCGTACCGAAATTCCGAACTACTGAAATGAATAGACCACAAATATCAGCACGACAAGACGATCAAAATGGTATAAAATTTTCGGTGGCACGATCGAATTTTAAAAAAATTCAAAATTTTATAATAGCGGAAAATGCATGAAAAACGTAGAAAAATAAGATCGACGGAGACAAAGATGTCCGAATTTGGAAAAACGACAAACTGACATCTTGCTCAAAAGATGTTTTAGAATTTTTCTATGTAAAAATATTTTGGTTTTGAAAAGGTTTTAATTTCGTCGCTTTTTAACTGATTCAATTAAAGTAAATTTACGCACGAAATAAACTTTCGTATTTTTGGACAAAAATTTACCGGTTGCAATGTTTAACTAGACGCATTCCAAATATCAAATTCATATTTCAAAATTTTATCATTTAAAATTTAAAAATTCAAATAAACATGTTATTAAAACCGGTTAAATTTACGGGTCATTACATGATATAAGAAGAAACCTTAACTATTGAGTGACGAGTGTAATAAAATGCAAACATATGTTAATCAATTTCATAAGGGAATAGTTGATTTGATAATAAAAATGTAAATCAAAATAAAAGGATTTGTTTGGGATTTAAATATGTAAAGAACGGATTTTACTACAATTAATTAAATATCAGAATTAATTTAGTATATAGATATTGGGATTAACATGGAAAATTAGATTTCAAAGGAAACAATTGGATTAATTATCTACCCTGTATTAGAGTATGTTTTGAGATTTAATTATTGTAATTATTAGTAATTATACCTCACCTTTAATAGAAGATAGAAGTAAATGGCAATTAATTAATGATATATACAACTTACATTTTTGTCTTAAAAAAATAAGGAAAATTTCAATGAGAAATATTACGATTAAATTGTGAGTACTTAAATTTGTTACAAATATAATGATAATAGGAAATCAATTGATAAAGAAATGACGTGGTTGTACGTAGTATTATTTCTATGACTCTTTAATGGGATAATCACTTAATATAAGTTGGTTTTAGAAGGAGAGGTGTTAATTGTAAATTAATGTGTAATAAAAAGAAACATGTTTCAATAAAAATAAAAGAAAAGGATTGGTTTATTGAAAATGATATTTTTATCAAATAGGGTGAATATTTCATTTGTGAATGTAAATTTAATTTCATCAAAACAAAGAATTGAATTTTGTTGCATGTTTCTAGTTAGAATATTTGATTTATTTGAATATTCAAACTTGATTTGAATTTAATTTATAAAAAAAATAACAATAATAAAATGGTAAGAAAACAACTTGAAGGTTTGGTTAAATTTTTGATTTGGAATAGTTAGCATATTTACATAGGAAATTTATTCCGTTTCAATTTTGACTCTAGAGTCTCAGTTCATCTTTTAATGTATGGGGCGACAGTCC
The DNA here is from genome assembly GCA_030765085.1 of Allium cepa. Taxonomy (NCBI): domain Eukaryota; kingdom Viridiplantae; phylum Streptophyta; class Magnoliopsida; order Asparagales; family Amaryllidaceae; genus Allium; species Allium cepa. The sequence goes on from CM060932.1 coordinate 744,872,890, forward strand.
TCATTATGTTAATTGCAGTGTTTAATTTTATTTATTGTGTACTAAATAAAAATACATATATGTGTGTAAATTTGAGCGTAATAGGGTTAATAAATATGTTAAAATGAATTGTTTTTTTATATATTAGATTTGTGATTTCTATGTACGGTCTACGTTCTAAAATTTAAATCGTCGCTTTAATTTACTTTATTTTATTATTATTTTCTTTTGTTAAATACATGCCTCTTTTGGTTTTCCAGTAAGTTTTTATTCACACGTGAGCCTTGCCTTGAAATGTCTCATGTGCGTTGATGAAATTAATTGAGGTAGCACACGTTTTGAAATTTTATACCAAAAGATTTACTCGCCATGTAAACATGTCTTATCAAATTCCAACGTGTGTCTTTCATCTTTTGTTAATTACCTGTATGTTAGGCTCTTTTTATTTTGGAAATTTACGTCTTCTGGTATCCTTCCCTTTCATATTCCAATTTCCAAACGTGCTTTACCCTTATTCATTTTCTATTTCATAAATCTCTTCCTCTAACTTTCCATTTCCAAAACGTGCTTCCATTATTTCTTTTTCCTAAAGTGTTCTTTCTCTTCTAAAAAAACAAACAAATGTGAGCAGCTTATTTTCATGAAGCCAATCTTTTCCATTTGTTTACAAATCCATTTCCTAAAGCCTCCTTCCTCCCTGTGTGAGCCATCGTGTCATTTTTTGGTTTATTCTCTAGAATTTAGAAACATGAGAAGGCTTCAAAAAAATTTATGTGAATAATCAACTTGTTTTATTTATTATTAAAATTTGTGTACATGGTTTTCTATTTCATTTCCATAATATTCTTATAACATGAATATCTTACGCATATGCACTCTGATTAATGCACGGTTTCTTCCTTTAGGTTCATGTCAAAATTCCGGACAACATGAAAGTAGTATGGTTGAATTTGGAGACCGTTGTAATTTTGGGCTTTTGTTGGATTTTCAATTGGCTATAAATCAAAGGTAAGTGATTAAACCCACTCATGCAATACTAAAAATTCCATTGCAAGTTAAATAAAATATATGATGTGATATATAATTTTTTTGTACTGTTTGTTGGTTTAAGTTGACGTTTGAATTGATATTGAATCTGAATTAACGTTTAATTTTATATTGGAATTTAATTGATAGTTAAACCCCTATTTTGATAACTATTATATGTTGAAATATATTGCTTGATTTGTATGTTGTTTGAAATGGATGCTTATTGATCGATATGTTGGATGTATGGTTGTTTATTTATTTTGATATGTCCATGTTATCACCTTGTATATTATTGACATCATTTAAATGGTCCTCTGTATCATTTTAGAATTGGATAATTAAGACATTTAAATTATAGGTTGAAAGGATATATATACCCATACAATTTCTTAAATTTGGATTATTTATTGAAACTGAAATATATTAAAAGTTTAAATTTTTAATTTAAACTTCATATTTATTTTAAATAAAATGGTTAAAATTTGTATTTCGAATTATTTGAAATCTCATAAGTTATTGCACTCACATTGTGCACTTGATAGGAGATGAAAAATCCTGTAACATCTTTGAAGCCATTGCACTCACATTTTTTATTTGAGATTGATTTTTCTTACATAAGAATTTTTAGTTCTGACTCGAGTGAATTGTTTCTCATTATGCTCGGGATCAGCCTGAGTTTTTCAGTGTTGAAGACTATTTTCTGATGGATGAAGATGAAGATTCAGTATATTATTGCTATTTATTATTCCACTACATTCAGTGTTCCGCTGCATTATTTGTTTATTTATGATGTATGTACAACTCTGATTTGAATTTGTAAAAGTATAATCAAATGTTATTTGTAAAACAGCTTCATTAACTGTTTATTTGATTATTATATTTTTTTGTTCCGCTGGGAGATTTTGTGTTTTGTTTTTTTCTTTCCTTTTTTTTCTTATTTACCCCATTAACTATCCTCCCTTTTGAATGGTTTGAGTCTGACATGTGTAGTTTATTATCGATTTGAACCGTCCAAAAAGGTGGGTCGTTATAATTTATGTACGTGTTTGCTTAATAACTTTTGCAAATGACTTAAAGGTGGTTGCTTTGATTTCAAACACTTATCAACCATCGTTATTAACATCCAAACAATAGTTATAACTTTCAAAACATCATATAAACATTTCCTATTTAACTATTTAGAGTTCTCACCTTGTTTGGAATTGAACTAACTTAAAATTGAAATTGTTTTTCTAACTCAACTTAAAAGCTCACGAACACTTGTTTTGAAACTTCTAGGAGGCTTTTGCTTATGGAGGTCTTTGGAGAATTGGGCTGTGAGTTTCAAGGGGAGATTAGGCTCGGACTTGGGAATGGGGTGGTGGTTGGTGATGGTCGTGGGTTAGAGGAGGAGAAAGAGGCGGATTTGAAAGGGTTTTGAGGTGGTTTATTGCATATTTATTTTTATATTATTTTTGGAATAATTTTAGCATTATTTTATTAAAATAGGAAGCCATGGAAAAGAGTGAGAAGAAGCTTGAAATTTTGAGAAGAAAAAGTGTGGAAGGAAGTGAGAAAGTGGGTGTGTATTTATAGAAAGACTTTCGATTAAAATATTATATTTGCAAAAGACCAAAATACCCTTTACTTACTTTTAAAGTAATCTTGCCTTTTAACACTTAACATCACATTTCAAATCTCTACTTTACGTCCTTATCACTTAAGGAGTAAGAAAACTTAAAGTAATAATGATATTTCTTTTGATTTGACATGTTTTGTTTTTACTAGTTTACTTTTCCTAATTATATTCTATAATTTCCTAATTGTTTTTTAATAAAAGTAAAACTACTTAGTAACTTAATTAATACTTACTACATTTATATAAGTGTACATGAATATTAAAATAAAGTTGTGATAATGTTGCGACAACTTTAAATCGACGAAACGTTGATTTTTGACAAAATGTTCTATGGTCATATTTTTGACGTTTTAGTTAAACTATATCTTTATATAAACCAAAATTGAAAATAAATTTGTATAATTTTATTTAAAAATATAAACACTCGTAAATAAATTAAAATAATTTATTAAACCATTTAAACTTACTTTTTTGAAATCAAGATTTTGTCATTTTTGTCGATATAAGCAAATGTTACTATTTTAAGTGTATTTCTGTTTCCAAATCCTATCTAATATTGTTTAAATCATAAAACCTTTTATATTTTATATTTAAAATCGCTTTAAATACTATATTTTGAAGTGGTTAAATTTTTGGTCGTTATATAATCATTTTTTATTCCAAATGAGATTTTATTACAAGCTAATAATTTATAATAAATTACACTATTAACCCTAAGACATATTCCTAACTCTATTAATATCTTGTGTCGGCATGGGAGCCAATATAACTCAATGGTATACCTGAAAGAAAGATTCAAATATGTCGATTCTTATCTTCGAGAATCAATGTCTTTGATGCCCTTCTCTAATCATCCATCTACCTTGCTCTTGGCCTTGGTCAAAGATGCGATGTTTATGGGTGAATTATTCAACCACATTCTGGTCCACTTATACTCCAAGGACATGACCATGGATCATAAGATTTCTTCAGTTCCTATCTTCGGGTACCTAGACATCCATTTTTTAAAACACAGAATGTCTGATTGTGCTTCCATTCTTGGAGCACAAAGTCTAACTTTAGGAATACGGTTCCATCGATTCAAAAGGCTAACTTCATTTATCAAACAATAACAATCTTTGCCTTATTATATCAAATCTTGATGAATATGATACCATATTAGAGAAATAAAATCAAGTGAATAGCATAGCAGGTGCTCGTAGAAATGGTATCCCATCTACAATTAACAACTTGAAAGTTCTAACACCAAGCTTCTATGAACTCACATAGGGAACTTTCCAATTAAGACCAAGTTCCTCCATACTTAGAAATACTCATTTCATAATAAGGTCACCTGCATTGAAGGTATAGTTTCTGATTGGCATTGAACTGCTTTGCTACTCTTTTTTGCTGGGCGGCTACCCTTATACTAGCTGAGATAACGCACCTCCTCGATCCTCACAAATCAACACTAATACATCCTCGATATTCATGTGTCGCAAATCGAAGTACCAGAGAAACAAATTAATATGGGGTAAAAGACAATAAAGATAGAACAACAACAGAATCTCACATCGTATTGGACAACCTGTAATCATATGGATTGTACATACAATCACTCTCAAAATGAGATATCAGAGTCATTGCAAGTAATAACCCAGCTAGGATAGTTATAATGGCCTATCCCTACAGGTGTCGGTAGATACTTAGACATAATACAAACACAACGAAAAGTGATGGATAATTTCGACAAAATATCCAAAATGCTCCATGCTCCACTCCAAAATGCTCCAAATCAGCAACTACTTGGCTGCCCGAAAAATAGGGCACCTAGAGTTTAAGGAAAAAGAAAAATAAACTCAGGGTTAGTCATGGGACTGGTGCAAGAAATCAAAATATGGATATTTGAAAACAAATGGTATCTCATAAGACCACGCACTATATAAACATGGAATGGGTTTTACCTTATGATAACCAAAACATTTGCTATGCAAAATCTGGGGATATTATTTTTATTGACATTATTTGAATGTACTTTTCAAATAAACTTATGAATCTTAGCTGAAATTGTTACATGTTTAAATTTGATGGCATAATAGGTTTATAACTAAGTCTGAAGGCACTTATTGAAGAATGGGTTTCCATACAATAGCGGGTAAGGGACTACCTTCCGTATAACACATCTCTAGATTAATATACCGAGGATACGCAAACAATCCTCTGCTTCTGGAAAGACCAGTCTCTCCCTATTTGTCACTCAAAAGTGGTCCGGATAGAAACCGAATATGACATCACCCCGGTCGTTATCGACCTACCTAGGATTCCATAGCATACACCACATACTCGATATATAGAGAGTAATCTAAAAAGGTGATGATCATGCACTAATGGTTGCGAACTACATAGCCTTGTGGCATACGTTGTTTAAGCAATTATCGAGTGATGAGGCCTAAGGTAGCGATTACCTTTCACATTGTACATTCCACTTTGAATGCCACATCTCCAATTCATAATCACACAACCAATGTTTAAAAAGGTACAACTCATGACCTCCTACGTCTCAGGAAAGGGTGTTAAGCTAAGATAAGTTGCCTTCTCCACCACCAAATAGATGATACGTTCATAAAGATCAATTTTTGTAATAAGAAATGTAACGTCAAACATTCATCCATATAAGATATCAATGAGCACGAAAAAAAGGCACTCCATTACCACATCATGTAGTATGTTACCCCTAGGATTAGTAGGAAGAAGTTCTTGCATCGAAGATCTCAAATGAATAACTACTGCCACATAATTGATATGGAAAATTTCCCCAGAGGGTCAGTGACAAGCAGCCCTACATTCCATCTTCCAAATCATATCATCGTATATATTTTATTTTCAAACATGTAAATTGGTTTGAAGTGGTCTTCATATAGGAATCACCCAAATCCAACCTCAATTCCTTCGAACCAATCATCGATAAAAGAAATGTTAAGTAAATAGGGAATTGTTCTTTTGATTTATTACATTTTTTTATCAAAAATATCTTCAAGAGATACATATCTTTTAAAAAATTATTTTCGATACATACAAAATCATTGAACCACTTTTTGGAAAATTATTTATTTAAATCTTAACAAAGTTTTCTTAATTCAAAAATCAAAATTTTTATTGAGTTAAAACCATGTTATCTAGGATGTTAATCCCAACTGGTAAATATTAAGTGAGAAGAATCCATAGAAATCATTCAGTTATACTCAATATCAATTTCCATGTTCAACAGTACTATGGGTGAAATAATGGAGAAATCATCTTTCAATTACCAGAAATAGTACTAGTTCCCTCTTCGAAATTTAACACCAAATATAGGAAGATTATAAAATCCAAGTTATTTATATTTGGAAAATTATATAGTTTATACATTGGAAAATCTTGATCTAAGTAAATCAAATTTACTATTTCCTTCATCGGGCTAGTCTAGATAGCCAAAGAGAGCAGAAAATTGATTTTCCAAACTCAAGCCTAGACACCATCTCTTTGTCACCCATAAAGTGGTTAAGTTATTTGATGGACTCTAAATCTTTTAAGATACTCAATTAACTTTTCATAATTTATTTAACCACTTCATAAATCCTGCAAATCACCTTTAAAATAATTTATTAATCGTTCAATTTTTTTTCAAAAGAATTGAAAAAGAATGGTCGCGTTTAAAACTATAGTTAAAAAGTTGCAGAAAAGTGCTATGAATGGTGCTTTTTAAGCTGTATTGATCAAAATGACTTTTCTATCATTTGAAAATTCATTTTTATAACTCAAATTACTTTTAAAACATTTAAAAGATTTTTAGAATTTATTTATATTTTTAAACAATTTTAAAATATAATTTTTAAAGAAATCCTTTCATAGATTTTGAATTGCAAAACCAAATTTTTTTTGAAAACTAATTTTGTTCATATTTCAAAATCTACTTATAGAAATGTAATTTCCTTTCTTTGTTTGAAAACTATGCATATAGTAGTTTGGTTATCTCGAAGAATTCTGAGCTATATTCCACTTTATATATTCGTTTGACTTTAACGACACGAAATTGCGAAATACGATTACATGACACACCTATTTCTAACTCAATTTTCCATATTAATTTAAACTTTTTCAAAACACTTTAAATATTTATAAAATATTTTTAAATCATATCAAACCATTTTTAAGAGGTCAAAACATTCCATTTACACCATTTCATTCAATAAAGGAAAGTGATTTTCTTAGTGCTTATCGACGTATATTAACGTGCCTTGTACATATATTCGTCAACCATATTAAATAACCATCATTAACAATCATATACAAACATATATATATATATACACACACACATATATATATCTAATAATATATATTACTATAGTCTAGGAGTTTCTCACTTTGGTTATGATTGGAAAAACGGCTATAGCTTCGCTACCCGAAAATTAAAGCTCATGATCTCTTGCACTATTGTTTCTAAGTGGCTCAGCCTAGCCTTGGGACGGCTAGAGGAGCCACAACCAAGGGTTAGGAAGGAGGAAGGCTCGACCTTTGTTGAAGGAAGTGGACGGCATGGATGGTAGAGAGGAAAAGGTGTAGTTTTGGAATAGTTTGTGGTGCTTGAGTGTGTGTGTATGTATGTACGTATCATAATATAAATTTATTTTGAGAAATATTTTGGCTTATTTCTTTTAGGTTGGAAGACATGAAAAGAAGAGAGAAAGATTAGGAAATGGAAGGAGAAGATGAATGAAAATGAAGGGGAGAGGGATGGTATTTATAGGTAAAGAGGATGAGAAAAATATCTTAGACATTTCATGTTACATCACCTCCTACATCACCACCCACATTCACCATCATCATCACCTCCCTCCTTGTTATGCACGGTCCAAGTCCCTTCCATCATAGACAAGGCCATATGCTTGTACTTTGATTGTTAGTTTCGACTTTGGCTTAGCTTAAGAATTAAGGAAAAGCGATTATATCTTGGATATTTTGTGTATATATATTTATATGTATATGTTTAGATATGTGTATTGTTGTATATTTATGTGCATTTGCAGATGTATTATATATGTGCATGTATATGTGCATATATATGTCACATATCTCTATAACGTTGCACAACTTCTACACGTTGAATCGTTACGAATCCCGATGCCGATTTCCGGTCACATTTTTACTTTTTAGTTAATATACATATATTTGTAAACAAAGTTCAAAAATAAATTTATAGTCATTATAAACAAATTAAAATGATAAAATTTGAATTATAATGTCGTATAAATCGATAATAACAATTTTTTCAAAAATTGTTATTATACCGATGAACCGATATCAATTTTTCCTTATATTTTCAAATCAAATATATATATATATATATATATATATATGAAACTATTATAATTGATTCATTATAACTTTATAAATTTGTAAAATGAATCATAATCATTTAAAATCTTTATTCAAATAATTATGATAATTATTAAATCATTAAATACCAATTAAATCAATTATTAACTACAATGACCATCCTTATGATGTCATAATACATTTAAATTTTCAAAAATAAATAAATTATTTTATTTCATATAATGGGTTCAAAATCAAAAATAAGTGCATCTGTTCAGACCAGTGTGCGTTGTTGAATAGCCGAAGAACTGTTTATTGATAAAACGATTGTGGTTATATTATCGATATTCTCCAAAGTGTATATTTTCTTTTATATATTTGCTTTGAAATAAGATTAACAATATTATTTAAAACATCATTATTTAAAAGTCTTATTTTTGAATATTTGGAAAATTTTCTAAAGCGGTGAAATTACGGGTCGTTACACCAGCCTCTTCTTGGTTTTCTTCAACCAAGTCAAGAGACCTAAGAAATGGTTCCTCGTTCATCTGAGGATCATAGTGCAATCTCTTGTGAGAAAGGATTTCAGGCTCAATCGATATCATAGCCTGCAGGATAAGCCAATTGGGTATGACCAATTGCAAATTTAAGGGTTGTTCAATAACCCCGCAATGCTAATGGTAGCACATTAATCCATTTTCCTTTCGCTCTCTTCAGTATCTTCTTGATGATGGGCTTGATGATCTTTTTCATTGCACCTATCATGTAATTTTCTTGTGGACAGGCCACTTCTTCGAAGTTCCTCTCAATCCGATATCGAGCACCAAGTTCTTGGAATCCCATATTTTTTAATCAAGCTCCAACATCAGTGATTATATTTATGGGACTTCAAATATACACAAATCATTCTTCACAAAAAAGTTGATCACTTTCTACGAAGTGATCGTTGTAAGAGGTTCGGCTTCACCCATTACTTGAAGTAGTCTACAATCATTATTGCATATTTAGCTCTACCACTCAACATTAGTAGCACTCCAATGATATAGGTTCGTCCCTTAACTATAAAAGGCCACAAAACAACCATCTACCTAAGCTTGTTGGACGAGGCTTTAAGAATTTTCCAAATCTCTAACTCTTGTCACATCTCTTAGAATGGTCAGCTGCATCCTAATTGACAGTTGAACAGAAATATCCATAGAAAAATATATTCTTTGCTAAAGTTTCCACCTAGTGTGATCACCACAACTTTCTTTGTGCACATCCACAGGGATCTTCTTTGCATCATCTTTGGAGACACACCATAACAAGATGGTCAAGAATCCTCTCATGTACATCACTCCTTGCATAATAAACCAAGGTACTTTACACAATAGCATTTTCTGTTCCTTCATTCTTTTCGGGAGAGTCCTCTTTAGCAAATAATCTTTAATTAGAGTCATCCATATCATCAATGCTTGGAATTGCCAAAACTTTCATTGGAATGATTCCTTACAACTGCATATCTCCAGAGCTCATCAATTTGGTCAATGAATCAACATTCATATTCAACTCTTTAGGAATGTAGGTTGTCCTGTGATGCTCGATATTGCCTATTATTTCCACTAATTTAACAGGTAAGGGGTTAGTCTTACATCATTATCCTGGAATTCCTTCTTTACTTGGAAAACCACCAACTAAGAGTCATCGAAGATATGCAATGTCTGGACTCTCGTTTTTTCTATCTTGAATCTCACAATCAGTGCTTTGGATTTAGCTTTGTTGTTTGTCACTAGAAACTCTAATTTCATAGAATAATAGATCCTTTTACCTTTCAAAATTATTAAAACTACTTTATTTTTAAAATGGTGGTCATTGGATGGTCCATCAAAATACAACTTCCATGGAGAAATTTGGACCCACTCTTCCACTTCATTATCCAAGACGGTGAATTCAGAAATAAAATATGCTAATACATGTCTTTGGATCGCCATCCTAAGGTGGCGAGTTATATAATATTAACTCAACTCGATCACTTTATCAATATTCCCGAGGTCTCAGGGTGATGTAGCACTTGTCTTAATGGTTGATCAGTCAACATCTTTATCGGATAAGCCTTGAAGTATAGCCTCAATTTTCTCGATCCAATCAACTAGCTATACGCTAACTTCCCTAGCATTGGGTAATTATTTTCCACTCCCAGAAACCATTTGATGATGTAATAGACCGGCCTTTCGATTTTGCACTCCTTATGAACCAAGGATGTATTAAATGCATGAGTCTGTACTGCTAAATAGACATACAAATCTTCCCATTCAAAAGGCTTGGTAGTATCAGTGGTTTCGTCAGATGTTCCAGTAGATTCTAAAATTCTGCCTCATGTTCGTTTGCCCATTATAACTTTCATCTTTCTTTCTTGAGGGCATCAAAGAATGGTACATAACTAATAGTCATCATTGAAATGAATCGACTCAATGTAATGGCTTTACTATTCAAGCTATGAAATTCCCTCCTTGTCTTTGGGGCAGTAGACCAGCTCCCTCATCAAGATGAGGCGCAAAGCCATCTTGACTATTCTCTCATTGTTCGACAGACTCTATCTCCAGCCCGCTTACTACATAGCTTCTGGCCAGCCCACTTGCTTAAGCATCTTTCCTCGGCTATCTCTCGACCGGCATAGCTTGGGACTATCTCAAGCATGGATCTCATTGATCCACCTTTGATACTATCACCTATGGCTGGCAGTCCATCTCATCTTACTCGGCTTTGGCGTACCCTTGATTCATGCCAGTTCCCCGTCCTTCATATGGTCTCAACAGCTCAGCTTAGCCCATCTTGCACCTAAGCATGCCAGAGCAAAGCAACAAAAGATACAGCTAATTGTACCTAATTTTGACAAGAAGTATGTTCCATTTTCCCATAAGCATACTACAAATACAAGTGCAATTAATGTAAAGCATGGTAGAGCACATAAATGGTACAGTTCTCTTGTTGACCTTCATCTCACCACACATTCTTTTCTATCGCCAATTGTCTCTCATCAAGTCTATTCAGTTAAATCAATGGTCGGGCTTGTTTCAAGCATGTTTTTAGTATGATCTTAGCTTTTATCACCATTGTCGACTCTGAAGATATACAAAATGAGATATGGATATAACATCGCCTTTCATAATAAATAAATGCTCTTTGTTCTCATCGACTTCAATCATCACTTTCAAAGACATGTTAACAACAATACGTTTGTGGTACCAGTAATCAATATCAGGAACATAAAGTTAGATTAGCATTGAAGGGATGGAATGCTACACTTCATTGATAGAGGGACATAAACAACGTCGAAAGTTTTAAAAAAGGCAATGACGTCGAACCTAATCAATACCATAAGTATATATCATCGTGCTTCATCGATAAGAAGTCCAATTTATTACTACCTTGGTTATCCTAGAAAGAACAAAAATAAGTTGAGGCCGACACCAGCAATGCCAACCTTCATCAACGTTGGCATCTTATATCATTAACAAGTCCAAGAACCCAAGACAACATCAGCGTCGACGACTTTCATATGACCTTAAAGGATTTCGTACATCAATATTTGCAATGTTGATGGCTAACGTCATTAATGGCCACGAAGGCCATCAACACTACCTCAAAGCGACGTCACATTTCACAATACTTAGGAGATGGTTATCGCAAATCATTAGTGTCGCCATTATCTATTTGTTGCCACCGAAGTAAGCTCTTCACCAATAAAGCTCTAATGATGTTGCTCCACAATGATGCCAATGACTATCAACGCCGACAATATACCAAGTAAAGCTGCTTTATGTCAATACTACACCAGTTCGACGTCGCTTCTTATCAAGGGTTAACACTACTTCCATACGAGCTCGCTAGTAATCAATCAAGAGTTTCTTGAGGCAAAGAGTTATCGAGCTGAAGGTTATTGCAACCGAGGTGGCATCGAAGTTTCACTATAAACATTAAGCAAACACATAGCAACATGAAGATCGCTGAAGCTGTTGCTGAAGAATCCTGATGTGTAATGACCCAATTTTTCGACGCCCAAAAGTCGACATCAATACGTCCACTTTATCAAATGCCGCACCATCGGACGCTGGAAAACCGAACCGTTAGGGTTAAAGAAGAAGAAGATAGGAGAAGAGACAGAAACAATAACAGAATCTCACATTTCGCAGTGGAACAACATATAATAGATACAAGAATATCTTTAAAGCAAAGAACTATATCAGTTTTATACATACATCATCAGAGTGTACAACAACAACAACAACACAAAGCTCACAATTATAATAACTTGTGTACAAGAAATTTTTGGCTTGCACTAACCTAAACGCAACGGACATTACATAGTATAAGTGATACGCTTCGCCATCCAGCTTGCTCTTGATCTCTACACTATCTCTTTTCTGACTTCGCTCCAGAATAACTGATAATCTAACTCTAGGTTGCCCGTGTGGAAATTGGTGGCACCTAGAGTTTATAAAGGGAACAATAAACTCCAGGTCGGTCATGGGACTGGTGTGAGATCTTAAAAACAGTTATTTTCACAAAGAAAATAAAAGAAATCCACTATGCTTTTGGAAAATGAAACTACCATAAGGCCTCTCGCCACACACACAATGCAAACGCAGAATTGGAGGAGATTTCTCCTTATGATAGTCAAACATGCTTGATAAGAAAAAAATCCTTTTTAATATTATCATTATTGAATAGTGTGAAAAACATTTCGAAAGTTTAATACTAATCTTAGCCAACATACAACCATTATTGTATGCCTACTATAGCTACCATGTTCAATAGCAGGTTACCGCCACATTCCATGGCAGGTTATACAACTAAAACCGTACAGGGCGCGTATTATTTCTTTGAATTTCCAAAAATTGGTCAGGCTAAGGAACTTCCTTGAAAATGGAATTCCTCTAGAGGGACGCCCCCAAGAACGAAACTGGTTCCCTACCAACACAAGGCCGGGTGACCTCCATAACTAGGTAACACCTACAAGTAAGCCATCCCCGGTCGTTACCGACCTTTATCCCGGGATTCACCAATAAATAGCAACAACCATACAGATATATATCTGGGCTCCATACCATGATACCACCTTTTATCCAGAAGAAAATGGACATACCCTACGGGTGCGACCCCTAAAAACCTTGCCGCAACATTCCTGTTTTGACTATTACCCAAATGTGACGACCCGGATTTTCGCATTCGAAAATCGACATCCATACCTCATTCGTATTCGAATGCCGCAGATTCAAACGTTCAAATCCGATTCGCCGGAGCTTATAACACATTAATTATAACAACACAGCGGAAGAAAAAGAATAATATAACATTGATATCCAACTGTTGATTACAATAATGATACAACATTCTGATACAATAAATATCAATACAAATATCAGAGATAGATAAAGCGGAAGATATAACAGCAGCAGCGGAAAACATAGCATAACTTGAACTCCAAAGAAGGAACTCCAATATCAAAAATCTCCATCTCCAAAGCACCAATCCAGAAATAGCTCAAACTCCAAATAGTGTTGGACTAAGCAAGGTCAGCCATCCAAAGACTGAAGAAGATTTCCAAAGAATGAAGGCTACCGAATCTACTCCTACTATTTGATTATCTAAAGAAAAAAACTCAACTCTAGACTGCCCGTGTGGAAAATTGTGGGCACCCGGAGTTTAGGATATTAATCAAACTGGAAAATTGTGAAATGGAAAATTGTGAATAAGTGTGTTGAAATGAAAATCAAATGTGAATAAAAGAAAAGTAATTGATAAAGCTAATAATCAATTAGAAATGAATACGTAGGATGTACGTATATTATTTTCGCATAGCGATTTGATCCAGAATTCAAGCACAAAATTTCGAGATAGTTATATCGATCTGAGTTGGAATTTTTCACTCGTTTTCGATGGCAAATATGGATATGGATTTTTGGTTGATTTTGGAAATTCTCTATCATAGTTTATGTAACAACCCTGTATTTTTGTGATTATTTTAATTGTGTATTTTAATTATTTTAATTGGATTTTTGATTTAAAAACTTTATTTTATTTATTAAAGTGAATAGTTTTGTTATTTTAAATATAAATTTTGATTTCTATGAGAATTATCATTCCAAAAAATGACTAAAAAGTATATTTTCCAAAAAGTAAATTTTGGTCAATATGGTTAAACTTCGACCTTTAAATTTAAAATTTGAAAGTTTGAAAACTTGAATTTTATCTTTTATTATGAAAATAAATAAAATTTTAAGAACACTGCTTTTCGTTTCGTTGAAATCTGATTTATAATGTGAAAGTTATGCCTTTTTAACAAGTGTATGAAATTTGGTGTATTTAATAAAATTATTTATTTTAAATTATATAAATAATATTTTATTTGGTCATTCAAGGTCCTAATTTATGTTTAAATGGGTAAAATAACATGTATTGTATATATTTTTGGTTTTAAAATATTTTTGAAAGTGTAATTGACATTTTCCAGTGTCAGTTGTATTTTTTTGACAATTTCCAGCTTCAATTAATTTAAGGAATTCTTTATTTATTTTTTCTATTTGCTCAAGATCTTATTTTATTCTCATTACCACTTTATTTTGTTCCTCAATTATTTTATTTATTTGACATTTTATTTGTTTTAAAGTGAAATAGAAATTTTTCTAGAGCCAATGGTATGTTATTTGTAATTTTCATGTCCTATTTCCAATTTTTAAACAATTTCTTTAATTATTTTTTTATTTTCTCTAAATTTAATTATTTATTTCACTTTTAATATGTTTGAAAATTATATTATTTCAAAATTTTGCTTTATAATATTTTTAAAATGAAGTAGAAATTTTTCCAAAGCCAATGATGATTTAATTGTAATTTTTGAACCCTGTTTTGAATTTTAAGCAATTTCTTTAATTCTTTTTCCATTTTCTTTAAAACTTATTAATTATTTTTATTTTATTTTACATTTTTCAGTTTTTAAATGCATTTACTGAATTTTATTTGTTTTATTTAATTTAAAGGAATGGAAATTTGAAAGGACTTAAGCTTTAAATTGTGTGACTTTTCATTAACCAAACTCTTTATTTTCCATGACCTTTAGCTTGCACTTACTTGGCCATACACTACCTAAGGCATAGCTGTGAGTTTCTCATTCACTTCTCACGCAAATTAGTCATCTCGTTTTTATTTCCCACGACAAAAACTTTTGGTAATGTCATCTTCTCTTTTTTCTTACTTTTCTTTTATTTTTCTTATGTATTTTTCCTTGTTTCTCTTGATTGTTTGCTCGGCCTCCACTACATAGTCACGGCCACCACCTCCACCACCTCTTCCTTGTCACCACCACCACCTAACCCTCTGACTTTGGCTAGGATGCAACATCCCATGAAGCAAAACTCCATAAAAATGCAACATCTCCCAAAAACTATGCAAGCCAAATCACTACATGCAACAACACCTCCATCCATCACCTTGGCCACCACCATAGCCGCCTCCACCTCCTTGCCATGACCCTTACACATCACCATCTCCTCTATCCAGACCTATAGCACCACCTGGCCGAGCCCTTTTGGTTGAACCAAAACTCCATTTTGCCTAAACCCCTTCACATTCTCAAGTGTGTAACTTCCTCTACATGTCCATCTTTGTTAGCCGTGCCTACCTATGTCCAAACCCGAGCCAATGTCATGCCCAACCTGAGCCAAATTCACCCATAGGCCAAGCATGTGATGGTAGAAAGCATGGCAAAAGCTATTGTGTTCATATTGCTTTTTATTTAAAAGTTATTTCAATTCAATGTTGTATTGAATTATAATTTTATTTGGTTTTTTTATGGGTTGTGACAAGATCATCAGCTTGGTTCTCATCCATTTGAATCTATTGTTGTGTCATCGTGCTTTCTGGAATCCTTTTGTGTCATTTGAATTGATAACTCCAGCACACAAAGGTGAGTAATCTCACCTGACATTTATACTTATGCAAATGTGAATTGACAACAATTGAATGTGTAGAATGTTATATTATGTTATACTTGCCTGTGATTATAAATTATATGATGTTAAACCTGTTTATTTAACTATCATGTCAACTGTTACTAATATTTGTTGTTAAAGTGTTCATTTATATCTGTTCATCACTGCCAGTTCCCTGTTAGTTTAGAAATCACTATGGATTGAAATGATACATACCTGAACGGACTTTGGAATAGAAAAAATCGTTATGGGCTGAAATGATAGGCCTGAACGGTTTATATTTATTTTATTTTACTTGGGACTGTGGGTTTGAAATGATACAACTTAGATTTTCTTTGTAAATTGCGGATTGAAATGATATATATCAGTATCACTTGACCTAGATTAGAAAACTATATACATGCCTGTGGTTATTTTATAAAGTATTTTGAATATTTTTAAGTATTCTTAAAAGTGTAAATTTATGAAAATTTGATTTAAATTGGATTTTAAATGTTTAAATAAAGAAATTTTGATTTTTCTATAAGTTAAAAATGTTGAATAATTAAATGATTAAATTGAATTTTTGAAATATAACTTAAATCTGGAAATTTGGACTTTGGCTTTTAAAATGACATTTAAGTTATATAAATAAAATTTTAAGTAGTTTAAAAATGTAAATTTGTGATAAATGGATTTAAATAGATTTTAAAGTGTTTTAAATAAAGGATTTATGATTTTTCTATATGTGGAAAATGTTAAATAAATGGTTAAGTTGAATTATTGAAATATAACTTAAGTCTGGAAATTTGGGTTTTTGGTTTAAAAAGGAAATTTGGTTTATATTATAAATAAAAATGGAAATTAAGTTATATTTCTAAAAATGGTAATAAAATTTAAGTGTTAAGTTAATTTATTAATAACGTGAAGGCTAGATAATTTACACTTGAATTTATTGTGTAAATTATTGAAATTTGATTTAATTATGAAATGTTACTTTATAAAAATCATAAGTTGAAAGAGTATTTTTAATGAACATTTTTGAATGTTAAAAATGATTTTTATAGTGTTTCAAGGGTTTAAATTGAAGTTTATTATTTGTTGGAAATACACTAAAATCTGGAAAATAATTTTAATAGCATTCAGAAATGCTATGGTTTCTGTAAATGAACTAGAACTGAATAAAAGAGGCTATTACAACAGTTCTGAAATGCTGTAGTTGCTGTAGTAAATTTAAAAGACAAAAACTTAATAAAGGCGTATTATAGCAGTTCTGTAATTGCTGTAGTGGTCTGCTGTCTTTGCTGAAATTAGTAAAAACTTTAAACTTGAAACCTGAGCTATTACAACATTTCTGGAAATGCTATCTTTGCTGTTTTAAACTAAATTTCGACTAAAACTGAATTTTAACAGCAGTTTTTAAATGCTGCCTTTGCTGAATTAAAATGTTTTCAAGTATAACTTATAACAGTTTTTTCTAAATGCCGTGAAAGGCTGAAATTTTAAATGTTTATGGTTTTTGACTAAGTAAATGAGCTTAGAATGGTTTGAAACTTTGGAAACTGAATACTTGATTGAAAGTACAATAACTTCACTTTTAAATGGTTTAAATGAATTAATTTGATGGAATATAAATTATTTAAAAGGTGATTTGAAATGATAATAAATAAACGATATCTTGGAATTTAAAGAGGCATTTTAAATTTGATATTTGGATTTGAATTCAAGTAATGATTTGATAATGAAGTTTTGAAAGGATATGATGTTTTGATATATTGAAATGATTTAAAAAGGAAGCTTTGAAAGGATATGATATTTTGATATTGAAATGTTTTGGAAATGAATTGATCTTTATTTTGATAAAGATTTGGATTTGAAATGTATTTTATTTTAAAGTATAAAATATTATTTTTAAAAATTATAACCACGGGTTATAATAACGACTGGTTGGCAAAGAGACCGGGATCAGATATTGGCATACTCCCTAACGATACAGAAAACCACTTTGACAACTGTTTATGCGGTGGAGATTTCAGAATGAAGTAAGATGGTAGCGACGTTCTTGAGGTATATTACGTGGAACCGACTCCCGTGAGTTGGCTTAAGGTGGCTAAAACAGGAGCGATCTCGGGCCAAAAGGGGTAGCTCCTCTGGTCGAACGCATTTCTTCGATACCATTCTATTACTTTTTGTGATTGATTGGGTGCACCCTTTGATATGGGAGTGTGTTCCGAGGTGGGCGTATGTGGCTGCTGCGTTATCACCAGCTTGTGTGTGTAATTGGTATATCTACCCTGGCATTGCCTCGTGCGCCGTGTCTCCTACCATATCGAGCCTTTACTACGAGTTTCTGTTTGTGTCGTACCTATTAAATATCTTCTCATAGTCTCCCGATCAGGAGATATGCAGGTGCTGTATAGACTATTGGCATTATTTGTGTTAAGGGGAATATTGGGTCACTCCTTCACGCTATTTTAAAGTAAGTTTATTTTACTGTAGACATTATTATAATAGCTTAATATTACTATATAGTAAACAGTTTAACGGATCCTTAGAGGATGGGCGGTCCCAAGCATCCTTTAAGTTACTTGTACCTTTACTACGGTTCACTTGAATTGGTTTACATTGTATAAGTATGTATGTCCCGACTCAAGTGTTTGTATTATTTTATTTACGCTCAGGTCAGCCTAAGTATTCATAGATTTGGATTCAACTTTTTGGAGATTGGAATCACTGGAGATTATCTGCTTGTCTAGTTTTATCTATTTCACTTCCAGTTATCCTGTTGATCCCAGTGTTGTATTCAGCTTGTACTAGGTTATCATATTGAGACTTCTGTTGTATCTTATTTAACTCTGATATATTTATATAGTAGCTTCATAAACTACTATTTCTTTTACTTCCGCTGCATTATTATTACTCTGTGTCTGTGATATGTGATTATTTATTTACTGCATATTCTGAGATTTGCCAAATTTTATTTACAACGCGATATTTAGAGCAATTCAAGTCTGACATGTGCAGATGTGAATGGTTGAAAATACCTGGTTGTTACATTTGGTATCAGAGCTTTGGCATTGAGGCAAACTTAGAATATAAGGTGAATTTATTTACAGAATCACTTTCGTTCGAGTCTGAATCTTTTCCTCTTTGATTCGAATTTCCTTTGAATTTTTGAACGTTCCATGCGGTTCCAAAATCCATTCTTGTCCCTTACTATTCATCTTCTTTTGATTCTGGAGTATCCCATAAATCCACTTTGAATGATCTTCAAAGTGAGTCGGCAGTCTCGCCTATCTCAAATTTTCTTGTAAAGGGTTGAAACTCCTTTACAATTAGCATCGATTCACCAGAGATTTATATATATCCTTGGTTTAAATGCTAATATCTTTTTTTTATTCCAAACTCTATCTCTTGAGATCGAATGTAGATTTATCCCAGAAAATCCACATCGATCTTATTCTTTATGTCACGTTTGACCCAGTTAAGGTTGCCCGCGATTTATTTAAGCTTATCCATCTCCCTATTTTGTTAATTAATCATCTTGTCTTTTGCTTCCAAACTATCTTCAAAACATTTTGAATTGTACTTGTAAATCTATAATTAATGTTTTGTTTTATATTGTGTTGTTTGAGTTGTTGATGTTGATTTGGGTTTCTGATCGATTCGTCTGACTACGCTATCGATAGGATTTCCAAAACACTTGAATATAGAAAACTGACACAATATGTTTTTTAAATTTAGTAATGAAACAAATTTTGTAACTATGTTATAAGTTTTTTTGGATCTTTATTGAATTGGTCGTTAAGAAATAATACTTGATTTTGATTTTTATATATCATTTCTCTTGTTTCATATATAAATAATTGAACTATAAAACATTTTTATAAGTTTATTTGTAAATTTAAAATGAATTCAAAAGAAGAATTTGAGAATTTAATTTCCGATGGTTTCAAACTTTATGTTTAAAGTTTTAAAAAGGATATATTATTTAAAGTATTTTCGAATAGAAATTTGTTTCCAAAGAATTTTAAAGTTTAAAAATTTGTGCTCTTCTCGCTGGAAAATAACTTCGGTGATGACCACAACATCATCGACATTTATTTTCGAGTTTCAAAGTGAAGATACCATCTGTAGTCGTGCTACAGCCTTGTTTGGGGAATTTAATAGATTTGAATTTCTAAATAAGACTGGATTTATAACTTATGCTGATACATGATTTAAATTTGAATGGATATATATAGTATATGTGCATTTATCTATCTCTAAATAATTTGGAATTTATCGAAAATTTAAATTCCTAAATTTTATTTTGAAAGATAATTTCGATTATAATTTCAAGATTTGGATAAATATTCAAGCTTGAAACGAATGAATTTGGAAGTTTTATTTGTATAATACACCATTTCATTACAAGATAACTTACTTTAATTTTTTCAAGTTGAATATGTAATTGGATAATATACAATATAAAAGATTTTATAAATAAAATTTGAGTGGTTATAATAAATGTTATACACTTGAATTTTAGTTATAAAAAGATTAACACAGGTAAATAGAATAAAAGGTAAATCATATAATTTACAATATAAAGGATGTTAAAGGAACTATGGATAAATTAAAGCAGTTGTAAGAAGTGTAAATATACTTAAATTAGGTGATAAAATATATTGAGAGGAATAAAATTTAATTTGAAGAACTAAATTTATTGAATACACATGAGTATAATAAATGATTTTTTTTCAAATCCATGATTTTAGAGATTGTTAAATTAAGAAAATTGGATGATAAGATAATGAAATTTAAGATAGTTAAGATTTATATAACTTATGTAAAATTAATTATCAATTTAAGTTGAAATTTCCATGGTTTCAAACTTGTTATTTTATTTTGTTTTTCAAACTATCTTTTGGTTGTCCTTATTTTCCTTATCTTGCTACAGACTGATGTAAGCATTTTTCTATAATTTTTCTGTTTAGAATTATTTCTATAATCTTTGATAATCTTTAGTACTCATTTTGAATCTGAGCACCGCTTGTCATCCACAGACCGTTGGTCAAGCGAAAAGGGTAAATCAGATTCTAGAGGATTTTTTCGTGCTTGTTTTCTTGATTCTGGAGGATCTTGGGAAGATCATCTCAACCTTGTCAAACCTACCTATAACAACCGTTATCAGGTATAATTTCAATATTTTGGTCATCTTGTCTTAATCATATTTCATTTTATCTTTTCTGTGCTTTTCCGTACCTCGTTCCTTTTCGGGGACGAAAAGTTTTGAGTGGGGGGAGAGTGTAACAACCCTGTATTTTTGTGATTATTTTAAATGTTTATTTTAATTATTTTAATTGCATTTTTAATTTAAAGACTTTATTTTGTTTATTAAAGTGAATAGTTTTGTTACTTTACATATAAATTTTGATTTCTAAGTGAATTATCATTCCAAAACATGACTAAAAAGAATATTTTCCAAAAAGTGGATTTTGGTCAGTATGGTCAAACTTTGACTTTTAAATTTTAAATTTAAGAGTTTGAAAACTTTAATTTTATCTTTTATTATGAAAGTAAATAAAATTTTAAGAACACTGCTTTTTGTTTCGTTGAAATCTAATTTATAATGTGAAAGTTATGCCTTTTTAACTAGTATGTGAAATTTGTTGTATTTAACAAAATTGTTTATTTTAAATTATATAAATAATATTTTATTTGGTCATGTAATGTTCTAATTTTATGTTCAAATGGGTAAAATAACATGTATTGTATATATTTTTGGTTTTAAAACATTTTTGAAAGTGTAATTGATATTTTCCAGTGTCAGTTGTATTTTTTTACAATTTCTAATTTCTAGCTTCAACTAATTTAAGGAATTCTTTATTTTTTTCCTATTTGCTCAAGATCTTATTTTATTATCATTCCCACTTTATTTTGTTCCTAATTTATTTTATTTATTTTACATTTTATTTGTTTTAAAGCGAAATAGAAATTTTTCTAGAGCCAATGGTATTTTATTTGTAATTTTCATGTCCTGTTTCCAATTTTTAAACAATTTCTTTAATTATTTTTCTAGTTTCTCTAAATTTAATTATTTATTTCACTTTTAATACGTTTAAAAGTTATTTTGTGTTAAAATTTTGCTTTATAATATTTTTAAAATGAAGTAGATATTTTTCCAAAGCCAATGATGATTTAATTGTAATTTTTGAACCCTGTTTTAAATTTTAAGCAATTTCTTTATTTATTTTTTCATTTTCTTTAGAATTTATTATTTATTATTATTTTGTTTTACTTTGTTCCAGTTTTTAAATGCATTTACTGAATTTTATTTTTTTTATTTAATTTAAAGGAATGGAAATTTGAAAGGACTTAAGCTTTAAATTGTGTGACATTTCATTAATCAAACTCTTCATTTTCCATGACCTTTCGCTTGCACTTGCTTGGCCGTACACTATCTAAGGCATAGCCGTGAGTTTCTCATTCACTTCTCATGCAAATTAGTCATCTCATTTTTATTTCTCACAGCAAAAACTTTTGGTAATGTCTTCTTCTCTTTTTTCTTACTTTTCTTCTCTTTTTCTTATGTATTTTTCCTTGTTTCTCTTGATTGTTTGCTCAGCCTCCACTACATAGTCACGGCCACCACCTCCACCACCTTTTCCTTGTCACTGCCACTACCTAAACCTCTGACCTTGGTCAGGCCGCACCACCCCATGAAGCAAAACTCCACAAAAATGCAACATCTCCTAAAAACTATGCAAGCCAAGCCACTACATGCAACAACACCTCCATCCATCACCTTGGCCACCACCATAGCTGCCTCCACCACCTTTCCATGACCCATACACATCACCATCTCCTCTGTCCAGACCTGTAGCACCACCTGGCTGAGCCACTTGACCCATGGCCGAGCCCTTTTGGTTGAACTAAAACTCCATTTTGCCTAAACCCCTTCACATTCTCAAGTGTGTAACTTCCTCTACATGTCTAGCCTTGTTAGTCGTGCCTACCTAGGTCAAACCCGAGCCCATGTCATGCCAAACCTAAGCCAAATTCACCCCTAGGCTGAGCATGTGATGGTAGAAAGCATGACAAAAGCTATTGTGTTCATATTGCTTTTTATTTCAAAGTTATTTCAATTCAATGTTGTATTGAATTATAATTTTATTTGGTTTTGTTTTTGGGTTGTGACAAGATCATCAGCTTGGTTCTCATCCACTTGAACCTATTGTTGTGCTTTCTGGATTCCGTTCATGTCATTTGAATTGATAACTCCAGCACAAAAAGGTGAGTAATCTAACCTGACATTTATACTTATGCAAATGTAATTTGACAACAATTGAATGTGTAGAATGTTATATTATGTTATACTTGCCCATGATTACAAATTATATGATATTAAACCTGTTTATTTATCTTTCGTGTCACCTGTTACTGATATTTGTTGTCAAACTATTCAATTATATTTGTTCATCACTGCCAGTTCACTGTTAGTTTAGAAATCACTATGGGTTGAAATGATACATACCCAAACGGACTTTAGAATAGGAAAAATCGTTATGGGCTGTAATGATAAGCCTGAACGGTTTTTATTTATTTTATTTTAATTGGGACCGCGGGTTTGAAATGAAAATACCCGGATTTTCTTTGTAAATTGCGGATTGAAATGATATATATCTGTATCACTTGACCTACGTTAGAAAACTATATACAGGCCCGTGGTTATTTTGTAAAGTATTTTGAATATTTTAAGTATTCTTAAAAGTGTAAATTTATGAAAATTTGATTTAAATTGGATTTTTAATGTTTAAATAAAGAAATTTTAATTTTTCCATAAGTTAAAAATGTTGAATAATTAAATGATTAAATTGAATTTTTGAAATATAACATAAATCTGAAAATTTGGACTTTGGCTTTTAAAATGACATTTAAGTTATATAAATAAAATTTTAAGTGGTTTAAAAATGTAAATTTATGATAATTGGATTTAAATAGATTTTAAAGTGTTTTAAATAAAAGATTTATGATTTTTTTATAAGTGGAAAATGTTAAATAAATAAATGGTTAAGTTGAATTATTGAAATATAACTTAAGTCTGGAAATTTGGGTTTTTGGTTTAAAAAGGAAATTTGGTTTACATTATAAATAAAAATGGAAATTGAGTTATATTTGTAAAAATGGTAATAAAATTCAAGTGTTAAGTTAATTTATTAAAAAAGTCAAGGCTAGAAAATTTACACTTGAATTTATTGAGTAAATTATTGAAATTTGATTTAATTATGAAATGTTACTTTATAAAAATCATAAGTTGAAAGAGTATTTTTAATAAACATTTTTGAATGTTAAAAATGATTTTTATAATGTTTAATGGGTTTAAATTGAAGTTTATTATTTGCTAGAAATACACTAAATTCTGGAAAATACTTTTAATAGCATTCATAAATGTTATGGTTTCTGTAAATGAACTAAAACTGAATAAAATAGGCTATTACAACAGTTCTGAAATACTGTAGTTGCTGTAGTAAATTTAAAAGGCTAAAACTTAATAAATGCCTATTACAGCAGTTCTGTAAATGCTGTAGTGGTCTGTTGTCTTTGCTGAAATTAATAAAAACCTTAAACTTGAAACCTGAGCTATTACAGCATTTCTAGAAATGCTGTCTTTGCTGTTTTAAACTAAATTTCAATCAAAACTGAGTTTTAGCAGTAGTTTTTAAATGCTATCTTTGCTGGATTAAAATGTTCTCAAGTATAACTTATAACAGCCTTTCTAAATGCTGTGAAAGGCTGAAATTTTTAATGTTTATGGTTTTTGACTAAGTAAATGAGCTCAGAACGGTTTGAAACTTTGGAAATTGGATACTTGATTTGAAAGTATAAGAACTTCACTTTTAAATGGTTTAAATGAATTATATTGATGGAATATAAATTATTTAAAAGGTGATTTGAAATGATAATAAATAAATGATATCTTGGAATTTAAAAAGGAATTTTAAATTTGATATTTGGCTTTGAATTCAAGTAATGATTTGATAATGAAGTTTTGAAAGGATATGATATTTTGATATATTGAAATGATTTAAAAAGGAAGCTTCGAAAGGAGTGTTTGTATTTTTTTATTTATGCTCAGGTCAGCCTGAGTATTCATAGATTTGGATTCCACTTTTTGGAGATTGGAATCGCTGGAGATTATCTGCTTGTCTAGTTTTATCTATTTCACTTCCAGTTATCCTGTTGATCCCAGTGTTGTATTCAGCTTGTACTTAGTTATCATATTGAGACTTCCATTGTATCTTATTTAACTCTGATATATTTATATAGTAGCTTCATGAACTACTATTTCTTTTACTTCCGATGCATTATTATTACTCTGTGTCTATGATCTGTGATTATTTATTTACTGTATATTTTGAGATTTGCCAAATTTTATTTACAACGCGGTATTTTGAGCAATTCAAGTCCGACATGTGCGGTTGCGATGGTTGAAAATACCTGGTTGTTACAGTTTACAGCTATGCAAGGAGAATGACGGTTTCTGATCAAGAAACCGAATCTGAGTCCGCACTAGGAAGTCGGGTGGACGATACTGGTGTGGAAATGAAATTGTGTGATCGAATGAGCGATCGAATTTGAAAATTGTGTACGAATGATATACGGATATCGTACGGGTTTAAATGAAATGAATATTGAAATTTTATAAAGAAATGTATAAAATGGTTTTGAATGTTGTGATTAGACATTATTGTTAAGAAAGATATACATGTGATATAAATAAAAATGGAATTGGCATTTTGATTTTGAAGATAAATTGAATTGCTCGAAAAGGTATGTATTCAAATTTCTATACGAAATTTGATGACTTTCTTGCCCAGCCATTTGGCTTTTCGTTTTCTATTTGAATCTACGGGCCCATGGTGCCATTTTATAGTCGTACTGAGCTAGCCGTACAAAGGAGATGCTGGCGGAATTTTTTGAAAATTTAGGAGTTAGAAAAATTTTGAAAATTTAAAATTAGAATTTGAATTTAAATTTGAATTGTTGAGAAAACAATATTGTTTGGAATATATGGAATGTTTTGGAAAAATAGTTGAAGTGGTAAAGGGTCTTTAATAAAAATATTTGTTTTGGCAAATTGATAAAACTGTTTAGTTTTGGGAAAATAGACACGGGTTAAGGATCATTCTTCTTAACTAGTAATTTCGGGACGAAATTCTTTTAAGGAGGGAAGAATGTGACGATTCGAAAATTTTGAACATTTGAAATCGAAATATTTAATTGATTTTAAATATTTGAATGTTAGTTTAACTTGAATTTCAAATATAACTATGAATTAGACAATTAAATAATTGAATTTAATTTATTGAAATTGGTTAAAAATTTGAATCTTCAGTTTTAAGCCTGTTAAAATAATTTGATGGCTTAGAAAATTTATATTCACAATACTAAATATAATGGAAACTTCAGAATTGGATTTGGACATGATTTGTTCAGTTTTGATATTATATCGCTTAAATCGATATTTAAAAATAGCCTTCCGAGGTACAGTCTCGGAATTCGACGAAACATGTTCCATTGGATCCGTAATATTGTATTATTATTGGATTTCAATTTTTGCAGCATTCATAGTTGTTGTGTGGTTGTACGACAGTCAAACGTGTTGAAATTTATATCGGAATTTAATTAAATAACTGGCCCAAAAAAGCTATCTTCTCCATACAATCAAATTTGGACTTGAAACCTTTTCCATTGCGTTCGAAATGGGCATATAACATTATAAACTCCTGGCGGCATGCCTCGATAGGAGTTCAAAATTTTAAGCTACGATTTCAAGACAATTTAAAATTTGAATTTAAATTCAAATATTAATAATATATATTCATATGTACTGTACCATCAAACACGTTGAAAAATTCAAACATGTGTTCGTTAGGAGTAACATGCGTCTTCTCTGAGAATAAAAAAATAAAATCGAAAAATATACGTATAGCCAAAACTCTAATTCGACTTCCTCTTCAATTCACTTCCTTTTCTTTTTTAGTTAATCGTATATTCAAATTAACGAGACAATGGCCGCTTCTTCATATATATTTTACTGTCGATCCTCAGTTTTTATAAAAAAATCAAATTCTTAAAATCTCGTTTTTCCTCTGTTCGAATCCCTCTCCAGTTCGATTTTTCCCCCTTTTCAAATCCAAATCGAATTGTTCGATTCAAAAAAGAAAAAGAAAAAAATGACAGAAAGAAGAAGATCGAGATCGAAACTCGTGGATCGGCGGTAGGCCAGGCTCGCACGCGCTAGCACGTGTTGTGACGGCTTGAGTTCATCATCGCATGCGAGCTATCGAAGAGTGGTTATGATATTGGTAGCGAAGGCCGAGGTGAGGGCGCGCGCGTAATCGAATGATGTAGGCGATGAGGTGGAGTTGTGTGATAGGGTTTGCAGCTGCAGTGGCACGCTCGCGTGCAGGAGGGAGTTTTGGAGGATGTGGTGGCGATATCGATTTGGGTTAACGACGTGGAGGTTGGTTCCTGGTGGTCGTTCGTGTCGACATCAGGTATAAGGCTGTGTGTTCTTTTTTATTTTGATTCCAGAGAAAAATATATATAATTCTGATACAATCTGATAAAAAAACAAATTATTTCTTGAAATTTTAAATCTATTAATATATGCATATTTATACAGTAAACAAAAAAAAATGTATATAGGACTTTGAGAAATTAAATAATGGATTGGTGATAAATCTGTTTTATTAACCTATTTAATTATTTAACTACTGGAAATAATTTATCAAAGGAAATTTAGTTTTTAAAATTTGATTTTTTTTTGTTATATAAATTTATTAAAGAAATTTGTTTAAATCCAATTATTAGTAAATCAAATTATTAAATAATAATGGATTATTTGAGTTAGTTTAAATATTAATGAATTGTATAAAATTGTTTGATACATGGTCTAAAATCGAGAAACAAGTCAAATTGAAAATGGATTGCAAAATAAAGAAACAAAGGTGAGACCTTCTCACTCAATCGGATACTCGATTTAATTTAGATAGTTAATTTAAATTATTGGTTGTTTGCTTAGATGATGATTGTTATCAGTTGAGTTGAATTAGACCCTATGCGCCGCATAATAGCGGATGATATTATATTTAACTCATATACCACGATATTCCACCTTGAAGTGGAATTGGTATTATATATGTATTTGGAGTGATTGATTTCCCACATTATATAGCGAATGAGACCCTGTGCGCCGCATAATAGCGGATGATATTATATAAATCCCATATACCGCGATATTCCACCTCGAAGTGGAATTGGTATTTAATTGTTGTGCTAACATTTGTGAATGCAGGGAAACAGGTTGGAGGGATCCAACTGGATTCCTCAAAATATTTTAATTTGTTTCAATGTTATGTGTTGATTATTTATAGTTCGTGTGTGATTATTTACGATTGAAACCGTTGAAGGCTATAATTTAGCCGAATATATTTTTGGTATCATAGGATACCCGAAATAAATAAATAAAATTGGATTTTTGAAATTTTAAGTAGAAAATTTATAATAAATTCATTTAAAAGAATTGGATGAATTTAAAAGAAGAAATTTTAAATAGATAAAGTTTTATTCTTGAAAACTTACTGAATAAATTCAAAGACATGGGAAAAAGGTTTAATAAATGGATTTCGAGTAATATTACTCAAAAGTTTGAAGAATTTATTTAAAATACAGATTTTAAATTGTTTGTAAGAGATAAAGAAATTTATTTCCAAAGGAAATAAATTAGGAAATAAAATTTGGAATTCAATTTGGTATTTGAAATGATTTTGGGAAATCAATTTGGAATTTGATCCGGTGTCTAAAATAAATTTAGAAATCAATTTGAAAATTGATTTGGTGTTTAAAATAAAAATTTGAAATCAATTAGGAAATTGATTTGGGGTTTGTATATTATTTTTGAAATCGATTTAAAAATCATATATCATAGGATATTTGGGAATTTGAATTCACAATGGAAAATTAAAAAGGAAAGGGAAATTTTTTTAAAATAAATATTGTTTTATTTTTAGAAGTGTGGAAAGGAATTTCCAGATTTGGAACGTAAATTTAAAATAAATCCAAGAAGATTTATAAATTGATTTGAATGAACCATTTTAAAATGGACGGTGTACTTTCCCTGGAAAGCCTAGTATATTTTTAAAATAGCTTTTCAAATAAAATTAAAAGTTCTAGGTTTGGTTTTAAAAGAATATCGTTGAGAAATTATTTTTGTGAATTGTTTTAAATCTTTAGAATAAAGATTTATTTAATTAATTATAGAAGGGATTATTTTAAATATTAAATTAATATTTTATTTAGAAAATAGTTATTTGAATATTTATACGCTATCTACTAATTTTATTTTAAAATTAGTTTGGACTTGAAGTTTTATCTGAGATATTGATATAATATTTTCATAATTAATACTCTAAAATAAAGTGTTTTTAAAATAGTTTTTACATTAAATATTTCCAAGTATATATATTTGAATTAGTAATTTAAATGATTTTAAAATTTTGAACTTGGCAAATTTTTAGTGGAATTAAATAAATATTTGGAAATTTATTCCACGTGAGGAAGGTGATTTGAAATTTGTTTTCAAAAAGATTGAAAGGTGAAAAGTGATTTGAATTTTTTTTTGAAATGGTTGAAGTGTTAAATTTATATCTTGCAAAGATATTTTGAAAATAATAATTTGGGGGAAAAATTATTTAAATCTCGGTGATTGTTGTGAATGTTGATTGATTGTTAAATAACCGACGATCAATACTGGTATTTTAGTGGCATTTGAATTTCGATGCGACCGAGGGTCGGATTCCAAATGGATATTCGAAACCCACATCGAATCTTTGTGGTTGTGATGGACCTTTTAATTAAAAAGATCAAAGTGGGAATTGTTGTGATTTGTTTGAATCTGAATGTAACACTTATTTTTAAAATAAACGCTCATTATTCGGATTAGCCGGGAGAGGACTTTGTATCATAAAACCCATTCCGAATAATGATACGACGAAATGGGATTGCATTTGAAGATGGTGTTAAAGACTGAGCACTTTCGAAAGCGAAAGGATTACCTGTTGAATGTCTCTGCACCGGGTTGCTCTGTTATAGAGATCTCCATATATAATGGAAAGTCCGATCAGGATTATGGATGCCCTGATTGCCAGGCTTCTTTGGATGTGTCTTCGGTTCAATTCGAACCCGGAACAGACTTGTATGGTTGTATGTCTAACATTACACTTTGAGATATAAAGCTGATTTCTTTCAAATACATTTCTGTTGGTGGCGGAGAATTTATTCTCTTAGCTTAACACCCTTCTCTGAGACGTACGAGCTCAGAGTTTATGTAGTTGATGGTTATTAGTGATATACTCCTAATTTGGTAGTGTGGCATGTTGAGCGCTGCTGATCATTTGTTGATCGAAGCATGGATTTTGTAAAAAGCGTAGCTTTGTCGACGAGACTTCGTCGAACCTCACAACCTGGTAACAGTCCAAACAGGAATGTTGCGGCAAGGTTTTTTAGGGTCGCACCCCTAGGGTATGTCTTCTAGATAAGAGGTGGTATCATGGTATGGAGCCCAGATATTTATCTGCGTGGATGTTGCTATTTATTGGTGAATCCCGGGATAAAGGTCGGTAATGACCGAGGATGGCTTACTTGTAGGTGTTTCCTAGTTACAGAGGTAACCCGGCCTTATGTTGGTAGGGAATCAGTTTGGTTCTTGTGGGTGTCCCTCCAAAGGCGTTCCATTTTTAAGGAAGTTCCTTAGCCCGACCATTTGTTGGAAATCCAAAGAAACAATACGCGCCCTGTACGATTTTAGTTGTATAACCTGCCATGGAATATGGCGGTAACCTGCTATTGAACATGTTAGCTATAGTAGGCATACAATAATGGTTGTATGCTGGCTA
Source organism: Allium cepa (assembly GCA_030765085.1). NCBI lineage: Eukaryota > Viridiplantae > Streptophyta > Magnoliopsida > Asparagales > Amaryllidaceae > Allium > Allium cepa. Next base: position 744,903,747 of record CM060932.1, read on the forward strand.
AGATTAATATTATACTTACGAAATGTTTTTCACACTATGCACTAATGATAATATTAAAAAGGATTTTGCGTATGAAGCATGTTTGATTATCATAAGGAGAGATCTCCTCCAATTCTGCGTTTGCATTGTATGTGTGGCAGGAGGCCTTATGGTAGTTTCATTTTCCAAAAGCATAGTGGATTTCTTTTATTTTCTTTATGAAAAAAACTGTTTTTAAGATCTCACACCAGTACCATGAGTGACCTGGAGTTTATTGTTCCCCTTCTAAACTCTAGGTGCCCACCAATTTCCACATGGGTAGCCTAGAGTCAGGTAATCAGTTATTCTAGAGCGAAGTCAGAAAAGAGATGTTGTAGAGATCAGGAGAAAGCTGGATGGCGAAGCGTATCACTTATACTATGTAGTGTCTGTTGCATTTGGGTTAGTGCAAGTAAAAAATTTCTTGTACACAAGTTATTATAATTGTCAGCTTTGTGTTGTTGTTGTACACTTTGATGATGTATATATAAAACTGATATAGTTCTTTGTTTTAAAGATATTCATTCATCTATTATATGTTGTTCAGCTGCGAAATGTGAGATTCTATTATTATTTCTGTCTCTTTTCCTATCTTCTTATTCTTTAGCCCTAACGATTCGGTTTTCCGGCATCCGATTGTGCGACATTTGATACAGTGGACCTATTGATGTCGACTTTCGGGGGTCAAAAAATTGGGTCGTTACAATGTGGTATCAAAGCAATTGTTTAAGCGACAACCTTGGCTTTGATGGGGATTACTCATTAGAGATAGAGTCAGTAGTGCTCTAGAATAAGTTTGAGTGTATTAATAGAAATGAGCACGTATTTGTTAGTGAATATAAAATTGTTTTATATTGTGTTGACTTGTCGGTTGATTGTTTATAGATTCTGGTTGGTGCAGTTTGGCCAACTGTATCAATAGGGGTTTCTAAACTCTTAAACAGGATAAACCGGCACAGTATTGTTTTAAAATCGGATAAATGAAATAATTTTACCCAAACTATTTTTGTATAGAAAAGAAATCATATTCCGTAAATTATCATAGTATATGATTGCTTGATTGTTAGGAAGTGATAATATCAAATTATTATCATTGATTATTGAATAGGAAATCGAAATCATAACCCAGGGTTAAAAAATAAATTTATATACAAATGAGATTTGTAAATATAAATTGTAAATGTGATTTATAATTTGAAATTGAATTCTAGGGAAATATTTGGAAATGTTTTTGAAAAGATTTGAAATTTGGAAGTTAAATCCCTTTTTAGTTTGAAAAGTAATTTTCAAAGGTTTTGGAAAAATGTTTTGAAGGGATGAAAGCACTAAACTCTTTTCGGTCGCTGGAAAATAACTTCGGTGATGACTGCAGCATCATCGATGTTCATTTTCGAGTTTCCAGGAGAGGAATTGCTACCAAATTATTTTAAATAGAAGTTGTTTGTAAATTGGGTTTGATTTTGGGAATTCAAAAGATAATTTGAATTGATTTCAAAAAAATGATCTTGAAATATTAGAAAGACCCTGGAATCTAATAAAAATCGTTATGGAATAAAATTTATTAAGGTGAAAAATGAATTTGTAAACGAATAAATGAATTTACAATTGCAAGTAAATGAAAGTGAAATTATATGTTGAAATTCATTTCGAATATGTAAGTAAATAGAACTGGGATTGGAATTGAATTTGATGAATTAAAATTAGTAAGTGAAACGGATTGGAATAACAAATTTAACATGGTTTGAAATGAATTGAACTCAATAGTTGTAAATGAAGGTAAATTGAATTCATATTGAATTTGAAATCCAGTATAAATATAGTAGATATAAACCAAAGTGGTGAATTGAAAATAAATATAAGAAAATATATAGAATACTTATATTGAACTTAAGAAATAAAGAATGAAATTCTTAAGTAAAATTTTGAATTGTGAAAATATTTTAAGTTAATGATGGAGTGAAGATTAAACTGGAAATTGTGAAATGACGATTGTGAATAAGTGTGTAGAAACGAAAATAAATATGAATAAAAGAAAGGAAATTAATAAAGCCAATAATCAATTGGAATAAATACGTAGGATGTACGTATATTATTTTATTTGCATAATGATGATTTGATCCAGAATTCGAGCACAGAATTTTGAGATAGTTATATTGATTCGAGTTGGAATTTTTCACTCGATTTTCGACGACGAACGTAGATATGGGTTTTTGGTTGATTTTGAAAATTCCCTATCATAATTTAGAACCATGCAAGGAGAACGACGGTTTCTGATCAAGAAACCAGATCTAAGTCCGCACTAGGAAGTCGGGTGGACGATACTAGTTCGGAAGTGAAATTGTGTGATCGAGCGAGCGATCGAATTTAATATTGCATACGAATGATGATGCATATCGTACGAATTTGAATGAAATATATATTGAAACTTTTATAATGGAATGTGCAAAATGATTTTCGAATGTAGAAATTGGATATGGTTGTTAAATAGCATACATGTGATATAAAGAAAAATGGAATTGGGATTTTGATTTCGAAGATAAATTTGAATTGCTCGAAAAGGTATGTATTTAAATTTCAGTATGAAATTTGATGTCTTTCTTGTATAGCCACTTGGCTTTCCTTTTCTTTTTGAATATGGAGGCCCGTTGTGGCATTTTGTAGTCGTATGGAGCTAGCCGCTTAAAAGAGACGCTGGCGAAATTTTTCGAAAATTTAGGGTGTTAGAAATTTTTTTGAGAAATTTGTATAATTTGAAATTCAATTTAAATTTGAATGCGAAGTAAAAAATGTTATTTGGGAACTATGAAAGATTTTTGGAAGTTAGTTAAAGTAATAATAGTCTTTAACAAAGAGATTTGTTTTGGCAAGACTGATAAAACTGTTTGGTTTTGGGTAAATAGTAAACGGGTTAAGGTCCATTCTTCTTAATTAGTGATTTCGGGACGAAATTTTTTTAAGGGGGCAGGATGTGACGACCCGAAAATTTTGAACATTTGAAATTGAAATATTTAATTGATTTTAAAAAATTGGAAGTTTATTTAACTTGAATTTCAAATACAACTATGAATTTGACAATCAAATTATTGAATTTAATTTATTTAAGTTGGGTAAAAATTTGAATCTTTAGTTTTAAGCCTGTTAAAAATAATTTGATGGCTTAGAAAATTTATATTAACAATACTGAAGATAATGGAAGCTTTAGAATTGGATTTGGAGATGATTTGTTCAGTTTTGAAATTATATCATTCAAATCGAAATTTAAAAATAGCATTCCAAGGCACGGTTTCGGATTTCAACGAAACCAATTCCATTGGATCCGTAATATAGCATTATTGTTAGATTTCAATTTTCGTAATGTTTGGAGTGATTGTTTGGCCATACAATAAACAAACGCGCTGAAAATTATATCGAAATTCAATATAATAACTGAATTCAAAATGCTATCTTATCGAATTTGGACTCGAAACCTTTTCCGTTGCAATCGGGATAGAGGTTTAACATTATAAACGCCTAGCGGCATGACTCGATTGGAGTTCAAAATTTTAGGCTTCGAATTAGAGACGATTTAAAATCTGAATTTAAATTTTAAACATAAAAAAAATACAATCAAAACCCTATATCATGCTCAAACACGTGGAGACAATTTTAATTACGTGTTTCTTTTATTCTGATTAAATTCAACACGCGTTCGTTTTCTTTTAAAACAAAATAATAATTGCCGGGTTTTTTTCTCTTCGTTCATAATCTCGAATCAAAAGAAAATAAAATAAAAAGGGCATTCAAAACAAAAGATTAATGGCCGAAGCCTGAAAAGAAGAAAATCACGTCCTTTTTTCGAAATCCAAATTCTCGTTCAATAATTAGATCATGTCTTCGTCAATTCCAAATCGACCGCCTCATTACCATTCAAAGAAGTCGAATCAATGGCGAGCCTTATCTCGCATCGTCATGGTCGCGGCATGGTCGCACGAAGGGTCTCGCAAGCATGTCAAAGCACAGCGATTAAATGGATCGACGACATTAGTTTCGAGCCGAAAAGGAATGCGGCATCGAAGGAGAGGCTCAAGCTAGGTTAATCGATTTTGCAGAATTGGGGGTGGTGCGTATGATCGAAGTCGATGCTGGGGCATACGAGATGGATGGGCGACGATAATCGATCGGGTAGTTGGCGTCGGAAGGATACAAGCTCGAGTGTGATGGCCTTGAAATAGGCCACGTGGTCGACTTCGGGAACCACGATGGCAATAGGTCGAGGTGAGGTTTTTCTGAGTTAATCTACGTTTGTTTAAAAATTGAAGTAGTTAATTTTATTTTACTTTAAAAGAAGAGTTTTTTTACAATCTAGGAAATTATTGTTTTTATTAGATTAGAATATATGTTTTCAGTTATAAACTGTTTAAAACAGAATATGTATATATAGATAACGATTTGAAAGGAGAAAATATATATGTAGGATTATGGGTAGGAATTTTTAAAAATATATTGTTTTTGAAAACAGAAAATTTAATTTATATAAATAAATTTTGAAAATAAAAAGGAAAGTTATGTAGAATTAGTTTTTGAAATCTAGAGATTGTTTTGGTTTCACATTGAATAATAAATATGCATGTACACATAAAAAAAAATTATTAAAGGGAATTTAGTTTTTAATTTAATTGTCAGTTAAATAAATTTATTAAAAGGAATTTGTTTAAAAATTTAAAGTATTAGTTTAAAAATAAAATCATTGGTTAATTAAATTTATCCAATAGGAATTTAATTGTTCGATTAATTCAAATATTAATCAATTGAAAAAAAAAATATACAAGGTCAAAATCACAAAGAAAACTAGTCCGAAATGGAAATGGATTGCAAAGTAAAAGGAAAAGGTGAGACCTTCTCTCTCAATCAAATTTTTCTGATTTAATTGTTAAATTTAAAATTGTTGATTGTGTGCTTGGATGATAAATTATTATCAGTTGTATTTGAATAGACCCTATGCACTGTATAATAGCAGATGATATTATATTAAACCCATATACCGCGATATTCCACCGCGAAGTGGAATTGGTAATATATATGTATTTGGAGTGATTGATTTCCCGCATTATATAGCGGATGAGACCCTATGCGTCGCATAATAGCGGATGATATTTTATAAATCCCATATACCGCGATATTCCACCTCGAAGTGGAATTGGTATTTAATTGTTGTGCTAACTTCTGTGGATGTAGGGAAACAGGTTGGAGGGATCCAAGTGGATTCCTTAAATATTTGAATTAGTTTCATTATTGTGTGTTGATTATTTATAATCTGTGTGTGATCATATATGTGATTGAAATCATTGAAGGCTATCGTTTAGTCGAATATATTTTTGGTATCGTTGGATACCCAAGAAACAAAATTTGGATTTCTAAAATTCAAGTCGAAAATTCATAGTAAAAATTATTTTTGAGAATTGGGCAAATTTAAAAAAAGGAATTTTAAAAGAATAAAGTTTTATTTTTGAATCTATTGAATAAAAATCCAAAATATGGGAAAAAGACTTAATAAATGGATTTCGGGTAATATTATTCAAAAGTTGAAGAATTTATTTAAAATGATGGATTTTAAATAGTTTGGAAGAGATAAAGGGAAAAAAAATTTAGAAATTGAATATGGAATTTAATTTGGTGTTTGAAAAGATTTTGGAAATCAATTTGAAAATTAATTTTGCGTTTAAAAGTAAATCTTTGTGAAATCGATATGAAAATTGATTTGTTGATTGAAATTAATTTAGAAATCAATTTGGAATTGGATTTAGTGTCTGAAAATATATTTGGAAATAAATTTGGAATTTAATTTGGTGCTGAAAATGAATATTTGGAAATCGATTTGAAAATCGTATATCAGTGGATATTTGGAAATTTAAATTCATTATGGGAATATATAAAGGAAAGAGAAATTTGTTTTAAAAATAAGAATTTGGTTATTTTTAAAAGTGTGGAAAGAAATTTACAGATTTGGAATGTAAATTAAATAAATCAAGAAGATTTATTAATTGATATAAATGGACCATTTTGAAATGGAAAGAGATTTCTTCCCTGAAAAGCTGAGTATATTTTTGAAGTAGCTTTAGAAGTATAAATTAAGGGCCCTAGAAATTGATTTGAAAGAATACTGTTGGAGAAATTATTTTTCGAAATTGTTTTAAATCCTTAACTTGAAGATTTATTTAATTAATCATAGAAGGGATTATTTTAAAGATTAAATTGATATTTGATTGAGAAAATACTTATTTGAATATTTATACTCTATCTACAAATTTTATTTTAAATTAGTTTGGACTTGGATTATTATATGAGGTATTGGTAAAATATTTTCATAACTAATATTTAAGCAAGTATTTTAAAATAGTTTTATTTTAAAAATTTCCAACTATATTTTGGATAAGTATTTTAAAATATTTTTAAAGTATTTAAACTCGACAAATTTTCAATGGAATTTAATAAATATTTGTAAATTTATTCCATGTGAGGAAGGTGATTTGAAATTTGTTTTCAAAGGATTGAAGTGTGATAAGCGATTTGAAATTTGTTTTCAAAGGATTGAAAGGTGAAAAGTGATTTTAAATTTGTTTTCAAACGGTTGAAGTGTTTAAATTGTATCTTGTAAGGATATTTTGAAGATAATAATTGGCGAAACTTATTTGAAATCCAGCGATTGTTGTGAATGTTGATTGATAGTTAAATAACTAGCTATCAATATTGGCCTTTAAATGGCATTTGAATTTCGATGCGATAGGGAGTCGGATTCTAGATGGTTATTCGAAACCCACATCGAATTTTGATGATGAATCTTTGTGATTGAAATTTCCATGTGATTTTAAATTAAGCGCTCACTATTCGGTTTACCAGGGAGAGGACTTTGTGTCATATAACCCATTCCGAATAGTGATACGACGAAATGGATAGCATTTGGAGACGGTGGTGAAGACCGGGTTTTTTCGAGAACGATTGGATAACCTGTCGAATGACTCTGCACTAAGTTTCTTCGGTATAGAGATGTCTATATGTGATAGGGAGTCCGATCGAGATTGTGGATGCCCGGATTTGCAAGGACTTCTTTGGAAGTGCCTTCGGTTTCGTTCGAACCCGGAACGGACTTGTATGGTTGTATGTCTGACATTACACTTTGAGATATAAAGCTGATTTCTATCAAATACATTTCTTTTGGTGGCGGAGAATTTATTCACTTAGCTTAACACCCTTATCCGAGACGTACGAGCTTAGAGGTTATGTAGTTGACGGTTATTAGTGATATACTCTCAATTTGGTAGTGTGGCATGCTGAGTGCTGCTGATCATTTGTTGATCGAAGCATGGCTTTTGTGAAAAGCATAGCTTTATGGACGAGACTTCGTCGAACCTCACAACCCGATAATGTCGAAACAGGAATGTTTCGGCAAGATTTTTAGGGGTTGCACCCCTAGGGTATGTCCATTTTCTTCTGGATAAGAGGTGGTATCATGGTATAGAGCCCAGATATTTATCTGTGTGGTTATTGCTATTTATTGTTGAATCCCGGGATAAAGGTCGGTAACGACCAAGGATGGCTTGCTTGTAGGTGTTACCTAGTTACAGAGGTAACCCGGCCTTGTGTTGGTAGGGAACCGGTTTGGTTCTTAGGGGCGTCCCTTCAGAGGCGTTCCATTTTTAAGGAAGTTCCTTAGACTGACCATTTGTTGAAAATCCAAAGAAACAATACGCGCCCTGTATGATTTTAGTTGTATGACCTACCATGGAATGTGGCAGTAACCTGCTATTGAACATGGTAGCTATTGTAGGCATACAATAATGGTTTTATGCTGGCTAAGATTAATATTAACTTTCGAAATATTTTACAGACTATGCAATAAAGATAATATTATAAAGGATTTTTGCATATCAAGCATGTTTGACTATCATAAGGAGAAATCTCCTCTAATTCTGCGTTTGCATTGTGTGTGTGGCGGGAGGCTTTATGGTAGTTTCAATTTCCAAAAGAATAGCGGATTTCTTTCATTTTCTTTATGAAAATAACTGTTTTTAAGATACCACACCAATCCCATGACTGACCTGGAGTTTATTGTTCCCTTTCTAAACTCTGAGTGTCCACCAATTTCCACATGGGCAGCCTAGAGTCAGGTTATCAGTTATTCTGGAGCAAAGTTAGAAAAGAGATATTGTGGAGATCAGGAGCAAGCTGGATGGTGAAGCGTATCACTTATACTATGTAGTTCCGTTGCGTTTGGGTTAGTGCAAGTCAAAATTTTCTTGTACACAAGTTACTATAATTGTCAGCTTTGTGTTGCTATTGTACACTCCGATGGTGTATGTATAAAACTGATATAATTCTTTGTTTTAAAGATATTCATTTATCTATTATATGTTGTTCCGCTGCAAAATGTGAGATTCTGTTATTGTTTTTGTCTCTTCTTCTATCTTCTTTTTCTTTAACCCTAACGGTTCGGTTTTTTTGGCATCCAATTGTGCGGCATTTGATACATTGGACGTATTGATGTCGACTTTCGGGCGTCGAAAAATTGGATCGTTACATGATGCCATGAGCCATGCGCTTTTTTCTTTTATAATTATAAACCTAGGGGTGCCATTTGGAGATGAATTCATTCTCTTCCCACTTTTTACATTTTCAACTTTGTAAACCCTAAATTTATTTAGGGAGTATTGCCGATGGTAACAATCAAATATTATGCACATAAGGAATCAAATATTAAATAATTGCATAGCATAGTCGACTACTTGACTCTTAAATTGAAACTTGCACATTACCTTACACATCGACATTGATTATACATGACATTCGACGTTACTATAGTGACTATGCAAAGACTTGTTATGGACTTAACACCATGCTTGCTTCGTCCTAACGACTTCGACTAGCTTCAACAAAGCCTCTACTTAATTGGATCTATTTCCAATGTATTGTTAGGGTTAACGAATTTATTTGTTAACATTTTAGTGCTAAATGGAGGGCTTGAACCCCTAACTCCGCTAAAATCCCAAGTAGAACTACCCTAGCTTACATATTTAAGGCTTAGAGAACTTTACCTTATCAAGCATATCCCATTCAACGCTAACCTACTCTTGATTCCTAAAAATGATTAATCACATCAATTAAAATTTTCTTATCCATGTTATCTTATCGCATTAAATTCTCCAAGCAAGGATCCTCTAAGCTTCAGGCGATTAAGCCAATCTATCTAGCTATTAGCGATCCTCAGCTTCATGAAGAACAAGTGCTAAGGTTTGTAGCATTGTTAGTTATGGAAGAAAAGAAAAAGCAAATGGTTCCCTTGCAATAAGTTTTAATGACTGATAGTAGACTTAGATTTTCATTAGCTCCAATTCGAGATTGTTCATTTGTTGACGCAATTTAGCTATTTCAGAATTGAAATCAACTAGAGGTTTGGATTCCAAGATCGCCTTAATCCTCTCTATCAACTGTTGCACTACTTTGCCTTTTTCCTGCATTTCTCCTTCCAACCTGGAAGTTCACTCTTTGAAATCAACTTGAATCTTTCAGACGAGTTGTAAAAATCATTTCTCCTATGTCCTTTTTGTGCCTCGGATTATTCGAAAATAGTAAAGCTGAATCGTCTTGGGAAATTTTCTTCTTCTCAATATCTACCATCAATCAATCTTTGATTTTTACAACCCGTGACAAGGCATCAAGAGGATCAGATGTACACATTAACTGATTCTCCTATTAAGAATAAGTGAAACAAGAATTAATATATGAGGAACAAACTTTTCTATTGGTAATAAGTAGAATTTACAAGTAACACAGAAGGTCAAGATTACATCATAATTGTGTTTCTAAACATTCAGATAACATTGAGAATTTTGAACTATAGTTCTAGCCTTTTTAAATGACATAGCCAATAAAGTGAGTATAGAATCAAAAGAAGCTTTAATTCCTTTTGAGGTATAAACAGGGGGGAATCGATAACAGTCCCTTTCCTTGACTGGAGGGCCATAATGAACACATACTAGTTTATCATGATAAGATTGAATTTCGCTAAGTAACTTGTCCATTTCATCACCCAGAAAGTCATAGCAAAAATGAGGGAACCACATGTAAACTTCTTATGAGTCACTGAAGAAACAGCGTCTTGCCAACTGTGATGTTTTGAGAATTGAAATTTTTTCCATAAAATCTTTATTTAACTTGACAAATTTACTATAGAGATCCCTAGGGACCGAACTACTTGAGAGATCGTTAGCATCAACAACATGTTAAAATTAGTCAAAGGATAAGGAAACTAAAATAATAAAATTCATAAAACAATTGTATAATATAATTATACAGTCATTCGAGTTCATAAAAAATTAATTTCTTATACATTTTAGAAATGAGTCTCTACGTTTAAGTTTCTCATAGGGAAGAAAAAGAGAAGAAAGAAGAATAAGGGTAACTCTAGGGAGATTCCAGCAAACCCCAAGATGGGGGTTAGACCCATGTTATCTAGGTATCTACGGTGAAACGTCTAAGAAAACCTCCACAATTGTCGTCTAAATAAAGTCAACGAATTTACCCCTCGAGTAAGCTCCGAAGAGAAATTCTACTATGGAAATCCTATAATCAATAAACATTCAAAAAAGAGTCATTAGTTTAGTATTCACCACCAAGAGTTTTTCTTGATGGTGGTGAGCTATTTTCATATGAGGAGAGACTTCCCTTTCCTTGAAGAATCTTAATTTCAATGTACTTGCAGCAAGCTTCTCGTATTTTCAGACAACTAGTTATAATCCTTCATTTATCTATCCAATTCCCTATTCAGTCGGACTATCTCCTTTTGCTTCTTTTCAAGTATTACATCGCAGTGATATTTTGATTTCTTTCTTAACTAAAATAGTTAACACATTAACTATGAATTATTAAGCAATTTAAGACATCTAAATATTGAGATCCATACTAGAGTAAATGGAATTGAAGATGAAGAAATCTTTTCCTTTCCCTTGAATTTTTTATCTCGGAAGCACTGTCATTTTTAAGAGATTTTGTCATTGGAGGGTCAGGAATTTCATCCATACCTTGGGCTGCCAGGTTTGGATTAGCATCTCTCGATCCATCCTTGTCATCTGATAGTCTAGAGAGACTGTTTTCCTCACCTTCACCGTTATCATCATTGTTATCGTTATTATCATCATTAGGACCATCATTTTCATGATCATCCATATCCCTATTCTTCTCATCGTCCTTCTCTTCATTATTTGATTTTGTCTCCTCATCGGTTGGAGGATCATCGACAGTCAACAGCTTTGCAGCATTAATCTTCTTCTCTTTCTCGAAGGGACCGTCTCCAGGCGCTTAAGATTTATTTGAAATCACATCAAGTTTTTCCATAAACTTTTTGTTCCACGCTGCAGGGAGAGAAGGGAAGCCAAAATCAAGAAATTTTTAGGCGTTGTCAACATATGCAATAAAGAGTGCTTTCTCATGTGGACTCTCGACAATGGTATCAAGGAGCACGCTAAGAGAATGAGACATCTTCTATTTCTCATCTTTAATCACGTCGGTTGACTTATCTAAAATAAATCCTTTCTTTTTTAGCATTTTTTTAAAAGATGCATTTTCTGCTACAAGCTTGGCCTCCTTCATGCCCGCTTCCTCAAGTGCTTATTCTATGGCCTTCACCCTGTTATTTAAAATCCGTTGATAACCTTTTTCTTTAAGGAGTAAAGCTTTTGTTGCCTTAAGAGAGGTAGATAGCTTTTATTTTTCTTGCACGGCTTTGTCTCTTACTATGGGGATATCAATATATAATTGCTAAGTGAAGAGTTTTGCCCCTTAAGCTAAGATATCTTGCTAGACGATCCTGAAGCTTCCTCTTGAAGTGAGAACAAATGTTTGGCGACCTAGAATGAGTAAAAAAGCTTAAGTTAAAATGTTATATGCGAAATATTAAGAATTTAATACAGATAAACAGAAAAGGTACGTACTGATAGGTATTGCTTGAGAAGGGAAAATTGATGTTCTTGAGTATAAAAGGAAGGCTGTAATGGCTTAAGGGCAATAAAAGAGGAGGATTGGATGACCCGTTGAAGAAGGTCAGCAAACTTACTAATCGGTGTTGAAGATTGAGACTTTGAAGGAAGTGGAGCCTTCGGTGTAAATGGAAATCCAAGATCCTCACAAATGCAATTCAGAGCTTCAAGGGAGCCTGGAAAAGTAATATGGAGAAGTGATTCCTGAGAATGCCCTACTTCATCCACCTTTTGTTCCTCATATCTAGTAGTGTTAAGATTTGAAGTCTCAACTTTTGATCAGTACCGACCAATTCTTCCTCTTCAGGGGAATGCGCATCCCTAATCTTAGGCTTCTTATTGGAAGTGGGTTTAGCAACAGAACTATCACTTAGTTTCCTTTTTGCAAGCATGAAAGAGCTAGAAATAACATCCCTAAGATATTGGGGTTTAGAAGCCTAAACCAAGATAGAAGAGCCACCTTTATCTGACTTATCCTTGAGAGCGTCTTTTATGACATCCTTCTCCGTAGGGACAACTATTAAAGCAGACGAACCCGAATCAAGGGAATAAGCTTATATGATGATATTATAATAGATTTCAGATAAATACAATAACATCTTACCGGTAATCCCAGGTTGAATGAGGAAGTTAGATGTGGAATATTCAAGATTGCCTATTACCAATGAGTTTTTGCCTCGAACATTACAATTTACAATTGGATGCTCACCCAAAGTCTTACCGCAGTCCAAAATGATAGAGTATTAAAGAAGCTTAGCCAAGGTTAATAAGTTTAGCCTATTCCCCGTTTTCTCTACTACCTAAGTTAGCGATAAAACAAGTTTTTTGTCTATACGATTTAGCTTCTTAGGGGCGGGATTTGAAGGAGAGACACATACTAGTAAGAAATAATGATTTAACCCTAGTAACAACGAAAAAGAAACTTACTAGCAACAGTAAATGTACCTCTATTATTGATGAAACATTTGACAAAGAAGAATTGCAATTTACATCCTTTCCTCTTGTTGAGACCCTCAAAAATCATATTTTTTGGTTGGGGATGGATTTGTTACAATTGATGGTCTGGTTGTTCACCAACCATAGCAGGACTAGCTATGAAATGGAGAATTTTAGCACTAAGGTAAGAAAGTCCTGCCTCCCGAGCTAAGACTTTTAAGCAAGTCGAATATGTATAAGAATTTGATAAGAACATGATCGACGTAATATTCATATACTCCAAATATCTTAATAGAAAGCTAGAGAAAGGAAGGTTGCTTGTATGCTTGATATATACGGGAGTGAAAGCAAAGTATCCCTCCAGAAGGCAATAAATATTGTCTGAGAGGCCAACGGGAATGGCTTCAACCCTAGTAATTCCAAACTATTTAAGAATAGAGCCCATCTCAACCTGGGTGGTTATGTATGATGGATTCGAAATGATATATCCTTTCTTACTAGTTGAAGGTGAAAGTTTGGGCCCTTTACTAGGCTTCTTAATAGCCTTCTTAATGCGCTGTTGGCCCTCTATTTTCCTGTCAGGTGATATTATTCCTAACTTAAGAAATTACCATAATTCATATTATATTGAAAAATTCAGTACATGTTAAGTCTAAAATTATTGCTTAAGTAATATATTTATTACCAAAGTGATAAGGTATATGTTGGTCACAGGGTAGGAACTCTTAAATGACAAATGCCAATTTCATTGGTAGACTTAATTTCAATCTTAATAAGAGAAACCCATAGAGAAGATATACAGAAGATGAATGAGAACAGATATGTAGCACTAATAAACCCACGTCAACTGTGATGAGTAACTTGATTTATAAAACATTAACGGACTCCATAACCATAACTAATATCAAAGTAGTAGGGTCATTTGTGTTAATGAATAGCAGCAACATGGGTTGGTAGCAAGCTAGTTAAACAAATAACTCATAAGGTGTTAAGCTAGCTAGGTCGAAGACAATGATATTGAATAACATAAAATAGTTATGGAGCAATAGTGATGAATAAAAACACCATTGACGTCAAACTAGAGCTTTGTAAACCAACAATAAAAGCAAACGACGTCGGTTATGATTAAATGACATCACACCTAATTGATATACACTTACTCTTAACAATGAAAGGTTATCACATATCATCTTGATTGAAAACAACACAAAGATATCGCATCATCAAAGTAATAGGTTAATAAGGAATTTTATTAACGTTGAAGGTCATGCTGGTATCACAGTACCAATTTTAATTAATACCAATATTAGTGATGTCGCATCCACCCAATTTAGGTGTACTAACAATAGTGACATTTGTAGCTCTAAATTGACCACCAGGTCTCACCCTCATTATTTAAAAAATAACGAGGCTTTGTACCAAAAAACATTAACCGATAAAACAACAAGATTATGTAATTTTTTATTGATTTTGAGTAACAGCAATGTCGAAAACCATTTATATCGATCATCATAACGACGTTGTGAATGATGTAATTCAATATCGAGTTTCAGGTCTACTGTGTCATGTTTATCAATTAGCAAGCCTAGGATGAATCATTTTTCCACACTGGTATCGATTTATATCAAAACCAATCTGTGCATTACGAAAGCCTTACACTATTAATTAATCGATGTTAAACTTTCCGAGGGTGTCATGAGTGTTGATTCCAACACAGGGTTAAATGCAAGTGGATCTGGGTTTAACAACCCGCTTCATTATTAAGCTAAAAGCCTAAAATATCAAGGTCGACGTCGAGTAATTGATTCAATGATTATTGTAAATACAAGACATAAAGCAACGACAGATCTTCAATTTCAATCCTTAACTCATTGATGATCAAATTGGAATTAATAAAACCCCAAATCAAACCCTAATAACAACCTTAAGACCTGATTGATTAAACCAGCTTCTCAATTAAATCGATCTAAAATAAAAGTCATACTTGAACAAGAATTAAATGCTTGAGAATTAAAGAAGTTTCAATTTTCTGATTTTTTGCTTGGGCTTTCGGTTATTGGTAAAGGAAGAAAGGAGAAAAGGCCTGGGTATTTACTGGAAAAAGTGGGTGCATCAAAGCTGTTTGATTGATTTTAAATGTATGCTTGGACTGGTATAAGCAAACCACTAGGTGGAAAAGATGATGTCGACAATATTGACTTAAAAAGTCAAGGATCCCTCTATACTAGAGGGGCAAATGTTATCACCATTGTCGACTTCAGAGATATGCTAAAGATATGGATATGGCATCTCCATTCATGATGAATAAATGCTCCTTGTTCGCATCGACAGTCATCATCACTTTTGAAGACATGTGATCAACAATACGCTTGTGATACCAGTGATCAACATTAGGAACATAAAGTTAGATTAGCATTAAAGGGATATGATGCTACTCTTTATTAATAGAGGGACATAAACAACATCGCCAATAATAAAAGAAGAAAACAGCCGCAAACCTAATCAATTCATGAGTATACAACATCGTGCGTCATCGATGAGGAGTCCTGTTACTTACTATCTTGGCCATCCTAGAAAGAATAGTAATGAGTTGAGGCTAACACCAACGACACCAACCTTCATCAACATTGACGTCGTATATCATCAAAAAGTCCAACAACCTAAGGCAACATTATTGTTGACGACTTCCATATGACACTTAAAGGACGTCGTACATTAATATTTGCGATGTTGATGGCGAAAGTCATCAATGTCCATGAAGGTCATCAAAACTACATCAAAGCAACATTGCACTTCATAATAATTAGGAGATGGGTATCGCAAATCATTAGTGTCGCTATTATCTATTTGTTGCCACCGAAGTAAGCTCGTCATCAATAAAACTCTAATCATGTTGCTCCACGATGATGCCAAGGGCTATCAACATCGATAATGTACCAAGTAAAGATATTTTATATCAATACTACCCCAAGTCGACATCGCTCCTCATTAAGGGTTAATACTACATCCAAATAGGCCGCTATAAACCAATCAAGATTATCCTAATGCTAAGAGTCATCAATGCCGAAGGTTATTGCAACCGAGGCGGCACCAAAATTCCACTATAACTATTAAACAAACACATAGCAGCATAAAGGCACCGAAGCTGTTGCTGAAGCTTAACGACGCATGAGCTATAACAACCCAAAAATTTGAGAAAAATAATTAATTAATAAATTGATTAAATAATAAAATAAGCTTGTGAAATCATCAGAATCGAGCTATAGGAGTTGCACCATTAGGTCCATGGCGATTTTCTGATCAATTTCTATATATAACTTGTCAAAAACCGAGATAGTATGAAGAAGTTACGAAAGAAACAAGAATTCAGAATCAAAAGAATACACACACACAGATATATATATATATATATATATATATATATATATATATAGGTCGGCCCTTGTTTTGGTCAGGTCGAACCCCAATATGCATAGGTCGACCCACAGGTTTACCCGCTTTTGTTAATGGATGACATGTCGTCTAGGTACGAGTCGTTGACATTAAAAATTGATTTTTGAGCAATCTCGTGCGTTCTTAGCTTTATCTGATAGTTCCTAGTGAGCCAATGACATAGTCGCACTAGATTTAATCTTCAAATTTGACGGCCTTAGAATCCTAAATCACACTATAAATAAGACCCTAGATCTAGCTATTTTTCACATTCAGATTTTCTCCAAACTGGGTTCATTGCCTGAGGCTGAACCCTAAATAGAAAAAATTTCTGGAGAGAAGATCTTTTTAATAAAAACATTCTACACCCTAATAGTGGATCTAGGAAGGCTCAGGATTAGGTCTAAGGATCACAGGTGAGTGTTTCGTAATTATTTTAGATATGTAAGCAATTTAAAATAATAGGGTTCTTAATAGTTGTAGTTTTTCAACAATTTTGAGACAATTTTTATACAAGTTTATTTACAGTCGGTTTTTAAGTAAATTTCAGAAGTTCTTTTCGGTCTATTTTTACTCAGCTAATTTATGCAGTTATTTACAGTTGTTTACATCTATTTTAAGTTGGAATTTAGCTAATAAATGTTAGTTTCTTTTTATAGGGATTTAATCCCTTTTTACATGAATAAATTAAAAAGAGGAGAATTCGCTAATATGGATTAAAATAGAATAACACTAAATTTACAAAATGAACCGAAATAAAAATAGAGATGGACTAAAGTAGGTGAATTTAAGATATTTGCATGCATAATTATAACAAGTGGTTATAACTAAAAAAGGAAAATAAAAGAACAATAGCTGCAAGAACAATTATAACATAGGTTATAATTAGAAAGAAAGAATAATAGAAGAGGCTTATTTTAAAACTTAGATCTTGGATTAAGTTAATAAGCAAATATAGCAAAAATAATAGAAGAAACTTATTTTAAAACTTAGATTAAGTTAATAAGAAAACATAGAAGTAAGGCCCGTACCGGCTACATTTCCTTTCAGATCTAGGACTGATGGTCTCACTATAGTAGTTGAGGCTGGTACACGCTTATGCTGATTAGGGTAAATAAGTAGCCAACAGATAGAGGCTCAAATCTAGAAATTTGGGCAAGGGGCCAAAACTAAAAGATTATTTGTTAGGACTAGTACCGGTAGCATTCACTTTCAGGTTTAGGACTGATGGTCTCATTACAGTTAGGTCAGGTTGGGTAGTATTCCCTTTCAGGACTAGGACTGATGGTCTCACAACAATTAGGTGAGGCTGGGCACGCTTATGTTGATTAGGGTAAATAAGAGGTCAAAATAGGGGGCGATAGTTAGTGTGCATCAGCAACGACCGAGCATGCGACATCGATTAGCGTAAATAATTCGCTATGACATCCTAAGCGCCAAAAGGTGTCTTTTGCTGTAACAAACAAGATAGACTCACAGTGGCACAATCGAGATAGGAATGTCGATCGGCGGGTAGAATTAGGATTTCAGCTTGAACAACTTAGTAGTTAAGATAGGATTAGAGTTTTCAGCCTGATCACAGCAGTTTAAGACAAGTGAAACAATTAATTCAATCAAACAATCATTCAACCAAGCAATCAATTCAATCAAACAATCAAAACAAATAGTCAAACATTCTAAAACATTATTTTATCTGAGTTTTATCTTTTCTGTAGTTTCCTTATGAGCTAGAACTATTGCTTAGTCTATTATCTTTACCTTACTTAGAAATGCTAGTGATTACTTTCACTCACCAGACTTATAGTCTGACCCACTCCTTTATTTCCCTTTTTTCCCCAATAGGCCAGCCGGTTTGAGTTGATTCAGGTTGCTTGGAGACCCATTCCTAGAGTTTTCTAATTTCAGATGTATTCTTCTGTTTTTCATCGTTTTCATTTGGGTTATGATGGATTTGGTACTTGTGAGAGGGATTATTATTATTATTGTTATCTTTGTAATCTATTTTTTGTGAGACCGAGATATATTTTCATGAGACATGAGATATTTTGAGTTTTTGAGACATATTATATTTTTATGACTTATTTTGAATGAAGTTACATTTTGAATGTCAAGTTTTTATTTGTACGTTTCCGCTGTTTTTACTTAGTCTTGTGAATCTTAGTCTCTATGATGCTTTAGCTATGCCTATGACGGATCACCTCCATTAATATGCCCTTATTGGGTATATCGTGAATGGTCTTATTGATCGAGTAAGGCACCATCCGTTAAAGAGTGTTCAAAGGAATATTCCTTGTTGATCGGCCTAAGATTGGTAGAAAGACCCTTGTTGTTTCCTTTCATTAATTCCCGGGGCCAAGCAATGATTTTCTAGCACAACGCCTTGCAGTTCAAAAGAATTTGACTTTGGTTATTACATAGTTGACAAATGGGAACCAATAGTGCCACCAAGTGATCCATTACATAATTCCTTGGGGAAATTGGACAACTGTAACAAATGGGTCAGCGAAGCTTATGTTTTCTATGATTATTTCACAAGAAAGAAAGATATAGCCTGGCCTAACAATCCCCTCTCTTTTTTAACAAATGGGTCAATGCTCCAACCCTCTCTTCGGGGTGTGGGGTGTGCGGTGTTTCACTTCGTATCAGAGTTAAGGTTATAGGATTCCTAAAAACTTGTTTTAAAAGTAAATTATTTTTCAAAGGTAACATATTTTCATACTATTTTTCAAAGGGAAACTCTTAGAAATAGCTTTTAAGTATAAGAGAGTTTTTATAAAAATCCCTTCAAAGTCCAGTTTACCTTCTTTTGATTCTTTCGAGCCTAAATTTTCTGTTCTTTGCATAATATGGCAAACTCCTCAAATCTTCCAAAGGGTGTCCAAGCCACTGCCTGGTTCCATAGATACCACCAAGCTATGGCACCATAGGTGCAAGGGAAAGCATCCAATGCAGCACCAGCGGGTGGAGATCCCATTAATCCACCTGCAGCAGCCAATTTTTCTATGCTATGCAAGGACTTTGCTAGTCTAGGAGGCAAGACGTTTTCTAGCAAGGAGGATTTCACAGAGGCACGAACTTGGTTGAGGAATAAGGAGCAGATATTTGGGCTGTTAGGATTGGAGGACCGACAAAGAGTTAAACTTGCATCTTGGCAGCAGAAAAAAGAGGTTAATGAGGTTCCTAAATTAGAAAACTCTAAGAAGCAATGGTGGAAGAAAAAGGACAAGAAAAAAGGAGGAGGACCTTAAAAGTGAAAAATCAAGAAAGGTGAGAAATATCATAGTTGTGGATTGGTTAGGCATTTCACAAAGGACTGTAAGAAGGACACAATGAAGAGGAGGTGTTACAACTATGGGCAGCCTGGATACCTTAGTAGAGCTTTTCTTCAGAAGACGGGGCAGAGAGCACGCGCACCCAGGGCACAAGTGCAGGCTTTGGATGCAGCCCTTCTAGTAGTGGACTGGACCGAGGTAGAAAAATCTCTATAGAATGTTTGATCTCTATTTTGGATTTTCATATTCGAACTCTTTTTGACTCTGAAGCATCGCATTTTTTTCATTTCTATTTCCTTGTTGATTGTTTACACTTAGATATTTCTCTATTTGTAGACCCTATAGTTGTTTCGAACCCTGTAAGAGGATCGACACATTTATCCATGATTCTTAGTGGTTTGAAAATTTTTATAATAGGCATAGAGTTTGATTGGGATGCCTATGTACTGGGATTTTCGGGATATGGGATGATTTTAGAGATAGACTGGTTATCCACTTACGGTGCGACATTGGACTACGAGAGGTGAGTCCTTAGACTAGAGGCATGTAGTGGATGGACTCTCGAAATTTCTTTCTCCCTATAGGGGTTAGTCATGTTGAGCTTCCTTTATTCCCTTGATTCATCACATTAAGAGTTAGATTCAGTTCTAGTTGTTAGAGATTTCCCAGACGTTTTCGAGAAGGTTAGGGGACTACCCTCCTAAGAGAGAGATTAACTTTAGGATCTATCTAAATGACAATGCTAAGCTAGTGGCATTGCTCGTGAGACATATGGATCCTAGGGAGAGCAAGGAGTTAAGTAAGCAGATTGTTCAGCTCCTAGAGAAAGGATTCATCAGATGGAGCATATCTGAGTAGGAAGCGCCACTCGTCTTCCCTACAAAGGCGGATGGTTACCTTAGACTTTATGTAGACTATAGAGAGTTGAGTAAGCTCACGGAGAAGAACCGTTACCCACTTCCTAGGATAGATGATCTTTTAAATCAGTTAGTTGGCTTTTTAGTATTTTCTCAGCTTGACTTATCCACTGGATTTCATCAGCTTAGGGTCGCTGACGATAGCATTGATAAGACAACATTTAGGACACCCGATGGATTCATTAAGTGTTTGGACTGACTAATGTCCTAGCCTATTTTGTAGATCCTAGGAGTCATGTTTTTCAAGATGCCCTAAATAATTTCGTTGTAGTATTTGTGGACGACATTCTGGTGTTTTCCAATAGCATGGAAGAGCATGTTATTCATCTTAAGGAGATTCTTCACACACTTCGTGTACACCAGTTGAAAGAAAAATTCTCAAAGTGTCATTTTTGGTGTGAGGAGGTGCGTTTCTTAGAGCATGTAGTCTCAAGAGAGGGTTTAGCTGTGGATCCTACTAAAAGTAGCAGTACAGGATTGGAAGGCCCCTAAGAACGCTACCGAAGTTAGAAGCTTCTTAGGTTTAGATGGTTATAATAGGAAGTTTATAAAAGATTTTACTAAGATTTCATCACTCAAGGTTAAGGCTACCCTCATAGACTAGATTGGATCAAGGCAACGAGAGGATTCAGAGCTTGTGGATATTATGAATAAGATTAGCAGAGCAGAGGACTCTAAACATCTCCAACGCTATTCCATCGATAGAAAAGGGTGGCTAAGAAGAGATGGAAGACTTTGTGTTCCCTACGCTGGTGATTTGATGAGTGCAGTTCTAGCAGAAGCATGCTATTATCGAATAAATATGCATCAAGGTGGTGATAAGATATGAAGAGAGTGTTTTATTGGAGTGGCACGAAGAAGGACATAGTAGATTTGTGACTAATTGTCTTCTATGCCAATGGGTCAAGGCGGAGCACAAAGGCCTGGTGGATTGCTTCAACCAATGGATGTACCCGAATGAAAGTGGGATAGTGTTTCGATGGACTTCATGGATGGTTTACCCCAATCTAGGAAGGGGAATACCATTATTTGGGTGTTTGTAGATCGTTTGATTAAGAGCACCCACTTCATTTCGATCAAGAGTAAGAGGACAACACCTTATTTGGTATCCATATACGTTCATGAGATAGTCCAAATTCATGGAGTTTTCTCTACCATAATGAGCGACGGAGACCCTATCTTTACTAGCGAGTTTTGGAGGATCTTGCAAGAGGCTTTAGGTATGGCCTATGACCCTAAAAAGGATGGCCAAATGGAGAGAGTTAATAGAGTTCTTAAGGATTAGTTGAGGATGTGCATTCTTGATTTTGGAGGGACTTGGGAGGAGCACCTTCTTTAGTGGAATTTGCATATAACAATAGTTTTCAGGCTAGCATTGGGATGGCTCCTATTGAAGCTCTTTAGGGAAGACCTTTCAAGTTGCCTTCATGTTGGTTGGAGTCTACAGAAAGATTGCTACTTGGTCCCGATAAAGTTAGAGAGACTTCGAAAAATATTGATTTGATTAGAAGAAGAATGAAGACGGCAGACGGCCCAAGATAGGCAGAAATTCTATGCAGATAAGCGGAGAAGGGATATTGAGTTTGAGGTAGGAGACTTGGTTTTCACTAAGGTGTCTCTGCTAAGAAAGGTAATGAGGTTTGGATCAAGTGGGAAACTTGCTCAAAGATTTGTAGGACCGTTCCCCATTATAGAAAGGGTAGGGAAGATGGCGTATCGGATAAAGCTACCGGAGAGGCTTGCGAGAGTTGATGATGTTTTTCATGTTTTGCACTTGAGAAAGTTCTTACATGATTCAGCAGAGGTAGTGGAACCTATTCAACTTGAGGAAGTTAAAGTGGATAGAGAAGCATCGGTTGTCGCATTCCTACCAAGATTATTGGACGTGATATCAAGAAGCTTAGGAATAAGGGTGTCCCTTTAGTTAAGGTGCAATGAGGAGATAGTATTAAGGACGCTACATGGGAGGCTAAGGAGAAAATAAATGCCTCTTATCCACATCTTTTCGATGTTACATCTTAAATTTCCTATTTTCATCTTTAGTTTTGAATAGATTCTTTCCTTTAGTACCCTTTGGGAGGGTAGATCTTAGGATTTAACATATGGATGGTAGAACTGAATGTAAAAATGTTACTAGAACATGTTATGTATGATGGATGCTAGTGGTTGCAAGTGTTTGCTACTGGATACTAATGCACGCATACACACATACTAGGTACTATTATCTCTTAGGGATCGTCCTAAATAGGTCACTAAAGCATATGCATATGGATGTGTGTGTACTTGCATTTTTACTTCACGGTTGCTATAATGAGTGATTATCGTATGATTGTTGCATTTGGATGATGATTGTAGCACGCATATAGAACTATCAGTTATCATTAGGAAATTTGCATTCATTTGGATACATGGCACAGATATGATCGCATAAAAAGGAGGTCGACTAACTCAATAGACGGCCTAATCTTTTGCATTTGTTAGGGACATTAACACTACACTATTGCATATAACATAAGTTGCATTAGAAAGCTTAAGGACAATGGATGTAATGGATGTTGGTTGAATATGTGGTTGTAGAATTTAGATGAAAATATTTATTTCATTCTTCTGTCCTTGGAGATTTCACGGACGAAATCCTTTAAGAAGGGGAGAATGTAACAACCCAAAAAGTTGAGCTATAATAATTAATTAAAGATTAATTAAATAATAAAATAAGTTTGTGAAATTTTTAGAATCGAGCAACGAGGGTTGCACTATTGGGTCCGTGGCGATTTTTTGATCAATTTCTATATATAACTTATCAAAATCCAAGCTAGTACGCGAAGTTACGAAAGAAACAAGAGTTCAGAATATATATATGTATGTATGTATGTATGTATGTATGTATGTATGTACGTACGTACGTATGTATGTATGTAGGTCGACCCTTGTTTTGGTCAGGTCGACTTACAAGTTGACCCGCCTTTGTTAATGGACGACATTTCATCCAGGTACGAGCCGTTGACGTTAAAACTTGATTTTTAAGCAATCTCATGCGTTCTTAGCTACATCCGACGGTTCCTAGTGAGCCTAAGACGTGGTTGAACCAGATTTAATCCTCAAATCTGATGGCTTGAGATCCCTAAGTCACACTATAAATAAGACCCTAGACCTAGATATTTTTCTCATTCAGATTTTCTCCCAATTAGGTTCATTGCCTGAGGTTGAACCCTAAATGGAATTTTTTTCTACGGAGAAGATCTTTTTAATGAAAATATTCTACACCTTAATAGCGGATCCAGGAAGGCCCAGGATTTGAGCTTAGGACCACATGTAAGTGTTTTGTAATTATTTTAGATTTGTGAGCAATTTAAAATAATAGGGTTCTCAATAGTTGTAGTTTTTCTACAATTTTGAGACAGTTTTTATATAAGTTTATTTACGGTCATTTCTTAATTAAATTTCAGAAGTTCTTTTCAATCTATTTTTATTCAGATATTTTATTACGTTATTTTCAGTTGTTTGCATCTGTTTTAAGTTAGAATTTAGCATGTAAATGCTTGTTTCTTTTTATATAGATTTAATCCCTCTTGCGCGAATAAATTAAAAAGAGGAGAATTTGCTAATACGGATTAAAATAGAATAAAACTAAATTTATTAAAATCAAATGTAAAATGAACTGGAATAAAAATAGAGATGGATTGAAGTAGGCAGACTTAAGATATTTGCAAGCATAATTATAACAAGTGGTTATAACTAAAAAGAGGAAATAGAAAAATAACAACTGCAAAAACAATTATAACACATGTTATAATTAGAAAGAAAGAAATAACAGAAGAGGATTACTTTAAAACTTAGATCTCGGATCAAGTCAATAAGAAAATATAGCAGAAATAATAGAAGAGGCTTATTTTAAAAATTAGATTAAGTTAATAAGCAAACGTAGAAGTATGGCATGTACCGGCAACATTCCCTTTCAGATCTAGGACTGATGGTCTCACAATAGTAGGTGAGGCTGGGACGCGCTTATGCTGATTAGGGTAAATAAGTAGCCAATAGATAGATGCTCAAATCTGGGGATTTTGGCAAGGGGAGCAAAGCTAGAAGATTATTTGTTAGGACCAATACCGGCATCATTCCCTTTTTGGTCTAGGACTGATGGTCTCACAATAGTTAGGTGAGGCACTGCAGCATTCCCTTTTAGGACAAAGACTGATGGTTTAACAACAGTTAGGTGAGGCTGGACACACTTATTTTGATTAGGGTAAATAAGAGGTCAAAATATGAGGCGACAGTTAGTGTGAACCGGCGATGACCAAGTGTGCGGCATCAATTAGGTTAAATAATTCGCTACTGCGTATTAAGTGCTAAAGAGGTGTCTTTTGGTGTGACCAATGGTATTGGATCACAGTAGGACAATAGAGATAGGAAGGCTGATCAACGGGTAGAATTATGATTTCAGCCTAATTAAGTTAGCAATTGAGACAGGAATAGGGTTTTCAGCCTAATCACAGTAGTTTAAGACAAGTGCAAACAATCAATTCAATCAATCAATCAAAGAAAACAATCAAACAGAATCAGACATAGTATTTTATCCGAGTTAATATCAAATAATAAGATCAAGATGTTCAAGATCTCATTGTGAGTGCATTAATTTAATATCAAATAATAAGACGCAGACAACAAAGATATTATCATGTGATGAAACCTGTAATGTGTATTGAATGAACCCATGGAGTCCTTTTCCATTTCAAGTGCCAAGAGAAGCACTCTCTCATTCTTGAGTCGGTAGAGGGATAGAGGGATAGACATATTGTAGGAATGGAAACTTCTAGAGAAGATGCTCAGCAAAAGTAAAGAATGTTAGAACATGTTGTAGAGGGACTTGTTACTTTCAACTATATAGTTGTTACATAACGATTTGATCAAATAGTACATGGAAGTTTTACCTGTTACATAACATGCTGACATCAACCTCTTTTTGCTTTCAACTTATGTGACACATAAAATCTAAGGGAGAATGCCAGCACTGCTACTACAATTATATTTCTGTTTCGGTTAATCTTCTCCAATGCACCATCTGCATACTTGTTATTTAACCATCCATCTTCTCCTTGTCTCATTTTATTTATTTCCTTTTTTTTATTTTTTGGTGTATCTCTGCATATTTCATTCACCTTCAACTTCATCTTTTGCATTGTTTCTTTCATTTTCCCCTTCTTTCTTTTCACTTCGCTTGAAATTGCCTTGACCTTTCCGTTGTGGTCTCTTTTTATCTCCTCAATGGCTTGTTCAACCTTTCTCTCTTCTTGACGCATGATGCCCTCATCAGTTTTTGCCTTTCGATCTTCCACCTCTTTTGTTTATTATTATCATTATAAAAATTGTTCTTTGGCATTTCTTCATCTTTTGGTTTTGAATTTAACTTAATCCCAGCAGTGTCTGTGCCAGCAAATTCTTTTTCTTGAGTTGGTTCATTATGGGTTGCTTTAGTCACTCGAGACTTAGCATCCTTTACAAAGGATGCCATCACCTCAGTTACTGTAGGCATCTCCATTTGATTTGCATCATTACTTCTAGTTTTCTCCTCCCTTGTGCTCTCATCTTTCTTTTCTTTGCCAAATTTACCTTGCTCGTGAATCTCTTCTTCTTGCCTTGGTTTCTCCTCTTTTGTGGTTTCTTGCTTGGATTTCTCATGTTTTGTTGCTTCATTCTTGACCGTGTCTCCTTTTGTGATAGCTTCTGCCTTCGTAATCACACTTTTAGGCATAAGTAAACTGAGATGTCCATCCTCAAACTTTCCACTAGTTTTATCAGTAATTACATCTTTTGGCACATCAAAAGACTGATCGACATCTATGTATTTGTTGGCTGCTGCTAATCTACTACCTCTGACAAATAACTTCCCAGCATTATCAAGTTGCACTCTTATCTCCTCCCTTTTGAACCCTTTTAAACTAATTACAGTTACAATGAGTGCATTTTTTCATGCTCTTTTCAAGTTTGCAGAAATAATATAATTTCCCGATTTAATATGGATTTTTAAATTGCAACTCATACCTGGCAACTGAACAAGAAGCATGCGGTTATATTAGTCTTCTTTCCATTCAGCTTGTGGCTTGAAATTTTCACGCTTAGCTTTCAATATCAATGAAAGCTAGCTCTGGAAACCTAGATTCTTCCTTGTATTATACATGTTCGGTTTGCCGGATCTAATATTAGTGCGTAGGTTGGTTTGAGAAATTAGTGTAGGATCGATTTCACCCTAGAGGGAGGGTGAATAGGGTGATGATATAAATTATAAAAATTAATTGCGGAAGCTTATAAAATTATTTCAACACAGATCACAAATTAATAGCAGCACAGAAAAATAGCAGAATAATAAAATGCAGAAATAGAATGACACAGAATTTACCCAGCTTCGGCAAAACCCTGCCTACTGCTGCCCCCAAGGTTTCTACTAGAAATTAGTTAGTCAGACGCTTACACACGTAAACTCGCGACACCCGCTATCGACTAAACCTAACTCTACGCTCAAAACCCTGCCACAACTCAGCCACTGAGTTGCGAATTCTCAAGCTACGCCACGTAGCTTGTCCCTTAGTCACACGACTAGCAAATACAACGGTTTAAAAATAAAATTACAAATTAAAAACAATTTAAAATTAAATTACCCTAATTTAAAACCAAAACCCTATTTTATTCTTTAACAAGGCCGGCCTCTTTTTTTTTTATTAATTGGCATGTTCTCTTTATTTCATTCCTTTGAAAAATGGCCGCCGTTGTTAATCTCATTCGTTCCACTTTGCAACTGAATTAGGGCTTGCATCCTTGATCCAAATTAGGGCTTTCAAATTGAAGTCGCCGCTTTTGATTAGCTCGTTTCACTGATTAGCTCGTTTTCTGATTAGCTCGTTTCTCTGATTAGCTCTCGGCTCTTCAATTTTGATCGAGTTCGTCTATGATTTCGCTATGTACTTTTCTTCTTTTGCTTTACTGGTTTGATGCTTACTTTAACTCGATGATTTTGAAATTGCCGATGATGATTGTTTATATAGGGTTTGTAACCCTTGAGTTTCGTTCGTACAAAATATGTTTGAATTTGTCTTGACCGATTGATGTTGCTTGGATGCTCGTGATTATTCCTGACTTTGTCAATTTCGTATAATTTCTAGTAGCTTGATTCACACGGTATTGATTTCGATTAAGGCTTGACTTATTCATAAACGAATATACTTTCGTTGCTTGATGGTCACGTTGTTGATTCGTGACTTGGTCAAATTACTTGGTCACTACAGTTTAATTGTCATCTGACTTCGGTCTTGATTTGTTCAACTTGAAATTGATTTGTGACGTGAATTTCTGGACGTTGATTATTTTCGGCTCGTACTTAGTGTATCATCTATATTAGTGTTTGTTGTGTTCACTTGATTGTTGTGCACTGAGTTTGCTTCGAGTCAGTTTCATTGTGTTAGTTTCATTGTTGCTGTGTCACTAGTTCATTTGAAGTTGTAGCTTGCACTTTTGTTGTTTGCATTGAGCATTTTGTATGCTTGCAATTTTGGATTTCCAGTTGCACTTGGTTCATTGTCATTTTGCTGGAATGACTTCGACATTGGCTTTTGTAGTTGGTTCATTACTTTTCATTGTTGTAGTCTTTGTGCATTGTTGCTATTCCTTCGGTGCACTATGCTTATCTGTAGACTTTGTGCATTGTCACTATTCCTTTGGTCATGTTGCCTTCAGTTGCTTGTACTATCTGGTCTGACCTGCACACTTGTTTATGCTTCATTTTTTGACTTGATGCCTTGAATTTGAGACCTCGGCCGTTTGGTTTCATTTGGTATCATTTGCCTGAGTCACTTGTTCAAGCTTTCATGCATTGTTGTGTTGTTGTTTGTTGCATACTCTTTGATGGATGTTGTGCTCTTTCCAGTTGTTGCAGTTCCACTACTTTGTGTTAGCATTGCTCTGTCTTGACTCCATTGGTGTCACTGGTGTACTTGAGTCAGTGGTTTTGGTTTGGCGCAGCTGCTATGCCTTTGTGCATTTCACTGTGTTCATGCACTTGAACTACTCTCGGGTTATGTTTGTGTACTTTTCTGGTTTTAGTTTCTTGATGCAGTTTGGTCTGGTATTTTAGTCCGATTCAGTTTGCAAATAGTTTTGTTCATTTGTGATTATACTGGTCTTGTTTATATTGGACTAGTCGACACTTGATTCTTGAGTTTTGGCCATTTGCACCTGTGTTGAATCCAGTTTCACAACTCGGGTTTGACCTTGTGCTGAAGTCAATATTTTATTTATGTTGCACCTGAGTTGAACCCGTCTTTTTATTTGGGTTTGACCTTGTGCTCACCTGTCCCTGTAACATTATCAAGTGTATATCGGTGTGCACGGCCTTGTGGCATGTACAGTGATACACTGTGCATGTCACATTGTTCATGTGTGATGAATTCAAATATAAATCATGACTAACAACCCAAATAACTGAGGCAAATAATATTTTCAAAAACCATATTTTATTTTCTATTGCAAAAATATTTCTTTTTCAATTTTATTGCGTTAGTGAATATTTTTGCAGATTGCTCAGATGCTAGATTCTAACTGGAATGAAGTTGAAGATAAACTACGAGTGTGAGTGATATGTAGTGAGGAATTTATGTAAATTGAATTGTGATGTAATCAGAAATTGTATTGTGATTGAATTTGTATCAAAGTTGTATAGTGTATAGTGAGAGCTTGAATTTGTACTATTCAATATTGTAATAAATATTTGTTTTGAATAAAATTTCTGTTTGAATTCAAATTCTATGTTATTTAATTTTATTCAGCAAATATTTATTTAATCTATGAAAATTAAAATTGTACATTAACAAATACATTTAAACGAATGTATATATGTTTATTTTCATCAAACAAAAATCATATAAGCGCATATTCAACAATCTCCCCCTTTTGATGGTAACAAACATATATTTAAGATTTTGAATATGTTAAATGTATTTGATCGTTGATATATCCTAATTGCTCCCCCTATTTAAATGCTTCCTCTCTACACAAAGCTCCCCCTACATATATGCATACAAATAAAAATATGCAAATGAGCTTAGATGCAAATAGAAAATTATTTGACCTTTGCTTGATTTTATTTGACAAAATCTTAACTTTTCTCTCCCCCTTTTGTTATCAGCAAAAGAATAATAGTGTTAGAGAAAATAAAGATAAAGTGATCGATATTAATTCAACATTAAAACTCAATTGATTATAAATATTAAATTTCAATAAAAAATCAAACAAAAATCATAAATATTTTGTTAGGCGCATATTCCACTTTTAGAATGATGGGAATTATGTCATCATATAAAACCATACAGTTGTGTCTATTTGTGGTATATTTATATCAGGAATTTGAATATCTACTAACCATGCATAACCGTTAGGACTTTTAAATGAGATTAGTAGTATTCCAATTTTATTTTAAAAAAGAATGAATTCAAGTATCTTCTAACCACGCATAACCGTGAGGACTTTTAAATGGGATTAGAATCAACTTGTTTATTTAAAAATCAACTTTTGATATGCGTTCCATACATGCATAACCGTGAGGACTTTTAAATGAGCATGGAAGCACATAACAAATTCCAAGTAATTCACCCATGCATAACCGTGAGGACTTTTAAATGAGAGTGAATACTTTGGTATTTTTTTTATTTTTTAAAAAAAAATGTGAAAATGAAAAACGAACGATTCCTGTTTAAAGTACCACATATTGACAAACTATATAGAATTTTGATGAGTGAGGGTTGTTAGAAATATGATAGAAATAGAGATGGTCATGGAATTTTTACCAACAAAAGTTTTTTTGATGTGAACGGGTGTGTAGCATGGAACTACACAGCCGATTATAGTGATATTAATATATAAGTAGTTCGACCAACAAGCCTGGTCGATAGCCAAAACAGCATAATCCGAGTTAAAATTTACAACCACTGTTTGAGAACAAAAAATATCATCCCAGCATTTTCGAATATTACATTGATGGGCCCAATACGATCAGAAGCGAGAAAAAACTACTACTAAGAGCGGTTCAGAGACTGAAGGTGAAAAGCTTAGGTCTTAGCTGCCTCCTGGTGATGCCGACGAAGCACTGCCATCAGATTCATCTGAAGGGGATTGAACTGCAGGGAGACGGAACCTGAATGGTGTTGAGGAAGAAGAAGAACCTGTCCAAAATGCGAAAATATAAGCAATTTTGCTGCAAAGGCTAAAAAGAGTGTTGGTTGGATTGTCGAATATAAAAGCATTTCTTTCGTTCCAGATGACCCAACTGAAAATGGCTAGAAGGGAATCCAGGAGACGATTTGGTACGCCGTACTGCCAATGGTCAAAAAAGTCGTTGATCAAGTGAATTTGACCCAAGGTGTGACTACAGACTGAGACCCATATGTAGTAGGATATGTCGCATTCGAAGAAGAGATGGCGGATTGATTCAGCTTCAGTCTTACACAGGACGCAGAACTGGTCAGAAGAAATGTTTAAACAAACGATACGGTCTTTGGTATTAATGCGTCCATGTATGAGGCACCATTGAAAAATTTCGAAACGGGGAGGGATGTGGCATTTCCAGACACGAGCGAATGCGAAGAGGCGGCCAGGATGATTAAGAAACGAGGAGTACTGAGAAACGGAGAAGCCATGCAAGGGAGAGAGTGACCATGCATGACCGTCCTTCACTAGGGGATCGAGTGATACGTGTTGAAGCAGGCGCAGGACTGAGAAGAGCTCCGAGAGGGTGTCAGGAGAAAAGAGGGTTGAGGGGAAAAGGCAAGGAAGACCGAGGGCTACCGCCTCCGCCACTGTCAGGAGGGGAAGGTTGGAGTGAGAAAAGAGAAGGAGGAAGAATTTGTGTAGGGGGAAAGGCTGTGCCATGTGTCAAACCAGAAGAGACAGTTGGCGCCATTGCCAATATTGATCCGGATAATGGATTTGAAGCGGTCAACAGAGGTAAGAACACCAGTCCAAAAGGGGGAGGGCCTACGGTGAGGAGCGAAATGGAGGACGAGGAAAGGGTCCGTGTTATAGTGAGAAGCTAGAATCCACTGTTTCCAAATATACTGTCCCGGCGAGAGTAGGCGCCAGAGCCATTTTGCTAGTAGAGCTTGATTGAAAGAGATCAGATTGGGGACACCAAGACCCCCATGTTTTTCATGCATGCACACGATTTTCCAATTGACGAGACATTTAATTTTCCCTCCATTCCAGAGGAAGGTTCGTCTAATGGCGTCAATTTTCTTGGATACCCAGATAGGGAGCTTGTGGAATGAGAGCCAGTAAGTGGGAAGGGCTGAGAGAACAGCCTTGACCAGAACTAACCTCCCAAAAGACGATAGAGTGTTAGCTTTCCATCCAACTAGTCTAGATTCAATTTTGGCTATAAGAGGGGTCCAATTTGATCGGTGAAGCTTGGAGGGCCGCAAGGTAATACTGAGGTAGGTTAAGGGAAAGGTGTCCAGGCGGCAGTTGAGGGCGGAGGAAATGGGGGGACCGAGGAGATCAGCGTTTCCGAGCATAATATTGGAGCTCTTGTTGAAATTGATGGACAAGCCGGAAATTAGTTCAAAGGAGTATAGAATGACCTTGAGACAGTGAATGTGGTCAGAAGAAGGTGAAACAAAGAGAATTGTGTCATCTGCGAACTGAAGATTGGAGGTCATAGGAATAGGGCTGGAACTGAGGTGAGAGTTTGGTGGGTGGATGCCAGCTAGGATATTATTAGAGGTCGCTAGTTTGATCATGTGATTGAAAACATCAACCACAAGGACAAAAATGAGAGGCGAGAGAGGATCTCCCTGTCTTAACCCCCGAGCTGATTTTATGTGCCCTCCAGAAACTCCTCTGATCTGAATCGATGAAAGGCTCGAAAAAAGAATGCTTTGAATCCATTTACACCACGTGGGAGGAAAGCCTCTGTGCCTTAGGAGTTCCAAAATGAAGTTCCAATTTACCGAGTCGAATGCCTTGGAAAAATCGAGTTTAAGCAGGACACCAGGGATATTATTCGAATGACAAGATGAGATTACTTCTTGAGTCGCAGCCACGTAGTCTAGAATATTCCTACCGTGGATGAAAGCTGACTGTTCTATCCCAACAAAAGTTTTATAACTCTTGTTTAAATTTCTGAAGAAATTTTCTAATTATACTTTCTCGAGTTATAATATATGATCAATATCAACACTCATCACTTTTTCAATCACTATTTATCTTTTCCGAAAATTATCAGAGAGTCAGATTAGTCAAAATAGTCATTTAAAATCAAATCCAAAAATAATTATGAAATCAATTTTTCAAATTGACTAATCTGAAAATATGGTCAAAAATGATTTTCTCGAGGGGGTTTTATAAGAAAATTTTCTGCTATTT
The DNA here is from genome assembly GCA_030765085.1 of Allium cepa. Classification (NCBI taxonomy): domain Eukaryota; kingdom Viridiplantae; phylum Streptophyta; class Magnoliopsida; order Asparagales; family Amaryllidaceae; genus Allium; species Allium cepa. The sequence continues at coordinate 744,936,732 of CM060932.1, forward strand.
GAAAATTATTTGAAATGAAGAAATGCGGATATTTTCTTTGAAAAATGATGCGGTTACTAAATGTCTCAAAAAATCACGTTCAACTAGTAATTTTTCTATCAACTAGATTACCAGTGTAATCTGCATCTGAATTTCTCTTTCACTCAAAATCATCATTAATTGAATTTGATTGACCAACCCATGAAGTGTGCGCCAAAAATTTCAAACTCAATTTTAACAGCAATTTAAATGGCATTCTTTTGAATTTGAAATGAAGCCGTGTTAATAATCAAAAACCGTGAATATAGGGTTAGCCGAATTATAACCAAATGTACTATTATCCAACATAACACTATTTTTAATCCAAAATGATATATATGAAGTAATTCACAGAATCTAGAGATTATTATAGTGTTTTTTGGCATAAGAATATAATTGGCCAACAACTTTGAATAAGCCAGAATCAAAATCATCATTATTTCATCATCTTCATTATTGGCTGATTTAATTCAGAATATGGTGCAGATTATCACATTTTATATATCGTTCAAATAAATATTCCTTTACCTGTTTTACCTTTACGATATTTTTCGTGGTTGCCCATTGTGATTCTGTCACCTTTATACTAGGCTAAGGAACTTTGCTTTGTCGCCCGTTGTGTTTCTGGAACAGCCAAAATCCAGAGAACACTGTTGTTGTTCCTTAGCCTGCCACCATACCTACACGGGAAAAGATTTATGTGATCTATTTGTTTTTATAGGTCCATGGTTGTTAGTGGCAGAATTTTTATAAAAATAATTTTGTGTAGACCCAAAACTATTTATAATTGTTCACTTCGGCACCCAAATTTGTTTAACTTTAAGAGTTTTTATATTTGTGCCTTTTGGAACCCAAATAGGTATAGTTTTCACATGTTTGGGTCTATACCAACAATTATTGTGATTGTGTCCATATTTTCTACAAATTGTGCACATAGAATTAACTTGATTAATATTTCTTTTAACATTTTCAGAATGATTATATCCAAGTCCTTGTCTTACCATATTAACAGTTTGCTTTCCTAATAGCATATTCAACGATTTTTCACTTTTTGAAAATTTATCTAAAGTCGTTGACAATTGTTGGACTTGTGTTTTGAGAGACTCATTTTCATTTAACAATTGTGTGCACTTTTTAATAGAATTCTCTCTTCTAGTCTTTTCATTCTCTTTTAAAATCAGATTTTCATTTTCAAGCGATTTCATTTTAATTTCTGATTTTTTAATTTCTTCATCAAATATTGGACACTTATCACACTTAGAGATCCTACTTTGATAGGTTTTAACTAATTGGTCCAGTTGTTCATTTAATTCTATCAAAGTAACTTTTTGTGATTCAAGTTTAGCATATTTCTCCCTAAGTCGTTCAAAGCAGCCATTTACTTCGTGGAAATAAATAAGTAATTCAGAATGAGTAAGTTTTGATACCTCGCTTGGCTCGTCATCGTCGCTATCAGTTATATTTCCTTGAAGGCACATATCTGCTTTCTCACTCTCACTTCTAGTACTTTTATCATTCTCATCCATTTCATCCCAAGTGGCTGCAAAACTTTTCTTTTTCTGTTTCTTTCCAAAGTCACGTCGATTTCGAGGACAATTGGGCTTGATGTGTCCGGGTTGGTTGCACTTATGACAGATGATCTCCTGTTCTTCTGAGTAGTCAAGTGCTCTGCCTATTCTGCTATTCAATTCCTGATTTCGAGCTGGATTTTCGTATTTGCGGTTCCACCTTTGAATTTCTTTATTAGTAGTGCCAGCTCTGCTGCTCCATCATCATCGTTGTCATCATCACTTTCGGTTGTTCCTTTGAGCGCTATTAATTTCTTTCGAGCATCTCCTCCTTCACGTTCTTTCTTGAATTTCATTTCTAGCTCATAAGTGGTGAGATTTCCGATGAGTTCTTCAACTTTCATTTGTTTTAAGTCTTTTGATTCTTGAATGGCAGTCACTTTCGCTTCAAATTTTCGTGGAAGGACTCTGAGGATTTTTCGGACTATCTCCAACTCTGTGTATGATTTTCCAAGAGCTTTTGATTTATATACGATATTGGAAAGTCGTCCATGCATCTCTTTAACGTTTTCTTCCTTTGCCATTGTGAAGTTCTTGTATTCGCTGCTTAGCATGGCAAGGCGAGATTCTTTGACTTGAGATGTTCCTTCGTGAGTCACTTCTAGTGTGTGCCATATTTCCTGTGCAGTTAGACAATGTGAGACACGATTAAATTCAAATTGATCCAATGAATAGATAATGGAATTCATAGCTTTAGCATTAGTATTTTGTAATTTATTTTCTAGTTCTGTCCATTGTTCCTTTGGTTTATCTACTTCCTGATTATCCACAGTTATAGTCGGTGTTCTATAACCTGTCTCAACAATATTCCAAGCGTCAATGGTTTTCAGAAAGATTTCCATCCTATTTTTCCAATAAGCATATTCACCATTGAACATTGGTGGTCTAACTATGGATTGACCCTCAGCAAAAGCAGTATTAAAAGAAGCCATTTTAAAAATTCAAATTTTTAAAACAAAAATTGGTTTTTGAAGCGTGAATTTTTAAAAACAAAATTCGACTTCTATTCCTAGCTCCGATACCACTTGTAGGATCTATTTCACCCTAGAGGGGGTGTGAATAGGGTGATGGTATAAATTATAAAAATTAATTGCAGAAGCTTATAAAATTATTTCAACACAGATCACAGATTAATAGCAGCACAGAAAAATAGCAGAATAATAAAATGCAGAAATAGAACGACACAGAATTTACCCAGCTTCGGCAAAACCCTGCCTACGTGCTGCCCCAAGGTTTCTACTAGAAATTAGTTAGTCAGACGCTTACACACGTAAACTCGCGACACCCGCTATCGACTAAACCTAACTCTATGCTCAAAACCCTGCCACAACTCAGCCACTGAGTTGCGAATTCTCAAGCTACACCACGTAGCTTGTCCCCTAGTCACACGACTAGGAAATACAACGGTTTAAAAATAAAATTACAAATTAAAAACAATTTAAAATAAAATAACTCTAATTTAAAACCAAAACCCTATTTTATTCTTTAACAAGGCTGGCCTCTTTTTTTATATCAATTGGCCCGTTCTCTTTATTTCATTCCTTTAAAAAATGGCCGCCGTTGTTAATCTCGTTCGTTCCTTTTTGCAACTGAATTAGGGCTTGCGTCCTTGATCCAAATTAGGGCTTTCAAATTGAAGTCGCCGCTTTTGATTACCTCGTTTCTCTGATTAGCTCATTTCTTCGATTAGCTCTCAGCTCTTCAATTTTGATCGAGTTCGTCTATGATTTCGGTATGTACTTTTCTTCTTTTGCTTTGCTGGTTTGATGCTTACTTGAACTCGATGATTTTGAAATTGCCGATGATGATTGTTTATATAGGGTTTGTAACCCTTGAGTTTCGTTCATACAAAGTATGTTTGAATTTGTCTTGACCGATTGATGTTGCTTGGATGCTCGTGATTATTCCTGACTTTGTCAATTTCGTATAATTTCTAGTAGCTTGATTCACACGGTATTTATTTAGATTACGGCTTGACTTATTCATAAATGAATATACTTTCGTTGCTTGATGGCCACGTTGTTGATTCGTGACTTGGTCAAATTACTTAGTCACTGCAGTTTAATTGTCATCTGACTTCGGTCTTGATTTGTTCAACTTGAAATTGATTTGTGACGTGAATTTATGGACGTTGATTATTTTGGGCTTGTGCTTGGTGTATCATCTATATTAGTGTTTGTTGTGTTCACTTGATTGTTGTGCACCGAGTTTGCTTCGAGTCGGTTTCATTATGTTAGTTTCATTGTTGCTGTGTCACTGGTTCATTTGAAGTTGTAGCTTGCACTTTTGTTGTTTGCATTGAGCATTTTGTATGCTTGCAATTTTGGATTTCCAGTTTCACTTGGTTCATTGTCATTTTGCTGGAATGACTTCGACATTGGCTTTTGTAGTGGTTCATTACTTTTCCATTGTTGTAGCCTTTGTGCATTGTTGCTATTCCTTCGATGCACTATGCTTATCTGTAGACTTTGTGCATTGTCGCTATTCCTTTGGTCAAGTTGCCTTCAGTTGCTTATACTATCTGGTCTGACCTGCACACTTGTTTATGCTTCATTTTTTGACTTGATGCCTTGAATTTGAGACCTCAGCAGTTTGGTTTCATTTGGTATCATTTGCCTGAGTCACTTGTTCAAGCTTTCATGCATTGTTGTGTTGTTGTTTGTTGCATACTCTTTGATGGATGTTGTGCTCTTTCCAGTTGTTGCAGTTCCACTACTTTGTGTTAGCATTGCTCTATCTTGACTCCATTGGTGTCACTGGTGTACTTGAGTCAGTGGTTTTGGTTTTGGCGCAGTTGCTATGCCTTTGTGCATTTCACTGTGTTCATGCACTTGAACTACTCTCGCGTTATGTTTGTGTACTTTTCTGGTTTTAGTTTCTTGATGTAGTTTGGTCTGGTATTTTAGTCCGATTCAGTTTGCAAATAGTTTTGTTCATTTGTGATTATACTGGTCTTGTTTATATTGGACTAGTCGACACTTGATTCTTAAGTTTTGGCCATTTGCACCTGTGTTGAATCCAGTTTCACAACTCGGGTTTGACCTTGTGCTGAAGTCGACATTTTATCTATGTTGCACTTGAGTTGAACCCGTCATTTTATTTTGGTTTGACCTTGTGCTCACCTGTCCCTGCAACATTATCAAGTGTATATCGGTATGCACGGCCTTGTGGCATGTACAGTGATACAGTGCATGTCACATTGTTCGTATGTGATGAATTCAAATATAAATCATGACGAACAACCCAAATAACCGAGGCAAATAATATTTTCAAAAACCATATTTTATTTTATATTGCAAAAATATTTATTTTTCAATTTTACTGCGTTAGTGAATATTTTTGCAGATTGCTCAGATGCTGGATTCTAACTGGAATGAAGTTGAAGATAAACTACGAGTGTGAGTGATATGTAGTGAGGAATTTATGTAAATTGAATTGCGATGTAATCAGAAATTTTATTGTGATTGAATTTGTATCAAAGTTGTATAGTGTATAGTGAGAGCTTGAATTTGTACTATTCAAAATTGTAATAAATATTCGTTTTGAATAAAATTTCTGTTTGAATTCAAATTCTGTGATATTTAATTTTATTCAGCAAATATTTATTTAATCTATGAAAATTAAAATAGTACATTAACAAATACATTTAAACGAATGTATATATGTTTATTTTCATCAAACAAAAATCATATAAGCGCATATTCAACAATTAGTGTATGGGTTGATTTGAGAGCACTTGTATTTAAAAGTTGCAAGTGTTATTGGTAGGGAAATTTTTGGAAATAGTATAGGTTACCTCGTCCAAGTAACAACTCAATATTTTTGAAAATGGGAAAGGTAAAAATTCCTTACTTTTTGATAGCCTAATTTGGTTTATTTGCGTTCAATGTTTTCTCTTGTGGATAGTGTGCAGGGCGGGTGAAGCTTTCGTCAGTATTTTATATTAAATATTTATTATAATTTTGCATAAAATAAGTATTGTAGATGCTCAAATCGTGTGTCTATATACTAAGTAGTAATAACTAAACACTGAATATCTGAAACCCAGCCTTAGTTTTATTAAAAAGGCAATATATATATTGTTCAGCAGTAATCGAAATTTGCATCCATTTACAATTACAAAAGAAACATTTTTTATATTAAAAAATCTTTTCTTTCTTTTTGTGGCATCTTACATTGGCATCTCACACTGACCTGTTTTTGTGATTATTTAGTGTGAAGGGCGAGTTATACTTTTTGCTTGTAAAAGTCAGGCATGGTAGATACATGTATAATCCCCTCCTCCCTCTATTTGCAAGGACTAAATCACAATCGTAAGTTGTAATAATCTTTTTTCCTCTTAACAAGAACTAATTACAAGATAAACTTGATTGGAAGGCTAATTTTATAATGCAAACATATTAAAAGGGTAGTAAGTCGCTCATAAAAGTTATTGTTTTCTCAGTATGGCTCTTATATCTCCTTCAAGCAGCTATGGCTGCCATGAATATTCAGAATAACCCAATATTCTATGAGATCCCTGATCAGCATTCTAGGGCTTCTTCTTCTCCCCTCCTTAATTCTTTGATTTCTCCACCTCCTCCTTTTTCAAATCTTAAGGGTAAACCTCCAGATCAAGACAATGATGGTTTTCAACTTGTTAAAAACCATCGTAGCATGCAGAATCAGCTAAGATTTGTATCAAAAGGTTCGAATTATAATCAAAGAAATCCTCATAATCAGTTTCATAACAAATCAAAAAATGCCTTAAGAAGTCTTCCTAAAGAATCAACTAGTAAACCAACATCTTCTTGGGCGGATCTTGTTAAAAAAGGAGGGTTAATTTCATATATAGATTTGAGTAATCATGCTCCAATGAAAATTGGAGACAAAAAAATCATTGTTTTAAAGGATGAAATCGGTCGAAGAACTGAGAAAAAATAGGGAAATTCAATAGTTGCTTATGTGTTCGGTCAACCCTATTAACATCATTCCAGGGAATTCGTTCACAAAACATGGAACCCAGCAGATAAATTCAAAATATATACAAGAAATAATGGATTTTCCATCATCACATTTGCTATTGAATCAGATTGTTATAAGATCATTAAAGGAGGTCCTTATTTTATTAATGGTAAACTCATTATCCTAAATAAATGGGACAAAAAAAATGATTCCTGACCATGATCTATTGTCCACCTATCCAGTTTGGATAGGATTACTAGAGCTCAACCTCAAATTATGGGACAAAGAAGCTTTTGCAGCGATAGCTAGTGCTGTAGGCATCCCAATTAAACTTGACGACCCTATGGAAAATGAATCAAGACTCAACTATGCCAGAATTCTGGTGGAAATCAAAGCTAATGAAGTCCCACTAGAATACGCATATATCGTTATGCATGATGGCGAGAATATTGCATAGAAAATAGAATACGAGTGGATTCCCCTAGATGTTCGTTATGTGCCTACTTCGATCATCTCACTGAAGTCTCGTCATCAAAACTTATTTAAAAAGAAAAGAAACATTGAAAGCTAATGATATTTCAAGAAATTACATCAAGGACCCAAGAACCGATAAAGATATTTTCAAGAAATGGTTAATAAGACAAATCATGCTTCATTTCCCCAACATGAAATGTCAGATAATCAAACTTTGGCTCTAAACAAATCTCAATCTTTTGATAAGAAGAAGAAAACCATCATAAATACTGAGTTTGAAAATGATGATATGGAAATCATTCATATTAATGAGCAAACTGAGACACCTCTGCAAGCAGTTTCAATGAATACAAGCAATACTGGAAATGGTACTAATGTCACCAAAGAAACTAAGCAGCAGAATACTGAATCTGCTGCTAAAATGGTTTCAAATGGCATAAGTATGAAAATCACAGAGAAGGCAACTTAGAATTCAGGGGATTATAATATACAGTTCATGGATCAAACCCCCTCCCCCCGCAAGGATGATCCAAGTTTAGTTATAGACAATTCTATTACAAATAGCTTAGGAATTTCAATTACATTATTAAAAGGTAGCTTGCACAATCATCCTGAGCCTTCTGCGGTTTTGATTGAAAATGCAGTCTTATTAGTATCTTCATCTTCATCCACTATAAATAGCAAAAGGAGAAAAGCCAAGAAAAAGTATAAAAGAAACACTGGATAGTAATAATGATGATTTAACAACCTCCAAAAGCTTTGAGAAAACATGCATTATTAAAAACCTAGACTGGGAAGAATTTCTAAAAGTTAGGGGAAAAGAGAATACAAGAAAAGAGGAGGGAGAGCTGCATATAGCATTGAAGTAAGGTGCAGTGATATCCTTTATATTATTATTAATGTAAAGGGCTTAAATTCCCTTGAAAGGCAACTTGATATCACTAATCTTCTATTTACTTTTAAGCCTAGCATAGTAGGCACATTTTAGAACATAAACTTAAGGATAGTAATTTAGATAACTTTCTACGTAGGATTCTGCATAAATGGGTTGTATTAATAATAACTCCATGGGGGGTAATGGGAGAATAATGGTTATTTGGGGCCCTAACATATGGGACTTATGTCAGTATTCCCCTAATTTTCAATACATGCATTGCAATTTTATTAACAAAGGGTCTTACAAATAACTATTACTTTCATTTATGCTTCCAATTTAGAGGAAGATAAACTTCTTGTGTGGGATAATTTAGTTTCTATGAATTTTAATATTAATAACTCTTGGATTTGAATTGGTGATTTTAATATTTTAATGAAAGCTTCAGGAGAAAGAGGTGGTATTTCAATTCCTTTTAGAAAATTAGAGTTCTTCTCTAACTTTATGTTCAAAACAAGATTAATTGAACCAAATATCAAAGGCAATAAATATACTTGGAAATCAGGAGAATTTGGAAATATTAGTTGTAAATTGGATAGAATTTTAGTTAACCATCATTTTATTATCAAATTTCCTAATTTTATAAGTTTTACTTTACCCCAAGCTACTAGCGACCATACCCCTATTCAACTCAACTTTCATCAGAATATTCTCTTAAAATCAATTTTCCTTTTAGATTTAAAAATGGATGGGTATATAATAAGGAATATAGCCTTGTTGTTAAAAATAGTTTTAAGCCCTTAGTCAGTGGTTCTGCCCAATTTAAATTTAGAAGTCTTCTTCATCATACTAAGGAAAATCTTAAAACTTGGAAAAAATTAGAAATATTAATGAAATCGGTCAAATTAGATAGGAATGTGAACAATTGCAAGATAATATAGACTTAGATAGCTCAGACATAAATCGAATTAATGCATTTTTTTCTTATGCAAAAAAAGCTTGCAAACTGTCGACATATAGAAGCTGCTAACCTCAGACAAAAAGCCAAAGTTGATTGGCTTTCTAGTGGTGATATCCCTAGCAATTTTTTTTTTGCCAAAATGTTTAGCAGAAAAGATTATAATGACATAGAAAAACTGCTTTATGACAAGGGGGATATCATCAATGAAGCTTCACAACTAGAAAAGGAAGCTACAAATTATTTCTTTGATTTGTACAACTCTATTGGAAGCCGAGGTATGTTTCCCAAAATTTCAACTAAATACATGCCGCATGATAATAGCAATGAGATTCCTCATGCTCCTATTAGTATTGATGAAATAAAAAAAGACCTTTTCCACAAAGGATGACAAAAGCCCAAGCCCTGATAGTTTTATAAAACACATTGGATGGAGTAAAAGAGCTTTATTTTTTAGGCTGTAAATGAGTTTTTCTCTTCTGGAAAGCTTTAAAAAAAATTTAATCATACATTTATTACATTAGTGCCTAAGATTAAAAACCCTAGCTGTCTTAGTGATTATAGACCTATTGCTTATTGTTATTTCTTTTATAAAATCATTCCCACTATCTTAAGCAACATAATAATTTTTTTTTAAATATCTAATTTCTAAACACCTATGTGCTTTCATCCCTCATAGGTATATTGCTGAAAATATCCTTTTGGTTCATGAATTGTTAAGAAATTTTAATCAAACTCGGAATTAAAGAATGTGTACTAAAATTGACCTTCACAAAGCCTTTGATAAAATCAATAGAAATTCCATCATTTATATTATGGTTCAGCTAGGTTTTAGTAAAAAAAATTGCAACATAGTTAAAGAATGCATTTGTAATGTATCATACTTCATACTAAAAAATGTTCCACCTACAGGTGCATAAAGCATAATAGGGGAATTAGACAAGAAGAACTTTTGTCACCCTACCTATTTACTATAGCCATGGAATATCTTACATTACAATTGGATAGGGAACAACTGATTAAAGTTTAAAACCAATTAATTCAGTTACACCCATATTACCCATCTTTTATATGTTGATGATTTATTAATTCTTCTTAAAGCCGAGGTTCAGAATGCAGTTATCATAAAGAATTTATTTGCTAACCTTAAAGATTATGCATGTTTACAAATCAATGACGGTAAGAGTAAGATCTACATCACCAAGTCATGCAGCAATATTCAGGAAATACTTAGTGTTCTCAAATTTCAGCAAAGTAGTTTACCAATTAAGAACCTAGGGCTTCCACTAAGTTGTAATAAAATCAAAGACAAGGATTGTGTCAAGCTTCATGACATTATTCAAAACAAATTAAACAGTTAGTCTAGCAAGCTTCTATCAATAGCAGGTAGAATTGAACTTATTCACACTGTCATCACAACTATTGTCATGTATTGAACGCAATCTCACAGCATTCTAGTCAATACAATTGAGAAAATTGAAAAGTTATGTGCCAATTTTATTTGGAGTGGTAAACATCATAAAGTTTCTTGGAATATCATCACCAAAACAAAACGAGCTGGACCTGAGACATAATAAAGCTTTGAGTAGTAACTCATCCTCGAAAGTTGAAGCTGAAATGAAAACCAATCAAAAGGAGATTTTCACTCCAATCCAGAGCTTCATGGGATACAAGGACCTAAGATGAAGTATTCGAAGCCTCCTTAAGCTTTTAAGCAGGCTTAAGCGAGATTTTATTGAGTTTTTTCTTTTGAGTTTTAATGGCGTTCTGACATTTTATTTGACTTAGAATTGAGAGGATGGTGGCGGTTTATGCCCTAATGTGCTGTGGTCTAGATTTATGCTTGAGTGGTTTTGGGTATTATTGTGTTTTACCCGAATACACTATCTTTATTTCCACTGGGCTTGTCCCATTTATTAATTTCAAAAAAAAGAAGTAACTACAAGATTCTAATCTTTTTGTTTTACAAGCCATCTATATTGGACCTATGGCTTAAATTTTCACACAAAGTCATGGTGCATTTTAATAGTGCATCCCTACCTAACTTGTTTTCAATATCCACGGTTGTCAGGATTCAACAAATTTTTTGCAGACAAGGTCTATGCATGCTAACTACAAGATCCATCTTCTTCTCCAAGTTCTTCATGTCTTTGTAAATAAAAGAGCCTAAAAAACCATCATTGATGCATGCTCGAATTTCTTCTCCTTTGCATCCCAAATGGATATTTGGTAAGTAAATGGTCTTTTATTCTGAAAAAAATATATTATTTATCAAATATGTGTGAATTGGCTTTTTTACTTACAGTTTTTAATTTTATTGTCAAAATCGGATCCACTTAATTGATCATTTTCCTTACCTTTAAATTTTAATTCAGAATCGATATCATTTAGACCTTAATAGGTTGCATTTCAGTAATAGCAAATTCATAGAGGATTTTCTCAAGATTCACTGGAAATCTTCTCTTTAGTGCCTCCTTTATGCTATCATTCAGTGAGCGACTACACAGATGGTATCCACCATTGGTTTCACATTAGTCTCTCTTGCACGAGCATGCAATGAAATTGCAAGTTTCTAGAATAATTTTTGTGCTAGATTTGCAGACTCTGACATTTTCAATACTTATATAGATTTATGTACTTTATTACCTTTTATGTTTGCAAAATTATTGATGTAGGTAGTTTAGTTTAATATTTAATGTCCATTAAGTCATGTAAAATAAGTTCTTGGTGTTTCTTTTCATATATATGAATTGCATATGTAAAAGACTTATCTATGCATCTGTATATGAAATTGAAATCGAGTATAATGCTTCATACAAAATGCATAATTACACCTACTTTATGCATGTATAAATTTAGAAGGGTTGATAGTATTCGTGTTTATTATATAGGTGGCTAGATGGAGTTTTCCAATATAGTAAAATACTAAAATTGTTTATGGTCTTATAGTTTCAGTTAAAAATTTAAGGTACCATGAACTAAATTTCAAACTATTTAAACGAAATTTTGAATAGCAATTATTTTTATATAGCGCAATACTATCATTTAAGTTTACTAAATTTCATATAATTATACAATTATTATTTTCATTATGATTTGGTGAGGATTACAAGATCAGTTAATATATGTTTGTTGATTTTCATTATAGTAAGATATGGTATGAACCATTGTGAGCATAGTCTAATGCACTCTATGTAATGTGTATTATTTTTTAATGACTTTATTAATTTAAGAAGCAACAATAACTTATGCATCCTCTGATTAATTGAGAGGTATCTACAATGATTTCCTAGAAAAATGAAGAAAGCAGTTTCTAATGTGGAATATGTACTTGAAAAAGATTTATCAATAAAAAACTAATCTACTGTGGATAGCCTTGGCTACAGGTCATATTTAAAGCATTGCTTATTTTTTTTCATTGCATAATTCGGTTTTAACATCTATAGTGGTTTGGATAAGCCAAATTTTTACATGGTATTCATATATATTCTCATTGTAACATCCCTCTATTTGGAGGCACAAAACTGACCGCTACGGATGTTGCAGTCATCCATAGTTATTAATTCCCGTTGACCAAATATGGCGATATTAGATACATTAATACATAGAAACACAAGAATATGGAAAAACTTTAAACGACCAAAAAATTCCGCATTTCATTTTAAAATATTCCAAATTGATTACATAATCCCAATATACAGAGCATGTTCAGATAACATATAATTATTATAAAATACGCCAAGAACGATATTTGAAGATGTCTCCTTAGTAGATCAGAGTATATAGATAGACAAGAAAACAATTTTCCTTTATAGACAAAAGACACAGTGGAAATAAAATAACTCTAATAACAAGCTTTCTCTCTACACGTCCCTGGAAGCTTTATTCGTCTAAAAGAACACCTGGAACCTTAACTCTCAACCAACTCAAAATCAATTGAGTACTTGAGAGTTCAAAGGGAAAATAAAAACTTCGAGTCTGACATAAAGCCTGGTATGAATAATTTACCATCTCAAACCATTTAGATATCTAGTGAGACCACGCCGCTTAGGGGAACAAGTTTTCCCTTCACTAGCATCATAAAATATTTATAAAACCATATATTGTGCTCCTACTAGCATCCACAATGGTTAAAACATTGTATTTCAAAACATTATGATGATATACAAAACAAGTAAATCAAATCTGTATTACACAACCCCCTTCATTTTGACTTTCTGTCTTAATTATAGTTTCTATGATTATTATTAACCTATTAAACGTTTATGGACTATTGTCTAGTATTATAGTTTTCATGGGATTACTAAGAACTTATTGGTAACTCCAATATCTTATCTCTTATCCTAGTGTTTATGGGCTAAATAGAAATCTATTGACTGACTATCAATATCTTAATCTAGATATAGTTTTCATGGGCTAACTACAAACCTACTAGCCTCTGTCAGTATCAAATCATAGTTTTCGTGGATTGACTAGGAACCTATTGGCCCATGCCAATATCGTACAGTTTTCATGGGCTTATTATAAACCTATTGGCCCCTGCCAATATCTTTAATTAAGATTCTAACATTTGTTAAGTTATATTCACTACCAAGTCAGCCTAACTGTTATTCTACCATATTACCCAAAATACAGTTATGGGTTAATAACAATGTGAATAATACTTTCAAATCCTTTATTTATGCCATAATTTTTTCTTTTAAAATGAGAATGGGTTATTTTTTTGAAACTTTAAATCATCACTTTCGAAACCCTTGGATTACCTCCTTCGAAAGCATAGAAAACCTCTTTTCAAAAGTCCAAGTACATATCTTTCGAAACCAATTATACCTTTTGAAGGTATCTAGAAAACATTCTTTAAAATATAGCTTCGAAACACATAAAGTACCCTTTCGAATGCATTGGGTTTACTCTTTAAAAATATTGTTTGAGTCAAAATGGTTATATACTAAAGTATCTCTTTTGAAACCAATTGAAATTAATTTGGGTAAAAGTTGATGGTGTCGGAACCATCTTAGTCAAAAGCAAAAGCCTTAAAAAATTGAAACATTGATGGTCTGAGTCGCAACCCCCTTTCGACTCCATCACCATCGAAACCCTCAACCCCTTTAGAAAGCAATTAGGAAGCGACTTAATTTAGGTAAAACAAGGATGAACTTTCAAAAGTATTGATGGCTTCAATACTTCGAAAGGAAAATGGCGACTAGGTTTTGACTAGGTTGAAACCTACCCTTTTGAAAGCTTCTTATTTAAAGAAAAAGTTCCATTCGAAAGCTATTTATAAAATCCCTTTCGAAAGTATAGCTTTAGACTATGTTAAAAACTTGAAGTAAAAAAAGGCAAGAATTTAGCTTTAGAAAACAATTAAGGTTTCGACTCTCTAGTGTATCGATTCGGTCGAAAGTCCTTTAAAAACTAGGCAAGCGTTTATCTCTTTAAAACAGAACCTTGGTTTCGACTATGATGTAAGCATAGCTTTCGACACTTTACCTTCCGCTTCATACCAATACACTTCACACCAATTTCCATTGATACCATGCGTCTTGGTTCCAACAATGTGTGTTTCCACAGGGATGATTTCGTCAGAGACAGTGCGAAGGTAAAGGATTCGAAAGGTGCCTCCAAAATATTTAGAATCACCTTTTTCCTGAAATGTTGATTTACAGCTAAACATGGTAATTGCTCTATAGCTAACGTGCCAGTTATAACACCTTAATTAGCTACTTTAAAAATTTTCAAATACTTGACAATTAAAACTGCCACATTAATTAGATTTAAACCATAGAAAGTCAATGTTTAAGCACTTCCATATAACAAAAGTAATATTTACAGAAAAGTCCCTCTTTTTAAATTATTTATTTTCCACAATACATCGATTGGGAAAAATCCCCAAAACTCACTTAAATTCGATTTCATCCTGTAATCAAACATATTTAAAATGTAGACCATGTTTCTTCCTGAAATATTTAGAATAAATTTTTTAATCCAAATACATCACGTTTATCATCAAAAATTCATAGTAAAATTTCCATAGCTTGGATAATTCCGAAAATAAGAACCCATCTCCAAATCATATTTTACTTAACGTAAAAAATTTCCATAGAAATCTAAATTAATAGATTCTTGGTTTTACATCAAAATCGTGCAAATTCATATGCGTATGAATTAAAATAATAAGCAAAATATAATTCAAGCATATCATCATCTATTTAATCACAAAAATGAATTTAAATTATAATCTAAAACCATATAATCATAGAATAAATATAGAGATGGTACGAGATTATTACTCGTCCTAAACTTGATAAGGAATTTGAGACTTGTTGTTGATTAATCATCCATAGCTTTTGATCTTTAGCTTTAAATTAAAATTCCTCTTTTCCTCCTTGTTAATGGCCGACTATCTTAGGTTTTTGCGTTTTCTTTTCGAGTTGAGAAAAATGAACGTGAATGGAAAAAAATGAGAAGTGTATAGCTATGTATAATAGATTGGCTATTTTACCAACATGCCCAAGTGTAATTTAATTATCTAATAAACCAATTCAAGCCCATTACATTATTATTATTAAATAAGGCTCATGTTGCAATTTATTTAAATCTCAATCCCCTTATCATCATTAATCAATTAAATTTATCTAATTAAATCTTCTGAATAATGTTATCAAAAACTAAGGATGTTACATGCTTCCTCCTTAAAAAAAAATTCATCCTCAAAATTCAGTAAGGACTAAATACTAAACTTAGCAATCATATGTAACAACACCTAACAACCATACAAGTCTAACTAACTAGTAAATAGCTATATAAATCTAATATAGACATACCCTAAAAGAAAATTAGGATAAGTATCACTAATCTTGTCCTCTGTCTTCCAAGTACATTCCTTCTTGTTGTCGCTCCACTGAATTTTCACCAGCCTGACTATCATGTTCCTTAATATTTTCTCATCTCTAGCTACAAATCGGACTGGTTATCTAAGAAAAGTCTAATTAGGCTCTATCACTAAGTCATCCAACCATATCGGAGGAATAGTAGTCTTTGGATCATGAACATACTTGCGAAGATGATACATATGAGATATATTATGGACACCTGCCAAGCTGCTCGGCAACTCTACTCTATATGCAAGCTTTCCAATCCTCTCTATAATCTGGAATGGACCAACATACCTCAGGGACAACTTTTCCAACTTCCCAAACCGTACCACACCCTTCGTTGGTGATACCTTAATAAAAACGTTATCTCCAACTAAGAATTCTAAGTCCTTACATGCATTATCTGCGTAACTCTTCTGTCTTGACTGAGCTTCCTTTATCCAATCTCAGATTAACTTAATCTTCTCTGACGCCTCTCTAACCAAATTTAGACAAGACTAATTTTTCTCCAGTCTCCACCAACATGCTAGTGATTTTCATGGTCTTCCATACAAAGGCTCAAACGGCGCTATTCCTATACTTGTATAATAATTATTATTATAAGAAAACTCAACCAAATGTAAGTGATCCTCCCAAGATCCACCAAGTCTAATACACAAGCTCTTAGTAGATCCTCATGTACTTTGTTGACTCTCTTGGTCTACACATCTGTTTGAGGGTGATACGTAGTACTCATATTAAGCTTGGTATCCATCACTTCCTGTAGGCTCTTTCAGAATTCACTAGTGAACAAAGCATCGTTGTCACTTACTATACTATTAGGAACTCCATGCAGTCTAACTATATTCTTCAGGAACAACTTAGCTAAAACATGTGTCATTCTAGTTAAATTAACTAGAAAGAAATAGGCACTCTTGATCAATTTGTTCAGTATAACCCATATACTTTTATTACCTCTACTTGACCTTGGCAACCCGTCTATAAAATCCGTAGATATCGAATCCCATTTCCAAACTGGAACCTCTAAAGGCTGAAGCAACCCACTCAGTTTCTGATGTTCATTTTCACTTGTTGACGTTTGCACACTGCCTAACCCAAAAGCCAACATCCCTCTTAATGCCTTCCAATAGAAGCTTGTCTTCATATCCTGATACATCTTGGTTCCTCTAAGATGAATCGCAAACTTGGATCGATGACATGCTTTAAGAACTTCTTTCCTCATGTCCTACACATTCGAAACACACAACTGTCCCTTCTTTCTTAGCCATCCTTTATTATCAAGGTTAAAATCCTTTAAATCGTCGATCTCTGTTCCAACATTAATCCTTTTGAACCTTTCAGCTAATACTTGATCCTTCTTCAATTTAGAAGCAATTTTCTTAATCACTACTGGTCGAACTTCCAAACAAGCGGTACATAAGTAGAACCAACAGTCGATCTTAACTGCACATTGCAACTGACTAAGCTTCTAAATCTTTCCACTCTGCCAACATGGCTAACACAATATTCTGATGTTTCCTGCTAAGAGCATCATCTACTTTATTACTTTTCCTGGTATATATTCTATACCATAATCATATGCAGCTGAAAACACCAACCACTTCTCTATCTTGTATTCAAATCCTTCTGAGAGAATAAATACCGTAAAGATTTATGATAAGTATATAACTCAAATTTTTCCCCTAAGTGATAATGTCTCCAAATCTTCAATGCAAAGATCAAGCTGCCAACTCAAAATCATGAGTGGGATATCTAACTTCATGTGGTCTAAGCTACCTAGATGCGTAGGCAATGACTTTACCATTCTACATCAACACCGCTCTTAATCCAGTTCCACATGCATCGGTATCCACCACCAATCCTTGATTTTCGTTTGAAACTACTAGCATGGGTGTATTATTTAACAAATACTTTAACTTAAGGAATGCTTCCTCGCATTTGTTGAACCAAACAAATCTCACCACTTTCCTAGTTAGCTTAGTTAAAGGTGTTGCTATCTGCGCACAATCCAAAATGAATCTTCGGTAGTAGCCAGAAAGTCCAAGAAAACTCCCGATCGCAGTCACTGGGTCTCTTCCAATTAGTTATGGCTTCGATCTTATCTGTATCTACAGACTACCTTCCTCTAAAACCATGTAACCAAGAAATTTGACCTCTTTCTTCCAAAAATGACACTTGGTGAATTTCGCCTTTAGCTGATTCTGCCTCAGTGTCTCAAGTACCACTCTAAGGTGAACTTCATGCTCTCTCTCTCATCCCAATATTAGACTAGAATGTCATCTATAAATACTAGCACAAACATATCCAAACACTCTCGGAAATCTTGGTTGATCAAATCCATAAAGAAAGCAGATGCATTTGCTAATCCAAATGGCATCACCAACCACTTATATGAACCATACCTAGTTCGAAATGTTGTCAATGGAATATTATCCTCCGCCACTCTTAGTTGATGGAAACCTATCGCTAAGTTCACTTGGGAAAACACTCTGGCTCCACTCAACCGATCAAACATATGATCAATTCTCGAAAAAGGATACTTATTTTCAATTGTCCTTTCATTTAACTTGCGATAGTCGATGCATATCCTTAACAACCCATCTGGTTTCTTTACAAACACTGCGGCTGCTTCCTAAGGCGAACTCCTTGGTCTAATAAAATTCCTTCTTTCAAGGTCCACTAGTTGCACCTTCAATTCCTTTATCTCAGTTAGTGCTATCCTACTTGGTGGTCTACTTACTGGTTCGGCTCTAGGCATGAGATTTATTATAAACTCAACAACCCTTCTAGGTGATAGTCCAGTGACTTGCATGAAGACACCCGCAAACTCTCTTGCTACCCGAACCTGACTTAACTCATTTTCTACCTTCAGAATAGTAAACAAAGCGCTAGCACTTCGGTCAGTATTCTCTACTGAGAATATCACTCGATTGTGACTATCAGAAGGTCTTAGTGATATTTTCTTATCCTGGCAAAATATTCTAGCCTCATACCTACCCAACCAATCCATACCCAAAATGATTTCGAAATCGATGAAATCAATAACATGCAAATTGCAGGTAAACTTATGACCTAACAAGTCAAGCTCTAACTGGTAACATCTCAACCCTAGAGTTGCATATCCTTCTATTTGATTTGCAACCCTTAAGGAAGTGACAAGGTAGGTGGGTTCTAAACATAATCTATCAACCAAACACTGAGGTATAAATAAATGTGATGCACCAATATCAAAAAGTACTCAAACTGGAATACTTTGAATCAAAAGCATACCTTCCATCACAATCTTTCCTTTATCAGCTGCGATAGGCCTAGTTGTAACTAAAGCAAAAAAAAAAAATCTTTGTCCTCCCTAACTGGTTCTGGACACCTATTCTTGTAATGCCCAACTTGATCATAATTGAAGCATTTCACATTCTCCTTACTCGCAGCTTTCTTCCCATTTTCTGACCGGCATTCATTAGCAAAGTGACCATTCTTTTACACTTATAGCAAACTACCTCAGCCTTAGACTTCTTAGCAGTATCTCCCTTCCAGGCTCCCTTATTTTTAAATAACTTCCTCTTCTTCCTTTAAGAACTCTGGATTTTCACTAACTTCTCTTTAACAATATCAGTAAGTAATTCCTCATGGCGAATGACCATCTCCACCACTATATTACAAGGATCATGGTCATGTATCATGGTCATTCTAGAAAGCTTAGGCCTCAATCCTTGAATGAACTTCTCATTCCTTTTGATATCAGTATCTATAGCATCATATCCATATCTAGACATCTCTTCAAACTTAGTAGCATACTTGACTATTGACATCTCTCCTTAAACTAAGTCCATAAATTTCCTCATCAGCTTAGACTTAGCAAACTCAAATACAAACATCTACTCAAATCTCATTTTAAAATCAGCCGAAGTTAATCGATCTTCTGACACTCCGATAATGACACTATTCCACCAATGCAGTGTTGACCACTGCAATTGTCTAAAGGCAAACCTCCTCTTTTGTTCATCATTCAAACCCAAATCAGTAAATATAAGCTCACAATGCAACAGCCAATTCAGAAAGTCTATGGCACTCTCCGTTCCCAACAATGGCTTCCCACCCAAACTGTTGTAATCTCTACTTAACAACACAATATTCCCAACTGAATCCACAAGATTAGCTCCTCTTACATTTACAGCAATACCAGCAGCAGCTCCGGCTTGCATTAAACCGGCAAAGAACTGGTGCATCACCCCCATATCAACTGGTCGATTTCCAACACCCATATTGGCTTTAGCATTTTGGTTACTAGCATTAGCCGGTCGACTCGGGTTTCTCCTCGTAATGGGTCGAGCATTTCTATTTGTCTCTGATACCAATTTATAACATTCCCCTCCTTGGAGACCCAAAACTAACGACTATGGATGTTGCAGTCATCCATAGTTATTAATTCTTCGTGACTAAATATGGCGATATTAGATACATTAATACACAAAAACACAAGAATATTGGAAAATTTTAAACAGCAAACGAATTCCATATTCTATTTCAAAATATTCCAAATTGGTTGCATAATCCTAATTCGCAGACCACATTCACATAACATATAATTATTACAAAATACGCTAAGAGCGACATATGAAGATGCCCCCCTTAGCAGATCAAAGCATATAGATAGGCAAGAAAACAATTTGCCTTTACAAAAAATATTCACAACGGAAATAAAAGAACTCTAATAACAAGCTTGCCACCTGAACGTCCTCGAAAGCTTTATTTGTCTAAAAGAACACCTAGAAACCTTAACTCTCAACCAACTCAAAATCAAATGAGTAATTGAGAGTTTAAGGGGAAAATAAAAACTTCGATTCAGACATAAAACTTGGTATGAAAAATAATTTACCATCTCAAACCATTTAGATAACTAGTGAGATCACGCCGTTTAGCGGAATGGTCTATTCCCCTCACTAATATCCTTAAAAAATAGCGTTTTCCTACATCCACACTGGTTAAAACCTTGTATTTCAAAACATTATGATGATATACAAAACAAGTAAATCAAATCTGGATTACCCATCCCCCTTCATTCTGACTATCTGTCTCAACTATAGTTTCCAAGATTACTATTAACCTATTAAATGTTTATGGACTATCTGCCACTATTAAATAGTTTTCATAGGATCACTAAGAATCTAATGGTAACTCTAATATCTTATCTCATATCCTAGTTTTTATGGGCTATATAGTAACCTATTGATTGACTTTCAATACCTTGATCCGGATATAGTTTTCATGGGCTAACTACAAATCTACTGGCCCCTACCAATACAAAATCATAGTTTTCATGGGCTGACTGTGAATCTATTGGCCCCTACCAATATCATGCAGTTTCCATGGGCTTACTGTAAAGCTATTGGCCACTGCCAATATCTTCAATTATAGTTCTAACATCTTTTAAGTTATATTCACTACTGGGTCAACCTAATTGGTTATTCTGCCCTTTTTCCCAAAGTACAGTTATGGGTTAATAACAATGTGTATAATATTTCCAAACCCTTTATTTATGCCATGGTTATTCCCTTTAAAATGAGAATGGGTTATTTGTTCTGAAACCTTAAAACATCACTTTCGAAACCCCTGGATGACCTCCTTCGAAAGCATATAAAACCTATTTTAAAAATTCCATTTGCATATCTTCCAAAACCAATGATACATTTCGAAGGTATCAAGAAAACATTCTTTAAAATATACCTTCGAACCACATAAAGTACCCTTTCGAATGAATTGGGTTTACTCTTTAAAAACATCATTTCGGTCAAAGTAGTTATATACAAAAGTATCTCTTTTAAAACCAACTAAAACTAATTTGGGAAAAGGTTGATGGTGTCGGAACCATCTTAGTCGAAAGCAAATATCTTAAAAAATTGAAACTTTGAAGGTCTGATTCGAAACCCCCTTTCGACCCCATCACCTTCGAAACCCTCAACCACTTTCAAAAATAATTAGGAAGAGGCTTAGCTTAGTTAAAATAAGGATGACCTTTCGAAGGTATTGATGACTTCAATACTTCAAAAGGAAAAAGGCGGCTAGGTTTCTACTAGGTCGGAACCTACCCTTTCGAAAGCTTCTTATTTAAAGAAAAAGTTTCCCTTCGAAAACTATTTATAAAGTTATTATTGAAAGTATAGCTTTTGACTATGTCAAAAAATTTAAGTAAAATATGGCAAGAACTTAGCTTTAGAAAATAAACAAGGTTTCGACTCTATGGGGTACCCACTCAGTCAAAAGCTCTTTAAAAACTAGGCAGGCGTTTATCTCTGTAGAAAAGAACCTTGGTTTTGACACTGACGAAAGCATAGCTTTCGACACCTTACCTTCTGCTTCTTAACAATACACTTCATATCAATTTCCATTGATGCCATGTGTTTTCGTTCGAACAGTGTAGGTTTTGACACAGATGTTTTCGTCTGAGATGGTGCAGAGGTAAAGTAGTCGAAAGGTACCTCTAAAATAGGCGGAATCACATTTTTTTTGAAATGCTGATTTATAGCTAAACATGGTAATTGCTTTATAACTAACCTGCCAGTTGTAATACCTTGATTGGCTATATTACATCTTTTCAAATAATTTACCATTAAAACCGCCCCATTAATTAGATTTAAACCATAGAAAGGTAATGTTTAAGCCCTTCTATATAACAAAATTAATATTTGTGAAAAGTCCCTCTTTAAAAAAAATATTTTCCTTAATAGATCAATTGGGAAAAATCCCAAAAATTCATTAAAAATCTATTTCATCATGTAATTAAACATATTAAAAATTTAGACCTGGTTTCTTCCTAAAATATTTAGAATAAACTTTTAAACCCAAATACATCAAGTTTATCATCAAAAATTCAAAATAAAATTTCCATACCTTTGAAAATTCTGAAAATTAGAACCCATCTCCAAAATCATATTTTACTTAACGTAGAAAATTTCCATCACAATCTGAAATCATAGATTTTCAGTTTTTCATCAAAACCGTGCAAATTCATATGCGTATAAAATTAAAATATATCAACGAATTATAACTCAAGCATATTATCACAAAAACGAATTTAAATCATAAATCCAAAAATATGTAATCATAGAATAAAAATTGATATGGTATGAGATTATTATTCACCTTAAACTTGATAAGAAATTTGAGATTTGTTGTTGATTAAGCTTCCTTAGCTTTTGTTCTTTAGCTTTAGATTGAAAATCCTCTTTTTCTCCTTGTTAATGGCCAGCTATCTTAAGGTTTTTACATTTTATTTTTGAGTTGAGAAAAATGGAAGTAAATGGACAAAAATGAGAAGTTGTAGCCGTGTCTAATAGATTGGCTAGTTTACCAATATGCCTAGGTGTAAGTTAATTATCTTATAAAATAATTAAAGCCCGTTAAATTTTTATTATTAAGCTCGACCCATGTTGCAATTTATTCAGATCTCAATCCCTTTATCATAATTATTTATTTAGTTTATCTAATTAAATCTTTTGAATAATGTTATCAAAAATTAGGGATGCTACACTCATTCTTTGTAAAAACATTAAACAAGGTTCAGAATTTCAAGCTCTAAAGTTTATGAAACCTAATTAGAGTTGGCCCACACTTGAAGTCTAGGGTACAAAGTATTGTTTTCTAAGCAGCCATATTTAATAATTAAAGGATTGGTAATTATTGGGTAGTAAAGATCAATCTTCCCTTTTCAACCATTTCAATCCAAGTAAGAAAGTGCTTCGTAATGAATAAAAGAAACTGTAAATTGTTAGCGTCAAAATTGGTCACTAACACCCAAATATAAATGAAAGCACCAACTAACAGTTACAGATAACAGATAGAGTGTGTGTAGAGAGTGTAAATATGAAGAATAGTCAAAATAAAAAAGAAGGCAGTAAAAACACAGAATTTATAGTGTTCGACTGACTCCGGCCTACGTCCACTCTAGAAATTTCCTTTTTATTGTTGTTAGAATCGATTACACTTACAAAATGGTAGAGTAACCTTAGCCTCAGGAAATAGAAAGCAAGAGAGCAGAAAGAAGAAGATCCCTTTTCTGAACCTCCCACATGCTGTATTTATAGGTAAATCCTAAGTTGTTGGGCTTTCTGAGTAGCTCGGACCCATCAGGTCCATAGACACAACATCCTGCCGCGTCATATTATCATGCCAAGCCACACTGTCCTGCCGAGCCGCAATCCTGCCGAGCCGTAGTCTTGCATTTCTGGAATCCTGCAGTCCTACAATCCTACAGTCCTGCAATCCTACCAAGCCGCATTCTTACAGAGCAGCATTCCTGCCGAGCCGCATTCACGCCGAGCTGCATTCCCGCCGAGCCGCATTCCCGCCGAGCCGCAATCCTGCCGAGCCGCATTCCTGTCGAGCCGCATTCCTGCCGAGCCGCATTCCTGCCGGGTCGTAATTCTACCGAGCCGCATCCCTGCCGAGCCGCATCCCTGCCGAGCCGTAATCCTGCCGAGCCCCACTCCTGCTGAGCCCCATTCCTGCCGAGCTGTTTCTTACCGAGCCGTAATCCTGTCGAGCCCCATTCTTACCGAGCCACATTCCTGCCAAGTTGCATTCCTGCCGAGCCATAATCCTACCAAGCTGCAATCCTGCTGAGCCGCATTCCTGCCGAGTCGCATTCCTGCCGAGCCGCATTCCTGCCGAGCCGCATTCCTGCCGAGCCGCATTCCTGTTGAGCTGCATTCCTACCGAGTCGTAATCCTACCAAGCCACATTCCTGCCAAGCCGCATTCCTGCCTAGCCGTAATCCTGCCAAAGCAGTAATCCTGCCGACCGCAATCCTGCACTCCTGCATTCCTACAATCCTGCACTCCTGCATTCCTGCAATCTTGCACTCCTGCACAGTCCTGCAATCCTTCTGAATGACCCTCATCTTCTAGGCTGAACTGTCCATGACGTACGACCCTCATCTTCCAGGCTGAGCCGTCCATGCCGAACAACCCTTATCTTCCAAGCCGAGCAGTCTATGCCAAACGACCCTGACCTTAACACAATGCCGAGCGACCTTGCTGAGTGAAGTATGCCGAGCGGCATATGCTAAGTGAAGTATGCCGAGTAATGTATGCCGATCGCCCTTGATCGAACGACATATCCAAGTGGATTTCATCCTTTTAAACTGAATCCATCATATTCCAACATCGATAATCGTGAAGTTGGTTAGACTGAATCCGCCTGTTTATGACCTTGACAAAAGGCGGGTTAACATAAATCATGATATAGAGCTTTGTATAGCTTGAATTTTGAATATGACATTGTTCTGTATGTTACTAACTTTAGGCACTTTGCATATATGGGAACATTGAGTTGTTGCATAAAGTTAGTGAAACAAAGGATGATGTGATGTGATCATTGACATAGAAGGATTGCTGATGCTTGCTAACTTTGAATTTATTGTTATCAGAAACTAATCATTTTCAAAAAAATACCCTTCTGTCTGTTATCAAGGTTAGGAATTTTTTTCACAACAAATACATCAAAATGACCATCTACAACAATAGTGTTCCATGAATTGACTGAATAATCATTTTTGTTTTGATATTTTTGAAGAATCTAACTTTGCATAAAATTCTTCTTATATATAAAGCAAACATTTTGGTCAACATGTCAAAGTGAGCCTTTTTTTGAATGACTCAGACAACCATATTACATATTTGAAACGAAAAAGTTTCAAGGGTAATTCTGTATTTCTAACACCAGCTCATCCACGTTGCTGCAGCAACATCATCCCCTGTTTCGGTAACATCACTCATATCCCCCCTTTCTTTGCTGTTGAAAAAAACAGAGAATCATTACGTTACCCATGTTCAATCTTTGAAAGGTTCAATAGTTTCATTTCACATTATAGCAAAGAAGATGGCACATGGGTGCGATCTCATGCACAATATTGATTTTCTTGTTTCGATTATAAAAAAAATTCCTCCAAAATTTTTTACAGCGCTAATTCTACTCATGTTGTTTCCACAAGTAACATAATGATTCAGCTGGCTGTAGACAAGCAGTGGATGACAACCACAGTGCAGACAGATATATGCCGAAGTAAGGTACTATTTTTAACTAATATATTTTTTATTACCTTCATTGCCATTTCTCTTCACTCAACGATTCCGACAAGCTGCTGATTCAGAGACATCTAATTCATGATAAGATGATGAGAACGCCTTATTGCAGCTAGCGCAATATCGACAATGTTGGTGGGGCTACTACCGATGCTAACATGTCAAATGCCACCATGGGGGATAAAGATCTGGCTTTCAGCATGTTCTACTCCATGTTTCCCATGAACACTTTGTATAGTTATTTATCCAGTATAGATGTATTATTTATTATTGTTGATGTTCGTAAATCATTCTTTTCTAAAAATATATGGCCTTTTGCTCTATATGTAGATCCATATTTTTTTGAGTCTTTTTTGAATAACCAAATGAACAAAAAGGAACCATGTGAACTAAATTATGCTTTACATTGTAAATAATTTCTACTTCACCAATGTTCGCTATTTGAGCCATTTTTGGGTTTCGTAATTTTTAACCAGGAGCAATCGCTTAAGGCCATCCTATTTATTTTGCTACAAATGTTTTTGATGGGAATAGGGACCTACTTCTCTATCCATCAACTTTATTGTACATAATATTCCCTCCTTATTTTTTTCAGTCTTAACCTAACTTTAAGTTAAGCCTGAAGTCTAGAATCATAAGTTCAAATTTAAGTGGTATCGTCAATTTTATATATGATGGATCAAATATCATTTCACCACTCAACTTTCTTCTTTCAATTTTGCAAATAGATTTTGCTGTAGAATTAATAAATATAACCACATATCCAACACTAACTACATGGAATATGAATCCTTGGACTATACAAGTATTTTCAAATTGTTATTTTTTGTCTTCGATTTTTATATGCTATTCTTACTGTAAATTTCACTGCGCTTTTTATTTGTCGTTAGATAAAGTTGAAGAGATCAAACATTAATGTGAAAAAGTGAAAATAAACCTTGATCATGATGCAACAGTCTCTTTGTTGATTTTGAAATTAACAGGGCAAAGTTAGTCCAAACTATTGTTTAAGTAATGGGAAATAAGTTGAACAAAGTTCGTCCAAGCTATTATATTTTTGATTTCATGTGTAGATTATATAGCATGTAGCTCTCATTTAAGAACATGGAACATGTAACCCCTTTCAATGTAAATCTATAACTTAAACGTGAAATATAACAAATTGTTTATCAGTTGTGGTTTGTCATTTTGTTTGCTATTTGTCAAATAGTTTGTAAATCACAGCATGTCATTCTGTTTCCTTCTCATTGCAAATTGTTATAATGTCTATTTAAGATTAACTAATCCTAATGAAGAAAATCTTCTATTTCTATTAGGGATCAATGTTGTTGCCTTGAGTATGCATGAACATGCAAGAACAATTCATAATTCCACGGTTTTATTATTGGTCTTTTGGACTAAGTAAGGTCAATCTAGTTTAAAGCTTATTTCCATATTTGATACAAAAATTCTATGCACACATCCATCTGACATGGATGCATACTAAGAGTCAGTATCCAAAAATATGCAACATTACGTACACGTCAAAGTTTTTTTTAAAATCTAAAAAACCTTACAAACGGCGTTATTTAATATCAGTTCCTCATGCGCACATGCATCGCATGTGCCAAAGTACTCGTATATATATAAAGCAAATACTTAAGCAAGTGAAACCTTTTTCTAACTGTCAAAATTGCTCATTTACCTTGATATTTATCTCTTTGTGCTAAGAAAGGATTAGTGTGTCTTTTAAATAAGAGAAACCAACATGTGTCCATTGTTCGAAATGAATGATCATTAGGAAATGTGAAGGCATTAATGTCTTGGGAAATGAATAATCCTATATCTTAGAATAAAATAATGAATTTGTTATGTGGACACTATTATAATTCCTATAAGACAAAAATAGATACAGCCATGACAAGTGGAGCAACGCACTAACCCGCATCTGCATTGCGGGCAAACGAGCGTTTGAGGAATATTATAGGCACTTAGTAGTTAGCAGTTGGCTTGCTTGGCTGTTCAGACCGAACAAATTTTATTTTATTCATTCAAACTCAAACGGTCGCACTGCCTAGTAAGGGGTCGCAACCTTTCCAACAGTCGCAACCATTCGAATAGGTACCTATTATCGAGTAGGCGCACCTCCTGGCTCCGATACATACGCAGAAGTGTTTGTGCCAAAATTGGTCACAAACTCCAAATGTCATGAAAGCACCAGTATATGAACACAGATCACAGATTCAGGCAATGTAGAGAATGAGAAAAGAAGATAATTACTTAAAACTAAAGAAATAGACAGAGACATAGGATTTATAGTGTTCCGGCTATCTCTGGCCTACATCCACTTCAAAAGTTACTCTTTTATTGACTTTCCTTGCTGATTACAACTGATTACAGCTGATTATAGTGATGAAATTTGAGCACAACAGCCTTGTAGTGCAAAAAATGTCTCGCGTAGAGTATGGACGTCGGATCGCCAAAAAGATCCTTTTTCAATAGGCTTTAGGTTGCTACTAATAGGTTCTTCGTTGAAATATCTCGCTCAAACTTCAGGAGACCTCTTCTGGCACATGAGTGGGCCCATGCAATCAATCCCAGGTAAGTTCAACTCGATCCGTGATCGATATGAACCAATTTCATATCGACCAAGATTTGATCCAATCGAGTTGAAACTTGGCATGAACATGCGTTAGGTCGTATGCAAGCTCCAGTGAAAATTTCCTAGCATTTGGACCTATGGATTGAGAGATATGATCGATACAAATTGGAGTCTTGTTGGTTCGCATCGATCGATTCACATCGATACCTGTTCGTATCGATGTCCTGCACGTGCGCGCTGGTGACGTGGCCTTATCTTTAGGGCTCGATCCATTTTCCATGCCGCGTTGAATGCTTCTTCCTTCGAATCGTGCATATTCTTCGTTCGCATCCAGGCTTCGTAACCAATCACTCGCATCCATCTGTGTCCATCAATTCATATTAATCAGTTACTTCCTTGTTCGTATCGATCAGGCTATTATCATGGATCAATACGAACAAGACTGATACGAGTTCAGCTTCGTATCCATTTGAATTGAAACGGAACCTTCGATTCAAAGTATGCCACCATCTCCATCCTGACCGGTATGAGCACTATCGACTCACACCCATGTTAATCGATACGAGTAGTATCGATTCGAAGTATACTGCTATGCTTCGTAATGGTCGATACGAAATAATGGAGTTGAACAAAACATCGTGTGCCTATCTATTCAATCCAAGTCCATATTCACCGAGTCGAGACATCGTACCCATCTCCTTGACCGATACAAACAGTGTGTTCATATCCCTGCCGAATTATTCTCCATGATGGATACGAATGACTTGTTCATGTCCATGCCGATCGATACAAACGACATGTTCGCATACATGTCGATCGATACGGACTCGTATTGATTCGAATGAAAACATCCCTGTGTAAGCATTCATTAATTATCTTGTGCAAATTAACTCCGTTTGGTTTGAAATTTGAAACATAGCCTCTCCCAACCTCGGTCTTCATTCCCATTAGATGCTGCCTTGATTGAAGCTCGATCAAATTTTTATGACATCGATCATAGCCTTGTTTCCAATCGATTTCCAATCCTGATATCTATCCTTTCTAGTCAATTTGTTGATATTCCGGCCTTGACCAAAGGCAGAATTACATTTCCCCCCTAAAACATGCCTTGTGATAAGAAGGTGCATTTTGAATAGTTTCGAATCCAACATTCGAAGTCCATATTCCATCTATAGCCATACCTCTGATTCATAATCCAATTCACTACCAAGCTATACCATCCAAGTGCATCATTCTTGACTACTCCGAGTCGACGTCCGATTCCAAATCCAGTAACCAAAGCTTAGCCAGTTCCATATCCAATAACCAACAGCCGTATCCAGGACCTCTTTGGGTCGATATCCAAATCCTTTTGTCGTTCATATCCGATATTCATATCCGTAACCTCTCTAGTTTGTTGCCAAGCGTAATCCACACTCAACGACCTATGCCAAGTAATGTCTTGGTATCCATGGTCTAATGTCCCTAGATGCTGTGTAATGTCATGGCTTAAGTCCTAAGACGAATCCTGGTCGCTCTGGACCCTTGCCGAGCATAGTCCATACTCGACGACCTGAAATAATAGCCGATAATATAGGGCCTAAGTCCTTGGTCGAATCATGGTCTCTCCGGACCCTTGCCAAGCGTAGTCCATACTTGACGACCTGAATAAGTCGAATCGCCACATTCGGACAAAGCGACTTACCCCTTGCCAGGTATAATCTATACCCGACGACCATTTAGCAAAAATCCAATCAAAATCCAATCCAAAATCCAAGTCAAATTATAAAACCGAAAATCCATACCGAAAATGCAATACGGTATCCAAACCAGAAGACAATCATCCAAACAAAAGTCCAAACTAGGAAACAAACAGAATCAGGAGTTCAAACCAAACTCCAAAACCAAACCAGAAAAACGAGCATCCAATTCAAAAAAAGAAACAGATTTCACAAATCATGGCATCGCGGTTCATCATCATTTAGAGCATGCCCAGGAGTCATCTCCATTCCCGTACATGAGTAAATGACTTGGCCGTTTGCCTATAGTTTTCTACTTACTTTCATATCATCCATGTCAGTTGATAACCAAAAGACCATCATTCCTAGGCCTCGCACTATCGTTGTTTGAGGTAGATGGCGGTTTCTCATGTTCCACCACCACATTCCGAGCCCCGACGTATTGTCGTAACTCACCATTCCTTACATGCTCTTCTATTATATCATTTACATGCCTGCAGCTGTTGGTGTCATGTCCATCCAAATCGTGGAAGAGACAGTGCTTTCATGACGCCCCTTCACGTATGGAGGGTTCTCTCCTTGTTGGCCTTCGGTAGGGAAGGTGATTTCGAGTCTCCATGAATATTCGCTCTAATGTGTCGTTCAACCCTGTGCAAGTGGAGAATTTCGGCTCTCTCCACCGCTTCCTAGCTTTTCCCGTTTAATCATCCAGCTTCCTTTTTCCCTTTTCTCTATCTTTGTCGGAGCTTCCACTGGATGCCCTCCATTCTCAGCCGCGTTCATCACCTTTAGTTTCATGTCTGAACATGCATATTCCTGTCAAAGGAATCTCTCAGCTCCGTGAAGGAATTCCTCGAGATCCATTAGTGGGTCCCGTATCAGAGACACTTTGAAATCCAAATTCTTTCTAAATCCTGATACTGCTTCCATTAAGGCCAGCGATGTATCCGACCGATCCACCGAAGCAATCACTGCATTGAACCGAGTTAAGAAAGTTCTGAGCGATTCATCTGTCCTTTGCTGCTTTACTGATGTTAGCGTCATTACATTCTTCGGCCTTTTGATATGAACCCGAAACTGCTTCAGAAACATGTCCACCGATTCTGTCCACGTCCTGATAGATCCCTCTTCCAGCTATCTAAACCATATAGCAGCTATATCCGTTAAGTACAAAATGAAACATCGAGCCATCACTTCCTCCCATGCCCCCAGCACTTCCATATGTCTTGTGTATCTCATCAAGTGATCAGTTGGATCAGCCTTGCCATTGTATACCTCTACCGTAGGTAGCTTGAACTCTGGTGCATTTCGAGCCATTCTGATTTCATGAGTAAACAGACTCCTGTTTACTCCTTTCAGATCTTTTCTTGTCAATCCTCCGTGCATATTTCATCTAATAATCTTAGTTAATCCAGCGTTGTCCGTCAAGGTTTGCCCTCCAAGTCCTCGAGGGAATTCCGGCACGTACTCTACATCATGCGCTCCTGTATTCCTGCCAGCATCTTGTTGTGCGGTGTCACCTGGAATTTCTCCATGAATTAATCCATCGTTACCAGGTGGTGTGCCCTCGAGCCTGGATCCATCCAGATTAGCAGTTGTGTGCTGATTAGGGATTGCGCCATGTTGAGCTACTCCATTCGATTGCCTGTCAGGTCCTCCAGCTCCAGCTCCATGGAATTGAACTCTGAAGCTCCAGCTGTTCATGTTTGTCCAAATTGTTTGAGGAGGTTCTACATCATTTCTTCCTACTTTTTAGAAACTCTTCATGCATTGCTCCCATCATCATCTCCATTTCGTCTTGGGTGATGAAAACTGAAGTCTGATCGGCCCTTGATGAAGACTCATGGCTTCCTTCACGTTGACTTCTCTCTGTCCTTTGTCTTCTACTCGATTGCCTTATCATGGTTTTTCAAATATGATCCTTTAGCCTTTCAAATCTGAACTCCAAATCTGGTATAGTGGGCGTTAATTCCTTCTCAATGAAAGCACTAAAGTGTTTACGCTAAAATTGGTCACAAACCCCAAATGTCATGAAAGCACCAGTATATGAACACAGATCACAGATTCAGGTATGTAGGGAATAAAAAATGAAGAGTAATAACTTAAAACGAAAAGAAATAGACAAAGAGACAGGATTTATAGTGGTTCGGATATCTCCGGCCTACGTCCACTTCAAAAGTTAATCTTTTATTGACTCTCCTTGCTGAATACAACTGATTACAGCTGACTATAGTAATGAAATTCGAGTACAGCTACAGCCTTGTAGTGCAAAAATGTTTCCGGCAAAGTGTGGACGTCGGATTGGTAAAAAGATCCTTTTTCTATAGGCTTTAGGTTGCTATTTATAGGTGCTTCATGCAAATATCTCGCTCAAACTTTGAAAGACCGCTTTTGGCACGTGAGTTGGCCCAAGAGATTGACTCCAAGTAAGTTTGACTCGATTCGTGATCAATACGAACCAATTTCGTATTGATCAAGATTTGATCCAATCGAGTTGAAATTTGGCATGAACATTGGTTAGGTCATATGTAAGCTCCTGTGAAAATTACATAGCATTCGGACCTATGGATTAGGAGATATGATCGATACGAATTAGGGTCACGTTGGTTTGCATCGATCGATTCACATCGATACCTGTTCGTATCGATGTCCTACACATGCGCGCTGGTGACGTGGCCTTATCTTCAGGGCTTGATCCATTTTACATGCCGCATTGAATGCTTCTTCCTTCGAATCGTGCATATTCTTCGTTCGCATCTAGGCTTTGTAACCACTCATTTGTATCCATTTATGTCCTTCAATTCGTACGATCAGGCTATTGCCATGGATCAAAACGAACAAGATCGATACGAGTTTTGCCTTCGTATCCATTTGAAATATGAAACCTTCGATTCAAAGTGTGCCGCCATCTCCATCCTGACCGATAGGAACACTATCGACTCGAACCCCTGTTGATCGATATGAATAGTATTGATTCGTAGTATACTGCTATGTTCCATCCTAGTCGATCAAAATAATCGAGTTGAACAAACCATCGTGCGCACATCTATTCAATCCAAGTCCATATTCACTGAGTCGAGACACATCGTACCCCTTTCCTTGATCGATACAAACAGCATGTTCGTATCCCTGTTGAATTATTCTCCACGATGGATACAAACAACTTGTTCGTATCCATGCCGATCGATACGAACGACATGTTCGCATATATGTCGATCGATACGAATTCGTATCGATTCGAACGAAAACATCCCTATGCCAGCATCCATCAATTATCTTGAGCAAATGAACTCCGTTTGGTTTGAAATTTGACACATTGCCTCTCCCATCCTCGGTCTTCATTCTCATTCGATCCCGCCTCAATTGGAGCTTGATCAAATTTTGATGGCATCGATCATAGCCTTGTTTCCAATCGATTTCCAATCCTAATATCTATCCTTTCTAGTCAATTTGTTGATATTCCGGCCTTGACCAAAAGGCGGGATAACAAGAACGAAAATAGAAAATGGACCAAGTTTTTTCTGCACTTCTTCCTCTCCTACAAAACACTATTCTTAAATTACATTCTCTTGAGTTCGTCATTGCTTTGTGATTGTTGGACAACAGCACAGAGATAGGTCCATTTCATCTTAGGAAATAATTTCTCGATATCTTTAAGCACTGTAAAGGGAGCAATATTATTTCAAGAATTTTTTTTTCACTAGACTAGGACAATCAAATCGGTATTTTATCTACTATACATCTGTTTACTGCACGATTTTATTTGTGACGGTTATTGCAACACAACTGCGACACTTTTGTTATTGTTGCAATTTTGTAAATAATCGTAATATTTTCATAACACCTTTGTAACATTACCGTTAACAATCTTTGGTAATAATTTCATAACACCTTTGTAACTTTATTGCTTAACAATCTTGAACCAATATAGGTTTATTGTTGGCTGATTTTGTAGGCGATAATGTCTAATGAAAGTAACACTTCTGCACCAACACAGATTGTGATTACTACTCAGTCAACAACTATGGTCCCAACGATGGTGTTGTCTCATAGAGAATGGTCGGAAGAGTATATAGGGATGAAGTTCAAGCGCTGGTAGCAAAAGATGCTATTTTACTTGATGACTTCGGGCCTTGCAAAGTTTTTTATAGAAGATGCCCCCATAGTCCAAGAATTAGAACCCGATCAAAAAAGTTGAAACCTTGAATGTCTTGAAGAATTCTGGCTTTGTGTGTAAGAACTATATATCAAATAGGCTCGACAATAGCCTATACATTGTAAACTGTGCTGCTCGAACTTCCAAAGAACTCTAGATGGCATTAGAGAAAAGGTACAAAACCGAAAATGCGGGCTTGAAGAAATTCATAGCAGGGAAATTCCTTGACTTCAAAATGATTATTGGGAAGACCATTATCAACTAGATTCAAAAATTACAATTCATCATTCACCAACTGCACGATGACTGAATGACTCTAAACGAATCCTTTTAGGTTGCCGCTGCAATTGAAAATTTCCTCCATTATGGAATGACTTCAAAAACTACCTTAAGCACAAGCAAAGGGAGATGTCAATGGAGGAATTTGTAATTCGATTGAGGAGGATTGAGGAAGATAACATGAAATATGAGAAGTAGACTTCACATACCATGATTGCTAATACAAATGTAGTCGAGTCAAAGAAACCCAACAAAAGAAAACGTGAGCGTGCTCCTAAGAAATCGAAGAAATTTCAGAGTTCATGCCATAATTATGGAAAGAAAGGACATAAAGTTGCCCAATCTCGTGCACCCAAGAAAAATAATTTCGAAGCTAACACGGCTAACATCTCAGAAGGCATGTATGATATGGACTTATGTGTAGTAGTGTCCGAATGCAACCTTGTTGGTGACTCGAAGGAATGGTTCGTAGCACAGGAACCACATGACACATATGTGAAAATAAATGGATGTTCACAACCTGCAAAACTGCTGCTAAAGACGAACAACTTTTTACTGGTAATTCATCCGCATCAAAAGTCAAAGTCAAGGGAAAGATTGTACTGAAAATGACTTCTGGAAAATAATTAATTTTGACAGATGTTCTTCATGTTCCAAAGATCCGCAAGTATCTGATTTCCGGATCGCTGCTTAGCAAGCATGGCTTCAAACTCACCTTTGTGCCTGATAAGCTTGTTTTTTCAAAGAATGGATTGTATATAGGAAGAGGATATGTTTATGATGGTTTATTTAAAGCAAATATGACCAATATTGTACCAAACATTGACATGAATAAAATCGAATCGTTTGCTTATATTGTTGACTCTTCTAACATATGGCATTCTAGATTAAGTCATTTATATTTTGATACCCTGTGAAAATTGATTAATTTATATTTTTTAACAAATTGCAAAATAGATTTCAAATATAAATGTCAAGCTTATGTAGATGCAAAATTGACACAGAAGCAAAATTGACAAGAACCTCGTTTCACTGTGTTGAATGAGAAACTGAACCTCTAGACCTAATATACATAGATGTATGTGACTTAAAAATGTGCCAAATTAGAGGTGGAAAAAGGTATTTCATTACCTTCATTTATGATTGTTCACGGCACCATTACTTATATCTCCTTAAAAGCAAGAATGAGGCATTCGACATGTTTAAATAGTATAAAGCAGAAAGAAAATAAAAGCTTTAAGAAGTGACAGAGGAGGAGAATATGAATTTTCTTTTGAGGAATTTTGCGCCGAACATGGTATTATACACCAAACTACAACCCCGTATTCACCACAATCCAATGGTATAGCCAAACAGAAAACTAAAAATCTTAAAGAAATGATGAATGCCCTACTAATTAGTTCTGGCTTGACAAATAACTTATAGGGAGAAGCTATTCTAGCTCAAATCATATTTTAAATAAGATACCATGAAAGAAAGCATCTAAATCTCTCCATGAACTTTGGAAAACGGATCACCATCCTACAAATACATAAAAGCATGTAAGTGTCTTGAAAAAGTGGACGTACCTGATCAAAGAAAGTCAAAACTGGACCAAAAATAATAGATTGTGTATTCATTAGATATGCACAAAATAGTGCCGCTGATCGGTTTCATGTACACAAATCTGAAATCGATGATATTCACATAAATACCATCATCGAGTCAAGAAATGCTAGATTTTTCAAACATGTATACCTTTTTAAACAAGGTACTGAAAATTATACTCAAAATAGACCAAGGGAAACTGAAATCACCAGTTATCTTGTGTATACTGAACACAATATTGATATTGATCAAAAAACAGTGTTGATCAACAAGTGCCGAAACCAAGGAGATGCAAAAGATCAAGGACCGCAAAAAACAATGGACCAAACTTCTACACATTTATGGTAGAAGACGATCCACTGACATACAAACAAGCAATATCCTCTGCCGATGCACCTTATTGGAAGAAGGCTATTAACAATGAAATCAAATCTATTGTGGAAAACCATACATGGGAGTTAGTTGATTTACCTCAAGGATGCAAGACCTTGGGTAGTAAATGGTTATTTAAAAAGTGGTTGAAACCCGATGGTTCGATAGACAAATATAAATCTTGACTTGTGGTTCAACGTTTCAGACAAAAAGAAGAGTGGACTATTTTGATACATACTCTCCAGCAACTAGAATAACATAAATAAGAACGCTGATAGCAATCACATCCACACTTGATTTAGAAATACATCAAATGGATGTAAGGCAGAATTTTTAAATGGTGAACTGGAAGAAGAATTATACATGAAACAAGCTGAAGGTTTCCTAAAAAATGAAATGCAAGTAAGGTTTGTAGATTAAGAAAATAACTGTATGGGCTAAAACAAACGCTAAACAATGGCATGAATTTTTTTATGAAAATATGATACTAAGTTCATTTCATATAAATGAATGTGACAAATTTATCTATTCTAAACATTCAAATATGGGATACGTCATTGTATGTCTATATGTAGATGATTTACTAACATTTGGAAGCAACATGGAGATAATAAAATCTACAAAAGATATGCAATCCGCCAGATTTGACATGAAAGATCTAGGAATCAATGATGTGGTACTTGGTATAAAAATACATAAAACCAAACAAGGATATGTGTTGTTCCAATCACACTACATTGGGAAAATACTTGAAATATTTAATCATCACAATATAACATCAGCAAAATCACTCGTAGATTTGAACCAAAACTGGGTTAAAAATAGCAGTGATAGTATTTACCAACTTGAGCACTCTCATATACTAGGCAGCATTATGTACGTAATGAACTGCAGTAGGCCTGATAGCATATAATGTAAGTAATCTCTACGGATATACTAGCAACACAGGAAAGAATCACTGGAAAGGTATAATTTGAGTACTAGAATACCTGAGATATACGCAAAGTCATGGACTACATTATGATAGGTAGCCATCTGTAATAGAAGGGTATTGTGATGAAAAATGGATAACTGGTTCATCAAATGCAAAATCCACTAGTGGATATGTGTTTACCTTAGCTAGTGGAGCAAGATCTTGGAGATCCTCTAAAAAAACTTGTATAGCAAGATCAACCATGGAATCAGAATTTATTGCCTTAGTCAAAGCCGCAGAAGAAGAAGATTGGCTTTGAGGCTTTTAAGGAGGTATTCCAAATTGGGCAAAACTTGTACCTCCAATCAGCATACATTGTGACAGCCAATCAGATATTAAAAGGGCCAATAGTAAGCTTTACAATGGCAAGTCTAGATATATTCGTCGTAGACATATAACTGTTAGACAACTTCTCTCTAATCGGGTTATCACAATTGACTATGTAAGATCAAATGATAACATTGAGGCTCCACTAATAAAAGGTTTACCTAGAAAGAAGGTTAATATCATATCGATGGGAATGGGTTAAGGTCCATAAACTAAAAATTTCTTTGAACATAAACCCCACCTAACTGACTAGAGATCCCAAGATCTAGGTTCAAAGGGACAACTAAGTTTAAATAAACTTGATAGCATTGTAAATATTCTGACCCTTCCTATGATAAGTCGGTGCACGACTCGTCGGAGAATGGATAAGTTTTGATACTTTTAATGATGTCTATACTTGGTAATATTAAGAACCAAGTAGGGTATTGTGAAATCAAAGAAAATAGCGATTCACATCCAGGGATTCACGAGATTCACGAGAAGAAAGCAGAGATGAACAAAACAGTATTAGGAATCTTCTAGGAGTATCTCAATCATAGAAAAAATGTGTCCACAACACAACGAATCAGAGATAGGAGGCAAAGTGATAGAAAGGGGAAAGAATCACCATAAAAGGGCATCGGTACTGAGAGGAACCTCTTAGTACCGATTGGTCCTTCTTATTGATTGGTCCTTGTTTCTCTCTCCTACATGCTTGGGCTTGGATCTGGACTTGATGTTTAGCAGGCCTCCAGTTCTACTAGTAGATTTCCAAATAAATAGAAGATCTAGAGCAACTGGAGATGGACTTTCTGGCACTTGATTTCTCTTTCATCCTATTCTTCCCCAATTACACCAAACACTCCAATCTAAGATCCACTAGATTGTGATCAGATTTATATTGCAATCATTGTATTCTGGACAGGATCAACCAAATAATAAGATTAAATTGGACGTCTGCTGGAGTATTTGCCGAATATAAAAATTGTGTCTTGTCTATTGCTTTTACATTTATTTCATTAGATCTAGTGCGTTCAATCAATTCTATAGTGTTTATGCAATTTTTGCTGTTAATGTTTTGATGCTTTCGCTAAGAAAGGGGAATTCAGGAGTAGTTCTAGCTGTCCAGTGTAGATTGGAAGAGTCCAGAGGTTAGATCCTGATAGATTTTCATCCAGATCTATAGGAATTTCTCAAGCAATTAAGATTCAAAGAAGATAAAAATCCTTACACTAGATTTATGATTAGAGTGAGTCAACCAAAGCATCGGGGCAACCAAGAGGTGTTCTCTAATTCTAATCAATCCATCTATATGACCAGAGAAGAAATGGAGAGAATGATGAAAGATATGAAAGATGAAATAATGGCTCGTTAACAGGAGATGCTAGATGAATTATTTAGAAGGGTGGATCAAAGAACATCCAGAGCTGTTGAAACTAATGTAGGAGCACTAGAGTTGGAACCGATCAAACTGGAGTAATGCCCTTACATGCCGAACCAGTTGGTACCGATCAGAATTGGATCGGTACCAAGAGGAATTTGCTCGGGAGCAATGTCGATCTGAGCTTAAGGCAAGCAGGAATGTCATGAGTGAACGGTGCTGGAGCTAGAAATGCAAGTCACAACGTGAATGCACAACTACAAAAGGATTATGTGGAAGAGCTTCCCTATATGAACTAGATTAAAATAAAGATGGAGGTTTGAATCAGAATGCAGATGTGCAACCGAGGGAATGTGTATTGGATTTTCCTCATAGGAGCAGGAGGCAAAAATTTCTATGGAGCGAAGACCACCATTAAACAACAACGACCAGATCACATAGATCATAAAAAGAATAATTGATAGGCGGACCTCCAGACTAAAGATTGAAGGATGTAAACAGGATTCCATTCACTCTTAACATCCGATACGTAAGGAATCCTCTCAATTTCAAGCTATCGATATATAATGGAATAACAGATCCGACCATTTATTTGATGAGATATATCCGACATATTGAGGTGTTGGGTGCATGCGAAGATGTAATATGGCGATGCTTCTCACAATACTTGATGGAGTGGCTGCTATGTGGTTCAAGTAGTTAGAGAATGGGTCCATGAGCAAGTAGACTGGATTGGTGGAAAAATTCTTAAGATAGTTCACGGTTCATATCTCTCGACCAAAGAATGTGATGATGCTTTCAAGCATAAAGCAGACGGCTAGAAAGACCATGAGAAGTAATCTGACAAGATGTAATGCGACGGCCGCCACACTCGATAAGCTGCATCCATCGATAATCTTAATGGCGGCAATGTTTGGAGTCATGAGCAAGACCCACTTAAAAATTACATTGAAAAGGGATCCACCTATAGATCTCATGGAGTTTTATCATAAAACTGGTAGATATCTACTTCAAGGGGATGTTGAAGACGATATAGTTGATGTTAATGCTGAGGATGATGAAAATCCATCTAAAGAGGGATATGGTAAAGACAAAGGAAAGCGAAAAGCTAATGATGACTGTGAAGGACCAAAGTGGCAAAGAAGGGAATCAATGTTGTCTTCCTACACTGATCGAACTGAAATTCTATAGAAGATATTCTTAGACATTAAGGGTGTAGATCCCCTATCGAAGGCCAGCTAAGAGAGAACCCATATATCAAGAAGGTCTAGGAAGTTTTTCTTGTTCCATGAGCTAGATGGACATAACGAGTGTAGACACCTTCATGATTTGATAGAAGAGCTAGTTCGGGGTAGCCAACAAGAGCAATATGTAAGAAACCACGCTGAAGTGGTGTAACCGAAGTAGCCACTGTCTATGGTGAATATGTCAAGATACGACCATGGATATGGATTGAGATTGGAAATCCTATGATCGGGAAGGACAAGAGTCAATTTTTTTCCTACATTTACTTTTCGTTTTGAATAGATATGAGAACAGTAATCTTAAGCTTCTTACACGTGTATCTCGATTGGTCTCTAAACACTCTCTGAGTTGGAAATCTGAGATGAATGCTAAGGATGTTTGCTTGATTACTTTGATTTTAATATTTGGTTTTTGAAAATCACTTGAATGTGATGATATTAATCATAGTAGTCTCATTCGAAGAGACAGGGCAATGAACATAAGGTTCAAATCTCCTTGCTGGAGAGCGAATGGATTAGGCTTGTATGAAAGTAAGTCCGATTGCTGGAGAGTGAATGGATGTACTTACTTAGTTGTTTGATCCTCTCATCAAAGTCGAAGAGATTAAATCCTAGATTGGATGTTAAATGATCCGATGAGATTGAATCCGAGATTAGATGATAAATGATCATAAGAGATCGAAACATAGATTGGATGTTAAATGATCTGGAGGGATCAAATCCTAGATTGGATGTTAAATATTTTGATTAGGTCGAATCCTAGATTGGATGATAAATGATCAGGAAAGATCGAATTCTAGATTCGGTGTGAAACGATCAAGAAAGAACAAACCCTAGACAAGGTGATAAACTATCCAGGGAGATTGAAACCTATTTTGGTTGATAGATGACTTAGCAGGTTATACACTGGAGTGGATGTTGACTTGACCTTAGGATATGAACACCTTGTAATCAAACTAAAACAGATAAGTCTCGGATGAACATGTGACAATTTTGATATATGATATGACAACTCCGTATGGAGACATACTGATTATGATTAATAATTAACGCTTAAGCATGGACTGGAGTCTTAGCTATGATAGTCTGGAATGAACATGGATTTGTAGGAATATCTATAGGAACCGGATGATTCACCACAACTTGGATCGATGGATAGCGGAGCGCTTAATTGCCAGTGATTGATCGCTACTAGAGAAACTTGTTCTTGAGAAAAACATACCTTACATTCAAAGGAATATTTTAAGAGGCAAGTGTTATTCAGCTTTTTGACCAAAGTAGAATTCCACTAGAATTAGGACTTCGCGATGAAGACAAAATGATTCATGAACATGGAAAGTCTTATGGAAGGGCAAGAAGATCATACTCAACAAGTAGCAAAGGTAAAGGAGCAAAGTGGACCACTCGGTATCGAGACAAACCACTTGGTACCGAGAGCTTTTTACTCCACTTTGGACCTCCAAAACATGTGATGCCTTAACTTAAGTGACTGCCACAGAGTGCTTTGCTTCAAGAATAAACAAACAACTCCAAGGATTCATGAGAAGAAAGAAAAGAAAGATGAGATGAACAAAGTAGTATTAAGAACCTCTTGGGAATAGCTCAATCACAAAGGAAAAGTGTTCACGACACAACGAATCAGAGATAGGAGGCAAGGTGGGAGAAAGGTAGAAGAATCACCCATAAAAAGCTATCGGTACCGAGAGGAACCTCTTGGTATCAAGAGGTTTTTCTTGGTGATCGGGCCTTATTTTTCTTTCCCGCATGCATGGGCTTGGACCTACCTTGATGATTACCCGACCTTTGGTTCTACTGGCCGAGTGCCCTATAAAAAAACCTAGAACAACTAGAGATGGACTTTTTGACACTTGATTCTTTTTTATCTTCTTCTTTCCTAAATACAATAAGCACTCCAAATCTGAGATCCACTAGACTATGGTTGGATTTGTGTTATAATTATTGTATTCATGAAGAATCAATCAAATAATAAGATTAAAGTAGACATAAGCCAGAGTATTTGCCGAAACACTATGAAAATTGTGTCTTGTTTATTGCTTTTACATTTATTTCATTAGATCTTGTGCTTTCAATCGATTCTGCAGTTTTTATGCCATTTTTGCTGCTAACACCCTGCACTATGAACAATAACAATTTCAAATATTCCATATTTATATAGTGTAGATATATAGGTGCCTGGATATAGGTACCAGTTGAATCTGCATTCCATAGTTGGACTTAAGGATATAATTGTTCTTGATATTCAATGATAGATGCCGATTAACTCCTTCAATCCATGCATGCAAGGCCTTCGCTTGGAGATAGGCAAGGCATCAAACAATTGTGCAAAGACTGGCAAGACCAGCGATCAACACTTTAAGTTAGG
Source organism: Allium cepa (assembly GCA_030765085.1). Lineage (NCBI taxonomy): Eukaryota > Viridiplantae > Streptophyta > Magnoliopsida > Asparagales > Amaryllidaceae > Allium > Allium cepa. The sequence goes on from CM060932.1 coordinate 744,979,502, forward strand.
TGAGATCTGATGTAAATGTCTGGAGATAAAATTTACGATGACTAGAGATAGGCATATTGCTTACTTAACCCCATAGATAGGGCATATACGATCAATGCCTAAAGTTAGGTGACATCTGATGTAAACATTCGGAGATAGATATTACGAAACCTAGAGATAGGCATCTTGCTTGCTTAGCCCTGTAGATAGGGCATGTATGATAGACACCAAAACTAGCCGAGATTGGATAAAAATGTCCAAAATAGAAGTTTGAACCACCGCACAAGGTGGATAATCTCGATCAATGCGCAGAGATGGGCAGGATCGAACATAGGTTTCCAAAGGTAGATATGGAAAATACGACTCTTTGGAGGCAGAAAGAGTGACATAAAAACCTAACCTTATCGTTGGTAAAATAAAACTTTACTGGAGATAAGTAAGGAAAACTATTATGTTAACTAAGTAATAATAAGAAAGTCATTCATGTGTAAGCAAATATGATCAATGATAATTTTTTGCATCTAAGATGCTCACAAAAATCCAAGAATAGTTTTTGGAGAGAAGTAAGTGAAGAAATGTAAAATTAGCCAAGTAGATAATAAGTGAGCAACAAGGAATAAGTAGTAATCAAAGACACAGAAGTTTATAATGGTTCGGCATTGTATTCTGCGTCCACTTTAAAGATTATCCTTCATTAATCACTTTTGAATCTGATTACAATAGTATAAATAAGTTAGTACTTATTTGCAATGGAGCTAGAGTGGCGACTAGCGTAAAGATCCTCAGAATGACCCATCAAACCAGTATTCATAGATGAAGATGGACAAATATCTCTTTGAAATCTTAGTTGAAGGACCTTCTAAACCATATGGGCCCACTAGAGGGATCGTTGGGCCTAATTCCAAAGAGGAGTGATCGGTACCATTCCCTTCTTTTGTCGAATTTTGGGGAGCGATCCCTATGGTGGCTTCCTTATACAAAAATATGTTTAGCCTCCAAATTTCATGTCATTCGGATCATTGGAGTTCGAGTTATTATTTGGTCGTTGATTCAACATGGCTTGTATGTAGCTTTTCGTCGATCCCATCCTACAGATATATATATATCAATCCCTCTAACCTTGTCCTGTTGATGTGTGATCCCTACGGTAGGTTTCCTAGGGTCCTTACATTTTTCTTTTCAAATTTCATAGGCATTAGACTTGTGAATATTGAGATATTGATTGTTTTCCACAAGAATGCTCTTGTATTTTGAAACATGTCGATTCATATTGCTGAATCCAATCATGCACATCCCTCATACGCGTTGATCTACATTTCATACTTCGAACATTCTACATAGCCCCTCTATCAATCCCATTTAATTTTAAATTTATATGATTATCTGTACTAGACTTCTGGGCTCCACAATCATCATTCTGGAGTCATCGGCCTCGATGGCGGTTGAATCTACCTCATGCAATCAATTCGATATATCAGGGCTAGAATGCTAGATAATGCTTGCCCTCAAAGTACTTCTTGTGATGAACATGACATACTTTGAATCGAAATAGGTTAGAGTCATCAAAATGATATCCATCCAGCTTCTTGAATAGTTGTTATCCCTTTGTTGAATTATTTTTTCAAAATGTTGTACTTCTCATTGGTCATCACGATGCTTGGTCGGTTTCCATTAGTATAAATCCAGGGCTGTATTCCATTAGTTGATGTATGTAAGTCTAATTCCACAAGACTAACAAACATTGGATATCTGGTTCAGCCTTGAACTTGATAGCTTTAGGTTCGATTTCAGTTTCTGTCGACATCAAAAATTGAAATTTTTAGGTCATACCCTTGCACGTTCATATACACGTTCCTGTTGTTGGCTCTTAGACGTGCTTGTACGTTCATAGGTCATCACCAATTTTCCCTACATGTTGTAAGCATATGCTTTTATAACTTCCATGCCTATACTCATTTGAGTACATACTCATGGTCAATCCCTCACTCTCTATCATTTATTTCTATTTTTTTAGGGATCGGCATATACTTAGCCGAACCCTTTCTTCCTTTTCTTCAAGCTTGCATGGGTCATCATGTTCTATGCCGAACATGTTCCCTTTGACTTCAAATATGAAATTTCGATCGAAACCCCTTTTCACTTATTCCATGCCAATCCCTCCACCTTGCCTGCTGGTCCATCTTCCCTTATTTTGCATGACGAACCTTCTTCCCTTATATAAGCTATCGGTCTACCTCTCTAACTCCACTTTCCCTATTTTCCAAATTCTTCTGTGCATCGAACCCTCTCATTCCATTCACAGAGCCAAACACCTCCTACCTTTAGCTTGAAATCCCACAGCGATCTAACCTATTCCATGAACTCGCTTCCTTTCTCTTTCCACTTCAAAAGGTTCCAAATACTCACCCACATCTCTAACCCATACACTCACATAGGTAAGTTTTTAAGCTATACCTTTTGATTTTATGATGGGATAATGGATTCCGCGCCATCATCAATCACGTTGGTGCATGATGGAATGATGGAATAATGGTTGAAGTGGTCTGGAGGAGGTAAGTCATGGGGTGTGACAGGGCTTGGTAGAATAAGTATGTAGGAAGAAGAAGGTAGAGTAGAGGAGGGATTGGTTGGGATGTGGTGTATGGCATAGGTATGTCAGTCCCTCATTTGGTGACGTGGGAGATGGATTAGTATGGAAGCTTTTTGGTAGGATGGCTAAAAGAGTGAAGTTGGAAGGATCGGTATAGTGAACTTATGTGGGAGAACCGATGTTGAAAATTTGAATGAAGATGGTGTAGTAGAGGAATAGGTAGGGTTAGGGATTAGCAAGCTTTGCTAAAGGAAAGGAATCGATACTACTTATTTTAGGAGAAGGGATAGGTACTACTTATTTGAGGAGAGGGATTAGTTTAGTCACTTTGGGATAGGGATCGGTTGATATGGGTCGGCATGTAGGGTTCGAAATAGAGGGTTCGGCATACATGTCTTTTGAATTGAACATTAAACATAATCCGAACTTGTTTGAGCAATTACTACCAATATACGTAAACGAACTTGAACATATAATGACGATGAATTATAGAACTTGCATATTCACTATTAAACTTGAGATTGAACAATCAAATCCTTGAAACTTTCAACATGAACCAAAACTTAATACATGGACCTGAATAAAAGATTTCACACTTTAATATGCCAATAGCTGATCCCAAAGCTTTTGCAACTGATCAATCTCTTCGCCAGTTGAGACAGTCAGCGATAACAATCACTCTTGTCAAAATCTAAAGTCTCGTCATTTAACTTTGTTTTTATTTAAAGTTGTTTATTTCTATTATATACTACACTACACCACACTAGCTCACACGTAGCACAGGGGAAGACGTAAAATTTTCTAATCTCTATTATCTATTGAGTAGAGCTAGCATGGACTTCAAACACTTAAGGCATTTATCTGCAATGTCATCTGGACCAGCCTCGCAGCATAGAAATCCTGAAGTAAATTCGAGCTACATGGCTATATCTGGCAAGCTTTCTCCTGGTCATCAAATCGAACAAATGGAAGTTTCTGGCCCATCAGCCAATCTTTTTTAAGTTGTTCCATCCTCCCAAAGGAGGATATAAGTCCTACGCTCGATGCAGTGGACCCAACAGATTCTCAAACCTCCCGAATTGGTGGGACCGCCCTTCTTAGGCTACGCTCCAAACACAGAATTCTATTTAAAGACATCCTGGTTCCTTAAATAAATGATGGAGCTAACTTATCCTCGGAGGGGTACACAATGTGCAATCATATCCTGGACCGGATGCGTGCCGCCTTTCAGTTCTTATATTCAGGAAATGTTAAGATATCTTGGAATAGCTCCTAGTCAACTTCACCTGAGCTGTTACGCCTTCCTCCATAGGATTTTTCATCAATTCTTAATCTTTTTGTTTTTCCCACCAACTCTTGAGGACATAAGGTTCATTTATAACTTTAAATGACGGTCAGGAAGTCCTTCCTATGTTTTCTTTCAACTTTCACTCAACTATCAAGTCTTAACCAGTTCTTGGAATATTCTCTTTTCAAACACGAGTGGTTCTACGTTGGATGTCCACCTAGCTTCGCAAGGTGATGGTTACAAGGGCATAAGTGTTGTCTTCGCTTCACTCTGAAATCCTTTAATTGAGGTCATATTTTTGAATCAACTAACATCCTGAATATCTACAAGTGTCCACCCACATTTTGATGGCGGTAGTTTTTCAAGAGAGATCTATGCAATTCGTGTTATCCCTATCAAAGACAGAGACATTAGACTTCTCATAATTGATTAGTTGTTATCTCTATTCAAGCTGCTAGAAGAGGGTCATAGCATTATGCTCCCCGGAAGTGATGCATTACGGAGACACGTCGTAGAGAAAGTAGGGGATGTCAACAACCTTATCGTGCCCCTAGTCGAGGGGACTAAGGGTGACGTTGAAGAAGGCGAAAGTATGGGTTCCCAGACTAATGAGCCTGGCTTTCCCGATGCAAGCCCAGTGAGGCATGCAATCCCAAATGCCAATTAAGAGAAAGAAGAAACCGGCATATAAAATTCTAGAAGAAAAACTGCTAAGGATCCATAATTTGTTATTACTTCTATTAACGAAAAGTCATCTTCCTAACACTTAGAAAGTTCAATGGAAGGATTTTCAAATCTCTAGATCCCCAATGACATTATAACTTATGAATTCCTAAACATCAACATTGAGGGGATCAATTCTCTCGCTAGGAATGCTGATGGCATTCTTCCTACTTTGACATGGGAGAGAAAATGCCTATAAGCAAGGCTAGAGCTACTAGTCTGTCAAGGAGGACACTTACAATCACGGGTAGTCCACTACACGCTCTTCATCTATCCTTTGTATAATGGTTACTTATACATTCTCATTTGGTCTTTGTAGGTGCAATGACTCAATGTCAAGCTATTAATCTACTAAAGGGACTCTTCGATGCATTATGGATCTAGCCATGGCTCAGAATCAGGCAGGCATAGAGAAAGAGACGATGATCGGAAAAAAGTCATCGTTCAAGGGAATCTTCTTCTTCTAATCATAAGTCCAGGTCTCAGTCATTCCATTAGAAAGATCAGCCCATTCTTCCTGCTTATAGTGGAGATCAGACTTCCTATCACGGACCTCAAGTTGTCGTTTCTCACGAGCAGTATTCTGGTTCTTCCAGTTCTAGGAAAATTCATGATTGTAGAACAAACAAGCGTCTAATTGCCACTTCTGATCCATCCTTGCCAACCGCTACTCATGATACTTCCATAACAGAGAAATTGGTCGAACTTAAGACCACTTTTCTAAAAAGCTATTTTGACGAACTTAAGTTCCTTCCCACAATTCATTTGATCCTGGGGCATGCCAAAGAAATCTCCCTTACAAGTTTTAATAATGTTTTCATGCAGCATGAGTCATTCCATCACTTAGTGGAAAAGATCTCCCAAGGTGTCAATCGAGCAACAACATGAAATAGATCATCTCAACCTAGAGGTGATCCATGATAAAGATATAATCAAGCACCAAGATAATGAGATATCGAAGTTGACAATAAAACCAATTGAGGAAGAAAAAAGTGTCAAGGAAATGTTTGAGGTAGTGAGTCATTTGGAAGCTACCCATAAGAAGGAACTTGATGCTACCTTCAATGTAGTGATGCACTCGCTCTGAAAAACGATTCCTTGCAAAAGGTGAAAGATATCTTAGCCCGTCGCACAGAGGAGCTTAAAGAGCTTCTTATGAAAGAAAGGGAAGAAAAGATCATGACTCGAGAAGAATAACAGGAATAATGCGAAGAGGCTGTTGAAGCAAGGAGACTGAAAATCCAACTCGATGAGCAACTTGCTAAAATAGAAGCTCTCAAAGGAGAGGTGATGGAGGCAGACCGCAAGGAGATGATAGAACAAATTGAAGCCCAGGTGGAGGATGCTAAAGAGTTCGGTCGAAATAAAATAAAGGACATGTTTGATCCCATGATCATCGAATATAGCAAATAAAGTCCTTATCCATCATGCCTTTAGCTTTCTTGGCGAAGGTTATCTTGAGTCACTCAGCGAAGCTTGGAAGTATATTGTCGAGATGAAAAAGAGGGAGTTGGGCGAAGACGAGTCGGATGAAGAGAAATTAGTGCGAGAGACCCTTCATGGAGATGAAGCCCTAGACCTTGTCGCCGCGAGACTTTGATATTTTAGCTCCTTTTCGTAAAGGAAAAATATTGCTATATTCTCAGAGTCTGATCCCAAGGGCCCTACTTCTTTCTAAGTGGATGGAATGTCGATTTCTTTTGGCCCGGGAAAAGATTTGAGCTACAATCCATTTAAGCCCGGTTACCAATCTAAAGTGCTGACCCCTATTCTGGAAAGGGGTACTTCGGCGACAACTAAGAGCTAGCCAGACACAAGTATATCATTTACTCTCCACTTTTCGAGAGGTTTTGTTCTTCATGCCTAATGGTTTTAGGCTTATCTCCTTGTTTTCACAAATCTGTAGGTCATCCGGGTCCTGGCCAAACTCCTAAAGTGACACCTCCACGGAGCAACAAGCGATATATTGAGATTTCGATGTCCACCAATGCTTCGAGGACCGATGCTCAAGTCATCGGAGCACTCGACAATGATAAGGCTAAAGACCGCTACCGATGGTTGACTCTGATGACGTTTCGATTACCAAAGCCTTCAAGTACACTGATTAGATCATCTTGAAGGAGCACATCGAGAAGGAGAAGTTGCTTAAGAGAAAAGCCATAGTTGAGCCCGTCGAGATGGACATTGATGATCCAAATATTGTCCCACTACAAATCATTCCGCCCGATGTATCGGTTCCTAGAGAACTCCCTCTAAGCTTCAAATGCTCTCCCACCAAGGGCGCTAAAGGATCAAGGAAGAGAATAAGTGGAAGTTTAGATAGCGCCACTCTCGAGAAATCCAAAAAAGAGAGAAGACAAAAGAAATAGCCATCACTTCGACTCGGTGTGTACATAGTTTATATCTTTGTTAGTCGTAGTTGTATGGGTATAACCCCCGATTTTTTGAATAAACTTATGCCATAATTTTGAAACTAATCATGTGAATAAAAGTTTTTGTTTTCTACTGAGCTCTTATGTGAACTGTCATTTAAATAGTTGAACTATTACTTTCCATTTAATGTACTTGTAATTCGTTGTTTTCCAATTTTGATAACAATCCATTAGCTCTATCCCTAAATCTCCATGTTATCGTAGCCTTGAGTTGCATTAAAAATGGCCTCGAGCCTTAGTGTTACACCATCGAATTCAGCTTTTTGAGTAATTATGCCATGCCCTCGGTCTCAGGTTAGGGGTGTTAGATAGTGGATGGTCGAACTCAATCCTTAGCGACTTTATACTCATCTGTTGGTCTCAGGACAAAGTTTATGCAATAATAGGTGGTCAAACCACACTCATATATTTGTCTATACTCATATCCACACTCTGGGATAAGAGTTGGTTAGCGGGTAGTCGATTCAGAACTGATTTATGTTTGTACTCTAGTCCATACATTGGGGATTTAGAGTTAGTTCACGGGTAGTCGATTCACACCCAATTTAGTTTATACTGTAGTCCGCATTCTGGGAACTTAGGGTTAGTTCATATATGGTCGATTCACGTCCGATTTATGCTTATACTCTAGTCAACATTCTAGGGACTTAGAGTTATTTCAGAGAAGAGTCAGATTGTACTTTCCTTAGTTGATTGATTTTCCCCCCAAGGTCCGGGGTTTTATTTAGCGAGCGATCGATTATGTCATGATTGATCTTGTTTTATTTCAGTCCTAATGTTCGATAGTATTTATTTGATCATCAGATGGTCGAGTCACATCCATTCCTCATTACGTATCCCTTCTATTGGGTTATGAACGAGAGTTATCAAATGAATAGTCATCTTGTTTAGTTCCACTGGGAACTAGAATAATTCATTAGTTCCAAACCCTGGGAGCCTGTTTGGGCATACTGACATCAATTAGTTTCATAATGTAACTAATACATAATGCTATAGAAAATATAAATATAAAGGAAGTTCAATACTTTATTTGCTAAATGGAAAGGAATGGCATGATCTGTCTTATTACATATCTTGAAATTCAAATGCTAAAGCAAATTCTGAAACCATATACAACTGAATGATAAAAAAATAAACTAAGAGAAATAGCGTCGTAAATGCTCGCTATCTCGAGCCCTTAGGAGTGTGATTCCATCAACAATCGCTAGCTTGAAAGTTCCCTCTCCAAGCCTTTACTCAATGACATACGGTCCTTTCCAGGTTGGATTCATGTGCGATAAGGGCAAGATAAATCTGTTTTAAGACAAGATTGCCAATTTCAAAGATTCTAGGTTAGACATTAATGTTGTAGTAATGGGTGACTCGGTGTCGATGCGTAGCTGCCCTCAAATCAGATTTCTCGCTTTTCTCATCTATAAAGTCTAGAGATTCCAAGAGGAGATCTTTATTCATTTTAGGATCGTAGTAAGTCACTCGATGAGAGGGAACTTCATGCTCAACAAGAATAACAGTTTTGAAACTGTAAGCAAGGGCGAATGGAATATGGCCAGTCGCGGACTTGTGGTTGGTCCTATAAGCCTACAGTGCTATCGGGAGTTCATCTACCCACTTGCCTCTAGCCTTTTCCAAATGCTTCTTTAGAATGGACTTTATAATTTTGTTTATAGCTTCAACTTGCCCATGCACTTGAGGGTGAGCGACTGACGCAAACCTCTTTTTAATATGATACCTCCGCTAGAAGTCTTTGAATTCTACACTGTCGAATTGAGTTCCATTATTTATTACAATAGTTAGTGGAAGAATAATATGACAGATGATGTTCCAAACAAAGAGGCTAATTAATTTCTTGGTTGTGATCGTGGCTAATGGTTCTGCTTCGGTCCATTTAGTAAAGTAATCAACCGCGACGATGACGTACTTTGCACCACCTTTAGAGACCGATAAGGAAGCAATAACATTTGTACCTCAAATGGCAAACGGCCACAAGTTGATCATTTGCGTGATTTCCATCGGTGGAGCTCTTGGAACTTCTGCATATATCTGGCACTTATCACATCACCTTACATAGTTAGTAGGATCTCAATTAATGATTGGCCAATAATACTTATAATAGAGTAATTTCTTTATTAGAGTTTGTCCCCTAGTGTGATGGCCACAATCCCCTTCATGAACTTCTTTTAGGACCCGTTTTATCACATCATGTGTGATACACTGGAGTAAAAGAACAGAATAACCCTTTCTATATAAAACTCCTTCCTGTATGATATATCGTGAAGCTTTATGAAGGATCTATTGTTTTTCATTCCTTTGTTCAGGTAGGACTCCCTATCACAAATAGCTTTTGATCAAAATCATCCAGGTTCCTTCTTAGGCTCTGTCTCTAGTACTCGGTCAATTTCTATTAAGTTTACACTCGAGGTATTTAATATTTCGACCAGAACCAATCCCATCTGTTTTGTGTCCCTAGTGCTAACAAACTTTACCGATAAATGATCCTCTCAGTTTTGATCCCATGAAATGTGCGTAATGTCGTAGTACTCAAACTTAGTCGACAACTCTTGGACTTAGGTAAGGTTTGGAGCAAGCCATTTTCCCTTAACTTGGTAATCTCCTCTAACTTGGTATATTACTAATTGTGAATTGCAAAAGATTTCAAGAGAGTTTATTGCCATTTCTCTAGCATGTTTATATCCAGCAATCAAGGCCTCATACTCAACTTCATTGTTTGTCATTGGAAAATCAAGATTTAAAGCATAATAGATCGATCGATCTTTAGGAGTAACAAGCATAATTCCAGCTCCAAAACAATGATCATTAGACGCTCCATTAGTATACAATTTCCATCGTATTGTAGGGATTTCACTTCTCTCCTAGGAATCATCCTGCATAGTAAATTTTGCTATAAAATATGCCAGTGCCTGATCCTGGCTAGCCCTACAAAGGAGATAAGTGATATTGAATTGACTAAGCTTGATATTCCACTTGAGTAACCTTTTAGACGTATCAATTCGCTACAGGACCTCTTGTAACAGTTGATCGGTGCAAATATTGATCGTGTGTGCCTGGAAATATGGGTGGAGCTTCATGATGCAATCAACAAGCAATATGTCAGCTTCTCTATTTTTGGATAATTCCTTTAGCTCCCATCAATCATTTGTTGATGTAATAAACTAGTATCTGGATTCAATTTGCCTCATAAAGTAATGCGACACTTATAGCACGTATCGACACGGCCAAATAGATATATAAATCTTCATGATCCACTAGCTTTGATAAGATGGAAGGCCTCTCTATGTTGTCCACTAAGGCTCAAAATGCATATTTACAATCCTATGTCCATTTGGAGTTTCTTTTTCCTTTCCTAATCAAGCCAAAGAAAGGAATGCATTTATTGGTGGCTCTAAAAGTAAGTAGTCTTAAAGCAGCAACCTTCCCGTTCAGACCTCTGTACTTGTTTGATAGTCTTTGGTGCTTGGATGTCAAGAATAGCTTGAATCTTCTCTGGATTAGCTTCGATTCCACGTGCGTTAACAATAAAATCCAAGAACTTCCCTGATCCTATGCCAAAAGAACATATGAAAGGATTAATTTTCATCTTGTAATGTCAGAGGATGCTAAACATATCTGCCAGATCTCTAATGTGCTCGCTTGATCATCATGAGTTCACGAGCATATCATCCACATATACTTTCATCATTTTTCCAATCTGATCTTTGAACATCCTATTGACTAAGACGTTGGTATGTCACTCCTGCATTCTTTAATCCAAATGGTATCACCATATAGCAATATAATCCAAAATCATTAATGAAATTAGTGTGCACTTGATCGGGGATGTACATTAGGATTTGGTTATATCCTACGTATGCATCCATGAAAGAGAGAAATTCATGTCCTGCGGTTGAATCCACAAGCTGGTCGATCCTTGGAAGGGGAAACTGTCTTTCAAACACACCTCATTCAAGTCTCAGTAACCAATGCATGTTCACCATTTCTCATTGGCCATTTTCACAAGCTTAGGATTAGATACCCACATAGGTAGGAGGGTATCGTGGATAAACCCATTGTCTTTAAGTTTATCCAACTCCGTTTTAAGAGCGGTAGATCTCTCCAGATTCATGCCGCATCTTTTTTGTTTCACCGGGACATGCCTCGGGTCGATATTCGATGCTTGGCTCACAATGGCAGGCGATACATCAGAGTGAGTCCAAGCAAACACGTCCAGATTCGCTAGGAGAAATCCATCAAGTTCTTTCATCATCGAGGGGCTGAGCTGTGATTCGATCTTTAGGGCACATGACGGGTCATTGTGGCTATTTGTGATGTCAATCGTCATCTCAGCCGATGCAGCCTTGCTCTCTTTGGGCTCCTCCTCATTATCCTTAGATCTATATCTTTATAGAACTGATTGTATCACTCGAGCCGAGGTTCATGCACTAATTGTCAATCTTCGGTAGCTTAGATGCAGCTGGTCTTTTCCACACCCTTACCATTCTCATTACATTCAGCATCCATCAACTCAGCTATATAACTGGCACGTCCAGTTGCCTGATCACTGTGAACAACTCCAACTCCATTATCTGTCAGAGACTTCAAAGTTAAACACTATAGGGAAAGGTTGCCTCGAATTTAGCTTGGGTTGGTCGGCCTAAAATAATGTAGTAAGGAGAGTTAACATCCAAAATAAAGAACCGCAAGATTCGCACTCTCCAACGGTCACCTTCTCCCAATTCTACAGGTAATTCGACATAACCAACGGCTTCTGTTGCAACACCATTAAAACTATGTATATGGGCTTTCGACAACTTCAAGTCCTTGCCTTCCATTCTCATTTGATCATAGCATTTTTGAAAATTATATTTACAGAACTACCATAATTGATCAATATACTTCTTACCAAAGCAGGGCAGATCATGGTCGAAATGATCATTGGGTCGATCGTCGAAGCCTCCACCTTGTCTGCATCTCTGTATCTAAACACGATATCAACTTTCATTCTACGTTGCAGTTTTTTCAAAGCTCCATCTTATGTATTCGAACAATATTATAAATCCATGTGCTTAATTGCTCTAGCATAGCGCTCCATCTCATGCAAACTCTTATCTGCCGGGTGTGGTCCCTCGATTATTGTATTTATTACCAATCTTCCACCAGCTTGCACACGCTTCTCAGCCCTGCATGGTGCCTATCCTCGGTTGAGGTCGGATGTCCCTTTTCACCATCCTGCAGGGTTTTTACAAATTGTTGCAACTTCCTTTCTCGAATCAGCTTTTTGATAATATCCTAGAGATGCCTGAATTCATTCATGCATGTCCATAGCATTTGTAAAACCGACTATATTTTTCAACGTGTTTCTACTTTTCTGTTGATTCTTTTGGAGGCGGCTTTATATACTATATGGTATTGTAGGTAGATAAATAAATATTCTCCAAGGACGTATTTAATGACATGTAAGTATCATACATCATAATCCTAGGCTTCCCTCTTCTAGTATCCCTCTTTCGTTCTCGGCCCCTATCTCCGCCTTTCTTTTGTTGATTTGGATTGTTTTGGACATTCACTTGAACTTTTATAGAGCAATCATCCAACTACTTTACTGCAATATTACTCTGTTGTCCCTCTTCGCTTGATCCCACAACATTCTTCTTCCCTGAGGACCTTGTTTCCTCCTTTCTCAAATACTGAGCCACCATTGCATAAAAGCATTCCACCGTTGCAGGTGGCTTGCAAGCTAACCAATCGCTGAAATCAGATTCTGGATCTATTCCTCTTGTCATGGCCATCAATATTCCATGGTTATTTGGATTAATGATTTTCAAAACGTCTGTAGAAAATCTCTCCAAATAATCTTTCAATGACTTTCCTAGAGCCTGGATCACGCTAGATAGGGAGAATACATCCTTAGTATGAGTTGCATGCATTTAGAACTACCCCACAAACCTTGTTGCCAAATCAAAGAATCTAGAAATTAATTGTAAGGATAACCTTGTGAACCACATCGTTGCTAATCCAGAAAGGGTTATGGGAAAGCATCTATACTTGGTTGCATCATCCATTCATGCATAATCCATCATTTATTCATATCTCATGATGTGCTGCGTGGGTCAGTTTTTCCCTCGTAGGGGGCATCGATGGCATGTTGAACATCCTAGATGCTCCGCACGTATAACTTTATGAATGAATGGGGTATGGCTTCTCGAGATTACCCAATCATTATTAGTCAAGTCCTCGCTCTATCTCACTAACTGTTTGACCGTAGCCGATAAGACCAACGTTTCAATAATTGGTGCCAAGCGGTGGTTGTACTCCACCTCACGTGAATGTTTTGGTTGATATCTACGAGCTATTCCATGCCTTCTTGGTTCACTATCTTCCCGATATATATCTCATAAATTTACTTTATTGTCATTTCGGGGTAGCATTTAGTCAATATTTAATTGAACTCCAACACCCAACCCAACTGAAGCAGCTCCAGGTTGGTTCCCATGACGCATGGGCTGATTCCCTCTTCTGGGGAAGGGATTAGTACTGATCCCTATGAAGGGATCGACACCGATCGACTCTCGTACACAACGATGGTCTACAGGTTGACGCCCCGAAGTTTTCGCGCGATATTAATTTGTTATGCAATGCCTATGCCTATGCCTATGCCTATGCCTATGCCTATGCCTATGCCTATGATACTCATTTGACGAGCTAGAACTCTCCGATACCGAGTAAACATTGGGGTCCCCTAGCTTTCCCTTGATGCTGCTGATTGAGTTGGTTCATTAAGTTAATATTGATCTGAGTTTATTGATTTAATTGTTGATGGCTCTCTATCAGCTCTCTTATTAGATTATGAAATTTAGCTTATGTAATAGAATTAGTGGGATTCTGAACTTCAACTGGTTCGGCATTCACATCCATTGGTTGGTTTCTTGGGCCTTCTTGCTGGATGCTAGCATTCTCATTTCCTTCCACATTCTTAGATGTAGATCTAGTGTTCCTCACCATCGTCTATAGCATCACTTAGATTTCTACAAATTCAAGTAGTTTGAGAAACTCATTAAAGATAACTGTGGATCTCCTTTAGGGGATTTAGCCAATCCATCAACAACAAGGGGATCCTAATAAGCTAAGAATCAAGATTCTCGGTGAAAGCACCAAAATGCTTAAACCTAAGACGATCACAAAAACCCAAGAATAACTTTCATATAGAAGTAAGTAAAAAAAAAAGTAAAATTAAACTGAGTAGATGAATAAGTAACAAAAAATAAGCTGTGATCAAAGATACAAAATTTTATAGTGGTTCGGCATTGTATGCCTATGTTCACTTTGAAGATTATCATTTACTAACTACTTTTGAATCTTATTACAACAGTAGAAATAAGTTAGCACTTAATTACAATGTAGTCTAAAGTAACAAGCAGCGTAAAGTGCCTTAGAATAACCCATCAATCAAGTATTTATAGATGAAGACGGCCAAATATCTACCTGAAATCTCGGCTGAAGGACCTTTTAAAGCATATGGGCCTACTAGAGGGGTCGCTTGGCCGATTCCCAAAGAGAAGGGATTGGTAATGATCCCTTCTTTGTCTAATTTTGGGAAGCGATGCCTATGGTGGCTTCCTCATACAAAAACACGTTTAGCCTCCAAATTTCATATCATTTGGATCGTTAGAGCTCGAGTTATTGCGATCTTTGACTCAACATTGCTTATATGCAGCTTTCTGGCGAACACTTCCAATGTATATATACTGATTCCTTTAACCTTGTCCTTTTTTTGTGCAATCCCTAGAGTAGGTTTCCTAGGGTCCTTATACCTTGCTCTTCAAATTTCATAGGCATTGAACTTGTTAATCTTGAGATATTGATTGTTTCCCCCAAGAAAGCTCTTATACTTTGAAACTTACCGATCCCACTTGTTGGATTTAATCTATGTTGATCCCTCTTATGTGTTGATCTACATTTCACACTTCGAACATTCTATATTGCCCCCTTATCAATCATATTCAATCCCAATTTCATATGATTGTCTGTACTTGACTTCTAGACCCCAAAATCATCACTCTATAGTCATTGGCCTTGATGGCAGTCGAATTTAACTCGTGCAATCAGTTCATTATAGCTAGGCTAGAATACCAGATAACAATAATATTACTCAAACCTAGATGTAGTCATAATTAGCAAAAAAAACTAAGCAGTGGATAGAAAAATGTAAAGTCGGAAGAGAAACTTATTTATTCTTTATTAGTCGACTTTTTCAACAAAGAGTGGAGTTTGTACTCGCACAACATCAGCCTATGTACACAGATTCAAAGCTAAACAAAAACAATAGAAAAGCAAAAGAAAATTTTAGCCAAGTCTTCTTCCTCATCTTCTTCTACTTCCTCCCTTCTCCAGAGGAGTGGGTACCAAGTTTTCTAGGTTTCCTTCTGTTCATTCTCTTACCTTTACTCTCCTTTGAAAATAACCTTTTTAGGTCATTTTTCCAATCATAGTTGCTCCTCAGAGATTCGAGAGTCTTAGCCTACATATCGCCAAACATAAGGGTAGAGGCAAGAATAACAATTGGTACCAAAGGCAATGAAAGGGATGAAGGAGGAGGAATTCATTAAACTTTTACGTTTTGATTTCCTTGTCAGCATGACTTGTGATCGCTGCATCTCTAGTATCATTAGTTTTGATGAGTGTACGACAACTCCAGTAATAAGAATGTCTTCATTGCCATGAATCCCATAAAGATTGCATGTTGCTTCCTCCTCCAATGAATGGATCATTTTAGCATCGGGACCCGAAGTGGTACCCACTAGTGAGGCTAGATTTGAAATGGGAGTAGATACAATAATTGATTCAAACACTGTAGCTTCTATGCCTAATGATAAGCTTGCTTCAGGTAAAGGGACAATGGAAGGTTGATATGAAACGTGTAAATCAGAAAAGTAGAGATTAGTGACGTCAAACGATGTCATATGAGTCATCTCAAATAGATGTGACATTGATGATATACCTCCATAAGATACAAACTCTATGTGAGATGGAGTACCGGAAGAGCCTCTCTCTAGGATAGAAAATAATGTGGGATACTTCAGAAACGATTCGGTACCTACCAAGCCAAGCTCTTTGGGATTATAACGAACATCTAGTGAGGATGCTTGAGCAGTTGAAATGTCAGAGGTCATCCCGGTGGCAGGAATGGTAGTGGAACTAGGAAGGGGAATAATGGTCTCAGTAGTTAGAAAACCCAATGTCAAAGGAGTTATAGTATCCGCTACAGATCCTTAAGGGACAGAGCCAAAACTCTCAAACCAAGCTTAGATTGGGCCCCGACTAATAATTCAGGATACAGGAGGAGCTTTCCAATCTTGAGCACTTTTATGTCTTCTTCCTATAGAAGGTCGAGCTTTATCTCCTCGTCGATCTTAGCCTTGTCAAAGTGCTCTCGCTCTTATTTCAAATTCTCCTCCCAGGCTATCTCCAAGGCCCGGGGATCACTTTTTTAACCACCTCAGGTTTCCAAACTTGATAATATTTGCATAGAATTGCACAAGGGGATCAAGTTCAGAATTAACTTTATTCTCTGCAGCCTTGACCTGCTCATCAACCGTCTTCTCTCGAGTCTCAGCTTCCTCCCTTATCTTACGAGTGTCTAGTAATTCTTCGCAATAGTCCTAAGCCTAGGTGAGTACTTCATCCTTTTCTTTCTTTTCGATCGCTAGCAGCTCCTCTAACCTCATTATTTCTGAGGCTTGCTCCTCCATAGTTTTATTGATTTTTTCGTTTTCCAATGAAATAGTGTGGCTCCTGTAATGAGTAGCCTCAACCTTCCTGAGTTAGTTATGGTAATATTAATCTGAGCTTCTAATTCTTTTTTAGCTTTAACCAACAAAGCCTTAAGCTCTTCAGCCTCTTTATCAAGGTTTTAATGATATGCTCGTCGTCTGGTCCAAGCTATTTCATCCCTTTGGTTTCATATTTCTTTTGTAAGCCACTTTAGAAATGGCTTCGACGATCCTCTTCCACTTGAAATATTGATCATACACGTCGTTTACATAAGCCACCACGTCAGAGCTCACATTCGAAGGGATATCCTTTAGATAAGGAACAAATACTACATCATCAAAGCAGATCTTCAAAAAAGAACCCTTCATAGCAGCCATAAGAAGGTTTGAAATAGTTTAGATCTCCTTGGTAGTAGTGAGGGCATGAAGCTTCTTTTTCCCAGAACTTTGTTGGAAATACTAGCCCAGTTGGCTGGTCAAATAGTTATGGCACATAGGAAGATTTCGTTGGTTGTGTAGTGGGAGGAACTAAAACTCGAGCAATAGGTACCTCGGTGGATGAAACAGGATCAGAGAATCTAACCATACTGTGTAGTAGAGGTGAATGATATCTATGTCGAGGAGATGGAAGTCTCTCAGATTCCGTATAATGTTTGTCATGGGACTTATGGCCTTTGTCTCGTCCCCTGTAACCTCGACTTTGATGTCTACTAGAATCTGATTTATGGGACAACTCATGAGGGCTTTCTAAGCTTCTTGTACTCGTTTAATTGTCTCTTGAGAGTATCATACAAAAGCTTGTGTCTAAAAGTGAAACACAAAATAAGTTAGCTCTAATGGAATAGAAATTCAATTTTAGTATTTTATCAGTGTGGTAAGTGTCGATGTGTCCTAGTGTCCCTCCATGGACCATGGACTTGGAGTTTGCTAATACAGATAATTTTCACTGTGCTAGTTACAGGTACATTGGTAGGCAGATGAATTAGAGAATCAATGCCATCGGTTCTATATTGCTACAACTAGAAGAACCGAATTCACCTGGTTTATTCCGAAAGGACCCATAAATGTCCCAAAAGGAGGAATGGTAGCCTCTTCAGCTACAGTCACTTAAGGCTGTGTGGATGCCGAGACGAGATAAAAAAAAGTGGTTGACAAGGAATAAGAGGCAGATGAGCATCTTCCTCATCATCGCTAGAAGACTCGCAGTCAAAATCAACATCCTCGTCTTCCGTCCATCACTATCTGTTTCTCTAGCATGCTAATCCTTTTGTCCACTATTTCCTGCCCCTTGTCTCGTATCAGGACTGGCAATACGATCTTATACAGAGGACACTTCCTGACCCTCACCAACATCAACTTCAACTTAAGAATATTGTACAGGATGAACATCCTCTTGAACCTCAAGTACTTAGGCTATGCTATGGTTTTCCTCCTAAAGATTTTAAGCCCGCAAATTCACATTGGTGAGAAGAAAACTCATGTTACTTTCTTCAAGCAGAACCTCTTGAAGGGATGCGAGGGTGTTGACCAAGGTTGTGATATTAGGTCTTCTTGAATCGTCTACAAATGCAAAAGATAATAAATTTAACAGTTGGATCTACGACGCCAGTGTTAGTAAGAGGAATAAGCAGAATACTTACGTCCAAATGAACATTTTTGAGCAAAACCATATGAGTAAAGCGTAAAAAAGAACTTATCTTTAAATTAACTTAGTTTATTCCGAACTCCTAACACTATCGATAGCCCCTAGCAGGTTCCAAGAAGGTGAGTGAAGGGCACCCCTTTCGATGCTTGAAGCTATGTAAGTGATGAATCTTCTTAGAAGTGGGTACCCATTTCAAATATCGAACAAATATCGTTTATATCTTGTTCAAGAAAGCATAGCTTTCCGGATGCAATTGGGTTGGGGTAAGCTTCCTGAACTGTAGAATTGTATGAAAAAAAGATTTAATGGCAGAACACACCCAGCCATGCACATATATTAATTACAAGATATATAACCTTTAAGCAGAAGATGTGCCCATTGATAACGTGCGGGAACTAAATCATCTTCAAAGAGAATCCCATGTCTCTCACATATCTGTTTGAGAGATGCCTCATCCACCTTAGTGCAGGAGAATCAAGAGATCTATCTAAACAACAGCCTCGCCTATATCAACATCGAGGGCAACCCCTATAGCAGGTTTTTTGGGTAATACAAAAGCAATTATCGTTGAAGGCTGATCCTTTCGGTGACTAGTTGATTAAGGCTGAGAAGCATTAGAAGTAGATTTTGTCGTAGGCACTATTATACCAAACTTGATATATTTTAATGTCGACGGACATGGTGCCATTGCAGAAAGATGCGAGGAGCATCTACGATTCGTAGTTATTACATAAGGGATATCAGGTTGAATAAAAACTTTAACCTTTATGTTGGAAAGAAAAGCCCAGTATAGCCGATGTATAAAATCGAACAGATTTCAACATGTGTCGATCAATTGAATCTCATACATCGATGGAGGTCAATAATATACTAGTAAAACCGTGCAGTGCATGTTTCTGATGTCCAGGCATACTATTAAAATTATTATTTAACAAAAAAACTATAAATTACTTGGGACTATAAAACAGCCCTCTTGAATACCGAAATGCGTTCAATGTGACCGTTATCAGGAACCATCTCAATAAGTCACTGTTATCAATTACCATTTGACCAAGATCGCCTTGGAGCCCATTTGACCTTCCCATTTACATATGAAGTTTTTTATTTGGAAAAACTTTAAAACTTTGATTTTCATTTGAAACCCATGCCAGGCTTGGGTTTGGCTTAAAGCAGGCCTAATGAAATTTGTGCAAAACAACATTTAAGGCAGTGCCAGAGTCTTTCCTTTGAAATCCTGAGGCATGCTTTGAGTTTTCTTAAATTTTGCTAAGCCTATGTTGTTTTTTCAAGATTTTCAAATAATTATATCTATCTCAGATCATTATTGAACCATGAAGAAGGGAAAGATGAGGTTCTAAGGCATGATCATTGGTGAATAATGGTTGATTGCAGGCAATCCAAGCATAGCGCGCTATCACCTACCTAATTGGTCTAAAAAGAGATCGAGTTTGAATTTAATTGATTTCAAAGTTTGAATTGATTACATGATTTGGTTCTTACGAATCGGGATTTGAAAGCAATGAATCTAGTGGTGTGATAGCGGAGACAGGTAGCAGCAGTAATTCAAGGCGACGGTTCGAAGTTAAAGGTTGAGTTTGAGGCAAAGTTGACATTGGTGATTCGTTACTCAATAATCTCTAGAGAACGATCTCTAGAGAACAAACGAAAACAAGTGGAGTAAATGAGAAGTGTTGACTCATATATGTAAGGACCGAACCAACGGCATAGGCATTAAAATTGTTTAAATATAAGGTACTAATCAATGGCCTTTGGATCGGTACCAATCCATGATATGTAATGTATTACACACATATGTATAATAAGTGATAAATATATAAATAATAATAATCAAAATGAAAAATAAAAATTATGATGATAGTGTTAAGGAATCTAGTGCAATGGCAAAATGAAGTTCCGGCCAATAGAAGTTTATTTGAGTAATTCAAAGTCGTTGAAAACTTCCTAAATCCAAAATAAAAAGCTTGGACAACACGCTTTAGTTCTTATACTACCCAAAAGTTGCAAGTCCAAGATTGTTCACAAAGAAATGATAATAAACAGAAGATATGTCGCTCTATAAAAACTGTTTACAGAATAAAAGGCATGTTCAGAATAGAACTGGGAACTGATAGCCTAAAACAAATGACCTATCTTAATCTAAAGCATATCTTTTAAAACAAGATATACTTTAAGGGACAAATGTTATTCATTTTATGACCAAATTATATGTGGACGAATTGGATATGTCAAATAGAAAGATATCAAGGCAGAAATTAACAACGATAACTTCTAATCTTAAAGATTCATAGGTATGGTTATTAGCCTGCCAAGGACCTTTGAAAATTGCCTATATGCCAAATCACTTCAAATACTTGTAACACCCCACGTTAAATTACAATTATATATGAAAATAATTTAATTAAGTTATATACGTTTGAAATTTTTAAATAAAGAAATGTTTGTAAATGAGGCAAATAATTAATATTATTTGGAATATATATTTATATTTGTGTAACAAATAAATTAGAGAGAGAAATTATATAAAATCAGTTAATAGGGAAGACTAATTGTCGGCGTTTGTTAAAAAGGAAAATTAATATTCAATTAATTAGTAGAGGTGATTAACTGATAGGAACTGAAAAGAAATGGAACATATATTGTAGCAACTAATTGATATGATTAGAAACATACATGTTAGTGCAAGAGAATAAAATAGAGGAAGAGTAATTTATGCAAGTAATCGATTGTTAATTAATAAACATGGAGATTTATGGTAACATATATAATTAAGTTGTGATTCAAAATTAAATTTTAGAATATATGCATGCAACAATTATGGGAATAAAATAAATTAATATGCATATATGTGACGAATTGATATGGTGTTGATTGGCATATTAATTTGGTTAGAAATCACAGTGTAGGCAGGGATTAATTGGAAAGTAAATTAATTCTACGTATAGATGAAATATATTAATTGGGTGATTAATAGGGAATCTTATTTTTAAAAAATGCCTCATTTAAAAGTATATGTTTCCATAGATTGCGAGAGAGAAGGGGAAAGTGATTAAAGAAAAGATTGTTTGAGAATCAATCTGCAATAAAAACAAATGCAGAAGAAAACATATTAATTTAATGTCCATAGACTGATTGTACGCTTTAGATTTAAGGATTTATATCTAATGGTTAGCATTGATTTGAACCACTATAAATACACGTGCAGAGCCTCATTTTTATTCTCATTAATTTTTCTCTTACCTACAGAAGCTCTGTCATTTTTCTTTCTTCTACACTTCTTAATAACAAAATTTTAGATCTAATTCACATGTATTATATCTAAACAGAAAGAATATAGAATTAATTAGGAATTGGTCCAAATCAGAAGGCTATGTCAAAGGTAAAACCCTACATCTGAGTTTTATTTGCTATTTCTAATCCAAATCTCTCCCTTTTCTCTTTCAAATATCATAGGTCTATAAATATATTATTTGTAATTTCAAATAGAGATTACAAGAAAGGTGAATTACCATTAAATGAGGGTAATTTTACCATTAAATAGAGATTTCAAATATCCAAATCTGAGTTATTCAGATGTTAGGGACAGATCTGAAATAAAAACAGGAAGATTTAGAAAGCAAGCAATGTGAGTGGATTTAATTATGTCTTTTACGTTTATGATATATTTACGTTAAATTACCATTAAATAATTTTATTCAGTATATCAGTAATTAATTCTGTTAATTAGTTATGTTGATCTGCAAGAAATTTACAATTATTTACGTCTAATTTGAAGTTATAATTTAGCCTAAATGCTAGTTTCTTTTTATTCTCCTTGTACGCGAATAATATGATTAAAAAGAAAATTCGCGATTATGGATTAAAATGGGAAAATACTAGATTAGACGCAAAATAAGAAATGTTGGAATAAAGCTAGAAAAATGGAATTCTGCAATAAATCACGCTAAAACAGGAATAATAAATTAATCTGATAACTGGATTTGGAAGTAAGTAATAGATTAATTGGTTGGTTTAGAAATTAGAAAACATTACTATAATTTAATATTTAGAAGATAAAGATAAACGTAACTGCAAGAATAAAAGAAAGACAAAAGAGAACTAGTGTAAAATAGAGAAACCACTGTATTTTACTCTATACCAAAATAATAAAAGAAATACCTTGTAGTTACGAATTATTGTTTACAGTATTATTTATTATTAAAATATGGAAATGGATTTTTAGTATAGTTTTCATACCCAACCAAATAAAAAATAATTACTTCCTAGAATAGAAGAAAATAATGTAAAGTATGAAAGGAATCAAGTAAATTATTAGAAAATAATTTGAAGTTGTAAACGATAATGAACCTAGATCTACATTTACTGGGCAGATTATACAATAAAACAGTTATTATAATAAATGAATTATATAAGATAAGAGAATTCAAGAGAATTCTATGTCATATTAAAACAAGACAACCTAGAATAGAAGAGAGACACTTGTAATCATATTTAAGATTTGAATTAAGTTAATAAGAAAATAGAACATAGATAATAGAAGATGCTTATTTAGTAAACTTAAGACTTAAATTGAGTTAAATAAGCAAGGTAATAGACGTGGAGTACCAATAGCATTCCCTATTAGATCAATGGTTGTCTCACAATAGCCAGAAGTGAGACGAAGGCAAGAATATGCTAATTAGGGTAAATAAGTAGCCAACGGAATAAGAAAAGTAAACTAAACGCAAATTAAAAGATTTGACTTAAGGTCTAATAAAAGAGTGGGATGCGTTTGGAGTAGCCCAAAGGATGAAGATCCTAACGAAGCAATTCATCACATATTTCAGCAAAGGAGAAACGCGTCCAACTTAGTTATTTTGGGCTACAAAGAAGTGCGAGACTTCAACGGGACGTGATGATACTCTAGGATAGCCCTTTGGGTAGGCTTAACGAAGCTACATCCTCGGAGATAGGTCTGTAGGTACTCCATCAAGAGAGTATGCCTTGAATGCATTTGCATTGTAGGCCTAACGAAGCAGACCTTTGTAGGCAGCCAGAAGGGCTTGTAGTTCGGAGTAGGGTATTCGTATATCTAGTACTTTACAGCAAGTTTAAGGATAGTCGCATGCGGATACCGGCCAACATCAACACCAAGAGTGATTCGGGAAAGACTAGAGTTAAACCATGAGGCCAATGATTCTTTCAATATTGAGACATTGGATAAGGGGTATCACCATTTGGATGTAAGATTGTTTGCAGTAGGGTACGACCACTTCACTCTTTAGAAGTTTTCCGTTAGCTGAGGGGTGGTTGCGTGCGTCCATAGCACGATGAAAAAGAGATAGACCAATTAGAATATCTATATTGTAGGCCTAAGAAATCAGTCCTTTACAGATATAGAAAATCCTCAAATGAATTCCCTGCAAGGTGCACCTTGTTGGTGGGATTTAGATAGTAGATAGAACAATTACATAGTCCTCAATATACACACTGGGTGGTATATTGTGGATGTCCAAGCACTAGCATAGACTAGTGCGGACATGATTTACGTTTTCATAGTAAGTAGTGGAGCATCTATATTGTGGGCCTTATTGTTAGTCCTTGAGATGATGGTTTTGATGACAACAACCTTACGACTTGGTATAAAATATAAATAATAACATTATAGTTTTGATATATATGTATATGCAGGATATAACCATGCAGGTACCAAGAATGACGACTGTACAGTATAGAGATTCAAGACTGAAGGTATCAAGATTGAAGACACATGAGTATTAGGATATCAAGAGTTCAAGATTTCAAGAATACAAGATAAGTATTGAGTCTAGAATTATGATAAAACTTCTAGAAAGAACTTACATCTTTGTTCCAAAATTCTCTTGAATGTAAATCAACTTTGAGCCTGTTAAAGGGATGGAACCCTAGTGGGATGGAACCCACGACAATATCTAGTGGAACATATAATGGTCCTATTTTGATATCCACTAATTTATAAAAATGTTTTTCAAAAAATATCTCTTATTTTAAATGTTTTCAAAAACCTTCCTCTCAAAAAGACATCTCTCTTGTTTGAAATATTTTAGCCTTAAATTTAACTTTATCATTTTTAATATTTGATTTCAAAAGTATCCTTGATTTTAACCATCTCTTGTTTTAAATATTTAGCTTTAAAAAAATATTTATATACTTAGATTTTAAATCACTTTATAGATTAAGATTATATATTAAAAATTACTTTTATATGTTTAAACTATATTCAAATATATTTACAAAGTTTAGAAATTGTTTTAAAAAATTATAGAAACTAATTTTCATAAGAAATAAAAATCACCAATTTTGCGTAGAGCATGTCGACGTCCTTCAACCCCCTATGTCGCCATGGTGCCCGTTAAATTCAAAATTCAAATTTTCAAAAGAAGTGTTAATTCATCGTATCCTTTCACGAACAGATATGGCTTTTGATTTTCTATAAATACCAGTAGTTCTAACGAATTTTTAATCAGATTTCACTTGTTTTCTTTCCTCTTCATCTTCCACATTTATTCTAAAGAATCCCAAACTATATTCTGCCGAAATACCAAGTGAATCAAACTTGATTATCTCTTGTTTGATTCTCTGCCACTCTCTCCATAAGATCTCAGTGCTATTCAGAGTTATAGGATCTTTTGTAGATCAAATTATTGAGTAAAAGGTGTGGTTAAGCCTTGAAAACAATTGGGTGTGATTGTAGCCCCGGAAATCAATAAGTGATCTTGTAGTCTGGTTAAATCAAGAGAGTCGGTCAGAACTCGAATACAGGAGGGTGCACCTCTTAACCTCGAAACCGAGTGTGTAATCTGGAAGATTATTTTGAAAAGAAATTTGTAAGCTAGTACCGGACTGGATGTAGGATAACTTCGAACCAGTAAAATCCTGGTGTGTTCTTTCCTTTACTGCTTTTATTTAATATTCTATCAGTGTTTGATTCTATGATTATATCTGTGTCTGTGAATTGCATTTATTGGTGATTAAATTACATAAGTTTCAAAAAGATTTAGAAAATCTAAAAAACACTATTAACCCTCTCTAATGTTATTCCAGCCTTAAGATTCGTAATCCGCATTTCTTTTATTTGGTATCAGAGCATTGGTTTTCAAAGTTTCATAATTTGAATTTTGATTTTTTTTTAAAATGGCTATTTTTGGAAAACATTTTAACACTAATTTACAAATTTTCAAATCATCATTGTCTCATAAGTCTGCATTTAGTTATTATAGAAAATCAAGTTATCTATCGAGTTTGTATTCTGTGCAGAAAGGAAAATGTTGCATGGCCTTTGAAGAATCAACACTCGGTGGACAAATTGCACATATCAAGAAGAATAAATGGATACTTGATAGTGGATGTTCATGACATAGGTAATTCAGATATGCTGAATGATACTATCTATAAAGATGGAGGATTGGTTAATTTTGGAGACAACTCAAAAGGATATGTGATTGGCATTAGCAATGTCGGTAACTCTAAAACTCCTACAATTTCTAATGTTTTATTAGTTAAGAATCTGAAACAAAATCTGGTTAGCATTAGTCAACTTTACGATAGATGATACAAAATTAAATTTGAAAAGATAGGTGTCACGCCGAAGATAATAATTCAAATATTATATTTGAAGGAATTAGGAAGAAAAATATTTATATTCTTAGTATGAAAATCTCAAATGATAATCTATGTCTTTTGGTTAATACAAGTGACCGTTGGATTTGGCATAAAAGATTTGGGCATTTTAATTTTAAACTCTTATTTAGACTGTCTAAACTTGATCTAGTAAGAGATCTCCCTAGAATGAATTTTAAAATAGATAGGATATATGATGCTTGTCAATTAGGAAAACTTAGGAAGAGTTCTTTCAATTTAAAAGATATGATTTCAACTTCAAAACCAATTGAGCTACTTCATCTAAATTTATTTGGTCCATCTCCACTTCAATCAATAAATCACAATAAATATGCCTTTGTAATTATAGATGATTATTCTTGGTTTACATGGATAATTTTTATGAAATATAAAAGTGGTACTTTTGAATCATTCAAAAATTTTACAAAAAGAATTCAAAACCAACTTTCTTTAAAAATTATAACTGTTCATAGTGATCGTGGTGGAGAATTTGAGAATGAAAATTTGAGAGATTCTACAATAAAAAGGGAATAACTCATAATTTCTCTTTTTCAAGAACTCCACAGCAAAACGGAGTGGTATAACGTAAGAATAGGACGATTCAAGAGTGTGTTGGAACAATGCTTTCAGATAGTAATTTACTAGAACATTTTTGGGCTGCAGCAGTCGCTACAGCTTGCTACATTTTGAATAAAATATTAATTAGATCGTTAACTGATAAAACACTTTATCGGCTTCTTTAAAAGAAGAAACCAAAGGTTTCTTATTTTGGAATTTTTGGAAGTAAATGTTTTATTCTAAATAAAAATGGAAATTTGGATAAATTTGATCCTAAGTCCGACAAAGGAATCTTTATCGGATATTCTAATAAAAGTAAAGCATATAGAATTTTCAATTTAAGAACTAATACCATTGAATAAATAATGCGTGTTTCGTTTGATGAAAATTTCAAAGATGTTGAACAAATTTATGATGAAGAAGATTTTGCTACCCTAAATAATGAATCAATTGAAACAAATAATGAACTTATTCATCCAAATAAAAAGGTTAAGCTTTTAAAAGATCATCCTATAGAAAATATACTAGGAAATACTAAATCTGTTGTTAGAACTAGAATTCAAATAAATAACATGAGTAATGTAGCTTTTATATTATCCGTTGAACCTAAATATCTAAATGAGGCATTGTGTGATGATTCATGGATTCTGGCTATGCAAGAAGAACTGAATCAATTCACCAGAAACAATGGTTGGGAACTTGTTCCTAGACCCAAGGATAAAAGCATAATAGAAACTAAATGGGTTTATAAAAATAAATAAATGAACTAGGTGAGGGCGTTAGAAATAAGTTCGATTAGTCGCACAAGATTATTGTCAAGAAGAAGGAATAGATTTTGATGAAATTTTTGCACCTATAGAAAGATTAAAAGCCATTAGAATTCTACTTGCTTTCGCAAACTATAATAATTTCAAATTATTTCAAATGGATGTTAAAAATGCTTTTCTAAATGGATTTGTGAAGGAGGAAGTTTATGTTGAATAACCTCCACTCTTTGAGGATGAAAAATTTCCAAACCATGTTTTCAAACTTAAGAAAGCTCTATATGGTCTGAAATAAGCTCCTAGAGCATGGTATGACAGACTAAGATCTTTTTTTATTACAACTAAATATTGAAACTGGTAAAGTAGATAATACTCTTTTCCTTAAAAGAAATAAAAATGATATCCAATGACTACAAGTTTATGTAGATGATATTATTTTTGGTTCAACTAATCATGAAATGAATAACGAATTTTCTAAAAGAATGAAAAAAGAGTTTAAGATGAGTCATATGGGTGAACTTCCTTTCTTCATAGGTTTACAAATAAAACAATTAGATAATGGTATTTTTATTAGTCAAGAAAAATATGCTAGGATCTAGTTAGTAAATTTTGTATGACTACTACAAGCGGAAACCCACTCCTATGGCAACCAATGCAGATTTAAACAAAGAAGATCTTTCAAAAGATGTAAATCAAAAACTATATAGGGGAATGATTGGATCACTACTCTATATCACTACGAGTAGACCTGATATCATGCATAGTGTTTGTCTCTATGCAAGATACCAATCTCAACTCAAAGAGACTCATTTAAAAGTTGTGAAACGTATCATAAGATACGTTAAACATACTTTTGACTATGGTTTATTTTACCCTAAAAATGATTCATTTGACTTAATTTCTTATTATGATGTTGATTATGCTGGTTGCAAATCTGACCAAAAAAGTACAAGTGGAACTTGTCAATTTTTAGGCGTTCTCTGGTTTTATGGTTTAGTAAAAAGCAAAGCACTGTTTTTTTATCAATAACTGAAGCAGAATATATTTCTGCTGCTTTAGCTTGCTCTCAAGTCATTTATATGCAACAAACCCTAAAATATTTTGGATTAACAATTTCAAAATCACCAAATTATTGTGATAATAATATGTAGTAAATTTATCTAAAAATCCTACTCATCATGATGCACCAAACATATTGATATCAGACATCATTTTCTCAGAGATAATTACGTAAAGAGATTATTTCTCTTGAATTTGTCAACTTCAAAAGTCAAATTGCTAATATTTTAACCAAACCCTTAAATCATTCTATATTTAATAAGATAAGAAGAGAACTGGGCATTTATTCAATAACTGAGATATAAAATATAGATATAGTAACATATATTTTAATAAACAAAGATATACAAGAAAATCAAAGTTTTCATAGGGATGTCGACACCCCCTACCACCTATGTCGACATACAACGGGAAAATATGAAAATTTGATATTTCCTTTAAAATTAGTTTGGTAGTTATATAAGCATATGTATTTCGAATTTTTCTGTCTTCTCACTTCTCTTTCTCTGTATTAAACTTCTGAAAATTAAAACTAATGGCTTCCTCCACTAAATCTAACCAAAATGACACCATTTCATTCCCTTCTCCTCATTCTGGTCCATTTCAACGCACTACACTAGCACGTGTGATATAGATTGAAGAGTCTTTGAAGGATGCCATGCAAAGGTTGATTGAACTTCAAGTTGTGCAAATAAGGATGGTAAAAGAACAAGAAAAGCTAGGCAAAATTCTTCAGAATGTGCAAAAATTCCTAATGGATAATCATGCACATCCTATTGTGAATGAAGAATATTCTCCCAACATTCAGATGCAAAACCCCTTAGAGTACAGCAAAGAGGAAGAAGAGGAAAAAGAAGAAGAGGAACCTATGGAAGAAGACGACAACATGATCTGCGTAGGTGAAGTTTGTTTTGACAAAGATGGAAATTTGGTTGAACAAACGTGGAAACTTTTGTTTTTATTATCAAAATTGTTCGATTCACAAATCTCCAATTGTCAAAAACTCTCGTTAATAGTGTTATTCTATAATTTATGTACTTAAATATATTTGTGTATTTATTTACCATTTACATATGTAAATATAACATCGTATATAAGAAAATATTTGTTTCATTTATTATACTTCCTTATTAGTATTTAGTTTGGATAATATTAGATTAAGAGGGTATTATATTAGTTTAGGATTAGTTTTTGTTGATGACAAAGGGGGGAGAAATATAAAATAGAGTAGTTAGGCTTAGATTAAGGGGGAGTTATTAGTTTTAGGGGGATTTATAGTGAAGGTGAAGTATATTTTATAAACATAGGTTGTCATCATCAAAAGAGGGAGATTGTTAGTCCTTAAGATGATGGTTTTGATGACAACAACCTTAGAACTTGTTATAAAATATAAATACTGACATTATAGTTTAGATATATATGTATATGTAGGATATAACCATGTAGGTACCAAGAATGAAGACTGTACAATATAGAGATTCAAGACAGAAGATATCAAGATTGAAGACTCATGAGTATCAAGATATTAAGAGTTCAAGATTTCAAGAATACAAGATAAGTATCGAGTCTAGAATTATGTTAAAACTTCTTGAAAGAACTTACATCTTAATTCGAAATTTATTTGTGGAATGGAATCCACTTCGAGCATGTTAAAGGGATGGAAACCTAGTGGAATGGAACCCACGACAATATCTAGTGGAACATATAGTGGTCCTATTTTGATATCCACTAATTTTATAAAAATGTTTTTCAAAAATATATCTCTTATTTTAAATGTTTTCATAACCTTCTTTTCAAAAAGACATCTCTCTTGTTTGATATATTTTAGCCTCAAAATTATCTTTATTATAATTTTGATTTCAAAATTATTCTTGATTTTAAACTATATCTCTTGTTTTAAATATTTGTCTTTGAAAAAATATTTATATACTCAGATTTTAAATTACTTTATATATTAAGATTATATATTAAAAATTACTTTTATATGTTTAAACTATACTCAAATATATTTACAAAGTTTAGTGTTTAAACGAATTGTAGAAAACAATTTTAATTAAAAAAATATCAAAATCACCAATTTTGCCTAGAGCATATCGACATCCTTCAACCCTCCATGCCGGAATGGTACCCGTTAAACTCAAAATTCAAATTTTCAAAAGAAGTGTCTACTCGTCGTATCCTTTCACGAATAGATATGGCTATTGATTTTCTATAAATACAAGTAGTTCTAAACGAATTTTTAATCAAATTTCACTTGTTTTCTTTCCTCTTCATCTTCCACATTTATTCTAAAGAATCCCAAACTATATTAACCAAGTGAATCAAACTTGATTATCTCTTGTTTGATTCTCTACCACTCTCTCCATAAGTATCAGTGCTATTCATAGTTATAGGATCTTTTGTAAATCAAATTGTTGAGTAAAAGGTGCGGTTGAACCTTGAAATCAATTAGGTGTGATTATAGCCTCAGAAATCAATTATGTGATCTTGTAGCCTGGTTAAATCAAGAGAGTTTTCCTTTCGAATACAGGAGGGTGTACCTCGTAGCCATGAAACCGAGGGTGTAATCTGGAAGATTATTTTAAAAAGAAATCTGTATGCTAGTACGAGACTGGATGTAGGGTAACTCCAAACCAGTATAAAATCGTAGTATGTTCTTTCCTTTACTGCTTTTATTTAGTATTTGCATGTGTGTCGGATTCTGTGATTATATTTGTGTCTTTGAATTGCATTTATTTGTGATTAAATTACATATGTTTCAAAAAGATATAGAAAATCCATAAAACACTATTCATACCTAGTTTCATTCCAGTCTTAAGATCCGTAATCCGCATTTCTCACACTTATGAAGCAGTCCTTTACAGATGTAGCTATGGAACACTCGTGGAGCAAGACGATGGAGCCCTTTTCGAGGAGGATACGGAAGGTACCATAGATGGTACCTAGGACCAATATGGTCATTGGGCATATAGCTACATATATATGTGTGTGTGTGTGTGTGTATTAGTGATTAGGTTTTAATCTACTATAGAGTAGATGGGCATGGTTCACGAACAAAGGTGGGAGTATTGTAACTTAATGAACCTAATATAAAGGTAAATGGAAATAAAATAATACATGTAGAATTAAGCCTAGAAGTATATAATTTATCCATTCACTAGAACTTTATTTCTGACACTCTTCTCATAACATCCTATAGGTTAGGTAGATGGAACAGACTTTCCAGCTTTAGGACACATGTTTAGAAAGTGTTATTATATTGGTGAGTATTTACTTACTATTAAATTTTAGTCAATTCTGCTGCAAGATATTTAATTGAGCTCTGATATATTTGTCTTTGCCTATTTGCAGGATATCAAATTCCTAACTCTGGTGTTAGTAGGCTTGGGTTTTAGCATTTTTGCTAAAAATCCAAACCCACTGGAATTTGGGTTGTTACACTTGGTATCAGATCCTAGGTTTAGGATTCCTTGGTAGATAGCGAGTGAATGTATTTTTTAACAAAATATAAATATATTATGTACTAAAATCCAAGTACTCCTCAACCATAGATTTTAACAAATAAAAAGTTTTTAAAAGTATATTTGTGCACAGTTTACTAGTTGGGTTTGGGATGACCAAAGTACGTAGAGCCATATGTTATTACCGATTTATAGCA
This sequence comes from Allium cepa, assembly GCA_030765085.1. NCBI lineage: Eukaryota > Viridiplantae > Streptophyta > Magnoliopsida > Asparagales > Amaryllidaceae > Allium > Allium cepa. The sequence goes on from CM060932.1 coordinate 745,011,618, forward strand.
TAAAAAATAAGCCATGTTTTGAGAGAAAATTTGAATCCATATGTTTTAGGAAGTAGGGAATTTTCTTAGGGATAGTAGGGAGAGTGTTTTTATTTTGGGAGGAATAAGAAGTTTTAGTATGAAGAAAATCCACTTTATGTCTAATCCAATAAAAAGGAAACTTTTGAATTAAAAAATTAGAAAAATATAATTGTTTATATATTTGAGGAAGTAAATATTGGGTTTTTGAAAAAATAAGTGGTATGAAATTTAAATTGGTTTTTATATGATGTAAATTTTGCAAAATAAAATTCTATTTGTAGAATTATAGAGCATGTATCGCTCACTAGTTTTTTTAGGTAAAAATTGATTTTAAATATCAAAACCTAGAATGTGCTAAGTATCGAAAATGTTGGTTACAACATCTATTGTTGTAGTAAATATTTTTAGTAAAAATAAAGGAAGCATAGACTATGTCACTATTGTTGTAGTAGATGACTCCTAAAGTAAATGTTTTTACATAACATATAAAATTTATTTTAATTGAATCCATTATTAGTATTTTTGGATTATAGTAACGGTGTTTTACGCAACATCTGTTTTGACTCAAATGAGTTTGGAGATAGTTTCTAAAGTGGTTTTTATGTACACTTATTATTTAAAGAAGCACATGAAAATATTTTCTAGTTATGAAGAAGTTTTATAAATGAGTTCTTTTGAAAGATAATGTATGATAGATTAATGAATTTAGTAGGAAATATCTTATGTAAGTAAATATAGAGTAAACATACCTCAATCTATTGGAATGAAATGAATAATGATATAATTTTCTATAAATCACAAATAATGATATTTTGCGCAAGCTATAAGGAATATGTGAAAGAGATGTACAAGGTATGGAAGCACTATATTTTGTATAGCCAATTTAGATAAAGTATAAAATAAATTCCTTATAATTTCACATAAACATGAAGTCCTCCTTTAAAGGATTCATAGAAGGTTTTAGCATTAATGGTTTTTCATGTAATTCCAATACATTAAGGTATAAGACCATTAAGTGTAGTAGGTTAGTAACTCCTTCAAGGTTAAGTAATTGGAAGAGTAGGAAAGTTAAGAGATTTTTGATAAAATAATTTTTCTTATTTACCCCAGTTTTAGTAAATTTGAAAATCTATAAAAAAAGATGGTTTGGTGGAAAAGTAAATAAGTTTTTGAAAACATAAAGTTTATAAGTATTAATTTTTGAAGAAAAATTGATAAATACCAAACCAAATCAGACATTTAATATGGAGTAGATAGGAATTATTTTCTAGGTGTAACGGGAAAAGTATAAGGTTATAGTAGTAATTCCTCTTAGTAATAATAAAAGTTCTCGTAAGGTGTATAAGACACTAGTGAAAACCTAGAATTGTTGCTTTATATGTGCAGACTATAGAGAAGAATAGTGAAATTTATATTAGTAAGATGATAAGACACACGTGGTTGGAATAGGCAGACCTTAGTTGAGGAAAAATGAAAGGTAAAGAGAAAATTTTCCCACGCTTAGTTGCCTTTTTAAATAGAGACTGCATAGATTGAAACCTTTATCCATCGCTGTAAACGAGACTTAGTTATTCCTTTTTGAGCATGGAATAGAAGAGATGAATAGATCTTATTCGTCATAGATAATACAGTGCAAGTTGGTAAAAAGTAATAGGCGGCAAGAGGAGCATATGAGTTACTTGTATTCATAGAGTATGATATTTCTGTGTCAAAGTGGACATGGTCCTAGACCTCCTTACCCTAGATGATTGTGGTGTTTAGTTGCTATTTAAAAAAAAGAGTAAAAGCAGAATAAGATAACTAAAAGGAAAATAATAAATTTAAAGAAAGCGACAGAAACATCAACAGGAAAATTTAAAAAGAGATATTTTCTTATGTAAACTGTGCTTGGGGAAGTAAATAATTTTTCCTTTAGAATAGTAGCCTAAATCTCAAGTACGAAGGAAGATGTACGCAAAAGAAAATCGGAGAAATATGAAGTTTTTCGGTTTTCCACCTTTTTTATAACTAGAGAAATCGAATGTGGAAAATTCAAATTTTCTAAAATTTGAAAATTAAAAGTTGTGTGGTAGGGTTGGACGTAAAAATTTATTGGACTATGCTCCTATTCAGTAGGAGTGTGGGAAAAATTAAATGGAAAATGTTTTGAGTTTTTAAAAGAACGCATTCATATAGAAATCGCAAGTATATTTAGGATGTGTGCATCATGTTTTATAAGGAATTCCTAAAAGAAAAAGCATTCATATAGGAGGTATATATTTTATGATGTATTGCACTTTGCATTATACACGGATTGTTGCAAAATTGGATATACATAAAATGGATTTGGTTAATATGAAAAATTACATAATTGAATCCTTATCAAATTTCGGGGACGAAATTTCCTAAGGGAGGAGAATGTAACATCCCGCATTAAATTACAATTATGTATGAAAATAATTTAATTAATTTATATACGTTTGAAGTTTTAAAACAAAAAATATTTGTAAATGGGGCAACTAATTAATATTATTGGGAATACATATATATTTGTGTAACAAATAAATTAGAGAGAGAAATTATATAAATTCAATTAATAGGGAAGATTGATTGAAGGTGTTTGTTTAAAAGGGAAATTAATATTCAATTAATTAGTAGAGGTGATTAATTGACAGGAACTGACAGGAAAGGAAACATATATTGTAGCAAGTAATTGATATGATTAGACACATATATGTTAGTCCAACGAATAAAATGGAGGAAGAGTAATTATGCAAGTAATCAATTGTCAATTAATAAACATGAAGACTTATGGCAACATATAATTAAGATTGTGATTCAAAATCCAATTGTATAATATATGCGTGCAATAATTAGGGGAATAAAATAAATTAACATGCATATATGTGGCGAATTAATATAGTGTTTATTGGCATATTAATTTGGTAAGAAATCACAGTGCAGGCAGAGATTAATTGGGTAGTAAATTAATTCTATGTATACATGAAATCTATTAATTGGGGGATTAGGGGAATCTTATTTAAAAGAAACGTCACATTTAAAAATATATGTTTCCATAGATTGCGAGAGAGAAGGGGAAGTGGTTAATGAAAAGATTGTTGGAGAATCAATTTGAAATAAAAACAAAAGCAGACGAAAATACATTAATTTAATGTTCGTTGACTGAGTGTACACTTTAGATTTTAGGTTTTAAATCTAACGGTTAGCACTGATTCGGACGACTATAAATATAGGTGCAAAGTCTCTTTTTTATTCTCATTAGTTTTCCCTTGCCTACAGAAGCTCTGCCATTTTTTTTAAGTTCTTCTACACTTTCTTAATAACACAATTTTAGATCTAATTCACATGAATTTAGATCTAAATAGAAAGCAAATAGAATTAATTAGGGAATTAGAAATTGGTTCAAATCAGAAGACTATGTCAAATGTAAAACCATAGATTTGAGTTTTATTTGCTATTTCTAATCCAAATCTCTTCCTTTTCTCTTTCAAAAATTATAGATATGTAATAATATCGCTTGTAATTCCAAATAGGGATTACAAGAGAGGTGAATATAGATGTTAGGGACAGATCTAACATAAAAACAGAGAGATTTGGAAAGCTAGCAATGTGAATGGATTTAATTATATCTTTTACGTTTATGATATATTATCATTAAATTTCCGTTAAATAATTTTATTCAATATTTCAGTAATTAATTCTGTTAATTAATTATGCTGAATTGTAAAATTTTTACAGTTATTTAAATCTAATTTGAAGTTATAATTTAGCCTAAATGCTAGTTTATTTTTATTCTCATTGAACGCGAATAATATAGTTAAAAAGAAAATTCACGATTATGGATTAAAATGGGAAAATACTAAATTAGATGTAAAATAAGAAAAGTTGGAATTAGAAAAATGGAATTCTGTAATAAATTAGGCTAAAATGGGAATAAAAATTAATATAGTAACCTGATTTGGAAGTAACTAATAGATTAATTGGTTAGTTTAGAAAATATGATACATTTCTATAATTTAATATCTAAAGGATAAGGATAAATGTAACTGCAAGAATAAAAGAAAGAAAAATGGAACTAGTGTAAAATAGAGAAACTACTGTATTTTACACTATTCCAAAATAATAAAAGAAATACTTCGCAGTTACGAATTATTGTTTATAGTATTATTTAGTATTAAAATATGGAAATGGATTTTTAGTATAATTTTCACACCTAACCAAATAAAATAGAATTACTTCCTAGAATAGAAGATAATAAAGTAAAGTATGAAAGGAATCAAGTAAATTATTAGAAAAGAATTTGAAGCGGTAAACGATAATGAACCTAGATCTGCATTTATTGCATAGACTATACAATAAGACAGTTATTATGATAAGCGAATTATATAATATAAGAAAATTAAAGAGAATTCTATATCATAATAAAAGAACACATCCTAGAATAGAAGAGAGACACTTGTAACCATATACAAATTATAAAAGAAGATAAAAGTGATAATTACAAGTAAAATTATAACATAGGTTATAATTAAAGTAGAAAGAACGGAAAGCTTATTTAACTTTTAAATAAGTTAATAAGAAAATAGAACGGAGATAATAGAAGATGCTTATTTAATAAACTTAAGACTTAAATTGAGTTAAATAAGCAAGGTAATAGAGTGACAGTACCAACAACATTCCCTATTAGATCAATGGTGGTTTCATAATAGCCAGAAGTGACATGAGGTAAAGAATATACTAATTAGGATAACTAAGTAGCCAACAGAATAAGAAAAGTAAACTAAACGCCAATTAAAAGATTAGACTTAGGGTCTAATAAAGGAGTGAGATGCGTTTGGAGTAGCCCAAAAGATGAAGAACCTAACAAAGCAGTTCATCACAAATTTCAGCAAAGGAGAAACACGTCCAATTTAGTTATTTTAGGCTAGAAGGAAGTATGAGACTTCAACAGGATGTGATGATACTCTTGGATGACTCTCTGGGTAGGCCTAACGAAGCTGCATCCCAGGAGGCAAGTCTGTAGGTATTCCATCAAGTGAGTATGATTCACTACATTTGCAATGTAGGCCTAACGAAGCAGACCTTTGTATGCAGTCAAAAGGGCTTGGTGTCCGGAGTAGGGTATTCGTATGTCCAGCACTTGCAAGTAAGTTTAAGGATAGTCGCATGCAAGTACCGACCAACATCAAGACCCAGAGCGATTTTGGGAAAGACTAGAGTTAAACTATCATGCCAATGATTCTTTCACTATCAAGATATTGGATGAAGGGCACCACCATTTGGATGTTAGATTGTTTGAAGTAGGGCACGACCACTAAACTCTTTAGAAGTCTTTTGGTTAGTTGAGGGGTGGCTACATGGGGCCATAGCCACGATGAAAAAGAGAGAGACCAACTAGAATACATGTATTGTAGGCCTAACGAAGCAGTGCTTTAAAGATAGAGAAAATCCCCGACTGAATTCTGTACAAGGTAGACCTTGTTGACGGGATTCAGATAGTAGACAGAACGATTACGTAGTCCTCAATGTACACATTGTGTGGTACATTATGGATGTCTGAGCATTAGCATAGACTAGTGTGGACGTGATTTACTTTCATAGTAAGTAGTGGAGCATCTGTATTGTAGGCCTTATAAAGCAGTCCTTTACAAAAATAGCTACGGAATGCTCGCAAAGCAAGACGATGGAGCCCTTTTTGAGGAGGATACAGAAGGTACCATGGGTGGTACCTAGGACCAATATGGTCATTGGGAATGTAGCTACATACATGTAAATATTAGTTATTAGGTTTTAATCTATTATAGAGTTGATTGGCACGGTTCATGAACAGAGGCGAGAGTATTGTAACCAAACGAATCTAATATAAGAGTAAATGGAAATAAAATGATATATGTAGAATTAAGCCTAGAAGTATATAATTTATCCATTGACTAGAACTTTACTTATGATCCCCTCCTCATAACATCCTACAGGTTAGGTAGATGGCAGAGACTTCCCATCTTTAGGACACTTGTTTAGAAAGTGTTATTATAATGGTGAGTATTTACATACTATTATATTTTAGTCAATTCCACTGTGAGATATTTAATTTAGCTTTGATATATTTGTCTTTGCCTATTTGTAGGATACCAGATTTCCAACTCGGGTTTCAGTGGGCTTGGGTTTTAGAATTTTTGCAAAAAATCCGGACCCACTAGAATTCGGGTTGTTACAATACCAAAGTCAAAAACCAACATCCAAGGTAAGGTCTTGAATCTATGCCGATCCATGACTATGGTTTGGTATCGACCTATAGAAGCTTCCCCAAACTACGTTTAGCCTCATGACATACGAAGTGAAGACCAATATTGATCAGAGCATACAATATGGTGTGGTTTGCCAATGATTTGAATTGAATCTTAATGCACAAAACCCAAACTCCATAACAACATAACTAGGTACTCTTTACTTTTCACCAATCCAAAAATCTCACTTCAAATTAAGATCATTCTAAGATATTGGAAGTTCATAAAGGTGAATGTAAACCATCAAGCAACCTCAAAGAATCAAATTATGGACAATGAACGATCATAATGGATAATTATTGATCCATTAAGTTGTTGATTTAGCCACGATCTTTTCAAAAAACTTTCTTCAGGACATGAGGAATGTGGGGAGAATGTGGTAGAGACAAATCAGTTGATCTTCATTTATAAATAGAGGGTGATACACACTATACCGAGATCATTTTTCTACATTCTAAATTTCTATGTTGTTATTGTAATTTTTGGATCATCACTGATCCATAGACCATTGATCCATAAGATTACATTTGGTAAAACTTTGTAGAATCAATAATAAATTTCAGGTGGATGCAAGCTAGTGATTTTCCAAACCACTATAATTGTTCTGTGTTGTTTTCTCTTGTTTTTCATTTAATTTATTAAATTTATTATCTTATATAAATATTTGAGGTGTTTGTGCCAGCTTTTTGCATAAACACATTGCCTCAATTCTGTAGGTCAAGGCGAATGAAGATGACTGATTACGAACGTCTTGGTTATCCAATAAGCCCACAATGTTAATGATATTTAATCCACTATATTTCCTGTCACTCTCTCCAGTCTCATCTTGATGATGAACTTGATAATCTTGTTCATTGCATCCACCATGTCATTCACCTGTAGATGCGCCGCTGCTGCGAAGCTCTTCTCAATCCGACATCGAGCATATAATTCTCCGAGTTCCATGGTTTTGAGTTGAGTTCCAATTCCAGCTACTACCTTTGATGGGACTTCAAATCTATACAAATTTTTCCTCATCACAAAGTTAATGACTTTCTCTATAGTGATCGTTGTAAGCAGTTCTGCTTCAACCTATTTTGTGAAGTAGTCTACAACCACTATTGCATATTTCATTTTTCCTTTTGATAGTGGTAACACTCCAATGATATATATTTCCTAAATCGCAAAAGCTCATGGACTAACCATCTGTGTAGACTCATTGGACGGAGCTCTGCCTTTCGAGAAAGCCCCCGTTTGCAAATAATCTTTAATCGAAGTCATCAACGACTCCTCTTCCTCGACCTTCAAGACCCAATTAATTAACGTCCATCTCTCATCAATACGTGGATTTAGTAAAACTTCCACAAGAATGATTTCTAATTGTCGCGCATCTCCAGAGCCCGCCAATTTGGCTAATGAATCAACATTCACATTGTCCTCTGTAGGGATGTGCGTTATCGTGTAGTGCTCGATATCGCCTAGTAGTTTTGTTACTTTTGACGGGTAAGGGCCAAGTCTTGCATTATTAGCTTGGAATTCCTTCTTAACCTAACAAACCACCAATTGAGAGTCACTGAAGATATGCGATGTCTTATCTCCCAACTCATTTTCTATCTTAAGTCCAGCAATTAACACTTCGTATTCAGCTTTGTTGTTCGTTGCTTAGAACTCTAAGTTCATAGCATAATATATTCTCCGAACTTTTAGGATTGTCAAAACTACTCCAGTCACTAAATCGTGGACATTGGATGCTTCACCAACATATAACTTCCATTGAGAAAGTTGGACCCACACTTCCACTTCGTCATCCCGAAAGGTGAAATCAACAAAGAAATCTACCAATACATGTCCTTGGATCACCTTACTAGGATGGTAAGTTATATCATACTAACTCAACTCGATGTTCCACTTTATTAATCTTTCCGAGGTCTCGGGATGATGTAGTACTTGTCTAAGTGGCTGATCAAGCAACATCTTTATCAGATAAGCTTGGAAATGTGGCCTCAACTTCCTCAATGCAATCAAAAAACGGTCTGCCAAATTCTTTATCTTTGTACAATTCTTTTCCACCCTAGAAAACTATTTGCTGATGTAGTGGATCGGCCTTTGAATTTTACATTCCTAACAAACTAAGGTTGCACTCAATGCATGAGTTAATACTGCTAGGTAGATATAAAAAAAAATTCTTTTCAAAGGCTGGGACAATATCGGCGGTTTCTTCAAATATTCCAACAGATCCTAAAATGTAGCATCACATTCACTGGTCTATTGTAACTTTCATCTATCTTTCTTAAGGGCATCAAAGAATGGTATACACCTATCGGTCACCTTTGAAATGAATCAACTCAATGTGATGACTTTACTATTCAAGCTTTGCATTTTCCCCCTAGCCTTCAATGTAGTAAGCATTTTAAAAACGCTATGAAATCTTTTCGAAGCATTACGAAGAACGTTGTCTAACAATACGCTATTATAAATCCTTAAAATGTAACGACTCTTTTATAAACTCTGCAAAAAATAAACATTATACAGCCTTTTGATTTACGTGTATAACATTTTTTACAGCATTTTCGTTACCGTTATGTTAAATTTGCTACAACATTTTTATCTTGCTATGCTTTACTTTTTTTAGAGTTTCTACTTTGTCAAGTGTTTCTCTATCATATACACTGTTATACACTTATAAGGGTTCTATCATTTATCACTGAGTTTCTACAACTTAAGTTTTTAACATCGTCTATAAAACGACGTTATATATCTAGGACAATGATTATGTTATTTATCGTTGCATTTTTGTCAATGTATTTCTTGCAGCATTTTGAAAAGGATGCACTCTTCCTGAAATTTTACCCAATACAACATTTATACCGTCCATAAAAATTTATATTCAAAAACATCGTTCAATTTGAACAACACAAATAAATATCTAATAATTTTAGCATATTATGTATTATACATAACCATAGTTACACCAACTTCATGCACAAAATAAAAAATAGTCGCATATAACTTTTCGTACATAATGTTCTAAGCAAAGATGATAGTAACGCAGTTTTGCATAAAGACTTTGCTAAAAAGGCAAAATATGAATCGTGTAAATTCCAAGCTCGTCATGTTCACAAGTCCAATATCCTCCTAGAACACTGCATCTCAAATATCAAAATTAATCAAGTATTTATTTAAGATATGATAAATAGCGCAATCCGAGGTCATATGTTTCCTAATCAGAGTTACCGCAGTAGCTTGTAAATGTCCCAAAAAAACGTACTAATGTTGCAAGAGATAGCTGAGCAGTGTATTTCTTTAATGCAACCAACTGTCACATACACAAAAATAATGGCATCAACACTATAACATGAAACTATGTATATGTTTTTGACTACTGAAACAGTAAGACATACTCGGAAAGAAACAGCGGCCCACCAAACCATTCTGTCTGATGGAGGCACGTCGGCTGCACCACTTTCTTGATGTGTTATTTGTCTGTTCCATATCATTTTAAGGATGGGTCATTTGTTTAGGGTCATCCGTACGGCACCTACTACGGTCACAACTGTACCTACCATCCTTTCTTGCCATACATTTTCTTTATACTCACTTTCTCCATATGTCATGTGACTGCCACTACCAATGTAACGATCCAGAATTTAGATTAAAAATGAAAATATTTAATTAATTTTAAATATTCGAATGATGATTTACTTGAATTTCAAATTATCAGAATAAATTGGCGATTAAATATTAGAATTTAATCTGTTTAAAGTTGAACAAAATTTAAATTTAACTTTGGAGTTTGAAATTGAATATTGAATTGGTATTTAAAATTTGAACGAATGACTAGGAATAATAATTTGGATTTGAGAATTATTATTTATGTAAATTTATAAATTTAAGTTTGACATTTGAACCGCAAAACGTTTATATATTTATTAAAGAAAATTTATACAAAACAAATGCTATAAAAATATAATAATATAACATAAAATAAAAAAATAAAAAAAAAGGAATACACGACCTTACCGTATTCAGCTAAAAACACGCCCAAATTCGTGCCTTAATATCTGCCTTAACCTACGCCTTCAACCACGCTAAAAATCACGATCTCAACCCTTCTTATTTTCGCCATCCCTCTTCTTTTCATTTCAGAAGAAAAAAAAATAAACAAAGAAAAATGGCGGCCTCTCTCTAAAAAAATCGTCGTTCCTCTTCGATTCCGTGCTTCAACAATTAGGGCTTTTCGAAATTTGGGTTTGCTTAGGCTTCAATTCGATCGCATGCTTCTCAGTGGGTTGAGTTCGTCTCCTTGCTTCGGTAAAAGGTGAGTTCTTTGCTCACGATTAATTTTGATTCAAGTTTTTAAATTTGGTTGAATTGTTTGCTTGGTTGCATGCTATGATTTGGGGTGTTGTCTGTTATCATTTGCTCGGTTATTTTAATTTAAACTGTTAAGAACAGATGCTATTTGAATTTAATTTAAACTGTTAAGAACAGATTCTACCCAATATTTGTTTTTAAATTTATAAGAACAAATGCTATTTGATATTTGTTTTTAAACTAATAAGAACAGAGGCTATTTGTGATTGTTTTTTTTTCTGGTGAGAACAGACACTATTTGGAATTTAATTTAAATTGATGAGAACAGATGCTATCAATTTGTGATTTGTTTTTTTACTGATGAGAACAGATAATATAAATTTTGTTTTTAAAACTGTTAAGAACAGATGCTATTAATTTTGATTTAAACTGATGAAAACAGATGCTATATGATATTGTTTTTTTTAACTGATGAAAACAAATGCTATAAATTTTTTTTTTTAACCGAGGAGAATAGATGCTATTTGTAATTTGTTTTTAAATTGATAAGAACAGATGCTATACCAAAAATTTTGCTTGTTTGAACTCCAGTGCATATGTGATGTATGTATGTGTCTGTAAATAAATTTTTCCCCTCTAATTTGAAATGAATATCAGTTTCAAAGTTTAAAATCTGAAGCTTTTAATGTTAAGAAAATTTTGAACCCAGTTTCATTTGTTTTGATTTGATCCTTTGCTTTGTTTCACTGGTATCTTCACTGTGTTGTTCACTTGAGTTTTTGTAACTTGTACATGCTGTGTTCATTCGAGTTGCTTCACCATTGAGTGTTTCATTTCATGAACATTTGGGTCTGGTCTCTTTATCCACACTTTGTTGACCAATATACACTGCTCAGTGTACATCTCCACTACTTCATTTTGTTGCACTGTATATTGGTCTGCATCCCTTTGTTTGATCATCATGTAGCTTACTGTGTTCATTTGAATACTTTGTATTTCCAAAATTTTGATATGTTGTCCACCTGAGTATGGGGTCTGCCTTGTTGCTATGTCATTTCTGTTGACATGTTGTTGCATTCTCTTGAGTCTGTTGGACTTGGGTCTAGTTGTGCACTTGCATTTGAGTATTGTGTCTTGTTTCATTTAGTTTGCATTGTTCAAAGTCATGTTCCAATAGTTGCTGCCCTGTCCATATAGTTGTTCAATTGACTACTGAATTGGTGCCTTTTGGTACTTGTCTGCATGTCAGTTCATCACTGATTACTTTGATTTATTTCATATTTTAGATATGTTGTCCACATGAGTTGATGCGTTTGCATATACTCTGTCTTTGAGCTGCTGTGTTGATTGCATTGTTGTACCTGGGTTATCTCACTGATCATTTGTATACACATAGTTGTATGCTTCTCGGTTGCACTGTAGTTTGGTCTGCATCCCTTTGTTTGATCATCAGTTGTAGCTTGTTATATTGAACTTGTAGTTGTTACTAGACTTGAGTTGTATCCTTTTTCATGTTTTCTGGCCACTGTGTATTTTGAGTAGTGTAGTTGGTTTTGGTGCTCTTGGTCACTTGAGATTTTGCACTTTGGTGCTGTTGTCCACTGCATAGTGCATTGCCTTGTTGTTGTGAAGTTGTGCTTACACACTTGCACTTCTGGTTCTCCTTTTCGAAACTTTCTATTGCAAGTGTATGTTTCCATCCACTGTTCTGGCCATTGTTGTTGCCTCTTGCAATATTGGTTTAGATGTGCATTTGCTTTTTCATTGTTGTTCTGCCTCCATTTTAAAGTATTGTTGCAGTGGTTATTTGAGGTTGTATGCTTCATGCTTGATGCACACATGTTGGCGAGGCAGTGCACATGTGTATAAATATACGTGTGTACTGCAGCCACACAGGATTGACAGATGCTATTAAAAATTGAAGTTGTTAATGTGAAAAATCCATAATAGATTTAAATTGATTCATGTGATTCGTCATCTCTGTTACCATTTATTTCAGTTCATTGCAAATTTAATTACTTGAATAAAGATTAATCCTGACTCGAGTGTTTTTGTGTTTGCAATAAACGGTCGGGTCAGACCGAGTATTTTTACAGCTTGAAGATTTTCAGGCCGCGAAGTTAGAGAGAGAGGGGAAAGCACTTCACTAAAGCTTTTCAAGAAATTTTCTTGTACTCAATAAAATAAATTGTTTCCGCTGTATAAAAATTTAAATGCATTGTACGAACTCTGATATATGTATAAAAAATCATTTATGAATAATATTTTGATTATTCTGTGATTCTGTGGCTGATTCTGTTTAAACTCTATAAACTGACTAATAATCCGTCATTTTGAACGTTTCTAGTTGGTTTAATTACCGACTGGGGGCGGTCAGGGCGGCGGGTCGTTACAAAAGTGGTATCAGAGCTTTGGTTTACACAAAGCTCAGTTTATGATGTTTAATATAAATAGTTACTAGAACCACTTTAAAGAAAAATGTTTTTCAAATTTAAAAGAAGTATGAAATTGTTTTCTTTGAAAAATAAAAGGTATTTTGAAAGTTAGAATTATTTTGAAAATTCCCCTCTCTAAATTTAGGATTCGAAATCCATAATCTTCCTTCCTCGCCGCTGCTTCCTCTTCCTCTTCCTCTTCCACAACTTGCCTGGAATTCTCTGTTCAAGGCCAAACCTATCAATGCTGGGAAATACGAACCTCGTGATTTTCAATTGAACTTTCATGGTGATGCTTTAGTCCCACCTGATGAAGTTGTTAATGCAGGTAACACGATGTGGAAGGAATACTTGGTGGGGTTTTTTCTTGATACCCCTCTGCCGTATTCGACTGTGTTGTATTACCTCAAGAGAGCTTGGAAACTTCGTGGTTCCATATCAGTAAAGTCAGATGGGTTCCTGTTCCTCTTTAAATTCTCTAATGCAGATGATAGAAATAGAATTTCTGAGGCAGATCCAGTTGTTATGAGGAATAAACTTTTTATTACTAAACCATGGGACGAGAATGTTGGCAATAGTTGTAGCAGTATTAAATCAGTTCCAGTTTGGATAAAGTTATCTAACATCCCCTTGTTCGCGTGGTCATCATTGGGTATTAATTGGTTGGCTGCTAGAATTGGTAAACTTCTATGCATGGATGCCTCGACTGAAAAATTTGAAAGAATCACTTTTGCCAAATGCTTAGTTGAAGTTACTCCTATTCATGTTCTGCCTGAAAGATTTACTGTTCAATTGCTAGATGGGTCTGAACAGGAAGTATTAGTTGAGTATTTGTGGAAGCCAGAAATATGTACCTTTTGTAAAGAGTTTGGGCATTTGGATAGCACTTGCAAGAAGTCAGTTGTTGATGAGAACGTTAAGAAATGTGAAGAAAATGAACAATACAAGAGCGGAGAAGTGAAGCAACACAATGATAATAAAGGAAAAAACACAGGCAAGCAAGTTACAGTGAAGCAAGTGTGGCAAAAGATTAATAGGAACAAAGGAAAAAAATTATATGTAAGTAAGGAGATGGAAAATAAAACTTTCACAAGTTTAGTGGCAGAGGAAATAAATGAAGTTGATGGAGGTGAAGGAAACAATTCTAAATTGAAAGATATTAATGAATCAGGGGATGTGGACCAAGTATGTAATATTCAAACCCAAAACAAATTTAATGTGCTACAGGATGAAGAGACTGAGCAAAATATAAGTGATATTAATGAGGTTGAGGATGGTGATATCAACCCAGTTAACTTTTGTGCTGAAGTTAATGGAGAAAACTGCCAGTCCAAAGTTTTTTTGAATGACAGTACTGTTACTAGCAACACAACCCCTGATTTAGGTTCTGATATGCAACATACACAAGTTGAAGAAACTGATACCAGAAGCAATAACAGTGAGAAAGATAACTTTGTATCTGGCTTGCATGCACAAGCAGATACTTATGCTGAACAAGATGTTGCTTGGTGCACTGCTATTGAAGCAAACATAAAACAACTAATTCTCACAAGGCATAAGCATGACTCAGTTGCTCATCCATCTGAACATTCACCATACAATTTCACAATTGACCTGCCTGGTTGGCCTTCAAACCAAACCCTTCTGCAACCAAATCCAAATCCAACCATTGTCCCTATCTCCAAACATCATCCCTCTCCTCTCAGGCAAATGGAAACAAGATCTCTGTCTGCACAGAGAAGAAACAAATCCACCCCCCAACTTTAATTTTTTATGTTTAAAAAAATAGCAGCTTGGAATCTCAGAGGAGCGCATAGCAACATTAAACTTGATCAAGTAAAGAATTACATTGCTGCTCACAATATTTGTCTTTTTGGTTTGCTTGAAACAAAACTAAACCTCATGTTAACATCCATAGCAGCTGCTTACATTGACCCTTCTTGGGAATTCCACCACAACCTTGATGCTGCTACATATGGTCGTATCCTTATCTTGTATGATCCAAAAGTGATTACTCTATCCCCAATTCTTTCAACTAGGAAGTTCATCCATTTTCATGTTTTTGAAATTCCTTCACAAACTTCCTTTTATGTCACCTTCGTCTATGCTGATAACTCTGTACTTTCACGTAACAAATTCTTTAACTCCTTGCCACCATTACGTCAGTCATCACACCCTTGGTTAGTGCTTGGTGATTTCAACTCATGTTTTAACTTCTCTGACAAATGTGGTGGTAACCCTCTAACCCCAGCTGATATAGCTCATTTCAACTTATCAATTGAACATTCTGAGTTAGTCTTGGTCAATAAGTTTGGAGCTAAATACTCATGGAACAATAGAAGTCGTAGTGGTGTACGTACGTTCACGACAATTGATCATGTTTTCTGCAACATCCAAGCTCTCCACCTCTGGCCCACCTTAACTGTCTACCTCCCTCATCCCTTATTATCTGACCACTCTCCTCTAATACTTACCCTGGGTCCCCATTTGAGAAAAGAAAAAAGAAGTTTCAAATTTTTTGATGCTTGGCTCAAGCATGACCACTTTTCTGAATTAGTTTCACAAGTTAGCAATGATTTTACTTGCTACGGTAACCCCATGTATAAGTTTTGCAGGAAGTTGAGAAGAATGAAGCAGGAAATCAGAAAGTGGGCCTTTGCAACCTTTGGAGCTGGCAGCCTACTTTCCACAACTTTAAAGGAACAACTGAAGAAGCAACAAGATTACATGATGGAGCATCCCCTTGATGAGCAAGCGGCAGCTGATGAAAGCAAACTATTTTCTGATGTGAACAATGCCTTAAGCTTGGAAGCTAGCATGAAGAAGCAGCAATTGCATGCTAAGTGGATAGTTGATGGTGACAAGAACACCAAGTTCTTCCATGATTCTATTAAGGTCAAACACACAACTGAGAACATTTTTAATATCATTGATGAGCAGGGTATCTTTTGTGACACTGTTGAAACTGTTGACCATGCTTTTATTGTCTACTTCACCACCTTGCTTGGTAATGAAACTGGTTTCTCCCCTGACCTTGAACGAATCTCTTCACTTGCCTTGCCTAGAATTTCTTCTACAGCAGCTCTTGAATTAATTAAGCCTATAACCAATGAGGAAATAAAAAATACATTATTTTCAATGAACAAGCAATCTGCAGGAGGGCCTGATGGTTTTAATGTGTCATTCTTCATTGCTACTTGGGGTGTTCTTGGTCATGAATTTTGTCTAGCCATCCACAACTTCTTTTCAAAATGCAAACTGCTTGGAGAAGTTAATAGCACTAACATAGCCCTGATCCCTAAAGTTTACCCTCCAACTTGTGTGACATCATTCAGACCAATATCATGTTGTAATGTCTTATACAAGTGTATCACGAAAATACTTGCCACTCGTATGCTTAGTGTTTTGCCAACTGTTGTCTCTTTGAACCAGGCAGCCTTCATTCCTTCTAGAAATATACTTGACAATGTTCTGCTGACACAAGAATTGCTTAATGGTTATTCTAGAGGTAATGTGTCACCTGCTGCTACACTTAAAATTGACATAACTAAAGCCTATGATTCTATACATTGGTCTTCTATTGTGAGGATCATGGCTGTCATGGGTTTTCCCAAAATTTTTGTGTCATGGATATATGTGTGCATCTCCACCCCTAGTTTCTCTATTGTATTGAATGGTAGACCAGTTGGGTATTTCAAGAGTAGTAAAGGAATTCGCCAGGGAGATCCCATTTCTTCCTACTTGTTCTTGTTAGTCATGGAAGTATTCACTGTAGTGCTTAAAGAGAAATACTCTCAGAAACTAATCAGGTATCACCCCAAGTGCTCTGCTCTCCAAATCCAATCTTTGATGTTTGCTGATGATGTCTTAATTTTTTCAAAACCTGATTTTCCCTCTATGACTGAAATTGTTGATGCACTTCACACTTTTTACTGCATGACTGGTCTCACAATAAACAAAGCTAAATCTTCACTGTTACTTGCTGGTGTCAGTGATATCCAAGCTGATGCCCTTCATCTTCACACTGGGTTCACCAGAATGGACAATGACATGAGGTATCTTGGGCTACCCTTGCTTACCAAAAGAATTACTAATGCTGACTGCGTGCCTTTATATAACAAGATCACTTCTGCTATGGGTGCTTGGACCAATAGGCAACTGTCTCAAAGTGGTAGGCTAGTTCTTATTAAGTCAGTGGTTTTTGCATCTTTAGTCTACTGGGCTAGATGCATATTTCTTCCTTCCAACCAGCTGCACATGGTTCGATCTGCTTTGCTCAGATACTTCTGGACCGGTAGCATTCATAACCGGAAGTTGATACCATGCTCTTTCACTAAATTTGAAACTCCAATCAAACAGGGTGGGCTGGGAGTTATTAATGTTAGAAAGTGGAATAGTGCAGCCATTAGTTACCTTTTTGAGGACCTCATAAATAAAAGAAACACTGTTTGGGCTAAATGGGTGTGGCAATTTTACATTAAGTCTAAGTACTTTTGGTGCATGGAGATCCCACAATGCTGCAGTTGGATTTTCAGGAGCATTCTGAAACTTAGAAATGTCTACCTGCCTTTGATTCAATATCATGTCAATGTTAAATCTGATGTTAGTTTCTGGCATGATCCCTGGCCAGGCAGTGGTATTATCCTTTCCAAAGTTACTGCTTTCTTACATGTTCAACAGTCTGGAATACAAATTGATGCTAAAGTTAACAGTTATGTACACGATGGGTTGTTGCAATTGCCTAACAATAGTAACCAAACAATCAGGCAGTTATGGAATGAGGTTCAAAACAACTACAGAAACAATAATCAAATGCAAACTGTGACTTGGGACATGAGGCCACATACCATTAGAGATGTATATAAAATGATATCTGTGCATGACACTCTGCCTTCGTCAAAATGGTGCTCTGTGATATGGTCTGATGATTCTCCTCCTACAGATAACTTGATGCTGTGGAAGGTTTTAAATCATGCTCTTCTGACTAGAAGTAAGTTAAAGAATTTTGGAATGGCATGCACATCTTTATGTCTTTTCTGTGATATGCATGAAGAAACAACTGATCATATTTTTTTTGAATGCCCTGCGCTTCAATCTGTGTTGGTTAGTCTCAGTTCCTCAACTGGTTGTCTTTTAAATGCTGGGGGATCTGCTGTAATATGGAATATCATATACAAAGCAACAAGGTGGAGAAAGCTTGAGACTAGAATTATGGTTGTGTGTTTGAAAAAATATCTCACTGCGGTTTGGAAGGAAAGGAACTCAGCTGTGTTTGATAATATCAGAAGGAGGAATGAAGTTATATGGCAAGAAGTTAGGAGAAACACTCACTGCCAATTGAAGAATTGCAACACTAAATTTCCTGACTCGTTGATCCATGTTTGGGGTTGAAGTTTGTTGTTGTTTCTTCAATTGTTTTCTTTTCCTTTTTTTATTTTTTCCTTTTCTGCTCTCTTGTAGTTTCGCTTTTATTGTGTTTCAATAAAACTGGTAGGGGTCCAGTCAACCCCGCTGGCTATGCCAAAAAAAAAAAGTTAAGTGAAATGAAAAATAGAAGTTATTAAAGGAGATATATTCGTGATTTTGGACAGCGAATTATCCTTTAAGTTAAATATTGTGATAGTAAATGTTGGTTGGGAATTTTATTCACGATTTTGGACAGTGGATAATCTTTTAAATAAAAAGTGTAGAAACACTGAATTGAATAGATAAGTATATTCACGATTTTGGACAGTGAATATATTATTGAATAAAACGGATATGTTTTAGGGAAGTGATATTATGAAATGAGGTTAATGTGGAAATATGAATTTAATGGAACTAAGTCGACGAATGGCTTACTAAAGAACTAGTTGATTATTTTTGAAATAGAAAGCAAATGCAAAGTTCAAATGAGATTTAGATTTCAAATTTGAAGTTGTCAACAAGATAATCCTTTATAGGTTTAATAAATTCAGTGATGAATTAGAATTTAAACGTGCGGAAAATTAAATTAAGTGAAAAACTTAATATTGAAAAGTTGAAATCGGTTTAAAATTTATATTGTGAAAAGTATGAAGAATTCAAACTATGAATTAAGTTGAAGTTGAAAAAGTTAATAGTTTTAAAGATGTTTTAAAATGCATTAACTATCGAATACATAGATTTCAACATTCAATTGTTGAAATAGACGTTTTCGAGAAAAATGAGAAAATGGTGGACTATAACACTGTTGTTATAGTAAATGGTTTTCGGAAGGAAATGTTGTTTATAGTATTGGGATTTATATATCTATTTTAAATTCGAATTCCTATACTAGTGATTTTGAGTTGTCGTAACGATGTTTTACGTAACATTCGTTTTAACTCAAATAAATGGGTTTAAAAGAATGATTTCCTTAAAGAATGGAATATATACTTAATTTTGATTCAAGTATATTGAATATTTTCCAAGTGTTGAAAATAAATGGATTTGCGAATTACTTATTATTAAATAAGTATGGAAATGTTTTCCAATATGAAATGAAAGGTTTGAAAATTTATCTTTTAAAGATAAATTGAGAAATGAATATTTGAAATTTGTTTCAAATGGTTAAGTTGGAAAATTATATATCTTGTTAAGATATTTTTGAAAAATTTGAACGATCAGTTCAACTTGAATATTTTCCAAAAAAGATTGAATCTTGAGTTAAATTGAGTTTAACTTCGACATCAAAAACAATATAAGTTGAGCTTTGAATTTTGGATAGTCGATTTGGATTGTATGTCTAACATTGTGAATTGATGACAAAGCATTTGATCTCTATTAAATATATATCTGTGGTGGCGGAGAATTTATTCTTTTAGCTTAACACCCTTCTCTGAGACGTACGAGCTTAGAGGTTATATATCGATAGACATCAATTATGTGTTGAGAATTGACGATGTAACGTGAAATCCAAATCGAATGTGAAGTCGATAATGAATTGGATTATGAATGTGAATTAGGTTTGAGATAACCTTAAATTTTCAAATCGATTTAGAGGAAAATTTTAAATGAAATAGAAAATTTTGGAATCCTCTATTTGTTATGAATGTGAATTGAGTTTTCGTAACTTATATATGTGAATATAATAATTCGAAAACCATCAGTTTGGAAAGTCATTATTATAAAAGTCCTGTGTAGGTTTACATAGGTATGATATGTACGAAATGTGAAATGAAGTACTATATGTATATGACATATGTTTTCTAAAAACTGAGGATATGGAAATGTACCTTCCATTTATTATTTGTGAAGGTGATTGGAACTCGGTGGAGTGTCCATTGGAAATCGTAGCTACGTAGAATTTCCATTAGTGGAATGTCCATTGGGACTGACTGGGATCCCCCACGATGGATCATCGTGTTTGGGATTAGGTGAATTGATGCTGGCGTAATTCGTGGGGTGTGATGCCTACAGTTACAAGCGATTCCACTGGGATAGTGGCGTGACCGCCGTGTAAGCTGCGATCTAGAAACCGAAGCGTAATTCGAGGGGCGTGATGCCTACGGCCATGAGCGATTCTACTGGGATAGTAGCGTAACCGCCGTGTGGACCGCGATCTAAGGCGACAACCATGGCGAAATTCAAGAGAGATGAGAAATCTAAGGTTACAAGCGATTCTACTGGGATAGTAGCGTAACCGCCGGGTAAACTGTGATCCATGGAGGAACGTGCTTTCCATATCCATTTTTAAAAGAATTTTTTTTAAAAAGTATTTTCACTGGGAGTTGAAGCAAGTATATTTAGTACTTGGAGATTTTAGTCTTGCGCCTGGCCAGCGTATGCCTAATGTCTGTAAGAACGACGATGGACTTGTTAAACTTCGAGTTATCAAGTATTTTCAAACTTTGAATAGAAAATCAATAATCTGAAATTAGAATTACATAATTCTAACTTAATGAATTAAGAAAGAAGATCTTTAAAATATCTTGAAAGCACACAGCTTTGGAAAAGATATGATATGTAAATATCTAGCATGAAAGATTTCAAGTTTAAAAATCTGAGTTTTGTAAGTCAAAAATTTGGTAAAAGACTTTTGTGTCTTGATTATTGAAATCGATGAACAAAACTAGTGAAATAAAATAAATGGAATGAATCCTATAATTATTTGCGAGTTTGAAACTTGGTAAAATTGTGTAGGATATAAATATCGGAGAGATTTTAGCAATCGTTTTTTCCTAACTTATTCGGGACGAAATTCTTTTAAGGAGGGAAGATTGTAACGATCCAGAATTTAGAACAATTTAAAAATGAAAATATTTAATTAATTTTAAATATTCGAATGATGATTTACTAGAATTTCAAATTATCAGAATAAATTGGCGATTAAATATTAGAATTTAATCTGTTTAAAGTTGAATAAAATTTAAATTTAACTTTGGAGTTTGAAATTGAATATTGAATTGGTATTTAAAATTTGAACGAATGACTAGGAATAATAATTTGGACTTGAGAATTATTATTTATGTAAATTTATAAATTTAAGTTTGATATTTGAACCGCAAAACGTTTATATATTTATTAAAGAAAATTTATACAAAACAAATGCTATAAAAATATAATAATATAACATAAAAAAAAAAAAAGAATACACGACCTTACCGTATTCAGCTAAAAACACGCCCAAATTCGTGCCTTAATATCTGCCTCAACCTACGCCTTCAACCACGCTAAAAATCACGATCTCAACCCTTCTTATTTTCGCCATCCCTCTTCTTTTCATTTCAGAAGAAAAAAAAAATAAACAAAGAAAAATGGCGGCCTCTCTCTAAAAAAATCGTCGTTCCTCTTCGATTCCGTGCTTCAACAATTAGGGCTTTTCGAAATTTGGGTTTGCTTCGGCTTCAATTCGATCGCGTGCTTCTCAGTGGGTTGAGTTCGTCTCCTTGCTTCGGTAAAAGGTGAGTTCTTTGCTCACGATTAATTTTGATTCAAGTTTTTAAATTTGGTTGAATTGGTTGCTTGGTTGCATGCTATGATTTGGGGTGTTGTCTGTTATCATTTGCTCGGTTATTTTAATTTAAACTGTTAAGAACAGATGCTATTTGAATTTAATTTAAACTGTTAAGAACAGATTTTACCCAATATTTGTTTTTAAATTTATAAGAACAAATGCTATTTGATATTTGTTTTTAAACTAATAAGAACAGAGGCTATTTGTGATTGTTTTTTTTTCTGTTGAGAACAGACACTATATGGAATTTAATTTAAATTGATGAGAACAGATGCTATCAATTTGTGATTTGTTTTTTTACTGATGAGAACAGATACTATAAATTTTGTTTTTAAAACTGTTAAGAATATATGCTATTAATTTTGATTTAAACTGATGAAAACAGATGCTATATGATATTGTTTTTTTTAACTGATGAAAACAGATGCTATAAATTTTGTTTTTTAACTGAGGAGAATAGATGCTATTTGTAAGTTGTTTTTAAATTGATAAGAACAGATGCTATACCAAAAATTTTGCTTGTTTGAACTCCAGTGCATATGTGATGTATGTATGTGTCTGTAAATAAATTTTTCCCCTCTAATTTGAAATGAATATCAGTTTCAAAGTTTAAAATCTGAAGCTTTTAATGTTAAGAAAATTTTGAACCCAGTTTCATTTGTTTTGATTTGATCCTTTGCTTTGTTTCACTGGTATCTTCACTGTGCTGTTCACTTGAGTTTTTGTAACTTGTACATGCTGTGTTCATTCGAGTTGCTTCACCATTGAGTGTTTCATTTCATGAACATTTGGGTCTGGTCTCTTTATCCACACTTTGTTGATCAATATACACTGCTCAGTGTACATCTCCACTACTTCATTTTGTTGCACTGTATATTGGTCTGCATCCCTTTGTTTGATCATCATGTAGCTTACTGTGTTCATTTGAATACTTTGTATTTCCAAAATTTTGATATGTTGTCCACCTGAGTATGGGGTCTGCCTTGTTGCTATGTCATTTCTGTTGACATGTTGTTGCATTCTCTTGAGTCTGTTGGACTTGGGTCTAGTTGTGCACTTGCATTTGAGTACTGTGTCTTGTTTCATTTAGTTTGCATTGTTCAAAGTCATGTTCCAATAGTTGCTGCCCTGTCCATATAGTTGTTCAATTGACTACTGAACTGGTGCCTTTTGGTACTTGTCTGCATGTCAGTTCATCACTGATTACTTTGATTTATTTCATATTTTTGATATGTTGTCCACATGAGTTGATGCGTTACTCTGTCTTTGAGCTGCTGTGTTGATTGCATTGTTGTACCTGGGTTATCTCACTGATCATTTGCATACACATAGTTGTATGCTTCTCGGTTGCACTGTAGTTTGGTCTGCATCCCTTTGTTTGATCATCAGTTGTAGCTTGTTATATTGAACTTGTAGTTGTTACCCGACTTGAGTTGTATCCTTTTTCATGTTTTCTGGCCACTGTGTATTTTGAGTAGTGTAGTTGGTTTTGGTGCTCTTGGTCACTTGAGATTTTGCACTTTGGCGCTGTTGTCCACTGCATAGTGCATTGCCTTGTTGTTGTGAAGTTGTGCTTACACACTTGCACTTCTGGTTCTCCTTTTCGAAACTTTCTATTGCAAGTGTATGTTTCCATCCACTGTTCTGGCCATTCTTGTTGCCTCTTGCAATATTGGTTTAGATGTGCATTTGCTTTTTCATTGTTGTTCTGCCTCCATTTTAAAGTATTGTTGCAGTGGTTATTTGAGGTTGTATGCTTCATGCTTGATGCACACGTGTTGGCGAGGCAGTGCACATGTGTATAAATATACATGTGTACTGCAGCCACACATGATTGACAGATGCTATTAAAAATTGAAGTTGTTAATGTGAAAAATCCATAATAGATTTAAATTGATTCATGTGATTCGTCATCTCTGTTACCATTTATTTCAGTTCATTGCAAATTTAATTACTTGAATAAAGATTAATCCTGACTCGAGTGTTTTTGTGTTCGCAATAAACGCTCGGGTCAGACCGAGTATTTTTACAGCTTGAAGATTTTCAGGCCGCGAAGTTAGAGAGAGAGGGAAAATCACTTCACTAAAGCTTTTCAAGAAATTTTCTTGTACTTAATAAAATAAATTGTTTCCGCTGTATAAAAATTTAAATGCATTGTACAAACTCTGATATATGTATAAAAATTCATTTATGAATAATATTTTGATTATTCTGTGATTCTGTGGCTGATTCTGTTTAAACTCTATAAACTGACTAACAATCCGTCATTTTGAACGTTTCTAGTTGGTTTAATTACCGACTGGGGGCGGTCAGGGCGGCGGGTCGTTACAACCAATGTCAGTGCTAGAAACAAAAGATCGAATGTTCATATTACTTTGTCACCATTTGCTAATTGCCACAATTGTAATTCAACTGTTAGCATAGAGACCAACGAGGCTAAATAAATTGAGCAGCAGGCCAACCAAATCTATATCTTGGTTCAAAATTCCGACGGAATTCCGGTGATTCCGTCCTGATTTCACTCATAATCGGAACGGAATCCAATTAAAATTCCGGTTTCGATCCAAATTCCGGATTTTTTTTAAATATTGAAAAAAAATCATAAAAAATTAAAAAAATACAACAAATATGTAATAATTAAAAAAAGAAAACATATTAAATGGAACAATAAATAAATAGACAAGAAATCATGTAATTTCATAAAAAAACTGTTATACTTTTGTTAATTTACATCAAATCATAATAAAAAATTCAAAATTGAGCAAAATTTTAAAATCTCAAATGAACAATACAAAATCTTAAACAATGTTTTTTTAATTAAAGTATGTATTTTATATGTAATGTAAAAAATGTATTATGAATTTATGACAATATTGGATATTAATTATTAGCGAATATAGCAAAATAAAACTAAAAAGTACCGGAATTAGAAAACCGTAATCAAAGCGGAACTTTCGAAATTTTCAGAACGGAACCGAAAATTTTAAAATATCTAGCCACCGAAACGGAAACGGAAAACAAAATTTTAAACCTTGATCTATATGCAGTTGCAGTTGAAACTATGATAATTCTTTTTATAAATGCTAGGCACAAAATAGTACTTGCAGCATTTTCCGGATTGAAATCCCTTCATTTTTCCACATCATTCGTGCATTCAACCTGGTTGGAGTTAATTTTTTATCAGAAATGGGATGTATTCTTTTTGTGCCAGAATTTATACCACATTTGATAGTCCATAACAACTGAATTCAACTCTTTTGATGTTTGACAGATAATTTGAAGAAAACTGTCACCAAACTTCGATATAAAGTGCTGCATTAAACCTATAAATAAGTTCAGATTACTTGAATCGATTTACATGTGTAGTTGTAGCTACATTTTTTATTAATCTTAACACTACGAGTTCCATAGGAAAGCGTTCTTTAGCTTGCCTACATATTACGTTGTCCATATTAACCTAAGGTCTAGATATACGTACGTAGCTATTATCTATATTTATGAAAATCAGATAATGCAAGGCATGTTTTACAATACATACAAGAACCAAATTGATATGTATAACAGCATGATACAACTTTTTGTAGCCACTAAACAGAACCTAAGACTTAAAAGTTTTTTAATACCTTATCAGAGGGCTTATAGATTCTTTAGCCAAAGAGTGAGATTGTGTGTTATCAGTTTATATTTCATATCTGTCTGCTTACATTGATAAGTTAACTCTATGACGGCTGCAGTCCAGAAGAGACGGTTTGAAGGTAAATATTAAGTATTGCCATTTGAAAATTATATTATACTCTTCAAAAATCATATATAATATGGTCAACTACATAATCAAATCATGACTAGAGTCGACCTATCAATACTAATTATGTACTGAATCACAACCCTATTTTTATACTAAACATTGATAACTTCAAATATTTATCACGGTGATGTGACTTTAAGTTGCTTAGAATTTTCCATTCGGACAAGCCCAATAAAAGAGCAAGCTAAACCTGAAACAATAGGAGCTTGAGGGTTCAAACCATTCAGTCACCTACCTAACTTTGTCAAGTTTAAATCAATATATAAACAGTTAAATGTGCAACTCAGAAATCAGTCTAAAACCAATCTTAGCATGCAATGATAATTGTCCATATAAGTTGTAACTTATTTTTGCAAAATAAATAAGCAGCGTTCCTATGACCGATGTACGTCTTTCTAAGAATCTTATTTAAAAATGAAATCAAAGGATATTTAGCAAACTAATATAGTGAACATAACTTCCACAAATAACTAAAAAGAAGCCAAAAACAGTGTAGATTAATGTTATTTAGCAAACAAATATAATGATATTATTTCTATAATAAAACTAGAAAAAAAATTCGTACATATACCTCAAGCTCACCAAGTTCTTAAAGAGCAGCAAAAATCTCTGACGAAGGTAACCAACACATCCCAGCCTTTCTAGTAGCCTGCTGTGGCTGCTGCTGAGAATGAACACTGATATGGCTACCACCAGGATCTGACATGTGGCATTTTTCAATTGGTGGTGCTGTGGCAGGAACTAACATATGGAACTAAAGAAAGATCTGTTAACCCAACATCGGCGGTGACCGCATCCCACTTTGATCCTGCTTTGACCATACTAATTGTAACAACTCACCTTTCTGACCTCGAGAACGACATTTAATACATCTTTGTTGTTCATATGTTGTTGCCCAAGCATCAAAAAGATGAATCATCGTGGGGTAAAAATAAAGAACAGAACAGAAAACCTCACAACGAAACTATTAATGAAACATAATAATCAATAATACATTAGATACTCATGTACATGGAGTTATCAGAGTTACAAAAAAGTACTTTAGGCATTTATAATAGTCTACAATTTACATATGTTGAACAAAATACAAATACAAAATAGATAAACAGTGGAATAGATAGCTAAGTAGATAAAAGCCTCCTTCTCAGACGTCGTCTTCAAAGAGCCCATATAGACCTGTTACTCTCGGACTATTCAAATAAAATTGAGTACCCGATAGTTTAGGAAAAACAAACAACTCGGGTCAGAAGATATGTCTAGTATGAGTAAAATAAAATAAAATCGATAGGTGTGTGATTGAACACAAAAACATGAGATCACGCCGCTAAATACGGAACGGGTTTACTCTCGTATGAATCAACATCCAAACATGAAGAATGAATTAATAATTAAACATCATAAAGAGTGGTTGACTCTTCCCGATTAAATTAGGAAAACAAATTCGAAAGTTCGAATCAAATAAAAAGGAAAATCACCAACAAATGATTAGGAGGGTGCATCACCTTTAAAGTATACCTCTAATAATATACTTCTGAGAAGCTCATTTACTTTGTAACACTTCTCAGAAACCTCCAAGCCGGAACCCACCAAATCTTAACGAGTATCCGAATATTTCACATATAATAGCACTACCGAACCTCATCTAGATGAGATGTGAAAGTATCCTAATAGGAACAACCCCACATAGCTTGACCGGGGTCTCGTGCTTTTGTTTTAGTTATTTCTGAAAAAGGATATCAAAGCTAACCGGAGAAGAAACACATCATCTTAGAATGACGATAATAAAGAAGCTGTAGTAACCGATAGTTGAGAAACCAACTATCGATGATATAAAACGATCGTATATGGAAATTAAATCTTGTATACTTATCACCACTCATCGAATTCAAATTTATATCATTTTTTAGTTAATAATAATACTGGACATGTCAAGGTAATATTACCTCAACGTCATGTCTCACGATTATTCTTAATTTTCGAAATAGCAGTAAGTCTGCTTCTTCGGCGTTTAGTGTTAAGTATACAAATAAATCGTTCTCGTATAAGTGAATCACTTTACAGAAATTAATTCATTTCCATAAACAAATCAAATTTTTTCTTTAAAAACCCCGAATTCGTGCTTGAGCTTCATGTTACTAGTATTAACTTCAAAATACTTAGTTAAAAGAGTTTACTAACTTTAAAGCATCATTATAAAAGGATTTATTAACTTTCAACATCCTTATTAATTGGATACTTTGCTTTAGCTATCATTAATAAGAATAATTAATTATCTTTAAACTTCATTAATCAATTTGGTTATTTGACTTCAAAATACCCTTTAATTAAAAAGGTTAATCACCTTTAAATTAACATAATTAATTAAATTAATTTATTAAATTTAATCTCATTAATTACATTAATTAATTAAATTTAGACATCATTAATTAGATTACTTAATTTAAAACATAAGTAAAGAAAAGATCAATTAAACTTAAATTAATTAATTAAATTTAAAAATCATTAATTGGAAGGGGTTAATTAATTTTAATCATGATCAATTAAAATGATTAATTAATTTTAATTCATCATTATTAAATAATTAATTAACTTCAATCATCATTAGATAAAATTATTGATTAATTTTAAGTATCATTAATAAAGTAATTAATTAAATTTAAATTTATCATTAATAAGTTAATTAATTAAATTTAAACTCATCATTAAAAATTAACTAATTGACCTTAATCCTTATTAATTATATTTAAAAATCTTTATTAAAATAATTAATTAAATTTGAAAACATCCTTATTTAACAACTTTATTAACTTGTAAAACAAATCCCAAGCTCAAGAAATAAATCGAAAAATTTCGATAAGGATTTTTTTTTGAAAGTGCCGATATAGCGATAGTCACTATACAGACACTACGACAACTATTTTTCATGTTACTTTTTTTGCATCTACACATCACATAACCATAAGAAAAGCATAACACAAGGTAATTGACTATTATAAAATAAGTAGAGAACATTGCTTAGAATATAATTAACTGTCACTACTAACATTTCATATTACTAACTGACAAGGTGTCAACTTTTATGCTACTAACCAACTACAAAGATGCCATGTTTTTAAAGCCTAACCCAAACCAATAACCAAACACAGTATCATGCATAACCGATAGAAAATAGTAAATAATAACACGAGCTATATATTAAAGCTAAAATCTTTTTTTTTGAAAGGTAAGATTTTACTAATCTAAGTGCTACGAAATGAAGTCAAATTATCGCAACTCCTTGCTAACACTTTGTCTTCCTTCGCCTACACCAAAGCTTGGATTTTTTCCGGGCTTTTAGTGGGCTAGTTAAATTCAACCAAGGTGGAAATGGGCTCGACCTAGGTTGAATTAGGGTCTTGTTTTTGCTGGGTTAAGTAATTTAGAGTAGAAAGAAGAGAGATTTAGTAATTTATTTAAGAAAAAATAGAAAAGAATGTATTTTTTTAAACTAAGATGCCACAGAAATTTTGAAAGGAAGCTTGAGATAAGAATGGTGGAGTAGGTAACGAGATAAAATGAAATACAAAATTAGGAGTTAATATTTATATGTAATGTACTTAGCATATTACTAAAATGTCCTTATAGAGACTACCCTCCATCCTTTGCATATCACCTCACTTCATTGTCCCCTCTTCCTTCATTCTACATGAAAATAGGCGGGCCTTCCTTTCTTCTCTTTTACCATGCCATTAAATTCTAATTATTAATTAACCTTTTATTACTAATTTAATAAATTAACCCTTAACAAATTAATCCTTTAATTACTTACATTAAGTAATTATCATTTAAGTAATTAATCTCTAATTACCAATCAATTAATCTCTAATTACCAATTAATAATTAATCTCTAATTAATTAATCTATAATCCTCAATTATTAATTAATTAATCTTTTGATTAATTATACTACTTAATTACTCTATAATTAATCATTGATCCTTTAATTGATCAAGACCCTAAATTAATTAAAAGATAAATCATTTATATTAAATTAATTGCATCATCTAAATCTTATTATATAACCCTTAGACATAAATTATCCTTAACATGTAATTTAACTTAAAGCCTTTAAGTTAATCAAAACATTATTTAAGATAAACTATTTATCTTTAAGACCTTAGTTAAATATCCTTGAAATTTAATCGTCATTACTTATAGATTAACTTAAGATCCTTAGATTAATAATTTAAAAACATCTTGCCATTTTAAATTAGTTCCTTAATACACCATTTAAGTTATTTCCAATTGATTTAAGCACTAACTTAATTATAATCAAGTTAAAATATACTATACAACTTTCATTTATCTAAACAATTGTATAACATTTATTATTTAAAAGGGTTTGTTCAAGGAAATAATTTAAAACTTGATTTAATTCAAATTTGAAAAACTTGTTTTATTTAGATTTGAAAATCTGGTTATCACTTAACTTGACTCGAGCCAAGAATCATAGTACCCGAGCTAAAACTCGAGTATCACACACTCGCATCATTCTTCGTGATAAACACGCTTCGATCTCGAGCCTGAACACAAGATAACATTTCATTCCCCCATGCTCAGATCAATCCTGAGACAAATGTGCATGTGTGCACTGTGCATGCCGTTCCGACCGCCCTCGATCAACGCTGCAACCATCCCCAAGTTGCTGACACCCTCGACAATCAACACGACCACCCAGCACGGCGATCCCGCATGAAATTCGAATTCGGGCTATACGATCCCATTGGAACACCAAACCCGATCAACAAATCTCCCCCCCACCGCCACCTACGACCATCTGATACATCGCCGTCCCGTCCACAACTACGTCACTCGCCAATACTCCTAATCCCCCACCTTCGATCCTTTTCGGTGCACCCTCGATGGCGAAATTTCATCGCATGCAACATCGACCAAACAGGCACCCAGAACCCTAGTTTTCCATTACCTGACCTTCCTATTGATCTATAATTTTCCCGAGCAATTTTCCCATGACAAACTATCAACAACTAATCTCTGGCCTCAAACCCGACACCCTCAACCCACGCGATCGTCTGAATTTGAAGAGAATGCAAATACCGTTCAACTTAGAAATTCTCCCCAAGTATAAACTTAAAATTTATGGAATGACTATCAAAAATCATCATTTTCTAATACAAATCTGATTAAGAAATCCAAACTCAAAATTATGGACATTGATTTTTGACTTATCTTTGATTTCTCACTGTATATTTCCATTTTCAAAATATTTACCCAATATTTTCCCTTGAATCTATTTTTAAAAATGAAGTTATACACATACAAATACTTTTCATTCAGAGATCAAAGTCTAAATTGTTTTAGGTGGGATGTTTTAGATTATTTTTTTGATCAGGTTTTTAAAACCTATAAATTATGAACAGAAGCATCTCTTCCCTGTTCCAAGACACGCACACACCTATTTACACACACACACATATATACACAATAATATTTACATTCATGCAAGCACTTATCCCCACAAACATCCAGATATATTAACAGATTCTAGTTTAAATAGGTTAGTTTTACTCAATGGTTATTGAAGAACGGAGAAGACTTTTGAAATCTGAAAACCTTTTGCTGATTGAACTGGGATTTGTACTTGAATTTGAACTTGAGTTTGATTAGAAACTGAGTTGATTCTATACTATAGCTTCAGGTCGAAGATTTGTAAGGATCTGTTTACTGATTTCTTAGCTTTAGCTCCCAAGTTTTAAATTCGAAAAAAATGCGTCTTTATGAATTTTGGAAGTTTTCTGATTTGAAATCTTGTTTGTTGAGATGAATCGAACTTGATTTTTAACTTTGCTTTTGTTTTCTCTTTTTTTTAATCTCTGGCTTGTATATTTTTTTTTCAGTTTCGAGGTTTCTACATTTGTGAGTATATAAATTTTAAAGAAAATGTGAAGAAAAGGGAAAGTAGGGTATTAATAATCTTGTATTCCTATTTTTATTTTAAAATAAAGAACATAACACTTGTAATTTGCATGCAAAGATGATTACACTTGTTAATTCATGTTGTATTTTTCTTACACTTGTATTTTGTATGTATATTTATGTTTTTATACTAATTCATATTTTTAGTATGTATTTATTAATTTCATGTATCATATTATAAATTTTGTATATATATATACAAATTAAATTTATCTCATGTTAATTAATTTTTAAAAAAAAATATATATTAAACCTTTTCTTAAATCTTATTAAAACTTTTTATTTATCCTTGCCTTTTATTTTATATTTTCAATTTTAGATAAATACATTTCTTTTTATCAATTAATGTTTTATATTTATTTTCATACATTTTCTAGTATTTATACATATATAACTTTTAAAAGGGAATGATTTTAAAATCTTAATTATACACTAATAATAATCTTATATATTTATTCTTGAATTTCCAATCCAATTCTATTTAAAATCTACTCATACACACACATCATACACACACACACACATATATAACAACACATTATTATTTGTTTTAAAAGAAAAATCTGCCAATTTTAAGAAATTATATTAGGAGATTATCAGATAAATATTTATCCATATATAAATATTTATGATCAAATTTATTTGTCCAACTTATAAATCAGTTTTTTCAACAGTTAAAATCAGATAATTATCAAATTCCCTGATGCTCAAAAATCCTGCTTATCACATTCCTTCTCCCTTTAAATCTTCTCGTCCTAAAAAAGGAACGAAACTAGAATTTATTAAAATTCTTATTATAAGCTTAAATTTCTCTTTGATCATTTTCAACTATAAATTCTTTTATTAAGAATTTTTAAAACACTTTAAAATCTATATAATATTGCCAAAATAGTTTTATAAAAATAATTTTTATAACTCGATGTTTCAACAAGTCCATCCTCGTTCTCATAGAAATTCGGTCATACGTTGGTCAGGCGTAGGACTGAAAATCTATGAGTACTTGGTAAACCCGTTTTCAACACCCAGTGAAAATATTTGGAAAACATTTTCGAAAATTTTTGTGAAAATATTGAAAACATCTTTGGTGAGAATGCTCTGAAAATCATCACCCCCTCCATGGTCGCATTTAACCCGATAGTTACGTTGCCATCCCGACAAAATCCATAGATAACTGTAGGTACTCCATGCCCCTCGATTATGCCATGGAACCCGCCACAGATCGCAGCTACACCAGGGTTACGTCGCCATCACGGCAAAAATCCATATAACTGTAAGCATCACCGCCCTTGAATTTCGCTGCCAAATGAAACTTCACCACTCTACAAAGGTTGCAGACTACATCAGTCGAGTCCCAATGTAGCCTTAGGCTCTTACGCCTCTCGAATTTCGCTATGTCTTCATGGATCGCAGTCTACCGATGTTACGTTGCCATCACGGAAAAATCAAACATAGACCGTTGGCTCTCAGGGCAACACGACTTCCGCCATGGTCCGCAGTAGATCGCAGTGACATCGAGTTACATTGTCGTCACAGCATAACCCAAATGTCTCTGTAGGCATCAGCGCCCTCGACTTTTGCTACCCACACACATAATCTTCAGGAACTTCAGTTTGTCCGCACTTCCTCCTAGGATCCAATTTAGAGCCTCCCCCTTAGGGCTCAAGGCAGAACCAACCCATGGATCTCCTACGAAGTTCATTTCAATGGGATTGCCTTTTCTCCAGAGCCAATCTCAAAACATTTTATACTATATACATATAGTATCTTTCAAATCATACCCTTTTTGATTTACATTAAAATCTTCTTTACACAAAATCGATATCCCAAACGGATAGTTCCAACTTGGCTTTCCAAATTCCCAAAATTGATTTTTCTCAAAAATCAAAAGCCTTTTCAAAATCCATAGGTTCCAAAACCTTTTCCAAAATCGTTCTCATAAAATCATTTATATATATAGATATATCTAATCTTGAAAAATCCTGGATCACTTCATACTTATATAGATTCTCTTTTATACTTCAAATATTTCCAAAAATCCTTGCTTTTGGCTACAAATTCAACAAGGGGAGTTTATCATCTATAACAAATATATATATATATATATATATTCTTAATTTATGCCAAATCAAATATTCAAATTTGATTTCTTTTTTATAAAGTTACTTACCATACCACTTACTTTTCATAAAGTGAATTTCAAAAGATATCCAACTTCCGCCTTTATTCACATATGTTTCTCAAAATATACTTCTTTCAAAATCATCTTTACCTTTCTTCAAAATTTCCAATATCAATATCATTTAAGCACGTACGATATACATATACCATCCATACGAAATTTCAAAACTAATCGCTCACTCGATCATACAATTTCACTTCCGAACTAGTATCGTCCACACGACTTCCTATTGTGGACTCAGATCTGGTTTCTTGATCAGGAACCGTCATTCTCCTTGCATAGCCCAACTATGATAGAGAATTTCTAGAATCAAACGAAAATCCATATCCAGGGTTCGCCGTCGAAAATCAAGTGAAAAATCCCAGCTCGGATTGATATACTATGTCAAAATTCTGTGCTCGAATCTAGATCAAATCATTCTGCAAGTACAATAATATACGTACATCCTATGTATTTATCTTCATTGAATATTAGCTAAATCAATATTCTTTCTGTTCGCCTTCATTTTGATTTCTATTCCCTTATTCACAATTGATTCGGTTTCCATTTGGGTCATCACTTTAATTCTAAACAGTTTACACTCTGACCAACTTGAAAAGTTTAAAATAGATAAGTAGTTGTAAAATAGCAATAATATAGTGAATTAATTATAAAATAGTTGTAAAACAGTTAAATAGTTTGTAGAATAGTTAGATAGTCGTAAAATAGTTGTAAAATAGTAATTAGTTATAAGTAGTTGTAAAATAGTGATTAGTTTTAAATAAGTATAAGATAGTTTGTGTTTTTTTAAAAAAAGGTTGTATAGTAAATAGTTAAGAAAATAGATTTAAAACAGTTTGTTTATTAAAAAAATTATTTGAAAATAGTCTTAGAGTCAAACTGGTTCAATTACCCAATTCCTCATCACTTTTCAACTTCCACTTTCCTTGATTCAATTTCAGTTTAATTTGAATTAACTTCAATTCCTATCCCAAATTTAGTTCAATTCCAATTTGAATTTAAACTTATCCAACTTCAATCACAATTTCCACTTAATTCAAATCAAATTCAATTCAAATCTCAACTTTAAACCATCTCGAATTATACAAATTTGAGTTAAAATTTCAAATATTGGTTTAATTCCTTAAACCAAATTAATCTTTCCTTTTAATTTAATAACCTAAGTCTTTAAACAATTTAATCTTTGAAATCTAGTTTATTACCCAATTTTAACTTCAAAACCAATTCTTAACAAATTTTCAGCAAGCTCATTTCTAACATTTAAATCTTTAAGTTCAAAGCAATTTCCCTAAGTTAAATATAATTTCATCTTGTAAATTCCAAGTCAGGTTGTTTGTCAAACTTATTTAACTACTCCTAATTTAAATTAATTTATTTGATCCAGTCAATCTTACTAAATTTGAATTCTCCATATCAAATTTTAAACTTCTTATCAATATCCCTTCTCACTTATAAGTTCAAAGACTTATTTCACTTTGGGTTATTACATCACATATCAGGGAAAATTCAAAACGCAACACTTGGTGTTTACTTCTAATCAACTTGTTATTATGTATATTCCACATATATACATATCCACTTCTTTTGCATCCAAGACATATTTTAAATTTTAAACCATCTTTGGTTTTAATTCAAAACAAATTTCTTTTAAATTTTCAAACAACTCTTATTTTTAAAAATAAGATTACAATCAAAAATATTCTGAATAATATTATTTATTATTCCTTTTAACATTTTGAAAACAAATTTCAAAATTCCAGGATTTAGATTTTAAAACTTCACAATTTTAATCATTTTCGATTCCAATTTATAAGTCATTATTTCTTCCTTGAAACATTTCATTCTGCTTAATCATTAACAAACATTCCATTATCAAGATACAACAAACATTTTAGAATAATAACCAAGGTTATCATAACTGGAAACCAATTCACTATATATTCTCTCATAATTTATTGGATAATAAAATCAGAGTAACTTAATTCAACATTCTGAAAACATTCTTACAAATTTCAAGATTTTATTCTCTGGTTTGAATTCATTTCAAACTTATCTTATTGTATAGTTCATATTATCCAATTCTTACTTGGTTTTATTTATATTACCACTTAATTCTTATTATTTATTTAATTCCAATAATTCAACAACCAATTATAGAAATTATTTCTTTATATATCAAAATATAAACTTATATAAGAATCGACCATTTTTAAAATCTTTATATAAGAAAATAACAAGTACGCTCTCATACACACACACACACACTCAACTCATTCTAGGGTACTATTGACCATATCCTTAATGAGTAGACCCACCAGAGCCAAGGTTCTCGCTTAATCTTCTGCTTTGATACCAAAATGTAACGGCCCAAAATTTCGATCTCGAAAATTCGACACTAATACTTCACGGTAGAAGTGCCAAGCAATCGAACGTCGGAAATTTCAGATTCTTAAAGAAAAGAAGGAGGTAGAAAAAGAATAAGAAATAATAGCATCTCATATTTACAGCGGATTAAATATAATATCTAGTAATAGCATTTATACAAAGAAAGCTATAATTGTCAATTTTATAACAGTACATCAGAGTACAATCAATTATACATAAACTGAACAGTTGTACAACTTGTCCAGACTAAAATTAATACAACTCTTTACACAGCGCAATATACTCCATACGTTCTTACCATCCAGCTTGCCACCTGAGCTCCATAACGTCCTAATCTGAAATCTGTAATACTCAGTCTGACCGAGCATTACAACAAAGTAACATCCGGGTCAGACTGGGAACCAGCATGAGTAAACCCATAAAATTTGAAATATTAAGTTATAAAACATAACTGAAAACCCGGGGTAACTCGTATTCCACTATGAGTTCTTGACTTGTTATAACCAACATTTATTTCACAAATCAATCCCTAAGTACCCTTACTTTGTTCCAATGGTCCAGTTTACTTAAATTATTCCATTCCAACCTATTGATTTCACATATCAAATCTATAAAGAATTATTGTAGATTACAAATCGTAGTGGTTTCGGGTATTTACTGATACTCGACCCCGGCCTCTCCGAATCCAATACATCTTTAATCCAGGTTGTTTAAGTTAGACAATACAATTTATATTCAGGATTTCATATTCACCCAGCAAATCATCTCAAATAGATAACCCACAATATCACAGTTCAACCAAAGTATCTCAAATCACAATTCATCGCAAATCACGAATCAGAAATATCAAATAATCTAAGTCATTCAATATATCTTAATCATCTATAAGCAGGATAAATTAATTGTACCATTTCTAATTAATTTAATTGCTTTTAAACCCTGCTTACCCAACAATAATTAATTACAAACCATTAATTAATCGTCCTTTAATTGTTTATCTGAATTAATTATCAATAGTTACTTTCATTAAGCAATTATTTCATTGGCTAGTTATCCTCACATAATTTACCTTTAATTATTAATTAACTATCTTCTAATTATTAATTAGCCTTTTATTACTAATTTAATAAATTAACCCTTAACAAATTAATCCTTTAATTACTTACGTTAAGTAATTATCATTTAAGTAATTAATCTCTAATTACCAATCAATTAATCTCTAATTACCAATTAATAATTAATCTCTAATTAATTAATTATTTTATAATCCTTAATTATTAATTAATTAATCCGTTGATTAATTATACTAATTAATTACTCTATAATTAATCAATGATCCTTTAATTGATCAAGACCCTAAATTAATTAAAAGATAAATCCTTTATATTAAATTAATTACATCATATAAATCTCATTAAATAACCCTTAGACATAAATTATCTTTAACTTATAATTTAACTTAAAGCCTTTAAGTTAATCATTATATTATTTAAGATAAATTATTTATCTTTAAGACCTTAGTTAAATATCCTTGAAATTTAATTGTCATTACTTATATATTAACTTAAGATCCTTAGATTAATAATTTAAAAACATCTTACTATTTTAAATTAGTTCCTTAATACACCATTTAAGTTCTTTCCAATAGACTTAAGCACTAACTTAATTATATTCAAGTTAAAATATACTATACAACTTCCATTTATCTAAACATTTGTATAGCATTTATTATTTAAAAGGATTTGTTAAAGGAAATAATTTAAAACTTGATTTAATTCAAATTTGAAAAACTTGTTTTATTTAGATTTTAAAATTTGGTTATCACTTAACTTGACCCGAGCCAAGAATCATATTACCCATGCTAAAAGCCGAGTATCACACACTCACATCATTCTTCGAGATAAATGTGCTTCGATCTAGAGCCTGAACCCGAGATGACATTTCATTCCCCGATGCTCAGATCAATCCTGACATGAATGTGCACATGTGCACTGTGCGCGCCATTCCAACCACCCTCGATCAACGCCGCGACCATCCCTAAGTTGCTGACACCCTCGACAATCAACACGACCACCCAACACTATGATCCCGCATGAAATTCGAATTCAAGTCACACGATCCCATTGGAACACCAAACCCGATCAACAAATCTCCCTCGCACCGTCGCCCATGACCATTTGAGATATCGCCATCCCATCCACAACTACGTCACTCGCCAATACTCCTAATCCCCCACCTCTGATCACTTCCGGTGCACCCTCGATGATGAAATTTCATCGCACACAACATCGACCAAACAGGCACCCAATACCCTAGTTTTCCATTACCCAACCTTCCCGGTGATCTAGAATTTTCCCGAGCAAGTTTCCCATGATCAACGATCAACAACCAATTGATGAACATATTTTTCTGCATTTTAAACCGTTTGTTTCGTATATTTTTATTTTAATAAAGTGGTATTATACGGGTATTTTTTTGTGGTTTTGCAGATTATAGATTCCAAAGTGCAACATTTTGAATACCGTCGAAGAGAAAGTACATATCGTTCATGAAGAAATGCATCTCACGTCACCAACATGTGTACTATTCATGCAAGAAATCAATTGCAAATATTGAAAATACACATTCAAAGTTTGACCTGAAAATCTCTCAAAGCAAGGCCACTTGTTAATCAAATAACAAAGCAAAGACCAATTCAAAGTGAGGTGGCCTTATTTTTCTCCTAATATCAAGCACATGGACCTAAATAACAGGGTTATTTGTGGAGGCTGAAGTCTTTAAATAGAGAGAGGAATGCAAATGGAAAAGGATCTCTTACCTCATCACTTTTCTTCAAGTTTAGATTTAAATTCAGCACTGTTTTTATTTTCGAACAGAATACGTAGGATTGTTGATTAGATTTAGCAATTTATTTATTCTTGTTCTTAGTTATTTTCTGCACTCTTTTCAGTTAGTTAATAATTATTTCAGTTGTTTGCTCCGTTATCTTCTTTTCCGCAGTTTCAATTTCTGTTCTGATTTTTTTTACAATTCTATATTTCGGTTGCAATTTCGATTAGTTTCGAAATCGATTTGGAGTATATTATTGTTTTTTTTATTTTCTGTTCAAAATTCACCGTCGAATTCGTTTAACACGCCTAAGATTTAACTATGCATTTTAATTGTTTTAAAATACAATTCCTTGTGTTCGACCTGCATACTACACGCCTGTGCGCTTGCAGAATTTATTAAAATTTGTGCTTTTCTAATCAATAGAAAAGTCGCAACAAGTTTTTGGCGCCGTTGCCGGGGAGTTGCTATTTTGAAATTTTCGATTTTTCGTTTTTAAGTCTATTCGTGTTAATTTATTTGTTTTTGTATTAGTTTTCGAAAAAAATCGTTTTTTTTTCGTTTTTCAGTTCCTTTCACCAAAGTAGCGTTTTACTTAAAAAAAAAAATCGCATTTTGTTCGTTCGCTGCATTTGCTTTTTCTGTTACATTTTGCATGTGAGTTGCATCTCATTTAGTTGGTTTCTGTTCACATACCCAGCTTACGTTAGTTTAAATTGTGTTTCTCACGTTCATGTGTATGCTATCACATATAATCTCATTTTAAGCATTACTAGCTGTCACATATACGTGAACTTCTCCTTTCATTTTTGTGTGTTAACTTACTGCTGCTACACGTTATTTAGTTGCATTGCTATTTTGGTCTATTTTGGTTTCCACGTAACAAAAAAAATTACTTTTTTTTCTCGTTTTTCAAAAATCACGTTTCATTTATATATACACAGTTGCAGTTTAATTTTTTCTAAGCTTATCATCTCTTAGATATCTGACAGGTAGCAACAACATAGCAACCACAAACTTTGGAGTTTGATCCGCTAGCGCTACTCAGCTGCATTGGACGGGCTATCATACACCTCTGTAAGTAATTTTCAACTCTACAGGTGCCCAACTGAAAACTGATTTAATTTACTTTTGCCTGTTACACCTTGATTTGTTTATGTGCGTTTGGGTAAGAAATAATTTTAACCGTTTAGAAAGCCAAAATATTTCATTAAACAAATCAACGGAAATTTCTAATCAAACAAATATGAGCAATCACGGTTCACAACACGGTTCACAACACAGTTCACAACACGGTTCACAACACAGTTCACACCACAATTCACCGAAATTATCACCTAAATCACATGTTGGAAATAATGAATTTCATGAGAACCGACCATTATCCCTTAGAGACTGATGTTATCCAACACGGACTGTTCAACCTTCGGTTATTTCATTTCCACCTGCCGAAGGAAATAATTTTGAGCTAAAACATTCTTTTATCCAAGGGGTACCAAAATTCACTGGTTCTGAAAATGCATATGAATTTCTTAGTGAATTTGAGTTATATGCTTCTACAACTAAAATGCAACAACTTTCTAATGAATCCATCAAGCTAAGACTTATTCCATTCGCACTTCTAGAAAGTGCGAAAAGATGGCTTAATTCTCTTCCTAAAAATTCAATTAAAAGTTGGGACAATTTCGTTACGATATTTTTGAAAAAGTTTTTTCCTTTCCACAAAACTCTTAAAATTCGAACCGAAATCAATCAATTCTCTCAGAACGAAGGAGAAACTTTTTCAAAATACTTTGAAAGGTTAAATCAACTGTTATATAGTTGCCCACATCATGCAATCCCTAAGCACGTTTTGTGCCAAATCGTTTATGAAGGGCTTAACTATCAAACAAGATCCCAACTTGAATCAATGTGCGGAGGAGAATTCATGGCAAAAACTAACGAGGAAGCTTGGGAATTTCTAGAAGAATATTCGGAAAAGGATATGCAATGGGAAACAATTCATGTTTCAATTCGTGCTCCAAATAGAGGAGTACATGCCATTGACCCATCACATCTTCCTATAGATACCCAAACTACTCAAGAAGGAGAAGGACTACCCCATTACTACACACAAGACCAAATCAATGCTATAGCTCAAAATAGTCCTTATTCACTCACATACAATCCTAACTGGAAGCACCACCCCAATTTTTCATGGTCAAATCCTAACAATGTGGCTAATCCATCACATATGTATCCAATGATACCAAATCCGAATTATCGAGCCCGAACCTCTAATTCTCAACCCTCTCCTCAAACAAAACCTTCGAATCAACCATACAGGCATCCTAATTTCAATCCATCAACCCAACCTTCTCAGCCTTCACAAGAAATTGCTCGATTGGAAAAACAACTCTCTAAACAAAATGAACAAATCACCAACCAAGATGCAAGAATTGAGCAAATCACTAAACAAAATGAACAAATTTTGGTAATGATGAAGGATCTCATGAAAATCAATGAGAAAGGTAAATTGCCTAGTCAAACCGAAGTGAATCCAAAGTATAACTCTCGAGGAGTAAATCTTTGTGAGGACGAAAATGTAAATCCGGTTAATGCTGTCACCACATTAAGGTTTGGAAAGAAGGTGGACAACCATGTCGGCAACCCCGACATCCTTCTTAAATCTTCCCATGTTCCAAATTCTGAAACTCAGTCGACAACCAAGGTTGTTAATCAAAACGATTCTAATTCTTCATCTAAGGTTGGCAATCTCGACCACTCTTCACCTTCTGATGTTGGCAACCCCAACATTCCAGCTCCCTTATCTTCACCCTCTAATATAACACCTTCTTCTTCGAATGAAAAAACTTCCGAACGAGTCTATAAACCCATTGCTCCATTTCCCCATAGACTCAACAAAAAGAAGAAGCCCGCTAATTTTGACCAAATTCTTGAAATCTTCAAACAAGTTCGAATCAATATTCCACTTCTTGATTCCATCGAGCAAATTCCTCAATATGACAAATGCCTGAAAGAGCTATGTACTCAAAAACGTGCCACTAACGTTCCTAAGACTGCATTTCTAACTGCAAACACTAGCTCTGTTATTTCAAATCCCTCCCCAATCAAGTATAAGGACCCCGGTTGTCCTACAATCGGTTGTAAAATCGGTAACACTCACATTAGTCATGCCTTACTCGATCTTGGAGCAAGTGTGAATCTTTTGCCTTTACCGTGTACTGTCAACTTGGACTAGGGGAATTAAAACCTACAAACATCACAATTCAACTAGCTGATCGATCTGTCAAAAAACCATTGGGCACAGTTGAAGATGTTTTGATACAAATCGAGCAATTCTATTTCCCAGTCGATTTCATAGTCCTAGAGACTGCACCTGTCTCAAATCCCAATAGTCAGATTCCTTTGATATTAGGTCGTCCATTTTTAGCAACATCAAATGCT
Source organism: Allium cepa (assembly GCA_030765085.1). NCBI lineage: Eukaryota > Viridiplantae > Streptophyta > Magnoliopsida > Asparagales > Amaryllidaceae > Allium > Allium cepa. The sequence continues at coordinate 745,054,227 of CM060932.1, forward strand.
ATCATAAATTGTAGGAATGGTCAACTCCGACTTTCCTTTGGGCACCTAACCATTGAACTAAATATCTTCAATCTTAGCGGACAACCAAGGGATTTTGATACAGAAGAAGTTGACATGATCCAAACAATTGTTGAAAATGATTTTAGTGATACCACGGAGTCTCTTAGCATGTTCCTAGATCATTTTAATTCCAACTTCCACGAAGATGAATACATTTATGAATTAAATGATATGCTATGCTCTTTTCATAATTCACTAGAATTCAATCAGTTGATGTCTACTGCAGCCTCAAAAGAAGTACGCCCTAAATTAGACCTCAAACCTCTTCCAAACGATTTTAAGTACGCATACTTAGATTCTTCGGAAAAATTCCCTGTAATCTTGGCATCCGATCTCATTAAGGACCAAGAAGAACAACTTTTGAAAATTTTAAGGGAAAATAAAGAGGCAATAGGATGGGTAATCGCTGACATTAAGGGAATTAGTCCATCTATTATTGAACATCGAATACATTTAGTCAACGAGGCTAAACCCACTCGCGAAGCTCAAAGGCGATTAAACCCTAATATGAGAGAAGTGGTAAAGGAAGAAATTATCAAATGTTTAGACAATAACATTATCTACCCTATCTCTGACAGTACTTGGGTAAGTCCGGTACAAGTTGTACCAAAGAAGTCTGGAATCACTGTGACAACAAATGAGAATAACGAACTTGTTCCGACAAAGGTCAAAACAAAATGGCGCGTTTGCATCGACTATCGAAAACTCAATGCAGCAACAAGAAAAGATCATTTTCCCCTTCCCTTCATTGATCAAATGCTCGAACGCTTAGCCGGTCATGAATACTATTGTTTTCTTGATGGTTACTCCGGCTATAATCGAATTCCCATTGCGTTAGAGGACCAACACAAAACAACGTTCACATGTCCCTTCGGAACTTTCGCTTATCGTCGCATGCCCTTCGGTCTTTGTAATGCTCCCGCTACCTTTCAGAGATGTATGATGAGTATATTTTCTGATATGGTGGAGGATTTCTTAGAAATATTCATGGACGATTTTTCAATCTATGGGTCATCTTTTGATCAATGCCTCCTTCGTTTAGAACGTGTCTTAAAGCGATGTAAGGAGAAATCTCTTGTTCTTAATTGGGAAAAATGTTATTTTATGGTTAAGCAAGGAATAGTCTTAGGTCATGTTGTCTCTAAAAATGGCCTAGAAGTTGACAAATCTAAAGTCGATCTTATTGTTGGCCTTCCTCCTCCAAGGTCCGTAAAGGACATTCGCTCATTTCTCGGCCATGCATGATTTTATAGGAGGTTCATTAAAGATTTTTCAAAAATTTCAAAACCTCTTCCGAATCTTCTGGCTAAAGACGTTAAATTTGAATTTTCCAATGAATGTAAAACATCTTTTGAAACCCTCAAATCGATCTTGACCACTGCACCTATCATCCAACCTCCAAATTGGACTTTACCCTTCGAATTAATGTATGACGCTTCTGATTATGCCATTGGAGCCATCTTAGGTCAACGAATCGATAAACTTCCTCGAGTCATCTATTATGCTAGCAAAACTCTTAATGAAGCTCAATTGAATTACTCAACCACAGAAAAAGAGTTTTTAGCAGTTATCTTTGCCCTCGATAAGTTTAGATCATATCTCGTAGGTTCTAAGGTCATAGTTTACACCGATCATGCTGCCTTGCGGTATTTACTCACGAAAAAGGATTCCAAACCCCGCTTAATCCGTTGGATTCTCCTTCTTCAAGAGTTTGACCTAGAAATAAGAGATAAAAAGGGTTCTGAAAATGTCGTAGCTGATCATCTTTCTTGTATTGTTTCTGAGAACATCGATAACTCTCAAATCAATGATCATTTTCCCGATGAACAAATTCTTTCCATATCTAGTGCACCATGGTACGCGGACATCGTAAATTATCTTGTCACAAATGAAACACCTTCCCATTGGTCAAAACAAGATAAACAAAAATTTCTCTCCAATGTTTGAAACTTTTACTGGGACGATCCTTATCTCTTTAAATATTGCACCGATCAAATCATGCGTAGATGTGTCCCCGAACATGAATTTCATAGCATCCTCTCTTTTTCACATAATCAAGCATGTGGAGGACATTTTGGAGCAAAGAAAACTGCTGCCAAGGTGTTACAGTGCGGTTTTTATTGGCCTTCTCTTTTTCGTGATGCCCACGAATTTTGCTCCAAATGCGCTAGATGTCAACAAACAGGTCGTATTTCCAAACGTAACATGATGCCCCTAAACCCAATCCTTGTCATCGAAATTTTTGATGTTTGGGGCATTGATTTCATGGGTCCTTTTCCTAATTCTTTTGGAAATCTCTACATCTTACTCGCAGTAGATTACGTGTCTAAATGGGTTGAGGCCATTCCCACCAGAACGAATGACAATAAAGTTGTTGTCAAATTTTTGAAAGAAAACATATTTTCCCGTTTTGGCACACCTCGAGCCATTATAAGTGATAACGGTTCTCATTTTTGTAATCATGCTTTTGAATCTCTTCTTAAGAAATACTCTATCACTCATAAACTATCTACTCCATATCATCCACAGACGAACGGTCAAGTCGAGATTTCCAATAGACAAATTAAACAAATTCTTGAAAAGACGGTTAACTCCAACAGAAAAGATTGGTCATCTAAATTGATAGACCCCCTTTGGGCATTTCGCACAGCTTATAAAATCAATCTAGGAATGTCACCATACCGATTAGTCTTTGGAAAAGCATGCCATTTACCCGTTGAGCTCGAGCACCGCGCACTTTGGGCAATCAAATACCTTAATTTTGACATAGAAAAAGCCGGATCGCATCGTAAATTACAATTGTCAGAAGTAGAAGAACTAAGAAATGAAGCGTATGAAAATGCAAAGATTTATAAAGAGAAAACCAAATTCTATCATGATAAATCCATACTTCGTAAGACATTCGAAGTAGGTCAGAAAGTTCTCTTATATAATTCCAGACTTCATTTATTTCCGGGAAAATTGAGATCCCGTTGGACAGGTCCATATATTGTGAAAACAGTATACCCTTATGGCGCAGTTGAAATTGAAAATCCTAGGGACGGTTCCATTTCAAAGGTCAATGGACAACGCTTGTAGCCATTTCTAGAGTTTGAACAGCACGAGGACGATGAGTTCGTGGATCTTCACGAACCTAGCTATTCGGCATGAGCCGCTCACTATCTTGCACATATCAGGTTGTATTTTTTAGTTTTTTCTTCTATTTTGCATTTGCATTCTATTTGATAGTTGGGACACTATCTCATTCCAGTGTGGGGGGGACGCATATCTCATTCTGTTTGTTCATATTTCATAGTGTAGCATCATTTTTTAAAAAAAAAATCATCTCATTATTTGTTTTCAAATTTCCTTTCAATTTTTTTTCATTTCCCAATATTTTTAGGACTTCGATTTATTTTTAATTAGTCAAGACAAAGTAAGTAAGCAGTTGAAGTCAATTGATGAAGATTTTTGTGAATCACTAATTTCAAATGTAAAATATAATGAAAAGTTGAATTACAAGCGATAATAGTGATGTTAGTATATAAGGGGATTCATAGGTGATGGTTATGAAATCTTTTCTAAACTGTAGTCTTTGTTTAAAAAAAATGGCAGATTTAAAGTACATGCGTTGACATCTCAAATCATTAAAGTTAAGTGGTGCTAAGTTGATTTGCATAACACTCTTTAGCTCTTCTCAAAAAAAAAAAACTAATAAGAAACACCTACAGTCGATAGGTGTGCACACTTGTGAAAGTGTGTGCACTCGCCACGCTCTATACTCTTCTCACGTAAGCCCGCAAGGCAGTGCATGGATGGTATATCTGGCCTCAGCATTCTGAGTTAGGTGTATAAATAATTAAATAAATAATCACCTAAGGATTACCGACCTTTTCTGACATAGTCAGCGTCGGTTTGCACAATCCGCCAAGCTCTGTTCCAACTCTCACGTAAGCCCGCGAGGCAGTGTATGGGTGGTATACCTTGGTCCAAAAGTTAGGTGTAAAAAAAAAAGACTAAGCTTTGAAACCGAAACACTTCTTGACTTTGTTGATTTGGCTTGTCATACAAATGGAAATGGAAAATGCCATTTTAAAAAAAAAACTGTGATTAACAGTGAAGAATTTATTTCATGGCTGCACTATGTTATCAACCGAAACAACTGGCCAAACTAGAATCTAATGTATGAAAACTTGAGTTATATTGAAATTGTGTTTAGTGAGGAACCAAAAATTTCTAAAAGTTGACTAAAACTGTTATACATTACTTTGTTGCAATTATTATGAAGTAAATCGAGTCTCCATTTGTTTAAAATTTTGCATTCATGTAGTACAGTAGAATCATCACATAATGCATTTGGATTTTGTGGGTAGTATCCGCTGAAAACCCTCACGAGACACCACTCGTCTTACTAGGGACACCTAGAGGTTTAACGGCTTGTTGCATACGCTCAATGCAATCGTGTTTCCTACGAAAAAGGATTTAGTTAGTTTTTATTTTCTTCTTTATTCGAGGACGAATAAAGTTCAAGTGTGGGGGTATTTGATGAACATATTTTTCTGCATTTTAAACCGTTTGTTTCATATATTTTTATTTTAATAAAGTGGTATTATACGGGTATTTTTTTGTGGTTTTGCAGATTATAGATTCCAAAGTGCAACATTTTGAATACCGTCGAAGAGAAAGTACATATCGTTCATGAAGAAATGCATCTCACGTCACCAACATGTGTACTATTCATGCAAGAAATCAATTGCAAATATTGAAAATACACATTCAAAGTTTGACCTGAAAATCTCTCAAAGCAAGGCCAGATGTTAATCAAATAACAAAGCAAAGACCAATTCAAAGTGAGGTGGCCTTATTTTTCTCCTAATATCAAGCACATGGACCTAAATAATAGGGTTATTTGTGGAGGCTGAAGTCTTTAAATAGAGAGAGGAATGCAAATGGAAAAGGATCTCTTACCTCATCACTTTTCTTCAAGTTTAGATTTAAATTCAGCACTGTTTTTATTTTCGAACAGAATACGTAGGATTGTTGATTAGATTTAGCAATTTATTTATTCTTGTTCTTAGTTATTTTCTGCACTCTTTTCAGTTAGTTAATAATTATTTCAGTTGTTTGCTCCGTTATCTTCTTTTCCGTGGTTTCAATTTCTGTTCTGATTTTTTTTACAATTCTATATTTCGGTTGCAATTTCGATTAGTTTCGAAATTTATTCGGAGTATATTATTGATTTTTTATTTTCTGTTTAAAATTCACCGTCGAATTCGTTTAACACGCCTAAGATTTAACTATGGATTTTAATTGTTTTAAAATACAATTCCCTGTGTTCGACTTGCATACTACACGCCTGTGCGCTTGCAGAATTTATTAAAATTTGTGCTTTTCTAATCAATAGAAAAGTCGCAACACCAATCTCCGACCTCAAACCCGACACCCTCGAGCCATGCGATCGTCTAAATTTGACGAGAACGCAAATACCGTTCAACTCGGAAATTCTCCATAAATATAAACTTAAAATTTATGGAATGATTATTAAAAAACATCATTTTCTAATATAAATCTGATTAAGAAATCCAAACTCAAAATTATGGCATTGATTTTTTACATATCTTTGATTTCTCACTGTATATTTCCATTTTCAAAATATTTACCCAATATTTTCCCTTGAATCTATTTTTAAAAATGAAGCTATACACATACAATTACTTTTCATTCAGAGATCAATGTCTAAATTGTTTTAGGGAGGATGTTTTAGATTTTTTTGTTGATCAGGTATTTAAAACCTGTAAATTGTGGACAGAAGCATCTCTTCCCTGTTCCAAGACATACACAACTATTTACACACACATTTACAATAATATTTACATTCATGAAAGCACTTATAACCACAAACATCCAGATATATCAACATATTCTAGTTTAAATAGGTTAGTTTCACTTACTAATTATTGAAGAACAGAGAAGACTTTTGAAATCTGAAAAGCTTTTGATGATTGAAATTGGATTTGTACTTGAATTTGATTAGAAACTGAGTTGATTCTTTACTATAGCTTTAGGTTGAAGATTTGTAAGGATCTTTTTTCTGATTTCTTTGCTTTAGCACCCAATTTTTGAATTTGAAAAAAAAATTGTTTTTTTATGAAATTTGGAAGTTGTGTGATTTGAAATCTTGTTTGTTGAGATGAATCGAACTTGATTTTCAACTTTGCTTTTGTTTTCTCTCTTTTTTAATATCTGGTTTGTGTTTTTTTTTCTTCAGTTTCCAGGTTTCTACATTTGTGAGTATATAAATTTTGAAGAAAATGTGAAGGGAAGGGAAAGTAGGATATTAATAATCTTGTTTCCCTATTTTTATTTTTATTTTAAAATAAAGAACTTAACACTTGTAATTTGCATGCAAAGATGATTACACTTGTTAATTCATGTTGTATTTTTCTTGCACTTGTATTTTTGTATGTATATTTATGTTTCTATACAAATTCATATTTGTATTATGTATTTATTAATTTCATGTATCATGTTATAAATGTTGTGTGTGTATACATAAAAATTAAGTTTACCTCATGTTAATTAATTTTTTTTAAAAATATGTATTAAACCTTTTCTTAAATCTTATTAAAGCTTTTTATTTATCCTTGGCTTTTATTTTATATTTTCTATTTTAGATAAATACATTTCTTTTTATCAATTTATCTTTTATATTTGTATTCATACATTTTCTAGTATTTATACATATATAAATTTTAAAAGGGAATGATTTTAAAATCTTGATTATACACTAATAATAATCTTATATATTTATTCTTGAATTTCCAATCCAATTCTATTTAAAATCTACTCATATATATATATACACACATATAATAACACCTTATTATTTGTTTTAAAAGAAAAATCTACCAATTTTAAATATTTATATTAGGAGATTATCAAATAAATATTTATCCGGATATAAATATTTATGTCAGATTTATTTTTCAAACTTATGAATTAGTGTTTTCAACAGTTAAAATCAGATAATTATCCAATTACCTGATGCCCAAAATCCGGTTTATCACAAAACTCAAACATATATTAAATTAAACATACATGTAATTTAAAAACCATTGGTTTATATTAAAACACATATATCAAAAATCAACATATATGTACTTATAAAATGCAAAACGCTTACCTACGTGTTATATCTTTAACATTAATATTTATAATAAAATTTATATATAAAACTAGGACATATATGCTATATAAATTTCAATGTATTCTTATGTAATAATATTATTATATATTCGAACAGTAAAATCTTAGTAAACAATTAGTTAACATAACATATGTGTGTGTATATATATATAAACAATTTCCATTTCGGTTGAGACCACATAACATACATATCCTATATAATCCCAAAACCTGATATATATATATATAATAAACTTATAAAATAACATTTTCTGTGGCTTCTTTATATATATATATATATATATATATATATATATATATATATATATATATATATATATATATATATATATATATATATATATGCTAGCAAACCATACTTTAAATTGATTATAACAAACATATATATACTATAACTAAATATTATAATACACTCACGGGTTATAAGTTTTTATATAAACTTATATACAATAGAATATAACTTTGATGCTGTAAACACTTAATAATATATATATACACACACACACACACATACAACAAAACAGATTTTATAACAAGACATATAACATATATAAATGTGGAAATTAGCCACAAGGGCCTTTTTAGTAAGTGCAATTAGTTTCTAGGACACACATATGAAATAATTACTTTAGAGGACAAAATGAAAAATATTTAGTTTCTAAAGCTTAAAAACCTTTGAAATTATGTCCTTGAAAGTAATTGGACTGCTGACTTTGTCCTTAAAAGTAATTATTCTGCTGACTTTGGTCTTGAAATTAATTTCCATGGATGTGTTTCCTAGAAACTAATTGGACTCAAAGTTTGTCCTTCTAGTGAAATGCCCCTATATAAATTGTATACTTAGATATAAATAACTTTCGCTATACTTATAATTTTTCTTTTCTCTCGGCTATATGTAGACAGTAAGGTGAATATACCTTTATAACTTTCTAAACTTTATAAACTATATAATATATATACCACATACGTATAAAACAAATATATTATACTAATACAAACTTTATAATCTAACAGACCTTATATATGTAAACTAAACGAATATTATAAAATCTATATACTAACATACAATATATATATATATATCCACTAACAAAAGCTACTATATAATAATATATATAATACCTTTTATATATAAGGGAGGGGACAAGCTACGTCTTTGCCTCGGCGATTTGTGATCGAAGTGGATGCAGGCACATGTGGCTTGCACGGCTGGAGGAGGAGATCGGTTGGGCTCATGTATGGGAAGCTTGATCATGCCAAGGTGGTGAGGGTGGAGATGGAGGGGCGACATGGATCCACTACTACAAAACAGGCCATTTGCATCGGTTGTTTACCCCCCTTTTGCATCAGTTGAGCAACCGATGCATATGCAACCGATGCAACAGGCTTAACACTTTTGCATCAGTTCTGAAACCGATGCAAAAAGGTCCTTTTTGCATCGGTTGTTACTAACAACTGATGCAAAATATCATGGTTGGTTGCTTAAACACAGCCCCCATGTTGCATCGGTTGTAATGAAAACCGATGCACTAAAGGACCTTGTTGCATCGGTTGTTGTTGAAAACCGATGCAAAGTAATCCCTCTATTGCATTGGTTTTTTATAACAACCGATGCAAACTAATCCCTCAGAAACCATTATTACAGTACTCAAATAGACTATATATATATATTATCGATAATCTTTATACATATATAAAAGAAAAAAACATACACAAAAAGTTAAAAAAAAAAGATTATTTCATTATCATTTACAAATTCTGCTTTGGTTTACAAATTTTCACCTTCATTTACAACATTGATTTCTATTTCAAAATTGGTGTTAAATGTCCAATGGTTTCACAACACAAACTTGGCATCGGCTAGAATACCAACTTTATCTTTCTTATACTATGTAATGCAGTTCTGACATCACCATTGATTTCACAGATGTCTGATCTTTTATCTGAGAAATCACACAGAGGTTTTGTCTCCAATAGTTCTTTCTCGTTACTTGTACCTGATGACAAGAATCAATTTGTGAGACATGCAGTAAGTATGAATGAAACAATATATTTTGCAAATAGACACGGCACGGTATGAATTAGACATGTATGGAGAAACATTTACGGTACTACAATAGTGTTTTCCCTGCGTGTTACGATGAAAAATGCAATTCTGAGTTCAGACACAAAGCACGACAGGGTATGGATGGTTACTGGAGATTACCACCATAGGGATAGTGTTATAGAACTGAAATGCAACAAGTTCAATTGGTTCCATTATTGGCTTGAGTTTTTCTAATAGACTTCATTCCAAGAATTTGATCCCATAAACAAAATACTTAGTTCTGGCTGCCTAATGCATAAGTTATAGACAGAATAATGAGGAAGAAAATGTATATTTACCTTGAGCTCAGAAAATTATGTTCTCAAGACATCAACATCATCTTGTACTACTTCATTAATAACTGCTTTGTTTTTAGTGACCTTAGCTCTTTGTGCAAACCTACAATTATAAATAAAATCAACATATTATAGTCATACAATATGAAATGGGCAAGATATTACAGTCATAATATATGAAATGGGCAAAGTACATAAGTTATCTTCATATTTGATACCTACCAATACATGTTCACGTAATTATAGTGGTGATTATAATTTCAAATATATTAGGCTATGAAATATCATAGTTGTAACGTTACAGCTGTAAACTGAAATAACAGTGCGAATGAAATAAACAGTTAGTGGATGCTTGTAATAAATTTTAAGGAAACTAAATTATAGAAGTGCACTAAGCATGTAACCGTCACATACATTAACTACACGCTCTAATTTATGTTCCAAACTTATTTGACTTCAACATTAATCAAGAAATCTGGTGCACGATGCCTTTGAATAAATGGGCTAAGATACTATCATTAATAATAAATAAAGAGAAACAAGGGTTTAAATCAGACATGAAAATAAATGTACATAAGTTTGCCAAATTAAATGTACAAGTCAATGTATACTTTCCGCTTGAAAGTTGGTACCACAAATGCAGAAAATTTCAAAATCTAACTACACATCTTGTAAATTATGAAATATTGTAAAGTGGACTTATCTATGTTATAAATATTTATAATAATTATGAAATAAGTTTACTTAACTATCAAAAAGTGCTCATCCGACAGAAGCCTTGCTACAAATGTTGCTCTCACTTGAAGATTTTCACTGTATGATTTTGTTTAGTCGCAAGTCTACATTATTTTTATCTTTCTAGATTGTCACATATGTGCATCAGCGCATCACTCATTCATCAAGATAAGCTAAAGCATAAAGATATTTTTAGTATTACAAATGCATACCTTGGTTGGATCTTTCAGGTCTTTAGAAGCTTGATTTAGTTTTATAAATGCTTGATGTGCTTGTGGATGAGAACATTTGTCTGGATGAACCATAAGTGACAATTTCCAATACCTATAGAATTGAGGTAATAAAAACATAGCTAAAATTGCTAAATTAATAGTCAACTTGCAGATAGATTCCTTTTGCAGTATCAAATAATAATAAAAACTTGCACGGAATAAATGGAAATGATAGGAATAAGCCTTATCCATGATGATGAACTAACTGGTTTAGATATCCAACCAGCCTTAACTTATCATTTGGACCATGAATGGTTTAGGCATATATTAGAGGCATTAAGTACAAAGATACGATACTGATGGCAGCCAAGAGGCATAAGAACTTAACGCATATCCACAGGTCACGACTCAATTTCAAGTGAGTGATTGGTAAATGTAATGTCAATGAGAAGGCCGGTTCTTCAAAAATTAATAGATGTGATGGGCACAATATTTGTTTCAGATAATTCATACAGAATCAAGCTGTCTTTATAGTATAGCTTCTGAAAGACGATGTATACCATAAAAGGATTTCATAATACTTGACATGTCACCACATATAAGTCACGGCCCATTTGGAAAAAGGAGACCATGTTCAAATAGAACATATTAAGGATGCTCTTTCGACGGGGAATTTTCGCAACATATTTCAGGACGAACCTTAAACATTGAAACTTGAGCACTTAAATTCATCTTCAAACAAAAATTTGGAAGACAAAAAACATGGACCTGATCCAACAAATACTCGATGAGATTTCCATCAATTTACACATATCCTGACTTATCTAGATTTGCCAATGATCGTGTGTCATACCGACTCATGATTATGATTAAAGTACTAAGTTACAGAGTGAAGTATATTCTACCAGAAAAATGTGCTGTGTTCTTATTATCATATACGATATATAATATAATATTTGATAAGCATTGTTGTTAATTACCTTTTCTTGATATTATCAGAGGACATTTTCCAATTCACTCCTAGGATCTCATATGGTATTTCAGCTTCAGCGCCAGCAATTCGAGCCACCTGATAAAAATAAAGTAAAATACTTTGGAAAAAAAACACTTTTTACATAAAATAGCTCAAATGGAAGCATAAAGGTTATGTGCCCTGAGACAACATAATCCAATCAGATGAATGAGCTTACTAAATACAGATTGCATGTGTAATGAGAACCAGTAACAAATAAAAACCAATAACATGAAACTATAAAATTGTCAATAACATTTAACCAGTTTCTTTCATCCAACTTGTCACCAAATATATGTAAAGCCCCAAAGGGGTGGCTGGATGATTTAGCATCAAGTTGAGAAGAGGAAGATTCACAGTTTAAACTATGCTTGTGACATACACACACCTCTTGAACTACATAGATGCATGTTATGGATAAAAACACATTTGCTATCATGTTTTTGTTTATACCCATATTGCTGCTTTCCTGCTTTGTGAATAATTTTTAGCTCGTCTCAATGTTATCAGTGACATCGAGAAGAACATCATCAACATATAGATCATTTGCGTTGGAACTTAAAGAGAATTTAGCAGAATACATCACAGCATCTTCGCAAATATTTGGATAGAAAGAAACATGCATGTCTTGTTAGTAGACATAAAATTTATATTGTACAAGTGAAATGTGTAACATTTAGTACATAGGTCCACCAGAGTACTGGATATTTTTATACAATTAATTTCTAGTTTCCTACAGCTGCAGGTCTCTCTCATATATGTATATGTATATGTATATGTATATGTATATGTATATGTATATGTATATGTATGTATACATACATATGTATGTATACATATATATGTATATATGTGTGTGTATGTATGTATGTATACATATATGTACATATATGTATATATATATGAATAATATTCAATAGCCTATAGGTATTTTTGTTATTAAAATGGAATATTTGAAATAGTTTAAAAAATGTGTGCCGACAATAAATAGCATTTTCTCTTGGTATTTACACTCATATTTCTCCAAAAGATCAGTCTAGAACAATGATCAGGGTGGCAGAAAATTTAGATAAATGTTGGAAATATATGGGAAGCTTTTGTACCTCTTCGAAACGCTCAGCTTCATTTGCTGATTCCACTTCGGCAACCATTGATGGGGGAGGAGGGCCTATAAGCAAACCGTCGTCAGCTTCTATGTCAGCATCCCTGAATAGTTTAAAATACAAAATTACGTCAATGAAGAATTTGATTTTTTTTTAATTTTGTTTTATAGACAGGATATTAGTTGAATAGTAAACGATTGAATATCTGAGCAAGGTCTCTGCTTCTGCTAATTCTGCAGCTGCAGCTAATAATTCTTGAGATGGCATAGCAGGTCCAATCACCCTGAAAATGGACGATTCTTTTACTACAAAATAGAAGTGATATACCTTAATATATTTTTCGAAGTGGCATCAACTTTTAAGAAATAACTAGTCCAAAAATTTCAACATGGGAAGTTATCATTGTTAGCAAGGACAAGGATAAACTCTACAAAAATTAAAAATGCAGATCATGTAAATGTAAGACAGAGCTTATATAAAATTTTGATAATTTAAACAATAAATAAAAACCCTGCAGTCAAAAGAAGACCCAACATCTACTATGTAGATGTATGCTAAATTGGTTTCTGACTTGTAAGAACTAGTTCTTATACCTTGGTTCAATATCCAATATTGCATAGAGTCTCTATTGGAAATGTTTGTTTCAAGACAAGCGTAATTAATTGACTAAATCAATTACAATTGAAAATACACCAGGTTAAAATTTCAAAGGACAAGAAAACTAAGCTGAAAGGATCAAATACACACACATGAAACATGAGCTTATGCCTTATGTGCACTGACATTGTAAAAGTTACAAGTGTAAGGCAAGACATATAACATATGGTGGTGATACTGAACTACTAATGCTACCTTATCCTGTTTAACTATATTTTGGTATTTCACAAAGAATTGTACAAAAATTAAGAAAAATGAAACAATGTTACCTTCTTCTAGGAGTTGGAGAATCAGGCCTCACCAATGATTCTGGTAATGTAGTATCATCTATATCTTTGTCATTCATTAGATGTTCAGGATTAGACGGTAAAGACTGCCCTCTAGAAATGTCATTATCACTTGATTTTAGATAGGAGCACAATATTGGTCCGATGAGTTGTAAGGTAGAATGACCACGTGGAGGCAATATGTAAACTCCACTACCAGTTCTTTTAAGTTTTAACGAAGAGAAAAGCTTCTTCAATGCCTTACTAGTAATTTGTCAGAAATTCCCTTCACATCCACTCTTTGTCCGTTGTCAATCATTTCAAGAAGCCGCAGACAGGAAAGGTCGTCTTAATATAAACAAATACATGTTATGTTTTAAGCATAAATGTTTTAATTAATTAGGAAGACTTTACAAAACTGAATAATTTTTATTTAAAAAACTGAATAAGAGTAAGGGTTCTCAACCATCATACACTAACCATCATCTGCTTTGCCATTTAAACCACAACACATCTCCTCTTCTAACTTGCTTCCACCATCTCACCTTTCTGCCTCCACCTGCAACCCCTAACCAATCCATACAACAGTACCTCTGCACCACACTAACACCACCATATAAAAGTCCATCAAGTACCACTGCAAACCTCCTTCACATCCCTCAATACCACTGTTACACACTACTTCATCACCTGAAAGTTATATCATCCCTCAATACCACCCTCAGCTGCAACAAACTTCTGCAAACCAGCTAGTCAAATCACTCGTAACATTGACATCCTCCATAACACAGATGGCAACCATACTCAGCTCCACAAGAAACTGCCACCATCACTGAATTCAACCAAAAAAAAAAGAACTGCCTTTCACATACCATTTACAAGTGCATCCGTGAATCATCACCACCTCTGCATCCAAACTGCATCGCGACTTCTCTAGTCACACACCTGAATCACCAGAAGCCCTAATTCAACAGCCGCAACTTGTTCGCAACTCCACGTCCTCTGCTCCACCATCTATCGCCTTCGAACAAGCCGCAATATGATGGACCTTAAACAATCGCAGTGACTTGAAACATTGGAAAGCAACTTCATTTGATATTTTGATTTGGGAAGTATTTGCGAAAATTTGATTTGGGAATAGTAAATGAATTGCAGGTATTAGTTGAAGCGGTTTGGGGAAGTAAAGTCGAAACTCGGCACTCGAAATCAACCGATCGCTTAACGATGATTTTAGGGTTTTTTTTTCTTTGAAGCACGCGAATAATTTGGGAAAAGAATGGGAGTGGGGAAAAAAGAATTGGAAACGCGGGATGTAAACGAATAACCTAATTTTGAAATTGCATCGCATACCTAAGGGAACCGATGCGAAAAGTATTATGTTGGACAAAGTTGCATCGGTTGACTTTAAAACCGATGCGACTAAAACTATTTGCATCGACGTATTTGCATCAGTTGTTGGTGACAACTGATGCAAATTTGACTTTTTTATTATCTATTGCTTTCCACGTACCAATTGCATCGGTTATTAAGACAGAACTGATGCAAATAGTTCCATTTGCATCAGTTTTTACTTAAACCGATTCAAATGAGGCGATGCAAATGGCATGTTTTGTAGTAGTGGGACAAGACTACTAGATGGAGTGGTGCGCGGGCTAGGGGAAAGGAAGTGATCGACTAAAGGCGGGAAGAGACACAAGGGTGCTGACGTAGTGGGTGGAGGCTCAGTCATTGAGGCTTGCGGGAAGGAGTAAAGAATTGTTGTTTGTTGAAGGGGGAGAACGGCGAGAGGTTGTGCTACTGACTTGGGTTTGCACAGTTGAACGAGCATCAGCTAGCCTATGGGAGAAGCGAAATGTTTTGGCATAGCCGAAAAAAAATAGGAGAAAGAATGATGGCTATAAGAAAAATATGTTCTCATCATTTTCTTCGAGAAGTAGGTGAGAAAAATATAAGCAATGGAGATGGACCATTAAATAAAGGCAAACCAGTGGGCAGAAAATCAAACGAAGGGACATAATGAATATGTTGGAACCAGTAACATGACAAATTCTTATGGGGAGATAGAAAGGTCAAAAGCTGATATAATAATTGTTGATGTCTGCTGGGTTTATATGTAGGAAAGTTGAATGGTCACAAAAATCAAAAGCCAAATTGCGGAATCGATACGGAAATCATTCCGTAGATTTTCCACTTTCCAGACTCCAAAACACAAAATTGAATATACCACAGAGATCAACACGATGGGACGATCAAAACGGTATACAAATATCAGTGGTACGACCATCCTATCAAAATTTGATAATCGGTAGTGGAAATGCTGCTAATTTGACGAAAATAAGATAGACGGAGCAATAGCAGTCCAAATTTGATGAAACAAAATATGACGTCTCACTTAGAATATGATTTTCAAATTTATTCTACAAAAATATTAAGTTCTGGAATACATTTTATTATCATCAAATGTTAGCTGATTTAAATTGGAATAAAATTACACAATAAAATAAACTCCCTATTATTCGATGAAAATTTACCATTTGCTATGTTTAAAGCAGACGTGTTCTAAATATTAAGTTTTTATTTCAAATTTCAATTATTTCAAATTTCACAAAAATTCAATTAATTAAATAAATGAAACCATTAAAATTTACGGGTCATTAGATATACATGTTTGAGGCTTTTTGCATTTGCCGTGGAATGATTGCTGCTTGGTTGTTGCATTCATGATGAATTTGTGGTTTTTGTGTCGCTGCTGTTGACATGTGCATTTTAGTATCACTTGAACTTTATCTTGATTTTGGTTGTAGTTCTGGTTCAATTGCGAGGTCGTTATTTGTGACGTGCCTGCTTATTGATCTAGTTGAAATTTATGGCTGCAACGATCCTGATTTTTAATTAAATTTAAATTGACAATTAAAATAAATTTTTGGATAAAATTGTAAATTAATTTGAATTTTTCAAATTTAATAGGACATTTATTTATTTGGATATTGATTTTGAAATTTAATTGGGGTTTTGAATTTGTTTATTTAAAATCTTATAAATAAAAAGTAACATCCTAAAAATTTGTCAACAAAAATTAATAATATATTTTAAACTTTGAAATTTAATTTGAAGATATATTTGAAAAAATCCTCAAACAAATAAAATAAGTAATAAAATATATATGGATAAAAATCCAATTTCTTTTGAGTTTAAAAATCTTGAAATAATAAATATTTTAAAAGAAAAAATCATTTGAATTCAAATTATACATATATATAATACATACCTTCTTTTGAAGAGAAATAAATTCAGTTATTAATAAAATTATTTTTTAAAATCATTTCTTTCTTTAAATTGGTATAAGTAGAAGTAATAGACATAAATGAATTTTTATTCAAGTGAATTGGAATTTGAAATTAAATTTAAAATAAATGTTTTAAAATTTGTGGCAGTTAATAATATTAAGGAATAATGTATATAATGAAATATTGGTTAAATTCTTTTAACATTGTATATGTATATACACACATACAAATGAAATAAACGGTACATTCTTTTATAAAGTAAATATGATAAAAAATTATTTTAGAAATAAAAATTCTTTTGTCTTTGAAAATTTAAAATGTAAACATATACATAAGGAAGTAAATAAGTAAACATACATATGTAGGTATGAATTTGTACAAGTGTTTAGGCCTCATTATGATTTTTTTAAAAATGGCATCCAACTTATTTAATGGAATAAAATAATAAAATTAAAAAAATACAAGAAAACTTTTGAGCTCCCACACATGCAATTATAATAACTTTTCAGAAATCTGAAACAACAGTATCAAGATTTGGCATTTCAAAACTACAACACCAAAGAGAGAGAAAAAAATCAGAAAAAGAAAATGCCATTCTCTTCTCAAAAACTCAAAGCAAATCAACCTTAAATATCTTAAAATCTGGAAAACTTTAAAAAAAAATTGGGAGCTTCAACAAATTCAGCTGCAACACAAACCAAATATGGATTTAAAATCAAATCTGGAAGCATGCAAGTTCAAAGAAAATTCAGATAGAATGCAAAAAAGCTTTCTCCTGGAATAAGCTTCAGTTTTGTCAAGTGCGGTTTCTCTGAAAATAAATAGAGGCAAGTGATTTTTTTAAAAGGATTTGAATTTGAAGTTGTAAATCAGTAATGAAGCAAAGATTTAAACTATTATATTCATCAGTTCAGGAAATAAATTAAGATCAAAGCTTTAGAAGCCTTTCTGGTTTCAACTTCAGGAAAAAGGTTCTCTATGTGTAACAAGAATTCAAAACTATAAGTAAAGTTAAAATTTGTTGTTATTGATGAATCAAGTGATAAAATACAAGAGTGAATAAGCAAAAATTTTAATTTCAAATTCCAGGCTCAAACACTTCTCTGTTCTTTATGTTAGGAACTGAGTTGATGATGTTTTGATGACAAAAACCTTATATAGTTATTATACTTTACTTTATAAAATATATACTAACATTTCCATATATATATATATATATACATAAATATAGGAAGTATATGCAGGTATCATCGAAGACTGATCAGTATAAAGACTCAAGCATCAAGATGAAGATTAGAGATTCAAGATTCAAGACTCTAGAGAATCAAGATTTCAAGATCTCAAGATAAGTGTCTAGTATTTTGTTAAAACTTCATAATAGAACTCTCATCTTTCTTCCAATCTTCTTTTGGGATGGAACCCAATTTCTATCGAAACCAGTGGCTTACAAACCCACGATAAGTAGCTTACAAACCTACGACAAGTGGCTTACAAACCCACGATAAGTAGCTTACAAACCTACGACAAGTGGCTTACAAACCCACGAAAATCAAAATCATTTAAACTACATTGTACAAGTTCTCGAGTCCTATGGAGGAGCTCTGTAGGAAGGTTCTTGCAATTTCAGTTTGAATAGATTTTTCAAAATGTTTTTAAATCTGTTTTCAAAATGTTTTAGCTTTCAAAATCATGTTTTCAAAAATATTTTCAAACTTTGTTTTAGCCTTGAAATATTCCTCTATTATGATTTTAAAAACTTATATTTTTAAAACATCAAAACTTATTCTGATTTTAAATACTACTTATATAATTGACGGTCTATATCAATTATATATATATTTAAAATAATGTTTTATATTCATTCTCTATCTCAAAATATTGTTTAAACACTTTACTTTGCTTCAGAGAAGTTTCAACTTGTTTTAAATTCAGTTGTCTTTACAAAACAACATCTCTATAATTTTGAACTAAGGGATGTCGACATAAGGGGATACCCGATGTCGACATGGTGGCCGTTGGATTCGAAATTCAACTTTTCAAAAGAAGTGTCCATTCGTATGAAAACCTTTCGTCAATGGTTATGACTGTTGTGCATCTATACAAAGGCTTCCAAAACGAATTTTTTTACCAACTACTTTTCTTATTTTCTTCACTCTTTCTTCTCCACCATTCTGAATCCATAAAACTTCATATTTTCAAGATCGTGCCATCATTCTGCCAAATTCTCAATAGAAAATCATTTAGATACTCTTTCTATTTGATTCTCCATCATTCTACTAAAGATCAAAGTGCTATTCAGAGTTATAGGATTAATTTGTATTCAAAAAGTCCATAGAGTCTATACATTCAAAAGGATTGTTATTAAGAAGTATTAGGGTGATCTTGTGTCCCGTAAATCAAGAGAGTTTACCCCAGACTCGGAGATAGGAGGGTTCCCCAAGGCCTTAGAAATTGAGGATTGTAATTTGGATATTGGCTTATAAAAATCTGTACAAGGATATTGCCTTTGTGCAGGACTGGATGTAGGAGGATTCCGAACCAGTATAAAATCTGGTGTGTTCTTTCCTTTTACTTGCTTTACTTTACTATTTGCATTTGTTATATATTCTGTGATCATTCTGTGTTAGAATTCTGTTTAGATTTGTGTTGAAAGTTTTAATTTAGTCATATAGTTCATATATTCTTTAAAACACTATTTACCCCCCTCTAGTGTTATTTCTGCCTTAAGATCCTTAATCCGCATCCCTAACAATTGGTATCAGAGCATTGGTTTTCATTATTTTCATAATCTGAAATTTTGAAAAGTTTTAATGGCACAACACACTAATACTGTCACTCCTGTCACCACTATTTCTGTCAACACAAGCACTAACACTAGTTCATTTGTAGAAGGTCAGTCTACTGTCAGACCACCACTTTTTAATGGCAGTAGTTATGCATATTGGGTATGTAGGATGAAAATTTATTTACAATCCATAAGTTTAGATACTTGGAATATGACACAAATTGAATATGTTGAACCAACTACTAATTTTGTCCAGTGGACTACTGAGCAAAAGACGGTTGCACAAAACAATTCTAAGGCTATGAATATACTATTTTGTTCACTAGATAGGAATGAGTTTAATAGAGTCTCTGTTTGTAAGTCTGCATTTGAAATCTGGAAAACTTTGCAATTAAACTCATGAAGGAACAAGCAAAGTTAAACGGACTAAAATTTCCATATTAACTTACCAGTTTCAATTGTTTAACATGCATGAAAATGAGTCCATTTCCGACATGTATTGTCGATTTCAAGATATTGTACATTCATTGATTGCTTTAGGAAAGGGTTTCTCAGAAGAAGATCAAGTCAGAAAGATACTCAATTCACTCACTCCAGAATGGGATCAAAAGACACTTATTATTGAAGAGGCAAATGATGTTAGTCAAATGAAGATCGAAGAGTTAGTCGGTAATCTAATGTCTTATGAAGTTCAACTATAAGGGAGAAAAGAATCTAAGGCAACGGAAAAGAAATCGATCGCATTCAAAGCAACAACTGGAGATTCAGAACAAGATAGTGATGAAGAAATTGCTTTCATGACCAGAAATTTCAGAAAGTTTCTGAAGTATAGAAAGATGAATAACTTTAAAAGAAATGATCAAAGGAATTCCAGAAATACTTCGGAGAACAACAACAATCACAACAACAACAACAATGGTGATAGATGCTACAACTGCAACAAAACAGGGCACTACAAGATAGATTGTCCATATCCAGACAAACAGACATTTCAACCAAACAACGAGCAACTAAGGAAAAGAAAGAAGGCTTATGCAGCAACTCTTGACGATTCAGATTCATCCAGTGATGACGAGAAGAAAACTGATAATTCAAATCTGTGCTTCACTGCTATTCTCGAATCGGAAGACGATCGGAGTTTGGATCTAAAAATAGGTAAATCTTTTATTCCTTTTTGCTGATGTCAAAGGGGGAGAAAGTTATAAAAATATATGTGCTTGGTGTAAGGGGGAGTCATGGAATAAAGGGGAGTTGTAGTTTTAAGAAGAAATCACGGAGTTATGGAGAGTTATGGTATGGTAAGAATATTTTATAAATAAAGGTTGTCATCATCAAAAAAGGGGAGATTGTTAGGAACCGAGTTGATGATGTTTTGATGACAACAACCTTATATAGTTATTACACTTTACTTTATAAAATATATACTAACATTTCTATATATATATATATATATATAGGAAGTATATGCAGGTATCATCGAAGACTGATCAGTATAAAGACTCAAGCATCAAGATGAAGATTAGAGATTCAAGATTCAAGACTCTAGAGAATCAAGATTTCAAGATCTTAAGATAAGTGTCTAGTATTTTGTTAAAACTTCATAATAGCACTCTCATCTTTCTTCCAATTTTCTTTTGGGATGGAATCCAATTTCTATCAAAACAGTGGCTTACAAACTCACGAAAAGTAGCTTACAAACCTACGATAAGTGGCTTACAAACCCACGAAAATCAAAATCATTTAAACTACTTTGTACAAGTTCTCGAGTCCTATGGAGGAGCTCTGTAGAAAGGTTCTTGCAATTTCAGTTTGAATAGATTTTTCAAAATGTTTTTAAATCTGTTTTCAAAATGTTTTAGCTTTCAAAATCATGTTTTCAAAAATATTTTCAAACTTTGTTTTAGCCTTGAAATAGTCCTCTATTCTGATTTTAAAAACTTATATTTTTAAAACATCAAAACTTGTTCTGATTTTAAATATTACTTATATAATTGACGGTCTATATCAATTATATATATATATATATATATATTTAAAATAATGTTTTATATTCATTCTCTATCTCAAAATATTGTTTAAACACTTTACTTTGCTTCAGAGAAGTTTCAACTTGTTTTAAATTCAATTGTATTTACAAAACAACATCTCTATAATTTTGAACTAAGGGATGTCGACATAAGGGGTTACCCCATGTCGACATGGTGGCCGTTGGATTCGAAATTCAACTTTTCAAAAGAAGTGTCCATTTGTTCGAAAACCTTTCGCCAATGGTTATGACTGTTGTGCATCTATATAAAGGCTTCCAAAACGAACTTTTTTACCAACTACTTTTCTTATTTTCTTCACTCTTTCTTCTCCACCATTCCATATCCATAAAACTTCATATTTTCAAGATCGTGCCATCATTCTGCCAAATTCTCAATAGAAAATCATTTAGATACTCTCTCTATTTGATTCTCCATCATTCTACTAAAGATCAAAGTGCTATTTAGAGTTATAGGATTAATTTGTATTCAAAAAGTCCATAGAGTCTATCCATTCAAAAGGATTGTTATTAAGAAGTATTATGGTGATCTTGTGTCCCGTAAATCAAGAGAGTTTACCTCAGACTCGGAGATAGGAGGGTTCCTCAAGGCCTTAGAAATTGAGGGTTGTAATTTGGATATTGGCTTATAAAAATCTGTACAAGGATATTGCCTTGGTGCAGGACTGGATGTAGGAGGGTTCCGAACCAGTATAAAATCCGGTGTATTCTTTCCTTTTACTTGCTTTACTTTACTATTTGCATTTGTTATATGTTCTGTGATCATTCTGTGTTATCTGTTTAGATTTGTGTTGAAAGTTTTCATTTAGTCATATAGTTCATATATTTTTTAAAACACTATTCACCCCCTCTAGTGTTATTTCTGCCTTAAGATCCTTAATCCGCATCCCTAACACTTTGTTCTCTGTCAAAATTTTCAAGTGAGAAAATCTATTTATAAACTTGAATCTGGATTATGCTTTGATATGTGATGATGATGCTTTGCAAGATTATGTATAAATGAGTAGTATCTATGTTTATATGGTTGTGTTCAGAGGTGGTTAGAGTCAGTTTGTTCATCCTGTTCTTGTTACAGGATTTGCAAATATAAACCAAAAATTCATCTTCCTCTTCCTCTGATTTCATACAAAGTTTGGTCTCCAAACATTAAATGTTTGTTTAGGCCTAAAGTTAATATTAAAAATAGATTCAAGTAGAAATATCTGGTAAACATCCAACAATTGTAAAATAACAGTTAAAGCTTTTCAAAACATAAAAATCAACGATTATAATTTTAAATTTGGAATTTATAATTTGATTTGTATGTGCAAATGAGGAATTTTGGTATGAAGATTATGATTTATAAGTTTGGGAATGTTGGGAAAATCTTAGTTGAGCAGAAATTGCTTTTTCGTAAATTGTCGTCGATCGGCGTGATTATGGCCGACGAAATCAAGCTTGGAGGAGGATCGTGCGTAGTTGATCACTAGAAAAATAACAGTAGCATTTACAAATGATCAGGGAGGTGGTACGGCATGATTTTAGGATTTAAGAACCCAGTTTGATTGATCTGTTCATCGCGCTCTTGTTGCAACGTGGGTTGATCGGAGTGAATCACGACTGGGGGAAAATAGAGTGTCGAGGGTGGCACATCTCCGGTGAGGTCGGCAGGGGGGCCGGTGGTCCAAGGCGATGGCGAGGGCTTTTTTTCCGATTGGAGTGCTTCCATTCTTTTTGGTCGTGATGGCTCAATTTGATTTCCTGACGAGTTCATCGGAACTGGGGGTTTGGGGGAGATGGCGTGATGATTATCGACTTGTAGGTGGCTTCGGCATAGGTCGAAGATGGCCAGAACGTCGTGCATCGTGCACGAGTAGGTGTGCATATCTGGACGTTGAGTTTTTTGGGGAAGACGAAGGAGGATACTCGGAGTCGAACTCGAAAAAGTAAAATGTTGACTCGAAATAGTTGAACGTTGCAAAGGTCTCGAAGGCGTGCTCGGGAATGTTTGGTCCAAGCTCGAGTTTCCTATCGAGTCTTTTCACTGGGTGTTGGGTCTTGTGTTTCTTCAGTTTGGGCTTCGGCCTATTTCCTCGTGATAATTAGAAATTGGGTCCAGGCTTGTATTTTTAGTTGGGCTTCAAAGAAACTTTATAACCTAAGTGTTCAAGATTTTAAAGATTTAAGTTGGAAGTTGAGAATATTTTCAAGATTGTTTTGGTATTCAATAATCACATATTTGTTAATTTATTAAGCAAGTTAACAAGTGTTTTCAAGAAAATATAATATTGTGATGAAAGAAGTAATTATGGGAGTGTATTAATCTTTCATTAATTAAAAAGATTTAATGTCTGTTATTCTTGAAGATATTAAGTTAAATTAGGTTATAACAATAATTTGTCTCAAAGGATATTTAAAATAAGATTTAAATGATGATTTGTAATAAATAAAGATAAGTAGTTTATCTTTTAAAAATTTAAATAAAATCTTGAGTAATTTCTTATTGAAATCTAAAAGATGATGTTATTTACTAAATATAATTAATCAATGGTTGATAAATTGAAAGATTAACTACTTAATATAATTAATTAAAGGTTTACTTACTTAATTATTTAAAGGATAATTGGTAAATGTAATTAATTAATTAATGGGATAATAAAAGGGTAAGTTATTAATATAAGTAATCAAAGATTAAAGAAAATTAATCAAATATTAAGGGTTAATTATTTTAAAGCATAATTAACTAATGCGGTTAATTAATTAGGGTAATTAAATTAGGAATAATTAACTGAAGGATAATTAATTATAATTATGATTTAATTAATTAATAATTAAGGGTTTATTAATTAAAGTAATTAATTAAGGAATAATTTATTAAGATTTAATTAATTGCAATTAAGGATTAATTAATTAAGATAATTAATTAAAGAAATGATTAATTACTGAAGGTGATTAAGACTAAATCAATTGTAGCTAATGATAATTAACCATTGATTAAAGATTACTAATGGAAGTAATTATGCGGGTAATAAATTTAAAACCACACGATTTATTCATCTTTATTAAAGATGTTTGATTGTTATTGAATGTTGTATGATGGATTGATTTATTTGATATGCGATGTGATGCTTTGTGCTGAGCTGATATATTTGCGATAGATATACTGTTATATGAATATGAAAACCCCTTGACCCATAAAACGACATTTAAACTTCGATGCGATAGGGAGTCGGATTCCAGTTGGTTATCCGAAACCCACATCGAATTGTAATGGTAAATTTTTGTGATCGATAAATTTATTTTATCTAAGAATCTGTGAATAAAGATAAACGTTATGGGTTATACCGCTTATCGAAATGATTGAATCTGTGATGATGATGTTGTGCATTATTGTGTTGAACCCCTGGACCACACTTATACACACACAAATATGGGTTGCACGTGGAGATTGGTTAAGTCACAGATTTTTAAAATAGTTTAAAATTTGAATTTTGAATCCAAATGGTTTTGGAAATGGATTGGGTTTAAAATAAAAAGCTTTTGGAAGGGAATTTCAAAGATTAATATTATTTTGAATAACTTGATTGAGTTTTGAAATTTAAATAATTTTATTTAAATTTGAATTCAATATTTGAAATTGAATTTTATGATTTGGGGACTAGGGTTTAAAAAGGGTTATTCAACTTATAAATGGGTTTATATGGGTTTTAAACCATCTTTAAAGTGTTATTTTGGGACTTTAGAATTTAACCCAAGATTTTACTTGTATAAATATAATTGGATTTTTTTGAAACAAAGACTATTTGTTTTCAAATAGTAAAAGCTTTCACATAAGAAGTGAATATCCAATTTGCGTTAAAAGGATTTCAAGTCTAAAATGAAAATGGTCTTCCAAGTTATGAATAAACCTTTGGAAAACGAGTTTGAAAGCTTTAAGTTAAATCTTTAATTTAAAGATTTAATTGAGTTAATCCAAATTGAAATGGAAATTGTTTTGAAATCTATGAGTAGATCTTTGTGAAACTGGGTGAAACTTTGTGAAATAAATCTATTTATTTAAAGATTTAAAATGGTAATTTGTTTAACCATTTGAAAGAAAAGCTTTGGATTTTTAAGTCGCGGCTTAACTGAAATCCCATATCCATATTTTTTAAATATGGCGCTCATTTTTCGGTTTAGCCGGGAGAGGACCTTGTGTCATATAACCCATTTCGAATAGTGATACGACGTTATGGATTGCATTTGAAGACCCGTGTTGAAGATCGGGTGTCTTCAAGAACGTTAGGATAACCTATCAATTGTCTCTGCACTGAGTAGCTACGGTATAGAGATTCCCTAAGTGATGGAAAGTCCGACCGGGATTGTGGATACCCGGATTGCAAGGGCCTCTTCGGAAGTGCCTTCGGTTCTGTTCGAACCTGGAACAGACTTGTATTGTGACGCCCCACTTCTATACCCACGCTAGCCAAGGACACTATGGGGTAATGCCATCAACTAGCGCGGAGAATAAGGCTGTTGAGGAGCGACCATCCATGTAATTGCTTTGTGCGAGCACCGATATGCCAGATAAAATATAGGAGGAAATCCGACATACCGACACAAACTCAAAGATATTACACAGTGGTTATAATGTCTTCGGAAACAAACATAGAAATAAACATAACACGAATCAGTCACAGATATCCATATCACAAAGGCGGAAAAAGATATGAATATAACACATGAAAGTGTACATCAGAATAGTGGTCTAACAAGATCCACAATATCACAAAAGAATAGCTACAAGTGCTAGACAAAAGAATATGGATACATCAATGAGTCTATATCTCAAATGTATACAACAAAAACTACTAATGTAAGTAGTTAGCCAAAAGTCAGGGTGATAATCCCAGATGTGAAGTCAAGCAGAAGCACCCTGTAACATCTCGGTCTGACCCGAGTATTATTTAATAAGAAAATAATAAACGGATTAATCTAGCTATAAATATCAGATGAAATGATATAGAATAAGAGATATGACTAAACGTATAATAATCACAATGCCAAGCTGTTATAAATAAGTAATTGAAAATCAGCAAGAGATTAATCAATATCACAAGAATCTTCTCAAAGATCAAAAGGAATGTCATACTCTATGTTTTCATTCACCAAAACCATGAATAATGACAATAATATCAATGCCAATCACAAAAGTTAATGACACACAAATTCACCAATGCACAAAAATTGATAACACATATCAATGAAAATCCCGAAAATTGGTGAAACACAAATTCTAGAAATCATCAATGGAAATCCAGAAATCACAAAACGGGGGGAGACCTATCACAAAACGGGAGCATGAAAACTCACCAACACGTATATCATAAAATGGAACGCTATTCCATGGTTGCTAACCATTAATTTTGAGCCGAAGCTCCACAAAACGGCCCGAAGACCATGGGTCACTACCCTACCAAATTGAGCCGAAGCTCCACAGAAACGGGGTTTAGTCTCCCTCGTAGACAAAGAGACATCGCACATTTGCTAGTCTAAATCACAAAAATGATCATCAACGATCATCAAGAAGTGTCAATTACAATATGCTAGTAAATATAAAAGCTTAGCTTCATGTCCCATAACCACCAGCTTAACTTAAATATTTACGAACAAATTGTAGATTTCCACTAGAAAATTGTCACAAGAGATTCAATCGAACAAGTCCAAGAATTAACCGATGAAGTAAACGCAAGCGTTTCATACCACTTGTTTTACGAAGCCGTTTAATTAGATTTCTCGTACGAGTAAGGTAAAGGTTTGTATATTTTAAAATGACAAATCACAAAAATGATCGTAGAAACGATCAATCACAAAAAATTCGCATACGAAGACGTGAATGAAATCCAAGGAATTCGATTCCAAATCCATCAAGGTTGAGAATAGCATGCGGCCTAACAGAGAAACACAACATGGCGCGACCTAGACTTGGCGCGACCTAACATGGTTGCGACCTAAGGTGGGCCGACCTAACTGCAAGGCGATAAAGTGAACGACCTATGCGGTCAGCGACCTAAGGAGCTAGCGGCACAACAGGCCAAACGACCTAAGCGATGCAACGACCTAAGAGGAGAATGGGCCGAGCGACTTAAGGGTTGGAACGACCTAACAGGCCAAGCGACCTAAGGTATAGCGTGACCTAACAGATGTGCGACTTAACAGCGCAAGCAGGCCGAGCGACTTAGGTGGGGACGACCTAGCATGGAACGACCTAAGGAGAAGGAGAAGGCCGAGCGACCTAAGGCACTAACGGCATAAATGGCCGAGCGACCTAAGGGGGAACGACCTAACTTGTCGCGACCTAAGGAGCAGGCGATCTAGCTGTAGGCCGAGGGGCTTATACGGTGCAGATCGAACGACCTAAGGGTAAAGAAGGCCGAGTGACCTATAGCGTATGACTTATGGAACGAACGACCTAACTGCAGGCCGAGAATCACCATTGTGCGGGCCGAGCGACTTAAGGGTTTGAAATGCAAAAACTCTCCTAATTTGCAACCGATCGAGCACGGACGCTAGAGGATTACGCCTATCGGCTACCCGGTCCTATTCGCTCCTCGATTCATCACCAAAAACGTGTACAAACATCAAAGATTGGATTTTTAAAGATTTGAAACCAAAACACTAAAAATTGGGATTTTCGCCAATTCAATCCAAACCAAAAGCAAATACACATGAATAAGTGTTAGGAATTCATACCTAACAATCAAAGATAGTTATAGTCAAAGATGTGAGATAAAAATCTCACCTTTACACAAGATCAATGAAGGAGAAGCTTGAAAGCAAGGAAGAATTAATGGCTTCTCTTTGAATTTGGAGTTAGATGTTGGATTTGCAAATAAACTTGAACTTGGAGTTTTAATTTCCCATTCCTTCCTCCATTTTTGATAAAGCTTGAGTGTTAGGAAATGTAAGTGAAGTTATGAAGGGAAGGGGGTTGAGATAGAGTTAATAGCTTAGGCTAATGGGCTAAACCAAACCCAAAGCCCAAAGTGAAAAAGTGGCAAAATTCCACTAACTCCAAACATATCAAAGTTTATACTCAAAAAGATCGCAAATGGCGTTTTGAACTCAATGGAAGTGGTCTCGAGTCCTAATTCGACTGTATGCAAAAAGTAACTTTTCGGACTAAAATCCGACCAACGATAAAATATTTATATAAAATATTTAAATATTCAATCGTAAAATATGCGGGTTGTTACATGTATGGTTGTATGTCCGACATTACACTTTAAGATATTAAACTGATCTCTATCAAATACATTTCTGCTTGGTGGTGGAGAATTTATTCTCTTAGCTTAACACCCTTCTCTGAGACGTACGAGCTCAGAGGTTATGTAGTTGATATTTATCAGTGACATATTCCTAATTTGGTAGTGTGGCATGCTGAGTACTGCTGTGTGTTGATGATCATTTGTGATCAAAGCATGGCTTTTGTATAAAGCGTAGCTTTGTGGACGAGACCGCATCAGGACCTCACACCTCGAAAATGGTCGAAACAGGAAAGATGCGGCAAGGTTATGAGGGTCGCGCCCTTTAGGGTGTGTCATTTCCTTCTGGAAAAGGGTGGTATCATGGTATGGAGCCTAGATACTTACTCATGTGGATACTGCAAATCTATTACTTTGTGATTGCTTTATGGTTTAGAGGCGCCTCGGATAAAGGTCCCAAAGGACCGGGGGATGGTATGCTCGAGTAGTAGTTACCTAGTTACAAAGGTAACTCGATTTTGTATTGGCAGAGATCCGGTTAGGTTCTCGGGACGTCCCGCCAGAGGCGATCCCATGGACAGTAGGAAGTTCCTTAGCCTGACCATTTGTTGGAAATCCAATCAAAACAATACGTGCCTTGTACGTTTTAGTTGTAGAACCTGCCATATAAAATGGCAGCTATAGTAGGCATAATATCATGGTACCTATGCTGGCTAGGATTAATATTATACTTCCGAAAGGTTTTCCACTATGCACTAGTAATAATATCAAAGAATTTTTCTCGTATTAAGCATATTTGACTATCATAAGGAGAAATCTCCTCCAAGTCTGTGTTTGCATTGTGTGTGTGGCGGAAGGCCTTATGGTAGTTTCATTTTCCAAAAAGCATTGTGGATTTCAAATTTAAATTCCTTTGTTTGTTTTAAAGACCAAATATTTTGTTTGCTCATACCAGTCCCACGACTGACCTGGAGTTTATTGTTCATTTCCTAAACTCTGGGTGCCCACTATTTTCCCACACGGGCCGTCTAGAGTTGGTTTTTTCAAATAGTCAGGTTTAGTAGATATTTTGGAGCTAGTTCAGTCTTTGGATCAGGACTGCATTTTCTTATCCTTGTGCATCGTCATTGGGAGTTCAAGCTATTTCTGGATTGGTGCCTTGGAGATGGAGACTACCGATGATGGAGTTCTTTCTTGAAGACCACATTGGAGATATTGTTCCGATGCTATTGTCTTGTATCATATCTCTGATGTATATTGATATTCGTTGTATCCTCTGTTGTATCAAATGCTGTATATATATATATATATATATATATTCTTTCTCTTCCGCTGTGTTGTACTCAATGTGTTATAAGCTCCGGCGAACCAGATTCGACGTTTGGATCTGCGGCATTTGAATACGAGTGTCGTATTCGGTGTAGATTTTCAAAGGTCGAGTCAGGGTCGCTACAGTGTCCTTGGTTTCACTCGAGAATTATTTGCATTTTGAATTGCACCAGTGTTGAATCTAGCTTATAGCTCAGATTTGACCTTGTGCTCATGTCATAACTTTATTTGTATTGCACTTGAGTTAAACTCGGCTTTTGATTGGGTTTGACCTTGTGCTCGCCTGTCTCTACAATTTTGTCAAGTGTATATCGATGTGCACGGCCTTGTGGCATGTACAGATACACTGTGCATGTCACATGTTGTTCGTGTTTGATGAATTCAAAATTAAATGATGACGAACAACCCAAATAACCGAGGCATATAATATTTTTTAAACCACATTTTATTTTACACTACAAAAAAAAAATTATTTTTCAGTTTTACTACGTTACTATTTATTTTGCAGATAACTCAGATGTTGGATTCAAGCTAGAATAAAGTTGAAAATGAATACGAGTGAAAGAGGGAAATGTAGTGAGGTGCAATTGTAAATGATAAATTGTAATGTAATAAAAATTGTATTGTAATCAAAATTGTGTATATATATAGTGAGAGCTCAAATTTATACTATTTAGAATTGTAATAAATATTTGTTTGAATAAAATATCTATATGAATTTAAATTCTATGTTACTTATTTTATTCAACAAATATTCATTTAATTATGTGAAAAATAAAATAGTACATTAACAAATACATTTAAATGAATATAAATATATATTCATTATCATCAAACAAAAATCATATACTTGCATATTCTACAATTTTCCCCTTTTGATGATAACAAAAATATATTTAAGATTTTGAATTTATTAAATGTATCACTCAATTTGCTCCCCCTATTTGAATGCTCTCTCTCTATAACAAAGCTCCCCCGTGCATATATGCATGAAAAATAAATAAAAATATGAGAATGAGCCTAGATGCTAATAGAATACAAAATAAAATATTTGACCTTTATTTGCCAAAATCTTAACTTTTCTCTCCACCTTTGTTATCAACAAAAGAGTAACAATCTTAGAAAAATAGAGATAAA
Organism: Allium cepa; assembly: GCA_030765085.1. Classification (NCBI taxonomy): domain Eukaryota; kingdom Viridiplantae; phylum Streptophyta; class Magnoliopsida; order Asparagales; family Amaryllidaceae; genus Allium; species Allium cepa. Next base: position 745,085,644 of record CM060932.1, read on the forward strand.
GTGATAGACATTAATACTATATTAATACTCAATCGAGTATAAATATTAAATTTCAAAGAAAAATAAAAAAAAATCATAAATACTCTGTTAGGCGTATATTCCACTTTAGAATGATAGGAATGATGCAAAACCATATTGTTGTGTCTATTTTTGGTATATTTATATTAGAAATTTGAATATCTACTAACCATGCATAACCATTAGGACTTTTAAATGAGATTAGTAGTATTCCATATTTTAAATTAAAAAAATGAATTTCAAGTATCTTATAACCATGCATAACCGTTTGGACTTTTAAATGGGATTAGAATCAACTTGTCTCTTTAATCAATCAATTTTGATATGTGTTCCGTACATGCATAACCATGAGGGCTTTTAAATGAGCATGAAAGCACATAATAAAAAATTCTAAGTATTTCACCCATGCATAACTGTGAGGACTTTTAAATGAGAGTGAATACTTCGGATGTTTTTATTGCTAAAAATATAATGAAATGAAAAAACGAGTAATTTCCCGTTTAAAATGCCACATACTGACATACTATATTGGATTTTGATGAGTTATGGTCGATAGAAATAAGATAGAAGTAGAAATGATCATGGAATATTCACCAACAATTTTTTTTATCACTCCTGTTCAAATTTCTAAAGAAACTTACTAAGTATACTGTCTTAAGTTATAATATATGATCAATATCAACACTCATCACTTTAACAATCACTCTTTTATCTTTTTGATAATCAGTAGGGAGTTAGATTAGTTAATTTAGGCATTTAAGGTCATAGTAAAAAATATAGAGTCAAATTTCTAAAATGCCTAACTGAGACGCAGTCGACAAAAAGCTTTTTCTAGAAGGGGTTTTGTAAAAATGTCTGCCAATTGAGAATCAGTTGTAATGAAATTTATGTACATATTTATTTTGAAAATACGATCTCAAATAAAATTATGTGTAACATCTATATTTTTGTCCACAAGTGATGTACAGGATTATTTCTGAGATCAACTGCACTTTTTCTATCACACATTAGTGGTACACGTTTAAAATTTAGACCATAGTTTTGCAAAGTTTGTATCATCCATAAAAATTTGAGTAGAGCAACCACTTAGAGCAATATACTCTGCCTCTATGGTGGATAATGCAATACAATTCTGTTTTCTACTTGACCATGCAACTAACGAATGTCCTAATATAAAACACGTGTGCCACTAGTACTTTTTCTATCAATTAGACTTCCATCATAATCTGCATCTGAATATCCTTTTGATTCAAAGTTACTGTTAGTTGGATACCAAAAACCAAAACGTGGGGTATGTAACAAATATCTTATAATTCTTTTAACAGCTTTTAAATGAGATTCTTTCGGATTAGATTGAAATCGTGCACAAAGGCAGACAGAAAACATGATATCAAGTATATAAGCGGTAAGATAAAGAAGTGATCCAATCATACCTCGATATTGCTTTTGATCAACTGCCTTACATTTTTCATCCTTTAAAAGTTTAATTGTTGTGCTCATGTTTTTTTTGCAGGTTTAGCATCTTTTAATCAAAATTTGTTAACAAGTTCCCTAATATATTTCATTTGAGAGATGAATGTACCTTTATCTCTTTATTTGATTTGAAATCCTAAAAAGAATTTTAACTCTCCAACCAAGCTCATTTCAATTTTTCCTACATGACTTTTTCAAATTTCTCATTCAACAAATTATTAGTGGCACCATAAATAATGTCATCAATGTATATTTAAACAATCAAAAGATCATCATTTTCATGCAATAGAAATAGTGCGATGTCTACACAGCCCTTTTTGAACCCATTTTCAAGGTGATAAGTGCTAAGACATTCATACCAAGCTCTAGGGGCTTTTTTTAATCCTTATATTGCTTTCTTAAGTTTATATACATGATTAGGGCATTCATGGCTTTCAAAACCTTTTGGTTGTTCAACAAATACATCTTCTTTCAAAATTCCATTAAGAAAAGCACTTTTAATATCCATTTTTCGAAGTTTAAATCCTTTATAACAAGCAAAAGCTAACAATATTCTAATGGATTCCAGTCTAGCTACTGATGCAAAAATTTCATCAAAATCAATTCCTTTAATTTGATTATATCCTTTAGCGACTAACCTAGCTTTATTTCCAATCACATTTCCAGATTCATCATATTTGTTTTTAAAAATCCATTTTGTTCCAACACCTGGATAATCATTAAGTCTAGGTGCAAGAATCCAAATGTCATTTCCCTCAAATTGATTTAGCTCTTCTTGCATAGCCATAGACCAATTTTTATCATTAAGAGTTATATCTATGTCTTTGGGTTCAATTTATTAAATAAATCCACTATATAGACACAAATCACAAAAATTTCTAAAGGAGGAACGAGTTTGAATCCCTGCGATAGGATTTTCGATTACCAACTATGGAGGATGATCTGCTATGAATTCAATTTCTCTGGACCCAGAGTTCTTTGGACTTCTTTTTTGGTTGCGGTTTCTTTTGGTTTTTTATTTTCTTCTTTTTTGTTCTCCTCTTCAACATTTCTTTTGATTGTTTCCATGTGTTAATCATCAATACCTTCATTAACTTTCACATGGATTGACTCCATGATTGTTCTGGTCCTTTTGTTGTGTACTCTATAGGCTATGCTTCTGGATGAGTATCCCATGAACACGCCTTCATTAGCTTTTGCCTTAAATTTTCCCAGTTGAACTTCTGTATTAAGAATGAAACATGGACACCCAAAAACCTTAAAATATGCAATGTTTGGCTTTTTGCCGAACCATAGTTCGTATGGTGTTTTCTTAAGAATTGACTCAATCATGGCTCTACTCATTACGTAACAGGCTGTATTTACTGCCTCTGCCTAAAAAGTCAAGGGTAGTTCATGCTCGTTTATCATAATCTAGCCAATTCTTGTAAGGTTCGATTTTTTCTCTCGACCACTCCATTGTGTTGTAGAATACGTGGGGCAGAGAATTCATGTCTAAGTCTATTTTCATCACAATAATTTTCAAATTCTCCTCTATGATAACTTCTTAGTGAAATAATAGAAACTCCTTTTTCACTTTGAACTAATTTTGTGAAATTGGTGAAGTAAGAAAAAGTTTTTAATTTTTTAGCTAAGAAGTATACCCACGTGAATCTAGAATAATCGTCAACCAATACGAAACAATATTTCTTACCACCTAGACTTACAATATCAATAGGTCCAAAATAATCCGTATGAACTAGTTCAAGAACTCTAGAAGTGCTTACATTTTTCTTGGCATGAAACGATGATTTTTTAAGTTTTCCATAGTGCATGCTTTACATAAAATTCTATTTGGAAATCATTTGATAGAAAACCTATCACCAAATATTTTCTTTTCAATTGGTTTAACAGATTTATGCTAGTATGCCCTAATCGTCTATGCCATAAATTTACTTCTACGTCCTTAGCTACTAAACATTTTGAAAGTGTGAGATCATCAAAAGATAGAGAGTGTATATTACCTTTCCTCTTACCGAAAATAAGATTTCTTTTTATGATTGGTCAATAATTTTGCAAAAGTTAGAATCAAAAACAACATTCATTCCTTTATCACATAACTGACCAATGAAGATCAGATTATGGTGTAGGTTTTCAACAATAAGACGTCGTTTAATGTAAACTTACCATTACCTATTTTACCTTTATCAATAATCTTGCATTTCCTGTTGTTTCCCATAGTGACCCTCCCTTTGTGTTTTTCTAGACTAAGAAACTTTGACTTGTCGTTTGTCATATGCTTGGAGCAGCTGGAATGTAGATACCATTCTTATTGTTCCTTAGCCTACCAACGCACTGAAAGAGGCTATGCGATAGGATCGTATAATATGGAATAGTGGAATGGTATAGGTAAATAATAGTAAGCAATAAGTAAAGTGGACACCAAGACTTTATACTGGTTCGGACCTCTTGTCCTACGTCCAGTCCCTAAGCTCCTCTTAGGAATTCTAACTAAAAACCCTCACTTAACCCAAAGGAATAGGTTTACAACTTACCCGAACAACCGAATGGGATTTCTTGCCTCAACTACCGAAGAGGACTTCAACTAGGTACAAAGAGTATTTTTGACTTGTTGTGTTCTTGATAACACTAATGAGTCTAATTGAGTACAACTTTCATATAATCTAATCCTCAAGAATATGAAATGTGATTATGAAGATTTAGGAAATATAAATATCTATGAATCAAAAGAGTATTAAAAATAAATCAGAGATTCAAGCAATTGAAGTGGTTTGTGAATGCTTTTGAAAACTTGAGTAATCTGAAAATATAATAAAGAGATTAAAGCAATTAGAATTGGTGATTTTGCAAATGATAGAAACATGTTTTTATATATGTAGAAGAGGTGTAACCATTTGTAAAAGGTGCAGGCAAGAGATGCATCCATTTCCATTGGAGAATGGCTGCAACTCTTGGGAAGAAGAAGGTGTATCTTCATGAAAAATTCGCAGGTTCAAATTCAGTCAACTGAACAGGGATTCCAATCGACTGGAACTGTGCATGTTGTAAAATGTGTAACAGGTTCAGTCGACTGAAATATCCTGTTCAGTCGACTGAACTGGTAGATTATGCACAATGAACACTTAACTGAAATATGAAGTTGTGTTATGTGTTTTTTATGTTTGTGCAAGTTTCTTGAGGATATATTTTAACAATAAAACTAAGACTAAGACCTATATATAATAAATACTCATGATATCCTTAGTCTTCATAGTCCTTCCTTTAGCTTTGCACATTTCTCTTCTTTTTTGTTGAAGCACATTGTCATTGATCAAAATATAGCGTATCAACATTCTCCCCCCTTTTGATTGATGACAAAACCCATGTTTGTAGAGATGTAATTTATGTTTCCTCCCCTTGAATATATGCACTATTTTACCTATAAAACAAAGTTAGTGACCTTTCTCCCCCTTTGTCATTGAAAAAAAGGAAGTAATATATATATATATAACTGTCAAGAAGAAATAATCTCATACAGACATAACCATAGTATGAATTAAACAAATCACAGAGTTTCATAAAAGAAGGCTATTTATACAAGCCTTATCAGAAATGTTTGAGAATAAATAAAGATTCTGGAAATCAAACCAATAAAAATGATCACTGATCTTGTCCCAATCATAAGATCCTTCACGTCCTCACTCTGGTTCTCGAATAACCGGGCCACCGGTTGGGTGTTGAAAAGCTCTACTTCCTTGACCACCACTGTTACCACTAGTGCTGCTACTTGGATTTTCTTCGGAAGATGTCCATGTGAATGTTGGAGCCGGACGCTTGCCGCGTGAGGTCGAAGCAGAAGTGGAGCTTGTGCATGAGATAGCATCCCATAGCTTGTTGAAGAAACCTTTTATTCTATCAAGTTTGTGATCAACCTTTTTGAGGCGATTATCAAGAATTTATTGATTTCTTGATAGAATTCCAAATGACTGATTTTTAGTATAATTCAGTTGAACAAGTTGAATATCATCTTGAATATGAGGTTCTTCTTGTTGTGCCTGAGGATATTAGTAAGGTTGTTGATTACGTGCTTCCCATTCGGCTAGAGGCATGATGCGAGGAGGTCTTGCCGGGAGTTGCACGAGTCTTATAGTCCATTGGTTGATTTGGTGAACCGTTGCAAATTCAGACTCTGGTAGTGGCGAATCAACATTGAGGAGTAGTCGCATGATATACTCGCCATAGTATATTGTTCTCATTTTTCCATTGAATGTAAGAAATTCATCAGGAATTAATTGAACCCAATTAACTTTTATATTACCCCAAATGGCATAAAGTGACCGATAGTTATACGGGTATACGATTTCATATGAGCCTGTGCGAGGAGTGATGGTATGGATAAGAGCTTTGTGTAGAAGCCTGGCTCTTGGTCGTAAATAAGTTGATTTGATATCCCGGATATTAATGTTATCATCCAAAAATTGATGATTGATGTTGTCCCGAATATGAGGATTAAATTCTATTTCCTCAAGCTTTCTACCAATGTTAGGAGATCCTAGAATATGTGCAATGCGGTTTAGAGAAAACCATACCTTTTTACCGCACACCATACTCCAAACACTATCGTTTGGATTTCGTGGAGTTTGGTGTCCAAGATTTAGATTAGCGTAGAACAATTTTACCATAATATGATTAATTGCAAGATCATTGCGTTTAATATCTAGTAGGGATGTCAAACCTGCTTGATCGGTCAAGGCTTGAATGTTGTAAGTTTGAAGACTCTGGAAATCGACGAATGAGTGTTCGAAAATCCTTGAATTCTTCATTTTATTCCATCTAGTGACGGCCACTCCATCATAAAGCCATTGAGCAATTTGAGCATCAATTGGCTTGGAGGATGTTGAAGAAGAAGCTCTTGATCGTTTGGGAGGCATTTTTGTGAAGTATGGAGGAGAAATTGAAATAAAAAGTTAAGATTAGGAGCTAGGGTTTTAGGAGAAATGGTGATGAATCTTGGAGAATGGTAAAAGTAAAAGGTAAAGTGACAAAACTGATGGGTAAAAAGAGAAAAGTAATCTGGGAAACGACGTTCAGTCGACTGAATTGTTTGTTCAGTCGACTGAAAAGGTACCCGAAAATTTTCTGGGTAAGATTCAGTCGACTAAACAGAGTTTTTAGTCAACTGAATTCGTGAATGAGGAGTTTCTATGCAAAGTTCAGTTGACTAAGCAGAAATTTGTAGTCGGCTGAACTTTTGGCTGAAAGTTTCTATGTTAATTTCAGTTGACTGAGCAGAAAAATTCAGCTGACTGAATTTTGCATTTTTTAGTTTTATGTTGAAAATATATGTAAATGTTTTTTTAATGAAATTTTTACAATTGTATAATAATATTACAATACAACATCATTATTTTAACCTTTAAAAAATATCATTTCTTGGGAGTTGGAGTCTTGGGGGATGGAGTCTTCTTCTTTTGTGTTGTATATCTTTCATTCGCCATATAGTTTTTGTCCCATGAATTTGGACTATAGTGATGTCTTTAAGGCGAGACCCAAGGATGTATTGGGTCGTTTGATGTACGATACGATGAAGATGGATCATACGGATTAACAGGTCGTGGTAAAGGTTCACTTACATCCTTTTTCTTCGAGCTACAAAACTTCAAACCAATTTGTTCAAGAAAACTTAGGCGTTTAGCCGTTACTTTCTGTTCAAAATACAATTCTCGTTGAAGGTCTATTTGTTGCTGTTGATAATGATGAATTTCATCGATCTTTTTCTTCGTGTCGGGAGAAATAGCGAACGTTTGGCCTTCTTGGAATCCGGTGTATACCCGGTTCGGTAATTTTCCCATTTATACACAGGCTCATGTGTTGGTGTTGGTGTTGGCGTATGAAGTTGAGGTGAATCAGCTGAGCTATCGGTTGAAAAAGTTATGATGATGGGAGAGTTTGATTTGTTGGAAGAAACTTTTCTACAGAGATTTATCGTTTTGAAAAAGAATTTGTATTTTGTTTAAATTTTTAACATGTATATATAGGTTTGGAGTTATATAAACAAAATGTGGTGTAAAATCATTAAGGATTTAGAACCAGAAATTAAATTAATGGTTAATAATTTGCTTTGAAATGGATGGTTATGTTTTAGTGTATGAAATATTAGCTAATTCAAATGTATAAATGATTAAGTTTTTCAAACCTATAGTTATGCAAAAAATAATGTCTGCCTTTTAAATGAAGTGAATTAAAGTAAGAGATATGTTACTCATGTATTAGGTTCCTTGCCATTATAATTCTTGTTATTAAATATCCTTGAAAGAAATTATTCCTAATTCTCGTCGTAATTTTATGAATGAGTTTTCTAGTAATGGTTTAGTAAATATATCGGCAATTTTATTTTCGGTAGAAATATATTCTAAATTGGTAATTCCTTTTTCGATATAATCACATAGAAAATGGTGACGAATATCAATATGTTTTGTACGAGAGTGATTTACTGGATTTTTAGATAAATTTATTGTACTTGTATTATCACAATATATTGTAGAGTTTGTTAAATTTATATTAAAATCTTTAAGTGTTTGTTGCATATATGTGACTAGGGTACTAGCTAATGCGGCTGATATATATTTCGCTTCACAGGTTGAAAGCGAGACACAATTTTGTTTCTTACTAAACCAAGATACAAGTGATTTTCCAATGAAATGGCACGTACCACTTGTACTTTTTCTATCTATTCGAGATCCACCAAAATCAGCATCACTAAATGAAACTAACTCGAATGGACAATCTTTTGGATAGAAAAGACCAAAATCTTTAGTATTATTAAGATATCGCATAATTCATTTTATGGCTCTTAAATGTGATTCTTTTGGATTAGCTTGAAAACATGCACATAAACATACACTCATCATTATGCCTGGTCTACTAGTGGTTAAGTAAAGTAAAGAGCCTATCATACTTCTAAACAATTTTTGGTCTACACTCTTGCCACTTTCATCTCGATTGAGATGAGTTGTGGTGCTCATTGGAGTAGGTTTACCAAAAGTGTTTTCCATTCCAAAGCGTTTAATTAAATTAGCGCAATATTTTTCTTGGTTTAAGAAAATTCCGTTTGTTAATTGTTTAATTTGGAGACAGAGAAAGTAAGATAATTCTCCCATATGTGACATGTCGAACTCTTTAGTCATTATATTTGAAAATTCTTTACATAATTTTTCATTAGTTGAACCAAATATAATGTCATCTCTACATATATTTGAATTATTAAAATATCTTTAGTAGTGTTTTTAATGAATAAAGTTTGATCTACTTTTCCAATTTGAAATCCCGAATCTAGTAGATAGCTCTTAAGTCTCTCATACCAAGTACGAGGTGCTTGTTTAAGACCATATAAGGCTTTCTTTAATTTATATACATGATCGGATATTTTTCATGAGTGAATAAAGGGGGTTGTTCTACATATACATTTTCTTTTATAAAACCATTTAAAAAGGCACTTTTAACATCCATTTGATAAAGTTTAAAATTGTGAAAACAAGCGTAAGCTAATAGAATACGTATTGCTTCTAATCTTGCAATAGGAGAATTTTTTTCTTTAAAGTCGATACCTTGCTCTTGATTATATCCTTGTGCTACTAGTCTAGCTTTATTTCTAATTATATTTCCTTGTTCATCTACTTTATTTTTGTAAACCCATTTAGTTCCTATAACTGATTGATTAGTAGGTCGGGGAACTAATTCCCAAACATCGTTACGTTCAAATTGATTTAATTCTTCTTGCATAGCAACAATCCAGTAGTCATCTGTCGATGCTTCTTTAGGATTTTTAGGTTCTATTGTTGAAATAAAGGCAACATGTCCCATTTGGTTTAGTTGACTTCTTGTTTGAACTTGTGAGTCAATTTCTCCAATTATATTTTGTGTAGGATGATCTCGTAGAGTTCTAAGAGGAGATCTAATTTGATTATTATCGATTTGATTAATATTTTCATTATTTTCAAAACTTATATTTTCTGTGTTAGATATAATTTCTTCATCATCTTTGATGATTGTATGTTTATTAAAGTTTTCATCAAAAGATACATGTAAAGTTTCTTCTATTACATTTGTTCGTTTATTAAAAACACGATATGCCTTACTTCGTTCTGAGTAACCTACAAAAATACCATGGTCAGCTTTGAATCGAATTTTCCAAGTTGGTCTTTTGTGTTAAGAATAAAACATTTTGATCTAAAGATTTTTAAGTACGAAATATTAGGTTTTCTTCCATTAAAAAGTTCATATGACGTGTTTTTAGTTAAAGGTCATATGGAAATACGATTTAATACATAGCACGCAGTTGCTACAGCTTCTGCCTAAAAATGCTTTGGTAATGTACTTCCATTTAATAACGTTCTTGCGCATTCCTGAAGAGTTCTATATGTCCTTTCTACAACTCCATTTTGTTGTGGAGTTCTAGGAAATGAAAAATTATGATTTATTCCTTTCTTTTTACAAAATAATTCAAATGATTCATTTTCAAATTTGCCTCCATGATCACTCCTTATATTTTTTACTTTTAAATTCTTAATATTTTGAATTCTTTTGACAAAATTTTTGAAATATTCAAAAGTATCACTTTTGTTTTTCATAAATATCGTCCATGTATATCTTGAGAAATCATCAACTATTACAAGAACATATCGATTATGGTTAATAGATTGAACATGTGTTGGTCCGAATAAATCCATATGTAATAATTCTAATGGTTGTAAAGTTGAAATGACTTTCTTCGATTTAAAAGATGATTTAGTTAATTTACCTAGTTGACAATCATCGCAAATATTATTTATTTTAAAATTTATTTTTGGTAAGCCTTTGACTAATTCATTTTTTGAAAGTTTTTGAATAGTCTTAAAATTAATATGACAAAATCTTTTGTGCCATAACCAAAGATCGTTATCTTTGACCACTAAACACATATCTTTGTTATTATTAATTTTCATGTTTAAAACATAAATATTTCTATCTCTCTTTCCTTCAAAAATAAGATTTTGATTTTGATCAAATATACAACATTTATTTTCAGAAAAAGTTATTTTAAAACCTTTGTCGCATAGTTGACTTACGCTTAATATGTTATGTTTTAATTTTTTAACTAAAGAAACATTTGTAATAATGGGTAAATTTGATATACCGTAGTTGCACACATCTCCTTTGCCAATGATGAAGCCTTTTGAGTCATCTCCGAAGGTAACAGAGCCACCATCAAAGTATGAAATATTTGTAAGCATTTCTTTGTCTTCGGTCATGTGTTTTGAGCAACCACTATCCAAAATCCATTTTCTTTTCTTAAGTGGGACCTGCAAAAAATATTAATAAATACATTGGTACCCACCTTTTAATAGGGTCCTAAGAGTTAGATCTTAGGAAGCCAAACCCAAATGGGTTTAGTATCCCTTTTATAAATATTTTTTTTATTGTTATGAACAGTATTCATAAATGTTTTAACATATTTGTTCCTAATTAAATTATTGTTAGTCTTTGGAACCCAAATTTTAATTATCTTAGTTTCTACTTTTGTTTCAGTAGGTGCTCTTAATGATATATTATGTTTTGAATCATTATTCTTCTTAAGATTAGTATTTTTCTTTTGAGAAATTTTTGACTCCTTTTTATATCCTAATCCATGTTTATTTGAGGAAGATTGAGAATTTTCTAAAATATTAGATAAATTTTCTCTTCCTTTGTTAAAATTAAAAACATTTTTAGTAATGTTGTCTAATTTTATTTGAAGACTAGTATTTTCTAATTCAACTTGTTTTATTTTATTTTTTAAATTGTGATTTTCAGAAATAATTTTATCATTCTTTGTCTTTTGAGTTTCAATTTCTTGGCTCAATAGTAGAAGTTGACTGTCTGAGTTTGAGAGAGATTCTTGAACTTTTTCAAGTTCTTCTTCTAATATTTTTTTCCGTCTTTTAACACATCTCTTTCAAATTCAGCTTTATTCTTATTTTCACGTGTCTCTTTAAGTTTCTTTTGAGAATTTTTATAGTATTTAAAAATTCAGTGTTTACTTCTATTAAATCATCATAACATAAATCACAAACCTCAGATTCTTGAGCCATAAAGCATATATTTGCTTGTTCATTGTCGCTATCACTATCACTTTCGGATGAAGATGAATCTGAGTCGTCCCTTGTTACAGAAAATGCCTTCTTTTTGAATTTATCCTTCTTATTTTTGTTGTTGAAGATTTTTTGATTTTCCTTCTTTTATTCTGGACAATCCTTATGCATGTGTCCTTTCTTGTGACAATTGAAGCATTCTATATTTGAAGATGAAGGTTTGTTCAAGAAATTCTTTTTGAAACCGTTTTTATTTCCTTTTCTATATTTTAATAATTTCTTGAAATTTTTGGCAATAAATGCTAAATCCTCATCTTCAGACTCCGATTCTTCCTTTTCTGCGTGAAAAGCCACATTTTTTCTTTCCTGTGCTTGGTTTTTCTTAGCTTGCATGTTAACTTCATAAGACATAAGGTTTCCAATTAATTCTTCTGGTTTCATTGTAGAAAGATCATTTGCTTCCTCAATTGCTAATACTTTTCTCACCCATTCATCAATGAGTGAATTTAGGACCTTAGATACAATATCAAAATCCGTAAATTTTTCTCCTAATCCTATTAAGGCATGATGAATGTCTTGAAATCTCGAGTACATGCCATTGATAGATTCGTTTTGTCGCATTCTAAAGTTTTGGAACTAGCTCTTTAACATGGAAATCTTTGTTTCTTTGACCTTGTTTGTGCCTTCGTGTATGGTTCTAAGTGTATCCCATATCTGATGTGCAGTAGTACAAATGCTAACACGATTTAACTCATTTCTTTCCAAAGAGAAAAATAGCCTATTCATAGCTTTGGCATTTGCACTGGCTTCATTCTTCTGAGTTTGTGTCTATGTAGGATAATCAGTTGTGGGTACAACGAACTCTGTTTGAGTTGCATTCCAGGCTTCAAAACTTGTTGCTTGCATATAAATCCTCATTCTGTAGCCCAATAATTATAGTTTAATCCATTGAATAGAGGAGGTCTTTGGGTAGATTGTCCTTCTGCAAATGTAGAGCTATAGGCAGTTATTGTGCTTGTGCTTGTGTTATTTTCCATATTATCAATATGTGAAATAATGGTGTTATGGTTATAGGACGACCTTGCTTTGATACCAATTGAAAGAGGCTATGCGATAGGATTGTATAATATGGAATAGTGGAATGGTATAGGTAAATAGCAGTAAGCAATAAGTAAAGTGGACACCAAGACTTTATACTGGTTTGGACCTATTGTCCTACGTCCAGTCCCTAAGCTCCTCTTAGGAATTCTAACTAACAAACCTTACTTAACCCGGAGGAATATGTTTACAACTTACCCGAACAACCGAAAGAGATTTCTTGCCTCAACCACCGAAGAGGACTTCAACTAGGTACAAAGAGTATTTTTCACTTGTTGTGTTCTTGATAACACTAATGAGTCTAATTGAGTACAGCTTTCCTATAATCTAATCCTCAAGAATATGAAATGTGATTATGAAGATTTAGGAAACATAAAAAGCTATGAATCAAAAGAGTACTAAAAATAAATCAAAGATTCAAGCAATTAAAGTGGTTTGTGAATGCTTTTGAAAACTTGAGTAATCTGAAAATATAATAGAGAGATTAAAGCAATTAGAATTGGTGATTTTGCAAATGATATAAACATGTTTTTATAGGTGTAGAAGAGGTGTAACCATTTGCAAAAGGTGCAGGCAAGAGAAGCATCCATTTCCATTGGAGAATGGCTGCAACTCTTGGGAAGAAGAAGGTGTATCTTCATGAAAAATTCGCAGGTTCAAATTCAGTCAACTGAACAGGGATTTCAGTTGACTGGAACTGTGCATGTTGTAAAATGTGTAACAGGTTCAGTCGACTGAAATATCCTGTTCAGTCGACTGAACTGGTAGATTATGCACAATGAACACTTAACTGAAATATGAAGTTGTGTTATGTGTTTTTTATGTTTGTGCAAGTTTCTTGAGGATATATTTTAACAATAAAACTAAGACTAAGACCTATATATAATAATTACTCATGATATCCTTGGTCTTCATAGTCCTTCCTTTAGCTTTGCACATTTCTCTTCCTTTTTGTTGAAGCACATTGTCATTGATCAAAATATAGCGTATCAACCTGTACCTTATTTGGTTCTTCATTTTCATTGTCATTTGTTTCTCTGAAGACAAACTGATTACATTCATTACTAAGTCCTTCAAGACGAGATTGGGAGATTCTTCAGGAACTGCTTCAAGTGTGTGCCAGATTTCCTACGTAGTTAAACAATGTGAAACACAATTAAATTCAATTTGGCCTGAAGAATAAATAATAGCATTCATAGCCTTGATATTAGCCGTCAGTAGTTAACTTAGAATTTTTCCATTGATTCATAGGTTTTTCAATTTCTTGATTATCTATCATAATTGTTGGTGTCCTATAACCCATTTCAATAATATTCTAAGCATCAATGGTTTTCAGAAAATTTTCATTCTATTTTTTCAGCAAGCATATTCACCATTGAGCATTGGTGGTCTAACTATGGACTGACACTCAGCAATAACACTATTAACTGAAGCCATTTTTAGAAATTTAAATTTTTAAAACAAAAATTGGTTTTTGAAAAAATAAAATCAAAAATTGACTTTTGTTCCTACCTTTGATACCACTTAGAGGATCGATTTCACCCTAGAGGTAGGGTAAATATGGTGATACTATTAAATATAAAAATTTATTATGGAAGTACATAAAATAATTGCAGCATTAGCAGAATAATAGCATAATATAAAAAGATGAAAGTAGAATGCACAGATTTACCCAGCTTTGGCAAACCCTGCCTACGTGCTTCCCCCACGGTTTCTACTAGAAATTAAGTAGTCGGATGCTTACACACATAAACTCGCGACACTCGCTATTGACTAAACTAACTCTATGCTCAAAACCCTACCACAACTCAGCCACTGAGTTGCGAATTCTCGAATTATACCACCGTAGTTCTTCCCCTACTCACATGACTAGAAAATTACAAACATTTAAAAATAAAATACGAATTAAAACAACCATAACCCTAAATTTAATATTTAAGCCCAAGTAATTATAAGCCGACCCAAACAAGATTTGAGTGATAAAAATTATCCCTCTTTTATTTTTATTCTATCGGTCATATGCTTGGTGGAACATGGCAGCGTTCGTTCCTCTTTTCCTTTGCTTGAAAATTAGGGCTTTTGATAAGTTGAAGAAGCCGACTTTGTTGATCGATCAAGTGGATTTTCTCGTGATTGCTTAGATGATCAATTGTTTCTTCACTTTTCACACGGCTGCTCCAATTTGAACAAGTTCGATTTAGAATTGGTATGTAATTTCCCTTTTTCTCGTCTGGTTAATTTGCTTGAACTTGATTGATGATTCGAGCTATTGATATGAATTTTTGCTCTGTGATATTGTTTAACTCGAATGATTTTTTATGCCGATGATATTACAATTTAAATAGGATTCGAAATCCTAAAATTTCGTTCGTGTAGATTTATTTGAATTCGTCAATTCATATGCTTGGCCGTTCGATTTAACTTGAGTGTTGACGATTGTTCCTAACCGGTTCAATTCGTATATCTTTGTTACTTGACTGTCATGGATTGTTTGATTTTGCCTTTCGTTTTCTTTGCAACTACTGCTCTGACTTGACGATTTTGATTTATCTTGACTTGTTCATTTTATTCTTCTGCTAGTTACCTTCCTCGACTGGTTCCTGACCCACGGTTTGACTCTTTGGCACTCGATTATTATTAACTTTCCTGTGACATTTGAACTGCCGCATATATGTATTTCTATGTGCTCATGCCTGTAGCATTTTCAACCTGATGCTCGAATGCATTGTTCACTGTATTGAGATTTGTCCATTTATTTGGTGTTCCCTCTGGTGCACTTGCTCATTCGAGCTTGCACTGGATAGATGCTGTGCACTGCATATATATATACATATACATACACACACATATATATGCATACATGTGTGTTCATATATGTATGTGTGTTCGAGTAGTTCATGTTGCGAGGTCTTGTTGTTTTGTTTTTCATTAGCTTGTTCTGGTTCTATATGAAGTCACGTCTATTGCTTGGTTTCTTCATAAGGATTGCAAC
Source organism: Allium cepa (assembly GCA_030765085.1). Taxonomy (NCBI): domain Eukaryota; kingdom Viridiplantae; phylum Streptophyta; class Magnoliopsida; order Asparagales; family Amaryllidaceae; genus Allium; species Allium cepa. The sequence goes on from CM060932.1 coordinate 745,101,313, forward strand.
CCTTTGTGTATTTTGAAGTCTAGTGTAGATGTAGTTCTGGCCACTTCATTTATGTGCATAGCATATATATAAGTGTGTTGTATTGAACTGTTGAGTTGTATGCATGCATATAAGTATGGTCATTATTGAGTTCCTATGTACATTGTCTTGTGATCTAGTATCACTGGCTTCATCATGATTTTGGAATATGTCTGCACTTTGATATGCATGTGCATGTTGTGTTTGAAATTATTGGTTCATGTGTGGCATACAAGTCTTGTTCAATTGAATTCACCACTGATGTATATGCATTCATCTTGAATTCCTTTTCTTCGAGTCTGTGCTGTTGAGATCTGATTGCATATGAATATGTATACATGTCTGAGGCTTTTTGCATTTGTTGTGGAATGATTGCTGCTTGGTTGTTGCATTCATGATGATTTTGTGGACTTAGTGTCACCACTGTTGACATGTGCATTTTAGGTTCACTTGAAATTCATATTGATTCTAGTTGGAGTTCTAGTTCAATTGTGAGGTCTTTACTTGTGATGTGCATGCACATCGATCTAGTTGAAATTTGTGTCCTTGGTTTCACTCGAGAATTATTTGCACTTTGAATTGCACCTATGTTGAATCCAGCTTAGAGCTCGGGTTTGACCTTGTGCTCATGTCGTGACTTTATTTGTATTTCACTTGAGTTGAACCCGGCTTTGGATTGGGTTTGACCTTGTGCTCACCTATCTCTATAATTTTGTCATGTATATATCGGTATGCACGGCCTTGCGGCATGTACAGTGATGCACTGTGCATGTCACAAGTTGTTCGTGTTTGATGAATTCAAAATTAAATGATGACAAACAACCCAAATAACCGAGATGCATAATTTTTATTTATTTTTTTAAACCAAATTATATTTTACACTACAAAAAATATTTCTTTTTCAATTTTACTACGTCAGTGTTTATTTCGCAAATAACTCAGATGCTGGATTCAAGCTGGAATAGAGTTTGAAGATAAATACGAGTGAATGAGTGAAATGTAGGGAGGTGCAAATGTAAATGATAAATTGTGATGTAATACAAATTATATTGTTATTGAAAATTTTGTGTGTACATATATATAGTGAGAGCTTAATTTTGTACTATTCAAAATTGTAATAAATATTTGTTTGAATAAAATATCTGTTTGAATTTAAATTCTATGTTATTTATTTTATTCAGCAAATATTTATTTAATTATGTGAAAAATATAATAGTATATTAACAAATACATTTAAATGAATATATATATATCTGTTTATTATCATCAAACGAAAACCATATACTTGCATTTCAACACGAGTCATGTTCCTTCTAGTTCATTGTCTTATTTCTCTCGAACAGTTAGATCGTCGTGGTTGCACTTATGAGACTCGAGGTGGAGTTTTGAGAGTCAAGAAGGGTGATCATATAGAGATGAGAGAATTATTGTAAAAAGGAAACATTTATAGTTTTTTTTGGTCATTTAGTCGACTATGGGAAGCAAGTGATAGTTAGAGAGCCTAATCCATAGTCAGGTGGATAGGTTAATGTGCTCATTTCTTATAGTGATCGTGTTGAGGATCATATTTTGGGCAAGGGTCTTCATGTTGATGAGGCTCGAGGGATCGATAGTGATCATGTAATGAGCTCAGATCGAGTGGTAGACGGATGTCGAGTAGGAAAATCCACAAAGATTATATAGAGATCTTTGTGGTATTGCAAATGCTTTTGAGATCGATTGGTGTGGTGCAACTCATGGCGGGAGATGCATCACTTTTAGGCGGTGATAGAGGTTTATAATTTGGTATGATTGAGATATAGGGAGTTGTGATAGATCTAGAGATGGCATGCTTGATATGTTGGAGATATGCGATTTTGCGCCAAGTTGGAGTGTTAGGTTTTGGTGATACAAAATCACAAATAGAAGGAAATAAATATGCAAAAGAAAGAAAGAGAAGATTTTGTTTCCTCTAATTAACAGGCATATTTGATTATGTTTATTTCTCTCTCTAATTGGATAATTAATTTATTTTTTGCCATCTAACATTAACTTAGGCATTAAGTAATTGATGTTGTAAATAGATCTAGAGGAGAGAGTGTAAAATGTGTGGAAATCTATTTATTGATTCTATCTTCTTTCATCTTTGTTCTTCTCCTCCAACAATTTTAGCCATAAAGATCAAGACTCCCTTTCTCAATTTGGTTATTGGTTCAATTTGTATTTTTTCTATTTTTATTTTATTCGACAAATTGTTAACAAATTTTGGTGAATCAATAAAGAGGTTGGTTGGGTGGAATCTCTTGTGTATTGATTTTTGATTTCATGTCCGTTTATTTTCTATCCAAATTCATCTCTTTGTAATTTGGATGATAAAAGATATATTGGAAAATGCCTCCGCATGCAAAGTTTTCATTAATTAAAAACTAGAAAAAATAAACTCCTTAATCCTTAGAATTTAAAATTAATTAAAGGAAGATTCCATCTAAAATATAAATTAGAAATAAGCCAAAAATAGTGCAAACTGATGTTCCTAATTCATATAATAAGAAAAAAAAACATATAATGATATTGACATATTATTACTATAATATACTATATACATGAAAAAGAAAAGTATACCTGACCTTGAAAAGTTAAGTGCACCTCTTTAAAAGTGTTTGCCCTCTTCAAAATGACCAAAATACTTAGTTGAAGCTTAGTTAACATAAGCCAATTTTTGATTAATTTTAATAATCTTAAATAGTTTTATGAACTTATTTAATTTTTATAAAATTTAGTTAACTTAATTAATTTTCTTAAAAATTGTTTAACTTTATAAATTTAGTTTATTTTTTAAAAACTTAGTTAAATTTTTATAAAACTGAGTTAATTTTATAATTAAATTTTGTAAAACTTGGTTAATTTTATAAACATAGTTAATTTTCATACAAATTTGTTAATTTTAGAAATTTATTTATTTTTTATGAAACTTGGTTTATTTGGTTAATTTTTATAAAATCGAGTGAATTTAGTTAAATTTTGTAAAAGTTGATTAACTTTTATAAATGTAGTCAACTAAGTTGTTATTTTTTTTTTACAAATTTAGTTATTTTTTATAAACTTTAGTCTGCTTAATTAAAAAATTGTAAAACAAGCCATAACAAACACTCATTCCCACCATGTCATGTTCCTTCCATCATAAAATTGGCATCTTATTATGCCCATCCGATAACATAAAAACACACATCACCATGTGGTACAAAAGATTTTTTTAAGTTATATGATAAGCTTCAATTATATATTGCAACCACAAAGCTTATTTTGAATAGCTTCTCTGTATGATTGGCTTACCTCCTATAATTTGTAGACTTTTTAAGCACAATTTGTCATCATTGCTTCACTAGAACTTTTGCAATCGAGATATCTAAAGCCCTTTCCTAGTGGCTGAAAATTGTGCTATGGTAATAGACACTAGCAGTATAATTTATGGCATCCCCCGCAACCAAAAGGAGATCCAAAAAAACTAGTTAGAAAACAAAAAGGCCCCAAACATTGAATAGAAAGTGAAGAAGATTAGGTTAAAATCTTCAATAATAGTTGTAATACCATTGATGTCACTCTTTTTTGTGTCAGTGTGAACTATAAATAATGCATCTAATACCAAATCCTAATATTACCTAAAAATAGGATCCAACAATTAAATTTCTTTTACAAATTCAGAACATCCGTCTAAAAACGTAGTATAATCTTAATATCACATAAAAATAGGACCTAACCAATAAAATTCCTTTACAAATTTAAAACATCCATCTACAAATACTATCAAATTTTAATATCACTTAAAAATAGGATCTAACAAATAAATTATAAATTAATTAAAGAAAACTCGAACTTAAAAAAATATGTTGAAACTTTGAAATAAAATTTAAACTAACAAAATGATTTCAATAGTTAAATATTTATACAAATCATTTTCTTTTGAATGTGCTAACCATATACAATTTGCATAAAAACAATTCAAGCACGAAGCACGTGCCATCATCATGTGCGAAGCACGTGCCGTAATACTTGTCTACATAGTTAACTTGTTTTACTGTATCAAACACGTATCTGCATGAAAAGTGGTAAAAAATAAGAAAATAGTTTGGATCTTTCTTCTAGTAATGGAATGAAATCCAAACAATTCCAAATTCATCTTAATGGCCAGTACATTAATGCGAAAAATTCATATTAAATTAAGAATTTTTGTCTTTTTTATTTATTGAAGATACTGGTTGTAATTTGAGTCCATTTTTCCCGCTTCGTTATGGGTCTGTTGGTTCAATGGGTTCGGGAGTAGTTTAGACTAAACCTTGTAGAGTCCAAACATAATTTCTTTTTTATCATTCCATTTTTGAAAGGACAAATTTTTGAAAGAGATTCTTAAAAAATTAATTCAGCAATAGGCTTCAATCAAAACTAATTGTAAAAATAGATCTTTTTCATATAGCTTGTGCATTTATAAAACGTGAAAGCCATATTTAAAAAAAAAATTAGCTTGTGCATTTTTGGAATGCGCAAGCTATATATTTTTAAATAAGTTTACGCATTCCATGGATATGCAAATGTATAATTTGTATTTGCATATTTATGGAATACGCAAATACAATACTCGGGCTGAAATAAACAATGAGTTTCATTTATTCTCCATTTAAAAAATATAGCTTGCGTATTTCAAAAATGTGCAAGTTAATTTATTTTAGATATAGCATGCGCATTCTGTAAATGCACGAGCTATATGAAATTAAGCATATTTCTGTAATTACTTTTGAGGGAAGCCTATTCATGCAATAGGTTTTTTGCTAAGTCTCTTTTAAAAATTTGTCCATTTTGAAATAGTTAGATATATTTCTGTGACACATCACTTGAAAAAAAAGTAGATATGAAAACTGCTACTACATGCAAGATACGCATGCATCAAATTTAAATTGGTTTTCCATCTACATGCACACATTGAATAAATTGGCTTTTGATGCAAGGGTATTTATTTAAATCTATAAACATGGTTCAAATCCTAACCAATGTAGGGTCACATAATACCATGAAACCCAAGTACAATTAGACAACCATCATCCCATAATCGAACAATACTTACCTAGAATCAACCATATAATAAATCTCAAATGCATATAGACAGCCATCGTCCCATGTTTTTTTAACCGAAGTACCAGAATACAAAATAATATTTATTATTATCATAGCATATGTATCTCACATTTTTTTCTACAAAAGCCACTAAAAAATCAAACATACCTTTTCTTTATTTTCATCATTTCCTGTGCAAATTTATAAATTAATCAATTTACAAAGTACATCTCTACGGCTTCTAACTCAATCTAGAGTAGCGGCCACTCATCAACTATAATATTCGTAACATCCCCTATTTTGAGGTCTGAAACTAAGCGCTATAAGTGTTGCAGTCATTTATAAAATAAACTTTGGATGACAAAATACGGTAGTGATATTGACATTCATAATATCAGAAGCACATGAATATGAAATGAAATAAACGCGGATTTCAGAAGTAACTTTTTTGATTATATTTCAAATCAATATTTCATATTCAATTAAATAATCCAAAAACTATTTCCAGGTTTTGATCAAATATAATTATTAAAAAATACGCCAAGAGCGACATATGAAGATGCCTCCTTGGATGATTAGAGTACTAGATAGATGCACATGTCAATTATAAATACATTACAAAGGAAATAATACTAAATAACTCCTGCATAGCTAGTTTTGCCTCCTACATGTCTTTGGAAGCTTATTCATCCAATCTACTAATGTTGAAAAGTCCTTAACTCTCAATCTACTCGAATTTAATTTTGAGCACCCGAGAGTTTAAGGAGAAAACCTAAATCTCGAGTCAGACATAAAGCCTGCTGTGAAAATTTCTATTACATCTCAGTTTACTGATATTAGGTGAGACCATGCCACTCAGCAGAATGGGTTGTCCCTCACTAATATCCTTTTAAAATCATATCTTTTGCAAGTCAAAATCCTGCAATCAAGTTGATTATAACAATAATAGCAATAACATATATGTATATAAACTAGGTAATCAATGGACTATCTATTTAAAAAATATAGTTTAATCTTTCTGACGATTAATCACTGGCTGACTCAGACCCACCAGACATGATAAATATTCTAACTTCCGTTAGATACAAATCTAAACGATCTGTTATTATCCTACTTCTCAAAAGGTCAACTGATCCTAATGGTTTTGCAGGCTCACCAATAACTACCTCTACTTTGTGTATCCCTTCTATGTGTAACATCATTTTCGTTATACATGCGACAAAGCCCTACATACTGGAATCTTGGTCTTATATTAGCAAGGAACTACAAGCTAAAATATAGGGCATGACCTTATACACCAATTCCACCTGGTCTTCTAATATCTGAGTCATTTACTTAGGGTCAGTATCCATATTCAATTTTCCTTGAAAACATTTCTTTCAAATTGATTTAACTTTTAAATCATACTTAAACAAGGAAAATATACCTTTTGCTTTACTCAAAATACCTATGCCATGATATATGATTTTGTCATAAAATAATGTTCATGAAAACTTGAAATCAATAGTGTTATTATCTCTTCGAAAACTAGATGAATACCTTAACCTTGAAAACATTAGGCTGAAAAGCCAAAATCTTCCTTTCGAATGTATTGGAAATAGACCTTTTGAAATCATTACTTAAAATCTCAAACATCCTCTTTCGAAACCATTAAATATATTTTCAAAATACTTGAAAAAATTCCTTTCAAAACACTTAAAACATACATTCCGAAAACATTGGGTTCAAATAAGAATTTGTGGAAACATAGCTTCGAAACCATTTAAAATTATTTCTTTCGAAATCATTGGGTTCAACATTTATCATAGCTATAAAGTCAAAGAGAATGGAAGAAAAAGCATCACTTTCGAAAGCATCAATCTCAAGTAAAAGAGTTGGGGAAGAAAGTAACTTTGAAACTACCCTTTCGAAACCATTGCCTCCGAAACTATTAATAAAAGTAGCTAAGAAAACCCATTCGAAAGCACTGGGAAGGCGACTTCAATATTAAGAAGACGGAAGCCTTCTTTTCAAATACATTGTTTTAAAATTATAGATAAACGCGGCCTCTAACAAATGCGAAAGACATAAATGCGGCAGCTAGGATATTAAAGGGGTTAAAAAGAGGCAACCCTTTCCAAAGCATCTTTTAAAAACAAAGGCAAGTTAATGGATTCTAAAGCAAATAAAAGTGGCTTCAGCCCTTTCGAAAGCATATTTTCCCGCCCTTTCCTTCCGCCTTTCTCCAATATATTATGCACCAATTTCTTGATACCATGTGCATTAGTTTCGAATGGGTGCGAAAGGTTTACTGGGTATGGTGATTGAAGCAAGCAATGGAAGTGGCAAAGTTGTAATTCGAAATAAAACTGATTTTATGCTTTTTAAAGTAATTCATTTTCACCTAACTTGCATAATTTGAAAAAATATGATTAGTTGCCTATTCTTTATCAAAATTCTTTTCAAAAAAGGCTATCGAATTCAGCATTTAACAATTAAAACATTTTAAACAAATATGCCCTTTTTCTTAACAAAACATTTAAGTCCTCTAGTTAAATAATTTAATAACCATATAAAATACTTTAGAAAAAACCCCAAAAATCAAAATAAATCGCTTTAAATATGTTTTCTAACATATATAAATTTAGATGTGAAAAGAGTATTTAATTGCCTTAAATAATTTAAGCCTAAAATTAACCATTTTTCCTCATAGAAAATTCATAATAATTCCACAGTCATTTATAAGATTATGAAACTTAAAATCCACTTCTAAAATAATATTTTTAAATATATATCAAAAACACAACTCATTTGGATCTCATTTGATAGGTTTTTAATCCAAACATATCATAAAGTCTATATTCTATATTAAACCATATAAAACTTCAACAAGCATATATAAATATATGCATTTTAAGAAACATAACTTGACATATTATTTGCAAACATAGTTCAGATCTAAATTGGAAATGAAGTTATTATCAAAAGTGAGATGTAAATTAATTATTCACACAAGGCTTTATGTCTAACTCAAAGTTTATATTTTCCCCTTAAACCCTCGGGTTAAATTTGAGTAGATTGGGAGTTAAGGACTTTTCAGGATTAGTTGCTTGGATGAATACGCTTCCAAAGACATGCAGGAGGCGAAGTTAGCTATTTAGGAGTTATGTAGTAGTATTTCCACTATGATGTATTTATGAATGTACGACAATCTATCTAGTGCCCTGATCATCCAAGGGAGCATCTTCATATGTCCCTCCTGGCATATTTTTTAATAATTATATTTGATCAAAATCTAGGATTGTTTTAGGTTTATATAACTAAATATGAAATATTGATTTTAAATGTAATCAGAAAAGTTGTTTCTGAAATCAGTGTTGATTTTATTTCATATTTATATGCTTCTGATATTATGTATACCATTAACATTACCATATTTTATCACCAGGAGTTAATACTATTGATGACTACAACATCGATATTGCTTAGCTTCATGCTTCAAAATAGGCGATGTTACAACTTGGTATTAGAACATAGATTTGTGAATGTTATGGATATTACAAGTTCAGTCATATAAAGAAAGATTGTCGACAACTCAATAATAAAAAAACAGAACATGTGTAATTCAAAAGGAAGCAAAGAGCTATTCAAATAACTTGGGATGACTCTGGTTCTTCTACTTTCTCTGACAGTGATTATGAAAGTGACACAGAACAAGCTAATGTATATTTCATGGCCAATACTAACGAGGCATGTCTTGAATTAACATATGATGAAATTTTAAAAATTAGCATAGAATTAGATGATAAATATAGAGAATCCAAGAAATTAAATAAGAATATATAGGAAAGATAAATAGAGCAAAGATAGAAATTGGTTTATTAGAAGGTAAAAAAACAATTCCAGAAGAACTAGAAATAGCACAAAAAGAATGCAAAAAGTTATCTTCTCAAAATGCTACTTTATTACATAATTTAGAAAATAGTATATTTGAAAACACCAAACTTAGAAAAGAAAAACTAGAACTTAAGGCAAACGTGGATTCTAACAATATTGAAATTTGTCATCTTAAGAACAAGTTGGAAAAAATAACTAATAATGTATCAAAATTTAACAAAGGAAAACAAAAATTAGAAAATTTAATCAAAATTTCAAGAACGTCAGGAAATCAAAATGGGTTAGGATTTAAAGCTAACCAAAAATATAGAAACTATAGTACACTATATAATAAATTCAAGAAACCTATTTAAAAAATTAAGATTAATACTCCTGAAACAAGTAGTGTCAAAATATAGATCCCTAAATTAAATAACAAATTCATTAGGCAAAAATATATAAATGAATACCTGAAAATTATTGTTTATAATAAACATTACGTTTTTAAAGGTCCTAAAGTCACTTGGGTATGGCTACCTTCACCTACTAACACATAGGACTCTAACAAGAGGAAGTGAGTACCAATTAAATCTTAACTATTTTTCCGATACTCAGAAATAAAATTGAAAGTAAAAAGAATTAGATACTCGACAGTGGATTCTCCAAGCTTATGCAAGGAAGAGAAACATATGTTATCAAATTTAACTTATGTCATTAGTGGTATTGTGACATTTGGAGATAACTCAAGAGGATTTTTCATCGGTATTGAGGATGTTATCAAAGTCGGTCACCTTCTCCATCATCGTCTTCTCCTTCACCTACACCGACTTCTCGAGCACAAACACCAATCTATCATGTTCACACCTCTCATGAAGGAACTTGTAACGGCCCTGACTCGACCTTCGAAAATCGGCACCCGTACTTCACTTGTACTCGAATGCCGTAGATTCAAAAGTCGAATCTGGTTCGTCGAAGCTTATAACACATTAAGTATAACAACAAAGCAGAAGAAAATGAATAATATCATTGATATACAATAGTATTTGATACAACACATTTGATACAACTGACTATCAATATATCAAGATAGATATAAGACAATAACAGAGACAACAGCAGCGGGAAGACAATGTCTTCAATGCCAAACTCCAAAAACTCCATATCCAATCCAAAGCTAGCCCGAACCCCCATCAAGTTGAACTAAGCAAGGTCATTTATCCAAAGACAGAAGAAGATCTCCAAATACTACCAAACCAAGGATTCCGAAAGCTATCGAATCTACACTTACTATGGGGTTATCTAAAAAACCCAACTCTAGACTGCCCGTGTGGAAAATTGTGGGCACTCAGAGTTTAGGAAGGGAACAATAAACTTCAGATCAGTCATAGGACTGGTATGGGCAAACAAAAATAGTTTTATCTTTAAAACAAACAACAAAAGATTTAAAGTTTAAATCCACAATGCTTTTTGGAAAATGAAACTACCATAAGGCCTCCCACCGCACACACAATGCAAACGTAGAATTGGAGGAGATTTCTCCTTAGGATAGTCAAACATGCTTGATACGCAAATTCATGCAGAAAACCTCTCGAAAATATAATATTAATCTTAGCCAGCATACAACCATTATTGTATGCCTACTATAGCTACCATGTTCAATAGCAGGTTACCACCACATTCCGTGGCAGGTTATACAACTAAAACCGTACAGGGCTCGTATTGTTTTGTTTGGATTTCCAACAAATGGTCAGGCTAAGGAACTTCCTACAGCCACATGGATACGCCTGTGGAGGGACGTCCCGAGTACCTACCCGGCTCTCTGCCAACACAAGGCCGAGTTACCTCTGTAACTAGGTAACTACTAATCGAGCATGCCATCCCCCAATCGTTTGCGACCTTTATCCGAGGCGCCTCTCAACCAACAACCACAAAGCAATCACAAAGTAATAAATTTACAGTGACCACATGAGTTAAATATCTGGGTTCCATACCATGATACCACCCTTTTCCAGAAGGGAATGACACATCCTGAAGGTCGCGACCCACATAACCTTGCCGCATCTTTCCTATTTTGACCATTTCCGGGGTGTGAGGTCCTGATGCAGTCTCATCCACAAAGCTACACTTTTTCACAAAATCATGCTTCGATCAATAAGTGATTAGCAGAACTTCATATGCCACATTATCAAATTGGGAATGTATCACTAGAAGCCATAAACTACATAACTTCTGAGCTCGTACATCTTAGAGAAGGGTGTTAAGCTAAGAGAATAAATTCTCCGCCACTAAACAAAAATGTATTTGATAGAAACTGGTTTTACATCTCAAAGTGTAATGTCAGACACACATCCATACAAGTCTGTTTTGGGCTCGAACAGAACCGAAGGCACTTCACAAAGAAGCCCTTACAAATCCGGATAATCCCTAATCACGTCCGGACTTCCCATCACAAAGGATGATCAAATCTCTATACCATGGATCAGCCGGTGCAGAGACATTCGACGAGTTATCCTTTCGCTTTCGAAAATATCTAGTCTTTACCAACGGTCTTCAAATGCTATCCATAACGTCGTATCGTTATTCAGAATGGGTTTTATGACACAAAGGTCCTCTCCCGACTAAACCGAATAACGAGCGCAATATTTAAAAGCATTGGATATTGGGATCTCGGTTAAGTCACAACTTATTATCCAAAACCTTTCTTTCAATGGTTTAAACAAATTACCATTTCCAATTCTTTAAACAAAAAGATTCATTGCACAAAGTTCACCCATCTTTCACAAAGATTCATTCACAAATTTCAAAACAATTTCCATTTCAAATCCTTTATAAAAGGATACATTTTTAAGATCCCTTTTCAATTTGAAAAGTATACCAATCTTTAACAAAGATTCATTCATATTCTTTCAAAAACAATTTCCCTTACAAATTGGATTAACTCATCAAATACTTAAATCAAAGATTTAATTCATAGCTTTCAAAACAATTCTCAACTCCATTTCAAACTTGAAATCTTTCAATACAAATTGGAAATCCTTTCTTTATATGAAAGCTATTATTATTTGAAAACAAATAGTTTTCGAAAAAATCCGATTACATTTACATAAGTTAAAGCCTTTCAAATATAAAACTTGGGTTAAATTCAAATTCCCGAAACAATGCTTTTAAAATGGTTTAAACCCACATAAACACATTTATAACTTGCAAAACCTTTTTAAACCATAAATATAGAGTTTAATTCAAAATATTTGAATTTAAAAAATCAAACTATTTCAAATTTCAAAACTTTATTAAGTTATTTCAAAATAAATTTTATTTTCAAAACTCCTTTTCAAAAGCTTTTCATATTTATCCCAATTCCAATACCAAAACCATTTGGATTCAAAATTCAACTTTAAAACCATTTCAAAAATCTATGACTTAACCAATTTCCTCGTGCAATCCATATTTGTGTGTGTGTGGTGTACTCCAGGGGTTTCACACAATAGTGGAACATCATCAATTATCACAGATTCAAGCACATCAATATCGATAAGCGGTATAATCTATAACGCTTATCGTTCATTCAAAGATTCACAGATAAATACTATAAATTTATCATAGATAAATAAATTACATTTATCATAGATAAATATTACATTCATCATGGCTCAAATCAATTCAATTCATATCACAAAGCAGCATACATCAGGGATATCACATAATTCAATATTCAATTAAATCCAAACATTCATAAGTAAGATTAGCTAATCATCTGATTAGTTTGTAATCAGATTTAATTACTTATGAATAACTACTAATCCTGGTTAATTAATATTAATAAATTACAAACCTTAATCATTAACTAATCTTTAATCATTCATTAATTAACCTTTAAAATAAATTAATTAACCTTTAATTATTGATTTAATCATCCTTAATTAATAAGTCAAATAACCTTTAATTTCTAAATTAATCGACCCGTAATCATTGAATAATTAACCTTTAATTATTCAATTATTCTTAATTAATCACATTAATTAACTAACCTTTAATTACTTACCATTTAATTAACTATTCTTAGTTAATAAATTAATCTTAATTAATCTCACTAATTAATTGACTCTTAATTAATTTATCTATAATTAATTACAGTAAGTGATTATCCCTAATCACTTATATTTATAAATCACAAATTAGTTACATCGAGTAATTATCCTTAATCACCTGATTAATCAATGTTAAATCATTAATTAATTACTTTTAATTAAGTAATCACATTTAAACAATCAATTACCTTTAATCAATCAATTAACCTTTTGTTATCAAGTAATAAAACAATCTTTAATTACACAAGATTTAAAACTAAATCATTACTTGATTGTTCATTTAACCACATCAATTAATTACATTTGAAATACTATCAGAAATCTAATTTAAAATCTATTTCAAAACCACATCAAATTATTTTCAAATCATATTTGAATTTAAAATTCAAGTTTGAAACTTGTTTTAGAAAACTTATTCAAAATTTACTTTTAAATTTGTATTGCTTTTGCTTTAAACTTGGCTTCTTTTGCTTTTGAAAAACTTATTCCATATAATCTTTTAAAATTTAAAACCTGAACCTGTTTTTCTTTTAAACTTTAAAACCTGTTACCCATTTTAAATACTCGCGAACATTTCGATAGCAACCTCGAGCCAACCCTTATATTTCCCGAGGCTAACTTTGAGACCATCACGTCTTCTTCTCCGATCCCAAAACCTCCCAGATACACGAACGAAGCCGTGCACGTGCACAATCGCACCGTCCATCGCCGTGATCACCATCCCATCGCCGATAGCCCATACAAACTTCGTAACCACCCAGGTCCCTCAATCTATCACGAAATCGAATTTCGATACAATCGATCCCATCGGAACAAAATGCTCTGACCAATTATTGCTTCGTTTAGATGATCATGACCACCAGCGACCTTGAAATTTTGGTCAAAGCTCCGCCTACCTCCCACGGTCCGATTCCCATTGGCGCGATTGACCAAATTTTCTCGGCGACACCACACGAACTAAAGTTTCAACATTGTTTTCGAACCAGGCTAAAACCCTAGTTCGCCATGGCCCTGACGACTCGATCACCAAAAAATTCACCATCCATTTTTCCCCGAACACCTGACTTCCAAGCTACTACCAGCCCAAACCCCGACCACCATCAACGCCTGGGTTGCCAGAATTTGATCGAAACGTATTTCCAGTTCAACTACGAATTTCACATTCAATACCATCCTAAAAATTGTGATTTTACTCTTAAAATTCATCAATTTGCCTCACAATTCCACTTATATACTCAAACCATAAGATTAAAATGGTAGTTTTATTTGATCTTAAAAGATTTCTCAGTAAAACTTTATTTTCGATTTTTTTTTGCTAAATAATTTCACTTGAAATAATTTTTTTAAGTAAGATTACATTCTTACTAACATTTCCTTTTAAATAATCATAACTTAACAGGAATTGGAGCAAGTGATCCAAATTTTTTTTACTCGAATGGGTTAGTATGTTGTATCAACAGAGATAAGAACCTTCATCCATTTCAACATGCACAATAATTTTCATGTACATACATACATGCAGATATATTCACACCAACACAATTATATCACACTTCAAGTATAAATGAACAATCAAGAGATATATCAAGTTCAAATGGTTTGCTCACCTGTCCTTGTTTGAAACAGAGAACTCAAGCCTGGAATTGTTGAACAGAGACGGTGCTTTTGTCTTTGATCTGAAAACTGGAAGTGTTTTTGAAATAGAGGAAACTGGAAGTGATCAAGCTTGTTGTTGAATGGTTGAGTAGAAATGATCTGGACTATGTTATTTGAGTTGAAGCTTTGAATGCTCGTTATAGGTTAAATTTTGTTGCTTAATGTTGTTGAATTGATTTGCTTCAGACTGAATTTTGCTTGATTGCTTTAGTTTGAAAACTGGAAATGATCTTGCTGTGGGTTTGATCTGTTTTGTTTCAGATTGAAGACAGTTTTGATTTTCTTTTTACTGGCTTTGAGTTACCAGGCTTTGATTTTGTAGAAATGAAGGAAGAAATTTTATACCGAGAAAATGAACAGCCAGATTTCTCACTGTTTGAAAATTTTATATATTTTAAGTTAAAAGAAAATTTGTTATCTTGCCACTTGTTTAATTTGCATATCAAAATTATTACACTTGTTGATCTTCCTATTAAAATGCTTACACATGTTTATTATATATCATAAAGTGTTTATATTTGTAAATTACATATATATAAATAAGAGTTTTATATAATACATATATTAATTTATACTTAATTATATATGTTTATATCTTTTACATTTGTCTTTGGGTACATGTACAAATGTCAGGTACTTATAAATGCATATATATGAATACAAACCATTTTATAGATCAATTTTTAAAAGATATGTATATTTGCTAAGATTAGAAAACAAATTTTATCATTTTCAAATATATAGAGATTTCAAATCCAATTTACTTATAAAATATTTATTGTTGAATTCCAAATCAAATTTCAAGTTAAAATTCATTTATATAAATAAAATAACATATATCTTATTTCATTTAGAAAATTCAAATTAATTTACAATTTTATCCAAAAATTTAGTTTAATTATCGATTCAAATTTAACTCAAAAATGGAATCGTTACAGAACTTCTCAAGATAGAGGCAATAGTATTGAGCAAGAACAACTGGTAGAAGAGGAAGAAGACGGTGACAACATGTCTTTGTCCAATCCTAACCAATCTCACCAACAACATTATATGGCTTTCTAAGGGCTCTCAATTCAAGAAAATTACAATGATCAAACTCAATGGCCAACCAAATAACAACAAGATCCATCTGCCTACTGGGAATATTATGAAAACTTAGGCGAACTATCCTGTTTGTCAAACTAATATCATTAGTTTCTTTCATTTGCTCTCTTTTCCTTTGAACTATGTTATTTAACTTTGATGTATTGTTGTACTACTTATATTTTTGTTATGTCTATTGTTAAACTCGTGTTTGTATATCGTTGAATTATCTGATGTTCCATTTGTGTTTGACATGTCTATATGTTGTTAAAATATCTATTTTATGTTGTGTATAATTTCTTTTATTATGTTTTGATAATGATAAAGGGGGAGAAATATATGCATATACATAGGGGGAGATAAAATTAAGGGGGTTAGTTTATCATGACTAACGATTGTATAGTTTTCATCATCAAAAGGGGGGAGAATGTTAGAACCTCCACTCTATGGTTTCAATGAAAACAATAATACAATAACATATATTGTATATTTTTGCAATTTATATGTATACACCACAAAAGATTTTTATGCTCAAAGATATCGGGACTCGAAGACAAACAACGATTTATGGACCATGCTAAGGTCATACTGATGTGTTAGTGGTCTTAGATAAACAAGTAAGATATCCTTAAGTGCTCATACACACAAATTCGAATATACAAAGATTTTCATCAAAACAAGCTCTGTTTTGGAATTTCCAAAAATAGACGTCTATGGAAAACCAACAGACATCTGTAACAAGACTCGGGATTATTATCCCTAAAGCTAAAGACATTTGTGGTTTTTTCAATAGACATCTGTCAGCTGGGCTACTGCAATATCATGAATGGATGCTTCTTTTCATATTAAAAGAACTCCTCTCTTCCTCAAAAGTTGTAGCCATTAGATCAAAGAGATTTTAGCTAGCAGAAATAACTCTTCATTTACATCTCGTTGATTCCATAAATACATCAAAGACTGAGATTACAAGTTTATATATTTATTTTATGTTGTGTATATTTTCTTGAAAGTGGTTGTACAATAAGATCGAGTAATATGGAATATAATAAATAATAGTGCAGGAAATAATAGCAGTAAAGTAAAATGACACCAGGAACTTTTATATTGATTCAAACTTCCGTTCTATGTCTAGTCCCAGACTCTTTCTGGAATTAAAGCTAGCAACCCTCACTGAACATAGAGGAATAGGTATTAAACCGCCTGAGCAACCGAACAGGACTTGACCGCCTAAGCAACAGAACAGGACTTGACCGCCTGAGCAACCGAACACGACTTCCTTACAAACTGGATTAACTTAACTTAGTGTATTCTTAATAACACGGATTTGTCACTTATAGTACACCCTTCCTATAATCTTTTCCTCAAGAATGATGTGTATAATTGTGTGTGTATAAAGAATAGGAAGATTAGAAATGCTTATAGAATATGGAAGTGGAATTATAAGCAATGATTATATAGAATTTTGTAAGCAATAGAATCAAGAAAGCTATGCACTATAGATCAAGAAAGATAAGAAAATTTGGTGAACGAAACTTGAGTGCTTTTATAGTGTATGAGAAGTTAAAACTTCTGGTAAAAGTTCTCCATGGAAAGCTAAAAGATGCAACATTCATAAGGAAGATAATCTTAAGGATAGGGAAGTGTCTTTTCAATTTTTTGAATGTTGCAGGATTCAGTCGACTGAAAGTGCAACGTCAGTCGACTGAATCCAAAAATTGCACAATATTCATGCACAGATTAAGTCGACAGATCAGGTTTTCCGTCGACTGGTCCATGTTATAAGTAAAAATTATAACTACTCATTCAGTCGACTGAATATACCTGGTCAGTTGACTGAATAGTGCAGTTCAGTACATCACAGAATATGTGTGTGTATTTTGAATTCGATTAAAATATGCATGCAAGTTTATTTTTATGTGAATGATGATTCTTAAGGAAAGATTTTAAGAAAGCGCTAAACTAGATTCTACATACACATTTGATGACTGTTGTTAATATATAACTATACGAATCAAACTTTGAGCCCTTGAGTCCGAATGTTGTCATAGTCGTAGATTCATGAATTGTTGTTTCATGTCAGCAACCAAAACCTATGATCCAACATTCTTCCCTTTTTGATGATGAAAACTCCATTTTCTACATGTGAATCTTCCACAAGCTTTGTTGACTTATCTCTTCCGTTGAATATATTCCTGCAATTATGTTATAGTTTACCCCATGAATCTATGCTATATACCTATAAATAATTAATTTTTTCTCCTCCTTTGTCATCGACAAAAAGGAGAGTTCATAAAGCAGAAAATATTATATGAACAATGACAAAGACGCATAGCATATAACAAAAATACAAATAATGATAACTAAGAAATTTATCATACAAAACAAGAGCACATTATCAATGTTTAAATATTACAATATTAGTTTAAATTAATCACCACAGAAACAATAACCATATAGAAATTTTTTGAAATAAAAAAACATACAAGTTCATCAAAATAACAAGGACTGAAAGAAAAAAACCTTACTCTTCACCGTCGCTACCTTCATTGGAGCGTTCTCCTTCTTCATCGCCACCAGTCTCTTCATCGCCAGATTCGTCACCAACTTCTTCTCTATCTTCTTCTTATTCTTCATTTGATTTCCACTATGTGAAGTGCTCAGCAAGTCATTTTCCATAAGAAGTGGGCACATAAACGAATGCGGAAGAAGGTTGAGAGAAAGCGATAGCTTCCTAAATATTGTTGAGAAATTCCTTTATATGATTGAGTTTCTTGTTGACCTTTGAGACGGATTTTTCAATGCGAGAAAGATTTGACTCCTTTCAAGATAGATGTTGATCAAGAAGACGTTAGTTTTAGGAAAGAATAGTCATGGCTTCTTGAGGCCGAGCTCGAATATCGATTTCTTGAA
Source organism: Allium cepa (assembly GCA_030765085.1). Taxonomy (NCBI): domain Eukaryota; kingdom Viridiplantae; phylum Streptophyta; class Magnoliopsida; order Asparagales; family Amaryllidaceae; genus Allium; species Allium cepa. The sequence goes on from CM060932.1 coordinate 745,120,008, forward strand.
TCTCGGTGATTTCTCTTTGTGGTTAAGGACCTTGAGATGAAGTGGAAGCTTGAACATGGGAAGTTTGTTGTTGAGAAGAAGGTTGTGCTTGACCGGAAGAATGATTTTCAAGCCAGTGGTCGTAGGTAATGATAGTATGGTCTTGATATTGCTTAGGTAGGTTCATTAAGCTAAGTGTCTTGTTATTCAAGGAACCAATGGATGAGCATTCTGAATCGGCAAAAGGAACGTCAAAGTTTTTTAGAATATGCATAATATATGTGCCATAACGAATCGTTCTCATGCGACCTTGATTGAAGGTTTGAAATTCGTCTAGGATTACTTTTGCCCAATTCACACGACGACCTCCCCAAATAGCATACAAAGACTGGAAATTGCTCATATAAGCTTTCTCATAGCTCCCGGTTCTTGGGTTGATCATATGGGTAAGCGCATGATGCATGATTCGAGCCTTGGGTCGTAGCGCAACTTCTTTTAGTTCGATTAAGTCGTCAGAGAGAAACATATGACTAGTACGATCTCGAGTTTACATATTAACGGATATTTTTCCCAATTCTTCTCCTTCGTCTAGGCATATTAGAATTCTAGCAAGTCGTTGAAGGTGAAGAAAATCTTGATGCCAAGTCCAAATGGCATCGTCTGGGTTTGCCACGATATGGTGGTCGAGATTTAGATTGGTGTAAAAAAGCTTCACGAGGAGGTGATTGATTTTGTTGTTATTTGCAGCAAAATTAATTATAGATTCTAGGCCATTGCGACAAGCTAACTCTTGGATTTCATATGGAACAAAATCGGGAAATTTGATAAACGAACTTTCGAAAAAACAAGAGTCTTGTCAAATCACTGTGTTGCTCATTCAATGTGCAACCATCCTCGAATCTGAGAATCAAAAGGACCAGCTGTATATTGGGATTGTCTAGCTTTTTTGGTGCTATTGAGTAGACTAGGGTTTGGATTTTGAAGAGTAGGCTTCAGATGTGAAAAGATTAAGATCTTATTTTAATGAATTTGAAGTGAGAAGGAGGAGTAATGGAATAAATTTGAAAAAGAGTGAAGTGAAAAGTGAAAAAATGAGAGTTGGAATAAGTATTTTAATTATCATTTGTCCAGGGGAAACCTCGGTTAACAGTTTCAGTCGACTGGATATCCAATACCAGTCAATTGACTGGGTATTTTAAAAAGATTATACTGGCCTCAATCGACTGAATTTAGGGATTCAATCGACTGATGTCATCCCGAGAGTTTATAGTTCAAATTTGGCAATTTCAGTCGACCGAACCAAGAAGCCAGTTGACTGACTTCATAAAAAATATAGTGTTCAAAGACCTTTCTCAATCGACTGAATTTATATTGTCAGTCGACTGATTCTGGAAAAAATTGCAGGATTTCGAGAATATTGCATTTATTTCTAGTATTTGAGATGGAGAACATTCAAATATAGGTTTTATTAATAAAAGGACATTCAAATACACAAATCATTCAAACAGAAAATTAAAATATGATATATATATATATATGTATATGTATATATATTTAAAAAAAATAGAGAGACTTAGAGCAAGAGGAAGGAGTGTGGTATTCTCCGGTTCTACTTTGATGTTCTCCTATAGTGGTCTCAATGGTGGCCATCCATTTCCACATTCCCATGAGTTTGGAGAGATAGGAGATGTTGAAGCGATGGTTCCCATGGGTTACGTCGTGAAGGAGAACTTGGTTGGTGAACCATATTGCGAGATGACAATCCACAAAATTTTAGAGCTACTTGTTCTAGGAAGCTAATCGCTTTGAATTTACCTTTTGCTCATAATACAGCTCTCACTGTAATTCAAACATCTCCAATTGATAATCATGGTGGACAATGACCCAAAAAATAAAGATTGTTTGGCTCTTTTACCATAAGTAGTGTAGCCGGTGTGAGTGGAAGGTGGTACTATTGGAACGGGCTCATAAATAGGGGTTGGTGTAGGTAGGTTGACAGAATGCGAGCTTATTGAGGTATGTGAGAGGGAAGAGGATCCAGAGTTTTGATTGTTGACACGAAACAACATTTCTTTTTTATATTTTGATAATGAAAAAGTGGGAGAAATATACGCATATACAAAGGAGGAGATAAAAATAAGAGGGTGTTATTTTCATCATGACTAACGAGTGTATAGTTGTCATCATCAAAAAGGGGGAGAATGCTAGAACCTTCACTCTATGGTTTCAATGACAATAACAATACAATCATATATATATATATATATTATATCATATCAATTTACAGATATACACTACAAGAAATTGCTATGCTCAAAGATATCGGGACTCAAAGACAAATAAAGATTTATGGACCATGCTAAGGTCATACTAATGTATTAATAGTCTTAAATACACAATGTAAGATCTCTTGAGTACACATACACACACAAATTCGTATATACAAATATTTGCATCAAAACGAGCTTTATTTCTGGAATTTTCAATAACCGACATCTATAAAAAAGCAACATACATATGTGACAAGGCTCAGGATTATTATCCATGAAGCCGTAGATGTTTGTGGTTTTTCCAACAGACGTCTGTTATCTAGGAACCTACAATACCATGAACGAATGCTTCTGCTCATATTAAAAGAACTCCTCTCTTCCTCAAAAGTTGTAGCCATTAGATCAAAAAGATTTTATCTAGCACTAACAACTCTTAATTTACATCTCGTTGATTCTATAAATACATCAAAGATTGAGATCACAAGTTTAACCATTCTCTTGATCTCTCCTACTTTCTATCTTTATATTTATACATTCTTTGCTTACATATCCTTAATCAATCATACCCAAAATATGATTTTGGTTAGATCACTTCCTATAATTCAAAGCATTCACTTTCATATACTCAAAGAAGATTACAGGAAGAATTGTACTATTAGATAATATCCATGTTATTTAGGACATAAGATTTTTGAAGAAATACTTTTACATTAGCCTATTCCTTCAGGCAAAGTGAGGGTTATTGGTTAAAGGAATTACCGAAGGGGAGCTTCGAAATTAGATGTAGGACGGAAGGCCCGAACTGTATAAAATCTCTGATGTGCTCGCTTTTATTATCTATCTTATTTATACTCTATTAATATACTCTAATTAGTATGATTATTAGTATACACTCTCACATTAGTATATAAATTGCATTATATAAAATTCTACAGACATCCACGAATGCATTTCTTCCAGAAATTATTGGTAGTAAAATGAATTTGACATGATCCAAAGATGAAACTGATTCCATAGGAATGAAATTAAATTAACTGAAAACTAAATGAACAAAATGAATTAGAATTTCTAATGAATATTCTTTCACATTGAAGGAAAACTATGAGTTTGATAGTTGTACCCAACGGTATATGATCCATCAGCCGCAAATGTGTCTTCAAAAGAAGACTAATGCAGTTGGAATATAATGAGCAACGTCGATAAGAATTTAATTATTGAAATTAGTGTAATAGGTCCGTTATTCAATGTGCTCAAGTTAAATTAGATTTACTCACAAAATTATTGTTTTGTGTGACTTTGTGTTAGGTACATATGTGTTGAAGTGGAAAATTCCAATAATAATTTAGAATAGACTATTTGCACATAAAAACCAAAGTGTTTGAAAGTCGGTAGGAGCGATATTAAGTTTTTGAGTTTTTCAGATATGATCTAAGAAATGATACAAAAGTATCATTATATAAGCATCAAAATTGAGTAAGATTTTGATAGAAATGTCAAATTGTTTGATTTTCAGTCAAAATGAAGAGGAAACATGTGTCCACGTGAAAAAACTATTAAATTGCTAAAATATTTTTGAGAAGGCAAACAACATACTAGTGGTTGTTAACGATGAACTTATGTTAAAATTAGTAATATTATTATTGTTTAATACTCGTTATTGGATTTTTAGATTATATCTTTTATAATTAGTATAAAGGATGTTATGGATGCCCCAAACAATATGCAAAGACATCTTATTAAGATGTTTGATATGGAACATGTGAGATGGATTTCTTATGAATCCACAATATGAATTGTCATGCATGTTGTAATGTCTACATTATTGTAGTTTGCTTATGTATTTGATGCATGAAACAAAATCAAATCCAAATTAAGTGTACTAAATGGTAGTTTAGAGTATTCTTGAGTATTTATGGAATACTAGAGAATTATTTGCAAAAACATCAAGCTTCTTATGAAGGAATGCTTGGACTTGAAATTCATAAATGTTATCGAGTATAATACATCAATATTAAAGTCATGCTCAACCCTTAGTTAAGTAGCTTTAAGTTGGAAATGTTCCAAACAAAACATTGTAGCTGCTTCAATGAAATGGCTAAGCACACCACCTTGAAATGTGCCACGATAATGGCAATGTATAAATTTAAATGCACAAATATAACTAAGCTAGAGATGATTCTGAGTATTAAGAATACTATATTATTGTTATATGATAACAATGCAATGATAAGTGCTCATTAGAAGTCAAGAAACATGCTCTGATTAGTTCTACATGACAAAGGTAGTTTATCGACATTAGGGAGAGAAAATTGATAGAGTAGATAATTAAAATAACATAGAAAATCCACTCATAAAAGGTCTAACTCGATCAATTATCATTAAATTGATTGAAGAGATGAGATAGATATTACATAAATGGTCCCAGTGCAAGTGCAAGATTGATAGAGTTAGGGGTTTGCCCTAGAGGCAATTATGTAATTTGTTACATATATATTACTCGATAACCAATCTTGTTCGAAATAAAAGATATTTTCTTTCTATTATATACTTGATATATTATGTTATATTAATTTATTAATTTAAATAAAAGTATATTTAATAAAAAAATTCATAAATGGTGTGTTTTGTGATACAATATGTTGTAATCATGAGTGATTTATCACAATAAAATAAACATATCATTTTAGATATTCCTAGTCAAGATGTATCGAGACTATATCTTTAATTATAGTTGTAATATCTTTGGTACCACACATTTTTTGTATCAACGTGAACTACCAAAAATGCCCCTCTATAAATATTATTAAATATTAATATCAGTTAAAAGTACGATATAACATATAAATTTCCTTTACAAATTCAAAATGTCCCTCTACGGATATTATCGAAATCTTAGTTTCACTTAAAAATAGGATCTAACGAATCAACATTTTTTAAAGTTGTTTTTTATTAATTAATAATAGAAATAAAAATTCAAACTAATAAAAAATTATTTTATTCTTTATTAATTAATAATAGAAATAAAAATTCAAACTAACAATTAAATTAGATGTTGCAAATTAGAAAGAAAAATTAAAACTAATTGCATATTAATTTTAACATAAAAATATGGCTATATATTTTTGCAAAATATATTTTTTCGAATAAGTTAAACATATACAATGTGTAAAAAACAATTCATGCATGATGTGTGTGTGTCATCATCACGCATGAAGTGCGTGCCGTACCACTTATATATATTGTAATAGCTTTGGCGTCATACATTATTGGTATCAATGTGAACTTCCAAAAATGCCCCCTTGTATATTATCAAATTCTACTCACTTAAAAATTGGATCTAACATTAAATTTCTTTTACAAATTCAAACGCCTTTAAATGCAGGATCTAACAATTAGGCATGCTTTACAAATTCTAAACACTTTTAAAAATAGGATCTAAAATTAAACTTTCTTTATAAATTCAAAATACTTCTTCACAAATATACAAATTTTTATACCATATGAAAATAAAAAATGATTTTTTGATTGATTTAAACATATACAAATTATAAGAAAAAAATTCACGCGTGAAGCGCGTGCCATAACACTCATATTAATATATCCATTGAGATAGAGTATGTAATACTCTTTAAATTTTGGGCAGTGTGTTACTCATGACTGCTGGGGCACCAAGGTGTTACGTACTGATAATTATAAGATAACCATGGAATGACTCACTTGATAGTTTTCTATTGGTTAACATAACTAAGGTCAAATGTACTTGTAATCTTCAATATGAAAGCTCTGTTTCGATTATAGTCAAATTATGACATAGGGACCATCGAATGACTATAGTTAGGTTGAATGGAAGTACTGAAAGTGAAACACTATTCAAAAAAGGATTCATCTTCTTAGTTATATAGGGTTAGTATCATTGTTAACTAAATTCAACTTGTTATAACTAGTACCTTAATGGGCCTAAATTTTGACTAAATTAAAACCCAAGTCCAGTAGGTTTTGGATTGTTAGATTTGGTAACCTATGATAAACATAAGTATATCAAAGAGCTATCTACATAAACTCACGGTAGAATAGAAAAATATAATAGCACATACATGATGACTAAGGCTACCACCTTGGAATTAATATTATTCATTCAGTATCTGATTATCTTACCAACATCAAGCATGAATGGGAAGACTCACTATCTGTAGTTCTCATCTTGTACTAGTAGTTTGCCCCTCTAAATATACCCTATAGGCTGTAATAATGAGGAGAGGGTCAGAACAACGTCCTACTGATTAAAAAATTACATACTTTATCTATAACCCTAATTTATCCCAATTGATTCATATTTGATGTTATGTCTATTATTTACGGCTAAATTGTTCAGTCCTATGTGCATGTATGGTATATCTAACCTCCTTTAAAGTATAACTATATATATGCATATATACGTATATATCTAAATCTTGACTATCCAAAAAAGCCAGCCACTTAATACTTATTAAATAGGGAGGAGGTGGACCCAACTGCCAATTAATACCTCAACCCGGAAGTGGGCCCTTTATAACGTAATCGCTAGTCAATCGGTTCTAGCTACAAATACCGATGATCCCTAGATACGGCTTAGTAATTTAATTATTGTATTACTAACACATCTCAAAGATTCGTATAAGGGTTAATAGCCTACCTTTGACAAATAAACAACTAACTAATTAACTTTGAGGTCTGTGCATATCCCATATGGATTTTACACCAGCAGTAAGTTAAAATTGTCATGAAATAACCTGAGTCTTTGCTACCAATCGCTCGAAACCACTGGTGGTCATAGCCTATATGCCAGCCCTACTATAAAATATCGATTCAACAACAATATTGACGTAGCCCATTGACTTCCCACGGAGGAAATCCTATTTAGACTAACCTAATGTAAGTTAAAGAAAATACCCACTCAGTTACTTAATACCTCTTATCAGAAATGAATCAGACCACATTTCTCTAAAAGCATTGGGCTATCTAAAATTTCAAATCTAAGATGAAACCTTAGTATATTTTCTCTACCTATACGCAACCACATGTCTCTTTCCCATGGGTCCTAGACGATCATGGGTTGTGGAATTATGGACCTTAAGGCTAATTAAGCAGTAGAGGAAGGGTGAATAGTGTTTCCTAACTTTTGTATATCTTCAAAAATTTCTTTTAAGTTTAATATTAAACTAAAGATTTTCAACATAGAATTAAATCAACAATCGCTCACAGATATAATCACAAATTAAATAAATCAATAAACTAATGTAAAGAGTTAGATAGATGACACCAAGGATTTTATATTGGTTTGAGTTTCTTCTGCATCCAATCCCGTACAATTTTTTGTACATATTCTTTTGTCAAATGCTAATATTTAAATGATCAGAAGGCTAACCCAATTGATATCCGATTCTAAGGCTACGAGGCACACCCTTCTAATTTTTCTAGCTCAGAGTATGCACACTTGATTTGGATGGCCTACAAGCAAACCCACTCAGATTTTTAAGCTATTAAACACAACCAATTGATTTGAACGTGCTACAACAATACCCAAGAAAATACAAATACAGTTTGATGATTTTTCTAAAGACAATTTTTTGAACTTTGGATACAGTGAATCATGTAAAATCCTAGATAGCATTTTATTCTTTGATTTGAGAGAGAGATGATTTCACAACAATAAGAAAGTAATGTTGAATTGATACAAAGAAGTTTGAATTGGTTCTATTTAATTTTAAAGAGAAAAGGGTGTAATTTCAATCGAATTTTCAAGGGAGTAAGAGGAGGGAAGAAAATAAGACAATAATACTAAAAAATTCATTTGAAACCCCTTATATATAGTGGTTAAAAAATGTGTCATTCAAGAAGAGTTGCGATGACTTTGTTTCAAAATTTGAAAACCCGTTTTGCGGCATAACTGTCAACATAGAATCTGTCGATATGTTGACATATGCATATGTATTTTAAAATCTTATTTATTTTAAAATGTTTTGAAAATCCTATACTTTGTAAAATAATTTGATACTTTGTAAAATAGTTTGAAAATAGTTCATAAACATTTTTATCTTTAAAAAACCTATAAAATATTTAAAATTTATTTTGTTTTTAAAAAATATTAAAGATAAGTAATAGGATGTAGAGATTAAAGATGGATACCAAGGACTTTAAGAAAATACTATGACTCTATACACTATAGTATAGTATTGATTTCCTCATATCTTAGTCTTTATACTCATGAGTCTTCGCGTCCATTTCTTAAATCTTTATACTAGACAGTCTTTGATTCATCACCTATATTTATATATACTTTATGTAAATGTATATTGTTGTTATCATCAAAATCAATAATGGAGGTATTAACAATATCTCCATTTTGATGATGACAACCATTAATTATTCCTGCATATAAAATATGATATAAGTCCTCCTAAGTTAGATAACTGCTTCTGAATATATGCATATCAATAACTATGTTACATAAAATAAATGGTATATATGATGATTATATGATATATAATCTATGATGGTTATATGATATACTTAGAGACTACACTATTTTATACCAAACATGATATATGATGTAATAAGATAACACAACCTATTTTTTATTAATTAAAATCAATCTTATATAGATCATACAATCAATTAAACATCTAAAATACAGAAATCCAAATGTCAATCCTAAATATAAACAATCCAAACCATGAAAAAAAATCCAATTCAAATGTACGCGGCAAACCAAATCAAATCAAATCCTAAGAATATGTGTGTGCCAAATCCAAATTTAATAACTAGACATTTTGTGAACTTCAACCAAATCATTTGATCCAAAGATTGGATCTGCTTTGATGGTATCCCAATCTTCATTATCCTCATTAATAGTACATTCTGGGTTGTTAGATGGTTCGTCTTGAATTAAGGAAGAAATCATCCATTGAAGGGCATCGAAATGCTTTTCTTATTCCTTGATCATATGCAATGACTTAACTCTAAATGCCTTTGATTTCCAAACTTAGAAAATAGCACATCTTGAATGATTGAAGAGTTTTTTCAAGGATTTCGCATAATTTTTGATGTGGAGAAGAAAGTTTTGTAAAAAGATGTTGGAGAATGAAAAGTGAGTATAGAATAAAATGATGAGTGTGTTTCCTAGAAGAAATAGGCTTATATATGAGCAAAATGTCATTTGGAATGATTGAATAGGTAGTAGTTGTTTTAAATTTAAAATTTAATTTTTTTTTGCCAATTAGCCATTTTATGTTGACATATCTATTGTATATATGCCAGCATATATTCCTGAAATTTCAAAAACTAGAGGATCTGTTTTTTTATTTTATACCGTTATATATTTATAAATTCCACAGACTAATAAACAATATAGGATAATAAGAAATAAATATAGTTACTTAGAATTGAATGATACATGGATTTCAAAGAAAAAAAATGTGAAAATTTCATGAACTTAAACTAAAAGCATACGATAATGAGAAATACAAAGCTAGATATTCTGAGGAAACACCTAGATAGGCTTAAAAAGATATAGATAATGATGATGAATTTCCACTAAGCTTGTGAATGATATTTCTAAAGTATTTGTCCACTTTTTTTGGAAAGAGAAGCGAACTTTTTACAAAATGAACGCCTAAGCTTCTTTTGGTTCTTAAGAATCTTTTCTCGGTTCCTTTGGATCTCTTTATTGGAGGGATGAGATGGTTTGTCAAAACTTTCCATACTTCTTTCCTTCTCCTCTTCTTTTTGAATTTCTTGTTCCTCTTCATATGCCAACCTTTGTTCCCTTTCGAGAAGTGTCTCATATGGTTCGAAATAAGGTGGAATGTGCATAAGGGAAATGTTGGCCTTGCCGAAAACTTTTTAAGGAATAGTTTGTTTTCCTCTTAAATTAATACCAAAATGATGAAAATTCTAGTAAGATGCACACCATGGTAGAGTGTCTTCCCATGTCTTGAAGTGTTCTTTTAAACAAAGTCATCTAAAATGACTTATGTCCAATTGAAGTTGTAGATTCCATAAATGGTGAAAAGAGCTTCAAAAACTTCTTAAGTAGGGTTATTATAATTATCCATCCTGGGAGTGATACTTTGTTACAAAATCCTCATAAGTCTCAATTTTGATCGAAGATTCTTGTGTTTAAATCAAATTCTTCACCACTTTTGAAAATGTCGAGAAAAAAATTATGATTTTGTTTATCAATTTGAAAAGTGGAGAGGTCAATTCCATTAGATTTGCAACTCAATATATTATCCAAAAGTTCACAATTTAAAACAATTCGATTGTCATTTACACTACTCTAAATTTGTCCCTCTTCTCCTTGAAAATTTTTCCATTTAATTTCACATAAAACATCCAAATTCAGATAGCAAACAAAATCATTTTGATAAGATTCAATTAAACTAAAATTTTCAATTTCGAAACGAAGATCTTGTAAACCATAAGAGGAGAAATCTTCGAATTTAGCAAATATTCTAGAAATTTTTTTAGAAGTAGCACGCTCCATATAGGTTTCCATGGCTTCTTTTCATTGAAGAGAAAGCCTTTGTTTCTCTTAGAGAGCCTTATGGTCTTAGGAGATTGACTTGGGGAGGCTATTTTGATTTTTGGAGGAGATAAGATAATGAAGAGATGTTTTGAATTTTGGAATAAAGTGAGTGATTGAATTGGTAGAGATGAGGTAAATTAATATGGAGAGAACTGACATTTCAGTTTTGGAAAGATGCTCTTTTAGTTTTTGAAATAAATGCAAAAGAGCAGGAAATTCTAATTTTGAATTTGAAAAGATACTTTAAAGTTCTAGCATGTATGTCGACGTATGGTCCTAGGTATGTCGATATAGCCTAAAAAAATCAAAAAAAAAACTAAAATAATATGTTCCTATATATTTATACTTATATACTTTTATTCATCTAATATTTTGATTAATCTATAGGTTATTCCTAAAAACCAAAATCAACTAAAAAATTAAAAAATACATTAAATAAAAGGTACCCTTTTTGCCGCTTTTTGTTGATCTGTTCCGACTAATTTATTATTGCCATGAAACACATATTTACATTCTCAGAATCTGGTTCATTCTCGCTTGAGGAAGTATCTAAATCATCTAGCGTTGCTACTTAAGCTCGTTTTCTTTTTCTAGATGAATCAGTAACCAATGAGATTTTTATTTACTCTAATGTGAGCAATCTCTTTGAAAATGGCCGGGTTCATCATAGTTGAAGCATTGAGTTGCAGTTCTAGTTCTAAAAGTCTTGTTTTAAATTTTTCAAAAGTTGTCGATCTTTTGTACTTTAAAAAATTTCTAAAAATTTTGGTCATGAAAGCAATTTCCTCGTCGTTGTCATCATCTAAATCCTTATCGTAAGTTATTGGTTTAAAAGCAATGAATTTCTTTCCTGTTGCATTGCTTTCCCATTTTCCCTTCAGAATAGGACATTGGATTGCCTATTAACTCTTCAATTTTTAGAGTGCTAATATCATTAGTTTCTTCTATTGCTACTGTGTTTTGATCCCATTCTAAAGAGAGTGAATTAAGTATTTTTCAAATTTGGTCCTCTTTAGAAATTTTTTTACCTAATGCTACTAATGAATGCAATATATCTTGAAATCTAGAGTACATTTCAGAAATTGACTCATTTGGATTCACTTTAAACAATTGAAACTGATTAGTAAGCTTGGAAATTTTGGTTTGTTTAACTTTACTGATGCCCTCATTTGTAACTTACAGTGTTATCTAAATTTCATATGCAGACTTACAAATAGAGACTCTTTTAAATTCATTTTATCTAGTAAAAAAACAAAACATTCATGGTTTTAGCCTCTTTTAAATCATTTTATCTAGTGAACAAAACAAAATATTCATCGTTTTCGAATTATTCTGTGCAAGTGCCTTTTGGTCACAGGCCATTATGAAAAATCAGTCTAGGGTTCAGTGCACTCATTGTGCATAACATTCCAAATACCTAAGCCATTAAACTATAAATAAATTTTTAATATGCATGACCAATATGTGTAATTACTACCATTAAAAAGTGGGGGTCTAACAGTAGATTGTCCTTAGACCAAAGTGTTAACAAGTGTACTAATAGTGTTGTTAGTCCTTAAAATTTTTCAAAAATCAAATTATGGGTTTTTGAAAACCTAGTGCTCTGATATCAATTGTGGGTTGCGAAATTATTCGTCTTAAGGATGATTAAACACTAAAAGGGGTTAATAGTGTTTTCTAAATTTTGTATATCTTCCTAAATTTATTTCAATTTTAATATTAAATCATGGATTTCAAATACAGAATTAAAAAAAACAATCAATCACAGATGCAATCATAGATAAAGTAAAACAATAAAGTAAAGTAGAGAGTTAGAGAGATGACATCGAGGATTTCATACTGGTTCGGATTTCTCCTACATCTAGTCCCGTACAGTGGCTTGTATAGATTTCTTATCAAATACCAATCTTTAAATGGGTAGAAGGAAAACCCAATTACAATCTCTATTCCAAGGCTACGAGACACATCGTCTTGATTTGGATGGGATAAAAGCACACTCACTCGGATTTTTGGGCTATCAAGCACAACTAATTGATTCAAATGAGCTATAATTCCACCCAAGCAAATAAAATAGAGTTTGATGATTTTTCCAAAGACAATTTCTTGAACTTTGAATACAATGGATCATATAGCCTCTTGGATAGCACTTTGATCTTTGATTTGAGAAAGAGATGATTCCAAATAGTAAGAAAGTATATTGAATCAATACAAAGAAGTTTGAATTGATACTATTTTATTTTAAAGAGAAAATAGTATAATTTCACTGGAGTTTTCAAGAGAGTAAGGGAAGGGAAGAAACTAAGATAATTACCGCTTAAATATTCATTTGAAACCCCTTATACATAATGTAAAAACAAATGGGTCCGTTCGTGAAGAGTTGCAATGAGTGATACTTCATTTCAAAATTTGAGAAACTGTTTTGCGGCATGTATGTTAATATACAAGCTGTCGATATGTTGATATATGCATTTGTATATTGAAATCTTATTTATTTCAAAATGTTTTAAAAATTCTATTATATGATAAAGAATTTGATACTTCGTAAAATAGTTTGAACATAATTTATAAAAATTTTGAACTTTGAAAAAATTATAAAATATTTTAAAATTTATTTTTTGAAAATTTATTTGTTTTTCAAAAAATATAAAAGATAAAAAAATAGGAGGTAGAGGTCACAGAATTCTACCAGGGACTTTAAAAAAATTCTATGAGTCTACACACTATATCATAACCTTGGTATCTTCATATCTTTATCTTTATACTCATGAGTCTTCATGTCCCTTTCTTGAGTCTTTATAATATACAGTATTCGATTCAACACATATATAATATCTTGTACTATAACTATATAACTTGTTAAAACACTGGTGTCTATATTAATATGAATGTATATTGTTGTTCTCGTTAAAATCAATAACCGAAGTATTAACAAAAACGTCCCAAATTAGTAGTAAGTACACACAACTATTGGTAGCCTCTAAGTGAAGGGTAGACTTCTGTTGTATAACTTTATTAACCTCGCATCCCCACCCACTGGACCAAACTAATCATCCTAAGCCTAAATGTTCGACCAGGCCCACTAATTCATTGTACCACCCCATAAAATTAAAGAGAAATAATAAATAAGCACTGAAACCAAAAAGTTTAATTTTTGGAAATGGTGAAAATTAGCTATGAAACCTACATGGTTCGGTTCATGGCAATTTTGTGATCAATTTTCATATATAACGTTTTGTCGGTCAGAGTTAAAACGAAAATGTTATTAACGTCTGAATATTTCAAATTGAAAATAATTATATATGTAATATAGAAAATAAATATAATTAACCGATGTTAATTAACATTAGTTAGCGGTAACTGATAGTTTACATTTACTTAACATGGAGTCAAAACGACCAAGTAAAACAAAAGACATAACATGTAATGGAAGGCAATCGGTATAAACTAGTGTTATGTATAAAGTGTGTAATTTGTCAGTCCCTAGAACATTGTTCTGACCCCTTCTCATTACAACCCATATGATAGCTTTGAGAAACATGTACAGGTACATATCGGGAACTGTGCAAGGATGGATTTCCTTATACATGCTCGGTGCTGACAAGGATATTAGACATTGAAAGTGTTAAACTTGCTAGGTATTTGTATGTATTATTTACTTTACTATTCCGCTGTGAGTTTATATTGATGTTCCTCAGATATGCAATTGTTTATATGCAGGATACCAAAACCAACAACTCGTACCGATGATGCCAAAAGTGACATAACACCCGAATATGACATGTTGTTGGATTAGATCTAGTAGAAATAGTAGAAAGTACAAAAGAGTAGAGACACACAAGATTTTTATTGTGGTTCGAAAATATCTGGCCTATTTCCACTTTATATTTTAATTTATTATGGATTTGATAGAGGTTAGAAAGAGAATAGAGTCACTAGTACAAAGGGTTCATCGGTTCTTAAGCCTAAAACTGCCAAAGGTATCTACCTAGGTGACTATTGCGGGGGAGACATAAGAGATGAAAAAGAATCAGAGTCCAAGATCCTTTTTTGGTTTCTTTAGGGTTAGTATTTATAGATAAACTGTTCTGTAAATCTTCAAGGTCATGTTGAAAAGGTCCAAATGCATTTCTACATATGGATAAAAGAGCTTGGCTACCAATTTTCTAAAAAAGACATCTCGGTATCTGAGAGGTTCCTCTTGGCGCTGAGAGGTTTGATCTACTGCAAACTTCTCACTTGGTTTGCTCTCCTATCTTCAATCCGATGTATTCCAAACTCTTTTCCATAGAGGTTGGGTCGATCCCACTAATTCCTTTGATAACATTTATATTTCATGCTATCTTCTCATTAATCCTGAGAATTATTCGTCTATTTTCTGAAAAAATACTTGATGACGATTGCTCGAAATAGCACTTGAAGTGCTAGAGATTAGTGGAGGCCAAAGTGCAATAGAAAGTTCTCAGTACCAAGAGGACCTCTCGGTACAGAGAAGTTTTCCTTGGTCAAATGGCTTGTGACTTTCTGAGTTTCCTCTTTTGACTCTTCTAAGTCTGTTCGAGTTCTTCTGTCGTTTCATCTTTTTCTTGACGTTCTAACTCCCATTGAAAATCTGCTTGGTAAAAAACCTGGTTCACACTTACCCTTAGAATATGCTTTAGTTGAGAGCAAAGCGTGCTCTAGATCAAGGCAAGTTTTGACTCTCTATCTAGTGATCCCAGTTGATCGTTAATGTATTACTTTAAAGCATTGCTTTTATTTGGTAGATATTTGTTTGACTACCTTGGATAAACATAATCCTGTTCTTTGCGAAAAGGATAGGATCTACGCTTGAGAAATCGTGTCATTCCTTAGTTGTGTATGCTTTTTCTTTTGCCAAGCTTTTTGCAAGCCTTTGGGTTGAATATTGTCTCGGTTTTAACTGGAACCATTTCCATTTTGTTCTAATAGCTTTCAGACCCAATTCTCTTAACTTTTTATGATCGATCTCCTACCATCTTCAACCACTCATCACTGTCTCCTACTCGTCGCTGCCACCACCTACCACTAAATCCTAAGCCTAACACCACCGCCATCCTTTAGATCGCCAGTCTCATTCGTGGCTCAAGCTTTTGGGGATGATTTGTTTTCATTGCTTGGGGTTCAAATTATCTAAGGTTGGCGACTCATTCTTGGCATAGTGACGGCGGTGGTTGTGATGAGGCCAATTGCTTCTTTTGGGGATATGGTCGAAGTTAGGTTTTGGACTCGACCTGGGGTGAACTTGAGTTTCTCCTTGGTCGTGAATACGTCGTTCTAGAGATAAGTATGACTTTCCATCTTCGACTAGTTCCTGTCAAAGCATGGCCAATCGTGTACGATCGTTCGAATTCCATTGTGATGTTTCAAATCAAGAATGGTCATATTGGAGCAATTCCATCCTCATACTTTTCCTATTACTGCATTTCTAGAGTTTCCTCACCGTGTTGAATGTGTTTAATGTCAAGTTTTCTTATTAAATGACTCATCGATCGTCGTGCCTCAAGTCCAGTGAGAGTACACCTACTCCTCCCAAAGATGTATACTCCGTGGTGCAAATTTCTACTTCTTCACTTCTACCTTCTAGGAAAACAGTAACCATGGACCTTTAGAGGATGGTTTTTCTAATCTAAGAAAACAATGCTAGCCTTCGAGTTTTGAATGATACTCCTGAACAAATGCCGGCAATACTTACTCCATGAATGCTTCAGAATATATGCCACCAGCATGAGATTCCCAAAGGTAAGTATAAGATCTTATCGCTTGGAAGTTTGGTAGTTCTTTCCATCATATAGTCTGTATTTTCCTTTTTGTTACAAATAGATCATGTTTGTGCGGGATGAGCGCCCATAATATCTTGTTTATAAAAGCTGAAGTATGGAAAGATCGCTTTCTTTGTTCCATTTACTTTTCTGAACTTCTATATGATGTACCTATTTTTATAACTGCCTATGTATACAATATAACTGCCAGCACTACAATTTTCCATATAATATATGCATGTTTCTATGCAATGTTCTTATTTACAACTCCGTGCACATAAAGAATATTTCTGCAATTGCTATGGTTATATCCCATCATATTAGCCATGTTTATCATTGCTAAGGTGTTCTGTTTGGCAAGACAGAATCATGATTGGACCAACATATGGTTATTCCTATTTTGAATAGGCCGAGTTGTCCTTCGACCATTTTCTATTGCAAATAGTGCAAGTTTCATGTTGCATCCTTTTGATGGGGAGCATCAATCGCATTATTTACCTCCTGTTTACGTATTTATGTCGCAAACTTAGCCCCCATCACAGAATTGGTCCTTCCAAATGCCAATCTTTCGACATTAGTAGGAGTTGAGTATAATTGGGTAAATTATCCAGTTGCTCCCAGTCCAATCACACTTTCCCAATCCTGATCCCAGATTGATGGATTCCGACAATACCTGTCCATGGTTCTTCATGGCTATTCTTGCTTATCCTTGGCTAAGCATGTCTCACTAGGCCGCTAGTATGGTGGTGGAAACCCAGTTTATAAGTTAGTTCCTATCTCCGAGAATTGGCGACTTAAATGCTTAATTTCGAGCATTCCTTCTCGCCGCTGCCATACTTCGGACTACAGCAAAGAACTTTAAGCTAAGGCTGAACTCTTCTATTGACCTTCACATGGTTAGTTCTTATTGACGTTGCTTATCTCCAAGCAATGGAAAATTCCTAAATGTCGAGGTCAAATTACTCAATCGACTACTTAATAATTATACCTTCTCGATGTTGCCTATCTCTGTGCAATAGCACATTCCTATTGGTATTTAATTAAGTTTCTTTCGACTAGCCACTAACCTGAATAATCCAAGTTAAATGTTGCTCCTTGATGCCACAGGGTGCAGTTGGAACGTTTATATTCATGTCTATACAGTTTCACTATGTGCATCTTCCTATTCATGGGACTCATCATTTCCAATGCTAGAATCCGGCCATTGATGGGATAGAAATATCATGGGGCAAATTATTTGATCGCCTCCGGTCTAATTATGCTTTTTCTGTCCTGATCCTGGACCAAGAAAACCTGATGATGATTGTTTTCGAGCCTTCATGATCATCCTCGCTTATCCTCCACCAAGCATGTCCTTCTTGGTCGCTGGCGCCGTTAAAATTCTATCGAACACTATTTTCAATCTTTGAAAACTAGCGCACAAATTATCCAATATCGAAGGTCCTTTCCTAAAGATACCTGTTTTTGGGCCATAGCCAAATTCCTAACGACCATGACCGAAGATCTAGGCATGTACTTGTTTTTATCTTCGAAAACTAGCATATTGATGGTTTAATTCCCAGAATGTCGTCGTAACGTAGCCCATTTCTAGGCAATAGCATATCCTTGCAAGTCGAAATCAAATTATCTGATCGATCCCTTGGTTATTTTCTGGCAAGCTAGCTCGATTTACCCGATCAGTCCTAATATTCTCTACATGCCAATGTTGTCCCATCTCTTGGCAATGGCAATTTTTATAAGTCAAGATCCAATTAATCGATCGAATCCAAAATGTTGGGTTGAGTTATCAAATCGACCTAAAGCAGCTGTCCTTCCTATCGCTACCAATCTCTGAGAAATGGCAGATTCCTAAAGGTAGGGGTTGAATTATTCGCTCGAACCCATAGTTTTTCATTCGTCCTAATGTTGTCAATCTTCAAGCAATGCTAGATTCTTGAAAATTGCAGATCCACCTTCCTGACATCCCAAATCTCTAAGCCATGCTAGTTTTCTAAAGGTCACAGTTTTCCTTCCTAACGTCACCAATCTACGAGCAGCATCAGATTCTTAAAGGATAGGATTGTCAAACCTTCTCGTTGTCACTGATCTTCGAGCAATGGAAAATTCCTAAAGGTTGGGGGTTTCCTTCCTAGCCTTGCCTATCTCCGAGCATCACTAGATTCCTAAAGGATGGGATTGTTAAATGTTCTTATCGTCACAAATCTCCTGGCAATAGCAAATACTTGTGTAACAACCCTAGTTTTTAGCCATTTATTTTATTTAAATTATTTAAATTTTAAAGGTATTTTATATAATTTGTGTTTAAAAATATAGTTTAATTATTCCATTTGAAGATATATTTTTATAAAATTTTATATGTCAATAAAATCTAATAATAACTGTGAAATTTAAGCTAAGTTTGAACGGTTAGATTTCGCGTTCAACAGACGCGTCAATTATAGGGTATAAAGCAACGTAATAAAACGAGTGTTTTTAAAATAATATTTTTGTGAAAATTTTTGATGTTTTAACCTGCGTCTGTTTAGCGCAGTGTAAAAATCAAGTTATAAATATTTTTGGATACAAATTATCAGTCAGTGATTTTTATAAACAAACGTCGTTGTTAAAAATCAATCGTTTAAAACGTTGTATACATTTCCAAACCGACACGTAAATATTTATCTTCTTAAAATGTTTATAATAAAACCAAAAATCAAGGGTAGCATAAGTAAACATTTAAATGGTGAAACGTTCGAGCATTTTGTATCTTTTCTCTGGCAGTTCACATTTTTTTTTTCTTCTGAAAACATACACACCCTTTTTCAAAGCCTATGACCGTGCTTTCCTATTTACCTCTGCCTTTAAATTCCTTCAGTTACAACTTAAATCACGCAAGTTTTGAAATCAAAAACGTGTGTATCAATTTCGTTCACACTTGCATCATCAGTTTTTGTATCATGCCTGCCTTTGATCATGCTTCATACATCAATCAACCACAGCCCTTGAACCCGCATGGTTGAGAGATGTTTTGCATCTGGCAATCAAGATTTAAGCTGACCTCCATGAATCGTGCAGGCAATGCCAAATAAATTTTTGTGTAACTGATGAATACAAACTCTCGGCCATATCAATGGAAGTGATAACTAAAGAAACTGATACATTTCGTTTCTTTTATTTCTCTGGATAACCAAGCATTTGTTATAAATTCATTTTTCCTCTGCAAACCAATTCATCTGTGATTCACCTCATTTTCCCCTTCTCTCGAGTCATCAGGTAAGTCTTTACTTTTGTGTTGAAATTCTCTCTGCCTTTGTATCTTGCTCGGCCACTATCCACTATACCACTGAATTCTTTTTGATCTGATGGTCTGGGGTATCAAGTTAGGAAAATCTGACATACCATATAGGGTTCATCACAATTTATGTTGCTAACAACAATAGATCTGAAATATAATCCACAAAGCTTAGTCATGTCAGTTTGCACTCTCACATTTGTCTGCATATATGATCATGGGAAGTCTGATTTGGTTTGGGTAGATCTGGTCTAGGAAATGTCAGTTGCAGTTGTATAGAGTGTCTGCATATATGCTAGTCTAGGACAATTCAGTCTACAGTTTCACATCTAAAGTCTGAGTTGGTTTGTGTTGTCTTGCATAGTTTTGTGAGTGATAGACTCATGTCTGCAGTGGTGTTTGTGTAGTATGGATGGCAAGTGTAGTGGAAATAGAAGTAGGCAGTGAAGCTATCTGGTGGTGGAATAGGAAGGGCAAGTTAAGTCTTGTGCATGTTGTGATATGTGTTTGTGCAGATCTGAATGATGGGAACCTGGAAGTGGTGAAGCCAGGGAGTATTGATGCATATTGAAGTGTGGGATGGATGCAATACAAGGTGAAGGGGTAGTTAGTGGAAAGATCAGGAGGTAAGGAAGTGGTAGTCTGGAAAAGAAAGGCAAGTGAAGCATTTCAGACAGAAGTGTCATAGACCAGAGTTAGTAAAAATATGACTCGGGGATTTTAGAATTTGACTCGAAGAAATTCACTGTCTGACCCGAAGTAGAGAGGATAATGACTCGAAGCAATTAAGGGTGGCTCGGGTATAGGTTACAGTCTGCATATTTTTCATCTGCACATTTCCTTTTTGCATCTGCTTGGTCTCTGAAATCTGGAAGGTAGATTGTAGGATAAAATAAATATTTAAATCAGTAATTAAGTTGTTAAAACCCAAGCTTAGGAAAGAAACAAATATGGTCTGCATATAGGAAGTGGAATCTGTGCATGTACATATCAGTGTACACTTGGGCATTTGAAATAATTGGAGATAGCTGAGTTGATGGGTAGTTGGTTGCTTTAGAACCAGACTGGGCAAAAAGCATAGGGGTGGTTGAAGCAGAGGCATGGCAGTGGCAGGTCAGATCTGGGTAGGTTGCAAGGGGTGTGGCTGAAGTCTGAAACCAGAATTGGATGTTGGGTAAGCCTGTTACAGTGAAGTTAGGGTAGTATACTGTAAATAAATAAAGTCTAATGCTTGGAAAAAAAAGAAAAAAAGAAACACATATAGGCTGTGCATATGGGAAGAAAGTATTAAGCATGAGCATATAAGAGGATGGGTTGGATCTGATGTAAAGTGATGATGGTTCTCTGTCTGATGTTATATTATAAAGCTTGAAAGGTTGAGTTGAAGAATGATGAACAAGTGGTCAAGTCTGTACATGTAAGTCGATGCATGCGTGCATGAGTTTTAACTTGGCAGAGGAATGTTGGTGGATAGTCTGGATGGGTGGGGGTGTTGGAAAGCATAGGAGCTTGGATAGGAATGGGATGAGATTGCATATATTCCCTGTGCATAAATATGATATAAAAGTGGTTTAATGGATTTAGTGTTTGGTGGGAGTAGTTGGAGATCTTTGTGCAGAGGAGTGCATGCATATTTCTCGAAGCAGTGTGAAGGAATCTCTGGGTAGTGGATTTGTTCATGTTAAAGGCTGGAAAGCTTAGATTGAAGGGTGACAGTAAGGTCGAGAAAAATTTAAGCGACTAAAGATTTGAAGAAAGGAGAGAACTAAGAAAGTTAAATGGAAGTTTGAAGTTGAATCAAATAGAAATGGGCTGGAAGTGCATGTTTCAAGTGTGCACGTCTGTGCATGGCTGCGGCAGAGGAAATGGCATATATGTTGGCTGTTGTACTGAAAAAAATAAATAGAGGGGGAGTAAAAGAAATGGTGGCAAAAAAATGTGTGTACATGAGTAAGGGGAAAGCAAGTGTGCACGTGCACATGCGTGTATCACGGCCTTAGGAGAAACGTCACCATTTTGTTTAATCAGTCTTTAGAAAATTTTGTCGTTAAAATTTAATGTTAGCACGGTTCATACTGGGTATATTTTGGGTTAAAACACGGTGGAGTGGTCGAGCAAGTCAAATCATTCTCGTTCTATTTTAATTTTTCTTTGACCGTAAATTCTAAAGTCGCGTTTCAAAATATTTGAATTTGTTCTAGATTTGAATCTAGGCGACATCAGAAGAAATTTGATCGTTATTTTCTGTCGGTCTTTACCGGTGAATCGTCGTTTTGAATTCAAATTTTCTGCAACTTTCAAGTGAGTATTTCTCACCAGACATACGTATTTATATTTTGTAAATTATTGCAAGTGTATGTGTAAATTTGTATTTCACTATTATCTGTCTGTAGTGTGATATAGAATGATGAACCCCATTTAAATTGACACCTCATCAGTATTCATCTGTTGTATTATATCTGCTGTTATATTATGTTATTGTTTATTTACTGTTTAAATCACTACAAGTTCCCTGTTAAACTTAGATTGTTATGGGCTGAAATGATAGGCCTAATTGATTATTATTGTTCATCTATTCTGTTAACTGCTATAAATTAACTTGGGATTGCGGGTTTGAAATGATAGAACCCGGGATATTTGTAAATTACGGATTGAAATGATATAAATCCGTATCACTTGACCTAGGATAGAAAACTATATACAGGCCCGTGGTCCTTATAATATTTTCTGAAATATTTAAAACTAATTTGGAAGTTAAATATTTGATTTATATCTTTAAAGGAATTTATATTTATTTTTAATAAGTTATAAATAAAAATAAATAAATAATTGAATAAAATTATGGAATATAACTTATTTTGGAAAGTCTGGATTTTTGAAAGAATAAGTTTTCAAATATATAAATAAATAAGTTATATTTGGAAATATTTATTAAGTTAAACAATCTATTACAGCATTTAAATGCTGTCTCTTTTGAAATTGGACTAGTTTTACCCATAACTTTAGGTAGCATTTCCTAAGTGCTATGGAATCTAGAATTTGATTGCTCTAAAATTTATGGAATTTGATAAATTTTATTTTACCTTAAGTTTTGGAAAAACTTAAGACATAATATTTATAACTGTATTTTCCTAAATAAATTAAAGATAAATATTCTGGTATTAAGTAAATTTTGGGAAAAATTTAATGGTTAAAATTTGGAGTTTTATTTATGGAAATTATGGGAATATTCAAGACTAAAAATATAAAACATTGATTTGTGAAAGAATAAAACCCAAACTAAGTTTTGAATAGTAAATACTCCAATTGGATATATATAAAAAATTGAAATGGTTTTGGGAACATAAAGGGATATTTAAATTATGGTTAAACTTTGAATAAAGAAATATATTTGTGAAGCTATGTAAATTATCTTCTTTACAAAGTAACCATAAATTTAACCCATTTATATATATACCGTTGAATGTCCAAACCATTGTGTTTGGGAGTTATGGATTTAAGTAAAGTTTCCAAAACATTATCCTTTGAAGATATAATTCAAATATTTGGTCTCCAGATATTATAAACAGTATGGTTTTGGAAAGAATTATATTTGAATATAACGATATCCTATTGTTTTGGGTTTTAAAATGATATCGTATCTATAGTTTTGAAATGGAAATGTTTATTCTGATTTAAAGTATAAACTGTTTTTAAATAACCACGGGTTATAATAACGAAGGGTTGGCAAAGAGACCGGGATCGGATATGGACATACTCTCTGTCGATACCGAAAACCACTTTGACTAACCGTGTACGCGGTGGAGATTCCAGAATGAAGTAGGTTGGTGGTGACGGTTTCTTGAAAGGTATATACGTGGACCCGACTCCCGTGAGTTGGCATAAGGTGGCTAAAACAGGAGCGATTCTCGGATTAATGAGGTAGCTCCTCTGATCGAACGCACTTCTTCGTATACCATTCTATTGCTTATGTGATTGTTTGGGTGCACCCTTTGATTTGGGAGTGTTGTTCGAGGTGGGCGGTTGCTGCGGCTTCGCGTTACCACCGGTCCGGATAGCAATTGGTATATCTACCCTGGCATTGCCTAGTTGTGCCGTGTCACCTACCATATCGAGCCTTGTACGAGTTTGGTTTTCTCCCGTAGCCCGTGTGGTATCCTCTAGTTGCTTCCCGATCAGGAGGAGCTATGATATTGGATGGACTACTGGGACTATTACGTGTTAAGGGCTATATGGGTAACCCCTTAATGCTAAGAAAGAAGTATGTTTACTTTATAAATAGACACTATTATAATAGCGCAATATACTACATAGTAAATAGTTTAACGGATCCTTAGAGGATGGGCGGTCCCAAGCATCCTTTGAGTTACTTGCTATATATTACAATACACTTGATTTAGCTTACATTATATAAGTATGTATGTCCTGACTCGAGTGTTTTGTTTTATTGTACGCTCGGGTCAGCCTGAGTTGCAGTTCAGCTTTCCCTCCAGAGCTAGGACACTCGTAGATCATTCCTGCTGTTGGAAGCTTTCCATCATTATCTTTATGAAATTCAAGGCATTTGAAGACTCTATATCTGTGTATGTTTAAATTGTATTAAAGACTAAAAATGTAATTCTGTTTGGAAAAGTTTAAGTGGCTTCATGAACCACTGTATCATTTTATATTCCGCTGCGAGATTCTGATATTTGTGTATGTGATTCTGTGATTTATTTACTGTATATTCCGAGTTTTGCCAAATTTATTCTACAACGCAGTACTTTGAACAATTCAAGTCCGACATGTGCGGATGCGAAGGGTTGAAAATACTTGGTCGTTACAGCTGGTATCAGAGCCTTGGTTTTAGGCAAACTTAGAATGTATGGTAAATTTGATTTACAGAATCACGTTCATTCGAAACTGAACCACTTTCTTTTCGAATTTTGGAACATTCCCTATGGTTTCAAAGTTCATCCGTGTCCCTCACTTTTCATCATCTTTAAATCCTGGAGTATCCCGTAACTCCACTTCGGATGATCTTTATAGTGAATTGGCGGTCTCGCCATTATTCTAATAAAGGGGTGAAACTCCTTTACCATTAGCATTGATTCACCGGTGGTTTATATTTATCCTCGGTTTATATGCTGGTATCTTGGTTATTCTGAACTCTATCTCTTCAGATCAAATGTGGATTTACTCAACCCCATCGATCTGACTCCTTAAGTCACGGTTGACCCGGTCAAGGTTGCCCGCGATTTATATAACCTCACTCAGTTCCTTATTTTGTTATTTCATCATCCGATCTTCTGAATTACAACCTATCTTGAATTCTATTGATTTGAGTTCATCAAATTTGAACCTCTATCCTTGTTTTGAAAATTTATGCCTATGTTTGAAAATTAAATCTATATATATATAAGTATAATTTCCAGAATCTTATAATTAATTTAACTATTTGTCAAGAGAAAATAGTTTTGATTTTATTTATAATTTTGTAAACCATGTGGTTTGTCTAATATAAATAATTGAATATAAACAATGGTTATAAATTAATTTAGAAAATAGAAATGAATTTAAAAACAAGAACTTGAGAATTCAATTTCTGATAATTTCAAACCTTGGGTTTAAAAAGTTTTAAAGGATATATTATTTAGAGTACTTTTGTATAGAAATTGTTTTCAAAGGAATTTAAAATTTAGTGCTTTTCTCATTGTCGCTGGAAAATAATTTCGGTGATGACTGCAGCACCATCGACATTCATTTTCGAGTTTCGAAGAGAAAAGACCATTCTGTAGTCTGGCTACAGTGTTACCGTGAAAATTTAATTGATTTGAAATTCTAAAGTATGACTTAATATATATAGATATAATTTAAATTTGATTTCACATATTTTGTATATATATTTATTTATCTCCATAATGGTTTGAAGGGAATCAGAAATTTGATTCCAAAAGTTTATCTTGAATTTTAAAGTACTAAAATTCTTGAATAGGAATAATTTCAATTGGAGATAATTGAACTTGAAAGTTTTAGTTGTATACTACTCAATTTCATTCCATATAACTTACCTTGATTTTCAAAAGTTAAAAATGAATTTGGATAATATACAATATAAAAAGGATGTCATAAATAAAAAGTTGAGTGGTTATAATAAATATTATACACTTCAATTTTAGTTATAAAAGATTAATAAAGATAATATAGAGATAAGAAAAATATATTTGGAAGGAATATTTTGTAATAAGGATTGTTATCTTAAAACCATAGTTGATTAATGTCTAAGGGAAATATTATGTAAAGAAATTTGATTTTATATTTGCTATAATATATATTTTATTTATGAAATAAACATGTCTTGAAAATAGATAATTATGATTTAAATAGTTAAGACATATTTCAATATCACTAAAAATTTGATAATTGAGAATTTGGTTTTCAAATGGAAATTCCAGAGTGTAACTTATTAAAAGAATATCTTAATTATAAAATAGTATTATAAAGTGTTAGGTTATTTGTTAAAATGAAGAGTTAAGTAAAATAATAAACTGGTTAGGAATGCTATCATATCTACTATAGCATATTATAAGTGCTGCTGTCCCTAACAATAAATTGTTTTGAAAATTCTTATAATGGGATAAATGAACTCAGGAATATTTCAACTTTGATATGAATATTATTTGGCATTGAAACTAAAAAAAAAAAAGAGATAAATGAGGATTATTTTAAAAGTGTTATGATTTTAGTAATATGATTTCCAAATAATAATCTATAAATTTTAATGACTTTCAAAGTATTATAATTTTCAAAGTATTATGATTTCAAGTTATTATCTTATTTTATTTTCAAACTATCTTGAGTATCCTTGGTTTCCTATCTACTACAGAATGAGGAGACTATTGCTTATACCAGTCTATTTAGAAATCTTTCTCTAATCTTTGAAATCTTTGTTACTCATCGGGACCTGAGCACCGCTGAGCACCCATAGGCTGACAGTCAAACTGAAAAAGTAAAACCGATTCTTAAAGATCTTCTTCGTGCTTCAAAATCCAGAACTATTCGTTTAAGATTTGTGTTATCTTCGTTGTTTCTCTTCTTCGTTCCTTTTCGAGGACGAAAAGTTCTTAAGTGGGGGAGAGTGTAACAACCCTAGTTTTTAGCCATTTATTTTATTTTAATTATTTAAATTTTAAAGGTATTTTATATAATTTGTGTTTAAAAATATAGTTTAATTATTCCATTTGAAGATATATTTTTATAAAATTTTATATGTCAATAAAATCTAATAGTAACTGTGAAATTTAAGCTAAGTTTGAACGGTTAGATTTCGCGTTCAACAGACGCGTCAATTATAGGGTATAAAGCAACGTAATAAAACGAGTGTTTTTAAAATAATATTTTTGTGAAAATTTTTGATGTTTTAACCTGCGTCTGTTTAGCGCAGTGTAAAAATCAAGTTATAAATATTTTTGGATACAAATTATCAGTCAGTGATTTTTATAAACAAACGTCGTTGTTAAAAATCAATTGTTTAAAACGTTGTATACATTTCCAAACCGACACGTAAATATTTATCTTCTTAAAATGTTTATAATAAAACCAAAAATCAAGGGTAGCATAAGTAAACATTTAAATGGTGAAACGTTCGAGCATTTTGTATCTTTTCTCTGGCAGTTCACATTTTTTTTTTTTTCTGAAAACATACACACCCTTTTTCAAAGCCTATGACCGTGCTTTCCTATTTACCTCTGCCTTTAAATTCCTTCAGTTACAACTTAAATCACGCAAGTTTTGAAATCAAAAACGTGTGTATCAATTTCGTTCACACTTGCATCATCAGTTTTTGTATCATGCCTGCCTTTGATCATGCTTCATACATCAATCAACCACAGCCCTTGAACCCGCATGGTTGAGAGATGTTTTGCATCTGGCAATCAAGATTTAAGCTGACCTCCATGAATCGTGCAAGCAATGCCAAATAAATTTTTGTGTAACTGATGAATACAAACTCTCGGCCATATCATGGAAGTGATAACTAAAGAAACTGATACATTTCGTTTCTTTTATTTCTCTGGATAACCAAGCATTTGTTATAAATTCATTTTTCCTCTGCAAACCAATTCATCTGTGATTCACCTCATTTTCCCCTTCTCTCGAGTCATCAGGTAAGTCTTTACTTTTGTGTTGAAATTCTCTCTGCCTTTGTATCTTGCTCGGCCACTATCCACTATACCACTGAATTCTTTTTGATCTGATGGTCTGGGGTATCAAGTTAGGAAAATCTGACATACCATATAGGGTTCATCACAATTTATGTTGCTAACAACAATAGATCTGAAATATAATCCACAAAGCTTAGTCATGTCAGTTTGCACTCTCACATTTGTCTGCATATATGATCATGGGAAGTCTGATTTGGTTTGGGTAGATCTGGTCTAGGAAATGTCAGTTGCAGTTGTATAGAGTGTCTGCATATATGCTAGTCTAGGACAATTCAGTCTACAGTTTCACATCTAAAGTCTGAGTTGGTTTGTGTTGTCTTGCATAGTTTTGTGAGTGATAGACTCATGTCTGCAGTGGTGTTTGTGTAGTATGGATGGCAAGTGTAGTGGAAATAGAAGTAGGCAGTGAAGCTATCTGGTGGTGGAATAGGAAGGACAAGTTAAGTCTTGTGCATGTTGTGATATGTGTTTGTGCAGATCTGAATGATGGGAACCTGGAAGTGGTGAAGCCAGGGAGTATTGATGCATATTGAAGTGTGGGATGGATGCAATACAAGGTGAAGGGGTAGTTAGTGGAAAGATCAGGAGGTAAGGAAGTGGTAGTCTGGAAAAGAAAGGCAAGTGAAGCATTTCAGACAGAAGTGTCATAGACCAGAGTTAGTAAAAATATGACTCGGGGATTTTAGAATTTGACTCGAAGAAATTCACTGTCTGACCCGAAGTAGAGAGGATAATGACTCGAAGCAATTAAGGGTGGCTCGGGTATAGGTTACAGTCTGCATATTTTTCATCTGCACATTTCCTTTTTGCATCTGCTTGGTCTCTGAAATCTGGAAGGTAGATTGTAGGATAAAATAAATATTTAAATCAGTAATTAAGTTGTTAAAACCCAAGCTTAGGAAAGAAACAAATATGGTCTGCATATAGGAAGTGGAATCTGTGCATGTACATATCAGTGTACACTTGGGCATTTGAAATAATTGGAGATAGCTGAGTTGATGGGTAGTTGGTTGCTTTAGAACCAGACTGGGCAAAAAGCATAGGGGTGGTTGAAGCAGAGGCATGGCAGTGGCAGGTCAGATCTGGGTAGGTTGCAAGGGGTGTGGCTGAAGTCTGAAACCAGAATTGGATGTTGGGTAAGCCTGTTACAGTGAAGTTAGGGTAGTATACTGTAAATAAATAAAGTCTAATGCTTGGAAAAAAAAAGAAAAAAAAGAAACACATATAGGCTGTGCATATGGGAAGAAAGTATTAAGCATGAGCATATAAGAGGATGGGTTGGATCTGATGTAAAGTGATGATGGTTCTCTGTCTGATGTTATATTATAAAGCTTGAAAGGTTGAGTTGAAGAATGATGAACAAGTGGTCAAGTCTGTACATGTAAGTCGATGCATGCGTGCATGAGTTTTAACTTGGCAGAGGAATGTTGGTGGATAGTCTGGATGGGTGGGGGTGTTGGAAAGCATAGGAGCTTGGATAGGAATGGGATGAGATTGCATATATTCCCTGTGCATAAATATGATATAGAAGTGGTTTAATGGATTTAGTGTTTGGTGGGAGTAGTTGGAGATCTTTGTGCAGAGGAGTGCATGCATATTTCTCGAAGCAGTGTGAAGGAATCTCTGGGTAGTGGATTTGTTCATGTTAAAGGCTGGAAAGCTTAGATTGAAGGGTGACAGTAAGGTCGAGAAAAATTTAAGCGACTAAAGATTTGAAGAAAGGAGAGAACTAAGAAAGTTAAATGGAAGTTTGAAGTTGAATCAAATAGAAATGGGCTGGAAGTGCATGTTTCAAGTGTGCACGTCTGTGCATGGCTGCGGCAGAGGAAATGGCATATATGTTGGCTGTTGTACTGAAAAAAATAAATAAAGGGGGAGTAAAAGAAATGGTGGCAAAAAAATGTGTGTACATGAGTAAGGGGAAAGCAAGTGTGCACGTGCACATGCGTGTATCACGGCCTTAGGAGAAACGTCACCATTTTGTTTAATCAGTCTTTAGAAAATTTTGTCGTTAAAATTTAATGTTAGCACGGTTCATACTGGGTATATTTTGGGTTAAAACACGGTGGAGTGGTCGAGCAAGTCAAATCATTCTCGTTCTATTTTAATTTTTCTTTGACCGTAAATTCTAAAGTCGCGTTTCAAAATATTTGAATTTGTTCTAGATTTGAATCTAGGCGACATCAGAAGAAATTTGATCGTTATTTTCTGTCGGTCTTTACCGGTGAATCGTCGTTTTGAATTCAAATTTTCTGCAACTTTCAAGTGAGTATTTCTCACCAGACATACGTATTTATATTTTGTAAATTATTGCAAGTGTATGTGTAAATTTGTATTTCACTATTATCTGTCTGTAGTGTGATATAGAATGATGAACCCCATTTAAATTGACACCTCATCAGTATTCATCTGTTGTATTATATCTGCTGTTATATTATGTTATTGTTTATTTACTGTTTAAATCACTACAAGTTCCCTGTTAAACTTAGATTGTTATGGGCTGAAATGATAGGCCTAATTGATTATTATTGTTCATCTATTCTGTTAACTGCTATAAATTAACTTGGGATTGCGGGTTTGAAATGATAGAACCCAGGATATTTGTAAATTACGGATTGAAATGATATAAATCCGTATCACTTGACCTAGGATAGAAAACTATATACAGGCCCGTGGTCCTTATAATATTTTCTGAAATATTTAAAACTATTTTGGAAGTTAAATATTTGATTTATATCTTTAAAGGAATTTATATTTATTTTTAATAAGTTATAAATAAAAATAAATAAATAATTGAATAAAATTATGGAATATAACTTATTTTGGAAAGTCTGGATTTTTGAAAGAATAAGTTTTCAAATATATAAATAAATAAGTTATATTTGGAAATATTTATTAAGTTAAACAATCTATTACAGCATTTAAATGCTGTCTCTTTTGAAATTGGACTAGTTTTACCCATAACTTTAGGTAGCATTTCCTAAGTGCTATGGAATCTAGAATTTGATTGCTCTAAAATTTATGGAATTTGATAAATTTTATTTTACCTTAAGTTTTGGAAAAACTTAAGACATAATATTTATAACTGTATTTTCCTAAATAAATTAAAGATAAATATTCTGGTATTAAGTAAATTTTGGGAAAAATTTAATGGTTAAAATTTGGAGTTTTATTTATGGAAATTATGGGAATATTCAAGACTAAAAATATAAAACATTGATTTGTGAAAGAATAAAACCCAAACTAAGTTTTGAATAGTAAATACTCCAATTGGATATATATAAAAAATTGAAATGGTTTTGGGAACATAAAGGGATATTTAAATTATGGTTAAACTTTGAATAAAGAAATATATTTGTGAAGCTATGTAAATTATCTTCTTTACAAAGTAACCATAAATTTAACCCATTTATATATATACCGTTGAATGTCCAAACCATTGTGTTTGGGAGTTATGGATTTAAGTAAAGTTTCCAAAACATTATCCTTTGAAGATATAATTCAAATATTTGGTCTCCAGATATTATAAACAGTATGGTTTTGGAAAGAATTATATTTGAATATAACGATATCCTATTGTTTTGGGTTTTAAAATGATATCGTATCTATAGTTTTGAAATGGAAATGTTTATTCTGATTTAAAGTATAAACTGTTTTTAAATAACCACGGGTTATAATAACGAAGGGTTGGCAAAGAGACCGGGATCGGATATGGACATACTCTCTGTCGATACCGAAAACCACTTTGACTAACCGTGTACGCGGTGGAGATTCCAGAATGAAGTAGGTTGGTGGTGACGGTTTCTTGAAAGGTATATACGTGGACCCGACTCCCGTGAGTTGGCATAAGGTGGCTAAAACAGGAGCGATTCTCGGATTAATGAGGTAGCTCCTCTGATCGAACGCACTTCTTCGTATACCATTCTATTGCTTATGTGATTGTTTGGGTGCACCCTTTGATTTGGGAGTGTTGTTCGAGGTGGGCGGTTGCTGCGGCTTCGCGTTACCACCGGTCCGGATAGCAATTGGTATATCTACCCTGGCATTGCCTAGTTGTGCCGTGTCACCTACCATATCGAGCCTTGTACGAGTTTGGTTTTCTCCCGTAGCCCGTGTGGTATCCTCTAGTTGCTTCCCGATCAGGAGGAGCTATGATATTGGATGGACTACTGGGACTATTACGTGTTAAGGGCTATATGGGTAACCCCTTAATGCTAAGAAAGAAGTATGTTTACTTTATAAATAGACACTATTATAATAGCGCAATATACTACATAGTAAATAGTTTAACGGATCCTTAGAGGATGGGCGGTCCCAAGCATCCTTTGAGTTACTTGCTATATATTACAATACACTTGATTTAGCTTACATTATATAAGTATGTATGTCCTGACTCGAGTGTTTTGTTTTATTGTACGCTCGGGTCAGCCTGAGTTGCAGTTCAGCTTTCCCTCCAGAGCTAGGACACTCGTAGATCATTCCTGCTGTTGGAAGCTTTCCATCATTATCTTTATGAAATTCAAGGCATTTGAAGACTCTATATCTGTGTATGTTTAAATTGTATTAAAGACTAAAAATGTAATTCTGTTTGGAAAAGTTTAAGTGGCTTCATGAACCACTGTATCATTTTATATTCCGCTGCGAGATTCTGATATTTGTGTATGTGATTCTGTGATTTATTTACTGTATATTCCGAGTTTTGCCAAATTTATTCTACAACGCAGTACTTTGAACAATTCAAGTCCGACATGTGCGGATGCGAAGGGTTGAAAATACTTGGTCGTTACAGCTTGAAGGTAGGAATTTTCCTTTCTAGCAACACCTATCTCCAGGCAACACCAGATTCCTGAAGGATGCA
This sequence comes from Allium cepa, assembly GCA_030765085.1. Taxonomy (NCBI): domain Eukaryota; kingdom Viridiplantae; phylum Streptophyta; class Magnoliopsida; order Asparagales; family Amaryllidaceae; genus Allium; species Allium cepa. The sequence continues at coordinate 745,152,930 of CM060932.1, forward strand.
ATTGGTACACCTTCTCGTCTTCGGCAATCTCCAGGCAATGGAAAATTCCTAAAGTTTGGGGTTTTCCTTCCTGAAGTGCCTATCTCTGGGCAACACCAGATTGCTATTGGATGAGATTGTCAAACCTTCTCATCGTTGCCAATCTTCAAGCAATGGCAAATTATCGAAGGTTGATTGAGTAGGGAAATCTTCTCGTCATCACCAATCTCCAGGCAATAACGAATTCTGAAAGGTTAGGAGTTTCGCCTTCCTTACGCCGTCTATTGCCACATAGCACCAGATTCTTTAAGGTAGAGATTTTCCTTCCTAGCATTGCCTGTGTATGGGCAACACCAGATTCCTGAAGGATGAGGGATTCACCTTCATAACTCCATCTATCTCCAGGCAGCGTTAGAATCTTAAAGGTTAAGGTTTATAAATCTTCTTTCCATTGCCTATCTTTGGGCAATGATGAATTCCTAAAGGTTAGAGTGAATAAGAAAAACCTTCTCCTCGTTTCTACCTCCGAGCGATGACAAATTCTTGAAGGTTAACCCTAGTTATCCAATTTGCCCTTAGGAACATACTCCTCATCCATTATCTAAGGCTAGAGGAGTACATCCCCAATTGTGCCGCTAATCACGTAGCGCAAAGGTTTTGATTTTGAGAACATGGTTCCATTGGTTCAAGAAGAAAACTTTGTTTACGAATGAAAGAAGTGGCAAGTCCTGCCTTATTACACTACCCCAGGTGTCCTTGGGCGGCTTGTTTACGGAAATAAATGGAGAAAAACTAAGTGTATTAGTGCAGCAGTAGATTTTTGTTCCATGCACGTGGGATAGGAACTTCATCAAAAATTTCTAGCTTAAATGTTCCATCTTCAAGCTTTCGATCGATCGCTACGATCCTTCTCAATTTGAGCCCTTAGAGGACTTGTTTCAGAATGAGATCTCCTACCTCAAAGGTGCAGTTGCGAAACTTAGCGTCAAAGTGTCGTGCTACCGTTTTCTAATCGGTAGAAACCCTTAACTTTGCTTCTTCCCTTTTCTCATCAACTAAATCGAGAGACTTAAAGCAGGAGCTCCTCGTTCACCTTCGGATTGAAATGCTTTTTTACAATGAAAGGGGATTTCTAGTTCTATTAGGATCATTGCCTCCGTTCTATAGGCCAAAGCAAAATGCAAGTACCCATTTACAAACATATATGTTATCCTATAAGCCCATAGAGCTAGTGGAAGCACATCAACTTAGTTGCCATTAGCACTAGACGGTTGCTTTTTCAAGGTGGATTTAATGATCTTGATCATTACTTCCACCTGCCTATTTTCCTTCAGATTTTCCACCATGGAGAAGCTCTTCTCGATTCTATACCATTTGAAGATATTCTTTAATTCAATGCTCTTGAACTGTGTTCCATTGTTTGTAATGATCTTCAGAGGTATTTTGAACCTGTACATAATTTTCTTTATTACGAAGTTAATTACCTTCTTCGCTGTAATTGTGGCAAGTGGTTCCCCTTCAGCCCATTTCATAAAGTAATCCACTGCAACAATATCATGTATGGCTCTTCCTTTCCCTATTGTTAGCATGTCGATAACGTCAATTCTCCAAATTGCAAACAGCCATGGACCGACCATTTAAGTATGTTACGTTGATGCGGCTCTTAGAATCTTCACAAATCTTTGGCATCGGTTGCACTGTTTGGTGCAGTCAGCAGCATCTCATTTATCATTAGCTAGAAATATCTATAGCGAAGTATTTTCTTTGCTAGAATCTGCCCATAGTGTGATCACCACTGCCGCCTCATGAATATCCATAAGGATCTTCCTAGCCTTATCCTTGGTTATGCACGAAGTAGGGGAGTTGAGAATCCTCTCCCATGCAGTACTTTATGCATCACAAATAATGGTGCTTTCCTAAGGAGTTTCTTTCATCCGTTCCATTCTCTCGGGACAATTCTGTTGATCAGATGGTTCTTAATTGGGGTTATCCATGAATCCTACTCTTCTGTCGTCTCCAAAATCCAGCTGACTTTGATCCAACCAATGCTTGAAGCTATCAAAACTTCCAGCGGAACAAATCCCATTAGATGCACTTCCATACAGCTACTAGTTTGCCTAATAAATAAGATTTCATGTATTTCTCTCTAGGGATGACTGTTATCGTGTAATCTTTATGTCCTTGTGCAGTTCCAGTGCCATTTACAGGTAAAGGGCTAGTCTTGCACCCTTGGCCTGATACTCCTCCTTGATTTGGCAAACCACCGGCTAGGAATCAATGAATATGGATATTATCTTTATCCCTAGTTCCTTTGCTATCCTCAATCTTTGCTATTAATGCATCATACTCGGCTTTGTTATTGGTTGTAGAAAATTACAACTTCAGTGTAACATATTGGTCATCCTTCTGGCTTTTCAAATACTACACCTACCATTGAGCTATATTCGTTTGGAGCGTCGTCAACAAATAGCTCCCTGTGAGGAGCTGCGACTGCAGCATCCTCTTCCTCTTCACCACCATGTGTGATAAACTTGGTCATGAAGTTTACCAACGCTAATCCATTTATCGCCCTCCTAGGATGGTAGGTGATATCATACTGACTCAACTTGATATTCCATTTCAGCAACATTTCCAAGGTCTCTGTTTGGTACAAAACCTACTTCAAAGGCTGATATGTCAGTATCTTAATCGAATGAGCCTGAAAATATGGTTGCAACTTCCTAGATGCGATTAGTAAGCAATATGCAATTTCTTCCAACTTTGGGTAATTCTTTTTAGCTTCAATAAACCGCTTGCTGATGTAGTAAACTGGTCTTTGAATTCTGGCCTCCTTATGTACCAATGCTACACTCAGTGCATGAGCAGACACTGTTAAGTAAACAAATAAATCCTTCTCGTCCTCTGGTTAGGATGAGACCAGTGGCTTTTCCATGTTCCTTAATAATTCCTCAAAGGCATTCTAACAACCTTGATTTCATTTGAAGTTCTTCTTACCTTTCTTGAGGGATTTGAAGAAAGATATGCACTTATCAATCGCCCTTGAAATGAAATGACTCAAAGAAGCAACCTTTCTATTCAAGCTTTATAGCTGTTTCTTCATAGTTGGGAAGTTAGGTTCCTTAAGGCAACAATCTGCTTTGGATCGACCTCAATTCCCCGTGCATTAACTATAAACCCTAGAAACTTTTCCAGTGCTACATCGAAAGAACATGTTAAAGAATTTAGCTTCATTCCGCATTTTTCTAAAACTCAAACGTTTCTAAAAGGTCATCTATATGGTTCCATGACACTCGTGATTTCACAAGCATTTCATCTACATATACTTCCATTTTCAATTTGATTTGATACTTGAACATAGAATTTACAAATCTCTTGTATGTGGCTCCAACTTCTTCAAACGCAACGACATTACTCAATAGCAGTATAATCCCAAATCCATTATAAATCTTGTATCCTCTCAATCCGATATATGAATAGCCTGAATAAGCATCTATAAAGGAGTGCAACTCATGTCCTGCAGTTTTGTCAACTAGTTGGTCAATCTTGGGCAAAGAAAGCTGTCCTTCGTGCATGCCTTATTCAAATCTGAGTAATTGTTACAAATTCGCCATTTTCCATTTGACATCTTGACCAATACGGAATTGGATACCAAATCAAGGTACAAAGCATCATGGATAAAGCCATTCGCAAACAACTTATCCACTTCTTCCTTCAACGCAGTGGATTGCTCCAGACCCAGACTGTGCCTTTTCTGTTTCCTTGATGTGAAGTTTGGGTTAATATTCAGTGCATTGCACGCTACCCCCTGCGATATCCCATAAATATTCGAACGCGTCCAGGCAAATACATCTAAGTTTCCTTAGAGTAGATTCACCAATTCATTTCTTAAGTTAGCGCTGAGCTGAATTCGGTCTTCAAGATCTCAGTAGGATCAACTATGTCAGTTGGAACATTCATTGTCAGCTTAGTCGATGATGGTCTCCTTCCCCTGATTGCTTCCTAGGATCCATAGCTTCGTTAAAATGGTTATGTTTCCTGAGCCAGGGTCCAATCTTGATTGCTATGGTTGGGAATCCTAAATATGGAGAGTTCTCTCCACACTCTTTCCTTTCTCGTGTATCTTTGTTTCTCCGAGTTCCGCGATGGAGCATTCTCTTCCAGCACTTTGATCACATTTCATCACTTCGACCCTATTTTTTATGGGAATTTCATCACTAAACACAAAAGCTCATGTACTACTCTAGAATAAGTGAAAGCCAGTTGTGAGAGCTTTTTGGCCCAAGAAGGCGTTGTATGCCAAGTACTCATCCATGATAATAAACTTCTAAATTTGGACTATCCTGCGATCTCTTTTGCTTGATTCCACAGGAAAATTGGTTATTCCAATTGGCTATTTTTCTTCACCTATAAATCTTTGAATCTTAGTTTTACAAGCATAACCTCCTTCATATTGATCTTTATTTGATCAAATGTTCCCCTAAACAATATATTCTTTAAACTCCTTGTGGCTACCAAGATTCGGTGTATAGTTGCAGGTCCTATTCCACCATGGGGTCAAAAGGCGACAGTTCGACTCCATCTGCATACTTATTCCTGGGTAAAATATCATCAGTTACCATCCTTTGCCACTTAACTGGAGCTTCATTTTCTTTGGCAAAAAATCTTCTTGCATTACATGCTTTAGCGAGCTCGCTTTTGGTTTTATTTCCTTCTAGCTTTTCTCAGTTGGATAGGGTCTCTCGATTATGGTATTGATAATCGATTTTCCATCGTTTTTTATGGGCCCTTCTCCACTTGGTCCAAATTGTTTTCCCTTAGGTAGGAGACCTTAGGAGTCTTGGAACTTGACCGCCTTCTTGTGGTTCGTTGACATACTGTTGGAGCTTTTTTTCTTTGTCAATTTTTCCATAAGATCCTTCAAATGATGGCACTAGTTCATGTCATGCCCATGAGTTTCATGGAAATGAATGAACTTTCCCGAGCACCTTTCAAGATGTCTTCTTATACCATTCCTTTAGTGGCTAGATACATATTTTCCAACATATCGTTCAGAGGATGTAATGCTTTAGTTTCATGTTGCGTGAACGTTTCTTGTTATCGTTATGCTTGTCGCTAGGGCCTTGATTCTGTTTCTTTTGGTTTCTAGAGTTTTCAGCATTAGTTGCCATAATGCTGATGTTATCTCCAAATTGATTTATTACTATGTTGCTTTGGATAACCTCCTTTGACTATCCATCATCAGCATTTCCTGAAGCTAGACTTGTTTCTTCCAAGCGCAAAAATTGATTAGCCTTCCAATTGAACTCCTCCATAGTTGTAGGTTGTTTCATTTTCAGTCATCTATCGAAATCTATGTCAGAGTAGGTACCCCCAAACTAACGACATGAATATCAAATCTTCCTTCGGATTACTTACTTAAGTAATAGCAACATTAAACTGGTTTAAGAAACCTTTCTGCAACTCCTTAACCCCTTGAGATGGGCCTGACAAGGACATCACATCCTTGGGTCATGTAGCATGCAGTCTAAAATGCTCAATGAATTTCCCAGCCAACTCATCAATAGTCAATATGGATCTCAGCGTGAGCCTAATGAACCATATTGACGAAACTCCTTCCAAGAAGATGGGAAAGCATCTACATCGAGTAGCATCTATTGCCATTGCACTATCCATGTGCCATTCGTATTAGAGTAAATTTTGTCTAGGATCGATAGTTTCATTGTATGATGACATAGTCGGCATCGTAAATTTCCTGGGATGCTCTTCTAATGTAATGTTCTTTGTAAAGGGAGTTCTGCTTGGTGCAGAACCCTAATCCTCTTTCTTCAAACATTTTATTTCCTCAACCAACTACTTAACCATGTCAACTATGCATTTTCCACTGGCACGGTACTCAGTAGGATGACTACCAAGGGCTGTACCAAGTTTGTGTCTCTGCAAATGATCTCTACTTGCCTATTGACATCTAGATTCTTCAGTCTCGAAGAGAACCACTCTGACGGTATTTTGTTGGCGTGTGGTTGGTTTAGTTGCGACTGCGTGAACCCTATCTCCATTTGCACCAGTATCTATTAAAAATCATAATCATCAAGCTGTAAGTCTTCTTCCACATCCAAAACATTCATTGCATTAGCTTCCAATCCTCCATTCTCTAACACATTCCTCTCAGTACCAAGAGGAATCCTCTTAGTACCGGGTGGTCTCCTTACGAGGGTACCACTTCTACTTCCTCCTGCAAGTCCTTCAATAATTACAAAAACTCGTTCCTTCTGTTTTTGCTTTCTATCCCTTGGCTTGAAATAGAGGATCTTTCCTGTTCCAACCTAAGTGAAGTTTCCCTTCTAGTTCTCCTAGTTCTCTATGGTTGTAGGGTTAGCAAAGCATTCGTCTTATCGATCAAAGCTTTTTTATTATCTACCATCTTCATGTTCAATTCCTGCAGCATCTTATTAAGCTCACCTCTAGTAACCATTTTCTGTTGAGCATATGATCCTGATATCACATATTGGTTACTAACTTCAACTTGGAGAGCATCCCCATCATCACCACTAGACACTTCTAATGTGGATCTATTGGATCATTTAGGTTCCGTTGACTTTGTTAGCGCTAAAATTGGTCGCTAACACCCAAATCCAGACGAAAGCACCAAATCACAATCGCGGGTCACAGATAGAATGTATGCAGAGAGTATAAATTTGAAGAATGGTAAAAATTAAAAAGAAAGCAATAAGAAAAGAGGATTTATAGTGGTTCAGCTGACTTCGGCCTACGTCCTCTCCAGAAATTTCCTTTTTATTGCAGTAATAATCGATTACAGTTACAAAATGGTAGAGTAGCCTTAGCCTTAAAAAATATAAAGCAAGAGAGCCCAAAAGAAGATCCCCCTCTATGGAGACTCACATGGTGTATTTATAGGAAAATCCAAGTAACCGGGCTTTCTAAGTGACCCAGGGCTCGTTAGATCCACAGCCGATCCAGAATCCATAGCCTTGACCAACTCCCTGTCCAAATGTCACCGACCCAGGAAAACCACCAAGGAGACTCGAAGTAACGATGCTTCTGACTCGAAGCAAGGCCTTGCCGACTCACACTACTGTTGCCAACCCAGAACCCACAAAGACGACCCAGGGAAATGCCTTTAGGGACTCAAAGCCGCTCGCCTCTACATAGCCGACCCACATTCCAACTATGCCGAGCCACATCCCACGAAGTTGACTCGAACCAACAACTACTTGGACATGAGGCTGTCGATCAATGCCCTATGCCGACCCACCTTATATCCCATTGATCTACCGAGTGACAACCTGAAGCGAAGGACCTTAGGACTCTAGGCAACCGAGCCTTATTACATACCGAGCCAGTTCCTTCCATTCCTATCAAGCCACAACTACAACGTCGATCCACCTTCCATCATACCTACCCACCTCAGCATGCCGAACCACCTCATCCTAATTACCCTGGCCGATCCGCACATAACCAATCCACCAATGCCGACCCTTCCAAAGACGAACCATATCTGGCCGATCCACCACAACTTTCAAACCACGACCAAATGACATGCTTTCCAAGCCCGAATCATGGTTGAACACCTCTCCTCGACCGAGCCATGCATGATTGAACGGTCGAGCCACATAGCCGAACACAAAACATACCGAACCATGCCTCCTAAACTGAACGGCCTCATCCTGACTGAACCATGCCTCCCAGAACGAACCGCCGACAACAAACCCTCCATGACCGATCGTATGTCCATCCAGCCGACTCAAACCCATCGTATTCCACTCTCGACAAAGGAGTAGCCGATTTAGTTAAATTCATCTGTCCATGGCCTTGCCAAAAGGTAGGTTAACATTTGCTCCCCAAAACATGCCTTGTTATTGGAAGATGTGTTTTTAATAGCCTCCAATCTGATATCTGAAGTTCATATGTTATCCGTAGCAATACTTTCTGATTCATAATCCAATCCAGCTTACCTAAGTGTCAATGTCGTACTCTTATCCAAATCTACGACTACTTTGAGTCGATATCTGATTCCTATCTAGTAGAGAAATCCTCATCCAATTCCACATCCATCCAAACCTGACAACCGAGTTCTAATCTATCCGTATTCAATAACCAGTAACCACATCCATGACCTCTTCGGGTCGATATCCAACTCCGAGACCACTCCGGGTCCATGCCCAAATCCTTAGCTGTTCATAGATAATATCCAAATCCGTAACCACTTCGGGTTCTTGCCAAGCGCAACCTGCACACGACGACCTATATCAAGTAATGCCATAGTGATCCTGGTTCAGTGTCCTTGAACGTTGAGTAATGTCATGTCTTAGGTCCAGCCGAATCCTAGTCGCTTCGGACCCTTGTCGAGTATAGTCCATACTTGACGACTTGTGATAGTAACCGATAGGTGATATAGGGCCTAAGTCCTAGGCCGAATCCTGGCCTCTCCGGACCCTTGCCGAGCATAGTCCATACTAGACGACCTTTTAGCCAAAAACCAGATAAAAATCAATCAAAATTGAATCTGAGACCCAGATTCAAACTAGAAAACCAAAAATCCATATCAAAAATCCAAGTCAAAATCCAAATCAATAATCATGCATTCAAACCAAAAATACAAACCAAGAAACCAACAACACTAGGAGTACAAACTGAACTCCAAAGCAAAGCAGAAAAAGCAAATGTCAAGCCAAAATGAAAAAATATATTTTATAAATCAAAGCATCTCGGTAAACCATCATCTCATAGCATGCCTAAGGGTTACCTTCGACCCCATACACGAGTAAGTGATTTAGCTGTTTGCTCAGAGTTTGTTACTTATTCCAAACCATCACGATTAGTTGATGACCAACCGACCACCATTCTTGGGCATCGCGCCTTCGTCGTCCAAGGTAGGCGGTGGCTTCTCTTGTTCCACCATCGCATTTTGAATTCCGACATATTGCTGCAACTGACCATTCCTGACATGTTCCTCGATTATATCCTTTAGATGCCTGCAGCTGTTAGTATCATGCCCGTCCAGGTCATGAAAGAGATAGTGCCTTCCTGAAGCCCTTTCGCGTTCTGAAGGTTCCCTCCTTGCCGACCTTTGGTAAAGGAGACGATCCCAAGTATCCAAGAATATCCCTCCAATGTTGTTTCAGTCCTTTGTAAGTGGCGAATTTTGGTTCTCCCCAGCGCTTCCTCTTTCCTTTATCCTTGTCCTTACCCGAGCTTTCACCAGGCGGTCCTCCATCCTTAACCATGTTTACTTCCTTTGACTTCATATCCAAACATGCATCCTCTTGTTGAAGAAATCTCTCGGCTTCGTGAAAGAATTTCTCAAGATCTACTGGTGGATCCCGTATGAATGATACTTTGAAATCTGAATCATCCCTGACTCCTGACACCGCTGCCATTAGAATCATTGATGGATCTGGCTGATCCACCGAAGTAACTGCTACATTAAACCAAGTTAAGAAAGTCCTGAGCGATTCATCCGCACTCTACTTAACTTACGCCAGTGTCATCATATTATTTGGCCTTTTTATGTGAACTCGAAACTTACTTAAGAACTTATCCACCAGTTCTGTCCATGTTCCAATGGATCCATCCTCCAGCTATCTAAACCACATAGCAGCTATATCGGTTAAGTATAGGGGAAACATCGGGCCATGCCTCCTATGATGCCCCTAGCACTTCCAAATTCTTTGTGTACCTCATCAAGTGGTCAGTGGGATCCGTCTTACTACTTCTAGAATGGGGAGCTTGAAATCGGGTGGATTCCTAGCTATACTCATGTTCATGGTAAATGGACTTTTGTTCACTCCGTCCAAATCCCTGTTTGTCAAACCTCTGTGAATGGTTCGTCCGATGATGTCATCCAATCCAGTGTGACCTACCAAGGGTTGCCCCATATTTACATTTCCTAACTTCCCTCCAAGTCCTTGAGGGAATTTCGGTACATACTTCTCATCACGTACTCCTACATTCTAGTTGGCGTCAGGCTGCGCAGCGTTATTTGGTATCCCTTCATGGATTGGTCTAGCATTTCCTAGTGGTGTGCCCCCGAGTCTTGGTCCATTCAAATTGATGGCCATTTGCTGATTGGGGGATGCCTCCAGCTGAACCAATCCATCTGCTTGCCTGTTGAGTCCTTCTGATCTAGCTCTATGGATCTGAGCTCTTATAGCTCCTACTATCCCTGCTTGTCCAAATTGTCTAAAAAAGCACCAGCTTCATTTCCTCTTGCCTTTTCAACTGTTCTTATATGGAATTCATCATGACCTGCATCTCATCCCTTGTGATATAGACAGAGCTTGATTAGCTCCACAGGAAGCCTCCTGACTTCCCTCTTGCTGACTTCTTCCCATCCTTTGTCTCCTAGTTGATTGCTTTGCCATAGTCTCCAGAATCCAAGTTCCTAAGCCTTTAAATTCAAAATCCAAGCTCCTAATCCTCGAGGGCTAGCTTTCTCAGTGAAAGCTCCAAAATGTTAGCGCCAAAATTGGTCACTAACACCCAAGTCCAGATGAAAGCACCAAATCACAGTCATAGCTCATGGATAGAATGTATGTAGAGAGTATAAATTTGAAGAACATTAAAAATTAAAAAGAAAGCAATTAGAATAGAGGATTTATAGTGGTTCAGCTGACTCCAGCCTATGTCCACTCTAAAAATTTCCTTTCCATTGCTATAACAATCGATTACAGTTACAAAATGGTAGAGTAGCCTTAGCCTTAGAAAATAGAAAGCAAGAGAGCCCAAAAGAAGATCCCCTTCTGTGGAGACCCATATGATGTATTTATAGGAAAATCCAAGTAACCGGGCTTTCTGAGTGACCCAGGGCCCGTTAGATCCACAGCCGATCTAGAATCCGTAGCCTTGACCAACTCCCTGTCCAAATGTCACTGACCTAGGAAAACCACCAAGGTGACTCGAAGTAACGATGCTTCTTACTCGAAGCAAGGCCTTGACGACCCACACTCCTGTTGCCGACCCAGAACCCACGAAGCCGACCCAGGGAATCGCCTTCAGGGACATGAAGCCGCTCGCCTCTACATAGCCGGCCCACATTCCAACTACGTCGAGCCACATCCCACAAAGTTGACCCGAAGCAACAACTACTTGGACATGAGGCAGCCGAGCGATGTCCTATGTCGACCCACCTTATATCCTATTGAGCTACCGAGCGACAACCCGAAGCGAAGGACCTTAGGACTTGAAGCAACCGAGCCCCATTCCATACCGAGCTGGTTCCTTCCATTCCTACCAAGCCACAACTATAACGCCAATCCACCTTCCATCATACCAACCCACCTCAGCATGCTGAACCACCTCAGCCTAACTACCCTGGCTGATCCACACATAACCAATCCACCAATGTCGTCCCTTCCAAAGCCGAACCATATCTGGCCGATCCACCACAACTTTCACAACATGACCGAACGACATACCTTCCAAGACCGAACCATGCTTGACCACCTCTCCTCGACCGAGCCATGCATTGCCGAACGGCCGAGCCATATGGCCGAACATCTAACATACTGAACCACGCCTCCCAGACCAAACGGCCTTATCCTGACCGAAACACGCCTCCCAGACCGAAACGGCCGACACCGAACCCTCCATGACTGATTGTCTTTCCATCCAACTGACTCAAAGCCATCGTATTCCAGTCTCAACAAACGAGTAGTCGATTTAGTTAAACCCATCTGTCCATAGCCTTGCCAAAAGGTGGGTTAACAGACTTTAAATAGAAAAATTTCAAATTCTTCAAGCAAAACTTCTAGATCTAACCACTAGACCTCGTAAAATACAAAATAGCAAGCTAGATCTAACCCTAAGTCATATTTCTCAATGAAAGCAATAAAATACTGATTCCAAAAGTGGCACAACACCCAAATATGACCAATTGTAGTATTAGATCTACTAGAAATAGTAGAAAAGTACAAAAAAGTGCAGAAAGTGAAGAGATAAGATTTTGAGTGGTTCGGCAATCTTTGGCCTACGTCTAATTTATATTTTTATTAATAATGGATTTGATAGTTATTTAGAAAGAGATTAGAGTCACTAGTACAATGGGTTGACATGTTCTTAAGCCATAAACTACCAAAAGTATCTGCCTAGGTGACATTGTGAGTGAGAGATAGGAGATGAAGTAGCATAGTTCCAAATCATTTTTTGTTTGCTATAGGCTAGTAATTATAGGGAAACTGCTATGTAGATCTATAGGGTAATGTTGAAAAAGGTCCCAAAACAAGTCTACAATTGATTGAAAGAGCACACCGGCCCATTCTTCGAAAAAGACATCTCAGTACTGAGAGGTTCATCTCTTCAATTTGATGCATTCCAAACTCTTTTCCATAGAGGTCGAGTCAATCTCAATGATTGCTTTGATAACATTTGTATTATCCTACTTTTGTCCATTATCTGAGAGAAACACTTGATGGCAACTGCTTGAAGTAGCACTTGAAGTGCAAGAGATTAGTAAGGTTCAGAGTGCAATAGAAAGCTCTCGGTAATGAGAGGTTTTCTTTTCTCAAATTGACCTATTACTTTCTGAGTTTCTTTTTTGACTCTTTTAAGTGTGTTTCTAAGTTCTTGAGCTATTTCGTCTTTTTCTTGACATTCCAACTTCCATGGAAAACCTACTTGGCTAAAAACCTAGTTAACTCATACTTTGGTGGACTTAGATTTAGCATAAAATTTGGCCCATTAAGGTATGGGTTGTCACATTCATGATCGTTATAAACATATAATGAAGGCTGTATAATTTCTCACTAAGAAAATTATACTGCTTTCCAGCATTTAATTCCTATCTTATACGTTTATTTACCATATTCCATAAATGTCAATTGTTTGTGACAAATGGTTATTTTTATTCAATTCGGAAAATCTCTAATAACAGTTATTTATTCGTTCTAATTAACCAGTTATGCCTACTTCATTTCCCCATAAATGTCATATTAAATCCTTTAACCAATCCCATTAAACACATTTATGTCCTCACTTAGTTCTTGTAACTCATCATTAATTGCATACTTATTTCCCTATTAATTTTAGAGTTACTATCTCTTTCCATCTAGACTTCCTAATCCTATAATATGAGATGCTATGTATAACTAAATGTCCTGATTATAACTAAAGCGAATATCGACTTATATTACACTGTATGGATATATTTTTGTTATAAATATATATATATATATATTACTATTTGTAACTAATAATTCCTAAACTAGAACATTCATTTTCCCCATTTTAATTTATCAGGGCTATCATTTCAAAAAAATTACCGCTATGACTTTTTATAAATTAACCAAAAGTGAGTCATTTTCTTCGTTAAAAACTAAGAATAGCTATCTCTTTCTTTAATTGAATAAACATCGCAAACTACAGGAAAGAACATCTTTTACACATCTCTTTCATTTTTGGTATATTCCTTATTATTTCAAATGATGCAATTTTTGTACATTTGTAGAATTAGATAATCTATTGAAATTAGATGGAAATAGATATAACTAAATTGTACCCCATTCCCTATAAATTAAAACATAAAAATTCACATTCTAAGTCAAATTAGGCCAATCTAAACTAATACTAATATTTTAGAACCCAACAATATATCTAAAATAATCTTTACAACTTTATCAACATTCAACTTTAACGAATTTAGGAACTGATTTCCAGATTTCCAACTTATGGTGAAAATACCACTCCTATTCTAATTACATAACTTACAAAATATGTAGGTGATATTCCTATACATTATAGGCCTACATATTTTAAGCTTAAAACTCGTCAAATATTAGATGGGCATAATAATTAAATAAAATTCAATGGTATAAATTCCAATGTAATAAATGAATCATATAATTTTACATTCACTTTTCAAGCTTTCCAAATCTCTCAAATTTGAATCATCCCTTTGATTTAGCTCCTTTTCTATTCTAATCCAAAAGAATATGTATAATAAAATGTATACACAATACTAGAATTATAGATATGAGAAGAGATTTGGGGTTAATGGGAATATAGATTTACCATTTTGAAATTTACCTTTTTTCATAGTATTGATTCGCTCATTCTCTTCTTATCTTTTATTTTTTTTCACTTCTTCGATTATATATACATACAATATAATATTTTATAATTAATAAAAGTAGTGGAGATAGGAATATTATAGAGCTTCGTTATTTTGATTTGAAAACATGAGAAGAGAAGTGGGAGTTAGGCCTGTATTTATGGATGCTCGAATTAGTCGGATCCGTTAGATTTAGATAATTAAATCCGGACTATTCGGCCAAGGTTCAACCCTAGCCGCCGCCTTCAGGACTGGTCAACAATCCCTATAAGTGGTTGATCAAATGGCTCAAGTAAGGGGGTCAACTGATGGGGTTGCACTTTTTATTTCCTATTTTTCCTATATAATAATGTTCGTTCTAAAAATTTCAAGTGCTGATAACTTCTTTGTTAGAACTACAATCGCAAAACTTCAAATATGAAGGTTGCTTTGAATATTACCATGAACACAATGGTACAAATTTCACATCCAAATTATAAAGTTTGCTCAATTTTTTAGAGCCTTAATAATTATTTACTAATTATGTTTAATTTTATAGGGTATTGCACAACTCAAAGTCAAAATTTCTGACCAGAGTAGTTTAGTTAATAATAATTGTTTTTGTTAAACTAAAATTTGGTTCAACGTCCAAGGTTTGTGTACAGGAGGCTTATTAGAAGAAATTCCATTAATAACCCTTGTTTTTATGATAATTCACAATTTATAGTTCATAAAATAAAATAGGCAAGTCCTTATGTTTGAAGTCCAATGTCCATATATGGCAGGCAAGATAGTAATTATGCATTTAAACACTGGTTAGACTGAAGCCCCTCTAATGTAAATCATATAAGGCATTGGGCCTAAAGAGCTTCATTAGATGCATATTCCTGTTTAAAACCGTCCAAATGCGAATTAAAGTAAAGGTCAATATGCTCAAGTCATTTCCATTTTTATTCAATAATATATTACAAATGGTGCAAATATGCAATTTTGTAATTGTCTATCCCTTATTTACAAATATGTCATCTTCTCCATCATTATCTGTAACATACCATTTCTGGAGGCCAGAAGCTAAGCGCTACAGATGTTGTAGTCATCTATAGTATTAACTTTCGGTGACTAAACACAGTAATGCTAATAGTATCCTTAATATCAAAGTCATGTGAATATGAAAAAAAATTATATTAGAAAACAACATTTTAATTACATTTTCAAAACTTGTTCCATATTTAAATTACACAATCCCATCGCTTTCCGAGGTTTAGATAAAATAATTATTACATAAATATGCCAAGAGGGACATGTGATGATGCCCTGTAGGTTGATCAGAGTTACTAAATAGTCGTAACTGACTTAATACAAACAAATTGGAAATACATCAACAAAATAAAACCACAACTCCTAAGTAGCTATGCATCAGCCTCCTGCTCGTCTTCAGCAGCTTTATTCATCATCATACTAAACCTATATACCTCAAACCTCAGCCTACTCAAATCAATTTTGAGCACCCGAGAGTTTAAGGGGAAAGACATAAACTTCGAGTCATACATAAAGCCTAGTGTGAATAATACTATACCTCTCGATTATTTGATATTAAGTGAGACCACACCTCTTAGTGGAATGGGTTTCCCCTCACTATTAAAACATTTCGTTTTCAAATCATAATCCTGCAACCAAAACTGGTTAAATTTGTAAAGCGTTATTATGTAACATACATATTAGGTAACAAATGGACTATCTATCCGAACACTATAGTTTTGTGTGGCTATCTACAAACATTTGGCTGACTCGATCCTACCAGACAATATAATCAAAATAATCTTACAACTGTTAGACACACCTCTTTTGGATGGCATGTCCTTAACTATCTGTTAAATAATTCTCTAGTGGATGATCTGTCCTTAATTATCTGTTAAATACTTCCCTTTTGGACGGTATGTCCTTAACTATCTGTTAAATCTCTTCCTTTGGACGGTATGTCCTTAATATCTTTCAGGATTACCTAATCCTAATGATTTTACGGGCTCACCAATAACCTATCTATATACAAACATATATTTCCTTCTATGTGTAATCATAGTTTTAGTCTTACCTATGAAAAAGCCCTATACACTAGAATATTGGTCTAAATTAGCTAAGGCCAATAGCTAATATATAGGGTGCTACCCTATTTCAGTCCCATCTGGTATTCTGATATCTGAGTTATTTTACTTAGGGTTAGCGACCCAAAATTTTCCTAAAAAACCTTTTTCATCTTAAATTGATTTAAACCCTTTAAATCAAAATCAACAATGAAAATACATATACCCTATGCTTTACTCAAAATCACTTTGCCATGTTATATATACTTTACTCAAATCTTTGTTGATGAAAATATTTAAACCTTTGAAAGTCTCTTTCGAATCTATTAAAGGTATCCCTTTTGAAACGAAGTAAACCCTTTCATTCATCTAGGCCGAAGGCCAAAACCATCCTTTCAAAACCATTCTCAAAACACTTTTGAAACCACTGAAAAACCTTCCTTTCAAAAGTTTTAAAAAACTTAGATATTTTTCTCTTAAAACCTTTAAACATTGCCTTTGGAAACCCTTGGAAAAAAACCTTTTGCTTCAACCCTTTCGAAACAGTTCGAAAAATCTTCCCTTTCAACCTTTTGAAACCATTGGGGAACCACCCCTTTAAAATCATTCTTTAAAAACCTTTCGAAAGCATCAAAACCTTTTTAAACAACAAATCTTTCGAAAGCACTTGGGTTCAATTTAAACGTATGGAAAAAGCACCTTTTGAAACCATATAAACCGTCTCTTCCGAAACCAGTATGGTTATTCTTCAACTGAGCAAAAGGGTCATTAAAACCAATTAAGTCGAAAGTCATTCATTCAAAAGCATTCTTAAATAAAGAAGTGATTATGTTTAAAACACCCTTCTGAAAGCATTGGAGAAGAGGCCAAGTTTAAAAAAAAAGAATACCTTCCAAAACCATTGACCTCAAAAGGTAGGAAAAGCAGCAATTAGGGTTTTGACCCATCGAAGCAATTTCTTAAAACAAAAGAGCGTAACCCATTCAAAACCTTTCCTGTGAAAACATATGACCAGTTTGGAAACCAACCCAGTCGAAATCTAACCTTTCAAAAGCAAAGCAGGCGCTACTTTAATTTAAAAAACTGGCATGCTTCAACCCTTATAGAACCATATCTTTCGACCATATATCTTCCGCCTTCGTCCAATTCGCTACGTACCAAGTATAATGATACCATGCGCTTACCGTCTTGGTCGGAACCCTTGTGTCGAAAGTGGTGAAACATGCTAAATGCATTTAAATCTTATTTCTAACGTAAAAGAGAATTTCTTTTCAACTAACCTGCCTTATTAGTCAAAATTTTGTTGGTTGCTAAATTTCTTTTCTAAAAGTGCTGCCAAAATTTCAAAAGTACACAATAATTTTATTTTATAAAATGCCGCTTCGACTTTTATAAATATATAAAACATTTAAATCTCATACCTTAAATAATTTTATATATTCATCAAAGCACTTAGTAATATTGTACAAAAATTCCAAAAAATCCTTTTTAATATGTTTCCCAACATATAAAAATTTCAGACCTAAATTACTTATAATTTAACTGTAAAAAATTTATACCCCAATAAAATATTTTCTTCACTAGAAAATTAATATAAAATCCACATTAATCTAGTAAGTTATGAAAATTGAAACCCAACTCAAAAATATCATTTTCGATTTATATCTAAAATGACATAGCATTCAGATGTCATTAAATAGGGTTTTCACATTAAAACATGTCATAAAATACATATGATCAAGCATAAATCATCAACAATCTTATATATATATATATATATATATATATATAATATTAATCATTTAAAACATGGCATAATCATCCAAACAAGTTCGAATTTTCCTTAAAACCTAAAACCATAATAAAATGACATGTAGTAATTATTCACCTTAGTTTTGATGTTAAGGAGATGAGATTTGATCTTTGATTTATGTTGATTATCTTCTTCCTCTCAATTTAGTTGATTTCCCTTCTTTTCTTCTTAATGGTTCTCGGCCTTCAGGTGTTTTCATTTTGGTGAATTATGAATGAACATGCAAATGAATGTAAAAAGGGTTTAGGTTATAAGGTTATTGCTCTTTCCTATTATGCCCTTGCCTATTCACCCTAACTTAAGTCATTTTAATTCCTTTGGTTCATTAGTTTATTTAGGCACGACTACCCCTTTTATAAATCACAAATCTCACTCTCTTAACAAATTACATTTTTTCATTTAATTTAACTAAATAAATATTCTAAACTAGACCTTCACTCTCCTAACAAGTTAGGATAAGTATCTCTAATCCTTCTCTTAGTCTTCCAAGTACAGTCCTTATCATCGTCACTCCACTGGACCTTCACCAATCTGATTGTCTGGCTCCTCAACTACTTCTCATCTCTCGCAACTATCCGGATAGGATTCCTAACTATAGTCAAGTCTGGTTCCACTACTAAATCCTCTAACACTATCAGTGCTATAGTAGTGTCTAGATCCCTAACACACTTTCTCTGATGAGCTACACGGAAAACATCGTGGACTCCTGCCAAACTTCTCGGTAACTTTACTTTGTGTGCAAGTTTCCCGATCCTTTCTAAAATAGGAAATGGTCCTACGAATCTCAGTGCTAACTACCATGTCTTCCCAAACTTGATAACACTTTTCATTGGCGATACTTTAACGAAATCATGATATCCAACAAAGAACTTTAAATCTTTCCATCCTCTATCTGCATAGCTCTTCTTCCTAGACCGAGCTTCCTTCAATTTCACCCTTATTAGCTCAAGCTTCTCTGCAGCTTCTCTTACCAAATTGGGACAAAGGACTAATCTATATCCGGTCTCTAACCAACATATAATAGATTTGCATGGTCTTCCATATAAAGCTTCAAACGGTGGCATCCTTATACTAGTTTGATAACTATTTTTATAAGAAAACACGACCAAGTGTAGATGGTTTTCCCATGATCCCCCGAAGTCTAATACACAAGCTGTTAACATGTCTTTAATGATCTTGTTAACTCTTTCCGTTTGCCCATTTTTCTATGAATAGTGAGTTTCACACATCTTGAGCTTGGTTCCCAAACTCTCCTGTAGACTCTTTTAGAAATCGCTAGTGAATAAGGAATCTCTGTCACTAATAATACTACTAGGAATTCCATGCAGTCTAACCATATTCTTCATAAATAACTTAGCCAATACAGGTGCCATCTTATTTTCCATAACGGGAATGAAATGGGTACTCTTGGTTATCCTTTCCACTATGAACCATATACTTTCATTTCCTCTATTAGACCTCGGCAGCCCATCTATGAAATCCATAGAAATAGAGTCCCACTTCTGTACCGGAATATCCAACGGCTGAAGCAACCCACTTGGCTTTTGATGCTCGGCTTTCACATGCTGACAGTTCAAACACTATTTCACCTATAAGCCTACATCCTTTTTCATGCCTTCATAGAAGAAAATTCTCTTCATTTCCTGATTATCTTCATTCCTCCTGGATGAATAGTTAACTTCGAATGATGGCATACCTCCAAAACTTCCTTTCTTATGTCTCCCACATTTGGAAACACATAATGTACCTTTCTTTCCTAACCATCCATTTTGGTCAAGACTGAAATCCCTCAAGTTAACGCACTCCATTCCATCCCTTAACATCCTGACCCTTTCAGCTAACACTGGATCATCTTCCTATTTAGAAACAATCCTTTCGATCATCACTAATCGAACTTCCAAACAAGATAATACAACAGTCTCTTCACTAGACCTAGCCTCTGATCTCCACTGCACTCTACAATTTGACTATGGTTCTAAATCTTTTCGCTCAATAATCATTGCCAATACACCATTCTAATGTCTCCTGCTAAGTACGTCCGCAACTTTGTTATCTTTCCCTGTTGTATACTCAATACTGAGACAATAAGCGGCAAAAAACTCTAACCATCTATGCCGTCTCATATTCTGTCCCTTTTGAGAGAGAAAAATACTTAAAGACTTATGATCTGTATATAACTCAAACCTCTCTCCCAAAAGGTATTGTCTCCACACCTTCAAAGAAAAAATAATTGCAGCTAACTTCAAGTCATGGGTCGAGTATCTAAACTCATGCGGTCTAAGATGTCTAGAAGCATAGGCAATCACTTTACCTCTCTACATCAACATATCCCCCATTCCAGCAGCACACGCATACGTATAAACAATCAAATCTTGATTTTCCTCTGGAATAACTAATGTAGGTGCATGGGTCAATAAGTGTTTCAAGCTCTGGAATGCTTCTTCACACTTATCAGTCCACACAAACTTCACATCTTTTTGCATTAGCTTGGCATCAGCGCTGCTAACCATGAAAAATCCTTAATAAACCACCGATAATATCTAGCCAATCCAAGAAAACTTCTTATCTTAGTCATTGTCTCTATTCTCTTCCAATTATTAATAGCTTCGATCTTTTCTGGATTAACTGACATCTAAGAATCCTCTTTCCGAGACTACATGACCAAGAAACTTCACCTCCTTCTTCCAGAAATGACACTTCGAAAAATTCGCCTTTAGCAGATGTTCTTTTAAAGTCTCAATAACACTCTATGACAGACTTCAAGCTCCTTCTCATCCTCGGAGTATATTAAAATATCATCTATAAACACCAACACGTATCTATCCAAGTGCTCTTGGAAATCCCAGTTCATCTAATCCAGAATGTATGCTGGTGCATTAGTTAGTCCGAACGGCATAACTAACCATTTGTACGATCCATGTCTGGTCCTAAACACCGTCAAAGGTATACTATCCATTGTCACTCTGAGATGGAGGAAACCAGTCACTAAATCCAACTTACAAAATACCTTGGTTTCGCTCAACTGATCGAACAAATCGTTGATTACAGGCACTGGATATCGATTCTTTATTGTCTTGTCATTCAAATTACGATAATCGATATATAACCTTAATGATCCGTCCGGCTTCTTAGCAAATACTACAGCTGCTCCCCATTGTGGACTACTTGGTCTGATAAAATTCTTCCCTTCCAAATCCACTAACTACACTTTTAGCTCTCACATCTCTATAGGCGTCGTCCTACTTGATGGCCTACTCACCGTTCTGTTCCAGGCACCAAATCTATCCGAAACTCATTGGCTCGTTTTGGTGGTAATCCTACTACAGGCTAAAAAAAATGCACGAATTCTCAAACCACGAAAACACGATTCAACTCATCTTCCAACTCCACAACACGCAACAAAGCATTCCACAACACGCAACAAAGCATTCACCTCACAACTAGGGCTCTCTATTGTGTAAACTATTTGATCAGTACAGTCTGGTTGTCTAAGTGATATCTTTCGATCCTGAAAAAATATCCTAGCATCATACTCACTTAACCAATCCATACCCAATATAGTTCCGATCTCTACAAAATCAAACACATGCAAATAGAAAATAAAGGTATGACCTAACAAATCTAACTCTATATGGTCACACTTCATCCCAAGTGTCGCATATTCTCCTACCGGATTTGCAACTCTTAAGGAAGTAACTAAATATGTGGGTTCTAGGTTAAGCTTATCTACCAAAAACGAGTTATAAAAGAAGGCGATGAACTAGTATCAAACAAAATTCTACAAAACATACCATAAATCTGAAGCGTATCTCCCAATATTGATTTCCCTTTTTCCAGCGCTATTGGCTTCGCAATAGCAGGCTCAAATGCATACATCTAGCACTTCCCATCCTTGGCAGGGTCCTTGCACTAGTTTTTGTAATGCCTAACTTGATAGCAGTTGAAACACCTAATGCCTTTCTTCTCATCAGCCTTATTTCCTTTGCCGGTCCGGCACTCATGAGCATAGGGCCATTCTTATCACACTTGTAACAGACCACTTTAGACTTCCCTTTCTTAACTGCTTCGTCCTTCTGAGCACCCTTCTTGTGAAAGAACTTCCTCTTCTGACCTTGCCTAACATGGACCTCCTTGTCCTTCTTCTTCTCCAAACAAGCAAGCATTCTTCAAGTCTTAACGCCATCTCCACTACTACATCACAAGGATCTCTAATATGCAGTAAGGTAACCCTAGCCAACTCAGGCTTCAATCCCCAAATAAACTTCTCATTCCTTTTCATTACTGTATCAAAATGGCATAACCATATCTTGCCAATTCTTCAAACCTACCAGCATACACCAAAAAATTCATCTCTTCTTGTTCTAACTCAGCAAACTTCCTGATCGAAACAGACTATGCCATTACCGACATGAACCTCTCTAGGAACCTTCTCCTAAACACAGCCATGTCATCTCCACTCCATTTATTCCTACCGTCACACTATTCCACCAAAATAAAGTTGCTCTTTGAAGCCGTCTCGATGCAAGTCTCCTCTTCTACTCATCGTTGAGATCTAAGTCAGCAAAAATCCTTTCACAGTGCAACAACAAGTTCTCCACCTCTATAGCTTCCTCAGTTCCAACAAACAGCTTCCCTCCAAGCCTAGCATAGTCTTTACTCAAGCTAGCATAATGGTTGACAGCCGGAGCTTCCTGAACTCCTCCTATTGCATTTCCTCCAACCATTCTAGTAGCAATTCGAGCTAGCAACATGTTCACGAAAAAATGATACATAGCTCCCACATCCACTTGTGGGATCCCAGCACCAACGTTCGAGCCTGACCTTGAGTCCTTCTCATATTGGGTCGGGCATTTCCATTGGTGGTGGTGATGTCCCCTCCTAGGTTAACTCTGCCACTTCTTGTGTCCATATCTGTGTTCAAGCTTTGAGGGATACAGAAGAATAACCTAATAAAGATAGAATACTAAAGATAAAGCATATACTTATATATAGCAAATACAAGTACGATACTATAGCATTATCATATACCTCGATCTTAACTCTAATTCCTAGGGATTTTGTTTTCAAAAATCCTATTTTTAGTTAAAGTATTTCATAAACCTATGTCTGATACCAAGTTGTAACATCCCATTTCTAGAGGCTAAAACTAAGGGCTAAAGACGTTGCAGTCATATATAGTATTAACTTCTGGTGACCAAACACTGTAATACTAATGGTATCCCTAATATCAGAGTCATATGAATATGAAACAAAATCATAGATTTCAAAAACAACTTTTTAATTTAATTTCCAAAACTTATTCCGTTTTCAAAACACACAATCCCAAAGCTTTTCCATGTTTAGATAAAATAATTATTACATAAATATGCCAACAGTGACATATGATGATGTCCCTTGGTTGATCAGAGTCACTAAATAGTCATAACTGACTTAAAACAAACACAGCAGAAATACATCAACAAAATAAAACTGCAACTCCTAAATAGCCAACCGTCAGCCTCATGTTCGTCTTTAGTAACTTTATTCGTCATCCTACTAAACTTGTATACCTCAACCCTCGGCCTACTCAAATCAATTTTGAGCACCCGAGGGTTAAAGGGGAAGACACAAAATTCGAGTCAGACATAAAGTATGATGTGAATAATACTGTACATCTTGATTAGTTGATTTATATGAGGCCATGGCACTTAGAGGAATGGGTTTGCCCTTACTAATATCTCTTTTTAAACATCTTTTGCAAATCATAATCCGGCAACCAAAACTGGTTGAAGCTGTAAAGCATTATTATATAAACATATATATCAGGTAACAAATGGACTATCTTTCCGAATACTGTAGTTTTGTTTAGCAAACCACTAACCTTTGGCTGACTCGGGCCTATAAGACAATATAATCAAAATAATCTAACACCTGTTAGACACACCTCTTCTGAATGATCTGTCCTTAACTATCTATTAAATACTTCTCTTTTGGATGGTCTGTCCTTGACTATCTGTTAAAATTCTCTTTTAGATGGTTTGTCCTTAACTATCTGTTAATTCTCCTCTTCTGGACGGTCTATCCTTAACTTAATCTCTCCCAAGGTCACTTGATCCTAATGGTTTTGTAGGCTCACCAATAACTTATCTGTATACAAACATATATTCCCTTCTGTGTGTAATCATAATTTTAGTCTTACCTAGGACAAAGCCCTACACACTTGGTATTTTAGACTAAATTAGCCGGGGCCAATAGCTAATGGATAGGACGCGACCCTATACCAGTCTCATCTAGTATTCTAATATCTGAGTTATTGTACTTAGGGTTAGCTACCTAAAAATTTCCTTGAAAATCTTTCTCATCTTAAATTTATTTAAAACCTTTAAATCAAACTCAACAAATAAAATACATATACTCTATGTTTTATTCAAAATCACTTTTCTATGTTATATATACTTTACTCAAATCTTTCTTGATGAAAATATTTAAACCTTTGAAACTATACCTTTCGAATCCATTGAAAGTACCACTTTCAAAACCAAGTAAATCCTTTTTTCATTTATGTCTAAAGGCCAAAACTTCCCTTAGAAACCATTCTCAAAACTCTTTAGAAACCATTTAAAACCTTTCTTTCGAAAGTTTTAAAAACCTTGGACATCTTTCTCTTAAAACCATTAAACATTGCCTTTAAAAACCTTTGGAAAAAACATTTCCCTTCAACCCTTTTGAAATAGTCAGAAAAATCTTCCCTTTAAACCTTTTGAAACCATTGGGGAACTACACCTTCAAAACCATTCTTTAAAAACCTTTCGAAAGCATCAAAACCTTTTTAAACAACAAACCTTTCAAATTCACTGGAGTTCAATTTAAACATGTGGAAAATGCACTTTTCGAAACCATATAAACCATCTCTTTTTAAAACTGTAACAACCAGGTATTTTCAACCATTCGCATCCATTATCAGTGCATAGGCAGACACTCATGCCGGAATTGAATTGCTCAAAATACCGCGTTGTAAATAAATTTTTGGCAAACATCAGAATATACAGTAAATAAAATCACAGATCACAGACACAGAGTAATAATAATGCAGCGGAAGAAAAAGAGATAGTAGTTCATGAAGCTACTATATAAAATATAAGATACATCAGGGTTAAATAAGATACAACCGAAGAGTAATAAGATACATCAGGTACAAATCAGATACATCACTGAAACACTGGATACTGAAACAAAATTGATTGTTGGATCTTCAAGGAGAGCTCCAACTCCGAAGGTGAATCTTGAATGCTAACTCAATCAATCTGACTCGAGCGTAAAGCAAAACACAAAACACTCGAGTCAGGACATAAATACTTATAGACTATAAATCAACTCAAGTGAACAGTAACAAAATGCATCAGTAACTTAAAGGATGCTTGGGACCGCCCATCCTCTAAGGATCCGTTAAACTATTTACTATGTAGTAATATACGCTATATACGGTAGTGTCTAATCGGTAAAGTATAATCATATAGAAAATAGCGTTAAGGGGATGGTGTACCTTAATGCGGTCGGATCTTCAAAACCAAAATCGTAGTGGGCTCGATATAAGGATATGGCACGGCACGCAAGGAAATGCCAGGGTGGATACACCGTTTGCACTCCCGGACCGGTGGTGACGGCAAGCCAGCAGCTTCCTCCCACCTCGAACAATACCCCCGAATCAAAGTGGCGCCACCGAATCGAATCACAACAATAATAGAATAGTTTCCGATGGAGCATGCTCGATGAAAGGGTGCGACCCTTTGTGTAGCCCGGTATAGCTCCTGTTTTAGTCATATATGCCAACTCACGGGTGTTGGGTCCACGTAACATACCTCGAGAACGTCGCCACCATCCTACTTCATTCTGGAATCTCTACACAGTTGTTAAAGTGGTTTTTGGTATTGTCCGGCTATAAGACAATATCCGATCCCGGTCTCTTTAACAACCAATCGTTATTATAACCCATGGATATTTATTTCAAATAATTTATACTTTCAAGACCAAAATATCATACTCATTTCAAAACAATATCACAATTGTATCATTTCTATTTCAAAAATAATTCAATATTATATCATTCACATAAAACCCAAAATTTCAAATCATTGAATATTTCTTTAAATTTATTAAACTTGAAATATTCCTTTAAATTATCATAGCATTTTGGAAATGTTACCTTAAGGAATCATAGCATTTGTGGAATGTACTACTTTCCACTTTACATTGTATATAATTCAAAGTATTGATAAGCTTAAAATTTTAACATGTCAATTTATCATAGCCTTATAGTTAAATAAACTTTCTTACTGTAATATACAATTTAAACCGAAATTCTTATGTTAAGTTAAAAGCACCTTATTAACTTACATTATTATTACAATAAAGAAACTTTATTAATTTAATCATTTAAAGTATGCCATTCACATAAATTAAAACTTGCTTATCAAATGTACGTTATCAACTTACATTTTATTATTACAGAAAGTAACATTTATCATTTTAATCAATTTAAAATACACCATTACATTGATTAAAATCTACGTGTCAAATGTACGTTTTAAATTTTATATTCCTATTACGATAATGAACATTTATTAATTAAATCAATACCACACTACTTAAAACTTTACATGTTTCTTTCTTAATTAAAACTTTACATGTTCTTGCATTAATTAAAACTTTCATTTTCTCTCATTAATTAGGACTTTACACGTTTCTTTCAATAATTAAAAACTTATACATTTCTTTCATCAATTAAAACTGATACCTTTCTTTCAATTAATTAGGAATTTACATGTTCCTATCATTAATTAGAACACCATATGTTCTTTCATTAATTAAAACCTATACGTTTCTTTCATAAATTAAAACCTATACGTTTCTTTCATAAATTTCATAAATTAAAACCTATACGTTTCTTTCATAAATTAAAACCTATACGTTTCTTTCATAAATTAAAACCTATACGTTTCTTTCATAAATTAAAACCTATACGTTTCTTTCATAAATTAAAACCTATACGTTTCAACCTATACGTTTCTTTCATAAATTAAAACCTATACGTTTCTTTCGTAAATTAAAACCTATAAGTTTCTTTCATAAATTAAAACCTATACGTTTCAACCTATACGTTTCTTTCATAAATTAAAACCTATACGTTTCTTTCATAAATTAAAACCTATACATTTCAACCTATACGTCTTTTTCATTAATTAAAACTTAACATTTCAGATTTATATTACCATTTCACAAATTTAACTAAACTTCCAGTTTATTTAATTAATTTAACATCTTTAGTTAAAACTCAAATTTCACATTTTCAAGTCAAGTTATATTTTAAAATTTTATTTTCAACAGTCATTTATTCAACCACTTAAATTTATAGAAAATCAATAATTCTTTAATAAATCACTTAAATTCAAATATAAATCAATTTATCATATTTACCATTTTCCAAATAAAATTAAAGTCCATTTTATTCATGTAACTTAAATATCATTTTTAGTCAAAATTCCAAATTTCAAACATAAGTTATATTTCAAAATCCAGTTAATCCATTCATAAATTACATTTTTAACACATAGAAAAATCATAATTTATTTATTTTAAAACCTTTCAAAATCTATTTAAATCAAATTTCATAATTATATATTTTTAAAGTACTTAAAATATTCAAAGCACTTTATAGAATAACCACGGGTCTGTATATAGTTTTCGAACCTAGGTCAAGTGATACGGATATGTATCATTTCAATCCGCAGTTTAAAAGGTAAAAATCCGGGTTCTATCATTTCAAACCCGCAATCCCAAGTTTAAATAACTAAATAAAATAACTCAGGCCTATCATTTCAGCCCATAATGATTTTTATCCTAACAGGAAACTTGCAGTGTGATCATATACAGAAATAATATAAACAATGTCAATATCACAATATACAGTCATGTATCAGATGTCGGGTGAAAATTAACAGTTTTAACATGGTAATAACACGGCATAGCATATCATATGATCATCATTAACTTGCATAAACATTTTACATTACTAAACACTTGTCATCAATCCACTTTTCATAAGTATATATGTCAGAGTGAGAAAGACTCACCTTTTTCAAAGCTAGAGACCAAAACAACATACAAGCACGACTCCAAAGGCACGACAAGCACAATTTCATGACTTTTGATTTGAGTTGAAAGATAGCCAAGATATTATTTTGTATCAACAACCCAAAACAAAACAAACCAGACAATATATAAACATTCAACATAAAATAACATTGAAACAATTTTGAAATACAAAGCGAAATGAACAAGATAGATTGGACCTTGCTTCAACCACTTCAATGCTTGGCCTAAGGGACACTTAGCTTGGCTATGATGATGCTATGGCTCAGGTATGACATCATATAGGTCAAGTTTAACATCATATAGGCAAGGCAACAAGTGGAGATGAAGGGAATGAGGCAACAATGGTCAAAAACATTGTTTTTAGGCATGTAGGTTGCAATTTGAAGGGTTTGGCCACCATAGATGGCTCGGCCATGGTCATGGTTGGTGGAGTAGATGGTGTTGGAGGCATGGAAGAGATGTAAGAGTTTGTGGCTACGGCTATGGAGAAGAGGCCGATCCAAACTTAGAAGAGAAACAAGGCAAAATTGCATAGAAAAGTAAGAAAAGTAGAAAAAAGAGAGGGATTTACCTAATTTTTTTTCTTCAAGGTGGAGGCCATGATTTTTAGGATTTTGGGGCTTCAAAAATTCGTGAATGACAAGAAGAAGTCGGCTGCAAAGGATGGGGGAAAGGAATGGCTAAGATGAATTGATGTATTAATGACAGAAGAAACTGCAAAAGAAACGGATAAAACTTTTTTCCGTTTCTTAGCTCTTAACCCTTTCAAATTTCTCATATATATTTATATACATCCAAATAACTGAAAATAATTAAAATCTCAGTTAAAATTCGAAAATATAACAGATAAACAAAATATTAAAAATTAAATATTAATTAGATATGATTAAATAAGAAAAATAGCACAGAAAAATGAAAACTAGACTTAAGAATTAGAAATAACTTCAATACACTTTGGAAAAATTTACTTTAATTTAAATACATGTAAAATGAATAAAATAAAGTAAAACACAGAAAATAAAAGTGAGTGCATAAAATAAATAAATAAAATTTAATTATATATAATTAAAATAAGAAAATGGCTTAAAATTGTAGACTAGGCTTTAAAATTAGAAATAAATCCAAATGAACTTTAGAAAATATTCATGGATATGTAAAATATTTATAAAAAATAAAATAACAAAAACTAAAAGTGCATTCACAAAAAAAAAATTATTAAATATAATTTATATGAAGAAAATGGCAGAAAATTAGAAAACAGCATTTAAAAATAGGAAATAAATACAGTAAATTTTGGAAAAATTCTATTATCATTTAAAAATATTTAAAAGTCAAAATATACATAATAAAACATATTATCACATATTAAAATAAAATATAACCAAGAAGAAGTAATTTATACAATTTAAAATAGTCATTGTTAAATAACCCTATATACGCACAATATTGTAAAAGGTATAACTTTCACAATTTACATCCAATTTAAACGAAACGAAAAGTGGTGTTCTTAGAATTTTATGTACTTTCATAATAAAAGAAAAAAAAATTAAAATTTTAAACTTTTAAAATTTTAAGTTGAAAGTCACAGTTTGACTATTTTGACCAAAATCAGCATTTCAGGCAAATATTTCAACTTACACAAGTTTGGGATTATAACTCATAAAAAAATCAAGATTATATTTAAATTATAAATTTAATCATTTCAAATAAGTAAAATAAGTTTTTCAATGAAAATCTTACATAAAAAAATAATTAAAATATACAATAAAATAATTACAAAATATAGGGTTGTTACACTCTCCCCCACTCAAAACTTTTCGTCTCCGAAAAGGAATGAGGTATGAGAAAGCACAGAAAAAGATAGAGTGAAATAAGGTTAGGACAAGATGACAAGGAGAATGAAATTATACATGCTGGCTATTGTTATAGGTAAGTTTTACAAGGTGGAGCTGATCTTTTCAAGATTCTCCAAAATTAAGAACACAAGCACGAAAAGGGTGGATTCAAAATGATTACCAAAGATCTATCAAAGATTATAGAAAGATTCCTATACCAATCTATAGCAAGATAAGGAGGAGGAGGATAACAAAAAAAATAGTTTGGAAAACAAAATAAGGAAATAGATTTGAAAGCATGAAAATTTCAACTTAAATAGAGAATAAATCTTTACACAAGTTAAATAAATCTTAACTATCTCAAATTTCGTTATCTTATTATCCAATCATCATAAATTAACAAATTTCAAAACCATGGGTTTGAAAAATAATCATTTATTACACTCACAATGTATTTAATAAATTTAATTCTCTTTGTTCCTAATAAAATTTAGATTTATTCCACTCAATACATTTATCACTTATGTTAAACATACTTACACTTATTATAAGTGTTTTAATTTATTCTTAATTTCTTTAACATCATTTATATTGTAAGTTATTCAATTACCCTTTATTATATTTACCTCTGTTAATCATTAAAATTTAAGTGTATAACATTTATTATAACCACTCAAATTTTATTTATAAAATATTTTTATATTTTATATTATCCAAATTACATTGTTAACTTCTAAAATTAAGGTAAGTTATATTGGAATGAAATTGTGTCATACAAATAAAACTTTCCAATTCAATTATCTCAAGTTTAATCATTTATCCAAATTTTTTTGATTTTCTTTTTATAATTGAAATTATTTTTAAAAATAAAATTTAAGAATTAAATTTCTGATTTCTTCAAACCATTTAGAGATAAGTAATAATATATATATAATATGTCAAATCAAATTTCAATCATATATCTATATATATTATAAATTAAGTCATATTTTAGAAATTCAAATCAATTTAATTTCCCAAAACAAAGCTGTAGCAAGACTACAGAACAGTCTCTTCACTTCGAAACTCGAAAATGAACGTCGACGATGCTGCAGTCATCACCGAAGTTATTTTCTAGCGACAAAGAGAAGAGTACTAATTTTAAACTTAAAATTCTTTGGAAACAAATTTCTATTTGAAAATATTTTAAATATTATATCTCTTTAAACTTTTAAACAAAAGGTTTGGAACCATCAGAAATTAAATTCTCAAATTTCTTTTTCTAAATTCATTTAAGTTCCCATATAAATTTATAAACAATTATTTATAAATTCATTTATAGAACAATAAATGATAAATCAAGTATTATCATTTCAAATTATCAATTTGAATCATTTTATTAAGTTCCATAAATATATATATCAAAATTTTATTTTATTAACCAAAACAAAATTTAAAATAATATCGTGTCAGTTTGTTCTATCAAAGTGTTTTAGAAATCCTATCGATAGCGTTGATCAGACGAATCGATCGGAAACCCAAATCAACATCAACAACTCCAACAACACAATAAAAAAAATATAGATTGACAAATACAATTCAAAATGTTTGAAAATATGTTGGAAACAAAAGACAAGATGATTAAATACAGAGTAGGGAGGTGAATAAGCTAAAATAAATCACGGGCAACCTTAATCGGGTCAACTGTGACTTAAAGTATAAGATCGAAGTGGATTTTCTGGGGTAAATCTACGTTTGATCTCAAGAGTTAGAGTTTGGGATAATAGGAGATACTAACATCTAAACCGAGGATATAAAATCTTTGGTGAATCGATGCTGTTGTAATGGAGTTTCACCCCTCTTACAAGAAAATTTTTGAGATTGGCGGGACCGCCAATTCACTATAAAGATCATTCGAAGTGGAGTTGTGAGATACTCCAGAATCAAATGAAGATGAATAGCGGGGAATAAGAATGGACTTTGGAACCGCAGGGAACGTTCCAAAATTCAAAGGAATCGAGTCAAAGGGGAAGAGATTCAAACTCGAATGAAAGTGGTTCTGTAAATACATTCACTCTATATGCTGAGTTTTGCATAGAGCTACCAAAGCTCTGATACCAACTGTAACAACCAGGTATTTTCAACCATTCGCATCCATTATCAGTGCATAGGCAGACACTCATGCCGGAATTGAATTGCTCAAAATACCGCGTTGTAAATAAAATTTTGGCAAACCTCAGAATATACAGTAAATAAAATCACAGATCACAGACACAGAGTAATAATAATGCAGCGGAAGAAAAAGAGATAGTAGTTCATGAAGCTACTATATAAAATATAAGATACATCAGGGTTAAATAAGATACAACCGAAGAGTAATAAGATACATCAGGTACAAATCAGATACATCACTGAAACACTGGATACTGAAACAAAATTGATTGCTGGATCTTCAAGGAAAGCTCCAACTCCGAAGGTGAATCTTGAATGCTAACTCAATCAATCTGACTCGAGCGTAAAGCAAAACACAAAACACTCGAGTCAGGACATAAATACTTATAAACTGTAAATCAACTCAAGTGAACAGTAACAAAATGCATCAGTAACTTAAAGGATGCTTGGGACCGCCCATCCTCTAAGGATCCGTTAAACTATTTACTATGTAGTAATATATGCTATATACGGTAGTGTCTAATCGGTAAAGTATAATCATATAGAAAATAGCGTTAAGGGGATGGTGAACCTTAACGCGGTCCGATCTTTAAAACCAAAATCGTAGTGGCTCGATATAAGGATATGACACGGCACGCAAGGAAATGCCAGGGTGGATACACCGTTTGCACTCCCGGACTGGTCGTGACGGCAAGCCAGCAGCTTTCGCCCACCTCGAACAATACCCCCGAATCAAAGTGGCGCCACCGAATCGAATCACAACAATAATAGAATAGTTTCCGATGGAGCATGCTCGATGAAAGGGTGCGACCCTTTGTGTAGCCCGGTATAGCTCCTGTTTTAGTCATATATGCCAACTCACGGGAGTTGGGTCCACGTAACATACCTCGAGAACGTCGCCACCATCCTACTTCATTCTGGAATCTCCACCGCGTACACAGTTGTTAAAGTGGTTTTCGGTATTGTCCGGTTATAAGACAATATCCGATCCCGGTCTCTTTAACAACCAATCGTTATTATAACCCATGGATATTTATTTCAAATAATTTATACTTTCGAGACCAAAATATCATACTCATTTCAAAACAATATCACAATTGTATCATTTCCATTTCAAAAATAATTCAATATTATATCATTCACATAAAACCCAAAATTTCAAATCATTGAATATTTCTTTAAATTTATTAAACTAGAAATATTCCTTTAAATTATCATAGCATTTTGGAAATGTTACCTTAAGGAATCATTGCATTTTTGGAATGTACTACTTTCCACTTTACATTGTATATAATTCAAAGTATTGATAAGCTTAAAATTTTAACATGTCAATTTATCATAGCCTTATAGTTAAATAAACTTTCTTACTGTAATATACAATTTAAACCGAAATTCTTACGTTAAGTTAAAAGCACCTTATTAACTTACATTATTATTACAATAAAGAAACTTTATTATTTTAAGCATTTAAAGTATGCCATTCACATAAATTAAAACTTGCTTATCAAATGTATGTTATCAACTTACATTTTATTATTACAGAAAGTAACATTTATCATTTTAATCAATTTAAAATACACCATTACATTGATTAATATCTACGTGTCAAATGTACGTTTTAAATTTTATATTCCTATTACAATAATGAACATTTATTAATTAAATCAATACCACGCTACTTAAAACTTTACATGCTTCTTTCTTAATTAAAACTTTACATGTTCTTGCATTAATTAAAACTTTCATGTTCTCTCATTAATTAGGACTTTACACGTTTCTTTCATTAATTAAAAACTTATATGTTTCTTTCATCAATTAAAACTGATACTTTTCTTTCAATTAATTAGGAATTTACATGTTCCTATCATTAATTAGAACACCATACGTTCTTTCATTAATTAAAACCTATACATTTCTTTCATAAATTAAAACCTATACGTTTCTTTCATAAATTTCATAAATTAAAACCTATACGTTTCTTTCATAAATTAAAACCTATACGTTTCTTTCATAAATTAAAACCTATACGTTTCTTTCATAAATTAAAACCTATACGTTTCTTTCATAAATTAAAACCTATACGTTTCAACCTATACTTTCTTTCATAAATTAAAACCTATACGTTTCTTTCATAAATTAAAACCTATACGTTTCAACCTATACGTTTCTTTCATAAATTAAAACCTATACGTTTCTTTCATAAATTAAAACCTATACATTTCAACCTATACGTCTCTTTCATTAATTAAAACTTAACATTTCAGATTTATATTACCATTTCACAAATTTAACTAAACTTCCAGTTTATTTAATTAATTTAACATCTTTAGTTAAAACTCAAATTTCACATTTTCAAGTCAAGTTATATTTTAAAATTTCATTTTTAACAGTCATTTATTCAACCACTTAAATTTACAGAAAATCAATAATTCTTTAATAAATCACTTAAATTCAAATATAAATCAATTTACCATGTTTACCATTTTCCAAATAAAATTAAAGTCCATTTTATTCATGTAACTTAAATATCATTTTTAGTCAAAATTCCAAATTTCAAACATAAGTTATATTTCAAAATCCAGTTAATCCATTCATAAATTACATTTTTAACACATAGAAAAATCATAATTTATTTATTTTAAAACCTTTCAAAATCTATTTAAATCAAATTTCATAATTTTTTTTTTAAAATACTTAAAATATTTAAAGCACTTTATAGAATAACCACGGGTCTGTATATAGTTTTCTAACCTACGTCAAGTGATACGGATATGTATCATTTCAATCCGCAGTTTAAAAGGTAAAAATCCGGGTTCTATCATTTCAAACCCGCAATCCCAAGTTTAAATAACTAAATAAAATAACTCAGGCCTATCATTTCAGCCCATAATGATTTTTATCCTAACAGGGAACTTGCAGTGTGATCATATACAGAAATAATATAAACAATGTCAATATCACAATATACAGTCATGTATCAGATGTCAGGTGAAAATTAACAGTTTTAACATGGTAATAACATGGTAATAACACGGCATAGCATATCATATGATCATCATTAACTTTCATAAACATTTTACATTACTAAACACTTGTCATCAATCCACTTTTCATAAGTATATATGTCAGAGTGAGAAAGACTCACCTTTTTCAAAGCTAGAGACCAAAACAACATACAAGCACGACTCCAAAGGCACGACAAGCACAATTTCACGACTTTTGATTTGAGTTGAAAGATAGCCAAGATATGATTTTGTATCAACAACCCAAAACAAAACAAACCAGACAATATATAAACATTCAACATAAAATAACATTGAAACAATTTTGAAATACAAAGCGAAATGAACAAGATAGATTGGACCTTGCTTCAACCACTTCAATGCTTGGCCTAAGGGACACTTATGCTTGGCTATGATGATGCTTTGGCTCAGGTATGACATCATATAGGTCAGGTTTAACATCATATAGGCAAGGCAACAAGTGGAGATGAAGGGAATGAGGCAACAATGGTCAAAAACATTGTTTTTAGGCATGTAGGTTGCAATTTGAAGGGTTTGGCCACCATAGATGGCTCGGCCATGGTCATGGTTGGTAGATTAGATGGTGTTGGAGGCATGGAAGAGATATAGGAGTTTGTGGCTGCGGCTATGGAGAAGGGGCCGATCCAAACTTAGAAGAGAAACAAGGCAAAATTGCATAGAAAAGTAAGAAAAGTAGAAAGAAGAGAGGGATTTACCTAATTTTTTTTCTTCAAGGTGGAGGCCATGATTTTTAGGATTTTGGGGATTCAAAAATTCGTGAATGACAAGAGGAAGTCGGCTGCAAAGGATGGGGGAAAGGAATGGCTAAGATGAATTGATGTATTAATGACAGAAGAAACTGCAAAAGAAACGGATAAAACGTTTTTCCGTTTCTTAGCTCTTAACCCTTTCAAATTTCTCATATATATTTATATACATCCAAATAACTGAAAATAATTAAAATCTGAGTTAAAATTCAAAAATATAACAGATAAACAAAATATTAAATATTAAATATTAATTAGATATGATTAAATAAGAAAAATAGCACAGAAAAATGAAAACTAGACTTAAGAATTAGAAATAACTTCAATACACTTTGGAAAAATTTACTTTAATTTAAATACATGTAAAATGAATAAAATAAAGTAAAACACAGCAAATAAAAGTGAGTGCATAAAATAAATAAATAAAATTTAATTATATATAATTAAAATAAGAAAATGGCTTAAAATTGTAGACTAGGCTTTAAAATTAGAAGTAAATCCAAATGAACTTTAGAAAATCTTCATGGACTTGTAAAATATTTATAAAAAATAAAATAACAAAAACTAAAAGTGCATTCACAAAAAAAAAAATATTAAATATAATTTATATGAAGAAAATGGCAGAAAATTAGAAAACAGCCTTTAAAAATAGGAAATAAATACAGTAAATTTTGGAAAAATTCTATTATCATTTAAAAATATTTAAAAGTCAAAATATACATAATAAAACATATTATCACATATTAAAATAAAATATGACCAAGAAGAAGTAATTTATACAATTTAAAATAGTCATTGTTAAATAACCCTATATACGCACAATATTGTAAAGGGTATAACTTTCACAATTTACATCCAATTTCAATGAAACGAAAAGTGGTGTTCTTAGAATTTTATGTACTTTCATAATAAAAGAGAAAAAAATTAAAATTTTAAACTTTTAAAATTTTAAGTTGAAAGTCACAGTTTGACTATTTTGACCAAAATCAGCATTTCAGGCAAATATTTCAACTTACACAAGTTTGGGATTATAACTCATAAAAAAATCAAGATTATATTTAAATAATAAATTTAATCATTTCAAATAAGTAAAATAAGTTTTTCAATCAAAATCTTACATAAAAAATAATTAAAATATACAATAAAATAATTACAAAATATAGGGTTGTTACAAAAACCAATTAGGTTATACTTCAATAGAGCAAAAGGGTCATTAAAACCATTTAAGTCGAAAACCTTTCTTTTAAAAGCATTCCTAAATAAAGAATTGATGGTGTCGAAACCACCCTTTCGAAAACATTGGAGAAGTGGCCAAGTTTAAAAACAAATTATACCTTTTGAAACCATTGACTTCGAAAGGTAGAAAAAGCGGTAGCTAGGGGTTTTAACCCCTTCGAAGGCATTACATAAAAACAAAGAGCGCAATACATTCGAAACCTTCCCTGTAAAAACATTTGACCAGGTCGAAAGCCAATCCAGTCGAAAGCTAACCCTTCGTAAACAAAGTAAGTGCTAATTTAATTTAAAACAAAGGCATGCTTCAACCCTTTTGGATCCATATGTTTCGATTATATACCTTTGGCCATCATCCAATTTGCTATGTACGAAGTATATTAAAATTGACGGTGGCGAAATGTCTGGTCGGAACCATTGTGCTGAAAGTGGTGAAACAGGCTAAAAGCAAGTAAATTTTGTTTTTAATTTAAAAGAGAATTACTTTTCAACTAACCTGCCTTAATTGTCAAAGTTTTATTGGTTGCCAAATTTCTTTTCTAAAAGTTCTGCCAAAATTTCAGAAGTACATAATAATTTTATTTTATAAAATACCGCTTCTCCTTTTATGAATATATAAAACATTTAAGTCCCATATCTTAAAAAAATTTATATATTCATTAAACCGCTTAGTAATATTGTACAAAAATTTCAAAAAATCCTTTTTAATATGTTTTCTAACATATATAAATTTCAGACCTAAATTATTTATAATTTAACTAAATAATTTATACCCCAATTAAACTTTTTCTTCACTAGAAAATCAATATAAAATCCACAATAATTCAGTAAATTATGAAAATTGAAACCCATCTCAAAATTGTCATTTCTGATCTATATCTTAAATTACATGGCATTCATCGTTCATTAAATAGGGTTTTCATATTAAAACATGTCATAAAATACATATGATCAAGCATAAATCATCAACAATCATATATATAAACTTTTAATCATTCAAAACATGGCATAATCATCCAAACAAGTTTGGATTTTCCTTAGAACCAAAAACCATAAGAAAATGAGATGTAGTAATTATTTACTTTAGTTTTATGTTAAGGAGATGAGATTTGATCTTTGATTTATGTTGATTATCTTCTTCCTCTTGATTTAGCTTGATTTCCCCTCTTTTCACCTTAATGGCGGCCGCCTCTAGGTGTTTAGTTTTGGTGAATAATGAATGAACATGAAAATGAATGTGAAGAGGGTTTAGGGTATAAGGTTATTGCTCTTTCCTATTATGCCCTTGTCTATTCAACCTAACTTATTTCATTTTAATTCCTTTAGTTCATTAATTCATTTAGGCACGACTACTACTTTTACGAATCAAAAATCTCACTCTCTTAACAATTTACATTATTTCATTCAATTTATATAATTAAATATCCTGAGTATGTTACCAAAATATGGAGTGTTATAATCTCCCCTCCTTAAAGAATTTTGTCCTCGAAATTACGATCAGGTTCACAAAAAACAATCAATGGTAAAACATACCATCAAACAAGTCAGGATAATCCTGCACTTAGTCTTCCAAGTGCAGTCCCTATCATCATCATTCCACCGGACCTTCACCAATTTGACTGTTTTGTTCCTCAACTTCTTCCCGTCTCTCGCGACTATCTGGGTAGGCTTCCAAACTATAGTCAAGTCCAGTTCCACTACAAATCCTCTAACACAGTCGGTGCTATAGTAGTGTCTGGATCCCTAACATACTTTCTCAGATGAGATACGTGGAAAACATCGTGGATTCCTGCTAAACCATTCGGTAACTCTAATATGTACGCGAGTTTCTCGATCCTTTCTAAAATAGAAAACCGTCCTACGAATCTCTCTGTTAACTTCCTTGTCTTCCCAAACCTGTTAACACTTTTCATCGACGATACTCTGACAAAAACATGACCCCTATAGAGACTTTCTGTCTTCTACCTACGTAGCTCTTTTTCCTAGACCGAGCTTCCTTCATTCTCGCCTTTATCGGCTCAATCTTCTCTGCAGCTCCTCTTACCAAATCAAGACCAAGGTCTAATCTATCTCCAGTCTCTAACCAACATATGAGAGATTTGCGTGCTCTTCCATACAAAGCTTCAAATGGTGCCATCCCTATACTTGTCTGATAACTACTGTTATAAGAAAACTCTACTAAGTGTAGATGGTCTTCCCATGATCCCTTAAAGTCTAATACACAAGCTCTTAACAAGTCTTCCAAGATCTTGTTAACTCTTTCCGTTTGCCCTTCTGTCTACGGGTGGTAAGAGGTACTCAGCTTGTTCTTGATTCCTAAACTCTCATGTATACTCGTTTAGAACTCGTTAGTGAATACAGAATCTCTATCATTAACAATACTACTAGGAACTCCGTGCAGTCTAACCACATTCTTCATAAATAATTTATCCAATACGGATGTTGTCCTATTTGCCTTAACGAGAATGAAATGGGCACTCTTGGTCAACCTGTCCACTATGACTCATAAATTTTTATTTCGTCTATTAGATCTCGGCAACCCATCTATGAAATCCATAGAAATAGATTCCCACTTCCATACTGGAATATCCAAAAGCTGAAGCAACCCACTTGGCTTCTGATGCTCTACTTTCACCTACTGATGGCTCAAATACTGTTTCACCTATAAGCCTACATCCTTTTTCATTCCTTCATAGAAGAAAATTCTCTTCATTTCCTGATACATCTTCGTTCCTCCTGGATGAATAGTGAACTTTGAACAATGGCATTCCTCCAAAACTTCCTTCCTTATATATCCCACATTTGGAACACATAATGTACCCTTCTTTCTTAACCATCCATTTTGGTCAAGATTGAAATCCTTCAAGTCTCGCACTTCGTTTCAACCCTTAACTTCCTGATCCTTTCAGCTAATACTGGATCCACTTCTTTTCTAGAAGTAGTCCTTTCGATCACCAC
The DNA here is from genome assembly GCA_030765085.1 of Allium cepa. NCBI lineage: Eukaryota > Viridiplantae > Streptophyta > Magnoliopsida > Asparagales > Amaryllidaceae > Allium > Allium cepa. Next base: position 745,192,945 of record CM060932.1, read on the forward strand.
TAGTCAAACTTCCAAACAAGATAATACAACAATCTCTTCATTAGACACAACATTGGGTCTCCACTACACTCTACAATCTAACAATGCTTCTAAAACTTTCCACTTAGCAATCATCGCCAATACTGCATTTTGATGTCTCCTACTAAGTGCATCCGCAACTTTGCCTTTTCCCACTGTATATTGAATACCGAAATCATAAGCAGCTAAAAACTCTAACCACCTCTGCTGTCTCATATTCATCCTCTTCTGAGAGAAAATATACTTCAACAACTTATCATCCATATAAAGCTCAAGCCTCTCTCCCAAAAGGTAATGTCTCCACACCTTCAAAGCAAAAATAACTGCAGCTAACTCGAAGTCATGAATCGGGTATCTAACTCATGTGGTGTAAGCTATCTAGTAGCATAGGTAATCAATTTACCTCTCTACATCAACGCAGCCCCCAACCCAATACCATAAATCTGTATAAACTACCCAATCTTGATTTTCCTCCAGAACAACTAATATAAATGCATGGGTCGATAAGTGTTTCAAGCTCTGGAACGATTCCTCACACTTATCGGTCCATACAAACTTCACATCTTTTCAAGTTGGAGGCCTTCGATATTAATTATTCTCTTGTCTTAGCGTCCGAAGCCTTGAACTTTGACATAAATCCTTAATTTTGGCATTAATTCCTTTGCTTTCCTTCCTTAGAAAATACGTGGAAAATGTTTGTCCCCCTCCTTGTATAAAAGAAGCTTTTTACACTTTAGTGTAAAACTAAGAATTTCACCATCTTTTCTCATTCTTTTGCAAGGTTTCCTTTCTAACTCGGTTTTCCTACAAAACACAAAGCAAGTCATGCTTTTCGTTATTAACTTTTTTATTTTGATTTTGGACGAATCTTTTAGAATTTTGATGAGATCATAAAGCATCTTTCGATTGTAATCCAATATTACTTTTGGAATCCATTGTCTACTTGAAAAGGCCAAAAATCTATTTGGTAATAATTAACTGGAATCGGGCTAGAAAACTATATGGAGATAATGATTTTACAAATAGAGAACTAGAATGTTATTTGTGAATTATAATCTCTTGAATAGAAAACTAGAGAATCATTCGAAAATATCATAGGAGGGTGGACCTGCAAAATCTTTTGGCAATATCATGAATATAAAGCCAGAAATCCACCAAATAGCAATAATTTATTAATTAGGGTGCTAGAATTCCATCTGGCAATAATAATTCATGAATAGAAGACCAGAAAACTATTTGGCGATAATCATAAAAGACCAAAATATATTTGGCGATAATAATAGAACACCTGAAAACCATCCGGCAATAATAATAGAAGACCGGCTATTTGTTTGGCAATAATAGAAGAAGGCAAAAAATCCATCTGATAAGAATAATAGAAGCCCAGAAAACTCATCTAATAATAATAAAAGAAGACCAGAAAATCCATCTCGCAATAATTAAAGAAGACTAGAAAATCCATCTTGTAATAATATTATAAGATCTGAAATCCATTTGGTCACAATTGAAGACCGGAAAAACCATCTGATAATAGTAGAAGACTAGAAACTCCATCAAGCAATTTCCTTTCATGGGGAAATCCTGTTTTCTTTACTTTGAAGCATAACAGCTCATATTTTATATAACTTCCTTTTGAAGGTTGCTTGAATTATTTTTTTGGAGCATAAATGACTCATTTTTTGATCGGGTACTTTTTGCCTCTCTTCAGGCTTTGGACGCCTTGGTCTCTTTGCACCTCTTTTTGGGTTTGGGTTCATAAGTATACAAATAAATCCAAATCATTCTTAATCAATCTTTAAAAGTCCATTTTAATTATATAAATCTCCATTATTACCTTTAAATATTACCGCTTAACACTAGGTTGTTACAACGATGATGCTAATTATACATTATCATCCATGAAGTGCATTGTTACGTGAATTGTAATAAGTTTTTACCACATTCACATGGATTAATACCATCAACCATTAGAGTTACTTAGGGTAAAAACATTGAATGTTTAATTATTTTAAGACTTCTTAGAAACTAAATTAAAGACCGAAACAAAGACTGAAATTTGGTCTTTAAGCTGTCTTAGTATCTATTAACCGATTTGAGACCGAATCTTAATCTCCAACTTGATATTTTAAAGACTAATTTTTTTAGTCTTTAATCGGTTTTTATTGAAAGACCAAATAATTTCAATCTTTATTCCTTAGTTTTTATATGGATATTTTCTTGCACCGAGCTTATACAAAACATATGTTTTTGACATTAAATGTATACAAAACTGCTCAGACATGCATGCGGCAACTTTACTATTTAATATCGCATTTTAAATTTGATATACAATATTCAAACTTCTATGCTTTTCAAACCTATATATTTGAGACTCTAAAACCATTTCGTACGAAACCACATATACTTAAACCCCAAGTGCTTTCTGCACGGAACCATATTCTAACATGAAACTGTGTACTTTGCACGAAACCATATGTACTTAAAACTTGAGTGCATATATTTATTCAAACCTTATATGTGTAAGAAAATTTTATATACCAATCTATACATTTATGGAACTGATTATATTTAAAATCAATATATATATATAAATCCATATTATATATTCTAGATCTGTATAGGAAATTCATACATTCAAATTCAATACTCTCAGAGCTGTTATATTTGGTCATATATGAAGTTGGTATATACAGAACCATTAATATTCAAAGCTTACAATTTGCATACTTGAAATAATATGCATTTGAGATTATGAATATTTAGAAACATTTACTCTTGAAACCAAACATATAAAACATACGTATTTGAAACTGAATATATATATAAAGTTGATATATGTAAGCCATATATGTGCATGAAGCTTGATGCACTTGAAAGCAATATGTACAAAAATCCATATACTTTTGAAATCTATATACTTGGAACCAAGTATATATAAAACTTTATATACTTATTTAAATTTCATATATGTGAGAAACTTTATGACATTCAAAGTTATTTGCTTAAAACTTACAAAAAAATCAATGCTCCAATATATATACATATATATACATATATACATATATATATATATATATATATATATATGGAACTAATATAGTTTCATAGACATATACATACTCAAAGCTTTGTACATGAAGTCATCTATATTCAAGGCTTGCTCATTTTATAACCTATATACTTGGAAAATTATCTTATATATAAAACAAATACTTGGTCTAATAAGTCAAAGTGAAGCCTTTTCGAAGTTCTCAAAAATAACCTTCTTCCCAAGAATTATCAACCACTTTAATTAGGATATTTCAGTCATTTAAGAAACAACAGTGGAAGTTGAATTATATTTCCATGTTTCCATCCACTCCCAGTAAACACAAACACCACTTCTTCATCTTCCTATTAACCGATTAGAAGGAACTGCAAATTTTCTTCTTTCAATTGTAAGATCTACAACGTTCAATCTTGAATTGGATTGGTATATTTGGTTTGAATTTGTGACTGAATAGTACATACAATTTTAGATTTTTAGCGATGGCGTACACTAAGAAAAAATTTGGCATTTTGAAACCATTTTCTACTATGGAGCCCATTGATGTCGGTCAACTCAGAATTTCGGAATTAGATAAAGTACGCTGAATTTGATTTTTTTTTTTTTTAAATCAAACTTCTATTTCTATGTTGTACAGAAGTTTTGGTTTTTTTTTGATTTAAAATTGTATTTTTGATCATGATGTTTGTTTATATCAAATTTCCTTCTAGATTCTAAGATCTATGAGAGTAAGGAAGTGGATGCTAATAAACAAGCGGTGCTGGAACAATCAAAGTGAACTGTCATTTAATTCTATTTGCTATTGATAAGTTGATCTTGAGTACATGTACTTCACCTTCTAAGCATATGGTTTGGATGAACACTTAGATGCCTGAATTTACTACATTGGTAATTAACATTTTTTTCCTTATATCATATCTTATAGATAGTTAAAGGAGGGTGAAGACATTGACTTACATGAATGGTTATACAGATAAGTTGGTTGAGGAGGCCAATGCCATTACTTTGACGTTTGATTCTTATAGGTTAGGGGAAAGTATTTACATATTTTCTTAGTTATGTCAGCTAAATTTTTAGCCTATAATGATGAAGTTTTTTTGTTAACATAAGCCAAAGGCTATTTTGATAGAAACATAAAGTCAAGTATTTGCTAATACTGCATAATGATGTTTTGATATCAGATGTGAGATTGTACCTCTCACCACAGTTGACCTTAATTATTTTATGAATTTAACAAAAATATACTTCAATCAAATTAACCCTAACTGAAATGGGGTGTTGTCTTTCCCACTGATTGATTTGAGGTCTATTATCATCAGTAGTGTTTTTTCTCAAAATTTATGTCCTTTATTGAGTACTTTAATTACTTTAGCATTAAGGTATATGCTATGATCTGAACCACCGTTTAGTTAAGTGCACTAAAAATTTCATAAATCTAAGGCAAGTAAACATACAATTGTTTAGTTCATGATGATAATTTTTCATACATCATGGTTATATTTTTATTATATGCACAGAGTATTCATTAATTCACACTAACATTGTTTCATAGATCAAATATTAAGCCTTTATACTCACTTTCATCTATGTTGCATATGTGCATTTATAATTTTACAAAAGATAGAAGTTATTGGCCATCTTTTTTAGCATACAAGAGGGAGGTTTGTCTAAGTTTGAGTAGGACTCGCAAAATGATAGAGCACAAGGTACCATTTATATAGCATAATCGATTTTAATCACAGTGTTTTATGTTAATATTTTGAAGACCATAATATTCATTAGATTAATTGTTGACTTTTTAAGAAACTAAGATTACCACCTTTTTATGGATGTTAATAAGAGAATTACTACTAATATAACCCTCACCCTACCTAAGATCTCTTCTGAAACAAGATGCCATATATGGAAAACCTTTAATGGAATGTGATCTAAAACCGAGAGTTGAAATCATGACGAGTTCAACCTCAATTATAATTCTTTACAAGGCGGAACGTTATAAATTATACTATTCATCCCTAGATGAACATATTTATGATTTTTCAATAGACACCGTAATCAGTTTTTTTAGATTACATCTAAACCTTAAACTTACTTTGCTCATTTGTTTCGTCTTCGTTTTTAATAGAAAACAATGGAATTTGAATTGTAGATTCAAGTAAATATTTTTTTATTATTTACTTCAACATGTATTGAATGATTTTTCTCAACTGTAGTCTTAATTTGTTTTGAATCGGAAATTGGGAATTTAAATGTCATGAGAGAGAATTGATATGAACAAGACTCAAATCGCAAGTTTTTTTGACAAACAATGTGACATTTTATACGACTCAAAACTATTATTGTGGGGATATTTTTAATCAAAGAAGATGCATCTCGGATGGCTATGGAAGAAGAGGAAAAAAACAAGAAGAACGTCGGTTAAGGACGATAAAACTAGCCATGTAAATATTTATATGGATGAATTGTTTAACAACTAATAATTTGACTACTTCTGAAATGTCACCCTAGAATATCAGTGTTCTATGTTTCTCATTTCCGGATTAATGCAACTACTGTCATGGGTTCAGTATATTCTACAAATCACATGATAGAAAATGATGGTGCTATCAAAGCAGGGATTCAGGCTGATGAGAGTGCAAAAAATCCGATTGAAGTGACAGTAGCTACTTCTTCCAAAGATAATGAAGGTAACTATGTTTCTACTCTTTTGGACCTCTGGTATCATTTCTGGTCTATTGAGTTTTTATGAGATCAATACACCAAAAAATTTGATGCATTCTTAGAATGCCTGTGTAATTGTTTCCAATCCAAAATCACATTTCTGTTAACTATGTTTCTCTAATCCCTCGTCCCAAAAAAGTGGTTTGGATTGGCATCCAATGGATATAGTTTGGTAGGTCAGATTAGAAATCCAGAGTTCTGATTGGGATCTCTAACCTAGGATAATAGTATATCACTATAATTTAGTTTGAAGAAGATAACATGGTTGATAAGTTTAGGAAATTTTTGGAGAAAGACAACATTGCATTTCCATTCAAACTCCTAGAGTATATAACCAAATATACAACCAGTCATTCCAGAAAATATATCCTTATCAATCTCCTAAAATATAAAACCAAATATACAACCAGTCATTCCACGAAATATATCCTAGTATAACCTACCATATCAAATATATCTCAATACAACCTGTTATATCAAATATATCCTAATATAACCCATCATATCAAATATATCCTATTACTCCTCCTCAAGTTGGAGCATGCAAATTACAAATGCCCAAATTGCATAACAAATAACCAAACTGTTGACGACCAAGGGCCTTAATCAAAATATCAGCTAACAGATGACCAGTAGGCACATACAAAGTAGTAATATTTCCACCCTGCAACTCATCACGAACAAAGTGGCAACCAACTTCAATGGCTTGGTGCGGTCATGAAACACCGGGTTCTTCGCAATATGCAAAGCAGATTGACTATCACAAAATAGCCGCATGGGCTTGAAATGAATCACATCAAGAGAATGCAATAATGATTTTATCCACTTAAGTTCACAACTCGCAACGGCCATAGAACGATATTTTGCCTCCGTAGATAAACGAGAAACAGTCGGTTAGTTCTAAGTTTTCCAGGAAACAAGAGTGCAACCAAGAAGCAAAAAATAACCAGACACCGAACGACGTGTCAAAGGACAAGTTGCCCAATCACTATCAAAATAAGCTGTCAACTGCATATCACTGGGACAAACCGAAATACCTTGACCAGGTTAACTTTTAATGTATCGTAAGACACGGATGGCAGCATCCCAATGTGCGACCTAAGGATTACTCAAAAACTGAGCAAGAGTATGAACGGAATAACTCAACTCAGGTCGAGTAACAGAAAGGTACACCAAGCCCCCCACCAAACACCTATATTGCTCCGGATGCTCATAAGGATCATTCGCCGCATAAGCCAACCGATGATTCTGTTCCATTGGTGCATCAATAGGTTTACAACCTAATATACCCGTCTCTGTCAATATATCCAAAGCATACTTCCGTTGAGAAAGAAACAAACCCTCATCACCACATGCTACTTCAATCCCAAGAAAATATTTCAATACACCAAGATCCTTCATATGAAAACACATACTCAAGTATTGCTTGAACCTCAAGATCACATCATATGAGGAACCTGCAATAATCAAATCATCCACATAAACTAGTACATGTAGAGAAACCTCATCCTGTTGATAACTAAATAATGAATAATCAGCATAGGATTGTGTAAAACCAAATTTCCGCAAAGCACTAGATAACTTAGCAAACCACTGTCGAGGAGCTTGACCTAAACTATACAATAACTTGCATAACCGACACATTTTCCCAGAAGTAGGACTACTATAACCTGGAGGAAGCTGCATATAGACCTCTTCCTCCAAATCACCATGATGAAAAGCATTACATACATCCATCTAATGTAATGCCCAATTACGAGCAATAGCAACAACAAAAAAAATGCGAACAGTACCCATCTTAGCAACTGGAGCGAAAGTTTCATTATAGTCAATACCAGAAACCTGCCGGTTACCACACACAACCAAGCGTCCCTTAAGATGCGCAACATCACCATTAGCACGTCGCTTTATTTTATAAAACCAACCACTACCATTAGCCTTCTTACCAGATGGAAAATCCTCTAATGTCAACGTGCCATTCCATTCAAGTGCATCAATCTCCTTTTTCATTGCCTGGCGCCAACCTACATCCTGACCGGCCTCTTTAATGGAATTAGGCTCTTTCTGAGATGTAAATACTGCTAAAAAATTCTTATGCATCATAGAAAACTTATCATTATTCACATTACAAGCTACACAAAAAGGTTTACATAAGGAACGAGATGGAGTAGAAGAAGCAGTATGGGGGTCTATCTTGCACATAACTATGTTAGTAACATATCCTCGAAGACGAGGCGAGGGAAGCTTGATGTGGTGCCCACGACCAAGATTATCACAATTTGAATCAATGATTGAATTCTCCCTGGACTCCACACCGTCTAAATTAACTCCCGTACTCCCCCTTGACTCCATACCATCACACTTATGCGTACAAGACTGTTGGGCAGCATGCTCCACGGCTACCCCAGCAGACTGGGTTGCTACTTGCTGCTCACTCACGCCACCTCTATCTTCAACTATCACATCCTCTATGATCTCGACATCTTGTGCATTACCCAAATCATACATAACACCCAACTCATCGTAATCATCAAACACACCATTTGGGGAATTCTGGGGTAGAAACTGATTCAAATGCTCATTGGGGGAGGTGGAAAAGGATTCATGGGTAGAAAGAGGAAAGACATGCTCAATAAATTTTACATCACCACTAATAAAATAAATGTGAGCATCTAAATCATACAAACGCCACCCCTTTTGACCCAAAGGATACCAACAAAGATACATCTCCTAGAACGAGGGCCAAATTTATCCTTAACACGAGGCTGATTCGCAGCATAGCGAAGACACCCAAATACCTTTAAAGCAGACATACTAGGTTGACTCCCAAAAAGCATTTCATAGGGAGTCTTACCATCCAAAACAGGAGTGGAAATCCGATTAATAAGGTGACATGCAATTAAGATACACTCCCCCCCCAAAAATCAATAGGTAAGTGAGCCTGAAAGCGCATGGCACAAGCAACATCTGGAACATATTTATGTTTACGTTCTACTTTACAATTTTGTTGGGGAGTATCGACGCAAGAGGTTTGATGCAAGGTGCCTTGTTGAGAAAAAAATCTTTTAAACATATAAATTCTTGTCCATTATCACTAGGAAAAACCTTCATCAGTCTATTAAACCGCGTTTGACCATAGCAAAGAAATTTTGAATCAATTCGCCAACCTCATATTTACCAATCATTAAATATATCCATGTAGCACGAAAAAATCGTCAACTATGGCCAAAAACTAATGAACTCCACAACTAGAAGCAACACAATAAGGGCCCCAAATATCGCAATGTATTAAGTCAAACAAATCGGGTTCTTTACTTGTACCAAATGGAAAAGAGTCACGAGGCTGTTTAGCCATAGAAAAAACATCACAATTGTCATCATAAAATTTATTCGTACTACTACTACTACTACTACCACCAATAGGTAATAAAGAACGGACCACTTTCATAGAAGGATGACCCAACCGACTATGCCATAACTGAGTGTGGTCTGCAACTGTGGAGTTATTTGCTTGAATACTACGAATTGGTCGGAAGAGATAGACCCCATTACACTGCTCCCCTGTGCCAATCAGGTTCCTCAAACTCCAGTCCTGAATAGTGCATAGCTTGTTAGTGAAAATACAATAAATTTTTGTTTTTCAAGCAATTGAGACACATACGGCAAATTGCAATTAAGGGTAGGTACATATAAAACATTATCAAGAATTAAGTCATGGCTTAATTTAATACGACCTTCTTTAGTGGCAGTGTCATGTTTTCCATTTGGAAAACCAGCGGGTTCTGAAGCAATTTCTTTGATACCAACAAACAAGTCAAGATTACCCGACATATGTTTTGAAGCTCTGGTATCAATAATCCATTGGTCCAAAAATTTCTTACCGTGCAACTTTGGAGTAGAAGACACGGTTGAGGAAGTCTTGAGAGCTGCGATGAGCTGCTGCACTTGCGCATCAGTGAGAGTGTGTAACGAAGCATGATCCACCTCACTCATTGCAAAATCAAATCTTGTCTATACCATAAAAAAGAAAACAAACCTCCACCTGAAACACAAGCACGCACCACAAATTCACATCACGCAAAACTAATTTTCTGGAATACGGACCATGAACCAAAAAAACTATTTTTTGTGCCTTAACTTATGAGGCTCTGATACCATGATAAGTTCAGAAAATTTTTGGAGAAAGAAAACATTGCATTTCCATTCAAACTCCTAGAATATATAACCAAATATACAACCAGTCATTCCAAGAAATATATGCTTATCAATCTCCTAAAATATATAACCAAATATACAACCAGTCATTCTAGGAAATATTTCCTAATATAACCCACCATATCAAATATATCCTAATACAACCCGTTATATCAAATATATCCTAATGTAACCCATCATATCAAATATATCCTATTAATGGTCTTGACTTTTTTGCAGATGATGTATGTTGGTGTTATGATCCAACACATGTTAAAAACATAATTTTTGAATTGCATTATCACACCTCCTTCATAAACTGCCTTATACACTGGGTCTATGATGCAAACCTTTATGAAACTAAGATTACCGCCTTTTTATGGATCTCAATAAGAGATGTACTACTAATATATTCCTCGTCCTACCTAAGATCTCTTCTGCAACAAGATGCCATGTATGGAAATCCTTTGATAGAATGTGATCTAACTCTAAGAGTTGAAACCATGACGAGTTCAACTTCAACTATAATTCATTACAAGGAAAAATGTTATAAATTATAATAATCATCCCCAGATGATCATATTTTATGATTTTCAATAGGCATTATAGTCAAAAAAATTAGATCATCAAAGAAGTTGGCAAGTATCGGTGTTATAGCCTGCATATTTTAGTAGAGCAATTCTCTAAAATCGTGTCCGCAAGTTGCATTTTTATTCATGTTTCTGAAATTGGAAGTCCGATTCAAACTTTTCTTAAGTTCACATCATTATTTTCAATTTCATTTAATACCAAGTTGTAGAAAGAGGATTACATACTGATCTTTGATTGATCTATATAATAAGCACCACAGAAATGTAAGTGATGGCATGATGAATTGTAGCTGAGCTGATAGGTAAGCTTGATTGAAAAATCAGAGTTGTTTACTCATGTCTAATATATGCTAGCATGTACATAAGCTTCATAATGCAAGCTGAGTGAAAAGATAAGCTTTATTATGAGTTTATTGGAAAAGTAAGTTTCAGTGATGTAAGGATGGGTAAGGTTCATGGCAGGCATGACTGACTGGCAAAAGATGAACCTGCGTGATTGGCTTGCAAGTTGAAGATGATTATAGCATGATAAATGAAATTGTATTGATTTCAATTTGAAGAAGACTATAGCATGATAAATGAAATTGAGCTGATCATACTCGCTTCAAACTAAAGATGGCCCTGTGAGGTAGGTGACAGCACGAAGCCAAGTAATTGGTTTGGGCACGCACCATTCGCCTAAGTGAAAGCAGGCCTGAAAGTATTGAAGAACAGAAGCTATTATTATTAATATATAAAGAAATGAAGTGAATGATGTGAACTGAAGAAAATCGATGAACTACAATAGGTAAGTTATGGTTGTAGACTGCAAGGCAAGTAGACATTGAAAAGTTTATCTGTGATGTCTCTAAATGTCCAACTTGAATATTATGTGTGTGAAAATATCATATTTTTAAAATGGTTGTCCTTTGTATTTTTCTTTTTGTTATAAATTTTTGTGCTATGTATAATGTAATTTTTACTTTGGAAAAATGTTGGGAGCTTCTTTAAGTGCATATGAGTTGCATCTTAGTGTGAACTTTTGTAGAGCTATGTTGTAACACTCTTGAGTCTTGATGTTAATACAAGTAAAACATCATTTTTTATTATATAAATAATTTACCTATCAGCTTTGAAAACTAATGTCTCCACATCAATTTATTTTCGATTGTAATTTTGTTTGCGTAGCAAGGTTTCAAATATATTTGTAAAGGTTTAATATATATTTTTAAAGGAACTTCTAAAGGTTTCAAATAAACATTTCGAACTGATTGTGAGATGAATATAAATGGACACTCAATTATTGAAAAGGTAAATCACAAACTCTTTTATACCCACGATCAAATGCAACTTCGTTAGCGTTGACTAGTTGGAGTTATATGTTAAGGAAAAGTTTTGATATCATGCAAAGTATCTCTTATACATTACTGTTTATAGAAAAGGCAACAATAAGAGCCTTACAATGCATGATTGCAGAATTCAATCAAACAAACAAACTAGGCTTCTAAAAGATATAATAGTTAACAAACGAGGCTTCTAAATGGTTAATTAATAGAAAATCCAAACACTACCTATTGGAACAACAACAACAATAAAAATAGTGCCATTATTCCCAAACAAGTTGGGGTCAGCTAGAGATGGCACCCGAAACTAAATGACAAAATTAGTTTAAAGGTTATAATAATAATAGTAAAAATAGCAATGATAAAATTAAGTCAAATAGGTAAATTAATAATAGTAGTAACTAATAATAGTAGTAACTAAGTAAAATAAAGATAGAAATACATATGTATGTAAAGTAGTAATAATAATAATAAAAAAAAAATGATGATAATAGTACAGATAGTAATAATGGTGCTGATAGTAACATTGATCAAAGACCAAACACTACGTCATATGCTCTTTTTCCCTATCCTATAATCTAACACTTATAAGACTCATAGCTTAGGGTTCTGGTATATGGATCGCTAACTTCCACGTGCTCCTATCTGTTACCAGCTGTTCGGCTATATTCCAACCCTTCAAGTCCCTTTTAACAACTTCCTTCCATGTCAACTTTGGTCAACCTCTACCTCTCTTTGAGCAAACGACACGTCCTATGATTCCAACGCACACAGGTGCCTCGGACGGCCTTCGTTGGAGATGTCCAAACCATCTTAAGCGATGTTGAATTAGTTTCTCCTTAATTTGTGCTACTCCAAGTTTTTCACGTATATCATCATTTCTAATTCGATTTCTTCTTATATGACTGCAACTCCATCGCAGCATATGCATCTCTGCTACATTTATCTTCTGGACATGCTGTTTTTTAGTAGGCCCAAATTTTGCACCATACAACATCGCAGGCCTAATTGTCATCATATAGAACTTTTCTTTAAGCTTCTGTGGGACTTTCTTGTCATAGAGAATGCCAGATGCTTGTCGCCACTTCACCCATCCTGCTCGAATTAGAAAAATAACATCTTCCCATTGGAAACGCTTGTAAAATTCATTTTATAAATTTCATATAAAATCGTAAAGCAATGTTTTTAATATCAATTACTCCTGCACACGTGCATTGCACGTGCCCAAGTAATCGTATGCATATTTACGAAACTGTTTACAAATTTTTAAAAGCCTATTGTATTATACACTATTATATTTTTAAAAACCAATGATATAAGCATCTGAAGCTAATATATTTCAACACCTTTACTCATAAAATCAATGCATTTAACATTATATACATACTTAAAAAACCATCACATACCTGAAATTCATTTAAAATAAACTATTTGCATATTCAAAAGTTATGAAACACATATATATGAGAAGCCTTATATTTACAAAATTCAATATCTAAAACATATATATTTGAAATTAAACACATACACAGACATGAAACTGATATGTTTAAAACATGTACATATGAAGTCTGATACATTTAAAACTCACGTATGTGCATATGTATATATGTGTGTGTGTGTGTGTGTGTGTGTGTGTGTGAGAAACTTTGTCCACTCAAACCTTGATGTGTGTGTATTCGCACCTCTGTTGCATATAAAACTTATATAGGTTCACAAATGGAATTATCTTAATATAAAGCATTACATTTTGAAACTATATGCATTCAAAGTTACTTACTTAAAACCTTTATGTGAATTAATATATATGAAATCAATATACTTGGAATTATATATTTCCAAAAGCTTGGTATACTTAGTCTTTCACGCACAGAATTGGTATGCCCAACACTTATATGTATATGCTTAGAAACTGTTCTACATTGAAAGTTTGTTCATTTCGAACATATTACACCAAAAGAAGATTGATTTTCAAAATCATGACATTTTAAAAACTGTGTACATATTCAAAGTTTTGCACTCTTGAAACCAAATATGTATTTGAAATTTAAGGTTTTTCAAAACCATGTATATTTAGAACTTAATATATATGTATACACACACATATATAAAGAGAAGCGAGATAACATTCGCAACATATATTTTGTTTACTTTGTATTTGGGTTCGGGTCTTGGCCCAATATGTACATTCATGTTGTAAAGCCCAATACAATACTCTATAACATTACAAATACAGAAACTATGTGTAACTAAGACCATCCATCAATAATACAAAGTAGTTTACACTTGCAATATTATAGACCTTGAATATTTATATCTTGGTACTAGAGCACTCTTTAACCTAACGATTATTCAAGAAGTGCCTTGCCTACCTCGATCAGAACATCATCATCACTTGAAGGTGGTTGCACTGGTGGTGATCTTCTCAGAATTATCATCATCATAGAAGGTTTTTTTTCATTATCTCATCTTCTTGAACATACAATTTTGCAGTTTAGATTATAGAACTGTAAACATGCATCTTGTTTAAGCATTATCCATTTCTATACATGCTGTGCTCCTTTCTGTGCCTCGCCAAGAAAGCTTCATCAGGAAAATTCTCATTACTTTGATGCTCTCTGGCTGCATGATCATCTTTTTTTATCAGAACAGTAGTGTTCATCAATTGATTTTCCATTCTTCTTGAGTCTTGAATTCAGTTTTCTCCATGGCCGAAGATAATAAAAAAAAGGGAGCAATCTCAGATAACAATTCAAGAAATGCAACCTCACTGCAATCTGCAAATCAAGATATGCTCAAAACAATAATAAAGCCATAAAGTCAAATTATCACAATTCAATTAGACGAATCTAACTACTTACTGTGGAAATTTCAAATTGAAACAGCTACAAAAGGGTATGATATTGAGGAGTATGTTCTTGGAACAGTTGTTGTTTGTAATATCCCGGAATTTCTAGGAGTTCAAAATGTTGATAATCTCTTAATTTAATTATTTGAAACTGATAAAATTGTTATTTTCAAAAATAAATAACCAAGTAATAATAATATGATGTTTTAATTATGGTTATAAATTGATTTTATAATAAGATTAATTATTTTATTGTGTAAATAAATTCTAAATAGATTTATTGTGTTCAAAATTGATAAGTGTGTTTAAATATATTTATATCTGTGTATTTTAAATTGATTTTTAAAATAGAATAAATTATTTGTAAATAAAAATGAGCTTATTTAAAATAGATATTTATATTTATTTAAACTGATTTTAGATTTGGATTTTTAAATTTGACTTTAAATTGAATATAAATTTAAATTCAAGAAATATACATACATCTTAAATTAAAATAATAATATAGTTTGATTTTAAATTATATATATAATATTTTAATTAAAAATAAGATTTGGTATTATTCTTTTTATAGAAATTTATCTATAGAAATTTGGAATTGTATTTATTTAATAAGAATAAATACAAGGCTTTTGAAATAGCATTTTTAAAATGAGTTTGCAACATTTATATAATTTTATTTTAAAGATTTTATTTTATTTTCTTTTCAAATATTGTATTTGTATAAATTTAGAAAACATTTGTAAATGTATAACTGTATTTGTTTACTAGAAATTTAAGTAGAAAAGTATTTTAAAATTAAGAAAACATATTAGTAATTAGGAAAATAATTTAAAAGGGCTTTTAAATTTATTTTAGAATAAATATACATAAGTACTGACATGTGTTAAGTTCTTAATCACTTTGTCAAACAAGTGTTAAACATTTGTGTAATTTAAAGACAAGTGTCCATTATTTTTCTAATTTTCTTTTTAATTTAATAAATCTGAAATTTACCTATATAAACACCCTTTCTCTCCATCTTCTTTTACTTTAAATCTTTGTTCATTCCTAAAAAAGAAACTAGAAATATCCATGCCAATCTTTACTCATTCCAAAATCAGAAATCCTCAACATCCAAATCTGAAGATTCCTCAATTCAAACCAATCTTCAAACCAATTCTCAAATTTAAATCTGAAGCTCCTCAATTCAAACCATGCTCAAAATCAAAAACCTGAAACATTAATTCCTGTTTACCAAAACCTGTAACTCTTTTCAAGTACAAATCAAAACTGCATGCCTGCAGTTGTTTTCAAAACAAAATCTACATATGTTTTCAAAGATTTGATGCAAGTTATCAATCCAGTTCTAAAATCTCCATGTCTGCATTAATCCTCAAATGAATGCAAGTTTTAAAGAGGTATTACCTGAAGCATTGTAGTTAAAACAAACAAAAAGGGGGATGAAGCTTTTCAGTTTCAAAGAGGGTTCATCTTCAAATTCAGAGCATTTTGCAAATTTCCAGCTTATCAAACCTCTGCATTTCCTTAAAAAGGTGAGTAAACATTTGACAAAAAAATTTAAAGTAGCAATTATCTGTTGCAATTAAGTAGTGATGATGTTTATATGAGTTTGTCTTTGTGTAGATATAAGGATTGCAATAGGTTTTCTTTAGTTGAAACTGTGCATGTTGATTTTCATTTTTCCTCTCTGTACTTTACTGTAGGATTTGAGAAAAATTAGATCTTCAAGCTATTCTATGTAAACAATTGTTAAGTCATAGATTTAAATCAAGCAAGTTTGTTTAAGTATAAACTAACAACTAAAAATAGAACAATGTCTCTGATTTTTGAAATTCACCTGGAAATCAAACTATGCAGTAACAATTTATTACCAATGTTTGAAACCAAATGTTAAAATTTGATGAAATAAGTATACAATCTGGACTGTCATTGGGAAGTATGAATTTTAGAAAGAAAATCTCAATTTTAAAAATTATATTGAGTGTGTAATTGGGGTTTATCTGGAAATTGGGATTTTGTCAAAATCAGTTGATCCTTGTATCTTAAGTGCTTGAGATTCTTGATGGAGCTAGGGTTTGGATTGGAGAGTGCGGAAAAAATGGTTGAAGAATTTGTAAATCTCTGTGATAATTGGAATTGCTTGATTTTGATTTTAACCCTAGTTCTGTTGGAACTTTGGAAATTGGCTACTGTATTTTCATCTTTGCATCGAGTTGGATGAATTTCTAGGAAGTGGAAGCGCGGTGTGACGGTAAGCACTAGCCGTGATCGTGGCGGTTAACGTTGATCGGAGGCGATGGTTCAGGGGAATTTCCTGATGATGTTTAGGTTCTGTTCGACCATGTGTACTAGATTATGAATCGGGGTAGGTGTTGATGTTTGGTTGATCGTGGATGCTTGTAGAATGGAAGAGTGATGTGTTGGTGAGTTCGACGACGGCCGGAAGTGGTTCCGGCACTAGT
This sequence comes from Allium cepa, assembly GCA_030765085.1. Classification (NCBI taxonomy): domain Eukaryota; kingdom Viridiplantae; phylum Streptophyta; class Magnoliopsida; order Asparagales; family Amaryllidaceae; genus Allium; species Allium cepa. Next base: position 745,210,149 of record CM060932.1, read on the forward strand.
GCAGGTGCACGAGAGGGTTGAGTGTATCTGTGGATTTTGTTTTGGGCTCGCATGTTTTTCTCGAAGTGGGTTTCAGGTGTATTGGAAGATGACTCGGGGAGGAGCTCGTGTGTTCTGGGTCTTTTGTATGCAGTGTTAAACCGTCAAGTTTAATAGTTTTTAGAAGTGTTAATTAAAACAGTTTTTAAACTTTAAAGCCAAATTTGTTTTAAAAGACAGTATACTGGTTTCTTAGATTCATGTACATATGGGTTGAACCCAAATTGAAATGCTTAAATAGATTCTATAATTTAAAATAAAGTAAGTTTTAAAACTTTAAATAATTTAAGCTAAAATCCATTTCTTTGAATTGTTTTGCTTTTACAAATGAATTTGTATGAATGGTTTAAATGTTTTAAGTTAATGTTATTTTCAAACTTATTTTGGAAATATAAAAAGGAAATTTAAAAGGGAATGTTTTTATTGCTTAACGAAAAATGATTTATAATTAAAAATTAAAGGTTTAATTAATTTATTAACTTGAAAATTAGGATTGTTAATTATTATGTAAAGGAAAGTAATTAATGATTACTTTATATTTTAATTTAATTAATGAATTAAGTTAAGTAAAGATTTCAAGGTTAATTTCAGATAATGTTTTATCTTAAATATTAACTAAGTGTTAATGATTTGTAATTAATTAAGTTGAATAAGAATTTTAAGTTTAGATAATAAATTTAATTATTATTTTAAAGGAGTTAATTAAGTAATTAAATAAGTATAATTATTAATTTAATGAACTAATAATTAAAATGATTTAATTAATGATCCATGATTAATTAAATTATAATTATTTATTAATTAAGTGATTAAACTAGTAATTAAGTTTTAATTGGGTTTTTCTTAATTAATAATTAAAAGGGTTATTAATCTATAATGCAAGTTAATTAGAAATTAATTAAACATTATTTAAGGTTAATTAATTGTAATTAAGGATTGATTAATTATATTTATGGATTAATTAATTTGTAATTAAGGTTGTTAATTAATAATTAAGTTTATTAATTAATGATTAAGAGATAATTAATTGGTTAATTAAGGTTAATTAATTAATTAAAAAAGTAATTAGCGATTAATTACTTTGTATTAAAGGATTGATTAATAATTAAGATTTATTAATTAATAGCTGAAGATAATTAATCTGTTAATTGAAGATTAATTTGGTTAAAGAGTAATTAAGGAATGAATTACTCGAATTATAATTGATGAGATGAGTGTGATCAAGTAAGTTAATTAATTTTTTAATTAATTAAACATAGTCACTTGATAAAAGATGAAGTATGTTTACTTAATAAGTTTTGATAAGGCTAATTACTTAAGATAAGTAATTGATAAATTACAGGAGGTAATTGGGATAAGGTAAATTACTGATTTAGGAAGTAATTTAAATGGATAATTACTTGGTAAAGTAATTAAGGGATTATTACTTGGTGTAATAAATCAAAGAATTTATAATAGCAATTAAGAGTAATTAAGAAGTGATTAAGAATAATTAATTACTATTTATTTAAATTGATTAATTGAAAGTAATTAATTAAGCATGATTAATTTATGTAATTAATTAAGAAATAATGTGATTAATTATAGTTAATTAATTAATGGAATTAATTAATTAAGATTCATTAATTAATATAATTAATGAGAATAATTAAGGATTAATTTCTTGACTAAGAGTTAATAATCAATGTTGATTAATTAGGATGATGATTAATTAATTGATTTAATTAATGGACAAGTAAGCTAGATTTATTGTGATGAAGGTAATTAATTTAATTAATTTTAAATTAATTAAGAGATGAAGTAATTAATTTAATTCACTTTAAATTAATTAGAAATAGGGATAGTTAATTTAATTCATTTTAAATTAATTATGTTGTGATTAAGTAAATCATGGCTTATGTATGAATGGATGACTTTGATTGTCTTGAATGGATGTAATCTCAGAAATGAGATAAGTAATGTTGTGTGGTATGAATGCTTCGTTGCATTTTGATGGTAATATTGATTATCTATTGGGATAATGATGTGGATTACCTATTTTGTATGGATCATCTGTTTATTTTGATAATGTGATTATCAAGTGTGACTCGTGAATTATATATTCTGTGTGTATATAGATAGTTGAATTGAATTGTTTAACCTTAAAAAACTTAGACCTAAAAGATACGTTTTGGATTTCGATGAGACCGGGATCGGGTTTCCATAATTGGATATCCGAAAACCACATTGATCCAAATTAACGATAGGTCGTGAATCTCATGTGAAGAGTGAAGACTCGAGGTGTAAGAACTATTCGTCAGTATAACTCTAAGGGTGATTCCGTGATGAGTTTGACAGAAGTAGTACTTTTAGATTTGAGATGAAGATTCAGAGTGAAAGGGTTATTGTCGTTAACTCTGAGGGTGATTCCAAAATGACTGTAATGAGATAATGCCTTCGGTTTTGTTCGAACCCGGAACGAACTTGTATGGATTGAATGCTTTCAGAACATCGTCAGATGGACGATGAGCATTCTAAGTGATGTGTTCACCAAAGGTAATCGTAGCCTCAAGCCTCATCAACCGGGAATGGCTAAAACAGGGGAGGTGCAGCAAGGCTTCGTGGGTAGCCCCCACTTGAGAGTAATATTTACCCCTATCTAGAGGTCCCTTTTATTTCGGTTGTGTGGGCGGTTGAATAGCTACATCCATCGGGGTTGTCTTATTCGGAACTATTCAGTAAGGAATGGGTCCGGCTTTGTGTTGCAGGGGAGCGGGCGTACTCCTCGGTACAGTGATCTAGGCCACGTACTGTGACGGGTGGTACCCCAGTAGCCCTGCCATTGTATGGAATCCAAAATCCAATAAGTACCATCGGATTTGATTGTATTACCCACTTTTGTGGCTAGTAGCTGGAATTTATTAATGTAACAATTTCGGCTATTTCATATTTATTTGAAAACCCTAGACCTATTGTAATATCACTGAATTTCCTATCAAATGTTTTGGTTAGCGTAAGGTAAAAACTTTTCCATGTTTATGTGTGGGAAGTCTTACGTGATACCTTTTCTTTCAAAAGTTTTTTAAAGTTAAGCAACTTTAACCGTTTACTCACACCAGACCCATGTCTGACCCGGAGTTTATTCTGTTTTTCTTAAACTCTTGGGTACTCAAATTTTTACGAGTAGCCAGGGGATTTTAGGTTGGCTTGACAAATTCTGGAGGAGCAAATGGAGCAGGAGGCTTCTGCGTACAGCTATATAGTGTTCCACTGTGTGATCTCTGAGTTGTTGTCTTTGTGTTGTATCGAGTTGTATAACTAGACCGGTGTTTATAGCTGTCTAGTATGTGTTGTTTTGGCTGTGTATCTCTGATGTATATGATGCTATGTAATGTATTATGTCATTAATATAATTTATTTGTTCCGCTGTTTAGATTCTGATGTTGTTCTTTCTTTCTTCTCTGTCTTTTCTCTTTTCTATCCCTTTCTTTTTTAAAAATGATGCGATTTTCTGTGGTAAGAAAGTCGGGTCATTTCAGCTGGTATCAGAGCATTAGGTTAAGTGAATACCTAGGCTCTGCAGTGGTGTCTTTTTTGAGAGAGCGTATTTGTAATTTATATATATATATATATATATATATATATATATATATATATATATATATTTCTACCTATCTGTTGGGTTACCTGTTCGGGTTTTCCAATATAAGTTGTAAAGGTAGATGAGTAGTGGTGTGTGTAACATGACTACCGTTGGTTGGAGTTTGAATGTTTGAGATTGGAAGTGTATTTGTCGAGACTGTAGACCTAATACCGTCTCGAGTAATCTTTGCAATTTGGTGTAAGATTTCATTTGATCTCTGAAGGAAACCTGTTAAGGTTCGGAGTTCATCTTTGAAGTGTAAGTTTGATTGCGCTCGTGTGAGCGGATTTTTGAGTAGAATTTGGATCTGTCGGTTAGGAAAAAGTAAGTGATGGTATCTTGGCAACCTCAAGAAGTAGTAGCTGCATGATGAGATGCAGTGACTATGGATGACTCCTAAGATGTTTTCTTTCGGAACAAGTTTAAAGAAGTGTGTCTGCTTCAGGGTTGTAGCTGAGTTCAGCAGGATGTTTGTGATTAGTTAAAGGTCCGAGTTTCTCAAAGAGCTTTGGGTAAAAAGTCTTTGACATCTGTGTTAGCGGTGCAGCTCGGGAGATGTTCTGTGTTTCAACAGGAAGATCTTTTTGGCTTAGCATTTCCTGGAGGTGGAATTCAGAAGCAGCGGTGAGGATCTGTTTCTTCAATGGATTAGTTGGTCGAGGATAAACTATTCTGATTAGTGGAGAGAGAACAGTATCTTGGATATTGGATTGGTTGATCGCAAAAGTGACTTGTGATGGTTTGGTGATTATCTTAGATAGTCTTTTGCTTGGTTTTGTGGCATTTCTAGAGAATGTAGAAGTTATGGAATTGTTGAAGATTTTCCGGATATATCTTCGGAAAAGTTAGAGATTTGCCCGCATTGGAGATTGAGTTCTGAATCGACTTGATGTCAGGAGTGATACCGATGATTCAGCTAGGTAGAAGGTTGTCTCCTAGGTTGATTGTTTGATGAAGCAGCACTGTATTTCTTGGAATTTATGTTGAATCTTATTTCCGAAATGTAATGTTTAGTCTGTGCCTGTGTTCTCTCGACGACATTTTCATCTACTCTAGATCAGAGTTGTGCAGCAGAAGCAAGGTGGTTGTTGTTCTTGAGTAGAAGCAACTTGAAGTTGTAGTGTTTTGATTTAGAGAGTTTCTACTGGATTTTTTTTAGAATCTGAGGCAAGTTGGCAAGTGATTCTGTTCTGTCTTTTCCGGATAGGAGAAGTTGTTTACTTCTGTTGATAGTAAAGTTTGGTTTTGATTTTAGATTGATCTTGTGAGGATCAGTTTGTTGAGTTGATCCAGTTTGTTGTAGAAGCATCAGCGAAGGTTGAGCTGATCAGGAAGGAGCTGTAGGCAGCCCGGATCATCCGGAAAGTTTTGAGATTAAGTAACGGAAGAATTTGGAATTCGAAGTTGGAAGCTTCGATATTGTTGAGATTTTCTCTGCTAAGAGACCAATGAGATTTTGAAGCGAGCTCCGAGGTATATTGGATTCTTCTCAGTTTTGTAAGGATCAGTGCTTTGGTTTGAAGAGTTGAATTGCCAGTTTGGAAGACTAGAATTCAAAATATTTCACATGTCTCTGAGGGAGTACGTGTTTGGTCATCACTAGTTTTGAGACCAGTAGTTCTATGAAGGATTTTGTAGTTGATCAGTCTTGTCTGTGATCTGGTATCTTGTGCAGATTATAGATCTAGCTGAGTGGGAACTTAGTAGCTTAGCAGTATAGATGGTTTGGATTTAGTAGAGCGAGTATCCCTGTGTCTGTACTTGGGAAACTCGAGATAATTTTAGGAAGTTTATCTGAATCTGTGTCCGGATAGCTAGCGTTAATTATTTGATGAATTGGTTATTTGGATGAATTTGTTTGTTTGATTGATAGTGTATGGCTGTTATGAATGTTTGAATTGCTTGAAATAAAATAAAATTGTGGATTATCTTTATTTTAAATTTCGAGGACGAAATTCTTTTAAGGGGGGAGGAATGTAATATCCGGAATTTCAAGGAGTTTAAAATGTTGATAATCTCTTAATTTAATTATTTGAAACTGATAAAATTGTTATTTTCAAAACTAAATAACCAAGTAATAATAATATAATGTTTTAATTATTGTTATAAATTGATTTTATAATAATATTAATTATTTTATTGTGTAAATAAATTCTAAATAGATTCATTGTGTTCAAAATTGATAAGTGTGTTTAAATATATTTATATCTATGTATTTTAAAGTGATTTTTAAAATAGAATAAATTATTTGTAAATAAAAATGAGCTTATTTAAAATAGATATTTATATTTATTTAAATTGATTTTAGATTTCGATTTTTAAATTTGACTTTGAATTGAATATAAATTTGAATTCAAGGAATATACATACATCTTAAATTAAAATAATAATATAGTTTGATTTTAAATTATATAGATAATATTTTTAATTAAAAATAAGATTTGGTATTATTCTTTTTATAGAAATTTGGAATTGTATTTATTTAATAAGAATAAATACAAGGCTTTTGAAATAGCATTTTTAAAATGAGTTTGCAATATTTATATAATTTTATTTTAAATTATAATTGATTTTATTTTATTTTCTTTTCAAAGATTGTATTTGTATAAATTTAGAAAACATTTGTAAATGTATAAATGTATTTGTTTATTAGAAATTTAATTAGAAAAGTATTTTAAAATTAAGAAAACATATTAGTAATTAGGGAAATAATTTAAAAGCGCTTTTAAATTTCTTTTAGAATAAATATACATAAGTATTGACATGTGCTAAGTTCTTAGTCACTTTGTCAAACAAGTGTTAAACATTTGTGTAATTTGAAGACAAGTGTCCATTATTTTTCTAATTTTATTTTTAATTTAATAAATCTGAAATTTACCTATATAAACACCCTTTCTCTCCATCTTCTTTTTCTTTAAATCTTTGTTCATTCCTAAAAAAGAAACTAGAAATATCCATGCCAATCTTTACTCATTCCAAAATCAGAAATCCTTAACATCCAAATCTAAAGATTCCTCAATTCAAAACAATCTTCAAACCAATTCTCAAATTTAAATCTGAAGCTCCTCAATTCAAACCATGCTCAAAATCAAAAACCTGAAACATTAATTTTTGTTTACCAAAACCTGTAACTCTTTTCAAGTGCAAATCAAAACTGCATGCCTGCAGTTGTTTTCAAATCAAAATCTACATATGTTTTCAAAGATTTGATGCAAGCTATCAATCCAGTTCTAAAATCTCCATGTCTGCATCAATCTTCAAATGCATGCAAGTTTTAAAGAGGTATTACCTGAAGCATTGTAGTTAAAACAAACAATAAGGGGGATGAAGCTTTTCTATTTCAAAGAGGGTTCATCTTCAAATTCAGAGCATTTTGCAAATTTCCAGCTTATCAAACCTCTGCATTTCCTTAAAAAGGTGAGTGAAAATTTGACAAAAAAAATTTAAAGTAGTAATTATCTGTTCCAATTAAGTAGTGATGATGTTTATATGAGTTTGTCTCTGTGTAGATATAAGGATTGCAATAGGTTTTGTTTAGTTGAAACTGTGCATGTTGATTTTCATTTTTCGCCTCCTTACTGTAGGATCTGAGAAAAATTAGATCTTCAAGCTATTCTATGTAAACAATTGTTAAGTCATAGATTTAAATCAAAGAAGTTTGTTTAAGTATAAACTAACAACTAAAAATAGAACAATGTCTCTGATTTTTGAAATTCACTTGGAAATCAAACTATGTAGTGACAATTTATTACCAATGTTTGGAACCAAATGTTAAAATTTGATGAAATAAGTATACAGTCTGGACTGTCATTGGGAGGTATGAATTTTAGAAATAAAATATCAATTTTAAAAATTATATTGAGTGTGTAATTGGGGTTTATCTGGAAATTGGGATTTTGTCAAAATCAGTTGATCCTTGTATCTGAAGTGCTTGAGATTCTTGATGGAGCTAGGGTTTGGATTGGAGAGTGCGGCAAAAATGGTTGAAGAATTTGTAAATCTCTGTGATAATTGGAATTGCTTGATTTTGATTTTAACCCTAGTTCTGTTGGAACTTTGGAAATTGGCTACTGTATTTTCATCTTTGCATCGAGTTGGATGAATTTCTGGGAAGTGGAAGCACGGTGTGACGGTAAGCACTAGCCGTGATCATGGTGGTTAACGTTGATCAGAGGCGATGGTTCAAGGGAATTTCCTGATGATGTTTGCGTTCGGTTCGACCATGGGTACTCGATTTTGAATCGGGGTAGGTGTTGATGTTTGGTTGATTGTGGATGCTTGTAGGATGGAAGAGTGATGTGTCGGTGGGTTCGACGACGACCGGAAGTGGTTCCAGCACTGGTGCAGGTGCACGAGAGGGTTGAGTGTATCTGTGGGTTTTGTTTTGGGTTCTAATGTTTTTCTCGAAGTGGGTTTCGGGTGTATTGGAAGATGACTCGGGGAGGAGCTCGTGTATTTTTGGTTGTAGCTCGTGTGTTCTGGGTCTTTTGTATGCAGTGTTAAACTGTCAAGTTTAATAGTTTTTAAAAGTGTTAATTAAAACAATTTTTAAACTTTAAAGCCAAATTTGTTTTAAAAGATAGTATACTGGTTTCTTAGATTCATGTACATAGGGTTGAACCCAAATTGAAATGCTTAAATAGATTCTATAATTTAAAATAAAGTAAGTTTTAAAACTTTAAATAATTTAAGCTAAAATCCATTTCTTTGAATTGTTTTGCTTTTACAAATGAATTTGTATGAATGGTTTAAATGTTTTAAGTTAATGTTATTTTCAAACTTATTTTGGAAATATAAAAAGGACATTTATAAGGGAATGTTTTTATTGATTAATGAAAAATGATTTATAATTAACAATTAAAGGTTTAAGTAATTTATTAACTTGAAAATTAGGATTGTTAATTATTAATTAAAGGAAAGTAATTAATGATTACTTTATATTTTAATCTAAATTAATGAATTAAGTTAAGTAAAGATTTCAAGGTTAATTTAAGATAATGTTTTATCTTAAATATTAATTAAGTGTTAATGATTTGTAATTAATTAAGTTGAATAAGAATTTTAAGTTTAGATAATTAATTTAATTATTATTTTAAAGGAGTTAATTAAGTAATTAAATAAGTATAATTATTAATTTAATTAACTAATAATTATGATGATTTAATTAATGACTTATGGTTAATTAAATTATAATTATTTATTAATTAAGTGATTAAACTAGTAATTAAGTTTTAATTGGGTTTTTCTTAATTAATAATTAAAAGGGTTATTAATCTATAATGCAAGTTAATTAGAAATTAATTAAATATTATTTAAGGTTAATTAATTGTAATTAAGGATTGATTAATTATATTTATGGATTAATTAATTTGTAACTATGGTTGTTAATTAATAATTAAATTTATTAATTAATGATTAAGAGATAATTTATTGATTAATTAAGGTTAATTAATTAATTATAAAAGTAATTAGTGATTAATTACTTTGTATTAAAGGATTGATTAATAATTAAGATTTATTAATTAATAGCTGAAGATAATTAATCTGTTAATTGAAGATTAATTTGGTTAGAGAGTAATTAAGGAATGAATTACTCGAATTATAATTGATGAGATGAGTGCGATCAAGTAAGTTAATTAATTTGTTAATTAATTAAATATAGTCACTTGATAAAAGATGAAGTATGTTTACTTAATAAGTTTTGATAAGGCTAATTACTTAAGATAAGTAATTGATAAATTACATGAGGTAATTGGGATAAGGTAAATTACTGATTTGGGAAGTAATTTAAATGGATAATTACTTGGTAATGTAATTAAGGGTTTATTACTTGGTGTAATAAATCAAAGAATTTACAATAGTAATTAAGTGTAATTAAGAAGTGATTAAGAATAATTAATTACTGTTTATTTAAATTGATTAATTGAAAGTAATTAATTAAGCATGATTAATTTATGTAATTAATTAAGAAATAATGTGATTAATTATAGTTAATTAATTAATGGAAGTAATTAATAAAGATTCATTAATTAATATAATTAATGATAATAATTAAGGATTAATTACTTGATTAAGAGTTAATTAATCAATGTTGATTAATTAGGGCGATGATTAATTAATTGATTTAATTAATGGATAAGTAAGCTAGATTTATTGTGATGAAGGTAATTAATTTAATTAATTTTAAATTAATTAAGAGATGAAGTGATTAATTTAATTCACTTTAAATTAATTAGAAACAGATATAGTTAATTTAATTCATTTTAAATTAATTATGTTGTGATTAAGTAAATCATGGCTTATGTATGAATGGATGACATTGATTGTCTTGAATGGATGTAATCTCAGAAATGAGATAAGTAATGTTGTGTGGTATGAATGCTTGGTTGCATTTTGATGGTAATATAGATTATCTATTGGGATAATGATGTGGATTACCTATTTTGTTATGGATCTTCTGTTTATTTTGATAATGTGATTATCAAGTGTGACTCGTGAATTATATATTTTGTGTGTATATAGATAGTTGAATTGAATTGTTTAACCTTAAACAACTTGGACCTAAAAGATACGTTTTGGATTTCGATGAGACCGGGATCGGGTTTCCATAATTGGATATCCGAAAACCACATCGGTCCAAATTAACGATAGGTCGTGAATCTCATGTGAAGAGTGAAGACTCGAGGTGTAAGAACTATTCGTCAGTATAACTCTGAGGGTGATTCCGTGATGAGTTTGACGGAAGTAGTACTTTCAGATTCGAGATGAAGATTCAGAGTGAAAGGGTTATTGTCTTTAACTCTGAGGGTGATTCCAAAATGAGTGTAACGAGATAATGCCTTCGGTTTCGTTCGAACCCGGAACGAACTTGTATGGATTGAATGCTTTCAGAACATTGTCAGGTGGACGATGAGCATTCTAAGTGGTGTGTTCACTAAAGGTAATTGTAGCCTCAAGCCTCATCAACCGGGAATGGCTAAAACAAGGGAGGTGCAGCAAGGCTTCGTGGGTAGCCCCCACTTGAGAGTAAGATTTACCCCTGTCTAGAGGTCCCTTTTATTTCGGCTGTGTGGGCAGTTGAATAGCTACATCCGCGGGGGTTGTCTTATTCGGAACTATTCAGTAAGGAATGGGTCCAGCTTTGTGTTGCAGGGGAGCGGGCGTACTCCTTGGTACGGTGATCTAGGCCACGTACTGTGACGGACGGTACCCCAGTAGCCCTGCCATTGTATGGAATCAAAAATCCAATAAGTGCCATCGAATTTGATTGTATTACCCACTTTTGTGGCTAGTTGCTGGAATTTAATAATGTAATAATTTCGGCTATTTCATATTTATTTGAAAACCCTAGACCTATTATAATATCACTGAATTTCCTATCAAATGTTTTGGTTTGCATAAGGTAAATTTTTTCCATGTTTATGTGTGGGAAGTCTTACGTGATACCTTTTCTTTCAAAAGTTTTTTAAAGTTAAGCAACTTTAACCGTTTAATCACACCAGACCCATGTGTGACCCGGAGTTTATTCTGTTTTTCTTAAACTCTTGGGTACTAAAATTTTTATGAGTAGCCAGGGGATTTTAGGTTGGGTTGAAAAATTCTGGAGGAGAAAATGGAGCAGGAGGCTTCTGCGTATAGCTATATAGGATTCCGCTGTGTGATCTCTGAGTTGTTGTCTTTGTGTTGTATCGAATTGTATAACTAGGCAGGTGTTTATAACTGTCTAGTATGTGTTGTTTTAGTTGTGTATCTCTGATGTATATGATACTATGTAATGTATTATGTGATTAATATAATTTATTTGTTCCGCTGTTTAGATTCTGATGTTGTTCTTTCTTTCTTCTCCGTCTTTTCTCTTTTCTATCCCTTTCTTTCTTAAAAATGATGCGATTTTCTATGGTAAGAAAGCCGGATCGTTTCATTGTTCCACAAAAATATGTCATTGATAGTGAAGGAAAACTAAGTGCATATAAAGACTACTCGAATCATCAACGACAAGATAGTCTCATCGGTTCTTGGCTAACTTCATCCATTAGCCCAAATATTCTACCACAACTTATAGGATGTAAATCATCCCATGAAATATGGCACTCTATAGGATAGGCATTCAATACATAGCCTGTTGCAAGGGTTCTACACTACAAAAGGCAACTGTAAAACTTAAAGAAAGAAGGTATGAATATGAGAGATTACTTAAATAAAATCAAGATTTTATGTAATCACCTTGCTGCAGCAAGACATATATTGTTTGAGGCAGAACAAGTGCTTTCAATTCTAAGTGGATTAGATGATGACTATGATGATGTTGTTGCAATAATATCGTCTCAGGAAAAAATCCTTCCATTGACTATGTTCACTCAATTCTTCTCTCTCATGAAGGAAGAATTGAACAAAAGAAACCAATCGTTAATAATTTTATTGTCAACTACGTATCCAAGAATCAAGAAAAAGAATACAGTAATAAAAATCTGAGAGGAGGATCATTGAATAGATCCATAGGTAGGAAAAGCTAGTGGCAAAACAACAATAATAGGCTGAGATGCCAGATTTGTAAAAAATATGGGCATAGTGCAAGAAAATGTTATTTGAGATTTTATAGTAACTTCACACCAAATCAACAAGGAATCAACAATCAAAAAAATTATCAAAGTGCAAACATGATCAATATGCGGCAAGATGCAAAAAATAAAAAAGAAAGCATAGTTGAATATGCAAGTATATGATTTTTGTTTGATGACAATAAACATATATATTCATTTAAATGTATTTGTAATATGCTATTATATTTTTCACATAATTAAATAAATATTTGCTGAATAAAAAAATAACACATAATTTAAATTCAAACAGATATTTTAATCAAACAAATATTTTAGTACAATTTTTGAGTAGTATAAATTTGAGCTCTCACTATATATACACATTTTCCAGTTACATTACAATTTCAATTACATCACATTCTTTGCTATACATACATTTTCACCTCACTACATATCATTCGTTCACTCATATTTGATCCTCAACTATATTCCAGATTGAATCCAGCATCTGAATTATCTGCAAAGTAAATACCGATGTAGTAAAATTGAAAAAGAAATATATTTGCAGTGTAAAATAAAATGTGTATTTTTAAAATGTTATTTGCCTCAATTATCTGGATGGTTCGTCATCAATTAATTTTGAATTCATCATACACGAACAACTTGTGACATGCACAGTGTATCACTCTATATACCACAAGGCCATGCACACCGATATACACTTGACAAAACTGCAGGGACAGGTGAGAACAACGTGAAACCTGAGCCAAGGCTAGATTCAACTCAAGTGAAATACAACTAAATTCATGATACGAGCACAATGTCAAACCCGAGCCAAAGCTAGGTTCAACTCAGGTGCATGCAATACAAATCAATGGGTCAAGACAAAACGGAAGTGGCGATAGTTCAAGTTCACAATAGCATAATGAAATCACTTAAAAAACAAACCAATGGGTCAAGACAACTAAAACAACTTGACCAATCCAAAATCATAAATGAACAAGTACATAAAGTGGTGAACATCACATAAAGGAGACAACTAAGTATACGCAACATGGAGCACAAGTAACTCGAACCATAAATCAATATCAAACCAAAATGCAATAGTCAAAGGTTCAAATGGCCAAATTCACCTCAATAAAATGATTTGAAGTGAAAAGAAGCTCAACTCCTCAATGCATACACTTTCCCTAGATCAGTCAACATGAGGACAGCAACCCAAGTGAACTAATAAAGCAACACCAATGATGAAGGTATATACAGGCGCATTGAACCGCACAGCAAGACAACATGTATCTATGCAGTGACAACAAGATATACACATGTATACACTAATTTATACATATATGCAAAGTCAACAAGTAGGCAACAAATGCATAAACCAATGGTCAACTGCAAACAAGTGAAACAAGCCCAACGACCACATAAAAATAGGGGAATGCCAGTGCATACTCTACATGATACTACAACCACCAGAATCCATTAGTTCAGGAGCCTCAACAAAATATACAAGTAGCAATATGCAGTGATAACAAGCAAATGCAAACTGCCTCGAAGCAATATGACACGGTTACAATATGAACTCAATGCACAAGACCACAATGAGACAGTAAGCATATGAACGCACAATACAGACTACATACAATGCAACAGCAGTTTTTACAAGTGGAAATAACTAGCGCATAAAAATGCAAACTACAACAGAAGTGTAGTCACATGAAGACTCCAAGCACACCACACATGAAAATGTACACAATTTGGCATGCTCAGTTCACATGAAATGCAACAGCAATGATCCACACTTATATACATATGACATCTAGCACTTGAAATAAATTTTAAGTTCATCATATGCATAAAGACCAGAACATATATATATATATATATATATATATATATATATATGCATATGGTCAGGCAATGTCAAAAACAATGTAATGTAATCAACTGTAGTGAAGACCAATGGCAAGTGCAACTAGATCAACACAGCAAGCAAGTATGAATCAAAAAATTTCAGAATCCATGGGTCATCAAAGTAGAGTTCAAACAAAGTCATAGGAGAAAAGAAATTCGCATAGCAGGTTGAACCAGCTTAAGCAAGTGACTATGATCAATCAACACAGTAAGAAGCTATGGGTGTCAAAGTGATAACAGGAATTGATCAAGCCGAAGAAGTCGGCACAAAAAATTATAATAGTGTCATGATGTACAAGTGAATGTAACAACAGTTTCAAATCAAGTCAGAGCCGTGGTGGCCAAGGAATCGAACAAGTCAGAATCAAAGTTGTGATTAAGTAGACATAAAATATACGAATTGACGAAGTCAAAAAACATCACCAGCATTCATGCAAAATCATATGGCCAAGCAACGATTAAGAAGAATTCAAATCAGATGTATACAAATGGAAATTAAGGGGTTTGAAGCCTTATTTACACCAAATCATCATCGGCATGCAAAAATCAATCGAGTTCAAGCATATAAATGAAAGCAAAAAGGAAATCACATACCAATCAAATCGAACTCGATGAATTAAAGCGATTGCAAATGTGCTGAAGCTAGAAGACGATCGAGAAAGCAACGCAAGGACAATCATTCAACTCGACTGAACTATTATAGAGTAGCGGCACCCTAATTCTCATAAAGAGGAACAAATGAGCAAACGACGCTGCCATTTTCACCAAGCAAGAAAGCAGGCCGAAGAGATAAAATAAAAAGGGGGACAACATTTTTATATTGCATGCCATTTCCTTTGGGCCAGCTATAATATGTTATTTGGGCTTAAAATTTAAAATTAGGGTTCTATTATTGTAAGTTGTTTTTAGTTTGTAATTTCCTTTTAAATTTCTATATAATTCTAGTTGTGTGACTAGAGGACACTACAGTGGCATAGTTTGAGAATTTGCAACTTAGTGGCTATGTCGTAGCAGAGTTTTGAGCGTAGAGTTAGGTTAGTTGATAGCGGGTGTCTTGAGTTTACGTGTGTAAGCGTCTGGCTACTTAATTTCTAGTAGAAATCTTGGAGGCAGCACGTACATAGGATTTTGTCGAAGCCTGTGTAGTTAATGCCCCGCTATTACCACGCTATATCCCATAGCGGGTTTCTACCGCTACGATTTTTCCGTGTAGCCCCAAAATATAGCCTTTCCGCTTTAAGCCCCGCTATTTCCGCTATATCCCGTCATTCCCGCTATGTTCCTCTATTTCCGCTATATCCCGTTATTCCCGCTATATTTCTCTATTTCCGCTATATCTTCTTTAATAAAGTGAATTGAAAAATTGCATTTATATATTATAAAAATTATGGAACTAATTTATTTGATTTAATTTTTGATATATTTTCAGAAGTGAAAATACTCTAATGTTCTACTAAATTCAATTATGTTATATAACAATTTTACGTTTATTTAAAGTATATTAGCACATGTTTTTATTTAAAACCATTTATGTATTAATTATTATTCAATTGAATGATAATTTTTCATTTAATTACCATTTATATATTTGTAAAAACATTAAGTACAAGTTTTATATGCTATTTTAGAGCCATCCGCTATATCCCGCTATATCCTCGCTGTATCCCCACTATGACTTTTTGCACCTCCACTGCTATGAATCTGCCGAGCGCATTAACTGCACAGGTCGAAGCTGGGTAATTCTGTGTTGTTCTTTTTCTTTTTTTTAATATTCTGCTGTTATTTTTTTATATTATTCTGCTATTATCTATACTGCTACTATTCTGCGATTATCTGTATTGCTATTATTTTATATACTTCCGCATTAAATTTTGACAATTATTAAGATCACCTTATTTACCCTCCCCCTCTAGGGTGAAATCTATCCTACAAGTGGTATCAGTGCTAGAACAAAAGTCAATTTTTTTTAAAAATTTGATTTTTCTAAACCAAACTTTTGTTTTAAAATTTTTAGATGGCTTCTTTTAATAATGCTTTTGTTGAGGGACAATCCATAGTTAGACCACCAATGTTTAATGGCGAATATTCTTATAGGAAAAATAGGATGAGAATTTTTCTGAAAACCATTGTGCTTCGAATATGGTTGAGATAAGTTATAGAGCACCAATTATAGTTGTAGATAATCAAGAAATATAAAAACCAATGGATCAATGGACAGATCTAGAAAATAAACTATAGAATGCTAATGCTAAAGCTATGGATTTTATTATCTGTTCATTAGATCAAATTGAATTTAATCATGTCTTACATTGTCCAACTACATAGGAAATATGGCACACACTTGAAGTGACCCATGAAGGAATATCTCAAGTCAAAGAATTCAGCCCTTGTCATTCTTAGTAGCGAATATGAGAACTTTACAATGGACAAGGATGAAAATGTCAAAGATTAGTATAGATGACTTTCCAGTATTGTATACAAATCAAAAGCTCTTGAAAAATCATTCATAGAATTGGAAATAGTCCCAAAAATCCTTAGAGTCCTTCCACGGAATTCTGAAACAAAAGTTATAGCCATTCAAGAACCAAAATATTTGAAGCAAATCAAAGTTGAAGAACTCATCGGAAATCTCACCACTTATGAGCTAGAAATGAAATTCAAGAAAGAACACGAAGGAGGTGATACGTGAAAGAAATCAATAGCTCTTAAAGGAACAATGGAAAGTGATGATGATGGAGTAGCTGAATTGGCACTATTAATAAAGAAATTCAAAAGGTGGAATCATAAGTATGGGAATCCAGCTTTAAATCAAAAATTAAAAAGCAGAATAGTCAAAGCACTAGACAATTCAGAAGAGCAGGAAATCATATGACACAAGTGCAATAAACCCACTCATATCAAGCCCAATTGTCCTCCGAATCGACTCAGCCATGGAAAGAAATGGAAAAGGAGAAGTTTTGTAGCCACTTAGGATGAAACTGATGAAGATGATAAAAGAACTAGCAATGAGAGCGAAAAAGCAGATCTGTGCCTTCAAGGTGATATAACTAATAATGATGATGACAAGCCAAGTGAGGTATCAAAACTTACTCATTCAGAATTATTATATATTTTCACGAAGAAAATGATTGTTTCGAGAGACTTAGAGAAATATGCTAAAATTGAATCACAAAGAGATACTTTGATAGATCTAAATAAATAGCTTGATCAATTAGTTAAAAACTATCAAACTAAAAGCCCTAAGTGTGACAAGTGTCCATAATTTGAAGAAGAGATTAAAAATCAGAAATTAAAACTAAATTGCTTGAAAATGAAATTTTGGTTTTGAGATAGAGTGAAAACACTAGAAGAGAAAATTCTATTAAAAAGTGCACTCAATTATTGAATGGAAATGAATCCCTCAAAACACAAGTCCAACAATTGTGTACGACTTTAAGAAAATTTTCAAAAAGAAAAAGATCGTTAAATATGCTGTTAAGGAAATAGACTGTTAATACCGATGACAAGGACTTGGATATAATCAAATTGAACGTATTAGAAATGAAATTAGTTAAGTCAAATCTGAGTGCACAATTTGTAGAAAAATTGAACACAATCAAAATAATTGCTGGTACAGACCCAAACACGTGAAAACCATTCCAATTTGGGTTCCCAAAGGCACGAATATAAAATCCCTTAAAGTCAAACAAATCTGGGTGCCAAAAGGAGCAAATATAAATAGTTTTGAGTCTCTATAAACATATTTTTTAAAATCTTTTGCCAATAGCAACCATGTACCTATAAAAATAAATAGGTCACAAAAATCTTTTCTCGTGTAGGTGTGGTGGCAGGCTAAGGAACAATAATAGTATTACTTGGATTCGGGCTGTTTCAGGAACACGACGGGCAACAAATCAAAGTTCCTTAACCTAGTACAAAGGTAGCAGAAGCACAGTGGGCAACAACGAAAAATTATTGGCCAAGGTAAAATAGGTAAAGTTATCTTGAACGATATATGT
Source organism: Allium cepa (assembly GCA_030765085.1). Classification (NCBI taxonomy): domain Eukaryota; kingdom Viridiplantae; phylum Streptophyta; class Magnoliopsida; order Asparagales; family Amaryllidaceae; genus Allium; species Allium cepa. Next base: position 745,228,262 of record CM060932.1, read on the forward strand.
GAAAATCTACACCATAATTTGATTTAATTCAGCCAGTTATTGATAAAGAAATGAATGCTGATTAAGTTTCTGACTTATGCAAATTGTTTACCAGATCATCTTTAAATTAGTTCATATAGATTTTTTTTTGGACTAATGATGGTGTTTTATTGATTGATGATTACTCTAGATACACGTGGATATATTTGCTTATCATACTGCTTCTAAATCTGACACTATATTCACTGTCTATAAATTTGCACGGTTTCAATTAAAATTCAAAAGAATTTCATTTAAAAGCTGTTAAAAATGATTTTAAGTATTTGTTGCAACTCCATGATCTGACCTATGACATATGATAATCTTGAGTCCAAGAGAAATTCAGATGCAGATTACACTGGTAATCTAGTTGATAGAAAAATTACTAGTGGAACGTGATTTATGTTGTGACATTCATTAGTTGCATCACGTTTTCGAAGAAAATATCTGCATATTTTTCATTTTAATTGATTTTCAATTAGCAGACATTTTTCTTGTAAAACCCGTTCTAGAAAATAGTTGAACTTGTTTCAGATTAGTTATTTTTTAAAATTTGATTTTATAATTATTTTTGGATTTGATCTTAAATGATTAACTAATCTAACTCCCTACTATTCACCGAAAAGATAAATAGTGATTAAAAAGAGTGATGAGTGTTGGTATTAATCATATTATAACTTGAGACGGTATATTAGTAAGTTTCTTTAGAAACTTAAACAAGATTTATAACAATTCTTATTGGGTAAAAATTCTATAACTATCTCTAGTATTATCATATTTCTAACGACCACCACTCATCAAAATCTAATATAGTATGTAAATATATGGTACTTTAAACGAGAGATCATTCGTTTTTCATTTTATTATAATTTTAGCAATAAAAACATCCAAAGTATTCACTCTCATTTAAAGTCTTCACGGTTATGCATGGGTGAATTACTTGGAATTTTTGACTATGTTCTTTCATGCTTATTTAAAAGTCCTCACGGTTATGCATGTAGGAACACATATCAAAATTGATTATTAAATAGTCAAGTTGACTCTAATACCATTCAAAAGTACTTACAGTTATGCGTGGTTAGAAGATACTTGAATTCTTTTTTTTAATTTGGAATACTACTAACCTTATTTAAAAGTCCTAACGGTTATGCATGGTTAGTAGATATTCAAATTCCTAATATAAATGTACCACAAATAGAGACAGCTATATGGTTTTACATCATCCCTATCATTCTAAAGTGGAATATGTGCCTAACAGAGCATTTATGATTTTTGTTTGATTTTTTTATTGAAATTTAATATTTATACTCGATTAGTGTTGATGTTGTATTAATGTCAATCGCTTTATCTCTATTTTTTCAACACTATTACTCTTTTGCTAATAACAAAAGGGAGAGAGAAAAGTCAAAATTTTGGCAAATAAAGGTCAAATATGTCTAGATTCATTTGCATATTTTCATTTATTTTCATGCATATATGAAGGGGAGCCTTTTCGTTGTAGGGAAGGAGCATTCAAATAAGGGGAGAAAATTGAATGATCAAATATATTAAATAAATTCAAAATCCTAAATATATGTTTGTTATCATCAAAAGGGGGAGATTACTGAATATGCAAGTATACGATTTTTGTTTGATGATAATAAACATATATATATTCTTTTAAATGTATTTGTTAATATACTATTTTATTTTTCACATAATGAAATAAATATTTGCCGAATAAAATAAATAACATAGAATTTAAATTCAAACAAATATTTTATTCAAACAAATATTTTATTACAATTTTTGAATAGTAAAAATTTGAGCTCTCACTATATATACACATTTTTCAGTTACATTACAATTTCAATTACATCACATTTTTCACTATACATACATTTGCACCTCACTAAATATCACTCGTTCACTCGTATTCGATCTTCAACTGTGTTCCAAATTGAATCCAGCATCTGAATCATCTGCAAAGTAAACAATGATGCATTAATATTGAAAAAGAAATATATTTACAGTATGTGTATTTTGGAAATGTTATTTTCCTCAGTTATTTGGGTTATTTTTCATTATTTAATTTTGAATTCATCATACACGAACAACTTGTGAAATGCACAGTGTATCACTATACATTCCACAAGGCCGTGCATATCGATATATTGACGAAACTGCAAGGACAGGTGAGCACAAGGTCAAACTCGAGCCAAGGCTAGATTCAACTCCAGTAAAATACAAATAAAGTCATGATACGAGCAAAAGTTCCAATCCGAGCCCAAGCTAGGCTCAACTAAGGTGCATGCAATACAAATCAATGGGTCAAGACAAAACTTAAGTAGCTACAGTTCAAGTTCACAACAACTTAATGAAATCACTTAAATAACAAACAAATGGGTCAAGACAACTAAAACAACTTGGCCAGTCCAAAATTAAAAATGAACGAGTATAAAAAGTGGTGAAAAGTACATAAAGGAGGCAACCAAGTATACACAACATGGAACACAAGTGACTCAAACCATAAATCGATATCAAACCAAACTACAACAATCAATGCTTCAAATGGCTAGACTCACAAGTCCAGTGAAAACAATAAACTGACTCGAAGTGATAAGAAGCTCATCAACTCAGTGCATACACTTACACCAGATCAGTCGACATGAAGACTGCAGCTCAAGTGAGCTAATGAAGCAACACCAATGATGAAGGCATATACAGATGCAATCGAATCACATAGCAAGACAATATGTATCTATGCAATGACAACTAGACATACACATGTATACATGCATGTATACATATATGAAAATTCAACAAGTAGACAACAAATGCATAAACCAATGGTCAACTGGCAACAAGTGAAACAAGTCCAGCTACTACATGAAAACAAGTGAATGCAAGTGCAGACACTACATGATACTACGACCACCAGAATCCAATAGTTCAGGAGCCTCAACAAAATATACAAGTAGCAATATGCAGTGGTAATAAGAAAATGCAAACTGCCTCAAAGCAATATGACATGGTTATAATATGAACTCAATGCACAAGACCGCAATGAGACAGCAAGCACATGAATGCATAGTACAGACAACATACAATGCAACAACAGGTTTTACAAGTGGAAATAACTAGCTCACAAAAATGCAAACTACAACAGAAGTGTAGTCACATAAAGACTCCAAGCAGACCATACATGAAAATGTACACAATTCGACATGTTCAGTTCATATGAAATGCAACAGCAATGATCAAAATTTGTATACATATGGCACCTAGCACTTGAAGCAAATTTTTAGTTCATCATATACATAAAGACCAGAATATACACACACACACACACACATATGCATACGGTCAGGCAATGTCGAAAATAATGTAATGCAAACAACTGAAGTGAAGACCAATAGAAAGTGCAAACGGATTAATACAGCAAGCAAATATGAATCAAAAATGGTTAGAAGTCGTGGGTCATCAAAGTAGAGTCCAAACAAAGTCATAGGAGAAAAGAAATTCGCATAGCATGTTGAACCATCTTAAGAAAGTGATTATGATCAACCAACACAGCAAGAAGCCATGGGTGTCAAAGTGATAGCAAGAATTGATCAAGTCGAAGAAGTCAATACAAAAAATTGTAACAGTGTCATGATGTACAAGTGAATGTAATAGTGCTTTCAAATCAAGTCAGAGCCGTGGTGGCCAAGGAATTGAACAATTCAGAATCAAAGTCGTGATTAAGTAAACAAAAAATATACGAATTAAAGAAGTCAAAAAACATCACCACCGTCCAAGCAAAAACATATGGCTAAGCAAGGATTAAGAAGAATTCAAATCAGAAGTATACGAACGAAAATTAAGGGGTTCGAAACCCTATTTAAACCCAATCATTGTTTGCATGTAAAAATCAATCAAGTTCAAGCATATTAATGAAAGAAAAAAGGAAATCACATGCTAATCAAATCGAACTCGATGGATTGAAGAAATTGCAGCTGTGCTTAAGCTAGATGACGATCGAGAAAGCAACGCAAGGACAATCATTCAACTCGAACGAACTATTATAGAGCAGCGGCTTCACTTCAGAAACCCTAATTCTCTTAAAGAGGAACAAACGAGCAAACGACGCTGCCATTTTCACCAAGCAAGAAAGCGGGCCGAAGAGATAAAATAAAAGGGGGACAATATTTTTACATTGCATACTATTTCCTTTGGGCGGGCTATAATATGTTATTTTGGCTTTAAAATTTTAAATTTGGGTTTTATTGTTTTAAGTTGTTTTTAATTTGTAATTTCCTTTTGAACTTGTATATAATTCTAGTCGTGTGACTAGGGGATGAACTACGATGGTGTAGTTTTAGAGTTCACAACTCAGTGGCTGAGTTTGTGGCAGAATTTTGAGCGTAGAGTAAGATTAGTTGATAGCGGGTGTCGTGAGTTTACGTGTCTAAGCATCTGACTACTTAATTTCTAGTAGAAACCTTAAGGGAAGCACGTAGGCAGGGTTTTGCCGAAGTTGGGTAAATATGTGTTGTTCTATTTCTATTTTTTTAATATTTTGCTATTATCTATTTTTATTATTTTTCTATTATCTATGCTGCTACTATTCTGCTATTATCTGTGTTGCGATTATTTTATATACTTCCGCATTAAATTTTGATAATTACTGGTATCACCCTATTCACCCCCCTTTAGGGTGAAATCGATCTTACAAGCATTGCAAAAATTGAAGACATATCAGATGACAGTTGGTTCCCTGACTCAGGTGCAACAAACCGTGTAACCAGCAATCTTGCAAATTTAAATCTGGGAAATCAAGAGTACAAAGCTAAGCAAAGTATACATATGGGGAATGGTAAGTCCATAAATATTACTCATGTTGGCAATTCATATATCAAAGGTACTAGAAAACTCTATCTAAATAACATGCTTAGAGTCCCACTAATTAGAAAAAATTTACTTAGTGTTTCTCAATTTGTTAAAGATAATAATGTGTATATTGAGTTTTATCCTGACCACTGTTTTGCTAGAGATTTTCTAACTAATGAAACCCTTTTACAGGGTAAAGAATGTAAGGGACTGAACAAGTTTAATGTTGACAGTTCAAGAAATAAACTGCATAGAGATAAGTGGTGTAAGAATTTAGAATTAGCTTAAGCAAATATGTGTAAGACTTTTGATAAGTGGCATTACAGATTGGATCATGCAAATGCAAAAGTTGTAAAATAAATATTGAATAGAAATAATATTTCTGTTGAGAATATTTCCCTACCTTATGTGCACTTTTTGTCAAATGGGAAAAAGCCATAAACTAGCTTTTACTGATTCTACAACTACATATACTAAGCCATTGGAATAAGTAGTTGTAGACTTATGGGGTCCTGTACCTGTCAGTATTGACTAGGGTTTCAAATACTACATATCCTTTATTGATGCTTACTCAAGACATGTGTGGATATTATTTTTTTGAAATCAAAGTCTAAAACGCATAATGATGTTATTCAATTTATTAATCTTGCTGGAAAAAAACCCGATAGTTAGGTTAAAACATTACAAACTGATAGTGGCACTGAATTTTATCCTTTAAAAGCTTATTTACAAAGTAAAGGAATTGTTCGTAGAACAACATGTCCATATACTTATGAGAAAAATGGTTTAATTGAGAGAAAACACATACATATTGTTGATACTGGTTTGCATTATTAGCTCAGGCCTCTCCACCACTAAAATTTTGTGCTGATGCATTTTCTACTAGTGTGTATTTGATAAACAGACTTCCACCAAAAGTTTTGAATTTCAAAAGTCCAATGGAGATTCTATTTAGCAGAAAACCACACTATCATGAATTAAAAAAATTTGGAAGTCTGTGTTTTCCTTGTTTAAGGCGTTATAATGCTCATAAGTTAAAGTTCATATCATCACCCTGTACTTTCTTAAGGTATGCAGCTAATAAGAAAGGATACGGGTATATAGACAGTAATGGAAACTTTTCTTATACCCAGACATGTTGTTTTTAATGAACGAACTTTCCAGTACAATGATATGAATATAAAAGCTTCACAGAAAGTACATAGTGCAAGGGTTTCTGTACGTTCATTGCCTGATTTAGCTATGTAGAGAGTCGGTGAAACTGGTCATGAATCTCAACAAGATACATCAGACTTAGTAGTAAGTGATGATCAAAGGAATGACTCTGAAAGCCATCATCAACTTGTTCAACACAGCAGAAGCCTGCCTGAATCCAGTCAACCAATTAATGGTTCAGAACGATCAATTGACCAACAAGAAACCTCAAAAAGCAATGTTAGTCAACCTATCACTCAATAAACTATTCCTGAAAATACTGGTCATCCAATGATTACAAGAGCAAAAGGATGAATATTCAAGCCAGGAATATATAATACTATTGCTGACGATGATGAACCAATTAATTATCATCAAGCCATTCAGAATGAAAAGTGGAAAGTAGCCATGAATGAGGAATATGAAGCACTCATAAGGAACAAGACATGGGAATTTGTTCCGCTACCAAAAGACAAAAACATCATAGGATGTAAATAGACATAAAGATTAAAGAAAGATGCCAATAGTTCAATTTCTACATACAGGGCAACATTAGTGGCAAAAGGGTATTCACAACAGAATGGTTTTAATTTTAGTAAAACATTTTCACCAGTTGTGAAATCAACATCAATTGGATAGTCCTTACAACTAGCATGCATAGAAATTGGATCATCAGGTATCTTGATGTAAATATCATTTCTGAATGATGTTTTACAAGAAGAAGTGTACATGGAGAAACCACTTGGATTCAAAAAAGATAACTCACAGCAACTTGTGTGTAGGTTAAGTAAAGCAATCGATGGGTTAAAGCAAGCACCAAGGGTCTGGTTTGACAAACTAAAGTCAACTTTGGTCAAGATGGGATATACATCAACTAAATCGGACAACTCAATAATTACAAAATTCAATAATAGTGATACTACAAACATACTAATATGTTAGCGCCAAAATTGGTCACTAACACCCTTAGAGAGTTTGTGTAGAGAGATTAATGAAGAAGATAACTTAAAATAGAGAAGATAGTATAAATTAAAACGCGGGAGACGAAAACACAGAATTTATAGTGGTTCGGCGTTGTAGCCTACGTCCACTTTGAAGTTGATCCTTTATTTCTTCCCTTTAAACTTGATTACAGATACAATCCGCTTTTTAAGTATTCGAATACAATTGTGAAATAAAAGTAGAAGTCTTGGATGAGGTTTGGATGAGGCAGAGTCTCCCCTGTGTTCTCTGAAATCTCTCCCTGTTTGCTGTGCCCCTGCCTCTCTATTTATAGACAAAAGTGGGTTGGACTTCCCTGGTGGGCCAGGTGGCCGAATAACTTGGTCCAAGTAGTTTATGTACTGTACGCCGAACCAAGGAGGCCGGACAAGGCATGCCGAGTCTTCCTTCTTGTACCGAACGAAGCATGCCGAGCCTTCCCTCCTTATGCCGAACGAGCCATGCCGAGTCTTCCCTCTTTAGACCGAGCGAGGCGGGAGGTTGAATGAGAGATGCATGTCGAATGGGGCATGAATGCCGAACGATCTGGGTTCGCTGAATCAAGCCAGAATGCCGAACCATCTAGGCTCGCCGAACGTACTTGGCCGAATGCATGTGGGAGGCCGAACAACCTTTCTTTTTTGGCCGAACGATCTTAATTGGCCGAACGGCATTCGATGCCGAACGTATCCTGGATGCCGAACGTGTCCTGGATGCCGAAAGCGTCCTGGAGGCCGAACAACCTAATTTGGCCGAACGCTCTCCTGATGCCGAGCGATACTTCATGCCGAGCACTCCTTTCTGGCCGAGTACTAAGTTGCCTGGTCAATCCCTTGGGAAACACTTGCCCCCCAAAGTGTATTACGTGACCGAACGTGATGCACTTTGATTAAACCTTGGTCGTCACCCTTGAGGGTCATAAGGCTCCCTTGGCCGAACGCAGCAGGGAAGGCCGAACGATGCGTTAGCCCAAGTGACTTTGTATGCCGAATGATCGAGCCGAACGAGGCAAGTGTCGGTAGCATTTTGACCGGTAGAGCCAGTCAGAAACTCTTCAACTTCCTCTTTTCCCTTATAAAACCCGACCTCTTCTCCTTCTTCTTCCTCCTCTTTTCTTTACTTTGCTTCCACCACTGCAATTTTGAAATACCCCTGCCATTTGATTCTTCGTACTTCTCAGCCCTTTCTAACGTTCGATCCACGAATTAGGTAAAATCCCTTCATCTAACTTCTTTCCCAGATAAGTTTCGAACAATTGGCTTAGGCTAGAATGGAGGTTGTACGGGCTATGCGGGTGGATGATCCAAACCTTGATTTGGATATTCCCATGGCCGAGCAACTTGAGGCAGGGAGGAGTGGTGAGGGATAATCACCTCATAGGGTTTGTGTTGTTTGGGAGAGACGTGGTAGTTCGGCATAATTTTCCCGTGCCAAACCAGGTGGAAGAAGGAATATGGGAGGAGTGCCGAGGGTTGGAGGGTGCTGAGTGTTGTTTCGACCGAAAGGGAGTTTGGCCGAACGATTGCTTTGCCGAACGTCAATTTGGCCGAACGGACAGTACCGAACCATGGCAATGCCGGACAACCATAAATGTCGAACCAATCGTGCCGAGCGATATTAGCCGAACAATACATAAGTGCCGAACATACTCTACCGGCCGAACATGACTTAAGCCGAACAAACATAGATGCCAAACTGACCATGCCGAACCAAACGTAACTGCCGAACATAACTTAGGCCGGACAAACATAGATGCCGAGCCAAAAATAACTGCTGAACATAGCTTAGGCCGGACAAACATAGATGCCGAACCAAACATAAATGCCGAACCAATCATAAATGCCGAACATGGCTTAGGCCGGACAAACATAGATGCCGAACCAATCATAAATGCCGAATATACTTAACATGCCGACCATACATAAATACCGGACCTATCTTCATGCCAAACATAGTTAGTATGCCGAGCATAATTAGGTGCCGAGCGCACATAAATGCCAGACATATACAAATGCCGAACATACTCTCCTTGCCCAATTTCATAACTGGTCTTTACTTGGCATAATCAGATAATTACCTCTAGTGTCTTACTGCAGTCGTTATTCAGAAGGCTTTCGGAGACGGTCAACGATGACGGTTTTTGGAAGCGATGTTTTTAGGCTTGACGTTATATTAAATGCTTATGCACGATTGATTGCACTAGTTCACACACCACACGGGGGGGGGGGGGGGGGGAGGGGGTTGTCTGCGTTGTTAATTCTAACGTCGATTATTTTTCGAGTATAGTTCACACAGGCGCTTGGTTGGGTCTGCTATTTATTCAAGATGTCCAAAAGATCCAGTTCTGCTACACTTTCCGACAAACCTGGGCCGTCTTCTAAGCGAACGGCCCCCGACACAACTGACCCATCAGTTTCTCCCGCTCACGACTGGGCTCCCGATACTTTGGAATCGTCGATTTTACTGGATGACCCAGTTGACTCACAGGCTTCGAGAGTCACTGAGGCCGCTCTTAAGCGGATATGTTCTACTCATGGCATTCCGTTTGCCGATGTGCTCGTTCCGTCGGGGCGTGACCGCCCACATCTTCCCCCAGTGGGATATACGGCGTGTAGCAAGTTCATGTGCCGGGTTGGTAGCGTGCCACCTTTCAATCTATTCCTTCGCGACGTGCTGCAGTATCTGGACGTCACCCCGTCTCAACTTCATCCAAATGGTCACGCTTTCATTTATGGCACGTACATGCTTTTCATGGCCGTCCTCTCCAGGCCTCCAACTCCCGGCGATATAAGGTACATCTATATGACCAAGAAACGGGGAGAAAGCCCCTCTTACATGTTTCTTGAGCCACATCGGAAGTGCCAACTTTTCACTAGCGCGTGGAGTAGCAAATTCGCGCTGTACAAACAGGAGTGGTTTTACTTACGCTGCCCCCAAGGCTTTGCGAGTCGGTGGGTTGAAGGAAGTAAGTCTTTTCTCCGAGTTGATGTCCGTTACCGATTGAGGTTGAACTTCTCCTAACTCATTGTTCTATTCTTTCAGATCTCGTCCCCTTTCCCGAGGGCCGGGGGTACTCCGATGCCGTCGACGCCATTAGAGCTCTTCCTGTTGAAGAGCGAGATATCCGAGCCCTCATTTCCAATGAGTCATTGTCAAAGTTCGGTTTGCTAGCCCCTGGCCGCCGGGTTAGTCTTCCAGAGGGCGCCTTGCTTCCCAAGCCCGTACACGTCAGAGGGAAAAAACTGCCTGAAGCATCCGTTCTCCCTTCTCTTGAAGCTCCGGAAGAAGGGGAAATTCCAGGCGAGCCTCCTGAAAAGCAAGGTGAGGATTTAGGCTCTGCAGCCGAAGTTCATGATATTGAAACGTCATCTTCCCCTTCGAAGGTGAAAAGAAGCTGGCGTGCAAGTCGAGGAAGGAGAAAGTTGGTGGGACTTCCAAAGTTACGCCTATTCAGCCAGAGAAAGAGGCTTCTTCACAGCGCGTTGGAAGTTCTCTAAAAGGCTTATCGAACCTCTCCATTCCCGACGATTTGCTCAACTATGATTTCGATGACCCGGAGCTGTTTAAGTTTCGCTCACCCGTCAGGGGTGATGCGGGCGTCCCCGCCCCGATCCAAGGGGAAAAAACTCCCGTTAGCAAAGCCACTGGTCCGTCGGGGGGTAGCACTAGGACACACACAGATACATGCATTTCGCTTTGCACCTACTTTTCTTTCACCATTCTGCTCTCTCGCTAATTCGCTATTGTTTGATTGCAGATGACATGGGGCGCTCTCATGGATACGACCGCCTTCGCGGTTCGTCGACTTTACGCCAGTCTGGCCGGGACTCGGGCCTCGGGAAGTGCCGAGACAGAGACAGCGACAGCGACCGAGATTATCATGCCCGGGACTCATCATCCCGGAAGAAAACTTATTATCAGCCCGAACACCGCCAGGAGACCTCTTCTTATCAGGAGCGAAGCAAAGATAAACGTGGCCATAAGAGGTCGCATTCTGATGCTCCTCGGGACCAACACTCTGACTCTTCTTCTACCCGGCACTCCCGAGATTCTCATAGGAAGGGCGAACTTTCAAAGCCGTCTCCTCCCGCTCCCGTAACAGACCCGACAGTGTCGGAGAGATTGAACGAACTTAAGGCTAAGTTTCCGAAGATTTGTTGTGATGGGTTAAAGTTTCTCCCGGCGATTCATCCTATTCCCGGAGATGTCAAACAAAATGCTATCGCCTGTACCAATAACGTCTACGTGCAACATGATGCGTTCGTCCATCTGGCTGAGAAACTTTCTGAAGTCTCTATGGAGCGCCAGCACGAAATCGATCGTCTAAAACTCGAGGCCATCCATGACAGGGATATCATTAAGGCCCAGGATGAAGAGCTGGCTACTTACAAGTCCGATCTTGATGCTGCTCGTCTGAATGCTAAACATACCGCCGAGGCAGTCTCTCGGCTTGAATTGACTCATAAGAAAAAGCTCGATGAAGTGGTTCAACGGTGTGGGGCATTAGCTTTGGAGAAAGACTCCGTTCAGAAGGAGCGAGATGTGCTTAATAGGCGAGTTAAGGAGCTCGAGGAGCAACTCAATAAGGAGAAGGAAGAGAAAGTGGCCGCCCAGGTTGAGGCACAGCACTATTGTGATGAGATCGTCGCCACCCGGCTCTTAAAGGGGAAACTTGAAGATGATCTCTCCAAAATCGAGGCGCTAAGGAATGAGGCCCGTGAGGAAGGTAAAAGGGCAGCAACTGTCGACATCGACTCTCGCCTCGAGGCGGCTAGGGAAGAAGGCAGGGAGGAGATAAAGACCGAATTCGACCCGCTCATCGCTGAGTTCAATGCCCGAGTTCTCATACATCGAGATCTAACTTTTCTGGGCGACGGCTACCTTGAGTCATTGGCCGGGGCATGGGAGACCCTGATTCAGATCGGGAAGGTTGAGAGCGGCGCCGATGAGGTCGACGAGGAAGCATTGATAAATGAATTCCTGAGGGGGAAGGAGCCTTCAGATTTATCGGCGGCAAAAGCCCTCTACAACAAAGGTTCTCCCTCCAGGAAAGGAAAAGAGGTGGCTACGGACCCTTCCAGCGTTGTGCCCCCAGTTCACGTGCCTACCCAATCGGCCAGTCGGTCAACACTTGACCCCTTCGAGCAGCACGTTGGTTATGACCCGGAAGCCCCCGGGCTTGGCATTCATGTTTTATCTCCCATCCCGGAGGGCGGGACACCCCTGGTGACTGAGAACCCACCGGCATCTGGTGAGTAACCTCGGGGCTTCACAAAGATCTTTCTCGTTCCCTCAGAAGTTGTTGTGCTCTAACACTTGTTTATTTTCGTGTCTTCTGTGCAGGCTGTTCTGACCCCGAGCCCACTCCGAGGAGCGATGATGCCAAGGAGGTGGAGAAAAAGGCGAGTGACGCTACTCAAGCTGGCGGGGATCGTGGTCCAGATGCTCAAGTAATCGGGGCGCTTGATGAAGGCAAATCCGAATCTTCCTCGGAGAGTTTTGAAATAGAAATCACAGGCGCCTCTGAGCACACATCCGAGTTGAGCATGAAGGAACGGCTCGAGAAAGAGAAAAGAGATACGACCTCAGTCAAGGTCGAGCCACGTGGAGTGGACCTGGACGATCCTCTGAACAAACCATTGAAGGTCATTCTTACTGGCAAGTCCCAGCCCATGGATGTTCCCCCTACGTCTTCGGTCGTCACCCCTCCGTCAGGGAAGGATTCCAAGAGTAAGCGCTCTGGGAAGGAACCATCCGGGAAGAAGTCAAAGAAACACAAGAAATGATCGTCGTCCCCGTTCAATGAGAACTAGTTTAAGTCATGTACTAATTTTTGTAGACTGTGTAAATAGGCTGTTGGCTCCAGACTTCGGAGCATTTTTGTAACGGGAAGCTTTTTGTGAATAAAATTCGATCTTTGCTTTTGTCTTCTCAAAAGACTTTTATTATTCAGTTTCTTTTATGGTTGTGATTGAAATCTGAATTGTTATGGGTGACTTAGACTTCTTGGTTCGTCTTTACATGGCTTGGGAGCTTCCCTGGATTTGATCAATCTCCACTTGGTGCTTCAAGCACTTAGAATATTTCATAGCCCGTATGTTGGGGACTTGACATATCCAAGTCATTTGCGTCGTAGTTCCTATTCAAGGAACTCGAAGGTCTGAACTGCTTGTAATTAAGTCTATACACCGGACTTCGAGTACTCCAGTCCGTGCTCCGGGGACTTGGAGATTTCGAGTCATTTGTATTCGAGTCTGCACTCTGGGGACTTAGAGTACTCCAGTCCGCGTTTTGGGGATTTGGAGGTTTCAAATCGTTTATACTCGAGTCCGCACTCTGGGGACTTAGAGTACTCCAGTCCACGCTCCGAGGACTTGGAGATTTTTTGTCGTATATACTAGAGTCCGCACTCCGGGGACTTAGAGTACTCCAGTCCACACTCCGGGGACTTGGAGATTTTGAATCGTTTATACTCGAGTCCGCACTCCGGGGACTTAGAGTACTCCAGTCCGCACTCCGGGGACTTGGAGATTTTTGTCGTTTATACTCGAGTCCGCATTTCGGGGACTTAGAGTAGTCCAGTCCGCACTCCGGGGACTTGGAGATTTTGAATCGTTTATACTCGAGTCCGCACTCCGGGGACTTAGAGTACTCCAGTCCGCACTCCGGGGACTTGGAGATTTTTGATCGTTTATGCTAGAGTCCGCACTCTGGGGACTTAGAGTACTCCAATCCGCACTCCGGGGACTTGGAGATTTTTTGTCATTTATTATAAGCGTTCATACGCTAGCCAAGATATCATAATTTTTAATTGCGCGTCATAGGAATATCAGACGAAGAGACATTGGTCATTCATGGAAAAGATGGCTTCAAGCCTTTATTGATGAAAACAAGCTAGATTATCTTATTACATGCCAAGAAGAAAGCATACTGGAAATAAATGCAACTACCGCATAATGGAAATAGACTAAGTGTAATAACGCCACAAATGCTCGTTGTTCCATGCTCGGGGGAGTGTCGCACCATCGACGGTCGTTAGCTTGAAAGTTCCTTCTCCAAGCCTCCGTTCGATGACGTATGGACCTTCCCATGCGGGATTCATGTGCGAAGGGGTTGGAAAGACTCGTTTCAAAACGAAATCTCCCACACTAAAGGTTCTTGGCTGGACTTTTCCATTATAATATTTAGCGACTCGGTGTCTGTATGAGGCTGCTCTCAAATCAGCTTCTTCGCGTTTCTCATCAATGAAGTCTAATGATTCCAATAGGAGATCCTGGTTTGACGTAGGATCGTAATAGGTTACCCGGTGTGATGGAACTTCAAGTTCTACGGGTATGACGGCTTCCGTGCCGTACGCCAGTGCGAATGGTTTGTGGCCAGTCGCGGTCTTGTGGGTAGTTCTATAGGCCCAAAGCGCTGTTGGGAGTTCATCCACCCACTTGCCTCTAGCCTTTTCCAAACGCTTTTTCAATATGGACTTGATGATTTTATTGACGGCTTCTACCTGCCCATTCGCCTTCGGGTGAGCAACTGCCGCGAACCTTTTCTCAATGCCATACCTCTGACAGAACTCTTTGAATTCCTTGCTTTCGAATTGAGTTCCGTTGTCCGTTATGATGGTCCGTGGGAGGCCAAAACGACATATGATATTTCGTACAACGAAATTAATGACTTTCTTGGTGGTGATTGTGGCCATTGGCTCTACTTCCGCCCACTTGGTGAAATAATCGACTGCCACTATTGCATATTTCGCGCCTCATTTGGCTATGGGCAGAGATCCAATTAGGTCGATTCCCCACATTGCAAATGGCCAGGGACTAACCATTTGTGTGAGTTCCATTGGCGGAGCTCTCGGAATCTTTGCATATATCTGGCATTTGTCGCATCTTCTCGCATAGTCTGCAGCGTCCCGATTTACAGTCGGCCAATAATATCCATAGCGGAGGATTTTCCTTGCCAAAGTTTGCCCCCCGGTATGATCACCACATTCTCCCTCAAGGACTTCTTCCAACACCCGTTTTACCTCGTCATGGGCCACGCACCGGAGTAAGGGGGTCGAGAATCCCTTCCGATACATTATCCCGTCTTGCATTACATAACGCGAAGCCTTACGAAGGACTTAGCGTCTTTCGCTTCTTTTCTCAGGTAAGTCCCCGTATAGCAAGTATTGTTTGATCGGGGTCAGCCATGACCCCCTTTCGAGTTCGGTCTCCAAGACGAGATCTATCTCCATCATGTATATACTTGGAGCAAGCAGAGTCTCGACAGGGAACAATCCCATCTGTTGTGCATCGCCAGTACTCGCGAATTTAGCCAACGAGTCGGCCTCCCTGTTCTGTTCGCGCGGGACATGCGAAATGTCATAATATTCCAGGTTCACTAGTAGCTCCCGGACCCGAGCAAGGTAAGGAGCCAATCTCCGTCCTTTCGCTTGGTAGTCTCCCCGTACCTGATATACCACCAACTGTGAGTCGCAGAAGATTTCGATGGACTTTACCCTCAGTTCATTGGCAAGTCTTAAGCCAGCAATCAGTGCTTCGTATTCGGCTTCGTTATTTGTCGCTGTAAATTCGAGCTTCAAAGCGTAGCAAATCAATCGATTTTCGGGAGTTACCAGAACTATCCCAGCTCCCGACCAACGGTCGTTAGATGCCCCGTCAGTGAACATCTTCCATCGGACAGGAGGGATTACTTTGTGATTTTCACTCGGTTCATCCGGAATGGTGAACTCAGCAACGAAGTCAGCTAATGCTTGCCCTTGGATGGTCCTTCGCGGCAGGTAGGTGATATCAAACTGGCTTAACTCGATGTTCCACTTTAGCATCCTACCGGAAGTTTCCAGTCATTGGAGTACCTATCGCAAGGGTTGGTCAGTGTAAACACTGATTGAGTGCGCCTGAAAGTAGGGACGAAGCTTGTGTGATGCAATCACCAGGCAATAGGAAAGTTTCTCGATCTTTGGATAATTCTTTTCTGCCCCCGTCAGTCGTTTACTAACATAGTACACCGGCCTTTGAACCTTGTCTTCTTCGCGAACTAGGGCTGTACTGATAGCGTGTTGAGACACAGCCAAATATACGTACAACGTCTTGTGGTCTACTGGTTTTGATAACACTGGAGGACTTTCCAAGTGTCTTACCAGGGCTCGGAATGCTTCTTCGCAGTCAGTCGTCCATTCGAAGTTTCTCTTTCCTTTCTTTATGACATCGAAGAAAGGAACACACTTATCTGTGGCTCTGGATATGAATCGACAGAGCGCAGCTACTTTTCCGTTCAAGCTCTGTACCTGTTTTATGGTTCTAGGTGCCTGTATATCTTGGATGGCCTGGATCTTTTCCGGGTTAGCTTCAATTCCTCGTGCATTCACAATGAAACCCAAGAACTTCCCTGATGCCACGCCGAATGAACACTTTGAAGGATTGATCTTCATCCCATAGTTTCTTAGTATATCGAACATCTCCGCCAAGTCTCGAATGTGGTCGTTTGACTGCCGTGACTTCACAAGCATGTCATCCACATAGACTTCCATTGTTTTCCCAATATGATCTTTGAACATTCGATTTACTAGACGCTGGTAAGTTGCTCCGGCGTTCTTCAGTCCGAATGGCATCACTACATAGCAGTATAACCCAACATTTGTGACATAGCTGGTGTGTTCTTGGTCTGGGATGTGCATCGAAATTTGGTTGTATCCAGAGTATGCATCCATAAATGACAATAACTCATGCCCTGCAGTTGAATCGACCAGTTGATCAATTCATGGTAGCGGGAAGCTATCCTTCGGGCATGCTTTGTTTAAATCAGAATAATCAACGCAGGTTCTCCATTTCCTGTTTGCTTTCTTTACCAACACAGGGTTGGACACCCATTCCGGGTAGAGGGCGTCGCGGACGAACCCATTGGCTTTGAGTTTATCCACCTCCTCTTTGAGAGCTGCAGACCTTTCCGGGTCCATGCCTCTCCTTTTTTGCTTCACAGGTACGTGTTTCAGGTCAATATTCAACATATGGCTCGCAATTGCAGGGGAAATCCCACGCATATCAGAGTGTGTCCAGGCGAAGACATCAAGATTCGCTCGGAGGAAATCAGATAAATTCTCTGCCATTAGGGGATCGAGCTGTGACCCAATTTTAAGAACTCGTGTCGGGTCGCTGTGGCTAACTGGAATATCAATTGTTAGTTCGGCCGATTCTGCATCTGGTTCCCTGGGTTCCCCTTTGTCATCTCTCGGATCTATGTCTCCAACGATCCGAGAATGTCGCCCGAGCCAGGGCTCGGGCGCTAATTGTCAATCATCAGAATTCGGGATGCGGACGATGCTGTCCGCAGTCTTCCCCTTTTCTCTGCGCTGTGCCTCTCTCAGCTCAGCCACGTAACATGCACGTCCGGTTGCTTGGTCGCCATGCACTATGCCAACTCCTTTGTCCGTCGGGAATTTCAGTGTGAGACACCACGGGGCCAAGGCTGCCCTGAAATCTGCGAGGGCTGGTCGTCCCAAAAACACGTTGTATGGTGAATCAACATCCAGCACTATGAATGGTAGGATTCGCACTCTCCTGCGTTCACCTTGTCCTAGTTCAACTGGTAACTCCACATATCCTACTGCGTCTGTGGCTGCACCGTTAAAGCCATGGATTCGGGCTTTAGACGGTTTCAAATCCTTAGTCTCCAGCTTCATTTGGTCATACGCTTTCTTGAAGATGATGTTAACGGAACTTCTGCAATCAATTAGGATTCTCCTTACGAATGCCGGTCCGATGGTTGCGGATATGACCAATGGATCGATGGTGGGAGCTTCCACCTTATCCGCGTCTCTATTCCTGAATACAATATCGTCGTGCATCGTGCGTTGCTGCTTTGTGGGAGTTCCATCCTCCACATTTGAACAGCACTCATGCTCTGTATGTCTCAAGGAATTAGCATATCGCTCCATTTCCTGCCAATTTCTATTCGCAGGATGAGGTCCACCAGCAATTGTGTTAATAATCAACCTTCCCACAATTCGAGTAGGTTGCTCTGGTTGGTGTGGAGCTGGGCCACGTCCGGGGTCTGAAGTCTCTTGTCTTCCTTCTGGCGAATCTTTGACGAATTCCTGCAGCTTCTTCTGCCTAATCAATTTCTCAATAGCGTCATGGAGATGCCTGCATTCGTCTGTATTGTGCCCATAAGACTCGTGAAAGCGGCAATACTTTCCAGTCCTCTTTTGCTCCTCTGTTGATTCCTTAGGGCGTGGTTTTCTGTATTGAAAAGTGTTGCAAGTCGATAAGTAGATGTTTTCAAGTGACACATTCCGTGGAGTGTATTCGTTGTAGGTTGGGATCCTTGACTTCCATCTCCCTGTTTCCTTCTTCTTTCCAGGATTTCCACTTCTAGTTCCCTTAGACTGCCCGGGCTTACTTCGGACGCTGGCCTGAGTCTTTTCAGGGTTATCGTCGGTTGCTTTCATGGCGATGTTGCCCTTTACAGACTCCTGAACGGACCCTGGTGCCTTGTCTTTCCTTATCCACCGAGCTTCTTCCCTCCTTATGAACTGGTGGGCTTTCGAACAGAAACGTTCCAATGTAGCTGGTGGCTTTCCCGCCAACCAATCCCCAAATTCAGAGTCTGGATCCACTCCATGCATTACTGCCATCAAAATCGCGCGGTCGTTTGGATTGCTCACTTCAGTCACGGCAACATGAAATCTCTGCAAGTATACTTTCAGTGATTCTCCAGGAGCTTGGGTCACGCTTGATTAGGACATCACATCCTTGGGTCGAGTGGCGTGTATCCTGAATTGCTCTATGAATTTCCTTGCTAATTCGTCGAAGTTTGACATTGACCGTGGAGGAAGTTGAGTGAACCACATGGTGGCAATTCCGGACAGAGTTATTGGAAAGCACCTGCACTTAGTTGCGTCGTTGGCCCTTGCTGAATCCATCATCCATCCATACCTCATTACATGTTGTCTAGGGTCAGTTTTTCCTTCGTAGTCGGGTATGGTGGGCATGTTAAAATTCCTTGGGTATTCAGCCTGTAGAATGGTATCTGTGAAGGGAGTATGACTCGTAGACATTCCCCAATCTTCATTAGTCAAACCTTGATTCTCTCTCATTAACTGCCTGACCATAGCTGTCAAATCCGGGGTTTGTATGGTAGGAGGAAGGTTGGGTTCCGCTCCATGGGCTTGATTTCTAGTAGAGCGATCAGTGGCACCTGCTTGGTCATCTTCATCCTTGCGGCATCTACGCTTGGGAGGTTCATCAGCTGAAGTTGAGCTATCATTTTCAGAGTAGGGGACAGGGCTACCTCCAGCATTCTGATGCTGCTGTTGAGCAAGTCGGGCCATGTGGTCAGCATTAACTTGCATTTGCTCAGCGAGTTGCCTCCTGCTTTCCGTAAGCTCTTTTATCAAGTCATTCAATTCTGCTCGTGAAACAGCTTCCTCTTGGTTTTGGCTGGAGGGCCCCATGCCTCGAATTGCTTGTTGATCGTTAGGTCCAAGTTGTTAAACACTAG
Organism: Allium cepa; assembly: GCA_030765085.1. Taxonomy (NCBI): domain Eukaryota; kingdom Viridiplantae; phylum Streptophyta; class Magnoliopsida; order Asparagales; family Amaryllidaceae; genus Allium; species Allium cepa. The sequence goes on from CM060932.1 coordinate 745,247,804, forward strand.
CGGTTTCGTGGGCATCTACATTTTGGGAGGTCGATCTTGTTCGTGGTCTTCCCATGGTAGAGTCATTGGTTGCAACTCTGAGTAGAATCAACAGATGCCTTATGGATAATTACGGATCTTCTTCGGGGGATTTATGCAATCCAGTAGCTACAAAGTAGATCCTCACAACCTGAGAATTCGTTTCTCAGTGAAAGCACCAAAATGTTAGCGCCAAAATTGGTCACTAACACCCTTAGAGAGTTTGTGTAGAGAGATTAATGAAGAAGATAACTTAAAATAGAGAAGATAGTATAAATTAAAATGCGGGAGACGAAAACACAGAATTTATAGTGGTTCGGCGTTGTAGCATACGTCCACTTTGAAGTTGATCCTTTATTTCTTCCCTTTAAACTTGATTACAGATACAATCCGCTTTTTAAGTATTCGAATACAATTGTGAAATAAAAGTAGAAGTCTTGGATGAGGTTTGGATGAGGCAGAGTCTCCCCTGTGTTCTCTGAAATCTCTTCCCGTTTTCTGTGCCCCTGCCTCTCTATTTATAGACAAAAGTGGGTTGGACTTCCCTGGTAGGCCAGGTGGCCGAATAACTTGGTCCAAGTAGTTTATGTACTGTACGCCGAACCAGGGAGGCCGGACAAGGCATGCCAAGTATTCCTTCTTGTACCGAACGAAGCATGCCGAGCCTTTCCTCCTTATGCCAAACGAGCTATGCCGAGTCTTCCCTCTTTAGACCGAGCGAGGTGGGAGGTTGAATGAGAGATGCAGGTCGAATGGGGCATGAATGCCGAACGATCGGGGTTCGCTGAATCAAGCCAGAATGCCGAACCATCTAGGCTCGCCGAACGTACTTGGCCGAACGCATGTGGGAGGCCGAACAACCTTTCTTTTTTGGCCGAACGATCTTAATTGGCCGAACGGCATTCGATGCCGAACGTGTCCTGGATGCCGAACATGTCCTGGAGGCCGAACAACCTAATTTGGCCGAACGCTCTCCTGATGCCGAGCGCTACTTCGTGCCGAGCACTCCTTTCTGGCCGAGTACTAAGTTGCCTGGTCAATCCCTTGGGAAACATAATATGTGCTGATGATATACTTATTACAGGAAGCAATCAGATGGATATCAGCAATACAATCAAACAACTGAATGAGGACTTTTCTATTAAGGATCACGGCAATGTAAAGTATTTCCTGGGAATTGAAGTCAATAGAGAATCACCATCAACAATACATTTAAGTTAAAAAATACATAACAGAGATTCTCTTGAGAGCCAAAATGGAAAAATCAAAACCCTTACCTACACCCATGGTCAGTAACTTGCATCTATTTAAAACCAAAGTGGAATCAATCACAAACATCAAGCAATATAGAAGCACAGTAGGAGCTTTACAATATGCAACCATCATAAGGTCTGAAATTTCATTTAATGTAAACAAAGCTAGCCAATTTATGCAATGTCCACTTGATGAACACTGGAAGGCTGTTAAAAGAATACCGAGACACTTAAATGGTATACTGAATCATGGGCTAATTCTACAGTCAAGTAAAAATCTCAATATCACAGCATATGCAGATGAAGACTGGGCAACAGATTTAGATGATCATAAATTTACTACAGGATACTGCATTTATCTAGGTCAAAATTCTATTTCATGGTGTTCAAAAGACAATCAACCATATCTAGATCTATCACCGAAGCAGAATATATAAATGTTGCTAGTACTACAATAGAAATTAATTGGATTAATTCTCCACTAAGTGAATTAAAGGTAAATATTCACAATAAAGCCAAAATCTGGTGTGATAACAAGAGCACAATCGCTCTTTTAGCCAATCCAGTACTACGTTCAAAGACCAAGCACACGGAGCTCAATATATATTTTGTCAGAGAAGAAGTAATAAAAGGAAGTATCTAAGTAAATCACGTACCATCAACCTACCAAAGAGCAGGCATACTTACAAAGCCTCTGTCAAAAAGAAATTTTCTTCGTCTAAAGCTAGACTTGAAGGTCATTGAACCCAGTAACAAATTATCGGCCACTCAGAAAGCTCAAGCAGAACTTTCCTCAACTAAATTTAGATCTGAGATCAATTCAGCTGATTTAGCATCTCACTGAAGTATTGTAACTACAAACCAGATCAAAGATCTGATTTTGCAATCACATCTTCTATTTCTTCCTTCCCTTAAGCTTTAGATTACTCGAACTGAAATCATTTGTTAATTTCTGCTATGATTCGTTGTATTATTAAAGAAAGCAAGAGCCTTTTCTTTTGATTTTTTGAAGAAATTGAAGAAATCGGGAGAGCGGCGACATGAATGAGTTTACAAATCCTAACCCTAAGTAGGGTTTGAGAGGGGGGTGTAAAGAGAGTGATATAATGGTCGTATCATATATTTTCGTTTACTTTGTATTTGGGCTCGGGTCTTGGCATAATATGTACTCTCATGCTGTAAAGCCCAATACAATACTCTGTAACATTATAAATACATGGACTATGTATAACTGAGACCATTCATCGATAATACAAAGCAGTTTATATTTGCAATATTACAAACCTTGAATATTTCTATATATATATATATGTATGTATGAAGTTGTATTCAAAATTGGACAATGAATTTACAACTTTGAAACACATGAAATTACATATATTTGAAACTAATTTATGAAGCCAATACTTATTTAAAACCTAAGTTTATCCAAATCTATTATATCCATATTTTTTAAAATTAGTGTATATAGAACGTATTATGTATACCTAAAATTTTTTATATATCCCATACCTGGCAATGTTTAAATCTTTGTTCTTTTGCAGCTAAATATATAATTAAAACTTAAATATATAAGTTATCCTAAAGTTCCTTTATTCTATAAACTTTTGAAAATTCTGATTCTAAAACCATTTTGGATAAAGGTCTGATGTATATAATGTTTGAAATAAAAATCTTTGAATTTTAGAAACTTCAGCCTTAAAATTATCCATCTTCAAGATGGATTTTGCACCTCTATCCAAGCTTCTGAACTTGGGAAGGGTTCTTTGTTTGGGATGAAACCCTAAACTTTGATATCAATAAGAAATTGGATATTGATGTGAGTACCGGCGTGATGATGACCTTCGACATAAATTTTGACATTCAAATACCAATATCACGTAATTCGACACTCCTTAAACTTCCAAAATCCCTCTCCAAGGATTTTGGAATAATATGAAAAGGGTAATGATTTTGGAAATCGATGAATTTGGGATTTTATTAAACAAGTGAATTTTTGAATATTTTTATTTATATTTATTATTCATTGATTATAAAAGTATTCTAAGGATATTTATGAGATGATATTTGAAATAATGGCAAGTAAAATGCATTTTATTATTGAATGGAAATTATCAATTATGAGATTATATATATATACACACACACACAAACACACACACACAAATAAATATATGTATGTGTGTGTGTGTGTATATAAATATTGTTAACTGGAATTTTATAAGTAAAATATTATTTTGTTGATTATTGTAATAATTGGGAATGCATTATATGAGTTATAATTTTAGTTTAGTGAATTACTTCTCAATAATAATAGTTTTGAAAGGATTTGAAAGGTAATGTGGGTCTAACACATTGGTTACAGACTTTTATATTTTGGCTTTAGGAGATTATTTTTAATTGAATATCCTTATTGGAAAAGTGGAATTATTTCAATTTGTTATTTGAAGTAAATCATGATTTATAAACCATATTTGATATTATTATTATTTTCAACTGTTAGAGAAGGACTTTAAAAAGTATGAATTATTTTACAAGGAATTTTATGGGCTTTGGAATTGAATAAAGTTTAATTTATGGTTTTCTTTTCAATTAAATAAGAGGATGGCAAAATATTTATTTATAAAACTATAAATGGATTTTGAGTAAAGAATGAGAATTTTATAATTTAATTTTCTTTAGTTGAATGTTGATATTTGAAATTGTATTGAAGATTTTTTTAGAAAAAGTGTATTTTAAACCCCTTCTAATTCAATTGAATAAAAGATAACTTATATTTCTATATAATAAGGAATTAGAATAAATGGAGTTGTAGTACTATATGGAATGGGATTTTCAATAATATTTCTCCGGTTATTCTTTGCACTTGTTATATAGAACAATATTGTGCGAAGTTCTAGATTATGGGGAAGTTGAGTAAACGGATTAGGGACACCACCTGGCGTGGGGCATTCGATAATATTATTCTGGTTGCTTTACTGACTCATGGTACAAAATATTATTGTGTGAAGTTTGGAATGGTGAGAATTTTAAGTAAACGAATTAGTAGTACAGTCTGGTATATATGTGGCATTCTGTAATATTATTCCAATTACTCTTTTGACTTATGGTATATGATATTATTATGGGTAAGGAGTGAGTTTATGAACATTACGTAAACAAGCGAATAACAACATGTAGTATGGGATGCCTGTGTGATATTTGTTCGACTACTTTCTGTAAGTGAGAGACACTTTTATTTTATGGGTTAATGTCTAGAGGAAGGGTCTGTTGTGTGCCAATATGTGTTGTGTGTTGTTATCCGGAGAGACTAAAGTCCATCCTAGTTGGTTGATCGCAAGGTCGAGCCCTAGTTCCATGGCAACGCCTTATTATACGTGCTATATGCTGATATTTAGATTTTGTAACGAGATGCCCTGATGCCTCATTAGCTAAACAGTCTGTTACCATTAGGCAGTAGGCTTGTGGCTATAGTATATAAATGGACATAGTGTCACAATGATCAGGAGTAACCAAGACTGTGGGGCGTGCTATCAATGCTGTGTGCGTCCCATGGAGCGTGTTATGTGCTGTGAGGCTCCCATCTAAATATATATGATTATACTACATTACTTTAATACTCCTTCTAAACATGTATTAAGATGCAAGGACCTCTTAACCCTCTAGAGCGTGTTTTGCGCTACGAGGCTTCCAATTGGATTGTATGACTTGAGATATATAGATATATGATACTATACTTATAGCACCTCATTTGAATGTGTGCTTGTTGATGGTTGATTCCCTTTAGGCGTTGATTCGCATTTGGTGTTATAGGTGTGTTAGATGATGATTGGATGTTTGATTGTTTCACACCTTGACTATATGCCAATTTGATGTGTTGATCGACTTTACTTAGACATGGTTTATCTTCTATGTGTATGGTTTCGAGATTTATTGATATTTGAGATATGCATGTGCCTCTTGTGTTATACTTGTTTATACCATACTAGATGAAACTTTATATTGTTATCAACATTCTAAACATCGTCATTATAAACATCGTCTGACCTATGTGTTATTCATATAATATTCGGGTCAGTCCAAGACATACATTACTAGTTCAGGGGCAAAGATATCAGGTTGTGACTGTTGGGCATAGATGGAGGCTAGTTTATTAGTTTATTAGTGTACTGCTATCTTTTTTGTAGCCTCATGTATATTGATGATGTTGAGATGTATGTACTGGGTTTATACATTGTTTATTTATGAGATAGTAAGAGTTTGATCCATTTTATATCCTACTCAAACTCATGTATATATATCATTATATGTTATCGCTGCACGGACGACTCTCTATCCTCTGAGATTTATTTTATATTGTGAATTGTTCTATCTTGAAAATGCACATGTTTATTGCATTGTGCTGATACTGTGTACATATAGGCGAGTTGTCTATAATTTTTGAAATACGTACTAGTGTTTGTCTAAGGGAATATTTAAGTGTGAGGTCCTATATCGTCTCATTCTTCGTATTATCAGATGGTATTACTAGTAGTACTCTTTGGTAATATGGATATAGAGGTAGGCTATTACGTTAATATTCTAATTGTTTGATATTACATTAATATTCGAATTGTACGATATTCACCGTTGATTGAATTTACACTGTTGAGTTGCACAATCGTAATGCTGAATTCTCCAAAAAACCATATGATTTAATTAATTTATAAAATGTTGTAAATTAATTAATGTTTAACAAATATTAATTACTATTTAATTTAATTGATGTTTGGAAGTTTTTTGTAATTATTTTAATGCATTTACAGAATTGATATTTGCATGCATTAATATAAGATATCGATGTTATTTTAAACAGCTTTACATAAAAGATGACTGCTTGAACAGATTTATGGAAATTTTATGTCATTTGATGGAATGTAATTTCAGCCGTGCTATATGAAGAGAGAGGAGTAGAGAGCCCTAATCAAGGGAATTAATAGAGAAGTTTTAATTAAAGAATAGGAATTGCTTCGTTATTTCAATCAAACCATATTCACTAATTCCTTTTCCACATACAATTCATCCTTTCTCATTCATTTTTTTTATCTACCCTCCTCCTAACCTTCCTTGGTAGAAAACGAAAAAAGTTTCTGAAATCTTTTAACTCTAAATCAAAATAATAAATACATTAAATTAGATAAAACATAAGTGATTCATCTATCTCTTGAAATGGTTGGTATTGATGTTCTAAGGAGATTCCTTCACTCAAGGTGCATTCCATTAGCAATATCTCAAGTTAATTGTAACGACGTGTATTTTTTGATAAATAAAAATATTAAACTAAATAAGATTTTAAAACTTAATATTGTTAGAAATTAAAATTTATGATTTATTAATGAGAAAAATAATAAGAATATAATTTAATTTTATTGTTTGAATGTTATTGACAAATATTTTATTGTAATTTCAATCAATCGAAATAATTAAAAAGTTAATTAAGTTATAATTGTAAATAAGGAATAAATTCAATGTTGTATTGACCGTGAAATTTTATGTTATTAATTGAAATAGGTTTATTTTAGAATATAACAAAGTAAATTTATTAGTTTTTGTTTGTAAATAATAAACTCAGAAATGTGTTTGAATTACTAATGTATAATAATTGTTTTAATTGTTATTTTATTATTTAATCCATTGAAATAATCTGGAAATAAATGTGAATTTAATATAATTAAATATTGCAGTTAATATGGTAAATGATGATAACTGTAAATATGAATGTAATAATGTAGACTAATGTTAATTATATTCATAAGGTAATAATTTATTCAGTAATAAGAGTGAGAATCAAAGTAAAAGAAATTGATTGAAATTAAAATAAAATTAACTTGGATTTTATTGCAGTTGTAATTGAATGCTGTAATTAGTACAATTTTTAAATATTGAATTTGACATGGAAAATTTATTTTAAGCTTATAAATTATATGTAATCAGGAGTGAAGGAAATTTTTAAACTTTAAATTTAGAATATAAAAGTGATTAAAAGAATTAAATAATAATTTATTTAATTAACATAAAAAATTAGCCATTTTGGCCACAGCCTCGGACTTCGATGAAACTAGTTTCATCAGATCCGTAACGGTGAATTATTATAGGATTTCAAGTTTCGTAGCAATTGGACTTGTCCTTTGGCTGTGCGAGCTTGAAATGCGTAGAAATCAATTAATGGAATTTAATGAATATAATTTTATTTTGGAAGCTAACTTCTTTATACAGTGGAATTTGGATTTGATATTAGTTCCATTGTGTTTAAAAATATCAAAAACCTATATTTCGATATATTGGATGACATATTTTCGTTTCGAAAATGGAACGGGCTTTTCGGTTTCACTTAATCGTTTCGCCAATTCGATCTGTACCATCCATTCTTGTCCATACATTTTATCTATCTCTGCATATATATTGATTGTTATAAACCCAAGCAGCTATTTATTTTCTATTATCTGTACATACATTTCTTTCTCATCTCCTCCTTACCAATGGCAGACAATACAAACCCTAATTCAAATTCAAAATCAAACTCCAAAATCCAAACTCCTCAAACTATATCAAAATAATATATCATTGGAAAGCTCTCGAAGAACGTAATCTAGATCCGTGATTCATTTTTCGATTTGATGCTCATTTGGCAAGAAATCGCTAGAGAAGTCTCGGCCGTCGAAACAAGGGTTGTCGATTCAATAGTAGATCTTCACCCATTTGACGATCGGGAAGTTGTTGCTGGTAGAGGGCGTCAAGCAGAGTGCATCGACATAGTTGTTTGGAATAGCCTCAATTAGCTAGAAATCGTCAATGATGGCGGCGGTGGCGCTAGTACCTCATGGCAGCTGGAAGGGTCTTCGACCCTTGGATGGAGCGGCTCGGCATGTTGGAGGTGGCGATGGTCGTGGATCGTGTCAAAAGTGACTATAGGCGGCGGCATTCTTGAGTTATAGGTGGAGGCTATCGAGTTTTGGTCATGGTTGCATGTTGAACAAGTGACTTAGGGTTTCATTAGTAATGCAATTACGATTATACCTTTTTGTTTATTTTAATTTAATTTTAAATTTTCAATCGTTCTAACGTATAAAACTTTTTCATACAAGCTCGGATTTTGACGTGGTTTTCTTCGTTGTGATTGTATCAAAATTTCGGACAATATTTAACTGGTTTGGTTGAATTATGAGACAATTAGATTTCTGGGTTTTAATTGGATTTTAAATCGACGGTAAATCAAAGGTGGGTGATTTAATCCACTCATGAATATTAAATCATCTTATGTTAGTTAAATTAAATTTATAATGTGAAAATTTATTGATTTTTGTTTGGTATTTTAAATTGTCATTTAGATTTAATTTGAAATTATATTGAAGTAAGTTGTCATTTAATTCAATATCGAATAAATTGTTAATTAAATGCCAGATAAGGATAACCAGTTAATTGTTGTGATTATTGACTAATTCGGATGTTGATTGTGATGGATGTCTATTTTTTGACACATTGGATGATTGGTTATTATATTTATTATATATGTTGTTATCACGCCGTAAGTTTCCTTAGTTGTTGTTAGGAAAATAACTATGGGTTGAAATGATAAATGCTCGAATGATCTTATAGATTAGGGAAAAATTATTATGGGTTGAAATGATAAACCTTAGTGATTCCATGGAAGCGGAAATTTGTGATTTGGTATATGGGTTAAAATGATATATTATCGAAAGTTAAAAATTTATTGCGGGTTGAAATGATATATATCTGTATCACTTGACCATGGAGTACAAAATTATATACGGACACCGTTGGTCGGTTTTCAATTATTTTCTAAGTGGTAAAGTATGTTTGGTTCATAAATTTGATTTTTAAATTTAATTTAAATATTTAATTTAAAATTTATATTTGGAAAATAACTTATTTTATCTGTTTTAAAGTTTTAAATTACAAGTTGATATATGGTTTTAATTAAATTTTAAGATTTTAATTTATAATTTAATTTACTTCTAAAATATATTGTTTAAATAATGTAATAAAATTAAAACACTTTAAAATTTTAATTTAATAAAATTTCAATATAGTTTTAAAAGATTTATTTTAAAATTTAATTTAATATAACAAATATAAATTTTTATAATAATCTTGATAGAAAAAGATTTGCGTAAAGGATTTTAGAAATTGGTAAAAGATTTTGTATGTAAAAGTTTATAATAGATTTTATAAATGATTTTATAATTGTTTTATAAAGGAGTTATAAAGGTTTTAAAGGATTTTATAAATGGTTTTACAAAAGAACTTGTGTAAAGGGATTTGCAAGCGTTTTAAAGGAATTTGCATGGAAATTTATGAAAGCGGAAGAGTTGAAAACTGTTTTGGAATTTGTAAACGGCTTTATAAATGGTTTTAAAGCATATAATAGTTATACATGGTTTAAGAGAGATTTATAAATTATTTTCGAAGTTGATTAAAAGAAATCTTCCTTTGTATTTATAATATATCTTTTGAAATAAGTATATGGATATCTTGATATGAAGGTATAAACTGTTTTTTGGATTTATTATTGAAATTGTTTTACAAAATTACCATGGTGTGAAATAAGCATTTGGTTGTTAAAAGGACCGAGGTCGGATATTTTCAAACTTTCTGTCAATTCTGAAACCACTTTAACAACTCTGCATGTGGTGGAGAATCTAGAATAAAGTAGGATGGTTTGACGAACGCTATTGGAATGAAGTAAAAGAATGATGATGGATAGCCTTGACTTTCGGGTCATAATTTAAATGACTAAAATAGGAGTCACGCCGGGCCAAGTGGGTTTGCTCCCCCTATCGGGTACTTTCTTCGATACTATATCTATTACTTTGTGATTGATTGATGGCCACCCCTCGATTTTATATTATGGGAGTGTGTCTCAAGGTAGGTGGTAGTAGCTGCTATGCATTACCACCAGTCCAGATCCACAAAATGGTAGAATCCTATCCTAGGCATTGCTTCACGTGCCTTGTCATATTTATCTTGTTCGAGCCCATTACGAATTTGGTTTGTATCGTACCTATGGTGTGCTTACTCAGTAAACCACCGGTTTAGTGGAGCTTACAATATCTGTATTGATGGCGGTATTTATATAAAAATGTGTTAAGGGGGATATGGGTAACGCCTTAATGCTATTTTAATACTTTATTTTACTATAGACTTATTATAATAGCGTATTGTATTATATATGTAGATAGTTTAACGAATCCTTATGAGATAGAATCTCGAACATCTCTTAAGTTATTGCACGCACGTTAGATACTGGATAGGAGATGTAAAATCTCGTAAACATCTCTGAAGCCGTTACACTCATATTTACTGATTTTGATTTAACCTACATAAGATCTTTTATTTCTGACTCAAGTGTTTTTCCTTTTCTTTTTGCTCAGGTCATCTTGAGCATTTCAGTATTGAAGACCATATTTCTAGAGGACGAAGACGGACTTTAATATTATATTATTTTTATTATTCCATTGTACCATGTTGTTGCGCTACATTATTTATTTATTCTACTGTATGTACAACTCTGATATTTTGTGAAAGTGTAATCAAATTTTATTTGTAAAACAGTTTCATGAACTGTTTATTTGATTATTATATTTTGTCATTCTACTGTGAGATTCTATGTTTTGTTTATCTTTCTTTGCTCTTGTTTTCTTATTTACCCCATTACAAATCCTTCCATTTGAAGGTTTGAGTTGACATGTGTGGTTTATTATTGATTTAAACCATCCAAAAAGCTGGGTCATTACAGTTGGTATCAAAGATTTGGTTTAGCGATAACCTTAGCTTTGTGGGGTTTGACTCATTAGAGAGAGGGTGGTAATACCCTGGAATAATTTGTTTGACCATATATATATGAGAGAGCGTACTTGTTAGTGTTATAAAATGTTTTCATATTTTGTTAATTTTTTTTTGTTTAGTATTTATGGATTTTGGTCAGTACATAGGAATCTATGGCATCGATAGAGATATCTAAACACTTAATAGGGCAGATTGATACAATATTTTTTTCGAAATATAGGTAAATAAAATAATTTTACCTAGTATTATATTTTTTACACAAAAGAATAATTTTTATAAAAGTTGTATGTGATATGTTTGTTTATTAAGAAGTGAGATTTTATAAATATTGGTTGCAAAATAGAATTTACACATAAAGTGCATATGAATTGGAAATTTGAGAACTTATGTTCCAAGGTTTTGAAAATAAAATTCAAAAGATTTTTGAGTGTAATATTATTATTATTTTGAAGTATTTTAAGATATAAATATTTTCAATGATTTTCCAAAGAAATGTTTTAAAGGAATATTATAAGGAAATAAGTTCTATACTCCCTTTTTTAATCATTGGAAAATAATTTTGTTGATGATTGCAGCATCATCGACATACATTTTCGAGTTTCAAAGTGGAAAGACAACTGTAGTAGCTTTAATACACATTTATTTTGATAAAACAAATTTTAATTTTATTTTCTTAAGTATGATTTGATATGTATATATATATATGTGTGTGTGTGTGTGTGTGTGTGTGTGTGTGTGTTATTTCGCAATGAATTAAAATGAATCGGACATTTAGTTCTTAAGTTTCTATAAATTAAAGATTTCAATTATGGTAATGAAATGAAATCTTAACTAATTTTAATAGTTGGAAACTTCTAAAGTTGAAAAAAAATAAGAACTTAGATACTAAGTGATTAATGAAATGTATAGTAAATTGGAGATTTGTAACTCGTAAGTAAAAAAATGATGAAAAAGTAAGAAGATGTAAATTGTCAACTAAACTGAATTAGATAATTTATAACATTCAATTACATTCTAAAAAATATATATATAACTTAGCAAAAAATTTTAAAGTTGAAATGTTAATATGGATATGTAATAGAATCTTATACAAGCAAAATCTTAATAGCAAAATGCTTCAAAATGAATAAATCTTTATAAATGGAAAATTTAGATGTACAAGAAATGTTATAAACATGATTTAATGTTTTGGAATGCTTAACAAATTAAATTGAATAGATTAATGTGAATACTATTTAGTAGATAATTATAAACTTAAGAAGATGTTGAAATGATTTATTAAGAGATTTAATATTTATTTATTCATAAGTAGATGTAATATCAAATGATATTATATATGAAGAAATGAATGTAAATTTAAAAATTAAGAAACATAGGTATGAGTTTATTGACTAAAGAATATTAACATTAATTTGAAATCTAGTTATATAAGTAAATAATAACTATGAATTAAATTGCAAAGAAACTTATATAATATTTTAAGTGTTGATTTAGTGATGTTCTAAATTCTAAATTATTGAATGGGGAATAATCTATGTCAGTAAATGAATGTTAATTAATAAGATATAGCGTTGTATGAATGAAATAAAATAAGTGAACAGTGAATAATGTGTGAAAGAAACCAACAGAATGAACTTAAATAATTCATTGTATGGCTAATGAGATGTTTGGAAAGGCATACTTCTAATTGTTTGAGGTTGTATGAATAATCTATTTAATTATCCGAGGTTGTTGAGCATAGGATACATTTGATAGTTTATTTATCACCTTGTACAATTAAAAGTTTCTGAACCTGAACAAACCATTAGTTTTGATTGTTATGGATGTATGATTGATTTCTTTGTTGCATATGATGGCCGTGCCGTTTTGTTTGTATATGTTTTGTGTTGATTTTCTTTTGTTACTAATTGAAACAATTAAACATTTTCTCTTTTACACAATTCTCACTATTTTGGATGATATAAGTGAAATACAGGTTTATGGAAGCAATTGCTACTACTTTTTGTTTCATAAATAGTTTGTATGCCCAACAAATAAGACTACATTTTCGGATTACGGTTTTGCAACGATATTTTAATTATTTTTCCCAAGGTTTAGGATGCTTTATTATTGAATATGATATATATATTGAAATTGCTAACATTATTATTTTTTTGGACCTAACCACGCAAAGGAGACTGTTGAAATTTTTCATGATTTTAGAACTTAGAAAAAAATTCTGTAAAGGTGAAAATACTGTCAAACTTTTATTTAACTTGAATATGAAAGATTTAATTTTTTATAAATTGACATATTTAATTTATAATACTTAATTATGTAAGTTTAAAGTGTTTATAAATTGATTATTTTGAATAAAATTATATCAACTTCTTAATTCCTTTTGTTACTTTTCGAGGACAAAAAGTTCTGAGTAGGGGAGAGTGTAACGACTTATATTTTTCGATAATTAAAAATATTAAATTAAATAAAATTTTAAAATTTAGTATTGTTAGAAATTAAAATTTGTGATTTATTAATGTGAAAAATAATTAGAATATAATTTAATTTTATTGTTTGGATGTTATCAACCACTATTTTAATGTAACTTCAATCAATCGAAATAATTGAAAAGTTAATTTGGTAATAATTGCAAATAAAGAATAAATTCAATATTGTATCAACTGTGAAATTATATGTTATTAATTGAAATAGGTTTATTTTCAAATATGGAATCAGTTAATTGGTAAGTAAATTTATTAGCTTTTGTTTGTAAATAATAAACTCAGAATGTGATTGAATTACTAATGTGTAAAAATTGTTTTAATTGTTATTTTATTATTTAATCCGTTGAAATAATCTGGAAATCAATGATAATTTAATATAATTAAATATTGTAGTTAATATGGTAAAAGTTGATAAATGTAAAATATGATTGTAATAAAATGTAGACTAATGTTTATTATATTCATAAGGTAATCGTTGATTCAATAATAAGAGTGGGAATCAAAATAAAAGAAATTGATTGAAATTATATTATAATTAACTGAATTGTATTAACAGTTTTAACTGAACGTTGTAATTAGTGCAATATTTAAATATTGAATTTGACATGGAAAATTCACTTTATGATTATAAGTTATATGTAATCAGGAATGATGGAAATTTGTAAATTTTTAATTTAGAATATAAAAGTGATTAAAGCAATTTAATAATAATTTAATTAGTTAACATGAAAAATTAGTCATTTTGGTCACTGTCTCGGATTTCACGAAGCCAGTTTCATCATATCCGTAATGGTTAATTATCATAGGATTTCAAGTTTTGCAGTGATCGGACTTGTCATTTAGCGGTGCGAGCTTGAAATGCGTAGAAATCAATTAATGGAATTTAAATGAATATAATTTGATTTTGAAAGCTAACTTTTTTATAAAATGGAATTTGGATTTGAAATTAGTTCTATTGAGTTTAAAATATCAAAAACTATATTTCGATACATTGGATGACATATTTTCATTTTGGGAACAGAACGCGCTTTTCGGGTTTGAGTAATCTTTTCGACCAATTCGATATGTACCATCCATTCTTGTCCATTCGTTTTGTCTATCTATGCCTATATATATGATGTTATAAACCCTAGCAGCCTTTTATTTTTTATTGTCTATACGTACATTTCTTTCTCATCTCCTCCTTACTAATGGAAGATAATCCAAACCATAATTCAAATTTCAAAATCCAAACTCCCCAAACTATATTTATTTATGTATCGTTGGAAAGCTCTCGACGAACGTAATCTAGATTTGCAGTTCGTTTTTGATGCATCGTGAGACGACCGGACTTTCATCTCCCAGAAAGTCGTATCATCTTTAAGAAAGAAAGGGATAGAAAAGAGAAAAGAAAGAAGAGAAAGAAGAAACAACAACAGAATCTCAACAGCGGAACGAATAAATTATATTAATAACATAAGTATTACATAGTATACCACAATTATCAGAGTTACACAGACAATACATCACACACTAGACAGTTATAGACACCTGTCTAGTCATTACAACTCAATACAATATAAAGAAACCACTCAGGATACCAACATAGCAGAAAACTATATATCTACACGCAGAAGCCTCCTGCTCCATTGCTCCTCCACAATTCGTCAAAGCTAACCTGAATCCCTTGGCTACTCGTAAAAATTTGAGTACCCAAGAGTTTAAGAAAAACAGAAATAAACTCCGGGTCAGACATGGGTCTGGTGTGAGTAACAGGTTAAAGTTGCTTAACTTTGAAAAACCTTTGAAAAGAAAGGTACCACGTAAGACTTCCCACACATAAACATGGAAAAGTTTTTACCTTACGCTAACCAAAACATTTGATAGGAAATCCGATGATATTATAATAGTGTCTAGGGTTTTCAAGTAAAATACAGAAATAGCTAGAATGCTTACATCTCACGTTCTAACATAGTTGGGCACAACTAATACGTACGACACTTATTGGATTTTGGATTCCATACAATGGCAGGGCTACCGGGGTACCGCCCGTCACAGTACGTGGCCTAGATCACCATACCGAGGATCACTCCCAATCCCCTGCAACACAAAGCCGGAACCATTCCTTACTGAACAGTTCCGAACAAGACCACCCCGCAGTTGTGATCAGCAACCACACCACAAAGACGAAATAAAGGGACATCTAGACAGGGGTAAATCTCGTCCTACTTGGGCATGACCCACTTAGCCTTGCTGCACCTCCCCTGTTTTAGCCATTCCCGGTTGATGAGGCTTGAGGCTACAATTATCTTTATAGGACATATCACTTAGAATGCTCATCGTCCACCTGACGATGTTATGAAAGCATTCAATCCATACAAGTTCGTTTCGGGTTCGAACGAAACCGAAGGCATTATCTCGTTACACTCATTTTGGAATCACCCTTAGAGTTAACGACAATAACCCTTGCACTCTGAATCTTCATCTTCACTTGAGATTCACGACCTATCGTTAATTTGGATCGATATGGTTTTTGGTTATCCAAATATGGAAACCCGATCCCGGTCTCACCGAATCCAAAACGTATCTTTTAAGGCCAAGTTATTTTAGAGTTTAAAACAATTCAATTCATTATCTATATACACACAGATAGATAATTCACATCACAATGGATAATCAATATTATCATCACAGATAATCCATATCAACATTATAAACAGATAATCCATATCATCATCACAATGCAACCAATGCATCCATATCATATAACATTACTCATCTCATAGCTGAGATTACAAACCATTCAAGGCAACCAATATCATCCACTCATACATAAGCAATGATTTAATGATCACACCATTTATAATTAATTTAAAATGAATTAAATAAATTACTTAATCTCTAATTAATTTAAAATGAATTAAATTAATTACTTCATCATTATAATCCTGCTTACTTAATCATTAATTGATTACAAATCAATTAAATAATCACCATCTCAATAGTTATTTCAATTAATCATTATTGATTAACAATTCCCTAATTACAATAAGTAATTAGCCATTAAATTAATTACACAAGTTAATTATACTTAACCCTTACAATAATTAACTTTTAATTACTTAATCAATTAATTAACTAAGTTAATTACATTAATCCTTTATTAATTAATTACTTAATTTAATAATTATTCCTTTAATCAATCAATTCTAAATTACATCATTAATTTTATTAATTAATGATTTCTAATTACCCTTAATCAATCGCTCTATTAAAATTAAGTACATTGAGTAATTAATCTGCAATTAAACCACATATATTAATCACCCTTGATTAATAACAATCCAGTAATTAACTACCCTTAATTACTTCATCAATAAATTATACCTTAATTTATTATCTCAATTAATCCCTTGATTAATCTCAAAGTAATTTAATCCAAATTACTTCCATCATTAAACATCTTTAATTACATCCAATAATTGTCAATTAATTACTTCCCTAAGTAATTACAATCCCATTAATTACATAAAGTAATTATTCATCAAATCATCAAGTTTTTAAATTAATTAAACTTAATTAATTAATCTAAACAAATCACATTAACCCAATTACTTACATTAAGTAATTAAACTTAAACAATTTCAAAATGATTATTATTAATTAATTAGTCTAATTAATTATGAAAATTAATCACATTAATTAATTGTTAAATAATCTTAAGTTAATGACCTTCATTAATTATTCTTAATTACTTTACTTAAGAAATCAACTTAGATTAATCATTATTAATTACAAATTAATTAATATTTAATTACCAATTAATTAATTACTAATTATTAAATTAATTAAGTGTTAACTGCAACTTAATTAATCCTTAATTACTTAATTAATCAATTCTTAATCATTAATTAAATTTTAATTAATAATCCTTAATTATAGATAAATTAACCTTAATTAATTAATCTCAAGTCTTAATTAATTAATTTAAAAATTCTTAATTACTTAATTAATCATCCATATTATTAATTAAATAATTAATTACCCATTTAAATTAACTTAATAATTTAAATGAATTCAAATTCTAAAGCTCTAACTTAATTTAAGAAAACATTTCTTACTTATATAAAGTATTTAAAAATACTGTTTCAAATTTACTTTAAATTCTGTTTAAATTTCATTTTAAACTTAAGATACAAATTTAGCTTAAACAAGGTTTTAAAAATAATTCAAAACCTTTTTATCTCATATGTTAAAAGAAACATCCACTTTATAAAATAAGTTTAAAAGAATTTAAATCCCAATTCAATCTAAATTCAAATCAATTTAAAAACACACTTAAACATTCCAAGTTATTAAAACAATTTCAATTCAAAAATTTCTTTAATTTCAAAACTGAAATACAGATTTAAACCTCATTCCAGTTTTTAAGTTAAATTTTAAAAACTTTACTTACATTCTACATCTTCATTTTAAATTCAAATCATTTAATCATTTTAAAGTAATTTAAACAATTTAAATTTAAACTTTACTTTATTTTAAAAACTGAAACTCAACACAAATCCCACATTTAAAATCTCAGGTTCAAACTTATTTTAAAGCTTATATTTTACAATTTAAACTTTCCAGTTTAAATTCAAACCAATATTCTTTTATACCTTAAAAATTGTTAAAACTAAATTTAAATTTCAAAATTTAAATTAATTTCAAACTCAGATTCAACTACTTTGAATTCATTTTCAATTTCAGATTTTAAACTTAGTTTAAATTTCCTGTTTTCATTTAAACTTTACTTAAAAACAGAAACAGGTTTTCTATTTTTATTTAAAACCCAAAACTAAAATTTAAAATTCAAATTATTTCAAAAACCAAGATGTAAACTAATTTGAATTCATATTTAAATTCAGGATTTAAACTTAGTTCTAGTTTTAGTTTATATTTTAAAACTTTACTTTAAATTTAAAAAAACTGTAACAGGTTTCTGATTATTCTCTAAAACCTGAAACAACACATATTAACTCGAGCCTTCCCTGAATTTACTTCGAGTCAAAAACAAAACAGCTTCGAGCAGAAACTCAAATCCCCCGAGACCATCGTGAGGCAACCAAAAATTATAACCCAACATCCACTAGCATATCCACAAATGCTCCGTGCACCTGTACACTGCCTCCGGCCACCGCTAGCCAACTACGCGACCTCCCCACGGTCGACATTCAACTCCAAAGACCATCCATACACCCATCTCATCAATTAATACCCGAAATCAAGATCGAGTCCAGAATTCCCCAAACCTGGAACAAACACAGCAACTTCATTCCAAACCTGTCAACGTCACGTACACGCACCACCGGTCACTGCTGACTCTGCAATTCCGGCGAAGACTTCCTCAAACCACCATCTACCAATACCCAAGAAATAGTTGAACTCGATCAACTATGCATGCCGAACTGAACACTTTTACCCTAACCCAGAAAATTAGGGTTCTAATTTTTACATCCCAATCACAACATCAAAAATGAAAAGCAACCCAAAACCCTAATTTTCTCATCATCCCTAATCACTTCACCATCTCGAGAAGCAATTTCAACCCAATCGAACACAAATATCATCAATGCTAACCAAAAAGGTGAAATACAGTGAACATGGAACCGCTCTCTGGTTTAAGCATTATAAATTTAATATTACTTTTAAAAATCATAATTTTGCATGATGTTTTGATTCATAATCCTGAAACATTGAATTGTAATGTTTGAAATTTTCACTTAAACAATTTATTGCTCTGTTAATTTTATTTCCAGGTAATACACAATTTTATTTAACTTATATAATGTTTTAAAACTTACTTTATCTTGTAAATAAAAATTTTCATTCAAAGATTAAATCATAACAGCAAACAAATCGAAAGATATTGGATTCTTTTGTTTTAGAATCTAACTTTAACTAAGAACAGGCAAAAGCAATATCAACAGCAAATCACTTATTCATTCATACATACACAGGAATTTTTTTTCAAAGATATATAAACACAATATAAACTTCATCTCAGATAAATCAACATGCAACTCAACTTTTACCTACTTAAAATAAAATGGAGTTACTCACAGATTTGAAAAACCCTTTTGAACTTCTTTTTTCAACTGATTGAATGCTTTAAAATTTAGCTTCCTGATTTTTGAACAGCCTTTAAACCATTTGAAAACCTTCTTAAATTCCAGGTTTTACATGCAGCTAGCTTAACTTCAGATTTTGAATGAATACAAGCTTTTCTTGATTTCAAGAAAAAAAATGCAGGCCTTTGTTTCAGATTGAAAAAAATGCAGACTTTCTTGCTTTAATTGTTGCATGCAGGTTTTTTGCATTATTTCCAGATTTTGAAAAATGAATGCATTTGAACAGGGTTTTTGAATGTGGATCAGAGATTTGATTTTGCATGTTTGAAGAAATGAAGTTTGCTATGCATTTTTGAGGGATTTATTTCACTGATTGAGGAAAAAGCTTTTGAAAATTGATTTGCATGCAAACAAATGTTACAGGGATTGATTACAGAATTTGATTTTTCAGATTTGTGATTTGGAGATGGTTTAAAATGGAATGTTTTTCTCAGCTGAAAGTTCTTTGTTTTAGAATTGAAAATGAAGAAAGAAAAAGAAATGGAAGATGGCAAGCGTTTTTATAACTATATTTATGATTTATTTAAAATCAAAGAAAATAAAAATTTAAACAATGACACTTGTATAAAATATGAACACTTGTAAATTTACTTATTATTCACTCAACACATGTTAGATTAGGCTTTTATATACTTACACATGTCTTTTTAATAAATTAGTGTTTTTAATTAAGGTGTTAACGAAAGTTTTAAACTTAATTAATTAGTTCTTTAATACTTAGTTATATATATAAATAATAATTAGAGAATAAACCAATTATAATTATAAATAAAAACAATATACAAATCAATCATTTGAAAAAAAATTAAATCATTTTAAATAAATTTATAAAAGAGGTTATAACTTATTTGTTATTAAAATGAATAAATGTTTCATGTATTAATTGTATTTTAATTTTCATATCAAATTTACAAATCATGATTATTAATCAATATTTTAAAAAGAAATAAAACAAACATTTTTATAACTTTATTTTAATATTCAAACTTAAGTTAAAATATATTTTAAACAAATAAAACATTTATCTTATATATTTAAAATCATATAGTTATTTTATTAAATAGTTTTGAAAAGCTTAAATAAAAAATAAATCATAATTTTCCAATTTCAAAATATTATAATTAGAAAATTTGCTATATTAAATAAATTTAAAACCAAACTCATCTATTTAAAAAATATATATAAATATATATATATATATATATATGTAAATATATATATATATATACACATATTATAAATAGAAAACAATTTATTAGATAATTTGACTAATTAAATATTAATTAAAGAGGATTATAAAATCAAATCAAATTTATTTACAGAAATTATCAAATCAATTTAATTTTAAACACAAATTATTAAATTTATATTGTCCAAAATTCTGGGATATCACACATCGTTTGGCAAAAAAACGTTAAAGAGGTCTCGGCCAGCGAAACTATTGATTCAATGGTGGATCTTCGCCCATTTGACGATCGGGAAGTTACTCCTGGTAGAGGGCGTCAAGAAGAGTGCATCGACACGGTTAGTTTGGTCTGGAATAACCTCAATTCGCTAGAAATCACCAATGATGGCGGCGGTGGCACTAGCAGCTCGAGGCAGCTAGAAGGATCGCATGACCCTTGGTTGGAGAGGCTCGGCATGCTGGAGGTGGAAGTGGTCGTGGATCGTGTAGAAAGTGGCTATAGGAAGTGGCGTTCGTAAGTTATAGGTGGCGGCTGTAGAGCTTTGGTTGTGGTAGCATGTTGAACGAGGGACATTAGGGTTTCATAGGTAACACAATTATGATTATACCCTTTTGTTTATTTTAATTTAATTTTAAATTTTAACCGTTCTAATGTATATAACTTTTTCATGCGAGCTAGGATTTGAACGCAGTTTTCTCTGTTGCGACCGTATCGAAATTTAGGACAATATGAACTGGTTTGGTTGAATTCTGAGACTGTTGGATTTTTGGGTTTTAATTGGATTTCAAATCGATGCTAATTCAAAGGTGAGTATTTAACCTACTCACGAATACTAAATCATCTTATGTTAGGTAAATTAAATTTATAATATGATTAGAAATTTATTGATCGTTGTTTGGTATTTTAAATTTTCATTTAGATTTAATTTGAATATATATTGAAGTAAATTGTCATTTAACTCAATATTGAATAAATTGTTAATTAAATACCTGATAAGGATAACCAGTTAATGGTTATGATTATTGACTGATTTGTATGTTAGTTGTGATGGATGTTTATTTATTGACATTTTGGATGTTATATTTATTATATATGTTTTATCACACTGCAAGTACCCTAACTCGTTGTTAGGAAAATAACTATGGGTTGAAATGATACATATCCGAACAATCTTATAGATTAGGGAAAATCGTTATGGGTTGAAATGATAAACTAAGCGAATCGTTATGGGTTGAAATGATAAACCTGAGCGATTTCATGGAATTGGAAATTTATGATTTGGGATATGGGTTGAAATGATATATATACGGAAGTTAAAAATTTATTGCAGGTTGAAATGATATATATCTGTATCACTTGACAATAGCGTACAAAATTATATACGGACATCGTTGGTTGGTTTTAAATTAATTTCTTAAAGGTAAAGTATGTTAAATTCATAAATTTGATTTTTAACTTTAATTTAAATATTTTATTTAAAATTTATAGTTGGAAAATAATTCATTTTATTTGTTTTAAAGTTTTAAATTATAAGTTGATATATAGTTTTAATTAAATTTAAGATTTTAACTTATAATTTTATTTACTTTTAAAATATATAATTTAAATAATGCAATAAAATAAAATAAACACACTTTAAAATTTTAATTTAATAAAACATTCAATATAGTTTTAAAAGATTTATTTTAAAATTTAATTTAATATAATAAATATAGATTTTTATAATAACCACGATAGAAAAAGATTTGTGTAAAGTATTTTAGAAATTGGTAAAAGATTTTGTAAGGAATTTATAAAAGTTTATAAGAGATTTTATAATAGATTTTATAAAAGATTTTATAAAGGATTTTATAATTGTTTTATAAAGGAGTTATAAAGGTTTTAAAGGATTTTATAAATGGTTTACAAAAGAACTTGTATAAAGGTGATTTGCAAGCGTTTTAAAGGAATTTGCTTTGAAATTTATGAAAGCGGAAGAGTTGAAAACTGTTTTAGAATTTATAAATGACTTAATAAATGGTTTTGAAGCATATAAATAGTTATAAATGGTTTAAGAGAGATTTATAAATTATTTTTGAAGTTGATCGAAAGAAATCTTCCTCGATATTAATGAATATATCTAAACTTTTGGAATAAGTATATGGATATCTTGTTATGAAGGTATAAACTATTTTTTGGATTTACTATTGAAATTGTTTTATAAAATGACCACAGTGTGAAATAAGCGTTTGGATGTTAAAGAGACCGGGGTCAGATATTGTCACACTCTCTGCCAATTCCAAAACCACTTTAACAACTATGCACGTGGTGATAATGAAGTGGGATGGTTTGAAGAACGCTACTGGAATAAAGTAAGAGAACGATGATGAATAGCCTTGACTTTCGGGTCATAATTAAAACGACTAAAATAGGAGCCAGGGCGGGCCAAGTGGGGTCGCTCTCCCTATCGGGCATATTTCTTTGATACCATATCTGTTTTTTATGACTGATTGGTGTTTTGATTATGGGAGTGTGTCTCGAGGTGGGCGGTAGTAGCTGCTATGCGTTACCACCAGTCCGGATCTGCAAAACGGTAGAATCCTACCTTGGGCATTGCCTCGTGTGCCTTGTCATATTTATCCTGATCGAGCCAATTATGACTTTGGTTTGTACTATACCTATGAAATGCACACTGAGTAAACCACCGGTTTGGTAGAGCTTACAGTATCTGTATAGACTACGGTATTTATATAAATATGTGTTAAAGGGGACATGGCTAACACCTTAATGCTGTTTTAATACTTTACTTTACTATAGACATATTGTAATAGCGTATTATATTATATATGTACATAGTTTAACAGATCCTTAGAGGATGGAATCTTGAACATCTCTTAAGTTATTGCACGCACGTTAGACACTAGATAGGAGATGTAAAATTCCGTAAACATATCTGAAGCCGTTACACTCACAGTTACTTATTTCAATTTAACTTACATGAGATCTTTTAGTTCTGACT
This sequence comes from Allium cepa, assembly GCA_030765085.1. Lineage (NCBI taxonomy): Eukaryota > Viridiplantae > Streptophyta > Magnoliopsida > Asparagales > Amaryllidaceae > Allium > Allium cepa. The sequence goes on from CM060932.1 coordinate 745,271,738, forward strand.
CGAATGTTTTGCTTTACATTACACTCGGGTCTGCCTGAGCATTTCAGTGTTGAAGACCTTATTTCTGGAGGATGAAGATGGAGTTTAGTATTATACTATTTTTATTATTCCACTGTATCATGTTGTTCCGCTACATTATTTATTTATTCTTGTTGTATGTATAACTCTGTATGTTGAAAGTGTAATCAAATGTTATTTGTAAAACAACTTCATGAACTGTTTATTTAATTGCTATATTTTGTCATTCCGTTGTAAGATTCAGTGTTTTGTTTTTCTTTCTTTTCTCTTATTTTCTCATTTACCCCTATTAACAACCCTCCGTTTTGAATAGTTTGAGTTGACAGATGTGGCTTATTGTCGATTTAAACCATCCAAAAAGGTGGGTGGTTACAGTTGGTATCAAAGCTTTGGTTTAGCGATAACCTTAGCTTTGTAGGGTTTGACTCATTAGAGGTAGGGTAGTAATACCCTAGAATGATTTGATTGAGCATATATATATGAGAGAGCGTAGTTGTTAGTGTTGTAAAATGTTTTTATATTGTGTTAATTTGTTCTGTTTAGTATATATGAATTCTGGTTGGTACATAAGACGCTATGGCATCGATAGAGATTTCTAAGCACTTAATAAGGCAGACCGACACAATATTGTTTTCAAAATATAGGTAAATGAAATAATTTTACCTAATATTATATTTTGCATATATAAAAGAATAATTTTTATAAATGGATATATTTGTGTGTGATATGTTAGTTTGTTAAGAAGTGAGATTTTATAAATATTGGTTGCTTATACTTTTTTTAGAGAGATTTGTGAATATATTTACACCGTTGAGATGAGTATATGGTACACTTTAGCAGAAAATGTAGTGTTTTTTGAACGTACTTATATTGTTAATATAAATATATGGAAAAGTTTTCTACATATTAAAAAGTGAAATGGTTCGTGAATATACGTATACTGTTGAGATAAAATGTGAAAGAAAATTAAATATTGAAAATAGTAGAGAAGATTTGTGAATAAATCAATGTAAAATTATTTTGATACAATTATTTACAAAGTTGTTTTAATTGACAAAAAGATTAATTAAAGGGGCTCAGTGGTTACTTTATGCTTAACCATGGTTGATTAAATCTCTGGTTGAATTGTTTTCTATTTAATAGTTGAATAACAGAATATCAAATATTGGCCAATTTTAAAACTATCATTGTCGGTTCGAAGAGACTGCGATTGGATATATTATCTGAAATCCATTTCGAACCAGCATAAATGTTCGAACTGGAGACATCTTGAAGATGATGAAATCAAAGATAGTGTTCTTTGAAGTGCAAGGGCTACATGCTACTAATCCTAAGGTTGTAGTAGAAATAGTGTCTTCGGTTTGTTCTGTCCAAGAACAACTTGCATGGATGAATGCTAGCATTGCATTATTGTTTGGAGGATAGCGTTAGCATTCCAAGTGGGGTTTTCTAAAAAGGTAAAATGTAGTCTCCAGCCTTACAACCGAGAATGACTAAAACAGAGTATATACTTCAGGGTTATAAGTCGCACCCATTAGGGTATGGGCATCACCGTTCTAGATCACTAATTATGTATTTGGTATGTGCATGATTACTCTTAGGAAAAGCTTGCAAAGCAACTGGAGTAATGACATATTTGGTACTATCCGGTAAGGGGTAGGCTAGTTCTGATTTGCAAAGGGTCTATGTGAGGCCCTAGGTTCATTTTCTAAAGGCATATTATGGCAGACGGTACCCCGGTGCCTAGTTATTGTATGGAATTCATTCTCCAATAAGTGCCATTCGGACATAGTTGTATACCTATTATGCTGGAATTTAATTAATATAAAAATTTCGACTAAGATTCAATATTTTTTATATCCTAGACATTATTTTAATATCACAAGATTTTCTGTTGAATAGTTTGGTTATCATAAGATAAAAAAAACCCGTTCGTTTTTATTTGTGGCATAGTCTTACTCGATACCATTATTTTTGAAAGGATTTATAACATTAAAATCCTTTGAGTTTTGTTTCTCACGTTGGTTTGTAAGACTGATCCAGACGTTATTTTCTTATAATGCTAGGGTCAGCCCGAGCATATTTCTAGATTTTGCTTTGGATGCTTTAAAGCTTCAGGAGAAAAGCAGGATGCCTCCGAGACGTACTCACGTATATTTTTTCACTGCATTTATTATTTGTATTTATTATCATTTGTAAGGACATGTTGTGATGATAGGTTAGTTTACTCTAATTTATATATGTATACTACAGTTTTCTTTTGTAAAGATCTGTTATATATTATATATTACTCATAATGATGTGATTATTCTGTCTTTTCTTTCTTTCCCCCAATAATAAGTCTTTCCAGCATTTGAATGCTCGGCACGTGAATACCATAGTTGTATTAGTTTCCACATTTGAGGGTAGACAAAAGGAGTTGTTACATGTGGTATCAAAGCTTAGGTTGAGCGAACGCCTAGGCTTTAGTGGCGTAGACTCATTAAAGATAGGGTAAGTGACACCCTAAAATGAGTTCGAGTGTGTATATAGAAGAGCGCAAATTTGTTGATGTTATAAAGGTTTTTTATATTGCGTTGATTTTTCGATTGAGTGGTTTATGAATTCTAGTCGATATAGGAGGAACAACTGTATCGATAGGAGTTTCTAAACTTTTAAACAAGGAAAACCGACAAATTATTATTTTGAAATTTATTCAATGAAATAATTTTACCTAGATATATTCTATATATAAAAGATTAATTTTCATTAAATTTATATAGTAATTTATGATGTTTTTGTTTGTTAGAAAATGATAATATTCAGTATTATCATTTATTGTTTGATTAATCGCACTCGTCTAGTTTAGGAGCATTGACTATTACTTGTTGATTGATTGTTTGTGCTCAAATAATTTATAAGCATTTATTAGTTATGTTAAATTAAATACGAACACCTTAAGAGTTTGGTTTCACGATTTTGATATATGATGTTCGATGATAATGTTGAGTAAAAATTTAATTTTAATAAAAGTTGTTTATTATAATCTAAACAAAGATAAAAATTTGTGAAATATTTTTATATAAGAAAGTGAAGTTATATAAATATAATTTATATATATGGTTTATAAACAAAAGGGATTTAAACTGAGAATTTGAGAACTTAAATCAAATGTTTTGGAAAATTATTTTGCAAAAGCTTTGAGAAAATAATAATAGTATTATTTTGAAGTATTTATGAAAAGAAATATATTAGATGGATTTTAAAAGAGAATGAAAGCACTTAACTCAATTATGTCACTTAAAAATGATTCCGTTGATGACTGTAGCATCCTTGGCGTTAATTTTCTAGTTTCAAGTCAGGGAATGCTACCATAGAAATTTGATATAGAATTGTTTTAGTAAAAAAATCTTGATTTAAAAATCCCAAAACTATGATTTGTTATACAAAAAGGAGATATTATTATTATTAATTTTGTAATGGCCGAGGTTTTTCAACCCTCGAAAATCAACACTAGTACGCCTACTATTTACATTTCGAGAAATCAAATGCCAGAAAATCCGATTGTTAGGGAAAAAGAAAGAAGGAAGAAGATAAGAAGAAAACAAACAACAAAGAATCTCATAGCGGAACGAATAATCTATAATATACAACCAATCTTTACACAAAACAAACTGTGATATATGTATACACAGACATCAATTAGAGTATACAAACCTATTTCAGCATGGACATTTATAACAACATGTCCTTACAACTGCTGATAAATATCGTCAACGAATATGGCGGAAAAATAATATTCAACGTGAATACGTCTCTATGCCTTCAACTTGCCTCTTAAAGCTCCAAGCATCCAAACTAATCTGTAATATGCTCGGTCTAACCCAAGCATTATAATAAAATAAAACTTGAGTTAGTCTGGAAAACCAGCGTGAGAAAACACACCCAACTGGATTTTAAAGTTATATAAGTCCTTTAAATCAAAAGTATCTCGTAAGATCACGTCGGACATAAACACAGACGGGTTTTTACCTTAAGATAACCAAAATCTTTTCTATAGAAAATCCATTGATATTATAATAATGTCTATGGATGAAAATAATAATAATCAAGTAGTTGTGATGCTCATGAGTTTCCATCACAACAATACTAGGTATATAATCAAAAACCGATAAGGCACGTTCGCTAATTGTGTAGAATTCCATGGAGGTGCCCTTAGTACTTCGAGAATGGTCCTCCTACATGTAATGACCCTAAAATTTAATTGTTTTAATAATATATTTAACTGGAATTTTTGTGAAATTTTAAATAATTGAATTTTGAAATAAAAATTTGATATTTGGAGTACATCTATTTAAATATAGCAAACGGTAAATTTTCATCTGGAAATATGGAAGTTTATTTTCATGTGTAATTTTATTAAAATTCAAATCAGTTCGAATTTGATGATAATAAAATATTTTCCAAACTTGAATATTTTTATGCAATAAAATTGTAGATCATCTTCTGAGTGAGACGTCATATTTCATTTCTTCAAACTTTGACTAATATTGTTCCGTTTATGTTGTTTTTGACAAATTAGCAGCATTCCCGGTATCGAATATCGACTTTTGTCTGAATGGTTCTATCACTGAAATCTGTATACCGTTTTGATCATCTCGTCATGCTAATCTCTACGGTATATTCAATTATGCGTTTTGAAGTCCGGTATGCAGTGGAATCCACAAAAATGGTAACCGTATCGGTATCGTATTTTTGTGACTCTTGATTTCTGTGACCCTTTATATATACACTGATTTATCTAATCGACATTTACTTTCATAGTTCCTAGAATAGCTGTTGCCTGTTGTCATTCCATAACTTTAATTTATTCTTTTTCAGTCTCTTCAACTATGCATTGTCATGCTTTTATAAAGTTGTTTACATTTTTTTTGAAATTTTTTTATGTGGCCTCAAAAGCTACTTTCCTTTTTGTTTGCTAAACCGCTGTTCATCATTTATCTTTCCATGCCTAATCTCACCATTTTTCTCTCTCCTTCATTATTCCTCCCTCTCTCTTCTCTTAATTTTTTTTTCAAATGGTTCGGTGATTTCTGCTTTCATTTGCATCTCACCTTGCTTGTTTTGCCGAGCCTCCCTGGTGCATGCGACCAGCCACCATTCCCTACCGTGGCTCATCAGCAACCCATGGCTGTGGTCATCCTCCCCTCTTCTTTTGTCCACGTCACAGCTTCAAACCTCAGCGTGGCTGAGCGTCTTTGTAAGCTTTCATGTGCATGTTCTCATTTCGGCACCTTTGGTATGCTATAGTTTTATTTTTTTATTTATTATATCTACTGTATTATATATGTTAGCACTTATGTTATATATATGTATGATTGCAGTTCATTTGTTTTCGCATATATGTGTGTGTGTGTGTGTGTGTGTGTGTGTGTATTTATAATATATCTAATGTACAATATATATGTTACATAAGTTATATACATATTGTTATAAGAATATGATGAGTATATAAGTTATATAAATATGCTCGGGTGTTATTTAATGTATGTTTATGTATATAGGTCAGTTTATTTGATTTTTTTTTAAGAATATGTTTACAGTTTTTAAAGAATTATTAGTTATATACAGTCACATATTGAGTTTATATATATATGGTTTAGAGATATAATATATGAATACTGTTTCTTATGCAACTTGCTGTTTTAAATATTTATGTCTATAAACTTTTGGATTCGCTGGTTTTACTTGATAAGTATGTTTATAATAAGATTTTGTTTACTGTTAGTGTGTATATATATATGTATGTAAAGATAGTACCTTTGATATGAGTTGGTTTTAATGGATATAGGTATAAAGTATCTATGTTAACATAAGTTTATATATATGTGTGGAAGCTTTCATATATACATTGTAAAGCTATATGTAAAGTTTTGTGCTTTCGTTTGTAAGTATGGAAGTATTTATCATATATAGTATAAGTTTTCATATGTTGTTATACCAGACTGTATATATAATATTATATACATAAATAGTTATATGTTTTGTTAGCTTACATTTATATGTTTTGTAAGTTCACCTATATATATGTTACATGTTAGTTTATATAGATAAGTATATGCTAATTGGTTTTCTAATATGTGTAGTTTATATTTGAATTTTATGTTAGTTTATAAAGATATAGGTTTGAATTAAATACTGATTTTTTAAGTACATAAGTATATACATTATAATAATATTTGTTTTAAATTTTTTATATATAAGTATCTTTCATTTTTAAATATGAGTATATTTTTTTCATATGTTTATGAGTATTGTTCCGAAAACATATTATCCATGTATCAAGCTAATTTGTTTTGATTTCGTCAATTCCTCTTTGTCAGCTTTGCTCGTCGTGACTGATTTCTTCATCAAATCGTTTCCATCTAGCGTTGTTTTGGAATTCATAGCTCTTTTCCTTGTCAAGTTTCTCTAGCCTCGAAAGGTGAGCAATCACTCATGATTAATGTTCTTATATTTATTAAATTTGATTTCAGTTGAAACGATAATTGAAATATGCTGTTGTTGGTTAGTTACATTACTACTTATATGCAATCTATTCACCTGTGACATCTGACACCATTATTTGTTGTTTATATTGATGATTTATGTACGCTATATTATTATCATATCTTTTATCACTCTGCAAGTTCCCTCTTAGAATAGAATTCACTATGAGTTGAAATGATACATACTCGAACGATCCGTTGAATAGGAGAAAATCGTTATGGGTTGAAATGTTAGACCCAAGCGATTTTCATTGAAATGAATTTGGGATTTCGGGTTGAAGTGATATATACCCGTATATATTTAAATTACGGATTGAAATGATAAATATCTGTATCATTTGACCATAGGATAGAAAATTATATACAGACACCGTGGTCTATATATACAAATATTTTGAAATGATTTCTAGGGTTTCGGAAAGAAATGTAAGCTTTTATATAAATATTGATTTCAGATATTATATAAAGGTTATCTTATATATAGTTAAATTCTTGTTTCAAGCTATGTATAAATTTGTTTTAATATAAAATAAGTTAACAATAGATTTTGAATTTATTAAATATAATATGGTTAAGAATTTAAATTATATATTAATATAAAGTTTATAATGATTTTAAATAAACTAAGGCTGGGAAGATAGATTTGAAATTGGTTTGAAATTGTATTTAATTAAGAATTGTATTTAATTAAAATCAATTTTGAAACTTATTGAATTTGAGATTTTAAAAACTATGGTTTTATAACTTGACTTTGGTCAAGGTGATTTAAATGAATATTTCAAGTTTGATTAATTGAAAGGAATATTTAGTTTAAATTATTCGAGATTTATTTAAGTGATGTTAGATTTATTAAGTGGATATTTCAAAACTAATAATGAAGTTAAATTTAGATATATATAAAATTTCAAAATTTAGTTTTGAAATGTTTGCATATTTAAAGCTTTGGAAATATTTTAGGGTTCAAATCTATTTTGAAATCAATATAATTTGGAATGGTTTATTGTGAAACTGAATGGAATTGGAATTGATGATCTGAGACTTGATTAAATTTGAATTTTGGGAATTTAAATTGACTTGGAGAATTGACTTGTGAGATTTGAGGAAGTTATTTTATTATATAAAGTATTTTTAAATTATATTTAAAACTATTTATATAAGTTACTTTATAAACTATTTTAATATAAAATATTTTAACATAAACTATTTTTAGTATAAACTATTTTAACGTATATCTCTTTTATGTAAGTTATTTTACTTTATAAACTATTTTATTATATACAAGATTTTTAACATCTAAATTATTTAAGTGGTGGAACTTATGTTTTCAAAGTTATGGATTCCAAAGTATTATATTATCAAGAGTTATGATTTCCAAAGTGTTATAACTTTGAAAATACTATGATTTTTGGAAATGATATTGTATTTGGTTTTGAAATGGAAATGATATCATATTGATATGGTTTTGAAATGGCAATGATATTTTGGTTTTGAAGTATAAACTATTTTGAAATGACCGTGGTTTTATAATAACGTTTGGTTGTTAAAGAGACCGGGATCGGAAGTTTTCATACTCTCTGCCAACTACGAAAACCATTTTAACAACCGTGTACGCGGTGGAGATTCCAGAATGAAGTAAGATGGTGGCGACGTCCTATTGAGGTATTTACGTGGACCCGACTCCCATGAGATGGCATAAGTGGCTAAAACAGGAGCGATTCCAAACCAATGAGGTAGCTCCTCTGATCGAACACACTCCTTCGATACCATTCAATTACTTTGTGATTGATTGGGTGTACCCTTTGATTTTTGGGAGTGTGGCTCGAGATGGGCGATAGTTATGACTATGCGTTACCACAAGTCCGAATGCGTAATTGGTATATCTACCCTGGCATTGTCTAGTTGTGCCATGCCACCTATCCTAGCGTGCTTTACTACAAGTTTGATTTGTGTCGTACCTATGGAGTATCCTCTGGTGGCCTTCCGATCAGGAGGGACTATGGTACTGTATAGACTATTTGCACCTTAAAATGTGTTAAGGGGGATATGAGTAACGCCTTAGCACTATTTTTGATTATATTATACTTTACTTTAGACATTATCATAATAGCGTATATGACTAAATAGTAGATAGTTTAACGGATCCTTAGAGGATGGTTATCCCAAACATCCTTTGAGTTACTTGTATTTCAGTTGTTATTTCACTTGAGTTGGATTTATTGATATAAGAATGTTAATCCTAACTCGAGTGTTTTGTTTTTTTCTTTACGCTTGGGTTAGATTGAGTGGTTTAGCTTTTGAGACCCACCTTTGGAGTTGGAGCTTTGCTTGAAGATCCAGCTATCTATTCATCTTTCAGATATTCAGTTGAATCTAGTGATGTATTCTGATCTTGTGTTTGACTATTGTATTTGAAACTTCTATTGTATCTTATTTAACTTTGATATATATATTAGCTTCATGAACTACTATTCATTATGTTTGTGATGCATATTGTATATGCTCCGTGTCCGTGATTCTGTGATTATTTTATTTACTGTATATGATGATTTTTGCCAAATATAAATTAACAATATGGTATTTTGAGCAACTCAAATCTGGCATATGTGGATGCGAATGGTTGAAAATATCTTGTCGTTACATTTGGTATCAGAGCTTTGGTTTTAGGCAAAATTCAACATATAGGGTAAATTTAATTACAGAATCACTTTCATTCGAGCTTGAATTCCTTCCTCTTTGATTCGGTTTCCTTTGAATTTTGGAACACCCCTATTCGTTCTGAAATCCACTTTTTGTCTTTCTGCATCCAAATTCTTCTTAATTTCGAAGTACCCTATTGCTACACTAAATGATTGCAAAGGGGTGAAACTCCTTTACAACAAGCATTGATTTACCGAAGATTTATGTATCCTCGGTTTATGATGTTATCTATCTCCTGCTATGCCTAAATTATATCCATTGTGATCGAATGTCGATTTGCCTCAGAATTCTACATCGATCTTATTCTTGAAGTCATGGTCGACTAGGTTAAGGTTGCCCGCGATTTATATAAACTTACCCATCTCCCTATTTTGTTATTTAATTATCTTATCTTTGTTTCAAACCTATCTTCGAATCAAAATTCTTTTTGATTTGAGTCCATCAAAAATTGAATCTCTATCCTTACTTTGAAATCCATTCTTGTATCGTTGAGCGAGGAAGTGTATTTATAATTAATATTTAATTTTTTATATAATGTGTGGTTTGAGTTGTTATTGTTGATTTGGAATTTCGATCGATCCGTCTGATCAACGCTATCGATAGGCTTTCTAAAATACTTGAACAGAGCAAACTGACACAATATTATTTTCAAATTTGGTAAATGAAATAATTTTGTATGATTATATTATATGTAGATATAAGTATAAAATTTTCTGAAAGATACTGGTTAAATAAATTGGTTGTTAAGAATGATAATATTTGTTTTTCATTTGTTGTTTTATAAACCATTGATCTTTTCCAATATATAAATAAACGAAATTATAAAAACATGGTTTATAAGGTGATTTGGGATTTAAATGAATTAAAATCAGGAATTTGAGAATTTAATTTTTGGTAATTTCAAACTTTGGTTTTAAAATTTTAAAAGTATACATTATTGAAAATATTTTCAAATATACATCATTTCCAAAGAATTTTAAATGTTTAAATCCATTCTCTCTCCATTGTCGCTGAAAAATAATTTTGGTGATGGCGGCCGCATCATCGACATTCATTTTTGAGTTTCAAGGTAGAGACCATTCAATAGCTTTGCTACACCTTCATTTTGGAAAATGAATTTGATTTGAATTTCTAAAATATGACTTGATTCATATATATTGGTATATGATTACAGATTTGATGTGATATATTGAATGTATATATATATATATATATATATATATATATATATATAAATGGTTTGAATTTAGTCGGGAATTTAATTCTTAAATTTATGTTAAAGGATGATTTTAATTATAAATAAATTCAAAAAATTTAACAAATATTTAAATCTTGAAATGATTGAATTGGAGAATTTTATTTGTTTAATACCCAATCACATTCTAATATAACTTAATCATTCAGAAGTTGGATATGTAATTGGATAGTATACAAATGAAAATGATGTTAAAAGGAATCATAAATAAATTTGAGTGGTTATAACAAATGTTCTACACTTGAATATTGATTATGAAAATGTTAATAGAGATAAATGGAATAATAAGATAATAAGCAGATAAATATGAGTTTAGAAATAGATAAGATTAATTTAACATAAGTAAGATCAAATGGATAAAATAAATTATTGAATATTAATTAATTTGAATTGAAATTTATATGGATTTAAAATTAATTGTTTCTTTTGAATTTCAATCTATTTTCTTTCTGGTTGTTTCTATTCTCCTACCTCCTTCCTTTTCGGGGACGAAAAGTTTTAAGCGGGGAAGAGTGTAACGATCCGTAAAATTTTAATTGTTTTAATAATATATTTAACTAGAATTTTTGTGAAATTTTAATTAATTGAATTTTGAAACAAAAATTTGATATTTGGAGTACATCTATTTAAATATAGCAAATTGTAAATTTTCATCTGGAAATATGGAAGTTTATTTTGCTGTGTAATTTTGTTTAAATTCAAATCAGTTAGAATTGATGATAATAAAATATTTTCCAAACTTGAATATTTTTATGCAATAAATTTATAGATCATCTTCTGAGTGAGACGTCATATTTCATTTCTTCAAATTTTGACTGCTATTGCCCGTTTATCTTATTTCCGACAAATTAGCAGCATTTTTGGTATCGAATATCGACTTTTGTCTGGATGGTCCTATCACTAATATCTATAGCCGTGCTGATCTCTGCGATATATTCAATTCTGTTTTTTGAAGTCTGGTACGCAGCGGAATCCGTAGAAACGGTAAGCGTATCGGTACCGTATTTTTATGACTCTTGATTTCTGTGACCCTTCATATATACACCGATTTATCTAATCGACATTTACTTTCATAATTCCTAAAATAGCTATTGCCTGTTGTCATTCCATAACTTTAATTTATTGTTTGTCAGTCTCTTCAACTATGCACTGTCATGCTTTTATAAAGTTGTTTACATTTTTCTGAATTTTTTTTTATGTGGCCTCAGAAGCTACTTTCCTTTTCGTTTGTAAAACCGCTGTTCATCATTTATCTTTACATGCCTGATCCCACCATTTTTCTCCTCTCCTTCATTATTCCTCCCTCTCTCTTCTCTTAATAAAAAAAATTTCAAATGGTTCGGTGATGTCTGCTCTTATTTGCATCTCACCTTGCTTGTTTTGTCGAGCCTCCCTGGTGCACGCAACCCACCACCATGCCCTACAGTGGCTCGTCGGCAACCCACGGCCATGGTCATTCTCCCCTCTTCTTTTGGCCACGTCATAGCTTCAAACCATAGCCTGGCCGAGCGTCTTTGCAAGCTTTCCTATGCGTGTTCTCATTTCGGCACCTTTGGCATGCTATAATTTTATTTTATTTATTATATGTACTGTATTATACATGTTAGCTGTTATGTTATATATATATATATGTATGATTGCAATTTATTTATTTACGCATATTATATATATATATATCTAACATATGATATATATATATATAGTTACTTAAGTTATATATATTGTTTTAAGAATATGATGAGTATATAAGTTATGACGACCCGGAATTTTTGGATGTTTGAAATTAAAATATTTAATTGATTTTAAATATTTAAGAGTTAATTTTTAACCTGAATTCAAATATTATTATTATTTAGCAATTAAGTTATTGGATTTAATAATCTAAAATTGGATAAATTATTGAATCTTCAATTTAAGCTTGTTAAAAAAAATTAAAGGCTTGTAAAATTTATATTGATAGTTCTGAAGATAATAAAAGCTTTTAAAGTTGAATTTGATAGTGTTTTGTTTAGTTTTAAAAATATATCATTTAAATTGAATTTAAAAATAGCCTTCCGAGGCACAGCCTTGGAATTCAACGAAACCAGTTTCATTGGATCCGTAATATTGTATTATTATCGAGTTTCAATATTCATAGTATTTGGAGTTGTTGGGTGAGCGTACGGCATATAAATGCGTTGAAATTTTATATCGAAAATTCAAATCGATTTCGTTCTTTCTCAACGAAAAAAATAATCGCGTTGCCTGCCTCTTTCCTTTCCTTTTTAAATCACGAAATTTACTTTTATCCCAGGCTTCCAAATCGAATCAAACGAAACCCATATCTTCGTTCCTTCTCTTCCAAGCTAAAAAAAGGAGAATTGCTTATATTTTTCTTCCTCCTCCTATCTTCAACTCAGCATAACTGAACAAGAAAAAAAAGGCCGAGCATTCAAATAGAAATTGAGGCCGATTTTTTTTAAAAATCATGCTAAATTCATTCGTAATCCACAAGCTTCATAAATCCGTTTGAAATCGAAGTTAATTAAATCTCATCCTCCTCAAAACCAAAATTGAAATCAAAGAAGAGGTGAATCGCGAGCTCTGGTCATCAATAGCCCCATCTGGTAGGAGATTTTATTCAAGGGAGCGTCGGCAGGTGAAGTCGCGAGGTAGCGTTGTGATACAAGGATTCGATTATGGTTGGTTGAAAGTACGCGAGGCGACGATGGTGGAAATGGTTGTGCGATGGTTGAGTCAGGCCGTTGGTGATACTACTGTTGGCTGGGGCCGAGGAGGGTTCGAGTGTGGTTCACGATTCTTTTTTGGGGTAACATCTATAGCTAATTTAAATTTCGGTGATTAGTCAAGTTTTTAGTTTGAAATTAATAATAATAGCAGTAAGTTTCATAAAACAATTTATTCTCTTCAATATATATATATATATGTGTGTGTATATATATATATATATATATATATATGTATATGTATATATTAAAGTAAATTGCTGTTTTTGTTCATAGAAAAATAATATACAGTGAAATATGTATGCATGCAGGGGATGAGTTTTGAAAACCCTATTTAAATTATCAAATACAAATATTTATTAGAAAAGAAAAGTTTCTTTTAGTTAGGAAATTACTGTTATTCTTGCAGAAAGTAAAGGAAATTTTAAATATTGAAGGTTATCTATATTAGGTCTTTGAAAATCTATATAGAATATTTCTATAAGTATATATATGTATATAAAATTTCAAAGGAAAATTAACTATACATACCTATATTTTCAGTTACGGGTTTAGTTCTGAAATGGTGAAAATTTATTTGTTTAATTAAATCTAAGTTATTTTAGTCACTAAGAATAATTTATTAAAAAAGGAAACTAGTTAAATTAATTTTTGATTGGTTAAGTTATTAAAAAGGGCAAATTGAATGTTCGGTTAATTCAAATGTTAATTAATCGTAAATTGTTTTTACAAGGTTTATAACCATGAAGGAATGGTTGAGATGGAAATGGACTGCGAACAAAAATCAAAGGTGAGTTTATCTCACTCTTCAGGATTGATATTTAAATTTGTATAGTTAAGTTTAAATAATTGGTTGAATAATTGAATTGATTGGATGTGATATATTATATAGTAGTATATAGTATATTGGACTGATTGATTTTCCTGCATTATATAGCGGATGAGGCCCTATGCGCCGCATAATAGCGGGTGATATTATATTAATCCATATACCGCGATATTCCACCTCGAAGTGGAATTGGTATTTTATATTGTGCTAACATCTGTGGATGCAAGGAAACAGGTTGGAGGGATCCACCTGGATTCCTCAAAAAAAATTATTGTTTAATATTATGTGTTATGAATATTTGATATTCTATGATGAATCATATTGTTAATTGGAATATTGAATGCTATGGTTTGCTTGAAAATATTTCAATTCACCGAGTCATCAATATATATAGAATTGGATTTTTGGAAATAAATAAAAGAGTGAATTTTTACGTAAAATAATTATAGAGCATCTGAATAAATTTAAGAATGAATTGGAAAAGAATAAAAGTGATTTTAAATCTTAATTAATAAATTCCTAGTATGGAAAAGGAGGATTTTGAATAAACAGAGAGAGAATGAATTTTAAACTTAAAGTGATATTATTTAAAGTAATAAAAGAATTTATTTTAAAATTCATGGATTAATTTATTTTAAAGGATAAAGAAGGAATTTAGAAAAGTATGAAAGTAATATTTCAGTTAAATAAGATTTTAAACCATATTTGAAAGGTAAAGGTGAAGTTGATGGGTTTTGGAGTTAAATTGAGAAAGTAAAGGAATTTATTTCAAATTGGAATAAAATCTGAAATCGATTTGGAAATTGATTTAGAATTTGAAATTATGTTTGTAAAGAAGACGAGACTTTGAAATTTATAAACTGGGTTTATAAAAGTAAAGTAATATATCAGTGGATGTTTGAAAGAATAAATTCACGATGGGAACTTATTAAAGGAATCGGAAATTTTTTTTTAAATAAATAGTGGTTTATTTTAAAGGATGTGAAGAGAAGTATATGTCCCTGAATAGCCAAGTACGTTTTCAAAGTAAAATTTTTAAATATAAGTTAAAGGCTTTAATGTTGTTTTAAAAAGTGTGTATAGGAAATTTATTATTTCTAAATGTTTAAATTCTAAAATAATTATTTTCTTTTATCTATTTATAGCAGCAACCATTTAAAGGTGGCTTGGTATTTTGGTTTTAAAAGTTAGAAATTCAGTTTTATATTGCACAAAGTAGTTTTATTTTAAATATTCTTAAAGTATATATTTTAATAACTATTAAACAAATTTTTAATTTAAATGTTTAAAGTATATTTTATAATAAAGTGTTTTAAAATATTTTAAAAATCTAAAGTGTTTGTACTTGGTGATTTCAGCGGAAATAGAAAATATTTGGGAAATTTATTCTGTAAAAGGAAGATGGTTTGGAAACTGTTTTCACAAGGGGTTGAAAATGGAAATATATCTTGGGAAGATACTTTGAGAATAATAAATAATTTGGAGAAATTATTTATGTTGATGGATGTTGTGAATTTTAATTGATAGTTAAATAACTGACTATCAATATTGGCCAATGCGCTGATCGTTTCGAAGAGACCGGGATCAGGATTTATTTCTCGAAAACCACTACGATCCGGTTTGTACGTTTCCGTGAGGAAGACAAGTTTGGAGTCGAAGATGGAGCACTGAAGTGCAAGGGCTCGTCGCTACTAATCCTGAGGATGATTCCAAAATGGATGTAGTAGGAGTAGTGCCTTCGGTTCCGTTCGAACCCGGGATGGACTGATATGGATGAATGCTATCAGAACATCGTCAGGTGGACGATAAGCATTCTAAGAGATGAGTTCTCTAAAGGTAACTCTTAGCCTCAAGCCTCATCAACTGGGAATGACTGAAAATTATGGGTTATGCAGCAAGGCTAGGTGGGTAGCACCCATTTAGGGTGAGGTCATTTGTAACAACCCGGTATTTAGCATCAATTAATAATCGACATTTAAACGATAAATATTGTCGCAAATTGCCAATTGAAGTTTTTAAATTGTGTTAATATTCTTTTATAAATGGTTAAAAGGATTTTTGGGCTTTGAATTCTCGGCCCACATTTTCTTTTGCTTGGATTGTGAAAATTCTCAAAACAAATAACCCATTCCCCTTTTATTCATTTTCTCATTCGTTCATTTGCAACCCTAGAAACAATCGAAAGAAAATAATGGCTGCTCAATATCGTTCGCCCCTTTCTTCGTTCGATTGAGAAATTAGGGCTTAGAAATAAAAGTGTCGGCGTTTGTCAATCGTTCGTCTCTCGAGATGCTTCAACTCCTTCCACGACTTTGACTTGAACGGCTCGAGCGATTGATGACTTTGTTACCTTGCTTGGGTCTCGGCCGCTTCGAACTAAGGTGAGTAATCTTTATTACTCGCATCTAAGTCGACTTAGTTTTACGTTTGCATATGATTTGGTTTCGTTGTTGATGCTTTCTCTGATTTTATCAAATTTGTGTATTTTCGTGATAATTGGTTATCTCGGCACTGATGATGATTTTCGGGTTCACTTATTGCGAATTTCTTTTGTTCGAATTCCTTTTGATAACTCACGACATTTGACAAGTTTTGATTCGATTCCACTTATACTACTCGTGTCATGCGTGATCTTTGTTGTTCTATCCATATGGGTTCATTTAGTTTACTGTGCATTCGTTAGTGCTGCAGTGTTGTTTCAATTACTCCTTGAACCTTGTATATATTTGAATATGTTGCATAAGTGTAGCATATCCAACTCGGGTGAATCGACCACATTTGGTTCATCTTTGTTACTTGAGTTTTCATTTGAGACAGTCTGCATTTACCCTCTTGATGCAGTGTCTTCGTGTTGTATTATAGAGATTTCCCTCTGATTCTATGTTACCAGGCTTGAAGTTTTGATAGTGTTGGTGGCATTCGAGTCTTTTTACAATCGACTCTGTCCACTATTGCATTATGTTGTAGTCTTTGTATTGTTGTCAGTTGCTTAGACTCTGTTCACTTTGAGTTTTATACTGTGCACAATGTAGTGATGTGCTTGTATGTGGCCTTGTTAACATTGTCCACTTGTTCGATCATCTTGCTGTTCTATGATCTTTTTGTTGTTTAGGCCGTTGCACTTTTCATTTGGTTCACCACTGTTACTTTGAGTCATGTTGAACTGTTTATGTACGGTTTGATTTGGTTTGACTGCTTTGAGTTAGCCATCCACTTCATTTCAGTGTTGTAGTTGTTGCTATTGAATTGGTGCAGAAGTTTGCACTATGCATTTAGGTGTACTTCGTTCACTTGCAAACTGTATGCTCCATACTACGTTTTCATTTGGTCACTTGTCAGGAACTGATACCTTGCATTAATGTCTTGTCTTCATTGCATTTGGTCACCATTTCATTCATGTGTTGGTGTGCTGTGGTGCCATACCCCTGGTGCCCTCACCCTCCTTCTATTTTTGTACCTGTACCACTGCTTTGTGCTTTGGTGCTGCAGTTGTGTTGAGTCAGAGACTTGACCTTCTTGCATTTCGTGGTAGTTTCCTACCTTCTCGAATTTGCAGTGTTATTACATTTACTTGGTGGCAATTGGTTTGCATACCATTTACACTGTGCAGCCTTATCCCCTGCTGCATTCGTTTGATTGTTGTATCTGGGTTTTCAGCTGCAGTTTGTTGTCATCTTTTCTTGACCACTTTGGCATTTCTCTGCCTTGTTCGAACTTGGTTGGTTGATGTTGCTTGAGAAAACCAACCACTTCAATTCACTTGGTTGAAGCTTTTCACTACTGTCACTTGCTTATTGCATTGGTTGGCACCGTGAATTCTTGAGCATTGGCCTTTGTGCCTTGTTGCTACTTCTGTATATGCTGTTGTGGCGAGGCAGTGCACGCGCGCGTGCACTGCAGCCACACAGTATCGACATTTTGAATTGATATTTCAATTACTTGAATTGTTTTATGTGTTCGTTTGTGAATTTTCATTGTGCACATACGTGCACATTTTCCATGTCATTCTGCTTGACGTTGAGGCCATGGCATTGATAATTGATTCTTCGTATGATTTTGGTTCGTTGATCTTTTGGGTACATCATCACTGTAGTGGCAAGGCAGTGCATGCAAGCGTGAACTGCAGCCACACAGTATTGAGCTTTTGTGTACATCATCACTGTAGTGGTAAGGCAGTGCACGCAAGCGTGAACTACAGCCACACGGTATGGTTTTGTGATATCCTATTTTGTTTTGATTATTGATCTTTTGTGTATTTCATATGCTGTAGTGGCGAGGCAGTGCACGCGTGCGTGTACTGCAGCCCTACCCGTATTGTGGTTTTAATTGATATTTCAATTGTTTGAACAGTTTTGTTTATTCAATTCAATATGATTTGAATTGTACTTTGATTGGTTTAATTTGATGATTTTGTTGTTAATTTCCGATTAGGCAAATTTTTATGTTTTCCAAATTATCTTCATTGATATTCTTTTTACTTATCTTTGTTGATGATTTGAATCTGCTGATTGTTGTTTAACACTGTTACGTGTTATAATTATCGTTATCTGATTTCTTTATTTAAGGATCGGATAGACGAGATTTATTGTGACTGTCGTCTATTTGTTAATTAATTATTATTGCTTCTGTGCACTAATAACTGAGTTTGAATTAGACTGACCCGTGTATTATTTTCTTTTGAATTTAGTACTCGGGTCAGACCGAGTATTTACAGGTTGTAGATATCTTACTTTGGGTTGCTGCTAGAGCTATGAAGTCTTTTCATACTTTTTGGAGTAGTCGTTGTCTTAGTATTGGATGTTGTATATTCATGCATATTAATTACGATAATGTACTTGTGTATGTAACTTCCAGAGTCGTCAGTTGCAGTTGTATCATATGTATTGTATCACATGTATTGTAACTGACATCAAGTATTGTATATATGAGACTTTCCGTTTTATCTGTGTTCCGCATCTATATTATCTGTGTTATTATTATATTTACTGTCCTAAACTATTATGAACCATCGTAGTTCGTTTTATACTGGAATTGGGGTATGTCGATGGGAGTAGATAAATCAGAGATGAAAAATGAAAGAATATATATATACCACTCCTATCGAGATAACCAATACTAGTGTAAGGCCTAACTACGGATGGCCGCTCCTCAACAGCCTTATTCTCCGCACAAGTTGACAACATTACACCGTAGTGTTCTTGGCTAGCGTGGGTATAGAGGTGGGGCGTCACAGCCTGGTATCAAAGCCTGGGGTTTAGGACTAATATAAAACATAACTTAGATGGAACATGTGTTACAACTAATTGTCGATGTTTTACCTCTCATCTTTGCCTACGATTATCTTTGATTATTAGGTATGAATTCCTAACGTTTATTCATGTGCATTTGATTTTGATTTCGTGAAAGTATTTTGGCTTCGGCCTCCGTTTGCTTTGCGAACTCAAGTTGGGCTTTTGATGATGAGGTTTTTGTTCTTGTGTTTTCGGCTTTGAATTGATTTAGCCGATGTTGATTTTGTTCGAATTTGGCCAATAATTGTTGACTTCGGCATTGACTTCATTTTTATTTTTGTTGAAGTCATTTATGCTTGTTTTGCTTTGTTTTTTCCAATTTGTTAATCGATTCTTCTTTTCCGATTAGTTGTTATCACCTTTGTCGACCTTGATAACTTCTATTTCTCAAATTTTTGGGTATTTCTACTTTGATGGATTTGGAATCAGATTCTTTGGATTTTATTCACGTCTTCGAATGTGAATTTTAGTGAATTTATTTGGTTTCCAAATTTAATCGATTCGTGTTAATTCCCCGATTTGTTGCTATCATTTATTAGCGACATTGGTGACGTTTTCTGAGACGACCCGACTTTTTCTCCACAAAAAGTCCTATCATCCTTAAGAAAGAAAGGGATAGAAAAGAGAAAAGAAAGAAGAGAAAGAAGAAACAACACAAGAATCTCAACAGCGGAACGAATAAATTATATTAATAACATAAGTATTACATAGTATACATCAAATATCAGAGTTACACAGACATTACAACACATACTAGACAGTTATAAACACCTGTCTAGTTATTACAACTCAATACATATCAGACAAACACTCAGAGATACCAACACAGCGGAAAACTATATAACTATACGCAGAAGCCTCCTTCTCCATTTGCTCCTCCATAATCCGTCAAAGCTAACCTGAATCCTAACCTGAATTCCCTTGGCTACTCGTAAAAAATTTGAGTACCCAAGAGTTAAAGAAAAACATAAATAACTCCGGGTCAGACAAGGGTCTGGTGTGAGTAACAGGTTAAAGTTGCTTAACTTTGAAAAAACCTTTGAAAAGAAAAGGTATCACGTAAGACTTCCCACACATAAACATGGAAAAGTTTTTACCTTACGCTAACCAAAACATTTGATAGGAAATCCGATGATATTATAATAGTGTCTAGGGTTTTCAAGTAAATAAGAAATAGCCGAAATTGTTACATGATTAAATTCCAGATACTAGCCACAAAAGTGGGTAATACAATCAAAACCGTTGGCACTTATTGGATTTTGGATTCCATCAATGGCTGGGCTACTGGGGTACCGCCCGTCACAGTACGTGGCCTAGATCACCGTACCGAGGATTACTCTCAATCCCCTGCAACACAAAGCCGGACCCATTCCTTACTGAATAGTTCCAAACAAAACAACCCCGCAGTTGTGAACAGCAACCGCACCATTAAGCCAAAAATAAAAGGGACCTCTAGACAGGGATAAATCTTGCTCTCAAGTGGGGCTACCCACGAAGCTTTGCTGCACCTCCCCTGTTTTAGCGATTTCCGGTTGATGAGGCTTGAGGCTACGATTACCTTTATAGGACATATCACTTAGAATGCTCATCGTCCACCTGACAATGTTCTGAAAGCATTCAATCCATACAAGTTCGTTCCGGGTTCGAACGAAACCGAAGGCATTATCTCGTTACACTCATTTTGGAATCACCCTCAGAGTTAACGACAATAACCCTTGCACTCTGAATCACCATCTTGAATCTATAAGTACTATTCCGTCAAACTCATTACGGAATCACCCACAGAGTTATACTGACGTATAGCCCTTACACCTCGAGTCTTCACTCGCTCCATTTGGATTAACGACCTAACGTTAATTTGGATCGATGTGGTTTTTGGATATCCAAATATGGAAACCCGATCCCGGTCTCATCGAAATCCAAAGCGTGTCTTTTAAGGCCAAGTTGTTTTAAGTTTAAAACAATTCAATTCATTTATCTAAATATACATACAGATAGATAATTTATAACACAATAGATAATCAACATTATCATTACCAATAGATAGTTCATGTCATAATCAGATAATCCATATTATCGTACAAAAGCAACCAATGCATCCATATCACATACACTACTCATCTCATAACTGAGATTACAAACCATACCAGGCAACCAATACCATTCATCAAACATAAGCAATGATCTAATGATCACACCATTTATAATTAATTTAAAATGAATTAAATTAATTACTTAATCTCTAATTAATTTAAAATAAAATAAATTAATTACTTTATCATTAAAATCCTGCTTAACTTAACCATTAATTGATTACAAATGAATTTATAAATCATCAACTCAATATTTATTTCATTTAATCATTACTGATTAGCCATCTCTAATTACAATAAGTAATTAGCATTTAATTTTAATTACACAAGTTAATTACTTAAACCCCTTGCAAATAATTAACTTGTAATTTCTTAATTAATTAATTAGTTAAAATTACATTAATTATTTATCCATTATTAATTATTCCTTAATTAATCAATTCCAAATTACATCATTAATTAATTAATTAATGATTTCTAACTATATTTAGTCAATCTCTAAATATAAATTAATTACAAAAGTAATTAATCTTCAATTTAAACCATATATATTAATCTCCCATGATTAATAACCATTCAGTAATTAACTACTTTAATTACTCATCCCATAAATTAATTATTCTTAATTAATTATCTTCATTAATCGCTTGATTAATTTTCAAAGTAATTTAAATCCAAATTACTTCTATAATAAATATCATTAATTACATTCTGTAATTATTAATTAATTACTTCCTTAAGTAATTACAAATTCATAAATTACATAAAGTAATTATCAATAATCCACAAATGTTTAAATTAATTTAACTTGATTAATCTAAACTAATCACATTAATCAAATTAATTACACTAAGTAATTAATTCATTAATTACTTTCATTAAGTAATTAAACTTAAACAATTGATTATTATTAATTAATTAATCTAATTAATTATTAAAAATTAATCACCTTAATTAATTGTTAAATAATCTTAAATTAATAACCTTCATTAACATTACTTAGTTACTTAATTAAGAAATAACTTATATTAACCATTATTAATTATCAATTAATTAATATTTAATTACAATTTAATTAACCTCAAATTATTAATTAATTAAGTGTTAATTAAAATCTTAATTAATCATTAATCCCTTGATTAATAAATCTTAATCATTAATTAAAATTTAATTAACCATCCTAAATTATAGATTAATTAACCTTAATTAACTCATCTCAAATCTTAATTAATTAACTTAAAAATTATTCATTACTTAATTAATCATTCACATTAATAATTAAATAATAATAAATATTCCATTTAAATTAATTTAATAATTTAAATGAAACCAATTTCTTAAGTTCTAAATTTAAAAACATTCTTCTTCATACAAAGTATTTTAAACACATTGTTTCAAACAAAAATTCAAAATTAAAAATTCTTTTTAAATTTCAAACTGAAACACAATTCAAATTTTCATTTCAGATTAAATCTTAAAATTTTAAAACATTACTTACTCTTCCATTTTCATTTTTAAATTCAAATTATTTAAACTTTATAAATAGTTAAAACAAATTTAAATTCAAAAACTTATTTAATTTTAAAAACTGTCATAAAAATCAAATTTCAGGTTTAAAACTGAATTTAAACTTATTTTAAACTTTATTTCATAAATTTAAAACTCATAGTTTAAAATTCAAACCAATGTTCCTTTATACTCTAAAAAGTTTAAAGTCTAAATTTAAATTCCAGATTTAAATTCAAACTCAGGTTCCATATTTCTGTTTTCCAGATTTAAACTTTTTTTAAATTTTCAGTTGCATTTTAAAATTTTGCTTTTAAATTCAAAAAAGAAAAACAGAAAAAAACAGTTTCCTGTTTTAGTTTGTTACAGTCTTAAATTTTTGATTTCAAATTGTTTCAAAATACAAGAATTAATTTATTGATTACATATTTATATTTCAGGTTTAAATATTACAGTTTGAACTTTAATTTTAAATTTGAAACTGTACTTCTAAAATTTTAAAACAGAAAGACAATTTCTGTTTTTAGTTTAAAACCAAACTTGGATTTAAGAGAATTTTAAATTTAATTCAAAGATCTAAAATTTATAAATTATTGAATTTAAATTAAATTCTAGATTCAAACTTATTTCCAGATTTTGATTGCATTTCTTTTTACATCAATTTGTAAAACCTGGGAAACAGTTTCCTGATCAAACTCTAAAACTAATTAAAAATTTCAAAATTTAAATTATTTCAAAAACCCAAAATTTAATTAATTGAATTTATATTTAAATTCAGATTCAACTTAAATTTCAGATTTTTGTTTGAAATTTACTTTCACTTTGAAAATTTAGAAACCTGGAAAACAGGTTTCTGTTAAAAACCCGAAACACTACACCGAGCCTACCTAGTTTACTTCGAGTCAATAACCTCCTTGCTTCGAGTTACTTCCCAAATTTCCCGAGAAAATCACGAGCTTCAAAACCCTGCAACCACTTCAACACAACCATGCACAACACCTCACTGTGCACCCACTCCCCATCTTCGGCCACCTCCGGCCATTATCAACGACCATTCCCCATCGACCAGTGACCCCTCATCACACTTCCACCCTCAAATACCCATAATTCAACTTGAATTTAAATTCAAGTTTTAAAACAAAAAAAAAACTGGAACAGCACTTCCTTTTCTAAGCTCGACCTGTCAACGGCGAGATCACCCAACTCTGGCCACTACCACCCTTGAAACTCCGGCGATAACATCATCAAACCACCACTATCACCACACGAATCGTGGTTGAACTCGATCAACCCAAGAGTCCACATTCAAACAAAATCAGAGATCCAAATAAACTAGGGTTCATAAATAAAAATCCCAAATTCCAATCTCAAATTTGAATTGCAATACAATTCAATAATTTTCCTATAATCTATAATAGATACTCTGTCTCCAAAAACAAATTCAACCAATTCAATTGCATGCATCATCTGTACTTAGCTAATATGTAAAATACAGTAATTTCAAAACTGCATTTTGTATAAAGCATTAAAATTTGTAATTTTTCTTTTAAAAATCATGATTTAGTATGGTGATTTGATTTATAATTCTGAATTCATAAATTTCTAATCTTGAAATTTCACTCATTTACTGATTGATCTTCTGTTTGTGAATTCCAGAGCCATTTCTATATTTTAACTTAAGTACAAATTTTAATATGAAGTTTTATAATGAAACAAACATACTTGTTTAGGTCTTAAACTCAAATGAAGATTAAATTAAAAGACAAAGGGGATTACATCTTACTGAAGCTTGAAATCAAAGAAAACAGAGATGCTTCAGGTAAACAATCATATACACACATAAATATATTCATAGATATATTCACAGCCATTTTATAATATAATTTCATATTTAAATCAAAACATGCAATCAACTTTTACCTACTTAAAATCTTAAAAAGTTGAGTTACTCACTTGAAATTAAAATGCAGACAGAGCCCAAATTCGTCTTTTAATTAAGCATGCAGAACATCTTTCTTTATTTTTCAACTTGCCTGGATGCTTCTAGAAAACTTGTTTGAAAATGCTTTTAAAACTTGATTTAAAATGCCATTATCTTGCAGGAAGCTTTAAACCTGAACGTTGGATGCTGTTGATAAACTTGCATGTCTCCAGGTT
This sequence comes from Allium cepa, assembly GCA_030765085.1. NCBI lineage: Eukaryota > Viridiplantae > Streptophyta > Magnoliopsida > Asparagales > Amaryllidaceae > Allium > Allium cepa. The sequence continues at coordinate 745,296,837 of CM060932.1, forward strand.
TGAAAAAAATGCATGCAGTAGCTTTTTCCCAGATTTTAAAAGAAATGCAGGTTTGTATTTTTTGGAAAATAGGAGTTACAGGGTAATGATTTTGAAGAGTATTTAGAGGAAAAGTTTCGGTTGAAAATTTTCTTTAATTAAGAAATGAAACTGAAAAAAAAATCAGGAATAAAAGAATGCAATGTTGTAAAGACTAAATTTATTAAAAACAAATAAAAGATAAAATTTGACACTTGTCTAAAAATGTTAACACTTGTTAACTCATATTTTAAATTACTTACACATGTCATTTTTAAATGATTTGTTATCTTAATTAAAGTTAATGAATGTTTAAATTAAATTAATCAGTTCTTATACTTAGTTATGTATATATTTTCTAAAGAATAAAGCAAGATGTTCTTATAAATAAAACAATATACAAATAAATCTTTTGTTAAAGATACCTTTAAATAATAAAAATAGATTTATAAAAGAGGTTACAACAACTTGCATGAATACATGTTTCATAAATTAAATTGTATTTTAAATTTCAAATTAAACTTACAAATCACATTTTATAAATTAATATTTTAAAAACAATAACACAAACATTTTATAACTTATTTTAAATATTCAAACTTAAGTAAAAATGAATTTTCAAACCAATAAAACATTTATCTCACATTTAAAAATCATATAGTATTTTATTAAATATTTTTGAAAATCTTAAATCCAAAAATAATTCATAATTCCTAATTTCAAATTATTAAAATTATGTTATACTAATTTAATTAAAAACAATTTGTCTATTTAAAATATATACAAATACATATACATTATTAAATAGAGAATATATTCATTAGTTTATTAAAAATAAATTCACAAATTAAATATTTAAATAAAGAAGATTATTAAATCAAATCAAATTTATTAACAAAAATTATCTATTCAATTTAAATTTAAGCACGGATTATTAAATTTAAATTGTCCAAAATTCCGGGATATTACAATCCTTCCCCCTTAAAAGAATTTCGTCCCCGAAATTTAAAACAAAGGTAATTTAATAATCTATTTACAAATTTTATTTTAATACTCAAGATATGTTAATCATATGCCAACAACCAAAGCAACCAATTCACATAATCAGAACAAATCTAATTATCCAAAAGAATTTTGGATAAAATCTTCACGAGTTTCCCCGGTATATATATATCGGGATACTCGCTCTATAGAATCCAATCAATCAATACTACTAAGCTATAGAGCTCCTAACAATAATTCTATACAGAATATCAGACTACAAACGAGTCTGACTCAACAACCAATCCTTCCTAAACTGCTGGTTCAATAGCCAAAAATATCAAACACGTACTCCCTCAAAGATACGTGAAAACACACTGGATCCCAGTTATCCAAACTGGCAATTCAACTCTGGAAAACCAAACACTGATCTTACCCAAAACACAGAAGAAACCAAAACACTACGGAGCTAGCTTCCCAAACTTATAGCTCCTTGGATCAGAGAAAACTTATCCCAAACCAAATCTTCGATTCCAGAATCCAAATTTCTCCGCCTCTTATCCATAAAAACTCTTCGGACGATCTTGGGCTACCAACATCCATCCTGATCAGCTTAACTCTGGCTGATTCCATTAGAAACAGACTGGATCAAAACAATCCAATGATCTCCTCAAGATCACTCAAAAAACAAGAACACAAACCCTGCTTCTCAACAACAGAAGACAGAACAAACTTCTTCTTATCTGGAAAAACAAAACAGAAGCACCCCCAAACTGCTTCCGCTGCACAACTCTGATCCGAAGCAGAAGAAAATGCTGACGAACAGCACAAGCACAGGCTAGACAACCCAGCACAGAAATATGGTTCCATATATCCATAAAGAAAACTCAGATGTTTCTCCCAAACCTGAGTTGCTTCACCAACTTCTATCTCAAGGAACCATCTATCTACTAACTGAACCACTAGTTCCAATCCTGGAAAGAAAACTCGATCTCCAGATGCTGACAAACTTTGACTTCCTGGAAGAAAATCCGGACAATCTCCAACAATCCAAAATAACACACTATCGCAAGTCACTTTTGCGATCAACTCAGCCTAAATCCAAAGAAACTGCTCTCTCTCTACCAAACAGAACAGCTTATGCTGGCCTAGCCAATTTACCAGAGAAAAATCCACTCTGCTGCCTCTGAACTCCACTTCAGAGGAACTACTCAACCAAAAGACTTCCTACCAACTAAGAATACTCTGCTAAACTCATACACATCACCGAGCAGACTCACTTCTTACTCTTGTTCCAAAGAAACATCTTCGGAAATATCCATAGTCACTGTGTCTCATCATGCAGCTATACTTCCTGAGATATCAAGATATCATCACTCACTTGCTTCTGCCCAAACGACAGATCACAACTCCATTCTATACTTCAAAGATGAACTCCGAACCTTTACAGGTTTCCTTCAGAGATCGCTGAAGTCCTACATCACTACAAAACTCACTCGAGACGGTATTAGGTCTACAGTCTCGACAAATACACTTCCAACCACATCCATCAAACACCAACCAATGGTAGTCCTGTTACACACACTTCTACCTTATCTACCTTTATAACTTCCATTGGAAAAAACCCGAATAGGTAAACCAACAAATAGGTAGAACCATATATATGTGTGTGTATATATATATATATATATATTAAAAATACAAACACGCACTCTCAAGATAGACACTACTACAGAGACTAGGCATTCACTCAACCTAATGCTCTGATACCAGCTGAGACGACCCGACTTTTTCTCCACAAAAAGTCGTATCATCCTTAAGAAAGAAAGGGATAGAAAAGAGAAAAGAAAGAAGAGAAAGAAGAACAACACAAGAATCTCAACAGCGGAATGAATAAATTATATTAATAACATAAGTATTACATAGTATACATCAAATATCAGAGTTACACAGACATTACAACACATACTAGACAGTTATAAACACCTGTCTAGTTATTACAACTCAATACATATCAGACAAACACTCAGAGATACCAACACAGCGGAAAACTATATAACTATACACAGAAGCCTCCTGCTCCATTTGCTCCTCCATAATCCGTCAAAGCTAACCTGAATCCTAACCTGAATTCCCTTGGCTACTCGTAAAAAATTTGAGTACCCAAGAGTTAAAGAAAAACAGAAATAACTCCGGGTCAGACAAGGGTCTGGTGTGAGTAACAGGTTAAAGTTGCTTAACTTTGAAAAAACCTTTGAAAAGAAAAGGTATCACGTAAGACTTCCCACACATAAACATGGAAAAGTTTTTACCTTACGCTAACCAAAACATTTTATAGGAAATCCGATGATATTATAATAGTGTCTAGGGTTTTCAAGTAAATAAGAAATAGCCGAAATTGTTACATGATTAAATTCCAGCTACTAGCCACAAAAGTGGGTAATACAATCAAAACCGTTGGCACTTATTGGATTTTAGATTCCATCAATGGCTGGGCTACTGGGGTACCGCCCGTCACAGTACGTGGCCTAGATCACCGTACCGAGGATTACTCCTAATCCCCTGCAACACAAAGCCGGACCCATGCCTTACTGAATAGTTCCAAACAAGACAACCCCGCAGTTGTGATCAGCAACCGCACCATTAAGCCGAAAATAAAAGGGACCTCTAGACAGGGATAAATCTTGCTCTCAAGTGGGGCTACCCACGAAGCTTTGCTGCACCTCCCCTATTTTAGCCATTCCCGGTTGATGAGGCTTGAGGCTACGATTACCTTTATAGGACATATCACTTAGAATGCTCATCGTCCACCTGACAATGTTCTGAAAGCATTCAATCTATACAAGTTCGTTCCGGGTTCGAACGAAACCGAAGGCATTATCTCGTTACACTCATTTTGGAATCACCCTCAGAGTTAACGACAATAACCCTTGCACTCTGAATCACCATCTCGAATCTATAAGTACTATTTCGTCAAACTCATTACGGAATCACCCACAGAGTTATACTGACGTATAGCCCTTACACCTCGAGTCTTCACTCGCTCCATTTGGATTAACGACCTAACGTTAATTTGGATCGATGTGGTTTTTGGATATCCAAATATGGAAACCCGATCCCGGTCTCATCGAAATCCAAAGCGTGTCTTTTAAGGCCAAGTTGTTTTAAGTTTAAAACAATTCAATTCATTATCTAAATATACATACAGATAGATAATTTATAACACAATAGATAATCAACATTATCATTACCAATAGATAGTTCATATCATAATCAGATAATCCATATTATCATACAAAAGCAACCAATGCATCCATATCACATACACTACTCATCTCATAACTGAGATTACAAACCATACCAGGCAACTAATACCATTCATCAAACATAAGCAATGATCTAATGATCACACCATTTATAATTAATTTAAAATGAATTAAATTAATTACTTAATCTCTAATTAATTTAAAATAAATTAAATTAATTACTTTATCATTAAAATCCTGCTTAACTTAACCATTAATTGATTACAAATCAATTTATAAATCATCAACTCAATATTTATTTCACTTAATCATTACTGATTAACCATCTCTAATTACAATAAGTAATTAGCATTTAATTTTAATTACACAAGTTAATTACTTAAACCCCTTGCAAATAATTAACTTGTAATTTCTTAATTAATTAATTAGTTAAAATTACATTAATTATTTATTCATTATTAATTATTCCTTAATTAGTCAATTTCAAATTACATCATTAATTAATTAATTAATGATTTCTAACTATATTTAGTCAATCTTTAAATATAAATTAATTACAAAAGTAATTAATCTTCAATTTAAACCATATATATTAATCTCCCATGATTAATAACCATTCAGTAATTAACTACTTCAATTACTCATCCCATAAATTAATTATTCTTAATTAATTATCTTCATTAACAAATTGATTAATTTTCAAAGTAATTTAAATCCAAATTACTTTTATAATAAATATCATTAATTACATTCTGTAATTATTAACTAATTACTTCCTTAAGTAATTACAAATTCATAAATTACATAAAGTAATTATCAATAATCCACAAATGTTTAAATTAATTTAACTTGATTAATCTAAACTAATCACATTAATCAAATTAATTACACTAAGTAATTAATTCATTAATTACTTTCATTAAGTAATTAAACTTAAACAATTGATTATTATTAATTAATTAATCTAATTAATTATTAAAAATTAATCACCTTAATTAATTGTTAAATAATCTTAAGTTAATGACCTTCATTAACATTACTTAATTTCTTAATTAAGAAATAACTTATATTAACCATTATTAATTATCAATTAATTAATATTTAATTACAATTTAATTAACCTCAAATTATTAATTAATTAACAGTTAATTAAAAATCTTAATTTATCATTAATCCCTTGATTAATAAATCTTAATCATTAATTAAAATTTAATTAACCATCCTAAATTATAGATTAATTCACCTTAATTAACTAATCTCAAATCTTAATTAATTAACTTAAAAATTATTCATTACTTAATTAATCATTCACATTAATAATTAAATAATAATAAATATTCCATTTAAATTAATTTAATAATTTAAATGAAACCAATTTCTTAAGTTCTAAATTTAAAAACATTCTTCTTTATACAAAGTATTTTAAACACTTTGTTTCAAACAAAAATTCAAATTTAAAAATTCTTTTTAAATTTCAAACTGAAACACAATTCAAATTTTTATTCCAGATTAAATCTTAAAAATTTAAAACATTACTTACTCTTCCATTTTCATTTTTAAATTCAAATTATTTAAACTTTCTAAATAGTTAAAACAAATTTAAATTCAAAAACTTATTTAATTTTAAAAACTGTCATAAAAATCAAATTTCAGGTTTAAAACTGAATTTAAACTTATTTTAAACTTTATTTCATAAATTTAAAACTTATAGTTTAAAATTCAAACCAATGTTCCTTTATACTCTAAAAAGTTTAAAGTCTAAATTTAAATTCCAGATTTAAATTCAAACTCAGGTTCTATATTTCTGTTTTCCAGATTTAAACTTGTTTTAAATTTTAAGTTGCATTTTAAAAATTTGCTTTTAAATTCAAAACAGAAAAACAGAAAAAAAACAGTTTCCTATTTTAGTTTGTTACAATCCTAAATTTTTGATTTCAAATTGTTTCAAAATCCAAGAATTAATTTATTGATTACATATTTAGATTTCAGGTTTAAACATTACAGTCTGAACTTCAACTTTAAATTTGAAACTGTACTTTTAAAATTTTAAAACAAAAAGACAATTTCTGTTTTTAGTTTAAAACCAAACTTGGATTTAAGAGCATTTTAAATTTAATTCAAAGATCTAAAATTTATAACTTATTGAATTTAAATTAAATTCTAGATTCAAACTTATTTCCAGATTTTGATTGCATTTCTTTTTACATCAATTCGTAAAACCTGGGAAACAGTTTCCTGATCAAACTCTAAAACTAATTAAAAATTTCAAAATTTAAATTATTTCAAAAACCCAAAATTTAATTAATTGAATTTATATTTAAATTCAGATTCAACTTAATTTTCAGATTTTTGTTTGAAATTTACTTTCACTTTGAAAATTTAGAAACCTGGAAAACAGGTTTCTGTTAAAAACCTGAAACATTACACCAAGCCTACCCAGTTTACTTCGAGTCAATAACCTCCTTGCTTCGAGTTTCTTCCCAAATTTCCCGAGAAAATCACGAGCTTCAAAACCCTGCAACCACTTCAACACAACCATGCACAACACCGCACTGTGCACCCACTCCCCATCTCCGGCCATCTCCGGCCATTATCAACGACCATTCCCCATCGACCAGTGACCCTTCATCACACTTCCACCCTCAAATACCCATAATTCAACTTGAATTTAAATTCAAGTTTTAAAACAAAAAAAAACCGGAACAACACTTCCTTTTCCAAGCTCGACCTGTCAAGGCGAGATCACCCAACTCCGGCCACTACCACCCTTGAAACTCCGGCAATAACATCATCAAACCCCCACCTATCACCACACGAATCGCGGTTGAACTCGATCAACCCAAGAGTCCACATTCAAACAAAATCAGAGACCCAAATAAACTAGGGTTCATAAATAAAAATCCCAAATTCCAATCTCAAATTTGAATTGCAATACAATTCAATAATTTTCCTATAATCTATAATAGATACTCTGTCTCCAAAAACAAATTCAACCAATTCAATTGCATGCATCATCTGTACTTAGCTAATATGTAAAATATAGTAATTTCAAAACTGCATTTTGTATAAAGCATTAAAATTTGTAATTTTTATTTTAAAAATCATGATTTAGTATGGTGATTTGATTTATAATTCTGAATTCATAAATTTCTAATCTTGAAATTTCACTCATTTACTGATTGATCTTCTGTTTGTGAATTCCAGAGCCATTTCTATATTTTAACTTAAGTACAAATTTTAATATGAAGTTTTATAATGAAACAAACATACTTGTTTAGGTCTTAAACTCAAATGAATATTAAATTAAAAGACAAAGGGGATTACATCTTACTGAAGCTTGAAATCAAAGAAAACAAGATGCTTCAGGTAAACAATCATATACACACATAAATATATTCATAGATATATTCACAGCCATTTTATAATATAATTTCATATTTAAATCAAAACATGCAATCAACTTTTACCTACTTAAAATCTTTAAAGGTTGAGTTACTCACTTGAAATTAAAATGCAGACAGAGCCCAAATTCGTCTTTTAATTAAGCATGCAGAACATCTTTCTTTATTTTTCAACTTGCCTGAATGCTTGTAGAAAACTTGTTTGAAAATGCTTTTAAAACTTGATTTAAAATGCCATTATCTTGCAGGAAGCTTTAAACCTGAATGTTGGATGCTGTTGATAAACTTGCATGTCTCCAGGTTTGAAAAAAATGCATGCAGTAGCTTTTTCCCAGATTTTAAAAGAAATGCAGGTTTGTATTTTTGAAAAAGAGGAGTTACAGGGTAATGATTTTGAAGAGTATTTAGACGAAAAGTTTCAGTTGAAAAGTTTCTTTAATTAAGAAATGAAACTGAAAAAAAATCAGGAATAAAAGAATGCAATGTTGTAAAGACTAAATTTATTAAAAACAAATAAAAGATAAAATTTGACACTTGTCTAAAAATGTTAACACTTGTTATATTTTAAGTTACTTACACATGTCATTTTTAAATGATTTGTTATCTTAATTAAAGTTAATGAATGTTTAAATTAAATTAATTAGATCTTATACTTAGTTATGTATATATTTTTTAAAGAATAAAGCAAGATGTTCTTATAAATAAAACAATATACAAATAAATCTTTTGTTAAAGATACCTTTAAATAATAAAAATAGATTTATAAAAGAGGTTACAACAACTTACATGAATACATGTTTCATAAATTAAATTGTATTTTAAATTTCAAATTAAACTTACAAATCACATTTTATAAATTAATATTTTAAAAACAATAACACAAACATTTTATAACTTATTTTAAATATTCAAACTTAAGTAAAAATGAATTTTTAAACCAATAAAACATTTATCTCACATTTAAAAATCATATAGTATTTTATTAAATATTTTTGAAAATCTTAAATCCAAAAATAATTCATAATTCCTAATTTCAAATTTCAAATTATTAAAATTATGTTATACTAATTTAATTAAAAACAACTTGTCTATTTAAAATATATACAAATATATATACATTATTAAATAGAGAATAGATTCATTAGTTTATTAAAAATAAATTCACAAATTAAATATTTAAATAAAGAAGATTATTAAATTCAAATCAAATTTATTAACAAAAATTATCAATTCAGTTTAAATTTAAACACGGATTATTAAATTTAAATTGTCCAAAATTCCGAGATATTACATTTTCTTCGGGATTTTTGTGAACATACCTTTTGATGAATTCGGTATCGATTTCTTTGGATTCTATTCACATCTTTGTATGTGAATTCTTGTGATTGATTGTTTCTACTATCATTTTTGTGATTTGTCACTTTAAAAATATAAAGGTTTTATATACTAGTAGTAAATATCAAAACCCTTTTCTCCAAACGACTTCAAAACTATTTTACTCAAAGCTCTTTTCCTAAACCATTTTCCAATCTATTAGTATATACAAACCTTTACCTCACTCGTATGAGAAATTGAATTAAACGGCTTAGTAAAACAAGTGGTATGAAACGCTTCCGTTCACTTCGTCGGTTAATTCTTGGACTTGTTCGATTGAACCTCTTGTGACAATTTTCTAGTGAAGATTTACAGTTTGTTCGTAAATATTTAAGTTAAGCAAGTGGTTATGGGACATGAAGCTAAACTTTTATATTTACTAACTTGGTGTAATTGACACTTCTTTATGATCATGATGATCATTTTTGTGATTTAGACTAGCAACTGTGCGATGTCTCTTTGTCTGCGAGGGAAACTAAACCCCGCTCTTGTGATGTTTCGCCATCACATTTGTGTGATGTTTCGCCATCACATATGTGGGGTAGCGCTCCACGGTCTTCGGACCATTCGTGTGTCAAAATTTAATGGTTGACCACCATGAGATAGCGTCTCGTTTTGTGATACCGGTTGGTGAGTTTTCATGCTCCCATTTTGTTATAGGCCTTCCCCTTTTTATGATTTAGACTAGCAATTGTGCGACTCTCTTTGTTTGCAAGGTTAGGCTAGACACCATTTGTGTGATTCCGCTCACACATACCTTTTTGCTTTTTGGTTAGCCTAGACACCATTTGTGTGATTCCGCTCACACATACCTTTTTGTTTGCGAGGTTAGGCTAGACACCATTTGTGTGATTCCACTCACACATACCTTTTTGCTTTTTGGTTAGTCTAGACACCATTTGTGTGATTCTGCTCACACATACCTTTTTGTTTGCGAGGTTAGGCTAGACACCATTTGTGTGATTCCACTCACACATACCTTTTTTCTTTTTGGTTAGCCTAGACACCATTTGTGTGATTCCGCTCACACATACCTTTTTGTTTGCGAGGTTAGGCTAGACACCATTTGTGTGATTCCACTCACACATACCTCTTTGCTTTTTGGTTAGCCTAGACCTCATCTGGGTGATTCCGACTCACCCATATGGGGTAGCTCCCCATAGTCTTTGGACCGTCATGTGATAGGCCTCTTTCCCTTTTTCTGTGATTTCTGGATTTCTTGTGTAGATTTCTAGAATTTGTGTTTTCTGGATTTCTTGTGTAGATTTCTAGAATTTGTGTTTTCTGGATTTCTTGTGTAGATTTCTACAATTTGTGTTTTCTGGATTTCTTGTGATGATTTCTAGAATTTGTACTTCACCAATTTTCGTGATTTCTATTGATAAGTTTTATCAATTTTTGTGCATTGGTGAATTCGTGTGTTATTGACTTGTTATGAATACAAGTTTAGGGTATGATACCCCTTTCTATCTTTGAGAAGATTCTTGTGACATTTTTTATGAATGAAAATTCATTGGTATTATATTTTGATGCCAATTATTCTGATGAGATTTTGACGTATTAACTTCAGTAACCGTCAATTTTAAAATGGATTTTCAAGCGGTTATTCCACGATGCTTATTTTGTTGTCCGTTTTTACGGTATTTCGAGAAGTGCAATTTCCTTGTCGAAGTTGCTACTGATGTTGCTGTTTTAATCACGTGTTTTAAAAATTGTTTCAAAATAAAAATCGTTTCCAAATTTTTTATGGTTTACGTTTTCAAAAGAATGAGGAAGCGATTTAAACGTTTCAGCAAAATCGAGAACTATGACCCCTTTCTTTTGCTGATTTGCTTAATTCCTAACTTGTTCGTTTGAGAATGTAAATTATTATTTTTATAAAATAAATGAAAACTGTTTTCAGAAGTTTTGCACTTTGCGCTTTCAAAAGAATGAGGAAGCGATTTAAACGTTTTAGAAAAATCGAGGACTATGACCCCTTTCTTTTACTGATTCGCTTAATTCCGGACTTGTCCATTTGAGAATGTGGAATGTTATTTTTAGAATACACGATTTTGCACTTTCAAGGAAACGATGAAGTAAAATCAAACGATTTAGTAAAACTCGTGGTTATGGGACATGTGCGTTTGCTATTTCAGTTAATTCCGGACTCGTTAATTGAAATATTTGTGATTTCTGATTATCGTTTTTGATAATCGGATATTTGTGATTTCTGATTATCGTTTTTGATAATCGGATATTTGTGATTTCTAATTATCGTTTTTGGTAATTAGATATTTGCAATTTTGCGACTTGTGATTTTTGTTTTCTAATTATCTTTGTTGATAATTAGATTTTACCATCTTCTAATTATCGTATCGATAATTAGATATTGCTGTTTTGTGATTTCTGTATTCTGACTATCTATTTGATAATTAAATTTTGTAGAGAATTTGTGAATTTCTTTTATGAAATTAAAAGATTTCCTTGGTATTTATATTGTACTACGCCGGTGTACCGGCTCAATTTTCTGCTATTCATGACGTTTTCCACGTCTTCCAATTACGGAAATGCCTTAGGGATTTTTTATTTTTATTATTGAAGCAACCTTCTATTCATATCATTGCTTCGGGGGTGTAGCACCTTCGAAATAAAGATGTTTTTCTTGCGGAAGTTCAATGATTCTCAAATCCTAAGGATTGCACTTAGGAATCCAGAGAATTCATCGAGCAAACACGTTCAAGTTTACTCTTTCATGCTCTTTATGGTGAACTTCCTATTTCGAATTTCTTCATCTTGTGATGATATGCTCTTATGGTTGTTACCTTTTGTCCATTTATTCCTTATGATTGCGAGGACGCAATTTCTTTAAGGAAGGGAGTCTGTAACAACCCGGTATTTAGCATCAATTAATAATCGACATTTAAACGATAAATATTGTCGCAAATTGCCAATTGAAGTTTTAAATTGTGTTAATATTCTTTTATAAATGGTTAAAAGGATTTTTGGGCTTTGAATTCTCAGCCCACATTTTCATTTGGTTGGATCGTGAAAATTCTCAAAACAAATAACCCATCCCCCTTTTATTCATTTTCTCATTCGTTCGTTTGCAACCCTAAAAACAATCGAAAGAAAATAATGGCTACTCAATATCGTTCGTCCTATTCTTCGTTCGATCGAGAAATTAGGGCTTAGAAATAAAAGTGCCGGCGTTTGTCAATCGTTCGTCTCTCGAGATGCTTCATCTCCTTCTACGACTTTGACTTGAACGGCTCGAGCGATTGATGACTTCGTTACCTTTCTTGGGTCTCGGCCGCTTCGAACTAAGGTGAGTAATCTTTATTACTCACATCTAAGTCGACTTAGTTTTACGTTTGCGTATGATTTGGTTTCGTTGTTGATGCTTTCTCTGATTTTATCAAATTTGTGTATTTTCGTGATAATTGGTTATCTCGGCACCGATGATAATTTCCGGGTTCACTTGTTGCGAATTTCTTTTGTTCGAATTCCTTTTGATAACTCATGGCATTTGACAAGTTTTGATTTGATTCCACTTATACTTGCCGTCTCATGCGTGATCTTTACTGTTCTATCCTTATGGGTTCATTTAGTTTACTGTGCATTCTTTAGTGCTGCAGTGTTGTTTCAATTACTTCTTGAACCTTGTATATATTTGAATATGTTGCATAAGTGTAGCATATCCAACTTGGGTGAATCGACCACATTTGGTTCATCTTTGTTACTTGAGTTTTCATTTGAGACAGTCTGCATTTACCCTCTTGATGCAGTGTCTTCATGTTGTATTATAGAGATTTCCCTCTGATTCTATGTTGCCAGGCTTGAAGTTTTGATAGTGTTGGTGGCATTCGAGTCTTTTTACAATCGACTCTGTCCACTGTTGCATTATGTTGTAGTCTTTGTATTGTTGTCAGTTGCTTAGACTCTATTCACTTTGAGTTTTATACTGTGCATAATGTAGTGATGTGCTTGTATGTGGCCTTGTTAACATTGTCCACTTGTTCGATCATCTTGCCGTTCTATGATCTTTTTGTTGTTTAGGCCGTTGCACTTTTCATTTGGTTCACCACTGTTACTTTGAGTCATGTTGAACTGTTTATATATAGTTTGATTTGGTTTGACTGCTTTGAGTTAGCCATCCACTTTATTTCGGTGTTGTAGTTGTTGCTATTGAATTGGTGCAGAAGTTTGCACTATGCATTTAGGTGTACTTCATTCACTTGCAAACTGTATGCTCCATACTACATTTGCATTTGGTCACTTGTCAGGAACTGATACCTTGCATTGATGTCTTGTCTTCATTGCATTTGGTCACCATTGCATTCATGTGTTGGTGTGCTGTGGTGCCATACCCCTGGTGCCCTCACCCTCCTTCTATTTTTGTACCTGTACCACTGCTTTGTGCTTTGGTGCTGCAGTTGTGTTGAGTCAGAGACTTGACCTTCTTGCATTTCGTGGTAGTTTCCTACCTTCTCGAATTTGCAGTGTTATTACATTTACTTGGTGGCAATTGGTTTGCATACCATTTACACTGTGCAGCCTTACCCCCTGCTGCATTCATTTGATTGTTCTATCTAGGTTTTCAGCTGCAGTTTGTTGTCATCTTTTCTTGACCACTTTGGCATTTCTCTGCCTTGTTCGAACTTGGTTGGTTGATGTTGCTTGAGACAGCCAACCACTTCAATTCACTTGGTTGAAGCTTTTCACTACTGTCACTTGCTTATTGCATTGGTTGGCACCGTGAATTCTTGAGCATTGGCCTTTGTGCCTTGTTGCTATTTCTGTTTATGCTGTTGTGGCGAGGCAGTGCACGCGTGCGTGCACTGCAGCCACACAGTATCGACATTTTGAATTGATATTTCAATTACTTGAATTGTTTTATGTGTTCGTTTGTGAATTTTCATTGTGCACATACGTGCACATTTTCCATGTCATTCTGCTTGACGTTGAGGCCGTGGCATCGATAATTGATTCTTCATATGATTTTGGTTCGTTGATCTTTTGGTACGTCATCACTGTAGTGGCAAGGCAGTGCACGCAAACGTGAACTGCAGCCACACGGTATTGAGCTTTTGTGTACATCATCACTGTAGTGGCAAGGCAGTGCATGCAAGCGTGAACTGCAGCCACACGGTATGGTTTTGTGATATCCTATTTTGTTTTGATTATTGATCTTTTGTGTATTTCATATGCTGTAGTGGCGAGGCAGTGCATGCGTGCGTGTACTGCAGCCCTACCCGTATTGTGGTTTTAATTGATATTTCAATTGTTTGAACTGTTTTATTTATTCAATTCAATATGAGTTGAATTGTACTTTGATTGGTTTAATTTGATGATTTTGTTGTTAATTGCCGATTAGGCAAATTTTGATGTTTTCCTAATTATGTTCATTGATATTCTTTTTACTTATCTTTGTTGATGATTTGAATCTGCTGATTGTTGTTTAACACTATTACGTGTTATAATTATCGTTATCCGAATTCTTTATTTAAGGATCGGATAGACGAGATTTATTGTGACTGTCGTTTATTTGTTAATTAATTATTATTGCTTCTGTGCACTAATAACTGAGTTTGAATTAGACTGACCCGTGTATTATTTTCTTTTGAATTTAATACTCGGGTCAGACCGAGTATTTACAGGTTGTAGATATCTTACTTTGGGTTGCTGCTAGAGCTATGAAGTCTTTTCATACTTTTTGGAGTAGTCATTGTCTTAGTATTGGATGTTGTATATTCATGTATATTAAGTACGATAATGTACTTGTGTATGTAACTTCCAGAGTCGTTAGTTGTAGTTGTATCATATGTATTGTAACTGACATCAATTATTGTATATATGAGACTTTCCATTTTATCTGTGTTACGCGTATATATTATCCGTGTTATTATTATATTTACTGTCCTAAACTATTATGAACCATCGTAGTTCGTTTTATACTGGAATTGGAGTATGTCGATGGGAGTAGATAAATCAGAGATGAAAAATGAAAGAATATATATATATATACCACTCCTATCGAGATAACCAATACTAGTGTAAGGCCTAACTACGGATGGCCGCTCCTCAACAGCCTTATTCTCCGTGCTAGTTGACAACATTACACTGTAGTGTTCTTGGCTAGCGTGGGTATAGAGGTGGGGCGTCACATCATCCCTGTCTAGATGTCCCTTTTATTCGGCTTAGTGGTGCGGTTGCTGATCCCAACCATAGGGTGATCTTACTCGGGATTATCCAGTAAGGAGCAGTCCCGGTCTTGTGTTGTAGGGGGTCGGGAGTGATCCTCGGTACGGTGATCTAGGCCACGTACTATGACAGGTGGTACCCCAGTGCCTAGTCATTAGTTGGAAATCCATTCTCCCTACGAGCCTTGTACGATTTTTGTTTGTATTACCCACTTTGTGGCTAGTAGCTGGAATTTAATGAATATAACAATTTCGGCTATTTGAATAAGTATTTGTATATAGACCCTATTATAATATAAGAGGATTTTATAAGAAGCGTTTTAACTTTCGTAAGGTAAAAGCCCGACATGTTTATTTATGGCGTGGTCTTACGAGATGCTTTTGTTTTCAAAGGATTTTTGAAACTTTAATAATCAATTTGAGTGTGATTTCTCACACTGATATCCTAGACTAACTCGGGTGTTATTTAACTATAATGCTCGGGTCAGAGCGAGTATTATAGATTACAGGAAAGGATGCTGAGGAGCTAGATGGCTCTACGTACTCCCGTACTTGTTTTAATATTCCGCTGTGTATTTCAGATTGTGAGGACAAGTTATGATTACTGTCCAGTTGTGTGTTATGTATACTCTGATGATGTAATATATAAAAAGATGTATTTGTTTTGTGTAAAGATCATTCATTATCTATTATATTTTATTCCGCTGCGATGGTAAGATTCTGTTGTTGTTTTCTGTTTTCTCTTCTTCTACCTCTTCTTCTTTAGCCCAAATGGTTCGTATTTCTGTTCATCTTGAGTTGATTGATGTAGAATAGTGTTGACTCAAGGGGTACGGAACTTCGGGTCGTTACATAAGTCATATAAATATGCTCGAGTGTTATGTAATGTATGTTTATGTATGTAGGTCAGTTTATTTGAAATTTTTTAAGAATATGTTTACAGTTTTTTAAGAATTTTTAGTTATATATAGTCACATATTGAGTTTATATATATATGGTTTAGACATATAATATATGAATAATGTTTCTTACGCAACTTGCTGTTTTAAATATTTATGTCTATAGAACCCTATATGGTTTCGGAGTAGTTATGGTTTTCGAATCATCCCTTACGAGTACACTCTTTCGCTTTCCTAGCGCTCCAAAAACCAATCGTTGATTTTTCAAAATTCTCAATATTGGTTCTTTAGGAAATTAGACAATACACAAGGGCAGAGATCGCCCCCTAACTGTTTCAGTGGACGGATCTCCTCACCGTTTGTCCTAAAAGAACAAAACATTATATGTACAGTATAACACTACCGATGGTAACTGTACCATATAATTCCCGTGTTTCTCCTAGATATTTCCTGAGTAAAAATCCTTCGTTGTTAAGTAGAGAATATTTCCGTACTACCGAAATTAAGAAGGATTACATATTTAAGCCAAGTTTGATATTAGGTCATTTAACTATCAACAAACACATAGTCAAACAAAGATTTATTCTATAGGTTAAAACAACATTGGTTAAGCACATAAGCAACCACCAGCCTCCTTTTAATAAATTTTTCATTCGTTTAAAATCACTTTATAAATTACTTATATAAAAATACATTTACAAAGGTATATATGCAAATCCCTATATTTTTAATATTTAGAAAATATCCATATGCTTATCTCAACGGTATAATTATATCCACAAAATTGAGAATTATTTTCTTTTTATTCAATTCTCAAATCATTTATAAGTTCCTTATAATTATCCAAAACCATTTATAAACCAATTTATAAAACTCCGCAAAACCACTTATAATCCCTTTATAAATATTCAATCGCTTATAAACTCTTTGTATATTTCAAAAATCATTTATAAACCCTTTGTAAATCCATAAAACAATTTATAAAACTCTTTTTATAAATCTATAAACCTGTTTCTAAAATTCGTTTACAAACTCTTTATATCTAACCATTTATAAACTCTTTAACCTTGTAAATAATCTTCCTTAAAATCTTCAAACCATTATATAAACCTCCCTTATAAAATCAAAGTCTTTCAACTCTATTCACGGCTCTCGAAAACAATTATAATAATTAAAAACCATTTGCTTCAAAAGCTTACTAATAACCCTTATTATTAATTTCAAACCATAATTATCCTTGAAATAATTAACCTTTCAAAATATTAACATTTTGATAAATTCTTTAAGATAATATTAACTATAAAAAAATAACTTTAAAACAATACTAATTGAATTAAATAACCTTAAAATAATATTACTACAATCAATTACTTTTAAACAATATTAAAATAATTGAATAACTTTAAAATAATATTACTATAATTAAATTACTTTTAAACATTATTAACTATAACTAAATAACTTTAAAATAATATTAATATAATTAATTAGCTTTAAAACACATTAATATAATTAAGTAACTTTATAAACAATATTAATATAACTAAATAACTTCAAAACAAAACTAGTATAATTAAATAATTTTAAAACTATATTAAATAAAATTAAGTCGATAATCTTTAAAATAAAATATTTTCGAAATCCATTTTCGGATTTAAAAATCGTTCCTATCTCAAAAACCAATTCCAACTCAAACAGCAATTTATAGTATTTTTAAATACCAATTTGAGGCCAATAGCCACTTAATGCTCAACCAATATCGATATTGATTTTCTATTACTACTTGATTTTAGTTTTCAAACATATAACAACGTTATAACCACAGTGTCCATAATCAGGTTCATTTTTCAATAACCCACATAATATAATTATTATGGAAACAATTCAACAATAACATGGAATCCCATTGGATCCCTCCAACTTGTCCCCCCTGCATCATTACTCAAATATATCAGCATATATATATGCACATATATATACATACATACATACCTACATATATATATATAATCAACAGGAGTGAGGAATCCTATTGGATCCCTCCAACCTGTTTTTTCCCGCATCACAAACGTTATATAATCATAAAATGTAAATCAACTACTTCGAGGCAGGATTCGTAAGCAATGGTTCATCCGCTCTTACACAGGAACGTAATAGGGTCTCATCCGCTCCAGTAGGTAGGAATATATCCAAACAAACTAATAAATATAATAATTCATCTAAACAACCATTAAACAATTTTTATCAACCATATATCATACTAGTTATCCAAAAAGGTGAGTTTAACTCACCGAAATTTTCTATTGTCACCGAGGTGTTTCGGTTGGAACTTAAACTGGACGACGTTCGATTTTAAGAAAAATTTCGACAGTCTCCAAATTCGTCGAAACTAGTTCTATTATGAAGCTTTCATCATTACGAGTGCAATGCAAAAATCCATGCCTCGATTAGACCACGTATGAGAGAGTTATATAATTTTACAATTATCAATAAAATTTGGATTTATAATTAAATAAATTTATAAAAATTACAACCCTGCCCTTATCTTCTTCCCTCTCCTCCCAATAACCCTTCCTATGCATGAAAATAGCCAAGGCCGTATCTCCCCTGTAAACTCACACCCAAGATCGATCACCACTCATCGAAATTCTAATCGAACTTCGCCAAACACTCCCTCTTCTCCTCCTCTACGTGATTAACACCACGAATGCAACTCAAAAAACCTCAAGAAAAATGCGACAACCAACTATCCCCCCTCCAGGTCCACATATGTTGCAGCTCCCTCTTTTCAGCCGCGACCTACCAAATTAATCGCCGATGCGCCCTCTTCCATCACAAACCCGAAAACGAAGTCGCTTCACCCCCACATTGACTAAATTGAGCATAAAGTCCAGCCCTAGTTTGCTAACACTCACGACACTCTATTGTTGATCTCTCCAAATGAGTCGCAACACCTAGAAATCCATCTACCTAAAGATCTCGTCGAATCGAGAATTTTAAAGTTTGTTTCATGACTTTTAGCTGAGTAAATCACCACCATTTAATTTTTGAAGTTCTTTTTTTTCCTTTTCTGTCACATGCAACGACTTTAAGAAGGAGAAGGGGTATGGCTGATGTGGGGAAGCATGTGTTGAAGTATGGTGGAATAGCGATGGGGCGTGTGTGTGTCTATACATATACATATATACATATATACACACACATATATATATGTATATATATTCACACACACACATATAATATAGACACACACACATATATATAATTTTAAATTATTCATCAAAACATACCCGAAAATTTCAAACTCCAAATGAGACGTGCCGCCTACCGTTTTATATGTTATACCCCTATTCCAAACGCAATGGAACTTGTTTCAAGACCTAATTTGATCGTATGCAAAAGATAGGTTTTTGAACCCAATTATTATATTAAATTTTCAATATTAAATTCTATGCGTTTCAATCTCGCATGACCAAATGATACGTCCGATCGCCATGAAATTCATTGTCATACAATAATATACTAGTGCAGATCCAATGAAACGAGTTTCGCCGACATCTGAGACAGTGCCCCCGAAGGCTATTTTTATATGTTAATCAAAACGAACTATTTTCAAAATCAGTTAAATCACTTTTGAATCCAATTTAAAAGTTTTATTATCATCATTCTTATTCCAACAGAAATTTAATAAGTTTTGAAATCATTGTTTTAATCCAAATTAAAACCCAATATTCAATTATTTAAACAATTCCAATTCTTAAATTCTATAGTTAAATTATCCAATAAATCGTTATATTTGAAATTCAAGTTATTTAACTATAAATTATGCTTTCAATATTTTAAAATCAATTAAATTTTCTAATTTCAAATGACTAAAGTTCTGGGTCGGGACGCTCTTTCCCCCTTAGAAAGAATTTCGCCCCCGAAATTGCCAAGGTAAGAAAAATGCCCAAAACCTATTACTTTTTAAAACCAATTTGTTGAAACAACTTAGGAAATCCCTTTTAAGTCTTTAACTTCCCAAAATCAATTTGTTGAAACCTTGTTATTACCTTTTCCTTACGTCTTAAATTTCATCTATAGATTCCAACCAATATCATCCATTCAATCCTTTCAGGTTATAACCCAACTTTCAGGTTATAACCAAAATCAAATTTTAGTCATTAAAAATTTTCTTTAATGTTTTCTCAAAAATTTTCTAACTTCTTAAATTTATGGAAAAAATTTCCAGTGTCTCTTTTGTGCGGCTCGATCGAAACAACTAGGAATCGCTCCTATAGCCCAAACTAACAAAAGAAAACAAAAGCCAAGTGGCTCAATCATAAAACCATCAAATTAAACAACAATATAAACATATAACTTTTAATTGGGCAACCAAATTTTACTTATGAAATCAAAGGCATTATACTAACTCTTGTTTCTATATACCTGAATCTTATTTACCAAAGATATCCAATCATATAATTCATAATCATATTATACTACAATTTCAATTTCCAACATTTAATTTATTGAAGCCCATATGATGTACATGTATCATCCATATGAAATATCATATCCGATCGCTCGCTCGATCACACAATCTCACTTCTGAACTAGTACCGTTCACACGACTACTCTAGTGCAGACTCGGATCTGGTTTCTTGATAAGAAATTGTCATTCTCCTTGCATAGACATATACTATGATAGAGAATTCCAGGATCAATCAAAAATCTATATCCAGTGTTTGCCGTTGATAATCGAGTGAAAAATCCTTGTTCAAACCGATGAAAATCATCATGAAATCATGTACTCGAATCTGGGTCAAACCATTATGCGAATAAAACAATATATGTAAAATTTACATATTTATTTCAATTGATTTCTTACCTGTACCAATTTCCTTTTTATTCCCATTCGTTCTCATTTATTTTATTCACATTCAGTTGATCTATATTCAATTATTCACATTGCCTTATCAACCTTCATTTATTTACTTAGTATATTTCTTTCAATGCCAATATCACTTAAGAACCATCCCATCAAATTTCCTTAAGTTTATTATAAACATTTTATATAAACTTCTTATGTTTACTACACTTCACAACTTAAGTCCGTATCTATTTCACTAGGCCATTACAAATTGAATTCAATTCCATTTAACTCATTGTTACATTCAATTCTGTCAACCAACATTTCAAAACCATATTCAATTCACTAATTTATTTAACTAGCTCACTTCATCAATCCATTTCAAATCTTAATCAATTTCCTTTCAAAAATCATTTATCACATTAATTCGCTTCATTTTCCATTACTTAAGTCAAATTTCCTTTCGAAATTCATATTCAGCAATTTAAAACATTGTTTCAACATACTAATTCTCAAAATTTATAAATTATCAAACTTATTTCCTCATATTTACATAAAATACTCAATTAAAATTTTCCAGAGTTTTAAACACCTTGTTCTCATTTATTTTCAAATCAATTTGAAATCATATATATACCTAATCCCCTTTATATATCAAATCATTCTTTTGGATTCAAAAATCAAAATTAGTTTTACTAAAATAAAATTCTAATGGTTTCTTTCTTGGAAAACCAAAAATGAACGTCGATGATACTGCACTCTTCACCGAAATTATTTTCTGGTAAAGGAAGTGAGTTCAGTGCTTTCTTTCTCTATTAAATCCACTTTAAATATATTCCAAATAATATTATTATTATTTCCCAAAACTTTGAAAAACAATTTCCAAAACCAACGGGATTTAATTTTCCAAATTCCCAGCTTTTAAACCCTTTTTAGTCATAGATCATGTTTATAATATACTTCAAAAATTTCATTTCCTTTTAGTTTATAAATCAAAATTATAAATCATATCTGTATAATTCCATTTGGTTATATATAATCAATTCTTAATTACTAATCTTTGATTTTATCATAATAATGACAACTTTTATTAGAGCACGGCAATAACAACAAATGATAGTAATCAAATATTAACATTCTCGGACAACCAAACACACCATATATGCTGTAATAATTTTTTGAAAATTTTCCTTTTATATATAGAAATAATGAAGGTAAATTATTTCATTTACAAAATTTTCAAAATAATACCATCTCGGACTGCTATGTTCAAGTGTTTAGAGATCTCCATCAATAACGTTAATTACTCGTATTGACCAGATCCATAAGCCACTCAACAAATCAACGAACACAATATAAAACATTTTCATATCACTAACAAATACGCACTCATAGATTTATATATATATATATATATATATATATATATATGGTCAAACTAATTCTAGGGTGCTAATGACCCTATCTACAATGAGTTACCCCACCAAAGCCAAGGTTCTCGCTAAACCTTCAGCTCTTATACTAAATGTAACGACCGGGGTTTTTTATCATCGACAATTTACATTGATACGTCCACTTTATGACATGTCGAGAAATCGAATGCCGAAAAAATAGATTGCTAGGGAAAAAGAAAAAAGGAAGAAGATAAGAAGAAAACAAACAACAAAGAATCTCATAATGAAATGAGTAATCTATAATATACAACAAATCTTTACACAAACAAACTGTGATATATGTATATATAGACATCAATCAGAGTATACTAATCTATTTCAACCTGGATAGTTATAACAGCATGTCCTTATAATTGCTGACAAATAGCGTCAATGAATATAGTGGAAAAATAATCAACTACATGAATATGTTTCTGGGCGTCCAACTCGCCTCTTGAAGCACCAAGCATTCGAACTAATCTGTAATATACTCGATCCGACCTGAGCATTATAACAAAACAACAACCGAGCCGGTCTAGAAAACCAGTGTGAGAAAACATGCCCAACTAGATTTTAAAGTTATATAAATCCTTAAAATCAAAAGTATCTTATAAGACCACACCGCACATAAACACGGACGGGTTTTTACCTTACGATAACCAAAACCTTTTCTATAGAAAATCCATTGATATTATAATAATATCTAAGGGTGAAAATAATAATAATCAAGTAGCTATGATGCACATGAGTGTACATCACAACAATACTAGGTTAATAGTCAAAAATCAATAAGACACATTCACTAATTGTGTAGGATTCCATGGAAGTGCCCTCAGTACTTCCAGAATTGTCCTCCTACATAAGGTTTAGAGATAATCTTCTGAAGGAGCATACATCCCTAGTGATATACCATAGGAAAAACATAGCTAGCCATACTAAGACCGAATGGATCGCCCTATGCATGCATAAAAACTGTAAGTAATATCTAGGAGGAACCGACTGCATCCTATGGGTTTACCAATCCTACTGGCCAAGCCTCCCATCTCTGGTTTTAGTCATTACCACCGATGAGGCTACATTTGGTGCTCCAACTCATGCACCGCCACCAAATAGATTATGGAATCCCACATGAAATTTTCCTATACCCCAACAGGTCTCCGAACCATATATGGATCAAACATTTTAATATACGTCACGAAACTCCTCCATAGAACCGCATATGGCTTCAGAGTGATCATGGTTTTTGAGTCATCCCTAACGAATAAACTCTTCCGCTTTCTTGGCACTCCAAAAGCCAATCGTCGATTTTCCAAAATGATCTCGGTTCTTTAGGAAATAATCAGACAATACACAAGAGTAAGGATCACCCCCTAACCGTTTAAGTGGACATTCTCCTTATCATTTGTCAATTGAGAACAAAACAAGTTTATACATACAACATAGCACCACTGACAGCAACTGTACCACATAATTCCCATGTTTCTCCTTGATATTTCCCGAATTAAAATCCTTCGGTGTTAAGTAGGTAATGATTCCATACCACCAAAATTAAGAAGGATTACATATTTACATCAATATTTACAGTCAGTTATTTAACTACCAACAAACAAATATTCAAACAAAGATTTATTCCATAGGTGAAAACAACATCGGTCAAGCATGTAAGCAACCACCAGCCTCCTTTTAATAAATCTTTCATTCATTTAAAATCACTTTGTAAATTATTTGTATAAAAGTACTTGCACAAAGGTATATCCGCAAATCCTTATATTTTCAATACTTAGAAAATATCCATATACTTATCTCAACGGTATAAGTATATCCACAAAATTGAGAATGGTTTTCTTTTTATTCGATTCTCAAATCATTTATAATTTCTTATAATTCTCCAAAATCATTTATAAACCATTTTATAAATCTCTGCAAATCCATTTATAAAAATTCAATCACCTATAAACTCTTTGTATATTTCAAAAATCATTTATAAACCCTTTATAAATCCATAAAACAGTGTATAAAACTCTTTTTATAAATCTGTAAACATGTTTCTAAAATTCATTTATAAATATCCAACCATTTATAAACTCTTTAACCTTGTAAATAATCTTCCTTTAAATCTTCGAACCATTATATAAACCTCCCTTATAAAATCCAATTCTTTCAACCCAATTCACGATTCTCAGAAACAATTATAATAATTAAAAATCTTTTACTCCAAAATCTTACTAATAATCTTTATTATTAATTTCAAACCATAATTGTACTTGAAATAATTAACCATTCAAAATATTAGCATTTTGATAAATTCTTCAAAACATTATTAACTATAAACGAACAACATAATACTAATATACTTAAATAACCTTAAAATAATTTACTATAATTAAATAAATTTTAAACAATATTAAATATAATTAAATAAGTTTTAATATTGCTATAATTAAATAACTTTTAAAAAATATTAAATATAATTAAATAACTCTAAAATAATATTAGTATAATTAATTAACTTTGAAACACATTTATATAATTAAATAACTTTAAAAACAATAATATTATAATTAAATAACTTTAAAAAAAAACTATTATAATTAAATAATTTTAAAACAATATTAAATAAAATTAAACCGATAATCTTTAAAATAAGTGGAAATTAGCCACAAGAGCCTCTTTAGCAAGTGGAATTAGTTTTTAGGACACATAACTGAAATAATTACTTTCAAGGACAAAACACAAAATAATTAGTTTCTAAGGTCTAAAAACCTATGAAATTATGTCCTTGAAAGTAATTGGACTGTTGACTTTGTCCTTAAAAGTAATTATTCTGCTGACTTTGGCCTTGAAAGTAATTTCTCTGAATGTGTTCCTAGAAACTAAATGGACTGGAAAGTTTGTCCTTTTGGTGAAATGCCCCTTAAAATAAAATATTTTCGAAATCCAATTTTGGATATAAAAATTGTTTTCTGTCCCAAAAACCAATTCCAACTAGAACAGCAATTTATAGTATTTTTAAAATACTAATTTGAGGCCAATAGCCACTTAACGCTCAACCAATGTCGATATTGATTTTCTATTACTATTGGGTATTAGTATTCAAACATATAACAATGTTATAACCGCAGTGCCCACAATCAGGTTCTGTAACAGCCCAATTTTTTTTACAAGTATTTTTCACTTGTATTTTTTTTTTTTTTTTGAAAAAAAAAACTTTGGGGTTTATTTAAAGTGATTAAAACAAAATATGAAAAAAAAATTAGGACTAACTAATAAGATCTCTGAAAAAATCAAGTTTTAATTAAGAAAACATTTATAGCTTAGGTGGTTAAGACATCTGGGTTATTCACGACAGGTCACGAGTTCGAGTCTCAACACGGTCAGAATTTCGAATTTTTTTTTATGTATAAATGAACTGGGTAATCACGCGTTAAAAAGGGCGCGTAAATCTAGGGAATAAGTACCGTGTATATATATATATATAAAATATGAAGAATGTAAACCAATTTAAATTTTAGTTAAGTATTATTTTTGAAGGATTTAGTGTATTTATAAACTGTTAAATATCGCGTTTAAAAGGACGCGTAAAATTTATGGTAAGTAATGTAATAAAACGTGTAAAATTTAAAACGTTATTTTATATATATATTTTTGATGTTTTGTATTACGTCAGTTTGACGTACTTTTAAAATCATATATAAACACCTTTATGTATTAAAACATCAGTTAGTGATTTTTAAGACGAACGTTACTTTTGGTTGTAACTGACAGTTTGGTTTTAAATAAAATGTGTATATACGTTTCCATTTCCAAAAGCTTTGAAAAATTCTTGCCGTCATTTAATTAAATCAAACTAAAAAAAATAATATATCAATTCTCATATAATTGGAACGGTTCATATTTTGCCATTCCTCTGATCACGAAACCTTATCTGCCTAAATCTACAATCACGCATATATCATTTGAAAGAAAATCAATTTTGTCTTCCTTTGCGCGTGACACAAAATTTTATTCTTTTAACATTTTTGACATTTGCCTCTTACCATTTGTTTCTTGAGCATGTCACTGTATTCATTTATTCACGCAACCTAAATGGACTAATATATTTGATTGCCTAAAAATCAACTCATGCATTCAATTTAACCTTGCCTATCTTTTCAAATTCTCACATTCCTATTTATATCTCTCTGTTTCCACTGCCTTTATTTTGCAAGATAAAAAAATTTTTCGTTCCTATAATCATGCATATAAAGTAAAAAAATCGTATTTAAATATCTTTATGGAGAAAAATATCAGTCAGTGATTTTAAGACGGACGTTATTTTGTTTTAAAGGACCGTTTGATTTCTTTTAATAAATGGTATACGTTCTTTGCCTAAAGCTTACATAAATATTCACCTTTTCATTTATGGGTATCAAACTAAAATCAAGATTTTAGCTAAAATAAAATGGATCACACGTGAGCAACATTAGTGCATTTGTATATATGTAACGTTCGCATTTTTGCTTATTCCTCTTACCCTCTGTTGTCATCAGCTTTACCAAACATCACGCTTGCCCTTCCTTTGATCAATATTCCCCTTAAGTAACGTACAAACTTTATAAATCAAACCATGTATCACGCAAGTCATTTATTTCCCATAATCCAAGCTGCCATTTTCTCTGCCTTTTTGTTTACAAATTTTCGAATACTGATCAAACTTTATACGTTGGAAGAAAAAAATTTTATCCTTTTGCAAAACTGAAATGAGTTAATCACGCCACATCCCTTGATCACTGCCTTGCCGTTTCACAAATTCGTGTATAAATATGCCAGAGATCCACATCTCAAAAAAAAAAAGAAAAAAAAACTCACCACTCTTCAAAGCATTGCAAATTTTCCTCTGGCAATTTCGTTCGAAGCATCAGGTAATTGTCTTATTGTTTTCTCTTTCTTTTCCTTCCAGTTTTTCCTTTCCTCAGTTTTTTTTGTTCTCATTTGATATGCTCGGCCACTCCAACCCATCTACTTCACCCGATCTAGTTGACAAACTTTGGAAATTTATGAGTCATCACATCTGTAGAAATCTAATATGTGTGTGCAAAGAGATGGTGTAGTTGACCCAGATTTAATTTAATGCTAGCTTAAAGTTTACGCGTACTATCACTACGGAAAAATGGGTTATTCATTGTATATATCATACTTAGTTTTGGGTCAAACAAAATAGAAAGTCAATAATGTTCATTGAAAAAAAAAAAAAAAAAAAGAAAAAAAAAAGAAGAAAGAAATATATATGTAAAACAGAGGAAGGAGAGGAAGGGAAGAGGGAGAGGAGAGATTTGAGGGTACCTGTACATGCGTGTATCAGTGAGAAGCTTTGCCTTTTTGCATATATTAGATAATTTACCTGTACTAAATGCATATCATATAGGAAGCAGTGCCTGCATATTTTTAACATAAATATAGTTCAGACCATATAGTGTGTGTGCAAGCATCTATTAAAAAAGATCCATGCATTTAGTCGAAAGATTGGGCGAATTGTGCATGTGATATATATATTTATAAAAAAAAAAAAAAAAAAAACACACACACTGATTTCATTTGTAAATTAAATGCTTACAATTTATAAGCTTTCATTCCAAACAATATTTCAATTTGTACCGGACATTGATTTAATTTAATTTACTATTTAATATTATTAATTCATTAACTAAATTCACTACTTACCTTTGTTCTCTTATATGCAACTCTTAGCCTAATATAACAATTTACATCACTTCAATTTATTCGTCATTTTGTTTCAACTGTAAATACTTAGCCTTATATTCCCATGGTTTCATTTCCTTCTCAACGTTTGCTTCATTATTAATTTTAAAATCTTTATTTCTTCTAAAGTAAATTTGCGTAAATCTTATTAAAATGACAAATTTAATTAACGAAAAGGACAGGTCGTTACACATATAAAAAAAAAAAAAAGAGAATATTTATAATTTAGAAATGATATAATAAAATTTTATAAAGGAAGTAACGTGCAGATCAAATAATGTACTATCCATGCATTAGTTTGTAGTATAGGCTGGGTGAAAACTTTTGCATGTGTACACGCAAATCTAGTAGGAAATAGGCAGTGTGTTTTTGCGTGAAGGGAAAAAATTAAGGGAGTGAAGTATTTGCATTTCTTTGGGTTACAGTGAGCGTACATTCTTAGTTGATATAGGCTTGGGCCGTGACCTTATGCATACTTCCAGTTGAAGTTTAGTAATGTGGTGGTTGTGCGTTTTGTTTAATTAAATAATAGAGTATATATATAAAAGGTAGAAAAAAAAAAGATTTTATTTTGGGCCGAGTTGTTCGTCAAGTAGGGTGGTGTAGTGGTCGAGCGTATCGTGCCAAATTTCTTTGACTCTATTCGTTCCAATTGTTTCAAATATTTGCGTTGACCATAAATTTTAAAAGTCACGTATTCGGTATTTGGATCTTGTTATAGATTTGAATCTAGACGTGACATCCAGGGAAATTTGATCGCTACCCTCTGTGCGTTTCTTTTTTTTGGTGGATTTTTCATTTTCGCTTGAATCAAATTTTCTGCAGCTTTCAGGTGAGTATTCCTCACCAGACATATGTACATATATTTTGTGAATTATCGCAAGTGTATGTGTAAAAATTTTATTTAAATATTATCTGTCTGTAGTATAACGTAGAATGATGAATCCCATTTAAATTGACAACTCATCAGTTATTATCTGTTGTATTATTTCTGCAGTTATATTATATTATTGTTTATTTACTGCTTAAATCACCACTGCAAGTTCCCTGTTAAATTTAGATTGTTGTGGGCTGAAATGATAGGCCTAAATGATGATTACTGTGCTATTATTATGTTAACTGTTTAACTGTTAACTTGGGATTGCGGGTTTGAAATGATAGAACCCGGGGTTTGTAAATTACGGATTGAAATGATATAAATCCGTATCACTTGACCTAGGCTAGAAAACTATATACAGGCCCGTGGTCCTTATAATATTTTCTGAAATATTTAAAATTATTTTGGAAGTTAAATATTTGATTTAATATCTTTAAAGGATTTTATATTGATTTTGAATGAGTTATAAATGTTAATAAATAAATAAATAAATATTTGAATAAAATTTTGGAATATAACTTATTTTGGAAATTCTGGATTTTTGAAAGGATAAGATTTCAGTTAAGAAATATATATATATAAGTTATATTTGGAAATATTTATTAAGTTAAACAATCTACTAAAGCATTTAAATGCTGTCTTTTGAAATTGGACTAGTTTTACCCGTAACTTTAGGTAGCATTTCCTAAGTGCTATAGAATCTGGAATTTGATTGTTTTGAAATTTAAGGAATTTGATAAATTATATTTATGTTTAAGTTTTGGAGACCTTTAAGATATGAGATTTATAACTGGATTTTTCTTAATAAATTTAAGATGAACATTCTAGTGTTAAGTAAATTTTGAAATTATTTAATGGCATAATTTTGGAGTTTTATCTATGGAATTTATGGGAATATTCAAGACGAAATAATAAACACTAATTTGTTGAAAGAAAAAATATCCAACCTTAGTTTTGAATATTAATACTCCAATTGGATATATATATAGGAATTGAAATGGTCTTGGGAACATGAAGTGATATTTAAATTATGGTTTAAAATAAAGAAATATATTTGTAAAGCTATGTAAATTATCTTCTTTACAAAGTAACCATAAAGTTAAACCATTTATATCCAAACCATTTGTGTTTTGGGAGTTATGTTTTATTTAAAGAAAAATTTCCAATATATTATGGTTTAAAGGTATAATTCAAATATTTGGTTTCCAGATATTATAAATTTTAAGCAGTATGGTTTTGGAAAAGAATTATATTTGAATATAACGATATCATGTTGTTTTGGGTTTTAAATGATATCGTATTTATAGTTTTGAAATGGAAATGTTTATACTGGTTTTAAAGTATAAATTGTTTTTAAATGACCACGGGTTATAATAACGATGGGTTGGCAAAGAGACCGGGATCGGATATGGACATACTCTCTGTCGATACCGAAAACCACTTTGACCAACCGTGTACGCGGTGGAGATTCCAGAATGAAGTAGGTCGGTGGTGGCGTTTCCTGTAAGGTAAATACGTGGACCCGACTCCCGTGAGTTGGCATAAGGTGGCTAAAACAGGAGCAATTCCAGGCCAATGAGGTCATTCCTCTGATCGGACGCTCCTCTTCGATATTATACTATGATTTTGGATTGATTCGGTGGCCACCTCTATATTTTGATTTTGGGGAGTTAGTCCGAGGTGGGCGGTAACTGCGGCTACGCGTTTCCACCAGCCTGGATAGCAATTGGTATATCTACCCTGGCATTGCCTAGTTGTGCCGTGTCATCTACCATACCGAGCCTTGTACGAGTTTAGATTTCTCCCGTAGCCCGTGTGGTATCCTCTAGTTGCTTCCCGATCAGGAGGAGTTATGATATTGGATGGACTACTGGGACTATTACGTGTTAAGGTGGAAAATGTAAAGCCTTAATGCTATTTAAAAGTATGTTTATTTTATAAATAGACACTATTATAATAGCGCAATATACTACATAGTAAATAGTTTGACGGATCCTTAGAGGATGGGCGGTCCCAAGCATCCTTTAAGTTACTTGCTCTATATTACAGTACACTTGAATTAGCTTACATTATATAAGTATGTATGTCCTGACTCGAGTGTTATGTTTTATTTTTCGCTCGGGTCAGCCTGAGTTGCAGCTTCAATTTCTTCTCCGTAGCTAGGACACTCAGTAGATCATTCGCGCTGCTGGAAGTTGTTTCAGCCTTTATCTTTTCTGGAATTCAAGACTTTGAAGACTCTATCTCTATTTATGTCTTAAAATTTGTATTGAGGATTATAGACAATGTAAGTTCTGTTTTGTTGAAGTTATATCAGTGGCTTCATGAACCACTAAATTTTTAATTTCCGCTGCGAGATTCTGATATCTGTGTATGTGATTCTGTGATCTATTTATTGTATATTCTGAGTTTTGCCAAATTTATTCTACAACGCAGTATTTTGAACAATTCAAGTCCGACAATGTGCGGATGCGAATGGTTGAAAATATTGGGTCGTTACAGGTTCATTTTTCAATAATCCATATAACAGAAATATTATGGAAACAATTCAACGATATCGAGGAATCCTGTTGGATCACGCCAATCTGTCCCCCCGCATCGCAACACATATATATATCAGGATATGTGTGTGTGTGTGTGTACAATCAATGGTGGTGAGGAATCATGTTCGATCCCTCCAACCTGTTTACCCCTACATCATAATCGTTATATCTCTATCTCTACTACTAATAATGTAAATTCATTGAGCTAATTTCAACCGCGTCTTTTTGAAATACACGAAAAACCCTTTCATTTTTTATCCTCCCACACGTGTAACTCCCACAACTTCCCCTTTCGTTCTCGATTAAAACCTAATTTTTCTCCCAAAATCATCCCCATTACTAAATTCAATTCCTCAAAACCCTGATTCCATTCATCGGCATCGTCGGATTCCAAAAAATTATTTCTCTTATCTGCGAATCAGCACGGCAGCGTCACAACAGACGTATCATCCACAAAGGCTATTTGATGGGTGGCCAAAGATAGCTCTTGCAAGCTATCAACTTCTACTTTTCCTTGAAGGTCATATCAGATCCCAAAAATTTGGTTCCCTTACTTGCGAATCAACAAGGCAGCATCAACGTAGATGTATCGTCCATAACAGTCTACTCGATGGGTGGCCAAGGATAGCTCACGCGTTCTGTCAACTTCTACTTTTCCTTAAAGGTATTATCAGATCCTAAAATTTTATTCCTCTTACTTGCGAATCAACATGGCAGCGTCACCACAAATGTATCGTCCACAATATGCTATTGGAAATTCATGTATATGATCCAAACTTCTATTTTTGAATAAATTAAATTGGTGACTAGCAGCTTTGTCCTGCTAAACGTAATAAGATTGAGTATTGTTATTATACCGATTGTCTCTACTATACTGCATTAAGTTAACAACTTGAGTCTAAATTTAGTTGACTATGAGAGAATTCCTTCAATTCTGAAACACATGGTTGAAAGAATTGATGGTTCAGATCAATTGTCGATTTCAATAAGTTATATTAAATATGCTTGGTATATTTTTAATCAAATTTACCGAATTATTTGATTAAAATTAACAGTAATGTGACATTGACTGAAAAAAGCTATGCTTAGTTGCACCTAAACATATGTTAGTCGACCTTTTTTCATTCATTAATTAGCCGCCATAACTACTAAAGGTATATTCAGCCAGTTTGGTGCTAAATTTAGACGATTGGATTACTGAAATTTTTAATAAATAGTTGAAATTATACTTTAACCAATTTAATTAATATACATAGTTCATACCTGAGTAAGTGCTAATCTCATTTTACCAAATATTTGTTTTGTTTTGGTTCCACAAAAATGAATTTTAGGCTCATGATGAATTTAGAGAAATTGGTGATAGGTAAAAGATAGCTCTACATATTAGTGTAGGTAATTTAGTTTTTGCATTTCATCTTCTATTTTTGTTCACTTTGGAAGCCAAAACTAGCTTCTTTTATTCAGTATTCACTATTTTGTTCTTATGCAGAAATTTATCGCTTATTAACATATGCACTCATATTATTTTTCGTTAATAATGGTCGATACTACATAACTTTCTTACTTCTGCATTTTTTTGATAGAAATGATACCTATCCTCCATTGCACTAACTATTAACTACCTTTTTTCAGTTCCTAATTAAAAAAGTGGTTATTCTATATGAAGAAGCTTTGAACAAATCTCAATCTCATATATATGTCTATATATATATATATAATATTTTCCTATTTTAACGTAGGAATAGTTTACGATAGGTCAAACTTTTCTTTGCATTTGCGCAGAGTGAACCACATACTATAATATTGTATAGGAAACAAAACTTGAAGCCATGCCATAGGCATGGGCTTCATACTATTACTCCTCAACATCTTCAAATTCAGATTGTAAATATAACCATGCTTCCTTTTTGATAGAATTTGAACTATCATTTCTAATTTTTTTTCATTTTTTTTCATTTTATATTTGAGATACTAAATACATGGTCGTTTATATTTTAATTTAACTGGGTACTGAGTTTGTTTCTTGGATTGGATGATGGGAAACTTTGAACTTGGATTAAGATCTTACGACATACAAAATAAATGAATGAATTTCTTTCATTACTACATGTGAAGAACATATAATCGCCTTTATGATGTGGTAAAACGAACCTCATAGGTTTAGAGAAATAACCAACAAGTTTGTCAAGGGTGGGTATTTATTTTGTTTAGTAATCTGTGCACACTATTGAAATTATAATTATGTAAGGTAATAAGAACTCTCTACTTGCTAAATGGTGGAAATCAAAGCATGAAAAATTGGTTTCCACTTATAATAAATTTGTAGTTTATTTATTTCCTAGCCAACTTTTGTACACATGGCTAAAAAAGATTAAAGACGCGAAATGACACTTAGATTGCAGTCAGGGAAATATAACAATATTTCTTGCCAACAAACATAATTGATAAAATCATTCTTTTAACCCTTTATTGCATTAATTTTTCATGCAATAATTTTGATATAACTTTGTTAATACTTTTTCTTTCAGATTTATTATTTTCTGTACTATTGATAATCTTTTCTATCAGATGCGTGGTCCACCTAAGATTGTTTTTCTCCTTAAATGGACGGTTTTTGTCAGTATAAATAGGCAGAATCCTTTCTTATTACTTGATGAAACATTTAGATTATATGCTCAAATGTTTAAACTCAATGGTATAATATGGTTTGAATATATAATACCTTTGGGAATATATATTTTGTACAGTTTTTGATTTGGTTTAATAGATATTGAAGGGTAAGACAATATGTTACATATTTTCTTATGATTAGTTTGCAATAATTAGTTTGGTCGTAACTTTTATTTCATAATTAGTATCATATATATACATATTCTCTTATAATTATTTTAATTAGCATAATGTGTCCTAGATGTTAACCAAATGTATTTATGTAATTGAAAGGTAGTAAAAGTATTTTACAATTATTAATTGGGTATTTGGTTTAAATAAATTTTAGATATGAATTGTAAGTTCATAATCCCATTGGAAATTGATTTGATTTTACATTATTACTTACATGAATTAACTTTTGTGTGACCCATAGTTTGCTAATTACTTTTGAGACTAAATGGGTTTATACTATTTCTTTTTCTTAATAACAGTATACTAATTAATTAAGTTGCCAAACAAGCCTTTTCTATATTAAATTCATGATCCCACCCAAAAGGATTGTTTTCCTAAATTAAATGGACAATTTGTTTCTTTCGTTTCCTCCTTTATTTTCTTTGTCCTATTTTTCGTTGTATAAGGCTTTATGTTTAACTAATATCCAACAATTTTACCATCTTGCTATTTCAAGCTGGTTCAAGCTATTTCAAGCTGGTTCAATAAACAAATACTGCTATTTCAAGCTGGTTCAATAAACAAATACTGCTATTTTTCTGATACACTGTTAGAAATCAATTTATTTTGGGTAATTCTATTTCACTCTATGTTCTATTCTTGCATTATAATGGATAGTCTTCAATTTTCAATAAGGTTTTATGAAATGATTTCATCGATGGTTTGTTATGTTAGTGAAATAGGAAAGTGTTAGAAGAGAGATATTCGTTAAAAAAAATTAAGTAGTAAACTGAGAAAGTTGTATGTCCTAGATTTAATTATGTTATGCCTTTTTTGTTTATTCAAAAACGTTTTGTTCTAATTTTAATTTCTGTCATGAATATATTTTTATTAGTCCACTCACTATCTCACTAAGAATATACTTGACAATTTGCAATATATGCATGTAAACTATGCTTTTCCAGTTCAGTTTAATTTTTTTTTTAAATTATTGGTTATGTTTTAGGCTATTTATTTAATTGAAGCATTAACAAAATTATTGATACTCCGTTTCAATTCACAAATTATCCCTAGAAGGTTTAAGGTTTCTCCAAAAGTTAGATTATACTACATAAAAATGCACGTTTTAGGTCGGAACCTTGCAATTAAATAGGTTCCTAAATGACTGATATTTTAGGTATTTTCATGTTTAAACTACTCCTAATTTATAAGACTATTCACGTAAATAAATTTCTTCTAATTAGCAAGCATATGTGATTATCAAATGACCAAACATGTATTGAAAAAATATATTGGCTGTAGTAATAGTATTAGTTGGAGAAATGCCAAGGAAAATTGGTGGGGATATAGCTTAACTGTGGCATTGTTGTGACAATTGTTTATATTGTCAACTATCACTGAATAAATGTTAAAGGTTAATAGGCTCTTTAAGCTTGTAAACAATAACTACGTAACAAAAATATAAATCTTATTTTATACATTTTCTATACATGAGACTTTGGTTGTTCTGCTATTTATTAATGTCCAGTACTGAAAGACTGTCAATAATCGTAGAGAAACGACGCTGGATAATTGTATGGTAGTAAAAGGCCATTGTAAAGTAAAGGCACTTGATCGCTTAAGGCTGAATGAGAAAATTAAAATTTAATGGTAAGTAGCATATAAAAAGTTGATATCTATTAAAATTTTAATAGTAGCTAGAAGCACTTTTATGACTATAAATAGTATCACTAGAGACGTATCATCCACAGCAGGTGACTGGATGAGCCGGAAGAGATAGCTCATTAGTCTTTGATTTGATAGCTTAGGAAGTAGGTGATTTCTCTTACCCTCTATCTTCTCTCTGAGGTATAATTCAATACAA
This sequence comes from Allium cepa, assembly GCA_030765085.1. Taxonomy (NCBI): domain Eukaryota; kingdom Viridiplantae; phylum Streptophyta; class Magnoliopsida; order Asparagales; family Amaryllidaceae; genus Allium; species Allium cepa. The sequence continues at coordinate 745,333,089 of CM060932.1, forward strand.
TGTATATATTTTGGTTGAATTGTTTACACGCTTCAATTACTGTCACTTTTTGATAGTGTCACTCACTGTTCTTTGTTCTTATTGATCTGATTTTTGGATGTTGAACATAGCTTCTCCCATCTGATTTATGACTCTGGAAACGAACATTGTTATGAACCCATGCAAGGTTTAACATCATTACTCATTATTTCACACTATTTGATTCTATTAGTGAACCCACATAATAGATAATTTTTTCACCTGATTTGCGATTGGTGAAATGAAATTTAATACAAAGATATTGAATATTTTTAATACCATAATTTATTTATTATTGCTACGGTTACCGATTATATAAATATCTTTAGCATACCCTTCATTTATTTTCAATATACACTTCATTTACTTTTAGTATAGTTTCATTTCTCCACTAATTATCATGGTTACTAATTTAACTTATGTTTAGGTTATGCACATCTCCATTACTAATAAAGAATATCTCAGCAGAATTTGTGACAAACAAACATACTGAATATTTTAATAACACCACCCTCCAACATGTTGATGTTCCATTAAAGAAAAGTACCTAGCACATTGAAGTTTCATGATTTAATTTTCGGTTTTCATGTTTATCCATCTCAATGACATAAATGGCACTTCCAAAATAGATTCAAATAAAGAAATCGTGTGTCACTTACATTCAAAGAAGTAATTTCCACGAGTTAAGCGAATAGAATAGATAGTCAGATCATTTATGAACTACTATGGTTAGAGTGAAGTAAATATATGATTAGTAAACGAAATTGATTCCACCGAATCAGCATTGAATGAACCAACTATTGTGATAAGAAGTTTCAGTGGGTTAATAATAGAAATTTCATTCCCTTATTTCCAAGTTTGGCCTATAATATATATATATATATATATATATATATATATATAGAGAAATTACTCTAAATATCTTTTTAAAACATGAGTGGTCCTTAAAGAAGAAGAGTGCTCAGGAATTATTATCAATTATGAAACTGAGTCATAGAAATAGTTTAATAAAGGCCCTATACAAGAAAATGGCCTAGCAAAAAATGATAATAATACATTCAGATCAATAGATAGCTGATCAAACGAAGTTGTGAACAAGTAATTAGAAATTAGACATCTTAGCTCATAAGAGAAAGTAAAATGAATGAAAAGTAGAAATTGAGATTGTGTTTGCTAAAACATATACTCCAGGCTATGTTTACTGAAAAGGGAGCAAGTAGGCTTAGAATAATTGCCACAAAACCAATGCTTGGGCCGTTGAGTTATGACAAGCTATAGTAACATCGAGTATTTGGACAGAAATCGGTGCTTGGGCTCAGAAAAGTAGTTACAAAATGAATGAAAAGTAGCAACTAGACATGATAGGTGACAAGCTGCAGCACATCAGGTATTGGGACAATAGCTTAGTGGTATGGTTTGCAGGCAGAAATTGTGTGGATTTTCATTACAAGGTATTTTGGTCATAAAAAAATCATATATATATAAACTACACATGCTTTTCTTCTTCTGATCATCTTCTTCTCATTATTAGCACAATTTTCTTTATGTTTAACACCTGCCAACATATCAAATGCCCTTTTTTAGTACATTATGATGCATTAGTTACATACAAGCCGACACTCATGGATTGCTCCAGTTCTACGTTTCTTAGCATTCCCTTTTGGGTATTTTTGTTTGGTGCTTAATATCTCATGTTCAAGTTGAATTATGTTTGAATTGAGTCATAATATTCGGATGTAGAAATAGTCATCTACATGGATATGATCACCCCTTGCCAATTGTAGCATAACCACGTCCACCTAATATCAAACCTTCTCATGGTTACCATTACTTTAGTGAGGATTACATACTACAGCCTCAAATGCCCTTAGTTGCAAATTACCCTAATCATGATCAATATGGTGCTTTTGGTCATGTTGATGACTGCAACATAGAGCTCTATGCTGCGAAAATGCTCGACCAATATTTGCTATTGTTGTTTATTGTAAGTGTTGCTATTTTGAATACCAAAATGCCTTTGTTTCCTGTTATACTTGCTAATTTTTTGCTTATCTATTAATAACTGTCATACATATATTTCAAGTATATTCGGTGTGATACATGAATTTTGTCACGGTGTTGTACATTTAACATAAAAAGGCTACGTTCCATGCTTCTATGTTTTCCAACTTAAGCAAGTAATAAATCACTTAACTCATATGGTTATAAACAATTTTTGGGTAAAAAAGGATATTTCTACCTTTTATTACACATTTTCCAATGTGAACACTTTGAATCTATACACCCATGCAATGAATTGGTACGGTGTTTTACTCAAGGCAGTGGGCAACAATGGTGAGATAGGCTGAGGGCAAGGGAGATTTTTCTAGATTGGCTAATATGTTTAAGTTTAATACACAATTGATGATTTACAGGCTAGCTTTGTATAATTTACAAATATATTCATTATATTCTTAATACTACTTTTTTTACCTTTTCTAATTATAGATAAATAAGATCATTTGTTATCGTGATGAATTTAATGATTGGTACAAGTTACATGATGAATTTTCTTTTTTGCCTTCATTATTATAAATTCACTAATGGGTAAAGTTATATGATCCTGTAGCTTCAGTATGGATGACATGAACAAAATATCATTACAAACGGATTAGCTGCTTGACTTTATATATGCTTTCATATCTTCATTACGTTGTAATTGCTTGCAAGAAAATAATAGGTTTTATTGTTTCTTTGGTGCCAAACGGTAAGATCCACAATACTAAATATTTGTTTTTAGAAATATGTTTAGACACTTATGTATTCTTCATTATATTCTACGAACGTGAGAATCAAGTATGTATAAATGTGGCTGCAAATAAAATGTAGACTTGGGTGAAATGAGCATGATTACCACTATGGTTGTGGTTCACGAGCGCATGAGCAATGACTGAGTCCTGAAAGAAGCAATAACTGAGTCATTTGCCTCTTTTGTAACTAAGCTAATATGTTTTACTGTTATTTTGTGTCTAAGCAATCCAATATTACATTAAATAGAAAAGCAACATCTCTTTCGGTGTTTAGCAAGGACTAAAGAATTACGCTGAAGTTGGATCGATTACTTCATAAATTTGGTCTTTTTTTCATGGGACATAAAAGTACATACGTAGAATTTTCTTTTATTTAGATTATTCTTTAATTAGGTTGTAGAGAGTGGAGGAAAGAACATTGCAATTACAGTGATGACAAAAGAGGAAGGACTGAAGCAGCTTGAAGAATCAGAGATATATGCAATTGTTGTAGAAATTGAGGCCGAGAAAGCCATTGCTGAAGCTGCAAAGAAAGCACCTAGAGAGTGATACCTGATCTTATTAGGTACTATGACTTTGAAGCTAAATTGTTATGGTTGTAACATTTTATTCATAAAACAGAAGACATGTGTTATTCCTAAAGGTTCTTACTAGGTGTTCCTATAATGAAATAACAATATTCCTTACTTTTAACGTATTATATTTTTGAAGTATAATGTAATAACAGTATTGCTATAGTTTAAGGGGAACAATTTCTTAGACCTGTGTCGAATTTGGGTTTCATTTTCTTGGTGGATGCCAGTATTCTTCACCTTTGAAGTATTGTATTTATTTAAGAATGTTGAATGATTTATTATTTGATATGATGCATTGAGCACATGTTTGCATGTTTCTTTTCTTAATAATTTTTACGAGTAAAAATTGCATTCAACTGGTCAACAAATTTTTTTGGTCAATTTGTCAAATGCAACAGTTGTGTATTCTCTTTATGATACATTCGTCACACATGAAAAACTTCAAGGTGGTAATTGATTTGTTGATATTAGAATAATTTTTAGAATTTATATTGCATTGTACTTGCTATGGTAAGATGTCTATGGTAACTTGCTAAGGTAAATTTTTAACATATGTATGTGTGAACTAATTTATGCTAATAACATATTTGTTGTTTATTCAGGCTTGAAATAATCTTTTTACCAGTTAGTTTTCTTCTGAAGTTTTCATTGTGTATGCATAGAATAATTCAAATCAAATATTTGATCAATATTGAATGTGGTGGCTACTTAAGAATATATATGGGTTTTACAGTTATATTTAAAGAAATATGGGAATGAAATAATATTTCAAAAATGAAACGTCTGAATCAAATTCAATTTAACACTGAAAATTATAATCTAATCCAAAAGGCAAACAAATATAGTTAAAATTAACTCCAATAGAACGAGTTTCCATTCCAATGTAGAACGCCATATATATTATAATGATCCATATAAAAGCTGACATGTCTTTATTAATAGTTGGCTTGGAAGCGCTTCTTTTGGTCCGATCGTAAACTACCCAAAATAACCATGTATATAACTTCTTAAATCTTTACTACAAATAATGTAAATTCCACGAACTACCATCAACCGCGTCTTTCTGGAATACCGAAAATGCCCATGAATTTCCCAAACGCCCGCATGCGTAACTCCCATTTTCGGTTTCAATTCATGAAACTTAATTGTTTCTCCCCAAAATCGTCTACATTTCTAAACTCGATTCCTCAAAACCCTAATTCTATTCATCACCTTCCTCCGATCCAATTCTAAATGGGGTTTCCCTATATATACGAGTATATACTACTAATTAATGGATCATATGCTCAAATTAGTAGCCATAGCCACGATCCTCACAGCTGCAACTGTTGGAGCAGCTGCCCTCATCATCGGTAAGAGGATCCCGATTTTATTTGGATGGAAACCCATTTGTAATCATATAGGAGTTCATCGCAGGGGTTATATTGACCACTGCTATGATACACATTTTTCCGAACACATTTGAGAGGCTTACTTCGCCGTGTCTACGCGAAGGGGTATTCGGAAAATTTCCATTTACGGGGTTTGTGGCCATGGTATCGGCGGTGATGATGATGGTGGTGGATGGGTTCGCCATGGGGTTTTATAAGAGAGGTAGGATTAGTAAGGCTTTTCCTGTCAATGACATGGAGTTTTTTAAGAGTAGCAAATTTGATCCATGAAAGGCGATTGGATGGGAAGAACTCCTCAAGCGTGCTGTCACCTTTTGCTTTTTCTAGACCTGGAGTGACAAACTTGGAGTCATACTTTAAACTGCTTGCAATTAGATCCACTAGCTACTTTAAATTGCTTGCAATTTAGCACTTCTTTTATCTTTAGCTAAGTCCGTTTTAAATTATCTTAATTTCAATATTTCTATTAACTTTTCTTGATTGTTGATATTTGATGGTTCCTTGTCTTTAAAAGTGGCATACAATAATTAGCTTAGTATGGAAAACTTTAACTTTTTAAGGATCTAACAAGGGCAAACATGCTAATACTTTGTTAATTAATGGTGTAACGTCTTCTTTTGATTGTGATTTTGGTTGTACCACCGATAGAAAATATTTCGTTGACTTGCGAACTTTTTCTAAGGTGATTCATATATGTGTTAACAATTTATCAAAATATGGTCGATATCATATGATTTGCCAATTCTAGCACATTAGGAGGAGATATTCTCAATAATCATATATACAACCAAATTTTGGCTGCTATTTTATCTACTTCAATACACACAGTACTATTTTTCACTTGGCAGTTATTGCCAAACAAATATTGTATTTGCACTTAGCACTGAATAATCAAGTGGGCAAAATGATGTTACCAGGTAAATTGCAACATATTTTGTGGTGTGTACACAAATGCTTATTTTTCACATTTACAAAAGTTATCCATCATTTTCAAGATTATATTGATCTTATTTTATGTTCAAACTAATTGATAAAAATAAGAATTTGATTTTGATATCTTTGTTTCAGTAAAGTCATGCACAAACATCCTCAATTTATGGAAAGTTGGTCATACAAAAATCAGCAGGAATCTTTTTGGATTTTTTTTGAAACCCACTTATTTTCTTAGTTCCTAGTGATCAAATACCTTATACGTTATAAATTATATTTTTTTGTTTATTTGCTTAAGATGAAAGATCCATGTTTCAAAGCCTCAAAAGCCAAAAGCGGGTTGGACACAAAAACATGATGGAAATTGTAAAACTTGACAAACCTGGAACAAGATGAAAGTATGCTTTATTATTTAATGGTTTTAATTTTTTATTCACTTTTGTTAGCGAAAATAATAAATATTTGGAAGGATATTGATATTTTATTAATATATTATTGCAATCTCTTTATCCTTTCGGAAATTTATAATATTTCATAAGCTTTCTTTCAAAATCTTAATTGTCCTTGCATGAAAAATGGTAGTTGCAAGGGTATCCAAAACAATTTTCAATTGTAATTGTTTAAGATAAAGGTTAATATCCAATTTATAGAACATGCAATACCATCCTTATTGATGTAGATGGAAAGTTGATGGTAGACAGTGTAAGTGATGCTGGCAAAACAATTTTCAGCTCTAACCATAGGATATGCTACTAAATGGTACAATTTTCAGCTGTAACCATAGGATATACTATCAATTGGTACATATATTTTTGCTTCAACCCTTAACAGCAACGTACATACAACTAATAGTTCCTTCCTAAGTATTGTAAGGAAATTTGAAGGGAAGCTGAGGTGCCATTTGATATAACATAACATCGGTGAGTTTATATTCTCTCTTTCATGAGATAAATTCCTTAGGATATGCAAATTTCGATACGATAGAGAAACAACTATCAAAGTAGCATTAAATTTTACTTTAAACAAATAATATAAATGGAAAAAAGCAGGGATATTAGAAAGAAAAAAAAAACTTTACTGCAAAATTTAGTTGCTTCTATGCTCTTCACAAATTTTTACTGCAAAATTTAAGGCTTCGACTTTTCCTACTTCATGCTGAAGCTCTGGTGGGTCCTATGATGAAAAAAGTTATGCAGAAATTCAACATGAATTGGAAGGTTTATGGTTTTATGCTAATCCAATGATGCTATGTTGAAGGAGATGGAGTTTCAATTTACGGCGTATTTATGTTTTTGCGTTGGTTATTTGGGTCATAGTGGCATATGAACAAATGTATGACTACTTTAAGTTTCGTTATTTTTTGGTGGAATTATTAGAAGAAAGATATGTGGTATTTTAAATTTTGTTATTTTATGACACAATTTGTAACACAAGAGATTAGACTGATTCGATTATTCCATAGCCTTTCAATGAGTCAGTTTGCTTCTTTTTATTTTTATTAATTTTTTATTTTGATTTTCCTGTCTATTCTAAGTGAACTAACGGTACATATTGGATAAAAACAACAAGTAAAAAAATTAAAAATGTACCTAGGAAGCAAAAGAGAAATGACAGACCAGCATGCATCCTACGGTAGTAAACTGCAGATGTCTTACTCTCATATAATAAGATAAAGTGTATTTGATCATATCTCATCCCAATGAATTCAATAAATCTCTATTTTTAATTATATGCTAATATCACATTAATTACTGCTGTAAAATAACTCATCTGATAATTATAATATATGCACTGGTTATTTTTAAGAAAGTAAAACCAATGTTAAATATTACTTGAAACCTCAACTTAAAATTTTGCTTCTTTTTATTTTTTTTTATTTTTTTATTTTGATTTGTCTATCTTTTCTAAGTGAACTAACGATTCATTTAAGTCTAGCATGAGTTAGTTGGATCAGCTCAGGCATTTTCGATTTATATTAGACATAGTATTACACTTACCCAAGCACAAAAAAGCAAAATATATGGTCATTGAGATTATGATGTTTTGTAACCTTTTGGGAAATTAATTATTATAACGTGATACAAACTAAAACCACTAGTAGGGAATAATAAATTAAAAATTGATGTGGATTGAATAATGTGTTTTTATAACCAACAAATTACAATATCGTACCAATATAAGTTGTATTGATCCGCTCTTTCAATCATTGCCAGCGGTTTGGTTTGTAAATATCCAAAACAAACAAGTTAATATTCAACTGCTCATATATATATATATGCATTGTATGAGAGCAAAAGATGCATATTACAATCTATGTATCTATATTATACTGAATCAGATATGAAGCACTTATGTACTACTAAAGCTTCTTTTACAAACTTTTAAAAATATTTTAGTTGTCATATGTTTGTGTTATGTGTCATTGTGTCTGTGTTAACACTTGAAGTGGCAAAAGAACTTGAATCATCTGCCAAAGAAAACTACTACCTTAAGCATGGTACTACATAAAGTCCACGTATGAAGTGACATAAATAATATAAAGTGACAGAAAGTCCACATAACACAAGGGCACAACCAACGAAACATGACTAATGCATGTTGATTTTAAGAAAGCCCATGTTAATTACCATAGTACACACATTTGGTGCAGGCTCCACACTGATTCGTACAAAAAAAACTTTTTGGTTTCGTGGATTATTATGGTTCAGTCGCTTACAATACATATTTATTAACTCAAATCCATAATTTATAGGACTTTTTAATTATATGGTTGATTTCATAATTCATTAATGTGGTTTGATTCTTTGGTTATAAAAGGAATCTACATGTTACAAATAAAAAGAAAAAACCACCATGTTAAAGATAGAAAGAAAAAAACACCATGTTACAGATGTAAAGAAAAGAATATCGTTCATTAATTATATGCAGGTCCATCTGGACTGGCATATATACTCGTAATTATAAAATGTAAATCAACCACTTCGAGGCAGGATTCGTATATAAAGGGTCATCCGCTTTTACACGGGAATGCAATAGGTTCTCATCCGCTCCAATAAGTAGGAATATATCCAAACCAACTAATAAATATAGTAATTCATCAAAACAATCATTGAACAATTTTTATCAACTATATATCATACTAGTTATCCAAAATGGTGAGCTTAACTCACTAAAATTTTCTGTTGTCACCGACGTGTTTCGATTTGGAACTAAAACCAAATGACGTCCGATTCTTGTCCAAATTTCAGTAGTCTTCAAATTTGTTCAAACCTGTTCCATTGCGAAGCTTTCGAGGTTATGAGCGCAACACAAAAGTCCACGCCTCGATTGGACCTCGTATGAGAGAGTTATTAAAATTTTAAAATTATCGATAAAATTTAAATTTATAATTAAATAACTTTAGAAAAATTACAACCCTGCCCTTATCTTCTTTTTTCTCCTCTAAATAATCCTTTCTATGCACAAAAATGGCCAAGGCTATGTCTCCCCTATACACACATAGCCATGATCGATCTCCGGTACTCATCGAAATTCCAATCGAACTTCGTCAAACACTCCCCCTTCTCCTCCTCTACGCGATCAACGCCACGAAGACAACTCCAAAACCCTCAAGCAAATTGCAACAACCAATGATCCCATCCCCCTAGGTCCGTGCATGTCTCCCATTCCCCTTTCAGTCGCGACCCACTAAATTAATCGCTGAGGCAACCTCTTCCACCACAAACCTGAAAACGAAGTCGCTTCGCTCTTACAGTGACTAAATTGAGCATAAAGTCCATCCCTAGTTTGTTATCACTCACGATACTCTACTGTCGATCACTCCAAATGACTGCCGCAACACCTAGAAATTCATCTGCACAAAGATCTAATCGAATTGAGAATTTTAAAGTCTGTTTCCTAATTTTTAGCCGAGTAAATCACCACAATTTAGTTTTTGGAGTTCTTTTTTTCTTTTCTACTATAGGCAACGGCTTTAAGAAGGAGAAGGGGTATGGCTGATGTGGGGAAGTATGTGTTGAAGTATGGTGGAATAGTGATGGGGTATAGGCTGGGTGTGGTCTGATATATAAATATAAATATATTTATTTATTTTAAATTATTCCCTAAACATACCCGAAAATTCTGAACTCTAAACGAGACGTGCTGCCAGGCGTTCTATATGCCATACCTCTATTCCAAACATAATGGAACTTATTTAAAGAACTAATTCAATTATATGCAGAAGATAGGTTTTTGAACCCATTTATTATATCAAAATTTCAATATTAAATTTTACGCATTTCAATCTTGCAAGACCAAATGGTACGTCTGATCGATATGAAATTCATTATCATATAATAATATTCTATTACGGATTCAATGAAACTAGTTTCGTCAAAATCTGATACAGTGTCCCGGAAGGCTATTTTTATATATTAATTAAAATGAATTATTTTCAAAATCAGTTAAATCACTTTTGAATCCAATTTAACAAATTTATTATCTTCATTCTTATTTAAACAGAAATTCAATATGCTTTGAAATTATTTTTTTCAATTCAAATTAAAACTCAATGTGTAACGACCTGGAATTTTCGAACCCGAAAATTCCAGGAAGTTATGAAAAAGAAGAAAGAGATAGAAGAAAGAAGAACAGACATACCAATATCTCACATTCGCACCGGATAAAATATAATAGTAAATAATAACATCTATACCAAAGAAAACTGTATTTATCAACTTACATCAATATATCAGAGTTACAACAATTTTTATACAAACATTGGATAGATACAATTCAACATGTCTCAGATATATGCAATAATACAATACAGCGGAAACGCTCCATACGTTCCTGCCATCCAACTCGCCTCCTGAGCTCCAGAACGTCATTACCTGAAAATCTGTAATACTCGGTCTGACCCGAGTATTACATCAAAGTAACACCCGAGTCAGGCTGGAAACCAGCGTGAGTAAACCCATCTAACATGGAATACAACATCACAAAACTACATAAAACCCGGGGCAACTCGCATCAATTTACACATTCACAATTTGTTATAGTCATCACTTATATCACATATCTATTTTAAGCACCAAAAACTTAGACTAAATGATCCAATTCACTTAAATCATTCCACTCCAATTGATTTCTCATATCAACTTATAAAAAATCGAAGTGGTTTCGGGTATTTGCTAACACCCGACTCCGGCCTCTTCGAATTCAATGTCATCTTAACCCAAGTTATTCAAGTGAATACAATTCATTTTTAAATACAAGATGTCACCTTTACACAGTAATTCATGATCAATAGATAATCCACATTATCACTGTCCACCCAAAAATCATACCACAAAACATTCTATATCAGGGATATCAACCAATTCAAGGCATTTAACATCATACAACCATTCACCAGATTGATCACTTCCAAAAATTAATTTAATTTATCTCTAATTAAATTAATTACTAATCGTTAATCACTTAGATTACCTTTACTCAACATTAATTAATTACAAATCAAATTTAATAATTTATCCTTCAAGTTTCTATCTTAATTAATCACCCTTGATTAATTATCCTTTTTAATTACATTATTAATTATCCTCTAATTAATAACCCAAATTAATTCACATTAATCACATTTATCCATAATTAATTACTCAAATTAAATATCCTATAATCACTTACCTTGATAAACTAACCTTAATTAATCAACCCTTAATTAATCAATCCTTGATTAATTATACTAAGTAAATAATCCTTAATTACTTCTATTACGTAATTATTCACTATTTACTTTTCTTAAGTAATTATTCTTTAAGTTATTATCCATTAATTACTTAAAATATAATTATACTTTATAAATCACATTCAGTAATTATACTTTAATTATAATAAGTAATTAACTCTCAATTAATTACAAAATTAATAAATCTTAATCCATTCTTATTAAATTCTCAAATTAATTATCCTTCAGTAAATCACACTTATAATTTATTAACCCTTAATAAGTTATCTTATTTAATCCATACTTTAATTAACTACAAGTAATTAATTCTCAAGTACTTCCATTAAGTACTTTATCATTTAGGTAATTAACTAATCTCTAATTACGAATGATTGGTCTTTAATAAACTAAATTACCTTATTAATTTAATTAATCATTTTATCTTAATTATCTTTAAGATGAAACATTAACCCTTAAAATGACTCAATTACCATTAGCAAAACCTTTAAACCTTTAAATCTTCCTTTAAATTTATTCAAAATAAAGATTTAAAATAAATTCCAAGTTTAACTTTAACAAAATCTAAATCAATTTACAAAAACCCCTTTTTAATCCAACGTTAAAGAAACACTTGTCATTTATAAAACAAATTTAAAAGAGTTTTAATCCAATTCATTTTGAATTCAAATCCTTAATAAATTATACTTTAACATTTTAAACTTATAAACTTAATTCTACTCTTTAAAACTGAGATTTTAAACTTGAATCAGGTTTAAAACTTAGGTTTAAACTTTACTTATATTGAAAACTCGGTCTCAAAAATTTCATTTCAAAATTTAAAAAAAAACAGAACAAACAGGTTTTATTACAACCTGAAACAACTATCAACCCGAGGCAACCATACTGTGCTTCGAGACCAAACCCCACTACCCTAAGTAAAAACTACTCTATATTTCGAGTCAATGCATGAAGTAGCTCGAGTACCCCAAAACCAAACCTCACCAGGACATCAGTGCACCGTGTACGTACACGGTGACGTTGATCGTCACTGATCATCATCGAGGATCTTCCCACCTCATTCATCACCCTAACATCCTCTCGTAATCATCAAAACTTCATCTCCAGCTCGAAATCGAATTCGAGCCGTGATGACTAAACCTGTAACAACTATTAACCATCAAATTCCCAACCTGGAAACGCCTCGTCCCAAGGCTCTGACCACCAAAAAAATGTGCAATCCCGGCCAAGAACTCGTCAACGACCAAGCTTCCATCACACCAGATCCCGTTGAACTCGATCACTTGTAGAAGCGGTGGCGATCGAATCAATAAACCCGGTTAAAACTAGGGTTCTAGGAAAAAATCCACCTCTGCCGCCTTCTCAATGAAAAACATCGCCATCGGATATTTTTCCTAAATTCTATGATCAGTTCTCTACCTCCAGCAACATTCCTGACCACCCCAAATGTTCCACCCTTCAGAATTCACCCAAAACTCAATTTACAGACAAATCCAAAATTTACATTAAATTTAATATTTAAAATTTGTATTTTTGTTTTAAAAGTCATAGCTTCCAAAGATGATTCGAGATATATTCTTGGATCAATACATTACAACAATTGATTTATTCCATTATTTGAGTTTTAACTATATTTTCATGTTTACAGGTGATTTCCATGCTTAAAATACTTAAACTTGTTTTCAAAATCTAGATGATGTTCAAACTAAATTGATTTGTTTGAAACTCAAAACTCCAGAGAGATTAGATGGAAAGTTTTTTGAAATTTAGTTCATTTTAACATCTCTGTAATAAAAAAAATACAGAGTAGCACAGACATCAGTCATGTGTATTCAGAAACATTCATATTCACAGATTTTATACTCCTATATACATATGCAAGCATCATCTCCCATCAATTATTCAGGCAACAATCATTACTTTCCTAAGTTTAAGATTAACTGTTCACTCACCTATAAAAATTTGGGCAGAGAATAAATCCTGGATGCTGCAAGCTTGATTTCCTTTGATCCTTATTTACTTTGTTGTTGAATTGATCTAATCCTTGCTTTAAAACTGAAATGATTCAAGCTTTGATAATTTTTTCCTGGGTTTGAAAAATGTTTACAGGATTTCCCCTTTTTTTCCTTAAGACTTTGTTACTTAAAAATCAAAAGAAAAAATAAAGTTTTTGCCACTTGTTCTATTCTAAGCTAACACTTGTAAATGTATGTTATATTTATTTTTCAAATGTCTTAATTATGAATTTTACGTTTAAATCCTTGCTAAATTTTTATTTATATAGATTATTTATTTATGTGTTATCTTTATATATGTGCATTGTGTTTACATATGTTATATATTTATATAAATTATGTAATTTAGAAAGAAAGAATATTAACTCTTTTATTAATTCTTATTTAAATTTTACACTTAAGTTGTTATTATACTTAAATTGATAACAATACATAATTACTAGTGTCCAATTTACTTTAATTAACTTTTTTTATATATATTCAAATCAATGCTTCCAAATTATTTTACATATATGTGTGTATATATATATATATGCACACCTATATACTTGTATGTGTATACTAAAATATTTCAACATTACAAAGTTTATACACATTTATTAAAATATTTTAATCTACCATCAGGTTTATCATTTCTGGATAATTATTTATTATAGTTTAAATTCATTCGCATATATCCAGATATTTCTAAATTTTCAGAATTTCATTTATTAATCCCAATAAAATTAGTATTTCTATAATTAACCCAGTTAATTATCAATTAACAGATGCTTAAAAATTCGGGTTATCACATTCCTCCCCCCTTTGAATCTTTTCGTCCTCGAAAAGGAACGAAGCCAGAATTTATTAAATACTAAAAATCAGATAAATTTTCTTTGATCATTTCTAAAATACTTTAAAATCCATATAGTATTACTAAAATATTTTTTATAAAAATACTTTTATAACTCGATGTTTGAGCAAGTCCATCCTCGTTCTTACATTGATTTGGTCATACGTTGATCAGGCGTAGGACTGAAAATCTATAAGTACTTGGTAAATCTGTTCCAACATCCAGTGAAAATATTTTGGAAAATAATTTTATTGAAAATATAGAAAACGGTTTTTGAAAATAGAGGATATTTCTTGGGTGAGGATGCTCTGGAAATCATCACCCCCATCCATGGTCGCAGTTACATCCTGGGTTACGTTGCCATCGCAGCAAAAGTCCATGTAACTGTAGGCACTCCGCACCCCTCGATTACGCCATGTAACCCACAACAGATCACAGTTAGATTCCAGGGTTACGTTGTCATCGTAGCAAAAGTCCATGTAACTGTTGGCTCTAAGCGGCATACACGATTTTCGCTGTCAAAATGAATTTTCTCCACTCCTATATAGGTTGTAGTCTACCGATATAAAATGAAACGCAGACTGGTGGCTCTCAGCGGCACACGCGACTTTCGCTATGTTACCATAGGTCGCAGTTACATCCTGGGTTACGTTGCCATCGTAGCAAAAGTCCATGTAACTATTGGCTCTCAACGGCACACACGATTTTCGCTATGGTATACTCTACTCATAATCCTCAGGAACTAGTTTTGTCCGGACTCCTCACAGGATCAACTTTAGAACCGCCCTTGGGGCTCAAGGTAGGACACCCGGTGGCACTCCTGAGAAGTTCATTTCAAAGGAGCGCCTTTTTCCCCAGAGCCATCATCAAAACACTTTATACTACACACATATAGTATCTTTCAAATCATACACCTAGTATGATCTCATACAAAGCTCCTTTACACAAAATCGATAATTCTCAAACTAGGCGTTCCAAATTCCAATATTGATTTTACCCAAAAATCAAAAGCCTTTCCAAATACACCGGTTCCCAAAACCTTTTCCAAAATCCTTATAAGATCCTCTATATCTATATATATATATATATATATATATATATACAGATACATATAATTTTTAAAACTTTGGATCATTCAAACTTGTATAAAACTCCTTTTATACTTCAAAACACCTTCAAAATCCTTTTCTTCTGTCAACAGATTCAACAAGAGGAGATTTATCTTATATAACAAAGATATATAACTTTATTTATTCCAAATCAAATATTCAAATTTGATTACTCTATAAAGTCATTAACTATATTACTTACTTCCAGAAAGTAAATTTCTACCATAGAATTATCCAATTTCTACTTTATTTCATCATATATTTCACAAAATATAGTTTCCACTTCAAAAACCTTTTTATAGTTCTTATCCACAACTTTTAATATCAATTTCATTCCAATCCGTACGATGTACACATATTATCCATATGCAATATCAATCTGATCGCTCACTCGATCACACAATTTCACTTCCGAACTAGCATCGTCCACCCGACTTCCTAGTGCGGACAAAGATCTGGTTTCTTAATCAGAAACCGTCATTCTCCTTGCATAGTCATAACTATGATAGAGAATATCCAGAACCAATCAACAATCCATATCCAGGTTCGCCTTCAAAAATCGAGTGGAAAATTCCAACTCGGATCGATATAACTATCTCAAAATTCTATGCTCGATTCTGGATCAAATCATTATGTGAATAGAATAATATACGTACATCCTACGTATTTATCTTCATTGATTATCAACTAAATCAATTTCTCTTTCTATTCACATTTCCTTTAATTTCTATTCATTTATCCACAATTTCCTCAATCCCATATGGACTATCACCTCAATTCTTATCTCAAATGGATATTCAATCCTAAACAGTGTAAACTCTGTCCAGCTTAAATTTAGAAAATAGCTTGAAAAGCTTAATAATAGATAAGTAGTTGAAAAACAATTAATAGTTTGTAAAATAGCTGTAAAATAGTTAAGTAATTGTAAAATAGTTATAAAAAATAGTCAAATAGTTATAGAAATTTTAAATAATTTCTAAATAGTTGTAAAACAATAACTAATTTGTAAAATAGTTGAAAAATAGTTAAATAGTTTCAAAAATAACTGTAAATTAAGTATAAAATAGTTTTTCTTTAAAAAGGAAGATTACATATATAGTAAATAATTTGGAAAAATAGATTTTAAATAGTTTATATTAAAATAATTTATTTGAAAATAGTCCAGAGCCAAACTATCCAATTTCTAATCTCCATTCCCATCAATTCAATTTAAATTTCCACTTCTATTTAAATTGACTCAATTCCAAATTAAATAACTTTAATTTCCATTGAAATTGACTTAACCCCAAATTCAAGTTGAATTAATCCTCAATTCCTTTTCTAAACTCAAATTAAATTCCATTTGAATTTACTCATTCAACTTCAATCACAATTTCAATTAATTCAAATAAATTTCAAATTGAACCAATTTCAATTCCTTTCGACTCCATTTTGAATTAATCCCAATTCCAAACTCCATTTCCAAATCAAGTTAAATTATTCTTGATTTCCTCCCAAATTCAATTCAAATTCCATTTGAAGTTAGAACTATTCAATTTTAATTACAATTCCAAATTATTCAAATTAATCTGGACTAATTTCAAATTGAACCCACCTCAAATTTCAAATCATTTCAAATCAATTCAATTCAAATTTTCCATTTGAATTTTTAAACTTATCCATCTTCAATCATGATCCAAATTAATCCAAATCAAATTCAATTTGAACTATTTCCATTCAAATTTCAAATTTTAAATCATCCCGAATTATATAAATTCGAGTTAATTTTTTTTTAAATGTCGATTTCATCCTTTAAATCAAATCAATTTATCTGTTTAAACCATTTAATTCTGAATCGAAATTCCATTATATCTTAATAATGGATATATTACCATACCCATTTCTTCATTTATTTAAGCAAATCCAATTTCAGCTTAAAGATTATTAATAACAACAGGATGGTATTATCCAAATTATTTTAAAACATCCATCCATTTCAATTTCTAGATCTCAAACCCATTTTGAGATCACACAAACTCCCAATTCAAATTAACCACTTAACTTTCCAAGTTATATCCCAATTTCATCTTGAAATTTCCAAATCAAATTGTTCATTCAAACTTATTTAACATCCTCCGAGTGAAATTCAATTAATCCTGTTAACCTTACTCAAATTTGAATTCTCCATTTTTTTCCTTATAAGTACAAAAACTTATCACTTTTAGGTATCACATCTCATTCCAGATTTAAAACTCAATATTTAGTTTATTTCAAACCATCTTTGATAGTATTCATATCCATACATATACATATTTATTTCTTAACCAACCAGGCTATACTTTAAAATTTAAACCACCCTTGGTCTTTAATCCAAATCAAATTCCTTTAAATCTTCAAAAAACTTTTGTTTGAATCAAATTCTCTCATTCAAATAATATTATTTATTATTTCTTTTAATAATTTGAAAACAAATTCCAAATGTTTTTAAATCTTAGGATTCAAACTTCACAATTTAGATCATCTTCAATTTCAATTTATAAGTCATACTTTACCCTAATGCTTTACTTCTTTAAAACATTTCATTTTGCTTACTCATTTATATACATTATATTATTAAACACAACATTTATTTATGATAATAGCCAAGATTATCATATCTGGAAAACAATTCATCTTATTCTGAAAATCTTCCCCAAATTCAAGATTTAAATTTCAGTTTGAATCCATTTCAAACTTATCTTTATCCAATTTGGTTGTATTTCTATTACCACTTAATTTAATTCCAATAGTTTAACAACCAATTTCCTTAATATTTATTAGAAAGAAATATTACTTTATATATCAAAATATATTCTTATATAAAATCATTTAAAATCTTTATATAAGAAAATAACAAGTACGCGCTCATATATATATACACACACTCAACCTATTCTAGAGTACTACGGACTCTATTTATTGAGTAACTCCCACCAGAACCAAGGTTCTCGCTTAACCTTTCAGCTCTCATACCAACGGTAACGACGCGGAATTTTCGAACCCGAAAATTCCAGATATTTATGAAAAAGAAGAAAGAGATAGAAGAAAGAAGAACAGACATACCAATATATCACGTTCACAACGGATAAAATATAATAGTAAATAATAACAGTTATACTAAAGAAAATAGTATTTATCAATTTACATCAATATATCAGAGTTACAACAATTTTTATACAAACATTGGATAGATACAATTCAACATGTCTCAGATATATGCAATAATATAATACAGCGGAAATGCTTCATATGTTCCTGTCATCCAACTCGCCTCCTGAGCTTCAGAACGTCCTTACCTGAAAATCTGTAATACTCGGTCTGACCCGAGTATTACATCAAAGTAACACCTGGGTCAGGCTGGAAACCAGCGTGAGTAAACCCATCTAACATGGAATCCAACGACACAAAACTACATAAAACCCGAGGTAACTCGCATCAATTTACACATTCACAATTTGTTATAATCATCACTTATATCACACATCTATTTTAAGCACCAAAAACTTAGACTAAATGATCCAATTCACTTAAATCATTCCACTCCAACCTATTGATTTCTCATATCAATTTATAAAGAATCGAAGTGGTTTCGGGTATTTGCTAACACCCGACTCCGGCCTCTTCGAATTCAATGTCATCTTAACCCAAGTTATTCAAGTGAATACAATTCATTTTTAAATACAAGACGTCACCTTTACACAGTAATTCACGATCAATAAATAATCCACGTTATCACTGTCCACCCATAAATTATACCACAAAACATTCTATATCAGGGATATCAACCAATTCAAGGCATTTAACATCATACAACCATTCACCAGATTGATCACTTCCAAAAATTAATTTAATTTATCTCTAATTAAATTAATTACTAATCTTTAATCACTTAGATTACCTTTACTCAACATTAATTAATTACAAACCAAATTTAATTATTTATCCTTCAAGTTTTTATCTTAATTAATCACCCTTGATTAATTATCCTTTTTAATTACATTATTAATTAGCCTCTAATTAATAACCTAAATTAATTCACATTTATCCATAATTAATTACTCAAATTAAATATCCTATAATCACCTGCTTTGATAAATTAACCTCAATTAATCAACCCTTAATTAATCAATCCTTGATTAATTATACTAAGTAAATAATCCTTAATTACTTCTATTACGTAATTATTCACTATTTAATTTTCTTAAGTAATTATTCTTTAAGTTATTATCCATTAATTACTTAAAATATAATTATACTTTATAAATCACATTCAGTAATTATACTTTAATTATAATAAGTAATTAACTCTCAATTAATTACAAAATTAATAAATCTTCATCCATTCTTATTAAATTCTCAAATTAATTATCCTTCAGTAAATCACACTTATAATTTATTAACCCTTAATAAGTTATCTTATTTAATCCATACTTTAATTAATTACAAGTAATTAATTCTCAAGTACTTCCATTAAGTACTTTATCATTTAGGTAATTAACTAATCTCTAATTACAAATGATTGGTCTTTAATAAACTAAATTACCCTATTAATTTAATTAATCATTTTATCTTAATTATCTTTAAGATGACACATTAACCCTTAAAATGATTCAATTACCATTAGCAAAACCTTTGAACCTTTAAATATTCCTTTAAATTTATTCAAAATAAAGATTTAAAATAAATTCCAAGTTTAACTTTAACAAAATCTAAATCAATTTACAAAAACCACTTTTTAATCCAACGTTAAAGAAACACTTGTCATTCATAAAAAAATTAAAAGAGTTTTAATCCAATTCATTTTGAATTCAAATCCTTAATAAATTATACTTTAACATTTTAAACTTATAAACTTAATTCTACTCATTAAAACTAAGATTTTAAACTTGAATCAGGTTTAAAACTTAGGTTTAAACTTTACTTATATCGAAAACTCGGTCTCAAAAATTTCTTTTCAAAATTTAAAAAAACAGAACAAACAGTTTTTATTACAACTTGAAACAACTATCAACCCGAGGCAACCATACTGTGCTTCCAGACCAAACCCCACTACCCCGAGTAAAAGCTGCCCTATACTTCAAGTCAACGCATGAAGTAGCTCGAGTACCCCAAAACCAAACCTCACCAGGACATCAGTGCACCGTGCACATACACGGTGACGTTGATCGTCACTGATCATCATCGAGGATCTTCCCACCTCATCCATCACCTTAACATCCTCTCGTAATCATCAAAACTTCATCTCCAGCTCGAAATCGAATTCGAGCCGTGATGACTAAACCTGTAACAACTATTAACCATCAAATTCCCAACCTGGAAACGCCTCGTCCCAAGGCTCTGACCACCAGAAAAATCTGCAATCCTGGCCTTGAACTCGTCAACGACCAAGCTTCCATCACACCAGATCCCGTTGAACTAGATCACTTGTAGAAGCGGTGGCGATCGAGTCACTAAACCCGGTTAAAACTAGGGTTCTAGAAAAAAATCCCCCTCTACCGCCTTCTCAACAAAAAACATCGCCATCGGATATTTTTCCTAAATTCTATGATCACTTCTCCACCTCCAGCAACATTCCTGACCACCGCAAATGTTCCACCCTTTAGAATTCACCCAAAACTCAATTTACAGACAAACCCAAATTTACATTCAATTTAATATTTAAAATTTGTATTTTTGTTTTAAAAATCATAGCTTCCAAAGATGATTCGAGATATATTCTTGGATCAATACATTACAACAATTGATTTATTCCATTATTTGAGTTTCAACTGTATTTTCATGTTTACAGGTGATTTCCGTGCTTAAAATACTTAAACTTGTTTTCAAAATCTAGATGATGTTCAAACTAAATTGATTTGTTTGAAACTCAACTCCAGAGAGATTAGATGGAAAGTCTTTTGAAATTTAGTTCATTTTAGCATCTCTGTAATAAAAAATACAGAGTAGCACAGACATCAGTCATGTGTATTCACAAACATTCATATTCACATATTTTATACTCATATATACATATGCAAGCATCATCTCCCATCAATTATTGAGGCAACAATTATTACTTTCCTAAGTTTAAGATTAACTGTTCACTCACCTGTAAAAATTTGAGCAGAGAATAATTCCTGGATGCCGCAAGCTTGATTTCCTTTGATCCTTATTTACTTTGTTGTTGAATTGATCTGATCCTTGCTTTAAAATTGAAATGATTCAAGCTTTGATAATTTTTTCCTGCGTTAGAAAAATGTTTACAGGCTTCCCTTTTTTCTTAATCCTTTGTTACTGAAAATTCAAAAGAAAAAATAAAGTTTTTGCCACTTGTTCTATTCTAAGCTAACACTTGTAAATGTATGTTATATTTAGTTTACAAATGTCTTAATTATGAATTTTATGTTTAAATCCTTGCTAAATTTTTATTTATATAGATTATTTATTTATGTGTTATCTTTATATATGTGCATTGTGTTTACATATGTTATATATTTATATAAATTATGTAATTTAGAAAGAAAGAATATTAACTCTTTTATTAATTCTTATTTAAATTTTATACTTAAGTTGTTATTATACTTAAGTTGATAACAATACATAATTACTAGTGTCCAATTTACTTTAATTTACTTTTTTTTATTCTTTTTTTATTTTTTTAATATTCAAATCAATGCTTCCAAATTATTTTACATGTATGTGTGTGTGTGTGTGTATATGCACACCTATATACTTGTATGTGTATACTAAAATATTTCAACATTACAAAGTTTATACACATTTATTAACATATTTTAATCTACCTTCAGGTTTATCATTTCTAGATAATTATTTATTATAGTTATATCCAGATATTTCTAAATTATCAGAATTTCATTTATTAATCCCAATAAAATCAGTATTTCTATAATTAACCGAGTTAATTATCAATTAACAGATGCTTAAAAATTTGGGTTATCACACAATGTTTAAATATTTAAATAATTCCAATTCTTAAATTCAGCAATTAAATTATCCACTAATTGTTATATTTGAAATTCAAGTTATTTAACCTATAAATTGTCTTTTCAATATTAAAAAATCAATCAAATATTCCAATTTCAAATGACTAAAATTCTAGGTCGTTACAAATTATTTCAAACTGATTTGAAATAAAACTGGGTGTTTAGCTCTGAAGTTTTCAGTTAAGTTATTTTATGGACTCATTTATCATATGCATTGTAGCTGCAAGTTTATATGGATCGTATATAGTATATGACAAGTAAGTGTATGATAGTATGGATCACACAATATGATAAAGCAGATAAAAATAGAAGTAATCACACCAAAAATTTTATACTGGTTCGGACCTCATGTCCTACGTGCAGTCCCGAAGCTCCTCTTCGGAATTTCACTAAACAGTTGCTCTCACTTTACCCGGAGGAATAGGCTTTTGATACAAGAGTATTTCTTTGACAAGTGCGTGTTCTAAGTAACACTAATTTTGTCTAAAGTATAATTTCTTCCTATAATCTCCTTGAGTAAAGTATACGTGTATGTGCCTGAGAATATAGAAGGGTTTTGATCAAAATGAATATAATTTTGATTGTATACTTTGAAAGCAAGAAGGCAAAAGTAAGAACTGAGATTTAAAGATAGAGAAGATTAGTTAATCAAACTCAATCTTGTCCTACATATTCATATTTGAAAAGAGTTGTGATAAATCATTGCTTCTATTTCTTTATTGATCTAGAGTTGCTTTTGTTCAAGTATGAAGAGATTTGGAGAAGAGATATAGAAACACCTTTCTAGATTTGGCAATTTTTCCTTTTAAAAAAAATCCTGAACCAAAAGTTAGGCGTCTGGTGTGAAAGGTCAGACATCTGACCTTGGGTTTTTTCTGTGTATATTAAAAAAATTCCAGTAACCAAGTTCAGACGTTTGACTTTCGAAATCAGACATTTGACCCTGGCATTTTCTGTGTATTTGAAGTTCTATGCATGAGTGTGTGTATGTATACTTAAGGAGAATTTACATAATCATTCTATGTCCATATATATATACATACTACTAACTTATCATTTATGCTCTGCCTCACGTCTTCATATTAGGATCGTCTTCTTGCTTGAAGTGAATTATCCCTGCATAATGATATTTGAAATATATATATATATATATATATATATATATATATATATATATATGATTGTATAGTTGTTGTCATCGAAACTATAGAATGCAGGTTCTAACAAGAGCAGTTTGGGTTGTGTATCTCATTTAGATATGTTATTGGGTGATTTTCATTTGTTAAAATGAATTAGAATTTTTGACGATTTGGACAGCCGAAAACTTCCAAATAAATTGAGAAATTAAAGCTAAGTGTTTTGTAAATGCATAAGAAAATTAGTTTTCGTAACTTATAAACTCGAGGACATAATAAGTTAAACGAATTATAATTTTTTCGAACATCTCGGTTAAGTAAAACAAGACTACAAGTTGTATGTATACTCTTAGAGTGTAGAACAATGTTTTACAAATATGAACTTAAGTTTTATACTGTTGAAAAACATAAGTTCTATTTTAAAGATGTTTACAAACTTAAGTAATGATTTTAGGAAACGTTTTATAAATGGTTTTAATATTAAATGAAATACTATTGGTGCAAATAAATTGGAGTTAAGAAAGAAATTGATATTAGTAATAAACCAATGGAATAAATGCATAAGTTGTCTTTAGACTATTTTATTTGAATAGCTATTCTTGATTTAAATTCGAGTACATGATTTTGAGATGATTTACACCAGCCCGGATTAGGATTTTTTACTCGATTCTTAACAGCGAACACTTGGTATATATTTTTGATCTGATTATGAAGTTTTCTATCATAGTATATGGCTATGCAAGGAGAACAGAGGTTCATAATCAAGGAACCTGATTAGAGTCTACACTAGAGAGGTCGAGTGAGCTATACTAGTTTGAAAGTGAAATTTGTGTGATCGAACGAGTGATCAGATTTGATATTACATATGGATGAAATATGTACATCATATGGGATTTGATACAATTATATGTTTTGTTATTAG
This sequence comes from Allium cepa, assembly GCA_030765085.1. Taxonomy (NCBI): domain Eukaryota; kingdom Viridiplantae; phylum Streptophyta; class Magnoliopsida; order Asparagales; family Amaryllidaceae; genus Allium; species Allium cepa. The sequence continues at coordinate 745,357,535 of CM060932.1, forward strand.
AAAATGAAAATTATATCGCTATCAATTATATGCTTCGATGGCATTTGTTAGTGAGATACAGATACACGGAAGCAAACGCAAGCTTGCTGCTTTTGGTTTCATGAGTAGAGTTTGATTGCTCAACTAATAGGTACACATATATGTTGTTGATGATCATATGCCCCAGATATGGAACACCGCTTTTGGGGTTTTGTTAGTTTAGGTCCATTATGGCAAATTACAGCTTTTTCAGATCAAGCGGTACAAAGTAGGTGCTGCCAAATTTTGCTGTAACATTTGAGACTTAAAAAATATTACTATGCATTTCAACTGATGGTAGAATTTAAGGGTTCGAAGACACTTTTCTTCCTTTGGGAATTTTGGGGACGAAATTCTTCTAAGGGGGAAGAATGTAATGACCCAAAAAATGTAACGTTTCAAATAAGAATATTTAATTTATTTAAATATTCAAAATGATTCAAATTTAATAAATAAAAATAAGGTTTAATTGTTAACAAAAGGACTCGATTTGTATTTACGTATTTTTAATTTAATTTATATGATTTTTTCATAATTTTTAATTTGAAAAATATATAAATTATCATATGATGATTTTTCGGCAAACGATGGTATTTTTATGATTTTATAGAACAAGATAACATGTGTATATTATTATTGTTTTGAGATTGTGTTAAATTTTGTGCGCGATCATATATTTCTTTTGTCGGTCGCGTTTCATACGCAGATGAAATGCCATGCAGCGTGATGCTGGGAATCACAAAATATATCAAATCCACACTTATCTTGTTCAACACCACATAGACCTTTCTTTTCCCCCTCTCCCTTTTCATTATCATTTCCTGGAAATAAAAAATACTAAACCCTCCATCTTAAAAATTCATAATAAAATTAAATACATAAAAAGGTATACACAGCTTAGATCTTTGTGTTCGTATGAATTAGATCTATATTTCTAGGATGTTTAGATGGTGTGGTGATATTCTTGGTTGTTTGATAGTTATGGTTGGGAGCAAGTCGGAGCTAGGGTTTGATTTTTCTCAACTTATAGTTGACATTAGGTGAAGAGGGGAATGGCTTTGGGTTTCTCTTGGCAAGACAAATGGATGGTGAGGTTTTGGTGGAGGCCGATCCACCATAGCAAATTGTGAAAATGGGTTGTCATTACCAGGTGACTTCGGGCACGTTCTAGAAGGGAGTGTCGAGTTGGAATTAGTAAGGGGGATGGCAATAGGTCGCATAGGGGAGTTGATAGTAATTTTCGTTGGATGATTTCGTGTAGAAACGGGAAAGAGAGGAGGAGAGAGGTACACGACTAGGGTTTTGTGTCTCTATGTTATGTACAGGCATAGGGTAATTTGAGTTTGGGAGGGAAGAAGTTAAATGGTAATTAATTAATTTAGGATGTAATTAGTGCTTAAGTTATTAAAAGTCAATAACTTATAAATTGAATAACTTTTCCATATAAAGTCTAATCGAGACTTGGTTCTTTGCATTATGCTCGTAATGGCTTTAGCTACATGATGGAACTAGTTTCGCTGAATTTGGAGAAAATAAAATTTTAGGCTAAAATTGAACGTCATTTGATTTTAGTTCAAACTGAAATGCCTAAGTGTCCGTTGAAATTTCAGTGAGTTAAACTCACCTTTGGATAATCGGTATGATATATAGTAGATAAAAATAATTACTTTTGTGCTTGAATGAAATATTGGTTTGGTTTGGTTAAACATCCTCTTTTGAAAAGCGAATGACATTTAAAATAAAATACATGAAATTTTATAGAGAGAAATTCGAATTTCCCATCATTGTGGCTTTTTATTCCAGTTATGTACTCGTTGAGTTTAATTTCAGTTATATATCGGTTATATAGATGGTTAAATGCTAAAATTTGATGGTTTGGCCATACTAGATGTGACACTTACTTTTGTTAAAGTTGAACCTTTTTGCTAAAAAAATAGTAATATCATTGGTTAAGTGATATGGTAGTTATTGGCCTTGTTTTAGTATTTTGAAATACTATTAATTGTTGTTTTGATTTGGAAAATGATTTTTAACCTGACCTTTTTGGATTTTTTATGATATTTTATTTAAAAATAGATTTTGTACTTCTCTATTTTACTTTAACCTTTTTAAATATACGTATATATGTAAATTTTAAAAAAAAATCAGGAGGTATTTATTTTATAAAAAAGTTATTATAAAAATGAATGTTTATTTTTGAAGAAAATTAAGGAGAATTTATCTGTCTACAGTAAAATGATTCTGTTTTAAAAGGAGATAGATGTATTTGGAATAAATAATTGTGAGATGCTTTATATGAATTGCAGGATAAAAAAATTAGATTTATAAATTTCATGTTATAAATAAAAGAATAGTTTTATAAATGATGTTTTATAATAAAATGAATAGTTTTATAAATAATATGTTATAAAAGAGAAATGATATTGTTTTTATAATCTGGCATAATAAATGAAAATTTTGAATTTATAGTAATATGTGGAATGATCATTCTATGGAAAATAATGGGTTCTATTTTGGAAACTGAAGTTTGTGATAAATTTGGAGATTTATAAATGATATTTTATAAATAGAAATGAATTTATAAAAGGATTTTATAAATAGGAAAGAAGTGTTTAAAAGGATTTCTATAATTAAAAGGGAGATTTATAAAAGGATTATAAGTAGAAATAATTTTTGTAAAAGAAATTTTATAAATGAATTTAGAGTTTTATAATTATATTTCGATATTTATAGAGGGAGTTTTAGAACTATACTTTGAAATTTATAAAAGAAGATATATAAATGGTATTTTATAAAGGATATTTTTTAATGAATTTTTGTAAAGAGATTTACAAATGGAGTTTATAAATTTAAAGAGGTTTATAAAAAGGAGTTTTATAAAAAGGAATAGGATTTGATTTCCATAAATGATTATTTTAAATACGATGGTATAGAAAGTATTCTTTTCACACTTAACACCAAATTCCGAGGTATGAAAACTTGTCTCTATGTTAAAAAATAAGAATGTGTGTTGAGGCAAGGATATTTTTTGTAACTTGTTTGATTTCATTATTAATCGAGAGATAGTACGGTTTGAAATCGAAAAGTGGTAGTAAGCATACTTGGCCTAATTTCCGTATAATCCGTTTACCTACTCCAAAAGGGAAATGTTTGGGTTTATTGTTATCAATGTATTAAAATGGCATTTGTTTCTATCTAAATTAGTATGGTTTCAAAAATAAAATCTTTCTTAAGATTTGTGAATATGCTTATACCGTTGAGATAAGTATATGGGTACATTTTTTAGGTATTTGAAATGTAGTGTTTTGTAAATATACTTATACCGTTGATGTAAGTATATGGAAAAGTTTTCTAAGTACTAAAAAGTGAAATGGTTTGTGAATATACTTATATCGTCGAGATGAGTATATGAATACTTTATAAGTATTGAAAATAGTAGAGAAGGTTTGTGAACAGATCTTTGTAAAAGTATTTTGATACAAGCATTTACAAAGTAGTTTTAATTAACAAAATGATTAATTAAAGAGACTTAGTAGGTTGCTTTATGTTTAACCATGCTTCGTTAAGTCTGTGATTGAATTGTTTGTTATTTGATAGTTAAATAACTGATTATCAAATCTTTGCCAGTTTTAAAACTATTGTTGTCGGTTTGGAGAGATAAGATCAGATATATTATCCGAAAAGGTTCGAACCAGCATAAGCATTCGAATTGAAGACATCTTGAAAATGATGAAAGCGAAGCAAGTATTCTTTGAGGTTCAAGGCCACTTGCTTCTAATCTTGAGGATGTATAAGAAGTTGTGCCTTCGGTTTGTTTTATCCCATAACAACTTGTACGGTTGAATGCCAGCATTGCATTATTGCTTAGAGCGCAGTGTTAGCATTCCAAGTGGTATTTGCTAAAAAGGTAACACGTTGCCTCAAGCCTCACAACCGGGAATAACTAAAACAAGGGGATATGCTTCAAGGCTATGTGGGTCACATCCATTAGGATTTGAGTATCACCCTTCTAGATTACTAATTATGGATTTGGTATGTGCATGAGAGCTCGGGAAAAGGTTGCCAAGCAACCAGGGTGATGACATATTTGATACTATTCAGTAAGGGGTAGGGCGGTCCTGATTCGCAGGGGATCCATATGAGGCCTTAAGTACATATTCTAGAGTGTACCATGGCAGGTGATACCATAGCACCTTGTCATTGTATAGAATTCGTTATCTAATAAGTGCCTTTCAGACTTATTTGTATACCTATTGTGCTGGAAGAAATTAATGTAACAATTTCGAATAAAATTTAGCATTCATTTTAATCCCTAGACATTATTATAATATCACAAGATTTGCTATGGAATGGTTTGGTTATCGTAAGGTAAAAAATATGTTCATGTTTATTTGCGGCATGATCTTAAGAGATACCTTTATTTTTTAAAGGTTTATAACATTAAAATCCATTTGAGTTATGTTTCTCACACTAGATTTTCAGACTGATCTGGATATTATTTTCTTATAATGCTCGGGTCGGCTCCAACATATTTTCAAATTTAGCTTTGGATGCTTTGGAGCTTCAGGAGGCAAGTTGGATGCGTCCATGATGTGCTTGCATATATTTTATTTCTGCTACATTTGTTGTTTGTATTTATCAACATTTTTGAGGATAGATTTTGTAACTATCTAGAATGATGATAGATTAGTTCACTCTGATTTATATACGTATATTACAGTTTTTTTGAAAGATCTATTGTATATTATATATTACTTGTCACGATGTGAGATTCTATTCTGCCTTTTCTTTCTTTTCCCTCAACAATCTATCTTTTCGACACTTGGTTGTTCGACACGTGAATACGGTGGATGTATTAGTGTTGAATTTTGAGGATCGAAAAAGGGGGTCGTTACAAGATATATCCTTTGCATCTTCTCATTATGTAGGCTACTGACACCGATCTCATTGAAACAACTTCATCTGAATTTGAGTTGGTCAATGCAACATAAGCCTTTTCCAACTTTGCGAAAAAGAACCCATCAATATCGATGCTTGTATCTCTTCTCATCATTCACCTTGTTATCCATGGTATCTAATTATTTACAATTTCTTGAAAATTATTGAGATGCTTTCTAATTGATCCACCTTCCTTTAGGTTTAAATTTACCAATCTTCTTGTTAGAAGAGCCTTTTCTTGTTTGGAGTTCTTTGCATAGATTCCTTTCGGTTTCTATCAAATTCCAAAAGCGACGTTTCATTATCAACAATATGAAACACCATATTCTCCACCAAAAACCTAATTTTAACCATGGCCTTTCTATCTAATATTTCCTTCTTTTCTTCAGATACATTACTAGGTTCTCCCTTTTTTACTTCAATGATCAGTAAAGATCATTGAGATACATAAAATCCTCCAACTTCTCCTTACATAACCCCCAATCCCTCCTATTAAGTTTTTCCAACATTTATCACTCTACAATCAAACTCTCTTCAAAAAGTTTATGTAGTTTGCTATGAACCAACTGTTAGGGATTTTCCTATGATTCTTACACAAATAGATTTGAGAAGACATAAGAAATGAATAAAATAATATGAAGAAATTCGTCCAAATAAATCGTTTATTAATTCAAAGATTGCAAGAAAAAGCCTAAAAATTAAGAAAATATCTCAATCTCCAAAGCCCCAAAATTAACCTTTTCCCTACACACATCTAATGAGCCATACACACGTCTATGTATAATAGTCTTGATAAAATGACTTCTTCAATTAGCTGTTGATTACTTCCATTTTTCAAAATAAATCTTTTCCATGTAGATAATTTATTATCTTCTTTAATGCAACAAAAGATGCAACTAATACATTTTTAATCACTCTTCAAAATCTATAAAATCTATAAAAGAGTTAATATATTTAGGTAACAATTCCACGTTGACTCACAATAACTTTAGAAACTACTTTGATTGAAATACTGTATCACTAAAATATAACAATAAATTATTCTATTAACTATTTACAGTGTGAGGATTTTATAACACATTTAATCGTTAGTTTGTGATTAAAAATTGAATTTTAAAATAAATTTTAGTGGTAATTATTTATTGTTCTTGTTGATATTTTTTTATTATTTCTATGGTAACCGTGTCACAAAACTTTTGGTAAACAAGGGAAATTTTTTAAAACTCAAATTTATTTTGGATTTATTAGCGATGAATTGTCTGGCGAGAAAGAACAATGGATAAGAAAATAGAGAAAGGAGGGGAGAATGTTGTTGTGAGCAAAGGGATAACAAAAATATGGATAGAAAATTGTTTGTTCTCATAATTATTATTTTGAAATGACGTAAACATCCTAGAGTCAATTAATCATCTCCAAAGTATGGGAAGGTCACATTGGTAATTGCAAAATCTTCAACTTAGGGTTTACCTATTGGCCAATTCTATTTAAAATACATAAACTTGTTGAGTAACTTCTCTAAAAAAATAGGAAAAGCCACCATACCCTTGTTTTTGCTAAGTTTATCCATCATATTGCCAAATTGTTCTCAAAATGCCCTTATGTAGTAAAAAACCGTTTGGTAAAAATCCAGAAACCACATTGCCAAATCACATTTTCTCCCACCAAATCAATACAAATTCAAGGTGAGATTATATTACTACGTAGGTAGTATTGTGAGTGATTGTTTTGTTCAACCTCGTAGTTGGTGTACAAAAATATATATTCTATCGCGCGGTGACATTATAATGTTACAAAGCTAGTCTCACATTAACCCTGCATGGTTGATGCGATGTACAAACTATACACTATCACTGTGCGATTATACTATCAATCTCACACCCGACTTCTACAACCTGAGCAATTTCAAACTCAAAAAAAAAACAAAAAAAAAGTTAAATTCTAATGGTTCTGATTCATATCGATGCTCATTATCATCCCCAGGTTCATCAATTCTGTCCAAATATTTGAAATTTTCGCTAGAATTTGAAGAAAGGTTTAACGGTTAGGAGATTTTAGATAGAATATGACAAGGGAGAGAGAACAAAATGTAAATGGGTATGTAAATCTGAAAGTGCGATTTTGTCTTATAATTTAAAAAAAAATTAGAGGGGGCAGCTCAACAAATTCTTGTGTTTAAATAGTATTTGTCTTTCCTATTATACAAAAATTAGTAAATAACCTAATATCACATTTGATTAGAATATAGGACTCCATGAAAAGTGAAATGTTCAATCTTCCTAAATGGGTTTACTAAAAAGGAACACACACACACATACACACACACACACATAGGGCGGCTATTAAGACATTAATTGACACAAATTGGGGACACAAAGCATCTCAGCCGTTAGATATTTTTGTCCTTATATGGGAGGTGGAAATCAGGGGGCAATCTAATGGTGAAAATCAATTGTGTCACCGATCGTGTCCATATTTTATGTCTAAATAGACTTTCCCATATATATATATATATATATATATATATATATATATATATATATATATTATTAAACTACATTAGTGGCAACTTGATGGTTTTATTAACCAAGGGTTTACTAAGTGGATGTCTAAATAAGAAATTAAGAACCTTTTTATTTCTGTTTTTATTGTCAGAGTCTTCTAATTTATTATTTAGACTCATGTAGTTTCTCTGTCTTAATAGTAGATTTTTACCAGTCATGGTAAAGATCCATATCAAAATCATATTCTGTAGATCTATTTCTTTCCTCTTGTTTTATTAACATGTTCATCCATTCTTTATGAAATTATTTTAGAAATCTTTGGCTCAATGTTACTTTTTTATTTTTTATCCACGTAAGATAATGAAATATGTCTATTTCATTTATTACGTTATATAGGTTTAGTGAAGAATCAGTTATGTCTATAAATTCATTCACATACTTGTTTTTAAATACGTTTGTAATAATATATTGGTCTTGCTGACTTAAGTTTGTATTTTTTAGAATAAATAGTAATTTTGTAAGGAATTTTTCCTCTAAGTGATTCTGTAAATATTCCATCAGAAGGTTTGTTATTTGATAAACTTGATAATATTTAGGAAAACAGACATGAATCTAGGAATACTAAGTTACGCAGACACTATTTATAATATTATTCATCTTCTTCTTCAACCTTTCAGGCATAAACCTTTGTCCAGTTTTTGATAAATATGGAAAAAATCTTTTGTGTTGTTAATTATCACCTTGTCACCCTAAGAGTTTCTTCCCCTAAACGCCTAATGTCATCATGACTAATGGCTAAAATGAGTACTTTGCTCTTTCAAACGAGCTTACGTCTTTTGAATTAAACAACATATAAGATAATTTCGAAACTTAGAAAAACATGAACATCACATCATTATCTTTGCCTCAAACCAAGAAGAAACATAAATAAGAATAATACTTAGGCCGCTTTACCTTTGTTCCTTGATTTACATCTTAATTATTTAGCTCATGAAGAAATCAATGCTTAACATTAAAAAGGAAAATACTAGAGGTTTTTTACAATAGAGGAATAAGATTACAATATTTGAGATATCTGTTCTGAAGGCCTTACATGCCTTTATATAGCCATGCTCAGAACACTCTCGAAATACAACCTGATAACTTGCAGCCATGGGTTATATTTCCACATTATTAATACATAATGGCGCACTTTAAAAAAGAAAAGATATTAAAATAAAAGCAAGCATCCACTAGACTTGGTTTTTTCCACATATGTACTTTTAGTGGATACTTTATCTGTGCGGTAGGTTTTTCATCACATCAGTCCATTAGGTCTTCATCTTCTTTTTTCTTGTTGCTACTGGTAGAACCTTCTTTGTCTTCTTCTGCTAATGACATATGTAATTTTCTATAGATTTTTATAGTGTTAGGCCTAGGATGAAAGATTTCAAAAGGCCTGTATTCCAGTTCAAATTCTTCTATGTCCTTGGAGATGTATATTTTTGTTATTGGGGATTCAACATGTAGTTTGAAATATTTATTGTCTATGTTTGTCCAACTTAGGTTTTGCCCTATCATGTAGGCCTTGTATTTTTCATAATGTTGTTGATCATACATCTTAGGTGTTGAGTTGTTGATGAACTTTGTAGGCTCTTCCCAAGGCGGGTAGTCATGATCAAAGCTGTGTGCTTTAATTTTTATTGTGCCTTGCAGGGTCAAAGATGTTGTTGCCATAATGTGGATGAACTGTAAATATATCCAGGTGTAATTTTGTATCAAGGACATTCATAAAACAATCTGTTATCGAATGCAAAGGCTCTCATAGTTTTGTTGGATGCTAGCCATTTATATAGATGTCTTCGAAAAAACCATAGTTTAAGAGAGTCGTTGGATCCAAAGTGGATTTGTCATGGACAAGATATTTGTATTGTGACAGTTTAAGACTAATAAGTGGCATAGATGCAACAATCGTACAAATACAGTCTAATAAGAATTCTTGTAGTCTGTAAATAGTTTAGTGCAAGGGATATTCTGGTTTCTCAGTATTTCCCAGTTTATTTTGAATCCAGGAATTTCTTGTGAAGAAATCTTTGTAATTAGAGAATAAATCTCTTTGTACGTAGGAGCATTTTGCTTTTTTGTATTTTATAGAAATTGTATTTCTTTGTCAAGTGTCTTAGGAAAAGAAATCTCCTGACTCCTTACTTGTATTAGAGAAGCTTGTGGGATATATCCAAGCTGTACCATTTTTCCTTTGTTAGCCTCCTTTGTAATAGCTGCAAATGTTGTTTTGGGCTTTAAGCATATTTCTGCAGGAGTTATTATCTCTTCTTTTATCTATATTCTCAAGGCTATGTTTTGTATTTGCTTAATTATGTCAGAGACTATGTAATCTATTCCATGAATCTTTTCTATAGCAATCTTGGTTGTCTCATAAGTGCAATAGCCCTTATAATATGGTCTCCTAGATTTAGGGTTTTGTTCAAGCTCCTTAAGTTTAGCAACCATTTCTTCCCAATCAAGATATATGCCGGTAGTACGTCCGTTGAACAGACAATAATGTGTAAATTTCTTTGTGTTTTTTGTGTCTGTAAATAACTCAACCAAAGTATATAATATACTTAGCTTTAGTTTATTTTCATGTGGAGTCGTTGACAGGTTCCATATGTTGTCTAATATCATCTATTGTTCTTCAGATAATTGGGTATTTGTGACAAATCTGTTTTGTGTATACGTCTTCAAAAATCTTTTACTATTAGTTGACTGATTTGTAGTAGCCATTTCTATTTCTTCTTCTCGGTTAACAAAATTACAATCTTCAAAAGAGTTAGTAAGATTACAATTTTCAGAGGAGTTTAGTAACCTTAATAATTTGTTTAGCGATGTATTTGAAATACCTTTAATATGTTCCCATATTATCCTAGTTCCACAATTTAAAACCGGATTTTTGAATTTTAGCCATCTATTATATATTATACCTTTTTCTTTTTTGTTATTAGCATATTTTATTATTGATTCATAGTCTGTTCTTATAGTAATTTCTTTATGTGACATTATAAAAAGTTTGAAGGAATCTAATACATATATTATGGCTAATATTTCATAGTCCAATGATGTCATAAATCCTTTTTCTTTATATGTCCTGATGTATATCTACAAATTCTTTCTATATTTTTTGGATCATTTTTATATTTTTTACTTAACAATATTCCTCCCTATTCTAAAGAGGAACCGTTAGTTTCTATAATTAAATAATCTGAGTGGTAACGCAAGTGGCATTAAATTTTTTGCCAATTCTTTAATTTTTTGGATTTGTTTTATATCTTCTTGATTAAATTCTTTTTTTCCCTTAGGACTTGCTTTGTTATACAATGGTCCGATATATTTGGATAAATTTTTGATAAAAGGCCTTGCATAATTTATAAGTCCAAGGAAAGATTGTAGTTGTTTTGGATTTTCTATTTTGTCTGGATATTCTAGTATTTTTCTGGATATATGTGGTTGAAATTCTATTTGTCCTTTTTCTATTTCTATTCCTAGGAAGTCTATAGTATTTTTAAACAATTCTATCTTCTTTTTAAATATTATTAGACCATGAGCTTCAAAGGGTTTAAATATTATGTATAAGTGTGCTATATGTTCTTTTTTTGTTTTTGAAAAAACTAATATATCATCTATGTACACACATGTGAATTTACTACAACGCTTAAATATGTCATCCATTTTTATTTGGAATATTTGTGGCTCATTTTTTAGTCCAAATGGCATCACAAGCCATTCGTAGTGTCCTTCTAAACATGTGAATGATGTCCATGGTATAGAATCTGGATGCAACTTGACTTGCCAGAAAGAAGATTTCAAATCAAATTTAGAATACCAATAATTATTTTGTATTTTGTTGATTAATACAACTTTGTCAGGAATATAGTATTAATCTTCATTTGTATTATCATTAAGTCTGGTATAATCCATGACCATTCTACTCTGTCCTCTTTTTCTTTTAGATTCTTTTTGTACTATGAAGGCTGAGGTCCTATGTCTAGAGTTTGATTTTCTTATGATTTCTAATTTATGTAAGATGTCTATGTGCATTTTAAATTCTTCAATCATCCAGTTGTCATATTTGGGTTTTTGATAGTTATATTTGGGTTAATTATGTCTAGTTTACAATAAATCGAGTCTTTCTCTCAGTATTTTAGTGTTTTTTCTCCTATTATTTCTATTTTTTCGAGTCTACTTATAATTTGGTTTATATCATTAGTTTTTAAAAGAATGTTGCTTATTTTGTTTGGTTGGATCATATCTATTTCTATATCGTGTGTATATCAATTATCTGCTTCTATGTTATGTATATTTTCATAACAATATAATTTTTCTGTTGTTATTTTATTAGTTTCTTTTTGTTGGTATTGGCCTGGAATGTCACAAGTACATTCTAGTTTTTGGGTTTTTGTTGTATATTATCTCCACCTCGCTACTCAGGCAGAAACTCTGATGTGAGAGGTGTTAATGTTGTTTTTTTAGCTATTTGTAAATAGTCTTTATTGAAGGAAAAGCTTTCATTTTCACTTAGGAGAAAATCTAATCCAAGTATTAGATTTATATTTCCTAGATTTAATTTAGTAAACCATAATCGTTTTAGGTTATAATGTGGTGACCAATTATCACAAGTAGTATGAAATCGTAGTTGTACGTTGGTAATTATATCTGTTATAATGTTGGTTCTACCATCAAACTGGGTACTTTGTTTTGTTTTATTAGTTTTTGTGATTAAGTATTGGGGTACTAGTTCAGAATTTATTGTTGAGTTGGTTGCTCCTGTATCTATGAATGCTAATAATTTAATTTCTAATCCTTTAATGTTTATTAGGGTTAATGTTCGAAGTTCTCTTAAACATTCAAGATTTCATATTAAGGGGATTTGTATTACTTCATCTGTATTGTTGAGGTTGTTTTCTTGTAAGTTTGTTATATTTTTTCCCTTATAATGTTTGTCTGTTTCTACTAATATTTTTCTTATTTCATCTATTTCTATTTCAAAATTGTTCATTCTGTCTTCTAAGATTTTTATTCTATCTTCGTTGATTTTGTTTTTATCACTATATTGTAGCTTATGTTGGTTAGGAGTTTCTAAATTAAAGTAAGTTTTGGCGCATTTATAACATATTTCTATAGTACATTTTGTGCACTTGAATCTTTTGTCAAAGGCTAGATACCAAGGACAAAAGTAGCATTTTTTATTATTAGTTCCCATTTTATATTTGAAATCATGTATATATTCTTCATAATTCGTTAAATTTACAAATTGTTCAATTGGGAAGTCTATCAATTTTGCTTGTTCACTTGTTAGTTCTTCTATTAAAGAGTAGTTTGAATTAGAAGTGTTCTCTTGTTCTTCTAATCCTTCCAATGATACAATGGAGTATATTGTAGAAGTTTCAGATACGTCTGAGGCTACTTCAAGTAGATCTTCTTTAAGAGAGTCAACTAGGTTTGATTCCCTAATATATAAGTTGTGTTTTTAGGGCATGTTGAAGACAAATGTCCTTTCTCATTACATGCGAAGCATGTAATAGTACTTGCATATGTTTTCTTTGGATTATATTTCATGTCTTTCTTTGTTTAAGTATGGTTTTCTTGCTTTTGATTTTCTAAGATAATATTTCTTAGTATATTGTTTCTTAGGCTTATATTTTTTGACCATAGGGCTTTTAGATCCATATTGCCGAGGAGTATATATTTGTGAGCAAAATACATAATTTTTTTTGTTTTAATTCTCTTTGAATTTGTATATATGTACATTTCTTTTTTAGTTCAGAAAATTCTAATTCCTATGTTATCATAAGTTTTAGGGATGTTGGCATATGTCTCATTCTAATATTTATATATTTCCTTCCCTAAATCACCAGGCAGTTTAGAAAATAATCTCTCTTAATTTTTTTAGAATAATAGTTGCTGGAAGTTGTGGCATAATGTAAAAATTCATTTAGTAATTTTATTATATGTTTCCAATCTAATAGTTGTATTTGTTCTAAGTCTCTTATTGCTTCTTGATGTCTAAGAGTAAGTACAGTATTTACTTCTCTTCCTGTTATTATTCTATGTATTAGGTAAGCAAAGTTGTATATGTTTCCTCCTTGTGCTACTAGGGAGGCTACTTCATCTGGGAAATTACTTTTGTATGCTTCCCATTTTCCTTCCCAGTTTCCAATCTAATAGTTGTATTAATTTTGTATACTTCTCTTGTTATTATATTTGTGTGTTTCGCTGAATAATCTCTAGCTATTGCAACAGTCCATTGTTCTAAATATGTATTTAATAGTTGAGGATGACATTCTGTAACATTAAGTATTGCAACGTCCTTTCTAAAAAAATGTTTTTTCAATAGGTATTCTTTTTCCTATTGTTCTTAGATCTATATTTTCATCAGTATAGGGATTAACATTTACTCTAGGAGGGTGTCTTAGGGGATAATCCATTTTGTGAGGAGATTCTTTGGGATAAGTTACTGTAGAGATTTCTCCTTGTCCTTCCATTAGTTCTATGTGGTAGGTGTATTCACTGTTTAAATCGTTATTAAGGTCTTCTTCTTTTTGTTTAGTTGTTTCTTTAGAGTCTTTAAGAAGGTTTCTAACGTAAGTATTGTTTTAATCCTAATACTACTTTCATCATCTATACAGATAAATGTGTTATTGTCTATCTGGTTATTTCTTTTAAGTTATTGTTCTAATTCATATAGCTCGAATGGTTCAAGAACCATTCCAAATTCTTTAGGGTATATTATTTTGTCCATCACAAGTTTCTTTGGAGTTCAGAATTTGATTCATCATTGGTGTCTATGTCTTTTTGGTTAGAGGGTCCATAATCCTTAAATCTTAAGGCTATCGATCAATTAGGGTTCGTATAAGTTACGACATAATTTGGTTTAAGTGTGTCCCTGTTCTCATTTGGATTTTGGATAGTCCATACATGTCCTGCTAATATAGATGAGTCTATTTCCATTGGTTTCAAAAAAATTATACTAGTGGATATTAGTGTTTTTATTACTTCATCAAGTTTTATTTTTATTTTGGGAGTATATTTTGTTATACATTTTCCTATAAGTGTTATATCAAGCAGTATATTTTTGCCATTAAAGTTTTCAAATTCTTTAATTTGAATAACTAATTTTATGTGTTTATAAAAATCTTGTAATGTCATTGTGAAGTTTGGTGATATATAAACAATACCAATGTTGTTGTTCATATCAACTTCTATTGTTCTGAATATAGCTTTATCTAAGTCTTGATGTCTATCATCAATTAGTACTATTAGTAATTTGGCTTTTATTTTCTTCCTAATTAATCCACTTATTCCTATGACAATGAGTCCTAGGTGAATTAACTTATAATTTTGTATTCTTGTTTAATAGCTTCATTAGACATTAGGTTTATAAGTTGTTGATTTCCATCACTTAGGGAAAGAATTTCTTCCCTATGATGTCTATATAATCCAGTATTTATGGTAAATATACATGTTCTGTATGGTTCTCTTGGGTTTAGAGTATTTAGTTGATTATTCGAGAATACTTCTAAGTCATTATCTATATTTATTATCTCTTCTAGTTGGGATTGTGAATTTACAGATCTTTTTAATATGTTGCCTACCCAAGTGTTTGTAGCAAGGTTATTGCTTTCTGTTGGTCTGTCCATTAAGGTTCTGGACGTCCCTATAAAAGATCTTCTGTGCATCATATGGTGTCTAATTTTTTAGATGTATGAAAGCTGATTTTTTTTTCTTCCTTTATCTGAATCTATCGGTCCTAAATTTAGGCTTGATATTATTAGTTGATTAATATCATAATCTTTTTCTTGTGTAGATTTGTCTAAATTACTTAGTTTTCGGTATAGATTTGTAATTTGTTTTTCCATCAAATCTAGCATGTCATGTATTTGTGTTATCATTACTATTATTGTGTTAATCATTAAACATAGTACATTATCTGCTTTATTTGCAAAGTTGTCTTTATTATATCCTGCTATTAACGTATCAATTTGTTTAAATGACATATTGACATGCACTTTTGCTTCAGAATAATATTTGTTATCATATCCCATGTTTTAGTTTAGTTGTATATGTTTTATTTCTTGTAGTGTTTGCTTAATCTGTTGCATTTGTAATTCAAAATTTTTCTTATTCGCTTCAGTTTGGTTTTTAATTTATAGTATTAAATCTTTAGATTGTACCTCAATGTCTTTAGGCTTGTTTTCTTCAATCATTTGTTTTAAAGAAATTATGTCTTGTTTGTTTGGGAAAATTTTGAGCTGTAGAGCATTAAACTTCTTGGTTAGTTTCTATATGGTATTATCGAACTTATCTATTTTTTGTAATCCTATCTTGAGCTAATTTTGATTATGTTGTATTTGTTGGAGTTTTTTATTTCTTGAAACCATGCTTTCTGGAATAAGTTCAATTAATCGACAGAATTTTTCATTATACCAACGTAGAGTGTCTCCCAACTCAATAACCAAATCTGTTATTGAATCTAAGTGGTATGATTCTGAATGTAACATATGTTTATAGTTGTTGTTTATATAACATATATGTTTTTGTTTGTCTATTATTTCTAAATTTAAATATTCAAATTTCTTATAGTTTTCTATGGATCAAACATTCTCTCAATTGATTCTTGAACAATAAGTGCACTAACTTGAACCGAAAAGACAACATTGACATATTAAGGACTTTCATTCTACCTTTATTATATCAATTATTATAATGCAAATATGGAGAGTTCAAATCACATGGTTTTTCATGGTTATTATGGACAAAGAAAATCTATGCCATTCCTTTTTTATGTTTTGATTATTAAGGATAAAAAAATAAAATAATAAGAAGAGGTGGATTTCAGAGGTTTATGGTGCATTCATAATTGGAACCAGGCGATTAGTTGCCAAATATTTAAAGCGTATATTCTAATAGACAAGCAACAAAATATTTCTCAATGCTCATATGCCCAGCAACAAACTCCACCATCATACAACCCAAATTAAAAAAAGAAACATGGCAAATTCCTTTCATATCAAATAATAAGCTGAAGATGTTCAAGATCTCACTACGAGTGCATTAGTTTAATATCAAATAATAAGATGCAGACAACAAAGATATTATCATGTGATGAAACCTGTAATGTGTATTGAATGAACCCACGGAGTATTTTTCCATTTCAAGTGCAAGAGAAGCACTCTCTTATTCTTGAGTCGGTAGAGGGATAGAGGGATAGACGTATGATAGGAATGTGAAACTTCTAGAGAAGATGCTCAACAAAAGTAAAGAATGTAAAAACATTTTGTAGAGGGACTTATTACTTTCAAGTACATAGCTGTTACATAACGATTTGATCAAATAGTACATGGAAGTTTCACATGTTACATAACATGCTGACATCAACCTCCTTTTGCTTTCAACTTATGTGACACATATAACCCAAGGGAGAATGCTAGTACTGCTACTGTAGTTATATTTCTGTTTTGGTTAATCTTCTCTAATGCACCATCTGCATACTTGATATTTAAACACCCATCTTCTCCTTGTCTCATTTTATTTATTTTCTTTTTTATATCTTATGGTGTATCTCTGCATATTTCATTCACCTTCAACTTCATATTTTGCATTGTTTCTTTCATTTTCCCCTTCTCTCTTTTCACTTCACTTGAAATTGCCTTGACCTTTCTGTTGTGGTCTCCTTTTATCTCCTCAATGGCTTGTTCAACCTTTTTTCCTTCTTGATGCATGATGCCCACATCAGTTTTGCCTTTCGATCTTCCACCTCTTCATGTTTATTATTATCATCATTATAAAAATTGTTCTTTGGCATTTCTTCAGCTTTTGATTTTGAATTTAACTCATTCCCTGCAGTATCTGTGCCAACAATTTCTTTTTCTTTTTCTTGAGTTGGTTCCTTGTGGTTTGCTTTAGTCACTCGAGACTTAGCATCCTTTACAAAGGAAGCCATCGCCTTAGTTACTGTAGGCATCTCCATTTGATTTGCATTTTTACTTCTAGTTTTCTCCTCCCTTATTGTAACAGCCCGCAAATCCGTACCCCTTGAGTCATCACTATTCTACCTATATCAACTCAAGTTGTACAGAATTACAAACCATTTGGGTTAAAGATGAAGAGGTAGAAGAAGAAAATAGAAAACAACCACAGAATCAAACCATCGCAGCAGAATAAAATATAATAGATAATAAATGATCTTTACTCAAAAATCAAATATCTCTGTCTATATATTACATCATCAGAGTACATCAATCACAGTACAACAACAGCATCCAAATGGATACACAGTAACTCAACACAGCGAATATAAATATAAACAAGCACGGAAGTACGTATCGTCATCCAGCTCGTCTCCTGAGCTCCACATCATCATATCCTGTATCCTATAATACTCGATCTGACCCATGAATTACAGTTAAATAACACCGAGTCAGTCTAGAATACTAGCGTGAGAAAATCACACTCAATTTATTATTAAAGTTTCAAAAAAATCCTTTGAAAATAAAAGCATCTCGTAAGACCACGCCATAAATAAACATGTCCGGTTTTTACCTTACGATAGCTAAAACGATTTTTATAGAAATCCTTTGATATTATAATAGGTTCTATATACAATACTTATAAAATAGCCGAAATTGTTACATTATTAAATTCCATCTACTGGCCACAGAGTGGGTAATATAAACAAAATTCGTACAAGGCTCGTAGGGAGAATGGATTTCCAACTAATGACTAGGCACTGGGGTACCACCTGTCACAGTACGTGGCCAAGATCACAGTACCGAGGAGTACGCCCACTCCCCTGTAACACAAGACTGGGACTACCCCTTACTGGATAATCCCGAGTGAGATCACCCCGCGGTTGGGATCAGCAACCGCCCACTAAGCCAAAATAAAAAGGGACATCTAGGCAGGGATGACCTCACCCTGCTTGGGTGCTACCCACCTAGCCTTGCTGCGTAACCCTTGATTTTCAGTCATTCCCATTTGATGAGTCTTGAGGCTAAGCATTACCTTTTTAGAACATATCCCTTAGAATGCCCATCGTCCACCTGACGATGTTCCGAAAGCATTCATCCATACAAGTCCGTCCCGGGTTCGAACGGAACCGAAGGCACTATTCCTATTACTTCCATTTTGGAAATATCCTCAGGATTAGTAGGGACTAGCCCTTGCATTTTACCACTCCATCTTCGAATCCAAACTCGTTTCCACGAAACGTACAAACCGGATCGAAGTGGTTTTCGAGAAATAAATCTCGATCCCGGTCTCTTCGAAACGATCAACGCATTTGTCCAATATTGATAGTCGTTGATTTAACTATCAATTTAAATTCGCAAACATCCAACACACAATGAATAATTTCCCAAATTGTTTATTTATCTCAAAATATCTTTACAAGATATATTTCTATTTTCATTCCTTTGAAAACAGTTTTCAAATCATCTTTCTTTTGAGAATAAACTTTCCCAAATATTTTCTATCTCCACTGAAATCACTAAGCACAAAACTAAAATTTTAAAATAAGTTAAACACTTTACTTTGAAATATACTTTAAACATTTATTTTAAAACTGCTTCAATAATTTATTAAAAATATATACTATATGAATATTTGAAAGTAAGGTTACCTAATAAAATATAAAACTAGATTTTCACTTTTAAAAACAAAATACTAAGTCACTTTTTAAGTAGTTACTACTATAATAGATTAAAAGGAAATATTTTCTTTAGAATTTAAATGTTAGAAATAATAAATTTTTCCAAAACTTTCTTTTTAAAACAACTAGTAAACTTTAACTTATATTAAAGATTAAAATTCATTAACTTTCTGTTTATTCAAATTTCCTTTCTATACTCAAGATTTATTTATTAGAAATTTAAAGTCACTTTATTTCTTTTCCAATTCATTCTTAAATTTATTCAAATTTCTATAATTATTTTACTTACAAATTCACTTCTTTATTTTCTTCCCAAAATCCAATTTATATAGTTTTGGTAATTCATTATACCTAATTATAACCAATCGAACGATAGCATTCAATGTTCCGATCTAATTCATCATAGAATATCAAATAATCACAACAGAGGGTAATAAATAATTTAAATAAATGTTGAGGGATCCAGTTGGATCCCTCCAACTTGTTTTCCCTGCATCCACATACGTTAGCACAATATAAAATACCAATTCCAAAATATACCATACTATAGCACATCAATCAATTCAACCATTCAAACAATTATTTAAATTTAATCATTTAAATTTAAACTTAAATTTAAATTCAGCTGAGTGAGATTAACTCACCTTTGCTTCTGTTTGTAGTCCACTTTAATTCTGACTTGGTTCCCAAATTATAACCTAGTATAAACATTATATATTTTTCTTATCAACATTCGAGTCAATTTGAAAAATTAATTTTCCATTTATAATTTAATTAACTACACATTTTATTACCATTAACAGAATTTGATTTACTAATAATTTATTTTAATCTAAACTAATAATTCCCCTGTTAAAAATTAAGCAGCAGGTTTACGGTGAGTGTGTGTGTGTGTGTATATATATATATATATATTTAAATCAAAAATCAATTACTGTTTTATTTTTATTTTTACACACCAACTACTTATATTCAAATCGAATAAGAAATATATACATATCTATTAATTTAAAATTAATAGTAAAAACAAATATCTCACCTCGACCATACCTTACTTGCGAGCACCGTTCACCACCCTTCCGACATCGAATGATGATGAGCCCTCAATCATCGACATAGCGATATGAACTCGAGTGGTTCACTGCCCTAACTAAAACGAGCCGAAACCCTAGCAATATGTCACTGTCGTCCTCCCTCCACGCTGCCATCTCCACTGCGCCGAGTCTTCTCACCTTCCAAATTGCGAGACCAATCTCGAAACCAACACGCGACAACCCTCATCACCGTCGACGAACCGCAATTCCTTTTCCAGCGAAAACACGAGCTTCCTCAAACTACTAACCCTAATTGAAAAATCCCCACCTGAATCGAACGCTACCTCTACACGAAGTCGAGCGCGAAGACAAACAACGCTCGCCCCAGATTGATTCGACTCGATTTCGAAATCCCACTACAGTCATCATCCCCTACGTGAGTGCTCGAGCTCGCTGAATTGATGAATAAATGATTTAACTCGGACGCCATTTTCATATACTGTGAATTCGATTTGAATTTGGGAGGAAAGGGAAGAAGAGGAGAAAGACATCGGCCCCCCTTTTTTCTCTCTCCCTTTTGCATTGACGAACTGATTCGAAAGGAAACAGCATGATTTAAAAAAAACGAAGGCGACAACGATTTGATTTTAGCTTCACTGGGAGACAAAGAGTACGTCAAAATATCTCGTTTTGGATGGCAGGGAGGAGTAGGTCGGCCTGTGTTTTCAGGGAACGAAATGACGTTTGTAGGCTGATGTGAATATATATGTAAATCAAGGAATATATATTTATTTAAATTTTTCGATATAAATTTCAGGGAGTTTACTTATCGTATGGTCACACAACAACTCTGATCACTACGAAATTTGAAATCCGATAATAATTCAAATTATGGATCCAATGGAATTGGTTTCGTCAAATTCCGAGACTGTGCCATGGAAGGCTATTTTTAAATTCAATTTAAACGATAAAATTCTAAAACTGAATAAACCACTGTTAATTTCAATTTTACAACCTCTATTATCTTCAGGATTATCAATATAAATTTTATAAGTCTTCTAATTATTTTTAATAGGCTTAAAACTCCAGGTTCAACAATTTACTCAACTTCACTTATTTAAATTTAATAATTCAATTATCAAATAAATTGTGATATTCGTAATTCAAGTTAAAATTACTCTATTGAATATTTAAAATCAACTAAATATTTCGATTTTAAATGCTCGAAAATTCCGGGTCGTCACATTCCTCCCCCCTTAAAAGAATTTCGTCCCTGAAATTACTAGTTAGAAAGAACGGTCCAATAACCGTTACTAAAACCAACAATTCAACATCCTACCAACTATCCTTAAATAAAAGACCCATTACCTTTCCTACAAACTTCCCAAACAATCCCATAATTTCAAACTATACTATTTGTTTAACCATTCAAGTTTCAATTTAAAACCAAATTTGAATTATCAAAATTTTCTCAAAATTTTTCTAACTCTCTAAATTCCCGAAATTTTTTGCCAGCGTCTCCTTTGCGCGGCTAGCTCGGTACAACTACAAAATGGCCCTACGGCCTTCCTAATCCAAAAAGAAAACAAAAAGCCAAGTGGCTAGATCCAAAAACCCAATCAAATTTCATAGAAATTTAAACACATACCTTTTGGTCGAGCATTTCAAATTTATCATCTGAAATCAAAATCAATTCTCTTTTCCCGTTATAATATCTGCATATCCTGCTTAGCACTAATATCCAATCACAATATGCCAAAAACATTTTTTTCGACTTTCTTACAAAATGTTAATATCTATTCATCCAAATATTAACTTAGAATACATTCGTAATATCAATTCCCAATTAAGAATGCACCATTCCTTACTTAAGTTTAGTATAATCATTTTATACGCTTCTTATATTTTATTTTCACCTTACTACTTCAATTTATATCTACATCTATTCAATTTGATTCTCCCATTTCCCTATGAATTCAATTTATCTTTAACTCTGAATATCTAAATTTTATTTTTCGTTTATAACTAATTCATGTCGTTATTTAAATCAGTTTCATTCACTAATTTATTTTAGTTTCCAATTTAAATTTGTTTTGTCATTAACAAAAATTTTCAAAAAATTTCAAAAATTTTGTAACTCCCAAAATTTTCGGAAAATTTTGGTAGAGTCCCCTTTGTACGAAGGAGCTTTTGCAATTTGACAAAAGATATAAATATATATACATCGACGCACACGGTCGGAAAAACCAAAAACAGTTCATATTTCCTATTTTTATTGCGTAGGTGTACCTTATTTAGCATTTTTAAGCAAGCAGCTTATTATTTTTAGCAAATAGCACAACCAAATCCAGCCACACGGCTCCCAGGTACCTGTACTTACTCAATTTAAACATGTAAGTGCGATATAAATGAAGTTTAACAATATTTCACTTATTTTCAATAGTTAAACACGTGAATTCTAAAAGAAATTCACACCAAACATTTCTCCGTAAGCAACTTATACAATTTTCATACTAATTCCACTGTTCCAATTAATTTACAAACCATTTTCATTCAATTTTAATGGTTTTCAATGCATTCCTTTACATTTCATTCCATATTTGTTTATTCCAACTATTCTATTTAGCTCGAAAACAATCCAGGCTATTTCATTCAATAACTATTTCAATTTTATTCACGATCTATTCATTTACGATTCATTTCTTATCCGCATTCATTTAAAACCATTAACACTTAGGTTCATCTTCATTACCAACTAATTTTTTATTTATTTAATTCATTCAAGACCATTTATTTAGCTCGACCCATTCCAAGCTTGCATATTACTAACCATTCCCGAATTAATTCAACCCAAGCTTTAGTTAATTTACCCAATTTATTCCACTTCAAACTTAAGTTCACTACCATTTGATTCTTATTTATTCCATCCATTTATTTATTCAATATAATTAGTTTATCCACTCAATCCATTATGAATTTTCATTTCCTTACATATTATCTATAACTCACCGAATTTTATTTCGATTAAAATTTATTTTCACTTGATTTAAAACCAATCCAATATTATTAAACTTAGTATAAGTTGATTTCAATTCAACTCCCCCATCTATTTAGCTTAAGTCAATTTACTCAATTTATTCAAATTTTATAATTAAGCTCATTTTCATTTTACTAGTAAACTCTCTCTTCTATTCAACTTAATTCTATCTCAATTAAATCTCATTTTAAATCTGCAATTTCATTTGATTAGTTATTATAAAATTTAACTTTCCAGATTCAACTCGTTCAATTGACTACAAGGCCATTTCCAATTTATTTCTACTTATTTGGATTTTATTCGCAATACAAACCATTACTATTTTAATCCATTTCCATTTTTATTCAATATATTTCAATTATATTTAATTTGTTAACACTTCAAGTTAAAATTTTAATTTATAACCCAAGTTCTGAATCCACTATCCATTTTCAATTTACCACCCAATTTATTTACCACAATTCAATTACATTTACTTCACTATCGATCCAGGTCGAATTTGATTTATAACTTGAGTTTTATTTTCAGACTTCATTATTAACTCACAATTCAGCTTTATTTAACTACAATAGGTTCCATTTACACATTTCATTAACTAATTTATTAACAAATTAGTTCTCCCCTAGTACTTTATTTTTAATTCCAAATATCACTTCATTTAATTTTCTTAGTTTAATTTATTTTATAATTCAAGTTTGGATTTTGTATTCCATTTTCAATTTTATAAGTCACAACTTGTTATTTACATAATCCCATTCATTCAAGGCTTAAATATATTCATCTTTTATTTTTAACTCGAGTTTACATTTATTTAAAATCCAAGCATATTTTATCCTACGGATTTTTTTAATTCTGATTCTTTTATAAGTTATTCTCATTCATTTATTCCAATTCCAATCCTTACCCAACTTATTTTTCATTTATTCAGGTAAGAATCTAATTCCATTCAATAATTCAATTGAATTCTTATTCCAATTCAATTTTATTTTAACTCAGATTTATTTAACTCAATTCAATTTCAACTTGATTCGAATACAACTGGATATTATTTTCAGCCTATCCAATTAATTTCAATCCAGTTAAATTTTTATTTCCCAATCCAAGTTAATTTCATTTTTTTAACCTTTCACTTTAAATTTAAATTTCCAACATTCAAAGCTTATATTTCCTTCCTGTTTTAAAATCATCTCAATTTATAAGCTTACAACTATCTCATCAGGATTTTTAAACACCCGACTTTTGGTTTCAAATTATTATGAAATCTTCAACATCTCAAATCACATTTCTCAAAAGCCAAACCAATCCTGGTTTTATTCCCAACAAATTTCCTTTGAAATTTTCAAAAACAACTAGCTTTTTTGAACAAATAAGTTTTTTTTGGCAGCAATCCGTCATTTAGAAATTTGAAAATGAATACTGATGATGCGGCCGTCATCATCAGAATTATTTTCCAATAATCCAAGTGATTTCAATGCTATATCACTTTCAAAATCCATTCAAAACACATTTTCTTTCAAAAATACCTCTAAAACAATAATACTATCATTTATCTTCAAATACTTCCAAATCTCCAGGATTTAAATTTCCAAATCCTGCTTAAATCAATTTTAACTATAATTCATTTGTATAGCTTATGCTCATACAAATTCTTATTTGATTATATTTCAATTTATAAATTACATTTATAATTCATATTTATAGATTTCATTTTATAATGAATTTATTCCCTTAAAATTTGGTTATATTTTCAATTTCTAGTTAAATTTTCACTTAACAATGATAACACATTAATATTATTCTTCCTAACATCGACGCAACCATATATTAGCTAAAATAGTTTACAAAAACTTTTCTTTATGTCAAAATATATTTTGGGTAAAATTATTTCATTTACCTACATTTAAAACAATACCGTGTCGATTGTTCTATTCAAGTGTTTAGGAACCCCTTCAATACAGTTGCGCAGACTGTGCCCACGAAGGTTCATATGCCACTCAATAAACCAACCAACACAATATTAAAACAATTTATATTCACTAACAAATACGCGATCATATCTATTAATACGCTCAAACTCATTCTAGAGTATTACGGACTCTAATTTAAATGAGTAATTCCCACCAAAGCCAAGGTTATCACCAACCTAAGCTCTGATACCAACTGTAACAGCCCGCAAATCCGTAACCTTTGAGTCATCACTATTCTACCTATATTGTAACGACCCGTTAAATTTGATGATATTTAATGAATTAATTTAATACGATTTCTAACCTAATTTAGAATAAAATAAAAGTCTTAAGATTTTATTTGAATAAATGTAGGAATTAGATATTGTAATTGAATGTTAACAATTTAATAGTTACATGGAAATAGATTTGATTGATGTAAATTTGCACCCCGTGTTATAAGTTAAATATAAGAAACCAATATAAATGTTGAATCAGTGAATATTAATAAAAATATTTACTAAAATGGAATTCATTTAATATAAAATAAATAGTGGAGATTGTACATTTGGTTGTAATAATAAATAGTGACTAAATAAGAAGGACCGTGGAATAAATCAATGCAATAAGTGTTGATAAGTAATTTTATTGAATGTTGTCTATAATAAATGTACTTAAATTGGTAATAAAATGTTTTGCCTAGGGAATTTATGTATTGATAAGCTATAACTAAATTTGAAGTTTGTTAGTAAATAGAAAATAAGAAGACTATGGCAACTGGTAAATTAATAAATGAATACTAATAATAAAGTAGTAATTAATGCATAAGTTTTGGACATTGGTGATAATTACAAAGTTTTACCTATTCATCTAATTTATTTATTTAAATCTAAACCTACGGCAACATTTTGTTAATAAATGTTGTAAGTGAATTTGGATATAAAAGGATAACAAGTGTTTAGGTTAACCATTTATTTTATTTAGTTAAGAATGGAAATAGTTTGAAATAGATCTGAATTAATTATTTTGGTTGTTTATGTGTCTAGTTAATAAAGGAGAATTTATAAGGAATAAAGAATGCACAAATGAAATGTATTATAATCCAAAGGTTATTTATACCCACAAAATGTCTAAGCACTGTATAGAAAAAGTCTAAATCAATAAATGAATTTATTGAGGTTCCAATTTATAATTTATAACATTTAATGTAGACTTAATTTCAATTAACTGGTTTAATAGTGCAGTTAGCGTAGGTTTGTTTGGTAGTTGAAATGGTTAATTCTATTAGGTGAAGTTAAGGTTAATTCTATTTATAATTTGACCTATTGTTGATATAGATTTTAGGAAGCAGGATCTATAAATTAAATTGAGTATTAGATTCAATAATTGCATTTATTGCATAAATAAAGGGAATTTAACGTTAAATTTTACATTATTGAATTAAAAAGGAATGTGTGGATATTAAAGTGAAAACATAGACATGTTAAAGGGCATATTTGTTTGGATTTAAGTTGAGAGTATAAAAGCATAAGATTAAATAAATGAGTTTTGAGAAATTTATTTATAATTCCTTAATTTGAGGAAGCGGAGAAATTAATACTGAAATTGATAAACTTGTCGATTTTAATTCACATCTAAACTTATCAAATCATTAGAATTGGTTTAAGAAATATATAAGCAATAAAATTAGGTCAATTTTAGAATTTAATATAAAATTTGGATTTTATAATTTATTTTAATTTAATTAATGAATATAAAAATAGCCATTTTGACCACGGACTCGGATTTCGACGAAACTAGTTTCATCAGATCTGTATCGGTGAATTATTATAGGGTTTCAAGTTTCGGATCAGACCTGTCGTTTGATCGTACGGACGCGAAACGCCTTGAAATCAATTTTATTAAAATCAATTTGAAATCAGTTTGGAAATTTTGTTTTCAGCATAACTTCTTCATACGACCAAATTTGGACGTGAAACTTTTTCCATCGCGTTCAGAATATTTTAAAATACCTATCTGGATATATGGGTTTGACAAATTTCATTCCGGTGTTAGAACGGGCTTTTTGGGCCAACTATCGTTTAGCATGTTCGTTATCCGTACACACCTAGCCTTCTTCTATTTGTCTATATATATGCGATCATAAACCCTAGCCTCCTTTCTATTGTCATTGTCTGTACAAATTCAGACTCTCCAGAAAAATTCCACAAAAATATATGTCAATGCTCTCGATGAGCGTAATTCAATGGTGCTGTTCGTTTTTCGATCCGGGTTGTGGTTTGCTCAGAAAAATTCAAATCAGTTCGTGGCCATTGATCAACGCCGCGACAAACTTCGTCAGATCGTCAAACGATTTCTGGGTTTTGACGAGGGAACAGAGGGGAGTACATCTATGTGTTTTGTTTCGAGAGTTGACGGCCAGATTTGGGCGAATAATTGGATTAGGGTAACTATGTTTGGGCGGCTGCTGTTCGAAAGGGGGCAGGTGATGATCGCGAGTCAGTTCTTGGGGCGCGAGATGAACGGAACGGAGATGGGGGGAAGGACTCGGTCGGAGAGGAAGCGTGCGTTCGTGGGTCAACGATGGTGAGTGACGGCTGGTTTAGGGTTTTCGTCTCCCTGTTGAGTGCGTACGTCCCAGGCAAGCAAGATGAAGCGCCTACGTGGCATGTTTATTTTATCAATATGTGTGATTTTGTTTATTTTTAATTTTGAATTCAATCACCATTTTTCGCCATAATTTTCTCATACGACCACGGATTCAAACGAAATTTTTTTTGTTAGGATCGAAATTAAATTCCAGATCTGATGACACTGGTTTGGACAGATTTGGAGACTGTCAAAATTTTGAGTTTAAATTGAATTTAAATTCGATTTAAATTCCAAAGGTGAGTGTTTTAACCCACTCTCAACTTCTAAAAGTTTTTATGTTTGTTAAATTCATTTTTAGATATGAGTAGAAATTTATTTACAACTATTTGGCATGTTTATTCATCATATCTGTTAATTTGCATTTATTTAGTTTAACTGTTAATGTAGTTTATTTATTTCATATTAATTGACCGTTAGAATTTATTTATTTGCATATAAACTGCTAGTTAACGGTTATAAAATTTATTACTGAATATAAACAGTTAGTTTAATAGTTATTAAATTCATTTTTAATATAACTGACAGTTATTACCTGTTTATATTATCAGAGATATATTGATATTGTTTATTTTGGATGATGATTGTGATTTGGATGATGGATGATGTTTATAAATGGATGTTTTATTTTTAAATTACAAGTCATCGTGCATATTTCATTCAGGATTGTGGTTTGAAATGATATACAACCGCAAAATTTTATTTTAAATTGCGGATTGAAATGATAAATATCCGTATCACTTGACCATAGGATAGAAAATTATATACAGGCACCATGGTATATATATAAATTATTGTAAAAGTGATTTCTATGGTTTGGATGGGATACGGTTTATAAAAATTTAATTTTGATATTTTATAAAATATTATTCTTCGATATATACACATATGAAGTTAAAATTTTAAATTTAAGCTGTGTATAATCCTGTTGAATAAAATGATAAAAATTTGAGAAAAATGGAATTTGGTAATTTATCTTATATGTTTAAGTTGGAAATTTTAAGGTATGATATTTATAAATGGATTTTCCAAGATTTACTTAATTGGAATATTTTTATAAATTAAATTGAAGAAAATATTTAATTTCTAGAAATTGGAGTTTTATTTATAGATTTTATGTAAATATTCAAAACTAAATAATAGAACATTTAATTTGTTGAAAGAATAAATTCCAACTTTAGTTTTGAAATATTAATACTCCAAATGGATATATATATATATATAAATAGAAATTGAAGTGGTTTTGGAACTTTAAAGTGATATTTAAATTTGGTTTAGACTTTAAATAAAGTAGTATATTTGTAAAGCCCTGGAAATAATTTCTTTACAAAGTAACCTTAAAGTTAAACCATTTATTCTATATACCATTGACTATCCGAACCATTTAAGTTTTAGAAGTTATGGTTTTAAATTATGAATTTCGAAATATTATGCTTTGAAAGTATAACTCAAATATTTGGTTTCCAGATATTTTAAAAATTTAAAGCAGTATGATTTTGGAAAGAATTATATTTGAGAAAAGGATATCATATTGTTTTGGGCTTTAAATTGATATCGTATTCATAATTTTGAAATGAAAATGTTTATTTGGTTTTAAAGTATAAACTATATTTTTTAAAATGACCGCGGTGTTATAATAACGATTGGTTGGCAAAGAGACCGGGATCGGATATGGACATACTCTTTGTCGATACCGAAAACCACTTTGACTAACCGTGTACGCGGTGGAGATTCCAGAATGAAGTAGGTTGGTGGCGGCGTTGCCTGTAAGGTAAATACGTGGACCCAACTCCCGTGAGTTGGCATAAGGTGGCTAAAACAGGAGCGATTCTCGGGCCAATGAGGTCATTCCTCTGATCGAACGCACTCCTTCGATACCATACTCTGACTTTGGATTGATTCGGTGGCCACTATTGATTTCTTTGTTTTCGGGGTGTTTGTTCGAGGTGGGCGGTAGCTGCGGCTATGCGTTACCATCAGCCCGAGTAGCAATTGGTATATCTACCCTGGCATTGCCTAGTTGTGCCGTGTCACCTACCCTATCGCGCCTTGTACGAGTTTGGATTTCTCCCGTAGCCCGTGTGGTATCCTCTGGTGGCTTCCCGATCAGGAGGGACTATGATATTGGATGGACTACTGGGACTATTACGTGTTAAGGTGGAAAATGTAAAGCCTTAATGCTATTTAAAAGTATGTTTATTTTACTATAGACACTATTATAATAGCGCAATATACTACATAGTAAATAGTTTAACGGATCCTTAGGAGATGTAAATCCCGAGCATCTCTTGAGTTACTGTACTCATATTTATTTCTGTTAATTTAACTCACATAAGATCTTTTAGTTCTGACTCGAGTGTTTTTGTCTTTTCAAATTCGCTCGGGTCAGTCCGAGCGTTTCAGGATCGAAGACTTTAGCTTTGGAGGACGAAGATGAAGGATTCGTATTATATTATTTATAGTATTGCACCACCCTCATACTGTTCCGCTGCATTGATTGTATTGGTATGTGTAACTCTGATATTATTGTATAAAGAAGAATCAAGTGTTTTGTAAACTGTTTATGAAATGTATATTTATTATTATATTTTATCCTTCCGCTGTGAGAGTCTATTTTGTTTTATTTCTTCTCTGTTTTTCTTATTTACCCCATAACAATCCACCCTTCTGCATGGTTTGAATTGGCACGTGTGTCGGTTTTAAAGTGTGCGAAAAGGCGGGATGTTACATATACCAACTCAAGTTGTACAGAAATACGAAACAACCACAAAATCTAACCATCGCAGCGGAATAAAATATAATAGATAATAAATGATCTTTACTCAAAGATCAAATATCTTTGTCTATATATTACATCATCAGAGTACATCAATCACAGTACAACAACAACAACAACATCCAAATGGATACACAGTAACTCAACACAGCGGAATATATATATAAACAAGTACGGAAGTACGTATCGTCATCCAGCTCGTCTCCTGAGCTCCACAGCATCATATCATGCATCCTATAATACTCGGTTTGACCCGAGCATTACAGTTAAATAACACCCGAGTCAGTCTGGAATACCAGCGTGAGAAAATCACACTCAATTTAATATTAAAATTTCAAAAAAATCCGTTGAAAACAAAATCATCTCGTAAGACCACACCACAAATAACCATGTCGGGTTTTTACCTTACGATAGCTAAAACGATTTTATAGAAATCCTCTGATATTATAATAGGGTCTACATACAAATACTTATAAAATAGTCGAAATTGTTACAATATTAAATTGCAGCTACTAGCCATAGAGTGGGTAATACAAACAAAACTCGTACAAGGCTCGTAGGGAGAATGGATTTTCAACTAATGACTAGGCACTAGTGTACCACTTGTCACAGTACGTGGCCTAGATCACAGTACCGAGGAGTACGCCCTCTCCCCTGCAACACAAGACCGGGACCATCCCTTACTGGATAATCTCGAGTGAGATCAACCCGCGGTTGGGATCAGCAGCCGCCCACTAAGCCGAAATAAAAAGGGACATCTAGGAAGGGATGACCTCACCCTGCTTGGGTGATACCCACCTAGCCTTGCTGCATAACCCTTGATTTTCATTCATTCCCATTTGATGAGGCTTGAGGCTAAGCGTTACCTTTTTGAACATATCCCTTAGAATGCCTATCGTCCACCTGACGTTGTTCCGAAAGCATTCATCCATACAAGTCCGTCCCGGGTTCGAATGGAACCGAAGGCACTATTCCTACTACATCCATTTTGGAAATATCCTCAGGATTAGTAGTGACCAGCCCTTGCACTTTACTGCTCCATCTTCGAATCCAAACTCGTTTCCACGAAACATACAAACCGGATCGAAGTGGTTTTCGAGAAATAAATCTCGATCCCGGTGTCTTCGAAATGATCAACGCATTTGTCCAATATTGATAGTCGGTGATTTAACTATCAATTTAAATTCACAAACATCCAACACACAATAAATAATTTCCCAAATTATTTATTTATCTCAAAATATCTTTACAAGATATATTTCTATTTTCAATCCTTTGAAAACAGTTTTCAAATCATCTTTCTTTCTAGAATAAACTTTCCCAAATATTTTCTGTCTCCACTGAAATCACTATGCACAAAACTAAATTTATAAAATAAGTTAAACACTTTACTTTGAAATATACTTTAAATATTTATTTTAAAAACTGCTTCAATAATTTATTAAAAATATATACTATATGAATATTTTAAAGTAAGGTTACTTAATAAAATATAAAACTAGATTTTCACTTTTAAAAACAAAATACTAGGTCACTTTTCAAGTAATTACTACTATAATAGATTAAAAGGAAATATTTTCTTTAGAATTTAAATATTAGAAATAATAAATTTTTCCCAAACTTGCTTTTTAGAACAACTAGTAAACATTAACTTATATTATAAATTCACTTTGAAAACGTACTTGGTTATTCAAGGAGAATTTCGAACTTCAATCAATTTAAATCAATTTCCCAAATTGATTTCCAATTTACTTCCTTTGAAATAAATATCTTTACTTTTCTTAATTCATTTCAAAGTTCGTTAATTATAGACTTTATTTTTATTATTATTATTTTCCGTTTAGTTTTGAATCTTTTAACTGAAATAAACAAATTTCAGCTCTTTCCCAATTTCTTCTTTATTCTTTCCAATAATTTAAAACTTAAATTTTAATAAATGTTTTATTCTTTTAAATAATATTACTAAAGATTAAAAGTCATTAACTTTCTGTTTATTCAAATTTCCTTTCTATACTCAAGGTTTATTTATTTGAAATTTAAAGTCGCTTTATTTCTTTTCCAATTCATTCTTAAATTTATTCAAATTTTTATAATTATTATACTTACAAATTCACTTCTTTATTTTCTTCCCAAAATCCAATTTATATATTTTTGGTAATTCATTATACCCAATTATAACCAATCGAACCATAGCATTCAATGTTCCAGTCTAATTCATCATAGAATATCAAATAATCACAATAGAGGGTAATAAATAATTTAAATAAATGTTGAGGGATCCAGTTGGATCCCTCCAACCTATTTTCCCTACATCCTCCAACGTTAGCAAATATAAAATATCAATTCCAAAATATACCATACTATAGCACATCAATCAATTCAACCATTCAAACAATTATTTAAATTTAATCATTTAAATTTAAACTTAATTTAAATTCAGCTGAGTGAGATTAACTCACCTTTGCTTCTGTTTGTAGTCCACTTTAATTCTGACTTGGTTCCCAAATTATAACCT
This sequence comes from Allium cepa, assembly GCA_030765085.1. NCBI lineage: Eukaryota > Viridiplantae > Streptophyta > Magnoliopsida > Asparagales > Amaryllidaceae > Allium > Allium cepa. The sequence goes on from CM060932.1 coordinate 745,390,632, forward strand.
AGTATAAACATTATATATTTTTCTTATCAACATTCGAGTCAATTTGAAAAATTAATTTTCCATTTATAATTTAATTAACTACACATTTTATTACCATTAACAGAATTTGATTTACTAATAATTTATTTTAATCTAAACTAATAATTCCCCTTTTAAAAATTAAGCAGCAGGTTTACGGTGAGTGTGTGTGTGTGTGTATATATATATATATATATATTTAAATCAAAAATCAATTACTGTTTTATTTTTATTTTTACACACCAACTACTTATATTCAAATCGAATAAGAAATATATACATATCTATTAATTTAAAATTAATAGTAAAAACAAATATCTCACCTCGACCATACCTTACTTGCGAGCACCGTTCACCACCCTTCCGACATCGAATGATGATGAGCCCTCAATCATCGACATAGCGATATGAACTCGAGTGGTTCACTGCCCTAACTAAAACGAGCCGAAACCCTAGCAATATGTCACTGTTGTCCTCCCTCCACGCTGCCATCTCCACTGCAATTCCTTTTCCAGCGAAAACACGAGCTTCCTCAAACTACTAACCCTAATTGAAAAATCCCCACCTGAATCGAATGCTACCTCTACCCGAAGTCAAGCGCGAAGACAAACGACGCTCGCCCCAGATTGATTTGACTCGATTTCGAAATCCCACTACAGTCGTCGTCCCACGCGTGAGTGCTCGAGCTCGCTGAATTGATGAATAAATGATTTAACTCGGTCGCCATTTTCATATACTGTGAATTTGATTTGAATTTGGGAGGAAAGAGAAGAAGAGGAGAAAGCCATCGGCCCTCCTTTTTTTTCTCTTCCTTTTGCATTGACGAACTGATTCGAAAGGAAACAGTACGATTTAAAAAAAAACGAAGGCGACAATTATTTGATTTTAGCTTCAGAGGGAGACAAAGAGTACGTCAAAATCTCTTGTTTTGGATGGCGGAGAGGAGTAGGTCGGACTGTGTTTTCAGGGAACGAAATGATGTTTGTAGACTGATGTGAATATATATGTTAATCAAGGAATATATATTTATTTAAATTTTTCGATATAAATTTCAGGGCGTTTACTTATCGAATGGTCACACAACAACTCTGATCACTACGAAATTTGAAATCCGATAATAATTCAATATTACAGATCCAATGGAACTAGTTTCGTCAATATTACAGCTTCTGCTTTCGTAATCACAATTTTAGGCATAATTAAACTGAGATGGCCATCCTCGAACTTTCCACTAATTCTATCAGTAATTACATCTTTTGGCACATCAAAAGACTGATCGACATCTATGTATTTGTTGACTGCTGCTAATCTACTACCTTTGACAAATAACTTCCCAGCATTATCAAGTTGCACTCTTATCTCTTCCCTTTTGAACCCTTTTAAACAAATTACAGTTACAGTGAGTACATTTTTTCATGCTATTTTAAAGCTTGCAGAAATAATATAATTTCCTGATTTAATATGGATTTTTAAATTACAACTCATACCTGGCAACTAAACAAGAAGCATGTGGTTATATTGGTCTTCTTTCCACTCAGCTTGTGGCTTGTAATTTTCACGCTTAGCTTTCAATATCAATGAAGGTTGGCTCTGGAAAATTGGATTCTTCCTTGTATTATACATGTTCGGGTTGTTGGATCTAAAATTAGTGTATAGGTTGGTTTGAGAAATGTAGCGACCCAACTTTCTATCACCAGAAAATCGCATCACTAATTAAGAAAGAAAGGGATAGAAGAAGAAAAGAAAGAGAAGAAAGAACAACAACACATCAAAGTCTCACAGCGGAACGATTGAAATATAATATAGAACATATACATAGTATCATATACATCAGAGTACACAACTATACATCTCAATTTAGACAGTTATAACATTTTTGTCTAATATACAATACAAGAACATCAATACAGAATAACACACAGCGGAAACACTATCTATATATCTACATGCTGAAGCCTCCTGCTCCAAAGCTGTAACAACCCTGAGATTGCAATTGCCGAATAATGAATTAAAATTATGATTTTAAGTTAAATAGGGGGCTAAACAAATTTTTGGGAATTTAAATTTGCAATTGGTTTGCAAATTTAAATATTTTGGGTTGAAATGGGGAATTTTTAAATAAAAAGTGATTATGGGTTAATGGGCCAAATGTTACATGGTTTAATTAAAACTAGGATGCTTATTAGGATTTTTTTGTCTACATGATAACCTTAGGAAAATAAACTAAGTCCTAATGGGTTTTAAAACCTCTTACCATGACCCATTAACCAACCCACTCTTATTTAATATCTCAAACCCCTCCCATAAACCCTAACCCTCCTCTTCATAAATTACTAAAACCTAAATCTAAACAAATTAATGGCCTCCATTTAGAAGCTCCATCTCCTTCTCTTCATAAGTTAGTTTAATCTTAGAAGAAAAAAAAAAAGAAGAAGGAAGGTAATGCAATCTCTCTTAATCCCTAATCCTATTTAATCCTTATTTAATCTCTCCCATTTGGTTGTAATCATTGTTTTGTTTTTGTGATTTTGGGTCCTTGAAGCCTCTTAATCTTTTGCTTTGGGGTTGATGATTTTGGGCTTGCTTGATTGTGCACACAAACAACTTGATCCTTTGCTTAAGTGAGGTAATTACTATCTATTAGTAATATATGCTAGCTGAAATTATAATCAATTTATTGCAGTTAGTAAATTAGGCATATCTCATTCATCTTAAATCGGAATTAAGATTTTCTTGAAGTTCTGGAAAGCTCATTCTGTAGCCTATAACTTTTATGTTTTGAGCTCTGCCTAATTTTGGGGTTTGAATGGTTGAAATCACGTTTGTTTGTCGCTGACCTGACAACAAACTACAGTGTTGAAAAAATAAAAACCTGAAATTGATTTGGCCATAAGTAACTCGTTTCTTATCCAAATCTAATAAATTTGGATGTTCTGGAAAGCATAGATTTAGGGCTAAAACTTTCATGTTTTGAGTTTCATGAAATTATGAAGTTAATTTGGTCAAAACTGTGCATTCTTACCACTGTCCCGAGAGCACAACGACAGTGATATAGAATCTAGATCTGAGAATTGTTTTAGTCATAGAATCTTCATCTCTAGTCGGAATTTGACGATCTTGGTCATTCCGGAAAGCTTAGAAACTAAGCTACAACTTTCATTTTATTCGTTTTGCCAGAATTTGAAGTTTACTATGCCAAAATTGTGGTTTTTTATCTCTGGCCAGTTAGTGCATAGCTATAAGCCTTACTCTCTTTTCTCCCGTTGTTTTCAGCGTAGAACCCCGACTTTGCGACGCCATTCCGGGCTCGTCCAATTTCGGATTTTATCGATTTTGGTCTCGTTGGAAAGGTGGAGTTTCGAACTCCATCTCTGGAAAATTTGGGCAACATTGGATTTTGTTTGGTACTTTGATTTTCGTGCCAAAGTTAGACTCTGGTCGCTGTTGGAAAACAGTGTGAATCTTTTTCTGGGTTCAACTTTGAGACGTCGCTGCCACTTCGTCTCAACTCGGAATCCAGAAATTCTTTTTGCATCTTAAAGTAGGAATGTCGGACTACTTGCCTACCAGTTTTCATGCCATTTGGACACAGTTTGCTGGTCCAAATAAATTGCCGAACTTGGGTTCGCAGCAGTTTTTGAATGGTTTCAAACACTTAGAATATTTTTGATGATTTTCTGGTTTTCGTCGATTTCTTTGAGATTTGTCTCTGGATTTCGTACACGGGCTTTATAAAAAGGATTTAAAAGGATTTTCACTCCAAAATGGCTTTTGAAAATTATTATATAATATTATTTTAATTATTAAATTAATTACTCCATAATAGGAGACTTTTCAAAAGACCGTTTTAAAGTGATTTCAAAATCAATTATAAATCCGTTTCGCACCATTATTTTCTATAACAAAAATTTCACACTCACTTTTAGCACATCGAGCGAAGTGGAAAGGTGCTTAAACGGTTAGGAAATCTCCGGCCTATGGAACCGTGTGTATTTTCTTTCCGGTTAATCCCCGACCTATTCGATTGATCGTTTTGACCTTTGGGTCTAGTTTACCGATGATACGAGGTGGACTTTTTATTATTGGAGTGTGAGCATGCTATTGGTTAGTAAACCGTTTAGTGCGAACGTGGGGTATGGGACTCATTGTTAACACTTTACGGGTTCCTCTCCAAGAAGTTTGTGACACATTAGCCTCTGGGCGGCCAGTACTGGACCTCTGGGTCACCACGCCTCTGGGCAACCGTCTCTGGACACCTGCTCTATGGAGCAGTTTATTTTTCGGCGTGCGCCTCTGGGCCTTTATCCTTCTGGGAAGGATCTCGCCGTCTCGCGCGTTCCGCATCTGTGCGAGTGATCGATCACAACTCTACAGTACTTGGCAACAACGACTCTGGTCGGTGCACGTGCAATATTTGTATTATCTGATGATTTTTATATCCATTCGAGTATCGCCATTCGGTGTTGGTTCTATGGAACCATACGATGTAAGTGCGATTACCTTGTGGATTCACAGTGTCTCTGGACACTGCATTTCTGTATTTGATTTCATTGACTTTTCAGTATATCCCTATTGCTCTTTGGAGCATCGATCTTTGCTTGGGCATTGATTACAGACTCTGGTCACTTTTGGGATTATTGCCTATGGGCAACTTTTTATAGTTTTGGCTACGCCGATGATATGAGGCGATTTTATTTATTCTACACTTTGGTGTTGATTTTCTCTTTGGAGATTTTTACTGTTTATTGATGATTAGGGATCGTCATTATATTCATGTAGTCCATATTACTCTTCTCTTTGGAGAAGTATTGTTTTATTTATATACTGCATTATTATATATATCTCAGTTATTACTGATTATTTAGCTAGCCTGACCCGAGTGTTTTCGCTCGGGTCAGACCGAGTTGTTTCAGGTTAGGTCTCTGTACTTAGCTTTCTGTGCTTCCGCTTGGACATTATCTGCTATGCTGATAGATAGCTCTTTTATTTGTCCACTATTCAGCTACTCTGTTATTTCAGACTCTTATGTACCTATTTTTGACTCACATGTATGAGCGGTGGCTTTGTACCCACTTATAGTATTTGGATCTGTATTGATGATGTATTGTTCTGGGATGTTATATCTGTTATGTGGTTCTGTTCTGTGATGTTTATCATTTATTACTATGCTTATTCTGATAGGTCTTTAGCCATTGTAATTTCGTTATAAATATTTATTGAATAGGTCGAACCACTTGAAAAAAAAATAGATACCATCTTTTCGACGTATTCAGTAGATAGTTATAGCTTGATTACAAATGGTCGCTTCTATTATATTCTATTCTCCGTTCTAGTAGACGGTATTACTCCGTAATACTCTTTACTAGAGTGGGTCTCGGAGTGGGGCGTTACAGTTTGGTATCAGAGCCTGGTTTCAGGAATAAGCATAGTAAACACAGAACAGTAACACTTAGTACAATACATCTTAGTATGATTCAAATATTACAAAGCCCTTTCCTCATGACATTGGATAGATAAGTTAGGAATATGTTTAGGAATACATTTATATTCCGTAGTATTCCATTTGATTTATCTATCTTTGAATCGTGCTTAACTCGCATCTTCATCTCAGCCTCGAGGTATGCATCCTTCCGTTCTTGAAGGTTCTCTTTTATTTCGTGATAGACCTTGTAGAGTTCTCTTTGATACGGGTGCCTCTCACTCATTCGTATCAAAGGAGCTAGTAGATGCTTTATCCTTGGATGTTACTTGTTTGGTGTCTTCACTAAGGATTGTGAATCCCATCGGCGGATCCACGACCCTTAGCTTACTCTATGAGAATATAGATATTGATCTTTGAGGCTTTTCTTTCCGTGCAAATCTCCACGTTATGGAGTATTTGGGCTTTGATATGATTCTTGGCATGGATTGGCTCGCTCAGCACGATGCCAAATTATTTGTTCGGAGCGGATTTTATTCATTCATCACCCTGATTCGTCCTCTCCATTAGCTATTGCTCTTCAGGATGTTGGGATTTCTGATGTTACTTTATTTTCTCTTGATTCACGAGATGAGGATTTGGACATATCTCGTATTTCTGTTGTTCGGGATTTTCCCGATATATTCGAGCCAGTATCAGACCTGCCGCCAAAGCGGGCCATTGAGTTCCGCATCGATCTCATTCCAGGCTCCCACCCAGTTGGGCGTCCTCCTACGAGGATGTCTACTAAAGAGAATGAGGAACTCAGGAAGCAGTTAGTAGAGCTGGAGGCGAAGCAGCTCATTCAGTCCAGTTCTTCGCCATGGGGTACTGCTGTGGTCTTCGTTAAGAAGCCCGATGGCTCTCTTAGGCTTTGCATTGACTATCGCAAGCTTAATGAGTTGACCATCAGAAATCGTTATCCATTGCCACGGATAGACGATATGTTTGATCAGTTGAGCGGTGCAAAGGTCTTTTCCCAGCTCGACCTCGCCACCGGATTTCATCAGCTCCGAGTTGCGGAAGATAGCATTCCTCTTACCGCTTTCCGTACTCGCTATGGTTCTTTTGAGTGGTTGGTCATGCCATTCGGCTTGACGAACGCACCGGCTTTCTTCGTCGATCTTATGAATCGAGTATTCCGGGAATACATCGATAGATTCGTTCTAGTTTTCATCGACGATATTCTTATTTATTCTAGATCCGAGGCAGAGCATGCTCATCATTTGCGGATTGTCTTGGAGACTCTTCGTCAGCATCAGCTTAAGGCCAAGCTCTCCAAGTGCCATTTTTGGGAGAGCAAGGTCAAGTTCTTGGGCCATATTGTATCATCTGAGGGTGTTTCTGTCGATCCTGCCAAGATCGAAGCTATTCAGAATTGGAAGCAGCCCGAGAACGTTCATGATATTCGCAGTTTCCTTGGTCTGGCGGGTTATTACCGTCGGTTTGTCAAGGATTTCTCTCGAGTTGCACTTCCCCTTACGACGCTGACTCGTAAGGGTGTTCGCTTTATTTGGTCTGATAAGTGTGAAGCTTCTTTTCAGCGATTGAAGGAACTTCTCACTCATGCTCCTATTCTTGTGGTTCCTGAGAGTAACCAGGATCTGCTTGTTTACACTGATGCTTGTGGTAGCGGGCTTGGTGCTGTGCTTATGCAGAAGGATCGGGTAGTTGCTTATGCTTCCAGGCAACTGCGTCCGAATGAGGTTCACTATCCTACTCATGATCTTGAGTTAGCAGCTATCGTCTTTGCCTTGAAGACGTGGCGTCACTTTCTATTAGGCGAACGCTTCACTCTTTACACCGATCATAAGTCGCTGAAGTATCTATTCAGTCAGAGGGATCTCAATATGAGGCAGCAGCGATGGCTTGAGTTTCTCGCCTCATATGATTTAGATATTCAGTATACCCCTGGCAAGGGTAATCGTGTTGCAGATGCGCTCAGTCGCAAGCACTCGGCGGTAGTGTCTATGATGATTGCCGAGTGGAATGTTCTTGAGACTCTATCTGTATGTGATATTAGAGATCGAGCTTCATCTTCTGATGCTCCTGTCTTATTATTTAGCTTGGAAGCTCGTCCTATCTTATTGGATCGCATTGCCCATGCTCAGCGGCAGGATCCAGACTTATTGCATCTTATTCACCTTCTCGAGTCGGGATCCAGTGATGAGACATTGCTGGATTATTCTCTTGATTTTCATCGGTGTCTTCGTAGGAAGAACCGTATTGTTGTACCATCTGATTTATCACTTAGGCGTGACATTCTAGACGAGTGTCATCGCTCTAAGTACACTATTCATCCCGGTTCGAGTAAGATGTATGCCGATATGTGCCGGCTATATTATTGGGAGGGTTTGAAGAGAGATGTTGCAAGTTATGTAAGCCGTTGCATGACTTGTCAACAGATCAAAGCCGAGCATCAGCGTCCATCTGGTCTTCTTCAGCCTCTAGAGATTCCATTATGGAAATGGGATCAGATTTCCATGGATTTTATTGACGGTCTGCCTCGATCGAGGTCAGGCCATACTTCTATCTGGGTTATTGTTGATCGCTTGACCAAAGCGGCTCATTTTATTCCTATTAAGTCCACTCGGACTGCTCCTCAGCTTGCCAAGCTATATGTGAAGGAAGTCGTTCGACTTCATGGCATTCCTAGCTCTATTGTCTGTGATCGAGACACTATCTTTACTAGTCACTTCTGGAAGTGCCTACAGTCAGCTTTGGGCACAAAGCTGAATCTCTCGACTGCTTATCATCCTCAGACCGACGGTCAGACGGAGAGGGTGAATCGTGTTTTGGAGGATCTTTTACGCTGTTGTATTCTGGATTTCGGAGGTAGTTGGGAGGATCACTTACCGCTTGTAGAGTTCTCCTACAACAACAGCTATCAGTCTAGTATTGGCATGGCACCTTTCGAGGCTCTATACGGAAGGCCATGTCGCTCTCCTGCATGTTGGTTAGAATCTGGCGAGAAGCTCATTCTTGGTCCAGATTCAGTTCGGGAATCTTCTGAAAAGATTGTTCTTATCCGTCAGAGAATGAGAGAGGCACAGGACCGCCAGAAATCCTACGCGGACAACCGTAGGAAGCATCTTGAGTTCTCCATTGGTGATTCTGTCTTTATTCGGATTTCTCCTATGAAGGGGGTTGTGCGTTTCAGCTCCACAGGGAAATTGGCTCCTCGCTATATTGGACCATTTCCTATTACGGAACGCATCGGCCCCGTTGCGTATCGTGTGGCTCTACCTGCTCACTTCTCTGGAATACACGACGTGTTCCATGTTTCCCAGCTTCGCAAGTGTGTCCGCGATCCTGATTCTATTATCGAGCCTCATATCGTACCTGATTTGGAGATCTCACCCGATCTATCTCTAGAACAGCAACCTCTTCGTGTGCTTGATTCGGAGGTCAGACGTCTTCGAAACAAAGAGGTTCCGCTTGTGAAGATTCAATGGTCGTCTAATCCTAAGGACTGCACTTGGGAGACCAGAGAATTTATCGAGCGTACTTATCCTGGTTTTCTTTCATCTTCCGGTACGGGTAAGCATCTATATTTTATCTTCTGTATTCCTTTTGTGGATTAGATGTTATAGACGACTTCTATAATTAAGGAATTGCGGGGACGCAATTTTCTTAAGGGGGGGAGTCTGTAACAACCCTGAGATTGCAATTGCCGAATAATGAATTAAAATTATGATTTTAAGTTAAATAGGGGGCTAAACAAATTTTTGGGAATTTAAATTTGCAATTGGTTTGCAAATTTAAATATTTTGGGTTGAAATGGGGAATTTTTAAATAAAAAGTGATTATGGGTTAATGGGCCAAATGTTACATGGTTTAATTAAAACTAGGATGCTTATTAGGATTTTTTTGTCTACATGATAACCTTAGGAAAATAAACTAAGTCCTAATGGGTTTTAAAACCTCTTACCATGACCCATTAACCAACCCACTCTTATTTAATATCTCAAACCCCTCCCATAAACCCTAACCCTCCTCTTCATAAATTACTAAAACCTAAATCTAAACAAATTAATGGCCTCCATTTAGAAGCTCCATCTCCTTCTCTTCATAAGTTAGTTTAATCTTAGAAGAAAAAAAAAAAGAAGAAGGAAGGTAATGCAATCTCTCTTAATCCCTAATCCTATTTAATCCTTATTTAATCTCTCCCATTTGGTTGTAATCATTGTTTTGTTTTTGTGATTTTGGGTCCTTGAAGCCTCTTAATCTTTTGCTTTGGGGTTGATGATTTTGGGCTTGCTTGATTGTGCACACAAACAACTTGATCCTTTGCTTAAGTGAGGTAATTACTATCTATTAGTAATATATGCTAGCTGAAATTATAATCAATTTATTGCAGTTAGTAAATTAGGCATATCTCATTCATCTTAAATCGGAATTAAGATTTTCTTGAAGTTCTGGAAAGCTCATTCTGTAGCCTATAACTTTTATGTTTTGAGGTCTGCCTAATTTTGGGGTTTGAATGGTTGAAATCACGTTTGTTTGTCGCTGACCTGACAACAAACTACAGTGTTGAAAAAATAAAAACCTGAAATTGATTTGGCCATAAGTAACTCGTTTCTTATCCAAATCTAATAAATTTGGATGTTCTGGAAAGCATAGATTTAGGGCTAAAACTTTCATGTTTTGAGTTTCATGAAATTATGAAGTTAATTTGGTCAAAACTGTGCATTCTTACCACTGTCCCGAGAGCACAACGACAGTGATATAGAATCTAGATCTGAGAATTGTTTTAGTCATAGAATCTTCATCTCTAGTCGGAATTTGACGATCTTGGTCATTCCGGAAAGCTTAGAAACTAAGCTACAACTTTCATTTTATTCGTTTTGCCAGAATTTGAAGTTTACTATGCCAAAATTGTGGTTTTTTATCTCTGGCCAGTTAGTGCATAGCTATAAGCCTTACTCTCTTTTCTCCCGTTGTTTTCAGCGTAGAACCCCGACTTTGCGACGCCATTCCGGGCTCGTCCAATGTCGGATTTTATCGATTTTGGTCTCGTTGGAAAGGTGGAGTTTCGAACTCCATCTCTGGAAAATTTGGGCAACATTGGATTTTGTTTGGTACTTTGATTTTCGTGCCAAAGTTAGACTCTGGTCGCTGTTGGAAAACAGTGTGAATCTTTTTCTGGGTTCAACTTTGAGACGTCGCTGCCACTTCGTCTCAACTCGGAATCCAGAAATTCTTTTTGCATCTTAAAGTAGGAATGTCGGACTACTTGCCTACCAGTTTTCATGCCATTTGGACACAGTTTGCTGGTCCAAATAAATTGCCGAACTTGGGTTCGCAGCAGTTTTTGAATGGTTTCAAACACTTAGAATATTTTTGATGATTTTCTGGTTTTCGTCGATTTCTTTGAGATTTGTCTCTGGATTTCGTACACGGGCTTTATAAAAAGGATTTAAAAGGATTTTCACTCCAAAATGGCTTTTGAAAATTATTATATAATATTATTTTAATTATTAAATTAATTACTCCATAATAGGAGACTTTTCAAAAGACCGTTTTAAAGTGATTTCAAAATCAATTATAAATCCGTTTCGCACCATTATTTTCTATAACAAAAATTTCACACTCACTTTTAGCACATCGAGCGAAGTGGAAAGGTGCTTAAACGGTTAGGAAATCTCCGGCCTATGGAACCGTGTGTATTTTCTTTCCGGTTAATCCCCGACCTATTCGATTGATCGTTTTGACCTTTGGGTCTAGTTTACCGATGATACGAGGTGGACTTTTTATTATTGGAGTGTGAGCATGCTATTGGTTAGTAAACCGTTTAGTGCGAACGTGGGGTATGGGACTCATTGTTAACACTTTACGGGTTCCTCTCCAAGAAGTTTGTGACACATTAGCCTCTGGGCGGCCAGTACTGGACCTCTGGGTCACCACGCCTCTGGGCAACCGTCTCTGGACACCTGCTCTATGGAGCAGTTTATTTTTCGGCGTGCGCCTCTGGGCCTTTATCCTTCTGGGAAGGATCTCGCCGTCTCGCGCGTTCCGCATCTGTGCGAGTGATCGATCACAACTCTACAGTACTTGGCAACAACGACTCTGGTCGGTGCACGTGCAATATTTGTATTATCTGATGATTTTTATATCCATTCGAGTATCGCCATTCGGTGTTGGTTCTATGGAACCATACGATGTAAGTGCGATTACCTTGTGGATTCACAGTGTCTCTGGACACTGCATTTCTGTATTTGATTTCATTGACTTTTCAGTATATCCCTATTGCTCTTTGGAGCATCGATCTTTGCTTGGGCATTGATTACAGACTCTGGTCACTTTTGGGATTATTGCCTATGGGCAACTTTTTATAGTTTTGGCTACGCCGATGATATGAGGCGATTTTATTTATTCTACACTTTGGTGTTGATTTTCTCTTTGGAGATTTTTACTGTTTATTGATGATTAGGGATCGTCATTATATTCATGTAGTCCATATTACTCTTCTCTTTGGAGAAGTATTGTTTTATTTATATACTGCATTATTATATATATCTCAGTTATTACTGATTATTTAGCTAGCCTGACCCGAGTGTTTTCGCTCGGGTCAGACCGAGTTGTTTCAGGTTAGGTCTCTGTACTTAGCTTTCTGTGCTTCCGCTTGGACATTATCTGCTATGCTGATAGATAGCTCTTTTATTTGTCCACTATTCAGCTACTCTGTTATTTCAGACTCTTATGTACCTATTTTTGACTCACATGTATGAGCGGTGGCTTTGTACCCACTTATAGTATTTGGATCTGTATTGATGATGTATTGTTCTGGGATGTTATATCTGTTATGTGGTTCTGTTCTGTGATGTTTATCATTTATTACTATGCTTATTCTGATAGGTCTTTAGCCATTGTAATTTCGTTATAAATATTTATTGAATAGGTCGAACCACTTGAAAAAAAAATAGATACCATCTTTTCGACGTATTCAGTAGATAGTTATAGCTTGATTACAAATGGTCGCTTCCATTATATTCTATTCTCCGTTCTAGTAGACGGTATTACTCCGTAATACTCTTTACTAGAGTGGGTCTCGGAGTGGGGCGTTACAAAAGCTCCTCCAGAATTCGTCAAAGATAAGCTGAAACACTTGACTACTCATACAGAATATGAGTACCCAAGAGTTTAATAAAACAGAAAATAAACACTCGGGTCAGACAGGGGTCTGGTTTGAGTAAACGGTTTAAAATTGCTTAACTTTAGAAAATCCTTTGAAAGAAAAGGTATCACGTAAGACTTCCCACACCTTAACATTGAAAAGTTTTTACCTTACGCTAACCAAAACATTTGATAGGAAATCCAGTGATATTATATTAGTGTCTAAGGTTTTCAAGTAAATAAGAAATAGCCGAAATTGTTACATGATTAAATTCCAGCTACTAGCCACAAAAGTGGGTAATACAAACAAAACCGTAGGGTCTCGTAGGAAGAATGGGTTTCCAACAATGGCAGGGCTACTAGGGTACCGCCCGTCACAGTACGTGGCCTAGATCACCGTACCGAGGAGCCACCCTAATTCCCCTGCAGCATAAGGCCGGGACCATTCCTTGTTGAATAGTCCCGAACAAGACTACCCTGTAGTTGGCTGCAGATCCAACTACCCACAAAGCCGAAATAAAAAGGGACATTTAGACAGGGATGAATCTCGCCCTCCGGTGGGAGCTACCCACGAAGCCTTGCCGCACCTCCCCTGTTTTAGCCATTCCCGGTTGATGTGGCTTGAGGCTGCGATTACCTTTGTAGGACACATTTATCTTAGAATACTCATCGTCCACCTGATGATGTTCTGAAAGCATTCAATCCATGCAAGTTCGTTCTGGGTTCGAACGAAACCGAAGGCACTATCTCGTTGCACTCATTTTGGAATCACCCTCAGAGTCAACGACCATAGCCCTTACACTTTGAATCACCATCTCGAGCCTATAAGTACTATTCCGTCAAACTCATCACGGAATCACCCCTAGAGTTATACTGACGTATAGTTCTTACACCTCGAGTCTTCACTTGCACTCCACTTGGATTCACGACCTAACGTTTATTTTGGATCGGTGTGGTTTTCAGATATCCAAATATGGAAACCCGATCCCGGTCTCACCGAAACCAAACGCCATTTTAATGTCCAAGTTGTAATTAAGGGATTTAAACAATAGATATTTAGAAATATCACTTAAAATAGATGGATGATTCACAACACAGATAGATAATCCACTATTATCACATTCATCCATACATATCACAAAGCAACATATATATCACTTCTCAAATATATCACATTCACATCATCACATATCAACCAATGACATACGATATCATCCAATATCATTAACTCATCAAATGATACTTATCATCCAATATCATTAACTCATCTAAAGATACTTATCATCCAATATCATTAACTCATCTAATGATACTTATCAACCGAACATTAATCATTCATACACAGGTTTAATCCAAACTTGATTAATTTAATTCATCCTTAATTAAATTAATTCTTAATTAAACACTTGGATTATCATCAATCCTGTTTACTTATTCATTAATTTATTACAAATTAATTAATGAACATCACTTAATATTCACCTAAATTAATCTCCCTTGATTAATTATCTTTTAATTACTTTTAAGTAATTATTCCTTAATTACAAATATTTATTAATCATCTTTGATTAATTACTTCTTAATTATCAAGTAAATATCTCTCAATTACCCCTAAAAATTAATCACACTTGATTAATTATCACTTAATTACCTTAATAATTATTTAATTAATCACACCTGATTAATCACCTTTAATTAATCATACTTGATTAATTACTCTTGATTAATTACCTTTAATTAATCACACTTGATTAATCATTTATAATTAGTCATATTTAATTAATCACTTTTGATTAATTACTTTTTAATTACATTTAGTAATTAAAACTTAATTATCCTTAAATTATTAATTAACAATTAATTAATTATTTCCATTAATTAATGATTACTTCATTAATTAAATTTCTTTTTAATTAATTACTTAACAAGTAATTAATCACATAATTAAATACTCTTAATCCTTTTATTAATTAACATTACTTAAATAATTTAAACCTTTAATAAATTTTATTAATAAATTCTTTAATTAATAACTCAAGTGATTAATCCTTAATCACATCCACTTAATTACTTTTATAAAGTAATTATCTTTTACTTAATTATCTCCTGTAATTAACCACTTAATTACTTCACTCATTAATTATACTTAATTGACTTTAAAGTGATTGTCTTTTAATTAATCACAAATTAATTACTTAATTATTATTTAACTTAATCATTTAAATTAATTAAATGATTCCTTTAACTTCTTATATTTAAAAAAAAAATTAATTTAGAAAACCTATTATCTTAAATTAAACCAAAATTCTAAATTACTTAAGAAAATCTTTAGTATAATTGATTATCAAATTCTAAATCATTAAACCTTATTTAAAATAAAATATATTGGAAATCAACTATAATTAAAATAATTTAAACATTCAAATTAAAACTTTTAAATCCTTTAAAATTACCCAAAGTTATTAAATAAAATTCAATACAAATTTTATTTCAAAAATTCACTTATTTTTCTTTAAAACTTCCATATTTATTTATATAAAAAACTTGTTTAACTTTTGTTTAAAACTTTATTCCCAAAATCAAATTTATTTGTTACAATTTCCTTTTTATTACAATTGCTGTTAATATTTAAAAACTTTTGAACTGCACATTCCAAAATCAATTCATTGTTTCACCGATTTTATAAAATATGGTTACTTAAATACAAAACCAAGTAAATCTCGAGTAACCTAACAAAACCACAAGTCACCCCACTGACTTCCCCGTGCTTACACCGAGTCTCCCAGATCTCCACTTTGCTTCAAGCCAGAACCTCAAACTCCCGATGCCTGCTTCGAGCTCCAACCCATCTTCTTCCCCAACCTATCACTGAAGCACAGATCTGTGCACATTAACGTGCACATCGTCGTTGGTCGACGGCGATCTCCTCTCCGGCCTCCACTAAGTCGCTCACGACCCCTACAACGAATCGCGCAACCCAGAAATCCAATTACACTAGAAAATCGAAATATGAGCAACGAACCCCCAATTTCCTGAAGCAACATCACCAGCACACCACTGTCACCGATTCCCCCTCGATAATCCGATCACCTTGAGAGCCACCACCTCCAGTCATGGCCTCGTCATCAACCCCGCTTCCATCACCCTGAAGCCCGCTACACTCGATCGTCTCGTGGTAATGAAATCACCATAGTTCCATACCACGCTAAAACTAGGTTACCAAAATTCAAGTGCCTCCCGCCGCCACCATGGCCTTCGGTTGACCCCACGATATTTTTCCTGGGACCACCATAGGCCCCTCTATCTCCATAAAACAACACGACCTCCCTAGTTCACTGTGACGCCGGAATACGATCAAACTACCCATTCCGATCATCTTCGAACTGCCCTCAAAATCCGCCTCTAAAAATCATCAAACCTACCTTAAAAATCATGATTCCTTGCTTACAATCCAATTATGATATCAAAATTATAAATTGAAATCATCCAATTTTAACCCAATTTACATTCTACTATAAACTTCAAAATTTATAACAAATTATCCCATTTAAAAACTAGTAATTATTTTTAGACGATAGCACATCGGATTTCAAACAACTTTCATTAACAAATCAAAGTCTAATTTGAATTCAAAATCAAATTATTGAATATTATGTAAATCTAAAACTGTTCTTATATCACAGTAACATATATTTTTCTTTTTATACTATACAGACATTCAATCTACAAATTCAAGCATGCATCGAATTTAAACCAAATATTCCATATAACATCATGATATTATCATACTACCAAGTTGAAATCAAGATTAAACTGTTTTTAAAAGATTCAATTTACTCACCTCTGTTTTGCAGAAAATTAGAACAGTCTCCTTTTCTTTTCTTCCAGGTTCGATTTCACTGCATGTTGAAAGCAAACTCCCATATAGTTGATTTCAATTCTGCATGCAAATGAATCTGAATTGCATGTTGATGAATTTCCTGAGTTATTTCAGATCGCATTGATGTTGTTTTTACATCCTGTTGTTGATTGAACTTGAATATCTTCTTCTTTTGTTTCAGATTTTATACAGATTTCTTCTTTCATTTTTGAACTTTGTTTTTGATTTGCATTCATTTTGTGTTTTGGTTCGGAATGAAGAAAAGAATAGCTAAAGATTAAAATTCTTCTTTTTATTTTACAATTAATTTTAAATTTAATTATTAAAGAGGAAGACATTTGTCACTATAAAGCTCTAATTATTTTACACCTAAGCTCAAAGATTCACAAGTATCTTTAATGTTTACTAAATGTTTCACAAGTGTTATTATGTGTTATTATGTATTTACAAGTGTTATTTTCAAATGTTTTCTTAATGTTTTAAAATGTTATTTTGTTTTTAATAATTTATTTAAGCCTTATGTACATGTATTTATGTAACATTTAGATAATTATAAAATGTTTTTATCTTATAAAAATAAACTTTAGACTTTAATAAATACTTCAAAAGCAAATTCATATAGACATTCATAAATAACTTATATTTTAATCAATTTAATTCTATCATTTGTTTATAAATTTGAGAAACTTAGTTCAACTCTTTATAAAAAAAAATTAAACCAATTTTATCCTATTTAAAACAGAAGCTAAAATATATGTTTATAAAATAAGAAATTAACTTTGTTATTAAAATTTCAAATTTCAAATATCATTTCAAAAGCATTAAATCAAATTAACCTTTCAAGTTACAAAACTATATATTTATTAAAGTTTTAAAATACTTATTAAGTTCAAATTAATAAAATTCCTATTTCAAATATATATATACGAATATATATACACAATTCAAATAGAAAACATTTTAACATTATATTTGATAATTACTATATTAAATTTTGAAACACAAACCAAATCATGATATATACATTCATATATATTACAATTTGAATAAAAAGTTTTATTTCATTAAAGACTTCCTATTTACAAGATATATCAATATATATATTATAAATAGAAAATATTTTTGATTAGCTTCAGAAAAATAAATCTTACCAATATTAAATTGCCAAAATTGTTAGGAACTGAGTTGATGATGTTTTGATGACAATAACCTTATATAGTTATTATACTTTACTTTATAAAATATATACTAACATTTCCATATATATATATATATATATGTGTGTGTGTGTGTGTGTAGGAAGTATATGCAGGTATCATCGAAGACTGATCAGTATAAACACTCGAGCATCAAGATGAAGATTAGAGATTCAAGATTCAAGACTCTAGAGAATCAAGATTCAAGACTCTAGAGAATCAAGATTTCAAGATCTCAAGATAAGTGTCTAGTATTTTGTTAAAACTTCATAATAGCACTCTCATCTTTCTTCCAATTTTCTTTTGGGATGGAATCCAATTTCTATCGAAACCAGTGGCTTACAAACCCATGACAAGTAGCTTACAAACCTACGACAAGTGGCTTACAAACCCACGAAAAACAAAATCATTTAAACTATTTTGTACAAGTTCTCGAGTCCTATGGAGGAGCTCTGTAGGAAGGTTCTTGCAATTTCAGTTTGAATAGGTTTTTCAAAATGTTTTTTAAATCTGTTTTCAAAACTTTTTAGCTTTCAAAATCATGTTTTCAAAAATGTTTTCAAACTTTGTTTTAGCCTTGAAATATTCCTCTATTCTGATTTTTAAAAACTTCTATTTTTAAAACATCAAAACTTATTCTGATTTTAGATATTACTTATATAATTGACGGTCTATATCAATTATATATATATATATATATATTTAAAATAATTTTTTATATTCATTCTCTATCTCAAAATATTGTTTAAACACTTTACTTTGCTTCAGAGAAGTTTCAACTTGTTTTAAATTCAATTGTCTTTACAAAACAACATCTCTATAATTTTAAGGGATGTCGACATAAGGGGATTGTAACGACCCATAATTTTGAACAATTTAAATTGAAAATATTTAATTAATTTTAAATATTTGAATGATAGTTTGAATTGAATTTCAAATTATCAGAATGAATTTGGCGATTAAATTATAAAAATTTAATCTATTGAAAGTTGAATAAAAATTTGAATCTTCAATTTTAGGCCGATTTAAAAATATTTCAAAGGCTTGTAAAATTCATATTGATAATATTGAAGAATATAGAAGCTTCAGAATTGAATTTGAAAGTGAATTGTTCAGTTTTGAAATTTTATCGTTTGAATCGATATTTAAAAATAGCCGTCCAAGGCACAGTGTAACGATCCTGAATTTTGAATAATTTAATTTGTAAATATTTAATTAATTTTAAATATTTGAATGATGGTTTGGTTTGAATTCCCAATATAACTATGAATCTGGCGATTAAATTTTAGAATTTAATCTATTGGAAGTTGAATAAAAAAAATTTGAATCTTCAATTTTAAGTTAATTGAAAGAAAAAATATAATTTTCTACCGTAACGATTCCGAATTTTAATTTATTTTAAATTGATAACTGATTTAATTCTCGATTTAAAATTGTGAGATTCATTGGTTAGTCGATTTGAGTTTTTCCAAATTCAAATAAATTATGTTGTTTATTGATAAAGAGATAGTCTCTTTTATAAATTGTTTTGAGTTAATATCTAGATAATGAAGGAATGACAATCATAAATTGTGCCAAATTGCTGTTGGAATTTTAAACGGTTGAATTCCACTAAAATTGAGTTATAATTCTTTTATAATTTGATTAAGGAATTAGGTGGGCTTTACAATTTTCTTAGCCCATGGTTTTGCTTAGTGCTGTAATATTATCTAAGGCTATACTCGATCCCCTCTCTATTTTCATTCGTAACCCTAAATCTTAAACACACGAAAGAGAAAAATAAAAATAAAAATGGCGGCCACGATCATTCGTTCCTCTTCGCTTCCAAATTAGGGCTTTCGTCTCTGCTTCGATTTCTTCGCTCGTGTGCTCCTCGGTTGGTCGAGTTCGTTGTTTCTTGGCTCGCTCGTTCTCTGATGATTGATTTGCATTGACTTCGAGATTTGCGAATCGTTCTCCACTGCTCCAATTCGCTTCGAAAGAGGTGAGTTTTTCTCACGATTAATCTTATTCAAGTTTTTTTTTTATTTGTTTGAATTGGGTGCTTGGTTACATGCTATGATTCGTGTTGCTATGGTCTGTTGTTTTGTAAGTGATTCACATACATATATGACGAGAACAGACACTGCATGTATAGTTGCTGGGTGTTATTTGCTATCATTTGCTCTGTTAATTTGATTTAAACTGATAAGAACAGATAAGAACAGATAAGACACTGCATGTATAGTTGTTGGGTGTTGTTTGCTTCCATTTGCTCTGTAAATAAATTTAAACTGATGAGAACAGATGCTATCAAAACTTTGCTTGTTTTGTTTTGCTGCATGTGATGGATTTTTGAATCTGGTTGTGGAAAACTTTGTTTACATGTGTTTATTTGAACTTCAGTTCATATGTGATGTATATATGTGTCTGTAAACCTCCCCTATTCTCGTTCTCAGTTGCAAGCTAATTCAAAACCCCAAATCATTTCCTCTTTTACCTGTCAGTCTTAAGTTGTCTTAAGGAAAATTAGTAAGAAAAATAAATACTTAGTTCTGAAATTACTTGTGAGAAAACCTTTTCAACCTTTGATTTATTTCTATGATGCTTGTGAGTAAACCCCTGTTTATTCAATCATTTGCTGCTATTTGAAATGCTTGAATGACTGTTTGAAAGACACTTGCATGTGAATAAATGGTTGTGCTCGTGTTTTCTTTTGCCTGGGGATGTATCGCCTTCCCTGTTTCTCTGAGTCACGATTTACGGTGTTCGTATACCAAACTCAAACCCCCTCTCTATTTGTTATTGGATTTGAAAAATAAAAAATAAAAAATAAAAAAAATAAACATGATTGAGTTGTTCAAATTTGTATTGTGTTTTCAGTAATAAAATCAAGGCAAGTTTTGAAATTTTCTTTTACTGGAAACTTTAGAGAACACAGTTATCTATAAATCTTGGTTTACAGTGTAAACCATGTCAAAAACCAGATTTCTTTGCTTCTTTGACCAGTGAGCAAACTTGACCTATTACATTTTAATGTTGTGGTTGGCACTTGATAATGGGTGATGAAATGTTATTTGTCTTGCCTGCATGTCTGAATACATAAGTTGATATGTAGGTCTGCATGTTTATGTATATCCTGTTATAAGTACAGGTTCTCGAACATAATTTGAAAATCTAAATCATACAACAGAATGATTTTTAGGCTACCACCTCTTAATGAGAAAAAAAATGTTTGTATGTATGTGACATCATTTTTTTTTGAATTAAATTCAAGCATTTGAAGTTAAGTAATTCACTTTAAAGATAGTTAATTGCAGTGATGATTTTTATTAAGTAAGAGAGAGGGAAAAAAAATGGAACAAGTTTCTGGTATTTGAAACTTATCTGAAAAAAGATTTTTTTTTAAAACCAGGGTTCTTTGTTTCTTTACCTGTGAGTAACCTCATTTTTAAGAGTTTAAGTATGAAAAGTTGGTTGCATGCTAATAAAATTTAAAATGAATGTGTATTGCATGACATCTGCTATGTATATATTCATGTATGGTACTCTCTGTTGCACTATTCAGTTTGCGAGTACTAATTTAAAATTCGAAACCTTTTTGATTAGTTTAAGTTTAAGATTCAAATAAAATTTGTTGCGTAATCACAAACTTTAGTTTAGAAATTTCACTTAAGTTAGGGTAACTTGTATTATCACTGGAAACCAGTTTTACTGATCAAGTTTTAACATAAGTAAAAATTTAAAAAAAATAAAAATAAACATGATTGAGTTGTTCAAATTTGTACTGTGTTTTCCAGTAATAAAATGAAGGCAAGTTTTGAAATTTTCTTTTACTGGAAACTTTAGAGAACACAGTTATCTATAAATCTTGGTTTATAGTGTAAACCATGTGAAAAACCAGATTTCTTTGCTTCTTTGACCAGTGAGCAAACTTGACCTATTACATTTTGATGTTGTGGTTGGCACTTGATAATGGGTGATGAAATGTTATTTGTCTTGCCTGCATGTCTGAATACATAAGTTGATATGTAGGTCTACATGTTTATGTATATCCTGTTATAAGTACAGGTTCTCGAACATAATTTGAAAATCTAAATCATGCAACAGAATGATTTTTAGGCTACCACCTCTTAATGGAAAAAAAATGTTTGTATGTATGTGACATCATTTTTTTAAAAAATTAAATTCAAGCATTTGAAGTTAAGTAATTCACTTTAAAGATAGTTAATTGCGGAGATGATTTTTATTAAGTAAGAAAGAGGAAAAAAAAAATTAAAAAAAAATGGAACAAGTTTCTGGTATTTGAAACTTATCTGAAAAAAGAATTTATTTTTTTTAAACCAGGGTTCTTTGTTTCTTTACCTGTGAGTAACCTCATTTTTAAGAGTTTAAGTATGAAAAGTTGGTTGCATGCTAATAAAATTTAAAATGAATGTGTATTACATGACATCTGCTGTGTATATATTCATGTATGGTACTCTCTGCTGCACTATTCAGTTTGCGAGTACTAATTTAAAATTCAAAACCTTTTTTATTAGTTTAAGGTTAAGATTCAAATAAAACTTGTTGCGTAATCACAAACATTAGTTTAGAAATTTCACTTAAGTTAGGGTAACTTGTATTATCACTGGAGACTAGTTTTACTGATCAAGTTTTAACATAAGTAAAAATTTAAACATCTCAATCCATTGTTTCAGGGTTAGGATCTGAAACATTATGTTAAAACATGAACTTTAAAACAATTAAAAAAATCAATAACCTTCCTTCTTTCTGAACAATGTGAGCAAACTATCCCAAATTTAGTTAGATTTGTGTTATACTTTGTTATGTGTGTTAGTTGGTTCCCTTGCTCCTTTTGCTTGCCAGTTCTATTTTGTGCCAATATTTGTGATTTCATTTTAAGGTTGTATTTCAACCCCGTTGCCTTTGTTAACCATGCTGCTGCCTATATTTGCATACTCTGCTAGTTTAAATTTTTGGTCATATTCATTCACTCGGCCTATTCTGTGGTTGCTGCCTTGTCCTTCTGTTTCAGTTGCCTTGTTCTTCTCCTATTCACTTGTGTTGAATTTTCATATGTACAAAACCCTATTCGTTCATACTGTTATTAACACATATGTGTATGTGTTTGTTTGTGTGTGTAGCATCCATGCACACCCACTGGTGCATGTCCCTTGCTATGGATATGAGCTACCCTGGCCTGCGCCATCATGACCTGCTCCTTTGCTTTAATTGCTGACCTTGTTTGCCTCATTTACTTATTGCCATGACTTTTGTAAATTATATGGTTGTATGAAATTGTGTTCACTCGAGTCGCTCATGTGTTTTGCTGCCTCACACTTATGTTGTCAAACTGTCTTGGGCACATTTGTTTCACTTGATTTGGGTTAAGTTGCTATCCACTGCCATGCTATCCTATGAGTTGCTGCCCAGATTTTTGCTCACTCGGTTGATATATTTGTACTATTGTACACTTCATATGCTCATTTGTGGGCATTTATATTATTTACTTGGTTATCTCTGCTGCCTGTATTGCACTATTAACCCTGTTGGGCTGTTACCATTATATTTTAGTTCATTGCAAATTTATTTACTTGAATTAAGATTAATCCTGACTCGAGTGTTTTTGTGTTTTGCATAAAACGCTCGGATCAGACCGAGTATTTTTACAGCTTGAAGATTTTCAGGCAGTGAAGTTAGAGAGAGGGTGATTACCACATCACTAAAGTTTTTCAGGAAAATTTTTCTTGTACTAAATAATAAATAAATTGTTCCGCTGTATTAAAATGTAATGCATTGTCTAAACTCTGATATTTATATAAAAGAAAGAAATTCATTTATGTGAAATATTATTATTATTCTGTGATTCTGTGGCAGATTCTGTTTAAACTCTATAAACTAAATAACAATCCGTCATTTTGAACGTTTCTAGTTGGTTTAATTACCGATTGGAGGCGGTCAGAATGGGGGATCGTTACAAAAGAAAAAAAAACATGATTGAGTTGTTCAAATTTGTACTGTGTTTTCCAGTAATAAAATCAAGGGAAGTTTTGAAATTTTCTTTCACTGGAAACTTTAGAGAACACAGTTATCTATAAATCTTGGTTTACAGTGTAAACCATGTCAAAAACCAGATTTCTTTGCTTCTTTGACCAGTGAGCAAACTTGACCTATTACATTTTGATGTTGTGGTTGGCACTTGATAATGGGTGATGAAATGTTATTTGTCTTGCCTGCATGTCTGAATACATAAGTTGATATGTAGGTATGCATGTTTATGTATATCTTGTTATAAGTACAGGTTCTCGAACATAATTTGAAAATCTAAATCATACAACAGAATGATTTTTAGGCTACCACCTCTTAATGAAAAAAAAATGTTCGTATGTATGTGACATCATTTTTTTTTAAATTAAATTCAAGCATTTGAAGTTAAGTAATTCACTTTAAAGATAGTAATTGCAGAGATGATTTTTATTAAGTAAGAGAGAGGAAAAAATAAAAAATAAAAATGGAACAAGTTTCTGGTATTTGAAACTTATCTGAAAAAAGAATTTTTTTTTTAAACCAGGGTTCTTTGTTTGTTTACCTGTGAGTAACCTCATTTTTAAGAGTTTAAGTATGAAAAGTTGGTTGCATGCTAATAAAATTTAAAATGAATGTTTATTGCATGACATCTGCTATGTATATATTCGTGTATGGTACTCTCTGTTGCACTATTAAGTTTGCGAGTACTAATTTAAAATTCAAAACCTTTTTAATCAGTTTAAGGTTAAGATTCAAATAAAACTTGTTGCGTAATCACAAACTTTAGTTTAGAAATTTCACTTAAGTTAGGGTAACTTGTATTATAAATGGAAACCAGTTTTACTGATCAAGTTTTAACATAAGTAAAAATTTAAACATCTCAATCCATTGTTTCAGGGTTAGGATCTGAAACATTATGTTAAAACATGAATTTTAAAACAAACAAAAAAATCAATAACCTTCCTTCTTTCTGAACAATGTGAGCAAACTATCCCAAATTTAGTTAGATTTGTGTTATACTTTGTTATGTGTGTTAGTTGGTTCCCTTGCTCCTTTTGCTTGCCAGTTCTATTTTGTGCCAATATTTGTGATTTCTTTTTAAGGTTGTATTTCAACCCAGTTGCCTTTGTTAACCATGCTGCTGCCTATATTTGCATACTCTGCTAGTTTAAATTTTTGGTCATATTCATTCACTCGGCCTATTCTTTGGTTGCTGCCTTGTCCTTCTGTTTCAGTTGCCTTGTTCTTCTCCTATTCACTTGTGTTGAATTTTCGTATGTACAAAACCCTATTCGTTCATACTGTTATTTACACATATGTTTATGTGTTTGTTTGTGTGTGTAGCATCCATGCACACCCACTGGTGCATGTCCCTTGCTATGGATATGAGCTACCCTGGCCTGCGCCATCATGACCTGCTCCTTTGCTTTAATTGATGACCTTGTTTGCCTCATTTACTTATTGCCATGACTTTTGTAAATTATATGGTTTTATGAAATTGTGTTCACTCGAGTTGCTCATGTGTTTTGCTGCCTCACACTTATGTTCTCAAACTGTCTTGGGCACATTTGTTTCTCTTGATTTGGGTTAAGTTGCTATCCACTGCCATGCTAGCCTATGAGATGCTGCCCAGATTTGTGCTCACTGGGTTGATATATTTGTACTCTTGTACACTTTATATGCTCATTTGTGGGCATTTATATTATTTACTTGGTTATCTCTGCTGCCTGTATTGCACTATTAACCCTGTTGGGCTGTTACCATTATATTTTAGTTCATTGCAAATTATTTACTTGAATTAAGATTAATCCTGACTCGAGTGTTTTTGTATTTTGCATAAAACGCTCGGGTCAGACCGAATATTTTTACAGCTTGAAGATTTTCAGGCAGTGAAGTTAGAGAGAGGGGGATTACCGCATCACTAAAGTTTTTCAAGAAAATTTTTATTGTACTAAATAATAAATAAATTGTTCCGCTGTATTAAAATGTAATGCATTGTATAAACTCTGATATTTGTATAAAAGAAAGAAATTCATTTATGTGAAATATTATTATTATTCTGTGATTCTGTGGCTGATTCTGTTTAAACTCTATAAACTAAATAATAATCCGTCATTTTGAACGTTTCTAGTTGGTTTAATTACCGATTGGAGGCGGTCAGAACGGGGGATCGTTACAAAAGTGGTATCAGAGCTAGGTTTACACAAAGCTTAGTTTATGGCGTTTAATATGAATAGTTACTAGAATCACTTTAAAGAAAGCGTTTTTCAAATCTAAAGAAGTATAAATTTGTTTTCTTTGAAAAATAAAAGGTATTTTGAAAATTCAAATTTTTTTTTCCGGAAATTCCCCTCTCTAAATTTAGGTTTGCGATAGTTTCTCTTCGGTAAGGTCTTCTTAGATTTGAGTCCCGATCATTCGAAAACCCATTATCGAATTGCTGAGATTTATGAAAGAATAAAATATAAGTTAAGTGAATTAGTAAATTGGTTTAAATTAAATATTTTGGATATCTCCAAAGCAATAAATTGGAAAATAAAATGACATGCCAATTTAGTTATAAACAAGGGGATTTCAAGTAATTTTTCAAAAATATTTTCGAAAATAATAATAAAATAAATTTGTTTTTATGTTTCAAGCAAAGTTGATACGCAAGTATGTATATATATGTATATGTTAAAAGTTTGAAACAAAATCCGGAGTTGAATTTTCAAGTTTGGTTGAATAATAATCGTATATATCAGGATAATGTAAATTTGTAAATTGTCTTGGGAAAATGATTGAATAATCCAACTTCTGCTAATAAGGATTTCAAATTTTGATAGGAAACTTCGAAAACATCTTGTTAATTATAATGGCGAAAACCAAAGCGCAAAAAGCAGCACGCCTTGAACAAAGAGCAATTGCCCGTAGAGAAGCAGAAGTAGCACGTGCGGAAATTGAAAGGAAAATCAATGAAAGGCAAGGACCTGGTCCCTATGATGATGTTATCTGTTATCGATGTCATAAAAAGGGACATTATGCCGTTACGTGCAGAGAGAAGAGAAAGAAAAGGAATGTGGATGACCGGTTCGCTCGTCCTGAGATTGTGTGTTTTAAGTGTCAAGGGAAAGGGCATTTTCTTAGTCATTGCCTGAAGTGAAAAAGAAGAAGCGCACACTCAATTTACCAGTCGACAGATCGACAATCTGCTATCATTGTCGCCAGACTTGGCATATAGCTAGAAACTGCACTGAAAGGCAGCATGGAAAGCAAGCTATAGCCCGATCAGCTAGAGCGAAAAGTGTAAGGATGATAGATAAGGATGGGAACATCGCATATTTGCGGAAACTGTAAGAATTGGGGACATGTTGACTTTGAATGTGTTAATCCTCCTTTAATACAACCTGAAGTAGTGCAAACCGAAGAGGGAAGTTTGGCAAAGATGCGTAATACCAGACCGGAAATCGATAGTCCTTAATAATTCTGAATCTTAAACCAATCAATGTATTTGAAGAAATCAGTGTATTTTGTAATACTATCTTTTGTAATCCAAAAATCTTCTATGTACGTATTATAGAAGTATTAAACTATGAATGGTTTTGTACGGAAAGAAGTATTTTAGTGAAATAGCGTTTTGGGAAGGAAATTTATTTGTCGACTTAACTGTATGAATCAAACTAGTTTTGATGTAAAGCTTCCATTTTAAGTTTAGACTAATGCCTAAAATAGTTAATGTGAAGAACGATTGAGTAAATAAATGGATTATAAGTATTTAACTTATAATATGGACTTTGGTATATAATTGAGTTATATAAATTGAATTAAATTAATAAAGGAGATTTATAAATCAAAGTTATAAATAGAAATGGAATTTGTAAAGAATGTTTATAAATTCCGCAACCGACTTATTTTGATAAGAAAATTGTTATAACTTATTAAAGGAGTTATATCTACTATTTTGGACAGTGAATAAGATATAAAAGGAATGTTTTTGGGAGAGCAATATTATGAGAATGAAGTTAATCGTTTTAAAGATGTTTTAAAATGCATTAAGTATCGAATCATAGATTTCAACATTCGTTGTCGAAATAGACGTTTTCGAGAGAAATAACAGGAAATGGTGGACTATAACACTGTTGTTATAGTAAATGATTTCCAAAAGGAAATGTTTATATAGTATTGAGATTTATATATCTATCTTAAATTCGAATCCCTATACTAGTGATTTTGGGTTGTCGTAATGATGTTTTACGCAACATTCGTTTTGACTCGATTAAATGTGTTTAAAAGATTGCTTTCCTTAAAGAATGATATATATATTTGATTACGATATAAGTATATTGAATATTTTTCAAGTGCTGAAAATAAAATGGATTTGTGGATTACTTATTATTAAATAAGTATGGAAATGTTTTTCCAATATGAAGTGAATATTTTGAGATTTTATCTTTTAAAGATAAATTGAAAATGAATATTTGAAATCGATTTGAAAATCGTATGTTCATGGATATTTTGGAAATTTAAATTCATTATGAATTTATAAAAGAAAGGGAAATTTGTTTAAAAATAAATATTGATTTGTTTTTGAAATGTGGAAATAAATTTACGGATTTGGAACGTAAGTTTAAAATAAATCGGTAAGGATTTATTTAAATGAACCATTTTAAGTTTAAAATGGATAAATATTTGGAAATGTTTCCGTTTAAGGAAATTGTTTTGAAATTTGTTTTCAAAGATTGAAAGGTGAAAAATGATTTGAAATTTGTTTTCAAATGGTTAAGTGTGAAAAATATATCTTGTAAAGATATTTTTGGGGAAATTCGAACATTTAGTTCAACTTGAAATTTTTCCAAAAAGATTGAATCTTGTGTTAAATTGAGTTTAACTTCGACCCCAAAAACAATATAAGTTGAGTTTTGAATTTTGGATGGTCGATTTGGATTGTATGTCTAACATTGTGAATTGACGACATAGCAATTGATCTCTATTAAATATATATCTGTTTGGTGGCGGAGAATTTATTCTCTTAGCTTAACACCCTTCTCTGAGACGTACGAGCTCAGAGGTTATATATCGGTAGACATCAATTATGTGTTGAGAATTGATGATATAACGTAAAATCCAAATCGAGTGTGAAGTCGATAATGAATTGAATTATGAATGTGAATTGGGTTTAAGATAACCTTAAAATTCTAAATCGACTTAGAGGAAAATTTTAAATTGGTAATGAGATGGGAAACTCATGAATCCTCTATTTGTTATGGGTATGAGATATTGAGGTTTTCGAAAATTATATATGAGAATGTAGTAAATTCGAAAACCATCAGTTTGGAAAGTAATTGTTATGGAAAACTTATGTTAGTACATGGGTATGATATGTACGAAATGTGAAATGAAATATTATATATGTATGTATGATATTATGTTTTCCAAACTGAGGATATGGAAAAGTACCTTCCATTTAAAATTTGTGAAGGTTGTTGGAACTCGAGATGAGTGTCCATTTGAAAATCGTAGCTACGTTGAATTCCATTAGTTGGATTGACCATTTGAATTCCATTAGTTGGATTGACCATTTGTCCATTAGTTGGATTGGCCTTTTGATTTCCATTAGTTGGATTGGCCATTTGTTTTCCATTAGTTGGAGTGACTAGCGTAATTTGAGGGGCGAGATGCCTACAGTTACAAGCGATTCCACTGGGATAGTGGCGCAACCGCCGAGTAAACTGCAATCTAGAAGCCAAAGCGAAATTCGAGGGGCGAGATGCCTACGGTCACAAGCGATTCTACTGGGATAGTAGCGTAACCGCCTTGTGGACCGCGATCTATGGCAACAATCATGGCGAAATTCAAGAGAGATGAGAAATCTACGGTTACAAGCGATTCTACTGGGATAGTAGCGTAACCGCCGGGTAACTGTGATCCATGGGGGGACGTGCCTTCCATATCCATTTTTGAAAGAATTTTTTTTAAAAGTATTTTCACTGGGAATTGAAGCAAGTATATTTAGTACTTGGAGATTTTTGGACTTGCGCTTGGCCAGCGTATGCCTAATGTCTTTAAGAACGACAATAGACTTGTTAAATTTCGAGTTAGCAAGTATTTTCGAACTTTAAATAGAAAAATCAATAATCTGAAATTAAAGTAACATATATTCCAACCTAATGAACTAAGAAGAGGATTTTTGAAATGTTTTGAAAGTTCGCAGCTTTGGAAAGGTTATACTATGTAAATTTCTTAAATGAAGAATTGCAAATTTGAAATTTGGGTTTTGTAAGTTGAAAACTTTAGTAAAAGACTTTTGCGTCTTGATTGCAGAAAATGATGAGCAAATGAGTTAATTAACAAAGCTAATGAGACAAAACAAATAGAATGAATCCTATACTTATTTATTTATTTTTAATAAGTTTCAAACTTGATAAAATTGAGTAGGGTATAAATATTAGTGAAATTTTAACAATCATTTTTCCTTACTTGTAATTTCGGGACAAAATTCTTTTAAGGAGGGGAGATTGTAACGATCCTGAATTTTGAACAATTTAATTTGTAAATATTTAATTAATTTTAAATATTTGAATGATGGTTTGGTTTGAATTCCCAATATAACTATGAATTTGGCGATTAAATTTTAGAATTTAATCTATTGGAAGTTGAATAAAAAAAATTTGAATCTTCAATTTTAAGCTAATTAAAAGAAAAAATATAATTTTCGACTGTAACGATTCCGAATTTTAATTTATTTTAAATTGATAACTGATTTAATTCTTGATTTAAAATTGTGAGATTCATTGGTTAATCGATTTGAGTTTTTCCAAATTCAAATAAATTATGTTGTTTATTTATAAAGAGATGGTCTCTTTTATATATTGTTTTGAGTTATTATCTAGATAATGAAGGAATGACAATTATAAATTGTGCCAAATTGTTGTTGGAATTTTAAACCGTTGAATTCCTCTAAACTTGAGTTATAATTCTTTAATAATTTGATTAAGGAATTAGGTGGGCTTTACAATTTTCTTAGCCCATGGTTTTGCTTAGTGCTGTAATATTATCTAAGGCTATACTCGATCCCCTCACTATTTTCATTCGTAACCCTAAATCTTAAACACACGAAAGAGAAAAATAAAAATAAAAATGGTGGTCACGATCGTTCGTTCCTCTTCGCTTCCAAATTAGGGCTTTCGTCTCTGCTTCGATTTCTTCGCTCGCGTGCTCCTCGGTTGGTCGAGTTCGTTGTTGCTTGGCTCGCTCGTTCTCTGATGATTGATTTGCGTTGACTTCGAGATTTGCGAATCGTTCTCCACTGCTCCAATTCGCTTCGACAGAGGTGAGTTTTTCTCACGATTAATCTTATTCAAGTTTTTTTTATTATTTGTTTGAATTGGGTGCTTGGTTACATGTTATATTTGTGTTGCTATGGTCTGTTGTTTTGTAAGTGATTCACATACATATCTGACGAGAACAGACACTGCATGTATAGTTGTTGGGTGTTATTTGCTATCATTTGCTATGTTAATTTGATTTAAACTGATAAGAACAGATAAGAACAGATAAGACACTGCATGTATAGTTGTTGGGTGTTGTTTGCTTCCATTTGCTCTGTAAATAAATTTAAACTGATGAGAACAGATGCTATCAAAACTTTGCTTGTTTTGTTTTGCTGCATGTGATGGATTTTTGAATCTGGTTGTGGAAAACTTTGTTTACATGTGTTTGTTTGAACTTCAGTTCATATGTGATGTATATATGTGTCTGTAAACCTCCCATATTCTCGTTCTCAGTTGCAAGCTAATTCAAAACCCCAAATCATTTCTTCTTTTACCTGTCAGTCTTAAGTTGTCTTAAGGAAAATGTAGTAAGAAAAATAAATACTTTAGTTCTGAAATTACTTGCGAGCAAACCTTTTCAACCTTTGATTTATTTCTATGATGCTTGTGAGTAAACCACTGTTTATTCAATCATTTGCTGCTGTTTGGAATGCTTGAATGACTGTTTGAAAGACACTTGCATGTGAATAAATGGTTGTGCTTGTGTTTTCTTTTGCCTAGGGATGTATCGCCTTCCCTGTTTCTCTGAGTCATGATTTACAATGTTCGTATACCAAACTCAAACCCCCTCTCTATTTGTTATTGGATTTGAAAAAAAATAAAAATAAAAAATAAACATGATTGAGTTGTTTAAATTTGTATGTGCTTTCCAGTAATAAAATCAAGGCAAGTTTTGATATTTTCTTTTACTGGAAACTTTAGAGAACACGGTTATCTATAAATCTTGGTTTACAGTGTAAACCATGTCAAAAACCAGATTTCTTTGCTTCTTTGACCAGTGAGCAAACTTGACCTATTACATTTTGATGTTGTGGTTGGCACTTGATAATGGGTGATGAAATGTTATTTGTCTTGCCTGCATGTCTGAATACAAAAGTTGATATGTAGGTCTGCATGTTTATGTATATCCTGTTATAAGTACAGGTTCTCGAACATAATTTGAAAATCTAAATCATGCAACAGAATGATTTTTAGGCTACCAACTCTTAATGAAAAAAAAATGTTTGTATGTATGTGACATCATTTTTAAAAAAAAAAATTAAATTCAAGCATTTGAAGTTAAGTAATTCACTTTAAAGATAGTTAATTGCAAAGATGATTTTTATTAAGTAAGAGAGAGTAAAAACTAAAAAATGAAAATGGAACAAGTTTCTGGTATTTGAAACTTATCTGAAAAAAGAAAATAAAAATTAAACTAGGGTTCTTTGTTTGCTTACCTGTGAGTAACCTCATTTTTAAGAGTTTAAGTATGAAAAGTTGGTTGCATGCTAATAAAATTTAAAATGAATGTGTATTGCATGACATCTGCTGTGTATATATTCATGTATGGTACTCTCTGTTGCAATATTCAGTTTGCGAGTACTAATTTAAAATTC
This sequence comes from Allium cepa, assembly GCA_030765085.1. Classification (NCBI taxonomy): domain Eukaryota; kingdom Viridiplantae; phylum Streptophyta; class Magnoliopsida; order Asparagales; family Amaryllidaceae; genus Allium; species Allium cepa. Next base: position 745,423,214 of record CM060932.1, read on the forward strand.
AAAACCTTTTTGATTAGTTTAAGTTTAAGATTCAAATAAAACTTGTTGCGTAATCGCAAACTTTAGTTTAGAAATTTCACTTAAGTTAGGGTAACTTGTATTATCACTGGAAACCAGTTTTACTGATCAAGTTTTATAATAAGTAAAAATTTAAACATCTCAATCCATTGTTTCAGGGTTAGGATCTGAAACATTATGTTAAAACATGAATTTTAAAACAAACAAAAAAATCAATAACCTTCCTTCTTTCTGAACAATGTGAGCAAACTATCCCAAATTTAGTTAGATTTGTGTTATACTTTGTTATGTGTGTTAGTTGGTTCCCTTGCTCCTTTTGCTTGCCAGTTCTATTTTGTGCCAATATTTGTGATTTCTTTTTAAGATTGTATTTCAACCCAGTTGCCTTTGTTAACCATGCTGCTGCCTATATTTGCATACTCTGCTAGTTTAAATTTTTGGTCATATTCATTCACTCGGCCTATTCTGTGGTTGCTGCCTTGTCCTTCTGTTTCAGTTGCCTTGTTCTTCTCCTATTCACTTGTGTTGAATTTTCATATGTACAAAACCCTATTCGTTCATACTGTTATTCACACATATGTGTATGTGTTCGTTTGTGTGTGTAGCATCCATGCACACCCACTGGTGCATGTCCCTTGCTATGCATATGAGCTACCCTGGCCTGCGCCATCATGACCTGCTCCTTTGCTTTAATTGCTGACCTTGTTTGCCTCATTTACTTATTACCATGACTTTTGTAAATTATATGGTTGTATGAAATTGTGTTCACTCGAGTTGCTCATGTGTTTTGCTGCCTCACACTTATGTTCTCAAACTGTCTTGGGCACATTTGTTTCACTTGATTTGGGTTAAGTTGCTATCCACTGCCATGCTAGCCTATGAGTTGCTGCCCAGATTTGTGCTCACTGGGTTGATATATTTGTACTCCTGTACACTTCATATGCTCATTTGTGGGCATTTATATTATTTACTTGGTTATCTCTGCTGCCTGTATTGCACTATTAACCCTGTTGGGCTGTTACCATTATATTTTTGTTCATTGCAAATTTATTTACTTGAATTAAGATTAATCTTGACTCGAGTGTTTTTGTGTTTTGCATAAAACGCTCGGGTCAGACCGAGTATTTTTACAGCTTGAAGATTTTCAGGCGGTGAAGTTAGAGAGAGGGGGATTACCACATCACTAAAGTTTTTCAGGAAAATTTTTCTTGTACTAAATAATAAATAAATTATTCCGTTGTATTAAAATGTAATGCATTGTATAAAGTCTGATATTTGTATAAAAGAAAGAAATTCATTTATGTGAAATATTATTATTATTCTGTGATTTTGTGGCTGATTCTGTTTAAACTCTATAAACTAAATAACATTCCGTCATTTTGAACGTTTCTAGTTGGTTTAATTACCGATTGGAGGTGGTCAGAACGGGGGATCGTTACACACAGTCTCGGAATTCGACGAAACCAGTTCCATTGGGTCCGTAATATTTAATTATTCTCGGATTTCAAATTTCGTATTTTTCGGAGTTGATATGTGAGCACACGGTGAGTAAACGCATTGGAATTTAAGTCGAATTCAATTTAAATTTAAATTTAAATTGAGTCAAACACACCACGTTCTTCCTTTATAACACGCCCCTTTGTTTCAGCCGAGTATCATGCAAAAAATCATGAAAATGATCGTGTAAAGCATGCCTCCTTCCATTTTTAAATACCTTCTTCCTTTACCACTTTTCAGTTCAAATCCAAAAACAAATGAAAAAAAGAATGGCCGAAGCCCCTTAATCTCGTTCAAAACAAGCCATCTCCTTTATTTCTTCCCCTTTCCCTCATTCGACTTCAATTCGATTCATCAGTTCAAACCCATACTCTCGTTCGAAAATTCAAATCAATGGCCGAGTTTCCTCTATCAGATTCATTCGAATAAAATATATATATATGTATATATATATATAAAATAAAATGGCCGCGACATCAAAATTGAAAAGGGGAAATCGATCGCGGCCGCGTGCGTGTCGCCGTGAAGCTCGGCCTGTCGTGGAGGAGCAAGCGGCGGCTACTGGAGGCGGCGCTTGGAGTTTTGGGGGGGGGGGGGGGTCGCAGTCAATCGCGGTGCCGCGCGATTCGAGGAGGAGAGGCGATGTTGTGGAGGAGGCCATCGAGGGGTGGCCGTGGCTCGTGAACGCGATGGAGATGAGGCGATCGAACTCGATCGACTTAGTATTGGTGGCGGCGATTCCCGAACGCGAGGGAGGCGCGCGCGATGGTGGATGCGGCTGGAAATGGGGGCGATCGAGTTAAGAGGTATATCTTTTTTTCAAATTTAAAATTTTAATCAATACATGTATATTTAAGTTAGATAAATATATACTTTGTAAAATAAATCTTATTTTTATTTAAACCTGAGAAAAAAAATAACATCAAAATAAATAATTACAGTTCAAGTATGTGCTCTTTTATTTTTAAAATTTAATCATAGTTGAATGAAATTAGTTAAAATGTAATTTTTGGGAAGAAAAAGAAATTTTATAATTAGTTGGATAAATTTAATTTAAGGGTAAGTTAATTTAATCTATTAAAGGAAGATTTATTTTGAATTTAATTTCTTGTTAAATCAAATAATTTAAAAAGGGATTTGTTTAAAAATTAAAAGTATTAGCTTAAATTGAAAATTGTTAATTAATTAAATTTATTAAAGGAAAATTGGGTTAAATAAAACTATCAGTTAATTTAACTATTAAAATGAAATCACCGATGAATCGAAATTATCAAATGAAAATTTATTATTCGATCTGTTCGAATATTAATGAATTGTAAAATATTTATACAAGGTATAAATCAAGAAAATCGAGTCAAGATGAGAAATGGATTGCTAATAAAAGCAAAGGTGAGAACTTCTCACTCAAAAATTTAAAGTTGGATTTGCAGTTATTTATTGATTGCTATTTGGTTGTGATATTAGATATAGTAGGATATATCTATATATATAGCAATATATATATATTGGCATATGTATATATTGCAGTTGATGATTTCCCGCATTTTATAGCGGATGAGACCCTATTGCGCCGCCTATTAAGCGGATAATATTTTATAAAACCCATATACCGCGATATTCCACCTCGAAGTGGAATGGGTATTGTGCTAATGTCTGTGGATGCAGGGAAACAGGTTGGAGGGATCCAATTGGATTCCTCACAAATATTTATTTGATTCAGATATTGTGATATTTGATTGTTTATCATATCGATATATGATATTTAAAAGTCGTGATTGATTATTTGATGTGTTGCTTTATCGGATCCAATTTTTGAAGTTTAAAAATAACGATTTTGATTTTTAAGGGATTTCTAAAATGATTTTTGAAAGTATACATTTATAAAATATTTTTGGAATTAATTCATCTTAAATAAATAAACGTTATAATTTTAATATTATAAAAATTATGATTTTTGAGAAATACAGTTAAAAGTTGATTTTTGAAAATATGGGATTAATGATTTTATAAAATAGTTAAAATTAGGATTTCTGAATTTATTATAAAAAGTTGAAAATATAGGATTTATAAAATTTGATTATTTTATAGATCAAAATGATGAAATTTTAAAGGAGTTTAAAGACGTTTTAAAGAATAATATAAATTGATTTATATAAAAGATTTATAAATTGATATTTATAAATTAAAAATATTGGAATTGTAAAACGAGCTTTTATAAGTGTTGGAATGAATTATAAATGAATTTCATAAATGAATGAAATTTATAGAATTATAAACGGTGAAGTTATAAATGGAATTTTATAAGCAGTAGGTTTATAAAATTTGTAAATTTATTTGAAGAATAGATTTGGATAAGTAAATGAATCTTATAAGTTATAAGATTTATAATTTGGGAAGTCTAAAAGAACGATTTTTGTAAACAAATAAATCATAAGTATTTGACTTACAATATGAATTTTTAGTATATCATTGAGATATGAATTGAGATAGGTTAATAAGGAATTTATAAAAGGAGTTGAAGTAAAATAAAGAGAAATAGAATTTATAAACATTGTTTTATAAATCCGCAAAACAACTTATTTTGATAAGTAATTTGCTATAGCATATTAAAGGAGTTATATTCACCTTTTAGACAGTGAATAAGCCTTTAAAATAAAATGAATAGTAATGATGAAATTTGTTAACGTAGTATATTCACGTTTTGAATAGTGAATAATATGTTAAAGAAAATGTTTAGGATGTGATATTTTAAACAGAATTAAAACGATCTAACGATGTTTTAAATGTGTTAAGATTCGAAACCATAGATTTCAAAATTCATTGTTGAAATAGACGTTTTCGAGAAATAGAAGGAAATGGTGGACTATAACTCTGTTGTTATAGTAAATGATTTCCGAAAGGAAATGTTTTGCATAGTATTGGGATTTATATATCTATTTTAATTTTGAATCCCTATACTAGTGATTTTGGGACGTTGTAACGATGTTTTACGTAACATTCGTTTTGACCCAAATAAATATGTTTAAGAGAATGATTTCCTTAAAGAATGAAATATATGCTTAATTTTGATTTAAGTACATTGAATATTTTCCAAGTGTTGAAAGTAAATAGACTTGTGAACTACTAATGAATAAATAAGTATAGAAATGTTTTCCAATATGAAATGAAACGTTTTGAGAATTTATCTTTTTGAAGATAAACTGAAAATGAATATTTGAAACCTATTGAAATTGTATATTCATAAATATTTTGGGAATATAAATTCACTATGGAATTTATGAAGGAAAGGGGAATTTGTTTAAAAATAAATGTTGATTTATTTTTGAAGTGTGAAAACTATATATCTAGTAAAGATATCTTTGGGAAATAAATAATTTGGAAAATTATTTGGAATCTGGTGATGTTGTGCATATCCATTGATAGTTCAATAACCGACTATCAATATTTACCTCTGAATAGGTATTTGTTGTGATTTGCTGAATTTGAATGCCACACTTATTTTTAAATTGTTGCGCTCGTTATTCGGATTACCCATTCCGAATAGTGATACGACGTAATGGATAGCATTGATGACCGGTGTTGAAGATCGGATATTTTTGAAAGCGAAAGGACAACTCGTCGAATGTCTTTGCATCGACTGGTCCCCGGTATAGAGACTCCATATGTGATCGGAAGTCCGGTCGTGATTAGTGAATATCCGGATTGCAAGGACTTCTTTGTAAGTGCCTTCAGTTCTGTTCGATCCCGGAACAGACTTGTATGGATTGTATGTCTGACATTACAAATTGAGATATAAAGCTGATTTCTTTCAAATATATTTCTGTTGGTGGCGGAGAATTTATTCTCTTAGCTTAACACCCTTCTCTGAGACGTACGAGCTCAGAAGTTATGTAGTTGAAGGTTTTTAGCAATATACTCCCAATTTGGTAATGTGACATGCTGAGTGTTGCTGTGAAATGATCATTGTGTTGATCATTTGTGATAGGATCATTTGTTTGATCGTTTATCTTTGTGATCATTTCTATGATCATTTGTTGACCCAAAGCACAGCTTTTGTATAAAGCGTGGCTTTGTGGACGTGACTTCGTCGAGCCTCACACCCCGGAATGGTCAAAATAGGAAAGATGCAGCAAGGTTATGAGGGGTAGCTCCCTTTAGGGTATGTGCATTTCCTTCTAGAAAAGGGTGGTATCATGGTATGGAGCCCAGATACTTACTCATCTTGAAACACTTTATTATGATTGTGTGATGATGGTTACGAGCGCTCGGTTAAAGGTCCCAAAGGACCGGGGGATGGCATACTCGTGTCAGTAGTTACCCAGTTAGGGGTAACCCGGCCTTGTGTTGGCAGAGATCCGGTTTGGTTCTCGGGGACGTCCTTCCAGAGGCGTTCTCATGTGGCAATGGGAAGTTCCTTGGCCTGACCATTTGTTGGAAATCCAAAGAAACAATACGAGACTTGTACGGTTTTAGTTGTAGAACCTGCCATCTAATATGGTAGCTATAGCAGGCATAATATAATGGTACCTATGCTGGCTAAGATTTATATTCTACTTTCGAAATGTTTTCTACACTGTGCACTAGTAATAATATCAAATGTTTCTTTTTAATGCGTATCAAGCATCTTTGACTATCATAAGGAGAAATCTCCTCCAAGTCTGCATTTGCATTGTGTGTGTGGTGGGAGGTCTTATGGTAGTCTCATTTTTAAAAGCATTGCGAATTGACTTTAAAAATATTCCTCTATTTTGATTTTAAAGATAAATAAACTGTTTTGAGTTCTCACACCAGTCACATGACTGACTCGGAGTTTATTGTTTTCCTTCCTAAACTCTGGGTGCCCACCAATTTCCACACGGGCAGTCAAGAGACAGGTTTATAAGAATATTCTGGAATTCAGGAGTTGGTGGAGGCAAGTTGGATGGCATGGCGTAATGACTAGTATATAGTATTTCTTTTTCCGCTGCATTGTTTTGTTGTTGTTTGTTGTTGTACACTCTGATGATGTGATGTAATGTATAAAATGTAATAACTGATATAGTTTTTTGTTTAAAGATTATTCATTTATCTATTATATGTTGTTCCGCTGCGAATTGTGAGATTCTGATGTTGTTCTGTTGTTTGCTTTCTGTTCTATTCTATCTTTTCTCTCTACCTCTTTCTTTTTCTTTTCTTCTTCTTAAAACCCTAAGGGTTCGTATATCCGTTCATCTTGAGTTAATCACTGGAGATTAGTGTCTATTCAAGGAGTACGGATTTGCGGGTCTTTACAGGGATACCCCATGTCGACATGGTGACAGTTGGATTCAAAATTCAATTTTCAAAAGAAGTGTCCATTCGTTCGAAAACCTTTCGCCAATGGTTATGACTGTTGTGCATCTATATAAAGGCTTCCAAAACGAATTTTTTTTAACAACTACTTTCTTATTTTCTTCACTCTTTCTTCTCCACCACTCCATATCCATAAAACTTCATATTTTCAAGATCGTGCCATCATTCTGCCAAATTCTCAATAGGAAATCATTTAGATACTCTCTCTATTTGATTCTCCATCATTCTACTAAATATCAAAATGCTAATCAGAGTTATAGGATTAATTTGTATTCAAAAAGTCCATAGAGTCTATCCATTCAAAAGGATTGTTATTAAGAAGTATTAGGGTGATCTTGTGTCCCGTAAATCAAGAGAGTTTACCCCAGACTCGAAGATAGGAGGGTTCCTCAAGGCCTTAGAAATTGAGGGTTGTAATTTGGATATTGGCTTATAAAAATCTGTACAAAGATATTCCCTTGGTGCAAGACTGGATGTAGGAGGATTCCGAACCAATATAAAATCCGGTGTATTCTTTCCTTTTACTTGCTTTACTTTACTATTTGCATTTTTTATATGTTCTGTGATCATTCTGTGTTAGAATTCTGTTTAGATTTGTGTTGAAAGTTTTGGTTTAGTCATATAGTTCATATATTCTTTAAAACACTATTCACCCCCCCCTCTAGTGTTATTTCTGCCTTATGATCCTTAATCCGCATCCCTAACAAAAATAAATATTTACAAAATAAAATATTATTAATTTTTCAAAAGAATTAAACTTGCCTATTTTATATTGTTAAGAAAATTGTTGATATATATTAACAAATTATTATTATTAATCTTTTGAAATAATTTTAACTTGTCAATTTATAATGTAAAATGATCAAATCAATTTAATTATTATCAAAGATTATTAAATTGATAATGCTCAAAATTCCGGGTCGTCACATTCCTCCCCCCTTAAAAGAATTTCGTCCCCGATATTTAAAAGCAAAGTTAATTTAATAACTCAACAAAAGAATTTAAATTACAAACAGCAATCACACAATCAATCATAGCAACCAATTCAAACATACAATTTTATCTATCCAGAAAAATTCTGAATAGAACTCCCTAATATTATCTAGAGTTTTCCAGGTACCTATACTGGAATACTCGCTCTATAGAATCTTAAGTAACTATGCTACTATAACCCAGAACTCCCTCATCTGATCCTTCAAATCAGAACAAGATATCAGACTAAACTCAAAATCAGCTCAACTTCCAAATCCTTCACAACTGCTGATTCTATCACTCGAAGAATCATACACATATTCCTCAGAGATATGTGAATTATAATGAATTCCAGTTATCCGAACTGGCAATTCAATCTTGTAGATCAAAATCTAATCTTCAGAAAACACAAGAAACTCAAAATACCTCCGGAGCTAACTCTCCAATTTTTACCACATCTTATATCTCCTTTGATCGGATAAAACCAAAGCAATATCCTAATTCCAACTTCTCGTCCAAATCTCCTCAACCCTTAACTGTACAACTCTACTGATGCTCCTGATTCATCTTCATCTTCCTGATCAGCCTAACCCTTGCTGATTGCTTCATAAAACAAACTGGACCAAATCAAAGTAATTTTCCAGGTCCTACTCGACAAAATAGATCTCTCAAAAATTTGCCAAAATCCAAAATACAACTCTATTCCATAAGCATCAGTGGACTTCAGACCTACATCTCTAATCTGGAATAACTAAACAGTTGCACTTGACAACCTTACCTACTAAATCCATAAAATTCCTTCATTCTTGAATTTCCTATAGAAATTTTCTAATCCATTAAAACTGCACTCTCGGTTGCTCCCATTCTAGAATAACCGCTACCTCGCTTCCGCTGCACAACTCTGATCTAGAGCAGATAAGAATGCTATCGAAGAACACAAGCATAATCTTTCTCCATACACAGTTCATCCGACTCATAAAATCTTAGTGACCATTCTATTTGGTCAAAACATCTCAGCAGAGTCTCAACAAGAATTAGATGATCAATCCCTCTCCAAAGAATCCTGAGCTGCCTCACCAAAGTCTTCTTGCTCTAAGAGTCATCCCACTTTATGGTTGAATCATCAATATTGCTCTTAGAATCCAAGTCGATAAGAAAACTCAATCTCCAATTCAGGTAAACTTCTGAATTCATCCAAAAACATCTGGAAAATCTCCGACTACTTAAGTTGCCTATACCTCCATATAAGAGGCCTCAATCCAAAGAATACTCAAAGATTCCCAAACTAATCGCAAGTCACTTTTGCGTTCATACTTAGTTCTGAATTCAAAGAACAATCTTCACTAACTAGAACAGCTTCCCTAATCGAGATCAATCTTCAAGAATGGCTTATCTACCAGAAAACTGATAGATCACTTCCAACGGATATCCTGCTCTGCTGAGCCTCCCGAAGAAATTGATAAGCCTTCATTACTGCCGGAATTACTGATAGTAGAATCTCAAAGATTTCTGAATCCTCGAAGATACAGATCCATGCTGCTGCTCCCAATCTTCACTTCAATGCTATTGCCCAGCCAAAAGATCATCCTTAACCACAAAACTATCACCCAATTCCACCAAAAATCCTTGAGACGAGTTGGCATCTTCTCAAGAATCTCGGCTCCAAACCAAACACCAACCACTTGTTTCTCTAAGTGAAAACAAATGAGACCCTGTCAAAAATGAGATAACTCATCGACCTTAGCCACATACTTCAAAATAGATAAGACACCCTTACTTGAGAACCAGAAAATCTCTAAACATCCGAATCTTCACAGTAGTAGGCATCACAGTTCCTTCATTACCATCTACATCTTGTTCCAGAAGAACATCTTCAGAACCATATATGGATACTGCATCTCATCACATAGCTATTCTCCCCTGAAGTTACCGAGATACCATCACCTGCTTCAGCTCAGCTGACAAACTCAACTCTTAGAAATCCCACTCACTCGAGAGCAAATCAACCTCACACTCCAAGAATATACTCCAATTCTTGCAACGACTTCCTTTGGAATCCATGAAATCCTTCCACCAATCCACAAAACTTATTCGAGACGGTATTAGATCTACAATCTCGACAGATACACCTCCAACCACAACATATGAGCCTCTTCCATTAATGGTAGTCATGTTCCACACACTCCTACCTTATCTACCTCTATAACCTATGTTGGAAAATCCGAACAGATAACCCAACAAATTAGGTGTGTGTGTGTGTGTGTGTGTGTGTGTGTGTGTGTGTGTATATATATATATATAAATTACAAGTACGCTCTCTCAAGGAAGACACCACTCTAGAGCCTAGGTATTCACTCAACCTAATGCTCTGATACCAATTGTAGCGACCCGACTTTCTATCACCAGAAAATCGCATGACTAATTAAGAAAGAAAGGGATAGAAGAAGAAAAGAAAGAGAAGAAAGAACAACAACACATCAAAGTCTCACAGCAGAACGATTGAAATATAATATAGAACATATACATAGTATCATATACATCAGACACAACTATACATCTCAATTTAGACAGTTATAACATTTCTGTCTAATATACAATACAAGAACATCAATCCAGAATAACACACAGCGGAAACACTATCTATATATCTACACGCTGAAGCCTCCTGCTCCAAAGCTCCTCCAGAATTCGTCAAAGAAAACCTGAAACACTTGACTACTCATACAGAATATGAGTGCCCAAAAGTTTAATAAAACAGAAAATAAACACTCGGGTCAGACAGGGGTTTGGTGTGAGTAAACGGTTTAAAATTGCTTAACTTTAGAAAATCCTTTGAAAGAAAAGGTACCACGTAAGACTTCCCACACATAAACATGGAAAAAAATTTACCTTACGCTAACCAAAACATTTGATAGGAAATCCACTGATATTATAATAGTGTCTAGGGTTTTCAAGTAAATAAGAAATAGCCGAAATTGTTACATGATTAAATTCCAAGTACTAGCCACAAAAGTGGGTAATACAAACAAAACCATAGGGTCTCATCGAAAGAATGGGTTTCCAACAATGGCAGGGCTACTAGGGCACCGCCCGTCATAGTACGTGGCCTAGATCACCGTGCCAAGGAGCCACCCTAACTCCCCTGCAACACAAGGCCGGGACCATTCCTTACCGAACAGTCCCGAACAAGACCACCCCGCATGTGACGCCCCACCCCGAGGCCCACGTTAGTAAAGGAAATTAACGAGTAATTCTGTCTACTAACGCAGAGAATAGGGTTGGATAAGGGCGACCAACATAGCGTACACTAGCTAAGAACTAAACATGTCAAGTAGTGTCATCATTTTTATTTTTCATTTACCTCATATGTGGTTGACATGTCTAGTCCATAACTATTGCACACTATGGCGGCTTACAAACATTTCAGAACTAATGTAATATACATATATGCGGAAAGTAAATAACAGTCACAGAACAGTAAACCCAGACCAGATATATATATACACATACACCACCATACATGCCCACATATTACATCATACACGAGTGCCAAAAAAAGGGTACTGATAATCACATACAACCATCCCATAAAAAGAATATACATCATGATAGTCAACAAAACGGTCTAAAGATAAAAGCTAGCCAAATCGATAAGTCCCACAAAAGGTGATAAGCTGATCCAAAAAGAGAAGCTGTCCATGCTAGCCTGCAACTCGGTCTGACCCGAGTGAAAAACACACGGGTCAGGCAACTAAACTCATCAGTAGATAAGGGCCTCAATGATGATAAGTGATAATGAGATAATCATTTCGTTGTTCCCAACGGAATGAATATAAGGTTCATCATGAATATACATCTATGAGAATCATCAAGGATCATTCTTATATCATAAGAAGGGAAATTATTTCGAAGTACTTCAAATCAATCATAGAGATCGTCAAACTTCATAAATCACATAATCTCAAACAAGTAGTAATAATATGGTCGAAACATCATGGACCATATCGCCTCATTCTTGCTCGAGGCTATTCAAAACATAAACATCACCCAAAAAGATTAACATCAAAATCATCAATAAAAAGAATACTTTGCACGTGCTATTTACTTCCACTAGTATCGTACTTCGGTACCATACATCATAGGATTGGGATCACCTTCATTTCTACCTATCCTGCCTATGCACACGACTACGTAGCCTATAATTTCCTCCATCCCAATCGGTGACGTCAAAAGAACCGAGTAATAATAATATCATAATGCTTCGGGGTTGACTACTAATCTGCAACCCCACTCCACTCGAGGTCCGTAGTACTAGTCCAAACATCCATGTGTCTCAACTTTACGGCTAGGAACCCAAAAGGTATTAACACACGTCCCATACCATGTGTCAGCACCTAATGGTTTACTAATCGCCTGTAACAACCCGATATTTTCGTCAATTTTCAAATTGAAGTTTTTACATTTTAAATTACAAATGGTTATAAAGTTTGAGGGGGCTTTGATTTTTAAACAGTGGTTCATTTGTTTCTGGGCCGTGAAAATTTTAAAAACCCAATACCCTTTCCTTTTCTTCCACTTAAACCCGATCCCCTCTTTCTCATTTTCTATTATTCGTTCGAAACCTAAAACCACTGAGAGAACAAAAATGGTGGCGGCCTCGTTCTCCATCGATCGTCATCACCAATTAGGGCTTCGGGAGGATCGGCTTCGTCAGTTCGAGTTCAACTTCGTCCTGGCTGCTCGATGGGGCTCGTCTTCATTCGTTCTCCTTCGTTCGAGAATTAGGGCTTCATCAATTAATGGCTGCTCGCCCTCGTGCTCGTTCATCTTCGCTTCCGTTCGTGGCAAAGGTGAGTTTGCTCACATCTAATTCTTGGCTCGAGTTATTTGTGTGTTTTGTTGCTTGAATTCTTGGCTGATTATTGCTTCGAATTTTAGTGATTTCGATTTGAACTTGTGTGAGTTTTACTCACATCTATTTCTACTTGGTTTTCTCGGCACTGTTTTGTTGAGATGTTGATGTTTTCGATTTTCGTATGGATGTTGGAGATGATTTCTGGTTTTGGCAATTTCGTATATTTGTGTGATTTGATATCTACGACAATGATTTCACGGCTTTGATACGTTGACTCTCGACTTCACTTCCATATACATTAATGACTTCGGCCATATGAATTTTTGTGTATCGAGTTGGATTAACTTCGTGGCCACCACGAGGTTGACTTCGAGTGACTTCGACTTGTACCTTGCTGAGTTTTAACTTGGATTTGTCGACTGTTTTTGACCTGAGACTTTGATTTCTTTCGTGACTTCACATTTTGACTTCTGGTAAACCCTTGAGTTGTACCACTGCAGATATTTTCAGTCTTGTTTGATTTCCTTGGCCACCGTCTTGATCATATCCCCTTTGAACTTGAAGTGGTACGTGTTATAAGCTTATCAATTCGATGTTTGACACTGTCAAACTCGGCTCTGACTTGATAATGTGTTCGACTTTTATGTGATTGCTCCACTGGGTCGTTTTGATGTCCTGAGTTGACCTGCTGCCTGGTTATGTTAACATGTGTGTGTAAATATGAATCCATTCACCTAGTATTGCACTTTGGTCTTCATATGTACACTGGGATTGGCAATTTGATAAGTGCTTCGAGTTGCTGCCGTTTCTACTCTTGTTCATGCAGTTTTATATGATGATTATTCAAGTCATTCATACTTTATGTTGAATACATGTGCATGTTATCACTTGATGTTCACTGTTCATGTCATTCTTTTGGCCAGTTTGCTTTGCATTCTCTTTGTGTATTGTCACTACTTCATGTTCATATATGGTTATCCAAAGCCATTCTTTTGTTGAGGCTGTGTCACTGATGTTGGCTTGTTCATTGCTCCATTCATTTTCCATACTGGGTTGTTCATGTTTGTGACATTGAACCATATTGTTACTTGTGACATTCTTGTTCTTTACTGTGTACCTGGCCTGCACACATGTGCTTTGATGGTTCAGTGGTGTTTTCTGAAATTTGCAGTAGTCTTCATTGCAGTATTTGTCATTGTTCACCTTGACTTGTTCCTATACACTTTGTTTCAACTTGTTTTGCTGGTGCACTCGTTGCCTGCATCACTTGTTTACTACATTTGCTACTTCCTGAATGTTGCAGTGTTGTTTTATTCACTTGGTGGCATTTTGTTTGCTCACCATTTACACTGTGCAGTACCCCAGCTGCATTCGTTTGATTATTGTAATTGGGTTTTCGGCTGCAGTTTGTTGTCATCTTTTCTTGACCGCTTTCGCATTTGTCTCTGCAATTTTAATCGACACTTGGCCTTATGACATTCGCGGCGATGCTTGTGAATTTTCATTGGGTACATCATCACTATAGTGGCAAGGCAGTGCACGCAAGCGTGAACTGCAGCCACACTGTATTCAATGGGTACATCATCACTGTAGTGGCATGGCAGTGCACGCAAGCGTGAACTGCAGCCACACGGTATTGGTTTTGGTGTTATCTCTTTTGCTTTTGATTTATGGATCTATTTCGTATTCCAGATGTTGTAGTGGCGAGGCAGTATACGCGTGCGTATACTGCAGCCCTACTCGTGTTGACTTTTAATTGATGTTCCAATTGTTTTGAATTAGTTCGCGTTATATTTACTGTTATCCGATTTCTTATTTAAGAATCGGATAGGTAAATTTATTTCTGTGACTGTCATCTAATTATTATTTGATTATTACTGCCTCTATGCACTAATAACTGAGTTTGAATTAGACTGACCCGGGTATTATTTTCTTTTGAATTTAATACTCGGGTCAGACCGAGCATTTACAGGTTGTAGATATCTTGATTCAGGTTGCTGCTAGAGCTATGAAGTCCTTTCATACCTTTTGGAGTAGTCGACATCATTTATAGAAGTCTGTAATTGTATTGGAAGATATGTATTCATGTATATTATATATGTTAATGTACTTTATATGTAACTTCCAGAGTCGACAGTTGTTGTTGTATCATATGTATTGTACCACATGTATTGTAACTGACATCAGTTATTGTGTGTATATATATATATATATGAGATTCTGTGATCTATTCTTTTGTGTTTTTGTGGATCTTTTTAGACCACTACTTTGATAAACTCTTTTAAGTGTGGTATATTCATATCTATTTCCGCCTTTGTGATATGAATTATCTGTGACTGATTTATGTTATGCTTATTTCTATATTCGTTTCCGAAGATTATACATAGCCACCGCGTGATAGCTTTGAGTTTGCATCGGTATGTCGGATTTCCTCCTTAAATGAAGTGCATGCTATACTATCTGACATATCGGTGCTCGCGCAAAGAAATTACACGGATGGTCGCTCCTCAACAGCCTTATTCTCCGTGCTAGTCGATAGCATTACACCGTAGTGTTCTTGGCTTGCGTGGGTGTAGAGGTGGGGAGTCACAGCTTGGTATCAAAGCCAAACTTCGGAACAATATGGAATATTATAACAAGGATCATCGTCCTAAGTCTATTTTAGGAGTCGTGCTTTAGGATTTAATTCGGGTCTTCGTACCGTTCTATCCTATTCTCTTTATGATTCCTTGTTTTATCAATCGAGTTTGATTGAAATTCATTTTTGTGAATATCATTTTCTTCTTCCTTCTTTCTTTTCTTAAAGAAGAAGAATTGGTTGAATCTGGCAGTCTTAGCGCTATTCAATCCAGTAGTCCATCTCTGGATGGCATATTCATATCTGCCCAACAACTTTTGGATCTTGTAAAGAATCAAAAGTTTATCTATGCTTAGTTGAGATAGAGTCGCTGACTTGATCGACTTTTGCCCTGCTATTTTCTGTCTCGAGTACCTTGCTCGTTTTGCTTTGATTTTTCCAATTGTTAATCGATTCTTCTTTTCCGTTTAGTTGTTATCACCTTTGTCGACTCTGATAACTTCTATTTCAGGAATTTTTGGGTATTCCTACTTTGATGGATTTGGAATCGAATTCTTTGGATTTTATTCACGTCTTCGTATGTGAATTCTTGTGATTGATTGTTTCTACAATCATTTTTGTGATTTGTCACTTTAAAAATATAAAGGTTTTCAATACTAATAGTAAATATCAAAACTCTTTTATCAAAATGTTTTCAACTCTATTTTCAATACAAAACTCATTTTCTCAAACCGTTTTCCAATCTACTAGTATATACAAACCTTTACCTCACTCGGATGAGAAATCTAATTAAACGGCTTAGTAAAACAAGTGGTATGAAACGCTTCCGTTCACTTCGTCGGTTAATTCTTGGACTTGTTCGATTGAACCTCATGTGACAATTTCTAGTGAAGATTTACAGTTTGTTCGTAAATATTTAAGTTAAGCAAGTGGTTATGGGACATGAAGCTAAACTTTTACATTTACTAACTTAGTGTAATTGACACTTCTCGTTGATCATGACGATCATTTTTACGGTTAGACTAGGCCTCATCGGTGTGATTTCATCTCACACATATCTCTTGGTCTTTGAGGATTGTCTAGACACCATTTGTGTGATTTCGTTCACACATACCTTTTCGGTTAGACTAGGCCTCATCGGTGTGATTTCGTCTCACACATATCTCTTGGGCTTTGAGGATTGTCTAGACACCATTTGTGTGATTTCATTCACACATACTTTCCTTTTGTTTGCGAGGTTAGACTAGACACCACTTGTGTGATTCCACTCACACATACCTTTTTGAATTTTGGTTAGTCTAGACCTCAATCTGTGTGATTTCGACTCACACATGTGGGGTAGCGCCCCACGGTCTTCGGGCCATTTGTGTGTCAAAATTAATGGCTTGCAACCATGAGATAGCGTCTCGTTATGCGTTGCACGTGTTGATGATTTTCATGCTCATGTGTAGGTGAGATTCCGTGCTCCCGTTCTCGCTTTGCGTTGCACGTGTTGATGATTTTTCATGCTCGCGTGTAGGTGAGATTCCGTGCTTCCGTTCTCGCTTTGCGTTGCACGTGTTGGTGATTTCCATGCTCACGTGTAGGTGAGATTCCGTGCTCCCGTTCTCGCTTTGCGTTGCACGTGTTGATGATTTTTCATGCTCGCGTGTAGGTGAGATTCCATGCTCCCGTTCTCGCTTTGCGTTGCACGTGTTGGTGATTTTCATGCTCACGTGTAGGTGAGATTCCATGCTCCCGTTCTCGCTTTGCTTTGCACGTGTTGGTGAGTTTTCATGCTCGCATGTAGGTGAGTTTTCGTGCTCCCGTTCTCGTTATGCGTTGCACGTGCTGATGAATTTTCATGCTCGCTTGTAGGTGAGTTTTCGTGCTCCCGTTCTCGCTTTGCGTTACATGTGCTGATGAGTTTTCATGCTCGCGTGTAGGTGAGTTTTCGTGCTCCCGTTCTCGTTATGCGTTACATGTGTTGATGAATTTTCATGCTCGCGTGTAGGTGAGTTTTCATACTCTCCTTCGAGTTTTCATACTCCGTCCGAGTTTTCATACTCTCCTTCGAGTTTTCATACTCCGTTTGAGTTTTCATACTCTCCTTCGAGTTTTCATACTCCATTCGAGTTTTCATACTCCCCTTCGAGTTTTCATACTCCGTTTGAGTTTTCATACTCTCCTTCGAGTTTTCATACTCCATTTGAGTTTTCATACTCTCCTTCGAATTTTCATACTCCGTTCGAGTTTTCATACTCTCATTCGAGTTTTCATACTCCCGTTCGAGTTCTCATACTCTTATCTTGTGATTTCTGGATTTCTTGTATAGATTTCTAGAATTTGTGCTTCACCAATTTTCGTGATTTCTATTGATAAGTTTTATCAATTCTTGTGCATTGGTGAATTCGTGTGTTATTGACTTGTTATGAATACAAGTTTAGGGTATGATATCCCTTTCTATCTTTGAGAAGATTCTTGTGACACTTTTGATGAATGAAAATCCACTTATCGAAGTTGCTACAGATATCGCTGTTTTAATCACGTGTTTTAAAAATTGTTTCAAAATAAAAATCGTTTTCAAAATTTTTATAGTTTAAGCTTTCAAAAGAATGAGGAAGCGATTTAAACGTTTCAGCAAAATCGAGGACTATGACCCCTTTCTTTTACTGATTCGTTTAATTCCGGACTTGTCCGTTTGAGGGTGAAAATTTGTAAATTCCTTTTATGAAATTAAGAGAATATTTTGTGATTGTATTGCCCATTGAGTGCTTTAAGAATTCTGGTCGATGCGCTTGATCAACGTTATCGATAGGAATCTCCTAGACGCTTTGATGAGACAATCAGACACAATAAATTGAATTTTAAAATGTAAATTTTTTCTGAAAAAATAATTACATAAAGTAAATTGTAAATTTCGAAAGTTTTAGCTTTTCGGGAAAGAATATTATTTAAAACAACTCTTTTCCACTTCTATTCAGGTGATTCCCGTGGGAACCAAGACTCTATCGTTTGTACCAATGCTAATCGTGTTAGTTTGCATGCCATTCTCTTGCAAAAGAGAACGTTCTGTCTCTTGTGTTTCTAAATCATTAATGCCTATTGAGACTAGATATGTCACTCATGATTTAGTGCTCTTGGCTATTGATTTCGTTCTTCAAGATTTGGCATCATTATTTTGGGTAAGAAATTTGTTCTCTACCCTGATCATGAATCTTGGGAATATTTATTTTCTCATAAGGAACATGATTTGCGTCAACCACGTTGACTCGAGCTCCATACATCTTATGATCTTGATATTATTTACCACTCCCGGATGGGAAATCGTGTTGCCGATGCACTTGTCGTAGGCAAACTAGTGGTTGTTCTTTGATGATGTCCGAATGGAATCATCTTTTCACCAGGTTCATCAGACGTTTCGATGTACTTCGTTTTATTGAGCTTCATCTCATTCCTTTTAGGGACTTACGTCTGATGTTCTTTTATGTTGATCGGTTCATTGGACGTACCGTTTCTGTACTACGTCGGCGTTCCGAATTAATGAAGCTTTGATTCATCTGGCGTATCGTTATTGTACTACGCTGTTGTTCCAAATTAATCGTGTTTCACCAATGAAAGGTGTTGTGCGTTTCAGTCGGTCGGGAAAGTTAGTGCCTCGATATATTGGGCCATTTCCTATCACTGAACGTATTGGTTTCTTGGCTTATCGCCTCTTATTACCGGCTCAATTTTCTGTTATTCATGACGTGTTTCACGTGTCTTTCTTTTACGGAAATGCCTTAGAGATTTCGATTTTTATTCTTGAGCCCGGTATTATTGAAGAAATTGAAGTTTCACCAGATTTGACTTTGAGCAACATTCTATTCACATCAATGCTTCGGGGGTTCAGCACCCTCGAAATAAAGATGTTTTTCTCGTGAAAGTTTATTGGTTCTCAAATCCTATGGATTTCACTTAGGAATCCAGAGAATTCATCGAGCAAACACGTTCAGACTCTCTCTCTCTCTCATGCTCTATATGGTGAACTTCCTATTTCAAATTTCTTCATCGTGTGTTGATATATTCTTATGGTTGTTACCTTTTGCCCATTTATTCCTTAAGATTGCGAGGACGCAATTTCTTTAAGGAGGGGAGTCTGTAACAACCCGATATTTTCGTCAATTTTCAAATTGAAGTTTTTAAATTTTAAATTACAAATGGTTATAAAGTTTGAGGGGGCTTTGATTTTTAAATAGTGGTTCATTTGTTTTTGGGCCGTGAAAATTTTAAAAACCCAATACCCTTTCCTTTTTCTTCCACTTAAACCCGATCCCCTCTTTCTCATTTTCTATTATTTCGTTCGAAACCTAAAACCACCGAGAGAACAAAAATGGTGGCGGCCTCGTGCTCCATCGATCGTCATCACCAATTAGGGCTTCGGGAGGATCGGCTTCGTCAGTTCGAGTTCAACTTTGTCCTGGCTGCTCGATGGGGCTCGTCTTCATTCGTTCTCCTTCGTTCGAGAATTAGGGCTTCATCAATTAATGGCTGCTCGCCCTCGCGCTCGTTCATCTTCGCTTCCGTTCGTGGCAAAGGTGAGTTTGCTCACATCTAATTCTTGGCTCGAGTTATTTGTGTGTTTTGTTGCTTGAATTCTTGGCTGATTATTGCTTCGAATTTTAGTGATTTCGATTTGAACTTGTGTGAGTTTTTCTCACATCTATTTCTACTTGGTTTTCTTGGCACTGTTTTGTTGAGATGTTGATGTTTTCGATTTTTGTATGGATGTTGGAGATGATTTCTGGTTTTGGCAATTTCATATATTTGTGTGATTTGATATCTACGGCAATGATTTCACGGCTTTGATACGTTGACTCTCGACTTCACTTCCATATACATTAATGACTTCAGCCATATGAATTTTTGTGTATCGAGTTGGATTAACTTCGTGGCCACCACGAGGTTGACTTCGAGTGACTTCGACTTGTACCTTGCTGAGTTTTAACTTGGATTTGTCGACTGTTTTTGACCTGAGACTTTGATTTCTTTCGTGACTTCACATTTTGACTTCTGGTAAACCCTTGAGTTGTACCACTGCAGATATTTTCAGTCTTGTTTGATTTCCTTGGCCACCGTCTTGATCATGTCCCCTTTGAACTTGAAGTGGTACGTGTTATAAGCTTATCAATTCGATGTTTGACACTGTCAAACTCGGCTCTGACTTGATAATGTGTTCGACTTTTATGTGATTGCTCCACTGGGTTGTTTTGATGTCCTGAGTTGACCTGCTGCCTGGTTATGTTAACATGCGTGTGTAAATATGAATCCATTCACCTAGTATTGCACTTTGGTCTTCATATGTACACTGGGATTGGCAATTTGATAAGTGCTTCGAGTTGCTGCCGTTTCTACTCTTGTTCATGCAGTTTTATATGATGATTATTCAAGTCATTCATACTTTATGTTGTATACATGTGCATGTTATCACTTGATGTTCACTGTTCATGTCATTCTTTTCACCAGTTTGCTTTGCATTCTCTTTGTGTATTGTCACTACTTCATGTTCATATATGGTTATCCAAAGCCATTCTTTTGTTGAGGCTGTGTCACTGATGTTGGCTTGCTCGTTGCTCCATTCATTATCCATACTGGGTTGTGCATGTTTGTGACATTGAACCATATTGTTACTTGTGACATTCTTGTTCTTTACTGTGTACCTGGCCTGCACACATGTGCTTTGATGGTTCAGTGGTGTTTTCTGAAATTTGCAGTAGTCTTCATTGCAGTATTTGCCATTGTTCACCTTGACTTGTTCCTATACACTTTGTTTCAACTTGTTTTGCTGGTGCACTCGTTGCCTGCATCACTTGTTTACTACATTTGCTACTTCCTGAATGTTGCAGTGTTGTTTTATTCACTTGGTGGCATTTTGTTTGCTCACCATTTACACTGTGCAGTACCCCTGCTGCATTCGTTTGATTGTTGTAATTGGGTTTTCGGCTGCAGTTTGTTGTCATCTTTTCTTGACCGCTTTCGCATTTGTCTCTGCAATTTTAATCGACACTTGGCCTTATGACATTCGCGGCGATGCTTGTGAATTTTCATTGGGTACATCATCACTATAGTGGCAAGGCAGTGCGCGCAAGCGTGAACTACAGCCACACGGTATTCAATGGGTACATCATCACTGTAGTGGCACGGCAGTGCACGCAAGCGTGAACTGCAGCCACACGGTATTGGTTTTGGTGTTATCTCTTTTGCTTTTGATTTATGGATCTATTTCGTATTCCAGATGTTGTAGTGGCGAGGCAGTATACGCGTGCGTATACTGCAGCCCTACTCGTGTTGACCTTTTAATTGATGTTCCAATTGTTTTGAATTAGTTCGCGTTACATTTACTGTTATCCGATTTCTTATTTAAGAATCGGATAGGTAAATTTATTTCTGTGACTGTTGTCTAATTATTATTTGATTATTACTGCCTCTATGCACTAATAACTGAGTTTGAATTAGACTGACCCGGGTATTATTTTCTTTTGAATTTAATACTCGGGTCAGACCGAGCATTTACAGGTTGTAGATATCTTGATTCAGGTTGCTGCTAGAGCTATGAAGTCCTTTCATACCTTTTGGAGTAGTCGACATCATTTATAGAAGTCTGTAATTGTATTGGAAGATATGTATTCATGTATATTATATATGTTAATGTACTTTATATGTAACTTCCAGAGTCGACAGTTGTTGTTGTATCATATGTATTGTACCACGTGTATTGTAACTGACATCAGTTATTGTGTGTGTGTATATATATATATATATATATATATATATATATGAGATTCTGTGATCTATTCTTTTGTGTTTTTGTGGATCTTTTTAGACCACTACTCTGATAAACACTTTTAAGTGTGGTATATTCATATCTATTTCCCCCTTTGTGATATGAATTATCTATGACTGATTTATGTTATGCTTATTTCTATATTCGTTTCCGAAGATTATATATAGCCACCGCGTGATAGCTTTGAGTTTGCATCGGTATGTCGGATTTCCTCCTTAAATGAAATGCATGCTATACTATCTGACATATCGGTGCTCGCGCAAAGAAATTACACGGATGGTCGCTCCTCAATAGCCTTATTCTCCGTGCTAGTAGACAGCATTACACCGTAGTGTTCTTGGCTTGCGTGGGTATAGAGGTGGGGCGTCACAGCTTGGTATCAGAGCCAAACTTCGGAACAGTATGGAATATTATAACAAGGATCATCGTCCTAAGTCTATTTTAGGAGTCGTGCTTTAGGATTTAATTCGGGTCTTCGTACCGTTCTATCCTATTCTCTTTATGATTCCTTGTTTTATCAATCGAGTTTGATTGAAATTCATTTTTGTGAATATCATTTTCTTCTTCCTTCTTTCTTTTCTTAAAGAAGAAGAGTTGGTTGAATCTGCCAGTCTTAGCGCTATTCAATCCAGTAGTCCATCTCTGGATG
The DNA here is from genome assembly GCA_030765085.1 of Allium cepa. Taxonomy (NCBI): domain Eukaryota; kingdom Viridiplantae; phylum Streptophyta; class Magnoliopsida; order Asparagales; family Amaryllidaceae; genus Allium; species Allium cepa. The sequence continues at coordinate 745,445,916 of CM060932.1, forward strand.
GCATATTCATATCTACCCAACAACTTTTGGATCTTGTAAAGAATCAAAAGTTTATCTATGCTTAGTTGAGATAGAGTCGCTGACTTGATCGACTTTTGCCCTGCTATTTTCTGTCTCGAGTACCTTGCTCGTTTTGCTTTGATTTTTCCAATTGTTAATCGATTCTTCTTTTCCGTTTAGTTGTTATCACCTTTGTCGACTCTGATAACTTCTATTTCAGGAATTTTTGGGTATTCCTACTTTGATGGATTTGGAATCGAATTCTTTGGATTTTATTCACGTCTTCGTATGTGAATTCTTGTGATTGATTGTTTCTACAATCATTTTTGTGATTTGTCACTTTAAAAATATAAAGGTTTTCAATACTAATAGTAAATATCAAAACTCTTTTATCAAAATGTTTTCAACTCTATTTTCAATACAAAACTCTTTTTCTCAAACCGTTTTCCAATCTACTAGTATATACAAACCTTTACCTCACTCGGATGAGAAATCTAATTAAACGGCTTAGTAAAACAAGTGGTATGAAACGCTTGCGTTCACTTCGTCGGTTAATTCTTGGACTTGTTCGATTGAACCTCATGTGACAATTTTCTAGTGAAGATTTACAGTTTGTTCGTAAATATTTAAGTTAAGCAAGTGGTTATGGGACATGAAGCTAAACTTTTACATTTACTAACTTAGTGTAATTGACACTTCTCGTTGATCATGACGATCATTTTTACGGTTAGACTAGGCCTCATCGGTGTGACTTCGTCTCACACATATCACTTGGTCTTTGAGGATTGTCTAGACACCATTTGTGTGATTTCGTTCACACATACCTTTTCGGTTAGACTAGGCCTCATCGGTGTGATTTCGTCTCACACATATCTCTTGGGCTTTGAGGATTGTCTAGACACCATTTGTGTGATTTCATTCACACATACTTTCCTTTTGTTTGCGAGGTTAGACTAGACACCACTTGTGTGATTCCACTCACACATACCTTTTTGAATTTTGGTTAGTCTAGAGCTCAATCTGTGTGATTTCGACTCACACATGTGGGGTAGCGCCCCACGGTCTTCGGGCCATTCGTGTGTCAAAATTAATGGCTTGCAACCATGAGATAGCGTCTCGTTATGCGTTGCACGTGTTGGTGATTTTCATGCTCATGTGTAGGTGAGATTCCGTGCTCCCGTTCTCGCTTTGCGTTGCACGTGTTGATGATTTTTCATGCTCGCGTGTAGGTGAGATTCCGTGCTCCCGTTCTCGCTTTGCGTTGCACGTGTTGGTGATTTCCATGCTCACGTGTAGGTGAGATTCCGTGCTCCCGTTCTCGCTTTGCGTTGCACGTGTTGATGATTTTTCATGCTCGCGTGTAGGTGAGATTCCGTGCTCCCGTTCTCGCTTTGCGTTGCACGTGTTGGTGATTTTCATGCTCACGTGTAGGTGAGATACCGTGCTCCCGTTCTCGCTTTGCTTTGCACGTGTTGGTGAGTTTTCATGCTCGCATGTAGGTGAGTTTTCGTGCTCCCGTTCTCGTTATGCGTTGCACGTGCTGATGAATTTTCATGCTCGCATGTAGGTGAGTTTTCGTGCTCCCGTTCTCGCTTTGCGTTACATATGCTGATGAGTTTTCATGCTCGTGTGTAGGTGAGTTTTCGTGCTCCCGTTCTCGTTATGCGTTACATGTGTTGATGAATTTTCATGCTCGCGTGTAGGTGAGTTTTCATACTCTCCTTCGAGTTTTCATACTCCGTCCGAGTTTTCATACCTTCGAGTTTTCATACTCCGTTTGAGTTTTCATACTCTCCTTCGAGTTTTCATACTCCGTTCGAGTTTTCATACTCCCCTTCGAGTTTTCATACTCCGTTTGAGTTTTCATACTCTCCTTCGAGTTTTCATACTCCGTTTGAGTTTTCATACTCTCCTTCGAATTTTCATACTCCGTTCGAGTTTTCATACTCTCATTCGAGTTTTCATACCCCCGTTCGAGTTCTCATACTCTTATCTTGTGATTTCTGGATTTCTTGTGTAGATTTCTAGAATTTGTGCTTCACCAATTTTCATGATTTCTATTGATAAGTTTTATCAATTCTTGTGCATTGGTGAATTCGTGTGTTATTGACTTGTTATGAATACAAGTTTAGGGTATGATATCCCTTTCTATCTTTGAGAAGATTCTTGTGACACTTTTGATGAATGAAAATCCACTTATCGAAGTTGCTACAGATATCGCTGTTTTAATCACGTGTTTTAAAAATTGTTTCAAAATAAAAATCGTTTTCAAAATTTTTATAGTTTAAGCTTTCAAAAGAATGAGGAAGCGATTTAAACGTTTCAGCAAAATCGAGGACTATGACCCCTTTCTTTTACTGATTCGTTTAATTCCGGACTTGTCCGTTTGAGGGTGAAAATTTGTAAATTCCTTTTATGAAATTAAGAGAATATTTTATGATTGTATTGCCCATTGAGTGCTTTAAGAATTCTGGTCGATGCGCTTGATCAACGTTATCGATAGGAATCTCCTAGACGCTTTGATGAGACAATCAGACACAATAAATTGAATTTTAAAATGTAAATTTTTTATGAAAAGATAGTTACATAAAGTAAATTGCAAATTTCGAAAGTTTTAGCTTTTCGGGAAAGAATATTATTTAAAACAACTCTTTTCCGACACTTCTATTCTGGTGATTCCCGTGGGAACCAAGACTCTATCGTTTGTACCAATGCTAATCGTGTTAGTTTTCATGCCATTCTCTTGCAAAAGAGAACGTTCTGTCTCTTGTGTTTCTAAATCATTAATGCCTATTGAGACTAGATATGTCACTCATGATTTAGTGCTCTTGGCTATTGATTTCGTTCTTCAAGATTTGGCATCATTATTTTGGGTAAGAAATTTGCTCTACCCTGATCATGAATCTTGGGAATATTTATTTTCTCATAAGGAACATGATTTGCGTCAACCACGTTGACTCGAGCTCCATACATCTTATGATCTTGATATTATTTACCACTCCCGGATGGGAAATCGTGTTGCCGATGCACTTGTCGTAGGCAAACTAGTGGTTGTTCTTTGATGATGTCCGAATGGAATCATCTTTTCACCAGGTTCATCAGACGTTTCGATGTACTTCGTTTTATTGAGCTTCGTCTCATTCCTTTTAGGGACTTACGTCTGATGTTCTTTTATGTTGATCGGTTCATTGGACGTACCGTTTCTGTACTACGTCAGCGTTCCGAATTAATGAAGCTTTGATTCATCTGGCGTATCGTTATTGTACTACGCTGTTGTTCCAAATTAATCGTGTTTCACCTATGAAAGGTGTTGTGCGTTTCAGTCGGTCGGGAAAGTTAGTGCCTCGATATATTAGGCCATTTCCTATCACTGAACGTATTGGTTTCTTGGCTTATCGCCTCTTATTACCGGCTTAATTTTCTGTTATTCATGACGTGTTTCACGTGTCTTTCTTTTACGGAAATGCCTTAGGGATTCCGATTTTTATTCTTGAGCCCGGTATTATTGAAGAAATTGAAGTTTCACCGGATTTGACTTTGAGCAACATTCTATTCACATCAATGCTTCGGGGGTTCAGCACCCTCGAAATAAAGATGTTTTTCTCGTGAAAGTTTATTGGTTCTCAAATCCTATGGATTTCACTTAGGAATCCAGAGAATTCATCGAGCAAACACGTTCAGGCTCTCTCTCTCTCTCTCATGCTCTATATGGTGAACTTCCTATTTCAAATTTCTTCATCGTGTGTTGATATATTCTTACGGTTGTTACCTTTTGCCCATTTATTCCTTAAGATTGCGAGGACGTAATTTCTTTAAGGAGGGGAGTCTGTAACAACCCGATATTTTCGTCAATTTTCAAATTGAAGTTTTTAAATTTTAAATTACAAATGGTTATAAAGTTTGAGGGGGCTTTGATTTTTAAATAGTGGTTCATTTGTTTTTGGGCCGTGAAAATTTTAAAAACCCAATACCCTTTCCTTTTTCTTCCACTTAAACCTGATCCCCTCTTTCTCATTTTCTATTATTCGTTCGAAACCTAAAACCACCGAGAGAACAAAAATGGTGGCGGCCTCGTGCTCCATCGATCGTCATCACCAATTAGGGCTTCGGGAGGATCGACTTCGTCAGTTCGAGTTCAACTTTGTCCTGGCTGCTCGATGGGGCTCGTCTTCATTCGTTCTCCTTCGTTCGAGAATTAGGGCTTCATCAATTAATGGCTGCTCGCCTTCGCGCTCGTTCATCTTCGCTTCCGTTCGTGGCAAAGGTGAGTTTGCTCACATCTAATTCTTGGCTCGAGTTATTTGTGTGTTTTGTTGCTTGAATTCTTGGCTGATTATTGCTTCGAATTTTAGTGATTTCGATTTGAACTTGTGTGAGTTTTTCTCACATCTATTTCTACTTGGTTTTCTCGGCACTGTTTTGTTGAGATGTTGATGTTTTCGATTTTTGTATGGATGTTGGAGATGATTTCTGGTTTTGGCAATTTTGTTTATTTGTGTGATTTGATATCTACGGCAATGATTTCACGGCTTTGATACGTTGACTCTCGACTTCACTTCCATATACATTAATGACTTCGGCCATATGAATTTTTGTGTATCGAGTTGGATTAACTTCGTGGCCACCACGAGGTTGACTTCGAGTGACTTCGACTTGTACCTTGCTGAGTTTTAACTTGGATTTGTCGACTGTTTTTGACCTGAGACTTTGATTTCTTTCGTGACTTCACATTTTGACTTCTGGTAAACCCTTGAGTTGTACCACTGCAGATATTTTCAGTCTTGTTTGATTTCCTTGGCCACCGTCTTGATCATGTCCCCTTTGAACTTGAAGTGGTACGTGTTATAAGCTTATCAATTCGATGTTTGACACTGTCAAACTCGGCTCTGACTTGATAATGTGTTCGACTTTTATGTGATTGCTCCACTGGGTTGTTTTGATGTCCTGAGTTGACCTGCTGCCTGGTTATGTTAACATGCGTGTGTAAATATGAATCCATTCACCTAGTATTGCACTTTGGTCTTCATATGTACACTGGGATTGGCAATTTGATAAGTGCTTCGAGTTGCTGCCGTTTCTACTCTTGTTCATGCAGTTTTATATGATGATTATTCAAGTCATTCATACTTTATGTTGTATACATGTGCATGTTATCACTTGATGTTCACTGTTCATGTCATTCTTTTGGCCAGTTTGCTTTGCATTCTGTTTGTGTATTGTCACTACTTTATGTTCATTTATGGTTATCCAAAGCCATTCTTTTGTTGAGGCTGTGTCACTGATGTTGGCTTGCTCATTGCTCCATTCATTATCCATACTGGGTTGTTCATGTTTGTGACATTGAACCATATTGTTACTTGTGACATTCTTGTTCTTTACTGTGTACCTGGCCTGCACACATGTGCTTTGATGGTTCAGTGGTGTTTTCTGAAATTTGCAGTAGTCTTCATTGCAGTATTTGCCATTGTTCACCTTGACTTGTTCCAATACACTTTGTTTCAACTTGTTTTGCTGGTGCACTCGTTGCCTGCATCACTTGTTTACTACATTTGCTACTTCCTGAATGTTGCAGTGTTGTTTTATTCACTTGGTGGCATTTTGTTTGCTCACCATTTACACTGTGCAGTACCCCTGCTGCATTCGTTTGATTGTTGTAATTGGGTTTTCGGCTGCAGTTTGTTGTCATCTTTTCTTGACCGCTTTCGCATTTGTCTCTGCAATTTTAATCGACACTTGGCCTTATGACATTCGCGGCGATGCTTGTGAATTTTCATTGGGTACATCATCACTATAGTGGCAAGGCAGTGCACGCAAGCGTGAACTACAGCCACACGGTATTCAATGTGTACATCATCACTGTAGTGGCACGGCAGTGCACGCAAGCGTGAACTGCAGCCACACGGTATTGGTTTTGGTGTTATCTCTTTTGCTTTTGATTTATGGATCTATTTCGTATTCCAGATGTTGTAGTGGCGAGGCAGTATACGCGTGCGTATACTGCAGCCCTACTCGTGTTGACCTTTTAATTGATGTTTCAATTGTTTTGAATTAGTTCGCGTTATATTTACTGTTATCCGATTTCTTATTTAAGAATCGGATAGTAAATTTATTTCTGTGACTGTCGTCTAATTATTATTTGATTATTACTGCCTCTATGCACTAATAACTGAGTTTGAATTAGACTGACCCTGGTATTATTTTCTTTTGAATTTAATACTCGGGTCAGACCGAGCATTTACAGGTTGTAGATATCTTGATTCAGGTTGCTGCTAGAGCTATGAAGTCCTTTAATACCTTTTGGAGTAGTCGACATCATTTATAGAAGTCTGTAATTGTATTGGAAGATATGTATTCATGTATATTATATATGTTAATGTACTTTATATGTAACTTCCAGAGTCGACAGTTGTTGTTGTATCATATGTATTGTACCACGTGTATTGTAACTGACATCAGTTATGGTATATATATATATATATATGAGATTCTGTGATCTATTCTTTTGTGTTTTTGTGGATCTTGTTATACCACTACTTTGATAAACACTTTTAAGTGTGGTATATTCATATCTATTTCCGCCTTTGTGATATGAATTATCTGTGACTGATTTATGTTATGCTTATTTCTATATTCGTTTCCGAAGATTATATATAGCCATCGCGTGATAGCTTTGAGTTTGCATCGGTATGTCGGATTTCCTCCTTAAATGAAATGCATGCTATACTATCTGACATATCGGTGCTCGCGCAAAGAAATTACACGGATGGTCGCTCCTCAACAGCCTTATTCTCCGTGCTAGTCGACAGCATTACACCGTAGTGTTCTTGGCTAGCGTGGGTATAGAGGTGGGGCGTCACATCGTCGGTCGATACCACATCATAAAGTAATCATAAATTAACATCAAAGCCTATTAAAAAAACATACATCACCTCATTTCATCTGCAAAATGTAGAAAATTCCAACTCATCGTATTTCGTACTATGACGAGTTCAATGTGACTACCACACTTGTCTCCTTTCCTCGACAAGTATCATAATAATAAATAATCTCACCTCATATCCTCGGCAAATGTAAATCTACATCCATATGGTCCTCTATCGAATATACGAGTCATCGGACCATATCTGCATAATATTAGTCAAATAGACTAATATGATAAAAAGCTTCAAACACAATCAAAACGTCAAATATACACCCGAATAACATAAAAATGATTAAAATAAATAAAATTATTTACAAAATATTTTTCATATAAAAAGGGGTTTTTTTTTGATGATTTATAAAAGCCTTGGAAATAAGGAATACTTGTTTTAAAAACCCTTAAAAATGCTTAAAAACATTTATGATTTCAGCATAGAAAACGCCAAAATTTGGCAATGCAATTAAAAACAAAGTTGTAGCTTAGTTTCTAAGCTTTCCAGAATGATCAAGATCATTGAATACCGTTCAGCGGTCTAAAAATTATGATCTTTTTACTAAAAATCTTATACAAAGCCTGTAGCATATAGTGTGTATGCATATATTGACAGGACTGAGACAAATATTCACAATTTCAGCATAGTAAACATTCGAATCTGGCGATATGACTAAATAAAAAGTTGTAGCTTATAAAACGAGCTTTCCAGAACATCTAAGAATATCGAATTCGGCTTAAAAATGAAAAAGTTATGGTCGATTCCGTTTCAGATTCAACAAGAGAGAATTTCTAGTCTTGCTCTCGGATTAGCAGTAAAAAATTTCAATTTTGTCATAGCTAACCTCAAACTAACAGAAAACTCAACAAATTAAAGTTGTAGTATATGAAATAGGCTTTCCGGAAAGGTCAAGATTATCAAAATCCGATTTGTGTGTCAAAAGTTATGGCTGTTTTGCTAACAAATACAAACTAAGCCTGATTTGTTAAAGGCAGAATCAGGCTTCTGACATCAAACTCATTTTCGGTCATTAAAACTGCAAAATCTCAGGATACGATCTGAAAATAAATTGTTTCTTATCGAATTCAGTTACCAACAAAAATATTTTGAGGTAAAACGGACAAGAAACGTGAAAGTTATGACCATTTTACTATGATGCATTTACAGCAAAACGAGATATACGAAAAACTTAAGAAACTAGTACGAATTTGCAACAAAATGCTACAGATTTTGCATTGGCTTTCAATTTAGTTGCTGTAAGTTATATACTTACAATTTGCAGCAAAAGATGATGATTTTAGGCAGCAAAGGCAAAGCTTAGGCGAATTCACGCTCGTGTAGGACCTGTAAAAGCTTAAGAAGAGACATGCAAAAAGAAATCATCAACAAAATAAGATTACAGTAAATAGAAAATTGCAATCTCTCAAGGATCTGGAATTTAAGGGATGAGAGATTACCTTATTTATGTTTTGAGCTAGAAAATCTTTCTAATTCGCTAATTAATTGAGAATTTTGATTAGAGATATAGGAGAGGAAGCCATTTTTAAGAGTTTTGAAGCTTCTGTGTTAGTTTCTGGTGGAAGGAGAAAGATGAGAAGCCTGTACGATGTCTCCTTCACCTACCAGAAGCCTCTTTTGGGTACTGGATCCAACCCAAAACCAATATGCCTTATGAAATTTTTAGAAATGTTATTTTTCCCTAATTACTCACATATTCAATCATTAACAATTCATAACTTTTGCATTATCAATCCGATTTCAACAAAATTAAATGCGTTGGAATCGTTATTTCGTCTAGAATTTTATTAAAGTAAATAAATCATTATTTTCCACAAATTTAGATGTTATTTTAGCACTAACTCTCATTTTCTACAAATTTGCATATTTTGACAAAATATGCAAATTTGGACATATTTTGCAAAATAAAACTATATTTTCCAACCAATAAAGTGTAAATAAATGTTTTAACACTTTTAAAACATTAATACACTATTATATATCATTTTTATTATGTTTAATTAACTTATTAACCATTTCTCTTGCATTTGATCAATAAAAGGCAGATTGACAAAAAAATACAATATTGCCAAAATTAACATTTTTACTCGAATATAGTTATACAACTACATTTAAAAACTCATGAAATAAAGTAACACTTTATTTCACACATGTCCAACATTTTCATCCTCAACAAAATTATTTCTTCTTTATTCTCCATATTTTACTTTAAAATAAAATGGATTATTGGTCTTAAATTACCAATATCATTTTATTAAACCCAAATAAATTTACAACCTATCCCAAGACTCAAATAAAATGATTAACTTTATTTTCTTAATTTCATTAGCTCAATTTACTCAGCTTCATTGTTTATATTAAATAAACAATATTTTCACCATTTTACCTCTAATTAATTTAATTAATTCCAATATTAAATTATAGTCATCGTTATAATTTAATATTAGCGGTAATCTCCTAACCGGGTTTGTTACACGGCAGTTGGCTGCAGATCCAACTGCCCACAAAGCCGAAATAAAAAGGCACATCTAGACAGGGATGAATCTCGCCCTCAAGTGGGAGCTACCCCACGAAGCCTTGCTGCACCTCCCCTGTTTTAGCCATTCCCGGTCGATGAGGTTGAGGCTGCGATTACCTTTGTAGGACACATTTATCTTAGAATACTCATCGTCCACCTGACGATGTTCTGAAAGCATTCAATCCATACAAGTTCGTTCCGGGTCCGAACGAAACCGAAGGCACTATCTCGTTGCACTCATTTTGGAATCACCCTCAGAGTCAACGACCATAGCCCTTGCACTCTGGATCACCATCTCGAGCCTATAAGTACTATTCCTTCAAACTCATCACGGAATCACCCCCAGAGTTATACTGACGTATAGTTCTTACACCTCGAGTCTTCACTTGCACTCCACTTGGATTCACGACCTAACGTTTATTTTGGATCGGTGTGGTTTTCGGATATCCAAATATGGAAACCTGATCCCGGTCTCACCGAAACCAAACGCCATTTAATGTCCAAGTTGTACTTAAGGGATTTAAACAGTAGATATTCAAAAATATCACTTAACATAAATGGATGATTCACAACACAGATAGATAATCCACTATTATCACATTCATCCATACATATCACAAAGCAGCATATATATCACATCTCAGATATATCACATTCACATCATCACATATCAACCAATGACATATGATATCATCCAATATCATTAACTCATCTAATGATACTTATCATCTAATATCATTAACTCATCTAATGATACTTATCAACCAAACATTAATCATTCATACACAGGTTTAATCCAAACTTGATTAATTTAATTCATCCTTAATTAAATTAATTCTTACTTAAACACTTGGATTATCATCAATCCTGTTTACTTATTAATTAATTTATTACAAATTAATTAATGAACATCACTTAATTATTCACCTAAATTAATCTCCCTTGATTAATTATCTCTTAATTACTTTTAAGTAATTATTCCTTAATTACAAATATTTATTAATCATCTTTGATCAATTACTTCTTAATTATCAATTAAATATCTCTCAGTTACCCCTTAAAATTAATCACACTTGATTAATTATCACTTAATTACCTTAATAATTATTTAATTAATCACACCTGATTAATCACCTTTAATTAATCATACTTGATTAATTACTCTTGATTAATTACCTTTAATTAATCACACTTGATTAATCATTTATAATTAATCATATTTATTTAATCACTTTTGGTTAATTACTTTTTAATTACATTTAGTAACTAAAACTTAATTATCCTTAAATTATTAATTAACAATTAATTAATTATTTCCATTAATTAATGATTACTTCATTAATTAAATTTCTTTTTAATTAATTACTTAACAAGTAATTAATCACATAATTAACTACTCTTAATCCTTTTATTAATTAACCATTAATTAAATAATTTAAACCTTTAATAAATTTTATTAATAAATTCTTTAATTAATAACTCAAGTGATTAATCCTCAATCACATCCACTTAATACTTTTATAAAGTAATTATCTTTTACTTAATTATCTCCTGTAATTAACCACTTAATTACTTCACCTAGTAATTATACTTAATTGAATCTAAAGTGATTGTCTTTTAATTAATCACAAATTAATTACTTAATTAATTATTTAACTTAATCATTTAAATTAATTAAATGATTCCTTTAACTTCTTATATTTAAAAAGATTTTTAATTTAGAAAACCTATTATCTTAATTTAAACCAAAATTCTAAATTACTTAAGAAAATCTTTATTATAATTGATTACCAAATTCTAAATCATTAAACCTTATTTAAAATAAAATATATTGGAAATCAATTATAATTAAAATAATTTAAACATTCAAATTAAAACTTTTAAATCCTTTAAAACTTCCAAAGTTATTAAATAAATTTCAATACAAATTCTATTTCAAAAATTCACTTATCTTCCTTTAAAATTTCCATGTTTATTTATATATAAAACTAGTTTAACTTTTGTTTAAAACTTTATTCCCAAAATCAAATTTATTTGTTACAATTTCCTTTTTATTACAATTGCTGTTAAGATTTAAAAACCTTTGAACTGCACATTCCAAAATCAATTCATTGTTTCACCGATTTTATAAAATATGGTTACTTAAATACAAAACCAAGCAAATCTCGAGTAAACCAACAAAACCCCGAGTCACCCCACTGACTTCCCCGTGCTTACCCTGAGTCTCCCAGATCACTCCTGATGCCTGCTTTGAGCTCCAACCCATCTTTTTCCCCAACCTATCACCGAAGCACAGATCTGTGCACATTAGCGTGCACATCGCCGTTGGTCGACGGCAATCTCCTCTCCGGCCTCCACCAAGTCGCTCACGACCCCTACAACGAATCGCGCAACCCAGAAATCCAATTACACTCGAAAATCGAAATATGAGCAACGAGCCCCCAATTGCCTGAAGCAACATCACCAGCACACCACTGACACCGATTCCCCCTCGACAATCCGACCACCCTGAGAGCCACCACCTCCAGTCATGGCCTCGTCATCAACCCCGCTTCCATCACCCTGAAGCCCGCTACACTCGATCGTCTCATGGTGATGAAATCACCATAGTTCCATACCACGCTAAAACTAGGTTACCAAAATTCAAGTGCCTCCCGCCGCCACCATGGACTTCGGTCGACCCCCATGATATTTTACCTGGGACCACCATAGGCCCCTCTATCTCCACAAAACAACACAACCTCCCTAGCTCACTTTGACGCCGGAATACGATCAAACTACCCATTCCGATCATCTTCGAACTGCCCTCAAAATCTGCCTCTAAAAATCATCAAACCTACCTTAAAAATCATGATTCCTTTCTTACAATCCAATTATGATATCAAAATTAGAAATTGAAATCATCCAATTTTAACCCAATTTACATTCTACTGTAAATTTCAAAATTTATAACAAATTATCCCATTTAAAAACTTGTAATTATTTTTAAAGGATAGCTCACCTGATTTTAAACCACTTTCATTAACAAATCAAAGTCTAATTTGAATTCAAAATCAAATTATTGAATATTATATAAAATCTGAAACTGTTCTTATATCACAGTAACATATATTTTTCTTTTTATACTATAAAGACATTCAATCTACAAATTCAAGCATGCATCGAATTTAAACCAAATATTCTTATAACATCATGATATTATCATACTACTAAGTTAAAATCAAGATTAAACTGTTTTTAAAAGATTCAATTTACTCACCTCTGTTTTGCAGAAAATTAGAACCGTCTCTTTTTCCTTCTTCCAGGTTTGATTTCACTGCATGTTGAAAGCAAACTCCCATGTAGTTGATTTCAATTCTGCATGCAAATGAATCTGAATTGCATGTTGATGAATTCCCTGAGTTATTTCAGATCGCATTGATGTTGTTTTTACATCCTGCTATTGATTGAACTTGAATATCTTCTTCTTTTGTTTCAGATTTTATACAGATTTCTTCTTTCATTTTTGAACTTTGTTTTTGATTTGCATTCATTTTGTGTTTTGGTTCGGAATGAAGAAAAGAATAGCTGAAGATTAAAATTCTTCTTTTTATTTTACAATTAATTTTAAATTTAATTATTAAAGAGGAAGACATTTGTCACTATAAAGCTCTAATTATTTTACACCTAAGCTCAAAGATTCACAAGTGTCTTTAATGTTTACTAAATGTTTTACAAGTGTTATTATGTGTTATTATGTATTTACAAGTGTTATTTTCAAAATGTTTTCTTAATGTTTTTAAATGTTATTTTATTTTTAATAATTTATTTAAGCCTTATATACATGTATTTATGTAACATTTAGATAATTATAAAATGTTTTTATCTTATAAAAATAAACTTTAGACTTTAATAAATATTTCAAAAGCAAATTCATATAGACATTCATAAATAACTTATATTTTAATCAATTTAATTCTATCATTTGTTTATAAATTTGAGAAACTTAGTTTAACTCTTTATAAAAAAAAACAATTTTATCCTATTTAAAACAGAAGCTAAAATATATGTTTATAAAATAAGAAATTAACTTTGTTATTAAAATTTCAAATTTCAAATATCATTTCAAAAGCATTAAATCAAATTAACCTTTCAAGTTACAAAACTATATATTTATTAAAGTTTGAAAATACTTATTAAGTTCAAATTAATAAAATTCCTATTTCAAATATATATATACGAATATATATACACATTTCAAATAGAAAACATTTTAACATTATATTTGATAATTACTATATTAAATTTTGAAACACAAACCAAATCATGATATATACATTCATAATTTGAATAAGAAGTTTTATTTCATTAAAGACTTCCTATTTACAAGATATATCAATATATATATATTATGAATAGAAAATATTTTTGATTAGCTTCAGAAAAATAAATCTTACCAATATTAAATTGCCAAAATAAATATTTACAAATTAAAATATTATTAATTTTTCAAAAGAATTAAACTTGCCTATTTTATATTGTTAAGAAAATTGTTGATAGATATTAACAAATTATTATTATTAATCTTTTGAAATAATTTTAACTTGTCAATTTATAATGTAAAATGATCAAATCTATTTAATTATTATCAAAGATTATGAAATTGATATTGCTCAAAATTCCGGGTCGTCACGAGAAATAAGTATATTGGTTGATATGAGAGCACTTGTATTTATACGTTTGCAAGTGTTATTGGGTAGGGAAATGTTTGGGAAATATTATAGGTTACCAAGTCCAAGATATAACCTAATATTTTTAAGGAGGGGAAAAGGTAAAAATTCCTTGCTTTTTGATGGCCTAATTTGGTTTATTTGCGTTTAAAGCTTTCTCTTGTGATTACTTAGTGTGAAGGGCGGGTAAAGCTTTCTTCTCGTAAGAGTCAATACTGTTAGATACATGCATAATCCCTACTCCCTCTATTTATGAGCCTAATCATGCTCTCATAATCTATTTGTTTTGCAAGACATCTCATATTGAAATGTATAGTTGAAATTTTTAGATAAAAGTTGCGGTCCATTTTAACAAACAATTGGTGATGGTAACTCTTACTCTTTTACGTTTTGTAAGCCAATCTCAATTCACATTAAGCTGTATAGTTCGACTTTGCCAGACAAAAGTTACCATGCATTTTAAAACCAATACATGTGTTTCGGTGTGTTTATGTATATATGTACGTATATGTATTAGGACGGATCCGAATTCCAACTTATCTGCATCCCAATCTGTACCCAACTTGTTTTTTGACATCCATGATTGTCGTAACTCAACAAGTTTTTTCCGGTGTGATCCATGTATCATCAACGTCATCACTGCAAGAAATTACCTTTTTTTGATACTTTCAGCCCACTAAATATTAGTGTTGAATATGCGAGTACATGATTTTTGTTTGATGATAAAAAAATATATTCATTTAAATGTATTTGTTAATGTACTATTTTATTTTTCACATAATTAAATAAATATTTGGTGAATAAAATAAATAACACGAAATTTAAATTCAAATGGATATTTTATTCAAACAAATATTTATTACAATTTTGAATAGTACAATTCAAGCTCTCACTATACATATACAATTTTGATTACAATACAAATTCAATTACATCACAATCCTTCATTTACAAATGTCCTCACTATATATCGCTCGTTCACTCATAATTTGTCTTCAACTTTATTCCAAATTGAATCCAGCATCTGAGCAATCTGCAAAAATAAGTACTGACGCAGTAAAATTGAAAAGGAAATAATTTTGCAGTATAAAATAAAATGTAATTTTGAAAATATTATTTGCCTCAGTTATTTGGGTTGTTCGTCATCATTTAAATTTGAATTCATCATACATGAACAGCTTGTGACATACACAGTGTATCACTATATATGCCACAAGGCCGTGCAGACCGATATATAGACTTAATAAAGTTACAGGGACAGGTGAGCACAAGTTCAAACCCAAATCAAAAGCGGGGTTCAACTCAAGTGCAAAAAATAATGTCACAATATCAACACAAGGTCAAACCCGAGCTCCAAGCTCGATTCAACTCAAGTGCACTACAAAATATCACAAAACTATCGAGCACAAGGATTCAAATACAGCCCAAGTGCACTACAAAATGTCACAATATCAACACAAGTTCAAACCCAAAGTGAAGCCACCAGAATTTCAAATCAAGTAAGACAGTGGCTCAACATCAAAGATACAAATGACATGCAAATATCACAAAGGCAAAAAGGCACAGAGCACATTCAAAAACAACTCAAGCTTAGTACAAATCCAACAATATATGCATACACACATACAAATGTATGTATGCACATATATGCAGACTTGAATAAACAGTTTAACAGAGAGGGCAATGCAATATGAACCAGACAGTACAAAAGTGAAAAATGAATGCAACTATAGTTCAACTGCAAGTCAAAAATGTATATGCATGTTCAAGTACATTTGAAATCAGACTTGACCAATGCTACAGAGACCAGACCCAAATGATCAAGAATCTGACACAAGGAAATGTACAATGAGGTGAAGAAATCAAGTGCACCAATACTAAACAGAAGCATGGCATGAATCAAGTTAATCAGAGACTTCAAAACCAAGGCCATACTACAATTACTACAAGCAACATGTGACTGATTATATACATACGTGAGTATATATGTATATATACATGTGTAGGATACAAGTTCGAACAAAGACAGAGGAGATTTCAAAATGTAGCTCAAAGTAAAACCAAATTCAGTCTAACACAAATGATCAAAGATAAGCAAACAATACAAATTCATGTATAAGCATACATATCTATATCAAATGAAACAGCATCAGCCAGTTCACAGTAGTGACCGAGCTCGAAGCATGCATATGGTCAAGTGCCAAAGACACAAAATCAATAACCAAGAAACAAAGTCGAACAAGTTCATATTTTCACAAAATCAAGTGACCGAAGTCATATGCAAGTATCAGTTTTGAACAAGACAGAGAAGCCGAAGTCAACAGAAAATGAACGAAATCGAATTGTCAAAATTCGAAACCGTGGTGGCCAAGATATTAATCATAACAATTCAAAGCCGTGTCAATCAAGTATCAAATTATATGAAATTGACAAAATCAGATAAATCATCAACATCAAAACATATTCAAGTGGCCGAGACGAAGTCAAGCAAACTATCAGCCAAATGAAATTATAGGGAATCAACCCTATATAAACCCATTCATCATCGGCTATGAAATCATTGAGTTCAAGGGAGCAAAAACAGTGAAGCAAAAGTAACAATTCATATACCAGATTCGTTGATTCAAACTCAATACTGAAAGCAGCCGTGACCAAGCGCAAAGAGAAGAAAGCATCGATCGACAATGCTAAGGGACGTAAATCATCATTCGATCGAGATAATAAAAGATGGCGGCTTCTAATCTCTCAAAGCCTTAATTTCGAGCAAAGAAAAAGAGGAACCAGGCCAACATTTTTTACAGAGCAAAATAGAGCAACAAAATAAAGGAGATAACGAGGCTGCATTTTTTACTGATAATATTTTGGGCCGAGTTATATTAATAAGGCTTTAGTTTAAATTAGGGCTTTGATTTATTGTTGCTTCAATTTTGTATTCCTTTTTAATCTCTTGTACTTACTAGTCGTGAGACTAGAGGACTAGCTACGGTGGTGTAGTTCGAGAATTCGCAACTCAGTGGTTGAGTTGTGGCCGGGTTTTGGGCGTAGAGTTAAGGAAAGTGGATAGCGGGCGTCGCGAGTTTACGTGTGTAAGCGTCTGAGTGCTTAATTTCTATTAGAAACCTTGAGGGCAGCATGTAGGTAGGGTTTTGCCAAAGTTGGGTAAATTCTATGTCGTTCTATTTCTGCATTTATTCTGCTATTATCTGTGCTGCTATTATTTTGATATATCTGTGTTGAAATAATTTTATAAGCTTCCGCAATAATTTTTATAACTCATAGTATCACCCTATTCACCCCCCTCTAGGGTGAAACCGATCCAACAAGTGGTATCAGAGCAAGGTTCAAAAGCTATTTTTGTTTTAAAAAATTGATTTTTTTTTCAAAAACCAATTTTTGTTTTAAAAATTTGAAATTTTAAAATGGCTTCTTTTAATACTGGTTTTGTTGAGGTTTAGTCTGTAGTTAGACCATCAATGTTCAATGGTGAATATGCTTACTGGAAAAATAGAATGAATTTTTTTCGAAAAACCATTGATGCTTGGAATATTGTTGAGACAGGTTATAGAGCACCCACTATAGTTTTAAATAATCAAGAAATTGAAAAACCATTTGATCAATGGACAGATCTAGAAAATAATAATGCCAAAGCTATGAATTAGATTATTTGTTTACTAGATCAATTTGAATTTAATCGTGTCTCACATTGTCTAACTGCATAGGAAATATGACATACACTTGAAGTGACTTACGAAGGAACATCTCAAGTCAAAGAATCTCGCCTTGCCATGCTGAGTAGCGAATGCGAGAATTTCACAATGGCCAAGGAGGAAAATGTTAAAGAGATGTACGCACGACTTTCCAATATCGTATACATATCAAAAGCTCTCGAAAAATCATATACGGAATTGGAAATAGTCCGAAAAATCCTCCAAGTCCTTCCACGAAGTTTTGAAGCAAAAGTGACCGCCATTCAAGAATCGAAAGATTTAAAATAAATCAAAGTTGAAGAACTCATCGGAAATCTCACCACTTATGAGCTAGAAATGAAATTCAAGGAAGAGCATGAAGGAGGAGATACTCGAAAGAAATCAATAGCTTTCAAAGGAACAATTGAAAGTGACGACGACGACGACGACGATGATGGAGCAGCAGAGTTGGAAATGGTAATAAAGAGATTAGAAAGGCGGAACCGCAAATACGAAAATCCAGCTCTAAATCAAAAATTAAAAAGCAGAATAATCAAAGTTCTAGATAACATAGAACAGCAAGAAATCATCTGTCATAAGTGCAACCAACCCGTACACATCAAGTCCAATTATACTCAAAACCGACAATGACTTTGAAAAGAAATCAAAAAGGAGAAATTTTGCAGCCATTTGAAATACAAGTGATGAAGATAATAAAAGAACTAGCAGTGAGAGTAAGAAAGCAGATATGTGCCTTCAAGGTAATATAACTGATAGCGACGATGACGAGCTAAGCGAGGTATCAAAACTCATTCACTCAGAATTACTTATATATTTTCACGAAGTAAATGGCTATTTTGAATGACTTAGGGAGAAATATGCCAAATTTGAATCACAAAAAGATACTTTGACAGATTTAAATAAGCAACTCGACCAATTAGTTAAAAACTATCAAAGTAGGATCCCTAAGTGTGATAAGTGTCCAACATTCGAAGAAGAAATTAAAATATCAGATATTAAAATTAAATCAGGTGAAAATGAAATTCTGATTTTGAAAGAAAGCAAAAATACTAGATGAGAAAATTCTATTAAAAGGTGCACACAATTATTAAATGAAAATGAATTTCTCAAAACACAAGTCCAACAATCGTCTACGACTTTAGGAAAAATTTCCAAAAGTGAAAGATCATTGAATATGCTATTAGGGAATCAAACTATTAATACAGTTAGACAAGGACTTGGATATAATCAATCTGAAAATGTTAACAATGAAATTAATCATGTCAATTCAATGTGCACAATTTGTAGAAAATTTGGACACAATCAAAATAATTGTTGGAATAAACCCAAACACGTGAAAATGATTCTAATTTGGGTTCCAAAAGGCACAAATATAAAATCTCTCAAAGTTAAACAAATTTGGGTGCCAAAAGGAACATATATAAGTAGTTTTGGGTCGCCAAAAAATTATTTTTCTAAATCAATTGCCACTAACAATCATGGACCTATAAAAAAAAATAGGTCACAAAAATCTTTCATCGTGTAGGTGTGGAGGCAGGCTGAGGAACAACAACTGTGTTACATGGATTCTGGCTGTTCTAAGAACACATGGGCGACAAATCACAGTTCCTTAGCCTAGTACAAAAGGTGACAAAATCACAATGGGCAAACAACGAAAAATTATCATAAAGGTAAAACAGGTAAAGATATCTTGAACAGTATATGTGAAAATCTGCACCTTAATTTGATTTAATTCAGCCGGTTATTGATAAAGAAATAATTAATGATAATGATTCTGACTTTTTCAAAATTGTTGGCCAATTATACTTTTCATACCGAGAACACTACATGCATCTATAGAGTCTTTAAATTACTTCATATAAATTTGTTTAGACTAATGATGGTATCTTATTGACTGATTATTAATCTCGGTACACGTAAATATATTTGTTTTTCCTACGGCTTCTAAATTTGACACTATATTCACTGATTTGTTTATTGGCACGGCTTTAGCTAAAAATAAAAAGAATTTCATTCAAAAAGATCTTCAAGATTTTGTTGCAACTTCACGGTTTGGTCTATAATATTCAATTAATGATAATCTTGAGTGAAAGAGAAATTCAAATGCAGATTACACTGGTAGTCTAGTTGATAGAAAACTTACTAGTGGAACGTGATTTACGTTGAGATATTTAGCAACTGCATCGTTTTTCAAAGAAAATATATGTATATTTTTCATTTCAAATAATTTTCAAATTAGCAGACATTTTTCTTATAAACCCCTTTTAGAAAATCATTTTTGGCTTTGTTTTCAGATTAGTCATTTTTCGAAAAATTGATTTTATAATTATTTTTGAATTTCATTTTAAATTATTACATTGACTAATCTGACTCCCTACTAATTATCGAAAAGATAAATAGTGTTTGAAAAAGTGATGAGTGTTGATATTAATCATATATTATAACTTGATATGGTATATTTACTAAATTTCTTTAGAAATTTAAACAAGAGTTATAAACATTTTTTTGTTGGTAAAAAATTCCATGATCATTTCTATTTCTATCATTTTTTATCGACCATCACTCATCATAATCCAATATAGTATGTCAATATGTGGTGATTTAAATAGGAATCATTCGTTTTTCATTTTATTTTTTTAAATAAATAATCCAAAGTATTCACTCTCATTTAAAACCCTCACGATTATGCATGGGTGAACTACTTGGAATATGTGATTATGTACTTCCATGCTTATTTAAAAGTCCTCACGGTTATGCATATATGGAACGCATATCAAAATTGGTTTATTAAATAAACAAGTTAATTCTAATCCCATTTAAAAGTCCTCACGGTTATGCATGGTTAGAAGATACTTGAATTCATTAAAAATAAAATAAAATTGGAATACTACTAGTCCCATTTAAAAGTCCTAACGGTTATGCATGGTTGGTCGATGTTCAAATTCCTAATATAAATATACCACAAATAGACACAACTGTATGGTTTTATATGATGCCATCATTCCCATCATTCTAAAAGTGGAATGTGCGCCTAATAGAGTATTTATGATTTTTGTTTGATTTTTTTATTGAAATTTAATATTTGTATTCGATTGAGTTTTAATGTTGTATTAATATCATCACTTTATCTCTATTTTCTAACACTACTACTCTTTTGCTGATAACGAAAGGGGGAGAGAAAAGTTAAGATTTTGTCTAATAAAAGGAAGTAAAGGTCAAATATTTTCTATTTACATCTAGGCTCATTTGCATATTTTTAATTATATGCACATATGAGGGGGAGCTTTGTGTAGAGAGGAAGCATTCAAATAGGGGGAGCAAATTGAATGATCAAATACATTTAACAAATTTAAAATCTTAAATCTATGTTTGCGATCATCAAAAGGGGGAGATTGTTGAATATGCGAGTATATGATTTTTGTTTGACGATAATTAACATATATATATATATATATATATTCATTTAAATGTATTTGTTAATGTACTATTTTAGTTTTCACATAATTAAATAAATATTTGGTGAATAAAATAAATAACACGGAATTTAAATTCAAACAGATATTTTATTAAAAAAAATATTTATTACAATTTTGAATAGTAAAAATTCAAGTTCTCACTATGCATATACAATTTTGATTACAATACAAATTCAATTACATCACAATATCTCTACAAATGTCCTCAATACATATCGCTCGTTCACTCATAATTTATCTTCAACTTTATTCCAAATTGAATCCAGCACCTGAGCAATCTACAAAAATAAATACTGACGTAGTAATATTGAAAAGGAAATATTTTTGCAGTATAAAATAAAATGTAATTTTGAAAATATTATTTGCCTCGGTTATTTGGGTTGTTCGTCATCATTTAAATTTGAATTCATCGTGCACGAACAGCTTGTGACGTGCACAGTGTATCACTGTACATGCCAAAAGGTCGTGCAGATCGATATATACACTTGATAAAGTTACAGGGATAGGTTAGCACAAGGTCAAACCCAAATCAAAAGCTGGGTTCAACTCAAGTGCAATAAAAAATAATGTCACAATATCATCACAAGGTCAAACCCGAGCTCCAAGCTGGATTCAACTCAGGTGCACTACAAAATATCATAAAACTATTGAGCATAAGGATTCAAATACAGCCCATACAACACAGCCTCGACCGAAAATTCGGATGTACACTTGAATTCAAACTGGTAAGAGAAACAAGTAATCAAGTCAAGCAAATGCAGACTGATAAGAATCAATATACAGTGAATCAAGTCACAGTTCAAACCAGGAATGCAACACTGCTTCATATATGTGTAGTCAAGCTACATGAAGACTAACAGTAAGCAGTGCCAAAAGAACAGCAACCTTAATGTACAAGTGAACAGCAGGTGGTACGAGACCGAACCAGATGAATGCCAACACCAAATGTACATGTGCATAGTAAAACAACAATGAAATCAATATCAAACCAGTTCAAATGCCAAAGTGAAGCCACCAGAATTTCAAATCAAGTAAGACAGTGGCTCAACATCAAAGACACAAATGACATGAAATTATCACAAAGGCACAAAGGCACATCCAAATTCAAAAACAACTCAAGCTCGGTATAAATCCAACAATATATGCATACACACATGCAAATGTATGTATGCACATATATGCAGAATTGAATAAAAAGTTTAACAGAGAGAGCAATGCAATATGAACCAGACAGTATAAAAGTGAAAAATGAATGCAACCGTAGTTCAACTGTAAGTCAAAAGTGTATATGCATATTCAAGTGCATCTGAAATCAAACTCGACTAATGCTACAGAGACCAGACCTAAATAAACAGGAATCTAACTCAAGGAAATGTACAATGAGGTAAAGAAATCAAGTACACCAATACTAAACAGAAGCATGGCATGAATCAAGTTAATCAGAGACTTCAAAACCAAGACCATACTACAATTACTACAAGCAACATGTGACTGATTATATACATACGTGAGTATATATGTATATATACATATGTAGGATACAAGTTCGAACAAAGACAGAGGAGATTTCAAAATGCAGCTCAAAGTAAAACCAAATTCAGTCTAACACAAATGATCAAAGAAAAGCAAACAATACAAATACATGTATACACATACATATCGATATCAAATGAAACAGCATCAGCAAGTTCACAACAGTGACCGAGCTCGAAGCATGCATATGGTCAAGTGCCTAAGACACTAAATCAATAACCAAGAAACAAAGTCGAACAAGTTCATATTTTCACAAAATCAAGTGACAGAAGTCATGTGCAAGTATCAATTTTGAACAAGACAGAGAAGCAGAAGTCAACAGGAAAATGAATGAAATCGAACTGTAAAAATTCGAAACCGTGGTGGCCAAGATATCAATCACAACAATTCAAAGCTGTGTCAATCAAGTATCAAATTAAACGAAATTGACAAAGTCAGATAAATCATCAACATCAAAACATAATCAAGTGGCCGAGACGAAGTCAAGCAAACTATCAGTCGAACGAAATTGTAGGGAATCAAACCCTATATAAACCCATTCATCATCGGTTACGAAAACATTGAGTTCAAGGAAGCAAAAACAGTAAAGCAAAAGTAACAATTCACATACCAGATTCGTTGATTCGAACTCATTACTGGAAGCAGCCATGACCGAGTGCAAAGAGAAGAAAGCATCGATCGACAAAGCTAAGGAACGTAAATCATCATTCGATCGAGACAATAAAAGACGGCGGCTTCTAATCACTCAAAGCCCTAATTATGAGCAAAGAAAAAGACGAACCAGGCCAACATTTTTTACAGAGAAAAATAGAGCAACAAAATAAAGGAGATAACAGGGCCGCATTTCTTAGTGATAATATTTTGGGCTGAGTTATATTAATAAGGCTTTAGTTCAAGTTAGGGCTTTGATTTATTATTGCTTCAATTTTGTATTCCTTTTTAATCTATTGTAATTACTAGTCGTGTGACTAGGGGACGAGCTACGGTGGTGTAGTTCGAGAATTTGCAACTCAGTGGATGAGTTATGGCAGGGTTTTGCACGTAGAGTTAAGGCTAGTCGATAGCGGGTGTCGTGAGTTTATGTGTGTAAGTGTCTGAATGCTTAATTTCTTGTCAAAACCTTAGGGGCAGTACGTAGGCAGGGTGTAACGAAACGAATTTTGCCCGTTCGATACTTTACATCGTATTCGAATGCCGCAGATTCGACCGTTCAAATTCGATTCGCCGGAGCTTATAACACAATTAAGTAAACAACACAGCGGAAGAAATAATGAATATCAATACACAATATCTGATACAACAGATGATACAATAGATATCAATATACATCAGAGATATGATACAATATAACAACAGCGGAAAGAAAATGACTCCATTATAATCTTCAAGAGAGAACTCCAAAACTGCAACTCCATCTCCATGAACCAAACCAGAAATAGCTCGAACCCCCAATAAAGATGCACTAAGCTAAGCAAGGTCAGTCATATCCAAAGACTGAACTGGCTCCAGATAATCCACTGAACCTAACTATTTGAAAAACCCAACTCTAGACTGCTCGTGTGGAAAATAGTGAGCACCCAGAGTTTAGGAAAGGAACAATAAACTCCGGGTCAGTCATGGGACTGGTGTGAGTAACAAAAACAGTTTACCTTTAAAACAATCAAAAGATTTATCCTTTTGAAAATCGCAATGCTTTTGAAAAATGAGACTACCATAAGACCTCCCCACACACACACACCATGCAAACGCAGAATCGGAGGAGATTTCTCCTTATGATAGTCAAACATGCTTACTACGCAAAATCAAATCATTTGATTATTATTATTAGTGCATAGTGCAGAAAACATTTCGAAAGTAGAATATAAATCTTAGCCAGCATAGACATTTCGAACTAAGCCTACTATAGCTACCATGTTCAATAGCGGATTACCGCCACATTCCATGGCAGGTTATACAACTAAAACCGTACAAGGCGCGTATTGGATGAATGGATTTTCCAACAAATGGTCAGGCTAAGGAACTTCCTATTGCCACATGGGAACGCCTCTGGCGGGACGCCCCGAGAACCAAACCGTTCTCTGCCAAACAAGGCCGGGAACCCCTTTTCCCAAGGGATATTATAAACCCTCAGATATGCCACCCCCGGTCCTTTGGGACCTTTAAACGAGGTACCTCTAATCCAACAACCACACAGAAATAAATATAGTGTGTGTCCACATGAGTAAGTATCTGGGCTTCATACCATGATACTACCCTTTTCCAGAAGGAATGGTCATACCCTAGGGGAGCTACCCCTGAAACCTTGCCGCACAATTCCTGTTTCGACCATTACCGATTTGTGAGGTTCGACGAAGTCTCGTCCACAAAGCTACACTTTGGTACAAAGCCATGCTTTGGGTCAACAAATGATCAAAGTAATGATCATAAAGATAAATGATCAAACAAATGATCCTATCACAAATGATCAAACAATGATCATTACACAGCAACACTTAGCATGTCACATTACCAAATTGGGAATATATCGCTGATAACCTTCAACTACATAACCTCTAAGCTCGTACGTCTCAGAGAAGGGTGTTAAGCTAAAAGAATAAATTCTCCGCCACCACAGAAATGTATTTGAAAGAAATCTGCTTTATATCTCAATTTGTAATGTCAGACACACAATCCAGACAAGTCTGTTTCGGGCTCGAACAGAACCGAAGGCACTTCCAAAGAAGTCCTTGAAATCCGGATAATCCCTAATCACGTTCGGATTTTCCATCACATATGGAGATCTCTATACCGAGGATCAGCCAGTGCAGAGACAATCGACAAGAAACCCTTTCGTTTTCGAAAATATCCGGTCTTCACCACCGGTCTTCAAATGCTATCCATAACGACGTATCACATATTCAGAATGGGATATATGACACAAAGGTCCTCTCCCAGCTAAACCGAATACTGAGCGCAATATTTCAAAAACATATGGATATTGGGATTTCAATTAAGTCACAACTTAAAAACCAAAACTTTCTTTAAATGGTTAAACAATTTACCATTTCAAATCTTTAAACAAAAAGATTTAATCCACAAAGATCAATTCATAGATTTCCAAAACAATTTCATTTCTATAGGATTAACCCATTAAATCTTTAAATCAAAGATTTAACTTATAGTTTCAAACCGTTTCCAAAACTTGGAAGTCATTTTCATTTTCAAACTTGAAATTCATTTTAACACAAATTGGACGTTCATTTCTTATGTGAAAGCTTTTATTATTTGAAAACAAACAGTTTTCGTTTCAGAAAAATCCAATTAATTTATACGAGTTAAAGTTCTCAATTTATGTTCATATTCTCAAATTAATACATTTTAAAATGGTTTAACCCATATATATCTGGTATAACATCTTTAATCCCTAGTTTCAAATTATAGAATTCAGTTTCACATTTTGAATTTAAATTTAAATCAAATTATTTAAATTTCAAACTTTATCAAGTTATTCAAAATAAATTTTATTTTTGAAATTCCATTTCAAAAGCTTTTCACTTTAAACCCAATCTTATTTTCAAACCATTTGAATTTAAAAATTCAAATTTAAAACTATTTTCAAAAATCTGTGACTTACTCGATTTCCTCGTGAAATCCATATTTGTGTGTGTATAAGTGTGGTCCAGGGGTTTAACACAATAGTGCAACATCATTCAATCATCACAGATTAAAACACAGAAATATAGTTGATAAGCGATATAAACTATAACGCTTATCGCTCATTCACAGATTCACAGATAATATACAGATATATCATAAGTAAATGGATAAATTACGCACAACTCAATTCACAGAACAAAATATCATAGATCAGATAGGATAATCAATTCAAGGCATCCCATACAAAACAATCATTCATAAGTAAGGTCAAGCATTTAATAATCATTTATAAGCAGGATAAATTAATCGTTTAAACCTGATTAATTCAATTCATTTCCAATTTAATCAATTACTTATGAATACATTATCCAATCTTGATTATCTAATTAATTTCAAATCATTTGATATTAATTTATTTATCAAATATTTTAGTTAATCAAAATATCTAAAATTAATTACAGTAAGTGATTAATCCTTAACTACTTTCATTAAGTAATTACATTTAACAATTTATAATTGATTTTCTAAATTAATTAATCCATTTAATTATTAATATTTATCACTTTAATCAATACTTGATAATCTTTAGTTAATTATCTTTATTAACTAATAATATTTCTTTAATTACGTTCTTAAGAAAATTTCTTAGATTAAATCTTTATTAATCATTTCTAATTAATTAATCTAAATTACTTGTTTCTAAATTAAATAAATCATTCTTTAATTACCTCATTAATTAAATCATTTTAATTACCTTAATTATTTCTAAGATAATTAATTTTCTCATTAATAACTTCATCAATATTTTAAGTGTAAAACATTTCTTACTTAATCAAAGTATCTAAAACAATTTGCTTTCAAATTTTACTTTAACATTTCAATTTTAAATTTTGGATTTAAAATATATTAATTCTAACAAGATTTAAATAGTTTCAAAACCCTTTTTATTTTACAAGTTAAAGCATTATTTATTTTTACACTAGAAGTAAAGAGAATTTAAAGCTCAATTTCATTTAAATTCAAATCAATTTACAAATTTATTTTATCATTTAAATTATTTAAAACATTTAAATATTTGAAAATTCTATTATTATTCCTACTAACTTTCAATTCAAAACTTGATTTATATTAATATCTTGTTTTAAGATTCAGTTTAAAACTTATTTAAATTTTTAGATTTGGATTCAAAAGACATGAATTCATAATTTAAATTTTTGATTTAATTTTGAATTTTATCTTTTTTTAAAATCTTGATTTTAAAACTTAAATTAAAAATCCAATTTCATAATTAAAACCTCAAGATTGAAATTTTACTTCGTACTAGATTTAAAACTAGTTTAAATCTAACTCATAATTTAATTTCAGTTTTAAACTTGCTTTTAAAACTTAAATAAAAAAAACAATAACAAGTTAATTCAAAACCAGACATGCTAACTACCCAACACCCAGGTGAACAACCCCAGATCAACTCCAACATACAAAAATCCTAAGCAATCTTCTTCTTCCCACACAACATCATCTTCCAGGCAACACGAGTGCACAGGTGCACGTGTCCCAACGCCTCCGACCCCTGGCGATCGCCGCGACGATGCTCCACGACCACTCAAGCTCACTCGAACACGAAGACGAACCCAGCTCTCGTGAAAACTCACCGTGACGAAATCGAGTGAAAACAAAACCTGGAAACGCAAGTACATCCCTAACTTCAAAACCTGGCCGCGCCTTGCGTTCAAGGCTCCGACCACCAGAGGCCACCAAACTCCGGCCATGAATTCGTCCATGACCCAGCTACCATCTCCCAAAGACGCGTTGCACTCGGTCGCCTACAGACGTCGAACGAATCAAAGATTTTCAGTTTTACAAAACTAGGTTAAAAAAAATTAAACGATCGCCGCCGCCACTGCCATCAACGAGAACACCTCCGATCATCTTTCCCTGACCCACGCTAGCCTCCTCTAACTCCAGACAAAAATCCGACCCCTCCAGTCGACTAAATCACCCATGGCAACTTGAAATGTCAAATACAGATAAACACAACCTACTCTCAATCTTTATCACTAAAAATCAGGATTTAAACTTTAAAAATCATGTTTTAGCATCTAGATTTCATTCGCATACCTGAATTTGAAAATTAAGAGAATCGAAAATTTAATCATCTTAAGTTTGTTCTAAAAATTTGGGTTTCCAGAGAATATTTGCAAATTGTTTTAACTTAAACAAATTTCTAAACTTTAATAGATGCTATAACGAACAGTTTTTGTTTTAATCCTAAGTGTTAATAGTTTGTTAGATCAAGAGATAAAGATTTGATTGTACATCTGAGTCTGGGAAAATAAGAACAGAGGTGCCTCAAATTTGTACAGGCATACATATTTTATACATTCATATATATATATATATATATATATATATATATATATATATATATATATATATATATACATACCCAGGAATAAATTCAACATGCAAATTTTCCAGATATAAACTTGAAACTAATGTAGGTACTTAAGGTTTTAAAAGAAAAGTTACTCACCGTGGATTCCAGAAAATGATCAGAGCTTCCACTTTTCTTGAAACAAGCTGTGAAGATTGCAAGCTGAACTTCTCTTACTTTTTTTTTCTTTTTTCTTTGTTGAACAAATTGAACTTGTTTAAGTTTATTAGATATAATGATGTTTATCTCCCTGTAATATTCAATCTTGCTGAACGAAATGGAATGAGGAAGGTGATATTGATATATAGGAAGCAAGTCTACAGGTTGATTATAATTGGTACAACCATCAGAGATATTTTTTCTTTGCTTATCTTGACTAGCAGATGTTCTTGGGGGCTGAAGTGATATCCATTAAATGCCTATGCTTATTTAAACTCGGCTGATAGTATCTTCTTTTGCATGCAAGAGAATATGGCATTTAATGCCCTGGTCCTTTTTGTTTTCTTATTTGTACTTGTTTATATGTTCTTTTGTTTCTTGCTTTGCTTTTACATACTTATTATATTTGCATATACTTTCATTAGTTCGACTGAGAGATGATATGGTGGTGACTAATGTATTAAAGGGGATCTTGCATTTATTTGTTGTGTACTTTGTTTGCTTATATGCTTTGTTTTGATTGTTATTTTGTTTATTCACTTAGGATCTTTATAATATTTTTAAATCCCAATCCAAATTAGATTTAAATACCTTTTTTTTATAATTCATAATTTAACTGATATTTTGTATAATCATCAATTAATTTCACAATTTTTAAATCAAAAATTAATTTAATTATCAATTTAAAATAAATGGAAATTCAAGATCGTTACAGACTTCCACCCTTAAAAAGAATTTCGTCCTCGAAATTCGCCAGAGAGATATAACGAAGATAGATGAAAGATAGAGAAACGATTTCAAAATTTTTAGTTTAAAACTAAGTTACACCTATTTACCAAAGCAACCAAAACAACCAATCCATCCAAACAAACAATTCTGGCCAAATTGGAGTTTATGTCCCATATTAATATACCGAATTTCCTTCCTGGATCTACCAGGAACTATCAAAGAATTGAAAAGAGACGCTGAACAAAAGAGATTGATAGAGTAAAGATTGTTTGCACTGTTGTCATAGGGCATTGACCATTTGTAGTGGTATTTCCCTGTCCCCTATCTCGTTCTCTTCTTGCACTCATATCTACTATCGGTGGATATAAGAGAATTTACTGAGGCATTCGAACGGATATCTTAGGGATATACTCATTCTAGGGATACTTCACCCTATCTCTAATGAGCTACTTAACGTGTTATACTCCTGAGCTAAAGTTC
Organism: Allium cepa; assembly: GCA_030765085.1. Lineage (NCBI taxonomy): Eukaryota > Viridiplantae > Streptophyta > Magnoliopsida > Asparagales > Amaryllidaceae > Allium > Allium cepa. The sequence continues at coordinate 745,476,229 of CM060932.1, forward strand.
AACCTTAGCTCTGATACCACTTTTGTAAGAACCTCATTTCCGTCAGCAGAAACCGGTAGGCTTTGCAACCATCCCAGCACCACCGTGGCTACAAATGGTACCCTGCCCTTGCTTTTATGGCCAGCCTTTCGACTGTCACGGCTTACACCTAACCAACCCCGTAAAGAGGCCATGTGAGGGTAAGAGTCTCCCGTTCGCCACCTAACCGCGAAGCGAGAACCCCCCATCACATTTCACTAAGACAAGCAAGACTGGTGTGAGTAACAAAAATAGTTTATCTTTAAAACAATCAAAAGAATTATCCTTTTGAAAATCGCAATGCTTTTGAAAAATGAGACTACCATAAGGCCTCCCCACACACACACCATGCAAACGCAGAATCGGAGGAGATTTCTCCTTATGATAGTCAAACATGCTTACTACGCAAAATCAAATCATTTGATTATTATTATTAGTGCATAGTGCAGAAAACATTTCGAAAGTAGAATATAAATCTTAGCCAGCATAGACATTTCGAACTATGCCTACTATAGCTACCATGTTCAATAGCGGGTTACCGCCACATTCCATGGCAGGTTATACAACTAAAACCGTACAAGGCGCGTATTGGATGAATGGATTTTCCAACAAATGGTCAGGCTAAGGAACTTCCTATTGCCACATGGGAACGCCTCTGGCGGGACGCCCCGAGAACCAAACCGTTCTCTGCCAAACAAGGCCGGGAACCCCTTTTCCCAAGGGATATTATGAACCCTCAGGTATGCCACCCCCGGTCCTTTGGGACCTTTAAACGAGGTACCTCTAATCCAACAACCACACAGAAATAAATATAGTGTGTGTCCACATGAGTAAGTATCTGGGCTCCATACCATGATACTACCCTTTTCCAGAAGGAATGGTCATACCCTAGGGGAGCTACCCCTGAAACCTTGCCGCACAATTCCTGTTTCGACCATTACCGATTTGTGAGGCTCGACGAAGTCTCGTCCACAAAGCTACGCTTTGGTACAAAGCCATGCTTTGGGTCAACAAATGATCAAAGTAATGATCACAAAGATAAATGATTAAACAAATGATCCTATCACAAATGATCAAACAATGATCATTACACAGCAACACTTAGCATGTCACATTACCAAATTGGGAATATATCGCTGATAACCTTCAACTACATAACCTCTGAGCTCTTACGTCTCAGAGAAGGGTGTTAAGCTAAAAGAATAAATTCTCCGCCACCACAGAAATGTATTTGAAAGAAATCTGCTTTATATCTCAATTTGTAATGTCAGACACACAATCCATACAAGTCTGTTCCGGGCTCGAACAGAACCGAAGGCACTTCCAAAGAAGTCCTTGAAATCCGGATAATCCCTAATCACGTCCGGATTTCCCATCACATATGGTGATCTCTATACTGGGGATCAGCCAGTGCAGAGACAATCGACAAGAAACCCTTTCGTTTTCGAAAATATCCGGTCTTCACCACCGGTCTTCAAATGCTATCCATAACGACGTATCACATATTCGGAATGGGATATATGACACAAAGGTCCTCTCCCGGCTAAACCGAATAGTGAGCGCAATATTTCAAAAACATATGGATATTGGGATTTCAATTAAGTCACAACTTAAAACCCAAAACTTTCTTTAAATGGTTGAACAATTTACCATTTCAAATCTTTAAACAAAAAGATTTATTTCACAAAGATCAATTCATAGATTTCGAAAACAATTTCATTTCTATAGGATTAACCCATTAAATCTTTAAATCAAAGATTTAACTTATAGTTTCAAACCGTTTCCAAAACTTGGAAATCATTTTCATTTTCAAACTTGAAATTCATTTTAACACAAATTGGACGTTCATTTCTTATGTGAAAGCTTCTATTATTTGAAAACAAACTGTTTTCGTTTCAGAAAAATCCAATTAATTTATACGAGTTAAAGTTCACAATTTATGTTCATATTCCCAAATTAATACATTTTAAAATGGTTTAACCATATATAACTGGTATAACATCTTTAATCCCTAGTTTCAAATTATAGAATTCAGTTTCACATTTTGAATTTAAATTTAAATCAAATTATTTAAATTTCAAACTTTATCAAGTTATTCAAAATAAATTTTATTTTTGAAATTCCATTTCAAAAGCTTTTCACTTTAAACCCAATCTTATTTTCAAACCATTTGAATTTAAAAATTCAAATTTAAAACTATTTTCAAAAATCTGTGACTTACTCGATTTCCTCATGAAATCCATATTTGTGTGTGTATAAGTGTGGTCCAGGGGTTTAACACAATAGTGCAACATCATTCAATCATCACAGATTAAAACACAGAAATATAGTTGATAAGCGATATGAACTATAACGCTTATCGCTCATTCACATATTCATAGATAGTATACAGATATATCATAAGTAAATGGATAAATTACACACAACTCAATTCACAGAACAAAATATCATAGATCAGATAGGATAATCAATTCAAGGCATCCCATACAAAACAATCATTCATAAGTAAGGTCAAGCATTTAATAATCATTTATAAGCAGGATAAATTAATCGTTTAAACCTGATTAATTCAATTCATTTCCAATTTAATCAATTACTTATGAATACATTATCCAATCTTGATTATCTAATTAATTTCAAATCATTTGATATTAATTTATTTATCAAATATTTTAGTTAATCAAAATATCTAAAATTAATTACAGTAAGTGATTAATCCTTAACTACTTTCATTAAGTAATTACATTTAACAATTTATAATTGATTTTCTAAATTAATTAATCCATTTAATTATTAATATTTTTCACTTTAATCAATACTTGATAATCTTTAGTTAATTATCTTTATTAACTAATAATATTTCTTTAATTACGTTCTTAAGAAAATTTCTTAGATTAAATCTTTATTAATTATTTCTAATTAATTAATCTAAATTACTTGTTTCTAAATTAAATAAATCATTCTTTAATTACCTCATTAATTAAATCATTTTAATTACCGTAATTATTTCTAAGATAATTAATTTTCTCATTAATGACTTCATCAATATTTTAAGTGTAAAACATTTCTTACTTAATCAAAGTATCTAAAACAATTTGCTTTCAAATTTTACTTTAACATTTAATTTTTAAATTTTAGATTTAAAATAAATTAATTCTAACAAGATTTAAATAGTTTCAAAACCCTTTTTATTTTACAAGTTAAAGCATTATTTATTTTTACACTAGAAGTAAAGAGAATTTAAAGCTCAATTTCATTTAAATTCAAATCAATTTACAAATTTATTTTATCATTTAAATTATTTAAAACATTTAAATATTTGAAAATTCTATTATTATTCCTACTAACTTTCAATTCAAAACTTGATTTATATTAATATCTTGTTTTAAGATTCAGTTTAAAACTTATTTAAATTTTTAGATTTGGATTCAAAAGACTTGAATTCATAATTTAAATTTTTGATTTAACTTTGAATTTTATCTTTGTTTTAAAATCTTGATTTTAAAACTTAAATTAAAAATCCAATTTCATAATTAAAACCTCAAGATTGAAATTTTACTTCGTACTAGATTTAAAACTAGTTTAAATCTAACTCATAATTTAATTTCAGTTTTAAACTTGCTTTTAAAACTTAAATAAAAAAAACAATAACAAGTAAATTCAAAACCAAACATGCTAACTACCCAACACCTAGGTGAACAACCCCAGATCAACTCCAACATACGAAAATCCTAAGCAACTTCTTCTTCCCACACAACATCATCTTCCAGGCAACACGAGTGCACAGGTGCACGTGCACGTGTCCCAACGCCTCCGACCCCTGGCGATCGCCGCGACGATGCTCCACGACCACTCAAGCTCACTCGAACACGAAGACGAACCCAGCTCTCGTGAAAACTCACCGTGACGAAATCGAGTGAAAACAAAACCTGGAAACGCAAGTACATCCCTAACTTCAAAACCTGGCCGCGCCTCGCGTTCAAGGCTCCGACCACCAGAGGCCACCAAACTCCGGCCATGAATTCATCCATGACCCAGCTACCATCTCCCAAAGACGCGTTGCACTCGGTCGCCTACAGACGTCGAACGAATCAAAGATTTTCAGTTTTACAAAACTAGGTTAAAAAAATTAAACGATCGCCGCCGCCACTGCCATCAACGAGAACACCTCCGGTCATCTTTCCCTGACCCACGCTAGCCTCCTCCAACTCCAGACAAAAATCTGACCCCTCCAATCGACTAAATCACCCATGGCAACTTGAAATGTCAAATACAGATAAACACAACCTACTCTCAATCTTTATCACTAAAAATCAGGATTTAAACTTTAAAAATCACGTTTTAGCATCTAGATTTCATTCGCATACCTGAATTTGAAAATTAAGAGAATCGAAAATTTAATCATCTTAAGTTTGTTCCAAAAATTTGGGTTTCCAGAGAATATTTGCAAATTGTTTTAACTTAAACAAATTTCTAAACTTTAATAGATGCTATAACAAACAGTTTTTGTTTTAATCCTAAGTGTTAATAGTTTGTTAGATCAAGAGATAAAGATTTGATTGTACATCTGAGTCTGGGAAAATAAGAACAGAGGTGCCTCAAATTTGTACAGGCATACATATTTTATACATTCATATATATATATATATATATATATATATATATATATATATATATATACCCAGGAATAAATTCAACATGCAAATTTTCCAGATATAAACTTGAAACTAATGTAGGTACTTAAGGTTTTAAAAGAAAAGTTACTCACCGTGGATTCCAGAAAATGATCAGAGCTTCCACTTTTCTTGAAACAAGCTGTGAAGATTGCAAGCTGAACTTCTCTTACTTTTTTTTTTCTTTTTTCTTTGTTGAACAAATTGAACTTATTTAAGTTTATTAGATATAATGATGTTTATCTCCCTGTAATATTCAATCTTGCTGAACGAAATGGAATGAGGAAGGTGATATTGATATATAGGAAGCAAGTCTACAGGTTGATTATAATTGGTACAACCATCAGAGATATTTTTTTCTTTGCTTATCTTGACTAGCAGATGTTCTTGGGGGCTGAAGTGATATCCATTAAATGCCTATGCTTATTTAAACTCGGCTGATAGTATCTTCTTTTGCATGCAAGAGAATATGGCATTTAATGCCCTGGTCCTTTTTGTTTTCTTATTTGTACTTGTTTATATGTTCTTTTGTTTCTTGCTTTGCTTTTACATACTTATTATATTTGCCTATACTTTCATTAGTTCGACTGAGAGATGATATAGTGGTGACTAATGTATTAAAGGGGATCTTGCATTTATTTGTTGTGTACTTTGTTTGCTTATACGCTTTGTTTTGATTGTTATTTTGTTTATTCACTTAGGATCTTTATAATATTTTTAAATCCCAATCCAAATTAAATTTAAATACTTTTTTTTATAATTCATAATTTAACTGATATTTTATATAATCATCAATTAATTTCACAATTTTTAAATCAAAAATTAATTTAATTATCAATTTAAAATAAATTGAAATTCGAGATCGTTACACAGGGTTTTGCCGAAGCTGGGTAAATTCTGTGTCGTTCTATTTCTGCATTTATTCTGCTATTATTTGTGCTGCTATTATTTTGATATATCTATATTGAAATAATTTTATAAGCTTCCGCAATAATTTTTATAATTGATAGTATCACCCTATTCATCGCCCCTCTAGGGTAAAATCGATCCTACAATTAGTACTTTTAAATCCTTAAATCCATATCTATAATATACAAAGATTGCATGACTAATTTTGATGGCCTAAATGTATCTATTCCATCTTAATAAAGTATTTTTTTGAGTGATTCGTTAGTTACATGTAGATTACATATGCAAAAATATATTGTATTCTGACAGGGGTAGATATTGAAAATTGAGTTGAGCAGAAATCTAAGATGTAAAAAAAGCAGGATGTGGATCATACACACTCACGCACACAGAAATCTGTGTGCGTATGTAACATATAATTTTGCATAAAATAAGTATTGTACATGCTCAAATCGTGTGTCTATATACAAAGTAACAATAATTAAACACTGAAAGTGTCAAACCCACTCTTAGTTTTATTAAAAAGGCAATATATACGTTGTTCGGCAGTAATCAAAATTTGCAAAATTTACAATTACAAAAGAAACATCTTTTATATTAAAAAGACATTTTTTGTTGGTGACATCTCACACTGACTTCTTTTAAATATGATCCAGCAATAAGAACTGTAGGGAAATGTCAGTGAATTGCATTTATAAATGATAACGGGAAATATGTACCTGAATGTAACAAAGTACGACGCTTTTGTAAATGATTGTTGCCACCTCTATCTTAGTATATATAGTATTTCATAATATATGCTAATCTCAGTATATACCGTGTTGTCACTTCTATTAGACTTCAACACTTTATATCTGTACAATTAAATCCTTGATCCCAGCATCATGAAATAACTTTGGAACTCTTTTTTTCACTGAACTTTATCAGTATCTGCTGCTACATGAAGATGAACTGTCCCAACTATATCAGTGTTTGTGAAATTACGAATGTGAAGCTTTTGAATATCACATACACCGTTTACTTTCATAAGTTCTTCCACTGCTACTTTCAACTCTGATTCATGAGCTCTAGGTATTCTGTGTAATAGAATTTCTGCGGAATTCCTAAGCAAAGGAATCACTGAAGCTATAATCATAACTGAAATAAATATAGAACATGTTGGGTCTGCAATTAGCCATCCTTTATACTTGACTAAAAGAGTTGATATTACTACTCCTACACTTCCAAAAATATAAGCTAACGTTGCATTGACATATCAAGTACTTCCATTCTATCTCTACCGTAATTCTATTAATGATCAGAAAGCAAAAATACAAAGCATATAGTCCAATAGCTAAGCAGCAAAATATTGCTCAATGTTCATTCACCCAGCAACAACTCCACCGTCATGTAATCTGGTGCCCAAAAGTCGGTACACATCTCAAATCCATCAAAAACGAAATCAAATCAGATATTAAAAAAATTGAGGAAACACTAGCTTCTTTTAATTATTTCGCCTATATTTTTGAGACTATTTTTAAAGTGGTTCGTTTTCAAGCCGTTGTTCGCTATCAACTTTATTTCGATTTATTTTCCCAAATTCAATCAACTTATAATGGTTTCAATCGATCATGAACCATTAAGACCTGAAAGCTAGTCAAGCCACAGTTTCCATTGAACCGAGAAAACCTTGTTACATCGTTTTTCAACACGGTTTAACTTAAAAAACCCCAGTTTATTTTTCAAAATAGATGAAAAGAATAGTTAGTTTATGTAGATCACTTATTTATAGTTGAAATATTGGATAGTTTTTCCTATGTAATTGATGTGGGACTTGTAGTAACAAGAAAATATGCGTAAGTTAAGATTACGCTTGTTGCCTTCTGCTATAGTGGTGTTGTCATGCTTTGTTATTTCTACTCTATCGTTTATTTTTATAAATCTAATTCTTGTATTAAGAAAATTTAATGATATTAAATACACAATCTGCATTTAAATTTCTATATACAATTTACACGGTTTTTTGATGGTTCAATCAATCGAACCTTCAAGTTCGAAGCATTTCGACTTGATTGATGGTCAGGTCTTCAAAACTATGGTTTCGGTACTTGAAATTACTGAGTTTCAAGAATGACAAAGTCTTCTTGCAAAAAACTGAAAAAGAATCCAAAGATCAAAAAGTCATCTCTTTGTTGTTTAAGGCTTCTACTTATATGTGTGCTCATGCACCATAGTCGGCACTCAACAGAACATGGTTGATCATGTCGAGTCTTCAAGCTTTAGACCTTCATTTCCAAAATTGACCATCAAGTAGTGAGTAGTACCGATTGCTTATGCCCATCCAAACCCTGCATTTTTCTTCAAAGTTGCAAGTAGCATCACCAATAGTTTAAAGTGGGTCCAGTTTGATTTTGGTTCGATCGGTGCCAAACAGTTTGGATCGTTAGGTACTGACCAGTTTGACTTCTTCCAAGTTCAGCCAAACTTCTTGATCTTCCTTCGTTTTCAACCTTGACATCTCCTAAGCTCTTGATCAGTTCCTCCATCATCTTGAAGTCTAGATCCAACGAGATGTTTTCTTGGTTCAAAATGTTGGATAACACTTGCCTCCAAATTATGCTTCTATAACAACAATGCATGCTTTGGATCGAAAACAAGTAACAAAATTCAACCTATAAAGATGTTCTTATCACTTAAGCTGCCGTCGCAAAGTGAAACATTGCATCTACTTTGAGAATATCGGTACATCGCTTTCACAGATATAAAAGTTGAAGTCATTGACCCATGCTAAGAATTTTCTAGGAGCTACTTCAATCATTGGTCAAGTAGACTTCTTCTCTTTTTAAAAAAATGAGTTTGCACACCGTTCGGCACCAACTGATTTTGGTCGGTACCGAACGATTGGCTAAGTGTTGTATAAAATCATTATTTAGGGAAAAAAAATTCACTCTACTTTCATTTCGTGCTTTATCATTTTCTTTTCCCTCGAAACTTCTCAACTGCGACTGCCCAACTTCCTTGTCGCCACCACACTTTATAGCATCGTCGCCTTAACCAAACTTCAATCAATTTGCTTGTCATCAATCGCTTAGCACAATACCAACTTGAATCTCAACCACCTCTCGTTGTCGTATCTTCCAAATCTTGACTTAAAGTGGGTTATCGCCTCTCGACTCGGCACATCGTCGATCCAAACATCTTGTCATGTCGTTCATCTTTCCATCACAGTGTATCCATGTCACCATCGTTACTCTCCTTTATTTTCAATTCTTCTAAGGCATAATGTTATAGAGAAAAGGAGATGTAGCTGTAGTGATGTGACTATTGCGCACTCCCTCTTTGATGGTGGATGAACGCTTGACTTCAGTCGAGATGGCTCGAACGATCGCCTCGTCGAATGCTTTCTGAATTCAATGAGTTCGAATGTTGACATTCTGCATTTTTTATCCTATCGACACTTGAGATCGTTTGCCACAGTCCCACATTTCTACAGGGAAAACTCCATGTCGCTTCAAACAACGGTTCTATTATTGTAAACTCTTTGGTAATGGGTAAAATTCGATATACAATTCCATTGTGTGCTGAAGCTCATTTTCCATTACAAGCGAGCTATCTATACAAAATGTTTCATATATTGTGCTAGGAATACATGACGCACACTACATACATTGTCACATTGCATTGCCTTGGTCGATGTATAGAATCTTGTTGGTCAATACGAGTTGACATCCATTGGATACTCTACATCGACTACATAAACTTCTATTAAAGTAGAACACTGAAATAAATCATAGCCGACAATTCTCGCTCTCAAGCTTTCAAAATGACTCACCGTAAACGACCTCCTCATCTTTCTATAGAGGCTAGCCCTTCTACCTCTCATTTTTTTCATCCAAAAGCATGCTCATCTCCTATCCCGGCTACTTCACTACAACCAAATTCAATGGCTCAATTACTCAAAAGCTTAAAATTGCTCCTCTTGCAGAACCCCAGGGACCTACTATCATGCTTGTCAGCAGTGTGGAATTATGATTCTAGACAACCCTTCAGATTCTATGGCATTTATGTTGATTATTGAGGAACTATGGAGAATTTGGAAAAAGCAAGGGGTTTCCGCAAATGTAGTCCTTCTTCATTTGCCCAACTAGAGTGCACATGATCCACTAGAAGGTTACACTGCATGTAAGCACAATATGTGTCTATCTGGTCCGTCCTTCCGTTCAACAATTTCTTAAGATTTATTTTGTACGTTAAGACTTTCTCCATCTCGCATCCACACAAATGGCAATGAATTTCTAAATTCTATCTACATAATCGTCGGGACACACTATGAATATCGCCAACATTCCTTGAGATTACTTTTCTATTCTACTTCAAGAAGAGATTTGACCATCTTTCACACTTGATTCTTGAATCGTTCAACTGATGAAAAGTTGTAAAAGGGCAAAAGAACAAGAGAAGTTACTTTAAATATGAATACTTCTTCGTCGGATGCCCTAATGGCTTCCACTATAAGTGGCTCTTTAGATGTAAATTCTTTATCTAATGGTTTCACAACACTTATACTTTATTCGCTTAAGAAACTAACATTCTTTTATATTTCTCATAGATATTCTTTGGAGGGTTGTAACTCGTTCTCAAGGATACCCTGCAATTTCTTAAAATGATCGATAGAGCACAAAGATACACTTCTTTCTTGCTTACCAACGCTAGAATGCACCAACAATGATTGCTCTACAAAGATAGGGTAATCCAACTTGAATCAAACCTTCTAAGGATCGCTAAAGCTACAAAAGAACCCACCGCTCCTCAGGGGTCTTCATTGAAGTTAAGGAGCTCCCAAGCTCAAACGAAAGAGAATAGTCGGAGGAAAATGACAAGTAGAAGAAGATGAAAAGAATGAAGAAGATGAGGAAGAGGAAAAGGAAGAAGGCGATGGCATACACAAAGACGAGTGATTCATGGAGACATCTCCTGATGGCACCCAAGCCAACCTACCCTAGACCTAGATGGCTCAACATAAAAACTTCTCTACTCGCACCATAACCACACCAGGATCTTGTTAGAGGGTCAACCCTTTCGGGCATATTTAATGCCATCTTCGACTCGCTGGATGACACTAGGATCTTTCCAAACTTCACTACCACTATTCTTAACTTCAACGACCTTCGAGCATCTAGTACTTCAGACTTCAATTTCACTCCAACTTGCATTCCACTACATTCTGTAAGGGAGGAAACTCCATCTCTTTAAACCTAGAGCATGGTCCGTAGGTTATTTTGGACTCATCAACACTTCATATATCCATTAGTATTACGAGCACAATTACTCTTCACACATGTTTTCAATCCATTTTTTGGGTTCTAATCCAACTCTTTCGTATTTTTAGTTAAAATTATCAATCTAAGCCTGTTTATAAGAGTTCACCTCATAGTTGGTGACTATTGCTCCGAAATAGAATGCAGTTCATGTCATTAATAAGACCCAAATCAGGAATCTGACAATAAAAGGAATAGAAGGAAAGAGTAGGAAAGATGTGATGATGAAGAGAGGCTTCTTCACTCAGACGAATGCAAAGTTTCATGTGACTACTCCAGGTGCAATTCTGATTTCCTAGATCGAAGATGCTCCCTTATGAAATTTTCTCAAGATCCTCAACCTTCCCAATCCAACATCTTCCATCTTCTCAAGCTTTAATGGCCCCTGCCATAGAGCATCCCAAGGCTCCTATCACTTCACCCTACAAATCCAAAATTCTAGCTCTTCATCTTCTCATCAATCTCACATATCTAGAAAAAATGCATCTACTAGTCAAACTGCTCCACCACATAACCCTCAACGTCAGACTCTTGTCGCTAAGAAGGAAATGCAGGTCACATTCCCTAACATTTGTATATAAGGGGTCATGTTCGACTACAACATCATGGACATCCCAAAAGCTACCTGTTGGGTGATGTACCACGAAGCAATGAGGTGGTGGAACAATATGTTCAATGGATGAGGTTGGCTAAAGGACTTTCTGATGTCAATTGGGCTAACTAGCTTACTATAAAAAGATTCAACACATAAAGGACCAATCATAACAGAAATTGTGAGGGTTGCAAAGTCAAGCTAGTCAAACCCTACAAAGACAGAGGCCAAAGACAAGATCATTAAAGAGGCCAAGAAAAAATTGACATATGAGGCTGCTACATACAAAGACAAATATGTTGTTCTGAATGAAAAATTAAAATCTACCCATATTGTAAATGGAAAATTCGAAAAGGAAGTCAAAGTGATGGAGGCCTAAAAGCCTAGGTCTAGGTTGAGATCAATAAGCTTAAAGGATACCTCAAAAGAGAGAGAACTAAGAGAACAAGCTCAGGAACTCTCTTAGCATAGGTTTAAGGAAACCATAACCTTAAGGATCAATGGTAGCTAAGTATGAGAAAAAAAATGGCCTACTTACTGGCTGCTCGTACGTAGGTCGAGGTGGAATTTGAAAAGAGAATGGAGGAAATCGATGCTACCCTTTTGGGATTCTTTGCCTTCTTCGTCGAGACAAAGGGCCTCGAATGGATGAAGGACGATTATTCGTTAACTCTTGCTGAAATCGAGGAGAGATAGTTAAGCGAGCAAAGAGATCAAGGTCAAGAAGTTGATGAAGAAAAATTAAAGACTGAACTTCTTGATGAAGAGGATTTGATGGTCCTGGAGAAAGGGCTGGCTATTAAGACTTTGAAAGCTTCAACATATGAGCAGGTGCTCGTCGAGACTCCCGCTGATCCAAGCTCATCAAATCATGTGAATGACATTGATCTTACCCAAAAAGAGTCTCGGTGAGATCTAGCAACATCTACTTGACTGCTCTTGAGGTTGATGCAACTGAACTACCTGCAATTTCAACCCTTAATGCCATTATTATTGCTGTTCCAGAGAGTTACAATCTTGATTCCCTAGACTTCATTCAATCATCCCCTACTTTACCTCCAGTGAACAAAGTACCAGAGGAAGGGAAAATCATAGAATCTTCTCCTAAGAAACCATCGCCCCCCGGAGGTATATCTCTAACATCACCAACTTTCGAGAAGCTTCAGTTTTATCCAAATGCGATAACTAATTTTTTATTTTCTATCTCTTGCCTTATTGGTCAATTTCCTGTTCTACTATCTCTACCGCCCATCTTAACTGCCTGATGTACCGATCCATAGATGTTCCCCAAACTACTTATAGCCTCATAACGCATCAAGCTAAGACCAATATTGAACAAAGCATACAATATGGTGCGGTTTGCAAATGATTTATGAATTGAATCTCAATGGACAAAACTGAAAATCCATAATAACATAACTAGGCGGTCTTTACTTTTCACTGATCCAAGAGCCCTATTCAAAATCAAGCCTATTCTAAGATATTGGAAGTGCACAAGGGTTAATGAAAAACATCAAGCAGCTTTGAAGAATCAATTTATAGATAACGAACAATCACTAGGGGTCACTACTGATCCATAAGCTATGGATCGGTACCTATCCATTACAGTTGCTGATTTGGCCAAGATCTTTTCAAACCACCTTCTTAAAGATGTGGGGAATGGAGGGAGAATATGGTAGAGATAAATCCATTGAACTTCTTCTAAAAATAAAGGGTGATAGGCACTATTTCGAGATCCTTTTTCTACATTCTAAATTTCTATAACGTTGTTGTAAATTTTTGGATCATCACCAATTCATAGACCACTGTTCCATAAGATCATGTTTTGCAGAATCAATAACAAATTCATGTGGGCATACGCCAGTGATTTACCGAACCATTGTAATTTTTATGTGTTTTTTCCTCTTGCTGTTCATGTAGTTTCTTCATTTTATTCTCTTCTAAAAATCTTTGGGTATCTATGCCAACTTTTGGTGTAAATATTTTGGTGCTTTTGCTAAGAACATTTTAATATCTCGTTATTCGGATCAATTTTAAATTTTTTAATTGCTTTAATCTTGGAAGTAGATCTGTTGATTTTGTTCCTAAGATTCGTGAATATTTAGAATCTGTTAAAGTATATCATAGGATCGACCAAAGTAATGTCCTTAAGAAATACCAATAAAAAATCAATAGCTTTCTGACCCACTAATAAAATTAAAAATTTGGTTCTCAACATGTTGATGAAATCAGTCAGCCTAACATGGTTGAAACACAGAGTGCTTTAGATTTGATTACCCATGTTGAGATGGATAGGACGATGAAAGAGTTGAATAACAAGTTGCATGAATGTCAGGATGAAATAAAGAAAAATATAAAGGAAAGTCTGGGTTTGATGCCCCAATTGTCTTACGGTCGTAGAAGGAACAAATGGGAATTATCGCCTTTCGATTTAGAGGAAGATATTTCCTCCTCATCCGGTGAGAATCATAAAAAAGGGAAGCAAAAAATGAAAAAGAAGGAAGATGGGACTTCGAAAAGTAGATTATATAAAGCTCAGAATGCAAGAGCATGGATCGGTGTTGATCCATCTCTTTAATTTGGTACTAATCCTCATCATTGTTGTGTAGGTGTTAGAGGTTTTGTTGATTTGGATGGTGGTATTGGTGTTAGAGATGGTCTAGTTTTCGATGGCCAAAATGCTAGAGTTCAAGCAGCAGCTGTTGACGATTTGGGTAAAGATCGTGGAAATAGGTCATTTGGACAAATGATTCTCCTAGAGATAAGAGAATCCAGATATCATGAAACTAACCGAGACTGTTTGCAGAGACAAACACTCAGGGCAAGCCATGGTTAATGCCATTAAGTGGATCTAATAGAGTCGGAGTTTTTGGCGAATATGGTAAGGAAATCAATGAGAAAAAACCAACATAGGCATGGTGATGATTGGAGCTCTTCTTCTAGTTGGAATCTGTTTAGGGATGATATATTTCAAGAAGAATACCCAAGAAGGTTTACCATGCCAACAGTGTCATCCCATAATCAAACTTCAGACCTCAGACAACATTTGTTAAAAGATAATGACATGTGGACACTGCAAGGGCAACAGATGCTATTAGATATCAATATTTCTCAATATTTTTGAAGGGTATTACTACGATGTAGTTCTCGGCTCCTGTCAAGTTACATATCCTTGTTTAATAAGCTAGCTAGGAGATTTGTTGAGTAGTTCTGATTACGTGCAACCTATCCAAAAGGCGTAACGTCATTATTAAAACTCTTTCAGAATTTTGGAGAATCGTTGAAAGACTTTTTGAATAGATTTAACATGGGTATGACTGAGGTAATCAGTGCCAAGGAGGACATTGTTTTAATGGCTTTGATCAGAGGAGTACATCTAGATATTAATTTTGGTAAATGGTTGAAAATAAACACCCGCCAACTATGGAGGAGTTTTATAGAAAAACAACTCAATATTGTCATTTGGAAGAGGAAAATGCAATTGTTGGAAAAATTAGTGGTAGACAATTGGTTGAGGTAGTTTGGAGTAACATGGTTATGAAACAGGTAGACGAGAGCTCTAGGGATATTGTTGGAAACATGGAAAATAAAAACAATAAGCAGAAGAGGAGCGACCAGGGCATTGGTTGAGAATATGATGCAGCGGAAATACGAAAATTAAATGAAATTGGCTTCAGCGAATGTTGATTCGAGCGCACTCGAATACCGGCTTCCACGAATTGGCTTCAACGAATGTTGATTCGAGCGCACTCGAATACCGTAGGTGGAGATAGGAGATCACACTCAACTACCGATTTAATGAAAGCACAAAGCTAACGAACAAGAGTTTTATTCCCAAAATCAACAACTTTTACAATGACCCAACATGCCTATTTACAGGCTACAACTCATACGACGCAACAGAACAACGCTACCGACCTAACATCGATCGTCCACGACCTAAAATACAGAAGTTAACAAGACCCAGGTCGTTCACGACCTAACCACATGACGACCTACGAGTTACGACTCATCAACATTACAACGCCACAACAACAAGCGACTCAACCATATTTACAACACAATAAATGAGTTAACAAATATACGATACACGACTTAACAAGGTACACGAGTTACGACACAACAACACGAGCGACTTCGAATGCAACATCACATTATTACAACATAACAACGACTTACGACCTATACAAATATCACACATAACGACAAAAGGATCACGCGACCCTAACACTGCACAGAATCATCTTTATACGACTTACTTTCCAGCGACCTAAATCACTTTGGCATAATCATATCCGCCTCCAGCGACCTAGCATAGGTCGTAACACGCAAGGTCGCAACTTGAAGGATCGGAGCGACCTAAGGAAATGCTCACTGGTCTGCTTATCTCATTAGGTCGTTGCTTCGATAGGTCGTAACTCGTTAGCGACCTATGGTTTAACTCGTTAACTCGCCCGAGTGTCTTCATGCTCTGCTCGTTGACTCGCGAGCGACCTTCGTTATGTCGTGAGTCTCCACTAGGTCGCGAGCGACCTAAAAACTGTTTTGTTAACTCGCTGGGTTGGACCTCTTGACTTCTTAGGTCGCTTGAATGACCTGTCTTCACCCTAGGTCGCTGCCGACCTATCTCCACTACCTCCACATTAGGTCGTGACCGACCTAAAGCCTTGGAATGACTCAAATCCAATGAGTTGGTGAATTCCACTACCTTTTCACTCGGCTGGGCTGCATCATCCTCCCCTGGTTGGGAAAAATTCGTCCTCGAATTTAAAATTTCTTCCCCATCGGTTTGTTCATCCCCATAATAAGGTATTAAATGTTTAACATTAAACATATCAGAAGTATACACATCCTCCGGCAGTTTCAACCTGTAAGCGTTTTCATTGATCCGTTTCACAATCTCTACAGGACCAATCTTTCAAGCTTTAAGTTTATCATATGTTCCCACTGGAAAACGATCCTTTGTTAGTACAGCAGATACTAAATCTCCCTCGTTAAATTCAACACTTCGTCGCTTCAGATCCGCAGATCGTTTATACCTCTCATATGTCTTCTCCAATCGTTCCTGAACGATTCTATGGCATTCTGCCAACCCATTAACAAAATCAGCAGCTCGTTTAACTATCCCCTTCGGTTGCGGCACTATCGTTAAATCCAACGGCCCTTTTGTTAAGCTTGAATATACAATCTGAAATGGACTGAAACCCGTACTACGATTCACTGCATGATTATGAGCAAACTCTGCTTGACATAACTTCACATCCCAGCTCTTCAGATTATCCTTCACAAGACACCGCAATAAGTTTCCGAACGATCTGTTCACAACCTCCGTCTGTCCATCAGTTTGCGGATGATAAGCACTACTGAAATTCAGCTTTGTTCCCACCATCTTCCACAAGCTCAGCCAAAAATGACTCAGAAATCTGGTATCCCTGTCTGAAACAATAGATTCTAGTAAACCATGCAAGCGGTAGATCTCTCTAAAGAACAACTGTGCCACATGAACTGCATCTGCCGTCTTCTTACAAGCAACAAAATGTACCATCTTCGAGAAACGGTCCACCACAACATAGATAGAGTCATTTCCCCGTTGAGTCCTTGGAAAACCAGACACAAAGTCCATGCTTA